>OVBN01000025.1:0-4800000 GCA_900406565.1 Turritis glabra
TTACACCAAACGAGCAAAGTCATAAATAAAGGCCCATATATCACATGCTTAAGCCGGTTTATTTACCTTCTATACCACGCGCCTCTTAACCGGAACGTTTTAGACACGCGCGAGCCTAGAATGAGTGAGGGGGTCCAAACAAAAATAACCTGAACTCCAAAATATATTTTGCGGACTTCAAACAAAAATAGGATTGATTCTTCTCCTCTCGTTTTTTCCAGCTTTTCTCTGACATTGTCTCAGCTTCTCTCTTGAACGAACTAAACAAGTGTTTTCCAAAGTTCAGATTTTTTTTGACTTTGACTTTTTTTTCTCGACTTTTTTTTCGGACTAAAGTTGATTTTTCTTCGACTTTTTTCTTGGACTGTTCGTTTCTTCAAATTCCAGGTGTTAGTTTAAGGAGGATATAAGCTAAAGCAGCTAGATTTTCTTCTTCATTTTTTCCCTAGAAACTATATTTTCTCTAATTTTGTGGGCTTTGTGTTATGTAACAGGTGTGACTCTGTCGGCTTCAGCTGTTACTTTATAGGTAATTTTTGTTTTTCTCTGTTGCATTACATTTGGTTGGTGATATAAACAATTAGAACAATTAAGTATACAATTAAATTACATTAAAAATATTGTTATAATATTAGTAAGAGACTGACTTGAGGGACAGGTTTTTATAGTATATGCTTGAAATGCTTTTGTAGCTGAAAGTTTTGATTTTTTTATGGGGTTTATCCTAGAGATTACCCTACATAAATTTGTCTCCTTATACGGTAGATTATGATGAATTTTTCTCATGACTTCATCTTTTCTTCTTCATATATATATAATTATATATAATATATATATCTTTTATTTTCTCGATAATTGCAATTATCCATAAGTTTTCTTGTTAATTGCTAACCAATTACAGAAATAATAATTAAAAAAATTTAAAGTGAAGAAATGAAAACTTACAAATCCAGAGGGTAAAGGAAGACTTGCTCCATATATTCAAAATGTCTACGTTTTTTAATCCAAATTTATTACTCATCATATCGGGAAGTAAGATTGAGTTTCTTACTCCCAAAAGCCCTCCTTACTTTATCGAGCACCTTATATTCTTCGTTGTATTTCTGCGAGAGAGAAAGCCAGAGAATCGAACGAGAGAGGCGATAGCGATTGAGAGAGATAGAGAATCTTTAGCGAAGAGAGAGAGCCAGAGAATAGTCGACGATGACGAGCACGGAACCTGGTTCTCGTCGCCGGAGAGAGAGACGACACGAGAGAGGGTCATAGGGAAAGAGAGTGGACGATTATTCAGAGGGAGACGACGATTCAGAGAGAGAGAGAGAGAGAGAGAGAGAAAGACCGCGATTGAGAGAGAGAGAGACCGCGATTGAGAGATATTGAGAGAGAGAGAGAGACACCACGATTTCTCGTCGCCACGAACCGCAAAACAAAGATCCTACCGACACTGGTGTCGATCGACACCACACCTTGGTGTCGCTCGACACCTTCCTCAAGAGCCGGAGCTGCTGGTTTCGCGTCGCCAGACCGAGATGGAAGAAAGCGAACTAGCCATTGTTTTCAGGTAAAAATTTTTTGAATCCCATGTCTGTTTATGAGGAATTAGCCATTGTTCTCAGGATGAACTACCCAATGATGTTAAAAAAAATTTCCCCAGAGAAAATGTGGAGAATGAGAGTGATGAAGCTCCAAGGAATAGAGATGAATATACAGGTAATGGAGAAGAAGATACAGAGAATGTAGAATGTGAAAAAGAAACTGAGCATGAAGATGAAGATGAGGATTTGATTGGAAGATATGAGTATGAAATTGAAGAAGAGGTTGCTGATTTTGTTGATGAGAAAGGAAGGGAGAGACACGCAATTCCAGAGAGTTCAGATGAAGAAGAAGATGAATTGGTTGTGAGAAAAAGAAGAATGGGCAAGAAGAAAGGTAATATGTTAGACTTAGGAACGAGGTTCTATACAGGGTATCAGTTTAAGCAAGCTGTGTTAGACTATGCGTTGAGTAAAGCTAGGAACGTCAAACAAGATAGATGGGATAAGACTAAGCTTTCGTATAGATGTGGCATTGATAGAAATTGCAAATGGAGGGTTTATTGTTCTTATGATAAACCGAGTCGTAAGTGGGTGATTAAGACTAGGTATACCTCTCACAGTTGCAGTCAGAATGAGAAATGCAAGCTACTGAAGGGTCCAGTTATCGCGAGTTTTTTCTTTAGACAAATTGAGGCAAAAACCGAATTTGATGCCTGAAAAAATTCAGAGTCTTATCAAGGAGAACTGGAAATTAGTGAGTATAAGAAATCAGTGTCAGAATGGTAGACTTCGAGCATTGCAATGGCTTGAGAGGGAGTATGAAGAACAGTTTGCTCATCTCAATGGGTATGCCCAAGAAATTATCTTCACAAATCCGGGGTCAACTGCATTAGTTGATACATTTAAAAATGCTGCTGGAGAAGATGTGTTTGATAAGTTCTATGTTTGTATAGCAAGCCTTAAAAACAGTTGGATGGGTTCTTGTCGTCCCATTATTGGTCTTGATGGGACATTCTGAAAGCGGCTGTGAAAGGAGTGTTGCTTACTGCTGTTGGGCATGATGCAAATAATCAGATTTATCCCATTGCTTGGGCAGTAGTACAAAAGGAGAATGGGCCAAACTCGTTGTGGTTTGTGGACCAATTGCGGTGTGATTTAGGTCTTGAAACTGGAATTGGAATAGTCATGATCTCAGATAGATCAAAGGTAAGTGTTTATTGTCTTACATTTTATTATTTACAGACCTATTAATCATGGTATGCGTGTAAGGCGTTTATTTTTGAGAAATATTAACAATGAATCTTTTGGCAGGGACTTATTAATGCTGTCAAAGAGGTATTATCATCTGCTGAACACAGAATGTGTGTTAAGCACATTGTGGAGAACTTGAAGAACCATGGACATGCAAACAAAGATCTGATAAAGCCGATGGTATGGAACCTAGCTTGGAGTTACACTACGGTTGAGTATGAGAGAATCGTAAGAAACTGCAGGATAATAGTCGGAGTTTACATGATGATGTGATGAAGGAGAAACCAGAAACTTGGTCTCTTGCTTTTTACAAACTCGGAAGATGCTGTGAAGATGTTGATAAACAATTCAACTGAGTCATTCAACTCAACTATTACTAAAGCTCGAGCAAAGGCGATGGTTCCCATGTTGGAGATGATACGAAGACAGGCTATGGCTCGCATTGCAAAGAGAATGAAGAAATCAGGGAATGGGAAGGAAGGTCTTCAAAGTATGTAAAGCAGATGCTTGCAGTGGAAAAGGATTATGCTGAAAAATGCACTTCTATTCCTGCTACTCATGGAGTTCACGAAGTGGACCTATGCGGGAATGGTTACACGGTCAACTTGAGGAATCAAACTTGCTCATGTGGAAAGTATCAAGTGACAGGTATATGTAGGGGTGTCAAAATGAGCTAACTCGCTCAGCTCAGCTCGTTCATGATGAGCTCGGCTATTTCATGAGCCAGCTCAGCTCAGCTCACTTATTATATGAGCTTCAAAATCTAAACTCGAACTCAGATCATCTTAATCGCGAGTTAAATGAGCTAGCTCACGAGCTAATACCGGATATATACAATAACAACAATTAATATACAAAATTCAAATAATATTAAAAATAAATCTAATAAACATAATTCGATAGTTAAATATTGAAAATAAATCCAAAACAAATTGATCTCAATTCTCAAATACTAAATAAAACCAAAGTCTAACAAGTAAATTAAATTAAGAAAAGATAATGGAATTATCAAAAATCTATTACGTAGGAGAGTCTTGCTCTTGAGATGATCCAACAACAACATCTTCATCATCTTCACCTGTAAGTAAAAATAAGTAAATAAAATTCATGTAATCAGTTAATGGTATGACAATGGCAAATAACATAGAAAGATAATGAGAGTTATAAAAACATACCATGATCATCGGTTGTAAAACCAAACAACCAAGATCGGGTACAAAGCAGAGATTGGACATGTTTAGGTAGAAGACGACTTCGATACTTGTTTAAAACATGGGAACCAATACTAAAAGATGACTCTGATGCCACCGTAGTTATAGGAATGCTTAGTATGTCGTATGCCATATAAGCCAAAGCTCCAAAACGATGTTGATTTTCTTTCCAATATTGGATGATTTTTCATCTCTAGCTTCCTTTCATCGAGATATATATCCAAGATTGATTTCCCTTCCTCTATAACATCTTGCATATCATCTAGGTCAAACAAATCCTACATCATTCAAAATTAAAATATACCACTCACAAACTCATAAGTCACAATATGAAACTAAATAGAATAATATTTAATTTAGGTAAGAAACTTACATCTAAAATCTTTCTCTTCCTTGTTTATTGATCTCACGTGCAGTAGTAGAAGAAGCATTAGTGGTGCTTGTGGTCGTAGGATATTTAAGCACGTAGTCTTCAAAGAGTAAACGAAGCTTTTTCTCTATAAGGTCCAACTTTTCTTTAGACGTGCTTGGATCAAGATCATCATAACAACGCTTTACGAGTTTGAATTTCATTCTAGGGTCAAGGACTGCTCCCATCG
This sequence comes from Turritis glabra, assembly GCA_900406565.1. Classification (NCBI taxonomy): domain Eukaryota; kingdom Viridiplantae; phylum Streptophyta; class Magnoliopsida; order Brassicales; family Brassicaceae; genus Turritis; species Turritis glabra. The sequence continues at coordinate 4,597 of OVBN01000025.1, forward strand.
CCAAAATGACACTAAGATTTTGGAAGGAAAACAATGTTACATAATCAAACGAAGGAGACAGACTTGAGTCCGAAACTACAAGGGACACATACGACAATAAATAACAAAAATTAAGTCAAACTAAAAATAGATAAATCAGAGGGTCTATCTGAAAGAGAGTCTTCTATTTGCTTATTATGGAGTGATGTCGTTTTTATGTTAAGGAGAGTGTATTTAACATTAGATCAACTTTAGGTTAAAATCTCTCATTTCTCGCCGCTTTCTATGTCATGGATGTGTGTATCATGTGCTTAGAATCTAGATCATCGAATCATCGTCAGAGAGCACCTTTTGGCGAATTATTCTCACCGCGCGCTTTTTTTTTTTTTAAATGATTCAATGGGATTGGCGAATTGGTTCAGTCAGTATTATGTTTGGAGTTTTAACAAGAAAATTCATAATTGGATAGACTATTTTATCGACGGGAATTTTCTTACATTTTTCTGCATTGTTTTAAAATAAAACTTCGAAAGCAATCACATCACAAATTTGACATTATTATTATTATGTGTTTCGAATCCCAATATCACATAGTTACTTCTTCATCGAATTATTAGTATTACATCCTATTAATAATTTATTTACTTATATAAGAATATGATAATTTTTATTATATAATATCTTTTATCAATTTATAAATTTTCTTTTATTGTATCTTTTTTTCTCTTTTAATAAAATTGTTCTTCGACAGCAAATAAAAATAAAAAAAGAATATAGAGACTTAAAAAATTGACTTCTAAGGAAATAGAATCAAACATACCGATTTGCATAAATCTCTCTCTGGATTCTTTTGGTATATGAAACTCTTATAATGACAATCTTTGAACTTCTCTATATGTTCCTCACGATTAAAGTTAACAAATAGTAAGATTTTGGAAGGAAAACAATGTTACATAATCAAACGAAGGAGACAGACTTGAGTCCGAAACTACAAGGGACACATACGACAATAAATAACAAAAATTAAGTCAAACTAAAAATAGATAAATCAGAGGGGAGAAAAAGACATCATTCGAACAAATCCATGCCTCATTTGAAGTTGAAGTAGACACAGCTCGGTAAAAGTCATATCGCCCAGCCCTCTACAACTCAATCTCCTGTGAGAATTCAAAGAAAAACATGAGCAACCAAAGTAAAAAACATGCGCAACCAAAGTGAAAAAAATGAGCCACAAGTGTGAAGTTTATTACTCATTCGACAGCCGTAATCTCTCCAACTCGCTCTGCGGGGACTCAGCTCTTTGTCTCTCGTATTCTATCTGCGCTCGCGACTGCAGTAAGAGAAGCATTTGTAAAGATACAATGAGATGCAAGATCAGATACAATGAGATGCAAGATAAATATATATATATATATATACGTACCAGTGGTGGTGCTTTATCATCTTGTTTCTCTATCGAGCTGTTATATATCCCACCATATACCGAGAACAAGTCAGGCTTTACTTTTGCACAATTGGTTCAGTAATAAGAAAAGGAAAGAAAAAAGAGATTACCTTGTCATCGTAGCTTCATCATCCCCTCCTTCCCTCTTCTGCAAAATCGTACGGGTTGAGCCTCTTCCCGCTTTGACATCTCCTGCATAGTTTAACAAGATGTTTGAGAATTACAATATTTTTCACTAATAGGAGAAAGAAGTCATCTATTTCCGATAAATTTGTGATATTGACCTCTTGCACAATGAGCATGGCTTCCTCGAGATGGGTTTTCAGTATTTTAAACTCAGCGAAACTCAGACCTTCTAAATCCTGGGAATATAAGGGAGGAGCTAATATGAACGAACAGCAGTGGAAAGAAACGGAGAACAAGAAACAAGACAAGTGAATGAGCAATAAACCTGTTCAAAAGCCGTAATCTCTTGAGCTCGCTCTCCATAGACTAGGGTAAGAACAATTATGTGAGAGAAATATAAAAAGGTTCATGACTTGAAAAGAGTAGAGGATATATACAAACCAGTGAATCATCATGTCCTTGTTTGTGTTCGTACCTGGAAAGAGATTGCAATTAATCCACGAAGAAGTCAGGTTTTAGGTTAAACTGTTGGTTCAAGCAGAGGAACCAACAAACCAACACTTAGAACCTAGAGCCTATTTAGATTATCTCAGATTCAGATTCTGAGATCTAACTGCCCAGTAAATAGCGAACCCTAGAAAATAGAGGAACCGTTGTTCGTCAAATGTTATTGTGAGATCTACCTGTTGCTGCTGGATAGTCCGCAGAAATCACAGAGCACTCCCACCTTCTTCGTCTGATCTCTTCGCCTCCACTTCAGCTTCTTCTTAAACAAAAACGGTTTCATCTTGTGGAAGAAAAGGCTGAGAGACACGGCGATTGCGACTTGCAAACCAAAGAAACGAAGAACGAGCAATTAGGGTATAGAATAACAACGTGGCTTCTTTTAATTTTTAACTTTTGAATTACTTTTTTTTATTTACATTTAAGAAGATAAAAACCTTAACCCATTAAATAAAGTTCAGTGACATCACAGTCTTCACAGACCATATTCGACCACTTATTATACGAGACAGATAAATAATCGTTAATAATTTTATGTTGTATACCTTTTTTTATTATTCTAAGAAAAAACAATATACGTTACAGACATCTTTACCCGTAATCTTTTAATTTAAATTTACTTTAGTGCTAAAAAGAACAATTACAATGTTTCTTTTATTTAAACCACATGGGCCGACAACAAAAAAAAAGTCAATTGGACCGTTATAATTTAAAAACGGCCCAATACTTACAAAAATAAATGTCTCTATCTCAGTAAGGTATTTTTACACCAAACGAGCAAAGTCATAAATAAAGGCCCATATATCACATGCTTAAGCCGGTTTATTTACCTTCTATACCACGCGCCTCTTAACCGGAACGTTTTAGACACGCGCGAGCCTAGAATGAGTGAGGGGGTCCAAACAAAAATAACCTGAACTCCAAAATATATTTTGCGGACTTCAAACAAAACATAGGATTGATTCTTCTCCTCTCGTCGTCTCTGTTTCAGCTTCCAAGGTTTTTTTTCCAGCTTTTCTCTGACATTGTCTTAGCTTCTCTCTTGAACGAACTAAACAAGTGTTTTCCAAAGTTCAGATTTTTTTTTGACTTTGACTTTTTTTTCTCGACTTTTTTTTCGGACTAAAGTTGATTTTTCTTCGACTTTTTTCTTGGACTGTTCGTTTCTTCAAATTCCAGGTGTTAGTTTAAGGAGGATATAAGCTAAAGCAGCTAGATTTTCTTCTTCATTTTTTCCCTAGAAACTATATTTTCTCTAATTTTGTGGGCTTTGTGTTATGTAACAGGTGTGACTCTGTCGGCTTCAGCTGTTACTTTATAGGTAATTTTTGTTTTTCTCTGTTGCATTACATTTGGTTGGTGATATAAACAATTAGAACAATTAAGTATACAATTAAATTACATTAAAAATATTGTTATAATATTAGTAAGAGACTGACTTGAGGGACAGGTTTTTATAGTATATGCTTGAAATGCTTTTGTAGCTGAAAGTTTTGATTTTTTTTATGGGGTTTATCCTAGAGATTACCCTACATAAATTTGTCTCCTTATACGGTAGATTATGATGAATTTTTCTCATGACTTCATCTTTTCTTCTTCATATATATATAATTATATATAATTATATATATCTTTTATTTTCTCGATAATTGCAATTATCCATAAGTTTTCTTGTTAATTGCTAACCAATTACAGAAATAATAATTAAAAAAATTTAAAGTGAAGAAATGAAAACTTACAAATCCAGAGGGTAAAGGAAGACTTGCTCCATATATTCAAAATGTCTACGTTTTTTAATCCAAATTTATTACTCATCATATCGGGAAGTAAGATTGAGTTTCTTACTCCCAAAAGCCCTCCTTACTTTATCGAGCACCTTATATTCTTCGTTGTATTTCTGCGAGAGAGAAAGCCAGAGAATCGAACGAGAGAGGCGATAGCGATTGAGAGAGATAGAGAATCTTTAGCGAGAGAGAGAGAGCCAGAGAATAGTCGACGATGACGAGCACGGAACCTGGTTCTCGTCGCCGGAGAGAGAGACGACACGAGAGAGGGTCATAGGGAAAGAGAGTGGACGATTATTCAGAGGGAGACGACGATTCAGAGAGAGAGAGAGAGAGAGAGAGAGAAAGACCGCGATTGAGAGAGAGAGAGACCGCGATTGAGAGATATTGAGAGAGAGAGAGAGACACCACGATTTCTCGTCGCCACGAACCGCAAAACAAAGATCCTACCGACACTGGTGTCGATCGACACCACACCTTGGTGTCGCTCGACACCTTCCTCAAGAGCCGGAGCTGCTGGTTTCGCGTCGCCAGACCGAGATGGAAGAAAGCGAACTAGCCATTGTTTTCAGGTAAAAAATTTTTGAATCCCATGTCTGTTTATGAGGAATTAGCCATTGTTCTCAGGATGAACTACCCAATGATGTTAAAAAAAATTTCCCCAGAGAAAATGTGGAGAATGAGAGTGATGAAGCTCCAAGGAATAGAGATGAATATACAGGTAATGGAGAAGAAGATACAGAGAATGTAGAATGTGAAAAAGAAACTGAGCATGAAGATGAAGATGAGGATTTGATTGGAAGATATGAGTATGAAATTGAAGAAGAGGTTGCTGATTTTGTTGATGAGAAAGGAAGGGAGAGACACGCAATTCCAGAGAGTTCAGATGAAGAAGAAGATGAATTGGTTGTGAGAAAAAGAAGAATGGGCAAGAAGAAAGGTAATATGTTAGACTTAGGAACGAGGTTCTATACAGGGTATCAGTTTAAGCAAGCTGTGTTAGACTATGCGTTGAGTAAAGCTAGGAACGTCAAACAAGATAGATGGGATAAGACTAAGCTTTCGTATAGATGTGGCATTGATAGAAATTGCAAATGGAGGGTTTATTGTTCTTATGATAAACCGAGTCGTAAGTGGGTGATTAAGACTAGGTATACCTCTCACAGTTGCAGTCAGAATGAGAAATGCAAGCTACTGAAGGGTCCAGTTATCGCGAGTTTTTTCTTTAGACAAATTGAGGCAAAAACCGAATTTGATGCCTGAAAAAATTCAGAGTCTTATCAAGGAGAACTGGAAATTAGTGAGTATAAGAAATCAGTGTCAGAATGGTAGACTTCGAGCATTGCAATGGCTTGAGAGGGAGTATGAAGAACAGTTTGCTCATCTCAATGGGTATGCCCAAGAAATTATCTTCACAAATCCGGGGTCAACTGCATTAGTTGATACATTTAAAAATGCTGCTGGAGAAGATGTGTTTGATAAGTTCTATGTTTGTATAGCAAGCCTTAAAAACAGTTGGATGGGTTCTTGTCGTCCCATTATTGGTCTTGATGGGACATTCTTGAAAGCGGCTGTGAAAGGAGTGTTGCTTACTGCTGTTGGGCATGATGCAAATAATCAGATTTATCCCATTGCTTGGGCAGTAGTACAAAAGGAGAATGGGCCAAACTCGTTGTGGTTTGTGGACCAATTGCGGTGTGATTTAGGTCTTGAAACTGGAATTGGAATAGTCATGATCTCAGATAGATCAAAGGTAAGTGTTTATTGTCTTACATTTTATTATTTACAGACCTATTAATCATGTATGCGTGTAAGGCGTTTATTTTTGAGAAATATTAACAATGAATCTTTTGGCAGGGACTTATTAATGCTGTCAAAGAGGTATTATCATCTGCTGAACACAGAATGTGTGTTAAGCACATTGTGGAGAACTTGAAGAACCATGGACATGCAAACAAAGATCTGATAAAGCCGATGGTATGGAACCTAGCTTGGAGTTACACTACGGTTGAGTATGAAGAGAATCGTAAGAAACTGCAGGATAATAGTCGGAGTTTACATGATGATGTGATGAAGGAGAAACCAGAAACTTGGTCTCTTGCTTTTTACAAACTCGGAAGATGCTGTGAAGATGTTGATAACAATTCAACTGAGTCATTCAACTCAACTATTACTAAAGCTCGAGCAAAGGCGATGGTTCCCATGTTGGAGATGATACGAAGACAGGCTATGGCTCGCATTGCAAAGAGAATGAAGAAATCAGTGGAATGGGAAGGAAGGTCTTCAAAGTATGTAAAGCAGATGCTTGCAGTGGAAAAGGATTATGCTGAAAAATGCACTTCTATTCCTGCTACTCATGGAGTTCACGAAGTGGACCTATGCGGGAATGGTTACACGGTCAACTTGAGGAATCAAACTTGCTCATGTGGAAAGTATCAAGTGACAGGTATATGTAGGGGTGTCAAAATGAGCTAACTCGCTCAGCTCAGCTCGTTCATGATGAGCTCGGCTATTTCATGAGCCAGCTCAGCTCAGCTCACTTATTATATGAGCTTCAAAATCTAAACTCGAACTCAGATCATCTTAATCGCGAGTTAAATGAGCTAGCTCACGAGCTAATACCGGATATATACAATAACAACAATTAATATACAAAATTCAAATAATATTAAAATAAATCTAATAACATAATTCGATAGTTAAATATTGAAAATAAATCCAAAACAAATTGATCTCAATTCTCAAATACTAAATAAAACCAAAGTCTAACAAGTAAATTAAATTAAGAAAAGATAATGGAATTATCAAAAATCTATTACGTAGGAGAGTCTTGCTCTTGAGATGATCCAACAACAACATCTTCATCATCTTCACCTGTAAGTAAAAATAAGTAAATAAAATTCATGTAATCAGTTAATGGTATGACAATGGCAAATAACATAGAAAGATAATGAGAGTTATAAAAACATACCATGATCATCGGTTGTAAAACCAAACAACCAAGATCGGGTACAAAGCAGAGATTGGACATGTTTAGGTAGAAGACGACTTCGATACTTGTTTAAAACATGGGAACCAATACTAAAAGATGACTCTGATGCCACCGTAGTTATAGGAATGCTTAGTATGTCGTATGCCATATAAGCCAAAGCTCCAAAACGATGTTGATTTTCTTTCCAATATTGGATGATTTTTCATCTCTAGCTTCCTTTCATCGAGATATATATCCAAGATTGATTTCCCTTCCTCTATAACATCTTGCATATCATCTAGGTCAAACAAATCCTACATCATTCAAAATTAAAATATACCACTCACAAACTCATAAGTCACAATATGAAACTAAATAGAATAATATTTAATTTAGGTAAGAAACTTACATCTAAAATCTTTCTCTTCCTTGTTTATTGATCTCACGTGCAGTAGTAGAAGAAGCATTAGTGGTGCTTGTGGTCGTAGGATATTTAAGCACGTAGTCTTCAAAGAGTAAACGAAGCTTTTTCTCTATAAGGTCCAACTTTTCTTTAGACGTGCTTGGATCAAGATCATCATAACAACGCTTTACGAGTTTGAATTTCATTCTAGGGTCAAGGACTGCTCCCATCGCCAAAATGACACTAAGATTTTGGAAGGAAAACAATGTTACATAATCAAACGAAGGAGACAGACTTGAGTCCGAAACTACAAGGGACACATACGACAATAAATAACAAAAATTAAGTCAAACTAAAAATAGATAAATCAGAGGGGAGAAAAAGACATCATTCGAACAAATCCATGCCTCATTTGAAGTTGAAGTAGACACAGCTCGGTAAAAGTCATATCGCCCAGCCCTCTACAACTCAATCTCCTGTGAGAATTCAAAGAAAAACATGAGCAACCAAAGTAAAAAACATGCGCAACCAAAGTGAAAAAAATGAGCCACAAGTGTGAAGTTTATTACTCATTCGACAGCCGTAATCTCTCCAACTCGCTCTGCGGGGACTCAGCTCTTTGTCTCTCGTATTCTATCTGCGCTCGCGACTGCAGTAAGAGAAGCATTTGTAAAGATACAATGAGATGCAAGATCAGATACAATGAGATGCAAGATAAATATATATATATATATATACGTACCAGTGGTGGTGCTTTATCATCTTGTTTCTCTATCGAGCTGTTATATATCCCACCATATACCGAGAACAAGTCAGGCTTTACTTTTGCACAATTGGTTCAGTAATAAGAAAAGGAAAGAAAAAAGAGATTACCTTGTCATCGTAGCTTCATCATCCCCTCCTTCCCTCTTCTGCAAAATCGTACGGGTTGAGCCTCTTCCCGCTTTGACATCTCCTGCATAGTTTAACAAGATGTTTGAGAATTACAATATTTTTCACTAATAGGAGAAAGAAGTCATCTATTTCCGATAAATTTGTGATATTGACCTCTTGCACAATGAGCATGGCTTCCTCGAGATGGGTTTTCAGTATTTTAAACTCAGCGAAACTCAGACCTTCTAAATCCTGGGAATATAAGGGAGGAGCTAATATGAACGAACAGCAGTGGAAAGAAACGGAGAACAAGAAACAAGACAAGTGAATGAGCAATAAACCTGTTCAAAAGCCGTAATCTCTTGAGCTCGCTCTCCATAGACTAGGGTAAGAACAATTATGTGAGAGAAATATAAAAAGGTTCATGACTTGAAAAGAGTAGAGGATATATACAAACCAGTGAATCATCATGTCCTTGTTTGTGTTCGTACCTGGAAAGAGATTGCAATTAATCCACGAAGAAGTCAGGTTTTAGGTTAAACTGTTGGTTCAAGCAGAGGAACCAACAAACCAACACTTAGAACCTAGAGCCTATTTAGATTATCTCAGATTCAGATTCTGAGATCTAACTGCCCAGTAAATAGCGAACCCTAGAAAATAGAGGAACCGTTGTTCGTCAAATGTTATTGTGAGATCTACCTGTTGCTGCTGGATAGTCCGCAGAAATCACAGAGCACTCCCACCTTCTTCGTCTGATCTCTTCGCCTCCACTTCAGCTTCTTCTTAAACAAAAACGGTTTCATCTTGTGGAAGAAAAGGCTGAGAGACACGGCGATTGCGACTTGCAAACCAAAGAAACGAAGAACGAGCAATTAGGGTATAGAATAACAACGTGGCTTCTTTTAATTTTTAACTTTTGAATTACTTTTTTTTATTTACATTTAAGAAGATAAAAACCTTAACCCATTAAATAAAGTTCAGTGACATCACAGTCTTCACAGACCATATTCGACCACTTATTATACGAGACAGATAAATAATCGTTAATAATTTTATGTTGTATACCTTTTTTTATTATTCTAAGAAAAAACAATATACGTTACAGACATCTTTACCCGTAATCTTTTAATTTAAATTTACTTTAGTGCTAAAAAGAACAATTACAACGTTTCTTTTATTTAAACCACATGGGCCGACAACAAAAAAAAAGTCAATTGGACCGTTATAATTTAAAAACGGCCCAATACTTACAAAAATAAATGTCTCTATCTCAGTAAGGTATTTTTACACCAAACGAGCAAAGTCATAAATAAAGGCCCATATATCACATGCTTAAGCCGGTTTATTTACCTTCTATACCACGCGCCTCTTAACCGGAACGTTTTAGACACGCGCGAGCCTAGAATGAGTGAGGGGGTCCAAACAAAAATAACCTGAACTCCAAAATATATTTTGCGGACTTCAAACAAAACATAGGATTGATTCTTCTCCTCTCGTCGTCTCTGTTTCAGCTTCCAAGGTTTTTTTCCAGCTTTTCTCTGACATTGTCTCAGCTTCTCTCTTGAACGAACTAAACAAGTGTTTTCCAAAGTTCAGATTTTTGTTTGACTTTGACTTTTTTTTCTCGACTTTTTTTTCGGACTAAAGTTGATTTTTCTTCGACTTTTTTCTTGGACTGTTCGTTTCTTCAAATTCCAGGTGTTAGTTTAAGGAGGATATAAGCTAAAGCAGCTAGATTTTCTTCTTCATTTTTTCCCTAGAAACTATATTTTCTCTAATTTTGTGGGCTTTGTGTTATGTAACAGGTGTGACTCTGTCGGCTTCAGCTGTTACTTTATAGGTAATTTTTGTTTTTCTCTGTTGCATTACATTTGGTTGGTGATATAAACAATTAGAACAATTAAGTATACAATTAAATTACATTAAAAATATTGTTATAATATTAGTAAGAGACTGACTTGAGGGACAGGTTTTTATAGTATATGCTTGAAATGCTTTTGTAGCTGAAAGTTTTGATTTTTTTTATGGGGTTTATCCTAGAGATTACCCTACATAAATTTGTCTCCTTATACGGTAGATTATGATGAATTTTTCTCATGACTTCATCTTTTCTTCTTCATATATATATAATTATATATAATTATATATATCTTTTATTTTCTCGATAATTGCAATTATCCATAAGTTCTTGTTAATTGCTAACCAATTACAGAAATAATAATTAAAAAAATTTAAAGTGAAGAAATGAAAACTTACAAATCCAGAGGGTAAAGGAAGACTTGCTCCATATATTCAAAATGTCTACGTTTTTTAATCCAAATTTATTACTCATCATATCGGGAAGTAAGATTGAGTTTCTTACTCCCAAAAGCCCTCCTTACTTTATCGAGCACCTTATATTCTTCGTTGTATTTCTGCGAGAGAGAAAGCCAGAGAATCGAACGAGAGAGGCGATAGCGATTGAGAGAGATAGAGAATCTTTAGCGAGAGAGAGAGAGCCAGAGAATAGTCGACGATGACGAGCACGGAACCTGGTTCTCGTCGCCGGAGAGAGAGACGACACGAGAGAGGGTCATAGGGAAAGAGAGTGGACGATTATTCAGAGGGAGACGACGATTCAGAGAGAGAGAGAGAGAGAGAGAGAGAAAGACCGCGATTGAGAGAGAGAGAGACCGCGATTGAGAGATATTGAGAGAGAGAGAGAGACACCACGATTTCTCGTCGCCACGAACCGCAAAACAAAGATCCTACCGACACTGGTGTCGATCGACACCACACCTTGGTGTCGCTCGACACCTTCCCCAAGAGCCGGAGCTGCTGGTTTCGCGTCGCCGGACCGAGATGGAAGAAAGCGAACTAGCCATTGTTTTCAGGTAAAAATTTTTTGAATCCCATGTCTGTTTATGAGGAATTAGCCATTGTTCTCAGGATGAACTACCCAATGATGTTAAAAAAAATTTCCCCAGAGAAAATGTGGAGAATGAGAGTGATGAAGCTCCAAGGAATAGAGATGAATATACAGGTAATGGAGAAGAAGATACAGAGAATGTAGAATGTGAAAAAGAAACTGAGCATGAAGCTGAAGATGAGGATTTGATTGGAAGATATGAGTATGAAATTGAAGAAGAGGTTGCTGATTTTGTTGATGAGAAAGGAAGGGAGAGACACGCAATTCCAGAGAGTTCAGATGAAGAAGAAGATGAATTGGTTGTGAGAAAAAGAAGAATGGGCAAGAAGAAAGGTAATATGTTAGACTTAGGAACGAGGTTCTATACAGGGTATCAGTTTAAGCAAGCTGTGTTAGACTATGCGTTGAGTAAAGCTAGGAACGTCAAACAAGATAGATGGGATAAGACTAAGCTTTCGTATAGATGTGGCATTGATAGAAATTGCAAATGGAGGGTTTATTGTTCTTATGATAAACCGAGTCGTAAGTGGGTGATTAAGACTAGGTATACCTCTCACAGTTGCAGTCGGAATGGGAAATACAAGCTACTGAAGGGTCCAGTTATCGCGAGTTTTTTCTTAGACAAATTGAGGCAAAAACCGAATTTGATGCCTGAAAAAATTCAGAGTCTTATCAAGGAGAACTGGAAATTAGTGAGTATAAGAAATCAGTGTCAGAATGGTAGACTTCGAGCATTGCAATGGCTTGAGAGGGAGTATGAAGAACAGTTTGCTCATCTCAATGGGTATGCCCAAGAAATTATCTTCACAAATCCGGAGTCAACTGCATTAGTTGATACATTTAAAAATGCGGCTGGAGAAGATGTGTTTGATAAGTTCTATGTTTGTATAGCAAGCCTTAAAAACAGTTGGATGGGTTCTTGTCGTCCCATTATTGGTCTTGATGGGACATTCTTGAAAGCGGCTGTGAAAGGAGTGTTGCTTACTGCTGTTGGGCATGATGCAAATAATCAGATTTATCCCATTGCTTGGGCAGTAGTACAAAAGGAGAATGGGCCAAACTGGTTGTGGTTTGTGGACCAATTGCGGTGTGATTTAGGTCTTGAAACTGGAATTGGAATAGTCATGATCTCAGATAGATCAAAGGTAAGTGTTTATTGTCTTACATTTTATTATTTACAGACCTATTAATCATGTATGCGTGTAAGGTGTTTATTTTTGAGAAATATTAACAATGAATCTTTTGGCAGGGACTTATTAATGTTGTCAAAGAGGTATTACCATCTGCTGAACACAGAATGTGTGTTAAGCACATTGTGGAGAACTTGAAGAACCATGGACATGCAAACAAAGATCTGATAAAGCCGATGGTATGGAACCTAGCTTGGAGTTACACTACGGTTGAGTATGAAGAGAATGAGTGACGGGGTCCAAACAAAAATAACCTGAACTCCAAAATATATTTTGCGGACTTCAAACAAAACATAGGATTGATTCTTCTCCTCTCGTCGTCTCTGTCTCAGCTTCCAAGGTTTTTTTCCAGCTTTTCTCTGACATTGTCTTAGCTTCTCTCTTGAACGAACTAAACAAGTGTTTTCCAAAGTTCAGATTTTTGTTTGACTTTGACTTTTTTTTCCCGATTTTTTTTTCAAACTAAAGTTGATTTTTCTTCGACTTTTTTCTCGGACTATTCGTTTCTTCAAATTCCAGGTGTTAGTTTAAGGAGGATATAAGCTAGAGCAGCTAGATTTTCTTCTTCATTTTTTCCCTAGAAACTATATTTTCTCTAATTTTGTGGGCTTTGTGTTATGTAACAGGTGTGACTCTGTCGGCTTCAGCTGTTACTTTATAGGTAATTTTTGTTTTTCTCTGTTGCATTGCATTTGGTTGGTGATATAAACAATTAGAACAATTAATTATACAATTAAATTACATTAAAAATATTGTTATAATATTAGTAAGAGACTGACTTGAGGGACAGGTTTTTATAGTATATGCTTGAAATGCTTCTGTAGCTGAAAGTTTTGATTTTTTTTATGGGGTTTATCCTAGAGATTACCCTACATAAATTTGTCTCCTTATACGGTAGATTATGATGAATTTTTCTCATGACTTCATCTTTTCTTCTTCATATATATATAATTATATATAATTATATATATCTTTTATTTTCTCGATAATTGCAATTATCCATAAGTTTTCTTGTCAATTGCTAACCAAATTACAGAAATAATAATTAAAAAAAATTTAAAGTGAAGAAATGAAAACTTACAAATCCAGAGGGTAAAGGAAGACTTGCTCCATATATTCAAAATGTCTACGTTTTTTAATCCAAATTTATTACTCATCATATCGGGAAGTAAGATTGAGTTTCTTACTCCCAAAAGCCCTCCTTACTTTATCGAGCACCTTATATTCTTCGTTGTATTTCTGCGAGAGAGAAAGCCAGAGAATCGAACGAGAGAGGCGATAGCGATTGAGAGAGATAGAGAACCGTTAGCGAGAGAGAGAGCCAGAGAATAGTCGACGACGACGAGCACGGAACCTGGTTCTCGTCGCCGGAGAGAGAGACGACACGTGAGAGGTTCAGAGGGAAAGAGAGAGGACGATTATTCAGAGGGAGACGACGATTCAGAGAGAGAGAGAGAGAGAGAGAGAGAGAGAGAGAGAGACCGCGATTGAGAGAGAGAGACCGCGATTGAGAGATATTGAGAGAGAGAGAGAGACACCACGATTTCTCGTCGCCACAAACAGCAAAACAAAGAACCTACCGACACTGGTGTCGATCGACACCATACCTTGGTGTCGCTCGACACCTTCCCCAAGAGCCGGAGCTGCTGGTTTTGCGTCGCCGGACCGAGATGGAAGAAAGCGAACTAGCCATTGTTTTCAGGTAAAAAATTTTTGAATCCCATTTTCTCATGACTTCATCTTTTCTTCTTCATATATATATATATCTTTTATTTTCTCGATAATTGCAATTATCCATAAGTTTTCTTGTCAATTGCTAACCAAATTACAGAAATAATAATAAAAAAATTTAAAGTGAAGAAATGAAAACTTACAAATCCAGAGGGTAAAGGAAGACTTGCTCCATATATTCAAAATGTCTACGTTTTTTAATCCAAATTTATTACTCATCATATCGGGAAGTAAGATTGAGTTTCTTACTCCCAAAAGCCCTCTTTACTTTATCGAGCACCTTATATTCTTCGTTGTATTTCTGCTTCAAAATTAGCACAACTGAGTCTTATTCTACACTTTATGATAGGATATGGTATATCCTTGATCAGTTCCCGTAATTGATTGTCTGCATATTATGTCCATAATTACTTCCTTTGTATAAGGCTCTCTAGAACCTTCTCTGTAATATGTATATATAGAGATTCTCATCAATCAATAATAAACAATTCATTCTTTCCAATATGGTATCAGAGCACCATAGGTTTTAACCTATTTTTTTTTCTCTCTTTCGGCGCCACCTCTGCATCTTCTTCTTTCTTCTTCTTCGTCACCATTAAACCTCTGTTTATTCTCTCTCTGTTTCAAAGATGTCTGAATCAACGGCTGCTCCTACTTCTGTTTTCAATCCACAAAATCCACAAAGCACTCTTCTCTCTGTTAATATGTCCGGTGTTACGAAACTGACACAAACCAATTACTTGATGTGGCATCGTCAAGTACGTGCGTTGCTTGAAGGACACGAACTTCATCAATCTATTGATGGTTCACTTGATATTCCAGCCACCACTGTTGTCCTTAATGGTGTCTCAAGTCCAAATCCAGCATTTGCTCCGTGGAGACGTCAAGATCGGCTTCTCTACAGCTCTATCATTGGGGCGATAACTCTTCCGATTCAATCGGTTGTCTCAACTGCTTCGACAACAAAGGAGGTGTGGGATACACTTGCTGACACGTTTGGGAATCCCTCTCGCGGTCACATTCGCCAATTAAAGTTTCAGATCAAGACGTGCTCTAAAGGGACCAAGACGATCAGTGAATACTTGCGTCTCATCAAGTCCAAAGCCGATGACCTTGCCCTTCTAGGCAAACCTCTGGATCCTGAAGATCTCATTGAACAAATTCTCGCCGGCTTAACCGATGACTACAAACCAGAGATTGATGCGATCAATGGCCGAGACACTCCGATTTCATACTCTGAACTCCATGAAAAACTTCTAAATCGTGAGGCCATGCTTATGTGTTCCGATGCCCCTGCTTCTGTGGCTCCAATTGTTGCAAATGCGACCGACACACGTTCACTTCCACAGCCTCGTAGCTTTGGGAACAATCACCATCGACCCACCAACAACAACAACCCACGCTTTGTGTCCAACAATCCTGGAGGTCATAATCGTTTCTCCAAGCCGTACTTTGGCAGATGTCAAGCGTGTGGCACTCAAGGACATAGTGCCAAATATTGTCCTGAGTTTCGCATCGTCCGTGGGGGTGCTCTATCTCAGCCATGGTCGTCTCCTCCGATGAACTCTCAGTCATGGAATCAATTTTCAGCTCCGCAATCTTGGCAGCCTCGTGCAAACGCAGCTATGCTTTCAGATTCATCAACTTGGCTTATCGACTCAGGTGCCTCGCATCATATGACGTCGGACTTAGCCAACTTATCTCTTCACAGTCCGTATAATGGTGGTGATGATGTGCATCTTGGCGATGGCTCCGTCTTGTCAATTACGCATACGGGTTCCTTTTCTTCTCCTTCTTACACTCGTCCTTTCTTTATTAATGATGTTTTATATGTTCTTTCTCTTGACAAAACCTTATATCGGTATTTCAACTATGTACGACTAATGGTGTTGCGGTGACCTTTACACCAACCTATTTTCAGGTCAGAGAACTTCACACGGGGGGCTCTTCGTCTGGAAGGCAAACCTAAGGGTGGTACTTATGAGTGGCCACGTCACAATAATTCTCACCCACCATCGCTTGCATTTGCTTCTGTTATTAGTACTTCTTTGTCTGATTGGCATTTACGCGTAGGATACCTTGCTTTATCTATTCTTCACAACATTGTTTCTCAATTTGAATTACCAGTTTCTTCTCGTGGTTTAATGGCTCAGCCATGCACTTCATGTTCTATTAATAAAATGCATAAGTTACCTTTTACAAATTCTTCTTTAAAATCCTCACATCCTCTTGACATTGTTTTCTCGGATGTGTAAACATCTCTAATTATTTCTGTTGACGGTTTTAAATATTATGTAATTTTCGTAGATCATTTTACTAGATATACTTGAATTTATCCTTTAAAAAGAAAGTCACAAGTTTTTGAGGTTTTTCAAAAGTTCAAAGCTTTGGTTGAAAATCGATTTCAATTCAAACTACGAACTCTTTATACTGATAATGGGGGTGAGTACATTGGTCTAGCGCCCTATCTTTCAACTCACGGTATCTCCCCCATGACTAGTCCGCCACACACGCCTGAGCATAATGGCATTGCTGAACGCCGTCATCGACATATTGTCGAGACAGGATTAACACTACTATCTCATGCTTTTATGCCCAAGTCATATTGGACTTATGCGTTTTCAACGACGGTCTATCTTATTAATCGCATACCAACACCCACCTTAAATTTAAAAACTCTTTTTCAAACCTTATTTGGTCATGCTCCGAATTTTCAAAAATTACGGGTTTTTGGGTGTTTGTGCTTCCAGTGGATAAGGCCGTATGCTTCTCATAAACTCGATGCACGGTCGACGCCTTGTGTTTTTCTAGGATATTCTATTACGCAGAGTGCTTATTTTTGTTTAGATAGGAAGACATCTCGCATTTACACATCTCGTCATGTTATTTTTCATGAATCGGTTTTCCCGTTTTCACTTAACACACCACTAGAGACATCTCCTCAATCTAGTGATGATGCACCTATTACTTCTCCAGTCTCTGTTGTCACTTGTTTGCCTTACAGGCTACCAGCACCAGCTCCACCCACGACTACTCCACCTATAGCTCCCACGCCTTCTCATACAGATCCTGCCCAGGCCTCACCTAGCCCGTCTGCAGCTTCTTCTTCTGGCTCGGAAAATGATCCACTTTCACCATCTCTCGTCGACAAAAATTTGTCTGTTTTTCCTCCAGCTCCATCAACAGCTCCTCCGCCTTCGGTCACAGCTCCAGCTCCAGCTCCTCTTCCAGATCCAGCTCCTCTTCCAGCTCCAGCTCCAGCTCCATCTCTACCACCACCTCCTTCGCCTCCGCCAGCTCCTCTTCCAGCACCAGCTCTAGCTCCATCTCTAGCGCCACCTGCTCCAACACGGATAAGCACACGACGACAAAAACCTGTTCAAAAGCTCAATCTCCATGCATCTGTTTCAGTTTCCCCAGACTTCATACCAACAACTGCCGCTGATGCCCTAAAATATGACCATTGGCGTAAAGCCATGAGTGAAGAAATAAATTCACATGTTAGCAATCACACTTGGGATCTTGTAAATCCTTCTAATGTGTCTAATGTTGTTGGTTGCAGGTGGGTATTTACGATCAAACGACGTCCTAATGGCTCCATTGTACGCTACAAGGCTCGGTTAGTAGCCAAAGGTTACACTCAACGCCCTGGAATATATTATCAAGAAACGTTTAGTCCGGTCGTCAAACCAGCTACAATCCGGGTCGTTCTTAGTACAGCGATGTCGAAAGAATGGCCTATGAGACAACTAGATGTCAACAATGCCTTTCTTCAAGGCAACCTTCACGAAGAGGTGTTTATGGCACAACTAATTGGTTTTCTCGACAAAGATAATCTGCATGCTGTTTGTAAACTCAGAAAAGCGGTCTATGGGCTCAAACAAGCTCCACGAGCGTGGTACAATGAGCTTCGAACGTTTCTTCTTCAATCTGGTTTCAAGAATTCTCTATCCGATACTTCCCTCTTCATCTACAACACCAACGGTGTCATCCTCTATATGTTGGTATACGTTGACGATATCATCATCACCGGCAACAGCTCCCCCTATATAACACGGTTTATCTCTTCCTTGTCTCAACGTTTTTCTCTTAAAGACTTGGGTGACTTATCATATTTTTTAGGTATCGAAGTTACACGAACTTCTCAAGGTTTACACTTAATGCAACATCGTTATATTGTAGATTTGCTGAACAAGACACACATGTTGAGTGCCAATCCAATCGCCACATCCATGTGTCCCAACACCACGCTAACGCTAGTCTCCGGTTCTCCTCTAGATGATCCAACTGAGTATCGAATGGTGGTGGGCAGTCTACAATACCTCTCTCTCACCCGCCCAGACATCTCTTATGCCGTCAACAAACTCTCCCAGTGTATGCATCAGCCTACGAATGATCATTGGATGGCGATGAAACGAATCCCCCGATACTTATGTGGCACTCAGACCAAAGGCATTTATCTTCAAGCCAAGAACTCCCCATCTCTCCACGCTTATAGTGATGCGGATTGGGATGGTAATAAAGACGATTACATCTCCACGGGTGCTTATATTGTTTATCTCGGCTCACACCCCATTGCTTGGTCCTCGAAGAAGCAAAACCGGCGTCTCCAGATCATCTACCGAATCTGAATATAGGTCAGTTGCTTCCACAACAGCTGAACTATGTTGGCTCTCCTCCCTTCTCTCTGAAATGGATATACCGGTCACTAGTCAACCAGTCATCTATTGTGACAATATTGGTGCAACTTACCTTGCGGCCAATCCTGTCTTTCATTCAAGAATGAAACACATTGCTTTGGACTATCATTTCGTACGACAATTTGTTCAAAGCGGTCAAATTCGTGTTGCCCACATCTCCTCCATGGACCAGCTCGCAGATGCACTCACCAAGCCTCTACCACGGCCACGTTTTCACACCTTATCTGTCAAGATCGGACTCACCTTCTGCGATCGTCCGTCTTGAGGGGGTGTGATAGGATATGGTATATCCTTGATCAATTCCCGTAATTGATTGTCTGCATATTATGTCCATAATTACTTCATTTGTATAAGGCTCTCTAGAACCTTCTCTGTAATATGTATATATAGAGATTCTCATTAATCAATAATAAACAATTCATTCTTTCCAATACTTTATACCATTGCTTTGTATTGTTGTTACTCTTCTCATGATGTTTTCCTTGTGTAGCGATGAGTAAAAAGAAGAATCCCAATGCTTTTCTCTGTTGAGATCTTTCATGAAAGGTTCTCTGTTTAATTCAGTGTGATCCTCAATTGAATCGTATTAAGCTGTACTCTTATCTGGTTTTACGCTTTTCTCTGTTGAGATGTTGAGTGTTTTTGATCTTATCTGGTTTAAAGTTGTACTCTTATTTGATCGTTTTAAGCTGTGCTCTAGGTTGTTCTCTGTTTAATTCATAGGGTTCTGGAATCTTTGCTTATATGTGCCTTTTTGATTGTTGGTATGTGAAAAGAGATGACTTGTTTGATTTGGAGCATGTATTTTTAAGCTTTTCAGTCTAGTAGTTTAATATGCCTGATTCTGGTTTTGATGTGTGTTTCCTCATTTTTCAGATCTTCTGTCATGAATGAGAATGCCCGGATTAAATCCTTTGTAAGGAGGACACATAGTCTCCGAGGGAAGGCCTCAGATATTGTTCATTCCTATAACTCATCGAATGCAGTTCTGTGTTTCAGTAATGACCAGAACTACATAGAAAATGCCAGTGGTTTTCCCCATGGGTAAGTGTTTTAAGAGATTAGTTTTTTTTTTTTTGTTTTTTTTGGTCATGGTTCTTTAAGAGTTTTAAAAATTGTGGTTGTTTGTTTTTAGGGCTGCTCATGTGGTTAGTAGGTATATCCTACAATCTGCTACAGTAAATGATATGATGCAGGTTGCTCCTGTATCGCAGAGACAACAAAAGCTTGTATCATCTCCTGATACATCAATGGAAATCTTTGTTGGGAATCCTAACATTCCTGCAGCGGAGGTTGCTCTAATCCATGAGCGTTTGACTGCATATCACAATTTGGTACAGCAACGCATGTTTGATTTGGAATGACCACCTTTTAGACGATTTGTTTCTATAGTTTTGATTATTGTCGATCTTATCTTGTTGTGATGTTGTTACCCATGAAGAATGTTGATGAATCTGGAAGAGATTTTGTATTATTTTTCTTATTTTGCTGGATGCGACGCCGTTCTAAGACAAGACATAATTATTCTTGTTCGTTTGAGGATTGTTGTTGCTCCTCTTCATGCTTGCTTGCCCGTTGAAGCATGAACTTATCTATCTACTTATGCTTCTTTTATATATATTCACAAACATTCAACAGAAGAGAAGAAAAACGAGAATCAGGCGAGATTAAACGTTACCGAAGCGATGAGAAAGCTCAAAGGTTTGATTGTGATTCTTGATTTGTGCTTTTCCACGAGGATTTGAATCTTGTTGCACGTTTTCTTCAACGCTAACCCAAGTTCACATCTTTTGTGTTAATGAAGCTCATATTTTTGTGTGTGAATATCGTTTACTTTTTAGTTTTTCGAAGGGTTAATGTAATAATGTTATTGAATATTAAAGAAACAATATTTTATTAGTAGGAGAAATTAGTCATCCATATTCCTATGATCATAGACAATGACATACAATATACAATTCTTTTTTCTCTTTTAGTTTCCCAAATAATCCTCTCGTTATTGTTGTGTTTATTGGTAAATTTACACGACCTTTGATGTTATTAGAAAATTAATCTGCGTACTATAAAGATAAAATTTTAAGACTTCGATTAATTAAAGTCCTCTTTGAGAAAGTTTGTTATAAATGCTTTAAAATTTGAATTAAAAAATCCGAACTTTGAAGAAAGAAGATAAACCTTAACCCATTAAATAAGGTTCAGTGACATCACAGACCATATTCGACCACTCATTATACAAGATAGATAAAAATCGTTAATAATTCTATGTTGTATACTTTTTTTATTATTATAATAAAAAACAATATACGTTACAGACATTTTTTCTGGTTGTTCAAATAATTATATCTGTGAACTGATTACCCGTTTTAAATTTACTTTAGTGCTAAAAACAAAAATGACAACGTTTCTTTTATTTAAACCACATGGACCCGGCAACAAAAAAGTCAATTGAGCCGTTATAATTTATAAAAGGCCCAACACCTACAAAAAGAAATATCTTTTATCTCAGGAAGATATTTTTACACCAAACTAGCATAATCATAAATAAGGGCCATATATTACATGATTAAACCGGTTTAATTACATTCTATACCACGCGCTTCTTGTTATTGGCCAAATCATGATAGTATTGATCTTCCCACAGCTCAACTTGACGAGTCAAATTAGCTTTTCTCTCAAGAACCTCTCTTAAAGCCTGAGGGTTATAAGGAGAAGGCATCTCACAAGGAGACCCTTCGCTAGGAAACATCACCATCGACTCCGCCATGAAACCTCTCCACCGTCCCGTTGCCGGACAACCCATACTATCTGGCGTAATCTCCGTTGCTCCCCAAGGAATCTCCGGCTTAAACTTCAAAAGTTTTGCATACTCGTTCATCAAATGGAACATGTAATCATACACATATTCCATTTTCACTTCTTCTCTTATAAATCTACTCCCTTTTTCCCCTATCTTACGCGCCTATTAAAAACAAACAAAACCAATTGGTTAATTTGTAACAAACAAAACTCCCGGGGCCTAAACGTAACAAATTTACAAACCTGGTCCAAATGAGTATTCCCCCAATGTACGGCGAATTTGAGGGAAGTACACTTAGAGTTATCTCTGATAGGCCAATAATGTTGTAATGGCATCATTCCTCGTATGTAAAAATCATAGAACTTAGGTCTCACGTATAATGTCATTGAGTCACATGCCATTATATACTTCTCGCTCACTGACCATGCCCATCCTTCTATATAAATCTTGTACCTATAACAATTCACTACCAAAATTTAAAATCGAATTTCGCATATATTTCCCACACAAAAAAAGAGCAAGTAAATAAAATGGCTCAAGTAACCTGTGGGTGCATTGGTTCTCTAGGTTTGAGTTCTTGAATCCTTCTCTGGACTCTCTATCCCAATCCTTCACAATAATAACAATTCTTTAACAGACTATTAATAATTTATCAAATTTAAAATGTATTCAGGGGAGTGAGCTTATGAGGAACCAGACCTGGATGTAGAGACGAGTGTTCCAATCTTCTTGGGCTGAGACATTACATCTAAGAAGATCTCTTCTGGTCGGAGCCACATTAGGATTGCCTCTCCAATAAGCATACGCCACGCGGTCATTCCATTGCGTCATCTTGTTCCCTTCTTCTATTGCAACTAGCGATTTAGCCCAAGGCTTTATATTAACCTCAGCCCTGGCCCAATAATAATATGCTCAGTTAATTAACTAGGCCTATTTATAAGCCCATTAAATGGAGAATATTAACATGTGTTAGCTTACCAGCCCCAGAAGGACCAATCAGGGAAAACAATATCCAAGCTGGCGTCATCTGAGCAGTAACGGAATAAAGGGGGCGGGGCAGGGTGTTGTTGACCTTGAAAGTCTTTAGATCGGACGGTTGGCCTATCATCTGGGTCAAACATGAGCTCAAGATCTGGCAATCTACCTGGGTACCACCGTAGTAACTGTACGATGCCCCACAGAGTAAAAACATCTCTAGTCTGAATAGATTTTTTGTACTTCTTAACGTACACTCTCCCGTTGAGGATCACTACCCTGAAATGCGCCGTCCTCCTCGCTTTCTCAAGCATCCCTCTCGTTATGCCTGTCTCTTTCCATGGCCGTAGATCCTCGTGGATCCAACGGAAATAAGAAGGACACGTGGATGGTCGTGAATGGTTGCTTCTCGGTTTGTTGTTGTTTCTCGAGGAGCCATCTTCGGGATATTGAGTTTGATGTCGTGTTTGGTTCTGTACGCATTGGATAGGGAATCTTTGGTTCGTGATTGGTGGTTTTCTGATAGTTGTTACTTGCTTCAGACCTGCAAAAGTTGTCTGAAGAACAGAGATATGAGTTATTATTAACTCTCAAGTTCAAGATTCACCAGGTTGAAGACAATTTTATAAAAATGAAGTTTTTTGTAAATTCGAACTCACGAAATCAAAACAACCCAATAAGTCTAAGAGACCAGCAGATACGAAGAGAGAGGTGACGAGGAACAGAGTAGCTTTTGCGATGCTCTTTGCTCGATGCGACGCCGTTTTAAGACAGACATAATTATTCTTGTTCGTTTGAGGATTGTTGTTGCTCCTCTTCATGCTTACTTGCCCGTTGAAGCATGAACCTATCTATCTACTTATGCTTCTTTTATATATGTTCACAAACATTCAACAGAAGAGAAGAAAAACGAGAATCAGGCGAGATTAAACGTTACCGAAGCGATGAGAAAGCTCAAAGGTTTGATTTTGATTCTTGATTTGTGCTTTTCCACGAGGATTTGAATCTTGTTGCACGTTTTCTTCAACGCTAACCCAAGTTCACATCTTTTGTGTTAATGAAGTTCATATTTTTGTGTGTGAGTATCGTTTACTTATTAGTTTTTCGAAGGGTTAATGTAATAATGTTATCGAATATTAAAGACAATGACATACAATATACAATTCTTTGTTTTTCTCTTTTAGTTTTCCCAAATAATCCTCTCTTGTTATTGTTGTGTTTGTTGGTAAATTTACGACCTTTGATGTTATTAGAAAAATTAATCTAAGATAAAATTTGAAGAGTTCGATTAATTTAAGTCCCCTTTGAGAAAGTTTTGTTATAAATGCTTTAAAATTTGAATCAAAAAATCCGAACTTTGAAGAAAGAATATAAACCTTAATCCATTAAATAAAGTTCAGTGACATCACAGACCATATTCGACCACTCATTATACAAGACAGATAAATAATCGTTAATAATTCCATGTTGCATACTTTTTTTTATATTATTATTCTAAGAAAAAATAATATACGTTACAGACATTTTTCCAGATTGTTCAAATAATCAAATCTGTGAACTGATTACCTGTTTTAAATTTACTTTAGTGCTAAAAACAAAAATTATAATATTTTTTTTATTTAAACTACATGGGCCGGCAACAAAAAAAAGTCAATTGGGCCGTTATAATTTATAAAAAGTCCAACACCTACAAAAAAAAAATGTATTTATCTCAGTAAAGTTTTTTACACCAAACTAGCGGAGTCATAAATAAGGACCATATATCACATGATTAAACCGGTTTAATTACTTTCTATACCACGCGCCTGTATACCGGAACGTTTTATACAGGCGCTAGCCTAGAATGAGTGAGGGGTCCAACAAAAGACTTATCCGTTTGTATCTGCCTTCCACCGTGTCCACTCAGTGAGACTCCACGTCACCCTTTGGTCCAATAGATTATCTAAACTAAAAGAATTGTTGAAAATAAATTCGTGTATCTTAGATATGTTCTAATACATTTATACACACATACACAATGTTATTCTATAGCAATACGAGTTCACTCCAAATTTAGGTTCAAATTTTTAGTTTTGTCAAGATTAGCAACTACATAAATTTTGATTCAGTTATAATAATAAAAAAAAACTATGATGTAATTAAATCTTATATGGATTTGGCAAAAGAATGACAATTTTTTCTACTGAGGTGAGGTGGCATCATTGAACAACTTTACCTGTCGGCAGTGAGGTGTTTAATCACATGGAACGCATCCAATGCGTAAGCAAACTTGACAGCCGCAGGATCACATGGTACAAAATATCAACGGTGAAGCAAAACAAGTGTCTCACACATATTAAACGCGCGTAGCACGCTCCACCGGTATAAGCTAACGGAGGATATAAAACTCTTTTTTTCTCATTATTGACTGAAATCTCCATTTTTATTTTCTCTTTGTGTTAAAAGGAAACAAACAAATTCTGTTCTTCTTCGGCTGAGAGGCAATGGCGGAGGAACAAAAGACGAGTAAGGTTGACGTAGAATCGCCGGCGGTTGTAGCTCCGGCGAAGGAAGCGACTCCTGCTCCGGTTGAAGTCGCGGAGGAGAAAATTCATAATCCACCACCTCCCGTGGAGTCCAAAGCTCTTGCCGTTGTTGAAAGTAAGCTTTCTATTTACATATTGTAATCTTCTACTTAGGAGGATTATTTCATGTTTACGATCAATTAATAGCATCTAGGTTAGAATTTTTACGTTTGGAATTGAGGTTTATATTTACAATTAACAAATTAATTTTTGCTTAAGATGCCTAAGGTTGTGAGTTCATTTGAATATGGTATACTCCAAAATCCATCGCCATTAGAATTTTTAGAACTTTATCATGGCATATATAATTTTATTTTTTTCAAGAGAATTAGGTTTTTCAAAGGAAGATATTATTAAAATATGATTAATTTTCCGTTTAAGGTAGAAAATAATAAAGCAATGTTCCCTGTAATTAGTGTTATCAAAAGTATATGGAATCATGACAATTAGTTGTGGACAGCTATATATGAATTAAGAAAAGTGGTTTACTTTCTTAATTAATATTCCTACATTTTTTTCGTTCCATTAAAGTTGCCTTACTCTAGGAATCAACAATTAAGTACTAACTTTTGAACAATCTTTAATCCCTTACTATCTTGTGAAACTAAAGTTAAGTTGTTGAACTCTAATGTTGTGTTCTGCTTTGCTTTTATTTGAAGTTTCATAAACTTCTATTTCCAAGCTTGTTGGCGATGGATAGAACTATAATTGATGACCTTATATATCTGATTAGCCAATTAGAGCATCAAAATTTAACTTAGAAGTTGAGCTTCTTGCAACAAATCCCAATGGGTTATACTTATAAGTTTGCTTCTTACAGAACCCATCGAGGAGCATACACCGAAGAAAACTTCATCTGGTTCGGCCGATAGAGGTCAGCTAAACTACATTTTGTTTTTTGATGTCTACGTTCTGGTTACTTAGTTCCGTAATTGACATCAAATGTGATGTGTGTTTGTTTTGGTCAGATGTGATACTTGCAGACTTGGAAAAGGAGAAGAAAACGTCATTTATCAAAGCATGGGAAGAGAGTGAGAAGTCAAAAGCTGATAACAGGTACACTTGCTAAATTTTTATGATCTCCTTACTCAAAGATTACTACTTCTTACAGATAATTATCAGCTAATGATCTTGAAATGATGACAATGGACAGGGCACAAAAGAAGATATCTGATGTGCATGCTTGGGAGAATAGCAAGAAAGCAGCCGTCGAAGCTCAACTCAGGAAGATCGAAGAAAAACTAGAGAAGAAAAAAGCACTGTACGGTGAGAAAATGAAGAATAAAGTAGCTGCAATTCACAAGGAAGCAGAAGAGAAGAGAGCAATAGTTGAAGCTAAAAAAGGAGAAGAGCTTCTCAAAGCTGAAGAAATGGCTGCTAAGTATAGAGCCACTGGTGTAGTACCAAAGGCAACTTGTGGATGTTTCTAAGTCTTTATTAAATTGGTCTCTCAGGTCATTGTTTGTAACAATTCATCTCTGTTTCTTTCTTTCTTTTTTTGTGTGGTTCAACAACTTTTTATAGTTTTTGGTTATTTGTTTGGTTGTTTGTGTCTTGTTTATATATTGGGTGATTATGTGTAAAAAAACAATGATGTTTTGCTTTGTGTGTCAGTTGTATGTTTACGATCTCACATCTGAATCTTAGATTCTAAAATGTTAAGAAAATTGACTCCACACACACACACATCAACTAAATCCCTTAATAGATCAGACAAGGCAGAAGACAGGTGGATCTAGGAGCAATAAGCAAGAGAATGAAGTAAAAATATCTTCTTCGATTTGATCTTACTACTCGGAAATTCCTCCCTAAGTCTTCAAGTCTTAAACAAAAGAGACCAAGATTGAGTCATAAAACACCCAAAGGCAAAAGGTTCATAGAACATGAAAATGAGAGTTGAGAGAAGGCAACTTAAAGGTTCATATCATGCAGCAGAAGAAGTCTTCAAACCAAATCAAACCAAGCCAGTACTGCTTTGAAGGTTTAGATACAACCAACCGCTTCCGTCGCCATCAAACACCTATACTGCCTCTTCTTGCCTAAGTAAAGTACTCTGTGTTGCCTTCATATCTGGAACGAGCTCGTGGCTGCCAAAGCTGAATGATTTGCCTCCTCAATACACCTAAACAATGGCAAACCAATCATTGAGAATTTGGTCTATGAGCAATGCAGGTTTGGTTTTAATGTCGAGATGCCTAGAGAGGGATTTGTCTCACCGGTTAATCCATCAATGCCTTGCCAGGTGGAGAATGTGCACCAGGTAGAAGTTACTGACAGTAGATTGCCTTGTCAATAAGTGAAGGTATTGGCTTGATTTCGGTTCCAAGTTCTTGCTCAGTCTGATACCTGTTGGAAACCGAATATATGAGTAAGAAAGCTATAGCATCAACGAAAAGAGAGGCCACACCAGTTGAGAGACAAAGGCAGAAGAAGAAACACGAACATTTTGAAGCGGTCCTCATAAGTTACCAAATTCACAGCCAACCCAAGGTGTCCATATCTTCCCGATCTGCCTACCTGGTAATGTAATGAAGCAAAAAACCCATTCACAATATGAACTTATAAAAAGAGAATGTGCTTAAGATTATCAATATCAGTTTCCCTTAACATACCCTGTGTAGATACGACTCAGAAGTCCTAGGAAAATCGAAATTTATGACAACATTCACAGCTTGAATGTCAATCCCACGTGTAAACAAATCTGCAACAGACAGACATTCCCCGTGAAACTTAAACACATCTGTCGCTGTTCAAGTACATGAGTAACACTAAACGTACCAGTGCAAACAAGGTTTCTGCAAGCACCATTGCGGAAATCATGGAAAACCCTGTTCCGATGATCTTGAACCATCTTTGCATGGATATAGAAGCACGAGTAACCGAGTTCTGTGATTTTCTTGGCCAACAGCTCCACGCGATTAACAGAGTTGCAAAAGATAATGGATTGGTTTATTTGGAGCTGCAATTGATAAACAATATTGCCTTACAAAGATCCACTACATTAAGTAGCCAGAAAATAAAACATTTGGGTCTAGGGCTGTCTGAAAATCTGACCTTAGAGAATAGCGTGTTCAGACAGTGCACCTTCTGTCTCTCTTCAACAAAAGCATAATATTGGGTAACACCCATAAGTGTGAGCTGATCCATGAGATTGATAATGTAAGGCTTCCTGAGATATCGATCCTTGAAAGACTTCACGGTGACAGGAAATGTAGCTGAAAACATCAAAATCTGACGGTTTTCTGGCAAGAACTGTATCAACTCCTCTATGGAAGGTTGAAATTCTACAGACAAAAGCTTGTCGGCCTGGTAAAAGATGTTTGCGAGTCAGAACAACGAGCTCATGAGAAAAAGAAAATTAGTCTATCCAATTGTGCAAATATTTAGGATAACAGGAATTGATTTTGTTTTCTCTTTAATAGAAGTTTTGTTCAGGGAAAGACTTGAAAAGTCTTTTGGCAGAAATCTAACAATGTTTGTCTTCATATATTTTAGCAATAAACACGTCAATAGGAAAATATAGCTCAGGTCTAGCAGAAAAAGGGCCAAAAGGAATCAGGAACTCACCTCATCCATTACAAGCATCGTACAATCTTTCAAAACACACACACCCTTTTTGGCGAGATCTAATATTCTTCCAGGAGTTCCAACCAGCAAGTGTACAGGTTGATATAATCTCATGATATCATCTCTCAGACTGGTACCACCAGTGGTGACCATAACCTCAATTTTTAGATATTTGGAAAGCTCCTTACAAACCTGTGATGTCTGAAGGGCCAGTTCTCTGGTTGGAACTAGAATAATGGCTGCATAAGAAGATAGATCAACAAGGTGTGCAAGTTACCCAGCAAGAAAAGTAGCTTTATATAAATGGAAAGGAACCTAGTCATTGGTGTCACTGAACTAAAATAATGGCAACTGGAAATTCCACAGATCAACTAAATCACTCAGAAAGGAAAGGAAAGGAAAGGAGGAGGAGGAGAGAGCAGATTTATGTAAGGGAAGTAACAAACCTTGAATGACATTGTTCTCTGGATCAATTTTCTCAAGGGTCGGGATGCAGAAGGCACCAGTTTTGCCTGTCCCATTTTTGGCTCTAGCAAGAATATCACTGCCAGTCAAAGCAATAGGAATGCTTTCTTCCTGAATAGGTGAAGGCTTTTCAAAACCTTTTTCGTATATACCTCTTAGCAGATCTCTCTTCAAAAAGTAATCTTCAAATTCATTTCCTTTAGTGGCAGTCACATCCTGCAGACAACATGAAAAAACTATGCCCTAAGGGAATGCTGTCTTCTCAAAACAAGGTTCATAACTTAGTCAGGCATATAACTCAGGAATACTTCAGAAAGCAATTAGATAAAGGAATCATACCTCTGTCTGGTAACGATTATCTCGTGGTGGCAGCTTTAAGGTTGCCTTCCAGTCTTGATTACTAATAAGCATGAGAAACCACATAGTTGGTAAGCTCAAAGTAGGCAGAGAAATTTAAACACCACTACATTCATAACAACCATTCTCATACCTTCAATCCAAAATCATTTGCCATAAAAAAGAAGCATATTACTTTGAACGATTAACCCAACAAGCACTTACTTAGAATCGTTGTTAGCTTCTGACTGAACCGTCTTCTCGACTTCATCTACGAAACTCGGATCACTAGGAAGCTGAGCGCGTCTAGACCATTGTTGCTGCTGTAGCTGTTGAATCTGCTGAGGATTGTTCTGTGGGTAAGCTCGTTGACCATACTGCTGAGCATCAGGTTGAGAGTGGAGATACTCTGGAGGCTGAGTTAGAGGTTGCTGTGGAAACGGAGTCCGTGACTGAAGGTACTGCTGAGGCTGAGGTTGCTGCGGATGCGGATTCGGACCAGGACCCGCCGCTCCAATCCCCGGTGGAAATCTTCCTCTATTATGATTATTATTCATCACAACCCGATCTCGAAATCAAACAGAAGAGAGAATCCCTAATAGTAATACTACCAAGAAATCTTCAACAGCTCAAAAAAATGTAATCTTCAAAGAGGCTAAAAACCAAATAATTCCAAGTTAGAGACAAAAATGTTAGGTCAAACGGATATGATTGATTGAACGAACTCTCGAGAGGGCAAGATCGGAAATTGTTGACAATTAACCACAAAACCGTTTCCGCCAGAAAAAAAGTTAATCGAAAAAAAATTAAAAACGAAGAGAAAATCGAGTTAAGGATAATAACTGAAGAAGAGAAATAATTTTCTCGGGAAAATGTGTCGTCTGTTTTACTGAGAAAGTGAAAGATACACTCGCCGGAGCACAGCCTCTTCACTCACTCACTCTTTCTTATCCACATGATTTCATTGAAATAGCCTTGTACTTTCCTATAATTATAAAACAACCCCCATCTTTCTTTTTAGTTATCATTATTCCCTCCTAATTTTAAAAATAGGTCTTCCAAAGCGGAGCGCTAGGGGCTGAAAACGTCGAAACCCTTCATTTTTTGGCTCGGGTTATCTATAATTGTAAAATAAACAATCCCAGATTTAGAATTTGATGTTCGACGTTTAATTTTAATGATGGGTTCCCCTCTTTCAAATCTCTACCACTGGAACCAAAATTACCTCAAATTCTCAATCATGAATTTTTTTTTGATAAATAAGACACATAACTCTGAGATGGAAAGAAAGGAACAAAAATACAGGATCGACTTTTTGTATCCTCGTCCTCGTTTGGTCGTGTCTGGAGACTATAACCGGCCCAGCGAAGAAGAAAAAGAAGAAGATAGTGAGAGAAAGAGAGAAAAATGTCGTTTACAGGAACATTGGATAAATGCAAGGCCTGTGACAAAACCGTCTACGTTATGGATCTGTTGACATTAGAGGGTAATACTTATCACAAGTCATGTTTCAGATGCAGCCATTGCAAAGGCACTCTCGTGGTATCTCTATTCTTTCTTTCTTTCCTTATTCTTCCTCCATTGTTACTCTGTTTTTCGACAATGCTTTTTTTTTTCAATTTCTTTGTAAACAGATAAGCAATTACTCATCAATGGATGGAGTTCTTTACTGTAAGCCACACTTCGAACAGCTTTTCAAAGAATCTGGCAATTACAGCAAGAATTTTCAGACTGGAAAGACCGAGAAGCCCAATGATCATCTGGTATGTTTATATTGTCTGTATTCAAAGATTCATCTTTTAATTTCCTGTCCATCTGATCTTTCTCCATTGAATTCTGCAAGACTCGAACTCCAAGCAAGTTATCATCATTCTTCAGTGGAACACAAGACAAATGTGCCACTTGTAAGAAAACGGTTTACCCACTTGAGAAAGTGACAATGGAAGGAGAAAGTTACCACAAGACTTGCTTCAGGTGCACACACAGTGGTTGTCCTTTGACTCACTCTTCTTACGCTTCTCTTAACGGCGTCCTCTACTGTAAAGTTCATTTCAATCAGCTCTTTCTCGAGAAAGGAAGTTACAATCACGTCCATCAAGCCGCTGCTAACCACCGTCGATCCGCCTCTTCTGGTGGCGCTTCTCCTCCTTCCGATGATCACAAACCTACCGACAGCGCCTCAATTCCCGAGGGAAAAGAAGAAGAAGCAGTCCCTGAAGCTGCAGGTGAAGAGCCTGAGCCGGTGGTTGAGTCTTGAATGTGGTGGAGGAACGATCTTATCAGTTCTTAAGTTTCAAGTTTATATGCTTTTATGTGTTTTAATGAATATATGTATACAAATTGTTGTTGTTTGTTTCTGTAAATTCTTGTAAAGTTTAAAGCCCTTTTGGAGAGAATCTGTTGTAAACGAAATCTTTAACATCCAAATTTTTTTTTGAAGAGGATATCTTTTGTCTTTAGTTTTAAAACTTTGAGAACCAGTTTTTGTTCTGAAACAAGGTCATAACAAGATATTTTATTTGATGAATCAAAATTCAAAACATACGGCATAGATATTCAAACACACTTCTCTCCATTTCTTGTAATGTAAATAATCAAAAGTTGTGAGATTTCGCCAAAGAAGAATCAAACTCTTGACATTGTGTTCTTGAGATTGATAGTATTTCAAGACATGAACAGATCTTTGCATTTTGCCATTGTGTCATCTGGACTCGTAACTGTAACAAAGAGAAACAATCCTACTTGTCATGAAAAATATCTACGACACAAACACACAAAAATTAACCAATGATATATCTAAGTAACCGACCTGAATGGCCAATTGTTTTTGGTGATTCATATATTTCATAGTCGTTTCCACCCTGCAGAAGTTATAATTTACCCATCAAGCTCAAAGGAAACCATACAACAACTCTAATGAAAAGATTGGGAAAGTTGAGTTGAGTTTTTACCTCATAGGTTTTGTCACCGAAGAAATGGATTTCACTGAAGTCCTCGAGGTACTGCAAGCAGTAAGTCTTATCCCAACCTTTAGGGAAGACCTAAGTCATAATAATTGAAACAGACTCAGTAACTCAAAAAAATTGGATTTAAGAAATTGTTATAATCCACATTTTGATTCTACTCACATCGAAGCTAATCTGTCCTCCAATTGAGAAAGTAAGGTTAAGATGCGCAAACCGCTCACGAAGTTCAGCTACCATCTTTGGTCGGATGTTTTGAACCTTGTAAGACAAAATCTTGAATGATAACAATGCTTAAACAAGTTTAATATAAGAAACTGCAAAACGAAATCGTTTATTTTACCTTATCATATCTTTCGAATTCATCTCTTTCTTCTTGGCTACAGTTGCGACCAATCGGTGATACATTGAGCATTCCATTACGAAATTCAATAAATGTTCCCCTATGCATACAAATTTCAAGAAAATGAATCGTCTCAACACTTTGCAAACATGATTATAGACTAGTAGTTGGATCCACATTATACCTTTTAATGGGAATATCCAAGTCTGCAATGTAGTGCAGCGTGAAGTTAATCAACTCCTGCATCATCAATTTACGCAATCACAAACTATCCATATACATATATTAGGCATACACTTCAACATCAATGAAACTACTAAAGAAACATTGAAGCAACAGCTGCTATCACACGTAAGGGACAATGATATGTGCTTTACCTTGAGTTTATCTTCTCCAAGGTACAGCTTCAGGCTCTGAGAAAAAAAGATACAAACTAATAAGAAACAAAAGAAACGATAAAACAACAATGTGGATAAGTAAGTAAAAGCCGTTGTTTCATATGCACCTGAATTCCAATGGATTTCCCATCTTTATGGGCAACAAGACCATTCTCAGAGAAACAATAATCATAGTCGTGAGTCACTGCAGAATTTAACAAAATCAAAAGTTTTAGCCAAACAGATGAAGAATCACAAGACAAGAAAGATAGAGCCAGATCCAAATTCCCTCTTTAGAAAATCAGATGAAAACTAAGACTTAGAGAAATCAAACACATTCCAGAATTTGAACTCAACGAAGATAATGATCAGCAGCTATTCTAAATTCCAAATCTACAGCCTTTAAGGATCTTCTGTATCCATGTTGTTGATGGATCTAGTCAAAGATATAAAGCAGAGAAAATCTATAAAATCGAAAATTCTACAACAGATTTTAGTATTTTTTCGATCCGATCACAGTCGTACCTGTTTTCCCAAGCTGTTCAGATATCTTGCTTAGATCAGATCCACCGACGACTCCAATAGTGACGACCTGAACTCTCACAGACATTATATCGAACACTAGCTAGGCACAGACACAACTCATAAATACAGAAGTTAGCAGCGATGGATCAATCACATACCTTACGCAATTCTCGGATAAAATCGAGTAATTCTTGAGTAGCCTCCTTCCTTGGAGCTGTGAGAGTACCGTCGACGTCGAACAAAGCGATCACTCCGGGTTTTTTCGCCGCCATTGAATCTGGTGGTACGATATCGTGAAGGAAGGATGAAGAGTTTTCAAATTAGAAGATGACAGTGGCGGAAGATGTGATTATAAATAAATTGGACCGATCTAATCGTAACTAAAGAGTGTCGCTTAAACTATGGTCCTCACTTTTTGTCCTAGAGATCAGTGATTGGTGGATAAAATAATCGTGACGCACAATTAATTTTTTTTTTTTTTTACGCACAAAATTATTATTTTCTTTCTCTTATTCAATTCGAAATAAAAGCTTGAAAAGTGAAAGCTACATCATTCTAAATTCTAAAAATTAAAGTACTTTTGGAGAATTTTCTCTGCTAATACTATATAGGGTCCCTAATATATATAAGACCTTTTTAAAAAATTTACATGGACAAGTCAAAACTCAAAACAAAACAAAACAAAAGATTTCACACTATTGAATATTCTCCTACGACGGAAAAGAATAATACCCTCGTAAAGACGTTAGTCGTGAAGATGTGAAGAATCATTCCATTTTTATTAGTCTTCTTTTTCTCTAATCGTTACTTAAGTACTTGGACGTTGACCCAAAAACTCCGAATAGTAGTTTACTATTTAGGGGGAAGTATTGAGGCCGAAAACAATTATTTATGAATCAATTTGGGCCATTACTATAAATGGGCCTAGAAAACTGAAGCACATGTCTATCACTTCCAGTTCACTTTGCTCCCACGATGTTCTCTTATCAATCTTTGCTGATTCCTTCAAAATCAATACAACATTAACATTTAACAATATACAAAATATTGATACTGAGATGCAAGCAGTTTTTCTGACTCGTTACATTCTTGTGTAAGTAATCACTCTCAGTGTGCCAACGAGCTTTCTCACATCATTAAAAATCAAAACTTGCATCCATTGCACAAGCTTGACGACCTAAGATCTCCAAGAAACTTGAAGGAATGCTTCATTTGCATCTCCAGCGAAAGCACTGGGAAGTTTCCACTTGGCTCTGACCAAGATGATATAGCTT
The DNA here is from genome assembly GCA_900406565.1 of Turritis glabra. Classification (NCBI taxonomy): domain Eukaryota; kingdom Viridiplantae; phylum Streptophyta; class Magnoliopsida; order Brassicales; family Brassicaceae; genus Turritis; species Turritis glabra. The sequence continues at coordinate 39,396 of OVBN01000025.1, forward strand.
TCGGAAACAGACGAGGTTTTATGGCTTAGGAGAAGATAGCATTCACAAAGGCCTCAGGATCAAAAGGTTGGAGATCTTCTACAGCTTCTCCTACACCGATAAACTTTACCGGAATGCCCAATTCCTCAACTACACTGACCTGCAAGACATGCAGAACCAGTTTCAATGACAGAGCTAATGAAAAATAAGAGCTTTAGGTGAGAGAGGAGATCAAAAATTTATGGAGTTTTTACCACACAGCCTCCTCTAGCAGAGCCATCTAGTTTCGTCAATATCAAACCGGTAATACCAACAACCTGACCAAAACAGTGACCCAGAAATCTCAAGATTTTACAAAGAATTTATAGTTTGGGGAGCCCGAAACACTAGGTTTAGGTGGTTCCGTATGGTACCTCGTTGAATTCTCTAGCTTGTGGAAGCATGTTCAAACCAGTGTTTCCATCAAGGACAAGTAGAATCTCCTGACAATTCCACGAAAATTATTTTTAGCTAACACACGATCAAAATTGGAGACAAGCAGAGTGTAATAATATAAGCAAGATAACACAATGGGATATTATAAAGGATCACTCACATTGGGTGCACCAGAGACAACCTTGCCCAGTGCTTTTTTGCATGCAATCAACTCCTCCATCAAGCTGTAATTAGTATGAAGACCTTACATAAAGAGTTGTAATGTTCCTCAGACCAGTCAAAACAGTGCAAAAGCATGTTTTTAAGTCAACTAGCAAACTCTTATATGCTTACGTCCAGATGTGTCACACAGTACAACATCATAACCTTCCTCCTTCCCTCTTTTCACAGCCTTTGAGAGAACTAGTCAGAAATAAAACGTTTTGATGATGAGCACAAGTTGTTTATTTTCCTTCAACACTGACACTGGCAAGCAAAACAGCGCATTGGTTTTACCTGCTGCTGCTTTAGCCTTCTCTCCTTCAGCCACAACAATCTCACACCCAGTCCTCTCTGCCCATATCTCTAACTGGTCACTTGCTGCTGCTCTAAATGTATCACCTGCTGCCATTAATACCTATGACAATTCATCGCAGGATTTCTGATGAACATACTGATACTCAATTCTATTTCTACCTATCCTGGCAAAATTTCTCATTACCTATTTGAGCAACCACTTTCTAACATCCCATCCAAATCTCAAGAGAACAACAAAAAAGGTCTACATTGATATCAAACATGAAAGGTGTACCTTAGTTCCTTCATTCTTCAATCTATGAGCCAGCTTTCCTGAAAAACAAAAGTCTCTTACAAATAAGATCTTTCTGTGGCTAACCCAATGCGAACCAAGCTAGTCTTTTGAGTTCCCACTCTAGACCATTAATGTCTAATGCCTTACCAAGAGATGTCGTCTTCCCACCTCCGTTCACTCCAACAATCATTATAACAGCTGGTTTCCTGATACACCATAGCATATAACCAAACTTAAATTAGAGCTTCCATAACTCCACTTCGACAGAGCAGACAAAGCTGTAAAACAGAAAGAGGCATGATAAAGAAGAGAGCAATAACAAGTATCACAGAACCTGAAACCCATTTGAAGCTCTGTCTTACTGTTTTTCTTAGCCAGCATCTCTAACACACATCCCTTCAATGCATCCTACACCATTCACATTTTGGATCAACTACAGTAGCTATAAAGCCTAATTCCTAATATGTACGTGTGCTACACATATAACATATATAGTTTAGATTAACCTTGATCTCGCTTCCTGATTTGAGTTTCCCAGACAAAATATCCTCTCTTAGCCTCTCAACAATTCTAACCGTAATCTTGGGTCCAAAATCAGAAACCAACAGCGCCTGCATTGCAAATTTCACAATATGATAAACTCCATTTGCATCTGAAACCTAGAGAATCGACAATAAGAATTAAGAGGTTGAAAAAAACCTCTTCCAATTCATCGAGAACTCGGTCTGTTTCAGCAAGATTCCAGAAGAGCAAGAGCTCGTCGATGACTGCTAGATTCTCCCTAGTCTTGGAGAATCCGGAGAAGACCTTCTCCACGTCGCTTTTGGCCTTCTCCTTAATCAACCGACCCAGCCGCGTGAAGAATCCGCTCTGTCCGGCCGAGCACCGGAACCGGGTAACTGGTGGACGAAATTCACCTCTCTGAGGCAGTAATCCGATCCGTTCGGAGGAGAACGGCGACATACGTCCGGCAAGAAACGAGAGGTGAGCAGAAGAAGTTGCCATGGCGCCTCGCAGTTTCTTGTACGAGAGAGACTGTATTTTACTGGATATAATGCTTTTCAATACGCTGCGTTTTGGCAGTTTGTTTGATTTGCCCAATGTATATTGGTACAGATCCACTGATTAATCAGCCCATTACATAAGTTATTCTTTATGTGAATTTTCGGAAAATGATGGAACTTGGGAAAATCGTGACCATATAATATACAAAGACATTTGAATAATATCATAATCTTTTAAAAATTCTACAACTTTGAAATAATTAAAGTTTTCGAAGAGCTTTTGAAATTTTAGGATTGAATATTCTTACAGGAAAGGTGATTTCCGGAATCCAACATTGTAAACAATTTACTTTTATGATATTTTTTTGGAGTAAAGATGTAACGAAAGCTGGGACGAATTATTTAGTGATGCGAGTAATTTAGATTACATGAAATATTTAGTGTCACATACAAGTTGTTAGCTTAGACAAAATGTGTGGTGGTCATCGTTTTATTTTATTTGGGCTCCGTCTTCAGACTCAGATGCAAAGTAATCCAACAAATTCTTCACGTTTGATGTTAGCTGCATTAAAGATTCGCATCAGACATTTCATAAGATAATGTTTTTCCTATGATTTATCATTACGCATGGTAACAGTTCTTTCGGAAAATGATCATATTATTTGTTTCTCGTAAAGGAACATTTTGTTCAGCTCTACCATTGTCATTTCTTCGTTGTTGCTTTTTTTGCAAACAATTCGCAGGTCTTTGCCTACTTTGACAATTTATACTCCAAATGCTTTGCTAAGGACGACCAAAGTGAAAAGTCACGACAAAATGAAAAGTCTTTAGTTTAACGTTTAGTTTAGGTTAATGCATATTTTTGTCTTATGTATAGCATTTGTCTTATGTATTTGCTACACTAACAGCCGAACACATATATAACGTCATCGAGATGACGTTAGCAAACGAGATCATGAACAATTAGATCTGTCGAAAAATGATGATACAAAAGTTTGCTGGTCAATTTTCTTTTAATATGTTTGTACTATCACATAAGAATCGTACATGCATGTGTTCCACAAAAAAATATTAATCAAATCACATAATCTTTTTTTCCACATAACTGATAAGATGGAATGAGTGTTTGATTTTTCCATCAACTGATCTCTATCTAGTTCACTGGTAAGTGGTAAACCCTGACTGACTTTATTCATATTTAAAATAAAGTGATTTACTTTTCTTTTGGTCAAGTTGCAAATCGACTTAGTTAGAAAGAGGTTGGCCGCTTAACAAATATACACCAGAAAGATTATAAAAATAAGAAAATTGCAACTATTTATTGGAAATGCGCGGTTAGTAAGAAAATTGCAACTATTTATTGGAGTAGAAGATAAAATCCAGAAAGCTCGAGTTCACATGGATAAAACATGGTGCAGATTCTATTTTAATTTTGATTTGGTTTAAAACTCGATAGAGATTACATAGATTTTCAACATAATTTACAACCATTGTAAATTTACAATCGCTAATAGACATTACTGATTACACACTGACACCTCTATTATACAAATAGTTGTTATTGAAATTTTGTGGTCACTAACATAATACTTTAGTATCGTTGACTGATATGTTGACTATAAATACCACAATTTTATAGATGGTATCCAACGAGCATGAGCCTAATGGATAATTTTGTTCACCGATATGATTATCATTTCTTTGTTGTTTTTATTTTTTGGCAAACATTTCATAGGTCTGCACCTATAATTCTGTTCATTCATACTTTCAAATATTATATTTTTGTTAAGGACGACCAAAAGTGAAAAGTCACGATTACTAGTCTTTGATTTTAACATTTAAATCTCGGGACCCTTTAAATCTCTCAATCTGACTTACATTTGTTATGCGAGCGTACGCACATTAAGTTGACGTCATGTGGATGACGTAAGCAAATATGACATAATGATGATCAATACTATAGACATAATATGTAAGAATGAATCGCTTATATCGTAATCAAATAAAACATTTTTTTCGCTTAATGTTTCATTTCAATTTTGGTAGTTGGTGTCAGCGATGGATACCAATAACAGCGATACAATGTCGATGGTAGACAATATGGACAGAATAATGTCGTTTTAGGTTTATTGGTTAGGCGATAACATTTTGATGATAAATTTCCGGGATTAGCAATCAAAATTGTTAGATGTTATTTGTGTCATGTATTTCGTTAACCCATTGTTAAAATTTATCGTAAAGTCAACATTATTTAAAAGAAAACACAGGTTTGATGTCCGTCATTATCACCCAACAATCCCCTACAATAAAATATAGGAGGTGTATTCAATTTTATATTTTGAATGATTTGAATTTTAATGAGTTTTTATATGATTTTGATGATTTTAAGTGAATTTAAAGTAAGTTATTATGATTTATTGTAAAATCTACTCAAATCTCACCTAAACCCATAAGATTTAAAATTTATGTATTTTTAACTAAGAAAATCTAATAAAATCCACTAAAATCTCTTAACGTCATTAAAAATCCAATCCTAAAAATATTTTCAATAACACAGAATTTTAAAATAGATTTTTAAATCACTAGTTCAATAACATCGGATTTCATTAGAAGGTATGTGGAAAACGTCTCATTCAACACGATAATAAATCTAGTTTTGAACCGTAGCAAGGTAAAAACGAGAGAACAAATGGTATTACTTCCTAAAAACTCTTAAAAGCTTAAATCTGAACAACCAAAAGAAAGATGAATCAATTTGAATATAGGATCTAATGAGAATAAATTTTTGGTATGCATGCGACTATAATTCGCATGTACAATCTCGTTTTATAACAATCGACAAAAGTATTGTTATTCATTCATCTTTGAATATTTCGAAATGCAATATGAAAAACATGGTTATGGACATAACATTGACCCCTCAAGTTACCTTGTAAATTACAATTTAATTAATTTTTTCCCCGCAATCAACCAAAATGGTTATGGACATAACATTGACCCCTCAAGTCAACACGACAACATTGTCGAAAACGTATTGTATCATTGATTAGTGTTCCATGAAATAACGAGGCAAAACCCGATAAATTTCCGGAGACAATCTGTAATGATCATTCATCACTGCAAGCTAAGCCCAACAGTCATATTCTATTCGGTCATATATATATAAATATTTTATATATGACCATGCATATGGCGAAAGATCCGTTAAAAAAGTAGTCGTTAGCATCGTACGTGGTAGTTTTAAACTTTTCAAATAGGGATGTATGTATGATTTTTTCCACAGTTACTTTAACTTACGTCTAGATGCTCATGATGGTTTAACAAATAAAAAGAGAAGACGATGCTCATGACGTCCGTAGTTACGTTTTTTACGTATGACGTATATATGCATGCAGTCATTGTGTGTGTGTTTGTTGGCCAAGATTTCAAATACCTGTTTCTACCTATCCCAGCAAATGCCTACATCGACTGTTTGAAAGTGGATGAATCACGTAACTAGATTATTATAACAATTTGTATTAATTGACTGGTCCGTCAAAATAAATCATCATTTATATATACGCAAATGTGAGAAAATGGCTATAGTGTGTTCTCGGACGGTAAGTTGTTCTTCCTCCAAACCCAACGGCCATTGCAGCTCTTCGTGTTAACGAGAGGGTTTAATTGCTCTTCAAACGTTTCAATCACTATATTATAATTAAGAGCACTCACAATAGTCTCAAAAGTGAAGAGATACGAGATTAATTTCTATTATATTCGGTGGTGAAATTGTTATTGAGATTATGAACTGGCAAATGATCGGAGATATGTTTTAAAAGTCGGAGATATGTTGGTGCAGAAAACGGAAAACGCGTGTAGACAGAATAAACCAAGATATACCTGAAACTTCGTTCGAATTCTCGTCTCAGTTTCCTTCGATTACAAGTCAATTCAATCGCTTGTATGTGTACGACACGTGCCGTATCAGCGACTCCAATGACTTTCTCAAAGTTTACGTCCCACACAATTGTATTCCTTAAAGTAACTAGCTACTACTTTCATAATTTTCTCCGAACTAAGTTTGTAATGTCGTGAATGCCTATTATAATATACACGAAGTTTCTAAACTGCACTTGTTGACAAAAACTAATTTTAAAAGGCATTCGTGAAAATTCTACGGCCTGAGGCTTATTTTTCTTCCCTTTTTCGGAAAACCAAAAACTTTGAAACAAAACAAATTAAAAAGCAAAATTGTAGAGGTCTTTGTAGACATGTAGTGGAGACGCGCCCCTTCTTTGAAAAAGCTACTGAATACTTTACAAATATAAACCATTAATATTTAAGGAAGATTAAGTAAATACGTAATTATGTGGTGATGTAATCAAAGCAGATATAATAATTATTTGCAACACGCATCATTTTAAAATGTAGACACGCCGCACGCCACCGTTGATCATGCCACCGGCCAAGCCTCCAGGAACCATCCGATCGACCACGTCATTATTCCTATCTCTATTTTTTTTTGTTTTTTTCATAAAATTTATTCCTATCTATTTCAAAAACATATCTAAATTTATCATTATTCCTATCTCTTTCAAAAAGATAACTAAATGTATCATTAAAAATTTCAACCCCCGAGAAAAGCATGGAATAACAACAAGAATAGTATTTTATGTATAAAATCAAATCCAGAATAAGAATATATACCCGTTACGCGAAAAATAAAATAAAATTTATTCCCATTATTGATTAAAAAAAATTAAATTTTCACAACGGTCGAATGTCTCGAAAGAATCTGTCAAAACAAAAAAATATTGGAATTTTCCCAGAAAAAAAAAGATAAACAAAACACTCGAAAGTAAGTGGAAACAACCACGAAAAAAGCGCGCGTGTTCGTCAGTCAATATGGCTAAGATATATATACTCACGTATCTTAGCTTTCTCCAATTTCACAAAACAATAAGGAATCTCCTACAAAGAGGATTGGACTTATACATACATACACACACATAACATAACATAAAACACACCATGTCGTATTCAACAATGAGACGATCACTGGAGATTGAGGTAATCTCAGCAGAAGGACTCAAGGTAGATCGAAAACCATTGAAGAAAAAAACATACAGCGTCGTCAGAATCGATGAGAAAATTTGGGTTTCTAAATTGGATGATTTGGGTGGGAGTCATCCAGTTTGGAAAGACAAATTCGATATGGAGATGCCAATAAACGGAAGCGTAAGGTTTATCTCCGTCGAGATATGTTATCGAACAAGTGGTGGAGCTGAGAAACAAGTTGGATACGCCAAGATTCCCGTCACGGATTTCATGGGAGGTTTTGCTCCACAAGGGCATTTGAATTTCTTGAGTTACAGGTTGAGAGATGAGTATGGTGACAAATGTGGGATCGTGAATGTGTCAATCATGGTGAAACCTGACGGTAATGATAAATCAATATCGTTGCCGTCGTCTTCGTTTGCTGCGTTGTCTTCGCAAGCTGCGCCGAATAATCATATGTGGAGACAGAGGACATCTTCATCGACTGCTGGTTATGGCGGTGTAGTCACTGGAGTTCCTGTTTGGTGTGCGTATCAACGGCCGTCTTAATTCTTTTTTATTTTCGATCCTAATGACTGCACAGATTTATCTTTGATATTTTTTTGCCATGTTTATTCCCAAATTGGGATCCAGGAAAAAAAAAAACAAAAAACGTTTGATTCATCATGAAATCTGATAAACTTATGAAATGAATAAAATCCATTTTTTACTTCGAATTCTTTTGATGAATTTACTCATGCTTACAAGCTTCAACAATCGTTTTTTTATTGACTCAGACTTTGTAATTTGTATCAACAGAGACACACAAAATTTCTAGCTTTGTTTAAGATTTTCATGTGAAACCTGTTTGTTTAAGGCTTTTATATGAAATTTCCCATTTCCACTACAATATTTTGACTATATATATGGTTTTGCGCCGCAGCAGTCAACAAAAAGAATTAGTCGTCTGGTGGTTACAGTGTTTGTAGAGCCCGGTGAATGCCGGGTTCGATTCCTACGACGCGGAGCAGTGAGGAATATAGCGCATAATGATGTTTCTGGGTTCATCACTAACGTCTGATTTACAGACGATATAGGTGCGCATCTGAGCTTTGTTTCTTCTTTTCTCATTTTCTGGTCTTGTTTATTTTCGAAACTAAAGATATACAGTACCTATTTTATGTAATAATTTATAATAAAATTGTACCACAAATGGATAACGAGTGCTTGAGAAACCCTCGTAATTACTAATTAGCATCCTAATAATAAACTGTCAACTTTACCAAATGTTTTTAGGATTATATGACCAAACCAAACAACACATTTATCCTACATTTTATCTAACCAAGTCTATATTCACGTGAATTTATACATCTTGGGTCCAACCTTTAGATATTAAATACTAATTTTAATAAATAATTAACAATCGCTCCATCTATAAGTTTGCATTCTTTATTCCGTTTTGTAACGTGATAAAAACGTTTCTTCAATCACTTTGGTAGAAGGAAGTTTGTGGGCGTCTACAATCACATACGAAGACAAGTTCTCTCTTAGTTGTTGCAAACACTAAAACCACACGGCAAAACCTCAATTATTATATGAAAAAAAAAAATCTCGACATGTGATAACAGTTGTGCAATATGACTATTTACTTACTGCATTTACACAACAAAATAGTAGAGAAAGAGCTCAAGCCCCATCCGGTTGTCTCAAGTGTCCACCGCGATAGTAAAGCTCTAAACTTGAACAATGGAGAGGGTCCAAGATCACCGATAAATGAATCTGAATTGAATGGAGAAACTTTGATCATACTGCATCGTTGCCCCTTTGTTCACCGGTTTTGAGGATGTTGAATTTGCAGAGAGGGCAAGTGGCATTAATGCGTAGCCATTTGTCTATGCAAGCTTCATGGAAATGGTGTCTGCATGAAAGTTCTCTCAGCTCTGTTCCATCTTCATAGTCACAGAGACAAATGCAACATTCCTGAAAGAGGCATAGATTCATTTGTTTGTGCCAATGATCATATCCGGTTTGGATAATTGATTAGATTTTGGATTTGGATGGGTAAAATAACTCACAGCTTCGTCGCTTGATAGCACACGCTCGGTTGGAGAATCAACAACAAGTTGAGTCATTATCCCTCCAAGAGTTTCTCGTATCTCACCGTTCACTTTCTCTGAGTTTCTTACCGTTAGAAACTTGAATTTCGGGAGCCTCTCTATCTCCTCATCCGATGCGCCTTCCTGAAACATCAAGAAGGCATCAGAAAAAAGCCTCTTACCCATACAACTAAACACAATCTATCGAAAACACTGGTCTTGGATATATGGATATTTAGTCTTGACTTACACGATCTGCCAAAGCGTACAAAACCGCAATGATGCAAGGCAAACAGCAGCAAACAGCAATACCGATAAGACAAGCGACAGCAACGCAAAGGACCACAAAGATAACATCAAAGGCGAGAAACGCGACACAGAGCCTGCAGACCAGAGAAATAGAAGTATATGAAACCAGAGAATCCATGTAAAGCTCAAACAAAAGCAGAAGAAGTTGATGTGTGTATCCAAAACAAACCAGTAGAGTTGAGGTGAAGTATGAGCGAGTTCTTCAGAATCAGCAGTGACCCAATAAAACCCAATGATCCACCAAACAAAGGAGAAGATTGCATTTGCTGATTCAAGGTGCTTAGCAAGACTGGAAAGAACATTATTAAGAAGATGAAATAACATTGAATGGAAGAAAAAGGAAAGAAAGGGTGAAAAGCTTTACCTAGTTCCAGGTTCAATCTGAGAATCATCATCTACTAAGGCATAATCATCAGATTCATCTTCACTAGATCCGTGATTGGAAACCGAATCTTGGTTGGGAAAATCATGAATTTGTCGACGGCGTCGACGATACTCAGCAATTACACATCCAACATGAAACAAACACTGAAGATTATACCCAATTATCCAGAATCTAAGAGGAACATGAGGATTCTCATCAGAACTAAACCCTAGAATAGCAATTGTGACGAAGACAAAAGATAGGTTCCAGAGCACATCTAGGACTATAACCGGTTTGGAATACGACCACTCACTCTGACGCTCCTCAATCTGCTCAGCCGCATTCTCACGGACTCGAACCGATGACTCACGGAGCATCATCCGGCGACTGCTAGCTCGGCGGAGAAGTCGCGACGCTGCGCCACGTAGCGGTTGCGAAGAACGGGAGAGAGCACGCCGGTTTCGATTCAGAAGCGGCGACAAAACATCCGCCGCCGGAGAGGAAGAGGAGGAGGAGGAGGAGACAGGAATCGGTGGTGGATACATTTTTTACGGTGTCGGAGCAAACACGATTCAAAATTTAGGATTGGATTGGATCTTTGACGAATTGAAAAATTGACAATGGCTTGATTTTGAATGGGTCGTGGCTTGAATTTCACTGCAAATTTTTACCGAATAGTTTTTATTTGTGTGTTGTGGTCCATTAAAGAAAGATAATAAATTATGATTTTTTTTTAATTATTAAATTATGATTTGATTGGGAGATATTACTTGTCTCATTAATTAACTCCTAATTATTACAATATTTTATTTTAAAATTTTCCTCTTTTAAATTTGAACTAAAAAAAAATATTTTATCATTCCATCATACATTCATTTTTGTTTTATAATCTTATTATGAGATAAAAAAAAATGCAAGACCTATGGTGAGAAATGAAAAACAAAGTAGCGGTGATTCACTAGCAAGCAAAAGACAGCTGAGCAATGATTGACGTTAATATAGGCGAAAAGCTCATGTAATGGCTGCCAAATATAGAACCATTGACTGGTATAGTTACCAAATCTTAAAACAAACAAACAAAATAGAGGGTGTACCGGTTGAGAAACAAAAGCCGAAGAAGAAACACGAACATTTTGAAGCGGTCCTCATGAGTTACCAAATTCACAGCCAACCCAAGGTGTTTTGAAACGACCACACCCGTTTTTTTTTTTTTTAAAATAACTAATACGCCCATACGTATTAATTAAACCAAAACGGTTTTTATTAGACTTAACAAACCGTCAAACAACAAAGACGCCAATATTAAATAATAACAAGTTCACACACAACAACTGCAATAACAACAACAACAACAACCGCAAACACCCGAGTCCTAATCATCCCCTCCTCAACGCCTTAATTCCACGATCACACCTTATCTTTACCTGCAACTCAGAAAAACACAGAGATGCGTAAGTATTATCACAAATACTTAGTGAGGCAGTCCTCCCATCTATGAGCTATACACACAAACAAGTAAGACGATAAACCGCTCACAACGCACAAACGCAACAATTACAAAACGATAAACAACCGGATCGATCGATCCAAGCTTGGATCGATCAATCCAGTCCAAAAACAAACATGGATCGATCGATCCGAGCACAACAGCAAGAACCAGCAACTCAAGCCTTTCTGGATCGATCGATCCCCTTACCTCCGAGCCAACAAGCCTTGGATCGATCGATCCCACCATGGATCGATCGATCCCCACGGTTCTGCAACTTCGAACACGACCTGCAAGCCTTGGATCGATCGATCCCACCTCAGATCGATCGGTCCTCGAGCTTCTGCAACTCCGATCTCGACTTCCTCCACCAAACACGACCAACGATCACCCCAACCTTGCTTCCTACAGGCGATTAAACACAAACTCAAGCCCCAAACAACAAGGAAACAAGCCACATAACCACAGAACAAGCATCATACCAAGGATTCGATAAATCTAATCCAAACACCAACAAGAACACACAAGCTTCTCAAATGCTTAGATAAGCTCAAGGTCATGCACTCACCTTGATTTCGGACGGACAACAGAGCTAAGAACAGCCCACAAAGAAACCGGTGAACTTCCACGCCGCAACAAAAGATCCTCTGCAACCCTAACCACCAAGCTTCTTCCTTTTAAGCAACCACAACCTTCTCTCTTTGATCTCTCACACTCAACACTCAACCCTTGAATCTCACACTTCTTTCCTCTCTGAACCTCAGCCACAACTCACAGCAACTCCCAGGAAGAAGAACGAAGATGAAAAGACGCAAACAAGGGGGGTTAGGTGAGGTCAAAGTAACAAAAAGAACAGCCAACACATGTGGATCGATCGATCCTTGCCTGGATCGATCGGTCCACTCGCCCAAACACACCAGATCGACCACAAAGCATGGATCGATCGGTCCTAGCTTGGATCGATCGATTCCCTCTCCTTTTTCGGTCAAAAGTTTGACTTTCGATTCTCGATCAAACCGCTTCCCGTTCTCGAGAAAACTCCAAACCCGAAACACTCAAGATCGACTCCAAAGAGAGAGATCACATTACCGACAACCTCAGGGAATCGAAACGCCATGATACGATTCCTCTGTAACGATCCCGGCAATCCCCTTTTTCTGGAACACGGACGTTACATGTCCTATCTTCCTGATCTACCAACCTGGTAATGTAATGAAGCAACACCTCATTAACAATTTGAAGAAAAAGAATGTGCTCAAGATGATAGATCAAAAACTGCTTTCCCTTAACATACCAGATACAACTTAGATTTCCTTGGGAAATCAAAATTAATGACCACATTCACAGCTTGAATGTCAATTCCACATGTAAACAAATTTGCAACAGACAATTTTCGTTTAGTCATCTTTGTTAAATACATTGTCGTAAGCAAACTTACCAGTGCAAACAAGAATTTTACATACACCATTATGGAAATCACGGAAAACCCTGTTCAGGTGGTATGAAGCATTAGTTTTAGTTTCACATGTTTTATATTGATATGAAATCTGACACATTCAACATAACTTGGATTTTGGCAGCCACAAATGATCTCTTCTTCCTTTTCCAATATGATCTCTTTCAGTAAAAATATTATTGTTGTTTTGTTCTTTGCTCAGTGGTCAGATCCGAGTGCCCCCAACCACTTTGAATCTCTTTCAAGGGGTGATACCAGTCCACTTGGGTACATGAGCTTGAAACTTTAACAAATTAGAGCACATTTTCTATCTTCCTCACTTAAACTCTGTGAAAACCGAGCCATTCCTAGAAGATATCTTGTCTTTCCCAGCTTTCTTGCCATCGAATTGAATCTGTCACTTAGACTGTAACTGGGTCTAGCACTATCGTCATACAATCCTACTTGTCATGAAAACATCTCCCAACACAATCATACAATCGTTTTCACTCTGCAGAAGTTAAAAGCCATGTATCTACTCATAAATCTCAACGGAAACCATACAACAACTATAATGAATATATTTGGAAATATGAGATGAGTTTTATACCTAATAGGTTTTGTCACCAAAGAAATGGATTTCACTAAAGTCCTCGAGGTATTACAAGCAGTACATCTTATCCCAACCTTTAGGGAACACCTGAGTCATAACAATTGAAATATACTCTAACTGAAAAAATGGATTTAAGAGATTGTTATAATCCACATTTTGATTATACTCACATCGAAGCTAATTTATCCTCCGATTGAGAAAGTAAGGTTAAGATGCGCAAACCTCTCACAAAGTTCAGCTACCATCTTGGTCGGATGTTTTTAACCTTTTAAGAAAAAAATTTTTGAATGATCACAATGCTCAATCATGGTTACAAATCAGCAGTCAAACAATTGCGTAATGAAGTAACAATGAACAAAATCTCTACATTTATTTCAATGCTAACAAGAAGTGTCACGAAACATAATATATATTTCACAGTAAAACTAACCATAAAATCTATCACCAACATCTCTAAGAGAGTTCAATTCAAAGATTGAAGTCAATTTCAGTAATGAGATAGCAAAGAAGCTTACTTGCTCAAGAGGCTGATTATCTGCCTTATCAAAACAAGTATTGATGTGAACTTGTCCATGCTCTTCACTCAAAGCTAAAATAACCATTGAACACAGTGAACACTAAATCGAATCATCTTGAGAGCGCGTGTGATTTCCCAGCAGGTTCTCATGTGCCAACTGATTACCGAAACCAAATTCCGGCAACCGCTATTTGCTAATGTCACTAGGAACCCACTCGTTCTCTAATGACAACGGATACATCCACTAATCATCCTGAAACCAATTCACATTGCTTCTTTTATTGGTTTTTGCTGCCATAAAATTAACAATTTTTATAACCAAATATATGAACAACAGTTTTTTTTTGTTACCTCAGGGAGGTAACAGAATTTATCAGGATATATCTGAAGTATAGCTGATGCAGACTGACCCATACACCACGCGTATAGTTTAGATTTCTCGTCTGCAAGTGTTATCATTATGTGAAAAGTTCTCACTACTTATGATCCTGCGTTACTGTTGTAGCTTACTCGACAGACTCCATGTGGTAATGATGACTCCATGTGGTAATGATGATGATGTTGATTCTTCATCTTTGAACTAGCCGCAAAGGCTATGTGATTATCTAGTGTTGATGTTATGGCATTGGTCGATTTCATCCAGCTTAATCCGATAAATCTGTCCCAGAATATATGAGTGAGTGAGAAGTACAAAGGAAACACATTTAAATGAATCATTTAGATAGTGAGACATACGTTTATTGCAAGTTTTCTCTGTTTTGATATTTGGGAGAGAGTAGAGATTTTGTGAAGGCAATAAGAGGTCAAAAATGCAGACAGGCAGCTGAGGTTGACGAATGTAGCTTTCTCATCTTTCTCATGCCATAACACCTCAAGGCTGCTTAACGAAAAAACAAGAATTCAAAAACTGTTCAAGCAAAAGCAATAAAAGAAATACCTATTGAGACTTATTGATGCAGTAATTTACCTATGATTTTTTTTACTGAAATTTCGCGCTCCGGAC
The DNA here is from genome assembly GCA_900406565.1 of Turritis glabra. Lineage (NCBI taxonomy): Eukaryota > Viridiplantae > Streptophyta > Magnoliopsida > Brassicales > Brassicaceae > Turritis > Turritis glabra. The sequence goes on from OVBN01000025.1 coordinate 54,446, forward strand.
TGGCGACATCCCCGACATAAATGCAAGGAAGATGTATAGCTGATATAGAATCTTGTGGAACAGGATTTGATTCTGCAAGCGGTTCGATACAAACAATGAAATTTCGAACATTGTTGAGTATTCCATTCATTAGTGAGCTGAATGAGTTTTCCAAAGCAATTGATGAGTATAGCTCTCAATTTCAAAGCAAGAGAGATGGCTTACCAATTCCCTTTTGTGATTTTGCAGGAAAACCTGGAGATGTACACGACATGACCAATCCTTAACCTTCTCAACAAGCTTGAAACCATAGATACAAACAACTCATTAAACGAAATTTTTGAGTTTCCGAATTGCTGTTCAGATGTTGTTTCAGAATTCATGAAACACTTTGATACCAGTAACTAGTAAAATGGAGCTTAGCCCATATTGCTCCAGTTGTGTCCCCAAATTTTCAAGGAAAAGACTACTCCAGTGGCATTTGGATCACATAAGATATTTGTTACAACAACATAGAGACTGATGTCAGTGGTTTTGTCACGAATGTCCGTTATTATCGTCTACAAAACTTCAACCAAAGAGAGGAATATTATTAAATGCAGCTAAGTAATAGATTCTCAAATGATTGCCACACCAGACTTTACGTATAATCTGAATAATATATAAACTCTTCAACCATTGGTTTCTTTTCCTAAGTTACAAGGCCTACAAGGCAGTGAATTTCCAACAAAGAATATATTGTTGGCACAAGTAAAATACAAGCAAAAATGTAAGCGGTATGAATGCAGTTTGGTGCTATGAAAAACCAATAAAGGACATGCATAAGAATAGGATTTGTATAGCAACATGTACCTAAATTCCACGTGAACCAAATAATAAAGAATAGTGGAAGAACCTACCCTTTTATTTTTGTTCAACAAGAAGAACCTACACTATTACCTTATTTCTAAACTGACAAATCACTGAAAACATAAAAACCAACTAGTTTCACGATTGATTGATATCAACACACTAATAGTCATAAAAACTCTCCAGCAACTGCCACCTTAATTTTTTTTTGTTACCTGACACCTAAGTAAAATTGTAATCCAATGAAAATATTATGATTAATACAACTCAGATTTCTCAGCCAATAATAATTTTTCTCTGTTCCATGTCATTTTATTTTTGTTTCTCTTAAAATTTTTTTTTTTTATAATTTCTAAAAACAAGGTAACGAAAAGAAGATTTAGCACGTCGCATCTACCTTAAACCCACTTACATAGGTGATTGAATTGGCGATTATGGAGAACAGTGAATGCCTAGATCTTGGACCTGTTGGAAGTTTGTTGATTTTGCTGAAATAATCAACGAGAGCTACGTTACACATTATGTCACTGTCAATTCTTAGTTTTGATGTTTACTTTTGCTTTGTTATTCTTGCAGAGATAGAAAAGTTGATATGATGAACTTTCAGATTTTTATCTTGGGTTGTATGCAGAGAAGGTAAGAAACATGTGCCAGAATGTCAGATGACTCATAGAGGTAAACAAAATAAATAAATAAAACGATATTCAATTCCTAGTAAGGGATTTTGAATTACATTACATATAATATTTGAAATTAAAACTTGGCATCACATTACTTGATAGTGTGATGAGTAGTCTTATGCAGATATGTATATATTGTTTGGATCTACCAGTTGAGGTGTAGTCAATTTAGCTTTGTATATTATCTGCAGATCTACTCTCAGACATTTGAAGGAAGATCGTGCTAGGATGTTCGAGTTTCGCATTCATTGTGAGTTTTAGGATTGTGCTAGGATGTTTATCATGCTTACAAAGAATACATTATCAGACATGGTGTAGCATTCAATATGGATAACAGGTAATTTCAACCGCGAGGATTGTTGCTTGAATTTTTGAATTTACTGAAATTGTTGGATCGTTTCTTGAGTTTGCTAATTGACTTTAGGATTTGCTTTATGCGTTTTGATTTTTTTTTCGACTTTGGTTAGTATTCTTGTAAAATGGTGAAATCCGTAAATGTAAATCACTATTCTGTAGACAAAAACTTAAATAGGTAAACTAAAATCTTAAACCATAATGTCTTAAGTCTATAAAACGAAAGAGAAATGTGTAAATTAGAAAATAAAACTAATGACAAATGTGTAAATAGGGAAATTTAACTAAAGTTTACGCATAATTCATAAAGTCTATGAAACGAAAGATTTCCTTGTAGATGAAACAACTCTCGCATACGTCGTCCATTTCTCCAACAGCACAATCATCACCAATGTCAATTAGAGTTAGGACCATGTCATATTCCCGAAATTGCCTAACACTCAACTCTAGAATAACCGGTCTGCAATTAATTTGACAATTCCTAACTGCATGAAATCCTTGTTTCCTCCACAATGTTTAAGCATATTGGACCCTTCAGAGAGTTCCCCTTGATTTATTAAAATCATTCCAAAAAGATACATTGCTTCAGGATGAGTTGCTTATGCTGCTTGCTTGAGTAGACTATATCCTGTAATAGTAGATTTTATATAATAGAATTCAATTAGTCCACATAAGAATATGACATGAACATTTCCATATTGTGCACACTAATAAAATAGTTTCGTATTCTCCAGTATCTTATTCCATGGAGGTGGATAAGTGTATAAAATTTGGTATAAGAATAAATCATTATGTTATGATATATTTGAAAGAAGTCTGAACGCATTTTAAACAAAAAAAAAAGGTTTGAATCGTGTTACTAATTGTTGTTGATGTCTCATAGTGAGGGTATTTCTAAGAGGTTTTTTTTCAAGAAACTGAAAATATTAAGATAATCTTAAAGTTATTATATATTACAATCACACCATTAAATTAAATTTGTACTCATTAAAAGACAGGTTGCATATCCAATTTAAACTATCAATACTTTTGTATAATAGATTACAAGAAGTATTATTTACTTTAGAGTTTTTATTCTTCAAATGTTAAATTTATATATAAATTTTGGTTATCAAATACTATGTTTAAACCACTCAGTTATACTAATACTTATTTGTGGTTTTAAAATATGAACTTAATATATATGACAAATATTATACTCCATGATTGGTATATAGTATTTTAAAACCACATTTCCAACATGTTATTACTGATTATAATTCATCTCTGTTTCCTAATCAATCAAAATTTTTTTATAAAAACAAGTTTTTAATATTAAAAAAAAAATCCCATCTATAAAAATAATTTTAAAGATGTATTTCGAAACAAAAATGTACATAAAATAACAACACATAGGTTTTAATGTTTTCAGATTTTTTTACTACTATCTTAAATATAAATATTATACAAAAACCAACAATATAACCATACATATCAAACAACAATCTAAACATTAACATTAAAAAAAAAAATTACATTAAAAAAAACGTATTAAAAAACCCCTCAACATTGAGCGGATATTTACCTATTATATTTAAAAGACACTACCACACTTCCATACAAAGATCCCTACCACGACATGGGCCTCTGAAAACTTTAAAATTATCAATTACCATACACACATGAAACCATCAGATAATATCATGCTTGAATAAAATAAAATCTTAACTTCTACTCACCCGAAAAGGATAATTACTGAAGTCTATAGACCCCTTGGTGTCACGAGACAATGTCACCTGCGAAACTCCGACTGAACCAAGCAGTTTAGATCTTTGACACTGATTTTGGGTCAGTGCTACACAAACCTGAAGAAAAAAACAACTCACTCCAGATTATTGACGTCAAAAATCAATGCAAATTATCAAGACATCAAGTTCAGAGTCGGAGTCAACAAACCCGAGACGATTTCTCGACTTTAATAACCTAGCCTCCATCGAAATACACAAATAAGCTACACGATTCACCATTAAACACTCGTCCTTATCCTTTTCATCGACTAAAAAAACCTGGTCGTCAAATTGGACCAGCGAAATCTCCTACAGAGCAATCGACACTCGATGGGATACAAATCTAAGCTACAGTGTGGAGTAGAATACAAGCATAGCAGATCCGCACTCAGCGCATATCTCCCAAATTCAGGAGGCGGAGTCAGATTCTCCTTTTCTCGGATTATGGCTGAGTCTAGGCTTCTTGTTTGGAGGGCGGTGAAAGATGTTAGCGTTGGTTGGTTTGTTGGTTGGTTGAAGGGGTTTTCGAATGGGAAAGCTGTGAGGAAGGAGGGATCTGAAAGGTCGTCATCGTCATCTTCGCCGGTATTTGACATAGGTTCCGGTGAGGCGAAAGAGATAAAGCTTCTTCTTCGTTTGAGTGAAAGAGATGAAAGAGATAAGACGATGACGTTCCGGCTGAATTGAGCAATGATGAATTTGTTCACACTTTTTTAATTAGTGTGTATATATTTCCTAAAACACACTTACTTTTACTGTATCTACATTTTTGAACTATCTATCATGTAATCGTTAGTCCTTAGTTTATCACCGTTTTTGATATAGTATGGAATGAAATCGCTATGAATATGTTTGCTATTCTTTAGGCATTGTATAATTTGCATACACCAACAATAATTTAATTTTGTTTTTTTAATAACACCGCATTTCATTAAAATGACAAGAATGTTCCTCATGGAGTAAAGTAGAAATACAAATAGGTGCATAATAGTGAAATACAAAATCACAATGAATAGACTGGTCTTTCTTTGCTAGACAATCTCCAACTTTGTTATTATGGTGAGGTACCCAGTTGATCTCTGTGTGAGGTCTTTCCAAATATATAAAGTTGTTTTCTATTAAAAATAATTGTTAACTAATTTTTATCTCTAATTTTGTAATGTTTTAATTAAATTTATCATTTGTGCCGGCTCGCACAATTTTTTTCGGTTTATGCGTATTGAAGAGGCTTGCTTCATCTAATTGCTTGGGATATGAGATGACCCTCAAACTTTTTCTTCTTGTCAGGGAAAGTTGACGCATCTTTGAACCTCGATGATAACTTACAAATTTTTCATTGTGTTATTCTTTTGTTACTCACCGTTTCTATATTATGTGCCACGTGAAAGTTGTGGAGCATGTATGATTGACTACCTAAAAATTGAGAAACAGTTTATATCGAAAAACAATACACCAAAAATGAAAGATTACTGTTCAACACTAAATTGTTGCCATTCTGATCAATACATAAACAGTAATCAAGAATTTATTTCAATTCGTATAAGAATCGAGAACTAACGTGTTTGTACGTTTCACGGAAACAGACAAGCCCACACAAATCTTTTAAGTCCAATTACTTCAAAACGATGGTAAGTAGTCGTCGGATCTTTGTACGATAAACTTATTATTTGACCAAATTTTGTTAATTAAGGATGACTAAAATTTACGTGTTTTAAATGATATGCGATATATCAAAGACTTAAGTTTTAGACGTTAAAAAGTATCAAATATGTATTTTTTTTTATGTTGGGACCACTAAAACCCTTAGAAACTCTGTATTTCTATAATCGACGCAGTCTTTCAAATTAAGATAATAAACAATTAAATATTTAATATGCTTTGATCAACCTGAAAGGAAAACTTAATTCGATTTACTCCTAAAATATGCTTTGTTTTTGGGTTTACTCTTAGAAAAAAATAGGAGAATCTCAAATTCATTTTTTAGGTGTGACAAAATAAAACAATTGAATTGTTGTCCTTTGCTCTTTCGGCATAAGTGAGAAGTTCTGCATAAAAATATGCTTTTTCTGTTTCTGCATAAGAGCCATGTTCAAAAATCGCTACGCGCTAGTCGGGCGGCGAAGGTGCACCTAGCGCCTAGCAAGAAAATGGGAGATTATACGGGGTTTAATCGGAGACTAGTTTTAGGGTTATTTAATGTTTTAAAAACATATTAATCCATTATAATTAAAAAAATTATTTAATATTATTTTTAAAATTGCATTAAACACATGAAAACAAGATTTTAAGCTCAAAATTTATGATTTTTATTCAAATTACGAACATAAATTAGAAATTTTGAAAGAAAAAAAAAATTGGGTTAGGCGCCGTCTAGGCGGCTATTAGGCGGTCTAGACGGTCGAAAAATCGGTTCAACGATTAATTTTACCGATTTGGATAAAATCGCCGTGGTCTCCCTCCGATCAGCGACTAGGCGGCTAGGCGGCCGATTTTTAGAACAGGACATAAGAGAAACAGAGACAGAAGTATTTGTGTTTTTCACTTTCTGCAAAATTTAACATATTGAAATTTTTTTCTTTTTCTCTCTCAGTATAAATTTACGTTTAGGAGAAAGTGAGGGGAGATACTGAAGAACAAGGAAAAAAAAAAGTAAGACTTTTTTTTTGGTAGTTTGCATACTTTTTTTAGGGTTCTTCATTTTTTTTTCTCGGATGGGTTTGGTTTACTCATACCATAATCGAGTGGCAATTGAAGTAATTAAACTAATAATTTTAGACATTTTTTAATTTGTATTTCTCTGTTAATTTTAAGAAGATTTTAATAAACTCGATTGGTGTTAAAGAAAATTACATAATCATAAATGCAGCGGATCAACATCATATGGCTCTGTAATAATAATAATAATAATAAAAAATAAAATTATCTTCAAAATATTTTGAGTCATAAAAGGAATATGTAGGTGTATTTTTGGGAATAGATATAGACATGAAAAACCAAACCTATGGGTTGGTTTTCACATTTCAGATACTAAATCAGATATAAATATTATCACAAACCATAATTCATTCAAGTATAATTAATAAATGGATATCGATATCACAAACAAAATTTGATTTCTCTTAATTTAAGCATTGCATTTATGTTAAATCATACTGTAGTATAGAAAATGTATCTTCAATCATTGTATTTATGTCAAATTTACTAGGGATCAACCTAATACACCGTTAGTTTTTATGATGTCGACTTATAGTATATTCTAATGTGTTACCCATTTCATCATAGAATGTCTAAGCACAATGTTACAAGTAAAACCGACCTTCAAAAATAACTCTACCTGCATGCAAAAGAAATCGTAGACAATGAAGAGCATACGCGTACGTACAAAAGGAGATATTGACATTTGACAGAAAAGTATTGCATATCTACGCAGACATGTAATCGCATATATGTGTATGGTTCATAACGGCAAAATACTAATTTGCCACTTATGGACACCGGTCTTAAGTCTTTTTCAAAACGGCCACTTTGGTTTCTATACACAATGAAACAAAGACACCCACACATGCGCATATATATACAAAATTGACACGAATATTTAAGTCCGATTAAATTCGTAGTAACTCTTAGAACTTAGGGTTGTAATTATAAACACACTAATTAAGTTATATTATTATTCCAATGGGGGAAGCAGATTCTTGGGGTGTATTATTCAATGTTTGTTATTGGAAAGGCATTATTTGTAGCTACTAAAAATACTCATAAAAAATCAGGCCAAAAAGAAACACAAAGGGAATTAAATGAGATATGGTCCAAAATGTACAAACATTCCTATTTCGGAAAAAAGACATGAAAGTGGTGTTCCACAAATCAGATCTTTTCCCATGCAACAACCCCAGCAACGGCTGCCTCCTAGTCATCTAGCCCTCTCGCGTAGCTATGTCTCCAACCAATACTTTCAAATTTATCTATTTTTTTATTTTAGTTATATATCAGTGGCGTTAAGGCCCTGTTCGTTTGCTTGTCGCTGAATCCAGCGATAGCGACCAGCGACAGCATATGTTATTCGTTTGCATGTCGCTGGCGATTGTCGCTATGTTGTTCGTTTTTCTGTCGCTGTGTTGTTCGTTTTCCTGTCGTTGGTCACTGTGTTATTAAATAATTAATAAAATATTTTCTTTATATTTATTTACTTTAATTTATTAAATTTTATTTTTTTAAATAATTTAATTTATTTAGATTTAAATTAAATCTAAATAAATTAGATTTAATTTAATTTAGTATAGTTAATATACTTTCATTTAGATTATATTTAATTTTATTTATTTGAATCTAATTTAATTTAATTTTGTATAACTTTATTTAATTATATATTATTTAAATTAAGTTTAAATTGATTTAGTTTTAATTATATTTAATTTATTTAATTTAATTTAATTTTTTTAAAAAAAATTAAATATTTTTGGTCTCTACGTTGTTCATTTGCCTGTCGCTGGATTTAGCGACCAATCGCAGCGACTGATCGCAGCGGCTGATCGCTGAAAATTTTAGCGACTAAAAATTACGATCGCTGGATAATAGGATAATTTCAAATTCATTTTTTTAGGTGTGACAAAATAAAATAATTGAATTGTTGTCCTTTGCTCTTTCGGCATAAGTGAGAAGTTCTGCATAAAATATTCTTTTCTATTTCTGCATGAGAAACTGAGAGAGAAGTATTTCTCTTTTTCACTTTCTGCAAAATTTAACATATTGAAAATTTTCTCTTTTTCTCTTGCACCATAAATTTACGTTTAGGAGAAACTGAGAAACCATCTTCTTCGTGTTATTTGTCTTCTTCTTCTTCTTAAACATCTCTCTTCATCTTCTTCAACATCTCTCTTCATCATCTTCCACATCTCTGGTTTGTAAGCAATCATGTTCATGTAGGTTATCTCTCTCTTCTTCTTCTTCTCCTTTTTCTTTACATTCTCTCTCCATCTCTCTTACTCGCTCCTCTGTTTCTGTCTTTGTTTCTCTTACCAGCGACAGACAAACGAAAACATAGAATGTCCTTTACTCTTGTATATATACGTGAAGACTAGACAAAAAAAGTGAGAGAACGCAAAAACAGAAGAATTTAAAAAAAAAAAGTGAGAGAACGAGAGAAAGAGAACATGATGAACTACTTGAAAAAGCTTTCATCTTTTCATTATATAAGTAAAAAGATTTGATTTTTTTTGTTTGTTTTGGTTTTAAAAAGATTTATCTTTCTATTTGTTTTTAACTAATAGGATGTGGATTACAAAACTTTTATTTCTTATGTTCATGTGATATTCAATGTGCAAGTAATGTGCAATTTAACTAAACAGATTTGATTTTTTTTTTTTGGTTTTAAAAAGATTTGATCTTTCTATTTTGTTTTTAATTAATGGGATGTGGATTACAAACCCTATCTTGTGATGTGGATTACAAAACTTTTATTTCTTATGTTGAAGTGATATTCAATGTGTAAGTAAAAAGATTTGAACTTTTTGTTTGTTTTGGTTTTAAAAAGATTTGATATTTCTATTTTGATTTTAACTCTGATGGGATGTGGATTACAACCCTTTTCTTGTAATGTGGATTACAAAACTTTTATTTCTTATGTTCATGTGATATATTTAATGTGTAAGTGACAAGATTTGATTTTTTTGTTTGCTTGGTTTAAAAAATATTTGATATTTCTATTTTGTTTTTAACTGATGTGATGTGGATTACAAACACTTTCTTGTGATGTGGATTACAAAACTTACAAACCCTTTCTATTTTCATCGTTAAATGTGCTATAGTCATCATTTTTTATGAAGACCAGGCGGTCGTGGATCTTCGTTATTGAGTTTATTACTTTTGAAATTTTCATTTTAATATTATTTATTTTGTTTTGATATTTGTGGAACTTGTGAAGAAGAATCTCGGTGGTCTCTGACTTACCCATACCGTTGGAGTGAACAAAGTCAGTAAGGTATAGTGCCATTTGGATAATTTATTTATCGGGGGTCGGGGCTTTGGATTGCATCTTATTTTCATTTCATTACTAGTATTTAATCTGTGATATACCGCGAAACAATTTTTTTTTTTTACATAATCATAGTTTAATTAATTTAGTTGATATATCTAATATTAATGGTGTTAACAGAATAATAAAATGATGATTTACATGTGTTGTACTACCGAGTTAATGATATTTTAAATTTATATCAATGTCGATTCAAACATGTCCGCCATATAACCCCATCCCATGATATTTAAAATTTTTTGTATGTGTAAATGTTTATAATATTTTAAACTTTTAAAAATTTTAAAATTTATAATATCCTGTATAATTCAACGGTTCGACTAAAGAACCGAATTAAATCGGATACAAATTTTTAAATTTAGATGCTTGTTAAGTTAAATTTCTTGCTCATTCAGGTTTAGATTCATTTTGGTCTTATTTATAATATGACTTTGAATCATTGTCTAAATATTATAGTCGATGTGGGACGTTGAACACACAATTTTTCTTCATTGCTTGAGAAATACATGTCCGTTTTTTCAAAATTTGAATAATGATAAATATAGAAGAAAAAAATCTAGAGTTTTATTAATTTTATGTATTATATGATGATTCAAAACAACTAAACAAAATATCAAACAAATATTATAGGAGAATCATAATTTTAAATCTTAACAAAATCTTCTAAATTTCTATACTATTAATTGTGAAACTTTATATGGATATTTCAGATTTTATAATTAAAATCAAAATCTTTTAATTGTGTTTGGTTATATGGATAGTAGATAATTAATTGTAGAGATTGTTTGGATACATATACATAAATATTTTCATATTCTATATTTATCCTTTATGAGTTTCCTAATTTATTTTTTAAATCAATGACATTTTATGTAATATCTTACAAAACAAAAGTTTATATTTAATATGTACTTCAAAAATGTTAATATAGATGAGATTCAAAGTATGTCATTTCATTTTCTTTCTTTTTTTTGTCGTAATTTGTAAATTGTTCATTGATAACCAACGTTAAGAAACAGAGCAAAACAGGGCACAATACTATGAACCAAAAACAAAAGTCTCTACTCTCTAAAGTTTCTAACTGATGATGGCTTTCTTGACTGTCCACGTAGCTTGAGGATGAGGATGGACTACTTCTTCTATCAATGAAGGATGAATAAGTAGATCCATGTATCCGCATGCTCCCATTCTGCAAGAGGCATCGAAAAGCATCAACTGGCTTCTCTTCCCTAGGTGCCTATACGACTTCTCTCAGGTTTGTATTGCTCTCTCATGTTTTTGACTTCTTAGCTTTTTTTCTTTGAACTGGTAATCTGGTAGTTTCGATAAAAAATCAGGTTTTGGGAAACTAGCCCTGTTTGATTTCTTTGAACTATGCGTGTTTCATGTGAACACAAAGGTTTACTGACTTTAGGGCTGACTTACTTTGTAATTTGTATGCAAAAATATGGATTACATAAAAAGGCTTACACTTTACTTGATGGCAACATAACAACATTATAACACTTGTGCTTCTTATAGGGGATCTAACAGTGAAACTTGATTGCGTATAAGAGACTATAACACAAAATGGAGGTTAAAATTCGTATTTTATGACTTGGGTTTATCCAATACAAGCATACAGATTACAGAATGGTAAATCAGTATATGTTTGTATATGAAATGAGCTTGTGAAAGATACAACATGTACACTGCAACTTATCTATGCTCTAGAGCTTCTTTTCCCACCGGACCTTTAACTTTCCCAAAGAAAATCAACAAAATGGCTTCGGAGTTGTTACCTAACGTCAAAGTTTGTGTCGCATCATAGTAACATACCGATGACCTTGCTTTTACTGTCACAAGCATCTGCGTAGACCGCTTTACTCATTAATTGCTTTGATGAGTTCAGCTGATAAGCTTGTGTAGTGATCTCTAAGTAATTTTCTTTTCCTTTCTTTTCAGAAACGACAATGGCTTCTCTTCCCTCGGTGGCTATACGACTTCTCACATGTTTGTATTGCTCTCTCATGTGTTTGACTTCTTAGCTATGTTTCTTTGAAAAGGTAATCTGATAATTTCAATAAAAAAATCAGGTTTTGGGAAACTGCTCCTGTTTGGTTTAGTTTGGTTTTTTGAACTATGCGTGTTTCTTGTGAACACAGAGGTTTAATGGATCAGCCATATGTTATTGGTGGTTACCCTAGACATGAGTTTTCAAATTATGAATGCATTCACGGATCCAAGTTGTCACAGATAAATACTCCAAGCAACATCCTTTCCATGGCTGAGAAATATGGATACATGAAGGTTACATACTGGAGGAGATCGGCATTTGGTAAGCAATCATTCTTCTTAAGATTTATCATCTGTAATATATAAGATGTATGTGATTGATCCTTGATATCCTTGAAATCAGGAATTCATGGTTTTGGCGTCTCTGCAAAGCTTCCGCACTTCTTCTCTTCCACACTTCAAGCTCGATACTACTCCAACCCGGAACCTCTTCCAAGGAAGTGGATAACCAAGGAGAGGCCTAATCTCAAAGAGTATTTTCAGAGCTGCATATCAAGAATGAGCTAGGGGAGAAAACTCTTTACGGAAGGGCTTGGAGAAAATCAAAGAAGAGTATGAGATGGAAGCAGAGATCACAGAAGGAATGGACCAGAACAGAGACAAGTATGCGGAGCTCGTATACACGGTGATGACAGAGATTGAAGAGTGGGATGAACACGGTAACAAGAAAACTGTGCCTTGTACCTATGTTCTCCAACACTTGATCCGGGGAACAAGGGGCATTTTCACGGTTCAGTTAGGCATGGACATCTTCGAAATCACCCGTGTCAATATTTGATTATCTGATTTGATCCTCTTTTGAATCTTTAAAAAACAATTTGTTGAATGTAGTATCTTTTGCTTACATTTGAATTCTTCAGCTACTCTCTATTTCTCTTTTGCAAGAAAGTAAAATTTTGTAGTTTATTTCCCTTTTATCTAATGCAAAGTCCCATTTATTCGAAGAATCTTGCTTGCATATTCCTCACTGTTGATTTTTGGCACAGACACAAGACTTGACTTTCCCAGCACTTGAGATTGATCACCGTGTTTGCGTTGCTTGCCAAGCCAGTTTCTTACTTCATGTTTACATCACAAAGGTTGCTTGCTAGCTAATAATTAGAAAGAGTAAGGAACAGAGTTATAGAGTTTGTTTCTTAACTGTGGTGGTTAGGAATCATAACATTATCATTGAGTCATTAATTATCTAGCCAATCTTAGTCGTTTGAAAATCAGATGAAAATTAAGACATAAGGACATCAAACACACTCCATAGTTTGAACTCAGAAAAGATAATGGTCAGCAGCTATTCTAAATTCCAAATCTTCAGGCTTTAAGGATCTTTTGTATCCATGTTGTTGATGGATCTACTCAAAGATTTCAAAGCAGAGAAAATCTATGTAGTTTTCTCTCCATTTTTTTAAAGGATCCCTCCACATAGTAGAAACAGAAGAAAAGAGACCATCTTCATCAAAGTAGGAAAATATCTTTTCTTTGGGTACCAAATCATCTTATCACTTTACAAACATGTTTAGAGACTAGAAGCTGGATCCATATAACCATGTTTGTAAAGTGATACCTTTTAGTCTCTAACCATGTTATACCTTTTAATTGGAAAATGCAAGTCTGCAATGTAGTGCAGTTTAAGATTTATCAACTCCTGCATCATCAAGTCACACTACTACAAACTATCCATCTATGTATACTAGCATACACTTCAACATCAATGAGACCACTAAAGAAACATTAAAGCAACTGTTGCTACTAATACATGAGGGACAATGGTATGTGCATTACTTTGAGTTTATCTTCTCCAAGGTACAGCTTCAAGCTTTGAGAAAAAAGATACAAACTACTAAGGAACCAAAAAAAGGATAAATCAATAATGTGGATAAGTAAATAAGTAAAAGCCGTTTTTTTCACATGCATCTGAATTCCAATGGATTTCCCATCTTTATGGGTAACAAGACCATTCTCAGAGAAACAATAATCATAGTATCGTTGGCGACGGCAGAAGTTACAAATTCCAAAAGTTTTAGCCAAACAGATGGAGAATATATCACAAGGCAAGAAAGATAGAGTCAGATCTAAAATTTCCTCTCAAGAAAATCAGATGAAAACTAAGACTTAGGGAAATTAAACACATTCCAGAATTTGAACTCAACGAAGATCACGATCAACAGCTATTCTTGCGATAACAACAAGGAGAGTTCAGACAAGTTGGAAAGAAGCATAATTTTGATTAAGTTATGTTCATTTGATACTTCACCATCTATCAAAATATCAATCTCATAATTTACTCATAACCTGACTAAAACTCATGAAGCTAGAACTCTTTTTATACTCTCTCAGACAGGATGGAACTACAATAAATAGAAACCATTTACTAAATTCTGTCAAACTAGTGTGTGCTAGATCATATCTGCAATGCATATCAAACAGATTAACCACTCAGTTTTCTTGTGTCTGCACACTCTTAAGGTAAAATGACTGTAATCTCAGTAATCTAAACAAAAAGATATTTTTATATGCAAACCTCACTCTCCCCACTCAGTCTCCTCAATATCTCAAGCTCCGAGAAAGAGAGGGTGATCATGCTAGTTAATATGCGAAAAGGCTTATAGCCTAGGTTACAACCAAATACATGAAAATCTCTCTGTTTGCACACAGAGACTCTTATTTCTTCACCTCAACTGACTAAGGAATCCTATGTTTTTCAACAACTCATTTTTTACATTTTTCATGAATTACATCTATGTATAATTGTATTTTGAGATATCTTTATTGCACTATCCCATGAGATATATGACTAATGATTTACAAAGTCGTAAAATGATGCCTAGGTTCGCAATGTATCTAACATGATTGAAAGGTTCATTCATCATGCTCATCTCACTATACATACTCATCCTTGCCTAATTACATAAAGAAAAGGCTAAAGCAGCAACAGGTACACTAGAATGTAAACTAATTTACAGCATATGTATAAAGTCAGGTTTATCACTGAACTAAAAGTTAATTGATGGAAAAACTCTACCCGTCTTATCAATATTCTGTCGGAAAAATGATTATGCGATTTATACCTCTTTTTTTTGCGTGTGCAACATATGTATGTACGATTCTTATAACTGTGAGTACTGGTCGTTAGTAGAAGACTGACCAGCAAACAGTATTTGTATCATTTTCCCAGAGATCTATTTGTTCATGATATCGTTTGCTCATATTTGTGTTCGGCTTCTGGCGTAGCAAAATATGAGACAATTGCCAAATATAAAACATAAAGATAAAGAAAAGTTTGAAGTTAACATTACAACTAAAATATTTTTTGGCTTTATCGCGACTTTTACTTTTGCTCGTCCTTAGCAAAAGATTTGGAGTTCCCCCCTCTTAAGAAAAACAGATGAAAACTTTTATTCTTCCTAAAACTCCTTAACATAATCCAACCATAACCAGTATTCTAGCCTCATTTTATCCGACATGTAAAGGCTAATAGTTATGATTGTGGATGCTTCCAATCCTCTAATCTTCAGATACTTGTTGAATGTTTCTTTCAGATACTTGTGGTCCACTCCTCTGCAAAAGATGATCAGGAAACAAAAAACAACATTATAGCCAACATTATGCCAATTATCTGATATAGAGTTTTTTTTTTTTTGCTTACACAGTATCATCCATGTCCCGGATCATCTTTGGATCTTCCGATGAATGCCCCGGTAGGTTCACATGTATATCATCAATGGTAATCTCATCAAAATAAACCATACATCATAACTCTAGGCTACGTCCACTCTTCTTGGTAACAGTCACAACGACTGGATAAGGTTTATGATCTTCATCATCATTTGATTCATTACTAGGAGCATCATCTTCACCATGATCAATTGATTCATTACTAGGAGCATCATCATTTGGTTCATTACTTGGAGCACCATCATCAGATGATTCAAAACTAGGACCACCATCATCATTAGGAAGAGGCATGCTTACTACAACTTTAATATGCTCCCCATTGTACTCTCTAGTTAATGTTACAGTCCGGCTTCCAGGAATATCTTCAATTTTGAAAGGGAAGCTTGCAGGAGGAGTCCTCTTGCCTTTAGAGCGATCCTTCCACATACACCATAACATAGTTTCCAACTGGAAATGTCAGGAAATTATCAATAACTTAGCGCAAATTTTGCAATGAAAAAGGAGTAGAGTCAATTGCAAAAAACTAGAGTAAGTAAAACATTAATTAAACCGGGAAAGGAAACGAAATAGCTCCACAAGAGGTGAGATATACACAAAATCGTGTGTAGTTTACAGTTGAGTAAGCATAATTTCTGGTAAAAAGATCCACAGGAATGAAATTTCTCATTTTAAATGAAGAACTTTTCAACAAGTGGCAAATAAGAAAACAAATCAAAAAGAAGGTTTTTTAATTTTCTAAGGAATGTAATGCGTAAAATTACCACATCTTTTTTATTGAGCACGACAGGATTGTTGAACTCAGAGTCAATCACCCGGAGAACCGCTTGCTCAGAACTAACCCAGTCATCATCAATAGCAGCCGTCGAGTAAAGAAATCCACGAGAGACAAAGGGACGAAGTGGAGATGGGTTGTGAACAAGAGACGGACGGTTGACAATGGTAGAGATAGACCGGACTCGACCACCACACATGGAAGAGGCAGATATTAATTTTAATAAAATAGTATCTAAAATATCTATATAATGTTCCACAATTAATAGTATATTTAAAAGATTTTGTTAAGATTTAAAATTATGATTTTCCTATCATCTTTATTTGATATTTTTTTATAATTGTTTTGAATCATCATATAATATATAAAATTAATAAAATTCTAGATTTTTTTTTGCATTTGTCGTGATTCGAATTTTGAAAAACGGACATGTATTACTCAAGCAATGATGAAAAATCGTGTGTTTAACGTCTCACATCGGCTAAAATTTTTAGATAATGGTTGAAAGTCATATTATAAATAAGACTAAAATGAATATAAATAAACTTAACTTAACAAGCATCCAAATTTAAAATTTTGTATCTTGTTTAATTCGTTTTTTTAGTCGAACCGTTTAATTATACCGGATGTAATAAATTTTAAACTTTTAAAAAGTTAAAATATTATGAACATCTACACTTAAAAAAAGTTTAAAATATCACGAGACAAAGTTATATGACGCACAGGTTTGACTCGACATTAATATAAATAATATTAATACTACTACATGGATAAATCATCATTTTATTATTTTTTTAATACCATCAATAATAAAATATTAGACATATCTAATTAAGTTGATTAAATTATAATTACGTAAAAAAAAACAAATTGTCTCGCGGTATACAGCGAGTTAAATCCTAGTCTATATTAACATTTTTGAAATACATTTTAAATAAAAATCTTTGTTTTGAAAGATATTATATAAAATGTCATTGATTTAAATAACAAATTAGGAAGCTCATTAAGCATAAATACGAAACATATGTTTATAATAATATGTTGTGTTTTGTTTGCATCCATTTATATGTTTCATAATGATATATATGTTTTATTTTGATATTATCTTATATGCATGTATATAGACTCATATCTTATCCAATATTTTCTACATATGTTTCATGGATGACATATATGTTTGTACGAGCGTTGCAATATGATGGTTCTAGCCTTTTTAAAAAAAAAGACTTATTGATTGAATTTTCAGTGTATATGATTATTCTCTCTCTCGTCTTCTTTTCCATATTTTTTTATTTTTGATTTTGGAACTTTATCGTATTTATCTTTTTACACTTGTACATCTAAGGTTAAGGAACTTAAAAGAATAATTCATTTTTCAAATACTTTTTTTTACAGTGTTTTACTCTTCATACTCTGAGTATAAAACATATATTATATGTTTGCTCTCAAAATACATTGTCTAAATCGATTATCCTTTGTTATTTATTTTCAGATTGCTAGTTTGAAACTGGCGACAAAAAAGAGAACGAGAAAGATCAAACACAGCTCCCAAAACCATTTTTTACACTTGGAAAGTCACTTGGTGTTTCTTTTTTCAATTTCTAAAAAATAAAGATAGTTTCAAACAAACCACACCACGTTAGGCTTGACTGTTAGGTGTTTGAAATAGTCGTTGGTTGTTAGTCGTTGGTTTGTTTTGCAGTCAATTATATCCGAGTCTTATGGAGTTTATGTAGTAGAGTTATGGAATTGAGTCAGTTCGTGTAGTGGAGTATGTTCCTGGTTTTTAGCTTGCTTCTGTTGTGTTCTTTGTGTCGTTGTAAGGCTATTTAAAGCCATCTTTCTGATTAATGAGGTATCTCTTTTAGCTAGGATTTCACATTTGGTATCAGAGCCAGAGAACACCGATCTGTGTGAAAGAGTGATCCAGAGAAGAAGAAAAAAGAGAGAGAGAAACGAAAAACAGAGGAGAGAAAGAGATGTCGACATCTGAGAAGTTTGTGCAACCAGCCATCCCAAAATTTGATGACTACTACGATTTATGGTCGATGACGATGGAGAATTTCCTCAGGAGCAGAGAATTGTGGAGCTTGGTGGAGGAGGGGATTCCGACGGCGGCGATTGGAACAACACCAGCCAGTGAAGCACAGAGAGGAGCGGTGCAAGAAGCCAAACTCAAGGACTTGAAGGTCAAGAACTTTCTGTTCCAGGCTATTGATAGAGAGATCTTGAAAACAATTCTTGACAAGAGCACCTCTAATACAATTTGGAAATCAATGAGAAAGAAATACCAAGGGTCCACAAAGGTTAAGAGACCGCAGCTTCAGCCCTTAAGAAAGGAGTTTGAGCTTCTGGCCATGAAGGAAGGAGAGAAGGTCGATAGCTTTTTGGGAAAGACACTGACCGTGGTAAACAAGATGAAGAGCAATGGGGAGAACATGGAACAGAGCACCATTGTGAGTAAGATACTCATATTTTTAACCCCAAAATTCAATTATGTGGTCTGCTTGATTGAAAGGTCGAATGATTTGAGCACCATGAGTGTCGATGAGTTACACGGGAGTCTATTGGTTCATGAAAGACGAATTTGGGGACAACAAGAAGAAGAACATGCACTGAAAATATCTCATGACGAAAGGCTGAGTAGAGGAAGAGGGTGTGGTGGCTTTAGAGGAAGTTGTGGCAGAGGACGAGGAAGAATTACCACAAACAAGGCACTAGTTGAGTGTTATAAGTGCCATAATCTGGGGCATTTTCAATATGAATGTCCAGAATGGGAGAAAAAGGCAAATTATGCAGAATTGGAAGCAGATGAGGAGCTGCTACTAATGGCTTATGTAAAGCTGAACAAAGCAAACAGAGAAGACGTGTGGTTTCTTGACTCAGGTTGTAGTAACCATATGACGGGGAACAAGGAATGGTTCTGCAACCTGGATGGTGATCTCAACAGAATCATGAAGCTTGGGAATGACATGACGCTGTCAGTGGTGGCAAAATGGAGCATAAGAGTACTAGTTGGTGGTATTACTCAGGTCATATCCGATGTCTATTACGTGACTGAACTTTGAAATAATCTTCTGAGTATAGGTCAGCTGCAAGAGAAGGGCCTAGCGATTCTTATACAAGATGGAACCTGCAAGGTCTTCCATCCCAACAAAGGAGTGATTATGCAGACGAGCATGACTGAAAATCGGATGTTCTATCTTTTAGCATCCAAAGTGACAAAGAATCCTATGTGTCTACAAACTGAGGAGGTGATGGAGAAAGAGACTCATTTGTGGCACTGTCGGTTTGAGCATCTTAATCATGATGGGATTAAGATGTTGGCTCACAAGAATATGGTGATTGGTCTTCCTGTGTTGAAGACTTCTAAGGAGAAGTGTCAAACTTGCATCATTGGAAAGCATCATAAAAGCTCATTGCCAAAGAAAAATCTCTGGAGAGTGTCAAAACCACTTCAGCTCATACACTCAGACATTTGTGGTCCTATCACACCAGCTTCAAATAGTAATAAATGGTATATTCTAAGTTTTATTGATGACTTCTCTCGTAAAACTTGGATATACTTTTTATCTGAAAAATCAAAGGCTTTTAATGTTTTTAAGAACTTTATAGTTGATGTTGAGAAGGAGATAGGAGCAGTAGTAGCAGGCTTGAGAACTGATCGTGGTGGAGAATTCAATTCGATTGAATTTGGAGAATTTTGTAAGGCTCAAGGCATCAGTAGAGAGTTAACTGCAGCTTACACGCCTCAATAAAACGGAGTGGCGGAGAGGAAGAATAGAACCATTATGAATGTAGTATGTTCGATGTTGAGTGAGAGGCAAGTTCCGAAAAAATTATGGTCAGAAGCCGCAAAATAGAGTGTCCATATTCAAAACCGTAGTCTAATTGCCGCACTTAAAGACACAACTCTGGAGGAAGCATGGAGTGGAACAGAGCCGATGGTAGATTACTTTCGAATTTTTGGGTGTGTTGCGCACGTTCATGTACCAGATCAAAGACGGAACAAGCTGGATGATAAAAGTAAAACGTGTATTTTCTTGGGAGTTAGTGATGAGTCAAGGCCTGGAGATTATATGATCTGATTGCTAAGAAGATTGTGGTCAGTAAAGATGTCAATTTTAAGGAAGAAAAAAACTGGAATTGGGATCAATCTGATGCAGAAACAAAGGAAGTGACATTAGAGTGTGAAAATGAAGAGGAGGAATAGAATGCAGAGGAGGTAGCTGAGCTAAATGCGACAAGTCCAAACACATCAAACAATGACGGCAATACGAGCAGTGGCTCACCAATTTTAGCTATGCCAAGTCCTGCTGTAGCAAAGGTACCACGTGTGAGGAGAAGACAGGGTTTGATGGCTGATTATGAAACCGGAGAAGGAGAAGAAATTGAAGAGAATTTGTCTACCATGCTAATGATGATGATGACAGAAGCTGATCCTATTCGGTTCGATGATGCAGTGAAAGATAAAGTCTGGAGAGAAGCAATGGAGCGTGAGATTGATTCTATTGTGAAGAGTAATACATGGGAGCTAACCACATTGCCTGAAGGTTTTACGTCAATTGGAGTAAAATGGGTGTATAAAACCAAGTTGAATGAAGAGGGAGAAGTTGAAAAACACAAAGCGAGGTTAGTAGCAAAAGAATATGCTCAATGTTACAGTATAGACTACACCAAAGTGTTAGCTCCAGTTGCAAGGCTTGATACAGTTTGTACCATACTTGCCATTGCATCTCAATCGAATTGGGAAATCTTTCAACTAGACGTTAAGAGCGCTTTTCTACATAGAGAACTTAAGGAGGAAGTGTATGTGAGACAGCCTGAAGGATTCGTCAGGGAAGGAGAGGAAGAAAAAGTTTACAAGCTAAGGAAGGCATTGTATGGGCTGAAACAGGCACCGTGAGCTTGGTATAGCCGGATTGAGGCTTATTTTCTTAAGGAGGAGTTCGAGAGATGTTCTACTGAACACACACTGTTTACAAAGACAAAAGGAGGTAATATTTTAATTGTCAACTTATATGTTGATGATTTAATATTTACTGGAAGTGATAAAGCTATGTGTGATGAGTTTAAGAAGTCGATGATGCTGGAATTTGAAATATCGGATTTGGGAAAGATGAAGCATTTTCTTGGGGTAGAAGTGAAACAGAGTGATGCTGGGATATTGAAGATATGCTCGAGAGGTCTTAGCAAGGTTTAAAATGGAGGAGAGCAATGCGGTAAAAAATCCGATTGTTCCGGGAACGAAGCTGACAAGGGATGAAAATGGCGAGAAGGTTGATGAAACCATGTTCAAGTAGTTGGTTGGAAGTCTCATGTATCTAACAGTGAATCCTTCAGGCCTTACTTAATGTATGGAGTGAGTCTGATAAGTAGATTCATGTCTAATCCGAGGATGTCGCATTGGCTCGCTGCAAAAAGGATCCTAACATATCTAAAAGGTACAGTTGAGCTTGGTATCTTTTACAGGGGAAGTGAGAACAGCCGTCTGAAGCTTATGGCATTTACGGATAGTGACTATGCCGGCGATTTAGATGATCGGAGGAGCACGTCGGGTTTTGTTTTCTTGATGGTGTCAAGAGCGATCTGTTGGGCTTCAAAAAAACAGTCAGTTGTTGCTCTTTCCACTACCGAGGCCGAATACATAGCTGCAGCATTTTGTGCGTACCAATGCGTTTGGCTTAGAAGAGTGTTAGAAAAGATTGGAGCTGAAGAAGATTTTGCAACGTTGATTAATTGTGACAACAGTTCAACCATTCAACTGTCAAAGCATCCAGTTCTTCATGGGAAGAGTAAGCACATTGAGGTGAGATTTCATTATCTCAAAGAACTGGTGAATGGTGAAATTGTTAAGCTGAAGTATTGCTCAGCAGAGAATCAAGTTGCAGATATCTTTACAAAACCGTTGAAGCTGGAACAGTTTGAGAAGTTGCGCGCATTGCTTGGAATGGTTAACATGTCTGAAGTAAGCTAAGTTCAGGAGAATTAGCTTAAGGGAGGGTATGTTGGTGTTTGAAATAGTTATTGGTTGTTAGTCGTTGGTTTGCTTTGCAGTCAATTATGTCCAAGTCTTATGGAATATATGTAGTGGAGCTGTGGAATTGAGTCAGTTCGTGTAGTGGAGTCTGTTCCTGGTTTTTAGCTTGTTTCTGTTGTGTTCTTTGGGTCGTTGTAAGGTTATTTAAAGCCATTTTCGGATTAATGAAGTATCACTTTTAGCTAGTATTTCACATTGACGTCACTAAGTAAGAAACTTATGAATCGAAAAGGTTGTTTTTTTCTTGCGTATTAGTTTTTCATGATGTATAATTGTTTGTGTCTTAAGGCATGAAAAATACGGACTGTGTTTCTATTTTGTCCAAGTCATCAAATGGTAGTCATAGAAAGACTCTTTTACGCCATCGTCAATCTCTCTTCACGAAGATGCGAACTTCAGATCCGAATTTCACTATATATATCATTGTAGAAGATTTATATGTTTCTTCAAATTTGTAATTTGGATCTTTTACTTTCTGCTAAATCCTTACATCATGCATATTAGTTTTCATGATGTATAATTGTTTGTGTCTCAAGGCATGAAAAATACGGATTGTGTTTCTACTTTCTCCAAACGGTAGTTGTAGAAAGACTTTTCCAAGTTGTCGTCAATCTCTTTTCATGAAGATACTAATTTCATGTTTGCATCTTTTCAAATTTGCAATTTGAATCTTTCAATTTCTGCAAATCTTCCCACAATTTAATTAAAGTCACAATTATATATTTGTTATGAAATACTAATGGACCTCACCCAAATCTGATATACAATCTACGTGTTCTTGAATTTTGTTACATCTACTAGATTTTACCTCGCGATACATAGCATGTCAATTTTTTTTGTAACTAAAAAATTTAAATTTAAGTTGTATTTGTTTTGTTAATATTATTTGTTTTGTTTAGTGTTTAAGATTGTATAATTGTATTTTGATTGTTAATTCTAAGATTTCACCCGTGGTATACCATCCCGTATTAATATCGATCCAAACCTGTCCCGTTATATAACCCCGTCCCGTGATATTTTAATTATTCTAAAAGTTTAAATACTATACTTTAAATGTTTTATAAAGTTTAAATATTTATAATGTTTAAACTTATTACAAAGTTAATATATTTATAATATTTAAATTTCTAATAAAGTTAAAGTATAATATTTGAAACTATTTAATATTATAAATATTTTAAACGTTTTATAAAGTTTAACTTATTAAAATTTAAAATTTTTGAAATATTTATATATTTATAATATTTAAATTTTAATATAGTGTAAATATTTTTTTTTTTTTTCCAACCACACATTAATTAAAAAGAAACTCCAAGATTGGTAACCCAAGCTGGAGGAGAAGTGCTTACAAAAGAAATTTGAGAGGAGAGAGATCTAGAAGATCTAACTAGACAATCCGCTTTCGCGTTACTAGTACGAGAAATATACGAAATACAAAATAAAGGAAAGAAGCCACGAAGGAGACCAAACTCGTCTAGGAGATTGGAAAAGGCTGGCCACTCTTCAGGAGATTGCACCATTGCGACTAGTTCTGTACTATCTGTTTCAAATTTCTGACAGTCAATCCCTCTTGTAAGGATACTGTTCATTGCCCATAATAACGCTTCCATCTCCGTGTGTAAAGGGGATGCACTCCTTCTGTGGCATTTTGCGCCAAGTAATATTGTTTCTCCTTCAACCAAGAAGCACCACCAACCCAGTTTTGTAGTAGGATCTGATGATTTCCAAGAACCGTCAACTCGACATTTTATTGTTTGTGAAGATATTTCCGGTAGTTCCCTATATTCCATCGTGTTTATGTGGTTTGATTGAGCCTCTTCCCACGACAATTGTTCACTTACCGCTAGATTTATTATGTCTATTGGTTCCGATTGAACTCCTTTGAAAACTTTTTTGTTCCTGTCTTTCCATATAAACCATAAAATCCAAGGATAAATAAGCTGATTATCTGGGTCATCTCTGTGAGATGATAATCTGCTAAATAAGAAATCCAGATTCGAATACACTGACTCGGAGGGAAAAATTTCCGGTGATGTTGAAATCGAAGACAAATCCCAAATTTGACGAGAATGTGGGCAATCAAAAAGAGCATGATTAACTGTTTCCTCAGCTGTCTGACATCTCTGACACAAATTATCACAATGTATCCCTCGATGAACCAAGGAAGAAGTGACTGGTAACGAACCCGAAGCAATTTGCCAAAACAAATGTTTAATTTTTGGAGGAGCCTTTATTTTCCAAGCTTGTGCTTTAAGGGCTTTACAACTTGGACCCCACTCGACACTCTCCGACATAACCTGAGAAAGTGAATAACCCGATTTGACTGTATATTTTCCGGATTTCGAATAATGCCATATCAGCCTATCTGGTTTATATCCTTGACTTATATTCAAACTTCTTATAATCTGTATATCTTCCGGTTCCATAAATTCTGTTAGAATAGGTAAATGCCATTCCTTTGTAATCGGATTAATTAAGTGATTAACCATCAAATTTGGATGAAGTAATTTTCCTCTGCCATTTGCCGGACGAGGATTAGTATCAGGTATCCACGGATCTCGCCAAACCGATATATTATATCATGATCCTATAGACCACCTTGCTCCCCTTTCGACCAAGGACTTGGTTGAAAAAATGCTCTTCCATCCAAAGGATGGAGAGTATGGTTTTTTTGCTCTTAAAGGATGCCTATCTCTGAAATACCTACCCTTAAACACTCGAGCTACTAGAGAATCCGGATATTGAATTATTCGCCAGTACTGTTTAGCTAACATAGCATCATTAAACTTATCGAGGGTCCGAAAACCTATCCCTCTTTCATTTTTAGCCTTACACATTTTGTTCCAAGCTATCCAATGGAGTCCACTATCATTCCCATTAGAACTCCACCAATACTTTGAAATGACACTAGTTAGTTTAGATATCAACACCTGAGGAAGTTTAAAACAAGACATTACATATACCGGAAGGGCCAACGCGACTGATTTGATCAATGTTTCTTTCCCCCCTTTCGATAAATATTTCGCTGACCACCCATTAATCCGGTCATTTAGTCTCTCACGAATATAACTGAAAATTTTACTTTTTGAGCCTCCAAGGCTTTCCGGAATACCCAAATAGGACTCCATCCCACCTTCTTTCGTAATACCAAGAATGGTTTTTAGTTTTTCTTTATTTTGGTTTGATATATCTTTTCCAAACTGGACAGATGATTTACTAAAATTTATCTCTTGCCCCGAAACTTTTCCATACTTTCCAATAATATCCATGACCATTTTACACTGCTCTTCTTTTGCTTTGCAGAAGAACAAGCTATCATCTGCAAAGAGCAAGTGTGATATGTTAGGTCCTCTCTGAGCAATTTTTATACCCTTAATTTTTTTTTCTCTCTCGGCTTTTTTAATGTTAGCAATCAAAACCTCAGTACAAAGAATGAATAGATAGGGTGATAACGGATCTCCCTGGCGTAAACCTCGTTGTGGTATAATATGTCCTCGGGGTTGTCCATTCAAGAGCACTTGATATGAAACTGAACTAACACTCCACATGATCCAAGAAATCCATTTAGTGCTAAAACCTAAACGAATCAAAACCGCTTTTAAGAAAGTCCATTCCACTTTATCATAAGCTTTACTCATATCAGTCTTAATGGCCAGAAATTCTGATCTGCAAGACCTATTGGTACGTAACCCATGAAACATTTCCTGAGCTATCAAAATGTTATCTGTGATTAGTCTACCTGAGACAAACGCTGATTGTGTTTCCGAAATTAACTTCGGTAATATTTTTTTAAGCCTTAAGCAGAGAATTTTGGATATAATCTTATAACTCACATTGCATAGACTTATTGGTCTAAACTCCGCCATCCTTTGCGGTTTAACCGTTTTTGGAATTAGACAAATATTTGTTTCATTAATCCGTCTATCAAAACATCCTGTTCGGAAAAATTCTCTAACCAACGTGACCAAATCATCTTTTAAAGAATACCAAAATCTTTGATAGAACAACGCCGTCATTCCATCAGGTCCTGGTGTTTTTTCTGGGTGCATAGCAAATAAAGCTTTGTGAACTTCTGATTTCATAACTCCTTTTGTTAATTCCTCATTCATAACTCCCGTAATGATTGGGTCAACTTCTTGTACCATTTCCAAAATACCACTAGTATTAGATTCTCTGAATAGATCTTTAAAATAATCAGTTGCTATATCCTCCATTCCTCCCTCCGACTCCTCCCAAGAATCATCGGATCCAAATAAACCTGAAATTTTATTTCTCGCCCGTCTTTGTTTTGTAGATGCATGAAAATATTTTGTGTTTTTATCCCTGTAGCCAAAAATTTCTGCTTTTTTGTTTCCAATATATTTCCTCGTCCTGATAAGCCTCTTTTAGTTTTTTTTCAATTTTCCTAATTTCCTCCCAGGGAATTGAATCATCCTTTTTGGCTTCCTCCAAAGCCCACTTGAGATTCGAAATATTCGTTTGACCATGTGGAACGTTATTTTTCCTCCACCATGATATAGAATTTCTGCAATTTTTTATCTTATCCACAAAGACCGGTATCCTAAAATTTTTTGTTCGATTCCATCCTGAATCTATTGCTTCTTGAAGTCCATCTTTTCCAACCCATCTCTTATCAAAACGAAATTGTCGTTGTCTTCTTTCCTGATATTTGGAGCAATTAACTAAAAGTGGTCTATGATCAGATCCAATCATCTCCAGATAATCCACTTTAGAGTAAGAAAATAAGTTATGCCACTTTAGTGTAAATATTTATAATATTTAAATTTTAATAAATTTTAAATATTTATAATATTTTAAAACGTTTTAAAAGTTTAAATTATTTGAAATAAAGAACCGGAATAAACCGAATAAAACTTTTAAATTTGGACGCATGATAAGTCAAGCTTCCTGCTCATTTGTATTCGGAATCATTTTTGTCTATTTTATAGTATGACTCTGAACCATTGTCCAATTTTTCAAGCGATGTGGAACATTGTACACATATTGTTTTTATTCATTTATTGAGTAATATATGTCCGTTTTAAAAAAACTTAATCACATCATATGCAAAAAAAAAAAAAATTCAGATTTTATTAACTAAATGCATTACATAATAATTCAAAATAATTTAAATATAAGATTAAATAAAAATGAAAGGAGAATCATATATTTTATGTTTGAATTAGGTAGAGATATTTTAGAAAATTAGCTCAAATTTGTTATGGTAATTGTTGGTGTCAATATCCATTAAAAAATTTCAGATATTTTGTGATCCGATTTCAAAATTGACCCGACCCAACAATGTTAATTTTTGTAAATAGTTTCGAAAACCAAAAGTTTTTCCCAAATGTATTTCAAAAATGTTAATATAGATTGTTTAACTCACTTGTTCATATTACTATTTTTGTGATAACTCACTCAACTTCGGCTGATGTTCTCCAAACCTACATCTTTAATATACTAAAACTTTACGAAATTTACTAAAAATATAAAGGGTTTTGGCTAAACTACATCTTCACAATTTAATTTGGTTCTTTGACAAAACAAATTGATAAAATAATCGATTTAATATTTATTTGGTCCAGATGATTGAAGCAAATTATAAGTTTTTCTTTTAGTTATAACATTATGATGTAATAAACAACATGAAACAAAATCATCATTACCGAAGAGAAACTAGGGCCCTGCTTGCGGCCCTGTATAGGATACGTATTTGCCCGGTGGACATTTCGAAATAAGATTACATAGCTAAGTTGGTCAATGCTGCATCTGATTCTAAAGAAGCGAAGAAGTTCGAACCCCTTCCCTTATCTAGTTAAGTTGTAACCTTTCTTTAACTTACTATATAATGCCCACAATTTTTTTTTGCTTCTAGGCCAATAAAATTACTGTATAAGTTTCGATGGTTCGGGTATTGACTCCAAAAAAGCCCATTATAAGTTGAGCTATTTATCACATCGAAGAGCGGCTCTGATTTTCTGAACGGTGCATGATATCAGATTATTAACGGTGTCGATTGATTCCACGTTGAGCTTAGCCGTAGGAAGAGAGTTAACCAGAATCTGAAACGCCACAGTGAGAAGCGAACCGGTTTCCTCCATCCCTTGACCATCTGGGAGAATACCAAACCCAGAAGGAAGCAAAGCCACGTAAGCCGAATCTGCACCCTTCATCACAGAATGCATCGCAGGGATATCAACAGGCGCGTACACAACAATCGCACCAGATGCGTCTATGCTTGTCTCCTGTAGTATCAACATACTACTCTGATTCGCATTCATAGCCTTCAAAACATACCAACAAAAAAAAAAAAAAATCAACGAAGGGCACTAATGGGAATAAGTAAAAAGGGGTAATGCGTCAAATGTGAAAAAAGTCAGGAGGGAGAGAGAGAAAAAAAAAAGATAAAGGTCCCAAATGTCTTATTGATTTTGACTTTTTCAACGGCATGCTTCCAAATTCACGATTTGTCCTTTTCCAATCACAGACGACAATATTCATTCATATGACCACAAATGTCATTTTCAGACACATGCATGCATATATATATACTTACAGTGGATCGGAGGAGGGATACGGAATTGGATTGATCTTGGCCCTTGAAGATGTTAGCAATCTCCTGCATTGGTCCACCGTTGGATAAAATGTCCCACTCCGATCTCAAAAGCTCATCTCTGAGAAAATCAAAGAGCCGTCGCGGTGGAACAGGTACCCACACCGAGGTGGCTGCGCTTAGGAGAATCCCCGGTGGTTCGCCGGCATCATCCACGTTCTTTCGTGTCATGATCCTAACGTCTTCATCGATGTTACCAATCTCAAGTTTACTCCATTTTTGAGAAGAAGAAGCGCATACGCCTCTACAGAACTTTTGAGTCATTCTTTGAGCTAGCTTCAACATGCTCTTCTTTCCTATCGAGCTTATGGCTGCAATTTATAAAAACAAAAGCATTCAATAATCCTAAAAGGCGAAAATGTTATTAAAAGGAATGCGTTTGAAGCGGTAAGCTTACGTGTGGGTTTGTCGCGGTTGGGGATTGTTGAGGACATGAGGATGGTGAGGCTTTCGCATTGTCGTTGCAAAACGGATATCCACCGTTTGGATCCAAAGGCGAGACCTGAGCTGACTAATGGACGATACAAGTGGTGGATATGTGTGTCGTCGTACTCGGTGTGGTCAATCCATGTTACCTATGAGAAAATGAAGAAATTGTATGACTAATATCAAATTATATAAAGATCAACATCGAAAAAATGTTAGTGTTTTTATTGACTTGGAAAATGGAGAAAAAGAATTAAGATGTGTAAAGAAAATGACATGAAATTTAATGTGATCAAGGCAACATAGATCGGAGAGAGATTTTTAGATGCTTCTATTCAATTAAATAAAGGTAGATTTTCCAGCATTACGATTTACATGAATAATTTAATGCTAAACCTAAAAAATCCCTGAAAACAATTCTTGGAAAAGAGTGGGCAGAGTGTTATGGTTACTGACTAGAACCTTTACAGCTTGTAGTCCATAGCCATATAACCCTTATTAATGCTCCAATTAAGTTGTAAATAATCAAACAATCGATTCAATGGAAGGACTAATAGTACATCTTTGTATGTACCTTAGAGTACCCGTTGGGCATGTCTTGCACAAGGCAACCAGACGGTAGCCTTCTACAGCTCAGAGACGTCTGAGCCGAAGCCGAACTGCCTCGGTCGCTAATTCTATCAACAGAGACATCAACAACCCCCCAAACACCTTCTGTGTGTTGCTTACAGAACCTCAAGAAAGTCACTTGACGAACCGGCACAAGCGGTGATAGCAACTGAAGCTCTGCTTGCATCTACACAAACCAATCCCTTTAATAATCTGATCCACTGATCAAAAAGACAATAATGTAATGAATTGCGTATGTATATATACGTACTTACCAAATGAAGAGCGCCGTTTCTTGTCCCTCCCATACCAGTAGAGATTATTTCACTAGTCGAATTTCTTGCGATCATACATGGAAATATCTCCGCCCATCGTTCCTACAAATTCAACAACACAGCCATTGTCACAACATTTTTTTAAGTACATAAATTATTGTTGTGGTAGTTAATTAAGTTACTAACCGAGTCCATTAAGGTCTCGACTAGAGCTAAGCTATTGATGATAACCATTCCAACTTCTTTAGAAGCTTCTGAGACAAACCCGTCCGGTTTAGGACCAAGGCAAGGTGTGAAATTTTTCTCGTATTCTTCACGGTTAAGCATTTCCCGTTTGCCTTTGGAGCTCGGTATCCAAAGCGGTTCGCTTGTCTGCGCCATTTTCACGAGCTCGTCCATTGCGGAAAGAGCTAACTCCAAATACAATGACTTCTGATCAAGACCGGTCCCAACATCCGTGGTACGGTTAACCGGAGCTGCTAAACCGGAGAAGAAAGGAGATGAAACCTCAAATCCAGCAGGTGGGACGAGAGTGAAACCGCCACCACCGTAACCATTTTTTGTACCGACGCCGAGTTTAAGTGCGGAGTTTGGTAATTGATGATGTGAACCGATTACGTCATCGTCAGACCGGTTAAGGAATTTACCGGCTAAGGCACATATACGGTCAAGTTCGTCTTTAAGGCGTGAGTTCTCAATCCTTAAGTGATGCTCTTCAAGAGAAATATCACCGAGAACGGCGGAGCCACCGCAATGACCGCACATCGGATTCCTAATGGCTTCTCGTGCAGACATGTTCTCTGCTCGGAGCTTATCGTTCTCTTGTCTCAATAAAGAGTTTTCATGGCGCTCAATTTGCGTCTACCGGAAAATAAAAATATAAGAATTTTTATTTTATGTTTTATTAAATACATAAAAACTTTGATTTGAGTAAACTGAGGAAGCGAACCTTCATCTGAGTACGGCGGTTTTGGAACCAGAACTTGACTTGTCGAGAATCCAAGTTAAGACGACGGCTAAGATCTAGCCGTTGCTTCTCATCGGGATGAGGACAGTCCTTGAAAACCCTTAAAAATCGACGACGACGGTTGAAATTTCGATAATTAATTTAATTAATAAATAGGGATTTATGGATTTATAATTACGATTCGAGTTCTTGTATTTGTTGAGGAGTATGTCGGTGGTAACGTTTCTTCTTTTTTAAAGGTCTATCAGAAGCGTCTAAGTCATCGTCGCCGGAGATTGCTTCGGCGTTATCGCTTCCAGATCTGCTCTCTGGACTTCTCCGACTAACACTCACCTCGAAACTCTCGCCGGTTCCTGTGGCTTCTCCGTTCGTTTGCTGCTCGAGGAAATTAAAACGTTTGAGACCGACAAAACAAAACCACTCATAATTAATAATCAAATCGCTACAAAAAGAAAGAAGTTGAAACCGTACGAGGCCAAGAGAGAGACGAGGAGAAGAGAATATGGATTTAACGAGACCACCGGACATAGCGGCGGAAGAGAAATGGTTTCCACCACCGGAGGAATTCTCGTCGGCGTGATGGAGAAAACCGCTGAAATTCATTTTGAAAAACCAAGAAAACGGAGAGAGATATATAAAGATAATATAATCCACAAATCTCTAACAATCCGTTCTCTTTTAAATTAAAATCCGTAACGGATGAAGTTTGTAGTTTCGGTGCATGTTCATGAAGAAGACGAAAAGTGGTTTCAGATTTGTTCAGACAGAGAAAGAAGAGATGTGGAGTGTTCGAAGCCTTACAAAATTATAAAACAGCCAACAACAGTTTGGTTGACTCTTCACTCTCTCTACCTTTTTTCTCTTTCCCATTCTAATAAAAGTCCACTCGGATGTTAAAAACTACGGTCTTGCCCTTCTCTGAACCTTCACACTGTTTATTAGCTTCAAACTATATGGACCACTATGGTCCCGGAAGCTATAATGTATCAGCTTCTTAGTAAATTCCATTTCACTTTAATGACATTTCTTTCCTTCTTTTTTTTTTTTGCGAATTTTAATGACAAATAGTACAATCTTTTTATTTTTAGAAAGATTTTTGTTAAAAAGGCTAACAGTTAACTGGTGAAAAAGATAAGATTAGAAGAAGAAGAAGAAGAAGAAAACTCGAAAAGAGGCAAGTAAAAGGTAGAGATGGGTTGTTGTAAAGTGTGGCTAATTAATTACATGGCCCATATTCGGAACTGAATACTATAGAGTTATTGCGGTATAACCTAAGATCAATAATTGAATGATTGGATAATAATGGACGTGAAAAGCTGTCGAAATGAACTGCTTCATTTATAATAAATGCTTTTTTACTTACTCGAAATACGACCGATTTAGAGAAACCCAAAAGGCCGACAGAAAGTAGCCTCCACACCAAGAAAGGAAAAAATATTGTCCTTAAATATCATATTTTCCAGATGATGATCCTCACCTCTTCTATCACAGTCACAACTTCAGATAATCAAATGAAACTTAAGTGTAAGTTGTGACAAAAAATAATAACTAATTGTCAATTAATGCTTTGCATTCCAAAAACATTACAATTTGTTTTAAGAAAGTCTTCATAAACTTTTAAGAAGGTTTTCTCATTATTCTAATAACTGATTAAGAAGATTTGCATACAAAGTATATCTAACGAGATCTGTAATTCTGCAAAAAATTTTGGTGAAAACATCCTTTTCGAAACCTTTGAAAAACTTGAATATTAAATCAAATTTCATAATATCACAAACAACCTTTGATAATAAATAAAGAAAAAAGTCCGTAACAAAAAATATTTTCGTACCCAAATCAACGACCAAAAAATAGTCTTCCAAATACTAATGAAAATATGAAAAAGTAGTGACATAATAAAAATCAAAAGTTCACACTTACTACAGTCAACATGTTGTAATTCTTGTGTTAGCCGGCATCCATCTTTACTTCGCTTTCAAAACAAGTCAGAAAATAAGAACCAAAATCCTTCGGTTATAACACTGAAAATAACAAAATTTTAGGAAGACCCTGCATTGAAATATATACTTGAAAAGTGAAAACCATTCACTATGATTCTCTTCGGATCATTATATCATATACATAATTTACAAGTAATTCACCAGTCAAAGTAGGGTAAAAAAATATCTTATTTATCAAAAGAAATTCAAACACAAATTAATTTCTTTAGCTGAAGTTCGAACACTGCCAACTCTGCGTTATAGCATGCAACGACCAGTCGACCAGAGTTATTGAATCTTTATTGATAAAATATCGACTTAAAAAGTGTATTACAAGCCCGCCTTTTTTTTTATATAGAGGCGGCTCCGACGATTGTAGGCTATAGCATTATGTAAATACATACATAATAACATAGTTGGGTGTATACGATGAGGCACTAATCGATCTGGTAAACTTTTTTTTGTTTATTTCATATGATAAGAATAGTGACAACAATCATGAGAACTTATTGTTGTAAAAAATCAAAATCAAAACCAAAAAGCATAACATTGTAAGAAAAAGGAAAAAAATCTCAAAATCATGAGAGAGCACTAGTATTGTTTTTATCTTCCTCAGGCGCAGGAACGGTCCAATATTGTTTCACCGCATAGTAAATCTTCTCTCTCTCGTGAGGACCCTTCTCGTGGTCAGCAATTCTAC
Organism: Turritis glabra; assembly: GCA_900406565.1. NCBI lineage: Eukaryota > Viridiplantae > Streptophyta > Magnoliopsida > Brassicales > Brassicaceae > Turritis > Turritis glabra. The sequence continues at coordinate 88,213 of OVBN01000025.1, forward strand.
CTTCCCATTGTAATCCTTTGGTTAATTCCTTAACCTTAATCAAAACGTCCACGTCATCTCTTATAATCACTCCACCACCCGGTCTAAGAATCCGGTCCATCTCCAACAATATCTTCTCTGGTTCACACTTACCTTGGTACAATGTGAAAACCGAGTCAGCATGGATAAAATCATACGTTCTCGGGTACGTCGACATCGCTTCACACCTAACAAAAAGAAGAAAAATCGGATTAAACCATAACCTTCCACAAGAAATCCGGTTTAGTTTCGGTTCAGTTTAAGCTTACCAGTTTTGATACGTTCCGATGAGACCACGCTCATAAATGACACCGAGAGAATTGAGCTTAGCCTCGACCGGGACAACGTTCATGACCCAGACCGGATCATCTGCTAGAGCCGCCGCAAATCCACCGAGATAAGCGTTCATGTCAACTAAGTTTCTGTATCTCCCGGTTTCACCCAACTGGTAATCTAAGTTCTTGTAATAAGAAACTCTCTGTTTCCACAGTTTCGTGTTATCCAAGAAAGCTTCAGGTGTGATTTCCTCGAGATCGCCTTTGTTTACTCTCGGAGGAACCGCGTTTAACCTAGCCGGCCACTTCTCTACTTTCCCTCCGGCCACCATCTTTAGATCCTCCGCGTCATCAACTTCAGGTAATGGCGTCAAACAAGAATCCATCTTCGTATACCTGAATCAATCGAAATTTATAGCCAAATTCTAACATTTTAAAATCTTAGATATAGAAACTGTTTGATTGATTACCAGGCCATGTCGGGATCTTGATCATGACGACAAAACTCTGGATTCTTCAAAACCTGTCTGGTTTTCTTACAGTGAATGTGGTTAAAGGGTTTTTGCCAAATAGCAAGATCATCTCTCTGAACAACTTTCTTCCAACACAAGCTTCTTGCGACCTGCTCGATCTGAGTCTGCTCTGCATTCAAATCATCCATCGTCCGTTCCCATCCTTTCCACCGTTTCTGCCAATTAATCGGCGGTCCAGAAAGTATCCAATACCCTCCTGGTCTTAAAACCCTATCCACCTCCATCAAGTAAACCCCATCTGCAACGGAACATAAAGTGTTAGAACTCAAAAGGGAGTGATTTCGTACTTGTGTAGGGTTTAGAGTCGAACCGTTTTGGCCCCAAGGGATAAGGCAACGAGAGCAATGTGCTAAGTCAAAGGCTCTAGAAGGGTACGGTAAGCGGATTGTAGCCATGATTCCGATCATCGCCGGCACGCCACGCTCGAGTGCGAACTGGACCTGAGCTTCGTGTGTGTCCCTTGGTGCAAAGGACATCGTTATAATGTTTCTTGATAAAAGATATGCACCGAAGCTAGCCACCTGAAATACCAAAGACACATTTGATTGATCATACCAAAAAAGTAGGCACGTGATTTTCTTTCTTTTTTGACAAATTAAGTCAATCTATTTGACTCTTTGTTTACAACTACTAGTTTATTTTTTCAACTTTACAGGTTTTTCGGTAAAGTATGAGTAGGTCAACAGTGACACTAGACGATTAGGTGACTTAATTAGTGGGTCACACTCAGAAACCAACAATGTTGAAAAAACAATATGCATTCAGCTTTCTTTTCTAATGTACTAATTCCAAAATTTAATTATTGTTCACATATATGATCAGAGTACACTAATCAAATGGAATTTAGATTAGATATGACTAGATATGGATATGCATGAATATATCTTGTTAGTTAAAATGGACGTCTCAACAGATTGTTCGATTGAACAGATTGGTGAGAGAAAAATCTTATTTTATTTTCTTTAATTTGAAGTATAAAAAATAAAATCGAACCGGTTATTTCGGTTTAATCAGAGATTCAGAGAGAAGAGAATTTAAACGTACCCCGCAACCGGTATCGATGGCTGTACGGATAGAGCCGTCGCTGAGATCAATCAACCGTCCGATATCGTCAATGTAAGCATCAGCGCCACGTGGAAACATCGTACCGCCACCAGGGAACCAAAACCGGTCATTCTCGTACCGGACCCAATTCTGGTTCTTTTTCTCAACCGTAAGCTCCGTGTGAGGCACATTAGCGAACCACGCCACGTCACGGCTCTCCGGCCACCGGAACGGCGTTTTGTAACCGTACGGCGCCGGGATTCTGCATTTCAAGATTTCTTCTCTCTCGGGACAATGCCTTTGCCTATACTCCAATCTCTCCCTCGAGAATTTCAACGATCGCTTCGCGTCTTCGCACGGCGTGTGCTCGCTCAACTCGGCGCCGCACGACGGGAAATTCACGGCGGTTTCCGTCACCGGAGGTGGATCTTGAATGTTGTGGTGCGCGTCGAAGTCGAGATCATTCGTAGAATTTGGTCTGGTGAATTCCTCGCACGGTGTACCGTCTGAATCATCGAAGGCGGCGCGTGGATTTGCCACCGTGTTTTGCCAAATACCGAGAAGGTAGCTCCCGATGCAGAGAAGCGCCACTAGGGTTACGTAGTAAAGATTCGACTTCTTAGTCCGAGATGATATTCTTGTAAATAAATTCATCTCTTTCAAAGAAAAAAAAAATCAATCAATGGTAGAATTTTCAGAAACCCAATTGAAATATTTATGTATACACAACGATGAGAGTTGAATCAAATGTGTGACGAGTGAAGTTTTCAAGGGTTGATATGAAGTGGTTCGAGGGTGCAATATAAGGGAGGAGAAAAATAAGAGCGAGTGTGTAATACGCGCTTTAAGGTCAAATGGTCAATGAGGTTTATATTTATGATGTATCGTTCGTGAGAGATTAGGCTAAAACGTGCGAGCTTGTCATAGGCAACAATGGCGAATTATTTTGTTCACAATATTATTCTTTTCCAATTTCATCGAATTATTAGATTTGTTTTTCTAAAAAAATTGGAAAATTATGGATTTTGTATATAATCATGCATTGTATTATGAGAAAGATAATCTTTAACATTTGGGATAGTTTTTAATGTTTTGTATCAAATTTCATTATAACTTATGTTAATCTTACCATTTTTCAAAAGGAATTAAAAGAATCCGTGTATATGAAAGTTCACGCTCCGATGAAGCGCGTGAATTTTGATACATAGGTGAGGGGTCCATTTGGGTCCTTTGGATGCATAGAGACGCAATCCCAATTGCACTTTTTACCGGTACGAACCAATTTTAAGACTTAACGGAAGCACTTTTTGGATGAATTTCCCGGTTTACATACACTGTTTTTTTTATCAAAAAAAGCCTAAACTGAGATTCTCTTTTGCTCTGTATATACGCCAGTTATGGGAATGTAATTTGAACTTTTTTTGGGGGCCAGAGGAGTTTTAAACCTTGCGGAGTTGTGAAGAAAGCCCGAAGAAGCAATGTTTGGTTTGCCTTTGTAATACTTGTAACTGATTTAAATAAACAAAAAGTTGATTTCCAAACAACATTTTGTACCTTACACCTAACCAATAACCCATGGCATTGGACTGGGACATTTGAACCGAACGGAATTGAAGCGATTTATCTTATCTGGTTGGTATATTTTTATGTTAAAAATAAACTATATTCAAACCAAAATTACACTTAGTCCAATTCAAATAACTGAAGTTTACAAAAAATAAAAGTTATAATAGATCTTAGTGATAAGTTGTTAAGATTATCGAAGTAAAATAGTTGAGTTTTTATGATTTAAATTCGAGTTTTATCTAAAACTAAATTGAACAAAAGGTAACAGAAAAATCAAACTAAATCTAAAATTTCGGAATCAAAATCCCGAAGTCTTATCCATGCATGCCCGATCAACTTTTAAGATATTATTAGAAAAATATCCAGGATATATATATTTAATATTAAAAATTAGCGTTCATTGTAAAATGAGCGTTCCACGATGCATGGATGCTCCCAAGTTGATGTAGCTTTAGACTATATGCAATGCTAAAAAATTTCAAACATTCTTTTTTTTTTTCATTTTTTAACATTTTACATCATATTTTTTTTTTCATCATAATTCAACATCCATCCAATTTTTTAACACTACAATAATTTTGTTTAATAAAATTCAACACTGTACCCCACTATTTTTATTTAATATTCTTATTTTCTTAAATATCTTTATTTTTATGGTTACATATTAATAATAATTGCTGATAAAATTAAGTTAAAATATCTACTAGAATTAAATTAAATTAACTAAAGTAATATGATTTTTATTAATTTTTTTAATTATTTTATGTTCTTACCAGCACTTCAAATACAATACAATATAAGCACACAACACAATTAATAATAAACACACATAACTTCATTAATACATGCGACTCAGAAAATTATTAAATCACACAATATATAGAGACATAAAAATCTCTTTAATCTCGGAACATTCCGAATTTCGCCCAGATGTGTTTGACTAGATCTGCTTGCAATTCATGATGTACATTCGAATCATGTAACTCAGATCTAGCACGTACATGATTTGCAAATGCAGGTAACACCTCGGTCGAGAATGGTTGTGGTGTAGTAGAACCACTTGCCTCAGACTGATCATAATCAGTCCAATGTTGAGCAAATGTATCTCGTTCATCCTCAACAATCATATTATGCCATATGATACATGATCGCATGATGATAGCCAAATCGGTTATGTCCTACATGCGAGCTGGTTCGCGAATGATTTTAAATCGAGCTTGTAAAACTCCAAATGCACGCTCGATGTCTTTCCGACATCCTTCTTGATGTTGTGCAAATAACTTGTCTGGTTCACTCTGAGGAAGTCGAATTGATTTAACAAAAGTTGGATAAGGAGGATAGAAACCGTCAGCTAGATAATATGCCATATTATACGGACGTTGGTTCACGAAAAAGTTCACTCTGGGCATATTTCCTTGTTCAACATCATCGAACACTGGTGAACGATCTAGAACATTTATATCGTTGAATGTGCCCGGACACCCGAAAAATGCATGCCAGATCCAGAGATCATAGGATGCAACTGCTTCAAGAATAATAGTGGTGGTTCTCTTATCTCCCCGAGTAAATTGGCCTTCCCACGCTGTAGGACAATTTTTCCATCCCAGTGCAAGCAATCAATACTCCCAATCATCCCCGGGAACCCCCGCTGCTCGCTAACATGCAAAATTCTTTGCAGGTCTTCTTGAGTTGGAGCTCTGAGATTTACTTGCTCATACAATTGTATGATTCCTTTACAGAATCTACGCAAGCACTATAATGCTGTAGAACCTCCTATTTTGATGTATTCATCCACCGCGTCTACCGCCATACCATATGCTAACATTCGCATGGCCATGGTACATTTTGCTATTGGAGATATACCTTCTTATTGGTTGCGTCAACTCGTTAGGTGAAGTAGTTGTCACTTCGAGATAGGTCTCCACGATCCGAAGGAAAACATGTTTTCGCATCCAGAATCTCCGACGAAACATTGCATCATCATACGTAGGTTGATTAGCAAAGTAGTCGTCAATCAGTCTTTGGTTTGCTGCTACATGATCTCTCTTGATGTATTTTCTTTTGTTGCGACGTGGATAATCTTCTTCAATTTTCTTGCGACGCTCTCTAAACCGGTTGATGATGTACCTCTCTTCTATTTGAGATTGTCTTTTGTAAGCTTCGATATCAAAAGGAAGTTCTGATAGATCCATTGAATTTTTTTCTAGTAAGATGATCTTTGTGATTATATTTTATCAATGAAAGAATGAGTTCCCATTTATAAAAAAACAAGTGGTTGAAATGAAAAAGAGCATAACAAATAAGGATTTAATTAAAAAATCATGTGGTTGAAATGCAAACGATAAGGATAAGATAAGATCGTGTGGTAAACTAAAAGATAAAGATTTGATTCTCACATACAAAGCCAAAAGTGACGGATTATATTGTCGGAAAATAATGGAATACTGACAACCAAACATTATTGCACGAAATGACAAACAAGCATAATTGCACGAAATGACAAAAAACCATTATTGCACGAAATGATAATACATTATTACATATTAAAGTAGAAACTGACAAAGTGTAGACATACACTTGACAACCACTAATTTCCAAATAGATCGTGGCTCAATTTATTCAACAGCTCTTTCCTCCGATCATCGAGATGCTCCTTTTCATTTAGCTTCATAAACATCTTCATCTTCTTAGTTTGACTTTTTTTTCTTTCATCAATTGGTTTGCCTCCTCTTGTCTCTTGGCTATTTTTTCCAATTGTTCTAACTCTTACTCCTTCAAATGCTTGAATTCATTCCATTCTTCATTAACGACTTCCAAGGCTGCACCTTTACCCTTTTTTAGCTTTCTTTTTAGCTGCATCTCTTCCCATGGGATGAACACTAGATCCTACAGAATTAGAGTCATTTGCATCACTCTCGTGGGCTCTCTTAGATCCACTGCTTTCAGACCCAGTATTTCCTCCTACCTGACTACCAAAATGTGGTTGATCACGGACAGCGAGCCATTCTGACATTAAATTGAAATGTCCATTCTTACCACTTGAATATAGTTCATGTGCTTTAGTCAATACATCATTTTCCGACCACCCGCTTTGTTGCATACGTTTAGCATTATCGTAAGCGCCAATCCATTTGCCCTATTTTTGGTTCACGTAGTTGAAATGATTTCTGCACGAAACTCCATCACGCGGAGGATTAAATGAGCAATGCTCATTACAATACTCAGCAATTTTACCCCAATATGATTCACTCTTTTGGTTTCTGCCAACAATGCTGTCTGTTCCATATTTAATCCATCCGCTCAATAACACCAATTTTTGCTCAGTTGTCCATTTGGAGCTTTTCCGGCGAGTAGAGGTTAAATCTTCTGTATTTGGAGTGGCTTCATCAGCACCGCTCATCACTCCAAGAGTCATTTGTGTAGAAAATCCGGAAATTCAATTGCTCTAACATCATTTTCATTATCCGTTGGAGTAGAAGAATAATGAGGTGGTTGAGGTGAATATGGCATCATCGATCCATAATATGGATGATAGTTTGGAACAGAAGATGACATAAAATTTTTTTGTGGAAAACCATAATTTGGAACATTTTGGGGTTGGTTGAAAGATGAATTTTGAAATTGATAATTGTTGGGATTTGGATAGGGAAAAAGATAATTAGTAGAATTTTGCGTAGGATTATTGTTAGAATTTGGATAAGGAAAAAGAAAATTAGTACAATTTTGCGTAAGATTATTGTTAGAATCCATTTCACAAAAAATCAAAGATATAAATAACAGTTTTTGGGAGAATAATAAGAAAATTATGGTAGAAATGGTTTTTTTTTTATGTGTCCGAATGAAATGATCCAAGTCTCTATTTATAGAGCTTAAAAAATTATGAATTTTCGTATAATTTTTTTTTTTAATTATTTGCTATATAAATAGGGTGAGATAAAAACTCCAAAATCTGAATGACCAATAAGAATATAGCAAATGTCATCGTTTAAAAAAAAAAAATTAGAGAAGCTTTACTCGCTCGGCATATGTGTGTAACACACTCCAATTAGGTGACGCCACGTGGCACACGCGAACCCAAAAACAATTGTTTCAACATGTTGAATTTATTTGACACATGTTGATGCCACAATTGATTTTCGTTTTTTCAACAGGCTCATTGTGAAGTTTCAGCAGAATAAATTATTCAACAAATGCATTGCTCTTAGGCCCAAAATTTATAACAATGAGATCAAGTTTGATTTTGGTACTCATTTCCAGTATTTGCTTAGCAAAATCAACATTTCATAAATAATGCAATATCATAACTTGTGTATCAAGAATCCGAGGCATGCATAAACATATTTATTATAATCATCATTACTGCAAATAAGTATTTATACGAGGTTATAACAGCAGCAAATTTCCTTAAAAAAGACTAACAGAGACTTTCTGACTTTCTCCTTAACACCAGCTTCCTCGATCGACTTCAGGGTGTTTTGATCTTTGGGCGTGTCGGAAGCAACTGTGGGTTGTGGAGAATAATGAGAGTCATATAAGATCAGAAGAAGAAAGTTACGAAATTGGAAAGTAAGGTTTTGTGGAAAAATAAGTGTTACCTGGTAACAGGAAATGATGGAGGTGATGAATCCAAAAGCTCCAGTGACACGAGGAGTGACCTTTTTTGGAGCTAACTGAAGAAGACCAGCTGCTACAACAATGTCCATAGCTGATTTGATCAAAGCAAGTGACCTCTCGTTTGAGTTTTTAAGCTTAGCACGATACTCCTCATCCTAAATTTTTACACAATTTGATAAACAGGAATTGAGTTTCTTATAATAAGATTTTGTAGAATTAGAAGATTCTTGATAAAGGAGAGAACATTACTTGATACTTGTTACCATTCTTGAGTCCCTTTTCGATTTTCTTCATTGATGAAGAAAGCCTTCCAATCTCACCAATCTAATAACAGTGGAAACTGATCAATAAGCGGCGGAAAAGGTAAGGTTACATGAGGAATAGATTGGGAAGCGGAAGAAGAGACGGACCTCGACTAAAGTTGTACACACAGAAGATCCCATCCAGCAGAAAAGAGATATACGTCCAAGTAGCTCAGCTCGTTCTTTGTTCTGTGTTGAGATACATAAGACATCAGCCAAAACACAATACTTCAATAGACCAGTGGTACACAGATTTGATCTCTCTCACCTTATATATCCCTGATCTCCCAAGCCAGACAATTTGATCCAGGAACAAGAATGTAGATAAGAGTGCGTTCTTCGACTGAAAATAACAAAAAAACATCCATCAACAAAGATCGATCCAGAACAAAGATATGAAACAAGGGGACTAAGAAATCTTTGTACTTCAGATTCCTTTCACAGTCCGTTTATTGGTTTAGTGTGAAATTGAAACGAACTCTGAGCTCTGAAGTACCTACCTTTCCAAGTAAAACCAGAGGAAGTGGAGTCCCTTTAGGCACAGGACTGATAAGACCATGCAAGTCATTTACAAACTGCAGCCAACAATGATAAAACATATTTAGTTAATTAACAAAGCTAAAACATAACTAATCAAAATTGAAACAAACGAAATCGAAACAGCTAAAGGATCAACCTTGAAAAGACGGAAGACTTTCCTGGCTAAGCTTGTAGATTTGTCAACATTTTGGGCAGTACCAGGTTGTCCACCACTCAAGAACTTGGAACCATACTGTATAGCTCTGCATAACTTATCCCTAGCCTCAGCTTTGTTCAAATACATAACCACAAGAGCAAGCTCGGCTCTTGATACATCTAATGTCGTCGCCATGTTTTCTCTGAAAAACAAAACCCAGAAACGTTTCTCACCAAAGAGACCTTTGCAAGCACCAAATAAAATTTGCAAATTCCTAGCCTTTTCGATCGTAAGTCGTTTTTGATCGAAGAAATTATAAATTAACATCTGAATTCAACTATATAAATTGCAACGATCAGATAAATAAATAAATAAAGTTTCGATTCGATATACCTTTGGAGAGATATGTGAACAGAGAGAGAGAGAGCGATCAACTAAGATTCAATGCCTCTGTTTTTGGAACGTAAGCTAATTGTTTTGTCTTGATCTTCTTTTGATTGTGTGTGTGAATCGGAGATAGGGCTTGTTTGGTCATCTTCGTTTCCCGATAAACAAACAAAACAACGCCGTTGGGTCAACGCACTCATCTCTTCGATCCCTCATTCTCAGCCGTCGATTATGTTGACTCTTTTATTTGATCATCATCTCTCACTGGTGCTTTCGGAAGTTGATGATATTTCGCGCGTCCCAACCACGTGGCACACATTTCTAGGAAAAGAGTGAAAGTCCACGTGGCTGTTTACATTCTTTAGGCCAATTAGCAATCTCAAAGCCCAATAAAACCGAATGGGCTATGACTCTTGGCCTAATGTAACATTAAACCGCTCTTTCTTTAACCGACAAAACCGTAGTCGTTAGTTAGGGTTTTACTTACAAATCCGTCATTCACTTTGTAATCAGAACTGGAAACTAACCAAACATATAACTGCAGTCCTTTTTTTTTTTGATGGAACTCAATAAGGATCAGAAAGTCATGTCGGAGAATAACAAGGCTCAAGATCCAAATCCCAGATTAGCTTGCGAAGGTTGCAGCGTTTTGCTCGACGTCAACGATGGTGACCGTCTCGTCTTCGCTCGTTTATCTGGTGGCGCGTGCGTCTTCTCATCCTCAAAGATCTTTAATTTATCCGGATTGATTCTCACCCTCAATTCTATTGTTTTTGAATTTGGTTTTTTGATTCTTTTCTCTTTCTCTCTTATCTTCTTACAGTATATTAAAAATTGGGAATACGAGCTATTCTTTAAAACCATTGATCGGAGCTCCGTTTGGATCTCTGTTCCAAGTCGAAAGCGGAGAAGATGGTTCTTTCCTCTCTCGTATTCTACCCGTTAAACAAGGTTTGTTTTTTAATACCAATATCACATTATCTTTTATGCTGAATACTAAAGAAACTGAGTTTTTTTATAAATTGTAATGTTTAGTTTTTGATCGTTGGTGTAAAGATAGATTGAATTTGGTCTAATTGGTGTTTGCTAATCCAGAAAATAACAGTAATAATGTTATGGACGATTCGAGAGATAATCGGGAAATTGTCGACAATAATGAAGCGCAAAACCTTACTGGTGAAGAAATTGAAGCTATGCGGAGGTTTGAAGAACTCTTTATATCCTCTGTCTTTATTATATTGAATGCGGAAGATTTGCTAATTTTTTTGTCTTTTATGAGTAGAGAGGGTGCAAAAGGGGATGAAATTATTGAAGCTCTAATAGCAAACAGCAAAACATTTGATAAGAAGTTTCAGTTATCTCAGGTAATGTATATATTGTCAATCTCTCTGCTTCTACTTTGAATTTGGGAGACATATAACTTGACTTTTCTTGTAGGAAAAATATAAGCTTAAAAAGCAGAAGAAATATGCGCCAAAGCTGCTTCTTAGACGGCCTTTTGCTCGAAGGTATTTATTCGGTTTTTTTTTTTGGGTCTCCTTTTGTTTTCTGCGTCTTTCCTTTCTCTTATGAAGGGATCTGTTTATGTTTACCAGTATATGTGAAGCTTATTTCAAGAAATACCCAGCCAGAATCGGGTAAGTACACTTGTTTGTTTTCTTCAATCGTGTTCTGATGACCCTGAGTCCTTTTTTCTATATTGAGATTTGAGTTCTCGCTCTTTTAGAGAACAATTATGTATTGATTATAATATCCTTTTGCGTGTGTTGTAGATTCTTACGAGTAGATGCGTTATCTCTTCTGTTAACAATGGCTAATGTCTCTGCATACTCGGATGTGCTTGTGGTGGATATGGTTGGTGGCCTTGTCACTGGTGCAGTGGCTGAACGATTAGGAGGTATAAAAGCTTTTCTATGACCTCTCTAATTATTTTCACATTTAGTATTCACTGCTGATTATTTCTTTTTGTTAGGACCAAATATCTTTTCATAATGACATTAAGCAGATATATAACATTTTTGCAACCTCAATCACATTAATAAGACCATTGCATATTTCTGTAACAATATGTCTGCTATTGTGTGTCTTAAATGTATATATTCTTTTTAACAGGCACTGGTTATGTTTGCAATACATATAAGGGAAGTTGTCCTTATTCTGTGGAGATGGTAAGGATGTTCAACTTTAGTGACAAGGTTTTAGAGAGGTATGTTCGATTGGTCTCCCAAGTCTTTTTCTCTCTAGTCTCTAATTGTAGCCGTTCTATAGAATGTATCTGTAATTGACATTTGTGTGTTCCTTTTCTCGTGTGTAGGATCGTGCAGTCATCTATAAACGAGCTTTCGTCAGCCAATAATGCGTCTCCTGAAGAAAACAATCAACAAGGAGGAGTTTGTAACGCTGAGAACAATATCAATGTAAGTTGCAAACCTATTCCATTTCACTTGAGTCTTAATTTGAGAAAATCTTGTGATTGTAACAGAAGGTTTTAATTGAAAAATGCAGGAAACAGCTACATCTGATATTATGGTAGAAGAAATATCTGTGACAGCTGAGACTAGAGTAGTAGATATTGTTGTCCCAGAGAGCAAAATTATCAAAGCCCCAAAAGCTGGAGCCAAAGCTGCAAAAGAAACAATAGAGATGTGGCGAGAAAACGGTTTCTCTAGGTAAGTAATATATAAGTGCTTCTATGAATGATATTGGTTTCTGTTCATTCATCATCACTAACTGATCGTCTGATTTGCAGCCTAATCGTGGCTGCACAAGACCAAGACCCATGGAGCTTAGTTAAAGATGTATTGCCACTGCTCTCCTATTCTGCTCCCTTTGCAATATATCATCAGTATTTACAGGTATGTCAGAAGAACAAATCCCTCACTAACTGCTCTCTAAACAATTCTAATCTGCTACATTCGGTTCTAGGCTAGATACAGTAGACCTGTAGCTTAGTGAACTTGCTCTAAGCGTTTAATGTGTTTGGTAATAATGAACAAAATCTCATTATGAAATTCACAGCCGCTGGCGACATGTATGCACAAGCTTCAGCAGGAGAAGATGGCGATCAACCTACAAATAACAGAACCGTGGCTACGCGAGTATCAGGTCTGATAATATTCTCTTTTTAAATCCCAATTGATAGATTATCAAGAGGTTGTTCATTCATATATGAATATCTCGAAATGCAGGTGCTTCCTTCAAGATCTCACCCTCACATGCAGATGAGTTCTTTTGGAGGCTATGTTCTGAGCGGCATCAGAATCTCTACCACTTGACTATTGTTTTCAAAACCAGAACCTGTGGTTTGATGTTTGGTCTTTTCTTCAAAAGGTCTTTGTGGTTGTTTTGTTGTTGTAATATAAGAGCTGAGATTATAAGAACACTCAAAATACTTGAAAAATTTTCCGGAAATTTTTAGTGAAAACGGCCATTACCTTATAAGTTTCTCGACGGTTTTGTATGTCCACACCTGAAATGCTAGAATTGTTTTTGGATGTTTAGTGTATTCGGTCATATGAGAACATTACGAAATATACATACCAAACAAGATATCATTGTCATTGGCTGAGTTTCATATAGATTATGAAACATTACAGAATACATTGTATATATACCACATTGATATAAGATCTGCTTCATTTTCTTCTAGTTTGTTCTTCACCGCTCTACTTTCTAGTAAAGAAACTTCTCAATTTCCCTTTCTCAATCCTTTCAAGAAGCTTCTTCGAACCAGGAACCTCCAATTCCGACAACTTCTTCAAATAACCAACAGCTCCATGTGAGACCATCAGCTTCTTACACTTCCTGCTCGAACACAAAGCCGCCAAACCCGAAACCGCATACTTCTTTGCCGAATTACTCGGACTCGGCTCAAGCAACATCACAAGACTCATTACACTCTTCTCATCTCTCTTCACTTCTCTGCAATTCCTTGGAACCGTAACAAGACTCGCTATAGCTTGAGCAGCAACCTCTCTAGCTCCACTCGCTTTCGCCTCCAACATTTTTATCAACAACGGGATACAACCTGATTCACCGATCATTCTCTTCGTCTCATTTGATGTAGCAATCCTGCAAATAGTTGATGCAGCCGCTTGTTGAGCTCCGATTGATCCTGATTTAAGAACATGGACTAAACTCGGGATTATCTTGAAGTAAGTCTCAACAGAAACAGAGCCAACAAGATTCCGAATTGCTGCAACTCCTGATTCTTGAGGAAGAGGACCGTCTAAGTAAGCGAGCAGCGTTTGAATCCCATTCTCTGATATAACCGATCTTCGAAGAGTTTCGTTGCTCGAAGTGAGATTCTGAAGACATTCCGCTGCGTATTCTTTAGATCCCAATAGAATTCCGCAGTTAAGTATGTTAATCATCACTTTAACGATTCCTTCTTCCGCTAGATTCTGTCTTACTTCAGGCACAGCGGAAATGTTCTTCAAAGTGCAAGCAGAAGCGGACTGAGAAACAGAGTCCCCTGTTTTGCAAATCTCCATCAACGGACTAACCCCGCCGTGACCAACGATTGAACGCGATGTCTCTGATGAAATCGACATTCTTTGCAACGAAATAACCGCTTTCTCCTTAGCAACAGGACTTCCCGATTCTAGTAGCCTTATCAACGGAGGCAATGCGTTCTCAGAGATAAGCCAGTTTTCGCAACCGCCTGATTCAGCTAGAGAGCAGATCACAGTCACCGCGTTTTCCCTTACGCTAGGCGACGTAGCCGTCAAAAGCTGCACCAAAGACGCGACATTGGTCCGACCCAAAGCTGTTATAACCGCTTTTTCGTCTTCTTTCATTACCTCTACAAGCTGCTCAAGTGCTTTGCGTTTAGACTCCAAGTGACCTATCTGAAGCCGAGCAAGCAATTCTCTAACGCTGAACGTTTCCAAGTCTTGAATTGAAGAAGATAAAGATTGTGTGACTTCTCCAAGAACACCTGTTTTCATAAGCAATCCACAATCTTTCAAGCTAAGATCGATTTTCGCAGATAGAGAATCGAGATCACTCTGCATCTTTAACTTCCCTTCTTGCTTCTCATTTACGCATACATTCGCGAGCTCGATGGCTTCTTTCAAGGTTTCTAAGACCGCTTGAAGTTGCTCTTTGCATAGAGTGTGTTTAGAGAAGCAAGGATGGCTAGACAAATCCGATAAACATGTCGGTATCTTCTCTAATCTTGAAATTATCACTCTCCATCTGCTTGAGAAACCTTTCACTGTTCTTGCTTTGGACAAAGCAATCGGGACAAGCTCTTGTGCCTGTAATAACAAATCTTCAACTGTTGGATCAACCAGAGTTTCGTTTCCGGTTCTCTCCTCCACCATGATCACATACAAATTACAAATCCTTGAACTCTGTTTAACTGAATTGCACAAAAAAGGAAAAAAAAAAAACAAAAACTTTAGCGATTTACAGAAACAAAAGAAACCAAACCCAGAGACGATCAAATATGTCTTGATGAGACACACTGGCAAATAATTGATACTTTAGTTCTGTAATAGAAAAAAAAATCAAAAGTGGGGAACAAAAAGTAATGAAGGGAGTAGTTGAATGAGTGATGAACAAGTTGGTAGATTTGTTATAAATAAGGACACGGATTTTAAAACAAAAAGGAAGAAGCTATCAAAAGAGTTTCGAGAATCTTGAAAAATGATCACAGAAAAGCTTATCGATATTTTTTGCTGGAGAACCAAAACCCTACCAGACAAAAAATTTACAAGTCATTTTCCAATTTCCTTTACTTCGTCGGTGTGAACAATAAATGCTATAAATAAAAGCTAATGATATGAGTAATAAATAAATAGAAGAATCATCACTATCAGCATCTATTACATGATAGTATATTTATTTTAATGGGAAGGCTCCTTGGAAAATAAACATAAAAGACAAAACTACCCTTCTGAAGAACAAGATTCAGAGAGCTTCAAGCACAGATCAAAAACTAAAGATTGAAGATTATGCTGGTTTTAGAGGAAAAGCAATAAAGAGAGAAGAGAGACTTTGTTTTAAAGAGAAGATGCGAGTCTCTTTCAACAAATCGTGTGCTTAAAAACTTCATAAGAGTTCGAACCAAACTCCACTAAAACTCTACACACAAGTTTGGTGATAAATCCACAACTTGTCTTTACTGTAAGAAAAGGAACAAAAAAGCATTTTAAAACTTTTTTCCTTCCTTAGAGCTTTGTGTGAAATGCAAGAGATTCAAACAGAACATGAAGAAAAATTGAAACCCAGAGCTATTATTATCTTTTGAGATTAAACGATCTAACAATTACCTGGAAACAAAGATCTATGCTTGGGCTTCTGGGTTCGCTGTCTGAACCAAATAAACTGTTTAACGAATTAGTTGCAGATTTTTGAATTTCGAAACTGAATCAAAACAAAAGCAGAAACTCTCTTTCACACAGAAGGAGCTGTGTCAGAGTCGTTTATTTTAGTCAGCTTTAGATTTGTTCCGACAGAGCCGTAACGCACGATTTTTATCGTATCGTATCGCGAGGAATTTTCAAATTCCACTGATCAAACGGCTCTAGTTAATCTTGCGGAATCTAATCGAACGGCTGGGATACGATCGAAGTTTGAAATGACTCGGTGATTAGCTGACGTGGACGTATGACTGGTCTTCTCGGGAGCGTCACGTGTGCGGAAGTAAGCAAAATCGATAAAATTGACCTTATGTGTTCAATGAATTAACGAAAATGCCACTGGTTTTAAGCATCATCGACTTTTGAGGGCCATAAAGGAGAAAGTGTCGAGGGGACCGAGGCGCGTGAGGCTTTGTGGGCCTTATTAACGTGCACGAAACGGCACGCACTTGTCTGTTGTCTGTTGAGAGCGTCGGCTTTTGTGATTAATTAATTTTATCATTAAGGTAATTAACGTAACTCTTTATGAGCTAATCATCATCCGATTTTCATAATCATTTTAAGGTAAAATTAACACGATCGAAGTAATTGATTATCACTAAGCCCTATCGTATCCTTCACAAAACCAATACTCCCATTTCACTAATTTTTTCTTGTTTTATCTAGATAAAATCAGATGAATTATTAAGATAAATGATAAATTTTCTATATTTTCTGATATAAAACCCAGACATATTTCAACAAATCCAAATTTTTTATTTTTTTTTTAAGTTGTGAATGTTGTCTGAACCATTAAGTCAAAAATTTAATCAATTAAACAACGTATTATCAATTTGATTTCCTCTGTTATCGTTTTGGTCTCAGATGTGACAGTGTTGAAGAATTCATTCATATATTTATATATGAATCGAAACGCAGCGTTTAGCTATTTGTCATGTAATGATGGGCCTAGATTTGAAGCCCAATATTAAAGGAGAACTGCCATTAAACGCCAATCTATAAATACCTTTCTCCCGGAAATGGAGTCTTTATCCTTTTCTCATATCGCTCTCTCCGGATGCCCCAATCTGCTAATCGATACCGTTCCCGATCGATCTGAAAGTCGTAAAGGTTGCTCTAATCCTAATTGAGAGATCTAGATCTCGCGTTTGATCCATCAGGTTTGCTTCTTCTTCGGCTACTACGCATCTCAGCGATTATGATGTCTCCGTGCTTTCAGTTAGAGTTTCCGCTTCTTCTTGATCTTCGTTATCCTATTCGCGTGGAAAGCTCGGGTTTCACAGACATTGTTCATGATTTCACGTTTTTCCGCTATGTACAGTTTGTTGGAGCTAGGGGATCTCTTCTTTGGTTTTCTTTTGTTGTTATTTAGGGTTTTATATGTATGAACGCTCGGTTATGAAATCATCCAAGCTTTTTGGATTTGCGTGTGTAAACTCCAAAGATCTTCTATGGCTTGTCTGGAACATTAGGTTGTTTATGGCGATTGGAGTCAGATTTATTGGGTTTATATGTGGAGTTGGGGATTTTTCAATCCTGTTGGTATTTCTGGCGATTGGGAAGTTCTGGATGTGGTGTCACCTCCTGAAATTTTCCATATGTATCATCATGGATGATGAAGCAACAATGTTCGACTCTGTGAATCAGTCTGCTAAAATTTGTATGTTTCTCGATGTTTAGTATGAATCATAAAGCGCCAAGGAGATACTCACAAGGAAGGAATTTCGGAGTGGACAGACAACAAAATTTTGCTGTAGATATAGTTCCAAGAAGTTCCCCTTATGACAAGAGAGTGAAGAAAGGCCCATACAATGGATCAAGGAATCTGGTTTGGACGTCAAAAGACTTCCAAGCATCAGAAGGCAACAGGCCAAGGAAGAATTGGGCATATGGGTCGATGAACTCGCCAGTTTCAAGCACTGGATATCGTGTGTCAAACCAGCCAAGGAAGAATGACGCCTATAGGTCGATGAACTCACCAGTTTCAGGCACAGGAAATCTTGTGTCAAACCAGCCAAGGAAGAATGTTGTGTATGGGTCAAGGAGTTCGTCTATTTCAGGCTCTAGAGTTTGGAGGTCGGAAGATAATGGCAGTCCCAAGTCTTGGGAATGTGTATGCAAGTATTGGAAAGCTGGAAACTGCAAAAAGGGTGAGCAATGCGAGTTCTTACACTCTTGGTGTTGTTTTCCTGGCTTGGTGATGGTAGCTACTCTTGAAGGACACAAAAAGGTACTTGTCATTTAGATTTCATGCTGCTCTCATCCTCAACTTCTTTATTATTTTTAGCATGGTATGCATCAGGGTTTCGTCTTGAGTGTTGGCTGAATGGAAAGCAGATTTTATTCACATGTAATTATTCTTGACCGTAGGATATAAAGGGGATTGTCCTCCCTCAAGGTTCTGATAAACTCTACTCAGCAAGTGGTGATGGTGCTTTGAGAATATGGGACTGCCATACTGGTCAGTGTGTGCATGAGATCAACCTCCAGGCTGAAGCAGGGTCTCTAATTAGTGAAGGCCCGTGGGTTTTCCTTGGCTTGCCAAATGCTGTAAAGGTTAGTCTAGGGCATTCTAAGACATTTATCAGTTTTCTAAATACCATTCTTTGAAATTCAGTGGGATTCATCTTGACTCTGGTCTCAAGTTTTTGCTATACAATCTTGCAGGCTTTTAATGTTCAGACCTGTAAAGATTTGCATCTTAATGGTCCGGTAGGAGGTCAGGTGAATGCCATTGCTGTTGGAAACGGAATGCTTTTTACTGGGACAAGTGTAAGCCTTTTAACTTACTCCATCTCTACCTCTGTTAGTTCTTTGCTTTCCCGTTATTGCATCCGGATCTAAAGTGTGTTCCTTTTTGGTCTCATTGGAATTACAGTCTGGTAGTATATCAGTCTGGAAAGGTACCGCCACCGAGTCTGATCCTTTCAAATACCTCACATCTCTCGAGGGACATAGTGGTGAAGTAAAGTGTTTCGTTGTTGGAGGTCAGAGGCTATACTCTGGTTCTGTGGATAAAACCATTAAGGTACGAGGATGGTTCCATTTATTTCAATATTTTTCCAATAAAAAAACTTGTCATGTTGTAGAATTTATTCCAATCAACATTGTTCACTGTAATTTTCAGGTTTGGGATCTCGACACATTGCAATGTATAATGACATTGAGGCAGCATAGCGACACTGTCACGTCGCTCTTATGTTGGGATCAATATTTGTTATCGTCTTCACTGGATGGGACCATAAAAGTCTGGGGCTCTTCGGAAAGTCCCAACTTGGAAGTTATCCATACACGCAGCCAAGAACAAGTAAGTTGTAATAACAAGAACAACAGGAAGACCAAGTTTTCCTTTTAAGAAATAGCATTCTGATTGTTTTTTTTCCTGGTTTGAAACAGAGTGTGCATGCTCTTTGTGGATTTCACGATGCAGAGGCCAGGCCAATTATATTCTGCTCTTACCAAAATGGAACAGTCAGCATATATGATTTACCATCGTAAGTGAAGCTTAATCCGAAAGCCTCTCTATTTTGTACTTTAATCTAACCATTAATTTTCTAATGAAAAATCTGAATCATCTCTCATGTTTGGTATACACAGTTTTGAAGAAAGAGGAAAGATGTTCTCAACGCATGCGATGGGCACACTTACAATTGGTCCAGAAGGATTGTTATTCAGTGGAGACAAGAGTGGGAAAGTGCGTGTATGGAGCTTAGGTGGCAGCAAAGTGTAGAAATCTTCGTTCGACCAACTCTTTTGTTTTTGTTTTGGTCGACTAGACTAATCATTATAATAGAATGTACATTGATGATGGTAGACAAAACCATCGCTTTATGAGTTAAGAAAAGTTTGTTTCATGTTCGATTTCAATTGTAGTAGATCGTTTGGTTTATATAAACGAAGATCATAATCAGCAACCTTGTTGCTGCATCACCTATAAAAAGAACTCTGATATACAAAAAAAAGATCAACATTCATAATAAAGGAGCTTTTGATTAAATTCAACACCAAAATCCATACTTAAAGATAAAGGGTAATCAACAAAGAAGGGTTACTAGCTCAGATATCTTCCAAAATTCATAATAACAAAATGAAAAGTTGTGGCTGAGTGAATGAAGAGGCATCTTCTTCTTTAGTCTCACTTTTTCCTGAAAGAGCATCCTTCAGTGAGCCTTGCCTTTCCTCCTGTGGGTTGGCAAAGCAGTCTGGCAGTTTCCACACACCACAACTGTCTGAGAGTGGCTGAACACCGTCGTACTGTACCAAACACAAACCATCACTTAGTTATTTCATAGATTCATAACCAAAAAGACATTTACAGATTCAGAGTTTTTAAAAGCTTACATATTAAAGCAGCCTTGACACTTGACGTCCTACATCAACCACATAACATCACAAGATTATAATCAGCACCCAAATGGAGTTTATTGATAAAATTAATGAGAGAACCAAACTCAGAACTCAGTTCATAAGAACATAGAAAGTGAATAGGCAGCAAAAAGGTTTGAGCTTTCAACAAATGAAGGAACAAACAAAGAATACTTCTTACCATGAAAAATGAATTGGGCGACTGAACAAGACGCTTGAGCTTGTGCTTCCTCTTCTCGAGCTCAGCAGGTGGGTTAAGCAGATCAATATCGTTCTGAAGGACCTGAAATTTATTCAAATACACAGATTATTTTCCAGAATAAGTCAAATTATTTCACTTGTGGTGTATGAATCATCAAATCACGAAATCCTAATTAAAACCTAGTAACAAGAGAATCGAAACGAGATCAAAGATCGAGAACGAACCATTTTTGTAAGCTTCTTAGAGATTCTGCAACTACAAAACTCAGAGAGTAAAGAATCAGCCGACAAATGCTCTTGGAAGATGTAAACCCTAATTCGCCCAACAACAACAACGCCTTATAAGTAACACTCTACAGTTTAACCAGGAACCGATCTACCCGTATTTCCTAACTAACGAGTATGATTTATAAAATTAATAAAAACAAATTAGAAACAAAAGTTGATATGGCCGAGTTGGTCTAAGGCGCCAGATAAAGGATCTGGTCCGAAAGGGCGTGGGTTCAATTCCAACTCTCCCAACATTTATTTTCAACTTTGTCAACATTAACATTTTGGGCTGAAAATATATTAGATCCGGTCCATTATGCTTAATTTATTGGTAAATAATTTAAGTTAAACTTTATTTTTTCTTCCCAATAGATTATAACTATTGAAAAGGTACACCTTTTGCCGCAATTTTTTTTAAATTAATTTTGCCCATTAAAAATAAAGTAACGACAGATGATAAATGCACTATCTGACCTTTGAAGTCGGAACGTCGTCGTCTCCTCTCTCTCTCTCTCTCTCTCTCTCTGTAGTAAGTTGTAACACTCAAACGAATCGCTCTATCTCTTTCGACTCGCCGGAACTTATGTGGAACAACGGCGAAGATGACGATGACGATTTCCAAATCCCTCCTTCCTCACAGCTTTCGATTCGAAATCCTCTTCAACCTACCAACGCTAACAACATCTCTCACCGCCCTCCAAATAAGAAGCCCAGACTCAGCCGTTATCCGGGAAAGGAGAATGTGACTCCGCCTCCGTCTCCGCCTCCTGAATCTAGCTCCGATCCATCTGGTAAATATGGTACGGATCTGCTCTGCTCTTCTTCTACTCCAGACTGTAGCTTAGATTGTATCCCATCTAGTGTTGATTGCTCTATAGGAGATTTCCGTGGTCCAATTTGTTCTCTCGGTGAAGACGACCAAGTTTTAGTTGATAAATTGGATAACGATGACTGTTTTAAGGCGAATCGTGAGGGCTATTTGTGCAATTCGATGGAGGCTAGGTTATTGAAATCGAGAATTCGTCTCGGGTTTGATGGTGGAGTCCTTGAGGATGATGAAGGTTTTGTTGAATCCAACTCTGAGCTTGATGTGTTGATAAAGCTTTGCTCTGAGTCTGAGAGTAATAACAGTGGAGAGTGTAGTTTAGGCAAGGATGATTCGATTCAATGCCCATTGTGTTCAATGGATATTTCAGCTTTGAGTGAGGAGCAGAGGCAAGTTCACACCAATAAGTGTCTTGACAATTCAGATAATCAGGCTCCTGAGCAAGTAAGTAAGCTTCTTTGTTATCTCATTACTGGAATTGATATCAACCTTCAATTTTAACTCTCACTGAGATTATGCTGATAGACTTTTTGGTTAGTTATGCAATGAAATTACATCTTGTAAGCATTAAAATATCCCCCAAAAGTTTAGGAGTTTTGATCAATCGTTACGTCATTACGCCATTGATTGACTGCTGACTTGTAGATATGATTGTAGGATTCTCTGAGGAAATGCGAGAATTCATCTTCTCTTATTGAAGAATCTATTGATGATCCAGTTCAGCTTCCTCAGCTAGATACTGACCTGTCTCCAGTGCTTATTTGGCTAAGGAGTCTAGGTTTAGCTAAATATGAAGATGTTTTTATTCGTGAAGAGATTGACTGGGATACCCTTCATTCACTCACTGAGGAGGTAATGGAATACCATAACTTTATGGAACAAAAGCTTTATCATAATCAGTCGTAGCTCATATAAGTATCTTCACCAAACTGAGGAAAATACAATTTTGTTTTCTTTATGTGCATTTTATACATAGCTTACTTGTTTACACAGAGAAACAGGATTGAGAATTGACAAGCTTATAATTCCACAGGATCTTCTAAGCATAGGTATCACGTCACTTGGTCCCAGAAAGAAGATTGTGAATGCACTTAGCGGACTTAGAGAAGCATTTGCATCTTCAGCTGAAGCACAGGTACAGTCTCATTGTACAAGTGCCCATGTTACAGAGAGACAGAGGGACAAGACAACCAATCGTAAGGCAAGTGAGCCCAAAAAACCAACTGCAAACAAGTTGATTACAGAATTTTTCCCTGGTCAGGCTACCGAGGGCACGAAGATCTGGAAGGCCCCTAAAGATCCTGTCACAGAAAAGAGTCCACCAGATTCGAGCTCTAGACGTGCTGTGAGAAGAAATGGCAACAATGGAAGATCTAAAGTCATTCCACACTGGAATTGCATTCCGGGGACACCTTTTCGAGTGGTAATTCTTCATAACAAGCCAGGCCATGGTTTTACGTCTTTGTCAAAGTTATAGCCCATGAATGCAACCTTGTTATATATTTCTCCTTCTCATTGAAGTCAAATATGCTCATGAAATTAGGTCCTGCTGATGCTGAATATTTATGTTTAAGTAATCTTTATGTTTGGTGATTTTCTGGTTTAATATATGTATGCAGGACGCATTCAAGTACCTCACACGCAATTGTTGCCACTGGTTTCTTACACACTTCCATCTCGATCGTAAGTAGTCTGCTGTATGTCTAGTTACAAATTTATACTACACAGAAGAAGCCTGCATATCGTGGAATCAATTCTTAAAATCTCTGGATCCTTATTTACAGATTATCAAGGTCTGACAAAGTCATTTAATCATGGGAAGATATACTGTTCCTTAGTTACCGCGAAGTTGGTAAATATGAAGATTGGGATCCCTTGGGAGAGACTGCAAGTCCTGGACCTTGGCCAGAAGGTTAATATTGCGGGCATTGATGTGACATGCTTTGATGCAAACCACTGTCCGGGATCCATCATGATACTCTTTGAACCAGCCAACGGTAAGGTGCGTTCTTAAATTAGACATTTCCAGTGTGTAGTCATAAGCGTATGTTTAACTTTCCATTCACAAAGTAATTGTCCATGGACTCTGTTGATTTGTATAGGCTGTTCTACATACGGGTGATTTCCGCTATAGTGAAGAGATGTCAAATTGGTTAATTGGATCGCATATCAGCTCTCTTATTCTTGATACTACATACTGTAACCCCCAGGTTCGTCATCCATCAATACTTTGTAGCATAAAGAAAGTTCAAGTTTTCAGTTAACATCTCTATTCGGTTTACATTAGTATTTGAAATCCATTTTTGCCATAAGTTTTTCTGCATGATTCCACTCTTTTACGATTTCTTCATTTTACATTTAAGGTGAACAAAGAAGAGAACTTCTATGATCTAAGAGTTTACGTTTTCTTTTCAAAGCAAGAGTGGTTTGATACATATGCCATCATTTGTTGCAGTATGACTTTCCAAAGCAAGAGGCGGTAATACAGTTTGTTGTTGAGGCTATTCAAGCAGAAGCATTTAATCCCAAGACCCTTTTCTTAATTGGAAGCTACACCATCGGTAATATGTGCACTCTTCTTTTTCCGTTTCGATATATCATGTTGAGATCTAAATTCTTCCATCTCTTCTCTTTTGAAAGGAAAAGAGAGGCTGTACTTGGAAGTTGCACGTGTGCTACGGGAAAAGATATACATCAATCCTTCAAAACTAAAACTCCTCGAGTGCTTGGGATTCTCAAAGGAAGATATGCAGTGGTTTACAGTGAAGGAAGAGGAGAGCCACATTCACGTTGTGCCCTTGTGGACGCTTGCCAGTTTCAAACGGCTGAAGCATATAGCTAACAGATACACAGTAAGAAACACATCCATTCGGTTTGACTGTCAAAGAAAAACGAAAAGAAGTGCTTCTCTTTTTGGCTGATTTTGTTAGAAGATGAGTTCTAATGCTGTTTTCTGTCCTGCAGAACCGTTACAGCCTTATCGTTGCATTTTCTCCTACTGGTTGGACATCTGGTAAGACTAAAAAGAAGTCCCCAGGAAGAAGGTTGCAACAGGGTACAATAATAAGGTAAATTTTTCCCTATCTCCATGTCATGTGGCATTGAGCTCAAAATCATGAGCTGGAGAATCTTTATATATTGTTCAGGTACGAGGTTCCTTACAGTGAGCATAGCAGCTTCACGGAGCTAAAAGAGTTTGTGCAAAAAGTGTCGCCTGAAGTTATCATACCGAGTGTAAACAACGATGGACCTGACTCTGCTGCTGCAATGGTGTCTTTGTTGGTTACGTAGAACTGTGTTTTTACATCTGCGATAAGCTCAAGTTTGCAATAAAAAGCCAGCCTCCTTGGCTACCAATTGAGTAGAGCCGTCAAAGATCTACAACGAAAATAGATGTTATGTTCTATCTAATTGTAGTTATGTAACCACATGATTAAGTAGTCTTATTCTTCACAAACATCAAATGTATTTGTTTATATCAACTTCGTTGGTCTTTACTTATTTCCTCAGAGAACTAATATTAAATTGATTCCAAGTCCTCCAATTTAGAATACAGAAGTTAACAACTTAACCAGCATTCTATGATGAAAAAAATGTAAAAAGCCTTCAAAATACTGAAGAAATGCAAGTTGCAGACTAAATCCGTAATAAAAGACCAAGCTCCTGGAATTGTTGATTTTGCCGCAATTCAATGAGGAAAATAGAAAACAGATATGCAGATTCGCATAAAGTATCTGTTAGAAAGGACTCTTAAAAAGATAAATCCTCTAATATCAATCTTCAGGTAAAACAAATACATTACGTTCGGTAGTCGTAGAGATTACAAACACAAAGTATCAAAATTTGTTAAAAATCCTAGACAAAAGCTCTCGTGATGATTCAGATATTTTTATCCACCATGCAAAGTCGAAATGAAAACTATAACATCTTTTTCTTCGATTGTTGTATCGAGCTGACCGCTTAGCTCCCAATCACAGTCATTCACTAGCACAAGAACCCCAGGTCTCCTGCGCAACAATTGATAAACAAACGTTAACCTTCACTGAGCTGACAAAGAGACGAATCAACCCATTCATTAACAACTTCATTGAGCTGATGATAGAGAAGAAATATAGCCTTACACAGTATCTCCTTTCATGAACATCTCAGGCCTCTCTTTGATCAGATTTGTACGAACCCATGAAAGCAAATGCTTCATAGTAAACTAATCCAGGAATTAAAAAAATGGGCAATGAGTAGAGGAAAAAATATGAGCTTTTATATAATCATCGTCAAAGCATTCAAGCTTACATCATCTGTTTCTGTTCCATTGGGCAAATCGACGTTTACTTTATGGATCTTTTCAGAATCACAGAGCAGCTCTAACCCACCCCTACACATCCAAATCAATCACATATATTCAAAACTTCTTCAATTTCAGCAAAATTACATAAAAACAATCTCAAGAAACACCATTTTTGATGATTCAACAATCAAATTAAAATTCTATGAATTGTAAAGCTATAAACCCAAAATCAGAACTTTAGTGAAGCAAAATAAAAAAGCTACAAACTGTAACATGCCAATTACGAACAGAGAGAGAGTGATAATCTCACCCGAATTCGAGAGTTAATTGCATCCTCGTTGATGTTTGCAGGAACCAAATTCAAACCCGATCGAGCTCTTCTAGGGCTCTTCGTCTTTCAATCAGAATAATATCCTCCACAGTTCGCGTAGCGTCTTTGCTCTTCATAACGACGTCGTTCCCAGTTTAAGAGATGTTGTTGGGCTCTTTCATTGGGCCTACAAATATACAAGATAAGGCCTATTACTTTTCCCGATGAATGAACACGTTAAAAAATGACTCATCGCTTCGTGACCGTTGATTATACGAACTGTAACATATCAACGGACAAGATTGAGTCCTAGTTTTTAACTAGAAAATAGATGGTGCCTGATGCTTTCCCCAGCGACCGGCAAAATTGCAACCAAGAGCAGAAGGAGAAGAAGAACAAGATCAGAGATTTAACGTGAATGGAATTATTGTCTTGTTTCCCAATTTCTTCTGTAAACTAGAAAATTCAGTTTTGTTTCTCTATCTGAGGCTCCATGGAAGCTTATAAGCAATGGGTTTGGAGAAATAGAGAGTATGTACATTCCTTAGGATCCCTTGCCAACGTAAGATTCATTATTTTACTCTTGTCCTTCAAATCTTTCTTTCTTTCTTTTTTTCCCAGTTTTATGTATGTTCAGTGATTCTCTGTCGATTAGGGTTTGTTTTCATCATCTGGTTGTTTGGATATTTGCTTGAAGAGTGGTGTTTATATAACAGTGAAATTTAAGATCGAGGCGTTTCTTTATATTGGGTTTAAGAGTGAAACACTTTGCAAAAGCTTAAGACTTGAATTTAGCTAATTCGATCTTTTAATCGGTTACCGTATCTTGAGAGGCTTTGTGGTTGTGGAATTCATCAGCTGATAATTCGTCAAGTATGTTATTTTTTTTTATTTTTTTGTTGCAGGGATTGACATGGCTGCTACCTGAGAAGTTTTCTGCTTCAGAGATTGGACCAGAAGCAGGTTTTGTGATACTTTGGTAACATTTTACTGCTTTCAATCTTAGAATAACTATTTCCTTTATCCCTGTGTGTTAGCTCCTAAAGTCTCTTGCTGGATTTGACACTGTTCTATACACTGTTTTATCGGTTCTCAAATCGCATACTTCTCTTGTACCTCACATGTTTAGTGTCCTAAGTCTTTAACTTTAGAACCTTCAACTTTAAAAGAATGTTTCTTTCTTTCTTTTGTGTATCTCTCTTTTACTTTTGAATTTTGAATGTGTGATGAAAGTTCTGGTATTCTTCTTTGTAGTAACGGCTTTTTTGGGCATATTCACAACTATCAATGAACACATTATTGAAAATGCTCCAACACCTCGTGGTCATCTTGGATCTTCCGGGACTGATCCATCCCTTTCTTATCCGCTACTCATCGCCATCCTTAAGGACTTGGAAACTGTTGTGGAAGTGGCGGCTGAACACTTTTATGGAGACAAGAAATGGAATTTCATTATTGTCACTGAAGCTATGAAGTAAGTTTGCTTTCTTCTCATGACCTGGACCGACTCAACATACTTAGTCGGCATTTTGATACCTGGAAATGTGTTTTCAGGTCTCTGATTAGGTTAGCCTTGTTTCGGAATAGCGGGTATAAGATGCTTCTTCAAGGAGGGGAAACACCTAATGATGAGAAAGATTCTAATCAAACGGAGTCGCAAAATAGAGTTGGTAGTTCGGATAGGAATCACGGGCCTCATAGTTTCGTAAACCAAAATCATCATAATCCATGGAACTTGGAAGGAAGGGCAATGTCAGCTTTAAGTTCATTTGGTCAGAATGCAAGAACAACAACACCATCTACCTCAGGTTGGTCTCGACGGGTTCAACATCAGCAAGCAGTTATAGAGCCTCCAGTGATCAAGGAGAGGCGAAAAACACTCTCCGAGCTTTTATCTGAGAAGGGTGTTAATGGAGCTTTATTTGCAATGGGTGAGGTTCTTTTCATAACGAGACCGCTCATTTACGTTCTTTTCATCAGAAAATATGGAATCAGGTCTTGGATTCCTTGGGCTATATCTCTTTCCGTGGACACACTGGGACTGGGTATTCTTGCAAATTCGAAGTGGTGGGGGGAGAAGAGCAAGCAAATCCATTTCTCTGGACCTGAAAAGGATGAGGTTAGAAATTTCTCAGACCTCAATCACAGTAATGTTGAACCGGTTTAACTTATATTTCTTGTTTTCAATTCAGCTTAGGAGACGGAAGCTGCTCTGGGCATTGTACCTCATGAGAGATCCATTCTTCACCAAGTACACAAGGTGAGTGTTCTGAGTCCCATTTCCTTAGCTAGGGGTGTCTAATTCGGTTTTCAGTTCGGTTTTTAGATTTATGAAGTTTAGAAAGCTAAGGGAAGTTATTACTTTGGTTTCAATTATAGTTTGTTCTGAATTGGCAAAAAAATGAAACCGAATTGGTTTATTTCCTCTTGGCTCTTATGTTTGTACATTTAGCTTCGGTTAATATCTGAATGGGCATACCTAGGTTTAGGCTTATAGCTTAAGCTATCTCAATTAATAATGTAACCGATATGATTGACTGGGAATTGCAGGCAAAAGCTGGAAAGCTCACAAAAGACGCTGGAGCCAGTTCCGTTGATAGGATTCCTCACAGGTTTACTTTTAAGATTTCATTTCATTGACAAGATAACTGATTCTCGTGTTTACTTGCATTTACTGACTCTCTTTTTGGTTCTCTCGTGGAAACTGCAGAGAAAATTGTGGAGCTTTTGGAGGGAGCTCAGTCACGGTACACTTACATATCGGGATCGTGAGGTTGACCATTACTTATGGTTTTTGCATCGGAAGGATATCGCCATTGTTGAAATACTTTTTAGATATTGGAAGACGTAGGGAATGTTTCAGGCTTTGTAAGAAATTGCATTTATTGCAGCTAGGACATGATCACAGACAAATGTATCTGTTTGTGTTTTAAGAACGGACCTATACAATAAAACAAGCATTAGCATTTTCATCCGAGAATCGTTAGTGGTGGTTAAAAGGTAGAAGTATAAGTATAACGACCATTTTGTTTGGTAATAAATTTGCATAAGAAAGAGTGAAAAGACTATACTTATGTAAGATTGTAGTATGATTTATAGTAAAAAAACATGGGAACCAAAACCTCAAAATTACATCATTTTACCAATCAGCCTAAATTATGAATGCTGACGTAGTGATATGCTGTCGATGGTAGGCAAAAGTTGGGGGCTGCCAAAATGACAATATTATCCCTCGGTGGTCGGCCCGAATCTGTTATTTGTGGAACCTACTTGGTTAACAGCTAAACCGGTCTTTTAATTCGTGTTTAGGTTTAATCGAGTAGGCTTTAGTCCGATCTGTTTTGTCTTTAATCTCTAGGGTGTGCCAGGGAGTGGTAGGGTCCAATAGTTGGGCCTAGCCCTCAACAATGTGTGGTGTGACCGGTACTGGAGAGTAGGGTCCAGGTCAGGCCCACTTTCACTCGTTATCGGTTTGTAGCCTTTCTTTTCTGGTGGTAGGGTCCCTCTTTCTGTTCGGTCATGTAGTATAGCTAGTGGTTCAAACCCGTTTCGGGTTTAACTAGTACACCTATGAATCAAATTAGTTTGAATCGGTTACATCTAGTTACTGTCGAACTGAGAGTTAAATCGATTACTTTAATCTGATTTCTAGTTCGGTGTGTATTGGATATGTTTGATTTCCGGATTGAATATTTGCCCAAGTACAAGTACGTAACGTAAGTATGCGTATTTGTTTGTGACCGGTTTAGTTAAAGGACGATAGGATTTTGGAATCCAGGAAAGGATTATTCCATAGACACTAATTAACTTTTTGGTGGCGCAGCCTTGTGACCTACATAAATGGGGTCCAACCCCAAGTATGGGCTTACAGCTTTTTCCAAAAAAGAAATCTTTTATTTCCTACACAGTAAAAATTATTTAAAATCTTTTCAACCATTTGAAAAGTTAAACTTGACGGCTTAGCGATGGAAAATTTTTGTGGCAAGCTAGGGAATTCATATGGGAGTGTAGGAGTTTTTTGCTTTTTATTTTTAAAGAAATAGTAACCAGAATGAATTTGTATTTTAGATTTGAAGCTTCTCTTAGGTTAAAAACCAAGTATTTTACTAAACAGTAAAAAAAAAAAAACTTTTTATGAAAAAAGAAAAAAAGTTTACTGGCCCCATTGTACAGATGGTCCCATAATAACACTGATAGAAGATAAAAGAGCAATGGAACGGGATTAGTTCACGTGGTAAAATCCGAATGGCTCTATAAAGCTCATCCAACACATCGAGACCGTTGATTTTTCCCGCATGAGAAAGCGTTCAGTACTAATCTCACTTATTCTATATATATATATAGAGAGAGAGAGAGAGAGACGAGTATCATTCACTAATCTCCTTGGACGTGTAACGCCGTTAAAACGATTCTTCCCCGGTGTATCCGCTTTCTCCGTTTCGCAGCTTTTAACATCTTTCGTCGTCATCTCCACCGTCCGTTTATATTTTATTATTTTAAATGGCGACGATTCAGAAGCAAGAAGAAGTTGGAGGCAAGGATCAAAGCCTAAGAGCCGTTGATCTAACCATCATCAACGGCGTCGAAACTTCAAGACCTTTCCAGGTAAACCCCACAGTGAGTCTCGAACCCAAAGCGGAGCCGGTGATACAGATGCAAGCTCCGTCGATTTCAATGTCTTTGGCTCCACCGTCGTCGACGGGACCGCCATTGAAGAGAGCTTCGACTAAAGACCGTCACACGAAGGTAGAGGGAAGAGGGAGAAGGATACGGATGCCTGCCACGTGTGCGGCTAGGATTTTTCAATTGACACGAGAGTTGGGTCACAAATCCGACGGCGAAACGATTCGGTGGTTGTTGGAGAACGCAGAGCCGGCGATTATAGCCGCCACGGGAACGGGGACGGTTCCCGCCATCGCTATGTCGGTTAACGGAACCCTAAAAATCCCAACGACGACGAACGCTGATTCTGATTTGGGTGAAAACCCGATGAAGAAGAAACGTAAACGACCTTCTAACAGTGAGTATATTGACATAAACGATGCCGTTTCAGCTTCCTCCGGTTTAGCTCCCATTTCGACGACGATCCAACCTCCGCAAGCTCCGGCATCTTCCACCGTGGCTCAGCAACAGCTGCCGCAAGGAATGTATCCGATGTGGGCGATTCCATCAAACGCAGTGATTCCGACGGTCGGTGCTTTCTTCTTGGTTCCACAAATCGCTTGTCCGTCGAATCAGCCTCAGTTATTAGCTTTTCCTGCCGCCGCTGCTTCTCCGTCGTCTTACGTCGCGGCTGTTCAGCAGGCTTCCTCGATGGCTAGACCACCACCTTCTCATCAAGTGTATCCGAGCAGCGGCGTTTCAGACGTTAGCGGTTCGAATTCATCAAGATCGACGTCGGTCATGGCTCCGAGCTCAAGCTCCGGTATAACAACAGGCGGTTCATCGTCTACTGCAACAACGACGACGCATACGCTGAGAGACTTCTCGCTAGAGATATACGAGAAACAAGAGCTTCACCAGTTCATGACCTCCACAACAACAACACGGTCATCCAACCACTGAAGAAAAGAAACAAAGAGAAACGACGGCGTATTAGCGATCGGAAAAGGCACGTGGGCACGTGAAGACGCGCACGTGTTAAGTGGGCCTATATTTTAGGCAATATGTGGGGTCCATGTCGTTGGTGGGTCAACACGCACCAAAAAAATAAGAGCAGAGAGAGAGAGTGGGAGGAGGGGCCACACGGCTCCCACCTTACGCATAGCTTCCGAGGCAGCCAGGTTGGGTGTGGTCCCCAAATGGTTAGAGCTACGTGGTCCGTATGACTTGGACCAGCTTAAGCATAATTCGAAACGTTTCGTTTTGGTGGGGGCTCACCACTTTGTCTTGACTTTTTTGGTCGTTGTAAATTACAAAAAAGATTTATTGAAGCCCTCTCTTAAGTCATGGTCCACTCAACAACAATTGTGATATTGATGTTTTATTTATTTCTAATCTGAATTCTAATGTTGTTTTCCTAACATTGTTGTACCATTACTTTTTAGATGATTCCTTTTTTTTTTTTTAACAAGTGTTAAAAAGCTCTTTACTTTTTTATATTTCATAAAAGTCTCGTCCGTGTATGATACAATATTTTTCTCATTGGCGGGGCCTAAAGTTGCTTTGATTGTACCACCAATACGGCGTCGTTTCGTGGGGCCTGGAACCTTTCCACTCAAGGTCACCACCACCAGTTTAACGCTAAGGAAATTAAAGAACAGGCTGGCGTGGGCTCTACTTTCTGCCCATCTAATCTTTACCGTTCAATTCTATCATCTTGTCCTAACCGTTGATTCTATTTCGTTTGTCTAGTTAGTATTTACTCGTAGATATATATTTTTTTCCTTCTTACTGCTCAACGCCAGACAGGATTTACTATAAGATAACTTTATTTATGTTTGATTATCAAGTGTGGTTGGTTTAACCATGGTTCTCGATTTCTCACCAATTAATATATGTTCTTTCTATGTTTTTTCTTTCAGATATTTATGAAAGTATTTTTTTTTAAATAAACACAGGGTGAGGAATTATTGAAGGTCCAAACCAACTTGATGGACGGGGAAAAAGGTCCAGAAGTGTTGGCTATATAGGAGTCCACGTGAGCTTGACATGTCGGTCTCTTGTTTTATTTCAGTGGACCTCTTTATTTTATTTTTATATTTTATTATATAAAATTAAATTTATTGATTAGTTGGTGATACATGTTAAAAAAAAAAATTAATAAAACAGAAAAACTAATTTGAGAAAAACATATTTATATATCTATATCTAAAAGAACTTTTTTTTCCTAAACTAAATAAAAATATAACAAAAATAAATATATATTTATATATGCTAATTTTACGTGTGTTGTCAATTAGTTTTTGACATATAT
Organism: Turritis glabra; assembly: GCA_900406565.1. Lineage (NCBI taxonomy): Eukaryota > Viridiplantae > Streptophyta > Magnoliopsida > Brassicales > Brassicaceae > Turritis > Turritis glabra. The sequence continues at coordinate 121,169 of OVBN01000025.1, forward strand.
CAAAAATAATAATTCATTTAGCATAGATATTATTAACCAATAAACAATAAATAATAAAATTCAAAATAACAATATAAATTATTTGACATTTGGTTTTTATGATGAAATAGACATTTAAATTATATTGCAAAATTGAATGTATAAGAATCAAATCAAGTTTAAATAGTATGAAATAAAAAATATTTAATATTAGTGGAACAAGAAATAAAATTATTACTTATGAAATTACGACATTTAGAAAAAGTACTTAAACAATGTTGGTTTTCTAATTTTGTTTTGTGATTTTTTATTTTTGTTTTGCTAATTATGTTTTGTTAATTTTTTGAATTATTTTTAATTTTAACTAAGATATATAGATTTGATATGATACATTTTTATTGATATAATTTTTAAGTTTTAATTCATTAAGATCAAGTGCCTAAAAATTAAATATAATTTATTATGATGGTATATATAGTTAAATTGTATTGAAAAATAGAAGTGAAGTTAAAATCCGGTTTAAAAAATTACTTAGTAAAATCTAAAAAAATGTATAAATTTTACATTTATTGTTAAACTCGCGTATTTATGCGGTTTTTATCTAGTTGGTGTATAATTCATAAATATTCTTTATTTTTTACCAAAAAAAAAAAAGAATTTAATCAAACAAAAGGAAAACCTATGCTTTCTTAGTTTCTTGCTTGCATGACATCACAGAATTAGGTCTCCCAACAAAAAAAATAAAAAATAATAAGTGGTATGTGCTTACATAACATTTAGATCCAAAATATTTAAGGCCCATTATTTTGTGGGTCTCGAAGTAACCAAACAACCAAAAAAGACTTAAAAGCGGAGACTCTTCGTATTTTAAGTTTGTAAAGTTTCATATATGAAGTTTTGAGAGTGTTTTTCGCTAATGGTAAACTTCAAATTTAACTTCAAAAAAAATTGGTATTTTGCATTACAATACTTATATTGATCATAATTAACTAAGATCATAAAACTCTTATAATTAATTATAAAACTTACATTCAAAATTACACTCAATATTAATTAGTAAAACATTACATTATAATATGAAATTACATATAAATAATAATTAAAACATGCATGTTACACGTCAAATTTCAATTTACTCTGTAATGCTCTTATATGTATGATCAATCAATGCATTTAGACTCTGTCGTTGATAGTAAATTAGTAATACATGTGACTTTATGATCTAAACAAACATGAATCATATAAAAACAAAAAAAAAGAAATCAATAACAAGAACAACAACCTTCAATTACACCAAATATTTATGGACAATATTTTGGTGATTTTGGAGGCCTGTGATCAAATTCTATGACTACTAGTATTGTTATAGTATTTTATTTTGTGTAATATTCATGTGTTCATGTAATTTTATTTTTTTGTGTTACTTTAGTTTGTATTGAATTTGTTTAATATAATATTGTTGTTATGTACAATTTGTTTTTAATATTATATAATATTTTTCTATATTGATATTTTAAATTTTTATTTGAAAGGTGTTTATTTAACTTTATATGGTCAAAATAAATTTATTAAGATACATGTAAAATATTAATGAGATATAAATCAATTTATTTTCCGTTCATAACCTGCATGCTATTTTCTGTTCCGACTTTTCAAAGGTGTTGCATATATATCTCGACTTGTCCCAACCTAAAATCTATTGACTTAGTAAATGATTCCTTCTCTTGGTAACGAGAGTAGTGACTATGTGTTACCAAGATGGAGATACATTCTCAATTTCATGGTGCTTTTCTTTGTAGGAGCTTCAAGGTTATCCAAAGATGGAGGAAATAGCAAGCTCACATGTGCCTCAATGTCTCCAAACATCTATAGAGTATGTCGAGATAAAAATGATTCCTGTGACAGACCAAGAGAGAAGCCCAAAAGCTGAAACTGAGTTTGGTAAATACATCTTAGAGAATGCAATAGTTCTGAAGAAGCTTACTATATGGTTAGATAAAGAAGAAGATGTGTGTAGCAGCGTCTTTAAGCAAATTCTCACGTTTTGAAAGTGCTTTTTTTATAGGAGTGAAGAAGGGTCGAGTACCAGCGAAATTTCGGGTAGGTTGTGAATTTATATCTAAGCCATTTTTTGATATGATCTCTTTACTTCCGAATTTTTGAGATTTCAAGTAGTCCTAAGTACTTTTTTTTTTTCTTTTTTTCTTGTTCGTTCCTATTTCAGTTTATTCTCCAAAAACAATTTTTTTTTTTTTAATTATGTCCGAATCATTTTAACGCACTCTGATAAAATACTATACTACTTCTCCTTTTGTTTTCCGATAACTGTATCCGATTTACAATGAAATAACCCAAAAGGCTTAGCGTATTATCTTTTGACAACATGTATCAAGTCAATGATTTCGACATGTGCTTCATTATATTGGTATGTCGACCAAGATGTCAATTACGGGGTGGACAACGATTCACTGTTTTGAAATATCTGGATTATCATACCAAAAGAAAATATATATATATGGATTATCAACTACATTTTAGAAACTCTGGATATCAGCTATTTTAGAAGATCGGGATATCTCCACGATAACCAACATCAAAACATCCGTGTTCCGAACAAAAATGGAATTATCATTTTTGTGTTTTCCATATAACAAGAAAATGGTAAAGTTGGTTTTTCTAGTTTCCTTCCAATAGTTGGTTTTTTAAAATAATATATTACTATATTCCATTTGAGATGTGTTATTTATGACAAGGCCATGCCGAATCCATGTGCAATCATAATCCATTATATAAATTACCTGTCCGCGTTGACGAAAAACTTTATCGTGCCCTCTTGTAATTTGTATATGATTTATTCCATAACCATATATTTGCTAAACTACAGCTGCGATATAAACAGTTGTTCTCGTAAAGTTAATTACTAGCTCTGAAATGTTCCATATTACATATTCTAACAGAAGAAACAAAACTCAAAAGAATTTAAATTTTAAAAGTGTTGAAGAATAATAGATACTACTAGTTTACAGGGATAATTATTTATTTTTAAGTTTTTTAACAAAGAGAGAAAAAAAAAAGGATATTAGAAAAGACACAAATAACATTCCACCACAAAGCAAAGCGTGTACCAATCTCTCCCGCTCTGTCTGTCTCTCTCTTTCCTCCATCTCTCTGTGTTCTTCTTACAGACACCGAGGATGGCGGATCCTGATTTGTCGTCTCCGTTGATCCAGCATCAATCATCCGATCATCCAGAAGTTGTTGTCTCAATCGACGGCGACGAGGACGACTCAGGACTTAATCTTCCCGCCGTTGGTGACCCTCGTGTTTCACGTGGTTTTGAATTTGACCGCCGTAATCCTTATGGGTTTCTCAGCGAGTCCGAGCCTCCTGTTCTTGGTCCGACGACGGTGGATCCATTCCGGAACAATACGCCTGGTGTTAGCGGATTGTACGAAGCGATTAAGATCCTGATTTGTCTCCCGATTGCTTTGGTTAGACTTGTTCTCTTTGGTGCTAGCTTAGCTGTTGGTTACTTGGCTACGAAATTGGCACTTGCTGGCTGGAAAGATAAAGAGAACCCTATGCCTCTTTGGAGATGCAGAATCATGTGGATTACTCGGATCTGTACCAGATGTATCCTCTTCTCTTTTGGGTCAGTTGTTTTGCTTAATCTGTGTCGCTCTACAATTCACGCCAAGTTTGTGTGTTTTAGTCGTAGATTTGACATCGTAGACTTAAAAGTTACTGTTTTGCTGATTATTTGATTGAATTAAAGACTGTTTATAGAGAAATATAATGGAGGAATACATTCAAAACAAAACAAAAAATAGAATTGAGGAATGGTCAATTTGGTTTCGATGGTGTTAGATTGTTTGTTTTCATGGTGTTGCTTACCATGGCTAGATTCTCCAATGTTCATAATCTTCATTGGTTCTGCAGTTATCAGTGGATTAGACGGAAAGGGAAACCTGCTCGGAGAGAGATTGCTCCGATTGTTGTATCAAATCATGTTTCTTATATTGAACCAATCTTCTACTTCTATGAATTATCACCGACCATTGTTGCATCGGAGTCACATGATTCGCTTCCATTCGTTGGAACTATTATCAGGGCAATGCAGGTGGGCAGCTAGCACTTTTATATAATCTAGTTTATTAGTGAACTTATCAGCACATATCAGTTTAAGATGCTGTTGTGTAGTTTATAGATTCAGTTTCTCTTTATTTTTGTTTTTGAACTTTCTAGGTGATATATGTGAATAGATTCTCACAGGCATCAAGGAAGAACGCCGTGCATGAAATAAAGGTATAGAGTTTCTGTGACATGTTTTTGATGTCTGTTGTATTTTTTAATACTGAGTATTGAGTAACTCTATCAAAGAAGAGATTGGTGTCTACACCATTTTCATGAATTGTGTACTATTTGTGGTTGAAAAGTATTCAAATGGTTTTTTGTATTTGATACGGAATGTGCTTTCAAGGATGTAAATACAGAGAAAAGCTTCCTGCGATAGATTTCCTCGTCTGCTGTTATTCCCGGAAGGAACCACGACTAATGGGAAAGTTCTTATTTCCTTCCAACTTGGCGCTTTCATCCCTGGTTACCCAATTCAACCTGTAGTGGTCCGGTATCCCCATGTACATTTTGATCAATCCTGGTGAGAATCGTTCGTGTTTTCGCACTTTACACTTATCCATAAATAAGAGACTGCCCCCTTACTGATTTTTATGAGACTTTCAGGGGAAATATTTCTTTGTTGATGCTCATGTTTAGAATGTTCACCCAGTTTCACAATTTCATGGAGGTAGGCAATGTGCATATCGCGTAAGCTTAGTTGATTCATTGTCTGGTTTTAGACTTTCACTTATTTGGATAAACATTTTTTGAAATTTAACAGGTTGAATACCTTCCTGTAATCTATCCCAATGAAAAGCAAAAACAGAATGCAGTGCGTCTCTCGCAGAAGGTGTGTGTTGGTGGAGAAAGTATAATTGGAGATTACTTTTCTACATTGATTACTTCTTTTATGGTGAAAAATAGTCCTCATGGTGTACTTATGAATACAGACTAGTCATGCAATTGCAAAATCTTTGAATGTCGTCCAAACATCCCATTCTTATGCGGACTTGATGCTACTCAACAGAGCAACTGAGTTAAAGCTGGTATGTGCAGCTCATAAATGGTTTTGCTCTCTTGGATAGCTTTCCATGTTCTCTCTTATCTATGTCTCATAGTTTCTTCAGAATTACTCTAAGCCACAAGTCATGTATTCTTGTCCATGGAATTTGAAAATAGCTTCCCATGTCAGGTAGCAGTTCGTCTGGCTGATCATTTATTTCATTTTAAATGTTTTATTGCAGGAGAACCCCTCAAATTACATGGTTGAAATGGCAAGAGTTGAGTCGGTAAGTTTATCATCTAGCACCACAAGTTTGTTGCTTCTCGTTTACATCGAGGAGACCCATATCTTTCATTATGGTTTTGTGGGGTTTATGAAACTGTAGATAAATATGTCGAACCTCACTATTTTGATAGTGTCCTGTATATATGTTCATTAAATGTCCCTAGTGATTGTGTTGCTGTGTCTGTCCCTTCCAGCTATTCCATGTAAGCAGCTTAGAGGCGACACGATTTTTGGATACATTTGTTTCCATGAATCCGGACTCGAGGTAATGACTTTTCTCCTCTTAAGGAACTACAAAAGTGATATTATTATCTCTTTCGGCGTTCCAATGCTTGAAATGTCAGATATCCCTAAAATCTCAAGAATTATATCCATTTTGCAGTGGGCGTGTTAGGCTACATGACTTTCTTTGGGCTCTTAGACTGAAGCCTTGCACTCTTTCTAAAGGGGTTAGTTATGATAGTAATAAGAAAAATTTGCCTTCTTTGTGTGTCAATATGGTTGTGCTCTTATCATCCGTTATGGTTATGCCTTGAGAAAGTTATTTATAATAGCATACTGTTGTAGATATTTGAGTTCATTGATGTGGAGAGGGCCGGATCAATCACTTTTAAACAGGTAATTTGATTATATGATTCAAGCATACTGTTTATCTGATTCAATCATCTTCGCGAAGAAATAATAAACCTTTGCAGAAATTCACAGTATATAATCCCTAATACATCTTGTTTCTTCTGCTGCTGATTGGTCTGCAGTTCTTGTTTGCCTCGGGCCATGTATTGACACAGCCGCTTTTTCAGCAAACATGCGAGCTCGCGTTTTCCCATTGCGATGCAGATGGAGATGGCTATATTACAATTCAAGAAGTAGATCCATTTCTCTTTAAATCTTCACAGCTCTTTCTCATATTTGCTTTTGGGTTCTTATGACTTTCTCTTGCATATCTTTGGCTCAGCTTGGAGACGCTCTCAAAAACACAACCTTAAACTTGAACAAGGACGAGGTAAGTGTAAATAGAGCAGTCCATCCATCGGAATCAAAATCCAAATCTCTTAACTTGTGAAAGATCTATAGCCTAATGGTTTGGTTAATCTCATGTTTCAGATTCAAGGAATGTACCATTTGCTAGACGACGACCAAGATCAAAGAATCAGCCAAAATGACTTCCTGTCCTGCTTAAGAAGGAACCCTCTTCTCATAGCGATATTTGCGCCTGACTTTGCCCCATCATAACAAAAGAGACAAAATGGTGGCGAAGATTTGTGATCGGTGCGATGATTTAAACCTGTCTTTGTGGTATATTATACCTTTGTTTTGTCTTCATATTTCATCTCAGCTAGTAAAAAGAAGAGGCTGCTAAGTTTTTGGCCTACACCCTCCAACATGGATCCATCCTTCCGAGTGTTGGACTATAACTGCGTGTCGTTGTCTACCCCAAAAAACGCTATGATGTTTGCTCCTCTAGTTCTGAGCAAACTTTGCTGTATTTGTTTTTTGTTTTTTTGGTCAATTTTGGCCTTTTGGGGTTACATTACATATGTATTGTCCAAATTTCGATTGTATCAGTATTCGGTGGATATTTATTTTTTATTATTTTACCCAAACTCTTATAAAAAAAAAATCATAAAAGTTTAAAGTTTTTTGACATCTGAGAAATCCAATTAAATTATAATCTCTTTGCGTAGTGCAAGAACAGAAGCCCAGGTGGGGAAAGCTGACGCAAGCATAGTTTATAGATAAATCAATGGATTAAAAAGGAACCACGAGAATCTGAGAGATGAAATAAAGACCGTTGGATGGAAGAGCATAGGGCGGTGCACAGCACGCTCTGTGGTCCCCTCCACAGAAGACGTGAATCACCTCCCCCTTACCGGACCCATGTGCCCGACATGTGTCGGTACCTCAACTGGGAAGTGCGAGCTCTCTCCCCAATGGCCAAAATCTAATCTCTCCTTCACAGTCTCCAATTAACTTCATTTTATTAACCCGCTTTATCCGACATTTTAATTTTAATCACAATTCCTTAATCATACTTGCATGAATTAAAGTAGGTATAAAACAAATGTTCTAGTACTTGGCTAACCAAATATTATATGGTTAATTTAGGTGTTAATTTATAGTTAAATGAAAGGTTATTAATGGACAGAGAGAAATATATATATATATACAAGTGGATTCCAATGAAATGCTAATTAATAGATGTGCAAATGTATTGAGGCTATTGACATATAATTTCCACAAATCACGCGTCTACAGAAAGTTAACCTACTAATAATGATTTATGTCTATCTCGTTGTTTCTGTTCGGTGGATAAAAAGCTTGATCTATATAGTTATGATAGTATATTCATCATTTATGAGAATATATGATTTTGTTATAACTTATAAATCATTATTAACTACCATGCTTAAGATTCACAAACACCTCCCATAATTATTGTAAAATTGTATTTGAAGAATTTTACATTTAGTTCACCTTTTTAACAACCTAGTTCAGAAGAAATTTATCATCAATGAATTATGAATACTACGTACATCTTTCTGGTTTTTTTTTTTTGGACATCTCGTACATCTTTCTGGTTAAAAAAATGGCATACACGTTTTTTTTTCTCTTTTGCACATTTATTTGTAACTAATTTTACACATGAACTGCTTTATAGGCTAGACTGTCTAAGTGAATTTGTCAGCTACCCTCATTGACCTTATCACATAGAAAAAAAAATTATTGAGGCGAGAAATACGCTTTTAGAATACTGGTTTTATTAATGATGGAAGAATGTAAAAGGGAGGAGAGACCAAACAAAACCCTTTAACAACAAAAAAAAAAAAAAAAAAAGAGAGACCAAACAAGATGCACAAATTTCTGATGCATGAAAGTGCAGAAACAAAGTTTTGCATGGCAATCAAGGGCATCTTTCACAGACAAAAATGCAGAAGCTTCAAACTTCCACCAAACCTAAGAAACCAAACAAAAATCACAAAATAGTTAGAAACAGTAGAAAACAAAAGGAGTAGGTTTATGGACAACAAAGGAATCTGTCCTTTTCTTAGGTGCATTCACAAATTACAAACATGTTTTTTTTTTAAAAAAAAATCAATAACATGTAGATTCAAAAATAGTGTGATGAAATAACGATCCACTAAAGTAATGATACTATAACGATACGTTATCATCAAGTAGATGGCGATAAACATAACTGTCACTGTTTCAAATTAATAGGTTGCACAACTTGCACTATTTTTCTATTAGTATTATAAATATCTAAATCTAAACACCTAAAGAAGTGAATATACAGATAAGGAAAATGAAAACAAAGGAGCGAAAAATAGATTTAACCTAAAAGAGGAAGTAAAGAGGTTAAAAGAGGTAAGAAAAGTAGGACCATATAGTTGCTATATTGTATAATTTATTATTTGGAGATATGCAATTTTTGGGAGGGTCCCATGAGGACTAAAGTGTGGAGCACGATTTATCTTTGGAATTAATAAATAATAAATATATTATTATTGTCTTGGGATTTTTTCGATTGATGAGAAAAAGTAGGAGGTGTGTTTTCGAATTATCATTGGCTAACGTTTGTACGTGACTGTACGGACGATGTTGATGTATTTCTAATATTGTACGCTCTTTTCTCCCCTTATTTTCTCTAATTCTTGTCCGCTAGTTTACCCAAAACTAATTTTACAAACAAATTGTTGTCTGATCATTCTGAATTTTGATTTAATACAATGAATTTTTTTTTGTAAATTATGATTTTGCATGAAGTTATGACTGGTATAAACTTATGAAATATCCTTATCACCATTTTGGAAGTTGCTAACCATACATCTTTTAAATGCAAATTCAATTCATTCTTAAACAAGTTATACAAGGTTTTTAATAGTGTAATGGCAACAAAGAAACTAGTGAGACTAAACGCATACCAAATTTTAGCAATGTTTCAATTTTTGGTCTACATTAGAAAATCTATTTATATCATGACTAGATTAATTTTTCTATAATTTGGGGATTTCGAATTGAAATTTAGACTAGTTTATATGATATGTAAAATGTCGGGTATTCTCACAGTATTTGTAATGGTCAATCATAATTGAAAGTCGCAGCGGAAGAGCCTGGACTATGCTCCCGGTCCTATCTCACTTTCGATGTGACATATTACTAACACAACTAAGATTTTAAATTTTAAAATTTATTATATATGATATAATTAAATAGTTCGACTAAATAATTGAACTAAACCGATATAAATTTTTAAATTTTGATGTTTATTAACTTAAATTTTTTGCATACTCATATTTGGATTTAATTTGGTTTTATTTATAATATGACTAAGAATCATTGTCTAAAAATTTTAGCCGATGTGAGACGTTGAACACACACTCTTTCCTTCATTAATTAAGTAATATATGTCGCAGAAAAAAATTTAGATTTTTATTAACTTTATATATTATATAATTATTTAAAGTAATTAAAAAACAAACAAAAATAATAAAAGAATCATAATTTTAAACTTTAACAAAATCTTCTAAATATCTATATTAGTATTTGTGAATCATTATATGGATATTTTTAATTTTTTAATTAATGTTAAAATCTTTTAATTATATTTAGTTATATGGATAGTAAAATATTATTTATAAAAGTTGTTTGGATATATTAATATAAATATTTTTCCATTTCAATATTTATGTTTAATGAACTTTCTAATTTATTTTTTAAATCAATAATATCTTTTAATATATTACTAAAACAAACAAAATTTCTTAAAATGTACATAAAAATATTAGTATAGATTCTTAAAATTATACGAAGAACTTTATAGTAATGGATAGTTGGTTCAGTTAGATACTATTGTTCTGGATTTATGTCGACCAATTAGAAGAAGTGTTCGTATTTACGAGTAACGATACTGTTTCCATAAATCTAGATTGGTTTGAGCAATACATAACCAAACCGGGTTACATATGTGTAAACTTATACAAACAAAGAAATATAAAGATAGAGACAATTCACTCAAAAATATATATCCACAAATATTTTCGGACCTGTCGGTGATATTAATATACAAATAGGTTAAATATAAAGTCACCAGAGAAGATGTTTATTTTTTTCGAAATAAGTAGTTTGCGTGGTCCTCCCTATATAGATAAAGATCATTAGATTTCGATTTACAATTATATCTCCAAAAAAGGATATTTTTTGGTGCCACTAGCTAGCTAGACAAGACGTTCGATAAGCTGAATTATTATTGGATTTCTAAGTTACGTTTTCTTTAGTCAGAATAGCAATATATAATCCGAGGGACCAAAATTGGCAAATGCCTCTTTAGACACGTCGCGACTCAACTCCATTGCCACATTGTCTCTCTGTACCTCAAAATATTTGATTGGTGGTAATTTAGGTAATAGAGAAATTATATTTTGTACGGTGACGCTGTTAATAAAATACCTATAATGTCCAGCTATAAATTTGCGATTGCAAGTAAATAATCATTCACGTAGATATGTAATTCTGTCATATTACTAAAAACACAATTTCACAAAAACAATGGAAAAACAAAATAGATGTGTTTTCCGTTTGACTATTAGTACCGTACGTAGAGTTTTTTTTAAATAATAATTAAATATTGGAACGGAAAAATATAGAATATTAATTAAACCAGTTTAGTTTATATATTGACAATTTATGTTTATTATATGGTTATATGCTTGTATTGTCAATGAATCCCAAAGTTATTGGTTAATATGTATTCAAAGAGAGATAATTATAGTCTATGAATGTGATGCAAATATTATTTATTGAAAATTGGTTGGGAATCAAGAAGATTATAAACTAAAGATTTGATACTATATGGTTAATATATTTAGAAAAGTATAAATTACGATTGTGCGCCAAAAGTATTATTGAAAGCTGAATAAATGAGACTTATGGACTAAAGACTTGAGGTTATATGGTTAACAAAAAGATGTGCTAGATATAAACTTTTTTTCCACTAACATATTGGATTGTAAGATAAAATATGTTTTCTGTTAATTAATCCTATTTTCATCAGTGAATAATACGATATTAATACCCTTTAAGTTAGATCTTGGTTATCCTTATTTTCGTATCAATTACATGTGAGGTATATATATATATATATATATATATATATATATATATACTAGAGTTATAGAGTAATAATTTAAAATTTTTGAAAAAAAAACTAAAAATAAAAGGTTTAGAAAATAAAATAAAATCACCCGTGAAAAATTATTTAGTATATATTTTTAAAAAATATTTTTTAATAAAACCGTTGTTATTTATTTAATTACATGATATTCAATAGTTACACTTTATAAATTTCACTCAATGACATATGTCATCACATTTTTACTTATGTATTTATATTTATCCAAAATATTTTATAAATATGATTTAAATTTATAATTTACAGTATGAAATCTATCTTGTGCATAACACATGACTTCATTTAGTAAATAATATTGAGAACATTGATACAATATTATCCAACAATATAAAAGTCTACCATAGACGTGATTGGTTATAGCTTTCAGATATGTAGAAAACCATTTTTTCTCCTACAACTATAAAACCAAAAAAATCAAGCTTTGTTTTAGGTTTTACATTTCAGAGCCAAAACAATAATTTTTTGCTATAAAGATAATTTATTTCACGGCCTATAAGCTTATGTTTAATAAGACGTGAGCATTTTCTTTCCATATAATATGTATATCTATATTTATATTACATCAAACGTTGAAATCATAACTCTAAAATTCAGATAGAAGACGATAAATCCTGTCGAGATAAGTGCGTACCTCGAGGCCAGGGCAAAAGAGTATTTACTGCTTCAATCGCTTTTCCACAATTCCACTAAACTTATACTTTATCAATGTGAAGATTTTTCAGATTTTAAGATGACCATAAAATACAACGACATTCAGCAGAGTTCTATTAAAAAAAATTCATATCATTTATTATAATATATTCATTAACATTAATCTTTTTTTAATATAAACAATATTAGACAACATCAACTAATATTTTTTATTTTAGAAACTCACAACCGAAATTCTAAATTTAAAGGCAAAAAACTTATAGTTTAAAATTCTTTAGCAAAAAACCTAAAGTTACAGTCTTAACCAATCATGCTCAAATTACAATTATTATTAATTTTGAGTCTCTTATTTTTTATATTATTTGTTTTCCAACTAATTTTTGTCACATGTTACCAAATATTTAGTTATACACATGTCAAGTCTGATCGATTAACTCATGTGAAACTTAAACGAATTGATTTTTGTATTTCTATTTGAATAAGATTTATTTTTAATCATATTTGAATTTTTTTTTTTCCATATCAATCTAAAACTATATTATTTTTTCCTCTCTTTGTTTTTTTTTGCTTATAATTTTAAGATCAATAGTTGACTAACTGGCACATGAAAATTTAACAAATTAATTTCTATTTAAATAATATTTATTTTTAATCATATTTAACTTTTTTCTTTTTTGAATTGACATAACAATAAATGACCTTTTTTCTTTTTTATCTTTTTAAGATCACTAGTTGACTAAGATGTAAAACTTTGGAAAATTAATTTTTGTATTTCTATTTTAATAAAATTTACCTTTTAATTATATTTAACTTTTTCAGAATCAATAAGTAAAAATAGATTGATTTCTTTTTCATTTTTAAAAATTATATTATCTTTTAGTTATTATTTTTTCTTTTTAAAATCAGTAATTGATATAAGAATAAAAGAAATGTTAGTTTACCTTCTTAAAAAAATTCTACTTATATCTATTTTAATTTGAAAATTTTCATATTTACGTTAACATAATGTCTAAATCTATTTGGTTGAAGTTTTTTACATTTATCGAAATCTTATCGATAAACTTGATACGTGTCACAATCATGTAATAAGAAAATCAAATTTGATTTCCTTTTATACAATAAAAAATTGAACGAATTAATTTTGTATTTTTATTTAAAGAAGATTTATTTTTAATTATATTTGACTTTTTTTTATATCTTGAATTGACATAAAAATAAATTAGTTTCCTTTTTCCTTTTTTTTTAATCTTTTTAAGATATGTAGTTTTTTTTTAATAATTAAGAGGTTTTGGGCCCAGATCTGTACATCTTCTCGGACCGGAGATCATAACATTTTATATGATTCATTCCTAAGTGTCACTCGAACCGGCGACTTCTAAGATTTGTATCAGATATTTTACCAATCTTTAAGATATGTAATTGACTGAGATGTAAAACTTTAGGAAATTAATTTTTATATTTCTATTGGAATGTAATTTATTTTTTAATTATATTTAACTTTATTTTTTATGAATGAAAGAGTAAAAATAGATTGATTTCTTTTTCCTCTTTTATTTATTTTATCTTTTTATTATTATTTTTCCTTTTAAGATCAGTTATTGATTTGAGAACGAAATAAATGTTTCTTTACCTTTTTTTTTATCTAAGTATATATTTTGAATTTGGAATTTTTCATATTTACGTTAATATAATTTCTAAATCTAACTGGTTGAAGTTTTTTTACATGTGTGAAAATTTTATCGATAAAATCAATACGTATCGTGATAACGTGAATTAGAAACTTTGAAAACCAAATATTATATAATAAAATATAAGTGCTAAAGAGTATTTGTGTCCACATTTATATCAAAAGATATTTTTATGTTATAACAAAATATGATTAATTATTTGACAGCCAAATCCATCCAAGTAGATATTTATGGAGGGAAAAAGATGTGTATGTAAATATTTCCATATTTATCAAAATATGCTATTTTTGGTCTTATATAAGGCTTTTTTCCAAAATAAGTAAAGGATGAGGTTTCAAGCGACCATCATATTTGCGACACATATGACTCTATTTTGCTCCTCTTTCTCTCTCTATATATTATTTTAATATATTTTTTATTCTTTCTTTCTTCAAAGAAAGAAAAATCAAAAATTGTTGTTCCACAACACCATTACCATAATTACAACGAGAAGAGGATCTTTTTTAAGGAGAAAGCAGAGAGTGAAGAGAGAAGGAGAGTGTGTGTGAGTTCTTTTTTGTCTTTTGTTTCTTTTATTACACACACAAATAGATGAAACGAGGAAAGCTACTTCTTTTGCTACTCCCATAAAAAGGTCCTTCCTTTCGCAGAGAATCAAGTTTTGATCATCTTCTTTTTCTCATCTCCCTCCATTAATGCTTATATAGTCTCCTATATCTACCTATACATACACAATCTTGTACCTCTTCTGTTAATATCCTCACAAGCTTCCTGGTTAGGTTTTTTATTAAACCCTTTCAACTGATCCGTAAGATCTCTTCGTCATGATCTTTCCTCCTCTTTTTTTTTTTGTTTTTTTTTTTGTTTTGTACTCTTCGATTAATTCGATGGATCTAAAATCTTAGATGGGTTTGGTTTCATTTCTTGTTCGATTTGATCTTTTGTTTCTGGGTTTTTTTTTTTTTTTTTCTTCCTCCTAAATCTCATGAAAGGAGTTTGCATCTTTCATTCATTTTTGAAGCAATCTATGTCACAAACTTATAGATCAGATATAAAAATTTGTACTTTTAGATTGTTTTGCGTTTTGGGTAGTTAATCAACTTCATCCCTCGTTGACTTAATCAGTCTTCTCCCACCCAAAAAAAAAAAGTCTTATTTCGATCACCTCCAAATTCTTTAACCTACTCTCTTTGATTCATATATGAGATGGTTTTTTTTTTTTTATGTGTATGACTAATCTTGTTACTGAGGTGGTTGCACCATTGATCTCCCGTTTTCTGCAATTAAAAAAAAATAATTTAGTTTTTTTTTTCTCTGTGAAAGGGAAATTAAACAAGAAGTGATAAGAGATGGTGAGGGGGAAAACTCAGATGAAGCGAATAGAGAATGCAACAAGCAGACAAGTGACTTTCTCTAAGAGAAGGAATGGTTTGTTGAAGAAAGCCTTTGAGCTCTCAGTCCTTTGTGATGCTGAAGTTTCTCTAGTCATCTTCTCTCCTAAAGGAAAACTTTATGAATTCGCCAGCTCCAAGTACGTTCATTTTTTTTCTTATAAATCTTCCAGAGAGAGAGAGAGAGATCTCATTAGTCTCTCTCTCTTTTTATCTTAATATTTTTTATTTCTTGGGTTTATATATGGATTTGTTGGCCGTTTGTGGAATCATATATCTCTTTGACGTTTGCTTTCAGAGGGTGTTTAATGAGTTTCTTGGTTTCTACAATATTAGGGCTATTATTATAGTAGTATCAAGTACATAGTCTTATTTGTTTTTCTTCACACTAGTACATCATCTTGTTTAATCGTCTGAGATGTTTATCTCTCTCTTTCTCATTTAGTTTATGAAGTTATGATAAAAGTTATAAATAAATGTGCCAAAGAACTCTCTGGAAAGCAATTTGCAGTACTTGTTATATATTTGGTCTCTTATTAGAGATCATGATCACACACACGTACAACTCCTTGTGTTTTGTCTTAATTTAATTTCTCATTTGAGGGTATTAAATAAGTTTCTTGAGATGATACACAATCAGGTTACATTAACCTTTGTCTTGTTGTTGCTTTTAAGCAAAACTGGTTTCTCCAAGTGATGATTAGGAAGTAGTTTCACCTTTTCTGATATATAATTAATCATTCATGCTTCATTTCATGCTCATTCCTAATTTAGTGCAATTGGTTTACATATTTTGTTCCTAATTTTGACATAGAAACTCAAGCCAGAACCTAATTGTTGATTGTTTTGAGAATGAGAAAGGAGTTCTATCTTGTACTGTTAGGTAGAGAAGGGAAACCAAACTTACTTTTTATGAAGCATTACTTCTGTAAATAGAAAAAGCCAGCTTTTGATCAGATGTTTCAGACAATTTGTCCATTTGGGAAAGTACTTCTTTCTCTCGAACCTACTAAATATAAAGTTAAGAGCTCACATGTTTTTGGTTTTCTAAAATGGGGGAAAAAAACAAAAAGTACAAGACTTTCCAAGTTATGTCCTTGAGTCTAGTGATTACTTCAATAAGAAATGTTTTTGATATTTCCAGTACACGATTGGTCAAATTTAATCTCTTATGATTTACTTTCATGTTCTAATGTCTTTGACAGTATGCAAGATACCATAGATCGTTACTTGAGGCATACTAAGGACCGAGTCAGCAGCAAACCAGTTTCTGAAGAAAATATGCAGGTTAATTCTTTATGATCTTGCCTATCAATTCTTGCTAATACTTTTAATATAAAATCAAAGAGGGTTAATAAGGAAAATATTCACAATATTGTATATAATCTTAAGGTCACATGATCGAGTCACAAATTAGAATCTCAATGTCACTTTGATCAAGTCACATATTTATTAGGTTATTTACATGCAATAACATTTTTGTGATATAACCAACAGCATTTGAAATATGAAGCAGCAAACATGATGAAGAAAATTGAACAACTCGAAGCTTCTAAACGGTTTGTGATATATATACATACATACAAACACATTATTCATTTGCATATATAATGGATTAAGAGTTTGATCATAAAGTGTTTTGTTTTTGTTATCAGTAAACTCTTGGGAGAAGGAATAGGATCATGCTCAATCGAGGAGCTGCAACAGATTGAGCAACAGCTTGAGAAAAGTGTCAAATGTATTCGAGCAAGAAAGGTATATACATGTTAATATATATATCTCCACATAATCATTTATCGAATTATAATATTGTGTAACCACTCATAATTTTGACTTATACTTATCATATCTATTAGACTCAAGTGTTCAAGGAACAAATTGAGCAGCTCAAGCAAAAGGTAAAGTAGTTTTTATGAGTGTATAGGTATATGTATATATGCAAATTAATGGTGGAATATTCCAACTAAAAATAATTCTCTTGTGCTTGCTTTGACAACTGGAATAAAAAAAACTTTTGCAGGAGAAAGCTCTAGCTGCAGAAAACGAGAAGCTCTCTGAAAAGGTATAATATATTCGTATGGGTGTCAAGTTAGGGTTGCAAATTTGTTTCTTTTTTTTTAAATTCAGTTTAAATAAGAAAGTTTGGTTCTTTTTTTGGGGGAGAGTCCTTGCTAGTTCTTATTGGTTATCTTCAATCACCTTGACCTTTTTTGTCTATGTATTGTTCACGGGGACATCTTCTTGTAGCCGTCTCACGTCCAGGATTCGTTTTGGGGACGGGTACTTAATGGGGATGGCACGGAAACGTGTTTATTAATAATTGCTGAGTTTTATAGTTTAGTAATAGTAACAGTCTCTTGCATATTTTAACATACATATATGCATATTGACGCAACTCTGTCGATGGTTTTGCATACTATTTTAATGTATCATAAAATTGTATTTGTAATTTAAGGATATTTCTTTTTATATGTTTACTGAAGTGTTCATGCCGTATTCATATCTATAAATTTTTATTTTACCGTTTCCCGTCTCCGTTTCAATTCCCGTTTTAGTGCTACTAATTCTCTGCATCAAATAATTTTGTGTAATAATGATTTTTATTGCAGTGGGGATCTCATGAAACTAAAGTTTGGTCGAATAAGAATCAAGAAAGTGGAAGAGGTGATGAAGAAAGTAGCCCAAGTTCTGAAGTAGAGACGCAATTGTTCATTGGGTTACCTTGTTCTTCAAGAAAGTGATCCACTCCACAACACACAAAAAAAGTAAGTAAAAACAGGTTTAGCAGTACTGTGAGTGTATAAGGACAAGTAACAAAACTCTAAGGCTGCTTCTCTTGTTGTCTTATTTCTCTCTCACTCTCTGTCTCTTCTTTAATGATGGTCTGCCAAAACTGAACTGCTTGTGTTATGTATCTATGTTCTTACACTTGCCTCTCTAGAATCTGATTTTGATAATTGTTTTTTTTTTGTATCAATTTAGCTTTCTTCCCTCGAAATCAGAAATATCTATAAGATAACCTAATGGTTGAAAGTTATGAACCATCTAGAGAACATCCCAAACTGGTAAAAAATATAAACAAAAAACCTAATGATTTACTACGAGAAAAGTACAGCTGTAGTCGTCACTAAATTGCATATACTAGTATCTCATACCGTATTGGATCAAAACTTTAAAAGTTCATCTTCTCCAAGTTATCTTTCTCGTTTATTTTCTTAAACATCAGAAACAAGGATACGCCAGTGTATTTTTTTTTCAACAAAAACATAATATTAAAACTTAGTCAAAAACGTTTGTTACGTTTCATTATAACAAAATATGGTACATACATAGAATAAAACACAATTTTAATTACGAGCTTTTGCGGACCAAGAAGTCGCTTGACGACTGCTCGTACTAGACTCATTAGAGTAAAAAAAAACTCTATACAACAAGCTCTCACTGCTCCAAAGTCCAATAGGCTGATGATCAATCAAAGACTAGCCATTCATGTAGACAATTAATCATACGAACTAAATCAGTTGAATATGTGACAAAGAAAGATCAGAAACGATCATCCATGGGCCAAATCAAACTAAATAATTTCATAATGAAGAGCTGAGACACTTCGACGGTTTTTCTGGAGTCTCAACAACTCATTGCCCCATTTTGTAATTGGAAGATTCATCCTGAGCGGCTACTCACAATTCTACAAACAAAGATCGATTTCAGAGGTTTTCCCAATTATATAAAGCGTAGTTATATCTACTACTACTATATTATGTTTGTCTAAGCAGTAGTAGTCTAGTGGCAGGTATGACTGTCTTGGAAGAATTTGCGCCCCTGCCTGGAGACGAAATGGTGGTGATCTTCCAGCTTCGGAACTGGAAGACGAAATAAATAGTTTTTTTTGGGTCAACTGCTTTATTTGAAAAGTTCAAATGAGCCAATTAGAAGGGACATTGTTTACATAAGTTATATAATGCAGTTTGAACTTCTTTAGCAAGTTTATCTGCTTTAACATTTACATTGCAAGAAATAAGAGTTAGAGAGAAAAATACAAATTCTTGTTTGTTTAACTGAATCTCCTCCAAATATGTTGCGAAAGCAGATCAATATGCGGGGAAGATACCATCTTCACCAGATCTGAGCAGTCGGTTAGAAAAACTACTTCTCGCTTGTCCACGCCATGACGAAATAAATAGTCATATCTACTAGATTATGTTTATCTAAAGCCGAATTTACTAGTGGCTTTAGCCTATTAAAAAAAAACAAATAAAGAAATTATTTCAATATTAAATATCGTTTAGATAATAGATGATGAGATATATATAGCATGTGCCGTTAACACAGATATGGGCCCATGAATTTATTTGTAAGGGGCCATTTATAAAAAGGGCTTACTTTGCGATAACAGCCCATTTAACGGTAGGAAATGTAAGATTATTAAAAGCATTTTATTTGGTATTAAACCAATAAATATATGAAGACTTTTTGGAAAATACAAAATTCTATATTAATATTTTTTGAAGTACATTTGGAAAAAACTCTTGGTTTTTGAAATTATTTATAAAAATTGCAATTGTTGGGTCGGATCAATTTTGAAATCGGATCACAAAATATCCGAAAATTTTTATTGAATATTGACACTAACAATTATCATAACAAATTTGAGCTAATTTCCTAAAATATTTCTACATAATTCAAACATAAATATATGATTCTCCTTTCACTTTTATTTAATCTTATATTTAAATTATTTTGAATTATTATATAATACATTTAGTTAATAAAATCTGATTTTTTTTGCATATGATGTGATTAAAATTTTTTTAAACGGACATATATTACTCAATAAATGAATAAAAAAAATATGTGTACAATGTCCAACATCACCTGAAATATTGGACAATGGTTCAGAATCACACTATAAAATAGACCAAAATAATTCCGAATACAAATGAGCAGGAAGCTTGACTTATCATGCGTCCAAATTTAAAAGTTTTATTCGGTTTATTTCGGTTCTTTATTTCAAAGAATTTAAATTTATAAAAAGTTTAAAAATATTATAAATATTTATACTTTATATAAAATATAAATTTTATAAATATTTAAACTTTATTAAAATTTAAATATTTCAAAAATTTTAAATTTTTAATAAGTTAAACTTTATAAAACGTTTAAAATATTTATAATATTAAAACTTTTATGAAGTTTCAAATATTATAAATACTTTAACTTTATAAAAAATTTAAATATTATAAATATATAAACTTTGTAATAAGTTTAAACATTATAAATATTTAAACTTTATAAAACGTTTAAAGTATAATATTTAAACTTTTAGAAAAATTAAAATATCACGAGACGGAGTTATATGACGGGACAAGTTTGGATCGATTTTAATACGAGATGGTATACCACATGTGAAATCTTAGAATTAACAATCAAAATACAATTATATAATCTTAAACACTAAAACAAAACAAATACAACTTAAAATTTTAATTTTTTAGTTAAAAAAAATTGACCTGTAGGGTAAAATATAGTAATAGAATATAACTCTTTTAAGGGTTTGCCAAACAAGAAAGAAGAGGAGAGCTCTTCCGAAAGTCAAATCAAGCAACAGCAATGTGGGATCGTAACTACATCATTGCGCTTTTTCCAAGGAGAACTACGTGGCATTTTGTTACTCGTTCATTTTTATTTACAGACTACCTTATTGTTTTAGATTGTTTCATTTATTTCACCCAATTGTTTCGGAGTTTCATATACTTACAACGTCGCACGCTTTTTTATTCGTTCATATTCAGCATTCAGGTAAAAAGTAAATGTCTCAGATTTGTATTAAAGCCAAATATTTATACGTTTTATGTTTATTATATAAATGCTGGAAAGTTAGTATAAAAGTTTAGTTCATTTGGAAAATGAGTTGGTAAACCCAAACAAAATTGTTTAAGATCAAGTAAGAATAAGAGGAGAAATGTGAGCCCCATACATGCGAACAGATTCACAGGAGCTGGAAATTAAATGACAAACATCTAGTACAGAAGTCTTTTTTATAGAGGAAACAAAGAAATAATAGAAATCTAAATTGAAAAAACGACTTCTTCAGAGCTGAAATTGGCCTGACCGTGGCATCGTGGTCTAGTCAACAAAGAGTCAAAGAACCCAACCTTGGAAGATATTGGTCTCACCTGCCACATTGCGCTTTGATACCGAAGACCCTTCACCTTGCACGTAGTAATGTTGTTGAAACCTAATCCAGATACCAAACTCTTCTTATAATCAATCTAATTTCTATCCATTTAAATTTCAAAAGATAAAAATGATAAATTGTTACCCTATTTGTAAAAAGGGCTCCGTGTTGCAATCCATTGAGTTTCGATGAGAAGACTCAGCCGGAAATTCGGAATTGTTAGAAACACCGCCCACCGATGCCGTCGAGTTTGCCCATAAGTCTTGAAACGTTTTGAAAGCATGGCCTTCGGTCTCAAACTATTGAAAAATTAGTTTTTAAAACCAAATCATAATTATATGAAAACAATATACATATAGTTGCAGAAATTATAATTTTGTGATCTAGCTAGAATCAAAACCTTAATCTTGAGTTGTTTGTTTATGTCTCCTAGTTGCCTCTCCTGCCATTTGAAAAATAGACTGATTGATATCCATACATGTTTATCAATATGGTTTGGAATATTTATATATGACATGCCTTTTTCCTAAGATCTTCCATTTCTTCCATCATAACTTGTGTCTGCATGTATGTTAGTTGAATGGTTATATATGAGATTTTTAATTAACATATACATGATTCGAAATGAAACAAGACCAGTCTAGATCATACGACCTTGCGCTGTCGAGTAGCGGTAAGAGCGGCTTCGAGCTGCCTCTCGAGCGCTTGCAGTTCCTTCACACCCATTTCTCCAAGATCTTCTCCAAGTAAATTCCTTGATAATTAGCAATCAACACACATAACTATATATAAGATGCGCAACTATATACATAGATAACGGAAGATGATAATAACGATCTAATTTCGAGGGACTAGAAAACTATTACTAAACCTATTAGTGCGAACAAGAGATTCGTATTTGGATTTAAGCTTCGTCACCTCCTGACACCAACTCTGCACCATATATATAGATTAATAGATTATATGATGAAATTATATGCATATATATAGTATTATAGTAAACAAGAAAATTTGAAGAAAGAGAGTTAGAATCCTTTTCAGAAACATTTATTGTAAAAATCAAAGTACATATATATACACACGCACTTGCCTGTGTAGTCTCTTCAGGCTTATTATTGCCCAGAGAACAGCTGTAACAACGATGATACCGTTCGATTGTTCTTGCAATTCTACAAATTCAATTAAAAAAAGATTTAAAATGAGAGATCATTGGCTCAAGTATGTATAAAGATTCTTCTTAGGACAAGAACTCTAGCTAGATCTTACACACTGGTCTAAAAGGGAAAACCTAGGTTGGAATTTTTTAAAAAGAAAACCCATTTGCAATCTGACATATTTAAGATTAAAGAATCAAAGGAATTCAATCAACAAAGTATAACGTACGGACGGACCCCATTAACCTATGATAAAGGATCCAAGAGAGAGATGATACAACGATGAACCCTAATTAAGTACCACAGGATAAAAGACACAACCGTAAAGAATACCCGCGAGACAAAAACATGATTCGACTCTTGAATCGTACGATATAACCAGTAATAAAAGAACTCATTTAATCAATTTTTATAAAAAACCTAACTTTATTGAATGAATAGAAAGAGCATAAAGGATGGTTCGTATGAGCGAAAGATATATATACCCAACACTACCGAACTCGTAGAGCTTGCCACGGCTTGAGAAGATGATGAGAGCAACTTCGGCATCACAGAGAACAGAAAGCTCATAAGCTTTCTTCAGCAAACCGTTTCTTCTTTTTGAGAAGGTCACTTGTCTATTGATCTTGTTCTCTATCCTCTTCATTTCCACTCTCCCTCTTCCCATCTTTCTCTCTCCTTTTCTTGATTCTGATTTCTTCTTCTTCTTCTCAAGAATTGGTAACTTTTAAAAGTATAGATCAAAGGATTATAAATATCGTACACGATAATGTGTTTCTATATATATATATAAACTCTTTTTAGTTTCTATTGCTATTGTTAGGTTAATATGGTGAATAATTATATATATCCTTTTAATTAATTATTAACCATCCTAAGTATGTGACAGTGATAATACCAATAACTGAGATATTTTTTTTGTTAGAGAAAGAAAAAATAAATGGCGTCAATATTTGATGGAACAAAATGATAACTCTGTCTTCATCGTTATAGCTAGATTCCTAAGAAGGGAAATCTACTTGCAACAGTCGGACCATTGGAAATTTCTATTATTTTCTCTTTTTAATAATTAGAACTCTTTTTTTCTTCTTTGCTTTTTTTTTTCCTAGAGCCGATCTTCCAAATTCAAACTAATTTCATTTCTTTCCCGAATGTAATCGCTCAATTTTATCTACTTATTGTACTTTTTTTTGTTTAGATGGTTAATATTCATTTGTTGTTATAATTTATAAATAAACAGACAAAATTGGTTTTCTAAGCATTGATGTATTATATACGCAATATCTTTATATATCTTAATTGAATAACCGTGATTCAATATGTTTGGTTAAAATGTCTACTTGACCTAGAATCGGACGAAGTTAATTACGTGCGAAATTAATGCTCATTGGTTTTTACTAATTTTAGAACTTTTAATTGGTCAAAGAAGGAGAAGAAAATTCATCATTGTTCTCGCACAGTGGTTAATTATAGCAACATGTTAGGTAAAATTGTCCTTTAACCCAAACCCACGTTGTTTACTCCTGAAAATGATGAAAATTGAGATACTTTTTCTATGTATACATTATTCAATTCGTATGCAAGACTTTAATCAAAATATTGATGGTGTTTCTTTTTCGTTTACGCCATTGTATTTTCTGATATTTTGACGGTTTTTCTTTGACGTTATTCATCAAAACGGTAACTCAGTCAATTTTGGGTTTTAAATTTGTACGTTACATAGTGGACACTTCAGTTCTTTTAATTTCTACCACTTCATCTCAACTATTTTTTCGCCATTTCACTTGAAAACGTCAAATTAATTTTCGTCAATGAGATATCAAA
Source organism: Turritis glabra (assembly GCA_900406565.1). Lineage (NCBI taxonomy): Eukaryota > Viridiplantae > Streptophyta > Magnoliopsida > Brassicales > Brassicaceae > Turritis > Turritis glabra. Next base: position 145,628 of record OVBN01000025.1, read on the forward strand.
GCTCAATTGAAAGAATTATGGCTCATCACATAAATCATATGTAAGGCATTCTCTCTTTTGTATTGTAGGTAGGCCTTACATTTTTATTTTATTTTATCTATTAGTCGATGTGTCAGTGTCTTGCGGTCTTATACGAAGAAAAAATATATTCAAACTCTTCATCTCCACATGTTAAATATTATCCTTTTTCTTCGTCCGAGGTTCACAATTAAAATATAATCACATAAGGTTAAATCATTGGATCCGTTTGTTATATATATATATGTTTATGTGCTTCTATTAGTAAATGTAACTATTTTACGAACGTTTTAGGTATCGCCCATTTGCTAGAGGTACTACACATATTCTACAAACAAACAGAGAATTATCATAGTATGGAACAATAAACAAAATGATAAAATTTGGTATCTTTAACTACAAAAACATAAGTTGATGACATTTGCAGAAATTAAAGCATATATGATCAACCTATCAAGAGTTGTAATCTAGTAGTTTCGTCTATTTTTTAACATTGTATATAGAAAAATAAAAGCTTATCAAATGTTATAGTGGACACATTCACAAAATAAAAATAGCAGATTAAACATAAAAAAAGGAAAATCAATAACTAGATGGACACTGACCAAACCATTCTCGTTGTGTCCAATCCAAGAAAATAAAAGAAGAAAAGTCGTACGTGTTGATGACATAAAACCATTTATGTTCGGACGAGTTTCATAGAACATGGTGGACAAAGTTATAGTAGTACACTATTTAGTATTTCCTTTTAAAAAACTAGGCATGTAAATGAATATATTTGCCCCAAAAAAACAAAGGTTAATTGAATATATATATATATATATATATATATATATCAATTTACAGCTATTTACAAAGATGCGAAGGAAGAGGTTGTGGTGGTGGTTAGGGGTATGCCAAATACGGAAAGGGAAGCAAAGAAGATCGGGTAGTCTTCATAATTTCATACTTTTCACTTTAAAGTAATCTTTCCTTTTTATTATATCCCTTTTTAAATTTTCCTCAGCAATGTTTCTTTGTTCAAATTAATATCCCTCACACTCTTTTGGAAACGGCACTGCAGCTTCATGTGAGGTGTAGGGTCATTGCGCCTTATCGTCTGAAAATGTTACCCTCTTGACATATCAAAACATTCAATGACCCCATTTTGTTCTTTTCAAATTTTCTCTTCTTAATTTCTTTTACCATTTTACTATAACAAAGACTGATGCAAAAGGAATAGGCAAAGAGCCGCATATGACTTGTTAATGGGATCCTAGTAGGGCACTTGAAGTCACTATGCATTGAATATGAATTGCTATAAATTTCTCCTTTTTTCTTTTGATATTTTTAGTTAATGATATTCAAAATCAAATGTGTGTTTCATTTTAAATCGCCGAAAACCAAAAAAAAAAAAAATCAATTTAAATATTGTATTGACGACGAGATCTATAAAAGAGTAAGGCCCAAAGTTTTGTACAAAAGGCCCATTAGGTTAAATAACTATGGGCCTAAAGCGGTCCGATTAATCTCTGTGACATTACCTTCTTCGTCGTCGAGATTTCTCGAGAAAGAAAGAGAAAGAGAGATGGCTGAAGCAGCGAGAAGACAAGGTGGAGGGAGACCATTGCCGCCACCTCCTAGAGGCGTTAACCAACCTCCTCCTCGCCCTAAATCCGAACCTGTCGACCGTGAAAAGGTTTGTGTTCGATTTAATTGCGCGAATCGTTGGAAACGTCTTCTAGGGTTTCTTTCTAGGGTTTTTATCTGCACTCACTGATTTCTTCATCTTTAACCTTCGAATCGCAGACATGTCCCCTGCTTCTTCGTGTTTTCACCAAGGTTCGTTTCACCACTCTTTGTTCTAATATAATTGCAAGCTTAATCACTGGGCACACTCGAGAATTGGCTATGTTCGTTTCTGAATTAGACTGCCAAAATTAGGATTAATTGGGAGTTTTATTGCAGACTGGTGGTCATCATACTACGGAAGATTATGCTGTGAGAGGCAAAGAACCAAAAGATGAAGTTCAAATCTACACATGGAAAGATGCTACTCTTCGCGAGTTAACAGATTTGGTATGTATTTTACAAACATGATGTGCCTATCTATATGTCTTTTACCATTAAGATTTAGATTGGGTGCTCGAGACAACAATATAGCAGCTTGCTTAGAGAACCTTTGTAGGACTCACTTATTTTACTGCTGAGTTCTGATTAAAATTCACATTTTTGGGGTTTTCGAGTAACATACAAGAGGGATGTTTCTCATAAGCACAAAGTAAAATCACGTTTTCATTGCAGGTGAAAGAAGTTTCTGTTGCAGCTAGGAGAAGGAATGCAAGATTGTCTTTTGCGTTTGTTTATCCTGGCAAGCACGGTCGCTTTACTGTGAGAGAGGTAAAATTACTTTTATTCACAATTCACAATCTTGATCAGATAGGATGTAACCATAGCCACACATGATCATTGATGCGTTCTAGTGTTTCTGTGTTTTCCCTGCCACACCTCACCTCTTTGTCGCACATTTAGCTACCAATCATTCAGAGTTTTATCAACAATGTTTCCATAATATCTTGAACATGTCTTTTGTTATATACTAAGCATGTTCAGATCATAAGCATTGACGACTCATCTACTCATGCTTCTTGATTTTTGAAACTTGAGAGACCAGACCATTATAGCTAGTCACCACAGAATGTATATTAGTTTTTGATTGAATGGGTGCTTTCAGATTCAATTGTTATGGCTTTACTTGTTCTTTATATGATATTTGCATATGTATTCAAGAACCCATGAGAAGAGACTGATCTTGTGGTTGTTTTTATTAATTGATAAAAGGTTGGGCAGACAATGTCTTATCCAAACCGAAAACAACCAGACGACAGCAAAACGCTTTCGGACCTTAGGTTCGAGGTAAGTTAAATACATAGAAGCTCATCTTGTGGATGATATAGTAACCTTAAATTTCAAAATCTTTTGCCCAAGTAGCTATAACTGCAGTTGATCAATCTATATGCAGATTGGAGATTATCTGGATGTGGCAATTTACTAGGAGGTTTCTGTTTCTCGTTAAGTGGGATTTAGGTGCGTGCACAAGGGAAGAACACATTCATGGTTGTACCATCTCAAACTTCGTTTAGACATGTTATGTATTTTTGGATCTGGTCTGTGACTCTGTGCACTAATGTCTAATGTTTTAGTATAATATGCCTTTTTTTTTTATTAATGGTTTTTCTGTCCTAAAGGACCAAAAAAAAGATGGAAGAACTCAGCCGTTTTATATGCAAAAAAGGGTTAAATGTACTTCTTTTTTTTTTGCCAGTCATGGTTAAATATACTTTTATATGTATTAAAGTAAGATTTCAACCGAATTTACTTTTTATTAGTAGAACTATTACTCCTATTAAATTTCGGAGAAGTAGCTGAAACAAAAAATCAGAGAAGTAAAAAAAGAAGATGAATTTAGACAACATTAACCATCAATATTAGATTGATATAAACACAAAAGAGTGATGCATTTCAAATATTCTTAAGAATAAAGATATAATACTTGAATTATACAAAAGTTTAATAGCAAAATAAAATGAATGAAAGAGTCATGAGTGCGTTTACGATTCCCCATATTGTTCCAACGTTTTGTTTGATTTGACTTGCGAGTAAGAAAATATGAACGTTGTGAAACGGTAACCTTTTTTTTTACCGTTTGAATAATAATATTTTATTACAAAAATTCAGATAATGACTATAAATATTCCTTTCTTCGGTCGGAAATCTGAATCCTCTTACTTGGTTTATATTTTACACATGTCGAGTACAATGTTTTTATCTCTTAGTTCTGTTCTTCCACTTTTGGGTCCTGACTCAAACTTATCTATATTTCTCATTAGCCGAGAGAAACAAACATACTGTAAGATAAAATACTCTGTGGTCTAGTTTCCCTAGTTTGTTTACCATTAAATGGTTCTTGTTAGTTTGTTTTACCTATTAACAGAGCATCTTTTAAACATCTTTTATGGAGTTGAACATAAAATTCAAGTGCTCTGTTTTAAATCCATTTTGTATATATATATTGCTCACTTGACTTCAACGATGTGTCTCATAAACTGATTTTTAGCTATATGTGTTTTTAATAAACTGAATTTTTTTGTCTAATAAAACATAGAATGAGGTATTTATTTTGTGTATGAAAACAAAGAAGAATGGGTTTTGACTAAATGCTTTTTTAATTTTTATGTAATATATATGCGTGTACAAAACAAACGGAAAAAACGATTGTAATGAAGATTGATTTTGGTTAATTAGTTTTGCAGAGGGTTGAAGGGAAACGCCTTTGGGACTGTGTCCAGCGTTTTCTATCTTCTGGCCTTTGAAGTTGACGAGACTGTGCATGTAGCAATATTTGTATTTTCTTTTTTCTTTCCTGAGAAAGATATATGGATGTATGTAGTGCGTATAGGTGTGGATGAAAATGTATAGGGTGTGAATGTATAGATGTATGTATAGGTGTGAATTAATGGGCATATATTAGATGCGTAGCACGTGAGACAAATGAGCGTAGTTTTTAAGCCAAGGATACAATCACTAGGCATACACAAGAAAAAACAAACGCTAAATCGCAAAAACAAACGCTGAACCGCACATGTGCTAGTCGAAACACTAAATAAAAGTTGCCAAAGGCGCAAGAACATGTAACGAGAATGCAGAAAAAAAGTAACGAGATTGCAGAAAAAATGAACGTGGAACGATCGTTAGTCGAAAACACTTAAAAAATAAATGTCAAAATGCACAAAATAAACGTCAAAATGATACGCTAAATTGCCTTCAAACAATAAGCTATAATGGTGAAAAAATAGAACATCAAAAGTTCAAACTGCTAGTCGAAACACTCATAAAAAAAAAATACATAAAATAACGTCAAAACAAAATTTTCTAGGCTTAATACATGAAAGAAAAATAGAGCATATACTGAAAAATATAGAATGTCAAAGTCCGAACGATGATTGTTAGTCGAAACACTTAAAAGAAAAATAAGTCATAAAAATAATTAGCGCCCAAGAAGGACACATAAGACAAACATGAGAAACAATTTTATTGCTAGTCGATCTCAAAACAAAGAAAGCATTTCAATATTGCTAGTCAAGAAACAATTATGTCAAGAAATGATACTACTTGGCGACCCATCAAAGAACAGGAGTTAAAAGAGGTTTATTGGAGAAGAAAGCTTCAATATTCCCGACTAAAACTTTCCCAAGTTCCTCAAAACCTTCCAAAGTCCTAAAAGCACAATGTGGAGACAAAACAACCTTATCCAATTCAAAAAGCTCCTTAGGAACATTAGGCTCGTCTTCAAAAACATCCAAACCAGCGCCACCAATCTCACCTTCTCTCAAGCATCTCACCTTCCTCATCGATTATAGCCCCACGAGCGACGTTAACGATCACACCTTGCTTTCCCAGAGCAGAAAGAACATCTCTATTGATCAAATGCAATGTCTTATCATTCAATTCACAACAGATTACGAGTGCATCACTGTTAGCTGCCATCTCCTGTATATCCATGTAATAATGATATGGAACATATGGTTTTTGGTTTCTTGAGCTATATGAAATTTGGCAACCAAAGGCCTCGAGCCTTGTAGCTACCTTCGAGCCAATGCTTCCAAGTCCCACGATTCCGATTCGCTTTCTCCCCAACTGCAAATTAAAGCGACAAATTAGAGGGAGATCCATAATTTTGATTTACACAAAGTTATATATGTTTCAAACCTTGGAACCGAGGGGATAATCCCCTTTGAGTGGCCAAAACCGTTGCTTAACGAACCGATTGGCTTCGGAAATGCGCCGGTACACGTCCATGAGTAAACCGACGGCAGTATCTGCGACATCTTCCGAGAAGCTTGAGCCAGCGTTGGCGACGGAGATGCCTCGACGACGACACTCAGCTAGGTCAACGTGGTCAACGCCGGTGCTGGTAGTAACAACCAAGCGAAGATTCGGAAGGAGGCGAATCAGATCGGCCGTGACGGGAGCAGCTACAGGGGCTATCATTGCGGAGATGGAGTTAGACTGATTTGCCAAGAATTCAGGAAGAGGAAGCGGAGACTCGAAGACTTTCAAAATCTCAAACTTGGTGGAGGCGACGAAACTGTCGCCTAACACAGCCATGGCGACGGGACGTTTGACGATCAGGACACGTGGCAGATTCTCAGTGGAAGAGCCCGTCGTCATCGTTTGTTTGGTGTGAAATTCTTCAAACATGTTTTTCTTTCTGGTCACACAATGCTAAGTAGAGTTTAATCCACCCATCACCATCACCATCACCATCATCATCATCATATAAAAATCTTCAAAATTAAAAGACCTTTTGTTTTTTTTTTGGGGTTGGGTCACAAGCAAGAATCCAAATCAAACCAAAAAAACAAAACAAAAACAGAGCTTAAAATCTTCTACCCATAAATATATATATATACAAGCCAGACGAATCCGATTCAATATTTTTAAGGTTTAGCTGTGGCCTTGTCCATTATTATCTCTAGGAAGATATGGTTCGAAAAGCTTGGCACATGGGTTACGATCTTGATGCATAATCTTTGCAGCTCGTTCGAACTCTTCCCTCAACACTCTGATACTAAACTTGTCTACGACCCGGCCCAGATCATGGCTCGTCTCAAACGGATCCTCTATGCATATCAAATGCCTATCGTTCCCCACCCTTCTCGTCCAGTCCTTCTCTCGCTTCCTGACACACATACATTCATTTCATCTGAAATTGTTGCATCACAGATGTTACATTAAGTATAATTGAGTATTTAATTTTACCCAAATATGGAACCGGTGCGGACTGATACAACAGTATTCGCATAGTCGTGAGCATAAGCCCAGTAGTTGAAGAATCCCCAGACCAGCTCAGCTATGGTCTCCCTGTTACTTGATCCAAAGTTACGGAGTCTCTCAACATTATCAAAGTATGAACACCGGATATTATCTACCCGAACTGAGTATGTAGGCTTCATTTCCTGCACCAAGTAATAGTTTAAACAAAAGAAGAAATTTCATTACATTGCATAAGGAGGTATTGTTATACGCACCTGTAAGCAAGGAAGAATTGGCGGCCTACGCAGCTGCAAGAAATGGATGCACATAAGAACGTACCTGCAAAAGTTATCATTTTAAAAGTAATTGAAAGTTTTCAGCTGCAAGTGTTTTGTGTAATTGAAAGTAACTTCATTTAAATGTGTGGTGGACAGAACTTACGCGTAGCTGGAAAGTGTTCCTTGATAAGTTTCATTAACCCTTCTCGACTTTGCCCAGTGTTTCACAATGAATGCCAACTGCCTTAAACGCACATCTATCTGTGCATAATCTCGCAGGAGCTTTGTGTTTACAACAGCCAACACATTGTTGATGCAGATATCACAAGATATCCCAGTAACCGGATCCATAAGTTTGACTATTGGAACCCTAGCTCGTGTTAGTGCCTACACAAAAACACGTTCCATAAATATAGGCACCAGATTCACAGCCAAAAAGGTGCGTTTATAATCAACATGTTTACATAAGTAATAGCATTTATTTTACCTGCACATTTTGGAGATTATTTGATTCCAAAATCTCCGCCAGCTTTAACAACATCTCAGATTTATTGATATCATCATCTTCGATTGCAAGGCAAACATCAATGTCGCTCTTTGGAAAACCAAAAGTGTTAGCACATGACCCGTAAAGATACAACTTTGCATGCGGCCATTCTTTGCCAACTAGATTCTCTAGTTTTGCCATTAGTTGTCTCTGCTTTTCCAGCTCCTCTTCTGCAGGAATCAGGGACTTGTACACTGCAATGAAAGGCGCATCATACCTGTGGATGTCATTTCGACATGTCATATACATCTTTTCGTTTCTTAACTTTTGGCTAAGCAGGTACTGACCCCGATAGTCCATTCTCGATTCCTGATAACAGAACCCCAATTTAAATAATCTTCCCAACTTAAAAAAAGAATCCTTTCTAGTTCGAGAATAAATTAGACACGAGCTAAACACCATCACTGAATGTTCCCAACAAGTCATTAGTAGTATATTAAAACTGTTGATTTTAGCTATATCCTATATCACAAGCTTACACAAAAACTGAAACATACCTTCTCGCGAGAAGTCTTGCTATTCTTCTTCCCATCTTTGGCGTCCTTATCCTCGGTTTCAACGTCAAGAAATAAAGACTCAACGATATCTTCTCCAAAATCGTAAATCTCGTCATCACCAGGGCCAGAGTTTCCATTGCCTTCCCTTTTTCCCTTACTGAGCTGCCCCAGTTCCTCTCTACGTTCATTTCCACCACTAGCTTCCTTGTTCAACAAAGAAAAGGAATCCGCAGCATCAGCTGCTGATACAGAATGTAGACTTGTACTACCCTTAGGTGGTCCAGGATGATCTATTTGCTGACTAAGATTGAACTTGCTCTCATTCTGAATAGATAATCCCCTTAATCTATCAGCCTCAGCATTTAAATTAGAATGCTCCCACATTGATTTATCATGATTCCTCTGGAAACTACCAATCCCTCTATCATCATCCTTACTTCCTAAATTCATATCCCAACCTCGTCGGTTACTCGAAAATCCAGGAGGAGGAGGAGTGGGAGTAGACTTGAAACCACCCCTGACGTTGTTCCCAATAGGACCCCAGTTTCCTCTTCCGCTGTGACCTCCTCTGTGGTCATTGAGATCGTGATTCCGATGATGAGACAAGTTTGGATCCGTGTTAGAATTCAAGACAACAGATTGGGGATTCCTCACAAGCTGTTCGTGGTGTTTAGAATCATACTTTAAGTTCTCATTAAGGCTTTGAGTAGCATCTCCCGAGAAAGAACCAAAAACAAGCTTCCGGTAATCTGATTGCGGCGGCGGTGGCTGTTGCTGTACCACCGACTGAATTGCGTGATTTGCAGTTCCAGGAAACCCTAATCTAAAAGCATCTTCAGCAGATACTCTTTGATTACCGTCGAATTGGTTCGTATGAAAATGGTTAAACTGAGGAAACCCTAACAAATTGGGGGAAAGATTAGGAGGAGGAGGAGGTGAAAAGGCGAGTGGCCAAGAAGGAGGATTATGATTACCGAGACCGTTAGATTGCCAATTCGACGGAGAAAAGGGATTCACGGTTGGACCAATGGCTGCGATGGCCGGATCGAGAGCGAAGGACTGATGCTGAGGAGGACCTTGTGACGGCGAAGGTCTTGTCTTCTGTTGCAAAAGTGATAAAATAATTCCTCCGACGTTTTCCGAAGGTGGAGCTGGAGAGTCAGCCCCACCGTCTGCCATGGAGGAGGAGCGAAAGTGAAACACTTTTTGGCAAGTCGAAGATCTTTCTTTCACTGTTGAATGACCACCGAGATCTCTCTCTCTCTCTCAAGGTTTAACGGATCTCGTGTTTCTGTGTGTGTGTGTGTGTTTTTTTTTTATATTATATAAAAGATACAGCCTCACACATAATATCCTGACCGTTCGATCTTAGGATATCTTAAAGCTGATCACATTTTTGGACTTAAAATTGAACTAGGTTTAGTTATGAATTTAAGATTTTAAAAAATTGTAATTAGGCAATAACGAAACAATTTTTAAATTAGAAAAGCACAAAAACTTTGGTTGATATAAACACGAGAACAAAAAGTTGAATGGAATGGTTGAATTCATTTAGATTTCGATTAGTAATATTGTGTAATAAGGGACTTGTGTGATTAGTAAAATCATACAAAATCACTTTACCACTTTGTGACTTCTCGTAATAAGGGACTTGTGTGATTAGTCGAATAATAAGGTTTCTTTTGGTAACCGAGGCCCATAATCTCTTTAGACATGGTGTACTGCCCAGTCTCGAACACAAAACATGGTCATGGTTTCCTCCAACAGCTATCCAAACTCGACCAATGAAGCTATCGCATAATAACTGCGATTGAATTTTCGGTCTTTTTGTTCTTTGCATTAATACATATAAATTATGCTAATGTTTGATGTATTTAATTTTACAACTGATAGAAGTAGAACCAATACAATAAGAAGTGTAACCATGTTCTTGTAATAGTCATATGTATAAAGAAAAAAAAATATGAGAAAAATAATGGTTCGATAACTTTAAAAGAATAATTAATTGATAAAATCTCTGATCATATTAAGAAGAGCGACGGCTCTCCGTGGATCGACTAGCTCGATGCCATGGAAACCGACGTCGTCAAACCTTGCTTCAACCCTAACTCCAGCCGTAACCAACAAATTCAAGAAATCTTGTTGCCGATCCAACGACGTGTCTCCGCCGTAACCGATCACCAAACACCGTCCAAGCCGTCCAACTTTCTCCTTTTGCGGCAAATAACCCATCGGATTACAGTACCTATGATCCCGATCAACACCTACCGGCAAAGATAGTTCCCACATGGCGTCAAACGCCGGCACCGGCATTACCGGATCGGCGAAATTCTTGAGCTCCGATTTCGTCCTCGTTTTACCGCCAAAAAGCGGTTGGTAAAACACGCAACCGTCGATTTTTAACGGCGTTAAATCGTGGTCTAACGACCTGAGTGCCAATTGGAAAGCGATGTTAGCGCCGTTGCTCGAACCGCAGATGTAACACCGTGAGAAATCGGCGTAGTCTCTAAGCCACGGCTCGCCGTTAGTTGAGTCAACGGCTTGTTGTTTGACCCAAAGCAGAGCGTCTAATGCGTCGTCATATTGAGCTGGGAGTCTATGTTCAGGAGCTAAACGGTAGTGTACGGAGACAATAATCACCGTTAACTCACTGGCCATTTGAGAGCAACAACGGTTATTCGCGGCGGAATTGGCAGGGTAAAGGATCCAACCGGAGCCGTGGAGATGGAGGATGATTGGGAGACGAGCGACGGCGTTATCGTTGGATGGGAGATTAGTTGGTCGGAAAATACGTACGGCCACGCCGGTTTCGTGGTTTATGGTGACGTCTTTGGAGGCGGCGAGCTTGCCCGGGGATGGATCCGGGTCGGGATTAACCATCGGCCAGACGAAGTGGCGGGTGCAAGAGCCGTTGGGGTTGATTGTTATGTTGAGGTGTTTGTATGGATCAAATGCAGGACGAGAGTCACGTGACATGGTTTAATTATTAACTTCGTGATTAAGAAGAGGTTAACTTTGATTAAGAAGAAACGTTTGGATTTTTTTGGTTTCTTTTAGTTTTTTTGTGTGTTTTACTGTTTTATGTTTAATGGAGCTTACGTTGTGATTAGGATGAATACACGGATTATTTGTGGTCATGATTTTACGCAGTTTAACGATATTTGACCAATTCAAGAATGTTTTTATATTTGGTCTAAATGAGGAATCATGTTCTACTGGTTCTACATATGCTCGTATATTTGAATGGGTAACATCCCTACAAACTAAATTAGATGGAACTATTAGCATTTCATTGTATATATAAAAAGAATTGATTCAAATTCCTAAGCAACGTAGGAATTTCAAATTTTCGACAATCTAATCTTTTTAAAATTAATAGTTGCATGAGCTGCATATTTAACAATGTTCTTAATGCAATATCCAAAAGAATTATGTAAATTACTGATCGTAATATGATAGTATGTTCACCTATAAAGATCGATGTATATGGTTTTGTCGGCGGAAATCATAAATTTGAATGTTGATACACGTAGTTCATGGATGGATTATTCTAAGTGTTTATACGTTAAACGGCACCCGAACGTCCATATCATTTTGAACATAAAAATTAGTAAATAGATTAGATACGTCCACTATAGATTAAATATTTGGATAGCAACAAGCAATACATTTCGCCATTTGGCCACACATATCATAAACTGAAATGTTTAAAACTTCACTCACTTAATACTCAGAGAACATAGAAAATTACATAATAATCGCAGGACTTATTTAATTATTAGCTATATAATTTCCATAAGACATTATTGTATCGGACTACTACATGTAGGACGATGGACCAGTTGATGAACAACTCTTCATAAAGGCCTCAACGGTTTCATATAAGGCCTTGGCTTTGTTCCCATCAAACAACTCACAAGCATGAAACCCATCTTTATCAAACCTCGTCTCCACGTGCACTCCACGTGCCTTCAGCATCTCCGCCACGTGTCTCTGCCGATCAACTAACGGATCTCCACCGTAACCGTTAATGAGAGTCGACGGAAAACGTCCCATCTTATCCTTTTCCTGAGGCCCACTGCTCTTAATAGGATTGCTGTACACGTGGTCACGATCTACACCGTCCGGTAAACAAAGCGACCATAGCAAATGAGTAGCTGGTAACGGACAGATCCTATCGTCTTTAAGCCTTGACTCAGAATCCGACGGCTCAACACCACCGAAGAAAGCTTGGTTTATTATTAGCCCTTGGATCTTAACAGGAGAGAGATCTGTATCCACTACACGCAACGCGACGTTGTAGACGATATTTCCCCCGGAGCTGGAGCCCATTACGAAGCAATTCGAGAAATCTACACCATCTTTTAACCACGTGTCGCAATCACCACCGTTGATTTTGCCGCGAGCTTGATCACGGAGCCATAAGATTGCTTCGACGGCGTCTTCGTACGCCGCCGGGAGACGGTGTTCAGGAGACAAACGGTATTCAACGGAGAGGATTATGGCTTGAAGACGATCAGCCATTTTGGTGCAAGATTCATGGAATGGAGCGGAGGCGGCGCTGTAGAGGATAAAACCGCCGCCGTGGAAGTAGACGAGGATCGGGAGTTTGGATTCCGGTGGAATATTCCGGGGCTTGAAGATTCGGATGAAGGTATTGTTGGTTTGGTTTAATGGGATGTCTTTGGATTGCTCCGTTGGGGGCAATTTGGGGAAATCACGGTGTCTGGTGAGTGATCCATCTGAGTTTAGTGTAATGTTGAGGAACTTGTATGGATCGCTTGAAGGTGGAGGAGCTTCCATGGATGCTTCAGTGATAGAGAGAGAGTTAGATATGTTTTTTTTTTTTTGTTTGCGTGGTGAAAATATGAAGAAGAATTGGGGAATTAAGGATCTGAGAGGTTGAAATGATCAACGTTCTCATTAAAGATTGGGAGTTTTCATTCAAAGTTGTAGTTGAATTTGCCTAAAGAATCGTGTGAAATTTGCAAATATCTCTCTATTATTAGTGGTTTAGATTAGAATGTACTAACGATTAGATTGACATCAATTGTAGAAGAATACCTAATATAACGGCTAATATAATTGTGTACCATAATGATCGACTAAGAAGTTAATGTGCATTAAGTTAACAAAATAACAACTCTTTTTCCCATATCCGGTGTTTTGTTTGACTCAAAGATCTGTTTTAGAGTATTGTCACTATGACTTATGAGGCTAACTCATCAGGTCGGCCCATAATAAGCAGTTAACTCATCAGGCCAGCCCATCATAGGCAGTTGACCGCTTTAACATATCTTAGGTTTGATTGTTTGGTTTAAACTTTAAACGGTAATCGTTACCAGAATTTTAAGACGAATGCATCTTGATTTTTGAATTTGAACCATGGGAACATTTGCGCAAGTATATTCTGTCTCCTAAAGTCATAGGCTTTAAATGTGAAGTATTAATTTTGTTTGATAAGAGCACTAAAAGAGACAATACAATTTTTTTTGCCCCATACCTCTTTTTCATACAGCGGGAGACACGGATAGCAAACATTATTAAACCTGGGTCCATTTAAACTTTGCGCATAGATTTCAGCAAAAAAACAAAGAGGCAATTGAACTTTAATCATGGTCATCTTCTTGATGTCAATTGAAAATTCATTATTGTCTAAACTAAAATGTTAAGCAACTAGAACTAGATATTCATAAATATTTGCAAAAAGCTAATCTTACAGAATCAAACAGTTCCTACAACTCGCAATTGGTTTAGAGTTTTGAACCGGACAAATCCAAATCCGAATTTCACCGTGCTTTCTTCCTTGACTTAAACGGAAAACCCATAGGCGGCGAGGGCGAGAACTCAAACGGCAAATGCGGAGGCTCAGACGCACCCGAAAGCATCTGAACAATCTCCTTCATTGTCGGTCTCTTAACCGGAGATCTTTGCAGACAAAGCAATGCAATAGTAATACAAAGAACCGCTTGCTCTTTCTCCAAAGAATGTATAGATTTATCAACTAACTCCAATAATTTACCATTGCAAGCCAATTGCTTAGTCCATGATATCAAATTAGCCCTCTCAAACTCCGATATAGGCGATGCAGTCACTTGCAATGGCCGTCTCCCTGAGACAAGAACCAAAAGCAGAACCCCAAAGCTATAGACATCACATTTCTCAGACAACACACCTCCACCGCCACATTCTGGTGCAATGTAACACACCGTACCTCTCATACTCGGTGTGCTGCTGACTCCACCGCTCTTCTGAACATTCACATCACACCACAAACCAGAATCATGACTGTTTTTTTTACCCATGACTGATTTTAGCTCCCCGCTTAACCCATCTACCCACCAATCTATACTATTCCTCTTCTTCCTCTTGGTAGGGTTAAGATTCTGGTCATGAACAGAGGAAGCATCATCGTCTCTATGAAACCAAGAGTCAATGCTTGAGATTGAGCTTAACCCTCTTTTCTTCTTCTTCTTCTTTTTCCTCTTCTTTCTAGTTAGCTCTTCACAAAACTCTTCCTTCCACCACTCTCTAGGCTTTCTCTTCTTCTCTTTCTTCTTCTTCTTAGAGACTGATGATGACCCATCACCATTACTGATCCAATCCTTGTTGTTGTTAGGTCTCTCTTTCTTAATCTCACTCCCAATCCATTCCATCACATAATCCTTCACACTCCCTGATTCAATCCCTCCTCTGCTTCCACCATTGTTGTCCTGTTTCCACCACCAATCTCTCTTCGAACCCACTTTAAGCTCACTACTCTCCGGCGATAATCCCGGAGACAATCCCGTCTCCGTCAAGACGCTAATCGCACAAGTTTCCGGCGACGGTACCGATGTCACCCCTGGAGATGCTGCTCCCACCTCCACCGTCAAAACGCTAAGTGCACAATCCTCCGGCGAAAGTCCCGATTTTTCCCCCGGAGAGACCACCGTCTCCGTCAAGACGCTAACCCCACAATTCTCCGGCGAGAGATTGACAACATTATTACCTTCTTCAAACACAGTAATCACGCTCTCAGTCTCCTCAAGAATCGACCCATTATCATCAGCAACATCTTTTTTCTTATCTTCTTCCTCAATCAGAATCCTAGTATCAAAATCCTCGGACTTTACTCTCGCGAGACCGAAATCTCCAATCTTGGCTTTGAAATCAGAATCAAGAAGGATATTACTAGGTTTAATATCTCCATGGATGATAATTGGATCACAAGAGTGGTGAAGAAACTCGATTCCTTTAGCTATATCCGTCGCAATCTCAAACCTTTTGTTCCAATCCATAAGCTCCTCACATTTTCGATCCAAAAGCGCGTCTTGTAAACTACGATTAGCCATAAGCTCGTAGACGAGGATAAGCCTCCGGCCACGACGATCGGAGGAGAATCCAAGGAGAGAGACGACATGAGGAGAGCCGATTAAGTGAGATGAGAGAGAAAGCTCGTTGTGAAACTCACGCTCGCCTTGTAGAGAACACGCGGATGTATCCATGACTTTGACGGCGAGTGAATCGCCGCCACTGGGGAAATCAGCTTTGTAAACAGAGCCGAATCCGCCGTGACCGAGCTGAGTCGACTCGGAGAAAGAGTTGGTAGCGCGGCGGAGCTGAGAGTAAGAGAAGCGGCGACATTGGTAGTGCTGAGGAGACTTGGAGTTGGAGATAAGATCTGAAGGAGCCGTACGGTTTCGGTAGAGTCTCCGGTAGAGAAGTAAAGTGAAGAGGATGAGTAAAAGTCCGGTTAAGGTCAGAGAACCGGCGATGATAAGTGGAAGAGTCTGGAAACGGTGATGGCCGTCGCTAACCGTCGTCGTCGGTGGTAACGGCGGAATATCCGGTGGAGAGTGACGAGATGGCATTTTTAGTAAATAAAGAAAGTTAAAGAAGTCTCATTTAATTGGGAGTTAAGTTTCCATTGAAGAAGAAGAAGGTGAGATGATAAAAAAATCAAATTTTTTTTCTTCAGCTGCTACTCTCTCACAGCACGTATAGGTAAATTCAGAGAATGATTTGTTTGAGGAAAATGGTGAGAGATGGTTGTGTGACAGTATTGGTTATGGTGGCGTGTCGGAGAATAAATGGGTGGGATGGTGACAGTCATGTGAGCGGATATTATTGGTTCCGTCGTTTAGCGGGAGACCGGTTGAGAGTAGTCACCGAGTCGTGAGATTTTTAATGAAGGAGCGTGATGAACACGCGGGGCGTGACGGTGAGATTCACGAGAGATTTCGGGGTTTTTAGTTTTTGAAGAGGTCCACTGTGGGACCCACGAAATTTAATTTGGAAGCGACGATGAAGTCAACCTCACTCGCCTTTTTTTAAAAGCGTGGTGGAGACACGCGCGTGTGTCATGTGAGTTTTTTGGTTGGAGCTGTGCGGTGATAATCCGGTTTAATCAATTAATTAGCTATCGACCATTTGGTTTAACAACTAGACCATGTGCATAACATATAAGCACGCAAGTTAGATTATATTTTTAATTTTGTTAAAACATTTAGTCAGCTAAATAGTTGATAATATGTTTGATTAATTTGTCTACAGAACTTGCTCAACTATACCTCTAATTATCGGTTAGATGGTTTGTATCATTTAGACGCACGATTTTATATCAATCTGATAATTTCTGCGCTTTTAAAAAGTTTGGCAAGCGTTTATTTGACCTATTCAATGTTTCTTCGTTTAGTAAAATCATATATTTATTTTGTATAAGTTTTAGAGCAAGTTAGTGTTAAACACAAAAAGATTTGTTTTTGTTAGGATCAAACGTGGTAGTAACGTCAGCAAAAAGGAGGCATTGTTCAGGTCGCTTTTTCGGGTGATGGGATTTTGACCTTTTCATTTTTGCCTTTTATCGCTTTGTGGTCTGGCTCTTATTGTGGTTTTTGTTTTGTTTGTTTTAAATTTACTTTTACCCAATTTTTTTAAGATTTTGGACCAAAATACACGCACAAGTAACGCTCGCTGGTACAAAACAAAACAGTGTGATGATCACTTCACTAAAGTTCAAAATCTTAACTCGCTAGCACCATCTCTTAAATTTATTTATTTGAGTGGGAAAAAAGTCAAAGCTAATGTTAATTATTAGATAGATATTGAAATGAGAAACAATCCTAAATCCACTTGATATTAGTGGGAGATTTGTTTGTTTTAATAGAACAACAAGGTTTGTTTTACTTTTTTTTTTTTGCTAATAAAGAAGAGCTAAAGTTGCACTTAGGGGTTTGACTTTGGTAATATCGTTGGAAACTTAAAAGGGAATCTAATGGAAGATATAAAAACAAATGATAAAAGCGACAAACTCAAAGCCTTTTGCAGATTCAGATGTACTTTTAATGTATTTTTTTTTCAAAAAGAAAATGGAGATTGGAGAAGAAGAAGAAGAAGTGATGATACTAAAAAGTAAAAATGCTCATGTGAGTTCCACTATTTAACCTCCTTTAGAAAACTACAAAAAGTAATTATCATTAAATAATACTGTTTATTAGCTGTAACGTTAGAGCATTTTCATATAGCTTTAAGATTTATTATCTGGTATCTGATATCCGATCCGGAATCCGCTTCGATTCGTTTCGGAAAACAAGATATTTGGATGGACCGGATCCGGATCTAAATAATAAAATTTTGGATTCGGACGAATCCGAATATGGATCCGGATAGTAAAAAAACAAAACTAAACATCCGGATATCAGAATATTAATATTATAATTATATTTTTAATAACATTTTAATTATTTATATTATATAATATATTTTTTATTTTTTTCAGATTATATATTATAATAATACTATAATAATTTTTTCTCAAATTTTTTATAATAATATATACTCCCTCTGTTTCTAAATGATGTATTTTTTAGATTTTTTCACACATATTAAAAAAAAAAATTAATGTTTAATTATAACTAAATTATTTTTGTATTAAACAATTCTCCATAATTTTAAACCAATAGTAATTCAATAAATTTAAAATTTGCAATCAATATTTATTGAAGTTTACAATTTTTTGTTATTTTTATTTAAAAATATATTAAAAACCTAAAAAATACATCTTTCTGAAACAAAAAATTTCTAGAAAATACATTATTAAAAAACAGAGAGAATATATTTTTATAAAAAAACCGGATCCGAATCCGGATATCGAAGACTTTTTACGGATGTCCGGGGCAACCGAATCCAGATTCGGATATCAAAACTATGGATCTGCCAGATATGGATCTAGATCTAGATTTTCTCAAATTTCAGGATATCCGGATCCGATCCGATCCAATCTTACTTTCATGAAAAATATTTTAATAAAATTCTCACTCATTTTTTTTTAAAAAAAAGGAAAACTACTGAAAAACGCTTCTCATTTTTGATACGGTTCTCACTTTTTAGATTTCATTTAACACTTATCCTTATATAATTGATTTAGATTTTTTTATAATTTAAATTTTAAATAGATAATTAAATTAATATAATAATATATTTGAAAAACAAAAAGATTCTTACCGATATAGATGCTCTTATAACACAGGAACCCGTGACCATGGTCCCCAACTTCCACCACCGTTACATAAAAAAAAAAGTTATTTATTTTCTATTGTTTTTTATACTTGGGATATTTTATTAGTGTTCCACGACCACCCAAGATTTCCTACTAACAACGACCATCCAAGATTTAGTACTAACAGTTGATACTAAAAAAAAACCCATTTACGATTTTGCTATACGTCGTCTTTGCAAATAAGAAGATAATATTTGAGCCATTTCACTTATTAATTAGCAAATATCTAGAGATACACATTAAAAGGGCAAAAACCAGATTGAGCAGCTTAACCTAACATCAGAACAAATATAGCTAACAATAGATAAAGAGAGTAACGTACACCTGAATACATGGTTAAGCTGCCAAATAATAGTTAATGTGATAAATGTGGGTACATACAAATTTGGCAGGCTGGTGTCTTAGTCTCCCATGTGTCATTATAGTTTCAGAATCATATAAAGACACATCAACAACACTAATACAATTTACTACTTTAAATGTCATGTTTTCTTGATTTAAGCTTTTAAAGTTAATAATTAATAAGTAGGTAAGTTTCAAACTTTCCATAATTGTGCATGACCAAAAACAAATTATTAGAACTCGTTAGTTCTAGGTGTTATAAGCAACAATAACATGTATACCAGGCAACTAAGAGCATGATCAACCGCTATAATGACAATGGTTACAATATATATAATGAAAAAAATGTAAAAAATAGAAGAAACGTCTCTTAGTTAAGAATTCAAAGAACCGGCTCTAATATTACACGTGTCTAGTCGATGATTTTTTGGGTGAGAAAGATTAAAAAAAAAGAGATAACACTGGATCTTTCTCTCGATCTTCTCTTTCGAATTTTTCTCATTTCGAATCTTTCTTTTTCATTGGCACTAATGATACAACATGGTTCGGTTTCTGGAACCTCTGCGGTTCGATTGAGCTTCTCATCGTCCGCATCACCACCGTCGTCTTCTCCTCCGTTGACGACAAGGATTTCTCTCAATTTTCAGCCGGGGAAGAAAGGTTGGAGAAGGAGTTGTTGCCAGAGAATGATATGCAGAGGTATGGTACAAGAGAGGCTCAAGGGATCCCTTCGGTTTACGCTACGAAAATGGAGCGTCTCTCTGAAGATGCAGATCTGAACAGCCAGCTGATGTTGAAGACAGCCAGCTGATGTCATCAGGAGTCTGTATCTGCATCAGGAGTCTGTATGCTGACGTGGACATGTAAGCTGACGTGGCGAAGCTAGAGATGATGGTGTGACGAGCCAAGGAAGTTGTAGCTGACTTGGCAAAGAGATAAAGACTTGAGTTGTGTAGAGATTCACTAGATATTCTCTAGCACAATTTAAGGAAAGGATAAACTTGAGGAGCAAGTTTATTCCTTTTTTGTGGAAATTCGTGGAGATCCTATGTAGTAGGGTTTCGTGGGTTTATATAAAGTTTAGGGTGAGGCCATGAGCCGCTTGAGCACTCCTAAACTATATGTGTGAGATTTGTAACTTCGAAACTAAGAAAAAAGAGCTTAGAAGGTGAGTGTTCAGGTCTCTGTGTGTATCACGGACAGGTGATTAGAACGCAGAGATTTGCATCAACTAGGGTTTTGTTATCTTCGTGTGGGTAGATACATAACTAGGGTTGATTTGGTTGTTACTCGATCTTGAGATCTTTGAGCGGATTAATTCAAGGGAGAGTTAAAGCTTAGGACTTGTTTTAGTCGGGTTCAATCCTATTGAGCGGGATAGGTTGAGTAAGAGCCGAATAAGTGAACTCTTTAAATGTTGTAAATATAAACTTATAATAAAACAAGTAGATAAGCGTTGGCTTGGCGCGTTCCAAGCGAAATCAGTGTGCTGTGTTACCCTCTATACCTTTACAATTGGTATCAGAGCGGACACCTGATAAAAGAGTTAGTTTGTCTTTTCAACAGGTGAGATCTTGCGACAAGGTATGGAGAATCCACAACAGTACGCTGTTGTAAACAAATCGCTGATGTTTGACGCAGAGCACTATGGCGACTGGAAAATACAGATCAGACAAATGATTCAGAGTATTGATATGAAAGCTTGGTTTGCTGTGGAATATGGGTGGTCACAACCAACAATTATGAACGAGAAAGGGGAAATTGTGAAAAAGCCTATTAAGTTATGGACTGCTGATGAGAAGACAGAGGCAAAACACACCTCCCAAGCATTTTCTGTTATTCTCAGCTCATTATCATTGGAGCAATTCACAAAGGTGGAAGATTGCAAGTCTGCAAAAGAAGCTTGGAATATTTTGGAGGCCTTTGTTGAAGAAACCAACAGTGTGAAGCAGACCAGATCTGATATATTGTCGTCTGAGGTTGACAACTTGACCATGGGAGATGGTGTGCCTATTGATGTATTCAGCAATCAGCTGAGTTATCTCCGTCAGAAAGCTGAAGTGCCTGGGAAGATGTACAAGGATAAGAAACTGGTCAAGATGTGTCTCAGGAGTCTGTCACCCAAATTTCAGTCCCAAAAATCTGTTGTTGAAGTTGCTTTGAATTCTGATCAGGTCGTGAGAATAATGCAGGCGGATGAGTTGCAGCTGAAGAAAAGAAAAACTTCAGGAAAGGGAACTACTGTGGTAGCTAATGCTCTAAAGGGTCAGAATGTAATGAATCAAAAATCTGATACAGAATCAGAGGATGGTGAGTCTGGCTTGTCTTCAGAAGAACAAGTCATCACTTTGGTTGAGGATCTGATTCAGAAGAAGAAGGAGATTCATGATCTTGTTTCAGAAAAGGAAGACTTGTTGGTTAAAATCTCTGCTCTAGAAAAGTCAGTTTTTGAGGAGAAAGTCAAATCACTGGGCTTGGAGAAACAGTTGAAAAATCGGATGAAGAACATCAGGATACTGAGCAAAGGAACCAAGGATCTGGATAAACTTCTTACTATTGGAAGAACCTCAAATGTCAGTTGGGGTCTGGGCTATCAAGGAGGAAACTCAAGTGGGGTAACTCGGTTTGTCAAAGGGACAACTTTAGCTGTGAAATCACCTGAAGGAAATAAGTCTTCTGGACAGAATCAGAAAACTGTACCTACAGAAGTTCGAGATAATATGATCAAAGGTATGCATGCTCACAACTGTAGGAGATCAGAAGATCAGGTTACTCACAATCATCTGAGATGTAGAAGAACAGAATGTTGGTATTGTGGAAGCCCTAGTCATTACAAGGTTGAATGTTACAGCTTTCTGAGACATGTAAATCAGCTTATGCGGCTGAAACAATTTCACAGAGATGGTCGACGACTTAGTCTAGTCTACATCAAGAAGAAAGATTTGTATTGTCATGGTGTATCTTCAAGTACTACAACTAAGGTTGTGAAGGTAGAAGTTCCTGTAAAATCTAGCTCAGAAGGAAAGGTTAACCAGCAGGGTGTCAGAAAGCTGAACAGAAGAACAAGAAGACCGTTAGCAGGAATACAGGTTACTTCATGTACATGATTTAGCAGTGGTCTGATCAGGGAGGTGACTGTTCACAACATGAGAATGTCACAACAGAAAATTGCTCTCAATCAACTGCGAAGTAGAAGAACATGATGCTGGTATTGCGGAAGTCAGAATCATTATAAAGCTGATTGTTACAGCTTTCTGAATCGGGTTACTCAAGTTATGCAGCAGAAACAGTATTACCGAGATAATAGGCGAGGAAATCAGGAATACATCAGGAAGAGTGACCTGTACTGTCATGTTGCATTTACATCAGAAGAAACGTGTTCAGAAAGAAAACAATGGTTGTTCGACAGTGGCTATTCAAGACACTTGATTATATCACAAGATAATCTGACTGAGTATGAAGATGTCTCAGCTTGCAGAGTGATCTTTGGAGATGGAGCTGAAAGAAAAATCAAAGGCAAGGGTACAACCAGTGGTGAATCTCAACCAAGTCTGAAGGATGTGTATCTTGTTGATGGTTTGAAAGCTAATCTTATCAGTGTTAGTCAACTGTGTGATGATGGATTGGATGTAACTTTCACCAAGGATGGCTGCAAGGCTGTTGACAAATAGGGTAGTGTTAAACTTCAAGGTCAGCGATCTGGTCATAACTGTTACATGTGGAACTTATCTGATTCACTGGAGTCAAATCAGAAAGATGCTACAGTTTCAGAATGTGTACTGAGGCAGAGAATTTCTGTTGGTTGCAACCTACAGCAGTCTGGAAACGGTGAGAATCACTTCCAACAAGAGGTTATAGGAAGGATTCAGGAGGGCAAAGTTACCAGGTCTGCTGATGTTATTGATGAGTTGAAGATATTCAACAACCGTGTGTCTATTTAACAGGAAAGTGTACAAAGGATTCAAGAGGACATAGTTATCAAGTCTGTTGATGTTGTTGTTAAGTTGCAGGAAATAGTCAAGGTGAGTCTTGATGATGTGTATGTTCAATGGTTGATTATTCAAAGACCTGTTGAGTATAGAAACAAGGTACATAGTGTTGCTGAGTTATCAGGTCAGGATACTGTGTTTTATACTTCAATCACTCAGTTGTCTGGAGGGATTCAGGGGAGTAGAATTCTTGAGAGCAAATTAACCAACAGTTGGTTGGTGAACAATGAAGAACTAGAGTTTTTGAATTGCGAGGATACTTGGATCGTAGCTCCGATATCTGATTCCATGAATGATACAACTTCAAAAGAACTTGTCTTGAAATGGGTCTTCAAGAACAAGAGAGATTCACAAGGTCATGTTGTGAGAAACAAAGCACAGTTAGTAGTTCAAAGACCAGAAGTAGATCGGATACACTCGACAGCTTCACCTTATCCTGAGGTAATCAGTTGATTGATTGGGATTGCATGTGCGCATGATTTCAAGTTGTACCAGGTGGATGTTAGGAGGATTGCTCAGTATGGATTCTTTCAGAAGATTGTTGACATAGAACAACCAGAGTCATCATGATCATGTTTACTGGCTGAGATAGTAGTTTCAAGTCTTGAAAATATGGTCGAAGAACTGGATACAAGTGTGTGATGTGGTTCTTGCTTAAACAAGGGTACATACAAGACATAGATGATAAAACGCTGTTTGTTCATAGTAACTCAGGAGGGATGGTAGTTGCTCAGATCAGTGCATGGATAGTAATCTTTGGTGTTACATGTTAGAATCTGCTGAATCATTTCCTGAGCAGTATGCTGTAAAAATTCAAGATCAGTGAATTTTGAAAACTCTTGGAGTATTTGGGATTAGAAATTCATCAGACGAATGATGGAGTGTTTATGTCCAAGTGCAAGTTGTGATCGATTCAGTGAGAATCCTAAAGTGTTACATATGAGAGCTGTTGAAAGGGTCATAAAATATATCAAGGGCACAAAGGTTATGGGTTTATTGTACTCCAAAAGAGACGACAGAAACAAGACATGTCTGAATACATCTCTGGAAACTGATGCAACAGAGCAACTGGAACAAGCCTCTGAGGACACAGCAGTTGTGCGTGTAGGAAATTCAGTTGTTTCAATCACTCAGGTGCATCGGAATCACTCTAAACAAGATGTTATAGTAGAGATTCAGGGGGGGGGCAGAGTTACCAGAGGAAAACAGATTGATTTCAAACAGATCGTTGGCAAGCATCAGAAGGATGATAAAGCAGAGGACAGCCGAACGCAGACAACTGAGGTGGTTCAGTTTGCGTGTTTTGTGTCCAGCCTAGAACCAAAAAATCACAAAGAATAATTGGTTGATGAATATTGGATAGATGCTATGCAAGATGAACTGGAGCAGTTTGAACGCAATGATGTGTGGGATCTGGTGATTAGGCCACAGGATGCTAATGTGGTTGGCACGAAATGAATTTTCAAGAATAAGACTGATGGAAGTGGAGCTGTGACTAGGAACAAGGCTCGTTTGGTTGCTCAGGGGTATTCTCAGGTTGAAGGAGTGGATTTTGATGAAACCTTTGCACCTGTTGCAAGGCTTGAGTCTATCAGGTTCCTGTTTGGAATGGCTTGTGCACTGAACTTCAGACTACATCAGATGGATGTGAAAAGTGCGTTCTTGAATGGTATTCTACAGGATGAAGTGTATGTAGAACAACCAAAAGGGTTTGAAATTTCAGGTAAATTGGATCATGTTTACAAGCTGAAGAAAGCCTTGTATGGACTGAAGCAAGCACCAAGAGCCTGTGGTTTACTCATTGTACAGATCTATGTTGATGACATTGTGTTTGGTTCTACATGTCAAAAACTTGTTGATCAGTTTGTGGAGAAAATGACTCAGGAGTTTGAGATGAGTATGTGTGGTGAGCTTACATACTTTCTAGGGTTGCAAGTTAAACAGACGGATGAGGGGATATTCGTCATACAGAGTATATACTCCAAAGGGCTGATCACACGGTTTGGTTTGGACAAGTGTAAAGAAGCAAGGACTCCAATGGGAGTAAATGAAAAACTCTCAAGGGACGAGTTGGGAGAAGATGTGGATGAGAAACTCTACAGAGGAATGATTGAGAGTTTGCTGTATCTAACAGCAAGTAGACCAGACATCTGTTTGGCTGTAGGAGTTTGTGCAAGATATCAGGCAAAACCTAAGATGTCACATCTCTTGGCTGTGAAGCGGATCATCAAGTATGTCAAGGGAACAGTCAACCTGTGTATCTACTACACCAAGGATACAAACAAGAGCTTGATGGGTTATTGCGATGCTGATTAGGCTGGGTCCTTAGATGATCGTCGAAGCACAAGTGGTGGTTGTTTCTTCATGGGCAATAATCTGATCTCGTGGCACAGTAAGAAGTAGAACAGTGTATCACTGTCAATAGCAGAGGCTGAATACATTGCACTTGGAAGTGGCTACACTCAACTCATGTGGATGAAACAGATGGCTGCTGACTATGGTATGTTCTCTGATTCTTTGTTGATTTATTGTGATAATGAGAGTGCAATTAACATAGCAAAGAATCCTGTTCAACATTCACGCACTAAGCATATTGATATTCGACATCATTTCATTCGTGAGCTAGTTGAGGAAAAACTGATTGTGGTAGACCATGTAAGCATTGATTATCAACTTGCTGATTTATTCACCAAGCCTTTGGATTTTAACAGATTTGTTAATATAAGAAAGGCAATTGGTGTGTGTGAGGTCTAATGTTTCTTTGTAAGTAATGTTGGTCAAAGACAGGGACAAATGCTAGAACAGGCCATGAAAATCCTAAGGATGTATAAAGAGTCAGCAGTCTTTACAAACAAAGGTGTGTGGAAAAGAGCTGCCTGTCATGCCGGTCTAGGGTCATGTACTTAAAATGTTGCCATGAAGAAGGAGGTGAAAGAGCTGAGAAGAGGCATTAATGTGCATTCTAATCAAAAGAGTACCAGATGATTTAAAAAAAAAAAAAAAAAAAGGTTAAACATCTGGTACGTCTCCAACAGAGCCCTGAGGAAATCAATAATCAAGGGAATGCACAAACATCAGCGGTTGAGAAGTCAAGTGATATTGCTGATGTAAATCACGAGATTCAACAGAAGATCTTTCACATCATACATTGTGAAGATCATCCATATCTGTTGGATCTAGGCTCAAGGATGTGTATCATGAGAAAGTCAAAGAAAAATATATGTGACTTGATACACTCTTTATTTTGCACTTTTCAAAGAAAATTCCAGCTGCCTGCTTCACGTTGATGATAACTCTAAGACTAAAGGCATGACAGTGCGAAAGACTAGCCACTAAACCCAGATCTGACTTTTGAAGATTCAAAGAGGTTATGATAGTTTCTGGTATGAGTCGTGAACAAGTGGCTGATTTACAAAGTATTGAACAAGACTCAATGGAGTGTGAGATGTTGATTGTCAGGTAAACTTGCATGAGTACTATAATTATGGGTCACTTACTGGGTCATGAATGAATATTATTGTTGATGCATGAAAAATATTATAAGTGAATGATTAATATTTGTGCTCATCAGATTGGTGATGTCTGGGCAAGGATTCGATGGCATATGTGCACTAATCATTTTTGCTTGAGTGTGTCAGGCTCGATAGTTTACAGGTCCAGTCAAAAGCCCATATGTTTCTCAGGCCCGAAAGTTGAAAGGTCGCAGCGGTTCTTCATGGGCGATTATTCAGGGAATTAGGATTGCCACTAATCACCGAGAAATCAGGGATTTGAGCGTTTAAATCACAGAGATCTCTCCAAGAATCAGGCATTCGCAAACTCAGATCACAGAGAGAAAATCAAATTCCACAAAATTCTCACAAACGATGGCATCTCAGAGATCAACACCATCGCGATTTCCTATGGATGGACAGACAGCTGATTCCGATGCATACGAAGCTGCTGTGGATCCAAACACGGCCATAGAGGTTTATCAAGAGTCCACCGCATCTCCTATGATCGATCCTAGTGAACTTCCAGCCCCACCTGTGCTCGGTGAAGTAGTGGAAAGCTTGAATGTAGGGTCCAAAGCCCCCGAACAGTCACGAAGTAAAACCCGTGCATCTGTTGTTATTCCCAAGACGGAAAATCCAGACCACCGAGAGGGGAGTCTCCACAGACAGTGGACCTGACCGACTCTCAGGAGACTGTTCCGATCAGCCAGGGACAGGAAACAGCAATTGCCTCTCGTCTCAAGAAGAGGAAGGAATCTGAGTCCTCAATCTCTAAAGCTGTGATAAGGACGAGATTAACGAAAGATAAAGGGGTTGCATTGAAGGAGCCCTCTGAAACCTTCGACAGAAAGCGGTTCATGTCGCTAGATGCTCAGAAGAAGTGCGCTGTCCTGAAGACCAGCAAATTCATCGAAGAGAAGGAAGTTTCCTTCGGTGATGATGACGCAATCAGAGATTTGATTGAGGGAGCCGGGATGGTGGACACGGTTCAGAATCTGCAGGACTTTGATGATCAGATCTTGAGGGAGCTCTGGGCCAATCTGCCGAGTGTCAAAGTCGAGACAACTTCAGTGAATGTTCTTGTTAGAGACTGGGTCTACAAGTTCTCCCTTACACGGATCAACTCTCTGTTTCTGTTGGGGTGAAGCAGAAGAGAAAGGCAATGAGTTTCGCCCTCTGAGTGCTTTAGGATGCACTGTTAGCAGGTAAATAATTCCCATAACTCAGCTTACTGTTGTGATACATCTATCTGTTTTTAACCTAGTTGTTCACTCAAGCAGGGGGAGATGATTCTGGTTTTTGATATGATTTTGATAATGCCTATTGCTAGGGAAGTCTTTGCTTTAGGGGGAGAATCATTATTTGTGGGGGAAACTTAACGTTTTCAATTGGTTGATTGTAGGTTGATAGTGATTTGGAATATGCCAATTGATTAAGTTTAGTTAGAGAACTATTAAGAACTTGGTTTCCGCTGCAGCCCGTTGTGGTTTTGATTTTTAGGTTCTTAAACATAGTTCTGTTTGAACAAGCTGTTACCTGAGTATGCTAGATGATGTTGTTTCTTTGTCTAGATATTGCTTGTTCTGTTTTAGGTTGGTTTTTTGGTTTGAGTGTCTTTTTAGGTTTAACCAGAAGGATGCTTGAGTATCAAACTAGGCTAAAAAGGGGGAGATTGAAGATGCAGATCTGGACAGCCAGCTGATGTTGAAGACAGCCAGCTGATGTCATCAGGAGTCTGTATCTGCCTCAAGAGTCTGTATGCTGATGTGGACATGTAAGCTGACGTGGCGAAGCTAGATATGATGGTGTGACGAGCCAAGAAAGTTGTAGCTGACTTGGCAAAGAGATAAAGACTTGAGTTGTGTAGAGATTCACTAGATATTCTCTAGCACAATTTAAGGAAAGGATAAACTTGAGGAGCAAGTTTATTCATTTTTTGTGGAAATTCATGGAGATCCTATGTAGTAGGGTTTCGTGGGTGTATATAAAGTTTAGGGTGAGGCCATGAGCCGCTTGAGCACTCCTAAACTATATGTGTGAGATTTGTAACTTCGAAGCTAAGAAAAAAGAGCTTAGAAGGTGAGTGTTCAGGTCTCTGTGTGTATCACGGGCAGATGATTAGAACGCAGAGATCTGCATCAACTAGGATTTTGTTATCTTCGTGTGGGTAGATACATAACTAGGGTTGATTTGGTTGTTACTCGATCTTGAGATCTTTGAGCGGATTGGTTCAAGGGAGAGTTAGAGCTTAGGACTTGTTTTAGTCGGGTCCAATCCTATTGAGCGGGATAGGTTGAGTAAGAGCCAAATAAGTGAACTCTTTAAATGTTGTAAAGATAAACTTATAATAAAACAAGTAGATAAGCGTTGGCTTGGCGCATTCCAAACGAAATCAGTGTGCTGTGTTACCCTCTATACCTTTACACTCTCTGCTAAGGAATCGCTAATTCTCGCCGTTAAGTCATGCTCTAATACTTTTTCTCGTCTTTAAATTCTTTCGATTTCAAAACCTGGAATTGAAATTCGCCTGCTTTCTTAGTAGTTGGTGATAATTAGGTTGAAGTTAGTATTGTGAAATTTCTCAGATTGCTTAGATGGATTCACACAGGTTGCGATTATGAAAAAATTTAACAGCTTTTTGATGGATTCTATACCCAAAAAAATGTAACAGCTTTCAGATTGCTTTGATGGATTCTATACCTAAAAAAAGGAAGATGATATTTATTAATATACTCTTTTGTGTGTGTGTGTGTGTTGCAGGGCTAGTGAACTTTTGTGTTACGGTGGGTGAGTCTCATAAGGAGCAAGATGCCAAAACAATTGCTGAATGGGTACGTCCATGACTTTTTGTTTTTTTGGTGTTGGTGGTTCGATGATAGTCTTAGGTTTGGTAAAAAGTTAATTGATTGCTTATAGCTTTAAATAAATTATTGACTAGGATTGTGATGCTTATTGACTATGATTGTGATGGTTACTCTTTTTGGGGGTTATGCAGAGTTCTGGGAAATCTTTGGTTCTTGAGAGTCTAGTTGGGAGAGATTTTCTTCCTAGAGGATCTGGTTTGTGAATTTTAAACCGTCTTCCATTTTCTCTTCTTATGTGTTTGTAAATAAAGTAAGGTGCTTTGATTTTGAGGAAGAAGTATTGTTTGTGCAGGTATCGTTACGAGACGGCCTTTGTTGCAGCTTCATAAGACGGAGGATGGAACAGAGGAGTATGCAGAGTTCCTCCATCTTCCTAAGAGGCAGTTCACAGATTTCGGTATGTCTTTATAACTTATGATAATGGTTTATAACTTTTTTTTTGGCTGCAATATCATATATGTTTCCACACCTGAGTTGTAGTTGATGATAATGATTTAAATTATCCAGCAAAACTACCAAATTGATTACAGTATCAAACCAGATATTTGGTTCGAGACCACTGAGGTAGGATTTTGGTTTGCCTTGTACTAATATAATGATTTTAATTCCAAGGTTTTGTATGAACCGTGAGTTTTAATGTCTTGTTTCTAATTACAGAGACAAAAATAGTTATCATAAAGAAAATGGTTGGTATGAGAATTGAGAAGAGTCAAGTGGGCTTTGTCGGCACAACCAAACAACACAACTGACAAGTTTGTATCCACAAGTTTTTATTCATGTTTAAAATGTTTTTATGTCATGTATGATTTGAAAATCTATGTTTCATTGTTAAATAATAAATTCTATTTACAATAAAATATATATATTTTTTTTTAAGAACCCTTAATGGAATTCTCCTTTGGAGCACGTTAAATCTAAAGTTTTTATGAAAAGTTCTTAACTCTAAATCTATAATTAAAAAATAACATTAAATTTTTAAGAACCTTTTATAAGTTTTTCAATTGATCATGCTCTAATACCGATTGACAGTTTTTGCGAACTTGCTTCTCCATATTAGATGATATCTTTAAATTTTTGTTCATCATTAATGAAACTAAAATTTATGAATATAAAATGCATGACTGAGTTGTATTTTCTAGGCACTCTCCAGTTTCCTTAAACAAGAAGAGTAGAATCAAAAGATAATAAAATAAAAACGGTCGTCCAATGGACCTCTCACTAATTCAAGGCATGTCTCTGCCCCTCTATTTTCTATTAACATTCTTCTTTTTCTTCTTTGCCACCACAAAAACGCGGAGGAGCTCTAGCCGCGGCAACACGCTTCCGCCGGTCCTCCGACACTGCCACTGGTCGGAAACATATTCCAACTCGGATTAAATCCTCACCGTTCACTTGCTGCCTTTTCGAAAACGTACGGACCTATAATGAGTTTGAAGCTTGGAAGGTTAACCGCAGTGGTTATATCTTCACCAGAAGCAGCTAAAGAGGCACTTAGAACACATGACCATGTCATGTCCGCTCGAGCCTTTAACGACCCCATTCGAGCCTTTGATCACCATAAACATTCCATTATCTGGGTTCCTCCCTCGGCTCATTGGAGGTAGTAACTCTATCTAAGATCAGCATTTCGTTTCTTTTAACTCTCTCTGTGTTTGAAATCCTCTGTCTACCAAACTTTAATTTGGTTATAACGAGTTTTACGTGATTATATCCAAGAAATCAAAATTTAAACCTGAAACTAAAATGAAAGGGATGTTTCTGTAGAAAATGAAAAAAAAAAAAATCTCTTTGTGTTGGATTTAACAGGAGTTTAAAGTTTATATCTATACACACATGATTCGCCACAACTCTATTGAAGATCTGTATTGTATGCATCTTCAGGTTTCTGAAGAAAACAATAACGAAATATTTGTTATCACCGCAAAACCTTGACGCTATACAATCTTTGAGGATGAGAAAGGTGGAGGAACTAGTGAGCTTAGTAAACCAATTTTGCGAGAGAGGAAAAGCGATTGACCTGGCTCGTGCGTCCTTCGTCACATCTTTCAATATCATCTCAAATGCTCTGTTTTCTGTAGATTTAGCGACGTATGACTCCAACACGTCGTCTTACGAATTCCACAATACGGTGGTTCACCTGATGGAGATCTCCGGTAAACCTAACGTAGGAGACTATTTCCGGTATATGAGGTTTTTTGATTTGCAAGGTACTCGAAAAGAAGCGGTGCTCTGCATAGAGAGATTGTTTAGGGTTATCCAGGAATTCATCGATGCTCGGTTGGCCAAAAGATTGTCTCAGACAGAGACAGAGGCTTCGAGTATCGATATGCTAGACTCCCTCCTGGATCTCACACAGCAAAACGAAGCAGAATTAACCATGAATGATATCAAACACTTGCTTCTCGTAAGTCTTCCACTAGCACCCATGGCAAGATTAAGATATTATTGGAATGCAGTATCATCTATTAATCTCTTTTTGTGACAGGATGTGTTTGTTGCGGGCACAGATACAAACTCTAGTACAATGGAGTGGGCGATGACGGAGTTATTCCGTAGCCCGGAGAAGATGGTCAAAGCTCAGAGTGAGATACGGCAAGTGATTGGTGTAAACGGTGTCGTTCAAGAATTTGATATCCCGAGGTTGCCTTACTTACAAGCAATTGTGAAAGAGACTCTTCGTTTGCATCCTCCAGCAGCTTTGATCCCTAGAAAATCAGAATCCGATGTTCAAATTTTGGGTTTCCTCGTTCCTGAGAACACTCAGGTTTATTTCATACTTATTTTTACCACGCCAACATTCATTACCTTATAATAACTTGGGATGCACGTTAGCGGAGTCAGAACTTTATGGTTGGGGTATATGGTTTTTTTGTTTTGGTTGTTTCAGTTTGAATTGTTCTGTTAAAGATAACAAATAGAAACCCAACTTAATTTGGTTCTTTTCGGTTTGAATAGAAAAGTAGAATTAGTTCGATTTTGGTTTGGTTTGATTTGGTTAAAGACTTCCTTCTCTGTTATTCGAGATTAGGTTTTGGTGAACGTATGGGCGATAGGACGTGACTCGAGTGTGTGGGAAAATCCAATGAAGTTTGAGCCAGAGAGGTTCTTGTTACGAGAAACCGATCTAAAAGGCAAAGACTTCGAGCTGATACCGTTTGGATCAGGACGAAGGATGTGTCCGGGAATCTCGATGGCTCTTAGGACAATGTATATGGTGCTTGCCTCTCTTCTCTATTCCTTTGACTGGAAGCTTCAAAACGGTGTCGTCCCTGAAAACATGGACATGAGCGAGGCCTTCGGTCTTACCTTACACAAGGCCAAACCTCTTTGTGCCGTACCCATCAAGAAAACTATGTCTATGTGATTTTCATATTACAAAAAAAAATTGCACCAATAATTGTTATTTGTATGTTCCTTGTGGAGCTAACTAGTAACTCCTATCAAACATATACAATTATATGGACCCTTTCGTATGCCTCCGTCTATCTGACGCTTAGAGTGGGACCGACGGTTCTCAATAAATGTATTTCTATCAAGGGCGTGTTTGGAAACACATATTTAAATAGATATTGGATAATATCATTGACTCAATTGTCGTTCATACAAGACAAAAAGCTCAAACCTTTCAAAAATGTAAACCACAAATTGTTTTTTTAATAATGTATAGTAAATAATATGATAATTTAAGAAGTTTTTATAATATAAAAAAGAAATAAAAAATAGAAAGAATTTATGCATTCATTTTTTGCTGTGATTCAAATGTACATATTATAATAAATTTGATAGTTTATATAGAGAAAAGAAATGAAGAGATGTATAGTGATGGTGGTCTCCACACAAATATTTTACACCATCTATTTATTAGTGGGATGTGTTAGTGATTTACAACATTGATTTCTTAGTGGAATGTGTTAGTTGATTTTGATTTTCATAACACTCCCCCTTGGAAACCAGTGTCACTATTGTCTCTTGTGCAATATTTATTGTTGCTTCGTTAAAAACTTTTTCAGGAAAACCCAGTGGAAAAAACCATAGAAGGTAAAAAGAGTACAACCTCGCAAGCTCTCCCTCGAATGATCATGATCACATCTTACAAGTCCTTTTGATGACGCATTCCAATATTATGGACATGTTTCCTGAACATAGTGGTCGGTAATGATTTCGTGAAGAGATCTGCAGAATTATCGGATGATTGAACATATCTTATTTCAATATCTTTATTCACCACGAGTTCTTGGGTATATGAAAAGAACTTTGGAGTGATATGTTTGGTTCTATCACTTTTGATATATCCTGCCTTCGTCTGAGCAACACATGCAGCATTGTCTTAATACAAGATAGTTGGCTCCATATTCATACAAATTCCACTACTTGATTGGATGTGTTGACTCATTGAACTTAGCCATACACATTCTCTACTTGCTTCATGGAGTGCGATGATTTCAGCATGGTTTGAAGAAGTAGCTACAAGCGTCTGCTTCTGAGAACGCCAAGAATTAGCGGTACCTCCAACTATGAACACATATCCCGTTTGTGATCGAGTTTTGTGTGGATCTGATAAATATCCTGCATCTACAAAACCAATCATTTGACCATTTAAATTCTTAGGGTAAAATAACCTTAGATAAGTAGTCCCTTGAAGGTAACGAAAGACATGTTTAATTCCATTCCAATGTCTTCGTGTAGGAGACGAACTAAACCTGGCTAAAAGATTAACAGAAAATGAAATATCAGGCTGAGTGTATTTTGCAAGATACATAAGGGCTCCAATTGCACTTAGATACGGTACTTCAGGACCAAATATCTTTCTTTTTCCTCAGATGGTCGGAATGGTTCAGTTTCAACATTAAGTGCTCTCACGACCATTGGAGTATTAAGAGGAGTTGCCTTATTCATATTAAAACGTTTTAACACTCTTTTAATATATGTGAATTGATGCACAAATATACCCTTTTGAATATGTTCAATTTGTAGGCCAAGACAAAACTTTGTCTGTCCGAGATCTTTCATCTCAAATTCTCCTTTTAAATAGTTTGTTGCTTTCTGTAT
The DNA here is from genome assembly GCA_900406565.1 of Turritis glabra. NCBI lineage: Eukaryota > Viridiplantae > Streptophyta > Magnoliopsida > Brassicales > Brassicaceae > Turritis > Turritis glabra. The sequence goes on from OVBN01000025.1 coordinate 180,041, forward strand.
TTCTGTTTGAGTCTCAATTATATTTAGATCATCAACATATACCGCGATTATAACAAATCTGGATGTTGTTTTCTTGATGAAAACACATAGACATATAGGATTATTCATATATCCTTCTTTAGTTAAATGTTCACTGAGACAATTATACCACATTCGTCCAGATTGCTTTAACTCATATAATGATCTTTACAATTTTATTGCACATAACTCCTTGGGTTTAGATTTTAATACTTCTGGCATATTAAACTCACCGGGAACTCTCATATAGATATTTGTATCTAATGATCCATATAAATATACTGTACCGACATCTATGAGACGCATCTCTAGATTTTCGCCAGCCGCTAGACTCATCAAAAATCTAAACGTTATTGCATCAATAACGGAGAAATATGTTTCCTTATAATCAATCTCTGATTTTTGAGAAAATCCTTGAGCTACGAGACGAGCCTTAAATCTCGTAATTTCATTTTTCTCATTTTGTTTTCTAACGAAAACCCATTTGTATCCAACTGGTTTCACATCCTTAGGTGTGAGTACAATAGGTCCGAATACATTTCGTTTATTAAGTGAATCAAGTTCGACTTGTATGACATCTTTCCATTTTATCCAGTCATGTCTCTTTTAACATTCATATACAGACTTTGGTTCAAGATCCTCGTTTTTCTCATCTATTTCCCTTGACATAAGGTATGAAAAAAATCATCAACTTCATCGATTTTATTTCGTTTCCATATATTTCCATTATGGATATAGTTGATGGAAATTTCATGATTTCCTTCCGGCTCACGATGTTCAATATTGTCATTAGACTCATGATTTGTTTCTTCCAAAATGCATTCTGCTATTTTGGGAATATCAACCTTTTCAACTTCCTTTCGTTTACTAGAATTTTTGTTCTTAGAGCCAGCTGGTCTACCACGCTTCAATCGTGTTCTAGACTCACGTGTATCATCTGCTCTTCCACGTTCTTGTGGTATTTCAATTCGAGCAGAAATATTTGCAGCTGGTATATATGATTTAGTTACCGTTTTAGTATCGGCAAATGCATTCGGAAGTTGATTTGCTATACTTTACAAATGCATAATTCGTCGAACTTCTATTTCGGACTGTTTTGAAGGAGGATCAATGTGTAACAGAGTTAGTATACACCATTTGATATCTTTGCCTACTTGCTTATTTTCTCCCCTAGAACCGGGAATACTTTTTCATCAAAATGACAATCGGCAAAACGTGTCGTAAAGACATCACCTGTCATTGGTTCTAGGTATCTTATAATTGAGGCAGAATCACAGCCAATATATTCCCAACCTTCTTTGTGATCTTATTTTTATACGTTGTGGTGGTGCTATAGGCACATACAACGCACAACCAAAAATTCTTAGATGGTATATATTTGGTTCTCGACCAAATGTTAACTGCACTGGAGAATATTTATGATATGCACTTGGTCTTATCCGAATGAGTGCTTCTACATGCAATATATCCTGTCCCCATACTGATGTTGGAAGTTTTGATCTCATGATCAATGGTCTTGCAATCCATTGCAAACGTTTAATTAATGATTTCGCCAAACCATTTTGTGTATGAACATGGGCTACAGGATGTTCAACTTCAATTCCCATTGCCATGCAATAATCATTAAATGTTTGAGATGTAAATTCACCAACATTGTCTAGTCTAACTCTCTTAATGGGATAATCAGATAACTGAGTTCTTAATTTGATTATTTGAGTTAGGAATCTCGCAAATGCCAAATTTCGAGATGACAATAGACAAACATGTGACCATCTGCTAGATGCATCAATCAACACCATAAAATAGTGGAGTGGTCCACATGGTGGATGTATCGGTTCACAAATATCGCCTTGGATCCGTTCAAGGAACTTTGGTGATTCTTTATCAATTTTGGTTGGCGATGGCCGTATGATCAATTTTCCAAGAGAACATGCAGCACATGTCATTTTATTTTCATGATATACCTCATGAGTTTTCAGTGAATGACCATGTGAGGTCTTTATAATTTTTCGCATCATTGTGGTGCCTAGGTGACCAAGGCGATCATGCCATAATGTGAAATCTTCTGAATTTCTTTTGATCACAAGATGGGTATCTATTGCATCTATATAAGTATGATGCAAACCAGAATAAAGTTCTGGGAATTTTTCCAGTATTTGTCTTTTTCCAGCTTTATTAGAAGTCATATATATGTACTTCTTTCCTTCCTCAGTAGTAGACTGAGTTTCATCCCATTGAAGGTATATATCTTTGAAACTCAACAAATTCCTTTTAGAATTTGGAGAATATAAAACATTTCTTATGGAAAACTTTGTTCCATTAGGCAATACAAAATTAGCTTTGCCACTTCTTTTAATCACGTCCGTAGGACCCGATATTGTATTGACAATAATTTTTTTCGGTTTTAACTAAAAGAAAAATCTTTTATGTCTCAGAATAGTGTGTGTTGTCCCACTGTCTGGTATACAAATTTCTCTGTTATCTTTTCTTGCTATTGTTTTGTAAGAACCTACATCCATTTATGTAATTAACATAAACATTAATAAATATAAGCACATTTTATTGATACAGAAAGCATGAAATAATTGTACATTATTTTATTTTAAAAGACAACATTATCTGAAAATAACTGAAAATACATAATACTTATATAATGACATTATTGGAGACTCATTCACTTGTCTCATTATATAGCATTTCACTTTCCAGTAAAAATGGTTTCATCGAAATCATCAATGAACATTATCTGAAAATAACTGAAAATACATAATACTTATATAATGGCATTATTGGAGACTCATTCACTTGTCTCATTATATAGTATTTCACTTTCCAGTAAAAATGGTTTCATCGAAATCATCAATGAAGTCGGAAGCGTCAAGGTGTGTTGTACCCTCGAAGTGTTCCATGAGATTCACTTCTTTCCCTTTTCCTTTTAAGAATTTTTTGTATAATTTACAAAGATGTTCAGGGGTTCGACAGACATGAACCCAGTGCCTTTTTGATCCACATCTATAACATATGTTATCATGTTTTTGACTGGTACTTCCTTGGGATTCTTTTCCTTTCGGATTTTATTCAGGTCAAACCCAAGTATATGACACTCTGTTTTGGAGGTTATAGGATTTACCACGTCCCCATTTAAATCCACGACCACGACCACGGCCATGACCACGACCTTGACCACGACCTCTATAGATTTGATTTTCTCGCTCTAGATATTCCATATCCGATGCATTTGTTGCATTCACTTCAGGAAATGCTTTGGTTCTAATGGGTTTAGCATTATGATTTTTAATGAGGAGCTCATTATTCTTTTCCGTAAGCATGAGCGTCACAATTAGCTCATAAAATCTTTTGTATCCGCAATTTCTGTATTGCTCTTGCAACATTTAGTCGTTTTTGTGGAAAGTGAGGAAAGTTATATTGAGCATTTCTGCTTCGCTAACAGGCTTTCCACAATATTCTAACTGTGCCACTATTCTCAGCATTGCGGAGTTATAATGCTCCACCTTTTCAAAATCTTGGAATCGTAGATTATTCCATTCATCCATGGCATGTGGAAGCGTTATTGCCTTTTGGTTATCAAACCTATTTTTTAGTGCTTTCCACAGCTCTGCAGGGTCTCTTGTCCGCGCATAATCATGCGTCAGATTATCATCTAAATGTTTTCTGAGAAAAATAATTGATTTCGCCTTCTCTGGAGGAGACGAAGTATTTTTTTCTTTTATTGTCTCAAATATTTTTTCTATTTCTAGATGGAGCTCTGCATTGGTTGTCCATGCTATATAATTTGCTCCATTTATATGTAGAGCCGGAAACTTGAGTTTCTCGATGTTTGTCATTTGATTTCTAAAACAAAATAAAAAAAATATTATTATTAGAGATTTTATTTAATTTAAAACGCTTGTATAAGTAGCGTAATTACAAGAAATACAATTACATAAAAAAATAAAATAGCAACCATTAAAAATTCTTCGGGAGAGAATTCTTCAAAGATTAAACTATAAATTGCAACAACTATAAAACCATAAACAAAAATTACAAATGGATGAACCATTTTTCTTATAAAAACAAATTATTTTCTTAAAGAAGATTTTGAGAGAGAGATAAAACTTTTGAGTGAGATGGATGAATAAAAATGAGTGTATTTATAGATTGAAAAAATATTATTGCTAGCCGTTATATATCCGTTTGAATTTGGAAAAAAATAAGTTAAAAATCTCTTTATATATATATATATATATATGACCGTTTGAGATTTAAAATATTAAAAAAATATTAAAATAAATATTGTAATAAATAATCAAGAATAATATATATATAAGATTATATATAGGTGGCCAAACCTCTTTTTATAACATTGATAATATAAACAATAATATAATAATGATCTGGTGATTAAATCATCTATATTAAAATGATAAATAATAAGCATTAAATAAATTATGATGATTAAAATCATCCAAGTTAAAATGATAAGCATTAAATAAATTATGGTGATTAAAATCATCCATGTTAAAATGATAAGCATTAAATAAATTATGGTGATTAAAATCATTCATGTTAAAATGATAAATAATAAGCATTAAATAAATTATGGTGATTAAAATCATCCATGTTAAATTAAAACAAGGGGCGGCCGAGCCGCGCTCCGATAATAATAAATAAATAAAATTAAAAAAAACATAAATTAACATAAATATTAATTAATACTAACCCTTTGTTTTTTTTTCTCTTTTCGTATGAGAGCGGTTGAGTTTTTTTTTTTTTCGGGATAAAAGCGATTCGTGCTGATAACGTGTTGTAATAATGTATCGTAAATAATATGATAACTTAAGAGGTTTTTGTAATATAAAAGAAAAATAGAAAATAGAGAGAGTTTATGCATTTATTTTTTGTTATGATTCAAGTGTACATGTTATAATGAATTTGATGGTTTATATAGATAAGAAATGAAGAGATGTATAATGATGGTGGTCTCCACACAAATGTTTTACATCATCTATTTATTAGTGAGATGTGTTAGTGATTTACACCATTGATTTCTTAGTGAAATGTGTTAGTTGATTTTGATTTTCATAACATTTTTTTCCTTTATAGAGATAATACTTTCAACTCTTGATCATTTATCGACCAATTTGATGTACAATCATGAAACTTTTGATCAACTGCTGAAATAATAGTCTAAATGGTACTTACAATAAATATTAGTTTGCATGGAGCTTAATGGAAAACTAGTTTTTTAGCACTAATACGAAATAGAAATTAAAAACTATATCGGCGAAAGGATTTCAAAAGAGGAAACATAGTGGGTTTAGAAATATCGTCTCCGAGATTGAGTTGCCTGGGTAGAAGAAAACACATTTTCGATTTGATACGACAAGTTTGAACTCATTCACGAATACGTATCTCTTATGATTGGTCGGCAGTCTTTTAATTCCAACTTTATATGTTGGCATTAAGTGACAAGTGGCGCCTACTGGTATAAATTCTTGACCCTCTCACCGGTATGATGTATTTGGACCGTAAGTAGTAATCAATCTTGCTTTTTACACTAACATTTTAAAGTATTTAAACGGCTTTTGAAGCTTTGATAATTCACGCATTTCAAAGGAACTATTACTTGAGAAAAAAATGATGGAGATTATCTCTGGACAAGCTCTGTTTCTTCTCTTTTGCTTTATCTTATCATGTTTCCTTATTTTCACCACAGCAAGATCCCGGAGCTCTCGCAAGGTCGCTCCATCGCCTCCAGGACCTCTGCGACTGCCCATCATCGGAAATATTCACCTTGTCGGCAAAAACCCACATCGTTCATTCGCCGACCTCTCAAAAACATATGGACCAATCATGAGCCTTAAATTTGGAAGTTTAAACACAGTGGTCGTAACTTCACCAGAAGCTGCAAGAGAGGTTCTAAGAACATACGACCAAATCTTTTCTATCCGTAGCCCCCCTAACTCGATACGGTCCATTAGTCACCACGAGGTTTCCGTTGTCTGGCTTCCACCATCGTCATCTCGTTGGAGGTATAAATAGTATCGATTTTTATTTTTCTATGGTTTCAATTTTCTCAAGTGTTTTGATTGGTAATCCGAAGGATTATATTATTACGGAAAAAGTGTCAACATGATTCCGTGATTTCCCAAGCTCTAATTACATTTGTTATTATTTAATAGCTTTAATCACTCTTGTTATTGTTTAATATGTACTTATGTATTTGTATATATGCATAAGCTTCCATCTCACTAATTAATATGTATATCAGTTTTCAAACCTTACATATAATATCAATCACATAATTATATGGGATCTCTATGTATAACATGTGTAGAAATTTTGCAATTATGTAAATTCAATTACCAAAATAAGGAAAAAAATATTATCCGCTTTTTCTTGGGTAAACTTGTTCCAATGTTTTTTAGTCAAATTTGTACACTAAATAAATTCCGTGATTCAATTCCACATATCATTTTTTCACATTATGTTTGTTGACTAATATGTGGTGATGTTTATGTTTTGTTTTATTTAGACTATTGAGAAAACTATCGGCGACTCAGCTCTTCTCGCCGCAGCGTATCGAAGCCACGAAAGCGTTGAGGGTGAACAAGGTGAAAGAGCTTGTGAGCTTCATGAGTGAAAGTAGCGAGAGAGAAGAAGCTGTTGATATTTCTCGTGCAACCTTCATCACAGCTCTTAATATCATATCAAACATTCTGTTTTCTGTCGATCTCTGTAGCTACGACTCGAAAAAATTCAATGGGTTTCAGGACATGGTGATTGGTGTCATGGAAGCTGTCGGGAATCCAGACGCTTCTAACTACTTTCCATTTCTAACGTTTCTTGATCTGCAAGGTAATAGGGAGACTATGAAGGCATGCTCGGAGAGGTTGTTTAGAGTTTTCCGTGGGTTCATCAATGCTAAAATAGAGGAAAAATCATTGCGAAATAACCCTAAAGATGTGTGGGACAGAGATTTCGTGGATACGCTTCTCGATCTTACCGAAGGAGATGAAGCAGAGCTCAACACTAACGATATTGAACACTTTCTCTTGGTGAGTCTTACCATTTTGCAGATATTTGAAATCATGTGAATTAATATGTAAAATAACTAGACATCACCAAGACTTTAAACTGTACGTATGTATCAGGACCTGTTTGCAGCGGGCACAGACACAAACTCTAGTACCGTGGAATGGGCAATGGCAGAGTTACTTCGAAACCCTGAGACAATGGCAAAAGCTCAGTCTGAGATCGACCGTGTGATTGGTCAAAAAGGTGTTGTTGAAGAGTCTGATATCTCAGAACTGCCCTATTTACAAGCAGTTGTGAAGGAAACTTTCCGGTTACATCCTGCTGCTCCGCTTCTCGTCCCACGAAAAGCGGAATCCGATGTGGAGGTTCTTGGATTCCTCGTACCTAAAGACACTCAGGTTTTGGTGAACGTGTGGGGCATTGGACGAGATCCGAGCGTGTGGGAGAATCCGACCCGGTTTGAGCCAGAGAGGTTTTTGGGGAAAGAAATCGACGTGAGAGGTAGAGATTATGAGCTTACACCATTCGGAGCCGGACGGAGAATCTGCCCGGGATTGCCTCTGGCTGTGAAAACAGTGCCTCTTATGATTGCTTCTCTTCTCTATTCCTTTGATTGGAAGCTTCCTAGCGGCGTTGCTTCTGAGGATTTGGACATGGACGAGAGCTTCGGTCTCACATTGCATAAGACCAACCCGTTACATGCCGTTCCCCTCAAGAAACGCGCCCTTAATTAGCCATTTAGTATATGTTTTTGTTTTTCTTTATAATTTCACAAACCAAATAATTAATTACCTGATTTCAATAAAAAATCATCTCAGAGATCAAAAAGTTTCAATCTTTTAGGCTTAGAAAGCTCTTCCTTCTGATAGAGTCTTTCAATCTATAGGAGATAGAGCAAAGAAAGCTCGCTTCTTTTCTCGATTGTAGAACTTTTTTCTCATGAGGTGGCAGGACCAATGTTGGTCCTGGATAGGGATGTTGTGGTGGGTAAAAAAATCCAACGAGTCTGAATATGAAATAAGTCCGTTTACCAAATGTCTGAATTTGAACAAATTTGATGGATTTTACGTTTAGTGGATAAATCCAAAAAAAAGTCGATGAATTTCGGGTTATCCTATAGATACTCAAATTTTATACTTGAGTTTTTCTTTTTAAATTTATATGTATTTGTATATTTTTATTTTTTTCATAATCATCTAAATCTATTATATATTCATTCAATTTTAATGCTGTCAAACAAAAAATATTCATCTAAATTTAATTTGTATTTTATAAAATTTGATAATATTATTTCGATTAATCACCCAAAAATGTTGAAAAAATTGGGTTGGATGAATCGTAGATTATGTTACACATTGATTACAATTATTAATTATAATCGAAACACCAAAAGTCAAAGGTTTCAAATTAGTAATTAGCTAGCTGCTAGCCAACTACAATACAAAAGCTTAACCAAAAACAAAACACAGATTTCCATATGCCTTTTCTCTTTTTCTTTTGATAGAAAAAACACAGACTTCCATATGCTTAAGTTAAGCACCTTAACCAGTACAAATATCTCTAAAGTCTAAACCATCCGAATTAGTTTTTGACCTGAATAAATTATTGTCAAAAATTTCAGATAAAGTTATATGATAGACGCATTCAATCTTCTACACAAACCAGTAGAAAAAAGCTTAAACCTCTCAATTAAAAATAACTCAAAAACTCAAACAATCTTCGCAAATTCAGAAGTCTGAAAATCCAAAAAAATGAAGAGAGATCTAAGCTGTAGCAGTAGCAGAGATATATAAAAAAAAAAAAAAAAACCAAAAACTCTCATTTACACAAAATCCGAGACAAAGTATGTGGATACCCAAAATTCAATAGGGTAAAACCCGATGTAAATAGGATCCGTCTGTTTAAAATCCAGTTTGTTTTTATAAAATACGGAATTATGAGCTTAAAATTATAAACGGGTTTTAGGTATCCAATAGATTTTTACCTATTATTAAGATCCCTGACCCTGGATTAAATCTTTAGCTCTATATGTGAATTTTCATAAACAATTAATTTTCTTTTTACTGTCCACCAATGTTTTTAAAACCGGACCGGAAGCCGAACCGGGAAAGCTTATGGATCATAGGTCAATATGGTTCGACCGGAGTTAACCGGATTCAATTGATTTTGATGATATTTTTATAAATAATAGATATGGATATGTCTTTTATTTTTGTTAATGACTACAACTATGATATAATTAGTAATACCAAATAAAATACTTTAATAATCATAATGCTAAAAAGACTTTTAAGTTTTAAGTAAACTAGAAAAGGTAATTACTAATTAGTAAAACTAATTGCGTTTGGTTTTACAAATTTTTTTTGAATCCGGTTTTATCCGGTTCGTTGGTTCATCGGTTTTTGGGTTTTTGGGTTTTTGGCGGGTTAATATGAGTTTTTTATCGGTTTAACTTCCTTTGGGTTTTGATACTAACCCAACCCGGGAAAGCTTCCGGTTCGCGGGTTAACGTGGTCCGACCGCCGGTCCGGTCCGGTCCGGTTTTAAAAACATTGCTGCCCACATATATACACCCATTTTTCATTAAATGCACATACACCAATTGCTCCCATCAATTTAATGCTTAAGAAGGGGAATCCTGTTTCCTAATATATATTTGTTATTTGAAAAAATAATCACGTTACATAATATTAGGAAGTCACAATCTCTTTTTTTCTTGCTATTGAAAAGTAGCTAATTATTGACTAAATCTTCATATTAAATCAAAAAGATCCTTTCGATCGGTTTGGGTTTTCTTCAACGAACTTGGTTCCCATCAGAAAAAAAGTGTGGAAAACAGTGGATCAAAGGAGGAAAATAACAATGAAGTAATGATCGGTGCATGAGATTTCGAAGAAAGGACTTTCTTCCGCCGTGTCCAATAATTTCAAGAAGATGAGACGCCTGAGTATGACACAACACGTAATTGAGTTTGAATTGATCTCTCGGTTGATATCTAATGGGATTATTATTAGAGCATCTCCAACGTTCACATAAGTTGGTAGTCTCTAGTATATATCATTTTAATAGTTTTATAATAAATACATTAATTATTTAAATTTTAAATTATAAAGTAAAAATTAAATCAATGATAGTTTGTCAGATGTGATCATCTTTTCTCATACGGTTTTTTAAATTTTTCGTTAAAAATTCCGTATCTTTTTCTTTCATCAACTTTTTTTTATTAATATAATTAGACCAGATACCCTCCATGTATTATTGATGGAAGTGCTCTTAGCAGCAAATTGAAGATCGGAAGATTATTACGGCGTTGTCCTAAACACTTGACCAACCGCTTTATGCTCTTTTCAATCTAAAACCTTGTGTGACAACAGAAATTCTTTTTTACGTAAATATCATATTTGTATTTTAGTGTCTAAAGGGATACGAATATGTACAACAAATAATTTTTTTTGTCATTATACAAAAAAACGGGAATATAAAATATCATAAGCTTTTCTACTTTAGCCCAAAACGTATACGATTTAATAACGACTATTTACGCCCTTTACTTACGTACATGTACGTAATCTATTGGACCGGTAGTTGGTCGCAATTTTTGTTTTTTCTTTGATTTTTTTCGTGGCAAGTTGATCTACCGGCAAGAATTTGGACCCCATCAACAATAAATATATTTTGAACGTGCAAAATATTTAAAAATTATATTGTTTTTAAAAAATTTTCGCCTTAACTTCTATTACTGTATAATCGTTAGATCCACCTTATCCACTAATTAATAATAAATTTTTTTAAAAAAATTAATATCTAATCTAATTACTTTTTGTATAATCTTGCATACTCTATTTATTTTTTATTGCAAATATAATACAATTATTTTTTGTTATTCAGATATTTAGATTGAGAGTTTGTGATGTTTTACAATAATTTATGTTCAAATTTTTATAAAAATCATAAAATTTTATCTTAAAAATACGTTTTCATATGGTTACTGTAATTTTAAAAATAATATTATATAAAAATTTAATTATAATGGATTAATATATTTTTAAAACATTAAAATAGTCTTAAAACTAGTTTCCGTTTAATTTTTAATTTTAATTTGACTTTTTGATTAATCTCTAGATCGAGACCGAGTGCCCAGATAGCGTTTAAGGACTTTTTGAACTAGGGAAAATATCATTTCCTTTGTTGTCGACTTCAGTTATCCCTATATATATCTACACCATATTTAGACCTTTTGTGTAGTTTTTAATCACTTTAGAAACACAAATGGACATCATCTCAGGACAAGCTCTGCTTCTCCTCTTTTGCTTTATCTTATCATGTTTTATTATCTTCACCACCGCAAGATCCCGACTAAGCCCTCGTCAAGTATCCCCGGCACCTCCCGGGCCTCCACGGTTACCCATCATCGGAAACATTCATCTAGTCGGAAAGAACCCACACCGCTCATTCGCAGACCTCTCAAAAACATATGGACCAGTCATGAGTCTTAAGCTTGGATATTTAAATTCAGTGGTCATAGCTTCACGGGACGCTGCAAGAGAAGTACTAAGAACACATGACCAAATCTTGTCCGGCCGGTACGCAAATGAAGCGGTAAAATCCAACAATCATCATGAATTTTCCGTTGCCTGGCTTCATCCGTCGTCTACTCGTTGGAGGTAACTGAATCTGAATTTTCTTTTTCTATGAGTTCTCTATTTAGTAACTATAGTTCCAGATCTCTAAAAATGATAATCTTTGGAATCCCGGATCTAAATAATTTTTGTAGTAGGTCTACAAATAGTAAAATCATTCTCCCCAAACGTAGTACTGGACTAGAACTCAAATTCGATAGCACTGAAAATACATCTTTTAAGTGGTTTAAGCTAACAGCCCTTGAGTTTTTATTAATGGTTACGGATCATCGTTTCTATTTATGTAATGTTTTTCAGGATGTTGAGGAAACTATCGGTGACTCAGCTATTCTCACCACAGCGTATCGAGGCCACCAAAGCTATGAGGATGAAGAGGGTGCAAGAACTTGTCAACTTCTTAAGTGAAAGCAGTGAGAGAGAAGAAGCTGTTGATATTTCTCGTGCATCCTTCGTCACAGCTCTCAATATCATATCGAACATTTTGTTTTCAGTCAATCTTGGTAGCTACGATTCAAAAAATTCCAGTGTGTTTCAAGAGTTGATGACTGGTGTCATGGAAGCTATCGGAAACCCAGACCTTGCTAACTTCTTCCCATTTATGAGGTTTCTTGACTTGCAAGGTAATAGTAAGAAGATGAAGGACTACTCGGAGAGGTTGTTTCAGGTATTTCGAGGGTTTTACGATGCTCGGATTGTGGAAAAATCATCACGGACAGACGAGAAAGATGTTTCGAGCAGCGACTTCGTGGATGCACTTATTGATCTCCACCAAGGAGATCAATCTGAAATCAACGTTAACGAGATTGAACACCTACTTCTCGTAAGTCTTAGCTTATTGCATAACATGATCTTATATTAGTTCACTGATATATAATATGTGCTTTTATGTGTCAGGATCTGTTTGCAGCGGGCACGGATACAACCTCTAGTACCGTGGAATGGGCAATGACGGAATTACTTCGAAACCCAACAACAATGACAAAAGTTCAAGACGAGATCAATCGTGTGATAGGCCAAAACGGTGTCATTCAAGAGTCTGATATCTCAGAATTGCCGTATTTACAAGCGGTCGTTAAAGAAACTTTCCGATTACACCCGGCTGCTCCACTTCTCCTCCCACGAAAAGCGGAAACCGACGCCGATATTCTTGGATTCCTGGTGCCTAAAAACACTCAGGTTCTTGTGAACGTGTGGGCCATAGGAAGAGACCCGAATGCGTGGGAGAATCCGAACCGTTTCGAGCCAGAGAGGTTTTTGGGGAAAGAGATTGATGTGAAAGGTAGAGATTATGAGCTTACACCGTTTGGGGCCGGACGTAGAATTTGTCCGGGAATGCCTTTGGCTGTGAAGACAGTGCCTCTCATGCTTGCTTCTCTTCTCTATTCATTTGACTGGAAGCTTCCAAACGGCGTCGGTTCAGAGGATTTGGACATGGACGAGACCTTTGGTCTCACATTGCACAAGACCAACCCGTTACATGCCGTGCCTCTCAAGAAATAAATTAATACTTCTTTTCTTTAATGTAATGATTTCATCACAAAACCATATGAATAATCAATCACCTTATGATTTGAATAAAACATACTTTTAAAAACCCTGTTTTTGTCGTCTCAGGCGTTTAGAACTCTAATGGTAATAGTTACAAACAGTAAATGAAAGAAAGAAAAAGTTTTTTTTTTTGGTCGGAAAAAGGGGATAAATCCCTAAACTTATTCAAAAATATAAACTTACAACTGAATCTTTCTAGGGCGCGCGGCGCCACTAGCATCCTCTAACAAAAGTAAACGAATATCATCCGGACAAGAATGAAACATATGAAATCCTAAAGACAACGAAAATGCATAGTTTGCTAATCCATCCGCCACGATTAGCCAGAAAGAAAGAAAAAGTTTGGCTGAACAATAACAGAGCTATTAAGAGGAAAAGACTTTAATCTATCTATAAATATTATAGAATGGGCCATTTTGGGAGATTATAGAATGGGCCATTTTGGGCGATTTTTTGTTATTTTGTTGTATAAATATAAATATATACATTTTGTTTGACTTCTTCTGACAAAGTAGCGCCCACAGGTAGGAAATTTGGAACCGATCACTGCATTAATGTAAATGGCGAGTCAACAAAACAAAGTGAATGGACCTTGGCATTTGTGGCCACTGGCTAGTCCCCAAATTCTCAATTATAAATATCTCCTAAACGAAGAAGATATTTTATTTGTCTACTACAAATACTGTATATATGTGATATATTTGGATATTATTGTATAGTTTTCTACCACTTAAGAAACACAGATGGACATAATCTCAGGGCAAGCTCTGTTCCTCCTCTTTTGCTTTATCTTATCATGTTTTCTTATCTTTACCACCACAAGATCTCGACGGAGCTCTCGCGGGGCCATTGTGCTGCCTCCAGGACCTCCACGGTTACCGATCATCGGAAATATTCACCTCGTCGGAAAACATCCACATCGCTCATTCGCCGACCTCTCAAAAACTTATGGACCAGTCATGAGTCTTAAGCTTGGACGTTTAAATACAGTGGTTATAGCTTCACCAGAAGCTGCGAGAGAGGTTTTACGAACACATGACCAGATTTTGTCTGGCCGTAGCCCCACTAACTCGATACGGTCCATCAATCACCAAGAGGCTTCCCTTGTTTGGCTTCCTTCATCGTCGGCTCGTTGGAGGTATAATTATAATATCGACTTTCTATTTTTCATATAATTTTGTTTGTTACAAGACTTTTATTTTATTTTTTAAAGGTAATTACGACCCTAACACAGTAATGTTCCTAATGGATCGTTGTTATATTTTGTTTTAGGCTGTTTAGAAGACTGTCGGTGACTCAGCTCTTCTCACCACAGCGTATCGAAGCCACGAAAGCCTTGAGGGTGAACAAGGTGAAGGAACTTGTGAGCTTCATAAGTGAAAGCAGCGATAGAGAAGAATCTGTTGACATTTCTTGTGCATCCTTCATCACAACTCTTAATATCATATCGAACATTCTGTTTTCTGTCGATCTCGGTAGCTACAATGCGAAAGCTTCTATTAACGGGGTTCAAGACACGGTGATTAGTGTCATGGAGGCCGTCGGGAATCCAGACGCTGCTAATTACTTTCCATTTCTGGGGTTTCTTGATCTGCAAGGTAATAGGAAGACTATGAAGGTTTGCACGGAGAGGTTGTTAACGGTTTTCCGTGGGTTCATTGATGCTAAGATTGCGGGAAAATCATCGCAGAATAACCCTAAAGATGTTTCAAACAACGATTTCGTAGATAACCTTCTCGATTTCAAAGGAGATGAAGCAGAACTCGATATTAGCGATATTGAACACCTTCTCTTGGTAAGTCTTACCTTAGTGCAGATAATCATGATTTATCAGATAATGGAATAATCAATTTTGACAATTGGTATCGGGATGAAATTCTTTAATTTTAGTATTCCAACAAATGTTAGATGAGTGTGTCGAAATAATGTTTAGATCATAGAGAGACAGTTTTAAAACTTTTACAACATCATGCACATCAATATTGATACAACATCATGTTGTTATATATTCGACTCAAATGTTATGAGATGGAATCGTATGAATATATATATATAAGGATCCGAAATGTCGAGCTCACTGACATGTGATTTATATGGTCAGGATATGTTTACAGCAGGCACGGATACAAGCTCTAGTACCCTAGAGTGGGCAATGACAGAGTTACTTAGAAACCCTAAAACGATGGTGAAAGCTCAGGCCGAGATCGATCGTGTGATAGGCCAAAACGGTATCGTTGAAGAGTCATATATCTCAGAACTGCCGTATTTACAAGCAGTTGTGAAGGAAACTTTCCGGTTACATCCGGCTGTTCCGTTTCTTATCCCCAGAAAAGCCGAATCCGATGTGGAGATTCTTGGGTTCATGGTGCTTAAAGATACCCAGGTTCTAGTGAACGTGTGGGCCATAGGACGAGACCCGAGCGTGTGGAATAATCCGTCCCGGTTCGAGCCAGAGAGGTTTTTGGGGAAAGAAATCGACTTGAGAGGTAGAGATTATGAGCTTACACCATTCGGAGCCGGACGGAGAATTTGCCCGGGATTGCCTTTGGCTGTGAAAACAGTGTCTCTTATGCTTGCTTCTCTTCTCTATTCCTTTGATTGGAAGCTTCCAAACGGAGTCGTTTCTGAGGATTTGGACATGGACGAGAGCTTCGGTCTCACTTTGCATAAGACCAACCCGTTACATGCCTTTCCCGTCAAGAAACGCGCCATTAATTAATCACGTTGTATAGGTTTTTATAATTTTAAAGAACAAAGAAATAATCTCAAAAGCTTTGTTTGTGCCAAAAACCATCTGTTTTTGGTTGTGCTGTTTTTTTGTTTTTGTTATTTCCTCTCTTGAGGTGGCTAGGGCTTGAAGAAGTCAGAAGGATCCATATTGATATTGGGCCTCGGTTTAAGCTTGAAAGGAAACGAAGATGTTTCGGAGAAAACAGAGAAGTTTCTGCAAACCGTTGCAGATGACTGAAATAATGAAATGTTAATTTTGTTATTTACTTATATATATTTTTCCGCCTAATTATCATTTACTTAGTGTTTCTCTTAAGTCTTGTCATTTAAGTAATTGACTTAGAACTCAATTTATAGAGACGACGCCATCTTTTATTTGTTTAAGCGTTATATTTTGTTTTTATTGGATGCAAATAACTCAATTGTTTTATCATCATACAACAAATGGGAGTTTACAGATGTATAAAGCTTTTGTACTTTAGCTTAAAACATATAAAAGTTCATAAACGATTGTTTACGTCTATTGTGATTAGTCGCCGGTCGCAAATGATTTTTAATTTATTTTTTTGGGGACAATTTGATGTCCACAGGCAAGAATTCGGACCTTATCAACCGTTAATAGATTTGGGAAGCTTGGACATAGAACCTTAACTATATCTATATGTATATATATAAGGGGCCGCTAAATTTGCAAAACTCTCTTAGCTCAGTTTTGTTAAGATCAATGTCACATAGAACCTAACAATTTGGGAGATTAATTCTCAGGGCCTGTTCTAAATTTCTAATTGGATACGAGTCATACGAATACGATGAATAGACAATTTTCTTTTCATTATGCTCAAAGTATTTACCATTTCATAGCGAATGTTTACACCTTTAAAACACAAACTCAAATTGCTTTAATCTTTTAATCGTTGGAGTACAAAACTTGGCTTATCAGCATAGCGACTGTTTAACTGAAAACCGGATCTTTGACTTTTGTAACGAAGTGGATCCACTACTAGAAAATCGGATCCTTTATTCGGTTTTTGGGTTTAAACATTATAAAATCATCTAAAAACTATATATGGTTCCGAATGGTAATATGCGGAACAACTGTAGGAAAAGTGCGGTGCGGTTCTAATAGTAAAGAAAATATATGCATACATATATATATAAACATTTTTGTTACTATTAGAACCGCATCGCACCGTGCGGTTCCGTCTCAATTCGGAACCATATAGATACACAATTATTTTTGATAAAATTTGGACGATTTATAGATTTGTGAAATTTTTGATACACAATTATTTTTGTCAACTACAAAAATATATATCTGTATTATGATATGTTTAGGTGATTTTGCGTAGTATACTATCATTTGAGCAAACACAGATGGACATCATCTCAGGACAAGCTCTGTTCCTCCTCTTTTGCTTTATCTCATCATGTTTCCTCATCTTGACCACCGCAAGATCCCGACGGGGTTATGGCCGAGCCGCCACGATGCCTCCTGGACCTCCACGATTACCGATTATCGGAAACATTCACCAAGTCGGTAAAAACCCGCAAAGCTCATTCGCTGACCTCGCAAAAATTTATGGACCAATCATGAGTCTTAAGTTTGGATGTTTGAACTCAGTGGTCATAACTTCACCAGAAGCTGCAAGAGAAGTACTAAAAACACACGACTAGATCTTGTCTGGCCGTTAAGTCCAATGACTCTATACGTACGGTGCTTTGGTCACGAAGAAGTTTCCGTCATCTGGCTTCCTCGGTCGTCCGCTCGATGGAGGTACAATTCACAGCAATTTGTTTTCTTTTCTATGTGCTTTAAGCTTTATTTTTGTTTACAAGACTTCCTATCCGATTGTTTCGAATCTTCTCAACAAATGCGAATGCTTTTTTTTGTTGTTGGTTAGTATCAAATACTTTCCTTTGGCCTTTAGCAGTTAAAAATGTATTACTTACATTTTGAAAGTAAACAATAGTTACTAGTTAATTAAATAAGTTGTTAGAGTTAACGTTACAAGTTTTAAATTATAAACGCAAACTAAAGATCATGTTTGATTTATTTTAATTGTATATATATGCGTTTGCTAGATGAAGTCTTCTATTTATAATTTTATATAGTTACAGTAATTAGTAGATGTATAAATCTTTTTAAAGTCAAACCTAACTATAATATTCTTTTGCCACTTCGTATTTACTTTTACGATTTTTAAATGATTGTTTAAACTAAAATCTTGTATTTTTGTACGTAAACATAATTAATTAACTTAATATTTTTTTAATGGTTTCTAATCAATTCAAATGTTTTGGATACTATATTAGTCTAAAAGAAAAGAAAACCAGATGTGAACCACATAGATTTTGAGAGAAGGAAAGTAAGAACAAAGAGTTGGTCGTGAGTAGCTAGGAACTTTACTATTAGAGTGTTGTCTTGAAGTGTGAGAATAATTAACGTAGTGATTGTTGTTAACCTTCAAACAGAAAAGCAAACGCAACAAATTAGAGTAATGGATCGTTGTTATGTTTTGTCTCAGGATGTTGAGAAAACTGTCAGTGACTCTCATGTTCTCACCGCAGCGTACCGAAGCCACTAAAGCTCTGCGGATGAAGAAAGTGCAAGAGCTTGTAAACTTCATGAATGCATGCAGCGAGAGAAAGGAAGCAGTTGATATTTCTCGTGCATCCTATACCACTCTTAATATCATATCGAACATTCTGTTTTCGGTCGATCTCGGTAGCTACGATTTGAAAAAATACAACGAATTTCAGGACACGGTGATTGGTGCCATGGAAGCTGCCGGGAAAACAGACGCTGCTAACTACTTTCCATTTCTGGGGTTTCTTGATCTGCAAGGTAATAGGAAGGCTATGAAGGGTTGCACGGAGAGGTTGTTTAGGGTTTTCCGCGGGATCATGGATGCTAAAATAGCAGAAAAATCATTAGGGAATAACTCTAAAGATGTTTCGAACAGCGATTTCTTGGATTCACTTCTCATCCTCACCGAAGGAGATGAAGCAGAGCTCGACAATAACGATATTGAACACCTTCTCTTGGTAAGTCCTACCAGCTGGCAGATGAAATTTCATTAATCCTAATAGTCCAACAAATATTAAGACGGAAATGTCAAAAATATGGTTTGATCATATAAAGAGATTTTAATTCGTTTTTGCAACGTTATGTGTTATATATTCTGTTTATTAAAGTCTTGGGATGAAATCGCATGGATATTTATATACGGTTCCTCACTAATATGTGATTATATGTCAGGATATGTTTACAGCAGGCACAGATACAAGCTCTAGTACCCTAGAGTGGGCAATGGCGGAATTACTTAGTAACCCTGAAACGATGGCAAAAGCTCATGCCGAGATCGATCGTGTGATAGGCCTAAACGGTGTTGTGCAAGAGTCTGATATCTCAGAATTGCCATATTTACAAGCGATCGTGAAGGAAACATTCCGGTTACATCCGGCTGCTCCGCTACTTGTCCCACGAAAAGCGGAATCCGATGTGGAGGTTCTTGGGTTCATGGTACCTAAAGATACTCAGGTTTTGGTGAACATATGGGCCATAGGACTGTTAGAATTTGAATGTATAGAAATATTTGTGAATGTAGAGAAATGTTTATGAACTAAGAATAGTGAGAAAGAGAAACTTCTCTTGTGTTTTACAATGTCTTGTTTATAATCTATTTATAGAGATTACAAAGAAACCTAGGGAGCCTTAAGGAGCCTTTGAAGTGGAGAGATTCAAGGAGAGTGTCTCCCATGATTTAAGGAGGTTGTCTTGAATGATTTAAGGCTTGTGTGTGTGAGCATATTTCCCACTCATTCTTCAACAACTCCACTCATTCTTCAACAACCAAGAATGTCTTCTAGAAAGTTGAATTTGTTTCTTCACCTTAGTTAGGTTGGTAAATGGTAAAAGAAACACCAACTTTAATACTCCCCCTCAAGCTTAACCGTAGAGACAACGGAGGTCAAGCTTGAAGTCATGATCACGCCCACCTCATTAAAAACCTTAGTATAGAAAACCTCTTGGGAAAAACTATGCTTAAGGGAAAAAGAGTGTGGGTGTTTAAGTGAATCATGTTCGAGTAAGGTTAGTAAGACCAAGCTTGGAATGGATATACTCACACACCGTAGGGCTAGCTGCCTTGGTGAATATGTCTGCTAGCTGTTCGGAGCTCTTTGTGAAACACGGGAGAATGACTCCCAATTGGACTTGTTCTCGGACTTTATGACAATCCACCTCAATATGCTTTGTTCTCTCATGAAACACTGAGTTGGACGCAATGTGAATGGCCGCTTGATTGTCACAGTGCATTGTGATAGGTTTAGGTGATTCGATGCCCAAATCTTTTAGAAGAGCCTTGAGCCACATAAGTTCTGTTGTAAGTTTTCTCATTGCTCTATACTCAGATTCGGCACTCGAGAGTGAGACCACATTTTGCTTCTTGCTCTTCCAAGTGACTAGGTTACCTCCAATGAATGTGCAATAACCGGTTGTTGAGCATCTATCCTCACGATCTCCAGCATAATCGGCATCACAGTAGCCTACAATTTCGGAGTTTCCATTACATCCCATCCATATGCCTTGACCCGGAGCTCCTTTGAGATATCTTAGAATCCGATTCACCATGTTCCAATGGTGTAGTGTGGGAGCTTTCATATGTTGGCTGACCTGGTTCACAGCATAACATATGTCAGGTCGTGTAATGGTAAGATATATGAGCTTACCTACCATTCGACGATATTGAGAGGGATCTTCAAATGGTTCATCTTCAAACTCCCCCTTATGGCTGGCTTTGTAAGCATCTTCTAGAGGAGTCTTAGCTGGCTTTGCTCCTAGTTTACCTGCCTCACTTAATAAATCAAGGGCATACTTTCATTGAGATAGAAAAAGGCCTTCTTTAGATCGACACACTTCTATCCCAAGAAAGTATTTTAGTTCTCCAAGATCTTTAATATCAAAAACAGATTTGAGATATGCCTTGGTATCTTGGATTCCTACCTTGTCATTCCCAGAGATGATAATATCATCGACATAAACTAGAATGACTATAATACCTTTTTGGCTTTGAATGGTGAAGAGGGTATGATCAGCTTCAGATTTATTGAATCCTCTTTCTAGCAACGTTGAACTTAGCTTGTGGTACCAAGCTCGAGGAGATTGCTTTAGTCCATAGATAGCCTTCTTGAGCTTAAAGACTTTTCCCGGAGCCATAATATCATCTAGACCAGGTGGAGGTTTCATGTATACTTCATCTTCAAGCTCTCCTTGGAGAAAGGCGTTCTTGACATCCATCTGCCAAAGATCCCATTCCAAGTTAGTAGCTAAGGACAATACAACCCTTACCGTGTGTAGTTTTGCAACCGGTGCAAACGTCTCGAGGTAGTCTTCCCCATAGGTTTGAGTGAACCCTCTTGCAACAAGTCTAGCTTTGTAGCGTTCTATCTCCCCATCACTCTTGTACTTTATAGTGAATATCCACCGAGAACTCACAGCTTTCTTTCCTTTTGGCAAGTCAGACTCATCCCAAGTGTTATTGCGTTCCATGGCCTTAGTTTCTTCTTCTACGGCATCTCTCCATACCTTGTATTCTTTTGCTTGATCATAGGTTTGAGGAATCCAATTATGATCTACTTTGCCAAGAAAGACTTGATGTTCCGAAGGGAAATGTGCAAGAGTGCAAACCGCTTGAATTGGATGAGCTACAGCAATGTTGTTGTACAAGAAACGTTTTTTCTTCCAAGTATCCGGATCAGTCTTTGGCCTTGTACTTTTTCTTAAGGGAGCAGGAGCTTCTTGAGACGGCATAGCCTCCTCTTGACCCAAGATTAGTGAGTCTTCTTCTTCGAAGTCGAATTCCTCTTCTTGTGAGTTAGAATCCTCTCCATGATCAAGTGTAGTGCCTTCTTCTCCATGCAAGTTTTCTGCCCCTTGTAAGTCAACAGCTTCTTCTTCCAAAGCCTGAGCTTGATCATTAGCTTCGAGAGGTGTTGGCGACTCACTTGGTGGTGATGGCTCATTTGCTTGATCATTGTGACTCTGGAGGTTACTTACTCCAAGTTTCTCCAAGATGATCCTAAGGTTACTTGCGCGGTCCGTTGGTGAATGAGATAAGTCTCTAAGACTTTCCCAATTCTTCTCATCATAGTACCCTTTAGTTTCCATAAATTTCACATCACGAGATACATGGATCTTTCTTGTATCCGGTATGTAGCACTTATATCCCTTTTGTGTTGTACTATATCCGATTAGCATGCCTCTTTCACTCTTCGCTTCAAGCTTATTCCGTTGTTCTCCTGGAACTAACACAAAACATACACAACCAAACACGCGTAAGTGATCAATGGAGGGTTTTGTTTTGTTTAGTACCTCAAATGGTGAGACGTCTTGTAGAATTTTTGTCGGAATTCTATTGATCAAGTAACAGGCTGATGCTACCGCATCACTCCAGAACCGTTTTGGAACGTTTGTATGAAACATCATGGACCTTGCTACTTCCATAAGATGTCTATTTTTCCTCTCAGCCACTCCATTTTGTTGTGGCGTGTATGGGCAGCTAGTTTGGTGAACAATCCCATGCTTGGCTAAGTGTTGTTTAAAGGCATGACTTGTATATTCCCCACCATTATCTGATCTCAAAAACTTAATCTTAGCATTATAATGGTTAGTGACATAGTTTTGAAAATTCATAAAGGCCTCAAGCACTCTATCTTTTGTGGGAAGTAAAGTTAACCAAGTAAATTTTGATTTTTCGTCTATGAAAGTAACAAAATATTTATGACTATCCCTAAATTCACATGGAGATGTCCATACATCCGAATGAACTAAATCAAAACATTTTTCATAAATAGTAAAAGACTTGGGAAACACGGTTTTGCAATGTTTGCCAAGAATACAAGCCTCACAATCATCATTTTTAAAAGAAACACTTGGTACTAATAAGCTTAAGGCACGAGAATGAGGGTGACCTAATCTAGCATGCCAAAGAGCACTATTAGCCTTATCACAAATTGAACTGAAATAAGAAGATAAGGGAGCGGATAGGTTTGTGTCCTTAAGCACATAAAGACCATCCTTTGTAACTCCTTGGCCTAGCACTTTACTTGTTTCAATATCCTGAAAATGAACATCATTAGGACCAAATATTGCATAACAATTAAGATCACTAGTAACCTTTTTTACGGATAACAAGTTCGAAGTAAAGCTAGGCATATAGAAAGCTTTAGATTTTCTATCAAATAATTCTAAGTTTCCAATTCCTTTAACCGGTACTTTAGTTCCATTAGCTATAATGACATCTCCTAAAGATGGTTCAATGTTACTAATGAGCTTAGAATCACTAATCATATGGTGAGAAGCTCCCGAGTCTATAATAAGAGGTTTTGAAGAACTAAGAGTTTGATATGCATTACCGGAGGACTCTTTGAGAGCCTTGATGAGTGCATCGAGATCAGACCTCCTCACAAGTTCGGAGGATGCGGCCATGGATACCTCATTAAGAACTTGACTAGATGAACCAGCCTTGTCTTCAGCCCTCATGATCTCACCGGTCCCATAGTATGCTCTTGGTTCTTTATGTTCTTGTCTATGACCTCTCCCAAATTGTTCGTTCCATTTAGGTCGAAGGTGTGGGTAAAGCTTCCAACAAGTTTCCTTATTATGACGACGACCTTTGCAATGTTCACACAACAATGTGTTGGAAGAGCTCCTCTTGTTGGTGTCATACTTGTAGACTCCTTTGTTGGCCATGACAAGCTCCCCGTTACCACCAAACAATCCGAGTGATCCTTCCTCTTTTTGAATTTGTGAGCACACCTCTTCAAGACTTTGGAGTTTGTCAGCCCTTAGAATGTGCTTAATGAGAGCATTGAATCTTGGATTCAACGTTAGTAGTAATCCAAAGACCTTGTCTTGTTCACGCCTCTCATTTAGTACAACCGGGTCTATGGAGCTTGGCCTAAGCATTTCGAGCTCAGCCCATAGGGATCTAAACTTCCCAAAATGTTGTTTGAACTCCATGTCACCTTGGCTAAGATCATTAATAGCCTTCTTCACTTCAAAAACTCGGTGTAAGTTTGTTGTATCTCCATATACCTTTTGTAAGGTATCCCAAAGTTCCTTTGCGGTTTCACAATATGAATATGCTTCAAGAATGGAAGTATCAAGGGAGTTTTGGAGGTGAGATAGGATAGTTTGGTCTTCTTGGAACCACCTTTCTTCCTTCTCTTTATCCTCAAGGATTATCTCCTTTCCTTCTTTCAAGACCGTCTCCTTTGAAGCTTCACTCTTCATGATGTGACTCCAAAGCCCACGGCCACACAAGGCTGTTTTTGTCGTTCTTGACCACAGCAAATAATTCACTCCCTTGAGTGTATTCGGAAGAGCAAGAGTTTTTGTGTTGTCCATGTTGTAAAGATTGGAAATGAAAAACTTAGAATGAGAAATTTAGAATGAGAAACTTAAGAGTATGAGCAGTGGATGAAAAACAAGTGAGAGAGAGTTTGAATGGATCTTATCGCTCTGATACCATGTTAGAATTTGAATGTATAGAAATATTTGTGAATGTAGAGAAATGTTTATGAACTAAGAATAGTGAGAAAGAGAAACTTCTCTTGTGTTTTACAATGTCTTGTTTATAATCTATTTATAGAGATTACAAAGAAACCTAGGGAGCCTTAAGGAGCCTTTGAAGTGGAGAGACTCAAGGAGAGTGTCTCCCATGATTTAAGGAGGTTGTCTTGAATGATTTAAGGCTTGTGTGTGTGAGCATATTTCCCACTCATTCTTCAATAACTCCACTCATTCTTCAACAACCAAGAATGTCTTCTAAAAAGTTGAATTTGTTTCTTCACCTTAGTTAGGTTGGTAAATGGTAAAAGAAACACCAATTTTAATAAGGACGAGACCCGAGTGTGTGGGAGAATCCGATCCGGTTCGAGCCAGAGAGGTTTTTAGGGAAAGAGATTGATGTGAAAGGTAGAGACTATGAGCTTACACCGGTTGGGGCCGGACGGAGAGTTTGTCCGGGATTGCCTTTGGCTGTGAAGACTGTGTCTCTTATGCTTGCTTCTCTTCTTTATTCCTTTGAATGGAAGCTTCCGAACGGTGTCGTTTCTGAGGACTTGGACATGGACGAGACCTTTGGTATCACATTACACAAGACCAACACGTTGCATGCCGTTCCCGTCAAGAAACGCGCCATTAATTATCCATTGTAATACTTTCTTCTGTTTGTTTAAAATTTCTCAAACCATACTTATCACTTATCCGGTACGCATTTGGTATGCTTCTATGATTCCCCAAAGCGTTTAATATAATACGCCAAACAAAATGTTTGATTTGAAAAGATAATATGTATGCCACGGTTTCCATTTCAGTTTCAACTTTAAAGCTTGGCTTAAATTATTATTATTAATTTTTTTTATTTGGTTCGGTTGAAAAATAAATTTAAACCAAAAACTTTGTTCCGTTCGGTTTGGGTTGTTCAAAATTTTAAATAAAAAAATTATTATTTGAATAATTTAAGAAATTCAAAGTATTTAGTTTCATAACAAACAATTTAAAAATGGGGTTTTGGTGTGCGATTCTGATTGGTTTAATTAGTTCGGTTTGAAGATATGTGAAATAATTTAGTTTATGAGAGCATAATCAATAGTAGTTGTTAAGTAGGGGTGTTAAGTGATTTTTTATTATTAATTGTATTGTGTTAAAAATAAAAACCTCAAGATAATTTATGTTGTTTTTTGTCCTTTAATGGTAGTTGCTATGCAGGGTTTCTAAATATTAAAAAAAAAATTTATTAATTTTTTGTATTTTAAGTATAATTTATTTTCTTAAAATTGATAACATAGTACATTCAATAAAACATAAATTTTTTGAAATTGAATGAAATTTGAAATATACATAAAATAAAAACATTTAAAACATAGATTTCGAAATCATAAACGGAAAAGAACGGTCAGTCGTTGATGCCAAATTTTTGCCATATATGCTCAATCAAATCATCTTTCAATCGTTGATGTATTTGACTATCACGAAGAATGCCTAGCATATCAGCATTATTTGATAGCCGACATAAGAAAATAGTGTTTTGATGTATGTGAGAGACAAGAAGTTAAAAAGAACTTTTGTCTCAGCTTGAACAAGATATTTTTATCGACTAGAAGTTGAAGAAAATATACATGGAGATGACATTATAGTTTTGAACTCAACGATTATATTATAAGCTTATTAATTACAATCCGAGTGGTAAATATCAATTAACTCTTTGCGCAGCCGAGTGGGAATGGTCGAACCTTCATTCTGCCTCCCAATGCGAGCGCCAGAAGATCAAACTCTTCTACATACCACAGCTCTGATACCATTGCCTGTATCAATACAAAGATTTTTACTCAATACTTATATATTTTTATGGTCAACGAATTTTCAGTTTCGGTTGTAAATTTACCTTGAATCCTTGGATTTGGTTGTTTAGTCTTGTGACCAACTCATTGAGAAGCTGGAGATGGTCGTAAGAACCAGCCTGCTACTATATGGATACGTAGAATCCATAACCTAGTTTCTGCTGGGTGTTAAAAAGGAAAAGAAAAGACCAAAATGAAAGGTTATGGTTGTGGGTGTTAAATGGAAAAGGGAATGAGCAGAAGGAAAGGTTATGGTCTGTGGGTGTTAAAAGACTTTAATATATAACAAGAGGTTCAAGGGAGATCTGGTTAGTGTTATTGGCAATCAATGACACAATTAAGTATTTATCTAATCTAAACCTACCAAGCATTGGCAATAAATTACACAATTAAGCTATAAATCTAACCATGAATGCAAGATAGAGTGTACATAATATTCTACTTACAATTAAATATAGCTAGTAAAGGTTGTACCTCTTGCTTCCATCTTCCTCTGCTTGCTTCCTCCTCTGCACCGTCTGTACTGCCTACATGATTGATAACTTCAAGTCCCTCATAGGCAACCAAACTGAGAAGCAAATCAAAACACAACGAATCATTCAAAAGAGCTAAACTTTAAGCAAAACCCATTTTAGAAGTGGATCAAAACCTCTCCGTGTGGGTTAGTTAAGCTAAACATCAATTCCAAATGAGCAGGACTAGGGAGAAATATAAAGCTACGCTAGAAGAAGATTCAAACATAGGAGACACCAAATCCCAAACCAAAAGTTTGTAGTTTTTCAAATCCAAATGACGAATCTAGCTGAGTGGCAGATCCGGGTTTAGGAAAAGGGATCTCAAAAACCTCACCCGTTAACTGATTTGGTCACAGCAAGAGAAGCGAAGAGACCACTTCCGCCGCCACCACCAGCGTTTTTAGGATCATTAGGAGCCATTCTCTCCGCCGCGGATCCACCTGCATTACGAGCTCCGTCAAAGAACAAATCGAGAAAGAGAGTGTGAGAGAGAGAGAGCCAAGTCTGCAAATTATAAAAACTGAAAAGCTACAAGTGATGCGATCCATTACCGTGGATCTTTCCCAAGAGCTAAAATCACAGATTAGAATTCAATTAAGGTATGATTACAAGTGTTAAGAATCCTAATTTCGATTTCATCTAAAATCCCCAATTTCATCCACATGCAAAAACCCTAAATGAAATCCCTATTTTCGATTCCATGAAATCTCTTCACATTCACTACGATCTACATGAAATCTCTATAACTTCACCTAAATCTTACCATGGATTTCGCATAATTCAAGCTCAAGAGAAGGGAGATTGCGAGAGAAGGAGATCGCGAGAGATAGAGAGAACGGCGGAGGAAGAAATAAATGAAATAGATTTTTTTTCCTTTTGTTTTCTATCCTTTTTCGCAGCAATTTTTTTTTTCTCTCAACCAATAAAACGTACCACGTCTGCCATTTTTGAGGTTCTACAAATTCTAAATTAAGAATCGGTGTTAAAACATTTAACTGTCCAGATTATTATTTTATTATTTTTAACTTATTAGCAATCCATTACAAATCACTAAAACCTACCATTGATCATGCTATGACAATAGCATATTAATTTAGTCATTTTCCTATCGGCAGTGATCGAACTCGGGATCTTCCCACCTCTTCCCATTTACGACAGAGATTTTTACGGATTCTTTATTATTAAACTAAACATAATGCTTTAATTTCTTAACCATTTGGGTACAAATCTAGCTTATCTTTGCGTATCTCTGATAGATCGCATCTCTATTTTGATTAAAAAACCATTCTTTGACTTTTGTAACGCTGTAGGGTCCTTGAAAAACATCGTATATCTATTTTATGACAAGTGGGATTAACACTAGTAGAAAATCGGGTCCATCATTCGGTGGATTTTGGACCTAAACATAATAAATATGGTTAACGAGGTATGGCTTATTTTGTGTAGTTTTCTATCACTGGGGAACACAGATGGAAATAGTCTCAGAAAAAGTTCTGTTCTTGCTCTTTTGCTTTCTCTCATCATGTTTCCTTATCTTCAACACCGCAAGATTCCGACGGAGCTCTTGCCGAGCCGCCACGCTACCTCCTGGACCTCCACGATTGCCGATAATCGGAAACATTCACCAAGGCGGTAGAAACCCGCACCGCTCATTCGCCGACCTCTCAAAAACTTATGGGTCAATCATGAGTCTTAAGCTTGGACGTTTAAACTCAGTGGTCATAGCTTCACCAGAAGCTGCAAGAGAAGTACTAAGAACACACGACCAGATCTTGTCTGGCCGTAAGCCAACTAACTCGATACGGTCCATCAATCACCACGAGGTTTCCGTAGCCTGGCTTCCTCCGTCTTCGGCTCGTTGGAGGTATAATTAATACCTAACTTTTTTTTCTATGGTACTATTATTTTCTCCGGAATTTGTATTTGCTATTAATTAGAGATTCTATTGTTTCAAATGCAAAAAACTTATTCTTCAAAAAAAAAACACAATAATTACTAATATTTATTAGTGATAAACAATAAACACAAGTTAAAGACTAGATTGTTTCAATTCTAGTTGTATTGGTGTTCACTGGAGTATTACTAGATGAAAATTGTAAACGCAGACCTATTTATTTTCTCCCTTGAGTTTGCCTTTACAATTTTCAAATGATTGTTTGTACTACCAAAATCTTGTGTGTTTAAACATAATAATTAACCTATAAACATTAAATGTAAAAATTAAAAAACGCAACAAAGACCTAATTAAAAACGGATCATTAATTGTTGTTATGTTTTGTCAGGTTGTTGAGAAAATTGTCTGTGAGTCTCATGTTCTCCCAGCAACGTATCGAAGCCACTAAAGCTCTGCGAATGAAGAAGGTGCAAGAGCTTGTGAATTTCGTGAGTGAAAGCAGCGAGAGAGAAGAAGCAGTTGATATTTCTCGTGCATCTTTCACCACAGCTCTTAATATCATATCAAACATTTTGTTTTCTGTCGATCTCGGTAGCTACGACTTGAAAAATTGCAATGGGTTCCAGGAAACGGTGATTGCTGGCATGGTAGCTGTCGGGAAACCAGACGCTGCTAACTTTTTCCCATTTTTGGGTTTCCTTGATCTGCAAAGTAACAGAAAAACTATGAAGACTTGCGTGGAGAGGTTGTATATGATTTTTCGTGGGTTCATAGATGCGAAAATAGCGGAAAAATCATTGCGGAATGAATCTACAGATGTTTCGAACTTAGATTTCTTGGATTCGCTTCTTGCCCTCACCGAAGGAGATGAAGCAGAGCTCGACAACAACGTTATTGAACACTTTCTCTTGGTAAGTCCTACCAGCATTGAATCCACACTGGTTTTGTGATGTCATCAATCGTAATATTCCAACAAATCTTAAAACGGAAATGTCAAAAGTATGATTTGATCATATAAAGACATTTTCAATGCTTTTACAGGCATATGTTCTGTTTATTCAAGTTTTGAGATGAAATTGCATGAAACGTTCCGAAATGTCGCCCTCATGACTGATATGTGATTATATGTCAGGATATGTTTGCAGCAGGCACGGATACAAACTCTACTACCGTAGAGTGGGCAATGGCAGAGTTACTTAAAAACCCTAAAACGATGGCGAAAGCTCAGGCCGAGTTAGCTCGTGTGATAGGCCAAAACGGTGTCGTTCAAGAGTCAGATATCTCAGACTTGCCCTATTTACAAGCGGCTGTAAAAGAAACTTTACGTTTGCACCCAGCTGTTCCCCTTCTCCTCCCGCGGGAAGCAGAAACCGATGTGGAGATTCTTGGATTCATGGTGCCTAAAGACGCTCAGGTTTTGGTGAACGTGTGGGCCATAGGACGAGATCCGAGCGTATGGGAGAATCCGGCCCGGTTCGAGCCAGAGAGATTTATGGGGAAAGAGATTGATGTGAAAGGTCAAGATTATGAGCTTACACCGTTTGGAGCCGGACGTAGAATCTGTCCGGGATTGCCTTTGGCTGTGAAGACTGTCTTTTATGCTTGCTTCTCTTCTTTATCACTTTGACTGGAAGCTTCCAAACGGCGTCGTTTCCGAGGACTTGGACATGGACGAGACCTTTGGTATCACATTACATAAGACCAACCCGTTACATGCCATTCCCGTCAAGAAACGCACTATTAGTTAGCCATTGTAATACTTTTCTTCTGTTTGTTTAAAAAAGTTGTAAAAAAATATATATATAACTAATAATCCTATTATTTTAAAAATAAAAGAAGATAACGAAGGTGTTTGTTCTCGGTTGTTTAAGTTTGCAGATTTCTTCTCCTGAGGTGACGACTAGGGGGTTGAAGAAGTCAAGGTATCCATATTGCTTTTGGGCCTACGTTATATCTTTAGCTTAGTACAAGGCCCATAAATTACTTCTTCTTATACTTTTTTTCCTTTTTTTTTCTTTTACATCGATCAAATCCCATAAATTACTGAGTTTATAAATCCACTAGATGAGCTGGGTTGAAAGGGGTTTTTATGATATGTTGAAATAAAAGGTAGAGGATTTGTTGTTTGGTGTAAGTGTAACCACCACACCAATGACTTCCACCAAAAACAAATTTATGATTGAAGTTTAAAAAAATAATAAATGTTTACTTTTTCCATCCCCTAATATTTACTTGTTTAAAGACTTTAAAAGGTAGATTTAAAGACTTTAAAACGTTTAAAAGTATCACATGTACCAGATGATTAATTTTTGTATCATATTAGATTTTACCCCGCAATACACCGCAGATCGATTTTTTTGTAACTAAAAAATATAAATTTAAGTTGTATTTGTTTTGTTAATATTGTTTGTTTTGTTTAATGTTTAAGATTGTATAATTGTATTTTGATTGTTAATTCTAAGATTTTACCGCGGTATACTATCCCGTATTAATATCAATTCAATCATATCCCGCCATATAACTCCGTCCCGTGATATTTTAATTTTTCTAAAAATTTAAATATTATATTTTAAACGTTTTATAAAGTTTAAATATTTATAATGTTTAAACTTATTATAAAGTTAAAGTATTTATAATATTTGAAACTTCATAAAAGTTTTAATATTATAAATATTTTAATCGTTTTATAAAGTATAAATATTTATAATATTTGAATTTTTTAAAAAAGTTCAAATATTTATAATAATTTGAAACTTTTTAAAAGTTTAAATTTTTTGAAATAAAGAATCAGAATAAACCAAATAAAACTTTTAAATTTGGACGCATATTCAGAATCATTTTGGTATATTTTATAGTATGACTCTGAACCATTGCCCAATTTTTCAGACGATGTGAGACATTATACACATAATTTTTTTATTCATATATTGAGTAATATAGATCTATTTTAAAAAATTTTAATCACATCATATGCAAAAAAAATCTCAGATTTTATTAACTAAATGTATTATATAATAATTCAAAATAATTTAAATATTAAATTAAATAAAAGTGAAAGGAGAATCATATATTTATGTTTGAATTAGGTAGATATATTTTTAAAAATTAGTTTAATCTAGTTTTACTTAAACAAATTGAGATTAATGTAGTTTACTAAAGATTTGAAAATAAGTTTGTTTTGATATTATCTTTTTAATTTCTAGATTTAACCTTAATGAATTTATTATTTTTATCATATTCTATATAAATATTTACTAAAACAAAGTTTACTTTATAAAATATACTTCAAAAATGTTAATATAGGTAGTAAAAAAAAAAAAATTCGTGTTAGTATATACTAGCAAAATACTTGAATGAAAACTTTAGTGTTAATTGACTTTTATGTGTTCGAAGTTGCTAAAATCCCAAATCAGTAAAAAACCACAATCTCTCTCTCTCTTCTCTTTTCTTCTTTCTCTCTCTCTCTCTCCCGCGCGCCCAAGTCGCCTCCCTTCGCTACTCTTTCTCCGATCGTCGTCTCACCGCTCTTTACTTTCGTCGTCCTCTGAATCTTTCGCATTCTCCATCTACAAAGCCTTCGTTGCGCCGCCGGAGGATAGAGAATCTGTCCAGATTTGTTGGACTGCTTCCGATTCATTTGTTCATCATATCCGTACATCTCTCCGGTCCGATCCGTGCGTATTCTTCTCTTCCGGCATTGATTTCTATAAGCATTTTTTCCATTCACAGTTGTCGATGATACACGCGGAATGTATTTTTCACACGAATTTCAAAAATTTCCGAATCGATCCTCTCTAAGATCTAACAGAGATCTTCTAATTGAATCTTTGCTGCCTGTGATTTGCACGGATTTTTGTGCGTGTGTTTATGCTGTATATGTAACTTTACTAGATCCAAGTGAGTATATCATAAATTGTTTCTTTGGTTCAGTCACAGTGCCTTAGTTCTCAACTTTAGTTCTCATCTCCATTAGTGTCGATGCATTTGTCTCACAAGCTAAACTTTTTTACTTAATTGGATGTTTAACAGGTGGAGACGGTGTGAATGACTGTACTCTTTATAAGTTGATAGAATGGACGAAGATGATGAAAGAAAGCTCGCAGAAGCTGATGTTACTGATAAGCCTGACTTGGCTAATCCTTTGCAGAATAGGATAGAGCCATTTGATATAGGGGATTCTGGTTTTATTGCTAAGGATGATACGGCTTTGCAAGGGATTACTTCAGCTGATAGAGTTTTCAAGGATGATGATTTTGAACAAGTGTCTCTGGGAGATCAGGAAAAAGCTATGAATGAATCACCGGGTGACCTTAAGGAACCTGGAAGCACTTCAAATTCTGATCATGGGAGATCCTCATTTGGTGGCAAAGAAGGAGTTACTTATCACTTATCCGGGACTCAGGAGATGTATGATTTGATGCCCATGGATGATGTGCAAAGTGACCGACTTTCTAGCCCTGGACCAGAGAGAGAGGCACCTGATTCTATGCAGCAGTCCCTGTCTGAAACTATTCTGGACTCTTTCCACCATCCAGAATCTGGGTATTCCCCAGTTCATTCCCCGCAGAAACCCAAGCCAAAGGCTACAGTTCCAAATGTTTCTCCAGAGCTACTGCATCTAGTGGATTCAGCCATCATGGGGAAACCTGAAAGCTTAGACAAACTAAAGAATGTTGTCAGCGGTACTGAGAGTTTTGGCTCTGGAGAAGAGTCAGAGGCCACTGCTTTTCTTGTTATTGATTCACTTATTGCCACCATGGGTGGAGTTGAGAGTTTTGAAGAAGATGAAGATAGCAACCCTCCTAGTGTCATGCTAAATTCCCGTGCTGCAATTGTTTCTGGTGAGCTTATTCCTTGGCTTCCTGGTTTAGGTGATAGCGTTAATTTTATGTCCCCGAGGACTCGCATGGTTCGGGGTTTACTTGTTATCTTACGGTCATGCACGAGAAACAGAG
This sequence comes from Turritis glabra, assembly GCA_900406565.1. Taxonomy (NCBI): domain Eukaryota; kingdom Viridiplantae; phylum Streptophyta; class Magnoliopsida; order Brassicales; family Brassicaceae; genus Turritis; species Turritis glabra. The sequence goes on from OVBN01000025.1 coordinate 213,786, forward strand.
CTATGTGTTCGACGGCAGGGTTACTAGGGGTTTTGTTGCGATCAGTGGAAGAAATAATTTCCAAGGACGTTGATATGAAATGGAATGCTGCTGCTGTTTTGTTACTATGCATTCAACATTTAGCTGGACACTCCCTTAGTGTCGATGATTTACACAAGTGGCTTCAGGTTACAAAAACAGCGATTATAACAGCGTGGTCAAGTCCGTTGATGCTTGCTTTGGAGAAGGCAATGAGTGGAAAGGAATCAAGGGGACCTGCTTGTACTTTTGAATTTGATGGTGAAAGCTCTGGCTTACTTGGTCCCGGAGAAAGTCGTTGGCCCTTTACCAATGGCTACGCATTTGCAACATGGATCTATATTGAATCATTTGCTGACACATTAAATGCTGCAACCGCGGCAGCTGCAATTGCTGCTGCCGCAGCAGCCAAGTCAGGGAAAACATCCGCCATGTCAGCTGCAGCGGCTGCGAGTGCGCTCGCTGGTGAGGGTACTGCTCATATGCCACGTTTGTTCAGCTTTTTGTCCGCTGATAATCAGGGAATAGAAGCATATTTCCATGCTCAATTTCTGGTGGTTGAGAGTGGTAGTGGGAAAGGAAGAAAGTCTTCGCTGCATTTTACTCATGCATTTAAGCCTCAATGTTGGTATTTTATTGGTCTCGAGCATAGCTGCAAGCAGGGACTTCTGGGGAAAGCGGAGAGTGAATTACGGCTATATATTGATGGATCCTTGTATGAAAGTCGTCCTTTTGATTTTCCTCGTATATCCAAGCCCCTCTCTTTCTGTTGCATTGGCACAAATCCTCCTCCTACTATGGCTGGTCTACAACGTCGCCGTCGTCAATGTCCTTTGTTTGCAGAGATGGGACCAGTTTATATATTTAAGGAACCGATTGGTCCTGAGAGAATGGCACGCTTGGCTTCTAGAGGTGGGGATGTTTTGCCTTGTTTTGGCAATGGGGCAGGCCTTCCTTGGTTAGCTACAAATGACCATGTACGTAAAAGAGCAGAGGAAAGTAGTAATTTGGATTCAGATATTGGAGGATATACCCACCTGCTTTACCACCCTTGTCTGCTAAGTGGGCGGTTTTGCCCAGATGCTTCACTTTCTGGAGCAGCAGGTGCCCATATTTATACTCATTTTTTCTTACAATTTAAGATCAAATGCTCTTAAAAATTGAAAACGTTAAATTCCCAAGAATGATTTTGATATTCTTTATTATATGTTATCCGGTATTCATGGTTGATTTGTTATCTACTTTGATTTGCTCATTCTCTCTGTCAATGATTTTCTTTTCCCTACATGAATTCCTTCCGTCATTTGCATTTGTTGGCTGTAGTTTGAACAAAATATTTTGCTTTCTTTGTATTTTTTTTCTTGGTTAAGGCACTCTAAGGCGACCAGCTGAGGTCCTTGGACAAGTCCATGTTGCAACGAGAATGAAGCCAGTGGAGTCCTTCTGGGCCCTAGCTTATGGAGGACCCATGTCCCTGCTTCCTTTGACCGTAAGCAATGTGCATAAAGATAGCTTGGAGCCATGTCCTGGAAATCTTCCATTGTCTTTGTCCACAGTTACTCTTGCTGCACCTGTATTTAGAATTATGTCAGTTGCTATTCAACATCCAGGGAACAATGAAGAGTTGTGTCGTACTCAGGGACCCGAGATTCTTGCTAGAATTTTGAGTTATCTTCTACACTCACTTGCATCCCTCGACAGGAAGCATGATGGAGTAGGAGAAGAGGAACTGGTTGCTGCCATTGTTTCGCTTTGCCAATCTCAGAAGATCAATCATGTTCTTAAAGTGCAGCTCTTTCGCACACTTCTATTAGATTTGAAAATATGGAGCCTATGCAATTATGGACTCCAGAAGAAGCTATTGTCATCCCTTCAAGATATGGTTTTCACTGAAGCAACAGCCATGAGGAATGCCGAAGCTATTCAGCTGCTTCTAGATGGCTGTCGAAGATGCTATTGGATGATTTCTGAGAAGGATTCTGAGACCACTTTTCCTCTTGACGGGAATACGCGTCAAATGGGGGAACTCAATGCTCTGATTGATGAACTTCTGGTGATTATTGAACTTCTAATGGGAGCAGCATCTCCTTCTTTAGCTGCTGATGACCTCCGTCGATTACTTGGTTTCATAATTGACAGTCCACAGCCAAATCAGGTAACACGCTTCCTTAGTGTTTATTTTTCTTGATGAACACCATTTGACAACCAAAACCGTGAAGTAAAAATTTAATACCTTGGGTAAAATTATCTAGTGGCCAACCGAAAGTTTCTTTTTCCAATTTTTGTAACTCCCTATTCCAATAATGTTTGTCTTGGATGGACATTATTTCTTTCTGATTGTTATGTGTGTTTCACCTCTAATATTTTAGGTTAATTGCATATTCAATTCCAATTCACCCTTCGCCATCTTTTAGTTATGCAGTCCAGTCCTTGCATCTTAGCCCCATTAGCCGTTTGCTTGCACTATCACTAATAATACTATTTCGACGACAAGAGTCAGATTATGTATACTTGAATTCTGGAAAACCATCTTATAATGGTTTGCATGGTAAAATGTGGGTCATCTCAAGAGAAAATGATCTAATAGATTGCACTCTTTTGTGTTGGTAGTTAGAAAAGAATGACAATGACCAAATTAATTGACAAATACATGCTGTCTGACACTGTTCAACCTTTTTCATATTTTTAGGTTGCGAGGGTATTACACCTTATGTATAGGTTAGTTGTACAGCCAAATGCTGCAAGAGCTCAGATGTTTGCTGAGGTATTTATAACATCCGGTGGGATAGAAACACTTCTTGTTCTGCTGCAGAGAGAAGCTAAAACTGGTGAGGATAATGTTTTAGCTATGGGTAAGAGTGGAACAAAGTCATCGACTGATCAAAGTACAAAGAGTCAGGACAACGGGTCTGATTCTGTAAAAAAGTTGGATTCCGATGTTGGCTTTGACTCTCCTGGTCCTGATGGAAATTCTGTTGAGGATGATAATGTAGGGTCTCTGAATGAACCAGAGTCAGATCGAAAAGAAAAGGAGCATGGATTGACATCTGTCATTTCTGATAGTGACTCGATTTCCATCTCCAATTCCATAAATACTGAGAGAATATCGTCTGTTTCTGAAATTGGTGGTATAAGTCTTTCGATTAGTGCTGATAGTGCAAGAAATAACGTGTACAATGTTGACAATAGTGATGCTGTTGTCGTTGGGATCATCAGATTGATTGGTGCTTTAATTTCTAGTGGGCACCTAACATTTGATTCGGTTGCCCGTTCTGATGTGACAAGTAACATCCTGGGTAGTGGGCTCCATGAAAATGGTGGAACAATGTTTGATGATAAAGTCTCATTGCTTCTATTTGCTTTGCTGAAAGCATTTCAATCTGCTCCGAACAGGCTGATGACTGACAACGTCTATACAACTTTGCTTGGGGCCTCGGTATGTCATGTTCTTGATAACCCATTTTGTTTAATCATTTTATGAACATACCGACTGAAAAAGTATATAGGGTTTCTTTTCTGATTGCCATGGTACTGATTGCTATGACTTGTGTGGAAAGAAGAGGGCTTATAATTAGATAGTGTTGGTGTGTTTCTGCATGGTTCTTTCGCTTCAACTTTGTACTTGTTTTTCTTTGTATTGTAACAAAGGTGTGAAACTTGATGAAAGTTGGTTGAAATGCTGTATGATACCATATATTGACTATCGTGATTTTCTACGGCTGTTGTGATGTGTGGTTCACATTCATACGTCAGCAATATATTTGGTCTATATCGATTACTCTTTAAGATTTTTGTGTGAGGTTAAAATTATTGCAATCGCGTGTGCTTTCTTGCAGATCAATGCTTCATCAACAGAAGATGGCCTTAACTTTTATGATTCAGGTCATCGCTTTGAACACTCCCAACTTTTGTTAGTCCTCCTGCGGTCTCTACCATCTGCGTCTAAGGCTCTACAAAGCCGAGCACTTCAGGTATATGTCAATATTTACCGGCTGTCAAGGAATAAATTTCGTTGAAAAGGTGCTTGAGATATTCTGGACCTTGGGTTAGTATAAATGTACTAGGAAACATTATGAGCATTTTTGTGTTCAACGGCTGGCATGAAATCTAATAAAACTCAAGATTAGTTGTCTGAAACTTTTATTTCGTGGACTGTTTTTAAAAGCGTTCACTTGTCCGGTGTCCTCATTCAATGACTTTCTGAACTCACTCTTTCTTTTGTCAGGATCTTCTCTTTTTGGCTTGCAGTCATCCGGAAAATAGAAGCAGTCTGACAACAATGGAAGAATGGCCTGAGTGGATTTTGGAGATACTGATCTCGAACTATGAGGTACTCATCCAACCTTAGAAGCTACACTTTTTCTTTCATAATTGTTGTATTGTAATTGAGCTGGGTTATAAGTACAACCCTTAAAGAGTATATAATCAACGATTTTAGCTGGTAAGTCGTAGAAGAAGTGCCAACAGCTCTGTCAAATTTTGCTGACTTTTGTGTGACACAGAAAGATGCAGGGAGACAGTCTGCTTCAGCGGGTTCTTCTGAGGTAGAAGATCTGATTCACAACTTCTTGATCATAATGTTGGAACATTCAATGCGCCAGAAGGATGGTTGGAAGGTTAATATTTGTTTTTACTATCTATTGGCTTACACCTTAGCTCTCTTCATGCTACATTGTTTTTAATTATTATTACTTGTGTCATCTATTTCCTTCTTACAGGATATCGAGGCTACAATTCATTGTGCAGAGTGGCTTTCTATCGTTGGTGGTTCTAGCACTGGAGAGCAAAGAATTAGGTATTTCCATGTACCCCTTCATCACTTTTTCACACTTTCGTTTTTGAACGAGTCACTTGTAAATTTCTCATATTTTGAAGCCTTTTGTACAGTTTCTATTTTGGTTTTCTGAAGATTAGTGTGGTAGTTTTAAGTCATTATCTCTAGCTGATCATATTGTACGCTAGTATCTCTTCCCATATGCTTGGAGAAGTATGCCAGAATACTGTCAATTATTTTTATTTTCTACTCTTTGAAGGCGTGAGGAGTCATTACCAATTTTCAAAAGACGACTTTTTGGTGGATTACTAGACTTTGCTTCCAGAGAACTGCAGGCTCAGGTAACTCCATTTTCCTTGCGGTTTGGTCTTTATCTTATAATATACTGATGGAAACGAAATGAAGATTCGTTTATGCCTTCCATAGTTCCACATATATAGCCAAGTCCTTCCATTCCTGGAAATAACTTTTTTAATGAGCTACTAAATGGCTATATAAGTCATTGACAAAGGTAATTGTTGAGTATGTTTTTACGAATACACAATGTACATAACATTCCAGGGAGTTCGCTTGCAAGAAAAAAATGCTGTAAAGCTTGGTGCTAGCATATTATTCTTTCCAGCATGTGTGTGTGTGTTTGCCCGTCTATTGGGATAGAACTAGATTTTTATCTACCCAAATCTTTTTTTTTCCCCTCAACAGACACAAGTTATTGCTGCAGCAGCTGCTGGTGTTGCTGCAGAGGGTCTAGCACCAAAAGATGCAAAGGCAGGAGCAGAAAATGCTGCTCAGCTTTCTGTCTTTCTGGTGGAAAATGCAATCGTGATTTTGATGCTCGTCGAAGATCATTTGAGGTTACAAAGCAAACAAACTTGTGCAACAAATGCAGTTGATGCTTCTCCATCTCCTCTTTCTCTTGTTTCTCTTAAAAATCGTACAAGCACACTGACCGCGATCGGAGAATCGTCAGAAATTTCTAGCAGTCGCGCTTCACTGTCAAGTGATTCAGGGAAGGTCCCTTTAGATGTAAGTGGAAAACATTCTCAAACGCCTAATTTCTCTAATATGGACTTTCCAATATTTTGCTTCTCATGTTCTCTTGTCATGATCTAGTCTAGTGCTTTAAACCACACTTATACATTTCATTATATTTTCTTATGACGTTGATCTGTTCAAGCTTCTCTTATGTCCTGATCAATTTGTCTCCTTGTTGGTTGGGTTATTACCTCTTTTTATTTTCATTGTTGTATCTTTTACATGCTTGCCATTTTCAATATCAAATTTAATTGTTTTATTTTGGATTCTTTTAAACATCATATTTGTTTTATTACGAAAATTCAAGTTATTTTACTTTTCTTTTTCAGATACTCGCTTCAATGGCTGATTCAAGTGGACAGATTTCTGCAGTCGCAATGGAGCGCCTTACTGCTGCCTCTGCAGCTGAGCCTTATGAATCTGTTTCATGTGCTTTTGTTTCATATGGCAGCTGTGCCATGGATTTGGCTGAGGGTTGGAAGTATAGGAGTCGGTTGTGGTATGGTGTTGGCTTTCCCTCTAAAACTAGTTCTTTTGGTGGTGGCGGCAGTGGTTCAGACTCTTGGAAATCTACTTTAGAAAAAGATGCTCATGGAAACTGGATTGAACTTCCCTTGGTTAAAAAATCTGTATCCATGCTTCAAGCTTTGCTGCTAGATGAGTCTGGACTCGGAGGTGGCCTTGGAATAGGTGGAGGATCTGGTACTGGGATGGGAGGGATGACAGCCCTCTACCAGTTGCTGGACAGTGATCAGCCTTTCTTATGCATGCTTCGAATGGTACTTCTGTCTATGAGGGAAGAAGACTATGGTGAAGATAATATGTTGATGAGAAATCTAAGTTCTGAACGTTCCTCAGGGAATTCAATTACATTAGATAGCGGTTCTCAGATGTCTATGCGACAATCCCGATCAGCTTTATTGTGGAGGTAAAGTCAATGACATATTTTGTTCCTCCCTTCATGGCCAATTAGATATTCATCTGCTTAGATACTTTGTGTCAGCATTTTTGCACCCTGGTAAAGTTTGACTCTTTTTTTCTTATCTCACAGTGTGCTCTCTCCTATCCTTAACATGCCTATATCCGATTCGAAGAGGCAGAGAGTACTGGTTACTGCATGTGTTCTCTATTCTGAGGTTAGTTCTTCCCTAATCAGATTGACATGCTTAATGATGTTCTGGTCTCAAATCTTCATGCTGTGATTGGAAAGTTGTCATCTTCTCCTATTTTACTTCTGATGTTGTCCTTAGTGTTTTGGTTAAAAAATCTGATGCTGTCCAGTGTCCTTGGTGTTTTTTTTTTTTTTTGTCTTTCTTCACTTTCTGATTCCAACACAAATCTGTGTAGGTATGGCATGCTATCAGCAGAGACAGAAGACCACTTCGTAAGCAGTATATAGAGGCTATATTACCACCATTTGTTGCAGTCCTCCGGAGATGGCGACCACTTTTGGCTGGCATTCATGAACTTGCCACTGCTGATGGTATGAATCCCCTTGTCGTTGATGATCGTGCCTTGGCTGCTGATGCACTCCCGGTTGAGGTAGCTTAATGCTGTTTACATTCCCTCAGTTGCTATCATGGTTATATGTTTCTAATAATGGCTAGTGTTTATTTCTAGTTGCTGAGATGCCATTTCAGCCTTAAAAAAATTGCTTATTTCACCTTAAGGTTTATATTAGGTTCAGAATTTTTTATGCTTGAGTTATTAAATTGAGCTATCCAAATTTGTCTTTTTAGGGTGCTCTTTCTATGATTACTCCGGAATGGGCTGCTGCTTTTGCTTCACCGCCTGCTGCAATGGCTCTGGCAATGATAGCTGCAGGGGCAGCTGGTTGGGAAGCCCCGCCACCTCCTACACCTTCACATTTTAGGCGAGACTCTTCTATGCTTGAGCGTAAGACTGCCAAACTTCAGACCTTTTCAAGCTTCCAGAAACCGCTGGAGCCTCCAAACAACAATGCACCACCTCGACCAAGGGATAAAGCTGCTGCAAAAGCGGCAGCTTTGGCAGCTGCGCGAGATCTTGAAAGGAATGCAAAGATTGGCTCAGGAAGAGGTCTTAGTGCTGTTGCAATGGCTACATCTGCGCAGCGGAGGAATATCGGTGACATGGAGCGTTTACAGAGATGGAACACTTCTGAAGCTATGGGAGTGGCATGGATGGAATGTCTCCAACCAGTGGATACAAAATCAGTTTATGGAAAAGATTTTAATGCTTTGTCGTACAAATTTATTGCTGTACTTGTGGCAAGTTTTGCTTTAGCACGTAACATGCAAAGATCAGAGGTTTGTTTTCACCTATGTCATGCTTTATTGGTTTTTTGAAGGGTGCATACTCTTGACTCTCACTTTCTGGTTCAACTTCTCACCAGATTGATAGGCGTATGCAAGATGATATCATAGCGGCAAATCGCCTATGCTTGGGAAGCCGTGGTTGGCGCAAACTAATTCGTTACTTGGCAGAGATGAGATGTTTTTTTGGGCCTTTTGGAAATGGAATATGCAGTCCTGAACGAGTAAGCCATGTTTTTTTTTTTGGAATTTGGAACATGTTAAGAAGTTTCTCAGTAATGTGATATCTTTCAACATGCAGATTTTTTGGAAACTTGATTCTATGGAAAGCTTTTCGAGGATGAGACAGTGTATAAGGAGGAATTATTCTGGGACTGATCATCTTGGGGCAGCAGCAAACTATGACGATCAGACAGACACGAAAAGTGATAATGGTAGCAAAGGTTCTCCATCAAATCCTCCTGTTCTTGCTGCTGAAGTTATATCAATGGAAATAGCGTATGAAGATGATGAACATGGAGAGGGTGATCATCTTGATACCAAAGGCAATACTGAAGAACATAGAAGGGAAAATGAAGAGAGGATATCTGGGTCACATGAGCATGCATCCAGAGCAGGAACTAGTGATCCTCGAACTTCGAATGACATTGAACTGGTCCGAGATTCTTCAGCAGTAGCACCTGGCTTTGTTCCCAGTGAACTTGATGAAAGGATCCTTCTTGAGTTTCCCACATCTATGGTCCGACCACTACGGGTTGTGAAAGGAACCTTTCAAGTATGTTCGACCAACTAGAATTTTTTGGACTTTCAACAAGTAGCTAACACGAAAGTAGAGAATAAATTGGATAATAACCAACTAGATTAGTTAGATCAAGTGAATTCAAGAAATGTGGCATGTAGACATTATAGAAATCTAAAATTGGCTCATAATTCCCAAATATGCTTTTCTTGTATGGATTTCTGGTTGCTGATTAAACTGATGTGCTTTCTCAGATTACAACACGAAGAATAAACTTTATTGTTGACAACAGAGAAAGCCAGAATTTGACTGATCACTCAGATGGGTCCCAATCACGTGACCAAGAAAAGGATCGTAGTTGGCCAATGTCTTCTCTTCATCAGATTTATAGCCGGAGGTAAAGTTCTTATTTACTTCTTCATTTCATATCTTTCAGAAAATCTATTTGCTTAAAATCTAGAACTTTTATTTTTATTTCATTAAGATATGAAATTTTCATTTAAAAGAAAATCTGGAATGTTTTGTAGTTTGTACCTATTGTTGTTAAATGCACCCCCTGGCAGACTGAAATGAAACTTTAAAAACACTTCGATTGCCCACAAAGCCAAAACCAACCAGTCCTCATTTACCAGCAGATACGTGCTTAAACATGAGCAGAATATTTTTGCTAGTATTACCTTTGTCTTACCATTGGAGATCAATCAATCTTTTCCATAGTTACCGAATATTACTTTTTCAGTTTAGTTTTCCTCTTTCTGTATGAGTTGTGTTTCATTTTTATTCTCCCAGGATTAGTAATATGACTGATGATCTATTTCTTTGTTTATTTCTTTCTAGATATCTTCTGAGAAGGAGCGCCCTGGAACTCTTTATGGTTGACCGTTCAAACTTCTTCTTTGATTTTGGGGTATCTGCATCTAAAACCCTTTCTACGTGTGATATATTTATCTTTCTAACGTTGTAAACCTCAGGTATTCGCATGCTGTAACCAATTACTTTCCCAATTTACTTGTTTTAACATCACAGAATACTGAGGGAAGAAGAAATGCATATCGAGCTATTGTTCAAGCAAGGCCTCCTCATTTAAACAATATTTACCTAGCAACTCAGGTTTCTGTTGTTTCCTTACCAACTTCTTTTGTTTAGATTTTGAATTACTCTTGGTCCATGTTATTTCAATGGGGGATTGATAAATCATATGACTAGGCTGAGTCACTTTTCGTTCTGTGCTGCGAACTTACATATATTGTTACCTTTTCAGAGGCCGGAACAGCTTTTAAGAAGAACTCAGTTAATGGAGCGCTGGGCTAGATGGGAGGTACCAATAAACTGCACACTCACACTTGTCATGCATTTTTTTATCCTTGTCCAAGAATAACATCTGATGCAGAAAGATCTCCATCTGGATGATATCTGCAGATCAGCAATTTTGAATACTTAATGCAGCTTAACACGTTGGCTGGCCGTAGTTACAATGACATTACTCAGGTAGATATTGTGCTCTTTTAGCATTTTCCTGGTGAATTTTTCAATGTTCTTTCTTCCTTGATAGATATCTTATTCTTTGCAGTATCCTGTTTTCCCGTGGATTATTTCTGACAACAGTTCAGAAAGTCTGGACCTTTCAAATCCATCTACCTTCAGAGATCTTTCCAAGGTGGTATCCTTTGCAGTTTGTCTCCAATTTTACGTTCTTAGCCTGCATATGATGGTTTATGAACCTAGAGAATCTTGTTTTGATGTGGGTCTGTATATGTTCAGCCAATTGGTGCATTAAACCCAGAGCGGCTCAAAAAATTTCAAGAGCGATATTCTAGCTTTGAAGATCCAGTTATTCCCAAATTTCACTATGGCTCACATTACTCAAGTGCTGGAGCAGTAAGTTCTCTTCTCTATAATATCCTGCCACTATTACTGGCATTCCCATTTTAAAGTTTGTGTTCCTGAATTGTGGACAGAAGCAATGTAAACTATTTTCGATGCAACTTGATGGAGTTTGTACACTTTTCGCTATTTTATCATTTATTTCATGTGTGCAGGTGTTGTATTATCTGGCCAGAGTTGAACCTTTCACAACCCTGTCAATTCAACTTCAAGGTGGAAAGTTTGATCATGCAGATCGCATGTTTTCAGACATTCCAGGCACTTGGAATGGAGTTCTAGAAGACATGAGTGATGTGAAAGAATTGGTACGTATTGGTTTCCCTAAAGCATTGAATGGATTTATTTATTCGCCTCTTCCTCAACAATTCAAGAACGTACCCTTATTTAACCACTAAATTTACAGGTTCCAGAGTTGTTTTACCTCCCTGAGGTGCTGACCAACGAAAATTCGATTGACTTTGGTACAACACAGTTGGGAGAAAAGCTTGGTATTGTGGTTCTCTTCCTTGTCATAGCCAAAATTTATGCCTGGCATGGTGAAATTGTTGTTATCTGATGCGGTTTTTTTTATCTATCAGATGCTGTAAAACTTCCTCCTTGGGCCAAAAACCCAGTGGATTTTGTACACAAGCAACGAAGGGCTCTTGAGAGCGAGCATGTATCTGCACATTTACATGAATGGATTAATCTCATATTTGGGTAGGTTTTCTGCCTTGAACTGATAATATAATGTCCGCACATTTTTCCATAACTTTGTTTCCTCCTATTACTTAGTGTCCAGCAAAATAATCACAACTAACTTTCTTTGTAAGCCACTGAATTGTTTTTTCCTACATTTAATTCATTCAGGTATAAGCAACGTGGCAAAGAAGCTATAATGGCAAATAACGTTTTCTTCTACATTACCTACGAGGGGACTGTTGATATTGACAAGATCACGGACCCGGTAAGGCAATTTTGATGTACTGTTTTCGTTGCTCAGTTTTAGTATTAACAATAACATGTTGACATGACTTGCCTGTGAATGTTTGATGTAGGTACAACAACGTGCTACGCAAGACCAGATAGCTTATTTTGGGCAAACACCGTCCCAGCTATTGACTATTCCTCACATGAAGAGGATGCCGTTGAAAGATGTCCTACATATGCAGGTAAACTACTAGTGTCAATTTGGTTTTGCAATTGCACTCTTAGTTAACACCTCTTTTAAACATTACCATTTCTCGGGGGGTGAGCTATTGGAGGTTGATAGGTTCCGTAACAACTTTTTATCCAATAAATAGGGTTTTATTATAGGAGTCTACGACATAAGGTTTAGCATAGGGTTTTCTTTATCTACTGCATGCTATGTGGGTATAAGAGATTCTACTATACGGCGTTCTTCAGGAAAATAAGACCACAAAATATCTTACGTAGTCTGTACTTTATTTTCTTCATGTTAAATTCGCCACGTGAACATGACAGTTGCTTTTAATTTTTGTCAGACTATTTTTCGAAATCCAAAAGAAATAAAACCGTATCCTGTTCAAGCTCCGGAACGCTGCAACTTACCAGCCTCAGCTATTCAGGCATCTTCAGATAGTGTTGTGATTGTGGACATGAATGTGCCAGCAGCTCGTGTTGCACAGCACAAGTGGCAACCAAACACCCCTGATGGCCAAGGTACTCCTTTCCTCTTTCATCACGGGAAGGCAACAGCAACTTCAACTAGTGGATCATTGATGCGCATGTTCAAGGGTCCAGCTAGTTCTGGAACTGGTGACTGGCAATTTCCTCAGGCACAGGCATTTGCCTCATCAGGAATCAGAAGTTCCTCCGTCGTTGCTATTACAAGCGATGGAGAAATGATCACAGGTAAAAAGCAAGCAATTATACGGTCCCAAGTTTGTTGGTAATATATTTACGGAAATCATGTGTTTGATTATAGGTGGACATGCGGATAATAGTATCAAGCTGGTCTCATCTGATGGAGCAAAAACTCTGGAAACAGCTTTTGGGCACTGTGCCCCTGTTACATGTCTGGCTCTGTCTCCAGACAACAACTTCCTTGTGACGGGTTCACGGGACACTACTGTTTTGCTGTGGAGAATTCACAAGGCGTTTACTTCTCGAACAAGCGTGTCTGAGCCATCAACTGGCTCTGGAGCGCCTTCCTCCGCTAGCAACACGAATCTGGCCAACACATTGGCAACCAAAGGCAAAAAGTGTCGTGTTGAAGGGCCGATACAAGTGCTCCGTGGCCACCGAAGAGAAATAATTTGTTGTTGTGTCAGCTCAGATCAAGGAGTCGTTGTTTCGTCTTCTGAGTCCTCAGATGTTCTATTGCATTCCATTAGAAAAGGACGGCTTATCAGACGATTAGTTGGTGTGACAGCTGATTCTCTCTGTATTTCATCTGATGGGGTTATAATGGCATGGAGTAGTTCGGAAGGTTCTATTAGTGTGTTCACAATTAACGGAGTTCTGATTGCCAAAGCAAAACTTCCTTTCTCTTGTAACATAAGTTGCATGGAAATATCCATGGATGGTCAAAATGCCTTGATTGGGATGAACTCATGTTCCAGCATGGACTTGTCGAGCTATAACGATACATCAAAAGATGGCAAAGAAATTGAAAGACTGGATGTTCCATCTCCTTCAATTTGCTTCCTCAACTTATACACACTACAGGTATCATCAGAACTCCTTGAAGAGAAAACTAAATACGGGAGCTTATTTTGTGGTCTAAACAAACCTGAAATTCTTTGTCTTGTAGGTATTCCATGTGCTTAAGCTTGGTCAAGGCCAGGATATAACTGCACTGGCTTTGAATGTTGACAACACAAATCTCATAGTATCCACGGAAGATAAACAGTTGATAATCTTCACTGATCCAGCTGTAAGTTTATATTATCTATTTACCATTTGAGGGTGTTTAAGTTTAAGATTAATCAATTGCTATGATTTCCATAAAAATCATTCGATGGGTTCTATGTCAGTTTATCAATACACAAAGTTTCTATCATCGTACATAGTTTATAATAGAAGAAGTTCATAAATCCCTGCAGTTAAGCTTAAAGGTGGTGGATCAGATGCTGAAGCTTGGGTGGGAATGAGAGAATAGAATCAAACCTCATTGATACAAAATGGCGGAAACTCACGTCAAGACAAAACTGTCTCGAAAATCTCAAGTTTGAATACTTGGAAGTCCGAGGTGAAGTAGCAAGCCGTGGATATCTTAAAATCAGATTGTGAACATGTTTGTAACATATGTAAGTATGGTTAGTCCCAGTACAGTGATTCCGTTTCATCTGTCTCGTGTCATTTTTTGTTTTAATTTCTTCGGTCCATAGTTTGTTGTGGAAATGGTTTATAGATCAAAGGCTTGTTGAGATTGGCGAGGTATACACACCGAAGCTTCCTTTTTCTCTCCCCATTGAGTTTGTTTGTTGGTTGTCTGTGATAAATGGTGTTTTACTGACGATTTCAATATATATTCATTTAGCAATATGTTTCCTCATAAAATCATAATTTCATGATTATTTATTTTGGAATACAAGCCAAAACTTCATAGACTTCTGTAGTAAAAACAAATCAGCCTCTCATGTTTCGAAGTTACTTCACACCTACTTTTAACTATGCATTAGAAAACTAAAAACTTGTAGTCTTTGTTTCTGTTTTTTCTTTCCCAACAAATTCAGCATTGTAATTCTACACGTCTCATACAACTTTTACATACACACGAGTTTTAACTTGACATAGTTTCCCCCCTACAAGGCAGGTGGGTACGCAATATTAGTATTAAAGTTGTTCGCTTCCGCCCTTTGCACCGCCCTGTGAACCGCTCTTCTCAAGCTCCACTCATAACAAAACTCCAAAGTCAGCCTTAGCGCCGTTCCTAGGCCAAGCACCACTATGACTCCAATAATGATGTTAACCGGTAGCGCAGACACCCCAAGTGTAATAGATATCAGCACATCCAACATTAAACCACCTATGAGAATTGAGAATGCTACCCAAAGCGGACTGAAACATCCTCTCTCACGCTCTTCTTGTCTATAGCTAGGATCAATCCTCCAAACCCAGTAATTTGTAGTTGGTTGAGTCTCTGGAGGTGTGACATTAACAGCCACAACTTGACAGATCTCGCATTGATTAGAGCCTTTAGTGCGGAACCAAGCATCTATACAAGACCTATGAGCTTTAGCAAGACCACCACGACATTGGCACCCTAGTTCAATCAAAACCTCTTCTTTCTCTTGTTGACAAACCCTGCACTGCTCATGAGAGCTTGCGTTCCTGGACAAGCTAACCTTTTTAGGGATCTGAGCCAATTCTGCCCGACTTGAATCTCCATTGCAGACAACGATTGTGAGGTTCGTCGATTCATTGGCTGACTCGTTTATCGGCTCGCTCTGCTTCTGGGGAGCCTTGTCCTGCTGCTGCTGCTTTTCAAGGTCACCACCGGAGCTGGAGCTATTATGCATCTCAAATCCCTTATCCCCCCCCCCCCCCCCCCCCCTCTCAATTCCACAAACCCTAGGAACCCATATGAGTCTCGACTCACAGATTGAGATTTGGCACTGGATGGGACCAATATGACAAAAACAGAGAGATTCAACTTTATTTGACTTACTAAGTTATGTTTCTTTATTCTCTTATCTCTGTTTTGTTTGATAATTGATAGTTTAGTTAGTTTGAAATGTTATTGGGCTAAATATATGGGCCTGGGCCGACCTTCGTCTCTTCTTGTAATAACAAGTTAGGTCTTGCCTCTAGAATTGTTAGAGAGAGAGAGATGGGAGGGAAAGGGAAGAAGAGGAGAGAGAAAAACTACTTAGCTGCTCACGGCGGACCGGCGAGACTCCCGCCGCCGCCTGATCGTTCGAAGCAAGATGCTCTTCCTTCTAAACTCCGTGTTCTCATGAACTACACCTCTCCATCTCCCCACGGTAAAATTAGAACGCTAGAGTCTGAATTTGTGTGTGTTGTTGTGATTTCGTCTCTGTGACTGTTTTGTGTTGTTATGTTCTTTTCCTTCAGATTCGACTAAAAAAGTTGTAGAGAAGAAAGTAAAGAACACGAAAGCTGGAGTAGATGCTGCTGCAACGGTATAGTTTTCTCAACTTCAGTTTTGTAATTTAGGGAACAATTAGAGATATCAATTTGACTATATAACAGCTTCGTAATGGTGTTTTCTCATTGTCCTGATAAGATTTTTATAGATAGTGCTGGATGATACATGTATAATTTATTCGGAACAGGAGAAAAATGAATTGTTTTTTTGGTGGATAATTTGTATAATTAGAATGTAAACCTCCTCTGATCAGGAGAGTGATGGAGATGATACAATGGTGACGAGGGGCAATGAAAAGAAGAAGAAAAAGAGGAAGAGAAATCAAATGACGGACCTTCGTTTCGAAAATGAACTTGCGGAGTTGGATGGTCAGTCTAAAAGGAAAGAACGCAAGAAGAAGTAAGCTTGTTCAGTTCTTAATGGCCAAATCCTTGTTTGTTTATGTGTTTGAGTTTAATGACTAGATCGAAATGTTCTACTTTAATGCAGGTATTGGGAGGCCAAGAAGCAAAAGAAGAATCAAGGAAAGACTGAAGATACTCTCCGAGAAAACTTCCCGAAGCATGAACAGATAAGATTTGGTGATGTGGTCCAAGCTCCACCAAAGTTGGCTTTTGTTCCAAAGGTAAAATAGTCTCGCTATTGTTTCTAACTGTAAGAAAAAAACTCAGGAATATAGCTTGTGCTGTTCGTTCAAATGATTATATGTATGCTAATTTGGCAGGCAAGAAAGTCTACTCTAAGTGCTTCGCAGGAGAGGCAGCGATTAGCGGCCATTGATGCTTACAGATCTCGCAAAGGATGGGCTGAAAGACCAGGTTCTCAGATTCCTGCCGTGGTCATGCAATAAGATGTGAACTCATTTTTGTAGTGCAACTCATCTGCTCTTTTTTTTTTGTACTAGCTGGCTGTAAAATTATATGATATTGTCTTGTTCATCGGATTCTAATATGATAGTTGAGTCTTCCAAAGAAAGCGGATTATTTATTACAAGGATATTTTTTGGTGTCTGATTCCATCTTTCTCGAGGATATTTGACCAAAACTCATGGAGGCACTAGAAAAGTATGGAAAGCGTTCTAGTTAAATCAAGTGCTTGTCCTCGGGATTGCACAGAGATGGAGTCCTCCTTCGACATGAAGTGTAAGCATTCTCTTGTAACACACATTGCTCTTCTCATCAGCCATTTTGAAGCGAAAGAAGTGAAGAAGTGCCATTGATACTATCTTCATTTGCCGGTATGCGAAATCCTTGCCTGGACAGATTCTTGGACCAGCCTACATACATAAACATCTAAGATATTAGAAACGAATGCCTTACTCTTAGCCACATAGTTTGTCAGCAAGAGAGTGTACACACATGAAAGCTTATGAATTTGAATGGTGATTCGGTTTGGAATATGCTGTCCTTAAGCCATCTCTCTGGCTTGAAATCCTCAGCATCTTGACCCCAAATGTAAGTCATCCTACCCATTGCATAGGCTATATAGTAGATATTATCCCCTTTGTTCATTTTATGTCCATCTGGAAGAATGTCATCATTTTCTGCACATCTCATGTCCTTTGGAAGGACCAATATAGATTAAGAATATTTAAATCCCCATTATTTGGTTCCATGAGCTCTTAAACTGTTTAGCCACAGAAGAGTCATCGAAGGGCTGGTTATTTTACCTTAGGCACAGGAGGGTAAAGCCTCACGGTCTCAGACAAGGCCGCATGGAGATACTGCATCTGATCAAGAGACTCTTCGGTTATACTTTCAATGAAACCATTTACATCGGTTGTTTTCTCGTGACTCGATGTCACATCTCTGATTTCTTGTACGATTTTCTCCTGAACAAGTGGGTTTTTGCAGAGCATGTACAAGAACCAAGAGAGTGATGCAGCGGTTGTGTCCTTACCAGCAACCATGAAATTCAAAATTATATCCCTCAGGTACTTATCATTCATGTTCTCCGGATCTTTCTCACTCTCGAGAAGAAATCTCGATAGGATGTCCTCTCTAACAGCCTAAGGACAAGCCAAACATTTTGGAACTTTTAAAAGCGGGTAACATGCAATCAAAAAGAGTGTAAAACTTAGAACTCATAGCGTCATATTCCTTGGCAAGCTCTTTCCTTTTACTGTAGTTAAATTTTGCTAAAGTAAGATAAGATAAACATTTTGAAACTTTTAAAAGCGGGTAGCATGCAATCGAAAAGAGTGTAAAACTTAAGAGAACTCACAACGTCATGTTCCTTGGCAAGCTCTTTCCTTTTAGTGGTAATGAGACTATAGACAAACTTATCTATAGTAGCAATGCTCTTCTTGAGTCTAGATTCTGATCCAATGTTGAGAAAACATTTCAGTTTCCAAAGCGGATCAGTGAATCTGGAACTAGTTGCAACGTTGCCTTCATCAAAAGCCTTCATGAACTCTTCCCCTTCTTTGCTAAACCCATCTAGACATCTTAACTCCACACCGAACCCCACTTTAAAGATCGAGTCCAATGTACATCTCATCAACATATCCTACCTCAAACCCAAACATAACGAAGTTATAATTTTTTTAGTTACCAACTTTGGAAACAACAGAGTCTGGCTTGTTTCGAAACGTACCTGAGCATCAAAAGCTTTTCCAGAGAGAGCAAAATCCGCAACAAAAGCAACAAGCTTAGATGCACTTCTCTGAAAAACAGAGCAGCTAAAAGTTTTTAAAACCCTTGTAGAGAACTCAAAGCTCACAAGCTTCCTCTGCTGTTTCCATTTCTCTCCATCAACAGCAAAGATCCCATGTCCCAAAAGATCCGCAAGATTCTCTCTACCAACGGGTCCTTTACTGTAGTTATCGAATCTTGTCTTGAGAATATGCTCCACGTTCCGAGGATCTGCAGTAAATATCTCGCTCTGTCCAGGACTCAAGAACCTGAAAGTAGGCTTTGTTCTTGCGATCTCTGTCTCGTAATCGTATAAATTGTCGCTGTGGAAGAAAAGATCGAAGATCGTGGCGTGTACTGGAGTATATCTCTTGTCGTTTCTGGATTTTCCGGTGAAGATTCGGATCGTGAGATAGATTGTGAAAGAAAGAACGATGAAGATCGTGGTTACTAGTATAATCGCCATGCTCGTCGTCAAAATCTCCATTGCTTTACTTTTTTTGCTTCGAAGTATTATTTTCTTGTTGGCTTTGCTTTTTCAATCTTCCCGCTGAGAAGTCAACTGTCAACGACTCAACAACCACAAGAGCTAAGAGGTAAAAGACAGATGTTACAGGACTCAAGGAAAAAGATGATAATATAAAAAGATCGGAACCCTCTTTTTTACTTAAAGGGTTACCGTGTGTTTAACAACGTTTCCAGTTCCTTTGGTTTCATCAACTTTTAATTCACTGGGAATTTTGATTTGATTGGATTTTTATTTCTCTAGGACATGAATACGACATCCAAAAACACATAGTGGTGAGTGAAACTGATTTTGTCGTTTTGATGTTTGAATAAATTTGGAAGTATTTGTGGATGCAAAAATCCCACAGTATGAATGAGGACCTCAACTTTCTTTAGTAGCACGTAATCAAATTATACAAAAGACAAAAACAGAAGATATGGAAATAAAGTGTTTGTTTTAACTGAGTATATCACAAAATAGTATTAATATGAAATAGTTTTTTTCGAGATGTCCTTGCAAGTGTTCTGGTAAAATCAAGTGCTTGTTCTCGGGATTGCACAGAGATGGAGTCCTCCTTCGACATGAAGTGTGAGCATTCTCTTGTAACACACATTGCTCTTCTCATCAGCCATTTTGAAGCGAAAGAAGTGAAGAAGTGCCATTGATACTATCTTCATTTGCCGGTATGCGAAATCCTTGCCTGGACAGATTCTTGGACCACCCTACATACATAGTCAAAGACAGAAAACATCTCAGGTATCAGAGAAGAATTTCTTACTCTTATCTACGTAGCTTGTTTGCAAGAAGAATGTACAAACATGAAAGCTTATGAATTTGAATGGTGATTCGGGTTGGAACACGCCGTCCTTAAGCCATCTCTCTGGCTTGAATTCCTCAGCATCCTGGCCCCAAATGTAAGTCATCCTACCCATTGCATAGGCTATGTAGTAGATATTATCCCCTTTGTTAATTTTATGTCCATCTGGAAGAATGTCATCATTTTCTGCACACCTCGTGTCCTTTGGAAGGACCAAAGAAAGATTATATATTATTTGGTTCCATTAGCTCTTAAAATGTTTAGCCACAGAAGAATCTTCGAAGGGCAGGTTATTTTACCTCAGGCACAGGAGGGTAAAGCCTCACGGTCTCAGACAAGGCCGCATGGAGATACTGCATCTGATCAAGAGACTCTTTGGTTATACTTTCAATGAAACCATTTACATCGGTTGTTTTCTCGTGACTCGATGTCACATCTCTGATTTCTTGTACGATTTTCTCCTGAACAAGTGGGTTTTTGCAGAGCATGTACAAGAACCAAGAGAGTGATGCAGCGGTTGTGTCCTTACCAGCAACCATGACATTCAAAATTATATCCCTCAGGTACTTATCATTCATGTTCTCTGGATCTTTCTCACTCTCGAGAAGAAATCTCGATAGGATGTCCTCTCTAACAGCCTAAGGACAAGCCAAACATTTTGAAACTTTTAAAAGCGGGTAGCATGCAATCAAAAAGAGGGTAAAACTTTAGAGAACTCACAACGTCATGTTCCTTGGCAAGCTCTTTCCTTTTAGTGGTAATGAGACTATAGACAAACTTATCTATAGTAGCAATGCTCTTCTTGAGTCTAGATTCTGATCCAATGTTGAGAAAACATTTCAGCTTCCAAAGCGGATCAGTGAATCTGGAACTAGTTGCAACATTGCCTTCATCAAAAGCCTTCATGAACTCTTCCCCTTCTTTGTTAAACCCATCTAGACATCTTAACTCCACACCGAACCCCACTTTAAAAATCGAGTCCAAGGTACATCTCATGAACATATCCTACCTCAAACCCAAACATAACAAAATTATAATTTTTTGAGTTACCAAATTTGGAAACAACAGAGTCTGGCTTGTTTCGAAACGTACCTGAGCATCAAAAGCTTTTCCAGAGAGAGCAAAATCCGCAACAAAAGCAACAAGCTTAGATGCACTTCTCTGAAAAACAGAGCAGCTAAAAGTTTTTAAAACCCTTGTAGAGAACTCAAAGCTCACAAGCTTCCTCTGCTGTTTCCATTTCTCTCCATCAACAGCAAAGATCCCATGTCCCAAAAGATCCGCAAGATTCTCTCTACCAACGGGTCCTTTACTGTAGTTATCGAATCTTGTTTTGAGAATATGCTCCACGTTCCGAGGATCTGCAGTAAATATCTCGCTCTTTCCTGGACCCAAGAACCTGAAAGTAGGCTTTGTTCTTGCGATCTCTGTCTCGTAATCGTATAAATTGTCGCTGTGGAAGAAAAGATCGAAGATCGTGGCGTGTACTGGAGTATATCTCTTGTCGTTTCTGGATTTTCCGGTGAAGATTCGGATCGTGAGATAGATTGTGAAAGAAAGAACGATGAAGATCGTTGTTACTAGTATAATCGCCATGCTCGTCGTCAAAATCTCCATTGCTTTATTTTTTTTCCTTCGAAGTTAAACTTTTTTTCTTGTTGTATGATTATTTCAATCTTCCCGCTGAGATGTCAACTGTCACGACTCGAACAACTAGAAGTGGTAAAGGACAGATTTTACACGCCTCCACGGGAAAAGATTGATAATAGAAAAATTCTAAACCCTCTTTTTCACTTAGAGGATTTTGATCTCTCGGACATGAATTCGACATCCAGACAAATCGTGGTTAGTGAAACCGATTCTTTCGTTTTGATGTTTGCTCATGTATTGTTATTGTTTGTATAAATATGGAAGTGATTGTGGATGCAAAAATCGCACTATAGAATTAGGGCCTCAACTTTCTTTAGTAGCACGTAATCAAATTATACAAAAGACAAAACAGAAAATATGGAAAATTGTGTTTCTCTTGATTGAGTATACTACAATATACTAGTATTGAAATGAGTTTTTTCGAGGTGTTCTTGCAAGTTTTCTGGTAAAATCAAGTGCTTGTCCTCGGGATTGCACAGAGATGGAGTCCTCCTTCGACATGAAGTGTGAGCATTCTCTTGTAACACACATTGCTCTTCTCATCAGCCATTTTGAAGCGAAAGAAGTGAAGAAGTGCCATTGATACTATCTTCATTTGCCGGTATGCGAAATCTTTGCCAAGACAGATTCTAGGACCAGCCTATATACATAGTCAAAGAAGGAAAACGTCTCAGGTATTAAAGAATAATTTCTTACCCTTATCTACGTAGCTTGTTTGCAAGAGAGTGTACAAACATGAAAGCTTATAAATTTGAAAGGTGATTCGGGTTGGAACAAGCCGTCCTTAAGCCATCTCTCTGGCTTGAATTCCTCAGCATCTTGTCCCCAAATGTAAGTCATCCTACCCATTGCATAGGCTATGTAGTAGATATTATCCCCTTTCCTCACTCTATGTCCATCTGGAAGAACGTCATCATTTTCTGCACACCTCGTGTCCTTTGGAAGGACCAATATAGATTAATAAAATCTTAAAATGTTCAATCAAAAGAATCTTTTAAGGACTGGTTATTTTACCACAGGCACAGGAGGGTAAAGCCTCAAGGTCTCAGACAAGGCTGCATGGAGATACTGCATCTGATCAAGAGCCTCTTCGTTAATACTTTCAATGAAACCATTTACATCGGCTGTTTTCTCGTGACTTGATGTCACATCTCTGATTTCTTGCACGATTTTCTCCTGAACAAGCGGGTTTTTGCAGAGCATGTACAAGAACCAAGAAAGAGATGCAGCGGTTGTGTCCTTCCCAGCAATCATGAAATTAAGAATTATATCCCTCAGGTACTTATCATTCATGTTCTCCGGATCCTTCTCACTCTCCACTAGAAATCTCGATAGTATGTCCTCTCTAACAGCCTAAGGACAGGCAAAACATTCTTCAAAAGGTTTAAAAATGGTAAGTGCAATCTTGAAGAGGATAAACTTAAGAGAACTCACAGTGTTCTGTTCCATAGCAAGCTCTTTCCTTTTAGTGGTAATTAGCCTATAGACAAATTTATCTATAGTAGCAATGCTCTTCTTGAGCTTAGATTGTGATCCAATGTTGAGAAACCATTTAAGCTTCCAAAGTGGATCAATGTATCTGGAACTAGTTGCAACGTTACCTTCATCAAAAGCCTCCATAACCTCTTCCCCTTCTTTGCTAAAGCCATCCAAACACTTTAACTCCACACCAAACCCAACTTTAAAGATGGAGTCCAATGTACATCTCATCAACATATCCTACATCAAAACAAAACAAAAGCATCCTTTTGAGTTTCCAAATTTAGAATTAGTAAGTCTGGTTTTGTTTCGAAACTTACTTGAGCATCAAAAGCTTTTCCAGAGAGAGCAAACCCCGTGACAAAACCGACAAGCTTAGATGCATTTCTCCTAAAAACAGAGCAGCTAAAATCTCTTAAAACCCTAGTAGAGAACTCAAAGCTCGCAAGTTTCCTCTGCTGTCTCCATTTCTCTCCATCAACAGAAAAGATCCCATGTCCTAAAAGATCCGCAAGATTCTCTCTACTGCTGTGTCCCTTACTATAATTATCGAATCTTGTCTTGAGAATATGCTCCACGTTCCGAGGATCTGCAGTTAATATCTCGCTCTGTCCTGGACTCAAGAACCTGTAAGTTGGCTTTGTCCTCGCGATCTCTGTCTCGTAATCGTATAATTCGTCGCTGTGGATGAGAAGATCGAAGACCGTGGCATGTACTGGAGCATATCTCTTGTCGTTTCTTGATTTTCCGGTGAAGATTCTAATCGTGAGATAGATAGTGAAAGACAAAACGATGAAGATCGTTGTTGCTACCGTAATAGCTATGCTCGTCAAAATCGCCATTTCTTTTCTTTCTTCGAAGTCAACGACAATATCTGAAGTAAAAAAGACAACAAAAAGATACATAGACTAGATAATATAACATTTGATGTTCCTACTATTTAACGGCCACACGAACAATCCAACAAGATGATCTATAGAAAAGACAAAAAAGAAACAATAATTAAAAATTGGGCCGCCGACAAAATATTATTGGGCCTACAAATTAGGCCTTTGTGCAGCGAATTCGAACCTTCTTCTTTACTCAGAGGGTTAAAGACTTTAGCGTGTGTTGTTTTGTTCATACGATTTCATCAATTTCAATTCTCTGGGTTTTGGTTTTGATTTTGATTCGATTCTTCTCGATCATGAGTTCAATCTCCGAGCAAAACATGGTGAGTGAAACCAATTTTGTCGTCGTGATGTTTGTTTGTTTGATTAAACTCAGAACTGATGATCGATTTTATTGTTGTTTCTTATAGATATGAGTTTTCTCAGAGGTATAATTGATTCGTTTAGCTCGATATTCAACGAAGAATCGAAGCACGATCCTAGCGTATCATCATCATCAACTTCTTCTGGCTCCATGAATGTCATCGATGGAGTTCCAGTTTCTAACGAACGAATTGCGTATAAGCTTAAAGGATACTTTGATTTAGCGAAAGAGGAGATCGCAAAAGGTGTTAGAGCAGAAGAGTGGGGTTTACATGATGATGCTCTTCTTCATTACAGAAATGCTCAGAGGATCATGAATGAAGCAAAGTCTACGCCTTCTCCTTCGTATATTAGTTCGAGGTAGTGATAAGTTTGATTGACTTATATGTTAGGCTGAGAAAAGAGTTTTTTTTTTTTTTTTTTCTTTCTGTGATGAGTTTGATTGTTTTGTTGATTTATATGGTAGTGAAAAGGAGAAGGTGAGATCGTACCGAGAGAAGATTTCAAAATGGCAAAATCAAGTATCTGAAAGATTGCAAGCTTTGGGTAAGCGTACAGGTGATCAATTTTGATTTTTGACCTTTTTACATATAAAATATGAAGGAAGGCACAAGTGAACTCACATTGATGGTTGTTTGTTTTGCTTGTTTCTGGCATCAATGGTGTTCATATTTTAGGTGTTGGAATGTCTGAGAATAAGGTATTTGTCTTGCTTCTTTCTCTTCTATTTGATCCCAAATGTTGGAAGGAGACTGTGATGTTGGTAGATTTTTAAGTGATGTTTCTGTATTAGGATTGATTGTTTCACTGAATTTATTAAGGCATTAATTGTATTATGCAGAGAACCGTAGCATCTCCGTCTTCAGCTTCAGTTTCCTCTACAGCGTCAAGGTATAGAAGAACTCCATCACAAAAGACTCCAGTTCCCAGAGGTGGCGCTGCAATGGCAAGGAACACTAAAGATGCTGCTGCAAGCCCAAAACCTGCGAAAGAATCTGGAAATGTCTACGATGATAAGTTAGTTGAGATGATAAACACAACAATAGTGGATAGAAGCCCATCTGTGAAATGGGATGATGTTGGTGAGTGTCATTGTTATGCTTTTCTTCTATTTTCCCCTTTTTGATGCAATATGTGGAAACACACTTATGCTGAATTATTGCAGCTGGACTTGATGGAGCTAAACAAGCTTTACTGGAGATGGTTATATTACCGGCAAAACGAAGAGATTTGTTCACTGGTCTCCGAAGACCAGCTAGAGGTAAAATTTGCAATTTTGGTTTCTTCTTGATCTTCTCCAGTGCCATCCTTGGTAAAATTTCTTCTTTTTCAGGTCTGCTTCTCTTTGGGCCACCTGGCAATGGAAAAACAATGCTTGCCAAGGCAGTCGCTTCTGAGTCACAGGCAACATTTTTCAATGTCTCAGCATCTTCTTTGACGTCAAAATGGGTGTGTGCTTTTTCTGTCACTGTACTCTCTTTTCTAATAAGGCTTGTTGAAATTATTTTTACAACTCTAATAGACTAACTGATTTTGCTGTACTGATTCAGGTGGGTGAGGCTGAAAAGCTAGTTAAAACGCTGTTTCAAGTTGCAATATCCAGGCAACCTTCTGTGATATTTATGGATGAAGTATGTACTTTTTCCCTTTCCTGTCTTTTAAGTTGTATTTGACCGAAGTGCTCCCTGATTCATGATCGTTCATGATAACATATTGTCACTTGGAGGTCTGAATATGTTTTACTCTGGTTCTCAGATAGATAGTATAATGTCTACAAGGTCGATCAGTGAGAATGAAGCAAGCAGAAGGTTGAAATCAGAATTCCTTATCCAGTTTGATGGTGTGACTTCTAATCCTGATGATTTGGTGATTGTCATTGGTATGATTCCTGCTAATCTAGTCTTTATCAAACCCAATCTTCACTCTGTGTGCATCTCTGAGTAAAAGTTGGCATATATTCTGTTTTTCCTTGCTGTAATCATTTACTTGGATGTAATGTTTTGCAGGTGCTACTAACAAGCCACAGGAGTTGGATGATGCAGTGCTTAGGAGATTGGTAAGAACATTATCGTCACCAGGATTTTCATATCCACCAATTGCTAAGGAAAGTATCTGATTATTTGCATTTTATCGCTTTGTTAGGTGAAGAGAATATATGTACCATTGCCGGATTCGAACGTCAGAAAATTACTTTTTAAAACTAAATTGAAGTGCCAGCCTCACTCTTTATCCAGCGTTGACATTGATAAAATCGTCAGAGAAACTGAAGGCAAGTTCTATAGATTTTGTATAAGAAACACAGATTAGTTATTACCACTAGATATGTTACAGTTTCGAGTCAAGTAACTAATAAGCATAATAAGCTTCCTTATGTTACAGGATACTCAGGAAGCGATCTCCAAGCATTGTGTGAAGAAGCTGCAATGATGCCAATCAGAGAACTCGGTGCAGATATTCTTACCATCCAAGCAAATAAAGTATTAAAACTCTTTCAGATAAGTCTCTCAAATCAATTTTGAAGTCTCTTCGAGTTTGAAAGGTTTGATCAATAGATGTGTAATGTAACAGGTGAGACCGCTACGATATGATGATTTTCGGAAATCGATGGCAGTGATCAGACCCAGCTTGAGTAAAAGCAAATGGGAAGAGCTTGAACGTTGGAACTCAGAGTTTGGCTCTAATTGAATTCCTTCTTGGATTGTTTGTTTCTGTTGTAAATTTGAGGTAGTTATATCTATGGTGTAGAGCTAAGAAACAGAACAAAACAATCAAAAAAATGTTTTTACTCTTCAAAGAAGAAGACTGATATTAAGATGGGTAATGTGATCGTGGAGTGGGACAACTCATACGCGATACGCCTAATGTCGGATTGGTTCGAAACCAGCTAGCTAGCACACGGCCCTGTGGTAGTTTCGAAATTTAGAGAGAGAGTGGAGGGTAAAATCGTCATTTCGTATAACAGGTGAAAACTCGGAATTAAAAGTTACGAAACGTCGCGTATTGAAGGGACTTGCCTTTTGAATTCAAATTTAGTTTCTCCGGTCTTTTTTTCTCTCTCTCTGTCGCCGTCGTCTAAGTCGTTAACAGTACGGTGATCGGAAAATGAGTAAGAAATCGACAGAATCTGACGCTCGCGATACTGAGAAGCTATGGTCCCTGGCAGATTTCGAGATCGGGAGACCACTTGGTAAAGGCAAATTTGGCAGAGTCTATCTCGCCCGAGAAGTCAAGGTACTCCTTTCCCTTCGATTATGTTGAAATTTCCTCTTGTAATTGTGGTAGAGATTTATGTCAATTTGAGCTTTTACTGTCATGGAAACCTAATTTTTTTAATCAACTGTTCAATTTGGGGATAATAGAGTAAGTTCATAGTGGCGCTGAAAGTGATATTCAAGGAGCAGATTGAGAAGTATAAAATTCATCATCAGCTTAGGAGGGAAATGGAGATCCAAACGAGTCTAAGGCACCCGAATATCTTGCGTCTTTACGGTTGGTTCGATGACGATGAGCGGATTTTCTTGATTCTTGAGTATGCTCATGGTGGTGAGCTCTATGGTCTGCTCAAAAAGAATAGTCATCTCACTGAAAAGCAAGCCGCCACTGTGAGTCTCTCGCTTGCTCTCTCTCCTTTATCTCAATTTTTGCCTGAAGATCATCCTTTTGTTGCAATGTTGGTTGTGCATGCTTCTCAAACGCTGTGATTCATTGGCATTATCTGTCTTGATGTGGAGAAATTGATGGCTTTTATCTTAACGATTTACTATATTTCAGTACATTTCAATTCTCAGTCAGGCGCTAGCCTATTGTCATTGTGATTATCTGTTACAGTGGAATTGTTTTGACTCGGTGATCAAGTTTGCTTCTTATGGACAAATCAATGGCTTTTTCTTATGTTTCTCTCTTTTCCTGGATTTCAGTACATTGCAAGTCTTAGTCAGGCACTAGCTTATTGTCATGGAAAATGTGTGATTCACAGAGACATCAAACCTGAAAACTTGTTGCTCGATCATGAGGTATGTGTGTATGGTTATAGTTTTTGCATTGAGAACTCAGGATTTTCATCATTAGTATTGTCATATACATGCAGGGGAGATTGAAAATTGCTGACTTTGGGTGGTCAGTTCAGTCAAGTAACAAGAGGAAAACAATGTGTGGAACCTTAGATTACTTAGCACCTGAGATGGTAGAAAATAGAGATCACGATTATGCAGTTGATAACTGGACTTTAGGCATTCTGTGTTACGAGTTTCTCTATGGTAACCCTCCATTCGAAGCCGAGAGTCAAAAAGATACATTCAAGAGGTAAGAGAAGACTAGACTTTTATCTGTGCGGAATCAACAGAAGAAACTTAAACCTCAGCTCCTGATGAGGTTTTCTATTTAATGGTATGCAGAATTCTTAAGATCGATCTGACTTTTCCTACAACGCCAAATGTTTCAGCAGAAGCCAAAAATCTTATCAGTCAGGTACACCCAAGCTAAAGCATACCCACAACGATTCTCTTGCTTGACTTGTCATTAGTCATTAACATATAGTTGTTTAAAATCTTTTGCAGCTTCTTGTTAAGGATCCCTCGAAACGACTCTCCATTGATAAGATCATGCAACATCCGTGGATTGTCAAGAACGCAGACCCTAAAGGTGTGTGCCTAAATTGATGCTATTCTCCCAGCCGCAGGACAGGTAGCTTATATGTAATCTAATGTAATGGGAAGAAAGTCTTATAAGTTCAGAGAAAACACATTCCTGGTTCATTGTCTGTTTCAAGTCTGTGTATACGGAACCCACAACGATCTACAACGAAGAATCTAGATATAAGACCAAAAACGTCATGAATATACCCTGAAAATGACAGTAAGCCGAGGTTTCAAACACGTCCAGGCCGCCATAGATAGATAGCTTCAGATACTGATTAGTTGAAGGCTTGAAGCTTCTTAACCAGCTAAAATCCGACCATCTAGAAGATTCTCAAGTTTTTGGTCTTTGGTTTTCTGAGCTATCTAGAGTTGTGTTATGACCAACATCCCCAAAGTGTGCATCCGTATCTTCCCCATTACAGAGATTACCGCCTATGAGAAGAGCCTTTGCCATGTTCCTCATAAACCAAGAAATTCCTTTTGAAACCCAGCATAATCATTTACAGTCTCACTTTACTTTGATTGATGAAACTGAAAGACTTGTTAAGAGTTTATAGAGACGGGTTCGAGATGGAGGGTAATGATTACAGAGTGCTTGATTCAACTGTACAAGGAAATTTCAGATAATGGGCTTTATAATTGGGCAAACATTAAAAAGAAAGATCAACACCGACTTAAAAGCAGAATCAACACCGACATAACTTATTCGGAACACGTGTCCCTCCTCGAATGTTGAAAAACAAAGGGTCCCACGTATGGATTTTGGGCCTTTGATTAATTTCAGGCCTGAGCCCATTGAAACCGGAAAATTTTCTAAATATTTCGGTTTAAAGTCTAATTTTTTTAGAGCCTAGTGTCATTAGGCGGCCCCTTCTCCTGCCGACGATTAGATGGTCCGGTCGTGGCCTGTCAGCAGTTTAAATTTCCATCCCATCCCATATTTTAATTTTGTTTGCTTTTTTTTTTTAACGGTTTTAACTCTCTTTTTTTTTTTTTTTTTGATTTTTTCTTTAAAATAATTTTATAAATACTAAATTAACATGACATCGTGAAAACTAACTCGATCTTGGATACGGTAATTTAACCGTGGTCATAAAACAAATCCAACTTTTTTTTCACATTTTTATGTAAATTTAGCATTTAATTTTTTAAAAAAGATTTTCAAAATTAAATTAAATCTTTGTTTTGATTTTTTCACATTTTTAAAATTTTTACAAATACTAAATTAACATGACGTTGTGAAAACTAATCCGATTTTGGATCCCATCATTTGACCGTGATCCCGATTCCACAAATCCAACTTGTTTTTCACATCTTTATGTAAATTTAGCATTTATTTATTTTTACTTTTTTTCTTTATGTAAATTTAGCATTTAATTATTTTTACTTTTTTCTTCAAAGGTTTTCAACTCTTTGTTTTGAATTTTTTCACATTTTTAAGTTTTTACAAATACTAAATTAACATGACATTGTGAAAACTAATCCGATTTTGGACCCCGTCATTTAACCGTGATCATTAGCGATTCCATAAATCCAACTTGTTTTTCACATATTTATGTGAATTTAGCATTTTTTTTCTTCAAAGGTTTTCAACTATTTGTTTTGATTTTTTTTTCATATTTTTTAGTTTTTACAAACATGACATTGTGAAAATTAACCCGATTTTAGATCTCGTCATGTAACTATGATTATTAGCGATTCCACAAGTCAAACATGTTTTCACATCTTTATGTAAATTTAGCATTTATTTTCTTGAAACATGTTTTTAAAATTTGTTCAGTTTTAAAATATATATTTTTATCACGATTATTTTAAACTCTCAAGTTTTTTTAAAAATATTTACAACAATTTTGTTTTTATTTTTTTTTACGATTTTAAGTTTTTTTCATTTTTAATGTTATATTTACACGACGTGGTGAAAACTAACCGGATTTTAGATCCCGTCAATTTGTTTTCAGATTTTTATGTAGATATAGCATTTAAGTTTTTAAAATTTTGTTTACTTTAAAATAAATATTATAAATTTTGATTTTTTTTTTATCAGAAGAAATCTAGAATTTAAGTTTTTATAATTTTTTAGTAACAATTTTTGTTTTGATTTTTTTAAACAATTGTCAAGTTTCTTACATAGCCTTATGTAATGGAAGAAAGTCTTAGAAGTTCAGAGAAAACACATTCCATGTGATAAAATTATGCCTCTTCTTCAGCTCAGTATAGTCTAACCAAGATTCGTGTCTCGATATTTTTCTGTGATTCGACTTCTTCTAACATCTAACACAGAAAGATCCATAGATTTAGAATCTGAACAACATTACTATGCTTCTAAACACCTGAAGAACATAATGACAATTCCTCCTCATTGTCTTCCTCACCCCTTAAAGCTATGTCAGTAATAGTGGTGTCGGTACTGCAACTACTAGTGCTCTTCTCATCAGAAACTCGGGACAGTGGAATTCCCATGACTGAAACAGAGAGCTTCTGGTCATCACCATCTTTGCAAGACAAAGATCTGGCAGCTGTTTTCACAGTTAACGGGCTAAAGCCGGCATTCTCATGTGAGTTAGTATCCACTGGATGCTTCTTCTTGATACCTCTATGCATGTGCTTATCACAGTATTTCTGACCAGACAAAGCATCTTTGCTGCATCTCCACTTCTTCCCATCTGTTCTTCGGCACCTTCCCAGTTCACTGTCTGTTTCAACTCTGTGTAAACGAAACCCACCACGATCTACACAACAAAGAAGCAAGATATAAGACCAAAGGTCATTTTCGAAAATGACAGTAAGCCGAATTTAAAGGTATTACCTTGAAGAACAGTGTCTGGAGAAAAGTGGATACTAGGAAACAAGCCACCATTAACATTCATATTCTTCCATTCTCTGCTTCTTGCAATTATATCATTCTTCCTGTTGCTTGAGAATTTTGCAGCTTCTAAGGAATTATCAGATACCTCGGGGAAGAGATTTTGAACAGAAGGTAAGCTCTCATCACCTAGTAATGAAACAATGGAACCTGGTCAATCCATGGAACAGTGAAGAAATGAGTCCTATAGATATTTTTCTGTTGGGAGTCTGCTGGTATCATCATAATACCTTGAACGGGAACAACTCTAACACACATACTCGACTCTTTTTTATTGATAAAGTCATCATAACTTATCTCCATGTTCCTTCTGCTCCTGTCGCCGTGACTCACACTTTTGTTTGTGGACTCAGAGATCACTAAAGACGGACGAATGACATTATCACAGGCTCTGGCACTAGGCAATGAAGCAATGGTAACTACCTGCGCATTACTAGGACCCGACACTGTCCCATGAAGAACACTCTGACTGTCCAACCCATAAGTGTTGTCGTGTTTGGTTGATGAGGCAGACGACGAAGCAACCTCATAAGAAGATTCCACAAGCTTTCTTGAACGTTTACGGCCTCTATGCATGTGCCGTTCACAGTACTTCTCAAATAGAAGGACCGTGTTGCTACACCGCCATTTCTTCCCATCTGTTCTCCTGCACCTTGTGGGTTCAGGTTCCACCGTGTCGATATGATTTACTCCCTTATTACTCAACACTGCAACTCAATCCCCAATAAACACAAAATCAAATTCAGGCAAGAATTCAATCAACTGTCAAAACAGAACATAAACTCTAATACATTAAGAGGTAACCAAAGACTGTTGTGTATGTGAATCTTTTTAACTCATCCAACTCAAAACCCGAGAGCCAAAAACATGTTTCAGGAAGTTAAATAAGCATATGAATACTCCACATGAATACCTCAAAAATCACAACTGTTGAAATAGAACAAAAACTTCTCTAGATTCTAAGGTCCAAGACTTACAATAGCAAGTGTATGTGAAAATACTTCTAAATTATGTTCTTTCTCATCTCCTAGCTCAAAAATTACGCAAATACTCCTGAGAATTTCTTGAAAAGCACGCTCGAATTTCAAGTTACTTACGAGAAGAAGAGTGATAGTTGTAATTGGAGGAGGAAGAGAGAGCAAGACTGTTCCAAATAGGCACCACAAGGTGATGAGGCACACGAAGACCAGCCTCTATGTATCTATACACCAAAGCTTGCATCTGAAACTCCATTAACTGCGCCGTCTTCATCCACGGCCACTTCTTCCTCCTCCTCTCCTCTTCCTCATCCTGCTCCATTTTAGGGCTCTGCATCTTCATAAACAAAAATTGGTTTTTTTTCTGGGGAAGTTATTTTCAATTCGAGAAAAAGGAGACAGCTTTTGAAAACTAGCGACAAAGAGAAGCAAAAACCCACCTCCCAAGAAGAAAAGCTTTAACAAAAACCAAACAGATACTCTAAAATCTCTTCTCTGTTCTACACTGTTTTAATACAAGGAGAGAGAGAGAGAGAGGAAAGACGAAGAGGTGAGTGTGAAAGAGATTTAAAGGCAGTTGTCAGGTTTCTGACAAATGCGTCAGCGTTTTTCAGCCTTATTTGAATACTTTTCGGACATAAAAAAAGTTGAGTTTCCCTCTTTAAACAATGCCACAGACACAGAGAGACTGATAACTTCTCTGTCCAGCTGCTTCACGTTCATATTCCTCAATGGGCCCATCTTATCATGAAAGGCCCATTACTACTCCTCCACTAAGTTGGGCTCTACTCTTCTTCTTTTTTTTGCTAGCTTTAATTATTCAAAATTTGTTGGTTCTGATTGGCTTTAACTACAACATTCTGTTTCGGTCACATTTGTAATTATAAAATATATATATATATATATATATATTTTTTAATGCTTATTAGTATCATATACTCACACAAGTGGTTTTTTAAATATTGTCTACACGATGGAAAGTAATGCTTTAACAGCTCAAAAAAAACCGTATAATGGGAAGCAGTGATTCAATATTGGTCCTCACCGAATTGTGGATAATTCTATTTATATTTTAAACATGAACGTCGGCAACCAAATAAATATTAAAAAAAATATGTGTTCTTTTCTACAATTTTGTATAAACACAATGAATCACACGAACTTGAATTCGAAACATACATATTTAAGTTCTGATGATTACATAACATTATAACAACAATACTAATATAAACTATATCTATATACCTTAGCTCTTACATATTTTTTTTTGTCTACGATACAAAAAGTCAGGTTTCAATCATTGATGAGTAAGAGACACATTCGAGTGGTCAAGCTACTAATCAACAAACAGTTTTTGGTATTTAGAACATTTCACATAACAAAAACGACAACGCGAGAAACGTTACTGACCATCACTATTTAAACTCATCACAATCGACATAATATAAATTAATTTGGATTAACAAAAAAAAACGAGAATCTATCTGTTAACGTTGTTCTTTCAAATACAGGTTACTGTAATCTAAAAAATATCAGGTGTAGGTAGAAAAAGAAGCCCAAATCTCTCATTTTGGTAAATTAAGCAACAAGACAATTAAATGGAATGGCCTCTTTCTTCTTCCAGCTATGTCCGAAAAGGGACACATGGCCCCAATCCAACCCAACTCACTTGTAAACAACACACATCTCAAAAGTAAAAAGGCAAAATTAACTCTAGTTAACATTTTTAACCTAACCATGGTTAACATTTAACCGTGGTTATCAATCATCCTCCTCCGCTTTTAACTTCATCTCTCACTCACTCTTTCTCATTCCTCTGCTCCACACTGACACTTCAAAACTCAAACCGTCTCATCATGGCGGCGTCACAGACCTTCTCACTCCTCGGCTTCACTTTCTTTCTCCTCGCCGTCGCTTCCACCGTGAGTGGCCACAACATCACTCAAATCCTCGCTGATTCTCCTGATTACTCTTCCTTCAACAGCTACCTTACTCAGACGAAGCTCGCCGACGAGATCAACAGCCGCACGACGATTACAGTCCTCGTCCTCAACAATGGCGCTATGTCTTCTCTCGCTGGAAAACATCCACTGTCCGTCATTAAAAGCGCTTTAAGCCTCCTCGTCCTCCTCGATTACTACGATCCCCAAAAACTCCACAAGATCTCTAAAGGAACAACTCTCTCCACCACACTTTACCAAACCACCGGAAACGCTCCCGGAAACTTAGGGTTCGTCAACATCACCGATCTTAAAGGAGGCAAAATCGGATTTGGCTCCGCCGCTTCAGGTTCCAAGCTCGATTCATCTTACACCAAATCCGTTAAACAAATCCCTTACAACATCTCAATCCTCGAGATCGATGCTCCGATCATCGCTCCGGGAGTTTTAACCGCTCCTGCTCCTTCCGCCGCCGTGTCAAACATCACCGGATTACTCGAAAAAGCCGGTTGCAAAACCTTCGCTAATTTGCTTGTTTCGAGTGGAGTACTCAAGACTTACGAATCCGCCGTTGAGAAAGGCTTGACGGTCTTTGCACCGTCCGATGAAGCTTTTAAAGCTGAAGGTGTACCAGATCTGACGAAGCTCACACAAGCTGAGGTGGTCTCGCTCTTAGAGTATCACGCCCTCGCTGAGTATAAACCTAAAGGCTCACTGAAGACTAACAAAAACAATATCTCCACGTTAGCCACTAACGGCGCCGGAAAATTCGATCTAACTACCTCAACCTCCGGCGACGAAGTTATTCTCCACACCGGCGTTGCTCCGTCGAGACTCGCCGACACTGTGCTCGACGCCACTCCTGTAGTGATATTCACGGTGGATAATGTCCTTCTCCCTGCTGAGCTATTCGGAAAATCTAAATCTCCTTCTCCGGCACCGGCGCCGGCACCAGATACAGCACCGACACCATCTCCGGCGGAAGGACCTTCACCAACCGCGGCTTCACCACCGGCACCTCCGACGGACGAATCACCGGAAAGTGCTCCTTCAGACTCGCCGACAGGTTCAGCAAACAGTAAGTCGACTAACGCGGCGGTTGGCGTGAGCTCACCGTCGTTGTTCACCGCATTGGTCACAATCGCCGCCGTAACCGTCTCCGTGTCTCTCTGCTCTTGAAACCTTTTCGAATTCTCCGTAATTACGAAGTCTGCCACTCCCTTTGTTTATTCTCTTTTAAAATTTATTTTCTTCTATTTTTGTGGTTCTGTGTTGTTGAGTTGGAAACCTGAGATTAGTGAGTGAGGTTTATTTTAATCTTTTGTTGATCACATTTTCATTATTGCTTTGAGATCTTTGGCCTTCAGTTATTTAACTTCTTTTTCCACTTTTGGATAAAGTACAATAATGCAGCAAACTAAAAGTTACTTATGAAATTTAAAAATTATTATACTACTTTATGGTACAACAGCGAATTTTTGTGTGTTTTAATGGTTTTTTTTCCTATTGAAACAACATCTTCTTCTGAAATGGATTTATAATGGAAACTGTAGGTACAAACAACCACTATTCTAAAATGGGTAGTACAAAAGTATTAGTTAAATAGTTTGCATATGTGTTATGTTTTAGTGTTTGATTTAAAGATGCTTTAGAATATTTAAATTTTAGTTGGTAATCCCTTGGGCCCAATTTCTTATTTCAGAATTCAGACATTTTTTTGTTTGTTTTTAAACTTTGTTAAGAAAGCAAATTGATACCTTATTTACCTTCGCCGGCTAAACGCTAAGGCTTTCCCGCGAAGCAACGAACAAAGCAAACTTTCCACTTTTAGACTTTACTTGATTTAATTATTATTTTTTAGACGATGAGAATGTATATGAAAAGATTTGAGTGTTATACTAAACGGTGTCGTTTTTAACATATACAAATGAAATAACCAATGGGTCTACACTGTCGAGGGTTAGGAGAGGTGGCCCAGTTATATTTATTACGAGAGCGAAAAGCCCGATTCCTTTCATCTCTTGACACCGACACTTCTTTGAACAATGAAACATTTATATACTCTGAGAACACAAACCCTATTGTTCTTAACTCTATAAAACGACGACCATTGTTTACTTCCATTTAACAAACGACAGAGCGTTTAATAAAATATCAGTCTTCCTCGAGAAGCTTTACAAAGAGTGTTAATTGCAGAGAGACTCGTAACACGAAACCCCTTCACTCACTCACTCACTGAACTGAATATTAAACAGTTAGGGTTTCAAAATCCCCGCCATTTTTATCGCCTTCTAGAAATTGGAGTTAGTGTTAATGGCGTCTACGGCGGCTGAACAAGACGAGAGAAAAATTGCATCGGTAACATCGAGTCAGGACATCAAAACGGCTGCTGCTGCATCGCGGATCAATAACCAAAACGACGCTTCTCCATCCCCGTCGCTCAACTCCAAGGATTTCATCGTCTCCGTTGCTGCTAACATCGCCTCTCAGCCGTTGCAGAACTACGATTCAAACGTCTGGGGAGTCCTCACCGCAATTTCAAGCAATGCTCGCAAACGCCGGCAGGTTCGTTTGTCTCTCGAATTCCAACTTAATTTTGGTATTCTGGAACCCTAGCGTTTGTAATGTGATTCTCGTCCAATGTTTGATTTTGATTTCTGATTTTTGGATTACAGGGCATAAATATACTTTTGGATTCTGATGAGCATTGCTTAGGACGGCTACCACGTCACGCCAGTTATCAGATAGAATCGAATGCAATTAGTGGGAACCATTGTAAGATATACCGTAAGCAGGTACCAGGCGGTGATGGGGATAATACGTCTAGCTGTGATGTCTCTGTCTTTGTGGAAGACAGTAGGTTAGTGAATCTCTCTCTTGCTTCAGTTGCGCCATTCATTTTATTTTGCAGTTGTAAAATTTATGCTTTGGTTTGTGTCTCCTGCTCTCTTTGACCCAGCACTAATGGTACGTTTCTCAATTGGGAGAGGTTAAAAAAGAACGGCCCTGAAGTCAGGGTTCAGCACGGTGACATCATATCGCTTGCTGTTCCTCCAGAGCATGGTAACATAAGTTTTCTGTTCCTTAGCATTTTGAATTCATATCTAACCTTTTATCAGTTGTTTTTGGGGCTAAATGGTTGAATATATTTGTTTTGTTCGGGTTACTATAATGTTTTCAGTTTTATGCCCATTTCTCCAGATCAATTAACATGTTAACACTAGACCTCTTCATTTTTTCAGAAAAGGCCTTTGCATTTGTGTACCGCGAAGTACTTGGTAATAATACTGCACTTTCCTGCATGAACAGGAAAAGAAAAGCAGGTACCAGTCACGAAGGTCACATCCATGGGCACCTGTTTCACCATTTTATAGCATGTGTTTTCACTTCTGATCTATGTTTTTGCTCATGTGAAGAGGATTTTACTAGTGAAATTAAGAGGCAGAAGGGCATAGGCATTGGTGGTCCCAATGGTCCAATATCTCTGGATGATTTTAAGAGCCTCCAGCGTTCAAACACAGTATGTTCATCATTGATGTTGGTTTCCGTTATTAGATGTAAATTGTATCAATCTTGATGTCATTCTAACTCAACTTTTGTGTCAACAAATCAATGTTGTATGCAGGAACTGAGGAAGCAATTAGAAGCACAGGTGCTTACCATTGACACTCTGCGTAATGAGTCCCGCTCAATTGTGGAGCACCATGAAAGTGTATGTTGAGTTTGTCTTTGAATCTTTGTTGTGGCGGGTGGTGGTTTTGTTATGTTAAATGCTGTTGTAAATGATTTAAAAAAAAAAAAAAAAAAAAAAAACAATGATCATGTTTGAGTGATTGGTGGATTATTTGAGTATCTTTACTGATATATCTTTGCATTTTGCAGGAAATAAAACAGATAAAAGAATCCATTGCAAAATCATTTCATAATGAACTGATTGAGCTGCGTGATCAATTAGATACTAAGCAGAAGGAACTGGCGCAGGTCAACAAACTATCAGCTGAACAGAAGAATTCCATAGATGAACTTGGTGAGAGAGTAAGCGCTTCTTTGCAATCTCTCAGTGAAGCAAATGAAGTAATCAAAAGGTAAACGGAATGCTTTGCCCTTGTTGATTATTAGATCATATTTTATGCAAGTATTGTGACAAGTTTAATTTACCTGTCCGAACAATGATCTAATGAAAACCATCTCTCAATCGATCATTTGAGCTGTGAGGCAGAAGACACTTTGAACTGTTCCACTTTGGTCTTTTTTGGCAACAACATATAGCTTAAACATTTATTATATACACTGCTTCTTT
This sequence comes from Turritis glabra, assembly GCA_900406565.1. NCBI lineage: Eukaryota > Viridiplantae > Streptophyta > Magnoliopsida > Brassicales > Brassicaceae > Turritis > Turritis glabra. Next base: position 252,643 of record OVBN01000025.1, read on the forward strand.
TGGTAGTCAATTGGCACTTCGAACTGTCTCACTTCGGTCTTTTTTAGCAACAACATAATACTTAAACATTTATATACACTGCTTCTTTTGGTGGTCAATTGGTCTGTGAGTATAAACTGTTTCATGTTCAGATGCTTCTCGTCATAATGAGTTGTTGACCTTTCTGGAATATCTTATGTGACTATGCTTTCTTAACCTGAGCATTGCAAATGTAGCCCTAAGGAATAATTACATATTACTTTCAGTCAAAAGGCATCTATAGCTGAACTGAAGACAGGGTTGGATGAAGAGAGAAATCAAAGAAGAGAGGAAAGAGGAAGTGCCATTGCTGAACTCAAAGCTGCGATACATAGATGCCAAATTGAAGCTCAGGAAGAATTGAAAAGATTTTCCGATGCTGCTATGAGACATGAGAGGGAACAACAAGAAGTAATCAACAAAATGAAGGTCTGAAAAGACTTAGTTGTGTATGAATTAATTCTTCCTATTATTATGTCCTTAGAATAAGACAATTTACTTGGCAAATGTTTTAGGAGTCAGAGAAAGAAAGGTCAATGCAAGTGGAAACATTGATGTCAAAATTGGTATGTTCTTGTAATTTATTTCATAATTAGCCTTCTTGATCACAAAATCGTTGTACTCGTATTTTTTTTTCATTTGTCATTTGAGAAGTTTTGTGGTGTTTTATAGGAAGATACGAGGCAGAAGTTGGTCTACTCTGACAATAGAAACCGTCAGCTAGAAGCTCAAGTGGCCGAGGAGCAGCTTGCTTCTGCTAATGCACAAAAAGTACCTGACCTGAATGCACTTTCCTTCTTGTTCTGCATGGTTCTTTTCTCTCTTTTATTTCTGTACTAACGGGTGCATTTGTTGCAAAAAAATCTTTTGGAGCAGAAAATGGAAGAACTTGACCTTGAAATAAAAAGACTACAAAAGGATTTGGACAGTGAAAAGGTAAGAATGGAAACAATTTGTGTGCTTTATAATTTTTTCACAGTTTTACATTAATGACATGCTTCTGTTTCCTGCCTCTGATTTCTGCTACAGAAATATGATATAATATGCTTTTAAAGATCGTGGACATGTAGCTGAGAATTTTTTTGCGTTGTCTCCAGTATATGTTTAAGCTGAGACTGTATTTGTTATATTAGCAGGCAGCCCGAGAAGAAGCATGGGCGAAAGTGTCTGCCTTAGAACTAGAGATAAGTGCTGCTGTTCGGGACCTTGACGTCGAAAGACAGAGACACCGTGGTGCAAGGGAAAGAATCATGCTCCGGTAAGAACATTTACATGCATGGTACAATAACGTTAGGCTGCTATTTCTAGTGTATATGATTGGTTGTAACCTACTTTCTGTTTATCATTTTCAACCGTCAATGGTGAAAACTTAATACATGCATGTTTTTCTTTTTTCTCGTGTAAGTCTGTTTGTGTTCAGTGCTTCTGTACAGTTTTGCTGTCTAGATTTCCTGGTTAGAAGGTAGTTTTTTGTTGACAGTGTGACTTAATCTATTAAGATGCATTAAATGCAAGTTTGATTGGTCTAACTTATTGACACACGGAATCTTCATGCAGTGAAACTCAGATGCGAGCATTTTATTCTACGACTGAGGAGATCTCAGCTCTGTTTGCAAAGCAGCAGGAACAGCTCAAGACTATGCAGAGAACTCTGGAAGATGAGGATAATTGTGACAATACTTCACTAGATATTGATCTTAATCCAATAAACAGAAGTCCCAAGAGAACTAATACTCAGGAAGATAAAGGAGCAACTTGCCATTTGAATTTTGCTGCCAGGGCCAGCTCGTCCACTTCTGGGCAAAGGTCTACCAGAAATGAAGTTTTGGATACGTCCTGTGAAGATGCAGATGCTACTCAGAAGCATGATTGTGAAATCATGAGTCAGGAAGGCCAAAACACCCAAGAAGCAGAGTATACAAGCTCTGAAAAAGTCGCGAAGGATGGCTTTGGCTCGGATCTAGAAGGTGTTGGTACAGCACCCACTTTGGGAACAGACCCTGTTGGTACAGAGCAAGTTAATGAAACTCAAAGTCCAGGAAATGATTATGATAGAAATGATCATCTGAGGAAGTCAATCATTTTGGCTGGTGATACAATGCAAATAGATTGTGAAACTCAGGCACATGAAAGTGTTCAGAATGATGGAGTTGTTCTCTTGTTAAGGAACCTGAATGATCGAAGGGAATCCCAAGAAACAGAGGGAGTAGGCACTATAAGGACCTCGGATTTTCTAGCTTCTGAAGTTGCGGGGAGTTGGGCTTATAGCACAGCTCCTTCTGTACATGGAGAAAACGAAACCGAAAGAAGTAGAGAAGATGAAGAGAGTCAGACTCAAAGACTCAAGGAAGTGACCATAGTACACGATTCTGCTGGTCAGATAGGCGAAAGCCAAACTAAACCAACAAGTCCAGGGGTCCTGGTCACTAGGAAGGATGATTCTGAGCGTGGAGTTGTTACCGAGGCAATGGGGATCATTGATCAAGGGAAGATAAAACATGGTACTGGTTCGGACTCTGAGACAGAGAGTTGCTCTGAATCTGATGATAATCATGAGAAGGAGAAACACAGTCCTGTCTCAGACTCTGATACAGAGGGTTCTGATATGAATGATGACAAGGGATCACACTCTTCGGATCCGAATTCAGAAGGAAGCCATGAAGCTGACGGGGATCTGAAACAAGTGGACACAATGGACGAAGACGATAAAGCTACTTAGCAAGATTCCCTTTTCAAGATCTTATTCTCAGTAACATATTCATGAACTTACACTCTTTCCAAATCCATCTTTGTTTTGTTTTCGTACACACTGGGCTCATTTTTTCATTTACATATACATTAGAAGTAAGGTGTGTAGAGAGTGCAGGGCAAATGGTAAGGTTGTAACATGGGGAGTTGTAATTTACGTGGAATGCAAAGCTAACGAATTGATTAAAAAATTTGAAAGTTTAAGATGTGTCTACTTCAGAACAAAGTCTCTCCATAATGCGATGCAATGATATCAGAGATAGAATGAAGGGGAAAGGAAGGGGCTAAGCTAGAGATGGGGCTAAAAATAGACAGCGGAAAGAGTTAGTCAGAGGAATCATCAATGGATAATCTGAAATTAAAAGAGAGGCTTTGATTGTGAGAGGAAGAAGAGAATCTCCTTTTACAACCATTTCATCATTATAGAAACAGTAACAACTCCAAAATTTACCCTCCAAACTCTCATGATCAATTTCTTGGCATTTTTATGATCTCTTATAGCTTTAGTGGTAAAAATAGGTTTAATTGAGAAGATCCATTGTTGTCTATGGGAGACTCAAAAGGATGGCTATAAATAATAGTAGATATAATAATAGAGTTATAACAAAATTATAACAAGTTTTGAACACTTTTTAGAGAGAAGCGTGGATGGGGTTTCATTTCGGTGTTGACTATCTCCTCCAATTCCATTGATGCCTCTTATTACTAGTTTGTCTTTGCATTTTAGTTTCTATGAAAATATCAATACAAGAAATGAGTAGAGTTTATAGTGGTCCTAGTCCTTGCCCTCATCAATTTATTCTTTTTCTCTCCATATATATCATCAATACATGTAATGAGTAGATTTTGTTTTTTTTTCTATCGATGAGTAGCTTGATATTTTGTTGAATGGTTATGAAATTTAGCGTTATATACATGTTCCACATGAAACAATTTTAAAGTGTTTCTTCTTCTTTTTTCTTGCCGGACTTTATAGAAATTTAAGATGGTAAAATATAGTTAGGAGGTTGGTAAAAGTAAGAAAAAATTAGTTTGAAGAGCATGGAATATTTTTGATTGGGCTATAGGAAGAACAAAGGGGATTGGGCATGTGCATGTGGAATTTGGGTTTGAGCATTGAAAAGAAAAAAGATAGCCCACAAAATTCATAATGCAAATGATGATGATGATGGTTGATGATGATGATGATGAATCCATCGTCGTCGAGTGGGGAATGGGGTTATTATGGCAAATGGGTATGATGATTGTGGGAAGAAGAAGCCAAATCGGTGGTTTCGTTTTCCAAATTAAATGTGCTTTGGCTTTTGCTTCTACTCCTACTCGAGTACTCCATGACTTTTCCCACTACTACTACACATATATACGATATATAACATGTATAGTATGTGTATATTGCTAAAAGTCACTGCACCCGATTCGGTAGTATCCATTTCACACTTTTTCCTCTTCTTTCGAAGTTTCAGAACCATTCCCTAAACCCAACCTCGATACGTCACGTGATCCATCACGAGCCATGATTTCCTCTTGTCACCTTTTTCCCCCAAATCACTTAGTTTCTTAGTTTCATTTTATACTAGAGAATTTGAATCATATAGATTAGTGTTTAGGATTTAATTACAAAACTACCCCTTTAATTAACAGGTTGAAGGGTGAAACATACTATAGAGAATTGACTTTAGTATTCGACATGCAAGAAAATGAAGAATAATGACTAGATTATCAATTATTTATGTAAATTAGGAGGGATCGTAAATTATAAATGTATATAAGAACTACAAACCTAATTTCTACATTTGTGTTGCGTTTCATGGATGTTTTGTATATAATTTATAAATTTTACCAAAAAGAAAAATTTAATAGTATGATTTCATAATACGTTTATTTCAAATCAAATCCTACTGCTGCCCATAAAGAAAAGGAAAAATTAGTTAAAAATCGTAAGATTACACATCCAACATGTAGAAGAAAGTAGAAACTATTGGACGGGGAACGACGACAACACACTTGGGTGTAAGTAAATTAAATCAACTTTAGAACTTAAGTCTTGTTGTGTGTATTTAACGGAATGATTAACCATCATTAGATATGACTTCAACGATTTGAAAATTCTGGATTTACACTCTACCTTGGATGCTTGGGTACGTAATCTTTCCCCTTTTGAAAAAAGAAGGGTAAAACTGGGATTAGGTTTCAGAAAAGCAATATTAAACAGAAAACAACCCAAGAAAAAAAAAAAAAAAGACAAAGACTTATGATTAAAAAAGTTAAGAGAAACACTTGTACTTGCAAGGAAGATCGAGGTTTTGACGTACTCTAACCTTTTTTGACTTCTTTGGCTCCTTAATAATCATGATTTGACCTTTTGGCAGTCAAAGAAATCAGCCAAATCGATTCATAAACTCGGATAATGAATTGAGTTCTTATCTGTCGTAGATGTTAGGTTAATCTCGTCACATAGACTACATAAAACTACTTTCTAATTTTTTGTGTTTTTTTGTCAACAAAAAGAACCATTTATTGTTATTGTTCTTGTGTAACGGTATTGAAGTAAAAAAGAAAAGGTATATATTAGGTTGAGCAACGGTAAACGTAATGTATGTACACATTAGGTTGAGCAAGAGATAGAGTTAACAAGCCTGGTTTCCAAATTTGAGTTACAACTAAAAATTAATTGTAATCGTCAGGTCAAAGATCCATTAATTTAGCTTGGTTATTTATTCGGTCATATAATGTATCAATAGCTAAATGTTCAGCAGATTTGACTAACAGTCACCTTGATTTAAGCTTCATGCCACCGTCACCATGTAATTCAGTTGACAAACAAACAAACAAACAAAGCTTATTATAAGTTTTAAACCAAAATTGAATAGTTTGTTATGTCGTGTGTACCTTTTAACGGTGAGTTGAACTTTTTAGGGAAACCTCCTAAATTCTTCTAAATAGTACGTTTAACTAATCAATCAGTCAAAAACAATAAGATAGAGATATATATATATATATATATATACATACATAGAGAGAGAAAAAAATAGTCTGTTTTTGTTATATACTTCTCCTTCTTCGTCCTCAAAATTTCAACTTCATCTTCTCCCTCATCACATTTTTCCCTGTCCCTTTGTAATCATGATTCTTCTTTTGCCATCATTACGTTCTAAAGGAGCCTCTCTCTCTCCTCTCTCTAAACGAATAATGCAAACACAAACTCACAACAAACTTTCATCTATATAACGCCTCTCTATCTCTCCCCCGGCCCAAATCAAACACGTCTCACTTCTTCTTCTCTCTATCTCTCTATCTTTCTCTCTTCAAGCTCCAAGATGTGTTTGAGTTCTTCAGAACCATTTTCAGACACACCCACGAGACTAGTTCTGTACCTCAAAACACAAAGTCACGTTCGTATCCCTCGTCTCTCCAGGTTTCAATCACCATCATCATATTATACACCTTTAGGAGATTATAATATTGACTCTGTAATTACGTTCATAGTTACTATAACGAGTTAAAGTTCTGTTTTTTTTTCTTGTTTAATTCAGGAGGAGAAGGATGTGGCGGGAAGAAAAGAAGATGGAGATGATCAATTTAAAGCTTTACATGAAGAATCAAAACATCATACGAGAAAACGAGAAACTTAGGAAGAAAGCTCTTCTTCTTCACGAAGAAAACAAAGCTCTCTTCTCTTTGCTTCAGACCAAAAAACTCTCCTCTGTTCCATAAACAAAACCTTACACCATCACCAATCACTAAGATCATATTCTTCTTTCTTTACTGAATTAGTAATAAGATCTGAGGACTCTAAGAAAAAAACCAGAAAAATTTGGTACTATAGAGTCTTTTATCTTAAGTGGGTTTTACTATCAAGGGTTTAGTTATATTACTGGGTATACATCTAATTTTAATGTTCTTTTTAGTCCCATCTCTCATGTAATCTCTGTATCTGAGTTCTTTTGTTAATGGTGGTTAATCTACTTTTGCTACTCTTTATTCCATAGACCCATAATTGATGTTATTCCTTTTGGGATATTATTTTACAGAAATTTGACTATTTTCTTGTAATCTCAATCGACGAGAAATTTACACAGCTGGTACAAACATCTCACGTGACGTGGGTACCCCCAACAACGTAGAAAATCACGGTAATATTAAATTTTGGATTTGGTGTATCCAACAAAATTAATGATTTTCACATGGCGTTGCCATGACCGTTCCAAGATGGCAAAGCCATGCCGTTTCAATCAATAGATTCACACATGCCCGTCGCTTAAAACAACTGAGCCAAACATGCATGCAGTTTTTTTTTTTTTCCAAAGACTCTTCCACAACCGTAAAACAGAGTATAAGCAGAACATAAACGATCAGACACCAAAATAAGATCAGAAAATATGATGAAATCATCATTCCATGAGTTTCATTCATCAGCTACATAAAAACCAAATGATAGAACCATCTTTTCTTCATTAAGACCAAACAAAAGGAACCAAAAATCCGAGAAAAAAGTATGCTAATATCGACCGATAAGGATAAAATCATCGTCATCAAGAGCCTGAACATCTTTCTCACCCACAAAATGCTCTCGTCCAATCTCCTTCACCAGTTTCACAAACTCAAGTCTCTTAGACAAAGGCAATGGGACATACGGTAACCTAAAAACCGGCCTCGACACTCCAAGCTGAGCCAAAGCAGTGTTAACTCCAATCGGGTTTGGCTCGTGGAATAGCCAAGCCATTAGAGGTAGAAGCTTTGAGTTCAAAGACGAGTTCCTACCTTCAAACATCAATTTCCTCATCAAACCCGGAACTAGATTACTAGTAACTGATATAACTCCGGTTGCTCCATAATCCCATCTCGAATCATGACACTCGTCATCATTCCCACTCCACACAACAACTCCATTCTCAGTGTATTCTTCGACTCGCTTGTTCCCAACACATTCCTTCACACCGGCTAAATTAGGATTCTGAGAAAGTTTGAAGATGGCACGAGGCGGTATATCCTGCCCTGTTCGACCAGGAACATTGTATATAATCGTCGGTCCCATATGAAGAACGGATTGGAAATGTGCGATTAGACCCTCAATCGAAGTCTTGCCATAGTAAGGGTTTATGTGTAGAGCGGCGTGCATTCCAACTGCGAATCCTTGTTCAGTGGCGTGGATTGCTTCTCTTGTTGAATTGCTTCCAGTGTTTCCAATGACTTTGATGCTTCCGCCAAAACAGTTAACGGTATGGCCTATGAGCATAATGTGTTCGTCCCAGCTCATCAATTGTCCTTCACCAGTTGTACCACCAACAATAACACCTTCAGCGCCATTTTGTATCTGAATGTTCACTAAGTCATCGTAGGCTTCAAGGTCGAATCTTCCATCAGGTAGATACGGTGTTTTGATAGCTGTGATCACCCGTAGAGCTTTAATGTCGTCTGTGTTTGTCCTGACAAGCACAACAAAACAAGTCCAGGTATGGAATAAACTTCTAAAACAGAGAGTATATATATGAGATTTTACAATCATTGACATACTCTATCTCACAGACCTGTTCTTAACCTCCAAGCTGCGCATTGGGAGATGAAAATTAGGCACAACAGCTGCTTTTGGAGAGACCCATTTCGAGCTCCTTCTGTGTAATGAACACACAAAAAGCACATTAGCTTGACTCAATTTCTCAATAAGTCATGGGGTGCATAGCATGTCTCAATGACTCAATAGCCAGAGGAAATAACAGATTTCAATTCCAAACCACTATCAAATTGCAATTAAACCGGCTTACGATAGAATCACCTTTGAGCTAATAACTCTCAATCCTAGAACACCTATCATTAAATTTCAAGTAGACAATGAATATTGAAGCCGATTCCAGAAATCATCATGCCTTGCCTAGCTTAGATTAAGCAAAAATACAAAAGCTTCAGCAAAATCTGAAGTAAGATTATATAAGAAAACGTTACATATTATTTAGGAGAAGAGAAAAGAACCTCTTGTAGCCATCGAATCGCTTTGGGCAGAGGAATTGTAAAGCAGAGTCCATAGAACACAAGCCATAACCTTTCAAAGCAGCCATCTTTGAAGAATAGACAGATAAATCACCAAAACCCTTAAACCAAATTCTCAAACGCACGACCCTTGTATTAAAAAACGTAACCGAGCTTGGTAATCAAAAATCAGTTGGCGACGATGATACTAATAGTGTGAATACTTCCGGTAAGCCTTGCACAGAGAACTGAAACAATAGAGCTCTGGTAATGGTGTCTGAGCATAATGAGGAAAGATTCCGATAAGATTGATGGGATTTGTAAGAAGGAAGAAGCGGCGAGAGATGGAGATGGAGACGGAGCAAGAACGTAAATTAATATTACAAAGCCGCCTTTAGGGTTTTGTCTCTCTCTATCTCCTCAGATATTGCCACGTGGATTGCGATTGATACGCACAAAATATTTATGGTCAATTTTGTTTTTTTTTAAGGATTTTATAGCTTAGCCTTCTGGAAGACTTTTTAGCTCAAAACAATCAATGGTTTACTAATAACTAAAAAGTATGATGGGTGCTCCATTTGGATTTTTAATCTTTTCATATTGTGGCCAGTAATAATCATGCATATTTATATGAATTCATGCAAGGCACGTTCGTATTCAACCAGTCCATCGTGACTGCTCATAATATTATTGTTTTTTAACCAACTAAATCTAAATCCAAACGTATAAGCTGTGTGTGACCTGTGTCTGATATCTTTTTGGTCAACGCGTTAAATATGTGTTTATTGTCTCATAGTAATATACTTTGGATTCGGGAATCTCTAAACTTAAGTTAAAACTAAACTCTCCATTATGAGCCCATTATAGGCCCAAATCCGACAGATTATGACCAAACTGACAGCACTCTGACCATTATAGGCCTAACATCCCCGATATTATAGTCTGAAGCCCGAAGAATCATAGTTAATGAGTTCAATCAGGAAGTTTAAGGAAGGATTTCCATCGGAAGTTTTTTTCCATAATTTCTAAAACAAAAAAAAAATTAAAAAATTAAAAAATAAGAGAGAAAGAGGAAATTGTGAGAAACGATTTCTCAAAGAAGATATTCTAAAACCATCTTCGTTCCATAACTTTTGTGGATATCTTAACATAAATTTAATTATAAAATACTAATATTATATTATAAATGTTTTAATGAAAACACTTTAAACATAGTGTCTCACATTCTCCAAAAAAATTATTTTATAATATTAATATTTTTTTTAATTATATGTTAAAACACTCTCTTCAATATATCTAATGAAAATGATCTAAGAATCCCATAAGAATCCATAAGAGACTACAATAACACATGTCATGTTTTTAATGATCAATTTGGTTTTAAAAAATAAAATTTAAAAATATAACTAAATAATATTAGAAATATTGGTATTTTATTATTGAAGTCCAGTTGAGTCTCTCGACCATTGGAAATGCTCTAAGATAATTAAATGAGATGGAATATTGATCGGTTTGGTACGGTTTTCCATGGATTACTTTGGTTCATAGTCGATCTTGTTTAAACAAATGAAGCTAAGATTCGAGTTAAAAATAAAATATTACAGTTTGGATCACTATACAGATCAATATATGAAGCACTACTAGTTTCAACCAGATGTGTGGATAAAGAATCCGAACTGCATATTGATGTACATAACGAATGTCTTATAATTTTAATTTATATATGTTTTCATAAAACACATGTAAAATTGAAGATAGACCCACTTCAATTATATTGGATTTGTTCTGGGTTCAATATATTGTGTAATCATTGAATTGGAAAATCAAAGAATCTATAGGATGTCTAATCACTCATAATACCGACAAATATCAAAGTTTCAATTCTCAGATAAAACAAAAATAGGGTACAACGAATGGTAGAGGATAGTTGACATATACTATATAAGAATGTATAAACTGACAAACTCTGGTTCTTTCATACAAGTGTGAAAAAAGTTTGATAAAAAAAAATATATATAAGTTTGAAATTACTTCGTTTTTACTGTGCTAGCGGAATTTAGGATACAACAAATTTAGGATCGTCTTCTCGATCGGACCCAAACCTTTGAGATTTTGGTGTTTAGGTCTCCTCGAACAATATACGTTTTTCTAGGCAACTCAATTGAATTTAATTACGATTGTTTTTTATAAGTGATCATATTTTTTATTTTTTTGGTCAAAAGTGATCATAAATTTGTATCTAAGTTTGTTTTCCCTAGTTTATGGTTAATAAACATCCAGCCAAATTCGAATAACAGATTAACCAAAATATTTTTTGGACCTATTCAGATTAATAGTTATAGGCTTGGGCGTTCGAGTATCCGTTCGGTTTCAGTTCGAATTTTTCAGGTTTTCAGATTTTTTGGTTTAGGCTATTAGGATCTATTCGGGTATTTTATATATTCGGATCGAGTTTGGGTTCGGTTCGGGTTTGGGTACCCAAAACTATGAGAAAATCTAAAATATTGGTTAGATTTAAAAAACTTTTGGTTAAATTTAGATAAATATAACTAAAATTTTTTTAGATATTTTGGTTATTTTAGGTATTTTAGTTATTTTTATTTAAAATTATTAATATTATTATATTTATAATTATAATATTGGATAAATGAGTTACATCAAATTTAAAAATAATTAATATTTTGTATATATAATTATATTTCGGGTACCCATTCGGTTATTGGTTTGGATTCGGTTCGAGTTCGGTTTTTCGGATATAGAAGTCTAAGATCTATTCGGATATTTTTTAGTGTTCGGTTCGAATTCGGTTCAGATATTTTGAATCGGGTTCGATTCGGATTTTCGAATTCAAATATTTTGCCCAAACTTAGTTGGTTAATTTGATATCTCAATTAACTAATTGGTAGCTATTATATGCTTGCCGCAAAGCAACAAGATTCAAAAGAGGGAGGAAGATAAATCTTAAACATAAAGTTAAGAATACTTAGTTCATTTCCACGTTTAAATAATAAAGTAAATTCATCTCCACACTAGACATAACTGAATATGCATATTCCGGATCAGCTTGTTGTTTGGATCAGGTGGTTGCATCATATCACATCAGGACGTTCAAGCTGATGTGGACGCGGGAGCTGACGTGGCTTAATTGGAGCGGATGATGTGACAGGTCCAAGGAGGCGTGAACTTAATTGGAGCTGAAGATTTCGGATAGATGCAAAGATATCGTAGAAGATATTCTCTACAGTTAGTTGGAGATTTGACGAGATTCTCCACCTGAGGAATTAGGTTTTTGTTTAAATAGTTTAGAGAGGCCATAGGTCGTGGTTGACACTCTAGAGTTATTATTGTGAGGTTGTAAAATTCGAAACTAAAGAATAAAGCTTAGAAGGTGAGTATTCATCAACTAGGGTTTTGTTATCTTCGTGTGGGTAGATACATAACTAGGGTTGATTTGGTTGTTACTCGACTTTGATATCTTTAAAAGGATTGATTCAAAAGAGAGTTAGAACTTAGGATTTGTTTTAGTCGGGGACAAGTCTATTAGGAAGAATAGATTGTGTAACACCGAAACAAATAGATCTTTGTAGAGATTACATTGTTAATAAAACAAGTTAAAACGTTGGCTTGGCGCGTTCCAAGCATATACTGTTGTTTCATAAGTCACCATACCTTTATAATTGGTATCAGAGCAGACGTCTGATCGAAGATTTTGACTATCTTTCAAACAGGTGAGATCTTGCGACAAGGGTATTGAGAATTCACAACAGTACGTTGCGGTGAACAGGCCACAGAAACTGGATGCTGAGCACTATGGGTACTGGAAGGTACAAATGCAACAATTGATACAAGGTATTGATCTGGAGGCATGGGTAGCAGTTGAAGAAGGATGGACTCATCCAACGACAGCCGATGGTGATGGAAAGGTGGTCCCAAAACAGAAGAAGTCATGGAGTGCTAAGGATAAGCTTGAAGCCAAATTCAACGCTAAGGCACTATCAGCCATTTTCACCTTTTTGCCTATGAATCATTTCACCAGGGTGCAAGGATGCAAATCGGCGAAAGAGGCTTGGAATATCTTGCAGGTGTCATTCGAAGGAACTAGTAATGTGAAAAAACTCGGATTGACATGCTTGAATATAAATTTGAGAACCTAACAATGAGTGCTGGAGAATCTATTGATGATTTCAGCAGCAAGCTAAGCTCTATTCGTCAAGAAGCTATTATGCTGGGAAAAATTATAAGGATAAGAAATTAGTCAAGAAATTCCTCAGAAGCTTGCCATCAAAGTTTCAGTCACATAAATCTGCGATTGAGGACGATGAAAATCAGGACGATGAGATTGAAGACAAAGTCAGCTTGATGGTCACAAGAAGTACTTCAGGAAGTTTGAGAGAGGTCAACGAGGTGGAAGTTCTTCTCAATTCAGATCTGGTGCTGAAAAAATTAATAAGAAATCAGACAAACAATGTGCTGAGTGTGAGGGAACATGTCATTACAAGGTTGATTATCTAACCATCAAGAAAAGAAGCTCTCTGAGATGTTTCAATTGTAATGGATATGGTCACACAAAGACTGATTGTCTTGCATCTGTTAGCAAAAAAGAAAAATCCTATGTGACTTAGAATGAGAGTGATTCTGATGAAAATGATCAAGGAAAGGGAGAGATTCTCAACAACTTTGTGGCATATCTTGGTATTATTGAAGAAGAAGTTGAAGAACTGACAGATCAAGATGAAGAAAATCATGACTCTGATTCAGAAGAAGAACAGTCTGAGTTTACTGTAATCACAGTGCTGATTGGTGAGTTGGCAGCAAAGAAAAAAGAGAAACTGGCACTGATTACGGAAAACAAGAACTTCACCAGTTAAATTAACCGTCTGGAAAGTGAACTTAGATTTGAAAAATCTAAGACTTGTGGGTTGGAACGACAAATTGAGACACAACTAAAAAACATCAAGATGTTGAACAAAGGAATCAAGGATCTGGACACCATTCTGACAGTTGGTAGGACCAGTAACACGAAATGGGGTTTAGGGTACCAAAGAGAAGGTTCAAGTGGTGGCACTAAATTTGTTGAAGGATCAGTATTGAGACGACCGCACCTGTTTTTTTTTTTAATAAGTAATATGCCCATACATATTAACTATAAACCAAAAACACATTTACTATAATAAGACTTGATCTTATTAAACAAATACCAACCGTCAAACAACAATATTCGAATTATTAAACATTATAAAATTTCGACACACACAACACAACCGAGTCCTAATCATCCTCCTCCTCAATGTCTTGATTCCACGATCACACTTTAACTTTACCTGCATCCACACACAAAGAGATGCGTAAGTATTATCACAAATACTTAGTGAGGTGGTCCTCCCATCTACGAGCTATACACACAAGAAAGAGATCACCAACCACTCACATAAGCAAGGCAAAACAACCAGAAAACATATTTCAGCAACAAGGATCGGTCTGCAACCGAGCACGGTGATCGTGCGCAGTTTCCTGACAACAATACGCGCGATCGGTCTGCAACCGGGCACGGTGCTCGAGCGCGATCACTGGCAGACAGCACACGCGATCGGTCTGCTATTGATCACGGTGACCGAGTGTGACTTTCTGACAAACTGCTCATACGATTGGTCTGCAATCGGTCAATGTGCTCGGGCGCGAACATGGGCGATCAGTCTGCAACCAATCACGGTGACCGATCACGGGCATGCGAGACAGTTTTTCCGGGCACGATTTCTTCCTCTGAAATTCCTCTTTTTGCTGGATCAATTGATCCTTTACTCCACAACCAAGCTTTTTCCAAGCAATTAGGCTCATATTCAGCCCAAAAATACAAAGAAAACAAGCAACATAACTCATGGATTCATTAAAAATCCATCTCAAATACCACAAAAATAAATCAACCAAAACACATAAAACCACCTCCAAAAGCTTAGATAAGCTCGTGGTTACGCACTCACCCTAGATCCTTGGAAGATTCGGCTCAAGAGCAGCTCCACAAGCTCAGAGATGACTACTCACTTCCCCACCCTTCAGCTAGCACGATCTCCCTCTCCTTCCACTCTCAAGCCAAGCCACAACCCTCTCCCCCCCCTTCCTCTCCTTCTCTGCAACAAGCTCTCAAGCGCTCTCTCTCTCTCTCTCTCTCTCTCTCTCTATCTCTCTCTTTCTCTCTCTCTCTTTCTCTGCAACTCCAGTCGAAAGAAGAAAGAAAAGAAGAAGAAAAGAGAAAATAAGAAAGAAGAAAAATAATTGCAGCTTACTTTTGACTTAAAACCCCCACGTGGAGTCCACACCCACCAACCGCTCCAAAATTCGTTTTTCCGCTTGATATTTTTCCAAACTTTTTAAGATAAAAACCTCAACCTCAAAAAAAAAATATTTACCACAGATTTAAATGGATCGCAACATTTTAAATATATATATACCTCTATATATATATTTTTCCGTTTGAATTCCATTTTCCGTGAGACGAGCATTACAAGTATCATCAGAGAAACAGAAGTTGAATACTCAAAACAGGACCTTGCCCAAGATACTGAGTAGAAATAAAAAGTGGATCAACAGAGACTACAACATCTCAAAAAACAGGGTGAATGGGTGTTGGTATTGTGAAAAACTCGGCCATTACAACGCATACTGCTATGGGTATCTGTCACGTACTGCTCAGATTGTGAAGTGAAAGCAGTTTTACCCAGATGGTAAAAGAAAGAATCAGGAACGGATCAGAAAGCAGGATATGTAATGTAATGTTGCGTACACTGCAGAAGATCCAGAGCATATATCAGAAAACGAATAGGGGTTTTTTTACAGTGGCTGACAAGACACATGACCTGGAGTCGAAAGAATCTAGCCAGCTTTGAGAGGAGCTCAACAGGGCGTGTTACCTTTGGAGATGGTGCAAGAGGAAAAATCAGAGGTAAAGGTATCAGTGGAGGAGAAACTCAGCCAAATCTAAATAATGTATAATTGGTTGATGGCTTGAAGGCAAATTTGATCAGCATCAGTCAAATGTGTGACATTGGGTTAGATGTAACATTTACCAAGACTGATTGCAAGGTAGTAGATAATCAGGACAGCATACAGTTGGAAGGTTAGCGGTCTGGGAATAAATGTTACATGTAAAAACCAAACAAAGTCTGCTTCAAAACAATGGTTGAAACTCACTCGGAGATCTGGCACAGGAAGTTATGACATATGAATGTTCGTACCATGGTAAAGCTATCAAATCAAGAGATAGTTCGAGAATTACCAAAGTTGAGACTAGAACAAAATTTTGTCTGCGGACCATACACTAAAGGAAAGCAAGTCAAGGTACAACACAATACTGTTCCAGATGTAAAGTCAAAAACTGCTTTGGAACTGGTCCAGATGGACTTGATGGGACCAATTCAAGTAAAAAGCATGACTGGGAAGAAGTACATTCTTGTTCTAGTGGATGACTTTACTAGATACACGTGGGTCAGGTTTTTGCGTGAGAAATCAGAAACTCTGGAAAGTTTCAGGATTCTGGCACTTCAACTGGAGAATGAAAAATGGAGAATCAAAGGTATACGGAGTGATCATGGTGGAGAATTTCAAAATGAACTTTTCGATTTGTTCTGCAACAGTCATGGCATTATGCATCAGTAATCTGCACCACGTACACCAGAGCAGAATGGTGTATTTGAGAGGAAGAACAAAACCTTACAAGAAATAGCTAGAGTTATGCTGCACGGGAATAATGTTGCAAAACACTTCTGCGCTAAGGCAGTAAATACTGCATGTTACATCATAAACAGGATATACGTCAGGAAATGTATGAATATGACACCATATAAATTATGGAAAGGCAAGATACCATCAGTAAGTTACTTTCATGTCTTTGGGTGTACATGTTATATTCTTAATGATAAGGACCAGCTGGGGAAATTTGACTCCAAGAACGATGAAGGGATATTTCTTGGTTACTCAGGCACTAGCACTGCATTCAGGGTATTTAACCGAAGAACTCGCATGGTACAAGAAACAGTTAATGTAATTTTTGATGATGCATCTCTCTACAGACAGATAGTTCAACCACTGGCAAGTGATGATGACCTAGAAACTGATGCAACAAAACATATGGAACAAGTCACTGTGGATACAGCGGATAAATGCGAAGGTACTTCTGATGTTCCATTTAATCAAGTGCATATGAATCACTCTAAATAAATGTTATAGGAGAGATTTTGGGGGGGACAGAGTTACCAGAGGAAAGCATATTGATTTTGAGCAGATGGTTGGCAAACATCAAAATAAGGATGATAAAGCAGAGGAAATTATGGATCAGATGACTGAGATAGTATGATTTTCTTGTTTTGTGTCAAGCATAGAACCCAAAAATCACAAAGAAGAATTGGTTGATGATTATTGGATAGCTGCTATGCAAGATAAACTAGAGCAGTTTGAGCGCAATAATGTGTGGGATCTGGTACCTAGGCCACATGATGCAAACGTGGTAGGAACCAAATGGATCTTTAAGAACAAAATTGATGGAAGTGGAGCTGTAACCAGGAACAAAGCTCGGCTAGTTGCTCAAGGATACTCTCAGGTTGAAGGAGTTGATTTTGATGAGACTTTAACACCTGTCGCAAGACTTGAGTCTATCAGGTTTTTGTTCGGAATGGCATGCGCATTGAATTTTAGACTACATCAGATAGATGTAAAAGTGTTTTCTTAAATGGTATTCTACAGGAGATAGTGTATGTAAAACAACCAAAAGGGTTTGAGGTGCCAAGTCACTCGAATTATGTCAACAAATTGAAAAAGCCTTATATGGGTTAAAGCAAACACGAAGAGCTTAGTATGAGCGACTGATTACATTTATGATCAAGCAGGATTATGAACGTGGAAGTGTGGATAAAACACTGTTTGTGCTGGCAAACGACAGTGGGTTACTTATTGTACAAATCTATGTGGATGATATGTATTTGGATCTACATTTCAAGAGCTTGTTGATCAGTTTGTGAAGACAATGACACAGGAGTTTGAGATGAGTATGTGTGGTGAGCTTACGTTCTTTTTGGGATTACAAGTTAAACAGACTGATGATGGAATATTCGTAACACAGAGCACATACGCAAAAAGTTTGGTTACAAGGTTTGGTATGGATAAAAGTAAAGAGGCTAAGACTCCAATGGGTGTGAGTGAAAAACTCTCAAAGGACGAATCTGGAGAAGATGTAGATGAGAAACTCTACAGAGGAATGATTGGGACTCTCTTGTATCTAACAGTGAGTAGACCAGACATCTGTTTGGCTGTAGGAGTTTGTGCAAGAGATCAGACAAAACCAAAGGTATCACATCTCCTAGCTGTGAAAAGAATCATCAAGTACGTCAAGGGGACAATCAACTTAGGTATCTACTATACCAAAGATACAAGCAAGAACTTGATGGGTTATTGTGATGCCGACTGGGCAGGATCATTGGATGATCATCGAAGCACAAGTGGTGGATGTTTCTTCATAGGTAATAATCTGATCTCTTGGCACAGTAAGATTCAGAATAGTGTGTCATTGTCAACTGCAGAGGCTGAGTACATTGCACTGGGGAGCTTTTGCACACAACTCATGTGGATGAAACAGATGGCTCTTGACTATGGTATGATTTCTGGCTCTTTATTAATTTATTGTGATAATGAGAGTGCAATTAACATATGTAAGAATCATGTTCAACAATCACGAACTAAGCATATTGATATTCGACATCACTTCATTCGTGAGTTAGTTGAGGAGAAACTGATTGTAGTAGACCATGTAAGCACTGATTTTCAACTTACTGATTTATTCACCAAGCCCTTGGATTTTAACAGATTTGTTAATCTAAGAAAGGCTATTGGTGTGTGTGAGGTCTAATGTTTTTTTGTAAGTAATGTCAGCCAAAGACAGAGACAAATGCTGGAACAGGCCATAGAAATCCTAAGGATGTATACAGAGTCAGCAGTCTGTACTAACAACGGTGTGTGGAAAAGAGCTGTCTGTCATGCCGATCTAGGATCATGTACTTAAAACATTGTCGTGATGAAGGAGGTCAAAGAGCTGAGAAGAGAAAATCTCGTGCATGTCAAACAGAAAGACACCCAAAATAAAATAAAATAAAAAAAGGTGATGCCTATAGAAATCATATTTAGGACATGCACAAGTATCAATGGTTGAGAAATCAAGTGATACTATTGATACGTTAAAATCGAAAAGAAGGATGAGTTCTAAAAAAGAAGGATCACGTACACACATTACACTATTTAAAAAAAATTCCAGCTGCCTGCTTTACGTTGATGATGATTCCAGGATTCATGACAGTGTGAAAGACTAGCCACTAAACCCAGATCTGACTCTTGAAGATTCAAAAGGTTGTGGCAGTTTCTGGTATTGGTTCTGAACAAGTGACTGGTGTGCAAAGCACTGAACGAACCTCAAAGGTGTGTGAAAAATTGATTATTAGGTAAGCTTGCAAGTATACTATATTTCTGGGTCACTCACTGATTTCTGAATAAGTAATATATTAAAGCATTAAAAAAATAATAATAATAATAATAATCATAAGTAAATAGTTAATAATATATTTTCATCTGATGGCGTATGTGCACTAACCATTTTCATAAAGTGTGCCAATACTGTCACTTTTTCGAGTACAGGTAAAAGGTCATATGATTTTTAGGCCCAAAAACTGAAGGGTCGTGGCGAGTTCTTAAGGGGGAAAAGAAAATTAGGATTTGCTACTTACAAACAGAAACCGGGGAGTTGAGCGGTTAAAGCACAAAAATCTCCCCATACTCTAGCACTGGCGAAGAACAGTTGAAGAAGATGAAGTATATTTTCACTGGGATCTCACGAATGATGACCTCGCAAGCTGTGACACCATCCCAGTCTCAAGCCGAGACCTCACCGGAAGGACAGACTGCTAAGTCAATCCTTCCCGAAGTCATTGTGGATCTTAACACAGCCATGGTGGTGTTTCGCGGGACCGTCACACCTCCTGTGAAGGATTCACTTAAGTCTTTAACGCCACTTATAATCGTCGAGGTAGAAGAGAGTTTGAATGTTGATCCTAAAGCATCAGAACAGTTACAGAGCTCAATTTCGTGATCCTGCCGATGATCACAAGGCAAAGCAAATCAGATCGACAATGGTTACGACTCCACAGACAGTGGACTTGTCTGATTCTCAAGAATCTGCTCCTAAAAGCAAAGCGCAAGGTCCAACCATAGCATCTCGCCTCAAGAAGAGAAAGGAATCAGCGACAATGGTTCCCAAGGAGGTGAAGCGGTCGAAAGTAGAAAAAAGTAAAAAAATTGCATCTAAGGGATTTGCAGAGGAGTTTGACAGGAAGCGGTTTATATCGCTCAATGGTCAGAAAAGATTTGAGGTCTTGAAGAACAGCAAGTTCATCGAAGAGAAGGAGGTGACATTCGGTGATGATGATGCAATCAAGAAGATGATTGACGGAGAAGGGATGGTAGGCACTGTCTAGGATCTACAAGATTTTGAGACTCTGATTTTGAGGGAGTTCTGGGCCAATCTGCCTAGTGTCAAGGTTGACAGGAATTCAGTGGATGTGCTGGTTAGGAACTGGGTCTATGAGTTATCTCCAACGAAGATCAATGAGCTGTTCAGACTCCCGCAAGTGGATGAGAAGACTCACAGAATGCAGATGGTTGGGGTTCTAGAGAATGAGCTAGTTGAGTTCATGACAGGCGGTAGTGTAAAGAGTTGGAAGAGGATACAGTATTCTCAGTTTACTGAGGAAAATAAGATGATGTACAAAATATGATGCTCTAACTGGTTGCCTACTACCAACGACGCTTATCCTCAAGCAGCCAGAGCTAAACTCATTTATCTAATGGTGTATGAGCACATCCTCCAACTTGCCCTGAACCCTCGATCCAAGTTCTACCTTCCGTTCCCTAGCTTGGTGTATAAGCTGCTGATGGCACAACATCCGGTTCAAGTTAATGAGAAACAGTCGGGTGTGACAAAAAAGAAGAAGATGAACACATGCACCAAGGAAACTCCAGCATCAGCATCTGGGATCAAGGCAGGCAAGATCACTGATCGCAAAGCAATGTGGCTAGCAATTCAGATCCTCCAGCAAGCCTTAGCAACAGGTAAGTATTTCTGTTCTGAATCTCCTATGTGCATCTGTTATTGTATGATTTTGACTAAGTTGTGCACTCAAGCAGGGGGAGATGATTCTGAGTCTAATTCGGGCAAAGATGATGGGGGAGATTGAATTGTGGGGGAGCTGTATTGTGGGGGAGCTGTAGATTATTTTTGTATGATCTAGCTCAATTTTTATTTCAGACTTGTTTTTAATCTGGGTTAAGAACTCAGTTTGATCAGTCTTTTGAGGCTTTGGGTCTGTAATAGTTTTGAACACAACTTTTTGGTTATAGCATATCTTGATTAGTATTTAGATGATTCTAGTTATATGATATGTTGTTGTGTTTGGATCTCCTTCTCTGGTTGACTTGCAAGATACGAAGAGTGGTTGCTTGAGTATCAAACTCAGTCAAAAAGGGGGAGATTGAAGATGCATATTCCGGATCAGCTTGCTGTTTGGATCAGGATGTTGCATCAGATCACATCAGGACGCTCAAGCTGACGTGGACGCGAGAGCTGACGTGGCTTAAGTGGAGCGGATGATGTGACATGTCCAAGGAGGCGTGAACTTACTTGGAGCTGAAGATTTGGAATAGATGCAAAGATATCGTTGAAGATACTCTGTAGTCAGTTGGAGATTCGACGAGATTCTCCACCTGAGGAATTAGGTTTTTGTTTAAATAGTTTAGAGAGGCCATAGGTCGTGATTGACACTTTAGAACTATTATTGTGAGGTTATAAACTTCGAAGCTAAAGAATAAAGCTTAGAAGGTGAGTGTTCATCAACTAGGGTTTTGTTATCTTCGTGTAGGTAGATACATAACTAGGGTTGATTTGGTTGTTACTCGACTTTGATATTTTTGAGAGGATTGATTCAAAGGAGGTTTAGAGCTTATGATTTGTTTTAGTCGGGAACAAGTCTATTAGGAAGAATAGATTGTGTAACACCGAAACAAGTAGATCTTTTTAGAGATTACATTGTTAATAAAACAAGTTAAAGCATTGGCTTGGTGCGTTTCAAGCATATACTGTTGTTTCATAAGTCTCTATACCTTTACAATAATGACAGAATGAAAGATAGGTATCAATGTTATTCATTATATTCATTGAGCATATAAAACTAAGAAAAATTGTTGCATCAAGCGTCTAACGAATATTTTCATTTTTCAAAATCTTGATCGGCCGTTTGGATCAATATCCTTCATGTGATTGATAATAGTTAAATTAGGACAACAAAAATGACTGATCGATCATCGATTCATATAATCATATATTTCTGCCATTGCAAAGAAACAATTCAACATAGAACTCTACTACATAGTTGACATAATTTATCAGAAATTTGTATATTGTTTCATCGATATTGAATATCATTTAACCAAAATCAAAGTTATTTCACCATATTGCTTATTCATATCTTATATGTCAACAACTTGGCGTTTGTACAAAATCTCTCCAACTATAAAATGGAAAATTTAAAAATTAACGGTAGTTGTGAATTCCTTTAAGTAAGAAAAAGATACATGTCGGTTACAAGATGCGAGCATCAGTGTTGGAAATCTACAACAACAACATTAAAGATCTGCTGCCACCGACCAAACAGCAGAAGCAAGCAATAACCAAAATGAAAAACCGTATGCAATCAGGCATGATGCTGCTGGAACTCATGTCAATAGTTTAGGTTTAGTGGACGTGTACAACGTTGGACAAGTCTTTTCACTCTTGTAGAAGGCTGCTAGGAACAAGTTTGTTTCTGGTTTTTTTCTTGAAATATTTTACAAACATTTACAAGTCAGCTCTTATATTGCAGGTTTGTTGATAGTACTCATATGAATGTTGAGTCATCAAGGAGCCACTTCGTTTTTACTCTTCGGGTTAATGGTGTGAATGAGGTAAAAAGACATTTCTTTCGGGTTATCTTTTTGTCTTTTAGAGATGAATTTCACACTTGTGAAATTCTTCTAAATATCAACACTCTCTCCTATCTCAGATAACTAAACAGAAGGTACATCCAGCCAAATTTGAATCAAAGATTAACCAAAATAGTTTTTGGACCTATTCAGATTAATAGACCAGATGGGTTGGTTAATTTGATATTCCAATTAACTAATTGGTAGCTATTATATGCTTGCCGCAAAGTAACAAGATTCAAAAATATGAACCATGAAAGAAGAAGGAAAATAAAATTTTAGCATAAAGTTAAGAATACTTAGTTTCTTTCTATGTTTATATATAAAAAAAAAAATTCATCTCTACACTTGACATAGTGACAGAAAGAAAGATAAACATTAATGTCATTCATTATATTCATTGAGTATATAAAACTAAAAAAAATTGTTGCATCAAGCGTCTAACAAATATTTTTATTTTTCAAAATCTTGATCTTCTGTTTGGATCAATATCCTTATGATTGATAATAGTTAAATTAGGACAACAAAACTGACCGATCGATCATAAATTCATATAATCATAGGTTATATAAAATAAACGCTAGAGTGTGGTTATAAATGCAAAAAGAAAAAAGAGAGTGAGAGGGAATGAATGATGGGCAAAGTGGGAGGGAGGTGGCTTTGGAAGTAAGGAACTCTCTTTCTTCTCACTTTCACTCATCGCCTCGTAAAGGAACTTTTCTTCTTTCTATCTCAGAGACACGCACGTGCGTCGGTGCATCACCCAATGCTCTTCTCTTAATTGTTTTCTCATCTCTCACTTACAAAACCAAACACACACAGATTCTATATACTTCCATAAATCTATGTATATATATGCAAATTTATCAAGTGAGTTTAGTCGTCAATGTAATCATCATTTTCATGTTCCAAGTTCTAGAATCCATTTCTCTCCTCGACCCTTTTCCTTATCTTGTGTTACAACCGAAAAATGATTATGAAAACTAGTTTGGATTTTAATATTCGGATATTATATACAAAAATTTCCGTGTAAATGTGTAAATAGAAGTATTTGCCAAATGCAATCACCTTGTTCCCAAGTCTTGTCTCACCATCTTCTTACCAACCTCGGAACAATCATCTTTTTATCTCTTTTTTTTTTTTCCTTATTATCTTCCAACTTAAATTTATAAATATTTATAGCCGTTTAATTTTAAATAAAAATAACCGTTGTTGAAGCTTTGAACAGGAAAACAATACAGCCAATGTGATTTTGGAAATTGAGTTTATAACGGACATGGAAATTTTATTTGACCTCTTACCAAAAAATTAACGGAAGAAAATAACAATTTGACATTGTTAGTAACCTGTTTAACCTTCGTCATAACCTTTCAATGAAATCATAGCTTATGCACTATAATTCAACATAGACGTAAAGCTAATTACCACCAACACGTTAAAATAAAAACTGATAACTCAACAATTTATAGTCTCCTAGTCAACGCAAAACACAAACACCCCCTCTCAAACCTAAAAGATCGATCAATCCCATGACCAAAACGATTCTCTTCGATTCATACGTACCACGAATCTTCGTCAAAGACTACAATTATCTTTAGAAAACAAAGAAGAAAAAAGAAAATTAAAAATTGACAGAAGAGAGATTATAAATTAAAAACAGCGAACGTATCTAACTTTTCTCGCGATTTAGAAAGATGGTCTCGGAGTTCCCCAATAAGCTTCAGCTGGTAATTGAACAGAATTCATAAGATTCGGAGGCAGCCCTTGTATAAACGACGTCGGATCTTGCATCAACTGTTGTTGCTGCTGCTGCTGCGTCTGATTCTGCGTTTGCGTTTGCGTCCCACCACCCATCGTTGCGTTTCCATCGATATTAGCAACCGCTCCAGCCGTTTGCTCTTCTTGATCATCTTCTTCTAACGGCAACCTCTCATACGCAGCGTTCCCAAACGAAGCAGCCATAATCACTACAGGTCCTGAAGCCATGAGTGGACCAACCACGCTTCCTCCAACGACCTGACCTTGACCACCGGCTAAGTAAATCGTTAGACCGGACGCAGCTGGTGGAGCCGGAGGAGGAAGGAAAGATCCCGAGAGAGAAAGAATCTCGAAACGTCCGTGTAAGTTAACGACAGATGAGCCACCACCAGGTACTGAAGCCGGTTGTCTTATGGTAACGTTCGTAACGGCGCCGTTTCCGCTCAAAACGCAGATGCCACGTTGGCGACGGCGAGCGAAGACGGTGACGCTCTCCATGACGTCACATCCGTTTGCTACTTCCATGACATGAGATTTGAGAGCGTTTGCGCTGTCTCGAGTGATGATGATTGGTGGTTTTGGTTTGTTCTTGGATCCCGCTGGTCTTCCACGTGGCCTTCTCGTGATATGATTGTCACCTCCTCCTCCTCCACCGCTTTCTCCACCGGAGCCAGGAGTGTTTTGATCTTTTCCGGCTGAAGAGTGCTCGTTGGGGTCGATCTCAGCGTCTCGGTCACGTTTTAGCCCGCCGATTCGGTGCTGGTCGATTTCGTGGCCGTGGTTCTGTTGCTGCTGCTGCTGATGCTGAAATTGATGGTGTGGGTGAAGATGGAGATCTCTTGAGAGAAAAGGTGGAGGAAGAGAGCGAGAGACCTGATCCATTTCTTGATTGAAAAGCAACAAAAGCAAACAATTGAAAGCCCTAATTAATTAATTAATCTCCTCTTCTCATCCGCTCAAATCAAAACCAGTAGCTTAGTTTTGAGGATGTACAATAGCTCAATTCAATTTATTAAGGGAAGAAAAATATTGAAAAATTTAAGAAGAGAGGTTAAAGGAAGAGAGTTACAAAGTCATGTACATGTAAATGAAACTGGAGCTGGACTAGTAATACATGAAGATGAAGCTTGTAAGAAAAAGAGGGAGAGATAGAGGAGAGAGATGGGTTTAGGGTTAGGTCTGAGAAGAGGAGGTTAATGGTTAAGAGTGTATTCAGATGAATGATGAATGGGTTTAGTTTTGGTTTAGATAGACAGCGTGCCGCATGGGCGGTGTGTGGGTCCTACCTAATGTGTCACTTTGTGGGGTCTACCTTTTTTTTTTAATCTTTCTCTTGTTTGTGTAATAATTTTCAGTTGTGTGTTAGTCACCCTTTATTTGAAAAATCCATGAAAATATTGGATGAGGTTTACCAGATAGTCCATGGATGCGTGAGATTATATCAAACATTATAATGGACACACAAATTGAAGCGCACGAGTCTATATTAAATCTGAAATGATACTAATTTTAAAAAACGAAGCTGATGATGAAACTGATGCATATATGCATGATTTTGTAGGTGGTACATGCCTTAATGTACGGTCTTTAATTACATTTTATCAATTCACGAGTCTTATTTTTTAGCCAATTTAATCACGAGTCTTTTCTTTTATATTATGTTTCTCGAGGTAACGGTAGAGCATAAAAAACAACAGTTTTATATACACACATTCAAAACTTATAGAGCAACGGAAAAAAAAATTAAAATCTATAGTTTGTTTTCCTTTTAAATTAAACGTCACTTACATAAATAAAATAAAATTACACTATGTTGTGGAGAGTCAGTACTAATTTTGTGTTCACGTATGATAAATTTCGATTTGCGTTGATAGGAGAAATTTAAACAACCATTAAGGAATAAGACTCCATTCCATAATGCATATACGTATAGAGGATTCTTTGGGGTAATTTGCAGAAAAAAATATACATATAATTGTTTTGTTGTTCTCACATACATACAATTTTTTTTTAAAGTGCATGAATATTAATTAACAAAATATACATGTGTCCGCATATATATAATATATACACGTTAAGATTAATTAAAGTGCATGAAAGTTTGTGACATATAATTAAGAGTTGAATTGGAGAAAAGAAGCTGAAAATGTGAAGAAGAGACGTTATTGTGGTTGGATGATGACAGAAACTGTTTAAAATATTTCACTTAAAATCTAACAGACCACTTAATTATATATATATACTACTGTGCCTTGTATTATATTTTGTGAAATATGGATACTATTATTTTACTCAAAAAAAAAAAAGATAGTCTTTGTGTACCTTATCAGATTTATGTTTTATAATCACATTTTTCTTTTATTTTCACGATTCTACTATCACACAATATTATTTTTCAAAACCAAAATTGTATATACGAAATACTCCCTATATTCCTAAATACTCCTTCCGTTTTTTAATAGTTGATGTTTTAGGATTGTGTACACAGATTTAAAAATCATTTAATTTTTGTTTTTTTATAAACTAAAACATCAATTATTAATTATCTAAACACATTTTAACTAATAAAAAACAATCTACATAATATAAAGAGTCAAAAACAATAATTCTAATTAAATTTATATTGAAAACTGAAAACATCATATAATTTCAAACACAAATTTTCCCCTAAACATCAACTATTAAAAAACCGAGGCAGTAATGTATTTTTTAGAGTTTTCATACATATTAAGAAAACATATTTAAAAATTGATTATAAATGCATTATATTTTGTGATTTACAATTTTCTATAACTTTAAACCAATAGTATTTAATTATTTATCTTGAAGTTTTTTATTCATCAATAATAACTAATAAATATTGTATAGAAAATCTTTAAAAAACTATCTTTTTTAAAATAATTCTTTTCCTAAAAAATAGGTTATTAAAAAACAGAGGAAGTATATGATTTTTTTTGTTTTGCACAACATCAACTGGTCGTTAATTAATATACACGTTTAACATCAGCTTGAAATTTATTCGTTGTCTAATTCTCAACAAAGAGAATGTGTAAAACGTTAAATTTTCAACTCCGTAAAATTTATGAAATCCTGAAATTGTTGCACCACTTTGAAAGTTACCAATTAGACCAATCAAGAAAAACTGAGTTAAATTCCTTTAGTTTCAGCCGATTCCTCTTCTCTTTTTCTCTGGCTTTTTAGCATAAAGCAAGTTACTACTACTAGTGTCCAGTAGTATATTATACTAATATTCAGAGATTAATTATGTATGTTGGGTCGATAAGGCAGATTCAAGCTCGTAAATCGCGCAAGCTTGGGGAAAAACTAAAGAGACAGGAAGTGGAGGAAAGAGAAGATGACAGGCGCGTCAGACGCCGTTGGATGTTTGTCCCCGTCGGTTGCGATGCCTTCACGTAACAAGACCAGCCAGCGAGGACCAGCTCACAGTCGCACGTGCAGCCGCTGACACGCGTGAAGGATCATTTATTGTAACTAATTTACTTAAAACATTGACTCAGTTCAGGATATGCCTGAAGATCAAAAGGGTGGCTTTCACGTCACGATGGGGAATATTTTAGGTCACCAACGGGTGAGTTTCACAAAAATATACTACTCGAATAATTTACCTTAAATATGTCAAACATGTCAAATTTCCCAAAATATGTAAGCTTCTTCAGTTCTTGGTGTTCACCCCACCGATGTAACATTCTCCGGACAAGACATCCCAAAAAGTGTTTGACAGTGCCACTTCTCATTACATTCTTGTTTTCGACTTTATTTGACTTATAAACTATATATACATGTTTTTGTATATATATTTATGTTATACTCTTCTTTTTTTGGGGTCAAACCAGTTATACTTATTTAGAATCACGAATAACTATAAAATAATTGATGTTATGATGATGCCCAAAAATAAAATAAAAAAATTGATGTTATGATAAAAAAGAATCTCAATTCTATATACAAAAACAAAATAAAATCGGTATACATACCTATAAAGACAGCTCTGGATTCGATTATGATTCTACCATGCTTAAGAAAGTGGATAAAGGTTTAATCAATATCAATTTTCATTACCTGATAGTACTAAATTAATGTTGGATACTGAAAGTTTGAAGCTTGTTAAACGTTGGGCAGTTAGACCAGCATTAAAAATTGCGATCACTTAATGAGTTTTTTTCTTTTTATTATATATATAGCTTACTATTTTTATGCGATTCATTGATTATGTCGAATTATTTATTAATAATACGACGTCCACATATAAAATAAAATTATGTATACATAAATAATACTATACACATCCCTTACAAGTTTCATAATGTCTACCAAAAGGTCCTTAGCTTTTGTTTTCTTCTTGATTCCATATTATATACATGATATATAAAACAATATTCAACCAATATAATAAAACAAGGTATTATTTATAGATATGATGACTGGGGAACAACCTTGAGGAAAATGCTCAGTGTATATATACAACATTACAACTATATAATATATATATATATATATATGTGTGTGTGTGCACTATGTTTAACACACACTACATCCGTTTCTAATAGATTGTTTTTTTTGAGATTTCTTTCTGTTCCATAAAAATTGATTTTCTAATTTTAAGTAGTTATGTTAATAATTTGTAAATTTCAAGAAATAATTATTGAGAATATTTGAATGTATAAATTGTTATTGGTTCATAATTAAATAGTATTGTTGTAATCAGAAAAAATAATGTATTTTAAATTAGTAATTATTGTTTATTAATTTATGTAAAACCTTCTAAACATCAATTTTTTATGAACATAGTGAGTATTAATTCGTACCCTGGTCGATAATGTTAACACATTTTTAGTATAACGTTCATGAGCATATGTCATCTAGGGATGTTTCGGCGATCACCCGATAGTAAATCCAAATTTCTTTTCTTCTACTTATAATTTTCTTTTGCCATTCTATTTATATGGTGTCTTAAATCATATTGTACTGAATATAGAATACGAATACGTATACTGCTCGTGTAATTAATCACGAAGAGAGAGAGAGAGAGAGAGAGTAATGTGTGTTGACCGCATTGGGAAGAAGAGAGAGATGTAGGTTGAATCTGAAACCAGGACGTGTGGGCGTGATTCTTCCCTTTCTCACCCATCCCCCGCGGATCCCGCTGACACCCGACCCGACCCGATCCGGGTGGGTGGACATCGGACTAACCACTCGCATCTCACGTTTTTTGTCTTCACTTCAAATCCAATTAGGAGGAGCCATGTGGCTCTGAAACCCATGTTAAGATATTCTAAACTAATTACTTTTTGAAAAACAAAATCTGCAACCATTAATACACTTGGATCATTACTCACTAAAGCCTAATTAACATGTTATGTAACCTTTTTTTTTGTAGATATCAAGAAATTTGAGAATAACTAGACATTTGGACTGTTGTGTGTATAATCTCTTAGCTCAGTGAATTGCATATGCTCATTAATGTTCACATCTTACCTTTTCCTATTCTTTGTGTAGAGATTATTTTAAACAAATTGAGATAGCTTTAAATGGCGATGAATATCAAGTTATTTCCACTATAAAATCGAATTTTGATCCATGTAGTGATTCGTTTGGGATGTAATCGAGCATATAAGACATAATTGTATGTAATAATATAAATAGAGGAAATTAATATTTTCATATTGCTATATCATTTATAAGTATATTTTACTTTGATTAAAAATTGAAGAGGTATTTGTTTTTTTTGGCCTAAGTATTTTGTTATTAGGAAAATAACTTGTTTGTTCGGCTAATATCTTTCAACTATTTAGACGCCGCATGAATAAAATTCACTATCTAATCGGTTTATTTAATTTCATGCAATATATTAACTGCATAAACTAACTTAACCATGCACATATATAGTAAAATATAAATACAAAGATAATTAGTTACTATTATTTTCTTGAATCAGAGTAAACGAACTATTGGTTATTGGTGTAAATTGTAATTAATTATAGACTAAGAACCGTAAAATTTTAGGCTACATATATTTTTAAGATTTACTTTTTAATTTTTAATAAAAACAAAACTTTAACCTATGAAGTCTCTAAAAATATGAAATAATTTTGTAAGAAAACGAAAAATAAAACATAAGCATTTTCACACAGTCTTTTATAAATAATTGTTGGTAGGTGTTTTAAAAATTTGTTTCGCAAAAATTTAAAAATCTTGTAGAAAATATATAATTTTCTCAATCAAATTCTCAAAATATGGAATATGAAAAATATCAGTTTCACACAAGTGGAAATGAAAAGCTAATGGTTGATTAAAGAGAGAGAGAGAGATGAGGACGGACGTGTAGTATAGACAAAACCAAAACATAGCTCGATGCATTTTTTTTTGGCACCCAATAACTTTTTAATCTATTACGTAAATCCACATCGGAATTTGTCATATATGCTTTGCTTTTTTGGATATGTGACCTTATGTGTGTAAATTGTAATATACTAATATATATATATATATATATATATATATATAACTCGTATGAAAAGGCACTCTAGCTTAAGTACATATAACGATCGAATTATTTGAATATTAAAGTCGCAATTGACAATTTCTTTATTGCTAAATGTTGAAGAAAGACAAAAGATATAGTCATCTATTGAATTATTTATAACAAGATATTATTAAATGTCACTTTCTAACCTAATCAATCATGTTGGTGCTTATCATCACCTTACATCGTTCGTTTAAATCTTGCATACCTTTCCATACTCTCCCGAGACTTAACTCTATTGGAAAGTTCCTTTTTATTTCTATCTACGAAACAATTTAACTACTGAAATCAAGATAATTGATCCACTATCTCTGTAATTATGCGAACCACCCCCGATTATTAATATATTGATAATAGAGAAAATTGAAAGAAATACAAAAAAAAAAAAAAAAAAGGTTATAAGAATGGACCACAGCCGAGGTTGTCATGTGATGGACAGCGATTTACTTAGAATTATTAATTATCTTTGATCTTCTTTTGAAACGAACATATGCCTCGAGAACTCGGTGCCAAAATGTCAACGATTCTCTTAACATCAACTTAAGCATCAAAGCACGATCGACGCATTTGGACTATTTTATTAAATGTAATTACAATCATAATCTTCTTCTTAATATTTGTTTATGTTGTGGGGAGTTGATTATGGTTCTTAATTACTTATTTAAATCGATGGTAGAAACAATCCTCTGTTCTCCTACAACATTATAATCATTTTGCAATATATTTTCTGTAATATAAGATAACTAAGTTAAGATTGGGAAAAGGGATAAAAAATAACACTTATGACAACTAATATTTCAAAATATGTTTAATTAATGTTTACTTACATGATCTAGATACATTTACCCTATAAATTTTCAAACTATAAAATATATCCTATAAAAACGGATTAACGAAAATGTATCTATATAATTAAATTTGTTGAAATTATGATTGATAACTCATTTAGAAACAGTAATTATCACGATAGTTTTTTGAAAGACAACCATTTACGATTATTTATCCTACAATTTTGTACATAATGACAAAATTTTAATACAGAGATGAAGGTGAAATATCAACCAAAAAAGTGATATATAATCGTAAATGATTGTCTTTAAAAATTTACATTATTACGAGAAAGGCTAAGAGGTAATAAGAGATGAAGGTGAAATAAGAATAGCTACAAACATAAGAAATACTATTTTGTTCGGTATAGCGTAAATTCGATAATGATTATGTCATGTATATAATTGTATTAAAAGTGCAATTATTTTATTATATCATCAGGATATTCTAGTTAATTTTTTCTCAAATCTTTTGAACCATAAAGTAATTATTGTATATTCTTTAACCAATTCAAAAGCATACAATTTCACAAATTTTCAATTATCCCAATCTATTATATTACAATAGCGTGAGCGAATGTATATCTTTAGCGTTAAATTGCGGTTTATTTTTGTATTTCATATTTTTATGTTAAATTGATGCAATGTTCCACAATTTCCTCTTTGTTTTTTTTTTTTGTTTTACTTTTGAAAGTTTTAGAATTTTCAAAACTGAACAGAAATGATCAAGTACCAACGTAACATATGCCTTGAAAAATATAATTTAAGATTAAAATATAGTGAAACGTAGCTTTAATAAATTTGTTGAGAAAACGTATTTGGTGTGGACAAAAATAACCATTTCGTTTGTATAATAACAATTTTGGAATTACACACTAAAATCTCTTCATTATACGTAATCAAAATTGTGACTCTTTAAGATCTAATTCGTTTAATGTATGTTTTAACTAAAAACGAAATTGCAAAATATTCGAAGCATGTCAGTCTCTTAGTGGAGAAGAAGGTTGGATATACAAGATGAGAGTTTCGATGTTACATATATACAACGACAACATGAAGGGCTTACTGTCCATTTGACAAAATAATGACTAGTGCGCAAACAAGCAATAGCAAAACTGAAAACTGATATATAATCACGCTTGATGCTGCTGAAAACACTGATGTTAGT
Source organism: Turritis glabra (assembly GCA_900406565.1). Taxonomy (NCBI): domain Eukaryota; kingdom Viridiplantae; phylum Streptophyta; class Magnoliopsida; order Brassicales; family Brassicaceae; genus Turritis; species Turritis glabra. Next base: position 285,716 of record OVBN01000025.1, read on the forward strand.
GGCTTAAATATAGTGGATGTATACAACATTGGATTAGACAAATTTCCTCACTCTTGTAAAGGATGCTAGGAACAAGTTTGTCTTGAGTTTTGTGTTCAGTTTCTTTTCTTGTAATGCTTTACAAAAACTTACAAGTGAGCTCTTATATCATCTCTATTAGTGAGATCCTCTATCAAGTTAACATTAATATTTTTAGTTTAATTTTATTTGAAAATTTCATATTAAATTTCTACTTTCATTGGATATCTCATCAATATTGTATTAATATTTTCATTTGTAATTTAAAAATATTATGTTAAATTTTATCTTGTATTCATATTTTTATAAACATATCAATATACATATTATATTGTTGTATGAAAATAGAACTTTTTAATTTTAAAACTTTTAATTAAAACATTATGTTTAATTAACATCTCATCAATATTTTTATAAACATATCAAATTATATGTTACATTTTAAAACTTAATTTTTCTTAAATTAAATATTATTGTATTAACTACAATAGTATTAATTTCATAATATATTAAACATAACTAATATCAATTAAAAATAATATTAACATATAATTTAAATTAATGCATTATGGAGCTTGATAAATAGATAATTTTATTTTATGATTTTGAAAAAATAAAAAATAAATTTTATTTTATGATAAATAAATTGATATATAATTTTTCTGTTAATATACAATATAACTATTTGATATATAATCAAAATAAAAAGATGAAAGTGAAATAAAAATTACAAACATATATATTTGAGATCATCGTAATACTAATTTTGTAATAAAATATGTATATTTGTGATGCTTTGGAACAATTGTTAGAAAAAGTAGTATTACGATTACAAACATAATTGTCGATCGGTTTTGGAAGAAAAAAAACTTTTGGTTAAATGGTTAATACTAGAGAAATATCCTAAAATACCACCAAAGTAAGTTTTTGTTCCAAATGTACTATCATTAAGTTTTATTTTTCCAAAAATACCACTACATACCTTTTTAGTCCAAAAATATATCACACTAAAAATAATTTTTAAGGGTTTATAATTTAAAAGTTTTGGTTTGGATTTAGTATTTTGGGTTTTGGGTTTAGGGTTTAGTTTTTAAAGTTTAGTTTTTAAGGTTTCGTTTTTAAGGTTTAAAGTTTAGTTTTAGTTTTGTGCTATTTTCGGAAAAAAAAATTTTAATGGTATTTTTGAGAAATAAAACTAAGAATGGTATTTTTGAATGGAAAAATAATCATTTTAATAGTATTTTTAAGAATTGTCCTATTAGAGAAATACTACTCTCCACCGGTACAATTAATGATTTAATTGGCTTACAAAAACTGATGAGTACTTTTTCAGAAAATGGAATATAGTTATCATATTATTTATAAAAAAAATACTAAAGTTCAGTATAATTTCGTAGGGATAATGAATAATAAAATTTTATTCATCTATTTCAATTTATTTATAGTTTAAGGAAAAACATATTTTTGCAAAATAAGTGTTGTTTTTAACTTTCTATGCAAAAATTAAATGTATTTAATATTTTTGACCAATTCTATTTTACAATATGTTTTCTTATTGGTTGAATTAGTTGTAATTAATAATATTTTTATGTAAAAGTGATAAATTAATGAGATTTTTTTTAATCTATGTGCAAAAACTTTAAAATACAAATAAATTAAAACAGAGAGAATAATAAACATTGATAATTGAAAATTTTGTTATCAACAAACTATCAGAATAACAAAAGAAAACATAGCTTTAAAGAAAGACAGACAGAAAGTCAACGTTATACAATAAAATTTAATCTATGCAAATACGGAGATAAAGGTACATTTTATAGTTATATCTCGATTTATAGATGCAAATATTTTACAGGAGGGAGCTCCGACATGTAAGGAAGTGCAAGCTTTGTTATTCTAATCTTGTAAGAATTTGATAATATCCAACAAAATGATTGCGTTTGATGTCGCTTAATATTAAATATTGTGCATGAGACGAAATAAAAAAATAAAAAGTGAGTTCGATAACGAAATTAACAATGATATATATAGATGAAGTTAACTAATAACTAGCTTTCTATATAAATATATTTATAAGAATAAAAACTTCACATTTTCCTTGGCTTATTCATATAAGATCTTTTAACAAATCTCACGTACACGAGCTCCTTTATACAATTACATGAAAATCCCCGTCATGTATATGTATGTACTAAGACATTGACCTGTTAATTTAAGTTGAAATTTCCACTTCTATATATTACCTGATGACATTCCATTCCCAAAGCAATGCGTTTTTTGTTTCTTACTTTTCTTTTATGTTATATTTTAGGGTGTTTGGCTAATTCATAAACTGTATACATATGTCTCTTTGTTTTTTTTTAGTAAAACTTAATTTTGATAGATTACACTGAAATTGTCAAGACCGAACTCTTTCAAACACTTATACAAGTACTTTACAACAGCCTAAAAAGTAAAACCATCCTCAACATATTTTAGAATCTTGAAAAATATTCGCTATCAATTTATTTTAGATAACCATCAGGTCCGTAAAGATCATCATACGACACAAGTATATATATATATATATATATATATATATATATATACCATATGATAATTTTGTATGAATATCTTTTAACATATTTTTTTTTAACGTCGGATACATTATCATCATAGATATTTTGATTTAATTCTATTATACATGATGATCAATTTATCAGATATAACTACATGTAATTATGATGAACGATTCCACAAACAACATATTTTAAGTCTCATTTTATTGGAGTTCTTTTTTCTTATTATTATTTATATAATGGTGTTTCTTTTGAAATTGCAGGAGAATAAAATGTTTTATAGTCTATCAGACTCAATTTACTAAAGTAGTCCAACTTTACATATTGAGTGGTGAACCAAACAACTTTACCAAATCATTACATCAAGCGATGTGGGAACCAAACGATCCGGTTTGATGCCGTACTAACTGAATTATCCAGCATCGATGAAGTGAATAGAACCATATCGGGCTGCGTAGAGCTGAGGAAGAAAGATAATATAACAAAAAAATTTGAATTATAATTTTGAACTATGCATACAAATATTTAGAAAATTAAACTCTAAATTGTATAGGATAAATTATTTATGAGAGTCTTATAATTAATCAGGTGGCAAAGACCATTGTACGTCTGTACTAGCGTATCTGGGCGTTAGGAGTTCGACTACTCTCCCCATCCTTACAAAAATATGGCCAATGGATCTCCTTTACCAAGAAAAAGTAAAAAACTTATTGGCCGATCTAGAAATTAAAAATTATACCATCGTAACCATTCATGAAGTTTACGATGATATGTATTTTCTCTTTACTTCATTTTTATCTCGTGCATTGTATTTCAAATGTTTTTTTTTTTTTTAAATGAAAGATGAATAAAGGATCCATATTAAAAAAGAAAAAAAAAAGAGTTTACGGTAGTATAACCTAAACTTTCTTAAGCTCAATTAGGCCCAAACCCAATATAATGTATGAAAAGTAAGTAGACATGTAGCCTCAACAAAGGGAGAGAGGGACCTTTAACAAAGTACAAAACAACAATAAAACTTAAATTTGAAATTGTAAATCCAGTCCCGTGGAGTTCTTATATGAAGAAAAACGTAAATATGTAAACGAATAAGGCTTTTTGTTGAGAAGCATCAAGTAAATTAACTTCTTCAAATTATGTGTCTATTGTGCTCCTTGCGAATGTTGATGTCTGTGTAATTCCTAGTTTAATTTATTATTTATGTTATAAGTTTATAACTTGTAATTTATTATTTTATAATCAAGCAGATATTATACAAATCTGAGGTTTTAAATTTGAAAACTTAAAAAAGAAAAAAAGCTTGACAAAAAAATTGAAGGTTAAGGCCCACGATAACGATAAGGGCCTTGCGAGAAAATGCCCAAGGCAAAAATATGAAAATATATAATATACGAAAACTGATTAGTAAAAGTATGATTGAGGATATATTAAAACTTAGTAATAGGTGAAAAAATATAACGGCAAATAAGAAATACTCACCAGAAAAAGAAGGGAAAATACAGTAGTAATACAATGTAAATGTTAGAAAAATTATAATCAACAGTCCTTATAATATTCTAAGAAAATTAAATCTTATTTGGAGTAGTAGTAATTTAATTTTCCTAATAACAAAGGGGAGATGTATCGATCAAAACCAACTCATCTAGACATAGACCGAGTCGGCGAGTCGTCGGTGGCTGCTGGCGGGGGAGATCCTTGTCTATGGAGGAGTTCATGAGCTAATGCTTGAAGGTCACTGTTTCCACCACCGAGCCCTATAGCGGCAGCGGAAGAAGATGACGATGATACACCGTATTGGTGACGTGGATCAACAAATCTTCGCTGTTGCGTGGCCCACGCCGAAGAAGACGTCGTCTGATCAAAGATGGATGCTAGATCATAGGTTGAGGGTAAAGGTGTGACAGATGCAGGTAAATCGGTTATGGAAAGAGGCGGAGGAGGAGTGAAAAAGAGCGGTTGCGGTTGCGATAGTGGCGGTGGCCGTGTTTGCGGTTGAGGCAGCTCTAGTGATGCCAAATGGGCTTGTAAGTAAGAAACTTCTGCCTGTAGATTCACCACCTGTGTACACATTTTGCGAGTTAGAAAAAAAAATGTATGATATATGTAAATATATATATAGGTTTAAAGACTAAACCTGTAACTAACTGGAAATTACGCGAAGATGCGGTTAATGGCTTGCAATTTATTGCCAACATAAGACGGTTAATTTGATCAGTGAAATCTCTTTCTTAGTTTTTTTTTTTTTTTTCTAATACGCTTAACGTGATAGATAGTTTAATTATCCTAAAAGGGTAAAAATAGTTACTACGTGTTATTTAAAAAAAATCCGGTTCCATGTAATTGTTACTTATCTAAAAGTTTAATTAACTACCTTTTTATTTACCTGGTTAACTTCATCATTCAGAAATTGAACTAATGCATGTTCGATTATTAAGGTTGGTAGCCCAAAATTTATGTAAAGTAGTATTAACATAGAGAGTAAAATATTAAAATGACACGCATCGTATAGATTCATCCCCTTGTTACATGGAATATGGGCATGAATGAAGTGAATGAAACTAATTAAATGCAAAGAAACAAAATGATTTTTATACCCAAAAACAATGATTTTATTTTCACAGGAAAGAAAACGATTTATAGTGAAAAATATATTGGTATATGTACATTTTAACACAGAAAATTGTACCCCGACCAATTCCCGAAAATCAGCAAAAAAAACTCCATAATTTTGCAATGGGACTTGTCACGACCGTATCATTTTTATATAATTGCATAATACATTATTTTAAGAGATTTCATTAGTAATTAACCAGACAACCATGCTTTTTTCCTTTATACTCAAAGTAGAAAATTGCAAAACCAAGAAAGCTCAAGAAAGTGACAAACTCTCGAAAAACTCGACGATTTCATTTCATGCACACCAAAAAATTGTTCATACTAAAACGAAGTTACATGAGTTTAAAATTGTAGATTATTCCCAAACGAAACCGAAGTTTGCTACTTTGGAAAAGAAAAAAAAAAACGTAACTGTCATCAAAATAATTTGTGATTAGTTTAAAGTCAATTAGTAAGTTTCACATATAGTGATTTCCAACGCATTTTAGTAATTCTTTACAAAAAGGTTAATTTATTACTTAATTAATTACCTGTTGCTGAAGAGCAAATATGTGAGCGACGCAACCATAGATAGGATCCCTTATCCGAGCCTGAGCTTCATAGCAAATGGTTACGACAGCATCAGACCTTCGATGAACCGGTATGTGTAAGAGAAGCTTCGAGACGTTACTGGCTCCGAACACTTTATGCACCGCCGCAAAATAAGCCGAGCCTTGCTCGGAGTCAAAGTAGGGTGCAAATATACATCCCGGCACACACTTTCTCCTTAGAAACTTACAAGCACCACAAGGCCCACCACCACCACTGCCACTACTTCCTCCTCCCCCGCTGCTGCCTCCTCCAGCACAACCACCACCTCCGCCTCCCACGGCGGTGATTGTGTTCCCACCACCGCTCATGGCCACCCTACAATTAAAGAGTTGTTGCTCTCTCTCCCTCGATCTCGCTCTCTTGTTTAGGGTTTTGATTTATTGAGAACAAATTATGGAGATTATGTTTGGTGTTGTTTGAAGAAGAGAGGAAGATTTGGGAAAAGGGAATGAAGAGAGGAGAATTAGGGTTTGGTAAGAGGAGAGAATAGAGAAGAAAGTCTTTAAAGCCACGCGACGACAAAGCTAACCAAAATAAAAACGATCTCTCTCTTTTCTCTTTCTATCTCACATTTAGTTGTTTGCGTGAAGCAAACATGCGATAAGCCTCTTCTATCATTCTTTTTCACAACCTTTAATTACATACTTATATTATTTGTAAATCAAAAGAGAAATAAAAAGTGAAAAATCTATCTCCCTTGGAACATCTCGTGATAAAAATTTATTTTCCAAGAAAAATAAAGTTCTTGCTTTTTCTTCATAATTTGCTGTGAATTGTAATTTTTGGAGATATCTCTCGAGTCTATTTTTTTGTTTTAAATGTAATTTACGTACAAGATTGATGTATAAAATACATTTTATATCCTTAAATATGTTTTAAACTACGACTTGACGGGCAATTAAATTGAGCCATCAACCATTCAAATTTTGACAATTTGTAACCATGATGAAAATAGTGCAATCTTATCCAAATTTGATAGCCATATAATGTTTGAAATTTAATCTGCGAGGATTTTAAAGATGCCAGCTCTTAGTTATTCACTTAAAGATTCGATTTTCCAAAATTTGCATTTAGCGTACGTAATTGATCAAAGACCTTTTAGAGTAAATGGTAAACATTTTGTCACTAATTAATTGAAATTGTTACGCTTACTAGAGAATGACTCGATCGCCAACTTATCTTTCCAAATTTATAAAAAGAGCATTAACTATGTTAAAGCATTCATTTCCCATTTTTAGTACTAGTAATTTTTTCCTTCATGTTTTGATTTTAGTAATTCACGTATCCCATCGAAAATTACCGTAGATGAAGGTAAAAATACAAGTTTGATGGATTCGATTTCGGTTTAGAAAACGAGATCCGAGTGAACCGGGAGTCAAAATGTCTTAATCTCTCGGTTTTTACATGTAGTTACGTGTACCAATATTGGAAGTACACATGGTAATGATGATTGTAACTGCCTAGCGAGTGAAAGATCAAAGAAACGAGTGACGTCATTCTTCACAAGGGTCCTACGCGCCGTTCCCTTAGAAAGTTAGTAACGCCCCTTCGCTTTGCTTTGCTTCGCTTCTTCAATGTCTCCTCCACGCGTATATATATATATATATATATATATGTATATATATATATATATGCTTATCTTAAATGTGAACTGTATACTATAATTGATTTCATAAATTAAAAAATGTAGTTTGTTGTAATTTTAAAAAAAAATTGAACAATATATCTATTTATAGTGTTAAAGAAATGATGGACTTTGATAATTTTAAAAGATGTTCCATGAGGAAATGCTAATAATCAACAACGAAACAATTTACTATCCAACAAAAAATGAAAAGCTTTTGAACTTGAGAGTTTCATAAAAAAAAAAAAACAGTATATATATATAACCAGGTAAAAATATGGTCGACCACAAAATTTGTTTTGGGCATGAAGGCATGAGTCAAAAGACAATTCTTGCTATCATAAATTATATTCTTTTTTTAGTGATTGATTAGTCATGAACATCGTTGAGTTATAAAATAGCGTAATAAATTTGAAAGGATATAGTGTAGGAGGAGGAAGTGACATGGGTACCTCAAATCTTGGGGATGTACAAAAAGAGTCGAACATTTTCGATCGAACATTAGATTATTTTAACTCACTATATTTCCTCTTAGGTTGTTCTTTATAGCTCATTCGTTATATAGTTAATTCTTTTTGTTAATGGTTATATAGTTAAATTCATATATAAAATTACTTAATCACTTCGCTTTTGTTTCTTTTGCTGATGAAACTTTTTCTTCCACCCGTGCAGTCAAGCCCTAATTCGCTTATCATAACATTCTCGTCGAATTTGGTAAGGAATATATGGATTATATATCTTATCTATTTTTACAATTTAATAGACGTAATTTAAAAATTGTATGTACACACATGCGTTGTTTAACTCATTTATTCATATTGTGGTTGATCCTATCATCCTAAGGCCCTATTATTCCTTCGAACTCTAAAATCCATCGGTCAATATCTATTCCAAAATATTATTAGAAAATTGTACGGTGTCGCCTAAAAACAAGGCACAGCGATTGATTTAAGACTTCAAGTGGGAGCTGATGATACAATTATACTACTAATCTTTTATTAAATATGCTAACTATTATAACAAATGTATCAATACAATCTAGTTAGGGTAACTTGACCCGGTTGGTCACTTACTCATAGCAACTATAAACTGTTTTTTTTTCTAGGTAATGATCTGTAAGAATTTATCGTTAAATATATGTATCGGACTAGATTTTTTCGATCAGTTGAACCAAATATGGGTTACAATGAAACTTTTGCTCAAAAACGTGTTAGCCTTTTAGAATAAGTCATCAGGAACTTAAAATCTAGCTAATACTATTTGAATATCTATTCGGAATGAATTCTTAAAAGTTTCCATGGTTACACGTTAAGTAATTAAGGCCAATTGCAACGACTTAGTCGATGAGTGGTTTGTCTCCGTTTTTCATAAACTGACAAATGATTCCTTAAAAGTAGAAATGTTGCCTTGAATTAAATACATATTTTAAATTTTATACTATATGCTTGTTGTCAACAAAAAAAACTATATGCTTAACTAAATTATAAATTATATAAACACAATCCCAAAATTCTTGTAACTTGTTTATATAACCACAAACACAAAAACACAAGCACACGCATACATATGAGTTCATTTTAAGTCCAATTGATGAAAAAATAATAAATGGCTAACTGGCAAGAATTCATATACAGTATATATATATATATATATGTATCATTTTTTTCGTCTTAGAACTATAAAATAAAACTTATTTTGTTTGATATTGGCCCCTGGTCGGATAATTTTCAGACAGTGGTTACATTTCAGACGTAAGACAGTTTCGATCTATAGTTCTGGTCGCAAGTTCAAATTCGACAATATTGCGGTCAAATCTCAAAATTCCTTATTATTTTTTTTTCGAAGTACATCATCAAAATTTATGGGCCTTTATAATGATAATGTATAAAAATAAAAATGTGCACAACAGAAAGATTTCAAGATATCTTTTAAGTAAATTGTACTAATGATCGAATAAATAAATAAATAAATAAATATAAGTATATAGTGTTTTATTGTTAAAATAAGAAAGGAAATTGTAAAAAGCTTTGGGGCGTTAAACTAAAACATTTGAGAGTTAAGGGGCTGGAAGCTAATGATGTAACTATAGAGTAGAGAGACTCATGGATTAGCAGACAAGAAACCGAACGGCGCGATTCTCTTCTCCAACGCTCCCGTTTCCTACTCACTCTTAATTGAAATCAAGCTTATGAATATATTATGGATCGATGCTGAAGATTTTATTAATCTTGTTTACGTTGAATTCAATTTTTGAGAATCCGTGAAACCAATCAGATAAAAACAATGTCTTAAGTCAAAGCAGAAGAACCTCATGAGCTGTAAAACTAGTAGTCCATCCTTAATTTTTTAATAAATTATTCAGTTAATTATAATTATTACGGAAATATATTTTATGTAAGAACCTTAATGTATACAACATGGCAACTGATAATTGAAAGATAAATTCAAGAACATAAACACAATTACAATACCAAATTGTAAAGATGAAAAGGAACGGTAGAAGCGAGACTTCAGATATTTTTTCTTAAATCTTTAAACGCTCCGTAATGTGACGATTTCGTAGCGGTAAGATTTCCAGAATACAACTGCGGTTTTCTTTCTGTTTTTCAACACCGAAGAACAAAATCTAACGAACACTATTTCTGTGAGTACTCTCAGACTCGAACTAGAGAAAAGAAGAGAAAGGAGATTGTAATATTGTTTGAACCTCTTCGTTCAATATTGCCCAGAGACCATTTTATAATGTCTCATGCGAATATGAAAATGTCCGTGCAATAAAAATGGAGAATCAATCAGAATAATATCAAGAATTAAATCTGATATTCATCTGTTACAAAACAGATTAATGGCCGAGATTTAAGAGGAGAGATTAATGTGGCTTGACCAATTTTCTTTTGTATACATTTTATACAAAAGACAAAAAAAAAAATCTGGGCCAAATAATTAAACATCTTTGGACCTACGATTAAACATAAATCAGTCATATTCCACAAAGCACAAGCCACAAACCCCGAGCCCGTACCTCTTCAAACTTTCAAGTGGAGCATTTTGATCTTTATTCAAAATCTCAAACTTTTTCAAGTTAGCTATTTCGCATCTCTATTTCTCATTCAAACAAACTCCGTATTTGACATTCAAATACACTACCGTGTAGTGCACGCGATGGCGATCTCATCGTACCCAAAAACCGGTCATTCCGATGAACGTTTTCACCAGAAAATCCATCAAAAAATGGTCATACCACTACGACAAAAAACAAATTCCAACATTTTAAACATGTCATAATGCATTTTTCGCAATAAAGCAGCATAAATATGAACTTTTAACTAAAAGAAATATGGAATGACGTGATTTTATATATTTTGCGGGATTATTACACTAAAAGAAAACATTACGAAATCCTACTATGTTTTTTATGAAAATTATGGTAGAAATTTTTTTTCTACCTTAAACCTACGAAATTTTGACGAAAAATAAAAAATGTATTAAATTTTCTACGAAAAATTATAGTAGGATAATGTTAAAAATTTTCTACGAAAATTCTATAACATACATATTCGTAGAAAATGTGGTAAGAAAGTAAAATGAATTTGATTGGAAAAAAATAATCATTAAAAAAGTATGAATTTTATAGGAAATTGTCTTATTATTTCCCGCAAAATATATAAAATCACGTCATTCCATATTTTCTATAATCTTATCATTTTATGAGGTACTCATGGATTAAGTTTCGTAGAAAATATTCCTACAATTTTTTTACGAAACTTAATCTTTGAGTACCTCGAAAAAATTCGTAAGTCCATTTATAATTAGTGAAAGTTTTTCATTGGCTAATTTACCAAGACAAATATTGTCCTTTCTTTTATCATCCACTGTTGATAACTTCAATCCAACGATCCAAGCTTTTTCTGTTTTTTTTTGTTTTCTCCTCTTCTCCTCATCCTCTCCTTCTCTTCTTTGTCAAATTTTACCTGGTGAATTCTGTAAATTTCTGTCTTCTTCTCTTTCTCTTTTTCTTCTTCTCCTCTCTTTGTCTCTTTCTCTTCTTTGATTGATCGATGAAACCTAGATCAATCACTAGTTTTTTCAACACTTATTTATTACAATATAAAGATAGATCTGATGATTATATGTGTTATCATTAGTTTTTTAATTTGTAAATTAGGGGTTCACCGAGCGAATCTGAAGAACCAGTGTCAATGATGAGGACGGATTTGAAGAATTTCTACGACGACGATGGCGGATGTGGTGGTGGAGGTGTATGACCACCGTTGAAGATGCTTTCTCGGACTAGCAATAATATTTCTCCCAGTTCATTTTCGTCGTCTCTTTCAAATCATCACAACGGTTTTAGTGGTACTCTCACAATCCGATCTCGACACGAGAAATGAAACCGGCGCCGAAAAAGCACAAGATCTGAAAACTTTTGTTGGCAGAAAATCATTTTTAATGTATTTCTTATTTTAGTTTTATTTTATTTTATTCTGGTAAAATAATTTAGTTTTATATTAGTTATTTGGACTAATAAATAAATAAAATTCATCATTTTGAATTTAATTTTTGTAATTAATATAATTATTGAAATATTTAATTAATTTTGGAAGAAAATTATATAAAATAATTTGTAGGAAATTATTTGGATTTTTTTGGTAGTAAAATGATAAGAAATATTTTTCTACAAATATTTTGAAGTCTGGCCATATCCGAAAATCCGATCTGTATTCAAACCAAAAAAATTGGTTTCGGATAGGAATAGAATCCGAGGAAATAATCGAACAGATTCTAGATTATGTATCCGAAAAAACCGAATCGGAACCGAATACCGAATGTGTAACGCCCGTGTTCCAGAGTATTCGTGTTGTGGCGTTTCGTTCTCTGTTGTTGTCGGAATGTGATCTCTCTCTTTGGAGTCAATCGTGAGTGTTTCGGGATTAGCCTTTTCTCGAGCACAGAAAGCGGATTGATCGAATGTCGAAAAATCGATTTGTGTCCGGAAAAGAGAGGGATCGATCGATCCGAGGCTGAATCGATCGATCCAGGTCTGTGTTCCAAGGTTGTTGTGGCTTAGGGCCATGGATCGACCGATCCAAGGAGTGGATCGATCGGTCCATCGTAGTGGAAGCGCTTGTGGTTCTGCGGCAGAGTGAACGATCGACCCGGAGTTTTTGGTTCGATCGATCCAGCTTTGGGAAGGTGTGGATCGACCGATCCAAGTGATGGATCGATCGATCCAGTTCGCTGAGCGTAGCAGATCGACCGATCCGGTGGAGGATCGATCGATCCGGTCCTGTCGGCAACCTTCCTTTTTGTTTTCTTTGGTCTCACCTACCTCCATTATTCGGGTTTCTTCCTTCTCCTTCTTCCTGAGCGTTTTGTGGAGCTTTTGTGAGGTCTTTGAGAGTGTGAATTCGAAAGTTTGGGGTGTAGTGTGTGAGATCAAAGGGAGAAGCTTGTTGTTGTTCAAAAGAAGAAGCTTGGTGGTTTGAGTTGCAGAAGGATCGGTTGTTGCGGTGTGGAGGTTCTCCGGTTCGTTGTGGGCTGTTTGTGGCTCTGTTTTCCGTCCAGAATCAAGGTGAGTGCGTACCATGAGCTGATCTAAGCAATTAAGGTTTGTGTGTTTTGATGTTTGGTTAGTTATGGAATCTTTGGAGTGTGGTTGCTTGTTCTGTGTTTTGTGGCTTGTTTCCTGGTTGTTTGGGGCTTGGGTGTGTGTTTAATTGCCTGTAGGAAGCAAGGTTTGGTGGTTGTTGGTCGTTTGCGGTGGTGGAAGTGGCGATTTGAGTTGCAGAGACTTGAGGATCGATCGATCCAGGGTGGCTAAAGTTCAAAGGTAAGAGGATCGATCGTTCTGTTGTGTTCAGATCGATCGATCCAAGGCTAGGATCGATCGATCCAAGCTTGGATCGATCGATCTGGTTGTTTTTCGTTTGGTGTTTTTTGTTGCATTGTGCGTTATGAGCGGGTTACCGTCTTACTTGCTTGTGTGTATAGCTCGTAGATGGGAGGACCGCCTCACTAAGTATTTGTGATAATACTTACGCATCTCTGTGTGTGTTTCTGAGTTGCAGGTAAAGATAAGGTGTGATCGTGGAATTGCGGCTTGAAGGAGGGGATGATTAGGACTCGGGTTGTATGTTTGTTGTTGTTGGAGTACGGTTGTTGTTTGTGAACCTGTTATGTTTCAATAATTGTTTTTCTGTTGTTTGACGGTTTGTTTGGTGTTTTAATAAATCCGAGTTATCGTTGCGAATCCGTTTAACTATTATGTATGTGCGTAATAGTTGTTAAAAAAAAAAAAAAAACGGGTGTGGTCGTCTCATAATGAATATCCGAATTAACTGAAATATAATAATATGCTTAAAATATTAATTATTTTTAGATATGATATAACTCAATTATCCAAAATAACAATTATAAATCTGAAAATATCAGTTATTTTAATATCAAAATAACTAAAATACCTATACTATATGAAAATTTATTGTTATATTTTTAAAAATTTAACCAATTTTTCAAATTTAACCAATTATTTTATTTTCCTGATATTTCGGATATTCGAAAGCGAACCGAATCCTAACCAAAATTGGAAAATACCTAAATGAATATTAGAATCAATATCCAAACTATCTGAAAACCGAAATTTTCGAATCGAATCTGATTCGAAATCCGAACATCCAGATCTAAATATTTTGGTAGAAAATTTGTCAAAAAACTTCTTTCCATTTTCTTACTACACTTTCTTATGAAATTTTCTACCAACTTATTTTCGTAGGAAAATTTCTATGAATTTCTACTATCCTTAATTTCTTACGAAACATTTCCGATAGATATATTAGCCGTAAAAAATAGGATATTTTTTTTTAACGTTAACTGAACGTAGAAGTGGTTTTGCAAAAAAAATGTCTGGTTGGCAAATATCCGTAGATTATACAACTATTTTGTCATATTACGAGTAACCAATAAGATTCTAGGAAACATAAATACACTTGTGATCAATGCATTACAAATGTTAGACCATTGATGCAATAAAAGGGGTTGTTATAGGCTCACTATTAGAGATGGTGAGGTAAGGGACTGAATGCTTAGGTCCGTGGGACAGTGAAGTCTAGAGGATGTGAGTCATGCCATGTGTCTGGATCTTACGACGTGGCTTGTTTTGTGTAGTGATCTGAGAAGCAACGTACTAGCGATTGCTCCATCGATCTCAACCGTCGATTCTGTTTGCCTCTTTGACTGGAATTTTTTTGAGAACAAATTTTCCTCACTCTCCGCACTCAAGCGCGTGCTTTTCAGTGTTCCCTGCTACATTTTTTTTTTGCATGGTTGATAGAAATGGATTACAACGAACATGATTTCTTCAAAAAAAGTTTGAATTTTGCTAGGTGAGTTTGATTTAGTTAGAAATTAGGATTTGAAACACCCATATGAAGAACTGGTTTATATTGAGGTTTTGCAGATTTACTGAGCTACCATTGTTGGTTAAAATACTATAACATATTACTATACCGCTATACGTAATTGTAAATTAACCTTTTTAAAGACTTTTCTTGATTATTGTTATACATTCTAAGACTAATTTTTTCATAATAAATATAAATAGGAGCACTGAAAAGAGTAGTCTGGATCGAAAGTGAGTTATGTCGGGTGGAACAGAAACATAAAGGAAGAAGGGGCGATAAAGAAGGTCAAGAGATTGGATTTTCAAATCTCTCTGCACGTATACTAATCGCTTTGACTGTGATCGTGACCGTGATTTTGATAGTGGAGAATGGAGAAGAGAGATATTATTAAGCTGTCTTGTCTTACTTACTTACAAATGCTATACTTATTGATACTTACATGGTTTTGTGTTTGTGTGTGTTTCAGTGTCAATTGTGCATCGCCACGTACGTTTGTCGCAGTCCGGTTTATGTAAACCAACCCCGTGATGATATGCTGTTATATATAGGGTTATGGTCTGAATCAGACATTTCAAGATCTCTCCTTCCTACATTTTCAATGTCTATAAGTTTATGTGGGGATATCTATACATGTAAACACTCAAATCCGTGCATATGCATATATATATATATATATACATATACGTAAAGAAAGAGAGTGAGTGTGACAAGAAGATGTGATAGCATGAAAAGAAATGTGCATGGGGAGGGACCGCTAAGGCTAGAATATATGTACGTAAGTTTTGAAAAAATGCAAAGGGTTGTAGGGTTATGTACATTTGTGCTATATGAATCGATCACACGTGGTGTGTGCACTTTGATATCGATCTTCATCATCATTGCGTATATATCTTTATAACATATATTTTCAGGGTATACAATCTTGTGAATAATTGTCTTTGTTAGACTTTCTTTGGTTTAACTTTTACACTAAATATATATCTAGAACATGTTACCATAAAATCATTTATAACATCGAATTTTGGAACCCATATTAATTGTTCATACGAAGATATAATAGAATTATACACATGAGTACTATTCACGTAAAGACCAAGAAATTAAAAAGATACGAAATGAATTATAAGCGGCCGATCATTCAATAGTATACAGAAACTTACTTTGACAGTCAAAACCCAAACACTTTTCATATATTTATATAATTTGAAATTAGTTCATCGAGTTGGCCTGATGTAAATAAACAACCCACCTCCTTCGCTCTCTCTCTCTCTCTCTCTCTCTCTCTCTCTTTACTTGAAGATGATGACCGGAAACTTGAACGGCGGTGGAAGAGGAGGAGGAGAAGGACCGTGCGGGGCGTGCAAGTTCTTGAGGAGAAAGTGTGTGAAAGGGTGCGTTTTCGCTCCTTATTTCGATGCAGAGCAAGGCACGGCGAGGTTTGCAGCAGTTCACAAAGTATTTGGAGCCAGCAATGCCTCTAAAATGTTACTGAGATTGCCTTTGCACAAGCGGCCTGATGCAGTCGTCACGCTCTGTTACGAGGCCATGGCAAGGCTTCGTGATCCTGTCTATGGCTCTGTTGGCCATCTCTTCTCACTTCAACACCAGGTACTTCATTAAAACATCTTCTAGAACACAACTGATTATATATAGAAACTTACAAGCAAGACTGTGTGTGTTTAGGTGATGAATCTACAAGCAGAGCTTGCTCATGTTCAAGCTCGTCTTTCAACGTTTCAGCGCTTTCCTCTACAGTCGCCACAACAAATGCAGCCACCGCCTTTCGATCTTGCGCATAACAATGAATATCCTATGGAACCACCGAGTAACTTGGATAATGTGCGGGAGGAGGCACATTTACCTCAATGTGAAACTGAAGATGGGGAATTCCAAGAACTGGCGATGCAGTACATCTCAAGGTATCTACCGGCGGTTAAACTTCCGGCTTGCACTTAGGTCAAACTACAAGTCAGACTTATGAATTATAGCAATGGAGAGTAGAAAAAAAGGGACGACTCTCTGTTCCCAATAGTTGACCATTCCGCTTAAGATCATTACTATGCAAATAGGCCCATCTTAAGAGATATATAGCTAATTATGTATGCCTGTTAAGAGTTCAAATTGGTTCTTGCATGGAGTGTTTCTTGAGAAAACAGCAGATCATGGTAACAGAGCAAACTCGTTTTAAGAAAAAAAAGACAAGAGCTTACGCTTACCAATTAAGATTCAATTACTGTAGAGCCACCAGATAGGTATCCAAGATGAACAATGAATTAATGCTTATCGAGCATGGAATATACTATGTTTCTTGTAGAGAGAGCTTATATTATAGTGCACGGTATAATGAAACTAAGGTAGAGTCATAAAAAGGAAACGCATGAGTAACGCAGAAACAGAACCTGTTTTAGGGGAATTCGCCAAGAGATTAGAAACAGAGTCTCATATAGAGAGATAATTCACTACAAACAGAGATAGTGAAAGTAACATATCAAATCTTTCTTATGAAATAACTGCAAACACCATAAGCTCACTAAAATAACAGTTTCAATCCTAGTTTAAAGCATCGGTAGGGTTCAGAGGCAAACATATATCACGAGTGTTAATGAATAGTGACAATTAGTGAGTTAGAGCAATTTGTTATTCTGTTAAGCTTATAGCTCTTGTATACAAATGTACATTATTTCTCATTAGTCAAAAATCATTCTTTACATGCTCTCTTCTCAATTGTTTCTCTCTGTTCTTGATTATGACTGGAAACTACTGAAATCTTGATGAAGCAATGTTCAATATGAAAATCGCCGTTTATGAAATCTGGAAACAGAGGATTTCGAAACTTCACCATGCCCCATCTTCACTGATAAAGAATGTTTCACAAATGATGCGGAGCAAACTTGCAACATCACATCATCTCTCGCGTTCACTAGAAGCTCTAATGGTTACAAGTCATTTTCCGAGGCAGAGGGTTTGTTTGAGGAAATGTGGTCACAGAAAGATTTGGTCTTGTCCCATGATGTTCCTACATTTAGATCAATGATCAATAGATATGTTAATGCTGGGGGAGTGGATGATGCTCAACGGAAGATGTTGGAAAAGATGGTGGATGCAAGTCTACTCAAGGTTGCTATCCATAAGGCCGATTAGGATCGCATTTTTTTTTTTGGATTCGTAACTATTAAAAGATATAAAAATATTTCGTAAAGTTTCCAAAACGTTAGATTTTCAAAACTAGTTGTAGAATTATGCTAAATAATAATATAAAATCATTTACAATATTTTGTATATAATTCTTTAGTTAATTTAGGGTAAAAGCTCTCATATATATTAATAGACACACAGAAACCCTACATTAAACCTTCCATCCCAAGGCATGAACCAAAAAAAGATGAGGAAATCATCAGAGTCTCCCAAGTCGTTTTCGTCTTTAACGTATGACGTTGTTCTTAACTGATCTAATGAGATATGATATAATTGAATCCCGTGTGTTTAGAGATTCAAATCAAGCAATTACCTTTGCTAATTGATAGGTGATTGATATCTCACATATATTTGTAATTAAATGGTGAGATACGGTTCGTGTATAAAGTGGTGTAAGAACTCTCTCTGAAAGACATAGAAAATATTTTTTTTCATCTTCTTGCCTTTTTCCTCTATTCGTTTATGGTATTAGAGCCTGAATTTTCTTAAGAAATCTTTGAAAAATCGAAGATGACAACTGAAATTCCGAACGCGAATGGTGCTGCTGCAGCGACGAATATGACAACAGAGGTGAGAAGAACAATCTCGCCTTATGACCTGACTTCTGCCGATAATTCGGGTGCTGTGATCTCTCACCCACTGTTGAAAGGAGGAAACTATGACGAATGGGCTTGCGGGACGAAAACTGCACTTAGCTCACGAAAAAAATTTGGGTTTCTCGACGGGTCCATTACACGCCCGAATGAAGGATCCCCAGATTTAGAAGGATGGTGGACGATTCAAGCTTTGCTTGTTTCGTGGATCAAAATGTCGATAGATCCCTCTATTCGTTCAAACATCTCACATCGGGATGTTGCAAAAGATATTTGGGATCAATTGAAGAAACGGTTTTCAGTGACCAGTGGACCCCAAATTCAACAACTCAAGGCAGAATTGGCTTGTTGTAAACAGAGAAGTCTTGCGATTGAAGTCTACTATGGGAAACTCAGTCGAATATGGGATAACATGGCAAATTGCAGGCATCTGCGAGTGTGTAAGTGTGGCAAATGTGAGTGCGATTTGGGAACCTTGCAAGAACAAGATCGTGAGGAAGATAAAATGCACAAGTTTTTGTTTGGTCATGATGAAAATTATCGAACAGTGAGATCCAGCTTGGTGTCGCGTGTGCCACTTCAGTCTTTGGAGGAAGTGTACAATATTGTACGTCAAGAAGAAGATTTGGGGAGAAGTGGAACAAAAGTTCTAGAGGAAAATCAGGAGATAAGTGCATTTGTTGCTCAAGTCAAACCACAATTTCGGAGAGAAGAAAAAGACAAAACTTTGTTTTGTAAACATTGCAACCGTACGGGTCATGCCTCTGAGAGTTGTTATGGTGTGATAGGCTATCCAGAATGGTGGGGAGACAGACCAAGATCTCGCACAACAACAGGACGTGGTCGTGGTGCTTCGAGTTTCAGAACTAGCAACGGGCGTGGTCGTGGTGGTGTATCTTTCGCCAATGCTGTTCATGTTAATGCTCCAACAAACGATGAACACGCAAACTATGTGGTCGCAGATAAGGATCGTGATGGCGTCAATAGTTTAAGTGATACACAGTGGCGTACACTTGTGAGTCTTCTGAATGGTGGAGCAAGTACCAACAATGGCGGACCAAGCACTAGCACTGAAAAACTCTCGGGTAAGTTTTCCAACTCATCTTGGATATTAGACACAGGTGCTTCACATCATCTTACAGGAAAATATGAATTGCTCATTGATGTGAGAAATATGGAATAACCAGTGTTAATCATTTGACAGATGGTCGAGAACGAATAGCTGCTAAAGAAGGAACGGTTGTGTTGGGTCCGAATCTGGTGTTGAAATCTTTGTTTTACGTTGAGGAGTTTCAGTCTGATTTGATCTCTGTGGGATAGTTAATGGATGAGAATTGTTGTATAGTTCAGTTGGATGACAAGTTCTTTGTTGTTCAGGACCGCATTTTTAGGATGATGATTGGTGCGGGTAGACGAGAATCTGGAACCTACCGCTTGTGTAGAACGGAGTTGGCAGCATCGGTAACGGTTCGAGAGGAGAAATCTTACGAACTGTGGCATAAGAGGATGGGACATCCGTCTGCTAGAGTAGTTGGTTCACTTTCACAAGTTGATATTTCTGTTATTTCTGAAATTTTCAATAAAGAATGTGATATTTGTCTTCGCGCTAAGCAAACGAGATCTTCGTTTCCTTTAAGCAACAATAAAACTTCAGCCATTTTTGAGTTAATCCATTGCGATCTTTGGGAAGCGTATAAAACACCATTGTATTCTGGTGCTCTTTATTTTCTCATAGTTGTAGATGATTACTCAAGAAGAGTTTGACTTTATCTTCAAAACGACAAAACAGAAACAACAACAAATCTGAAAAATTTAATCATCATGGCTAATCGACAGTTTCAAACATAAGTGAAATGTGTTAGGAGTGATAATGGCATAGAATTCACTTCCATGGGTGGTTACTTTCGTTCTCAAGGGATAGTTCATGAAACTTCATGTGTAGGAACGCCTCAACAAAATGGAAGGGTCGAACATAAGCATCGTCATATCCTGAATGTTGCTAGAGCATTGCGATTTCAAGCAAATTTACCAATTCATTTTTGGGGAGAATGTGTATTGACGGCTGCGTATTTGATCAATCGGACTCCGAGCTCGGTGATGAATGGTCTGACACCTGATGAGAAACTACACAAAATAGCTTCAGATTATGCGCACTTGAAGGTGTTTGAGAGTTTGTATTACACGCATAATCAATCTCATAAAGGAGAAAAGTTTGCTGCTCGAAGTCGCAAGTGCGTCTTTGTTGGATACCCCTATGGGAAGAAGGCATGGAGATTATACGATCTTGAACAACGTCATTTTTTCGTTTCAAGAGATATGAAATTCTATGAAAATGAATTTCCATTTGCAGAAGTCGCAGCCACGGTTTCTGAAAACGATTTAGAAGAAGAAGGAGAGGCATTTTGGGCTTTCATTTTATCAGGCCCAATATTAGATGCACAACTTCAGCCCACCATCATTTCTCCTTTGACAAGCCTAACAATATCATCTGGTCCATTGGAACCAACATTGAATGAGATCCATCGATCTACTGTTGAGACTCTTTTGACGGACACATCGTCGTCTTCTACACCCAATGTCGACCATACATTACTTGCTCCGGTCTCATCTTCATCTGACACCGAACCTGCTTCGCCGCCTCCCTTACCTACATACACAACTGAATCGGTGACATCAACATCATCTCTATCCACGACTTCGTCTAATTCTTCTTCTCGAATTACGGTATCAGAAATTCTAGAAGAAGAGCATGTGCTTCCATCCTTACCTACAAATCCAATCCGCCGAAGTAATAGACCACGTACACGACCGGTAACATTAAAAGAATATATAAATAATACGGCTCAGACACGCTTATTGGAAATCCGCAAAGAAAAATCTCCATATCCGATTCAAAATTATATTGGCTGCACACGTTTCTCTGCAACACCGAGCATATTTGGCAGCCATTACAGATGCGATTGAACCAAAATCATTCAATCACGCAATGCAAATCCGAGTTTGGAAGAATGCAATAGGGTCTGAAGTAGAAGCTTTAGAAGAAAATGGGACATGGACAATTGAGGATTTGCCACCAGGAAAACGACAATTGGATCGAAATGGGTTTATAAAATCAAACACAACGCTGATGGTACAATTGAGCGCTACAAAGCTCGGCTCGTAGCTCTTGGAAATAAGCAAGTAGAAGCTGTTGACTACGGCGAAACCTTTGCTCCTGTTGCAAAAATGGAAACCGTTTGATTGTTTTTAGAAGTAGTTGCGGGTAACAATTGGCATGTACATCAAATGGATGTGCAGAATGCATTTTTACATGGTGATCTTGATGAAGAGGTGTACATGAAACCCCCACCTGGTTTTCATACAACTGACGCTACAAAAGTTTATCGATTGCGGAAATCGTTATATGGTCTAAAGCAAACTAATCATTTCGGAAGTTAACAACAACTTTACGTGAATACGGGTTTGTTCAATCTTTCTCAGACTACTCGCTATTCACATTTGATAAAGGAGGGATTCAAATCAACATACTCATTTATGTTGATGACATGATTGTTACCAGCAACTCTAGTGAAGCATTGGACATTTTTAAAAGCTATCTTGCCTCTTGTTTCAAGATGAAAGATCTAGGGGCTGAGAAATATTTCTTGGGCATTGAGGTCTCTAGAAGCTCCACATGATTTTATCTGAGTCAACGTAAATATGCATTAGAGATTGTGTCTGAAGCTAGTTTGCTGGGAGCAAAACCAGCGCCATTTCCACTGGAACAAAATCATAAACTCGCTTTTTCTACATCGTCTCTACTCCCACAACCAGAACAATATCGACAATTGATTGGTAGACTGATATACTTGTCTTCAACACGACCTGATTTGACATATTGTGTCCATGTCTTACCTCAGTTTATGTAGACACCTAAAGAAGATCATTGGCAATCTGCTTTGAGGGTTGTTCGGTATATAAAAGGGACTGCGGGTCAAGGGATTCTATTACAAGCGAAGAAAGATTTCCAGATCTCAGGTTGGTGTGATTCCGATTGGGCGAGTTGTCCGATCACCCGTCGTTCAGTCACTGGCTATTTTGTTCAGGTTGGAACTTCACCAAGACACAATGAGTTTATCATCAGCAGAAGCAGAATATCGAGCAATGGCGTATCTCACGAAAGAATTACTTTGGCTGAAGCGTGTTCTGAACGATCTCAGCATCAACCACAGTTAACCGATGCGTGTCTTGTGTGATAGTAAGTCAGTCATTTACATTGCTACAAATCCGGTTCTCATGAACATACAAAGCATATCGAAAACGATTGTCACTTTGTCAGCGACAAAATTTAGTCAGGTACTATTGCTACAACTAACGTTGATATAACTTCACAACTAGCAGATATTTTCACAAAACCGCTCGGACGACAAGCATTTGAAGATTTTTGTGGCAAACTCAGCATTCAGAACCTGCATGCTCCAGTTTGAGGGAGGGGGGGGGGTAATGAGATATCATATAATTGAATCCTATGTGTTTAGGGATTCAAATCAAGCAATTACCTTTACTAATTGATAGGTGATTGATATCTCACATATATTTGTAATTAAATGGCGAGATACGGCTCGTGTATAAAGTGGTGTAAAAACTCTCTCTGAAAGACATAGAAAATATTTTATTTCATCTTCTTGCCTCCTTCCTCTGTTCTTTTATGATCTGTCTCGTGTCTTAAGAACTCATGATCCAATTCTATCTCCCGTCCAAGAGTTTCCAATCACTCGTCCCTTCGCCTGATCTCGAAGCCGCACGATTTCGCATCCTAAATACCGAGAGGTGCCTTCTATGTCTGCTTAAAATTGAATAACAAACCCTAGCAAGGTTCATACTTTCCCAAACATAATTTGATACCAATCCCTTCGTTTCCTTACTCACATCCCAATTGCTCAATTGGTTCAGAAATTTACATGGTCGGCGGATTCGTCCTAAAGGGAAAGAAAAGCAGGAGAGCTAATGTTCTTGATTGTAAATCTCATCAATGGCGTCGACTCCCCAAAATGCGTATAGCTCGAAAAGATGCAACCGCTAATCAGTTTTGTAATTGATGGTAAGATCTATGTCTACGGAGGATGCAACAGCCAAAACTGGGGAGAGATTTACGACCCAATGCCTCAAACTTGGGAGCCATTTCTGCAAGGAGAAGAAGATTACTTCAATAAAGAGGGTGTGTCATCCTAATTAGTGGAAAAGTTTATGACAATACGTGCGAGGACAAGCTTGACTTATTCGTGTGCGAATGTTTGCGTGGTAGAAATAGGTTGCGATGACTTCCAAGCAACGATTTCCAATGGGAAACTCCAACTACTTTGCTGTGATGACTCTAGGCCATGGAGTACGGAGGTTGGGGGACTTGAAGGATTGTCTTCTAATTATCTTCTTTCGGTGGCAAACCATGGCGGAAGAAGGAGAGTGATAATTTGGCCGAAGACGTATACTAAGGAATGTAAAACGGAGATTTGGTGTGCACAAATTTTGTTTGAGATACGCGTGATGAGTTAGTTGGTTTGGGGAGTCGTGGAATGGTCTGAGAACGTGTTTACCTTTCATCATTGTGAATCCGATTCCGATTCCTTCTTTTTGCATTATACATTAGTGACACTTGATCGTCACTGAATTCATTTTATTTAGTTTTCAGATAATGTTTTTAGTATTGGTGTTATTTTTATGGTGTTTTTGAGTGATAATTATATACTTTTTCTCCTTCAATATATTATAGACTTTCACAAGTCTGTCAATCATATCATTAAACTCCACTTGGACCAAGACCGTGTAGACGACGCTCTTAAGCTCTACGACTCATCACTGGCCAATTCTGCTACGACTTCTCTCATTGTGAAAAGTTTGGTCGACACTGGGAGGCTAGACGAAGCCCTAAGTCTATTAATGCCGAGAGACTTCTTCCTACGAGCCTGAATGTGTGTAAAAGCCTTGTTTGGGGACATTGCGTCGAGGGGATGTGAAAAGGGCCAATGTGGTTTTTGGGCGATATAAAGGAGATAACTCATGGTAATAATACTGGATATGACTGGAACGACCGCTACCATTTTTTTCTTTTTAATTAAATAACTAATATCCCGATAAATATCAATTAATTTTTCCAATTAAAAATCATGCAAAAACCAACACAAACTAACCATCAAACCCAAATTCAAATTGTCGTAAATAATTGATCCAAAATTCAACCAAGACAATCCAACAAAATTAACCAACATACAATAACCCCGGAAATAAAACAAGAACAATAACCGACAACACCACGAAAATGAGACCCTAGATCATCCTCTCTTCCTCGCCATGATTTCACGTTCACACTTTATCTTTACCTACACCATAAAGAAAGAGATGCGTAAGTATTATCACAAATACTTAGTGAGGTGATTCTCCCATCTACGAGCTATACACATAAACACATTAAGATAACAAATCAACACATAAATTATGAAAGAACTCAAACCCATGAACAATCAACCCATCGACATGACCAAGCCAAGAACTCTATTCTGAATCCATCAAAAATCCAGCCTACACATCACAACAAACAAGTTAAACAATCTCAATCGCTTATATAAGTTCATGGTCACACACTCACCTCGAAACAAGGATGATTTTCGAACTAAAAACAATAATCTCACAACCAGCAATGACTTCCCACTCGCCCACACTAGTTCAACTCACCCTACAGCCAACCACAACAACAAAACAACTTTCAACATAAACTGAAAAAACTGGAAAAATAACAGAAAGGATCAGCCTCAAAGATTGAGTCACGAATCAAAATATAACCGTCCAATTTCAACCTGCACCGTTGCAACTCAACCCCTAGATGTCCTGGAGCTACCCTCAAAGTATCATGATGATCCGATTACAGATGAACCTACGAACTCTCTTTGAATCCACGTTGCTCCAAAACACGTCTGAAACAGAGCACCTTAGAAAACGCGGATAACTCTTAAAATATTAACTCAAATCCAAATCTGCAAAGTGGTACATCTAGGTCTAAGGCTTAGCTACAACTCCATAAATTTTCGTTACCTTTGGAAACGATCTTCTAGGTCGAACCTCTTTTCTACTAGATCTTGCCAGTTCTGTCTCCCTCTCACGCTACATAACTCAGCTCTCTCGCTCTCACTTTCTCTCACGTCACAACCAACCCTCAGGTCTAATTCTCCTTTTTTTTTGTATTCAGGTGACGACAAGGGAAAAGGAGGAGAAGATTTATAGAAACCTTTAGGGCTTCTTGGTTTAATTAAATTAAACAAAAATTTAACTTAACTAAAAATTAATTAAACCACCATTTGGTTTAATTAAATAAACGGCCAACTTAGTTAGCCAACTTGATTTAAACTGATTTCATTCCAATTTCCAACAAATTTTTATTTTTCGGAACACGGGTGTTACAATGACTATGTTGCGATTGTGAGTAGGGCATTCATGGAGTATTGGTTGGAGCAAGGTAAGGAGGAGGAAGCTATGGAGTGTTACAATCATGTAAAGTTGAGAAAAGACACGAAAGCCACTACTGTCAACACACTTTTGGACCTTCTTCTCAGATCTTAGGTATGGCAAGAAGACTAAAGCTTGGTCCTTGGACGAGGATTTAGTTAGCAAGGGAAATGTACAATTTGGATTCAGATATGCTAAATATTATGGTGAACGAGTGTTTCAAGATGGGTCGGTTTAACCAGGTAATCCAAACTTTCAACAAGGTGAAAGCATCAAAGGTGAAGAACCCATATGTTACAGAAACATTATCACAAGGCTTAACAACAAACATGACATATTGTTTGAGGCAGAACACTTCTTTGAACAGATGTGTTCAGACAGATTGATGAGCCCTGATGTTTCCACATACATAACAGTGATCGATGCATATCTAAAAGCCGGGAGAACAGAGGATGTTCATTGATTCTCAAACAAGATGGTTGATGCATTTCTAGACCAGATTGCTTGGCTCGCTTGCCTCTAATTACTTTGTTTTTGATGGTAATTTCCTCTGATATCTATATATAGCCTAAACTTTTAATTATCAGATTTTTTTGCTGGTGTCTCCTCTAATAGTCTAATATAGTTCAGTCACCCTCATATATCAGAAAGTCACATTTTCGATCAAATCTGGGAATTTGTATATTTTCTCTTGATTAACAAGTAACTAAACTAGCTTCTAAAAAAATCATTTAATTCTAAAGTATCCGTATCTAGTAAAG
Source organism: Turritis glabra (assembly GCA_900406565.1). Classification (NCBI taxonomy): domain Eukaryota; kingdom Viridiplantae; phylum Streptophyta; class Magnoliopsida; order Brassicales; family Brassicaceae; genus Turritis; species Turritis glabra. The sequence goes on from OVBN01000025.1 coordinate 312,548, forward strand.
AATTATTTCTGAGTTATATAGACAAACATCATCAATACAAAAATAATCGAAAACCATGTCGCAGTTCAAACCTTATTTCATTTTGGACTATGATTTATAAAACTTGCATTTTGGAAAAAAAAATTCAGTTAAAAGTAATTTATTTTGCAACGGTGGAACCAACAAGTTTTCATAATTCTTCTTCTTGATGATAAATTTCGAAGGTTTTCTAAACCCAAAAATTTAAATATCAATTTCTTATGAACATTCAATAACAAAAATAACCATTCATGAAGTTTATAAACACTTAATTCCCTGATGAAATATTACTATAGGTAGAAAAACAAGATCAAATAGTCGGCATTTTTTAAGATTAAGAAAATAGGGCTTTTTTCGTTTAAGATTTAGTGATTTAGCATTTATGATTCAGGATTTAGACTAATTTTCTAAGTTAACTATATAAATATCAAGTTTTATAACTAAATTTTCCAATAACAAAAAGGCAAAAAAAAACTTTTATAACAACTACATGATTCGGGCTTGAAGTTTCACTTAACCGAAAATGTGAGCCGGAAGTTTTGACTGCCTCCATCTTAGTTAGTTCCACAGTTTATAATATTTTATATTTATTAAATAAAATTTATGTTCATACAGAAATTTTTTAATTACAAAATTTATCGAATTTTAACGGAAAACACAATACTTTATGAAAACAACATTAAAACATCGTACTCTTTTTATAATACATGTCGAAAACTTAAAACAATACTAGTATTCATTTTGTAAAGTAATCAGATAAAAAACAGATACTCGGAACTTAGTTTGTCTGTATTAGAAGGCCATTAATAATATTTTTTTCCGGGCCAATTAAGCCATTAATAATGTTGAATATTCGTCTAATATTTTTTTTTGTCAACTGCTATAATAAATTCAAAGAACTCAATGGTGGGAGATATTGTTTACATAAATGGTTTGATGCGATTCAATACGAACTTGCCGTGCCAAATTATCCGCTTTATCATTTTCTTTACGACGAATCAAAATCAAAGAAAAATAATCAAACTCATCCTTGTCGCTTTTGATCGCCTCGAGATAAGTGGAGAACGCCGGCCAATCATTCGGGAAAGTTACCATCTTCACGAGATCGGAGCAGTCTGTCAAGAAAACTACTTATCACCTATCTTGACTAATCATACATCTCATCGCCCAGACTAGTGCTTCTACCTCTGAATGAAGGGAAGTCAGACTCCTGCTAAGGTTTGCGGCCCCCATGTAATACGACTCTTGCTGGGGTTTAGAACAAAACCACCATAATCCTGAAAACTTGTCATCCTCTTTCCATGAACCATCTATGAAACAACAAAATACATCATTCCGTGATCTAATCATGTCACCTCGTACCAAATCACCTCGTATCGGCATTCCGATAGTATCATGTAATTCCAAAGTATCCTCCTGTCGAGCCAAGGTCCAAGCTTGTGACTCAGATTCTGCCAATTTGATAATCTCTTGTGGACCTCGATCCACATTCTCATATAATTTCTCATTCTGTGATTTTCAAATATACCATAATATCCATGGGTACATGAAGCTATTAGAACCCGTTGGTGTTCGCCAAAATAGGTAGTCTATATTGTATAAACGAAATCCAAGGGAAATATTCAATCGAAGTTGGTATTTGTGATAATGCCCAAGTCTGTAATGCAGGCGGACATTGAAAGAGTGCATGATTTATCGATTCCACCTCGCCCCCACATCTAGGACAAATGGTATCACATTTTATACCTCGTTTCCATAAATTTACTTAGACCGAGACACTGCCGGTGAGCACTTGCCACATGAAGTGTTTTAATTTTGGTGGGCACTGTACTTTCCAGGTATGAGCCTGTAGAGGTCTTAAATCCGAATTTAAGACTTTAAAATCGTATACTCCCGGCTTCTCTAACCGCATTGTGTGATAGTCCAATTTTACCGTATATTTTCCGGTTTTTGTAAAATGCCAACCAATAGAATCTGGTATGTTTGGTGCACCCAAAGGTAACGCACTGATCATATGGAGGTCGTTAATAGCAAAAATAGCAAAAAGCTGCTCCATATCCTAAGTGTTTGTCTGGGAGTTAATTAGATTTTCTACTTGAAGTAATGGATCATAGGTAGAACCGTTGGTTAAAGCTGGCCTCGGGAATTGAGCTGGATCCATGGATCATTTCATACCGAAATAGAGTTTCGAGAGCCAACTCTTTTAATGAGTCATTTGTTAACAAGAGGGTGAGCAGATACTATACTCCGCCAACCATAAGAAGGAAAGTACGATTTAATAGGGTCCATAGGTGTTAAATTTCGAAAATACCTTCCTTTGAAAACCTAAGCAAAAAGCGAGTTAAGTACCAATATCAGCCGCCAAAGCTGTTTTGCTAGTAAAACTGAATTAAAATCTTCAACATTCCTGAAACCAATCCCACCATCATATTTACTACAACATAATTTATTCCAAGCCATCCAATGCATACCTCATGTGTGTCAATTTGTACTCCACCAATAATTTGCTATCGCACTAGTCAGCTTTGTTGTGACTATTTTTGGTAATCGAAAACAAGACATAACATAGGTGGGTCAAGCCGCCGCCATCGCCTTTATCATAATCTCCTTTCCACCTTTGGACAAAAGCTTTGTCGACCATCCATTGATTCGATGTTGTAATCTTTCTTTTACAAAACAAAAAAATTTCGTTTTTGACCCACACAAGCTTTCTGGTAGACCCAGATAGGACTTCATGCCACCAATGTTCATAATCCCCATGACCTCCTTTATTTCCGATTTTAGGGTGTCCTCTACTTTTCGACCAAATTAAATTGATGATTTCAAAAAAAATTATTGTTGACCTTATACCTTCTCATACTGCTTAAGAATTCCTAGAATCACACTTCCCTGCATTTTTGTTGCCTTACAGAAGAACAAACTGTCATCCGAAAACAATAAGTATGTAACTCGTGGGCTAGAATTCGCCATTTTTATTCCATTAATTAACTTCTCTCGTTCTGCTTTCCTAATGTTCGCGACCAAAACCTCTGCGCACAGAATAAAAAGATACGGTGACAGTGGATCTCCCTGTCGGAGACCCCGTTCCGGTCTTATCATTCTTCGAGGTTGGCCATTGAGTATAACTCTATACTGAACTGATTTAACACACCATATTATCCAATAAATCTATATTTCGCAGAAACCCATTTTTCGGAGTAAATATTCAATAAAACTTTATTCTACCCGATCATATGTTTTACTCATATCCGTTTTAATTGCCATGAATTTACCTTGACAAACTAGATTTGTACGAAGACCATGAAACATTTCCTGTGCTATAAGGATATTATCTGATATCAATCTTCCTTCCACAAAGGCCGATTGTGTTTTCGATATCAAACCTGGTAACACCTTCCTTAGTCGTTGACAAAGGACTTTCGAGATGATTTTGTTTCCCACATTACATAGGCTAATGGGCCTCAATTCCGTCATTCGTGTTGGCCTTTCTGTTTTTGGTATCAGAAAAATATTCGTCATATTCAACCGTTTATCAAAGACACCATCTCGTAAAAAGGAATTAACCAAAAGCACCAGGTCCGATCTGATAATGTTCCATGCTTTCTGATAAAACAAAGCTGTCATACCATCCGGATCTGGAGCTTTTTCCGCGTGCATCATGAACAAAACTGTTTTAACCTATTTCTGTCACCGATGTCGTTAACCGAGCATTAATTTCGTCTGTTATCACTTGGTTGACCTCCGATAATATATCCTCAAAATCCGCAGGTTTTGTGGTCGTGAAAATATTTTAGAAATACGTGACTGCAAGTTGTTTGATATCTTTCTCCTCTGTAAACCATAATCCATTTTCGTATTGTAGACCGATTATGCTATTTCTTGCTCTTCTCTGTTTTGTTAAGATATGAAAATATTTCTAGTTATAAATAACATTTAAGGAAAAAATATATGGACCATAGAAGCGTGATGTGAATTGTGAACCAAACCCAAAAAAAATTATTTAGAATTTATTTAAAACGTCATGCGTCACACGCATTCACAAATAAAGTAATAATGTATGTGTGTATATATAGATAGCTGTAATCGATTTTTTTTCTTATCTCTTATAGCTGTAATCGATTTAAATTGAATTAGTACTATACTTGTAAGTTTTAGAATAGCCATCTACGATCTAGACTTAGGGATCATTGATCCCCCTAACACAATAGTATTGTTACTGTTGTATAGTCGTAGAGGGTGTTTTATAATTAGAAAAAGATATTACAAAAATATAGAAATATCGAAGCCTCAAATCACCAATGTCAATAAAAAATGTTTTCTTTTCCTAAAGAAATTATTTAGGCTTTTATTTTTAAACGTGGAAACTCGTACAGCTTTCTCATGCTTAGATCAAAGTTACTAAAGTCACGATATCAATTAAATGAACGTTAAATATTTGTTGACAAAAAAAAAAACGTTAAATATTTGTTCCAAAAAAATAAACGTAATACCACATTTTAATCCAGATCCTTTGAAAATTGGAGTAGTATTGAAATACTGTTTCGGATAAGTATTTTACGGATTACCACAAAAACAAAGTGTTCCCCCTCTGCTTCTTTTTTTGCTATACAGGCGAAAAAACGAAAACTATCAAATCATATAATTGATTAGAGTCTGTCTTGTTTTTTTCATTTGTTACTTTTTGTTTTTTTGTTGTGGTTGTTGGAAGTTGAACTCATAACTAATTAATTAGTCATACAAAAATAATATAACGAGTTTTTGTTTGCTACATCGCCCATATGTATGAAATTTCATAAGTGATAGGAAAGCAATTTTGGGACTTGGAACAATAACATCTATCGATACTGGAATTTCCTTGATTAGCGATTTAATTATAATGATAAAAATGTATAAATGAATGGCCGATCCAAAAGGTTAATTAAAGTCAATTATATAAAGGATGACAAAGAAAAAAAGAAAGAAAGGAAGAGAGTTTGCAACATCAACACAGCAACATCCCGAAAAAAAGGGTAGCTTTGTGGAGACACACAAATAAGATAGTTGCAGGATCATGTGCCACGCCTACGCTTTCTATTAACCATTCCATCTCATTCACGCGTTTTATTTTTTTTCTCATTCATATTAATTATATATAATCACAATCCTAATAATATCCCTTAATCTATGCCTAGAACATGCATAATATTATAATTAATACATTCGCACCACTAGAAGCCAAAACTATAGTAATATAGTAGTAAAAAAAAGAAGCTCCTTTGTACATAGAGGATGAAAGAATGAAAATAACGGAATCCAATAACAATGTTTGTAATAAACGGACACAGAATGTGAATTATTTATATAAATGATCTGTAAAATGTAGCATTTGATTATAACGGATATATAAATATAATAAAACAAAATTGTAATAAAGAGAGAAGAGGGCAAAACGGGGAACATGTCACGCGGATAGGTGTGAGAGAGTAAATGACGTAGGTTCCGTTATTTAAGAACCCTTTAGAGAGGTTCCCACACACCAGAAGAGAGAGAAAGAGAGATGGGGAGAGATGAAGAAGAAGATGACAACGGAGGAGGAGAGACAAAGCTGGCAGATGAAACGGTCCCGTCTTTGTTGGACGGGACGGGGTTGGTTTGTGTAACGGGAGGTACTGGTTTCGTTGCTTCTTGGCTCATCATGCGTCTCCTTCAACGTGGTTACTCCGTTCGAGCCACTGTTCGAACCAATCCAGGTTCGAGTTCTCTTTATACACTATCATTGAATTACCAAATGCGAATAAAATTGTTGTTGTCTTATATATATGGCTGATTGGTCCGTTTTAACATAAAGTACATAAATAGAAAGATAGATTATAGTTTTTTATATATATAGATGTAACATTTAAAGTTGATTTTTGGATCGACAATTATAAAAAAATATATTTTTATGGATGTGAGAAATTTATTGTACTTGGCTGGAATTATCTGTCAGTTTGTAGGATCTTGAAGCTCCATAGCTATGTCATGTTCCATGCATCTTCTATAGAAAGTCAACCATATATTTTTTATGATCAATAACTAATAACCATATGATATAGATGAAGTTAATATTACATAATTTGTTTATTTATTGTATTTTATGCCTATTACAGAAGGGATCAAGAAAGATATAAGCTACCTAACAGAATTACCATTTGCACCGGAGAGGCTACAAATATTCACAGCTGATCTCAACGAACCGGAGAGCTTTACACCGGCGATCGAAGGATGCAAAGCCGTGTTTCACGTGGCACATCCTATGGACCCGAACAGCAACGAAACCGAAGAGACCGTTACGAAACGCACCGTACAAGGTCTCATGGGGATACTAAAGTCGTGTTTGGACGCTAAAACCGTGAAACGCTTTTTCTACACGTCAAGCGCCGTAACCGTTTTCTATAGCGGCGGAAACGGCGATGTAGGAGGAGAAGTAGACGAGAGCGTTTGGAGCGACGTGGAGGTGTTTAGGAATCAGAAAGAGAAGAGAGTGAGTAGCTCTTACGTTGTGTCGAAATTGGCGGCGGAGACGGCGGCGCTTGAATTCGGCGGTAAGAATGGATTGGAAGTTGTGACACTCGTTATCCCTCTCGTCGTCGGACCTTTTATATCTCCGTCGCTGCCATCCTCCGTCTTCATCTTGCTCGCCATGCTTTTTGGTACTTAATTCTTATATCTAATAAATTTTATTTTTATTTTCCTCCATGATTAATCTAACGCTAAAAAAATCTAATACTTTTTCAGAAACTAACTACTTTGATTAGGTATACGTTACATATAGGTATCGTTATATATAGGTATTAAAAAATCATAAAGAGTAATCAAAGCTAATATTATAAACTTTTGTCTATCAAATACAGTAAATTCATAGTACTAGCTAGTACTATAGTAGTTGAATGGTTCACCATGTATCTTGAGAGACCATAGCTCAAAAATATTCTGCTTAGACTTCGTTGATTAGCCTATATTTATTTTTGGATATTGTGGCTATTAAAAATGTTGCAAGTTTAAATTTTTCATCAAAATTTGAATTTTCTATACGATGAAAGAACTAAAATCCTATTTAAATTACGTAACTAATAGAACTCTTTTGTTTTGTTAAAAATGGTACGTGTACTTTTTGAGTAGTCTATTTTACAATATGAGTAGAAATAATTTTGTGTGCCATAACACGTGTAAACATGTCTTAGTTTTCACAAATAGTGTTTTGAGTAATAATCACTATTCACTATAATAATTTACCTTATTTTTTGTATGAAGGAAATTACAAGGAGAAGTATTTGTTCGATACTTACAATATGGTGCATATTGATGATGTGGCAAGGGCGATGATATTTCTATTAGAAAAGCCAGTAGCGAAAGGGAGATATATTTGTTCGTCGGTGGAGATGAAGATCGATGAGGTCTTTGAGTTTTTGTCCACAAAATTTCCTCAGTTTCAGCTACCTTCAATTGAGTAAGTAAATTTTTTACAAGAATAAATCAACGGGTGCTTATGTTATTTGTTTCTCCAAGAACTTGATTTATAATTCTTTATTGTGTTTTGTGTGGGTACGTAAAGTTTGAAGAATTATAAAGTAGAGAAGAGGATGAGTCTCTCGTCGAAGAAGCTGAGAAGTGCAGGTTTCGATTTCAAGTATGGAGCAGAGGAAATATTCAGTGGAGCTATAAGGAGCTGCGAAGCGAGGGGGTTTCTTTAAATTCTTCTGGGATTGTGTTGAAATTTGTATATGAATTGAAAATATTTTCTTTTATTGGCCATTTCCGTATTGTAACTTGTTCTTACTTGTTGACGAAAGAAAGCAAAAAAAGGGAAGGTTAAACTCCATATTTTTGAATTAACCAAAATGGCTTAAAATTTACAAAACAACGCCTACCGTGGGGCTCGAACCCACGACCACAAGGTTAAGAGCCTTGCGTTCTACCAACTGAGCTAGACGGGCCTGTTGGTTAGGTTTCTCTCTACTATATATCGTCCACATGAATTTTAAATTTGCGAATCAACAAGATGTGAAGTAAAATGTTTAAGGAAGTGGGATTTGTTATGAATATTATGTTATTATATGGATGCTCATGGTCTATTATATAATCTACTAGTAGATTGTAGAAAGTTCTAAACTATAATATTGTATTCTTATATATATGTTGTATCTTGTGGAATAGATCAATAATAGAGAGAATAATTCCCGAAACCTCTTTATTCATAACACGTTATCAGCACGAAATCCTAGCCGACTGAGCAAACAGAATTCTAAGCCATCAAGATAAGTTTTCTGTTCATATTTGTTTCTGTACGATTTATGCACGAATTATCAGTTATCAATTTTGTCTGTACTTTTGTACGAATTATGCACGGATTATCTGTTATCAATTATGTCTGTACTTTTAGATGATTTATGCACGAATTATCTACTGTTAATGTTGATATGTGTTTCTATGAACCGATTTATGTACAGATAATATGTTATTGATTCTGAACTGTTTTATTTATATCGCACAAACTCGATTTTTGCACGAATTATCTGCACCTGATTAATTCTTAACAGATCTGATTCACCCGTGTTTTGCACATAAATTTTATTTGATTGATAATCGATTATAGCACTTGTTTGTTATTGTTGTTATACACATGTTCGTATGCACTTAATATATTTATGTTTTTTATTGCTTTATTATGAATGATTAAACATTTTTTATTGTTTTTGAAACGAAAGACTTGATATGGACAACTGAGCAAATAATTTACACCACCTACTTCATCTCTGTTTAAGATCTCTTACGATAATCTCTCCGATTAAAAAATAAGTATTCTTTCATGTTTTTATAAAGATAAAGATTTAATAATTATTTGAAACATTATAAGTAAAACTTTAATAGTTGGTGAGTCATTAGTTAAAATTTCGAATTTTTTTTTGATTTGATCATGAATTTTGTTTTAACCTAAAATTGCACGAGTGCTTCAGTTAAAAGAAAAAAACTGTACAATTTCTGTAGTTGAATTGAATATCGTTTCATGGTTTCACCCTAATTGTGCACAAAATCATTTTACCCGAATCTTGCACAACTTTATTTTAGTTTTGTCAAGATATATTTTGCACATACATAACTCAAACCCGGATCTTGCATAGAAGTATAGAACGGTTTATTCTGATTTTTCACAAAAATAATTTTGCATTAAAACTATATTATTGTCTGATGCTTGTTTGTTCTCGATCATACACGAAATTGTGTACATATTTGTCAACTGATCTCGTTTGGTGAAATAAATTGATTGATTGCAAACCTATTTTAATCGCTTGATAGTTTAGAGCCGATGAATGGTGATGATTAATTGTTTACATAATATATTGTTTGATCATAATTTTATGATCATATTGTCTTAGTATCATCTCCAGAAGAGTATTAAGACCGAGTACTTGACCGTAAAAGATCCACAAGTTCTTTGGAACAATGTAAAGAAAAAATATATGACTAGAAGTCTATAAGCGAATACAAGTCAACTATATTCAGAATTACTTCCAAGTTGATATAATATAGGAAGAATATCATTGATGGAAGTATGTTAGAGAATACATACTCTACTCTTTCACAAAGATAATGTTGTTCTGAAGACACAATACCGTGAAAAAACAAAATATATTTTTAAAATATTATGATTTTGTTATTTTGTGACTGAGTAAAATAATGAGATATTGATGAATAATAATGAATCACGTCCAATTGTTTTTGTTATATTCCCTGAAGCGATATTATGAAAGAAAAAGACCACACCAATAATACTAGCCGAGAAAGTTGCTATAGAAGTGGTCGTGAATGTGGATATAATATAGATAAGTTCATGGTGAAGGTTAAGTAGTTTCTTTTAAGAACTAATATTCTCACCAGAAGTGATATTTTCTCATTTAACTATGAAAGAAACTAGTGTGAGTACAATATCAAGTAGTATAAAGATTATTGAAGACTCTCAAAGAATAATATATTATTGCTTAAAAGAACGCAATTTGAAATCATTGATGTGTTATAGTCTCCCAAGTCTCAAAGTTAAAAAAGTATAAGATATATTACATTACTCAAGTTGAGAATGTTATTGATTTTAGAGTAGGATTCAAATCGAGATGGATAGACGAGATAAATAGACCTTAAGTGTCAACATCTCGAGGGGGAGAATTAAAGAATCTTACATACACATCCAGAAATGGTAGAATATCCAGAAGATTATGTTCACACTTAAAATGAGGTTAATGAATAACTTTATATAGAAAATCCTGAGGATTTGAAAACTAATTATGTTGAGACAATAAGCAAAAAAGATGTTGTATACTTTCAAATCATAAATATTACCCAAAGCGATAGAAGTATTTTAGAGATTACATGCATTCTCTATTGGATTGTACTACATAAAGATTAGTATAATAGATTATAATAAACCAGAAATTTAATGAAAATTTCACTGTTTAACATGACCAGTTAAGTCATTCCGGTTTAATAGTGATGCGAAATAATAATCAGAAATTTATGAAAACATTCATTAGAGAATCAGAATTTTTTTCCTAATGATTTCTTTTGTGTTGCTGCTTCACAAAGTAAGTCGATTATATGGCTTTCACCGATCCCAATAAATTTGGATAATGTTAATTTTATAGTACGTATACGAGGAGAAATTATGGACTGATCATCCATTATATATTCTTATTATTGGCTTGCAACCTGGAGTTTGCAAGGGTATTTGGTTAATTGATAATGGTGGTGAAATTATTTCTTAAGTAAATGACTATTATATGTCAATTAATTCGCATCAGGCTAACGAATAATCATGAGTTCTTTCCATTACGATTGGTTTGGGTCAAAAACCAGATATTTCTCATCTAAGTGTGATATGCATATCGAGTTGCTCCACTACAGTGATATAAGATGGAGTTTGAAAGAATGTTGGAATTATATTGGATATGAATTTCTCTTGATGATTGAATATCTTGAGCCATCAACCAAGAATTTATTTAGGGCTCGAGATGCAGACTGTTATTTCAGTGAGTCAGTCTTTCCAACATTAGAGGGAGAAAATAAACAGCTGGAAAAGAAATAGATTGAAGCAAATTATCTTGATCCTCGTACAAAATAATGTGCACTAGAAGTTTAAAAGGTAATTCATTTGCTGAGTTTTAGCAAATTAGATGCCAGAAGCATTTACTGACCTAAATGGATTGATAAAGTCATACACCAGTTGTAAATTCTCCAATTAAAATTGATATTCTAGAAGGACAATACCAACTGCTAATGAGTCTAAAGATTGTCGCATGAAGCGTGATAGACCTATTGGTTCCAAAGATAATCCTCAGAAAAAAAGAAATAAAAAGAAAATGAGCATATTTTGAAAATGGCAAGACCAATAAAGTAAATAATTATATATGAAAGATCTCCAGAAGAGACATTAAGAATCTCTAAAAAAGACATTAGAGATTTCCAGAAGAAACCGTAGACATGATAAAGAAAAGAAATCCAGGCCTGGTAATGATAATGATAAGAGATTTCAACTAGTTGTGTCATGTCTTGAATAAAAAAGAACAAAAAGCAAATCGACGTCGTAAATATTTTGCATGCAGTGAAGCAGTTGATGATGATGTTATGGATAAAAATTGAGGATCTAAACCGCGGTTAATAAAAGAAGATTTATTGAAAAGTGTACACAGAAAGATGATTGGCGAATCATGGAAAGAAGTATAAAATCTCTTGAAGAGAAAGTATTTGGACTAGTAGTCCGTACACTTGAAAGTGTAAAACTTGTGGGACGTAAGTGGATCTTTATGTATAAAGCACGTTTAGTAACAAAATGATTTTCACAAAAACATGGAGTTTATTATAAAGAAATATACTCTCTTGTGGTGGATGTAACTATTTAGATCACTTATCAGTTTGAAAATGAAAGAAAGACTTGATTCACTTTACCCATAATGTCTTAAACTGTCAGAACCAGCCCTGAAAAATTATATTCCAGAAGCAACAAATTATAGTTCTCGAGAACATTACTATATATATGAAATTAAATCGATATTGTTATGAACTGAAACAATCGGGACAGATGTAAGATAGTCGTCTTATTTGGTACTTGTTAAAAGAAGATTATAAGAATAAGTGTAAAGTATGTTGATGATTTAAATATTATCGGATCTCCTGTAGAGATTTCACATACCATAAATATATGGAGAAATAATTTAAGATAAAATATTTCTTCTGAAGAATGCAGAAATCTGATTGTGCACGAACTGAGTTGTGTTCATTTTACATAACCGAATTTTGTACAAATTATGTTGGAATTTTTATTATACCCAAATTTTTCACGGATTTGATTATACCCGAAATCTGCACAAATATGAATATGTTCGATTTTGTATAGATCAGATATTTCATGAAGTTTCTTGGTATTACAAATTGAACATCTACCGAAAGAGATGTTATCTCAAGATCCTTGCAGGATTTTACAGAGAAAATACTTTAGAACTATCATACAAAGAAGGAAAACCAAATGAGTAAGTTTTATAAGGAGAGCATGAATAACTCTTATGTATAAGTTGAATATTTAGAAAATTGTATGTAAAGAAATTTTAGGTCTGAAGTCTAAATAGACCAAATAAATAATCTTCTATGTGAAACTGCATGTATGGACCAGAAATTCACTGACCCGAGATAAGAGTTTGCTTACTAAGGTTCTAACTATTATAATTTCTGAAAAGGATGATATATATGATCAAAATGCACATCCTGAAGATGATACTTGGAGAGGGAGAAATATGATTATGTGCGTGGTTGTACTCTTTTTTCCTTATCATGGTTTTTATCCCGTTGGATTTTTCCATGAAAAGTTTTTAACGAGACAACAAAGAACACGCGAATGATAGACACCTAAAGATAAATGTTGTGATTCCAATGATAAAAGACTATCATTCTTCAAAGTCTTTAATATTCATTGATGAGATCGTGAGAAACAAATACAATGATCAAGATGAATCACCTACGAGACCAATGAACTGCAGAAGAATGGTGATGTACATGTCTTACAAATTTTGTTCAAGAGAAAATTTGGCGAACCTATTGCCAAGGCGTTTTCAATTACTACTTTCAAGACGTTACTTCATCATATTGGATCGCGTCATCTGAAAGATTTCAAGTGATGTATTCATGAGGGGGAGTAAAGCGCGCTGCACTCTTTTTCCCTTAATCATGATTTTTCCCACATGGTTTTTTTAGTAAGGTTTTTAATGAGGCAGCATCTCACATGCGTATTTGAGACCATATTTTTATAATGGTCATCCAAAGGAAAGTGTTATGAATATTATGTTATTATGTGGATGCCCATTATATGATCCATTATATAATCCATTAGTAGATTGTAGAAAATTCTAAATCCTAAAATTGTATCCTTATATATATATTGTATTTTGTGAAATAGATCAATAACAGATAAAATAATTCTCGAAACATTTTTGTTCATAAAGTTTTTTCCTTGCATAATATCTATATAAGATTCTAGCATATGCGGTGCAGCGTAAATCGTGTAGAATCCGAATTTTCTTTTTTTGGTAAAAAGAATCCGATTTTTTTGTTGTCAAAGGTTTCACACAAAAATAAATCGCAAGGCAAAAGTCAAAATCTCATTTTATATTTTCCTCAAAACTAAATAAACACAGCACTCCACAAACTATTTGCAGAGGTTCGACTTTTAAGCAAAACCAACTATAATCATTAACAAACTCCTAACTCTTAACAAGAAAAAGAAAATAGAGTTGCAAAACAAAAAAACTCAAAAGTCATCAGAAAGCCTTTTACTACATAAATCAAATCAATAACCAAGTATGGAAGCTGCTGGATATTAAAAAAACTCCACCTCGAGCCATATTGTTTTAGAACATAAGGAAAAACATGTTTAACATCTAAAACATGGCATGATGTCCAAATATATCATAATATTTGTAAAATACTACATGACACCAATGTATAAATGGATAACAGAACGTGAAAGAACCTGTTTAACATCTAAAACATGGCATGCATTGATGTCCAAATAGATCATAATATTTGTAAAATACTACATGACACCAATGTATGAATTAACAGAACGTGAAAGAACCTCTATAAATTAAGACATGACGGAAAGCGCTTGACCATCACTGGAAACTCATCTCTGTGAGTCCTAGGCCTATAAATGCTTCAGTGGAGTTGGCTATCTTCTTCTCCAAGAGTACCTGAAACATTAGAAACTTACACTGCTCATACATCTCCAACAGAAAAGTCTAAATTTTTATAGACATTGATTTTTTCTTATATTGTTTTTCCTTTATAGAAGAAATCAAAAACTCCAAAATCGTCAAGAACAAAATTGGGGAACATATATTTTTATGGAACCAAATTATAACCAAACCAAAAAAAAGGAAAAAAAAAACTAAACTGAACCAAATTAACTTGGGTTGAATTCGGCTAGAATTTTATTAAAACTAAATCAACCAAACTGAACTGAATCCGAAAATAAATGGAAAGTACCTACCCGAACAACTAAACAAGCATACAATAAAAGGCCAATCTTTTTGTTGTTTTCAAATCAAAATTCCTTCATTATACGTTCGTAGTAAATGAAAACGCTTGTTAAGCAATTCTATTAGTAGCATTATTCACTTCTTGTCGGGGCTTAAGCAATTGATTGAGTAGCATATAATTAAATCATTATATTGACACTTTAGGCTCGTGAAAATGAATTGACCTTGTCTAAATAATCGTTGATAATGATATATCATCCGAAATTTCTAGTTAGCTCCTAAAGGGAAAGGGAAAAGGAAAAAAGCAAATCGTCAGGTTGGGAGCTGGGAGCTTCGTCCTCGCTGATGAGTTCTGCATCTGTGATTTCTCACTAACATTTGTCCCGTAAACCCTTTTGAATCTTAGATTCCTCGTTCGAATTCGATTTCCCAATAAAATTATTTCCCTTATTTTTACCTGCTCTGTCTCTATTATCAAACAAGCCGATCCAGAACCCGGAAAGATTAAGTTTTTTCAAGAGAACGTGATTGAGTATGCATAGATCTGGTACTACAATGGCGTGGAACGTCTTCAAATTCTGTACAGCTCTACGTGGACTCGGATCGATCATGATCCTTCTGGTCTTGGGTGTTGTTGGTGTAACCTATTACGCCGTCGTTTGGACCAATTACGGACCGGCACTATCAGATGGAGGGCTCGATTCTCTTGCTGCTCTTGCTATTATATTCCTCTTCCATTTTTTGGTAAACCCTTCCTTCCACCTAATCTTACCCTTTGTTGATTTCCTTGTTAATCCAACAAAAGCTTCGTACTTTGATGGAATTCTTTATCATAGTTTTGTTGGGTTTCAAGTAAATTTTGTGTTTGATTGCTGAGAAAGTGATAATGGTGTGTGTGTTTATTGATGCAGTTGGCAATGCTTTTGTGGAGCTACTTCTCTGTTGTGTTTACTGATCCTGGTGTTGTGCCTCCTAACTGGAGGTCAGCTTCAGACGAGGAACAACGAGGCGAGTCTGATCCACTAAACATTTTGGAGTTTGGCGGGTTACAGCCCGATTCTTCCAACCAAAGAACTCGGTTTTGTAGAAAATGCAATCAACCTAAACCTCCTCGCTGCCATCATTGCTCTGTTTGTAAGATCTCTCAGTCACAGACACACACTCTCTCTCTCTGTATTTATCTTTATAACATTTGTTGAAGGATAATCAGGAAGCTGATTGTGTTTTACATAAATTCAGGTTGTCGATGTGTGTTGAAAATGGACCACCATTGTGTTTGGGTTGTTAACTGTGTCGGGGCGCTTAATTATAAGTACTTTCTTCTTTTTTTGGTAAGTCTACTTTGATCTATTGGTCAATTTCCCTTTGCTGATCCCTGTGCTGCTTAATTTGAATTTCATTAGAAAGGTTCACACTTTTTAGTTAGCTCCCGACTTTAAAGTTGAATTGTGCCAAAAGAGCTTCTTTTAATGTTTCTTACCAAAATTAAAGTAGGTTAGGATACATTCATGTAAAATTATGTCACCAAGTTATAGAAATTCTTCCTCTTTGTGTCATAACTAAGTCTTGCGTGTTTAAAATGTTTCAAGTGCAGCTCTACACCTTTTTGGAAACAACTCTAGTGACTTTACTTCTCATGCCGCACTTCATAGCATTCTTTAGCGATGAAGAGATACCTGGAACCCCAGGCACCCTTGCTACTACTTTTCTTGCATTTGGTACGTTTCCAATTCCCAGTTTTACTATGTTTAATCTATTTTCTGGGTTCCACTTATCGATTCATCTCACAACGTTTTATCATCATTACTGCAGTTTTAAACCTGGCATTTGCTTTAAGCGTTATGGGTTTCTTAATCATGCACATTTCGCTGGTTGCTGCCAATACCACAACTATAGAGGTATATGTTTTTTTATTTTTCTTCACTATCCTCTAACAGTTTGGTGCATCACATGGTTACGATTTATATGGTGTATTGACTTTATGTACAGGCATATGAGAAGAAAACGAGTCCAAAATGGCCATATGACCTCGGTCGAAAGAAAAACTTTGAACAAGTAAGTGTAGAATTCGATTTGGTATCATGCTTTATGATTTGTACTTGTCAAGTTATTTAGGTTCTTTCTTTTCTCCCTCATGTATTCATCTCTTGTTGTGGGGTTTATGTATAGGTATTTGGTATGGATAAAAGATACTGGTTGATTCCAGCATACTCAGAAGAAGATTTAAGACGAATGCCAGAACTTCAAGGACTCGAATACCCTTCCAAACCCGACTTTAATTCCCAAGACTTCTGAAGAAAGATGGTTTCTTTACCTGTAACAATACCTTAGAGATGACAGAGACAGAGAAAGAAAGAAAGAAAGACTTTGGAGGCGTAAATCTACTCTAACTTAGGAGAATCGCTTACACGGTGTCATTTCTTCCCACGGATAGAAGAAAACGCTGAGACTAAGGGCAAATCAGATGATATTTTGTAATTTCCATATGAATATGGTTATAGTTATAAATGTAGAGCCAGTCTCACGTTGAATAGAATCCTCCCTCCGGTTAAGTTACTGATTTTTCTTAAAACGTCTTATTCCTTTTATTAAACCTCTAGTTTCAATGCTTGCCATTGGATTTTTTTGTAGTAAAATAAATAAAATCACAAGGGTTAAGAATGATGAAGAAGCTTCTAGGTTATGGTGTAATGACACGTGTCTCAATCTCAAACGTTCTTGCCTGTTAAAACCGAGGTTATATAAAAACAGAGTAATGTTAAATTGTCTTTTGAACTGAAAGGGGTACTTTTGTCTCTGGGCTCTTCTCGGATTCTCTCGCAAGTTCTCAAATTCTCTACAAGGTATCCTCTTTTCTGATGTCTTGTTCATTGAGATTTGGTTAATGGAATTTGTAAAATTTGATTGATGGGTACAGAGAAAACTTTCTGAGATCATGTCTAGTGCCTAACTTGTTTTATACAAAAGGGCTGCAGAGAAAGAAAAAAAGGAAAATTTGGGGAAATGGGAGATCCATTTGGTGGTAGATTTGGAAATTTTGGAGGCTTTAGAGGTAGCTTGTTTGGAGGAAGAGATCCTTTTGATGATCCTTTCTTCTCACGACCATTTGAGGATCTGCTCGAACCACCCAACATCTTTAGTTCAGGTGCTTCCTTTAGTAATGCACAGAAGAACAATGGTGGAAGAGGAGGGTTAACAATTGAAGAATTGCCATCTGATGAAGAAGTAGAAGAAAGGAAAGGTTTTAGGAGTGATGAAGAAGAACATATGAGTTCAGTGAATCAGCCATCTGTTGAGCACCCTGAAGATGATTCTGATGGTACTTACCACTAGTGATTAGATAGCTTTGTTTACGGATTGTATCTAATTACGGCTTATGTGTGTGTGTGTGATTTGCTTGGTTGTTGTTGTAGCTGAGAGGAAGATACGGAATGTGAATCAGAGGAGTGATTCTAACCGAAGAGAGGGTACACAGTCTCGAGCTAACACATTCAGACATCACATCTCTAAGGTTACATATGGTGGCATAGATGGTGCTTACTATACATCCAGTAGAACCAGAAGAAAAGGAAGTGATGGAGTAAGTTTGTCTCTCTTTTTCTTTTCGATCCTTTTCGAGTTTCAATTAACGGAAGTTTTACACATACTAATCGGATTCTGTTTCTAGATGGTGGTAGAGGAAAGCAAAGAAGCCGACAAGAGTACTGGTGAAGCCACTCATAGGATCTCCAGAGGAATCAATGATAAGGTGATTGATTACACTGTTGATGTTTTGCTCCATCACTTCTTGGTTCCACCAAGGTTAAATTTTAGATGTGTCTTGAGTCTGAGACTGTTTGGTTTGGTGTATTCAGGGTCATTCAGTTACTAGGAAACTTAAATCAAGTGGTGGCGTAGAGTCGACACAGACTCTTCACAACCTCGAAGAAGGTCTGCAGAATCTACACAGCCTAATCATAAGTTAAAGCTCTTTTGAAGGAAAAATGGCAAGATTCTAAAAGACTGTTTCTTGTTTTTTTTTTTTTTTTGGTTTCAGACGAATTAAGTGGCTTTGAAGAAGCATGGAAAGACAATTCATCTCTTGCCAAGCATGACTTCACTGGTTAGCAAAATTCTGCATCTCAAAACTAAACTTTGATCTCAAATTCAGAATCGAGTTTCAGTCCATTTTACTGTATTGTTTTGTTCTCTGTATAATGTTACAGGCTCTGATCATAGTTTTGGAGGGTGGCTTCTTCCATCTCTGGACCAAACTCGTGGCCGAACAGACCAAAGTCAGACCGGTTCGAGCAGACCTGCCCCTGGAGCTAAGAAGGTTGTTCGAATCAACATTGAATGAATCATTAGATAACCATGTATCACGCTATGTGTGTAATCAAATAATGTTGTAGATGTTGTATTGTCAATAATTTTACACTCGTGTAAACACAACATGATATAAGACTTTTGATTATGGAAAATTATTCAAGTTTTGTAACGTATATACATCATTTAGACTCAACAAAATGAAGTGGTGCAAAAGGGTAAAAGAGGAAATTCAAGATTAACGTCTGAACAAATGCTCTTCTCCCGATTGATGATCCACGTGTCTAATCCAACGGCTGGGAAGCTTCCTCGAGTCACCACGCTGGTGGCCACCAGTAGCTCCCACGTGTACGATATCCAACCCTCTCCCAACCGGTAAAAACACGGATCTCACTACACGTGTCCCTCCTTTCAACACATCATGCCATTTAAAGCCAGAGATTGATCTCTGCGTGGCGTTTTTACACACCAAAACGGCACCCTTGTTGCTAAGTTTCGCAAACCTCAGCGTCCTAGCGAACTCTCGCCGCTTCGAGTCCACCACCAAGAAATCCACGCCGGGAAACTCCTCCATAATGTTCTCAACAGATTCTCCGACCACCACAACCTCCGTGGACCCCGTCGTAACAACTCCTCTCATGGCCAACACGTACTCAAGTTTAGATTGCTCGTCAGGTACTATACACACGTGTCTTCCGCAGGTGTGAGTTGCAGCAACCGCGAGTCCAACGCTAGTAGCGATTGGATCGCCGCGCGACCATGTCTCAACGATTAGTCTCGCGTTCCATCCAGCCGCCGTAGCTGATAAAAACTCAGCCACTCCTGATTCTTTGTAGCTTTTACACTACACACATATTATACATGCAAAATTAAATAAACACAAATCATATAACTAGGCATGTGTACACACATAGAATATACCGATTTAACGGTGTCGATGTAGGCGTCAGAAGCAGTTTCCGGCGACCAGACAAGCTTCATAGTGAAAGTGAAATGGAGTTTGATGATTTAGGAAGAAGAAGAAGAAGTGGTTAGGTTTTATAAATGGACAAACGAAGCGTTGACATTTGCTTACACTAATAACAACGTGTCAATTGGTCTCATTGCTCCCATTTATTACTCCCCATGTATCCTCACCATCCTTTTTATAAGAAAAACTGTTACTGGTAATTTCGTCAATCAATAACTCTCTTTTTTTTATTCCATTATATTAATTAAAAAAAATCGAGAATATATGTCGTCGATTTGCGTCAGCCCACTCTTTTGACTATAACTTTTACAGTATAACTCGCTTTGCATATATACTACTAATATACCATCTAAATTAATTGATTAACATATAATGATTTTGTAATTACATGTCTAAAATAACAAATTTATAATTGGTTTTGCTATAATACTAGCTGATTGTTTGTTTGGTACTTATTTCAGTTTCGAAAGGGGCTAGAGTGTGAACAAAAATACGTGTAGTAGATCAAAGGATAATTTTTGATTGCTGACATTCTGGACTTGTGAGACAACTTGAATAAATTACATGAGATGGTCAGCTTCAATTTTTGATTTTCTTTTCTTTTGTAAATTTTCAATCTTTGATTTTTTTTTTCTTTTGTAAATTTTCAATCTTTGATTTAAAGCCTTTGTTATTTCAACATAATGACGATTATATCTTTTTTTTCTTTGACACGTCGCTTTCATAGTGCCAACCAACGAATGTATAATCAAAGGTTATATAAGATCATCAAGCATATATAAACATAATTTATCGCCGCCTATTTTGGTTTATTCTGCACGTACCATATAAGCTAACTGATATGCGACAAATATATATATATACACGGTCTTCGTAAATCAAAGATTTAAGCTATATGCCAAAAGGAGTTTTTATTAGTAAAAAAATTTGTCTTGGTCTTAGGTCCAAAAAAACAATATGAACCAAAAGTACAACATTTCTAGCTTGCTTTTTTTTTTTTTTTTTAAATCCGCCAATCAAACACATATATAGACTTTCTTAGTCTTACAATCACTTCGTATATTAGATTAAATGGTGAAAATAACTAAGCCAATAAAATCTATCAAATGTTCATCTTAATCTTATTTACAAATATATTTGATCCTCTTAGTCTTATAATCAGTGTATTGATTAGATGACATGAATCCATGATAAAATTAACTAGGCTGACAAAATCGCACGACCGGAATACGATAAGTGTACTTGTGCATGTGTTGTGTAGCCCAACATGCGTAAAAATTAACACCACATTACTAGTGCCGTACTATAATAACTTAAATAAAATACTAAAGCTTATAAGATACTAATTTTGGTCGAGAAATGCCTGTACCATGGCTGCTGAAATAGTAGGAACAACCAAATATCTAGCGAAGTACTCTTAAGCGAATAAAATTCTCAAGTTGACATGAGTGTAATTAGATTAACGGTAGAGTAAACGACAAATTAGCGCTTTCGTTTTATATTAAAGACGCACAATATTAAAATAGCAACTATGCATATAAAAATTAAAATCATATTTAACTATATATATAAATAAAACCAATTTGATAAGGATTATGGAGATATATGTACGATATATCGTACCACTCCATCCTGACTATGACTTATGAAGGAAGTCAATGCTTATCAACTACTTGCTTATCAATATCTTATTATCACTATCAGTTTTCTATTTTGTATATTTCGCAGAGATCGGTTGGTGGACATAATATATAAATCAACTTATAATTTAAGATCTAGTTTGTGTAGAAGAATATGCCTAAATTCGAACGTTAGTCTGACTCAATTCTATTGTTGTTTTGGCTAATGTCTCTATTAGTATCCACTTAAATATATGTTTCACTGCTGTTTGGGAAAAAGATATCTGGTTCGAGCAAACAACTGACGGAAAACGCAGGGTAAAAAATATTAAACAACCTTTTTTATGAATTGGATAATCGTTACAATAAACAAATATTTAAACATAGCGATTTTTCCAGTCACAAAAATCTGCAAGATATAATAATATATACAACGAATTTGCAAACTAGTTAGTTGTTTGTTTTCGAATTCTTGGTAACGTCTTGTCAGTTGTTATTGTTTAGCATTCCAATAATTACCTGATTAATAAACAAGTTTTGACCTCGTGTTTTATTTAGTATTTTCGAACAAAATGAATACTTTTGTGTGTTTGTCCAAACAACAACTTTAGCCAAAGACGGTAATATATTTCAGTTTCTGTTCATAGTGTCCACCGAGTCGAAATTTTCGTGATAGCTGAAATCTTTGGACAGGTATTGAGCTTGGGGTAATAATATTTATTATTGGGCCTTGATTTAAGAGCCCTTTTGTAAGCAGATATTAAAAAAACGACGTTGTTTAACTCATTCTCCTCGGTGACTACACATAGCCGTTAAAACGATGATAAACCCAATCCGGAGTGTTCGATTTCATCCAACAGAAGAACGTAACTGATTCTTTGTCTTCAGCCATGGAGTGTTCGATTTCATCCACCATTCAAGTACTTGGAAGCTGCAAAACTTCGGATGATGTGGGCAAAATCCACGCGCGATTGATTAAGACGGGATTCATCAAAAACTCTAATCTCACTACGAGGATCGTTCTCGCGTTTGCCGCTTCTCCACGCCCGTGTCTCGCCGAATTCGCACGTTGTGTCTTCCACGAGTATTACGTATGTTCATTTTCACCCGGAAGAGAGGTGGAGGATCCATTTTTATGGAACGCTGTGATCAAGTCTCATTCTCACGGGACAGATCCGAGACGAGCTCTGCTCTTGTTCTGTTTAATGCTCGAGAATGGTGTTTCCGTGGACAAATTCTCACTTTCCCTTGTTCTGAAAGCGTGTTCAAGGTTAGGTTTTGTAAAGGAAGGAACGCAGATTCATGGGTTTTTGAGAAAGACTGGACTTTGGTCGGATTTGTTTCTGCAGAACTGTCTGATTGGGTTGTATTTGAAATGTGGTTGTTTAGGTTTTTCCCGCCAGATATTTGATAGAATGCCGCAGAGAGACTCAGTTTCCTATAATTCCATGATTGACGGGTATGTCAAAGGTGGATCGATTGAATCCGCGCGTGAATTGTTCGATTTGATGCCAAGGGAGATGAAAAATTTGATATCTTGGAACTCTATGATAAGTGGGCATGCTCAGACATCAGATGGAGTTGACATAGCGTCAAAACTGTTTGCTGAAATGCCTGAGAAGGACTTGATTTCGTGGAATTCAATGATCGATGGATATGTAAAACACGGAAGAATCGAGGATGCTAAAGATTTATTTGATGTGATGCCGAGAAGAGATGTAGTTACTTGGGCTACCATGATTGATGGGTATGCAAAGTTAGGTTTTGTTCATAAGGCTAAGACTCTGTTCGACCAAATGCCTCTTAGAGATGTTGTGGCATATAACTCCATGATGGCTGGTTATGTTCAAAACAGGTATCACATGGAAGCTCTTGAAATATTTAGCGACATGGAAAAGGAGAGTCACTTGTCACCCGATGAAACGACTTTGGTGATAGTTCTTTCTGCAATTGCTCAACTTGGCCGATTATCGAAAGCCATGGATGTGCATTTGTACATTGTCGAGAAACGGTTCCATTTAGGTGGAAAACTCGGTGTTGCTCTCATTGATATGTATTCGAAATGCGGAAGCATACAACACGCCATGTTGGTTTTCGAGGGAATCGAAAACAAAAGCATTGATCACTGGAATGCCATGATTGGTGGGTTAGCTATTCATGGTCTTGGAGAATCCGCATTCAATATGCTCTTTCAGATCGAGAGACTCTCCATAAAACCAGACGATATCACCTTTGTTGGAGTTTTAAATGCTTGCAGCCACTCTGGATTAGTAAAGGAAGGCCTTCTTTGCTTTGAGCTCATGAGGAGAAAACACAAGATAGAACCAAGATTGCAACACTATGGGTGTATGGTCGACATACTATCTAGATCCGGAAGTATAGAGCTAGCCAAAAACTTAATAGAGGAAATGCCAATTGAGCCAAATGATGTCATATGGAGAACGTTTCTCACCGCTTGTAGTCACCACAAGGAGTTTGAAACGGGAGAGCTTGTCGCGAAACACCTTATTTTGCAGGCTGGCTATAACCCTAGCTCATATGTGCTTCTCTCTAACATGTATGCTAGTTTTGGAATGTGGAAGGATGTTCGTAGAGTTAGAACGATGATGAAGGAAAGAAAGATAGAGAAAATTCCTGGATGTAGTTGGATTGAGCTCGATGGAAGAGTCCATGAGTTCTTTGTAGATAGCATTGAAGTATCCAATACATTGTAGATAAAACGATTGTGCAGCGATATATTTTCAAGGGCTTTAACCTATTCTGCAATTCCTTGCCATACATGAAGACAATGTCACAACATATTCACATGTTGGTTGGTTGGTTTTGTGCAGCTAAGATAAGTCTGAAATGAAAAACTTCCCACAAGATCACCTAAAATGTCTGAACAGTGCTTGTTTTTACAGCCTAAGTACATCAGCTACAGTTACAAGGAGCTAAGATTGTTACATCATGAACCGATTTTTTCGGATCCCCTACTGAACCTAAAACAGAGTTAACATCAGGGGAATGGTGATAGTCTGAAACCTTGGTGTGCCAATTCTTGGACAATCAAAAACTAGAATTTTGTTAAACGGCAAACTAATAATTCGCAGCGAGTTTATTCAGTTCTTGCATAACAACTTCCATGGATGGTCTTTGGTTTGAGGATTCATGAGTGCAGAGAAGACCAAGTCTAGCGAGCTGAGCCGCTTCTGCTTTGGGAAAATTCTTTCGAAGATTTGGATCCATGAAATCTTCATTCAGTCTTCCTGACTCTACAGCTTGTAAGATCATCAAATGGCTGATTTTGCTTTTACCACTGAGTATCTGCAACAGAATCATACCAAAGGCATAGACGTCACTTTTATCAGTGAACCTCCCTGTAGTTATGTACTCAGGAGCTAAGTATCCCATTGCAGCACTTGCTTTCAGCTTCGAGAAAACGATATCATCCGTGAAAAGCTTGTGAAGACCGGAATCCGCAAGAGAAGGATTATACCAATGATCAATGAGAATCTTCTCTGCGGATAGATTCTGATGAACTATTGCAGGCTTGTTCCCATTTTCTCCATGTAAGTAAACAATCCCTGAAAGGAAGAAAAAAAGACATCAGATTTCACATACAAAAACCGAGTTTAGTTTACGAATTAACGAATCGCAGAATCCAACCTCTGGCTATTCCATTTATGATGGAAACTCGAGTTGTCCATTCAAGAACCTCTCCAGTCTCATCCTTCACATCAAGATACTGCAAAAGGTTACCATTGGGGACAAACTCATAAATAAGGAAACATTCTCCACGTCCTTTGGAGCAGCAAAATCCTCTCAACCTCACTAAATTCTCATGCTTCAACAATGTCAGCATCTTCAACCCTTTGAGAAACTCGGTTTCATCGGATTTACAGCTCGATTTTGCTATACATTTTACAGCTGCAACAGAACCATCTCTAAGGGTACCTTTATAAACCGAAGAGACATTACTCTTCCCCAACAAGTTAACCTCAGAGAAGCTCTGAGTAGCTCTCTCAATCTCCTCAAGATTGAACATAAAGCTCTCAAAGACTTCTTGAGACAATGCACTGTTGTTGTTACTGCTCTGTCCTCGTCCTAACGGATCCCAACCACTCGCGTACTCTAAGCTGATCAATGGAGATGAGCTTTTTCTTCTAGAAGCTTCTTTGAAGTTGTACTCAGTGCTAATCCTACCGTCCATGGCATCAAGACTGCTTCCAATCTTTTGTTTCCTTCGCCTGTACCATATGAATGTTGAACCACCAAAGATTGCAACTGCTAGGATTGAACCAATTAGACCCATGACGATTCCGAAAGGTGAAGACTTTGAGGTTTTTGATGAACACCCGCCATTGTTGTTACTGCAATTGCTTCGTTGTAAATCTGCTGATTCTGGTTTTACGTCAACGGTTGTGAAATTCTTTGGGTTTGTTGGGTCTGGCCGGTTAAGGTTCGGACCGTTTAAACCGGTGCACGCTTTCAGATCCGCGAACCCATCTCCGCATAAACCGTGATTGTTTGAATACTGGAATCCGTTGCTTAGCCTCTTCAAAGCTTCATAATCCAAAATAATTAGAAACAAAAGCTTAGTCAGCAAAACATCTTTTAATGTGGTTGTAAAATCCGGTTGTTCTTTTTGAGTTTTTGGTTTAGAATTGATACGGTTTCGGTTTGGTCCGGAGTTCAATGTTTAGCAAATTTTATTCCTTAATTGGTTTTCGGTTCGATTAACCCGGATTGGTCAACGCTAATCTTTCAATAATCTGAAGAACTAACGAATCTCTTTTATGTAAACGAAAATTATTACCAGAGGGAACGAAGCCGGAGAAAGAGTTATTACGAATGTCAAGAACTTCGAGCAAAGGAGCACCGGCGAGTTTCACCGGAACAGGACCAAAGAGATTGTTGAAGCTCAAATCAAGCCTAGTTAACGTACCAATATCACCTAAGCTTGCCGGAATGGCGCCGGAGAGTTGGTTATACTGTAAAGCCAAGACAGTTATCTTCTTAAGAGAACCTAACTGTGGTGGTATACTCCCACTTAACTTGTTGTAACATAACTGAAGAACTGCAAAAAAGCACACAAAAGAAAGAAAAAAACAAAGTTATGAGGAGATGCAAAACTTTTGTTGAGTTTTTGGTTTTTCTATGATTTTAGTACCAAAAGCTCCAATAAAATAATTTTTGGCTTTTTCATAAAAAAGAGTGAAGGTGTAGAAACAAAAATAGAGTTTTCCTAGTTTCTAGGAGAATCGAAAATTTAAACTTGAATGGGTGGTACTCAAACAAAAGATATTTTACCAATTTTCTATAAACTTGATTAGATGATTAGATGAGTTTTTAAAGAAAAAAAAACAAAGATCATTCTAAAATCTACACCCATTCAAGACTAAATAAACACTTTTAGCTATTTTAATAAAACCAAACTTGACCCACTTAAGGTCTTTTAGCTGCAATAAATGAATTATGAGTGAGTAAGGTTAATCAAGAACACATGCATAAATAGACCGACCTTGAAGATTGACTAAGTTTCCGATTTGAGGAGGGATTTCGCCGGAGAGATTGTTGACATTGAGGTATAAATCAGTGAGGAGAGGCAAGTTTGAGATAGCTTTAGGAATCTGACCGGTCAAGGAGTTGAAGTGAAGGTATAAACCGGTTAAGCTAGTGAGAAGACCGATTGAAGGAGGGATAGTTCCGGTGAGACCCATTCCTTGGAGAGATATGTTAGCAACGCGGCGGTTTCCATCGCAAGCGACGCCGTCGAATGAGCCGGAGGAGCAAGGGTCGGCGTCGGGAGTCCATGAAGTGAGGAAACGTTTTTCAGGGTCGAGAGAGGATTTGATATCGAGGAGAATGTCAAGCTCTGAGGAGGAAGACAGTGAAGGAGAAAGGAGGAGGAAGAAGAAGAGGGTGAGAAAGAGTGAAAGTGGAGAGGCCATGTTTGGTTGGAGAGAAGAGAGAGAGAGAGTGGTGAGGAAGAAGATGACTTTCTCTCTTGTGGTTTTGAAGCAAAATTGTTTGTTCAACAACGAAAATGTTAATAATAAAATAAAGAATTATATTTATCATAAATCAAAATTTTTTTTTATATATATATAAATGGAGATCCTACACTAAAACATAGACTAATCTCCGATATCTATACAAAATAATTTTTCTATATATTTAAGACATTCATAATAGCTAACTCGAATTGTTATCGCAAAGAAAAGATTTGAACCATATTTCACTAATTTTTTGATGAATTTTGTAACTACTTGACTACCATGAATTCATGCATAACAACGAGATAAGATATGTTATCACTTTTTTAATTACACATCTTACTTATTAATGTCGGCATATAAAATTTTAAATTTGTGGGTGTGATTGGTAAGAGGTGTAAGAATTTTCTTTGGTCGTTAAAATATATCAAAAACGTTTTTTTTCTTTTCTCCAATTACGCTTACGAACTGTACTTAGTTAGATTGCGTTACTAACAGTTTTTACTACATTATTTTGATTGTTTGCTCATGTTACATCAAGTATTCTTCATTTACATTCCTAATCTATCAGACGTTATATAGTTTAACATTTTTGTGTGGATTGTTTTTGACTAATTAGTAAATATAAGCTTATTTGGAATTGAAGGGAAACAAAAGAGGAGTCATGAACGCTGAAAATATTGAAGTCCACGAGTTCATTTCATTTTCTGTACTATAGACGGTAAGGTAAAGACTACTTTAAAAGACTTTTCAGAGAAAAACAATAATAGTTAGGCGAATCTTAGCTTTTTTTTTTTCAAAATTGAAAATGATACCACTCTCTCTGGATTTAATGGTAATAAAAGTTGTTTCTTTTTCAGTGCACCAGCTATAAAATCGTACTTTTTTATGTCACCATTATTTTAACTTTTCATATATCCAATTAAGTTATTGCTACCATTAGTTTAGTCTAAACAAAAAAGGTTGGATATATGTTTTCGCATAAATTTCTATTTATAAGCGGATTCATAATTAATCAATCCACTTATAAATTTATATAGAATATTCTATAGTTAATGACCATATTTACTGAAAAACAACAAAACTGTGTGGTTGGGATTCCAGTTAGGAAAAAAAAACTTTTACTTAACTAAAATTAAAGATCTGACTTGATCAGATCATCATCTGTAAATACCCTTAGATATGATATGTACAATAACCTGATAACCAGCTTTATATGTTCACATGGAGAATAAGGTACAAAGATAAATGGGATTTCTTGATATTATTCCATTAAATTACTATATTTGATGCAAATAATTGTTACATGAATAAAACAAAGAGTAGCTTATATATTATATGTAATAATAAAATAAAAATATAAAAAGGCATCCAAGAGGCATGGGGCTAAGAGTACATCAAATGGGACAAAGGAGATGATGGAGGCAAGTCAATAGAAGCAACATGTGAACATTTTTTTACACAATTAATAAACAAATTAAGTAAAAATTCTAAAACATGTGAACTTCTCTTGAGCTAATGTTTTTGCTATCTTCTATATCTGATCATAGCAAAAGGTAAATGGACCAACACCTCGCTCTCCTCTAAGTGTAACATGTGAATTTACAGAAACTAGAAAGATATAAAGCAAGAGAATAAAGCAAAAGGCTACAAGGCTACTTAAGATATTCCAGTTTCTCTGTAATTTCTTACTTCGTGGGTAGTGGTGGATGATATTTATATATAGGTGGTGGATGATATATATATATATATATATATGTATATACATTCTATATAATATAGGATGAAATCATTGTTTGAGTAACAATGAGAATTATAAAAAATAATGTGTCCATGACCATGATAACTTAATTAGTGCAATTAGTGCAGTCAATTCTCTATATGATGACATAGTGTTGGACAATAGTTGAGTTCCGAAATATGATTTACTTTCTCTTATAAAACTATAATTATACGTAAAACTCACTTGGAACAAATATTTTATGATAATTAGCTGACATACATCTACTAAATCACCCAAGTGGTAAATGTTATAGAATTATACATAGAACGAATTCATCTCTTTATATTTGCTATAAGAAACAGTAGTGTGATATCATTTAAAGTCACGCCTTATATTTGGATCGTCTCCAGAGAAATCCCTCACACGTTATCTAACCCAGCCTGTCCCCTTTTGTTTGGATGCATGAGTACGATGTTTCATATACTGTTACAAAAATTTCAAAATTTAATCAAAGAAATGATCATTATAATTTTATGTTGGTACTTGGTAGGCACTGCATTTTACTGATTATCATCCTTGTTTTGTTTTTGAGCAAAACTATATATTTTGTTCTGTTATATATCGTGTCTCATTGTGAGTGGTATAATTATTATTTTTTATATTATAACATATAAATAATGTTGTTTTCCATCTCGTAAATTTAGACGTTGAAAACCGAAACTTATGTGTGTTCGATGTGTTCTTTAATTTTATTAGATCTAAAATTGGTCCAAACGCTATATGTCATATAGGCGTGCCCATTAATCATCATATGTTGTCAAATGCGTACACTTTCAAATGCATGTATAAGATTATATTATTTAAGTAGTTTCGGCACATATATCAAATTTTCGATTTGCATTTGCGTTTGATAGTTAAACTATTTATAATTACAGCAAATAAGACTTTTCTGGTCATATTCATAAAAAGATAATATCCACTACAAAAAAGTTCCGCAAGCTGAAAAAATCACATTTCAAATTCAGAGAATTCAAATATAAAAAAATTCTTCTATCTCACCTAACTCGGGAAGACAAAACGAACTAGTGTCCATGATAGAACACAGAAGACAGTATATATAAGCTCATGATTACAATTTTCAATATATATGCGAAGAACCAAAATAATCAAATTCTTTCATGAAAAGACTTATATACTTGTGTCAAACAGATATCATATAAAAATAAGATAATTATTTAGAATGTAATTATGACAAATACATTTGATTATTCTTTCAACTCTCAGTTTGGCAGATATTTGTGTACATATAGTTGACAACTGTATGCCATATCTGCACAGTTCGTCACTCGATTCTTTGGTTTCTAATGATAGATGTTCCACCACAATACCATTTAGTATAAATTATAAAATACTATATATTAAACATGTCACATCTTTAACATTTTATCAAGTTAATGTAGACAACAGTAACATATATACATGTATAATTTGTGCGAGTTCGTAGATTTAGTAATTTGATTTATTTGAGTAAAAAAATTAAAACGAGTTAAACTGAAAAGGATGTAGAAGAAATTATACAAATAGCTCAAAACAATCTTTTGTCAATATTTTAGAGAAAATTTTACAAAAAACCAATATATTTATATTGACTAGGAAACAGTACAAGAAAAATATGATATGAAATGTCTGCATCACGGACATCGAGTTTTGTTGGAGACCACAAAAGAACCAAGCAAGTCGAAGACAAGATTGAAGTATAAAGTTTTAAAAGTATACACTAATTGATTAATGATACTATATTCATTCTATGCTAATTTAAGGTCGACGAACCTGCTAACAAAGATATCACGTGCCCAAGACAAATGTTCACTTTAAAATAATTAACAATAATCTCGTCGACAATACATATCTTTACAAGTTTTATCTTTTGCTTTCACGGTTCTCACTCTTATATTCTTGCGTTTCTCTAAACCTTTTTTTCACAATAGATTTCTAGATACGTTGTACCATTCTTTTTATTTAAAATTCTGACATTATGATACAATCAAAGACTAATTATAGTAATACATTAAAGATTTAAAGGTATTGATAAGTGCAGCTTACAAAGACTAAATCCAACTTTAAGCATATGCATAATTACAACTTTTCAGACTAAACTTGCAAATAAATAGATATTTCGTTGCTCTAAATATTTCTTTCGTATAGTTGGGCCTTGAATTCTTCCAACGTTCAAGTACCATAAAAGGCTTATATCAGTTGGTTTCTTTTTCCACACATAGGTTGTCATGTCTTTCGATAACGGAATCAATATAATCTTGAAAGTTCCGATAAACTGCCATATGTGCAATCGAAGACATTGAGACATTACATAATCAAAGTTCACAAGAATCATAACAATCTTTGTCATGGAATCCTGTGAATCTTCGCATAATGTTGAATTATATGAATCAGAAAGGTATGGATTGTCGATCAGGCCAAGACTCGATCTTCTGGAAGTAATGGACAGGCACTACACCATCAATACCTTCAGTCAAAATCACTTTGTTGTCTGAAATGTAGAACGCAATCCCATCTGGATGGATCAAAAGTGGAATATAAATGTTGAATTTTTGGAGGGGATATCACTATTTTGAAGACAAGGAATTAAAGTATCATACTAAAGTAATACCTTCAAGAGCTTTCTTGATGTCGAGGAAGATTATAACGTTTACATTCCTTCTCATGCCTTAGCCAAATCATGTCAATGTGGAATCAGATAAATGTGCATATGTAATAATGCAGAAACAACAATAATAGGATCAAAATCTTACCACTAATCACTTCACCATCTGTTGGTAAGCCACAAGAGAAGTGAACATGCATTCTATTCATGCGCTTTAAGCCCGATGCTAAGATGGATTCCAAATTCTTCTTATAAGTTCCATGTACACACACTGCCATTACAGGTATTCAAATGAGCATGAAGAAATAAGCGAGACAAAACAGAAGCCAAAAGTATATGTCTTATTAATTTATACCTGGAGCTTCTTCTGGTGATAAGATTGGTTTAAGTAACTTCTCTGACTCAACCGTCTGCACACAAAGACAAAAAGCTGAAGCTTAAACTACAAAGCACATTGATCAGAACTAGGAATATAAAAATTCTAATCATAGTGCTACTGATCAGTGCAAATAGAAGACAAATGATTTCCAAAAACATGGGAAGCCCAAATTCCAGCAACGTATGGTGAAGAGCTTAGGTTTCAACATAATCCTAGGAAATCGACCAAATGCTTAATATTAAGTACCGTGAGAGAGTGACCTTGGTTTGCGCGAATCAAGAGTTCTCCATTCTCTTCTATGAGACCAAAACGTTGTTTATTGTCCCTTCTCACTGCCTGCAGACGAAACCATTGCAAACTCACCACAAATCACAAATACCTGAAATGCTCTTTGACCAAAACAACTGGAGATGGTGAAACTGACCTCTCTGATCTCATCAATCGTGTGTGACTTCAACTGAATATTTGCAGAAGTTTTCAAATTCAGCTTAAGTAAATCTTCAACTTTAACAAAACCATCACCTCGCATGTTCAATCTCAGCTCAGTAGCCATGTGTCTCAAGATTCGCGTCCTGATTATTATTAATCCAAAGATATACAAATCAAGCTAAATCTCTAAATACATCTCGAATCAATAATGATCGCACTTACAAGAGTCTTCCAAGGGCATCGATTTTATCTTTTCCGCCACCGCCGCCGCCACCACGACCCTGAGGTCTCCGTCGATCGTTATCTCTCTCATAGCCTCCTCCTCTACCACCGCTACATCCATAAAAATCAAACACCAAACCTCACATGAAAAAAACGAGGGAAAATTAAAAGCGATTTTGACTTTCGAGTAATTTGAAAATTTCAATTCACCTTCGACTGGACTGAGCGAAGGAAGAGAACGTGGAATGTGTAGAAAAATTGGGATTTGAAGCATCCATGAAAGCAGAAACAGGAGACGATTTCGAGAAGATAGAGCTGCTCAAAGTCAAAGTTGGAAGACGAAGACGATAGAGACGCAGAATCAAACCAGTGTTATACATTGATGATGATTCGACGACGAGAGGAATCAAAAATCGTTGAATAATTCACCAACCAACCGGTTTGAAATCGTGAGTCCGGTTTAAATCTACATCATGTACCGGGCCTTTCTGTTTTATAAGGCCTACATTTAACCTGTTATGGTTTAAACAAGGCCCACTCAATACCTGGATGATTAGACGGCATACTGTTCGATAACAGTACAAGTAAACGTCACGTAGTTTGGATCCGTCCCGGTTAGTTTTTCAGGCGGTCAGTCCTGAAGCCTCCTCCGCGGACTCGTTGATCGGCGATTGCGTTGAAGGTTTGAGTATACGAGATCAATGGTTTCCCGGAGAGATTATCGGAGCATGAGATCTTGTAGCGGATGGCGTCGGTTTCTCTTACTTATTCCGGTGCTCTTTGTTCTTCCTCATCTCTCGTCAGTTCTCGATTTTTCTTCAGATTCGGCTAGGAACGATGTGCAAACAGTTCGTAGTAAAAAATTAGATCACCTTGTGCTCGGTCCTGTTGCTGGACAAGGCTTTCCGGATCGATTGCATTGCCGAGGTTAGGATTTTGCGTATACTCCTAAAAATTGGTAGAAGTTCGCAATTAAGCACTTCTGTAAGAGGCATAATCTGAATCACCATCTTCAATTTGTGTCTCAGAAGGTGATCTGAGAGATTTTGTCCTGCAATTAGAACACATTTCCTAGTCTCTGTGAATCCCAGGAATTTGTCTTTATAACCATTTGAATGAGAGACATCATACGTTTAGCTTGTTTTGGTTTGCTTCACCATTATCACTCCATTGAATTCTTGCTAGGAATATCTACGTGTAGGCTTTTTAAGAACTGCAACTTGATGCACCATTAGAATGGTATGTTGGATGACAGTGTTGTAATTTGTCTTTTGTTTAGGCACAAAGGCTCTGAACATGACTCACACTTCAACATCTCCTGTGTCTGGTGCTGGGAATGGTGTTTCTTTTGTGACGGTGTTTACTGTTTATAATACATCTCCTGATGTGACATCCTCCAAGGTTTCTGTTGTTGGGAATATTACATACAGCAAGCCAGAGAGGTCAATGGCAGTTCTAAATGCGTTCGCCAGCTTCATTCAGGTAACTCGCTGATTTTGGTATTTCTTAGCTGCTGAGTCTGCTATCCTCAGACTGAAATTTACTGAAAAAATCTGTTTTTTTAGGTGACTATGCCCAAGAGCAACGTTGTGATATTGACTGATCCAGCTTCTGATCTCTCCATCCAACAAAGCAATGTGATGGTACAGCCTATTCAGGGTGATTATTCACGGGGTAACCTGATGCTTCAAAGAATCAGGTCTTACATTGTAAGAGCAAAATCGCACTGATACCTAGGTAGAATAAATTTGTTGCTTTTGCCTATCTATCTATTTCTTTGGCACCCATTTCTTGAAGATCCCACATAATTTTCCTTTTTATTCATTTCTTAGAAAATGTTTAGTGAAGTAGCAGAGTTGTTGAGAGAATACGGATGCTCATTGGGTCATGATTCTTGTTAAAATTTGACTCTGCAGACCTTTCTTGGAATGAAGCTTGAGAAGAACGAGGGTGGTATACAACACTATATCTTCACTGATTCTGATATAGCTGTGGTTGATGACATGGGGACTATATTTGACAAGCATCCAAACTTCCATATTGCACTCACATTCAGGAACAACAAAGATCAACCGCTGAATTCAGGATTTATAGCAGTGAGAGGCACACGCGAAGGGATCCTAAGGTTTGCATTTATCCTTTTCTCTCCTCGTTTAATTGAAGCAAAATCTCTTACAGTGAAAGAAAATAAGGTTGGATCACACTGAAACTTATATATACTCAGCATATATGATGACTTTGTCTTGCATGTAATCCAATGCAGGGCTAAAGTGTTTCTTGAAGAAGTCCTAAAAGCTTACAAAACCAAATACATGAAAGCTTCCCGTATGCTTGGTGATCAATTGGCTCTGGTATGGGTTGTTAAATCTCATCCTTTCTTTGATGCAAAGAGATTCACAAAGCCAAAAGCTTTCACACAAGAAATAGCTGGAGCATCAGTACTATTTTTACCATGTGCTCTGTACAACTGGACACCTCCTGAAGGTGCTGGTCAGTTTCATGGCATGCCATTAGATGTCAAGGTACTCTAAATCCCTAAACCATGAACCCTAACTTAATTCATTCATCATATCTCATTACTCTTAAAAACGCAGATTGTTCACTTCAAAGGATCAAGAAAACGTTTAATGCTCGAGGCATGGAACTTCTACGAATCTACTTCAAACATTCGAGATATGTTATGTCTTGTTCTAGGTAGTGGAAGAACTAAATACGATTTCTAAACTTTGTTGACGATGAAGAAAGACACTGTTTTTTGTGTTTCGCTTTTGAATCTCTTAGATTTTTGATCAAATCAACTACTACAACAGTTACTTAGTGGAGAAGTAAAATAAATAAATTGAATAAAAATTACCGAATGGGTCTCTGTTGTGTTCACTCTGTAACAAACAATCCCCAAAATTACTCAAATCAAATAACAAACAAGAAATGAAAGATCATCAAACCAAAAAAATCATCTAGCGGCGGCTTTATTCTCAGGGGAGTGATAACTCAAATACCATCTCACAAACTTCTTCAACCCCGTCTGCAGATCCGTCGTCGGTTTATACGCAAGCTCACGTTGCGCTAAACTAATATTAGCATGAGTAAACGGAACGTCACCGTTTCGAGGCATCTTAATCAAATTCTTCTTCGCCTTCACTTTCAATTGTCTCTCCAATATCCTCACCAGATCTGAAACCGGCACCGGCGACGTGTTTCCGAGGTTAAACACTCTCAATTGCGCCGGACCTCTCTTCTTCCCACCACTCCCTGTACTCTTCTCCGCCGTATCAAGCGCCGCTAAACATCCTTTCACTATATCGTCGATGTAAGTGAAATCCCTAGCCACCGTTCCGTGATTCGCCGATTCGAAAATCGAAATCGATTTGCCTTTTAGAATATCTTTAGTGAAGAAGAAATACGCCATGTCTGGTCTTCCCCAAGGTCCGTACACCGTGAAAAACCTCAATCCGGTTAGAGATAATCCGTAGATGTGGTTATAGGTATGAGCGATCTCTTCGCCGGCTTTTTTAGTCGCGGCGTATAAACTCGCCGGTTGATCTGTTTTATCTTTCTCTGAGAACGGAACTTTCGTGTTGAGTCCATAGACGGAGCTAGACGAAGCCCAGACTATCGCAGGTTGTGGATTCACAGATTTGCAGATCTCGAGGAGATTGACAAATCCGGCGATGTTGCTATGAACATAAGAGCTAGGGTTTTCCATTGCGTACCGTACACCAGCTTGAGCAGCTAGATGCATAACGTGAGTGAAGGAGACGATCTTGAATAGCTTACGGAGCAATTCGACGTCGTTTATGTCTCCTTCTACGATGAAGATACCACTTCTCTCTAGTAAAGCTTGTCTTGCTCGTTTCAGAGATGGATCGTAGTAATCGTTGAAGTTGTCGAGGCCGATTACGCCGTCTCCGCGGCGTTTTAATGCCGCGGAGACGTGCGTCCCGACGAAACCGGCTGCTCCGGTTACTAAAACTGTGATTCCGTTGTTTGTTGAGGTTCGGATTCGAGCTGAGGATCGGAGACGTTTTTCCCAAGCTGGTCCACCGTAGCTGTTGGTTCGGAGTGAGCGGCGAGATGGATCGGAGGGTGAAGAAGGGTTAACTGACGGTGGAGATCGGAGGAAGAGTAGAGAGATGAGACAGAGGAGGAAGAAGGAGAAAAATGCGAATTTTGTGAGAGAAGATTGGAATCTGAGACGATGGAAGTAGGAAGATTTCTCCATCTTGAATTTGCCTGGGCTTGAAGGTATGTCGTCAAGACGCGACATTTTCTCGGGAAAATTTTGGTTTTTCTCTTCTCTCCTTCTTGTTAGTTTTTAATGGCAGCTTCTTAGAATCTTCAGGTTTCTTGGAGGGGATTAAATTAAAAGGAAGCTTTCTTTATTATGACTCCACAATGAGAAACACGAATATTATCTTTTTATTCGAGGATCAAAGTTTGGTTTAAAGAGAGTGTTGTGAAACTTTTATTAAATTAGAACATGGGGATTGAGGATTTTAGAGATCCAAATCAAGGAAAATGATGATGAAGAAGAAGAAGACAGTCAAAAACAGGTATTTTGATCTGTTTGACTTGAATTGTCGACCAAAAACAAAAACAAAAAAAAGATGGAGATTTCTGTTAATAATTGATAAAACAATAAAATTTGACTGTTAAAGTTTGTTGACTTGTTTTGAAACGAGGGACTGAAATTTTGATTGGTGAATACTAGTACTCCCAAGATTTTCGGGAAGCCTCTGATCCCAAAGTTTTGAATTTGAACCAAAGTTTTATCTTTTTTTGTTTATAGATTTGTGTTTGCGGATAGTTGTTAAAATAAGAAATGGACTCTAAATTTGAACAGAGGTTGTTAAGATGACCCTAAATCCTATGTTTGTACGTTTTCCCTTGAATGGTGTAAAGAGATAGTTTGGGCTCTTAAACTTTGGTTTTAGTGCTTTTTAATCTAAAAGAACGAGAGTACTAACAATTTTCTAAATATGATTCTACATTTCCAAGAAATCGACCATAACACAATTCTCTAAATATGGCACCTTTGTACAAGTCTTCTAAAATGCCTATGCATGGTTAGTGAAACCCACTTTTTAAAATGTATAAACAAAAAAGTTGTTGGAATCACAAGATGTTTTTATTTTTTTTCTCTTTGCCCTTTTATTATTACAAAAAGGCACAAGTGAATAGAAAGGCTATAATGGCACTCAAAGACCCCATGTGAAGATTTGATTACATAAGACAAGAACACGTCCTTCTTTTCTCCTTTATGAATTGGCATAACATGTCCCCGTGCCTTTGTCCCTCTTTCAGATGTATCTACTCCAAGATCTACTCTCTTGTCTCTTTCTCATTGCAGTTAGTTTCAAGACAAAACAATAGTAACCCATTAAGCCCAGCTTCTTGATTATAAGGATCCAAATGGCAATGCGATTCGATTGTGAATGTGTTAGATGTAGTTTTGGAGCGATGCGTATTTCCATTGACCGCAATTATGCAAACGTAATTCCATTGAACGCAGTTTTGTGATTTCCCCAAAAAATGAACCTGATTTTGTGAAATCCTACCAATTACACGATTCCTTGACATTTTGGGTTTAAACGACAGAGTTGGAATCATAGAAACACTAATTACAAGAGTAGGGATCAAGTCCAAAACCGATTCAATGATTGCATCTCAAATCTCACTCAGTTCAGGTACACGCAAACAAACACTCTTGGTTTCTAATAATGTTACAGAGACAAGAAAGATGGAAACAGATAAGCTTGGATCAGAAGAAAAAAGAGTGGAGCTTAGAGTTCTTTTGTTTAGTGCTTTGTGATTCTTTCAAGGACTTGGAAGTAGTCGGGGAAGGTTTTCCTGGTGCAACCGGGATCATTGATGGTGATTGGAACATCAGCACAAGCTGCAAGAGAGAATGCCATTGCCATTCTATGATCATCATATGTATCAATCTCTGCCGGTTTCACCTTTTTGGGCGGAGTTATCACACAATAATCTGAACCTTCTTCCACTGTAGCTCCCAGCTGAACACAAAAACCGCATAATTTATGCAGCGATTTATTTAGAATGAGCACTATAAACAAAAAGAGAGAGAGAAGAACCTTACCTTTCTAAGCTCTGTGCAAATGGCAATCATCCTTTCTGTCTCCTTTACTCTCCAGCTAGCCACTATATTGACCAAACAGAATTAAGTGACCATGAATAATATTAAGAAACCTTAAATTGAAAGAGAGGGCTTTTTACTTACCATCTCTAATGGTTGTTGGACCATCGGCAAAGAGAGCAACGACGGCAAGAGTCATGGCTACATCAGGCATTTTGTTCATGTTGACATCAATAGCACGCAAGTGTCTCATTCCAAAAGCATCTCTAGGTGGTCCTGTCACAGTCACACTGTTCTCTGTCCAGGACACTTTACATCCCATTTTCTCAAGAACCTCTGCGAATTTCACATCTCCCTTAAATTTCATCACAAAAAATTTAGCTTAGATTCTTGCGAATAAGTTACACACAGTCAAAGCCTTAAAAAGACGAAAGTTTGAGCTAATCGAATAGCATTATAAACTGATGATACAGCGTAGAGATAATACCTGCAAGCTGGTTGTTCCACAACCTTCAACAGTGACAGTTTCACCGGTAATGGCAGCACCAGCCAAGAAATAACTAGCACTAGAAGCATCACCTTCTACGTAAGCATTACCTGGCGACCTGAATCAATTTTGCCATTTAGTCGGTCATTCTTTCGCCAAGCTAGGTGATGTGATATTAGAAAGGAAGAATAATATCTCTTACTTGTATTTTTGCCCACCCTTGACAAAGAAACGATCCCAGCTGTCACTATGCTCAGCACTAACCCCAAAACGTTCCATCAACTTCAATGTCATTTCAACATATGGAACAGAAATCAATTTATCGACTATCTCAATCTCAACGTCTCCAAGAGCTAAGGGAGCTGCCATGAGCAAAGCAGTCAAGTACTGACTACTAATTGATCCAGAAAGCTTCACCTGCAATTACAAAACATTTCGGGTGAGTTAATCAAGAAACCAGACAAGGAAAAAGGTAATCGAAAAAGAAAACTAATCCAAACTTAAAAAGTCAATTTCACACCAAACCCAATTCCTTTGTAGGATCCATTGACTATGATGAACACACATTTCCACAAGTGTTGTAGAAAGTAAGTGCCAAGATTATAAATGTTCAGAAAACTAATCCCTACTGAAAATAATAATCAATTTTCTTTTCAAGATTCATCCGTTAACAATAAACAAACAAAATGAAATCTTGTCAAGCTAAACCTATGTGATGAACACACATTGCTGCAAATGTTCATAAAGTAAATGTCGAGATTATTCACATGCCATTTCCATTTTCAAGATCTCACCTTTCCACCGGGAAGGCCACCATTAGCGTTGACACGAACAGGAGGGCAGTTAGTTCCAAGAGTACATTCAACATCAGCACCAAGCTGCTTAAGACCAACAACCAAATCCCCTATAGGTCTTTCTCTCATCCGAGGCACCCCATCAAGCACATAACTGGAATAAACCGATCAAAACAAAAATCAACACGAGCTCCATTCTTTAAACATCAGAAACTCAGAAGCATCAACTCCTTTAATCTACCTCGCGTTGCCACCTGCAGCAGTAACTGCAGCGGTAAGTGGACGCATGGCTGTTCCTGCATTTCCGAGGTAAAGTTCGATATCACTCTTTGAATCTATGGAAGCTGGGAATATCCCGCCACATCCTTCAACTACCGCACGATTGTTTTCACTGTCAGTTTCCACATTAAGCCCTAATTTCTTCAACGCATCAAGCATGTAATTGATGTCATCACTGTTCAACAAGTTGTCCACTACAGTAGTCCCCTAAAACATCACAGCAAAAAAATGG
This sequence comes from Turritis glabra, assembly GCA_900406565.1. Classification (NCBI taxonomy): domain Eukaryota; kingdom Viridiplantae; phylum Streptophyta; class Magnoliopsida; order Brassicales; family Brassicaceae; genus Turritis; species Turritis glabra. The sequence continues at coordinate 353,279 of OVBN01000025.1, forward strand.
TAAAGTATCTATCTTCATTCTCAAGCTAGAAAAAAATGCAGATTTGTGAACAGTAACGTAGAAATCGAGACATATATACCTCAGATAGAGCGGCGAGAAGCAGAATCCGATTAGACAGAGACTTGGAGCCAGGTAGCTTAATAAGACCCGAGATTTCTCTAATGGGTTGAAGCACAATCTCCGACGCTTTCTCCGCCGTGGAAATAGAAGCCATAACCTTAACAGGACGAATCTCAGAACCATTTAGCATCATACCACTCTTCTTCAATCCCCATGACGATATCGGATAAGCACGAGGCTGCTGCGTCTTCAGAGAAACCGATAAGGACGATTTGCGTTGATTGGATTGCGAGAGATTGGAGATAACACATGGGTTCTGCACACCATTGCAGATTCTGCTAACTTGCGCCATTGGAGAAAACTTCAATCGAAAATGGGGTTTTAGAAAATTGAGAAACTTGTTGTTGAAAAAATTGATCTTTCAACACTGCCTTCCCTCAAATTACGCAAAATTCAGAACTTTGTTGGGCTAATCAGATTACAAAAATCGAATTTATAATCTTTGTTTGTATTGGCGGCTTTACAAAATATAACACTTTTGGGGGTTTGAGGGAGTTGGTGAGGAGAAGGCATCCGTCAAATCTTTCACCAACCCAACTCTATGACTCTGGTATGGTATGAGCATTTATCATAGCCAATGATGGTTTGACACCTGTTAGATAGGTGTTCACGTCAACAAGTGGAGAGGCTTTGGTTTTTTGGTAGGTGAAAGAAAATGTGGTTTTAGAATTGGGCCTCAAGAAAGATAAATGGGCTTTTCTAACAATATGCTTTTTGTGGATAATCTCCCAAATTCCTTGTTTCCAAAAAGCTTCCTATGTTATGTTTCTTTGGGGATATTCGAATCAAAATTGGATGGTTCCCACAAATTCCTTTTTTATGTGACACATTTAATGGTTGACGATAACGACTATTACCAAAACAGAAAGATAGATATTACCAAAAAAAAATGGTCATAATAAACTCATAAAAAATAGTTTAATTAAGTTATTCAAAGATGCAGAAACACACAGATCTAATTGTAAATTGCAGCTAACATGTCAGGATTACATGTTTTTGCGAAATAAAACAAGCATAAAAAAAGTACAATAGAGTTGTGACAAAGACCAAAACTATGTTAATTACAAGAAAACAAAAACATCTTTTTTTATTCGTTATCTTTTTTTATTTGGACAAAGAAGATAATGCTTATGGAAACGTTTCTTACTTCAAATCCAAACCTCAGTAGTACCTGTAAGATACTCTTTAGATAAGAGATTTAGCTGCTTCAACCATAGCATCAATGGTGATACCAAACTCTTTATAAAGCTTTCCAGCTGGAGCACTTGCCCCAAACGTATCAATTCCAATCGATTTCCCTTTTCCTCCAACAATCTTTCCCCATCCAAAAGTCGATCCAGCTTCGATACTAACTCTAGCTGATACATCAGATGGCAAAACACTTTCCTTGTATGCATCTGATTGTTCGTCGAAAAGCTCCCAACATACAAAAGAAACGACTCTCACAGTTTTGCCTTCTTTCCTTAACTCCTCTGCAGCTTGAGCAGCAATCTCTAGCTCTGATCCAGTTCCAATCAAGATCACATCGGGTTTGTTACCGGTTGAGTTGTCAGAAATGATGTATCCACCTTTCTCGACGCTTTCAATGGATGTACCTGGAAGTTGAGGCAGCTTTTGTCTAGATAAGGCTAAGATAGAAGGTGTCTTACGTTTGGTGACAGCGATTTTGTATGCACCGGCTGTTTCATTCCCATCAGCGGGACGGAACATCATAATATTGGGCATGGCACGGAAACTGGATAAGTGTTCTACGGGTTGGTGGGTTGGTCCATCTTCTCCAAGACCAATGGAGTCATGGGTCATAACGTATATAACACCAGCTTCAGACAAAGCCGAGATTCTCATTGCAGCTCTCATGTAGTCAGTAAACACAAAGAAAGTTGCACAGTAAGGGATAAAACCGGGGCTGTGAAGGGCAATGCCGTTGCAGATAGCTCCCATACCGTGTTCCCTAACACCAAATCTAAGGTTTCTTTCTTCAGGTGTGGCTTTTTGGAAGTTTCCGAATGCTTTAAGCAATGTCATGTTGGAAGATGCAAGGTCAGCACTCCCGCCAAGGAAACCGGGCACAACTTTCGCAAGTGCGTTGAGGCATTGCTGCGACAGGTTTCTGGTGGCATCACCTGGAGATTCTGGTGTATATGTCTGAAAAAAATGAAAAATTAAGTTGCCGTAAATAAGACTCATCTCAAGACTACCGATTGAAAGTTACAGATTACGAGAAGGTTCAACTTACAGGAAGTGCCTTCTCCCAACCGGCGGGCAATTCCCCTGACATTATAGATTTCAACTCTGCAGCTTCCTCTGGGTACTTCTTCTTATAAGCTGCAAACTTGGCATTCCAATCAGCTTCAAGAGCAGCGCCTTCACGCGTGTGACGGCTCCAATGGCTAGAAAATGTAAGAATAATAGTAAATTACAAAAGCAGGTTCCCGTAATACAAACATAGACAGAAATGTAGTTAGGTTCTACTTACCTTTTGACATCCTCAGGTACCTGGAACGGCTCATATGGCCATCCAAGGTTATTTCTGGTAGCCTCAACTTCCTTCTCCCCAAGCGCAGCTCCATGGACACTGTATGAGTTTGCCTTGTTGGGAGAACCATAACCAATTGTAGTAGTGACCTAAACCATGCCAGAAAACAGTTAATACCAAATTAAGGCCTTGAGATCAAACGTTGCTTAATGAGTTAATGGCTAACAAAAATTGTGCAGATAGATACCTTAATCAAAGTGGGCTTGTCTGTTACAGCCTTAGCTTCCCTTATGGCAGCACGGATCTCATCATAACCATTGTTTCCATTCTTTACCCAAATAACATGCCATCCAAGAGCTTCGAAGCGCTTGTCCACGCTCTCGGTAAAGGCAATATCTGTGTCTCCATCAATGGAAATGTGATTGTCATCGTAGAAAGCGATGAGCTTTCCAAGTCCCCAGTGGCCAGCCAAAGAGCAAGCTTCATTTGAAATCCCTTCCATCTGACAACCATCTCCAAGAATCGAATATCTAATCCAACACAGCAATTTTTCCAACATCAGAATCAACCACAAACCAAGAAAGATAACGAAAGGATTCAAAATCTTACGTGTAGTGGTCAACAATCTCATTGTCAGGTTTGTTGAATCTAGCAGCCAGATGCTTCTCAGCAAGAGCTAAACCAACAGCATTTGCAATACCTTGTCCAAGAGGACCTGCATGCATGTTGGCAAATACAAACAATGCTATTACAAAGATCAACGTGAACAAAAAACCCAAAAAGAAGCAGAAAAAATCTAACTAACCAGTAGTGGCTTCAACACCAGGAGTCTCAAAATTCTCAGGATGTCCTGGAGTCTTACTTCCCCATTGACGGAAGCTCTTCAAATCTTCCTCCTAATATAAACAACTCCAACACTGTTTCAACAAATCTTAAGTTTGTTCTACAATCCTAAATCTCAAGACTCCAAAATCACCAGATGAGCAGGAAAACAGAACAATCTATGTATTGATTCTGTAATTCTCAATAATCTAAACTAAAAGGATACAAAATTAATAATAAGCAGAGTAAGAGATCACAAACCCTAACGCTGTCGTAGCCAGCAAGGTGAAGCAAAGCGTATTGCAACATGCATCCATGTCCAGCAGAGAGAACGAAGCGATCACGGTTAAACCAGTAAGGGTTCTTGGGGTTATACTTCATGACTTCATCGTACAAAATGTGAGACATTGGAGCACAACCCATAGGAAGACCTGGATGACCTGATTTCGCCTTCTCAACTGCATCTATTGCCAGAAACCTGATTGTGTTCACTGATTTATCAACCAGAGACGAATCAGTGGTTGTCTCGGTTGTCTCTACCGCGGCTGCACGAACGAGAGGGCGGCGGAGAGAGTGACTACTCGTGGAGGCGCTGCGTCGATGGGTTGAGATGGTGCGTGGGCAAGTGGATTTGAGACCAGAGAGAACTGGTATAGAGACGCTGGTTTCAAGGCCATTTTGAGAGATTGTTCGGGTTACGAGAGCTTGAGGGAGTGCTAGAGAAGAAGTAGAAGCCATTGATGCTCTCTCTGGTTAATTGAGAGAGAAGCGAGAAAAAGAGACTAATGAAGAAAAATACTTCTCTGGTTAGGCAGCCTGTTGCTAGAGAGAGAGAGAGAGAGAGAGAGAGAGAGAGAGAGAGAGAGATTATGAATCAACCAATTAGATCTCGTCAAGCTAAAGAAAATCTGACCGTTGGATTCAGAAAGGACACAAACTTGACGGCTGTGATCCTCTACGACTTTAACAATTTATCGAACATAATTTTTTGTTTAATTTTCAACTAATCATTGAATTTTACACTAATTATTAAAATAAAATAAGTCAAAAAGAGAACATACGTATGAGACTTACAAGGCGGCATGGTTGGTGTGTAAAGCAAAAGCCATGGTCATGACGAGGGTTGGTGAAGAACATAATTGCTTTAGATTTAAGAAATACATTTAGTCATTAATTCACCAACCCCGGTATTAACCAGTCTAAATCATGCAGTTCAATCGAATCAAGAACCGAACCAAAACTAAACCGGAGAAAGCTTACTCATGTGCTCGTAAGTGTGTTGTGTGGTGTGTTATTACATCATCTTGACTCGTTTGCTGCTTGAGGATGAGTTTCTCAGACCTCTACTAGTTACAGTGTATGAAGCGGAAGCTGAAGGAAGTGAAGGGGACTTATCAATATACGCGTAACGCTCTTCACCGTTCCAATACAGAATAACTCGGTTGGTGCACGAATGAGACCAGCTATCGCCTGATAACAGCAGAAGTTGAACATTAACAATCATAACAAATGAATGATGATGATAATGGCTAATAGAGACAGTAGATTTGAGTTTGGTTCACCTAATGCAAGAGCTAGTTGAAACGACCCTTCAGTGTACTTTGTGGTCACTTGGTTTAGTAACACAACCTGAGATTGGATTATAAGAGTTAATTAGGAACCTCCACTTAAGCTAGTCAAGGATGTGTTGTGAATTAGATAATTTATTGCGGACATTCTTACCGCAAGTGAGAACTTTTTGGCAAGCTTCATGAACTTTAAAGCCATTTCGCTAAGGACTCGTGTCCTTTGGACTAAGTCCTCAAAGTCCTGACGGAAATGAAACGTGATACTGTCTACGATTACCACTTTAACCTGCAATCATAAATGATAAACAGAGTCTTAGTGATCGACAAATTGTGTTTCAAGATTCTAGTAGCAGCAAGATCAATGAATTTCAGAGATGAACCTACATCTCTATTTTCAGAGATGAACTTGTCAAGATGATTAACCAATGCGATTTGCTCAGTGTAACTGCAGACACGGAAGTAGAATATGTTCTCTAAGATATCTTTAGGTTTCATTTGTACTTGATTTGCTTTAAAATGTTTATGCATGTATCCTGTGTATTCTTCCATGTCCTCTACACAAGCCTCTGCTATCTGTAAAGCACGCTCCACCATGAAGCTACCTTCTGTATCTGTAGCATAGAAAAACTTGGGAATTCCAGGCATCAACAACCAAGAAGTAATCAACCAAGTCATTAGTCCATTGTTACTAAAGAAACATACCGATATATATGGCTTTCCCTCCAAGACCACCAAACTCACGAGGAATCTGAACATTCACAGAGAGCTGGATCCTGAAAATCAAATCAAAGTTAACCGAAGAGCAAAACACGATGAGAAAGTAGAGGAAACCAGTGAAACGGATTTTACCCAATCTGAGTCTTGCCGATCCCCGGTACCCCACCTGGGAAAGATAAGCAAAAGACTAAATTCACTTGCTGTTGCCAAATTGAAGCAGAGAAAGAAAAAAAATGGAGGATGACATACCAATCTCTGTAACATCCCTACAGCTTATCCCACCGCCCAAGATGTTATCAAGATCAGAACAAGATGTAGTAATGTGCGGCAAAGATTCCTCTTCGTGAAGCATATCCCAAGCGTTCTTTGCTCCTTTGTTTAGTAAGAAAGAGAATCCTTAAGTGAATCATCATATAAGAAGAAAAAACCCAAATAGAGCTTCGAGAAGTTACCATTTATGAGAGAAGGACTTCCACTGCAAGAACTGGATCCTGAGGATTGATTAGCCAGCTTCAAAATCTCAAATGCTTCCTCCTCTGTGATATTTACATCTGCTCATACACAAAGGATGATCATGACAAAGATGATGAATTTTTCCGAATTATACGAGAAATAATAAGCATTGATAGTTTAAATCAAAAAGGTGATGAACCCTAAACGTGAACCCAGGAGTAGTCGATTCGATCCCGGTTTACTGGAAAACCAGCATTTCGGAGACAGTAATCATGAAACGACGATTCAAGATCTCTATCAATTCCCCTATACGAAACAACAGATTCTAGACTTCTGAGTAAGATTTGGGTAAAGCAAAAAATTTACCTCGAGCGAGATCAGAAGAAGATACGGAAGATATCGAGGACAGAGAAGTGTAACCGGCCGATATTAGCTTTCCTCTAATCGAAGACGATGATGGTAACCTCCATGCCTCCTCCATGACTCTAGTCTACAATCGCCGGCGAATTGCGCCGCCCAATTGAGTGTGTGTTGGCGCCATTAATATACAAATGAACCGGACACGGTTTAGGATAACCGGGAGTCATTGTTGAATCAAATTGATTTAATAATTAACCGGAAAAGCATTTGTTGCTCACTGAAAAAGGTTGTTGTTACATTGAGAGACCGACAAATAAAGCTAAAAGATTTGGATCTCTGGTTTTTAGTTACAGGAGACTATGTTTGTGTTTGTTGTTGAAGAGAATCTGCTCGGATGATTGAAGTAAGTGACGGATGAATTCGCGCACTTCTCATTGAACGAGCTTCGCTTCTTCCTTTCGCGTACTCCTCTCCTAGAGGCCACCTCGGTCTAAGATCATACTAAATTCCATAACCCACAACATCAATCACAAAGATATAATATTTTCATCTTTCTTAAAGTATCGAGTTTTGTTAAACAAAACGTACCACGTAATCCTCAGGTTCAATTGCAGGTGGAGGTGGATCATATCTTCCTACACGAAAATGCTCGAGACCAGTCCAAGCCACCATTACTCCTGGTGAATTATTGTTAATTTCTTATTCTCTGTATCTCTAATTTGATCAGCAGGAGAATCTCAAACTGTGTTTACCATTGTCTGTGCAAAGGCTAGGAGGAGGGCACACAAGTTTCAGGTTTTTGTTTTCGACAATGTTATTGAGTCGGAGTCGTACATACTTGTTTGAAGCAACACCACCAGAGACTACCTGAAGATTAGTCAATATTAGTCGAGAAGCGTTTTGTCAAGCAAAACAGAGGTTTCTTTTTCCTTTTCTAAGCCTCACCATATGTTTTATAGAAGGCTCTAGTTCTAATGCCCAGTCTATTGCTCGCTCACACTTTTCTTCCAGATGCAAGACAGCTACTCGCTGGTTCATGTAAACTGAACATGTTTAGAAATCAGCATTTCACCAGAACATTAAAACCACAGATTAATTTGTACCTGGAAAGAAGCGGCAATATCAGCACGGTTTCTTCTGTCTTCATTTGTTGCAGAAGAGACAGGACATTTAGCATCACTGCACATCCAGTAAACGATCAAATATTTTTGTAACACAAAGCTTCAGCATATGTGACATAAACTCGGATAAACAATTTAAGAAGCTGATTTTAAGATTTCACTATTTTACATTTCTTTGGCTTCAATGGCTAGCCTCACTTGTGTCTTCAAACCAGCATAAGAAAAATTGCAATCTTTATGATATTTCATTGGAACCTTATAAACAAGGTAAAAACACAACATAAATGATGTGGACATTGAGTAGAACAAGAAACAGATGTCTAATCAACCAGCAAACTAGTTTCACTTACATTAAACTTAACTGATTTTGCATCACCCTCCAGAGCAAGTTCTTCAACAGCTGGTCCACCACTCCTGCGCATATCGAGGCCAAGCCATTTAGCTGTCTTGTCAAATGCCTCGCCTATAGCATCATCAACTGTAGTCCCAAGTTGTGTGTACTGACCAAGCTTATGAGCAAGAACTAGAAGATTGTGCCCTCCTAAATAGAAAAAAAAAAGGGGCGTCCTTGTTTAGATAGAAACCTAAATCCTTATGTGAAAGTTGAAACTGATTTTGCTTAAGAATAATACCATTTGCAATACCTGATATAAGCAATGCCATGAAAGGAAAGCTTAATTCTTGTTCCACTAATCTACAAAGACAAATCAAAAGCTGCTGAGCAATTTCACAGGTCTCAAAATGGGAGCAAAACAATAACGCGAGCACATTAAGCAATACCTAGCTACAAGGGCATGAGCCTCCATGTGATGCACCCCAACGATTGGGAGATTGAAGTTACCAGCAACTCTTCTAGCCTTCCGCACACCAACTGTATGACTCAAAAGAAACACTTCTGTGTTAGTTCTCTAACAACACTTATCATTCCAAAGTACAAGAGTGAATTCTTACTTCTCCAACTTACCACGTAGACAGAGGCTCAAACCAGGTCCAATGGTAACAGCAACAGCAGAGAGATCCTTCTCGGTCAAATTGGCTCTATCAAGAGCGTCTTGCACAACCTACAACCGATGAATACACATCCGCATTAAAACCCAAAGGCCTAAACCTATGCACATCTCGGGGCACAATGAAGTATCTGGATCAATTCTGAACGAGAACCGAAGCTAGATACTTAAAGAGGTATTGAGTCTTGCAATGCTTTGTTATGATGAAAAGTCTCTATTACCTTATCAATAACCCGGGAGTGTGCTTCTTCAGCCTGTTTAGGAGCGACGCCTCCATATTGAGCAAGCAGTTCTGCCTTAAGGTCGCCAATTCCCGAGATCAGAACAGGTGAAACTTAACGAAATTTTTAAAGGTGAAAGGCTTTCTCAGACAAAAACTGTCTTCAAGTCAATAGTTTATTCTTGTAAACATCAAATGCAGGCCAAAGAATCTACTTCCCAGTAAAGCAAAGGACCGATCTTTACCTGAGAAGAAATGACTTGACTGAGAATTTCACCATCGCCTCTCACCTAAAAACCACAAATTCCAACATCAGAAAGGAGCAGTGAATTAATATAAGTTAACACAATAAGTAACGACAAGAAGAAGAAAAGGACCAAATGTGATTAAACGGGCTTACGACAGCAGCAGCAGTGTCGTCACAACTCGTTTCAATACCCAGAACAACCAAATTATCATCGAAATTCGAATTTTCGCTATTGGGTAACGAGGAAATTCTTGTTCCTGTGGAACAAAAACGCGTCCATTGATAATTGGATGAAGATGAAGGAGAGATTAACGAGAAAGTCGGGGTTTTGGTTTTAAGTTTATGCTGTTTTTGTAATCTGAGAGAAGGATTAGTCGCTAATATAGAGATTCCAGGGTAAATATTGAATCGGGAAATCGTCGGAGAAAGTGTAAGAAACAGGCGAACCATTTCACCGAACCGAAAGAGAAAGACGGGAACTTGAGCTGTGCGGAGAAGATGAGTTTACAGGCGTGGGTTTGGAGTGCTGCCCAATCCGGTTTAAATACCGAACCGAAACTTTGAATCGATTTTAATTTCGGTTTTGGCTGGACCACGGCGATATGGAACCCTCTGTCTGACTTAGAGGTTTTAAGCAAGTAGAAATAATGAGCTTACCATTTCGTTCACTTCCTAGAAAAAGTATATACCTTTCTCTGTATTTCCTTCACCTCCGGCTAAATCTCCGGCGAAGGATCCGACCGTGAGCTTGATGTTTCCTTCTCCTCTACTTATTTGGCGTGAAAGCTGATCAAAAAGTTAGTTGACTTGTCTCGAAACTTCTTTTGTCTGTCTGAATAGTGAATACACGTACACACACACGGAGCAAATCCAGGTGATCTCTTTTGTTTTCGATTTCTTCTCTCTAGATTCAGATGAAATTACTCCATTTCTTTGTCTAATCACAAACCTAAATTGCAAAAAGCTTGTGAAATTTTTCTGGAAATGAACACTGTAGAAAGATCTTTAGGGTTTGATAATTTTCACATTTTCCATAGCTTCGTAATTTTCATATCCAGATGCAAGATTTTTCATCGAAATGATGATTCACTTCGAGATCTGTAAACAGTAAACACAAAAGGTTTCAAATTGAGTCTTCTGTTCCACAAGTTTGATTCTGAGACAAAAAATCAATTTTTTGCAGGAGAAATTTGGTGGGTTTTGTTTGGATTAGAGAGATTTAAGAGAATACATTTTGTTTGGTGGTTTCAACTATGCTACCAAGTGGGTTGAAAGAAACCCAACTCCGTGAGAGCAACAACAACCAAAAAGTCCATCCTCAACCAATGGAAGAGTCTATCAATCAGAATCCGGAAGCTATGGAAGCACTTATTTCCAATCTCTTTGGAAACATCTCGTCTTTGAAATCTGCTTATATCGAGCTTCAAAGTGCTCATACGCCTTACGATCCCGAGAAGATTCAGGCAGCGGATAAAGTTGTCATTTCTGAACTCAAGAATCTTTCGGAACTGAAGCATTTTTACAGAGAGAATAACCCCAAACCTGTATGTGTCTCTCCACAAGACTCGCGTTTAGCTGCAGAGATCCAAGAACAGCAGAGTCTGTTGAAGACTTATGAGGTTATGGTGAAGAAATTTCAGTCTGAGATTCAGAACAAGGATTCTGAGATCACGCAGATGCTGCAGAAGATCGAGGAAGCAAACCAGAAACGGCTTAAGCTTGAGAAGAATCTCAAGTTAAGGGGAATGTCTACAAACGAAGGTTCTGGTGGAGATAGCAGTTTGCAATTTCCTGACTTAACCACTGAACTCTTCATATCTACTTATGAAGCTGCTGCTAAAGCTGTGCACGATTTCTCCAAGCCGCTAATCAACATGATGAAAGCTGCGGGATGGGATCTTGATTCTGCAGCCAATTCCATTGAACCTGATGTTGTTTATGCCAAGAGGCCTCACAAGAAATATGCATTTGAATCATACATATGCCAAAGGATGTTCAGTGGGTTTCAGCAGAAGAATTTCTCAGTAAACTCAGAGAGTGCAACGGTTATGGCTGATGATGACACAGAAACCTTTTTCCGCCAGTTTCTTGCTCTGAAGGATATGGATCCACTAGATGCTCTAGGTACAAACCCTGACTCCAACTTTGGTATATTCTGTAGGAGCAAGTATCTCATCTTGGTCCACCCAAAGATGGAAGCTTCTTTCTTTGGAAATCTAGACCAGCGTGACTATGTGACAGGAGGTGGGCACCCGAGGACCGCGTTTTACCAGGCCTTCTTAAAACTTGCAAAGTCGATATGGATCTTGCACAGGCTTGCTTACTCGTTTGATCCAGCTGCAAAGATCTTTCAAGTGAAAAAGGGTAGTGAGTTCTCAGATTCTTACATGGAGAGTGTTGTGAAGAACATAGTTGTGGATGAAAAAGAAGAGAACCCAAGAGTTGGTTTAATGGTTATGCCTGGGTTTTGGATTGGTGGCAGTGTGATTCAAAGCCGAGTTTATGTATCAGGTGTGAAGGTCCTTGAGTGAAGGATCTCTGGAACTCACTTTGTTGTGCAACTTTTATTTCCTCTTTTTTATAATTATATTCTCTGCAAGCCTACCTGTATCAATCTATTATCCCAAAAGAAGGAAGTTATATTATCTTCGGGTCTGTGATTTATTATCCTAGCCAAGCGACGTCCAAACTGGTTTTATTTCGATTTGTTGTCCGCATTTTAGGTTCAGTCGTTTTAAGGTTCTGAAATTTTAGCAAAAAAAAGTTCTCCTGGCGATAGTATGCTTAAGATGTAACCAAATATGAAACAGTATAACCAAGTCCTTACGATTCAGTTTCAGATAAAAACAGGTTTCTTGCATCTCAATGAAAACGAAAATAATAATAAAATTACATAAACAAAGACAACAAGGTAACAACTAACAAACATCAAATGGTCTTGAATGGCAAACAGATGACACTATTATTCCAAAGTTTACGAATCAAACCCAATGAATCACAAAAAGAAATAGGAACCATGCACTTAAATCACTTGGTAAGCCAAGGGTATACGTCCGGTGATGAAGGAAGCCTCGCCGTTAAAACCTCAACACCTGTCTCCGTTACCAAGAGGGTATGCTCAAACTGAGCGCTGCGTTTTCCATCTGCGGTAACTGCAGTCCATCCATCAGGCCATGTTCGATCCCGCCATGCCCCTATCACGAAAATGTCCTTATGTTAGTAAATGAAGTAACAAATTTAATTAAACATTTAACAAATGGGGGGGAAAAAACTCACCTGCGTTGATCATTGGCTCGATTGTGAAAGTCTGACCTGCTTTCATCACTCCAACTGCTTTGTTTCCTGATATCAGAGGTTAAGGACATTTACACTGCAATAGACTAACAAGACAACAACATACCATGTCACGAAATTCTAAAGTAACAAAGGATACTTGCATAGTGAGGAATGTTTGGGGCACAATGGAAGAGATCTCCAATACCATGACCACAATAGGATCTCACCTGTTTAACCACAAGTAAGTTTTTAATTAGACAGACAGATGCTGTGATGATCGTAAACAGCCAACAAAGAAAACCAGACTTTACCACTGATAACCCAGACATTGTAGCATGGCGGTTGACTATCTCTCCAATTTCACGAAATCTTACTCCAGGTTTAACTGAAAGAGACAAAGCATAGAAAGTCTTAGGATCTCTTCTCAATTTTTGACATAGATTACAGTCAAAACATAAAAGCTAAGAACAGGTAAAACTTAGCACCTACCAATTGCTATGGCTTTCTCCAGGCACTCGTATGTGCACTTAACCAGTTGACGTGATGCTTCGTCAACGTTTCCAACAAAGTATGTCTCATTAAGGTCACCTACCCATAAATCATTCCATGAGACGGCAAATTTCAACAGGTAACAAAAATACGATAAATTATCAATTTTTCTGCACGAGATAAACTTACCATGGCAACCTTTATAATAGACTGTTACATCAACATTTACTATATCACCATCTTCTAGTTTCCTGGAGCAATTAAAGTACGAGTGATTAGCGTAAAATTTCCTAGGTCATTTTAGCTATTTTGTCCGAAAGACTCAAAAAGGTCTAGATAGTAAGCATACCTAGCATCTGGAATTCCATGACAAATTACTTCATTAACAGATCTGAAAGGGAATATTCACAACATACACTTTAGAAGCAGAGGAAAAACGTGGTAGAGGTAATAATGAAGACACAAAGAAGTACCTACGTGCAGCAAGATTTGGGAAAGAAATAGTAGTTGAGGGGCGATGGATATCCTCCTGCCAGAACATAAGATTATACAATAGTTATAATGTTGCTGTGAGATGAACTTGAGTGATTGACTTCCCAAAAGGATAAAGAAAACTAAAAGATTCAAGTAAACAGTTAATCCTAAAAGACACAAACCTGCTGCAATAGTTGCTTCATGAACTACTTGATCAATCTCATCAGTAGTCACACCGGGGCGAATCACCCTAGCGGCTGCATCCAGGACCTCTCTGGCAATCTGATAACAGAATATGTTCAGATAAGAAGCTTGAAAAAAGATCAGTGGGAAATGTAGTCCACTGGCATTACAGGAAAGAAAGAAAATAACACTAACTTTACAGGTTTCACGCATTCTCTGGATTTGTTCGGGCGTTTTTATCTACAAGACAACAAAAGACCTTGTTAGTGACAATGAGATAAAAGATTTGTGTTCATGGCTCCGCATTCAGGACAATTGAATGAGCAAAGGCTAATGTATCAAAGCATCACTAACCTCAACAACATGTTGTAGATCACTATTCGGTTCAACTTTGGGAGTCCCCTGAAATAAATGGTATAAAGTATAACAGGGAATATTAGAAACTATAAACTCATTGCAAGACAAGTGAGATCTACACAGACATAGCAAAGTACAAGTCTTGAGACGAAGCCATTCTTAGCTAAATAACTATTACATTATCAAAGTCTAATTAACTCGAGTTAAACTTTGCTAGTAGTAGAGTACTGGTGCAGCAGAAAAATAAATCCAGATCAGAAAATGATGGGCACTTACATCAATTGCCCAGTCAGGTTTCTCAATCTCAGCAGGCACAACACGCTTGGTAGATATGGGATATTGCTTTAGGGGCCTACACAACGCAAGAAGATATAATATAAGAAGTCCAAAATCGGGAAGAAGTAACAGCATAAAAACATTACACAATATCTAATCAACAAATAACACTGGGAAATCTTGGTTACAAACCCTGTCCAATCAAAGTGTGGAAGCTTAGGTGTTCTAGCCTGGCCTTTCTTCACGCAATAGAGCCAACCTTGAGAGATTAGATCAGCGTTCTGATCACCGGGAAGGGAATTGGCAATCGAAGACAGCTGAGCTTTCACATGTACTGATTTGTGCGAGCTCCAAGCTGCCTTGAAACATTCTTGAGTGCTGTTAGACATAATAATGAAAAATGAAAACTTTGAAAAAAATAAAGACACGCCAAATCAAAAAAGGTTAAAGCCAGACACATACCAGAAAGATGCTTGTTCACGAGGAAGCTTCAAATCCATGCATTTCGGACACCTGCCAACATAAGCAAACAGTTATCGAAAACCATCTAGTAAAAAAATCGAACTTTGGAGCTAAATTGACACCAACTATGCAGGTAAAATAGAAAGGAAGACGAAGAGAATGAAGGGTAATTACGTACTGAAGATGCGCAGGCTTCTCGCAGCGAGCACAGGAAAGAGTAGCAATGGTCGATGCATCTGATTCACCGGCCATTCAAACTCCTTGATTCTCGTATTAAGCCAATCAGAGAACCAGCTCAAAATCGCCGGTCTGAATTTGGAGAGGGAGCACAAGAGACGAGAGACTCTAGGGTTTATCGAAGACTTGATGGAAATTAATTAACATACCCGAAACGACGTCGTCCACCAAATCTATTCTTTTAAAATGGTTTGACTAAATTCGTCTTTATTTTTACCAACATATTAAAATCAAGCAGCGTTTTTGTCAATCTCTTCTCTCTACTGTATTTGCAATCTGTTTTGTACAATCAATCAAAGAAACAGTTTCATAACAAATGACATTAATCGGCTAGGAGTACAAACACACGCAATTGCTTGCACATACAGACAATGCATACTACAAACCCAAGTGTTCCATGGGTGGCCCAAGGCTTTGGAGGGCCCAAGTCCATGGCCTGAGCCGAAATCACTAGTCAACGAAGATTGACCAACTAAATCGAATCTAGACAGACTTATATTACAAAGTAAAAACAATCGGTCAGAAAAAGTACATGTAATTCTCGTGCATGCGGGCTTGTCCCTCTGCCTTCGTTCATAATATCTCTGCCTTTTTTTTTGTTAACAAAATTTAAGACACGTATATGATATCTCGGAATAAAAAGTATCCTAAAATGTTATATACTCGCTGGTAAAATGCGAAACGAGTGTGTCAACCAAGTCACTTTAGTTATCTCTTACAACTTGAAACCATCTAGAAAATAAATTGTCTTTATTTTTTTGATGTTTTCTGATAATTGAAACAGTTTTCATTTTCGTAAATGAGAATTAAAGTAGATTCACCTGAAAAAAAGTACACATGATTACTTGAATATCACGATAGGCTATCAAATTTATTAGGCTTTAGCCATATATTTTCCTCTTTGTGAGAAAAAAAAATTGTATAGAAAGTATTAGTCTCGTCGTGTCAAGCTAAAGAATTTGCAATATAGCGTATATTCAGTTTAAGTTTTCTATTTTAAATGATACCCGAAAATAGTCCATAATATCACAATTTTCAAATTTATTTAATAGTTTATTATTTTTCTACACGGTTTAAGTACCCGGACAACAACAAAAATTTGTTTAGATCACTTTGAGCGAATGGCTTTGCACATATCTAGTTGTAATAAAGAGATTGATAATAACACAATCTGAAATGATTACGATCAAGGACAAAACGAAGACAGCCAAACAATTTGAATTTCTCTTCTTCTCTTTGCATCATTTTCGGATGTAGGCGACTTCATAGTAGAGAGAAAGTAGATCATCAAATTAGAATATATTTGCTATGGATCTCAAATGTATTGGCGTGTCAGGGATCTGATGGATCTCATTTTTATCACAAAAAACTGAAGAGAAATATGTGTGTTTTGTAACTCAATTGCTCTTCTTTTTTCTTATGTTCATTGCAGATACTAGCAGATAGAAGAACAGCTTTTGGCAATACTTCATCTGTTCCAGCCCGTGTTCAGAATAGAAAGTGTTCTTCTTCACAGAAAGTTTTTCGAGGATCTCTACACAACAATCTACATAATCTCTTCAGGTAAAATCTCTATATTGTGGTTTCTAATTTAGTTTAGCTAGGCTTGTTGTGTTTCTAAAGTAATTGGTCCAACTGTTGCATATTAAAAAAAAGTGTCAGTTTGAACAATATGTCAATAAAGACTAATATTAAAAAGAGTAAAGTCAAAGTTGGACCCGCTTAGACTCTACAACAACATAATGAGCTTTAAACATAATGTGTTGTATGTTTGTGTTATTATTTCAGATGGATAACAGCATAATGAGCTTGAATCATGATGACTATATGAGTGGGAATGAATGGGATCGAGCAATGGATGAAAATGAACACAATCCAGTAGAAGAAGCAGACGATCTCTCATGAGTACTGTTGAAATGACAAAAGGTACACATAAACGTAGGCATTCTAAGTGTTGGAAGAACTTTACAATAATTGGAGTGAGACTTCCTGATGGAAAAAATGATATAAGATGCAACCATTGTAAAGTGCATTATTTATTAGATCTGCGTAGAAATAGTAGTACTACTCTGCTTAGACATATAAGAGTTTGCTTAAAAAACCCTGGTAGTACCCTTGGAAATAGTACTAGAAAGATTGACATGATGGTTTTCCATGAATTGATAGTTGTTATCATAGTTAAGCATGATCTTCCTTATTCATTTGTTGAATATAGAAGGATTAGAGAAGTTTTTGCATATGCCAATTCTAGCATTGAGTTCTGGAGTAGGAATACTGCAGCCGCTGATGTTCTTAAGATATTTGAGAAGGAGAAAACCAAACTTAGATAGATTTTGAGTGAAGTTCCTGGTAGAATTTGTTTGACTACTGATCTATGGAGAGCAATCACTGTGGAAGGTTATTTATGCATGACTGCTCATTATATTGATGCAAACTGGAATTTACAAGCAAAGATACTTTCATTTTGTGTTTTTCCTCCACCTCATTCGGGTGTTGCTCTAGCTATGAAACTGATGGAGCTATTGAAAGCTTGGGGGTTAGATAAGAAAGTGTTTACCATTACTGTAGACAATGCATCTTCAAATGATAATATGCAAGGGGTTTTAAAGAGGCAACTTTGAAAGGATTTGGTGTGTAGTGGAAAGTTTTTTCACGTAAGATGTGCAGCACATATTCTGAATATGATTGTTTAAGATGGATTAGATGTGATTAGTGAAGCTTTAGAGAAAATCAGGAACAGTGTGAAGTTTATGAAGGCTTCAGAGTCTAGAGAACAAATGTTTCAAGGCTGTGTGGAAACTGTTGGGATTCATACTAAAGTTGGTCTTGTTTTAGATGTGTCAACAAGATGGAACTCAACCCATTTGATGTTGTCTATAGCGATCCAATTTAAAGATGTGTTGCGTAATCTTGCAGAAATGGAGCCGAGCTATAAGAGTTTTCCTTTAGAATTGGAGTGGTCAGTAACAAAGCTTATATGCGAGTTATTGAGACCATTTGATGAAATGACTAAACTGATTTCAGGCTCATCTTATCCTACTGCCAATTTTTACTTCATGCAGGTTTGAAAAATTGAAAGTTGGTTAAGGGTTCATGAGATATCTGATGATGAGACTATTTGTGACATGGTGGATACTATGAAACTGAAGTTTCACAAATATTGGGAAGACTATAGTGATATACTTGCGATTGCTGTGGTTTTGGATCCAAGGTTGAAGTTTGCATTCTTAGAATATTGTTTTAACACTTAGATCAATCAACTAGTAATCTAGGTTGGATCACATCCGTAAGAAGATGGAAAAGTTGTATGGGGTTTATAAGTATAATCCTAAGAACACCTCTGCAACTTCACAAGTTATGGAGGATAACCTACCATCTGGATATGGTGTAAGTAACTTAATCAATGGTTTCTTTTACAAGTTCTCTCT
The DNA here is from genome assembly GCA_900406565.1 of Turritis glabra. NCBI lineage: Eukaryota > Viridiplantae > Streptophyta > Magnoliopsida > Brassicales > Brassicaceae > Turritis > Turritis glabra. The sequence goes on from OVBN01000025.1 coordinate 371,572, forward strand.
GTTTCTTAATCAGTCATATTTTTATGTGTTTATAATGCAGGGTTTTTATGCATTATTTTCTCAAAATGCGGGAACAGGAAAGTCAGTTTTAGATATGTACTTGGATGAACCAATCTTGGATATGGTTGCGTTTGAGAGTTTGGATATCTTAAAGTATTGGAAAGACAATACAACACAGTTTAAGGAGTTGTCCCATATGGCATGTAATGTGCTTTGTATTCCTATAAAAACAGTGTGTTCTGAGTCATCATTTAGTGTGGGAAGTCGGGTTCTTAACAAGTACATGACTCATATTCTTCCATCAAATGTCCAAGCTCTGATTTGTGCAAAAAATTGGCTACGTGGCTTTGAAGAGATTAGTAAGTTTACTAAACTTTATAACATGGTTTTATTTAAGACTTATGATTTATGATCAACTGAAATATCTTTACCTTTTTTATTAATCGGATGTTACATTATACCTTAGTCTTGTTTCAAGCCTGTTATTTTTGATCAACTACGTTAATAATCGGAATAACTACGTTATTAGCTGTAGTACTTAAGTTGTTTAGTTAGACTTCACCGCAGCATAATCGGACTTCAACGCAACTAATAATAGGTTCTTATTTTATTGGAATATATGCATGTTCATGAGATGAGAGCTATACGTTGAATTTTGAATGTCGATTTTCATTAGAACCACTAACTATAAGAAGATAAGAATCATCTCAGTGATTTACATTGATTAGTAACATTCTGATTTTCATTTTGATAGGTGAATCCGAGTTTTTTGAGGAAGATAAAGAAGAAGAAGAAGAAAGAGGAGAAAGGAGAAGAAGGTGGAAGAACAATGAGTGATTTAGAAACACTTGATTAGTATGTAGTTTTTTATGTTTTTCTTCTCTCATCCTCGAGCCATAAACTTATAAACACTTATGTATTACAAACATTTAATTAGTATGAAGTTTTTTGAATAAAGTATAATTATGTTCATGAATTATATTGGACCCCGTAAGCAACCCAGTTGGTTATGAGCCAATTTAGATTTGTTTCCATTTGAACATGATCATATTTGAATTATGACCATTAATGTCCAAAAAATAAAAATATTCATTTGGACAAACTCATAATATTCATTTGGACAAACTCATTTAGACGGGACAACCCATTTGACATCCCTGATAACAATCCAATCTGAAATGATTACGATCAAGGACAAAACGAAGACAGCCAAACAAACTCTTTGCGGGCCTCAAACGGAAACTTGAATTATAAGTAATCAGTACCTTATAGTCTTACACTAAACTATTGTGAAACCGAATATTCCATTTCATTTAACTATTAGTTAAAAGAAGAAAGTTTCAGTTTAATATTCGTACGTCCTTTCGATAACGAGGTTTTAACGATCTTAATTAAAGTCTAGCTATTATTGCTACAACTACTTGTACCTCTTTTCTTTTGCGTGAGAATTTTGAAAACTAATGTGTTCATTTTACATATAGATATGATTAATACATATGATATATAGATTAGATTAGATGTATTTAAAACATATATGCACTGCCGCATATAATTTAAAAATAGGTCTTGATTGCTTAAAATAGGTCTTAACTAACATGACTGCTGATGATCATGTACATTATAACAAAATCGGCTTAGATTATTTTTGAAATTTCAAAAAGAAAATCGGTTCATTCCAGGACAGGTTGCTTCAAGATTACAGATTATAATTAATTCATTTTATTAATTAATTTTTCTTTTTGTCCACTCTAAATATTTTATATTTAAGCAAATTTTTTGTCTCTGCGAAGGTGAGAGCATCATAATGTGTCCTTACGAATGTCAACAAAAACAAAAATGTCCCTATGGAGTTGAGAAATATCGTCAACCCAATAGTTGTTTTTAAATGTTTTGTAAGTATATTCATGATGTAATTTTGTCAAAAGAGTAGATTGTGATAGTACTCAAATTGGTGATTACCTCTTCATACATTTGATTTTTATTCTTTTTTTCCTAAATAAGAAATTTCTATGGATAATCCATGAAAAGACTAATTAACGTCCAGAGTCAAATCATATCGTTTACTGCATCCGCAAAGATTTTATTCAAAAACAATTAATTTCGTTACCAAGAAAAAAGGAACGTGTTAATATTTTGTGTCGTGCTTAAAAAGTCAACTTAGACCAAATGATAATGTTGGTACTGGTAATCTACTCATGGATTGAGACCTCTCTACGGTTTCTGCTAGTTTTTGAAGCCTCGTTTCTTCCGTCGACGTTACGTGTAACGCACACTTGCTTTGAACGAGGACGTTTCCAGAATCCAGAGCTAGAATATGATACTTATACCAATTAAGTAAACATTCAAACAAAGTCTAATCTCTGTACAACACAATTCTTTTTTGGATTTTGATATCAACCATAAACCAAAAAAAAGAGTCTAACTAAGTGAGCACAAAAGAAAAAAATTCACATTTTGGTGTAAAAGATATTTGAAACTTATATCTTCTTTCTTGGGCAGGCTATATATTGCGGACTGCCCAATAATGACCACAATCTGTGATGTCTAAATCTTAGCTCGCATATTTCATTGTCTTGTGTCCAGAGTCTCGACCAAGACGTCTTACATGTTTAATAATTATATACTGTAACTTTTATAATAAATCTACGTAATAAAGAAAGGAAAAACTCCATGAACCAACCTATAAATATAATTTAAAATTATCTAAGACCATTATTGAATTCCTTATACATAGTAGTTCTTATAGCGCCAATAACTTTACATATATATGAAATGATATATAAACCTAGAATAACATAGAGGAGACATAAATTTATCACACGCTAATTCAATCCAAACTGAAATCACGATATGATCCAAAATTTGTCTAATTTGATCCGATTCAAAATTGATATCTTTAAATTTGTCCAACCGATCCAACCCGAAATTCGATCTCACTCATGAAATGCGACAGAGCATATTAAATATATTATGAACATACTATATACACTAATTACTAATTTTGTTCACAAACTCCAAGTTCTCTAATTGTCACGGAATAAAGTAAGTTTGTCTTGGATTACTATAAGTAACTGAATTTAATATATATGATCGTTTTTAATTAAATAATTTTAAGAAAGAAAAGATTAACGTATGACTTTGACGATGATTGTTCCTAACTGTATAATATAATTACTTATTTGTAACAACGTTAAACCTAAATAATAATATGTATAATGTATTGCGTTAGTTAGTTCTCGATTTTCATTCATTTTTACCGTTGACGAACACTTTTCCAGTATTAGAAACATATATAGTTGTGCATTGCATGTAACCAATTCTTCAACAACTTAATAATAAGATTTTAGACGGATAAGATCATATATATATATATATATATATATATATATTTAGATGGCCAACCTACCATCGATATAGTCTTACGTATTCTCGATTTGTTTGATTTTAAAAGAAACAAAACATATACTAATAATGGTTGAATCTATTATCTATATATGTTTCCTTAACAACTTAATTAGATTAAGCACAGTTGACGAACGTCTAAAAATGTTGTCCAGAGATCATTGTTCCATTCTACCCACCAAAAAAGCCATAGCAATCTATTCAAACATGAACTCTAACCCAAAAGTTTATATATTCTTATTTTAAAAAAGAAAAAAAAGGATTTTGTTAGATATGATGGTTCTATAGTTAGTTGGACGAATTAATATTGTTCTATATGTTTTCCCGTCGTTTTTTTAACACCTTACTTTCATTGACTCCATCTATGTATACTAATTGTGTTTTGTCATAATAATATTAATGGGTACTTCTGCGTACGTTCACTTGGTTAACAAAGTTTAATAATTTACATCTTATTAAGTATTATCAAATATTGGTTTCCGAGTTCAAAGTTTCCACTGAAGAAAATGATTTACATCTTATCAAGTATTATCAAATATTGGTTTCAGACTGAAGAAGATTAGCTTAAGGGCGATTTTTTTTTTAGTAGTTTTTTGTGTATGACAAAAGTATTAATAATTTAGCTAGAAAACCTTTAGAAAATAATCTTTTTTGTAGTGTACATCTGATTATGTACACGAAAACTACCCAAAAAAACAAACTTTGCCAATTTCAAAATACTTATATATCACCTAGGAACAGCATGAAACCCGTGATAAGATTAAACGTACAAAATCTATATTTAAAAAAATATCTCTTTATACACTCGTTTTCGCTATTATAAGTCTATACTACTTTAACTTAATGAATTAGTTTGCTTGATGTTTAAAAAGAATTGTGCAAATGGCTGGTGGTCGTATACAGTGCGCTACGGCAAAAGAGTCGTTTATTGATAAAACAAAAAAACCAGTGAAATTTTCGAAGTTAACGTTGACGGTTGATTAGTCTTTGTGGATAGCGATTACACTGTCTCTGCCTTACCTACATATAATAATTTTAATACTGTCGCTACAAACTAATTAATTATAGAGGCATGACTTTGAATTTTTATTCTCCTTCTTTTTCTTAAGAGACTTTTAAGAATTCGATTGAGTTTAACTCCCAAATGAAAGACGCGTTTATGCCAGTAACATTAATGTTATTGAATTTCAGAATTATATATAATCTAATAAACTAATAGCTACAGAAAACAATATATAAAGTATAAACTAGTTACGATTTCTGCTTATTCGTAAGCCTACTATTTCCATGCTATCACATTTAATCTGTGTCCAATATTTTGTACAAAAATCGATTGTAGGCTATTTTTTACTGATTATTATTCAATATCACTTTAATTTGTCTCGTAGTCGAATCAAAGCGTATTAGTATACACGTCAAAAAAGATTAGCCCAAACAAGAAAATTAAAATTCAACATAGAGAATATATGACGGCATGATCGTTACCAATCCATTGGTTGGTATAGACACTTTAATACTTTCTTTTTTTTGCTTATAATAAAATTACATATTAAAATTTAATTATTTATTAAAATAAAACAAAGTGTCGCCCCACATATATCTATATAAACTCATCGATTTAAGACATAAATCTTATCAATCAATACCTTCAAACATAAACTTCTCGTTTCTCAAAACATTTGGTCTTCTAATGGCTTTTCGAGCTTATACTATTATCTTTGTGTTCTTATGCATTCTCGTGGCATCGACCGTTTCCGGGTACAACCAGAAAGACGTGAAAGCGTGGTGCAGCCAAACTCCAAACCCTAAACCTTGCGAGTATTTTTTAACCCATAACTCAAACAATAAGCCCATAAAGTCTGAATCCGAGTTCCTCAAAATCTCAACGAAACTCGCATTAGACCGAGCCATCCTCGCGAAAACCCACGCGTTCACACTAGGACCAAAATGCCGCGACACACGCGAAAAAGCAGCTTGGGAAGATTGTCTCAAACTCTACGACTTCACCGTCTCTAAAATCAACGAGACAATGGACCCAAACGTGAAGTGCTCGAAATACGACGCGCAAACATGGCTCAGCACGGCTCTAACCAATCTTGACACGTGTCGAGCCGGGTTCTTAGAGCTCGGTGTTACCGATGTCGTCCTTCCTTTGATGTCAAACAATGTCTCAAATCTTATATGCAATACACTCGCCATTAACAAAGTTCCTTTCAACTACACCCCACCCGAGAAAGATGGGTTCCCTTCGTGGGTCAAACCCGGTGACCGGAAACTTTTGCAAAGCTCAACGCCGAAAGATAACGCGGTGGTGGCGAAAGACGGGTCTGGTAATTTCAAGACGATAAAAGACGCGATTAACGCTGCTTCGGGGAGTGGTAGGTTCGTGATATATGTGAAGCAAGGCGTTTACAGTGAGAATCTTGATATTCGAAAAAAGAATGTTATGTTGAGAGGTGATGGTAAAGGGAGGACGATTATTACCGGAAGCCGAAGTGTTGGAGGAGGAACGACAACGTTTAATTCAGCCACTGTCGGTACGTAAAGTTACAAAACAACAAATGATTAACTTTGTTTATTTTCGTGAGATAGAATATAGTATAATATGGTTTAGTTTTTGTTTTTGTTTCTTTTAAATGGTCTAGTGTGTCAGTGTGTGAATTGTTACGTGCATGAACACGGCAAACTAGATAGCGAAATAAAAAATGATATACATATAAGAACCACGTCACTGCGTCTTATAGGCTGTATAGGTTCAAGATTTTAAATTTCGTCTTGAATTTTATACAATCAAAGCCGTAGGTTAAGATGTTTTTCTTACGCTTTTTTTTTTTTTTTTTAAAAAAAAATAGATGTTTTTCTTACACTTACAATTTTATGATAGATATAAGTCAACGCAGTTTTTTTTTCTGTTATGTTTCATTGGATATTTGGAAATGTACGCAATCCTCCATTATTACTCAATAATTTACGATATCATTATCATGACAATATCGAATCTGATTGATAAATAGTGAAATGACATAACAGTTTCACAAATTCGTACGTTGTATTAGATAGAAAGGGAAAACCAGCAACTGTATTTGAATGTTTACAACAACTTTATGATAAAATATTAGATTTTGATCACGTTTAACATTCAATTAAAATGTAAAACCAGAATTAATCGTTTTCTCACATTATTGCAGCGGCGGTCGGAGACGGTTTTATAGCGCGTGGGATCACATTTCGAAACACGGCAGGTGCAAACAACGCACAAGCGGTAGCTTTAAGATCCGGGTCGGATCTATCAGTTTTTTACCAATGCAGTTTCGAAGGCTACCAAGACACACTCTATGTTCACTCCAACCGTCAGTTTTACCGCGATTGCGACGTTTACGGAACCGTCGATTTCATCTTCGGAAACGCAGCCGCGGTTCTCCAGAACTGCAACATCTTCGCACGTCGTCCACGTAGTAAGACCAACACAATCACCGCTCAAGGAAGATCCGACCCGAATCAAAACACGGGTATTATTATCCACAACTCCCGGGTCACCGCAGCTTCGGATCTCCAACCCGTTTTGGGATCCACCAAGACTTATTTAGGTCGACCTTGGAGACAATATTCTAGGACGGTTTTTATGAAGACTTCTCTTGATAGTTTGATTGATCCACGTGGCTGGCTCGAGTGGAATGGTAACTTCGCTTTGAAGACTTTATTCTACGCCGAGTTTCAGAATACGGGTCCGGGTGCTTCAACTTCGGGTCGGGTCACATGGCCTGGATTCCGAGTCCTTGGTTCTGCTTCTGAGGCTTCCAAGTTTACTGTTGGTACTTTCCTCGCCGGTAGCTCTTGGATTCCGTCCAGCGTACCGTTTACTTCTGGTCTCTAAAGAATTAATATATGATTATATATGATGCAAAGCTGTATATACGACGCAATTGATTCGTCTATTATAAAGAATAAATATTTGTTTGTTACATTATAAATAGTCTTATTAGTTCTATCATGTATGTAATTTCATTTTTCTTTATATATATTGTATTTTGTCTTTCTGAAAAGAAAAAAAAAAACAGTCATATTATTCGAGTCGAGTCGTGCTGCTGAGCCGAAGGTCGAATATAAGGCCCATTAAAAATTATCCATGACCCAGTGTTATAAATTCTAAGGTGGATTCGTTCAGATGTTTGGAAAAGAGATCATAGCAACAAATTTTAGATAGGGGTTGTTCATTAGACTAACTTTAACATAGAAGACACCTACGTATAAAGGTTCTTACATACATACTTTTCAGTACAATTATTAGATATGAATAATATGGTAAAACATAAAAAGAAAAAAATTATTTATAACAAATATACATAGATTTTGTTATAAAGATAAACTAGATGACTATCAATGTTAATTGTTATAAGGATCTATCGTAATTTATAAGTTTAATGACGTTAAACAATCTTTTAGCCATTTACGAGTATATATAAGTATTATACATTCATGTAATAAAATTTCAGATAAAACAAATTCTCACAACTATTTGCCTCGTGCAGGTACAAGTTGGTGTTTTCCTTTGTATGGATCAAAACAGCTAATAGTTACGACCACACAGGCAAATTAATGTCAACTCAATAGATAAATCTTAAAATTGGACCAATCTATAACTCAACCTATGAAAATTAGTTGTCTCATTACAGATCTACGACTAATACACCTGAAAGGGAGAGATCTCACTAATAGATATATGCATATGGTCAAGTGGAGAAAGTTATTCCAAGAACCGTGGCATGTTTTGTTTCCATAATTTAGTTTCTATTTACACCTACTCAAGCAGTGCCCCAACCCGCACGTCTTATCTTCTTTTCCATTCATACATGCATGACTGATTGTAATTTGTCAACAGAAGAATACCAACTTACCGTAGTATAAGTAGTAAATATGCATGTGAGATGTGAGTGTACGGATATTTTTTGTTAACATTTTTGGTTCGTCTTTGAGATTACGATACATGTTCTGCGTAAGTGCGTAGATTCTCACTTCGTCAGCCATTTTTTGGTAAAATACGGCTGCCTCTTTCTTTATCTCAAGACTAGTAATTATGTAAATTATGTAGAGATAGATTGAAAGAGAACACTTATTGACAACTAACAATTTCAACAGTCTTCTGTCTATTTTCTTCACAATAACTAACTGCTAATTAATATTAATAATATACATGACATGAGTGTCTTCAAATGCATATGACCACGGATACTTTAACGTGGAATTTTTTTTTCCAACCATTGTATTCGTACTTTTAAGCTGACCAATATTTTTAGAAATTTTGGTTAATAATGTTCCACAAATATTAGTGATGAGAAACAGATATCGTAAAGTCAAATATATAAACGAGATTCATATATCAATCTCGTGCTATTTGACATTGATTTTAAATAGAAATAAACATTTTTACATCGGTGTCTTATATCCAAATTAAACATGGTAACCTAAATGTTTATTATAGGCGCATGACACGTGTGGGTGTTAATGTTTTAGAGGAGGAGTCACGTGGGAAGGATGTGTCACGTGTGAACAAAGAAGAGTAAAGGGGATCTGAGAGTCAAAGTTTCATCGGAGAAGAAAGAAGACGCAGATGAAGCTTTGGGAGAAAGAGAAGTGGATTGCGAGGTAAGCGGTTACAGATTCGTTTATAGATTCTTTTGATTCCTTTTATTGTTACAATTCTGGAATTGTTTGTTCTTCTTAGTATAAATATGATCTCCATTGTTTAGGAGAGCTATGTTGAATGATGTATAAAAATGGTGATGTGCCATGGAAGAGATGAACTATCATGATGTGTGATTAGCCATTTCTATTATACATTGTACTTCGTTTTGATATCAATAAAGAGATCTGAGCTTTGGTCTTATCAATTGGTGCGGTGACAGGTTCTGAACGGATCCTGGAGATTCAGCAATCGCGATAATGTCGAAGAAACCTTTGCTTTCACCGATCCAAGAGTCACCGGCGACACTCGCAGATTCGCCGATCGATCGCGTTGAATTGCCGATTACATTGATCGTGTTACAGTGGTGACAACTCAGATGACCGATGTTAAACACGTTCAACAACAAATGCAAAAGAATCAGGCAGAAATGAAGATGACAGTGAACATGATTTTACAGAAGCTTAATACGATGACTGCAACTCAGCATCGAGTTGGAACTAGTTCTTCGGTTCATGATTTATCACCAGAATTTCAGCAACAGGTACCGTTCTTAAACTTGGAACCTCGCCTTAGGACTGAGGACGATGATAGGAGAGAAAAGTTGCTGAAACATACGGATTTACCGACTTTTACGGGTGAAAATCTCTTTGGTTGGATTGCTAAAGTGGAACGTTATAGTCGAATAACTCAATTTACCGAAGCACAATTGTTAGATCAAGTCTCGGTGAGTTTGGCTGAGGATGCGTTAGGCTGGTACAATTGGGAGGTTAACCGAACACAGTTTTTGAGTTGGAAAAATTTTAGGGACAGAATATTACTGCGTTTTGGTAATCTTTGTGTAAAAGGCCCTAGCCAGAGCTTGTTTTGCATTCAACAAACAGGATCTGCTGGTGATTATGTGAGGTGTTTTGAAGATTTATCAGCTCAAGTCTCGGGTTTGGATGACACAAATTTAGAAGAGATTTTTCTGAATGGGTTGCAGGCTGATATGCAGGAGTTGGTATACATGATGAAACCTACATCTCTACCTGAATTGATCGCTATGGCCATTTCTATGGAAGATAGCCAGTTAAGAAAGTTGATGAACATCAACGTGGCTGGAATACCGTATTTGAAGAAGAGTTCTTATAGTTACACCAAATCAAATGTCCCTACTAATACTTGGCTTCTGAAACCTTTACCATCAGATACTCATAAAGAACAGGACAAGATAACTACCCTATCCTTGCCAAGACCGCAAAAAAATCATACTAAGGCTGAACTTGAAGATATGAAGAAACGTTGTATTTGTTTCAAGTGTTACAGACCTTGGAGAAAAGATCATGATTGTCATTCAAATGAATTGAGAGTGTTAACGGTATTGGATGACTTTGTTGTGGAAGTATTACAAGATGAAGAATATGTGGAATCTCATGAGGAATTGTCAACTACACAATGTATGTCCTTATCCTTCAGTTCTTTATGGGCATTTCGTCACCTACAACTACCAAAATGAAAGGATTCATTCAAAAAGGGATATATTGTTTATGTTGAATAGTGGTGCTACACATAACTTCATTACTCCAGTTGTGGCTCAACGTTTAAAACTCAAAGAAGATGTCAATGTCAACCTCAACATTGTTTTGGGAACATGCGTCACTGTTAAGGGGACTGGGGTTTGCAAGAATGCCAGTTTCACAATACAAGGATGGACCTTTATTATTGATTTTATCACTCTCGATCTGGGTCAAGTGGATGTCATCCTTGGTGTGCATTGGCTTAGAACACTAGGTGATGGTCAAGTTAATTGGGATATGCAGGAGTATTCTTTCACTTACAAAGGACATATGGTAAGATTGATTGGCGATCTGGACTTACATTTATCATGTATTGCCTTGTTGAAAACAGCTCCCACGTTCGAAGATGATTTAGAACTGGAATTGGCTGAGCATTCAGTAATTCAGGCCAGTACAATGACTGTTCCTGGTGAAGTAGAACTGGTATTATCACAATTTGTACATGTTTTTGCTGAACCAACAGGTCTTCCACCGTTGAGAGGAAGAGAGCATGCAATTAATCTTTTATCGGGAATTGGGGTTGTGAGTGTGAAGTCATATAGATATCCGCATGCTCAGAAAGAAATCATGGAGAATATGGTAAAAGATATGATGGTGGCATGAACTATTAGACAGAGCCATAGTCCATACTCTAGTCCCGTGTTATTGGTGAAGAAGAAGGACCAATCATGGCGCTTTTGTGTTGACTACAGAGTTTTAAATAGAGCTACCATACCAGATAAATTTCATATTCTGATTATAGGTCAACTCTTGGATGAGTTTGAGGGTGCTAGAGTTTTTTCTAAATAAGATTTAAGATCTGGGTATCATCAAATCCAAATAAAGGAAACCGACATCGAGAAGACTGTGTTTCGAACTCATGATGGTCATTACGAATTTTTAGTTATGCCTTTTGGTTTAACTAGTGCTCCAACAACCATTCAGTCTCTTATGAATGAAATTTTCAGACCTTATCTACAATTCTTCATTCTGGTTTTCTTTGATGACATTTTAATCTACAATGCGGATATAAAAGATCATGGGAAGCACTTATTGTTGGTGTTGAAACTTTTTGAAGAACACCAATTGTTTGCAAATAGGAAGAAATGCTTATTTGCTAAGAATCAGATCGATTATTTGGGTCATATCATCTCAGCTCATGGTGTTTCTACTAATCCAGAGAAAACTGCAGTTATGAAGAATTGGCCAACACCTCGAAATGTCAAAGAATTGAGGAGATTTCTTGGTTTGACGGGGTATTACAGAAAATTCGTTCGAGGTTATGGTATGATTGCGAGACCGTTAACTGAGTTACTGAAGAAGGATAATTTTTCTTGGAGCAGACAAACAGATGTGGCATTCGAGGCTCTCAAAACCGCTATGACTTCAGCTCCGGTTCTTGCTTTGCCTTATTTTTCAAAAGCTTTTGTTGTGGAAACAGATGCTTCATGATTTGGCTTAGGTGCAGTGTTGATGTAGGACAAGAAACCTATTGCTTTCTTCAGTCATGCTTTAACACCGAAGGAACAATTGAAATCTGTATATGAGCGAGAGCTTATGGCGATAGTTTTGGCAGTTCAAAAGTGGCGACATTATTTGCTGGGCCATCCTTTTGTAGTACATTCAGATAAAAAAAGTCTCAAATTCTTGTTGGAGCAGCGTGAAGTGACAATGGAATATCAAAAGTGGTTACATAAGTTGCTTCCATTTGAATTTGAGATCATTTATAAACCAGGCACGGATAATAAAGTAGCAGATGGGCTGCTTCAAATTCAATATTCCAGTTTGGTTGTTTCTACTGCAGGTTTGTTTGTTGTAACCATTCTTTCTGTACTTCAACTTCAGGATATATATCAAGAGATTCATGACAACAGACAAATTCAAGAATTAAAAGACAGAGCAGCACAAAATCCTGAAACTATGGTGGGTTACATCATTCGTTCTGGTCACTTATGGTACAAGAATCGATTGGTTCTTCCTAAAGATACCCGGTTTAGAACCCTAATTCTTCATGAGTATCATTCAAGGTTATTCGGGAGACATTCTAGGGTACTCAAGACTTTAAAACGGATTCACCAATCATTTTATTGGTCGGGGATGATGAAAGATATTCAGTAGTATGTGGCGAAATGTGGAGTTTGCCAGACACACAAGTATTCCACGCTTTCTCCAGCAGGATTGTTACAGCCTTTACCGATTCCTACTCAAATCTGGGAGGATGTAAGTTTGGATTTTGTGGAAGGATTACCTACTTCTCAGGGTTTGAATGTGATTGTGGTGGTTGTTGACAGGTTGAGTAAATATGGTCATTTTATTGGGCTGAAACACCCTTTTACTGCAGTAGATGTAGCCAATGTTTTCAACAAAGAAGTGGTGCGACTTCATGGTTATCCTTCTTCCATTGTTTCAGATCGGGCCAAGATTTTTCAGAGTAGCTTTTGGGTGGATTGTTTTAAACAAGCTGGTACAAAGCTGAAATATAGTACAGCTTACCATCCCCAAACGGATGGTCAAACTGAGGTAAAACAGAACATTGGAAACATATCTTCGCTGTTATGCTTCAGCTCATCCTCGCACTTGGGCTCGTTTTCTTTCTTGGACAGAATTATGGTATAATACTTCTTATCACACTTCGTTACGGTCCACTCTTTTTAACGTGGTTTATGGTAGAGATCCTCCAGCTCTTTTACGTTTTGAGGAACATTTGGTTAAGAGTTTTGAATTGGAGCAGTCTTTGAGGGACATAGATTTGATGTTGGGACAGATAAAAGCTCATTTGGTGCATGGTCAACAGGTGATGAAGAACAACGCAGATAAGCACCGTCGTGATATAATTTTTGCAGTGGGTGATATGGTGTATTTGAAGCTTCGACCATATAGGCTAGGTTCGGTTGCTAAGCGCTTGTGTCAAAAATTGGCTGCCAAGTATTATGGTCCGTTTGAAATAATTGAGATGATTGGGAAGGTGGCTTTTCGTTTGGCTTTACCATCAGCTTCGAAGATTCATAATGTCTTTCATGTCTTTCAATTAAAGCTGGTCTTGGGGTCTCATTATCAGGTTAATCCTTTACCCATTTTGGATTTCGATACCGATGGTTTTGTATTACTTCCAGAGACAGTTTTGGATACAAAGTATAATGACAAAGGGGTGTTAGAGGCTTTGGTTCACTGGAAAGGACTGCTATCTCATGAGGATTCTTGGGAGAGTGTTCGTGTCTTAAAGCATCAATATCCGGAGCTCAAGCTTGAGAACGAGCTTCGTTTTAATGAAGGGGGTATTGATAAGCCTTTAAATATTTATTATAGGCACAACAATATGACACGTGTGGGTGTTAATGTTTTAGAGGAGGAGTCACATGGGAAGGATGTGTCACGTGTGAACAAGGAAGAGTAAAGGGGATCTAAGAGTCAAAGCTTCATCGGAGAAGAAAGAAGACGCAGAGGAAGCTTTGGGAGAAAGAGAAGTGGATTGCGAGGTAAGCGGTTACAGATTTGTTTGTAGATTCTTCTGATTCCTTTTATTGTTACGATTCTGGGATTGTTTGTTCTTTTTAGTATAAATATGATCTCCATTATTTAGGAGAGTTATGTTGAATGATGTGTAAAAATGGTGATGTGCCATGGAAGAGATGAGCTATCATGATGTGTGATTAGCCATTTCTATTATACATTGTACTTCGTTTTGATATCAATAAAGAGATCTGAGCTTTGTTCTTATCATAACCACACAAAATCATGCATGGATCTGTTGGATGTAAAATTTATATAGTGAAAGTTTATACTCTCTAGTACTTATGGACAAATCGTCAGTATATGTCAAATGAAATATCAATTTAATATTCTCTCAGAATTTATTTGATCACGAGTATCCAAATAGTTTTATGCAGTCATTATTTGTACCCTTGAATAAACCGAATATTTGTAACAAAAAAAAGTCACTTGGAACATGTAATTTTTAGTTTAGTAGTTTGTACTAATATTTTCATAGTCTAAATTCAAATAATTTATTGTATATATTGTTAGTGTTATGAAGATCGAATTTTAGAAACTGCTGAGATCCTTGTTTGGACATTGAGGGGGAGTTTGGAAATCATCAAAGTAGTAGTTGAAGTTTATGTTGTGTGAAGTTTTGGATTCTAAAACTCAGTAAGAAAGGGAGAGATTGTTGATGTATTTTTAACTGAGTTTTAAAAAACGACATTATAGAAGACGGAGAATGAAGATGAAGCTGTTGACGCAGTTGCTGTACCAGTTCAGAGTACTACACGGAGTAGTTCAACAGAACAGATGACGTGAAGCTGAAATAAGAAAATCAGTTATGGCGGTTAATATTCAAACAAAGAAGGTTGTGAAGACTGGAAGTTTGGAGAAGAGTCTAAAAGTTTGAAAATTTTCTTTTTTTAGTAGAAAATGAAACATGAAGAGAAATTTTCTATTTCATAAAAGAAAAGGAAATTTACAAGGAGATTTGGTAATTCCTATTAGGATTAGAATTGGAACTTAGACTTGTATAACCACGACCTATTATGTATAAATAGGGGTGCTAAGATTTTGTAGAGTTTAGCACAAAAGAGCAAGAGAATTCTTAGACATTAAGGTTATCGGGTTTCTTATAAGAGACCATAATGCTTAAGAGGACTAAGGAATTTGTCTTGATAAGTTTTTAGATTGCATATAGATCCATGAATATGAGAAATTAGATAATTGTTTGAGTGAAACTTATAAGTGCACTAAACAAATTTTCTAATTAAAGAAAAATTGTTTAAAAAAAAACTTTATCTCAGTTTGTGACAGTTTCCATATATATCGACAGCTCTAACGTTTTCATATACTACCTCTGTTTTTAAATGATGAATTTTTTAGATTTTTCACACATATTAAGGAAAAATTTAATGTTTAATTATAACTACATTATTTTTTGTAATAAACAATTTTCCATAATTCTAAACCAATAGTAATTCAATAAATTTAAAATTTGCAATTAATATTTTTTGAAGTTTACAATTTTTTGTTATTTTTTATTTAAAAATATATTAAAAATCTAGAAAATACATTTTTTTGAAAGAAATTTTTTTTTTAGAACTTCATTATTAAAAAACAGAAGGAGTATGTGTGAACATTAAAAAAATCGGTAACTAGAAGTCAAAATATATAAATGAATTAGTTGTTCTTTCGGATATCAATCGCATCCCGACGCTCATAGTTTTAGATTTGAACATCTTTCACATCAAGGTGTTTCGTATCCAAATCAGACAAGGCAACCACAAAAGCTAAAATGTTTTGTCGTCTAACCTAGCCATACTTAATAGTATTCGAAATACATTTCTTTTGGTATAAGTAGTATTCGCAAGATGTATAATTAGTTATTGGGAATAAGCAAGCAACAAACAAATCCTTGCGATTGATATAATCTTGACTAGACCCATAGAGAGAATAGAATCGTATTACACTTTTTCTATGTGTTTCATCACCAATTCCATTTGATCTTATATATCAATGTCCAAAGACAATATACCACTAAGTGTCCCCATGCTAATCACATCAATATCAGTAATCACTATTAGACACTTAATAATTATTTACATTATCAACTTACTGTATAATTGACTATCAAAAGAAAAGAGTAAAGTGACAAAAAGTAACAAGATAGAAAAATGGTAAATTAAAGGGAACAATATCTACTTTAAAAAAAAGGTTGAAAATCCTAAGAACCTTTTCCATAATTGTCTTCAATTGCGGCAAAGACGGCTCCATGGAAATATCCGAGAACTTGACCCGGATGCGATTCGGGTTTTGACCCGTTCGAAGTCTGAATACAGACAAGGGATAGTGATACCACCTTCGTGGCAAAATCCATACTCTTTTTCGGATTCTTTGAGCAGCTCACCGAACAGAGGATGGTTAAAGTAAACGATGGGTACCAAAACTCTGTGACAATCGCGATCTTTTTGACCCACGTAGATCGCTAAGTGTCCCTTTGGAACCGGGTCGGGTATGTATTCGGATCCTCTCGTAGACCTGAAACGTCTGAAACTTTGCTTGAGATGTTGGCCCCAGCTTTTGAGTTTGGCGATTGGTCTCAGCTTGCAAGCTTGTCGGGTCGAGTGTATTCGGTTATATCCGGAACGTCGGATCCGAGTATTCCGAAGGATCCATCTAGAGACGCGTCTCCCGATTCTAAACCCTATGATCTTCCTCATCTTCTTATACCTAACTTAAAAAAACAGTTTTGTCACAAAGCTACACTCTTTGAGAGATATGAAAGAAAATAGAGGTTAAGAGAGTAAGACGAGACAAGGACTAACGAGTCAAATAAAGAGTGATTCATTTGAACGACAAGAAATAAAAATATCAACCTCTTTTACATTTCTAGTGATTTTCTTTGTAAGAGAGAGAAAAATAAACAATTTGGAGAAAAAAGTAATTTTCAGAATCTCCACGGAGGAGGAACACCGATGGGATAAATCGACGGCGAGAATGATGTGAACGGAAAAGGAGAAATGCAAACGTTAAAGAAGAAGAGGTCAAGAGAAGAGTTAGTGAAAGACAAAGGAATTTAAAGGAGTTTGTGGAGTCTACATAAATGAACGGTTAGATTAAGACTAAGCTTTTCGACCGTTGGATTAGATTAAAACTGCCACATTTTTTTTTTTGCTTGGCAAATAGTCCAAACCCGAAGAATCTACATTAAATATGACACGTCCATTAACCGTTAGCCTACGTTTATCATCTATGAACGTTTTGATGGGTTATCAATCACAAAACGAAAAAACTAATAGTATCAAACTATTACGGTTGTTTAGCTTATTTACGCAGATATTATTTATGGTTGAATCTGAAAAAAAAAACAAAAAACTAGCAAACAATGGCCTAAAAATAACATCTATGATCTGAAAATGTTGTCGGAGCTTCATATATACTGTTTAACTTTAAACTTTGAAGATGAAGACAATTATGCCACCACACGTGTGCTGGCCAAGTGGGACAAATTTTTGAACCTATTCGGTAACACTTACACGAGAACAAATCCCCCACCATCTTGTTTATTTATTTGTTAGTGATCATGTACTGTTTTTTTAACAGGTTAGTGCCCTAGTGATCATCTACTTGTCTGTGATTTTGATAAAAAATATACATATAATAAAAATTATAATACGAGAACAAAATGTGTACGGTGTGTCCTCTAGTTACGTTACTTGCGTACGTTTATAATTTAATATATATTAACAAGAAACTTTTTAAAACGATGAATAAAGATAGATCTAGTTTTGAGTAATTGGGGGAGATTCACGAAGCTTTTTGGAGCTAAAATGAGATGAATTTCCCGCGAATCAAAGCTGAGAAGAGAAGTTTCTATATTTTTGATTTACTTTACGGTACGCATTGTAAATTAAGATCGTGTTTCTGCTGAATTCAAGAAAATCTTTGGAAGTCTAAACAAATCAAAATAAAAAGCACATGAGAGATGAGTGATTGCACTCTGATGCCTTGAGTTTAAATATAAACATTTTGTACTTCCACACTCGCTTATTACAAACCAAACAAAAAACTAAACCGACAATACATGAAACCAATATCCAATATTCTTTGTGTTTTCAAATTTCAACCGGCAAGTTTTTTGCATATGTTTATAATAATATTTGTTTGTACTCCGTATCCTAGCTAAAAAATACAGTTATACGTTCATAATGGATATGACCAGCTGTAGAATATATTCGTTTTTCCTGTAGAGATATTTTTTGCTCATCACTGTTTCTATAAACCCATATTAAATGATATTTTATCTATTAGTCGTCACAGTTAAACGTTACAATCTACAGTAAATACTATGATTTGATCATAAGATGTTAAGCACAATTTCCGAATCACAAGAAAACAAACTGTTTCGGACCTTTCGATAATAGAAGTTCGTTCTAAACACTTCTCTCGATCGTCATCGTATGGAATCTTTCCCTTAATAAGTCCCCAACTCATCAGCGTCGTGTTTCCGTACAGTTCGTACGTACACGAACGTGTCACTCACTGGTCACCAACTCATCATCGGCTTCAAATTCAACTTAGTCGAGAGCCCAATTAAAGCTTACCAAAAATGGGCCTCAATAAAAGTCCATGATTAGAAAGGCCCATAAGCCAGTCGACCGAAGAAGCGGAGGAGGGAAGAGCGATCCTCTCGTCATCGCTACTAAATTGGTTCCATCAGTTTGAGTTACAATCAGATCGTCGCTGTACGGAGAGCTCCGGCATTGGTTCACGGCGGAGCTGGCGAGTTATCTGAGTACGGAGAGGTCACTGATCTGAATCGTTGAGGATCGGGAAATGACAGAATCGAGTCTGGATCTGCAGGAATCTGGTTGGGAAGAGCTTCGGCGGGAAGCTCGTAAAATCGAAGGCGATCTAGACGTTAAGCTCTCTTCTTACGCTAAGCTCGGCGCCAGGTTTACTCAAGGCGGTTCGTTCTTCTTCCTTTCCGCTTTGATCATGCTCTCTGTGTGTGTGTGTTTTTTTTTTTTTTCTTTCCTTGCTTGGTATGTCTACTCTTTGAATGTGGGATTACTAGTTTGTGTAATGTGATACGGATCGAGGAATCAATTTCGGTTATGATCTCTTCACTGGATTGAATTTTGATCGCCATTGTTTCTCAGTCTCTGCTCTGGTTCCCCCAAATGTTTAATTCATGTGTGGTGAATTTTATGTGCTGTAGAACGCATATATCCGAATGTATTGTATGGATTTGTCAAATTTTCGGTGGAGTAAAGCTGCAATTGGTAGTGTTTCTCTCAGATTTCATGTGTATCTGTAAATCACTCTGTAAGAAGAATTTTGTATTTTAAGCTTACGGTTTTGCATTAGCTTTCAGCTTTCAAGAATTGCATTGTTGTATCACATATTGTTTTATTTTTGGTAATGAACCATTAGAAAGTCTTGAAATGCAAAGTTCAGGTGCCTTTCTTTACCAGATTTTTATGTTTTGGTGTCAGGGTATGTTGACGCTGGGTCTCCAACCGTTGGATCTGGAAGATCATGGAAGTCCATGGAGATGGAAATTCAATCGTTGCTTGAGAAGTTGTTGGATATTAATGATTCCATGAGTAGATGTGCTGCATCTGCTGCACCCACAACATCGGTTACTCAAAAGCTAGCAAGGCACAGGGATATACTTCATGAATATACCCAGGTTTTCTATAGCTAAGCCCCTTCACCTAAATTTCTTTGTTTTTTTCATAGTTTGAGTGAAATTTTGGAGTAACTGCAATAATATATCGGGGATCTTAAACTTGACAATTCTGATCTCAATGTTACTAATGCAACAATCTTCAGTTCAATACCTTTGTAGTATAATGCATAAGGTAGATAAGTTAATAGATGTCTTTGCATAAAACACAGTTTTGGTACTGCTATCCACTGTTTTGTTACCATGCATCCGAGATTCAGTGATACAAGCTTAGTAACTGCAGTCCCATTTCTCGTAAAAGGCAAAAGCCTTTGCACCAGTGTGGCTTTTGTTTAGTGATACTTATGTTCCTGTAGTAGTAAGACGTTATACGTATTATCGGACCTATATTCTCTCCTATAATGTATTTTCATGTAAATTTCTAGGAGTTTCGAAGAATAAAAGGAAATATAAACTCGATGAGAGAGCATGCTGAGCTTTTGAGTTCTGTCAGGGATGACATAAGTGAATATAAGGTATTGAGTCTCCTCTATCATTTTAGTTTAGAAAATGAAAATTCTTATGATTGGAGATGCACATTCCGTCTATGCTCACATTTTGATTGAAAGTTGGGTTCTATTTTTGCTTCTGCAGGCTTCTGGTAGTATGTCACCAGGTGTGCAAGTGTTAAGGGAGAGAGCTTCAATCCATGGAAGTATATCCCATGTAAGATACTTTATGTAGTCATGGCTCTTGTAATCTGAGTGGCTCTGTTAATAGCCCTCTTTATAATGTAATTCGTATGATGATGTTACGGAGAATTTGGCTGCAGATTGATGAAGTCATTGGTCAAGCTCAGGCAACAAGATCAGTTCTTGGCTCTCAACGATCTCTGTTTTCAGATGTTCAAGGAAAAGTAAAAAATCTCGGAGACAAATTCCCAGTGATTCGTGGCTTACTTGGTATCTCTATCAACCTCTATATGATATCTTCAACTAATCTCATTAACCTTTTATTATCCTTAAGCAACTTTTGCTTTTTCCAATTAAATAGGTTCAATTAAAAGGAGACGTTCTCGGGACACACTTATTCTCTCCGCTGTTATCGCTGCTTGTACGTTGTTTCTTATCATCTACTGGCTCTCAAAATAAACAGTATGTTCATACACCTAAACTATAAAAACGACTTTGCCTCGGCATCTCTAGATCGATTTTTCCAAGTTTTTCTTTCTTGCTTTAGTGTTTTTGCCATTTTGTTGGGTTATGTGTTTGTAGGACAATATTACGCCGTGAATTATATAAACGAAGTTTGGACCCAAAAAAAAGGAATTATATAAACGAAGTAAAATTCGAAAACTCATTTTTCACAACATCATAAGGTCAATCCATGTGACATCATTCAGGTACTCGCTTTTTTTACCACACGCGTATATACTTCAATGGTCCAACATACAATGTGGTCCAATACACACCATCATCTGTTTTATTATGTTAGATTTTTCTTACTCTCAATCTCTTAGTTTGGTCCTCTCGACCACAACACTTGTACGAAAAAGTAATCCAACTCATAAATCGATCTTTCAGCTTACATTTACATCCACTCAGGTTATAATATCTAAAGGCCTCGCTCTATTTATTTTGGGTGGGGATACACTTCACTAATGATGATCCAGTCCTTGTATCTACTACACTGTCTATATGTCCTACATATAGTTTTAAGAAGTGCTAATCAATGTGGTTCGTTCCGGTTTAGAGATATTGTGGTGGGCCAAAGCCCACATATTAACTTGACCTGGCTTCGTCAATAGCCAGGCCGGATTGACTTTTCTAAGTTTTCGACCCTAAAAGATATGGTCAAATGTGGACCTATCAAAAACAATTTGGATTAAATCGGGTTAGTCCATTGTAATATCTATAATCCGATCTAAGAATAGATGGATATAGTCTCGTAGAAGATATAGGCTAAACGAGGAAAGTAACAAAGATTTACTTCTACGTATGATTCGTTAGCTAGTACTAATTATAGTTTGAATATTGTTTTTGGAGGGGGAGATTGTAATTTAGCTTTTGGCTTTTTGCTTTACATTGGCTGGACATAGGACTAGGAATCAGAGGCTCTTTTTTAAATAAAAGCTTGTTAGATTCTGCGCTTCCCAATGGGAGACCGTTTCTTACGAATTATCAGACAATAAAACACTCGAAAGGATCAGAACAGGTTCAGTTCCTCTTTTTGGTTAAAAGTGAAAAAATAATCATTATAATTTTTGTAAAGACAGTTGATATATGGTGTCTATAGTATAGTACCAATTAACAATTGAACCATCACCTGTATTCGATAACTCACGGATCGGGGGTACAAACAATTAGGAACAATCGGACATATGAAACTCATAGAACTATTCTTCTATGTTTGTTAAGACTCATAATTTTGTTCGAAATAAAATCTACCGAGATTTTTATCCGAGATTTGTAATGCTTAATATTGAGTTGTACTCATTGTTAAATGCACAACATTATTATGTTTGCATTTTATCTTAATTTCTGAAAAAGTTTTTTTTGGGTTGTTGATTGTAACTGTCAACTCAAAACCTTAGCGGTATATTTTTCGTTTGTATGTCACGTTTGAGTGTACGATTTGCAAATGATGTTATGTCAAATACTGAATGTGTCTTTAATGTAATAAAAAAATATTAAAGATGTAAACGCATACATAAATGCCAAAAAGAAAAAAAGAGGCAAGTTATCGTTAATGTCGCCAATGCAATAAACACCTTAATATTGTTGAAATAGTATGGTCAAACTATTAAATGGTAAATTAAAAATAACTAAATTTGAAGATATATACTATTGAACATAAACTAATGAGATTTTATGATTGATTGACGATGTGCATTCCTTGATGATTATATATCAAAAAAAGGAAGTGCAGTACTTCAATGTTCATTGATCAGAGATGGAATCGGGGACTCATCTAGTCATATTTTGCATTCTTGCCTTGATTAGGCTTCGCTGAAATGTAGGACTAGGCATCAAAAGATTTAATAACATAACTATATCTATCCATTACAAATATGTTTTTTAGAAAAAGAAAAGAATATATAATATAGAGGGAGAGAGAGGGCTTTAATATGTCCAATTTGGCATGTTGCTGTGCCCTAACAAGGAAATGTGAGGAGAGAAAATAATGCACGTGGCAGAGAGAAGCCTGCGACATAACGACAAAGAGACGGACCATAGGGTCGGAGCCGAGGAGCCTGGACGGTCCATAAACATGCTTAACCTATTAGCCTACATGACTCTACCCTATGAGCTATGACCTACCTACTCTCTCTCTAGCTCTCCACTCCGTACTCTTCTTTAATTTTACTTTTCTACTCGTTGCAGTAAAATTACTGTAGACAATTTAAATACACATTCATACATCCTTGAGTTAAAACAAAACAAAAAATATTCATACGTCCATATATACACATAGGCTAGGTGCTAAAGGGGCACGCACATATTTAGTTTATTTTTCATTTAAACTTGTTCTTTAAAAAAAAATTAAATGTACACAAAATAATATTTTCTTCGTTTTAATTTTATATAGAATTGAATTTGTATTCTAGTAGTTTTCATTGTAGTTGCACGATATCAAGATACGAGTTTAATCGACTGATTTTTTCGTAGTTGGTGATAATTATGGCTTTGATTAATACCATCGCTTACAAGATCTAATAACATATGCATACATGAAACATCTACATATGACCAAAACATATTGTATTGTGTTAGTATTGTCAAAGTGTCAACATTCCAAATTTATATTCAAATAATTCATATTGTTATCAAAACAATAATACATGTGAACATCGTTCTTTTTCACTCACTTTTAGAGGTTGAATCCAGTCGTAATTTTTGTTTTACCCACACTGTCGCTTTCCTTGATATCCGAGAATTTGTTACTCCATAATTTACTGAGGCCAATTATATAAGAATTATGTAGAAAGCGGAATCTTACAAATCCCATTTGCTTTTAATAATTTTATGAGATTTTCAGAATCGTAGTTTTGTATGAAAAGAAGATAGAAAATAGAACTGGAGAAACCCTATAGTCTTCATATCTGATACCTTTTTGAAGCACAGAACAAGTAAATGCTTTATTCACACATATTTATGTATGTATATAGGAATATAAATATCCGATTCAAATATTATACTTTGAAAAGCCATTATTCTTTGTTCTGCGCAACAGCCCATTTCTAACTCATCCTTGGCAAGTAGCAAGCTTAGGCACAGTTTTTGTTTTATTTTTTATTTTATTAACAACCGAGTTTCTGATCTTAGATGCGTACATACTTTTACTCCGGAACTAGAATGCTTCATATTACTGTATATTCAAGATAGAATAACGAAAATACTTCCTAATATCGATGTATATTGCCTTTGTGGAAGAAATATATGAATAATAGATCCAACCTAATCAAATTGGATCCATGTATCTAAAATTACGTAGCAAGAATATACTCAATGAGAAGTAAACTGTCATGTAACACAGTTTTAGTCGGTGATGATAAATTTAGTGTTAGTAACCCACATTAAATTTATGAAATGATATATTAATTATAATTGTCAACATATGTTGCTATTTCTTATGTAGTGATGGGCTTTGTCTATTTTTTTTTGTATATAACTTGATTAGTCTCTATTGATCTCTAAAGACAAATGATGGTTGACTTATATATCGACACCAATATTTACCCTCAAACATGTGGGGTTCAGTTTATACCTTTACAATTTGAATGTTTGTGCAAAAAAACAAAATTAATATATTAGTATTAAGTATATCTCCGCTGATCATCTTGCGAAATGTATAAGAGTTCGCGGGTTCTGTTTCTCCTAAGTTTGAGAGTTTCTGATTGGCTCTCTCTAAAAGAAAATTTCTATCCGTAAACTAATATATAGAGTTTGATTGACAAAAAAAATAAAAAATAATATACTATTATCTAGAAAGGAGAAAGTCCCCAGACAATCTATTATGTACACACCATTTGAAGAATTAAGTTCATTTTAATCAATGGATAGAAATAAATTGATCATAACATCATTGGCAAGTTAGTTTACTTTTTCGAAAAGTAAAAACTCAAAAGAATTATTTCATAATCATGCATATATATGAGAAGTGGAGAGTATGAATTATTGCTTCAATTAAATTGTAAGTACTTTCTCAATAGATGTACAAATAGATTGGGGGTTTATGGCAAAAGCTTTTCTAAACCAATCAGAAGAGAAAAGAATAGGGAAATGTCAATGTCACATATGATCTCAGTACACACATGCATGCATGTATATACACATATAAATTCCAATATCTATACATACTTACATTTGTGTACGATCTCTGAACTCCCATTGCCCAAATTGCGACAAAAGTGTGGGCTAACCCTAACATTATATACGTTTCTAGTAAAGTATGATCAGACCAACAATTTCAACTTTTCCTTATTACAACCAAAAATTATGCACGCCTTAATACTCAAAACTTCCGCCTTTATAATTGCGTCTTTGGTCGACCTTACCTATATATATATATATATATATATATAGGTATAACTACTTATGTTATTTTGAGGCAAAAAATACTAGTTGCAATATTTCAGGGCTTGATTCTTCATATGTAATTATTAAGTTATTATGAATTTACATATAATAATGTGATTTGCGGTTACTGGATGTTATGTGTTTCAAACCAAATTAATTTTGCAAGTAAATTACGCAATATTAACCAAATTAACCACTTGAATGTTCTTTTGAGGCAAAAAAATACTATTTGCAATAACACGATTGATTTTACATTACATAATCTAATTCACGAATTTTCGGATTCCTAGAAAACAGTAAAATAACATTTTCATTGACATACAAGGAATTAATTTTAATTGGTTGGACAAACATAGATACATAGCATCATTTCGCAAGTAGATGCATAGATATTTTCACAGACATCTCTACTTGAAATGAGAATGGAATATTTTTAAAAAAACATATGTAGGTTTGACATTAATTACGTGTGGAGTTTTGTTCGTGGCTTTCACCAATATGGTATTTCTATATATACGTACATATACATGGCGCTTTTAAAACTATCATTGAGAAACAATACATTAGTATATTTGTTGTTCCCTTTTTTAAGTCTTGGTTAATTTAACCGAAAATTTATAGTCTACTGATTTATATTAGTATTGCTGCTTTGTTATTATTTGGATTCAAGTTTGATAGTGTGCGTAACTGAGTTATAAAAAAATCTTGATTAACTTATAATAGTACATTGATAATCAGCCGGTTTACTCGAAAGTTTCAACTACATCAACTACATATATAGCATTATTTTACTTTCGCTTTCACGGAAAGTCTAGACTTGGATGATTCCAAATATTCAAATGAGGGGAAAAACAATCATATAATTGACTAAAAAGCTAATGATAACCAATCAATAAAAATGGAGCATCATGTTTATCTCTACATATACATACATGGTACATACAAACAAAGTATGTTTCTTAATGTGTTTGATAGGACAGAAATTGAAATTAATATATTACTAATAAATGAAATTAAAAATAGAAAAGGAATTGTATAGAGAAACGAGAAAAAGTAATGGCAGTGGTAATTAAGGAATGACAACAACGGGTGAAGGAAGCGACGCTTAATCACTCCCATGCACACGTCCCTTTCTTCCCCCCACCTCTGCCGCCCTCTCTCTCTTCTCTCCTCTCCTCTCCTCTATCTCTTCCTCCATTGGGAACTGCGAATTCTATGTCAAACCATTAAAACTTTTTCTCTTAAATATTTTAAGCTTCGCCGTTTCTAAACTTACTTACAAACACATTACATGTGTACATATACATATGTCATCACGTGCAACCCCAACCCCAAAGCCTAAGCTCGCGAATCTTCTAATATGCCTCAATCGTCCCTTGTTCATACTACACCTTACTCCTAAGATTTCAAATTGTGAATAGATCATGAAGTGGTTTGTAGTTTAGTGATCATCGCTATATTGATCGAATCTCTTCTTTAACAAAAAAAAAAAAAAAAACTGATCGAATCTCATACTTTTGTCCAAAGTTTTTTTTTTTTTAATATAATTTATGATGGTAGCTATAGATTTTAAATTATGGTAAAAAAATTATGTTCTATTATATAACAACATAAATACCAATTTCAAATATACTTAAACAAAATTTTCATATATTGGGATATTCTTTTAATTGTATAAACCAAAATTCAATTCATTGCAAATTTAGATTTGTAATTGTTTGAGATCAGATGGAAAAAGGTCCATCTTTAAGCGATAATAACCTTAAACTGTTTTGTCACCAGTCTTGTCTCCTTGTGACCACAAGGTCATCTTAGAGGTACAACGGAATAGTATGATTAATGTCTACGTTTTCTAGTAAGGGTGAGACCGCATGGTCAACCGAGTTTCTAATACAGGCATTATAAAAGAAATTCTATTATAGGATGTTGACAACATAGATTTAATAATAACTCGCATCCTTTGATTAAGAGTGTGTTATTACGATCTTAGTTAAGAGTTTTTCTGTTAAAATAAAAAATATCTGTAATAATATAGGTGATAAGAAATTGACAGTTATATTCATTGTCAATTTTGTATTGGTAATCTATAAAATTAAAGACTTGTGTAACTAGAAATAGACTTGGAGTATTATTTTAGATTCTCTTACCATCTGGCATTTTGATTAAAGTATACAAAACAATTCACCAAAGTTGTAACTTAATAAATAAAAACAAAAAGTGCGGTATAGCGTGGTTCAACTATCATGTTGCAATATGATTTAAGAAAATATGGAAAACATTATTTGTGTAAAAAGGAACTACGTACGTGCTGTTGAAACGATTACACCAAAATTATATGGTGTTTAGTGTACCGTTTCAAAACTTAAAAAAAAAAAAAACGACGCATGTTTTATTTTATCGAGTATACAAATTTTTTTAATCGGCCACATGAATTAACAAAAAAAATTAGTTACATGTTATAGTTATTAGTTTATTATACACCGTTGTATTTATTACAGTTACCATTTAATTTTTATTCGATTTGTTTTTTTCTATTCTCAACTAACCAAACTCATTCCATCTATTTTGCTTTGTTCACTTCCGCTCATTCCATTATTACTATTCAAAATCTAAATTTTGTATATTTATATAACCCAAAGGAGAATTTCTTAACAATACTTTGTATAGGTAAATGGAAATTTAATACACAATATTATCCAGCTATAATAATTAATGTAATTAGATATATAACTAAAAAAAATTATTAGAAGACGACCTAGAGGCTAGAGTTAGAGCCTTGGTTGTTTTTACCCTCTAATATATTAATATCTCCTTTCCCTTCTCTCTCCTTTAACCTCTTCTCTCTCTATATCTTCCTTTGTGGTATATAATACACAGCAACCCAACAATCAAGAAGATCAGATCATGGTGGGGTTTTTTATTTTCTCCTTATCAAGAATCCTCTGATCAGTCAAATACCCATCAATCAATCAAATCCCCAAACACTCCCAAAAAAGATCAGCTTCCAATTTTTTTTTCCCTCTTCTTACAAAAAAAGATGTCTATGTCTATGTCTTCCCCTTCCTCAGCTGTTTTTTCACCGGACCACCTCTCTCCTTCCGACCATCTCTGCTATGTCCAATGCAACTTTTGCCAAACCATTCTTGCGGTAAATAATAACCTCTCTTCGATAATTCCTCATTTTTCTCCTTCATCTTCCCATCTTCTTGATCTATATGTATAGGGGTTTCTCATTCAACTGTTTCTTGTGTGTCTTTACAGGTTAATGTTCCTTACACAAGCTTGTTCAAGACCGTAACTGTTCGATGTGGTTGCTGTACCAATCTCCTCTCGGTGAACACGAGACTTGTCCTCCCAGCTTCTAACCAGCTCCAGCTCCAGCTCGGTCCTCACTCTTACTTCAATACCCAGAATATTCTGGTACTTAACAACATTTAAATACATAATGTTATATATATATATAGGGTCTCTCACCTAGCTTATATATTGGAAGTATGTATCTCAAGCCTCAAGGATATATATGTTATTGTAGGAGGAGCTGAGAGATGTACCGTCTCACATGAATATGATGATGATGAATCAACATCCTAATATGAATGACATACCATCTTTCATGGATCTTCATCAACAACATGAAATTCCTAAAGCACCACCCGTTAACCGCCGTAAGATACTATTTCTCCTCACTTTTAGGATTTGTCAACTTCTTTGCTAACCGTATTTATAATTTGGTTGTGATGATGAATCACCATTAAGACATGCATACCTTTTCTTATTTAACCGTCACTGGATCTTGTTCAAACCCTAGCACCATTGAATTATGCATAGGAAGAGACTTAAGAGATAGTTTTTGTATATTTAAAATATTCATCGACCCAAGACCTTTTGTATGTGTTGATTGTCTACATATCCTGGATGGCTTTTAGCGTCTGTAAACATTAAAGTGACGATAAAAAAAAAGGGGAGATAGATTCATGGATCCCCCGGAAATCTAGCTAAAGAGAAAGAATCTATGTAATATGTTAGAAGATGGGTTTGTCTTTAAAAACATGATGAAGTGATGATGGGTGAGAGAGAGAAAGTGTTTGTGAGAAAGAAAAAAGACAATGAAAGTAGTTTTAATGAATGTTTGTCTCTTTCTGTCTGAGTTTTTGTTTTTTCGCTTTGTTTTTGCCGTTGAATTTCGCCATTGCCAGCTCCAGAGAAAAGACAGAGAGTCCCATCCGCATATAACCGATTCATCAAGTGAGTCTTGTTTATTTTTTACCATTATTCATATTCTAATAGTAATTGTGAAACATTTATATATTCTTTGTCACGTCTTTATTTTAGGGAGGAGATCCAACGCATCAAAGCTGGTAACCCTGATATAAGCCACAGAGAAGCCTTTAGTGCTGCTGCCAAGAATGTAAGAAACTTAATTTTTCACATCCCATAATTATATATTGGTTGAAATCAAATTTACTAACCAAAAGACACCAACCACCTTGGTAATCCATACTTACATATACACATACATATATCTAGTTCAATATAAATATATATTTAAAAAACGCTAAAAACTAGTTAAAAGTTCCATTTCTAGGGATTTTCTGTTTCCCTTTACTAGAGAAATTAAGCCATTGATACTTCTAACATCACAACTTAATTAGATTGCAGGGGGAAACTAGGGTTTGGTTTAATGTATGCGTATATACTTGCTTGTATATAGATAATATAGTCATATGTAGGTATAGCTGAGATTAGGAGTAAAGAATTTTGTCGGGTTATAACACAAGTTGATATGTGTCTTGTACGTATGTTGTTTATGTGTAATGCAGTGGGCCCACTTCCCCCACATACACTTCGGGCTCGTGCCAGACAATCAACCCGTGAAGAAAACCAACATGCCCCAACAGGTAAACCCTAATATGTCGACATACCTTACATCTTTAATACAATATATACTTATATGTGTATATATTTATATATATACAATAATTCCAATTGACTTTGATCGTATCTTAAACATGGTGTATATAGGATGGAGAGGATAACATGGTGATGAAAGAAGGGTTCTACGCTCCTGCGGCTAACGTTGGTGTGACTCCTTACTAAAGATAAATATAATCGACAAGTATTTGAGAAATTGAAATCCAATTTCATAAGGTTTATGATGTCCAAAAGTTGGGTTTCTTTTTCTTTCTTGAACTTATATAAATTATATATATGCATGTGTTTTTCTGTTGTTGTAATCAAAATCTTGCTAATTAATGGGATTTCTTATGTTAATTTTCATTTGTAGTTGTACAATTAATTAATTTACCATAAATTTTTCTTACTTTTACTCAGACACGAATTTTAAAATTATTGATTTTAACCAAAATTTCTTTTTAATTTTTACACCATCGATCGCCACAATTAAAAGAAAACTCAGTGAAAATTATTACTATCACTTAATCCAAAAGCTTTTTTCATCGAGGACGAATATATTTACTAGCCCTGGGATAAAAAACCGAACCAGTTTTTCCGAACCGAACCGAATCAGTTTTTAGGCTTTTTGGTTATTGGGAAGAAACCAATCGGAAGAGATTTTAAATTTGTTCGGTTATTGCCTCGGTTCGGTTCAAATATAACCGATCGAAAAACTGAAATTTTAACCCTAAGTATATAAGCCAAATAATCCTAATCGACATTAGACCAAACTCACCAAAGATGTATAGTTGTATACACTCTCCGTCGCAAACTCAATCTCTCCCACTGCTATGGCGATTTCATCTTCTTTTTCAACATTTATCACTAGTCTTTCGTCGTCTTCTTCTACATCTTCTCTCGTTTTCTTCTTCCTTCCTCTCCCGTTTTCTTCTTCCTTGTTCTTCTATCTTCTTCTTCCTTCTTCTTCAGCGTCTTCTTCCGTTTTCTTCTTTCTTCTTCTTCCATCTTCTCATCTTTTCAGATCTTGGAGGAATGAAGGAGGAAGGAATCTGATTGCAAGGCGGCACGTACTTTTTTCTTCATCGTTGCTTAGAGTCGCCATAGCCAATGCTCATCGTTTGCGGCCGCTCATCACCCGCCGCTCAAATTAGGGTTGTAACTGAAAATTCTAATTGATTTTGGGTGTTGGGTTTGGGGCTGAAGAATTTTATATTTGTTTATGGACTTTTAAACCCAAAATAATTTTGGTTTTGAACCTGAAATTTTCAAAAAAATATTATTAAAGTAAATTCCATTATTTTCGGTTTTTAATTTTAAAACCGAAATTAATCGGTTTTTGAACCGAACCGAACTGCAATCTATATCGGTTACTTTCGAAATAGATTTCAAATTTTGAAATAACCAAAAAATCGATTAAACTGGACCGAACCAAACTCGCAGGGCTAATATTTACGAATAAAGATAAAGTGTCAATTTACAAACTGAGGAAATCTCATTACATCGCAAACTTAAACTTCACAAGCATTTGCTTCCCGGAAACATGTAACCATGCGAATCTGCTCAAATTTCTCCATCCAAAATCTGATTCTTGAGATGGTTTTATTGGGAGATAATATCTTCTTGCTTTCTCAATAGGTTAAATTTTGTTGGTCCAATGGTTTTATAATGATTTTTAATAAACAGTATACTATTAAATAAGAACTTGGACATGTGTTAATCGTTGCGGATAGAGGGAGTAGAATAACTTTAGAAATATTTATTTTGAAAAATCAAAATTCAGTGATAGCAATAAGCTAATCTAAAAGTAGCAAATCCAGTGATGCGTTTTCGTTTTTTTGGGTGCAAGTCTAGTACTGATGAATTAAAGTAGCAAATCAAACAAAAATGACTTAAATCAATAATAAATAAATAACAAACAATAGTAAATGGGTCAAGTGACTATGTGTTATTAGGCCTACTTACAAGTCGGTCCATTAAGTTTAGTGACGAGTTTTCTTAGCAATTGGTAGGCATTTATATTAAACATTTTAAAGAGAAACATTTATTTTGTAAGATATTACATAAAATGTTATTGATTTAAATAATAAATTAGAAAATTCATTAAGGGTAAATATGGAATATGAATATACTTATATACATGTATCCAAATAACTTCTATAATTAATTCTTTACTATTCATATAACAAAACATCATTAAATAATTTTAATTTAATTATAAAAACTAAAATATCCATGTAATATTTCACAATTAATAGTATATATATTTAGAAGATTTTGTTAAGATTTAAAATTATGATTTCCTATCATCTTTGTTTGATATTTTTGTTTAATTGTTTTGAATCATCGTATAATACATAAAATTAATAAAACTTTAGATTTTTTTCTGCATTTGTCGTGATTCGGATTTTGAAAAACGGACATGTATTACTGAACCAATGAGAAAAAATTGTGTGTTTAACGTCTTATATCGGTTAAAAGTTTTAGACAATGATTGAGAGTCATATTATAAATAAAACCAAAATGAATCTAAATTTGAATAAGCAGGAAGCTTAACTTAACAAGCATCTAAATTTAAAAATTTGTATTCGGTTTAATTCGTAACTATAGTCGAACCGATTGATTACACCAAATATAATAAATTTTAAACTTTTAAATAGTTTAAAATATTATGAACATTTACACATATAAAAAGTTTAAAATATCACGGGACGGGGTTATATTGCAGGACGATTTTATGTTGACATTAATATAAATTAAAAATATCATTAACTCGGTGACATAACACGGGTAAATCATCATTTTATTATTTTGTTAACACCATCAATATTAGAATATTAGACATATCTAATTAAGTTGATTAAATTATGATTATGTAAAATCAAATTATCCCGCGATATACCGCGAGTTAAATTCTAGTGGTGATCAAGAACCGATGATGATAAGTTGATTAATATCCTTATCAATCTCTCATAAGCACCGGATCTCGAAATCTACCAACGGAAACTCAAATTAAAACTATGAACTTGAAAGATTAAAAGAATAACTTTTCTTTTATTGATTTAGAAACTACTCAAAACTAAATCTCTTTCTCAAGTTCTTATTGAACAACTCTCCATAGACCTCCTATTTATATAGAACTAAGCACCTCCTAATTCTATTAGGAAAAAAAACTTCTAAATCTTATCTAAATCTACTTATCTAGATATTAGTTATATTTTCTTTCCTCTTTATCTCTTATAGCTTCTTCTAGAAGGAGATTACTTCTTCCTCAAGTAATAGAATTATCCAACATTCTCCCCCTTAATTCCAACTTGAACTCCGAGAGGCTTGATCTCTTCTACTCCGATTAAACTCCTCATCTCTTTAAGCTTGATTTTTGCCAATGGTTTAGTAAGTATGTCCGCCTTCTGCTCTACGCCGGAAACATGCTCTACCTCAATTTGCCCATTCTCCACTCACTCTCGGATGAAGTGGTATTTAGAAAGTATGTGCTTACTCCTTCCATGAAACACCGGATTCTTGGTAAGAGCAATGGTCGGCTTGTTGTCGATTT
The DNA here is from genome assembly GCA_900406565.1 of Turritis glabra. Classification (NCBI taxonomy): domain Eukaryota; kingdom Viridiplantae; phylum Streptophyta; class Magnoliopsida; order Brassicales; family Brassicaceae; genus Turritis; species Turritis glabra. The sequence goes on from OVBN01000025.1 coordinate 405,389, forward strand.
TTAGTATGACCTTCTCGTCTATACAAATAATCTCGTCCTTAAGGCATATAGCTTGCTATTGGGCTTCCGTTGCTGCCATAAACACAACTTGACATGAGGATAATGCGACGGTGGGTTGCTTTTGCGAAGTCCATGTGATTGGTGACGAACCAAGGTAGAAGATGTGACCCGAAGTGCTTCTACCATCATCAACATCGATATTGTGACTACTATCACTATATCTGATGACTCTCTTTGACACGGCTCTCTTGAATTTCAAGCCTAAATTAGTCGTTCCTTTTACATACCTTAGCACGTGTTTAAGAGCTTGTCCATGCAACTCTCTCGGGCTTTGCATATACCGGTTTAGAACTCCTACAGCAAACGCCATATTGGGTCTCGTATGAAGAAGATACCTCAAATACCCAATGGCTCTTCTATATTCTGTGGCATCGATCTCTTGTTCATGCTCAGCCTTTGAGATCTTTAAACTTGACTCCATTGGCACGTGAGTCAAATTACACGAATCCATCTTGGTATCTACGAGTATTCCTTGAGCATAGCTTTCTTGTTTTATTTGAATTCCATCGGCTCCTTGAATATCTTCTATACCAAGATAATATGTTAATTTTCCAAGATCCGACATCTCAAACTCTCTTGACATATCTTTCTTGAATTGATCAATGACCTTTCGTGTAGATCCTATTACAAACAAGTCATCGACATAGATGGCCACAATCAGGATGTTGTTTTCGGTTTTCTTGAGATATACCGACGACTCTTTCACACATCTTTTAAAGTTCATCTTTTTCAGGACGTGATCAAGCTTCACATTCCATGCTCTAGAAGCTTGACGTAGACCATATAATGCCTTATAAAGTATATATACTTGATTCTCTTTTCTTTGTTTTATGAAGCCTTCGGGTTGGCTTACATAGACTATCTCGTTTAGCTCTCCATTCAAGAATGTCGTTTTAACATTCAAGTGATGTATCTCCCATCCGTTTGTGGGTGCGAGTGCTATAAGTAGCCGTATCGTTTCGATCCGTGCCACAGGTGCAAAGACTTCATTGAAATCTATACCTTATTGTTGTACATAACCTTTTGCCACAAGCCTCGCTTTGTACTTATTCACCGAACCATTTGCTTTCCTCTTGATCCAATAGATTTCACTCCAACTGGTTTTTCAACGAGCTCTCATGTCTTATTTCTTGTGATGGAATTCAGCTCCGCTTCCACCCATTCTTGCAATTCTATGGTTTCTAAGAGGTTTTCCGGTTCTCTGTCTATTGTTAACAAAAGCCTCTCGCCCTCTAGATTAGCTAACAGAACATAATCATCAAGATACCTTGGTTTGTTAATCGCGCGACCGTATCTTGTCACGGTCTGTTGATTTTGTGCTCTTTAATTTTCACCTTCATCAACATTCACGTCTTCTCCTTCTTCGCCTTGGTCTACAGCTTCTTGATCCGGATTATGATCATTGTTAATGTCTTGAATAACATCGTGTCCGTCTGTTTGTGTTGTTTTAGACAACCAGCCTTTTTCTCGTCAAATAACACGTCCCTACTTACCATTACCTTCCTTGTAAGTGGATTGTAGAGGCGGTATGCTTTGGAACCTGGTTCCGCTCCAAGATTAATGACACTTCTTGACCTGTCATCTAACTTCTTTAAATGCGGTCCCGTGATTTTTGCATAAGCAACACATCCAAAAACCCTTAAATGTTCGATGTTGGGTTTCTTGAACCACAATATTTCATACGGGGTCTGACCTTTTAGCACTTTTGTGGGAACTCGATTAATGATATAGGTTGAATGACGTACGGCTTCTCCCCACATATCATTCGGAATCTTCATAGCTTTAAGCAAGCTTCTTGTCATCTCCATTAGTGTTCGATTTCTTCTTTCGACCATACCATTCTGTTGTGGTGTATAAGGTGCGGTTAGATGCCTAGAGACTCCATTCTCTTCGCAAAACGATTAAAATCAGCTAAGGTAAACTTTCTTCCTCTATCGGTGCGAAAGGTTTTAATTGACTTGCCGGTTTGTTTATCCATAAAACTTTTAATCCTTTTAAACCGATCGAATGCTTCACTCTTCTCCTTCAATAACAACGTCCACATGTGTCGTGAGAAGTCATCTATTAAAACAAAAATATATCGGTTACCTGCAAGGGTTGGTGGTGATATAGGTCTGCACAAGTCTCCGTGAATCAACTCCAATGCTTGTGTTGCACGGAATATGGCTTTAGTTGGGAACGAAAGTCTTGTTTGTTTCCCGGCTAAACATGCATCGCACACCTCTATCTCATGTAACACTTGCGGCATCCCAACGACCATATCCTTTTTCACCATGTTATTTATAACACCAAAACTTATATGTCCCAGCTGAGCATGCTATGTCCACGTAGCTTGGTCATCTTGAATGAAAAGACACTTCGGATAGCTTATCTCCATTGGTGTTTTGTAGAGACGGTTTGTAGACCTTATGACTCGTACTAATAGCCTTCCGTTTGTATCACATAGAGTTAAGATGTTCCCTTTCATGTTCACTTCACACCCATTCTCCGTTGCTTGTCCAAGACTTATAATGTTGTGTTTTCGATACGGTATAAAGTAGATTTCCTTGAGTTCTCTCCTCTCGCCAGTCTTACCCACAAAAACGATAGAGCATTTCCCAACAATGTTGACATACGAGCTGTAACGCCCGTCTCCCGGAAAGTGGAATGTTGACGTGAAGTATATATATATGAGGTATATATATATATATGTCAATATGTCTTGGATCCGTTAAGTCCGTGATAAATGTGTTTTCTCGCTGTTAAGGCTTTTAATCTTAAGAGATCCAGAAAAAACATTTATCGAGCGGAAAAATCGAGTTTTGGAGCGGTTGGTGGGTGTGGACCCCACGTGACGGTTTTTAAGTCAAAAAATGGCTTAATTAATTCTTTCTTTTTTTTCTTCTTTTCTTCTTTCTTGCGTTCTTCTTCTTCTTCGTGGGAAGTTGCAGAGAAAGAGAGAGAGGGGGAGAGAGTGAGAGAGAGTTGGAGAGAGTGAGCTTGTGAGCTTGTTCTAGAGAAGAAGAGCAAGGGGGAGAGGTTTGTAGCTTACCATGAGAGTGAAAGGAGAGGGAGATCGAACTTGCTAAGGCGTGGGTGGAGAAGAGAGTCATCCTTGAGCTTGTGGAGCTGTTCTTGAGCTGAATCTTTCAAGGATCTAAGGTGAGTGCGCGACCATGAGCTTATCTAAGCTTCTGAGATGGTTTTGTGTGGTTTTGGTGATGTTTGGGATAGATTCTTGTTAAATCCTTGGTTTGTGTTGCTTGTTTCCTTATGTTATGGGTTGGGTTTGAGCCTAATTGCTTGGGGGAAACAAGGATTGAGGTGGGAAGGGGTCGATTGTTGTGAGAAGGGGAGAAACAGGTCGGGATCAGATTTTGGTTGCAGGTGAGCTTCTGAATCAGTTTGTAGAATCGGTTACAGACCAACTTCAAGTTCTGAATCGGTTTGTGGAATCGGTTGCAGACCGATCCCAAGACCTTCAGTAGAGAGCTTCTGAATCGGTTTGTGGAATCGGTTGCAGACCAATTTCAAGTTTTGAATCGGTTTGGTGGATCGGTTGCAGATCGATCCAGAGACTCTTCTGCGCGTCATTTTTTTTCCTTCTTTTTGACGGCTTGGATCAGTTCCAGTTCGATCCCTGTTGTTGAGTTAGGTTTCTTGGGTGTTTATGTTGTTTGTTTGAGCGGTTTGTGATCTCTTGCTTGTGTGTATAGCTCGTAGTTGGGAGGACCGTCTCACTAAGTATTTTTGTTAATACTTACGCAACTCTTCATTTGTTGCAGGTAAAGATAAAGTGTGATCGTGGAATCAAGGCAATGAGGAGGAGGATGATTTAGGACTCGTTGTTGTGTTGTTGGTCGTATTTTTTATGTTTAATTAATTACAAGTTTATATTGACGTTTTATGTCGAGTTAAAACGTATGTTTGAATTGAATGGTGTTATTGTGGTAATTTCGTTATGGGAGTATAGTTAATATGTATAGGCGTATTAATTATTATTATTATTAAAAAAAAAACGGGTGCGGTCGTTTCACGAGCCATCACCAAACTTCACTTTTTCTTTGATGTTTTCGTCTAAGCTTGAGAAGAACTCTTTGTTTCCCATCATATGATTGCTTGCTCCGTTATCGAGATACCAAACACTATCATTGTTGGTATCATAATTCTTAGGGAACACCTTATCTTCATTCAAGAACACCACTTCGTGAACATAAAGAGCTTCAACTTCTTGAGTCTCTTGTAGATTTGTCTCTTGACGTCTTGTTGATCTCTCGGGACAAGTTGATGCATAATGGCCAGGTTTGTCGCATCTCTAGCAAATCACTTTGTTTAGATCTTTCTTCTGCTTTTGGTTATTGTCTCCAGATTCTCCTCCTTGAGTTTGCCAAGTGGATCTTCCTCGACCCCTGCCCCTACCGGAGCTGTCACCGCCGATACTTCCTCTGCCATAACCGCCACGGCTGGAACCTTCTCTGTTATAGCCTTCTCTGTTATAAATTCCTTTGTTTCCTCCTTGAAAATTCTCGTAGCCTTCACGTGTTTTATTCGAGTTTGAAAACATTAGTTTTCCTTGATCTTCACTTTGTGTTTCTTCCCCTACACGTTTTTTCATACGCCTTTAGTCTCCCAACAATGTCTTCGAATCCCGTTGCTTTTAGATCCAAAACTTGTTATAGGGAAACTACGATATGAATGAACTTGTGTCTTGGAAATCCCGTTAAAAACTTCTTCACTAGCTTAGTTTCATCGATTGTTTCTCCAAGAGATGCCGATTGAGCTGCAAAGCCTGAGATCTTGTCCGCAAAATCATCAACCGAGTCGTTATCACTCATCTTCAACCGATCTAGTTCCGCCATAAGGGTTTGAAGCGTCTTCTCCTTCACCCGGTCCGCTCCCTGGTGTCGCGATTTGATGGCGTCCTATAGTAGCTTCGTTGTGTTTAGTTCTCCGACTTGAAGTATGAGGGCTCGGGGATAGATTGGAACAAAAGTGCTATCGCCATATTGTTTATCTTTGGATTGTCGGATCCGGGATCGATTGTATCCCATACTTCACTAACTCAGAGAGTAATCTTCATACGCATCGACCAAACCGTGTAGTTTGTCGATGTTAACATCGGACAGTGGATTGATGGAGCTCCAAGGTCCCTGGTTCGTGGTGGTGGATTCTCGTCCCCCATGCTTGGTTACGCAAATCACAACACACGCCTTCGTGATCGAGTCTTCGACTTAAGGCTCTGATACCAATTCAAATTAAAACTATGAACTTGAAAGATTAAAAGAACAATTTTCTTTTATTGATTTAGAAACTTCTGAAAACTAAATCTCTTTCTCAAGTTCTTATTGAACAACTCTCCATAGACCTCCTATTTATATAGAACTAAGCACCTCCTAATTTTATTAGGAAAATGAAAACTTCTAAATCTTATCTAAATCTACTTATCTAGATATTAGTTATATTTTTTTTTCTCTTTATCTCTTCTAGTTTCTTCTAGAAGGAGATTACTTTTTCCTCAAGTAATGGAATTATCCAACATAAACTGCTTCTTAGAACTGTTTTCTTCAGTCTCCAGTGATCTGTATTTCATTTTTGATCACCGTATTATACACTCTTCGACGTCATCGAGAACGCAAGAGGCTTGGTCGTCCAATTTACGAGTTCCAAAAGAAGAATCCAACGAAACGCAGCGTTTCGTTACTTCTAGACCATCTAATTTCTGCGTATTTATTTAATGACGGTTTTTCCCTTTCGTTTTCTAATGTGGTCTATGTCGATCTGGACTTGTAGGGCCATATGGGCCTATGTTGGGCTGGGTAATTATTAACCAATAGGAGACCACGTAGAGGCCCTCTAAACGAAATAGAGGCGTTGAAGCACGAATAGTTAGAGCGTATGTCATTAATCTCTATGACTGAATTATGGACGAGAGCTCTCGAGTAGAGAACTATTAAGAAAATACATTAATAAATTTCATTGACAAACTCAAACATTACATCAAACTCAATTTGAGAGAACAAAGGTTGGAGATTAATTTGCATTTTCTCACAAAACAATATAGATAACAGTAGAAACAAACAAATAATAAAAACATAGCAAACCAAAGAGATTTTCTCTTTTAAATCTCAAGTCTTCAAGCACATTGGAAACCATAAGGAAGTTTCTTGCCACAATAGTTCAACAGCAAGCTTAGATCAATAGGAACATTGAGATTAATCCCCAAGACATTGGCTTTAAGAGCAGTGCAGAGACAAACGGCAGCTTCAAGATTAGCAAGACCTTGAAGAAGTGTACAACAAGGAGTCTTAGGTGGAGAACCAACAACAACGTTAACTAAACCCAATAAGTCTGCGCAAACACCGAGCTTAAGTGTGTCGGTAGGACAAGTGGGTTTAACCGCCGGGTCCTTCTTTGGGGATTTTGGGGTTTTTGGGGGTTTAGGAGTAGTTGGTGGACATTTTGTGGAGGTAACAAAAGTGAAGAAAAGAAGATTAAGTGTGAGAAGAAGAGCTGTAACTGCAAGAGCTTTAGAAGCCATAGAAACTTTTAGTAATGTTTTGGGATGAATGTGAAGGAGTGACAAGACATGGTTTATATAGAACAAGTTATTACATATACAGAGAGATAAAAATAAAGCATGTGAGTGACTGAAGAAAATTTGAGTAAGAAACAAAACTATCCAGCTAGTTGGATTTTGCAACTTGAGGCCGTGAAATTGATTAGACTAATTTTAGGAATTGTTTTTCCTATCATATAAAGGGAAAAGACAAGATTTTTGTCTTGTTTGTTTGTGAAAGTAAGGGCTCCACAAAATTTGATGAGCCAGAGTGTCTCTCTGGGTGGTATGCATCAGTTTCGGTGCAGATGGAGATGCATTATACGTTGTTGATAAGATATTATTTTGCATTGCATTAGTCCCCATTCCTTTAGATTTTTCTTTTATGAATTAATTTGAAGATCAGTTATCAATCGATTATTTCCAAATGCAACTGGACAAGATAATCCCAAAAACAAATTCAAAAAGTCTATATCTCATCATTACCCTTTTCCAACATTTGGGTTGGATTGATTTGATCTAGTTTATCCCAACTTATAGATACATTCTAGAGAGGTCTGTTTGATATCCAGGAAAAGATTCATGCGTCATCATCAAATGATACCAGTCTAATGAACTCTCTGAGGGGAAAAAGAAGCCTCACGAAATTGTTTTCGTTAGAAGAGTTTTATGATGATAATACCAAAGAAGAGAATATTTTAAGATTAGTCTATGTACATTTTAAGAAGTGAAAGAAGATAGTAATCACAATTATTTGAGAAATGATAAGATTGAGCAAACTATACACACAAATTGAAAGATGTGAAGCATTAACAAAGTGGCCGTTTCTCAGGTCAGAAGAGATTAGATTGAAGAAGCACCAAATGTGTTCTCGCCACTGTAAGTGATGTAAAGGAAGCCATCTTCGTCTTTCTTATCCTCGTAAACGCTTGACATTAGCTCTCCTGTAGGAGGAAGAACATTGTCGACGAATATGAAGATAGCTTTCTCTGCACTTAGTTTGATTCTCTTCCGAATCACATACACAAACTGACCAACTGTTAGGTCTGATGGCACAAGGTACCTGCATTTACCAAAATCCAAAACAATTCAAATATTCATTCCATACGAGTCTTGAAACACTGAACATAACAAGTTAACATGAACATACGAAAAGGTAATTACTTTTTCTTGTCTATGTTTGGGACTTCACTTTGCTCAGCTTTTTCCACAATCACCTGCGACCAGTAAGCTAATGATCAGAACCTTGAAGAAAAAACTCAACAGTATACGATTCTTAAAGAAACAACGTAATGTTTTGTAACATTTCTTGGCTAATTATGAATTTCAATCGAAAAGGAACAACTGGTTAGCGACATACATGAATCCCAACATTCCCTTATTGTTCAAATGACTACAGCATACATTGATACAGACGCAGACACAGATGTATAACCATAAGAAACCTTACAAGAACAGAGCAAAATCTGATAAAATCAACCAAAAAGAAAACAAAGAACTTACCGGAATTCTGTCAGGGTATTTCTCCCTGATCCTTCCAGCTTCAGCCTTTCTCTTTTCTGCACATAAAAAAACCTCAAACAATCAGATATGAACGCTGATACACACGTGTTTATACCGATTCCAACCTAAGATCACAAAATCAGAATAGAAAAAGACTAACCGAAATCGTTGTCCAGCTTAAAGCTGCTGCCTTTATTCATATTTGCTTCTGAGAATCTATAAAAACAGAACGAGATTCATATAAACTGAGTAAAATAAACGAAATTGTCACACAAAACCCTAACTTTTCAGCACCCAAACCCAAAAGCCGCGTCTTTTCGCAAATTTTGGATTCTGATATTGAAGAAATTGAAACAGAGTATGTAAACAGAGAAATTAAATTGAAAACTTACAGAGAGAGAGAATTTGATTGAATGGATAAGGATCAAACTCTTGAAGATGAAGAAGAAGATACAAAGTCAAAAAAAGCAACCTTTTTTGCTTTTCGTCTATGATTGGATAACGTTAACTGCGATCATCACACCTCTATATACACTTGTATATATATATATATATGTGTTAGCTGACGTGTTGAGTAATTTGGACACGTCAGCTTAGCTTGTTCTCCAAACAAAATCATTCCATTATTGTAGTACTACTAAACCTATTTTTCTTCTTTTGTTTTAAGAATTTTTCTTAGGTCAATTCTTTTAATTAACTCTTTGACAAACCTTTTTTTTTTTTTTTTTGAACAAAACTCTTTGACAAACCTATACTATATAAATACTACTACGTAATATAATACTACCAAAGTTATTGTTAATTTTCCGTCAGACTTTTCTTTTTTAGTGGAGGGCACGTCTCGATTTGGCTTTTCTTCCCCGCCTTTTCTTACCTGCGACATTTGTATTGTTAACGTAAACATAAAATGCAAAATTACGTTCTCATGTGGCGGTGTATAAAATAAATTGTTTTAATCACCCATACAAATATATGATTTTGGGGTCTACATTACAATAATACGGAGTATTCTATTTCATTATTTTGGATAAAATCAAATTATAAGGATCACTGAGCTCTAATGGGCCAGATTAAATAGTAAGTGGGCCTATCGTAGGTTTACGATAAGGTTTGACGAGATAGAAGATAAAAGGCCCATGCCCAATATAATATGTATGTCATTTTTAACAAATTTCAATATTTGTAACGCACATGTCGATATATTGATATCAATAATCGTTGTATGTTCTAGACTTTTGTATAAATATTTTCCGCAGGATATTTCATAACCGCCAAAACTTTTTAGTAATAGAGATGTCAAGGGACATAAAAAAATGAAAGGTATATAATAGGAGCACTTCATCATTACAAATGATTAATGGAGAATGTATGTAATAGTGCATCGTATAGTTTTATAATTCAACTATCCCTAGATTTTAGCAATAATAATTAAGTTTTGATAATGTATTAATCGATGATTATCTTGTGTTGTTGTGTTGGTCGTTGTCTTAACAAAAGAGACCATATATTATAACCATTTAGCAGCATTATTGTATTTCTGTATTTGTTATATTTTCTGCCATAAGCATATAAATCCAAACATAACATGGATACAATGTATGCCATGTTCATCTTAATTTAGTTTTCATAATTTCATTACGAAATTTCCACAACTAGAGCTCCATTATCGATACACCTTTCCTATATACTGTGATCGACAATAGTAACTCTGCGCAAATGCCCCTAAAGCCTGTGTGTATGAAATTTTATAAGAAGTTAAAACTTAATTTAAATAGATATTATTAAGAAAAAAAAATCATATATAATATAGAATTGAATATCTACACAAGTGGCACGTTAGTGGTGTCCCTTCTTTAGCTAGTCATCACCTCTAGATTGAATAAGCAAGTTGGTAATTTGTATTCCAAAAATAACAAAAAGGCACGAAAAATAATTTAATGCGATACACATTTTGTTTTAAGACAAGAGTTACAATTAGTAGTGGTGGAAACTCACATGGAGGTTTGTGATTTGTCTTGGGAAATAAACCATGTCTCTCATAATGACAATGCTCAAATAATAATAATAATGATAATAATGTACTTTTATAATAATCTGATTTTTTCTGGTTCAAAACATAAAATTATGGTTAACTCAAGGCAATACTGATACACAATAATAACATAATAAGCATGTCTACTTTACATTCATACACAAGCAACCAAAGATTTCAATCTTGTCTTGGAAATCCAGCTGCACATCTCCTTGATTGATTTTCATTTACTCCACTTATTGTTTTTAATCACTTATTTGTATGTATATGTAATGACCACTTGATTATTGGTAATGCTATTATATTTTGTTGTGTGCAATATGTTATAGTGTTAGATACGGAATAAATAATATGTTAGCGTGATCCATGTTATGTCATCGAGGTGTTTCATTACCACGAATTTTCTTAGAAATTGTGAACAACATATTGGGACCGTGCGATTAATTTGATTTGTGTTGGCAAGAAAAACACTGTTTTATAATTTAAATAAGTTTGGTTTCCAACACAGTTGTTTAGTATTTTAATATCGTACCTAATGTAAATAGTTTATTAAGAATGGACAAAAAGTCCATTAACTACTTAATACTTGATTGTACTTTAGTTTTTAAAACAAACTGTAGGGTGAAAGTTTTGAACTTAGCACTGTCATTTTCATTGACCAAAATTAATATATCAAATTATCATTTTTAATAATATGAAATTATATTTCAAAACAAAACAATGGATATACTTCGACATGTTTCACACACACAAAAATCGGTATTTCTTCGAACTTAAAAACATATATGATGATGATGCAATTTTGAAATTAATTTCCATAATATATAGCCGTCACTAGAAACGAATAAAAGCAAGTCATAATAAATTCAAATAAAATACGTTAGTTATTCAACTAACACATGTTATGATTAACAACTTTGAGTTCTTAAAAAAAAAAAAAGAGTTTAGTTTTTAAATCACGAGTTAAAGTAATCGACAACACCACCATCTTAGATTTTGTAGTTAAGATTTAACAAAGAAAAGGAAGAATTCTTCCAACATAATTTAGAGCCGATGGATCGGAGACAAAGAATCTCAGCCGTTGAAAGATTTTGTCTCGATGTTTTCAAAAAATCTTCAAAAAGCCACACAGAGAGACACTCAAATAGAGCACCGGTCCGTCAGATTCAGTTTCGAAAACCAGGCCCAAAGTCACCTGCCAGAGCTGTTTCCCCTTAAATTACCATATTATCCCTCTCTCTCTTTTGTAGTCTTTCCCTCGAGTCGAAAGGGTATAACTGGGAATTTAGATAAATAAGTAATGAGCCATCTGCGTCAGTTTCGTCTTTTTGCTCTGTTTCCTCGGCATATGTAAGATTTGTTTTTTAAAAAAACACTGTTCAGATCAGTGACCTCTTCTTCTTTCTTTTTTTTTCATTATTTGGAAAAAGTATTGGAATGTAAAGTACGTGAAAACGGGAAAACATTTGAATTGAGGGGTGGAATTCTTTTTTTTTTTCGTTTCCGATTAATGTGTTTTTTTTCTCGTTTGTATGCTGAGAAAATCATGTTGCATTTTGTATTAAGAAAATCTAATCGATTCGTATAATATCAATTTTGGTATAATCGAACTCAGCTACATTTTGTTAGTAAGATATACTATACTCTTCTGTTTCACTTTAATTAATTTTTTAAGAAAATTTTTTGTTCCAAATTAAGTGATTTTTTCAGAATTCTATGCAAAAAATGCCACAAGTTTACTATTTTATCATTTTGTTATTCAATTCAATTTTGGTCAAAAAATTTTGTCAATTATGATACAAAGATTATAAAAAATATTTTATCAATTTTATTAATTTATATGCCAAAATCTAAAAAATCAATTAAAATAGAAAAGAGAGAGTATATTCTACCAAATTTAAATGCAGATATTAACACAATAATTACTCTAATATAAACTATTGTATTACATAAGTATATGAAATTCTTTTTCTTTTTTTCCCTGCCGTCATTGTTTTCTTTTTCAAAAAAAATTGTATGTTGGAAGAATTCATCTGTCATTCTGTTTTAGAGTTTATGAAGAAAAAACAACCAATTCGAATAAAAATGGCAAAAACATGTTAGCTCTTTTTGTGACGATGTATAAAGGATTAGCAGCTTAAATACATCATCACAAGATCACTAAATTTACATATGATTCAATTTGCTATCTTAAAACCCCAAAAATTGATAAGCAACTAGTACTTTGTTGTTTTAATTTCTACAGGTAGATAGAATTAGCTCGTACATAATTCCCTATAATACGACTGCAACTAGATTTATCTAACAGTACTATAGAAGTTAACATTCTATTTTTAAAAAAAAACAAGGATTTTGAAAAGCCTTACGGCCAAAATTCAAGAGAGTAAGACAAACTGGAAATAGGGAGAGTAGAGTCACGCGCTGCATTTGCGAAGAGACTCGACAATGATGGCACAAGAACACGGTACATATGTAGATAAGTACATCTACAGACACAAGCCACACATAGAGGAGAGGAGGAGAAGCAAAAAAAATACAAAAAAGAAAAATTGAAAATTCCTTATTACAAAAACCAAAAGATTTATAGAGAGAGAGAGTGACTGTAAAAAAAAAAAAGATAGCATTGATGAAGACAACTTTTTATATATTGCACGCATCCATATAACAGCTACAGCATCAGAGCCAATTTAAAATAGTGATTTTAGAGAAAGAAGAAAAAGGAAAAAAAAGTTGGGGCGCCAATTACAAGTTTTGAGCTTTGCATGTGTTTCTTTCTTCCGTACATTAACCTCTCTGCACATAACCTCTCTCTCTCTCTTCTTCTTTTGTTGTCTTTCTGTTCTGTTCTGTTCTGAGATCTCTCTCTCTAGGATTCTTTTTTTTTTCTTCTTCTTCTGGTGTTTTTGTTTTGGTTACTGTGTGTTGAGGAGGCGATGCCCTTATCCTTTGAAAGATTTCAAGGGGAGGGGGTGTTTGGTTTATTTTCTTCGTCTTTCTATCCAGATTCTCAGAAAATCTGGTTCAATCAAGACAAAAGCGTAGAAAAAGAAGAAGATCTTGGTTATGTTGTCGGTGGTGTTTTACCGGAGCCGACGTCTGTTCTCGACGCTTTAAGGAGTCCTAGTCCTCTCGCTTCTTCTTATTCTTCAACCACCACCACGCTGTCTTCCTCTCACGGCGGTGGTCCCACCGTCACCGCCACCACCGTTACCGCCGGTGATGATAATAATAATAATAATAAATGTAGTGAGATGGGTTTGGATGATCTTGATGGTGTTCTCTCTGCTTCTTCTCCTGGTCAAGAACAGAGTATCTTGAGACTTATCATGGACCCGGGTTCTGGCTTCGGTGTTTTCGACCCGGGTTTCGGATTCGGGTCTAGTTCTGGGCTTGTGCCTGTGCCGGTGACTGAAAATTCGAATCCTTTGTGTAGCTTCCCGTTTCAAGAGATTACGAATCCAGCAGAAGCTCTGATCAATCCTACAAGTCACTGTTTGTTCTCTCATCCTCCGTTATCTCCACCGGCGAAACGGTTTAATTCCGGATCTCATCATCAACCCGTTTTCCCTTTCTCGGATCCGGATCCGGGTCACGACCCGGTTCGTCGTCAGCACCAGTTTCAGTTTCCGTTTCAGTTTCATCACCAGCAACAACAAATCCCGTCTTCTTCTTCGGCGGTGGCTATGGTTTCGGTTCCGCCGCAGGGAATGGCCGGCGATGACCAATCAGTCATCATCGAGCAGCTGTTCAACGCCGCGGAGCTAATCGGAGCCACCGGAAACAACAACAACAACGGCGACCACACCGTTCTCGCGCAAGGGATATTGGCGCGGCTCAATCACCATCTCAACAGTAACCACAAGTCTCCGTTTCAAAGAGCGGCTTCTCACATCGCTGAAGCTCTCCTTTCACTCATCCACAACGACTCATCATCACCACCGTTAATCACGCCGGAGAATCTGATTCTTCGAATCGCCGCATACAGATCCTTCTCAGAAACCTCGCCGTTTCTCCAATTCGTTAACTTCACAGCGAATCAATCGATTCTTGAGTCTTGCAACGAATCAGGGTTTGATCGGATCCACATTATCGATTTCGATGTTGGATACGGAGGACAATGGTCATCTCTAATGCAAGAACTCGCTTCCGGAGGAAGAAGAAGAAACAGACCATCATCTCTGAAATTAACAGTCTTTGCTCCTCCTCCTTCAACTGTCTCCGACGAGTTCGAGCTCCGATTCACAGAGGAAAATCTCAAAACTTTCGCCGGGGAAGTCAAGATTCCGTTTGAAATCGAGTTACTAAGCATCGAGCTTCTTCTAAACCCAGCTTATTGGCCACTCTCTCTCCGTTCATCGGAAAAAGAAGCAATCGCAGTGAATCTTCCCATAAACTCCGTCGTCTCCGGTTACCTTCCGTTAATCCTCCGTTTCCTCAAACAAATCTCACCAAACGTCGTCGTTTGCTCAGACAGAGGATGTGACCGTAACGACGCGCCGTTTCCAAATGCAGTGATCCACTCGCTTCAGTACCACACTACGCTGCTTGAGTCTCTTGATGCTAATCAGAACCAAGACGATTCGAGTATAGAGAGGTTTTGGGTGCAACCTTCGATTGAGAAGCTGTTGATGAAACGACACCGTTGGATTGAAAGATCTCCGCCGTGGAGAAACTTGGTCACACAATGTGGGTTTTCTCCGGCGAGTTTGAGTCAGACGGCGGAGGCTCAAGCTGAGTGTTTGTTGCAGAGGAATCCTGTGAGAGGGTTTCACGTTGAGAAAAGACAGTCTTCACTTGTCATGTGTTGGCAAAGGAAAGAGCTTGTTACTGTCTCTGCTTGGAAATGTTAGGAGGAGAAACCACAAATCTATCAAAGCTAATTTCTCTGTTTTTTTAATTTCAGATTTTAAAATGGTGTTATGTTGTTCAATGGTGTTCTTAGTTTCGACTGTGGTGTTTTAACATTTTAAAGAAGGAAGTAAGTGATATATAATCAAAGTCTCCTTTTGTTAGATTTTATTTTGCTCTTTCCAAGTTTATGCATAAATCTCTTATCCACAAATAGAAATTGCAAAAGAGATATGGTCACTTCAAATTAGGTAGACTATATTTGTTTTTAGGATCATTAGAGTCTACATAATTTGAGTTTATGAGTTTAAGCAATCTACTTTGGACAAAACTAGACTTGTGGAAAAATCTATTAAAGAGCCTATTCAAATGTTAAGGTTAAGGTCATATATTTACATATATATTTGAAAAAGGTTATATATCAATAACGAAAAAACCACTTTTATCTTGTCATTAGAATGTAATAAGGAATTAGTGAATGAGTACTCACGGTTCATGCAAGATAACACATTTCTATTAAGTAATTGTATATATTAAAATTTAGAACCAAAAAGTGAAAGCTAATTGCATTTATCATTTGGTTTTTGGAGCTTCCAAGGTTGAATGTTTGTTTAATCGTCTCGGGTCCCTAACGGATTTTTTTCCCCTCAGTTTTGGCCATGAAAAAGTTTATTTTTCTGTCATAAAAAAGGACTTTAATTTGCGTACAATGTTTATTTAGATGTAGGGATTAACTTAACTGTATTTTAAGCTTTTAGCTTTAAATATACTTATGCATTATTGTAATACGACTTTTGTTCGTGAAATCACATGGTTCTAAAGTCATTGGTGCTTGATATTATAATCTCAGTTTTGATTATAGAACTTTTTTATATGTTAACTAAATTGGACGGTCTTGATTTGGGACCAACAGCTTCATTTAACTACTATCAAATATAGTTTTATGACGTCGGTGTAGAAAATTAATATTGTTGAATCATGGCCATAGCCCGTAGTAGCTAAAAAACGTGTAATTTTATAGATTGGCTGGATTAAAAAAGCAAATAATGTTATTTATTAACCCTACATATCTGTTTATATCAATTATTGTCGTCTTTATTTACTAAGATCTATATCTAATCCACTAGCATCTTACCTAACTATTAAAAACTCGATAAAGCTTTGTTTTGGGTGCGGTTAATTTGATAACAAAAAGACATGTTAAATTTTGTTCTGGTATTATTCTACTTTCGGTTTTATTTGGAGGAATAATTTTACAAACAAAAATTGAAATCTCGAAGACCTTTCCAAAGTCATGTTTAAATTATTTTTCTAATAAAAAAGCAATCAGAAACGAAGAAAAATATTTAATATTAAAAAGTTTGGTTGTGACACCTCTAGTAGCGGATCGAGGTTTGCATGTTACTTTGTATGAAATGTTTTTGTTTTGGTTGCCTAATTTCGAAATTATCAGCTTTTGACAATATAAAAAGCATCAGCTTTAACTTATAACTTTAAAACTAAAAATACATATACGTCATCAATAAGATATGAGAATTTGAACTAGAAATATAATAACGTAAATTAACATGGAGCCAAACCGACAACAGACACTTTTGTCTCCATGACTGCCAAAGAAAGCTTCATAATTTTACTTTAAGACATTAATTAAGAAACACCGGTTCATGCACACCTACGTGCTTACAAATATTACATCTATTGCTTTTTTCAGAAACAACAATCTAAACATTTGAATATTTGCGTTAAAAATCAAACCTATTTTGAACCACTTTTGCTAACCGGATCGATCCGGCATATTACAACCTCCATGAAAAGTAAACAATTATATACGAATCTCAGGCTCACCAACTAAATTCGTAAAATACTTTTATTAGTTTATTAATTTATTTCATAATTTTACAAATATTTAAATGTGTGTGGTTAAAGTTTACCAATTTTCTTGTGACAATTCATAAGAAAGGAATAAACTTTGATAGATACAAAATCTTAGGCTGATGCTCGCTCCACCAATGTCTTCGTCTTCCCAATCATTTCTTCTTTTTTTCCTCTTTATTATTGTTTTCTTTTGGTTCTTTAAAAATAAATTAATTAACCTTTTTTCACTCGATTTATAAAGTCTGCTTGGGAACAACGCATTCTCTATCAACCCCACATCATTTTAGTTCTCTTTTTTAGTTTTCTTTTCTCAAGACCTCTTTTTAGTTTTTATCCATTTTATAGGAAAGAAGACAAAAACAAAACATAAAACCAACAAAAAAATCAAAATCGTTATATTGTAGAAATAGATCTAATGTAATGTCTAAAAATTATAGATATATTATCTTTTTATGTTGTCAAGAAAAACATATATTGTGCAATTTGGATTGAGCAGCGTCAATGGAGTGGTGGTAGACCTATCAGTCCATCACCATCAAAATAATTGCGCAATTCGGCATAAATCATGTTTAGGGTAATTTAATAAAGTCAAACTTTATACATTTTTCATAAGAATACAGAGTTCCTAAGAAGCTTACAATTTATCTAAAAATTTAAAAGATAAATATAATAAATTCTATGACTACCAAATTATGCACCCCTAAAGAGTAAAGACTGCCCTTTTGGGTCAACTATCAAACATAAACCAAACGCAAACCGGTTGTTACATCTTACAAAGAAGCAACCTACCGGCTGCAATGAGACATAAAGACCCGGCTCTGCTTTCACCTCATACAAGTCCTCTGCATCTCTCAAAGGCAACAACGCTGATCACTACACCATTTGTTTCACAGTACATTTCCGGATTTTACCCTGAAACCGCTTGCAAGTCTCCTGAAGCTATGGTGTTTCCAGTAGATCATTAAACTCCGTAAAGTCTTAGGGATGTTTTGATGAAAGAATAAGCTAATGCACCGGTGAAAATGTAACTATCAACTCTATCTAATATTCCACCTGCAACCATGTGAAGGAAATTAGAGGTAGCAGGAGTGAGAAGAACGGTGTTGATTTATGTATCGATTAAGGGTGACTTTACCGTGTCCTGGGATGAGTGAACCAGAGTCTTTGACACCGGCATCACGCTTGATCATTGATTCAGTCAGATCACCAAAGACTGACCCAAAGAAGTTAAGAAACCCAAAAGCTATCGAGCTGAGGAAAGCAAAACCAAATGAACCAATTCAGAAACAGAGAGATAACGAGAAACCGAGTTTGGATAGAAGGAAATGAAATCTCTGAGTACCTGAACAGAGATTGAGGCCAACTGAGAGATTTAGAGAGTAAAATGGTTATGGCTATACAACCAACAAGTCCTACAAAAGTCCCTTCCCATGTCTTCTTGGGACTGATACTAGTAAGAGGTGTCCTACCAAAAGCCTGCACTTTTTATAGTTAAAACCAACTTCAAAGTGGTTATACTTAGAAAAAAACTTATCTGTGAGGTATCATTAATCGTGTTACCTTGCCACCGAGAAAAGCAAATGTGTCTGCTGCAATTACACCGCTGAAAGAAATCAATGTTGCCACAAGTCCAACTGTCCAATGAGCTTGACCACCAAGAAGAATTGGCCATGTCCTTCCGATACCTATAGAATAAAAAGAAAGAAAACTGGTCAAAAGGACATACGAAGTAGGAGAAAGCAGAGAGCTTTGCCTCAATAAACTGAACTTTCAAGAAGGAGAGAAGGCGAGAGCTTGCCAGTGTTAAGTGCAGGAGCCGCTAAACCACAGCGAAGCTTAACCCAGAAACAAGGGAGATAACCACAGTAAAATAGACCAAACATTGTACTACTCAGCTGAGCAAAACGTGGGGATCCTCTCTGTACTAACAATGCTATTGCAACAACAAATGCTGCGGATGTCACCGATATATCAATGTTACCAAAGTACCTATAAAGATTTTCATAAAATCTGGTTTAAGGAGAAGTGACATAATACGGATAACAAAATAGGCTTCGACATAGTGTTTTAGCTACACTCACAGTGTAAGTATGGGCATAAAGGCACATATAACCGAGCAAACTCGAGATACATATCGTGGAGGAGGTGTCATTCCTTTAGCTATGCCTCTACTTCTAACGAGCTCGAAATATTCCCGGGAACCGATAAAAACAGAGGCTGCTAAGGCTAATGTAAAAACCCATCCTCCAGCTAACACAACACATCCAACAGGTAATCCAATACCAATACCAAAGATCACTCTTTTCTTAAGCTGGCTTGCTTTCTTCTGCTTATCTTCCACATTGTGCAAGTCATGGATTCTATCAATTCCCTAAAAAAGAATGACCAATTGAGGAATCAGTGAGGGCTCACTGACTTAGACAATGATCAACTCCCTACTACATTCTGATAAACAATTAAGCTGATTCCGATCCCTAAACACTATCAAGTCACTTCTCAATTAAGCTAAAAATTGAGTCTTTCTATCTCTCTATCTCGGTCAATGTCGACTTGCTTCTTCCAAAGTTACAAATTTCGAGTAGAACAGAGCATAAAGTGATTACCTTTGAGTTGTCATCGTCACCAACCTGGTCTGAGTCAGCTCGAGCAGCGGCCGTGAGGAAACGCCGTTTAGCAGAAATTTGACCAAGGCCTGAACGAAACAATGGTTTGGTAACAGCGACGAACCGTAGTCTCGAATATTCCGAGAAAAGGGGAAGATTTAGGGCTTTTCTAGTGTATATACGGCAAGGGCATGTACAGAGAGAGGTCGATAAAACCGGTTCAGCAAAAGACGCCATTGCTTTCACCATGACCCGATGATTAACCCAAATGATGGAAGAATTTATATTCTTGAATATCAAAATCTCTCAATCATCATGACGACGGATGAAGTGAGTGTGATTCGGTGTATCTCTCGGCGAGTTTTGTATCGTAGCTAGGAGAGAAGTACCGGTTCAGGTTGGGTTAAAATAAAATATAAACCTTCCAAGCCAGTTAGAGTCTTTCGTATCCAGTCCTCACTAAATAGTGAAGGCAACATTTATTTATTTCTATAACTAAGGAAAACAATAATGACAGTCATGAGAGCTAAGATGGAGAGAACAAAAAAAAGTTAGTGGAGAGATGACAAAGAAACACAAGTCTTTGGACTACAAAATGTTGAAAAGAGAGAGAGGAAAAAAGGATTTTTGGTTAAAATTCTAAGTAAATGGTAACATTTTTTGGAGGAATTGTTTAAGGAATTTTTTTTTGTTACATCAGTTGAATGTTGTTTGAAGAATAATTATGAAGAGAAGATTTGGGAACGTGGTTCCACTACAGTCATCTTTTTAATTGGTTTGGATTTTGGACTAGACTTATCTTTTTGAGAAGTAATATATTCCCTCTGTTTCAAAATAAATAATTTTCTAGATCAAAATTTTTGTTTCATTTTAAGTGATTTTTTAATTTTTCAATTAACATTAATTTGTTTTTAATTCTTTTTGACCAATAATATTCTATAGTCTTTTTTATCATTGGTTGAATTAGATAATAAATAATTTTTTTACATAGAGAAACTCAATAAATTATGAATTTGTGTGATTTCTTAATTTGTGTGAAAATACCTTAAAAATCACTTATTTTGAAACAGAGAGAGTATTATTGTTTTACCAAAAAAATGTAGATGAATTATGTGAATAATTAGTATGCCAACCCGTACTAAAAATAAATAAATTACTAATAGACATTAATGAGTATGTGAAATCTAAAGTTTAAAATCCATAAAATATAAATATCAAAAAATTATTGTTGTTTTGTGAAAATTATGACAAAACTTATTTCTAAGAAAACACCTAAATTATTACAAAAATTGTTGTGTATTCCCCGTTTAAAAAAAAGCTCTACCGACATCCTTTCTTTTCCTTCTAGTATTTTCTCACTTGGTTTACTTTTTTGGTAGAATAAGCTCTTACATAGAAACTCTTGAGTATAAGTAGAAGAAGACCACCAATACACAAACTTGTTTTGACACCTTTATCCTAAGTGATCATATTCTAGAATTACATTTTATTTCTAAAGAGATCAATACACAAACTTGTTTTAACACACATTACATTATTTACACAACTTTTTACAATCCAAAAAATAAGAAGCTCCTCCAATGATTTGAAAAGTAGTAAGAACTCCTATATCTCCTATATCTACCAATTTTCCAATTGTAATGTAAAGCTTTCTACGACTGGTTTGGTACTGAACATGTAAAAGGTTCCTTTGGCTTCTTTGAACCAGAAAGTCAATCCTCCTATAATCCTCTTGGAATGTGGAATCAGCCATGAGAAGAGAACCTTAATAGAAGAAAAAATGTTATTAGCATATTTAAAGTAGTTTAATGATTGACACCAACTAAAATGCAAGGAAATACTATGAAAGACCCATAAACGTAGCTTCTTGTGAGTGAAATCATCATTTATGGCCATGCTCCGTCGTTGACTTGATCTTTTAACGTAATTCAAGCAATCTGTTTAATAATAATATTTGGAAACATCAGACGTTAAAATATATATTTAAGCAAAAAGAGATGGAGGGCAAAAACATGAGCTTGCAGGGCACACCCTTCTTCACGAAATGATAATTAAGCACAATATGGTTCTGTTCGTTTGTTTGTCGCTGGCGACAAAAACCAGCGACAGCGATCAAAAGTTGTTCAGTTGTCTGTCGCTGGATCCAGCGACCAAACGCAGCTACAGTCACCAGCGACCAGCGATCGTAATTTTTAATCGCTAAAATTTTCAGCGATTGGTCGCTGAATTCAGCGACAGGCAAACGAACAACATAGCGACCAAAAATATATATATATATATTTTTTAAAAATAAATTAAATTAAATAAATTAAAATTAAATTAAATATAATCAAACTAAATCTCATTAAACTTAATTTAAATAATATATAATTAAATAAAGTTATACAAAATTAAATTAAATTAAATTAGATTCAAATAAATCAAATTAAATATAATCTGAATGAAATTATATTAACTATACTAAATTAAATTAAATTAAATATAATATAATCTAATTAAATTAAATTAAATCAAATTAGATTAAATAAAATTAAATGTAATTAAATTAAATTAAACCTAAATAAATTAAATTTAATAAAATTAAAGTAAATAAATATAAATAAAATATTTTATTAATTATTTAAAAACACAGCGACTAGCTACAGTCAAACGAACAACATAGTGACAGTCGCCAGCGACAGGAAAACGAACAACACAGCGACAATAGCCAGCGACAAGGCAAACGAACAACATATTCTGTCGCTGGTCGCTGTCGCTGGATTCAGCGACAGGCAAACGAACAGACCCTATATGAATGTTATGCCTGTTTTACCTTTAAATTTTGAGTACACATATCGAACTGGAGATATATCTTAAGAATAAAATTTTTTTGAGAAGTTACGGGCCTCGAAGATTAGAAATTTTAAAGAGTTTAGAGTGGAGAACTCCATCGTAAATGCAGAAGTGAGAAAGAGGCAAAGAGAAGACAATTTCGAGCCTTTAAAAAGATAAAAGGATACGGTTCCTAGAAAATCATGGGGCTATAGATTGGAGGAGAGATCGTGGGTCTATGAACGGAGAGATTTTGGTCCCCTTTTACTTTCGAAACTAGATTTTAGTCCGCGGTGCACCGCGGGTCGATTTTTTTTTATAATTAAAAAATTTAAAATTTAAATTGTATTTGTTTTGTTAATATTGTTTGTTTTGTTTAGTGTTTAAGATTGTATAATTGTATTTTGATTATTAATTCTAAGATTTCACCGGCGGTATACCATCCTGTATTAATATCGATCCAAACCTGTCCCGTCATATAACCCCGTCCCGTGATATTTTAATTCTTCTAAAAGTTTAAATATTATACTTTAAACGTTTTATAAAGTTTAGTTTAAACTTATTACAAAGTTTACATATTTATAATATTTAAATTTTTTATAAAGTTAAAATATTTATAATATTATATTTAAATTTCTTATAAAATTAAAATATTTATAATATTTGAAACTTCATAAAAGTTTTAATATTATAAATATTTTAAACGTTTTATAAAGTTTAACTTATTAAAAATTTAAAAATTTTGAAATATTTAAATTTTAAGAAAGTTTAAATATTTATAATATTTAAATTTTATATAAAGTATAAATATTTATAATATTTTAAAACTTTTTAAAAGTTTAAATTCTTTGAAATAAAGAACCGGAATAAACCGAATAAAATTTTTAAATTTGGACACATGATAAGTCAAGCTTCCTGCTCATTTGTATTCGGAATCATTTTGGTTTATTTTATAGTATGACTCTGAACCATTGTCCAAATTTTCATGCGATGTAAGACATTGTACACATATTTTTTTTAATCCATTTATTGAGTAATATATGTCCATTTTAAAAAAATTTTAATCACATCATATGCAAAAAAAATTTTCAGATTTTATTAACTAAATGTATTATATAATAATTCAAAATAATTTAAATATAAGATTAAATAAAAGTGAAAAGAGAATCATATCTTTATTTTTAAATTAGGTAGAGATATTTTAGGAAATTAGCTCAAATTTGTTATGGTAATTGTTGGTGTCAATATTCATTAAAGATTTTCTGATATTTTGTGACCCGATTTCGAAATTGACCCGACCCAACAATGGCAATTTGTGTAAATAATTTCAAAAACCAAGAGTTTTTCCCAAATGTACTTCAAAAATGTTAATATAGATATCAAAATTTTATTACTTTTTCTCAAAACCTTTTGTTTGTTTTTTGTTTTAATTTGCCATGTGTCAAGATTTAATTGCAACAAGTGACTTGTGATTTATAATATAAAAAATATGTTTTATATTTTCTAATACTTTTATTTTGTTTAAGAAATATTTATATTATAAATTAAATATTTCGTAAGTTCTTGGATTGGTTTGTGTGGTAATTATGAAAAATAAACTTTGGTTAATTTTTGTTGAAAAATCAAATGACAGAAATATTGAAAAGATATTGTAAGAACTAGCGGTTGAACTGACACCTTCATCTCGGCTAGAGTCTTCGTATTCTCATCAGTCACCATTATACTGTAGACTGTAGGCAACATTTACTTATTTAAAAGAAACAAAGATGAGACTTGAGATAGAGAAAGAGTTAGCGGAGAGAAGACAAACAAACAAATGCCTTTGGGTCTACAAAGTAGAAAAAGAGGAACAAAAGGAGGTTGTGTAAAAATTCTAAGTCTTACGGAAACCGTAAATACAATCCTCTAACGTTCTAAGTTGAGATTTCAACCAAAGGTGAATGACGACGATGATAAGACAGAAGAGAAGATGTCCTCCTCACACAATTTGATTTTCTTTTTTCTATGTCGATGCTTTTTAAGCACTTTTGAGACTTGTGGGTTTTTTCGAAGCGGATCAGATCATGTCCTCTTCATAATGTATCCCAAGATTAGACCGATTAGTCCGACCAGAAGAACGTACATTAACGGGATTCCCCCACTCTGACTTCTTTTGCTTTCGCGCTGCAACTGGTCCTGCAATTTTAAATATTTTTGTTATAAGAGAGGTTCTTGTTTCGCAAAAAAAAAGAAAGCTTATGGTATATAATAGACTTAATTGAGCTTAAACCTAACTACTCAGATAACAAGAAAATGGCTGCTTCTTTGTAAACAATATCCCACAACATTGGTTCATTTGAATCAATCTATTACAGCTGTTGACAAAAAAAAGAAAAAAGAAAATGGCTGCTTCTCTAAAACCAGGGAAACTAGTTATGAAAGTGCCTGTCATGTTGCTAATCATCAATTTACCCATCGCAGACAAATATTTTCCTTGATTATTTAAAACAACCACCGGGAGGAATAGTTTCAAAAGATATAAGGATCGGGTGAAAGTTCCTTACCAATTCTTGTTGAAGCCTGTTGTTCAGTTGAACCGCAGAGTTCTTTTCCTGGGTGAGTCTTGTGACAAGAGCTCTTGCCTGATATCACACAAATCGATAGGTGTCAAAATTACATGTAACAGAATAACTACAACTCAACAGAGGAAACCATATTCCTCTGGACCACAGTATTGAGGTACTCAACACTGCTAAGACATTGGTGAAAGCTTTAAACAAGCTAAATTTTATTCAGTGATAAACAGAAAGATTAAGATTATTGGCCTACTAGGTTTGAGAATTTCACATGAAGCAGTGTATAAAAAGCGAGCCATTAAGTTGCTAATAACTAGAATGATCTGAAGTTAAACAAAAAGAAACTAACTAACTGCTCTAAACGACCTGATAAACGTAATGGTATAAACCTCATGCACTCTTTATTATGCCAAGGTAGCTCAGTTTCATGAAAGTATCAGATGGGTTATTAAATTACCTCAGATGAGTTATCCTGAGTATCAACCCTGTCCGTGCTAAATATTGGAGCCTAATATTAGAGAAGATAACGCAAAGAGATCAACACAAGTACCAAAAAAAGAAACATTTACGAAGATATCTCTTCTAGTCAAAGGTTCTATATTTCTTGGCTATATAAGAAGATATGTATACTTACAGCAGTAAAATCAGAAGCATTCCCATTATCTGAGACAGAAGCCCTTGGTGAAGAGCCCTCTTCTGATCCTTCTCGAACCGGTGATGGTGGTCGTGGTGGAGCAACATAGACAACTCTCAATTTAGTCTCCTCAACTCGATGCCCTGCCTCTTTGCTAAACTGCAGTGTTCATTACACAATAAAACACTGTGTTAAGGAAACCAAATGTTTCAAATTGTACAAATCAGAAAGTGCTCAGATAATAATAATAATAAAATACCATCTCATGAGTAACATCCTTGGGCGTGGCTCCGGGACTAGCCACAACACATTGAAGCAAGAACTTATCTTTACACTGCATATCAGCCGGAGCTTCCTTTTGAGCTTGCATGGTCACTAATGACAAGACAAAAAACCGAGAAAACAATCAAACCCCATGTTCTCTGCCAAAATTTTCCATTGAGATCAAGAGAGACAGACCTAAAACTTCAGAAGAGGATCTGGGATGAACAACACCAGTATTAGGCCTAACGCAATACTTCTTTGGATTCGTCGTCTTAACCTATAAAAATTTGACCCTCCTTGAAAACATTAAGATACACACAAAAACATCTCCAAGATAAAGAGAAAAATTGAAAAGATATTGAATTCACCTTGAAGGCGACATAATTGTCAGTTTTGTTACCCAAATAGAGAGAACAAGAGATCTGCTTCTTCAATTCAACTATACATCTCAAAAAGATTCACAAAATCATTAAACTAATTCGGAGAAAAAGTTAGATCTAAGACATATGCGAATAACTGAAAAATTTAGGAAAAAAGGCTTACAAGGGAATTGAAGGTCGACAGGATCGATGGTGAGAAGCTCGTTACTCATTTCTGATGAGATCGCCGGAGGTCGAGAGGATATTTTATTCCGATTTCAATCCTCGATTAAAAAAAAAAAAACCAAATCTTTAAGAAGGCAAATGAATTTTTGGTTCGGTCACTCTGTTCTTCCGGTGGTCGTCGACGATGGAGGAGAGAGAGAGAGAGAGAGAGAGAGAGTATACGTCAACAAGGACAACGTGGGACAGCAACGTATGTCTTGTTTCTGTGGCCGTCTTCTTAAATAATTTAGACCGGAAGACTCACTTATTATTATTATTATGCCCTTATTCGTCTGACTTCTCAAGGTGCGTGATCAGGGGTATAACTGTCATTTTAAGGAAAGAGGGGAGGAGGGGTATAATTGTCATTCTATTCGTTATTTTTCTATTTTGACGACTTTTATAATAAATAAATAAAAACATTTATTTTGGCGTTCTCTCTAATCTCTTTTTTGATTCTCTAATAATAAACAGAGCCAAATTTAATTACAGCAGAACGAAACTATTGATCAAGATATAGATTCTTGAATTTGGCTTGATCCTTGATCTACAATTTTTATTTATTTGTTGCTTTTTTGATGTGAGATTAGTGATGACAGTGCAAAATGACCTAAATATAAGTCGATTGTTTTAATATAAGTCAACAGAGAAAAAAATTAAGTCGACAAATATAAAATATAAGTCGACAGTTCAAAGAATCAATCTTATTAATAAGTCAACGTATTTTACTAAGAATAAATAAATCGACAGATAAAAAATATAAATAAACAAACAAAAAAAATAAGTCAGAAGTTTCAAAAAGTCGACTATATAAAAACCAATCAAACAAAATATAAGTCGACTATTTTAAAATGAGTCGGTAGAAAATAAATTAAGTCGACGAAAAGAAAATTTAAATCGACAGTTCAAAAAATCAACATTATTAATAAGTCAACGTATAATAAAATAAGTCTACCATGAATAAACAAGTCGACAGAAAAAATTATAAACCGATGAACAAAAAAATAAGTCAACAGTTTAGAAAATCGACTATATTATAAATCTACCAACCATAATATAAGTCGATTATTTTAAAATAAGTCGATGGAAAAGAAAATTAAGCCAACGAAAGTGAAAAATAAATCGATAGTTCAAAAAATCGACTTTATTAATAAATCAGCATAGAATAAAATAAATCTACCAAAAAAATCAAATACATATATATTATAAATTATATAATTTTGAATTACTTTTTTTAATAAATTGAAATTTAAATAATATTAACAACAATAATATTTAACAAATAGTTTTCCTTAAATGTTTATAATGAAATAATTAATTACGAATTTTGGTTAAAATTTTAAATTTTACTTTTTTAAAAATTAATTATAAATTTAATTTTTATTATTTTAATTTATTTATTTAAATAAATAAAAAACGTATTATGGTCAATTTTCATTTTAAAAAATGTAGTTTTTAAATAGCTGTAAAATTGAGTGTAATTTTCAAATTTATTATAAAATTTAGTGTATTTTTAAAAATATCCTTATTTTTATTGAAGATACTTTTAATGGGATGCTCTTATTATATATAGAGAGGCTATCAATTAGTATTAATAGTTTACAGACCCATTTTACTGAGCGTTCAACATTAATAGAAACGGTTAGTCGTGATGTGTGCAATATGGGAAAATAAAATATGGCCCAATAAAAACAAATTGACCCAGGAACTACTCTTTTTTCAACTTTTAGTAAACTAAAATATTTCTCTTTCGAAGGAATCGCGCATTAAGTATGGTTTTTTTACTCATAGTCACTCAAACCACGTGATTTAAACTCAAAGGTTGTGTGACTCAAACTCAAAGGTTTTTTTTTTTATAAAGTAAAAAATCTGCTCATTAAAATCCGAAAAAAAAAGAGAGTTACAAAATATTACGATAATGCCATTTTCCGTATAATTAAGCTGATAATACTTTGTTCTAAGATGAGTGACAACAACATCAAGGAATAGGTATCGGAGAAGAGAGATGAACAGATCGGAGAACAAGATCGGAATCGGAGAGATTTAGCGGCGGAAGTGAGAATGCACTATAAGTCGAACTAGCTCTTCTCATCTCTCTCATTGTCAACAACGCCGCAACCGTATTCCTAAATATCCCTTCTCCCGCCGCTGCCGAAGTCACCGCCGCAGATCTCTCGTACCCCTCCGCCTCCTTTACCGTCGCGGGAAACACCGTGTCCATCGTCGTCTCCCACTCTCTCACTAGTCTTGAAACAAGATCAGTCTTGAAAAATGGTTGGTGAAGAACCTTCTGAATAAACGGCGATCTTAATCCTCCTCCTGTTCTCTTGTCGTACTTCTTCAAAATCTTTGCTACTCCTGATATAAACATATTTTTTTCCGATCAGATTTTGAAGATTTCATTTTTTTGTTTTCTTGAAATATTTGGTAACTCACACTCACCAGTGTAATTGATGTTACTGTAGTTGACAAGAAGAACCATTTCTCCATGGAAATTGACAATATCCTTCCTGATCTCACCAATCTCCTCTCTATACATTTCATCATTGTGTCCACATTTCTCAACCAATCTCTGAATCCGATATTGCAATTCCTGCAAATAGTATTTCATATAACATAGTAATTAAACCCCACTCTTATCAAAAATGTCTACAAAGTGATTTCACATTTACAGTTTATAATATGTAGAGAAACTTCCACAAAAATACATTAAACAATGCACAAACTAATTTTTTCTCCAGATAAACAGATAATAATCCAAGCTTCAATATTAGACAGACAAATTGCTAAGAACTATTGGATAATTACTTCACAAATATAGGTGGATGATTTTTATATGTCTCACTTTTATAAAATAAATCCTCTAATTTCTTTTTTAATATTAACAAAATTGATTAAATCCCACTCTGTTGAAAATTTCGTCAGATCGATTTCACATTTTAATGTTATAATATTTATCGATTTATTTAATCCAACATTTTTAAAGATAGATCAGTGATTGGTTAAAACAGAAAACACTTTGTAGTTAGATCAGTTGACTAGGTAAACTCAACAAGAACAATCTCTCTGATTCTTTAATTTATACCTTGTGGTGGATGATGAAATCTTCTTCTTGTTCCACGAAGAAAGCATTAAACTTGTCGATCTCTGCGTTCAACAAACCAACGAAAATAGATTCCGCCGGCGCCGGAGAAGAGATCAGATTCTTGAGTTCCTTGTAACGGAGAAACTTGTCTCGCCACTCCGGCAACGACTCTTGTATCTGTTCTTTAATCCTCTTCCCGAACTTCATCAAAATAAAATTTCTTATTTCTTTTAATTAAAATAAATTTATTGTAATGAGATTGGAGGAAGAAGAAGAGGGTAATATAGAGATATATAAATAGTGGTTGTGTAAAAGAATATGAAAGAGGATATGCTTAGCTTTGGCGTGACGAAGTGTTGTGAATGTGGCATGTAATAAAGAGATGAATAAAAATAAAAAGGTTAGATTATTGTTTTTGTTGTGTTGATGCTGAGAAAAAACGATTAAAATCCTCAGCATATTCGGTCATTAACTTCTCTTTGAGTCTTATGTTTGAATTTTTTTATAATTATTTTTTGGGTTTTCTATTTTTGACCGGACCTTTTATGGTATGTTTGGTATATTACATGTGTTTGCTGATTTCATGCTATCTTTTTTTCAAGGTATAAAGTATAAACTATAGAATCTAGGTTGATTCCTCGATCAACTATTTTTACTATCATTTAATTAATTTGTATTTTGATTTTTTTGAATGCATGCCGTTGATGTGACTGTGAGTCGCGTCCTCGAGAGACCGTCGTGCAGAAAGAAAGGTAGAAATTGCCGGGACGTTTGTGAGATTAGAAATTAAAGTGGCCAAAATGACCCAGAATTCAGGGTTAAAATGGTAATTAATCAGATCTTCATAAAGTCTTTAGACAAAGAGAATTCAAAGATTGCAAGAGAATCAAAGCATCTTGTGGTTTGGTTTTGATGGGAAAACGAAAGTAAAGGTTTAACAATACGGTATTAATACCCATCAATACAAAGTCCATAAAACAAAACTTCATGAACTATAGCCATCTTAACTAATAAAATTGACGTTGTTATTAACCCGAGTCTTAACTAATGCAATCTGAAAATTGATCATCATGTAGGGATTGCAGTCTAGTATTAACATCAGCCAAAAAATCTATATAAACTGGTGTTTTTCATTAGTCAAAATCAAAGGTTATATTGTGGTTCGGTAAATGAAACAACATAAGAGCCTTACAAATCGATAATACGTTTTTGCTTCAAAGATATTAAACATCAAAATATCAAACGATGAAATGTAATGAATAGAGTTACAAATCAATAATACCTTTGTGTCTTCAAATAGATCATCTTGACTAGCACGCATGTCAGATACATGATCATATATGTGCTTCTTCTTGTCGCCTTTCCATGGAAACTCAAGTGTACATTCATCAACAACTGTGAGCATTTGTTTTTCGCTCTCTCAAGTCTCTTTCTCATTAAAAGGTCTTATGCGACAATGGACTCTAATCTTCTTCCCTTTCATATCTACAATTAAATACAAACATTAATAAATTTCAAAAAAAATACAACAATGAATCTCACTGGAAATACTTGAGCATCATGTACCTTCTATGGTATTGTAGTGTCTCTTCTTTTGAAGATGATCTTCTTTATATAAGACTTCTAGAGTTCTAGCTTAACTAATTCTTCTTGCATCTTCAACATGGCAGTTTGCTCATTCTTTTTGCCAGTGTCCTAAAAACATGAAATTGAAATGTTTAACGCATATATATAGAATAAATAATCAAAAAACTTCAACCAGGCATCAAAACAAAGAGAAAAGTTATGTTATAACTAACCTGAATCGTTGTTCCCTTCGACCTAAGTCTATCACGGTCCATGGTAAGCTCCAACAGTTTTTTTCTTTCAAGCTCCAACTCGTCAAGCAGAGCAACTTCTTGTTGATCTTTCTTTTGTAATTCACCCATCAACTATACAACAAATACAAATAGTTCATCAGAAATATTAACACTGCCAAACATAAAAACTATGACAAAATCCATCTATAATATTTTATTTCATGCTAGCTCAGCCTTCCCCCTATATATTTAATTTTAAATGACATAGAAACAAGACATCTGTTAAATAAGAACCTTATCAATCTTCTTCTGGGACTCTTCATAAGCCTTACACAAATCTTGAAGATTATGCGGCATAGAACTGTCATCAGATTGAGCTTTGGAAAAAAATCGCAACATGACATCATCTATATGTGTTTGCAGAGCAACACAAATTTCTTCGCCCACAAACAATAAAACAGTGGTTCACTTATACAAGTTGTCCAAATCGAATATCTAGTAATGATTCCCAAATAATGTTGTGCAAATAATTAAACATGTTTGGTCTCAAACTGAAAAATGTGAATAACACATGCGACACTTATTTTGAAAAAGTCACCAATGTTACTGCTGCTAAATTCCATTATGTCTTCTAATAAATTCCATTATGTCTTCTAATACAACAGAAGCAGAGCAAACAACAAATTACATTTGAATTGTATACAACAATAACAGGTTTTTTAAAGACATAATGTATAAGATACCCAAAATGATTTGTTCAGGTAAAAGGTCAATTGAATCAACTATCTTGCCTACGCTAAAAAACCCCGAATTCCAATATGGCAGTGCCTTCAGTATCTGTAGAAATTGTTGTCTTGCATCATCTTTGGTCACGTTTTCCTACATTCCCAGAGACACAAATATGAAAAATCATTTTAGCATATGCTAGATTGTATGATCAAGTATAAAAGAAAGATATCATATCTCGGGATGTTATACGTGCGTTCCACGAAAAATATTTGAGGATTGGTTTGTTTTATGATGGTGGTCAAGATTGGGTGAACAAAACACTGATTGGGATATATGTCGAGGTTGGTCAGATAAAAAGTGCTGAAAAAATATTAAATCTGATAAGAGTATATGAGCTACACATCTTGGGAGACAATGATATGGACATATGGTTGTATCCGAGAAATCATCCCATAAACGCATTTCGTTAACTTCATAAAGAGTAAGAATATACAATTTGCTTTACCTTTTTCTTTCTCCCATCTTCTTTATCTTCCTGTTTTCTCAAAAAATTTTTTACAAAAAACGACTATATTCCAACAAATAGCCAATAAAAGTTGAACTAAAATCTCTTATGTCTAAAATAACTCAATGGTTATATGGAATCTCAACTACAAATTTTTCTTATATCAATTTTATAAGTTTGAAGCAAACGTAAATTTCAATATATTCATGTAATATATTGTTGCATTTATAAAAAGTTTAAACGATTCATATAATAGAAAATATGATATACATTTTACTTTTTTCTTACCTTTTAGTTGTATTTTTTTCTAATACTTTTATTTTGTATACAAATACTATATTATTAAAAATAATTATATATTTTTTCAAAATTTACAATTTCAAATATATAATAAGTTTTTCAGAATTTCGTAATAATTATGCGTTATGGTGGAGAAAGTCACAATACTTAATGTTTCGTAATCATAATTATGCGTTATGTGTTACATGCAAGAGGTATAATCTTCTTTCTCGTAGATATATAACTAAAAACGATAATTAAGATCGTATTTGAAACGCATTGTAGTCTACTACATACAGTCAATCTACCAAGTATCAAATGTACGTTTCATATTAAAACTTGCCAACAAATAATTTTAAGAAAATTGAAGTCAAAGGTACATAAAGCACATGAAGCTGGTGATTTATGCATTATAAATATATATTTTAAGTTAAAATCCTTATGTTGTAAAGTTAGCTTGTGGCGTTGTAGTAAATCAATGATCTGAGATATCAAGTTCGAGCTTCAACAATGTTATTTTTCTTACAATTTTTGTTTATTAGTGGGCTCAATTTTTTTTTTTTTGCTTTAGACATAAAATTAGTTTGGGCCGGCAACTTATTTGTAAATATAAAATGCAACACTGAAAAATATTAACAACATGAAAAATATAGTGAACAACAATTTTATAGTAAATAGCAAAACACTAAAAATATATACTATCGTTTTGGATACATTATTTACACCGTGACAAATCAAACAATATTAAAAACTCTTGAAAATTATCCCAAAAGAAAAGAAGAGAAAATAGTAATACTCTTTAATCACAATTTTATATTAAAAAATAAAAAAATAGATTACTAATACTTTGTAAACACTAAATCCAAGTGATTAGCCCACCAAGCAAAAAAATGGATTAATGATTTTAATTTGTAAACATTAAATCCTAGTAAGTAGCCACCAAATAGCGTGATAAGACTAGTTGAACTATCACAACAACTTTGAATCACAACTTTGTTGATATCTATTGAGTATTGAGTGGTGATTATGAACATAAGTCATTGGGTTTGTTTCCAATGATAAGTAAAGAATAAAGTATACGTGAAGAATAATTCTAAGTAGGTGGTATTGCTCAAAACCTAAAAGCCAGAGGCCAAATTTGATTCTACAGTGAAAATGATATAGAAACTAAGAGCAATTTGTTTTTCTTCTCTTTTTAGATTTGACTTTCTTTTTTTTCCCCCTAATAGTAGGCGAAAGAGATAGATGAAGTGGGCACTCTTACTTCTCTAGCTTCTAAATTTAAACAGTAATACCTAAAATTGCCAGAGAAACCAAGAAATTGATATAATTCTATAACCTTAAAAATAGGTGAAAAAGTCTTAACAAATTCACAATATTCTTCTATTTACTAATGAAAATTCAATGCTCTCTGATTTAGACCAACACGACGTGAGGCTGCTAGTACTGAAACAACTTGGCGTTAGAACATGTAAAAGTAGCCTCCTTTGCATTAACATAAATTTGATTTTTAGTTCGATCAAAACACACACAAAAAAACAAACAAAGAATAATAATAATAATCGGAAAAAAGATTTAAAAATTTGACAATCCGAATCACGCAAAGTCTGTTACCTTTCGTTTTCACCATTCATCGAACACCAAAGAGGTTTCATCTTCTTCATTAGGTGCAGGAAGATTAAGATCAATCATCCTCTGTTTCACTGATACTTCTTCTTCTTTATCGATTCGAACAATTTGATTTACAGACAATCCTCCTGCTCCGATGCTGCTTCCGTGAGATCTCTTATGACCTCCAAGTGCTTGTCCTGAAGTAAAAACCCTAAAACAGATCGGACATTCATGAACTTTCTTCTCCGTGACTCCATGAACGTACTCTGTTTTAACCTGCTCTGTTTTCGTCGTGTATGTCTTGTTCTTCTTGTGGCTTGCTCTGTGTCCTCCTAATGCTTGATACGATTTAAACACTTTACCACAAGTCTCACACTTGAATCTACCTCTCGATTTATAATCTTCACATTCATGATCTGTCTCGTCTTCTTCTTCTTCTACACTTTGCTTTGTCGTCTTCTTCTGTTGCTTCCATTTGTCTCTAGAGAGCATAATGAGACAAAAGGCGAGATCTTCCTCCGTCGTTGTATCTGAAGCTGAGCTGTGATGCTCTGGCTCGGTCACTAACTCTCCGGGTTGGCTCGTTTTCAGCTTCTTAAAGTCGAAATCGAGCGATCCAAGTTTCCGAGTTCGCTTAGATCGTCGCCGAGTTGGGTTAATCCTCGACGACTCGGTTTCGCTTTCAACGTCGTCGTCCGCGAAATCAAACTCCAACTCATCATCAACCACCTGAACACGATTCCTCTTTGGATGATCAAACTCATCAGACGAAGAAGAAGCATCCGACTCGGTGCCATCGTCGTCGTCGTCGTCACTGAGTTGACTCGGCCGTTCCTCTTCACCAGTTAATTCGTAAAGCTCACGTTTCGCAGAAAGACTAAGCATGTGAGATCTCATGTGACCACCTAAAGCTCTTCCATTGATGAAGCTCTTGAAGCAAAACCTACACTTGTATCTCTCCATCTTCAACAACGACGAAATTACAGAACAGAGAGAGAAAGAGCCTTTTTTTGGGTTTGTCTCTCAAAGAAGAGAGAAGAAAGAGTAGAGAAACTACAAAGGAGAGTAGGTGACGAAAAGCATTCTTCTTCTGCAACCAACGAACTAAGAAGAAGACGAAGAGAGGACCCAAAAAAAAAAGAAACAATTATACTTAAAAATTCTTCTATTTAATTTTGTTTTTTTAAAACTCCCAATTTCTTCTCTCTCCCCTATATTTATAAAATTCTTTGAAACGGAAAAAACGAAGCGTAAATTTTGTTATTCTTTTGAAATAGTCTAATTAAAGCGTTTGCCATGAAAGGGTGAAGAAAGGACAATGTAACATGCGAGCTTTGCCCGTTTCTGCCCAAAAAAAAAAAAAAAAAAAAATCATCTCTCGGAAATTCCGAAAATGCCCTTCTGCTCAATCGGATTAAAAATAGCAAAATTTCTATTTTAACACCCCGAATTATCAGAAGCAACGCGGCTAAGTTGTCTATTTTCGGCGGTGCTTTAATTCCAATGCGCCAAAAATAATTAATTTACCTTAACCCCCGATAAGGGTATTTTCGGTACTTCAAGTTATAGAAGAAAGTTTTGTGACAGCCACGTAGTTTATTCTAAACGACGATTTCATAACTTATCCTCACCCACCAGTAACTTTATCTCTCTCTAATGTTAAAAGAAATAAAAAGTTCAGATTCTGCTTGCCCTCTTCTCTTTTGATAGGCTTCGCCAACTGTCAGTGAAGGTATCTCCCTTAGCTAGTTAAAAGCCGGCTTAACATCTGATTATCTAAATCTTAATTTAATTCCACTAATCACTCGAATAAAACGATGAGGAATGCAAAAAAAAAGAATGTGTTAGGGGATTTCTCCTTTGATTTTGGATCTTTCGAAGTTAGATATTAATAATGAGAAAAAGTCAAGAGTCCATAATTTTCGTTTATCAATAATAACACTGCCACACGTTCTTGTTCAACAAAATACCAGCTAAAGTCTATTTAGATAGATCAACTTAAGTTGAAGATTAAACGGATTGGATTAGACGATAGATGTGATGAGCTTAATTGTTTTTTTTTTTTGCATACTACGAGTAACCAAGAAAAAGGTTAATTGTTAAGCTACGAACGCATTTAACTTTGGACCCACTAAAATTGATATCTTTGGTTTAATACGAACCTAACCATCGCACTTTTCTTTTCCTCTCGTAGCATTGTATTAAACGTGATCAACGACGCACACAACGATCATGTGATCTTTTTCAATTCATCGAACCTGTTCATTCGAACATCCAAATCATCCATAAGTGCAAAAAACTTGGAAAAATAGGAGTTTGAGTCTTACTTATCACAGCAATTAGTATGATAGATCACAATTATTTAAACAAATTAAAGTTCAACGTTCCACACAATTTGTCGGTTACAAATGCATTCAAATAACTTGCGTAGGAAGGTAATTTGACACACACTAAGACCTTTTTTTTTCCTCACTGAAATTTGGAAACCTTTTAAACCAAATTTGTGGAAGCGATTCGTCTACGCAAAGTGTAAAGTTACGATTATTCTTCAATGGCATGACTTAATGGTGGTGCCAAACCATAACTCCTCTCTTAAAGGAAAAAAAACTCATAACTCCTTTAATTCCTCCGTTGACTCGTCTCGTTAGACCTTCAAATTAATATTTTACTATTAGTTAAGTATATGCAAGCATATGTGTTACTTATTATTGTCAGCATATTACATCCTTAGATGGTAGTGGCTTTTTTTATTCATAGGTTAATCAAATTGGTCGATGAATGAATTAAAGTAGCAATACTCTTGATGAAGTCAACTAATAGGAGGCGTAAAATTTACAGAAAACATAATTGCAATATATAGATCACTTGGGTTCATATGTTGTTATTTATTATCTTCTTAAATATTTGATTGAGTGAAGAAATGAGTCAACTCCATTGGCAAATAAAAAAACTTTAAAAAGTTGCCAATGGACGGAGTGACAAGTATCGCCGGTTCTCCAAGTCGCCTGAAAAGCGGCGTGAGCATTCGATGTAACATCTTTTTTGTCATCCAAATACGTATTACGAGTTTAATTTACAATATTCGTTTGACATTTCTTTTAGGTAACCATTAGATGCCTCTCAACTTGCATAAGAAAAGCCCATTAATATATAGGCCCATTAGCTATAGGGAGATAGGCTAATCTCTTAAGATTTTTATTATAGGTTGATTGACTGATGCATCTGTTAGTCTGTTTGTATACGGGAAGTGGAGACTGTTAGACATCTTCTTTTTTTTTGTCAACTGATGTTATATAATGGGTTAAAACTAAGCGAAGACAACACTGAAGTAGCCAAAAAATTATACTAAAGGGTCACAAACGACCAAACTATAAAATGGCTAAACAAACAGCCAACAAACCAAAAACAGATCCTGAACCAAACCATGGCACAATTTCAAAATATACAAATTCTCTCATTCTGAAAACTATCATTCAACCAAAAAGGGTGATCACGAGCCACATAAGATTGCAGCCGGTTCTCCCGAATGACACTTAAAGCAATAAGAGTTGCACCTTTGTTTGTTTGAGGATCTGCATACTCCAGTCTTCTTTCCTTAGTTCCCATCAAAAAAGATTTAGTTCTAAAAGAATAATACTGAAACGCTGGCCAAGCTGTAGGGCGATCAACAACCCCAACTAACTCTGCAGATTCAATCGCAAGGATCACCTTGTTGAGACCATGGCTATTCATACTTTCAGCAGCCCACTCAAGAGCTTGCATTTTGACAGCCATAAGTGAATTCAGATCACTGAACGCCCTTCGACTGTGCATAAGAACAAGACCAGTCTCATTTTTCAAGACCCACGAAACACCAGCTAAACTGCGTTTTCTATCCCATGCAAACCCAATGTTGCACTTCAACCACAGTGAAGGTGGATTCTTCCATTTAACTCTCTTAATAATGTTTCTTCTATCACCAGTCATTTCTAATCTAACATTGATTGATTGAGCCATGAACCATTGATCAGTATCCCCTTTAATCTTCACTACTGTTTCCATCACTGAATAGCTTTTACCTTCTATTGCAAACTTATTCCGGTTCTTCCACAATATCCATAGGATCCAAGGGAAAGCTTTTCGAGTATCAGATGGTAACTTACTCTGTTTGTTGATATTCAGCACATGACTAAAATTCACAAACACAGAGCTAGGGTGCATACCTGAATCAGGACAGGGAAAGTGCATAGATGCCCACACCTGCCGAGCAATGGAGCATGTGAAGAGGACATGATTAATCGATTCACTTTCAAGGCCACACGCTTGACAAATAGAATCCATTTTCACTCCTTTTGTTCGCAGAGTATCAGCTACCGGTAATGCATCGCTGAGCATCCTCCGTAAGAATGTCTTTATCTTTGGAGCTGTAAGTAAACTCCAGATTTTCTTCTTTAAGACATCTTCTTAAGGTCGGACTTTTGATTCATAGTAGTTTCTTTGAATACAAAACCAATTTTTTATAATATTTATGGCGGAGGCTCTAACGTGTATCATTATTTTCCTAATGTAGATATAACTTTTGAGATTATTTGGAACAAGCCAATTCTAGTGAAATGATTAGTTTGAGTATTCCATTTTTGCTTTCATACCTTTTATTATGCACTAGCAGAAATAAATTGATGGATTTGATCTTCG
Organism: Turritis glabra; assembly: GCA_900406565.1. Taxonomy (NCBI): domain Eukaryota; kingdom Viridiplantae; phylum Streptophyta; class Magnoliopsida; order Brassicales; family Brassicaceae; genus Turritis; species Turritis glabra. The sequence goes on from OVBN01000025.1 coordinate 444,375, forward strand.
TAAATACCTTTCTCTTTTCGTTTTTTGTCATTCATTGAATACCTCGACCTCTTAACCAACTTGATAATTACTCTTTAATTAAAGTTAACAATTGAACGGTAAGTTCCATTGGCCCTCCAATTTGCCGGAATAACAATATGAGCGACGACTATTTTATGAGATTCACCAGAAGTAAGTCTGATGTTGAATGGACCTCTTAGAGCACTGCCAGAGTTGAGCTTCCATGCAGCGGATCTCATTTCTTGCATACGGATGAATTTTCCACCGGCCGGTTGAATCTCAACGGAGGCCAAATCTCCATCGCCATTTTCATACTCGACAACAAATGCAATGTAGTACGGATTTGCTCCAGCATCCATATGGAAAACTATGTTAGTTCCTCGATATAAACATGCCGTGCTGATAAAAAAACAAAAGACAAGATTTTGATTGGTATATCATATAAATAGTTGAATAACAAAATACCCATATATGAAAAAAAAATTAATCGAACAATTTTTTTGTAAAAATAATAATTAAATTTAAAACCTAGTTTTAATTGACTTATCAGAGGTTTTTTTTCAACAGGTCAATAATATAACACAGTTATTTTTCATATACAAGAAAACGTAATAAACTGACGGATGTTTTAGATGATATAAGAAAATTGAAATTAAAAAATCAAAATATTGTATCAAACTGATCTTGGTTTCTGTTTGATTTCTATATTAAGTAAAACTAAAAACAAAAACTCAAACCAAAAACTAGATTAGACATCCTAAAAAAAAACTTTTAAAACTATAAGTACCGTTTGTAATAAATACGTAGAACACCAGCGGATCGAAGTCGATCTGCTTGGCCAGGTTTGGCTAAGGCACCCATGGATCTGCCGCTAAGATCAAAATGGGCTGGTTCAGAGGCACAAGGACCACCGGGGCACTCGTCGGTTATCGTCACCGTTATTGGTCTCCTCGAGCATGCTGGATTCCCCGTGCACATAATCTAATATAAAAAAAAAGTTAACATATACAATATATGTTGATAAAGATAAAATCTTGTTGTAACCATATAATATACATAATACATTCAGACTTGCATGCTATGCCTAATTTTTTTTCCAAACCAAATATTTAATGTTCATTCTATCTCTTTAGTTAAATATGTCAACCATATTATAACATTTTTAAAAAGATAGAAAAAGAACTTTTCATTCTATTGAATATAATTATATGTACTCATTTTTTTTATGTTTTATGAACAATTTGAACTATAAATAAATTGTATCCTAAAAAGCATTAATTCAGCTGACAGAAAAAACATTAATATGTTACATTAATTCTTACGAACCTGATAACATGTTCCACATCCTTTTCCATTGTTGAACACTGAAGGGCCTCCGGCTGAAACCATGGCGTATAACGGTGGATTAGCAACCGCGAAACCGTACCCACAAGCTCCTCCTACCCACACACACACACATATATATATATATATATATATATATTTAAGCATCATATACAAAAGAATTACTATTCTAAAAAAATTATGTATATATACTGTTACAAATATGAAATATTATTACGTACCGGTGCTACCTGCGCCGTCAGGTTCACCGTACCAAGTAACTCCGGCGGCCTCCCATCCAGCAACATCTATAGTCTCATTTTGGCAATAACAAAACTTTAGTGAGACTGCGTAAAGAGCTAAGAGAGCTAAATATCTATGTGATGATGATGCCATTGATCTAGCTACTTTGTTTTGTATAAACAAGTTTTTCTTATATATCTAAAAGTCTTAGTGAATTTGATTCATCAGATGACGAAGATTTTTATAATGGGTTTTCTGGAATGCGCTCACCGAGTACGTTCAATATTTTACGAAATTGTATACAGGAAAGTAAATTTGAAATGAAAAAAAAAGTAAAACTAATTAAGTTTAAAAGATAAATGCATTTAAGAAAAAATTGTGTTAAGGAAAATTTGGTAGTTAAATTCAAAATATATTTATTAACTTCTTATATAACTTTTTGGTAAATAAATAACATCATTTTTTGGGTCAACAAAATTAACTCCTCATATAAATTTTAATTATATTGGTATATATATATATATATGTGTCATTTTTCTACGACCAATTTTCTAAAACTAGTAAATTTGAAGCATCTTATTACGTTTGACAGTTGACTAAAAGTTTTTGTAATAACATTAATATAATTAAGTTAATAATAAGCAAAAATAAATTATGGTTTATTATGAATTTGGAAGATTGACAAACTCTTAAAGCAAAATAACAAAGACATAGCAATATTAAAGCGAATACTCTTTTTCATCTAGAGTTTTTTTCCTATTAATTGTGTGAATGAATGTAAACTACAAACCCTCAAACACTCCTATATATATAAGCCATAAAATCTGATACTATTAAGAATATGAAATATTGATTTTTTTTTTTATTAATTTCTAATACAACATATTAGCCTTGCGAGTTCGGTTAACCAAACCAAACCGAGCCGGTTAATTCAGTTTTTTGGTTTGATTCGGTTACTAGAACTTGGTCCGAAATTAACTGAACAAAAAATCCATTCGGTTTGAGTTTCGATTTATTTTGTTTATTGAAATTCTACAGAATTGAACCGATCTTTTGGGTTTCTCTAGTTAAAATCGGTTAAAACCGGTTTAATCGTTCAAATTGGGAAGGTTCGGATTATATATATTTTGATTTGATTCGATTTAATATTAATATATTTTGGTTTAATTTTGGTATAATTTTGTTTATAAAAAAAGGTAACCGTTCGGTTCTGTTTGCCGAACCAAAAATCAAACATAAATTTCGATTCCTCCGAATTGAACCGAAAATCGAAAAAACCAGTTCGATTCAGTTCAGTATAATCAGTTCGGGGTAAAACCGCATGACTACACCGTATCGTATCTCCGAGTGTGAGATCCATCTACCGACTAGAATATAATTTTTTGTAATAAATAAATAAATAAATATATACATTACATTACCTTCAATGAAGATGCTTATTTTTAGTTTAAACCCCACTTTTTTGGGGAAAAAAACAAAAAAAAGAAAGACCGAGGACTATTTTTTTAACAATAATTTTTTGCTTCACTCATATTCGCCTATGGGGACATATACATTAGTTTAATATCCATTTTTAAAAAATGTTATCACCCAGGATACACAAATGACAATAGAATCGAACTCGCATTATTTACACACACCAAAATCGAATTCGGGCTGTAGGTTACAGCAAGATTAAGTCTTTGGTTCTAGACCTAATATTATATTGTGCCACCATATGGGATTGAACATTATATTAATTTAAGTAAGAGATATCATTTATTTATTTTATTTTTGTTAAGTGGTAAGAGATATCAATTATACTATATAGATAATTAATTTAGTTCTAGCTACACTTGAAAGTTCACGTCCGATTTGTATATTGCACCGGGTTGCCAACTGGCCGGAATGACATCGGAAGCCACAACAGTCTCGCCGGAGTCAAGCGAAGTCACTCGGAGAGACAGCGGGGCACGCAAAGGTGACGACACGTCGAGCTTCCACACAGCACCCCATAAGTGGCTCATAGGGAGCCAAGTGTCAGAATCTAGTGCTTGTTTGAGTTCGACTCGGCCAATTTCGCCGTCTCCGTCTTCATACTCAACCAAAGCCGCGAAGTAGTTAGCGTTTGAACCTTCCTCCACTTGAAACGTGACTGTTTTACCAATATAGTTGCACTCAACTCTACAAACACACACATCAATGAAACACAATTAAATCACCAGTTAATCTAACCTTATTAATTAGTATATAATAACGTTGTAGTAATTTATTAATTAATGTGGAATTCTTAGATACATACTTTCTATAAAGAATCTGCAAAACTCCGGCACCACGAAGCTGACTATCTTGACCAGATATCGCCATGGCACCAAACGCTGTACCGCTTAAATCGAAATGGACTGACTCTGTAACGCATCCAGGACATTCGTCTGTAATCACTACCGTAACCGGATTTTTCGAACACGCCGATTTCGAAGTGCATTTTATCTGTACGTACATATATCAGTATATAAGCTCATATTAAATTCATTTAATTTTAATCTCTTTTGCTTAATTGTAATTAGTAACCTGGTAACATGCGCCACATCCTTTCCCTGACTTGAACAACGAAGCACCACCGGCGGATACCATGCCTGAAAACGGAGGTTGTGCAACAGCAGTTCCATAACCACAAGCCCCACCTTCAGTATAAATCAATATATCGTGGTTAGTGATTAATTGAATATATAGCTAGTTACTTGCTTGTTTATCTAGAGATGTAATTGACATAACACATGTATATATATACCGTCGCTTCCGTATCCGGTTGGGTCGCCATACCACGTAGCTCCGGCGATAGACCAATCAGAATCGCTGGTCGTGACGGCTGAAATGTTGAGTTTCTTGGGGCTAAAGCAATGAGTTAAATTTAGGAGAAGACACGTTAGAGCAAAGATCAAGTTCACGATCATGTAATATCGTTCTACGACAAGAATTGCCATTATGATAATAGTAAGTAGCTAATAAGGATGACTTGTGCTACTTATAGTAATTATAGATTGATCGAATCCCGTGAAAGACTCTAATACGCCCAACTGTTTTAGTACATGTGTCACTTTGTCTAAAAAGACACGTGAAATCTTTCCTTTTCTTTTGGTTTTACTTCAAAGTGGGTCCTATGTGACGGTTAACAGTTAGACCCATAGTTTACGAGGCTGAGTCATACGGTGTCGTATTGCATATAAATCTTCTTTTCCCCTAAATCAAGGTTATTTGAAATCATATTGATGGCGAAATTTTTACGTTAATGTAGCCGTTAATGGTGGATTGCTTGGTCGTTGAATCCTAATCGCACGGTTGAAAACATGCATAAAGTTCTTAACGTGTTTGAAAATAATCGCAGGCTGTTGAACGTAAAATTTGGCGTGAATCAGGTCCGTCACTTAAAAAACGGTTTTGTTTATTCTGTTTATTTGTATAAAACATTTTTTTATAACAAATTAAAAGGAGGAAAATACGTGAAATGTGGATTTCACTATTATTCAGATTATCATCTGATAAAAATAGCATTCAGTATTCTATTAATATATCGTTAAATTCACTTACCAAAGTTATTGAATTTATTCAAATATACTAGTACTATAATAATGGTGGTTTTTGAATATTGAACCCTCAATATAATTGTTTACGCGAGTGATTAGTGAAAACGAAACTAAAAGTTAAAGAAGACTGAGTCGCGAAGTTTATAGAGTTCATGGTTCGATTTGAACTGCTACGCTTCGAAATTATATTCCAGAAACCACTAGATCTTTGTTTCCTTCTCTTTACAACTTTCTCTAATTCACGATACGACTGCAATATCTACTCTATTTCATATTCTCTGTTGCGTTACATAGAAAGAAGAAGAAGAAAAGAAACAAATCAAATGGCCGTCGCAACAAATTCAACAACCCCTCAACGTGAGCTGCACGTGCTCGACTTAAAACCATTTAAGCTAGTCGAACCCTCCGAGAGACGGTGTCTTCGACACACAGAAGAAATAACACTTCTCTGAGCTTGAAAGGATGACACTTCTTCACAAATACTTATTTCGACTAGCTCCGACATTCATTACCGTTCGTTCGGCGTGTAATGATGACTCAAACAACTTATGTATTCAGTCGGGTCAATTATTATAGCTTTACCTTTAACAGTTTGGTACATGCGTCGAAATCGAGATTGGTCTGCCTTCTAGTTACCGATTTGGTGCTTGTTTTTTTTCCGTCTCTTTAACAGTATTTTTTCGTTATGCTAACTTCACTATGTGTGTTGTATTCCTATTCGTTTCGTTTTTTAAGTATTATTCATGCCAAACATATATCTTAAAAGTAATTGTTTCGATAGTTATTTTCTAGAAGTGTTTTTCTTGGTTTTATTTCTGAATAATGAATTTGCCTAGTCTTTAAATAGTGCTGTTCAATCCAATAAACCAAACCAATCCAAACCAACTGATTTGGAAAAACTCATCCCAGAACTTTTCCTAGCTGTTTTCATGATTTAAAATTATGTATGCCAAAGAGAAGAATTAAAGTCATCGTATTTACAATATAAATATGTATACCTCTTGTGAGGCAATTATTCGACGTCATATCAGCAGACCCATTGATCCTAATCTTATCGTTAATTATCTAGTTCAAAGGATTAGATCATATGATTGATGTCTTTAATTAAGAGTATGCAGTGAAGATGCTCGTGAACCACACTACGTACACTATTCTTTGTATAATGTTTTTTCAATACAACACACACATATTCGGATAAGTATTTTTGTTCGATTAAAAATATGAATTCCGATTTACCATATTTGATCATACAAAACATAATTAAGATCAATGAATCAGCATAATATCGAAAACAAAATCGGCCTTTGTGAAAGGGTGATTGATATCAGATAATATTTTTATAGTACAGGAAATGTTCCATAGTTTTCGTATAAATCCAACATATCAAGGTAAATTTATGGCAATTAAAATAGATATGAGTAAAGCCTATGATCGGATTGAATTGAGGTTTATTGAACATTTACTCAGGAAAATGGGTTTCTGTGAAAAATGGATTTTCTGGATAATGTGGTGTGTTAAATCAGTACAGTATATAGTCATACTCAACGGTCAACCTCGAGGAATGATAGTACCAGAACGGAGACTCCGACAGGGCGATCCACTGTCCCCTTATCTATTTATCATGTGTACAGAGGTATTGATCGCTGATAATAGATTTTTTGCTATCAATTCCCTAATGCACTATCATGTCATTGCAGTACAATATGTGTCAATCCAATCAGGTGAGATGCTAACAGACAAGATGCAATCAGATCATATTAAGTCAAGCCAAGTAATAAGATTGGTATTGTCTAACAACCTAAGTGAACAGAAAGCATAAACAAGAACTAAAAACCAGAACATAAACTAAAGCAAACAATTGTAACTAACAGAAACTAACAAATGCTAACAGAGGCTAACAATTCAGAGAATAGCAACAGAATAATAAAACCAACAAGAACAGAACATTAACAGAAACATAAGCTAGTAAGCAATGCAAACAGAAGAATACAGAGAAATAAAAGCTTCTAAGGATGGGATAATGGATTAGAGATTCCTCTTTAATCAACCTAGGCGTTTAACAAAACTCAAACAGAGAGCGAATTCCTAGACAATAGACTCAAAAGTTGACTAATCCACTCTCATGACAAAAATCATCAAGCTAAGCTAGTTCCAGACCTAACTCTCATTAGTGAAATCTAACCTAACAGGCATTAAGATTCAGTCTATTAAAGCCAATAAACACTCTAGACATCTAATCTCTTAGGCTAGAAATGTAAATATCTGGAATTAGTTGGTTCAGATATTTCATTAAACACCTTCTGGGTGTGGTAATGTCTGCGCTCTAATTCCAATTGATCAGAAAGAAACTAGCATTAAGGACACTAATCCAAAAAAGATTCATAGAAATCTAAGCTTAAACGTCCTAGGAGAGTAAGGATTCCTCACTAATCTATCACATCCTCAAGAACCCTAGAAAACTACTCAGAACTCATGAAAAACATCAAGAACACAAACCCAGAAATTCCTAAAACTTGCATAATCATAATGATAAAGATGAAAGGAGTAATAAGTTTCAAAGAAGCAATAACAAAAACTCAATGAATCAAAAGAAATCTGGATTACAAATCAGAGATGTTCTTGGTGGCTACGGAGAAAACCCTAAGGATAAACGTAATATGCCCGGTCAATAACCTAGGGCGGCTATTTATAGTGCGGGTTAAAAATCCTAGTACACAAAACGACAAATTAAGAAGTCGGCAAGGCTCCACTCGAGTGTGCACTCGATCATGTGATCGAGTCCGTGGTCGAGTGGCTGGTCGAGTCCGTTGGTCATCGACTCGAGCACGCACTCGATCAAGCACTCGAGTCGGTGGTCGAGTGACTTCCTTCTCCTCTGCATCCTGTGCTCCTTGACCCAGCTTTGTCCATGTTTTGAATTTCCATTCCTTTTTTGACCCTTAGAAGCTCCAGATTACCTGTTTCAACCCCCTTATGCAAAATATGTATGCAATTCTGATGCAAGAATGTCTAAGTATGTAAAACAGAAGCAATTGACCCTAAATTGTCGAACGAAGGATGAAACCAGGTCCGGTCCTGAGCCCAAGCAGAGCAAGCATGGGCTTGCGGCCCTCTTTTAGATAAGTTTTTTTTTGGCCCTTCAATTTACAAATGGTTCTTCATAGTCTAGTGGCTATTTTTAGAAAATCTATATCAATAGGTGATAAGTTCGAGTGTTCGATCCTCCAAGGCTCCAAACATTAACTTTTTTTTTCGTTTCTTTTTTTAATAACTCAATTAATACCCAATATAAAAAGTTATCTTAATATAAACCTAATAAGTTGGCCAAAACAAAACCAAAGACCAAACCGCCGTAAAAAAAAAAACCAAAAACCTTTTCCCAATACAATCGATATCTTCTTTTCCAATTTGCTTTTATACTGCAGAGAGTTGCAGTCATAATAACACTGGCCTTGCTTTTTATTCTTCCTCTTGGTATAATTTTCAATCTTGATTTAACCTACCTTCTCTAGTTATCTTTGATCAGGTTTGTTTGTTTTTTCTCATGATCGTATTGATTATTAAGTTGAAATTCTGGGTTCATATTGTATGTGAGACTGAGACTGAGAAAGGTTTCGTGTTCTTGTGTTTTTAATACTATTTTATTAATGATTCTTGAGATTTCGTAATATTAAATAACATAATAAACAAAACCAGCTTTGTGGATTGTTGTGACTAACAATAGTTTAATCAGAGGATGATACGAATATTTAAGTCGGTCTCTTATAACAGCCATGCTTGCTCTGCTTTTGTCTTATTACTTACTAGGTTCGATTAGAATAAAGAAAACTTATTGTTATCTACGTTGAAATCCCAAAAGCATGATATCATGTTTGTTTTTTTTCGTTTATTCATTATGAGTTTGTGACTAATCTATTTAACATATATTTTAATTGCAGTAGATAAGAAACATGTCCTCGAAAAGAATAAAACATGTTATGGGAAGTGCAGAAAAGTTAAGGAACAAGAAGAAAAAAGAAGAAGAGACAAAATCCTTAGCTAATTCCTTGTTGAGGTATGTAACTAAAACTCCTAAAACTGATGAAGCTGTAGTCATAGAAGAAACAAATAAGTTAGATGAGAATGAGAATGAGACTGGAAATAGAGAGGATAATGAGAATGAGAATGAGGAGGAGAATGAGAATAAAAATGTTGAGAATGAGAATGAAAAGCAGGATGAAAATGCAGAAGCCGATGAGAATGGAGAGGAGAAAGCATTTAATGTTAAGGAATATCTTATAGATGGGGATGTCAATGATCCTGAAAATTGGGGAAAAATCAACAACAGATTAAGAGATTTTCTGGTTGAAAAGGGTCCAATAATAAGACTTCCAGTTGATTATCATTTTCCGAGAGATCGTATTGGCAGATGCTTTTCTCATTCATCTTATACAAGAGAAATAAAAAATGGAGAAAATCAAGATAGGAGGTGGCTTGTTTACTCAAAAACTAAAGACAAGATCTTTTGTTTTTGTTGTAAATTATTCCAGCAAGAAACAAATGTTTATCAGTTAGGAGCCAATGGATACAATGATTGGAGAAATATTTCACAAATGCTCAAGGAACATGAAAAGGTCATAGGCATATTATATGCATGACTCAGTGGATGGATCTAGAAGTGAGACTGCAGACGAATCAGACTATTGATAAGCATATTCAAGAAGAGATTAACAAAGAGAAAAAAATTGGAGAGATGTGTTATTGAGGATTATTGCATTGGTAAAGGGTTTTGCACAACGGAATATAGCATTTCGTGGAAGCAGTGATAAAATTCGTACGGATGGTAATGGGAATTTTTTAGGCATGATTGAGGTTTTTGCAGATTTTGATCCAGTGATGAAATAACACATTCGGCGAATTGAGAAAGGTGAAACTCGTTATCATTACCTAAGTCACAGAATTCAGAATGAGTTGATAGATATGCTTGGGAATGAGACAAAAAATTGATCTTGAAGAAGATTCAGTGTGCAAAGTATTTTTTAATTATTATTGATACTACTCCTCATATCAGTCACCGAGAAGAAATGACTCTAATTATCCGATGTGTGGATATTTCTGAGACCTCACCAAAGATTGAAGAATTTTTTTTGTCATTCTTAGAAGTCAGAGACAAAACTGGAGAAGGGCTTTTCAACACCCTTCAGGATGTCCTACTTGATCTTGGGTTGAGTATTGGTGACATTAGAGGACAAGATTATGATAATGGGTCAAACATGAAAGGAAAAAATAAAGGAGTGCAAAAGAGATTGCTTGAAATTAATCCAAGGGCGGTTTATACACCATGTGGTTGTCACAGTTTGAATCTTGTACTTTCAGACATCGCTTCCTCGTCGGACATAGCAGTATCATTTTTTGGGATTGTTCAGCGTATCTATTGTTTGTTTTCCTCTTCGACAAACAATTGTGACGTTTTCAGAGATATTGTGAATGGTATTACACTCCAGCCATTATCACAAACTCGCTGGGAGAACTGCATAAAAAGCGTTAAAGCAATACGATTTCAAGCTCCTCAGATCCGAGATGTTTTGTTTTATTTGGCAGAAAACAGTGATAATCCAAAAACAAGAAGTGATGCTGAGGCTCTGCAATGATTGAAATCCATGGAATTGGGAGTTTTGAGTTCTTGTTTCGAATGGTTATTTGGTATGAGCTTTTGTTTGTTGTTAACAAAGTAAGCAAGATCTTACAATCAGAAGATGTGGATATTGGTATTGTTATTTCTCAACTGGAAGGACTAATAGCTTTCTTTAAAAGCTACAGAGAGACTGGTTTTCAAGCAGCAAAAGTAGAAGCTGAACGGATTGCTATTGAGATGGAAATTGATCCTGCATTCTCTTGTAAAGCAAAACGTCCCAGTAAAAGGAAAAGATTTCATGATGAAATGCCTGAAAATAATTGAGAAAATCTTATATTGACAGCTGAAGAAGATTTTAGAATCAACTACTTCATCAAAATCGTGGATCAAGCTTTGGTTTCTCTTGAGAAAAGGTTTGATCAACTTCAAAATTATGAAAAAAAATTTGGATTTTTATTTGACTTGAAGAAGTTGAAGTTAGCAAATGATGAAAAGTTGATAGCTTCTTGTGACAACCTTGAAGTTTTTCTGAAACATGGTGATCATTCAGATATTGATGGTAGTGATTTATTTTTGGAGATAAAGCTTCTAAGAGAAGTTTTACCAAAAGAGATTGAGAAGTTAGTCGAGATACTGGATTATCTAAAAAGGATGGAAACTTGTTATCCAAACACATGGACTGCATATCGTATAATGATGACAATTCCAGTTTCAGTTGCCTCTGCCGAAAGAAACTTTTCAAAGTTAAAACTGATTAAGTCCTATCTACGGTCAACTATGTCACAGGAAAGACTAAATGAGTTGTCAATGTTGTTGATTGAAAAGAGTATGGCTGAAAAACTTGATTATACAAGTTTGATGAATGAGTGTGCTGATAAAACAGCAAGGAGAATCATATTTCAATAATAATGTATTGTTTTCTCATGTTTTAAAGTACTTTGTAACTTTTATTTAATACATTCATTATTTATTTCGCAAGTTTAAAAGGATTCAACCATTTTTTTTTTAGTTTGCGGTCCTATAAAACTAACGACCGACACTGGATGAAACAATGCTAAATGGGTAATAAACGTATGCTTAAAACAGGTAAAATACAGAGATATCAGTCGCTAACGTTAGGAAAGCAGAACGAGAAAAAATAATTACTGGAATAAGAGTGACGACTTCTAGCCCACCAGTTACTCATTTATTGTTTGCGGATGATAGTTTGTTCTTCTGTAAGGCAACAAAAATGCAGGATAGTGATATATTAGGAATTTAAAGCAGTATGAGAATGTATCAGGCCAACAAATAAATTTCTTGAAATTATCAATTCAGTTTGGTCGGAAAATAGAGAAAACACTTAAATCAGAAATAAAGGATGTTATGGGAATTACGAATATCGGGGGCATGGAGTCCTATCTGGGTTTACCAGGAAGTTTGGGTGGGTCAAAAATAAAAATCTTCTCGTTTGTTAAAGACAGATTACAATATCGAATTAATGGATGGTCGACAAAGTTTTTGTCCAAGGGCGGAAAGGAGGCTATGATAAAGGCGGCGGCGACGGCTTTACCCACCTATGTCATGTCTTGTTTTCGGTTACCGAAAACGGTCACAACGAAGCTGACAAGCGCAATAGCAAATTATTGGTGGAGTACAAATAGACAAACAAGAGGCATGCATTGGATGGTTTGGAATAAATTATGTAATAGCATATATGATGGTGGGCTGGGTTTCCGAAATGTGGAGGATTTTTATACAGCTTTACTAGCAAAACAGCTTTGGCGGTTGATATTGGTACATGACTCGCTTTTTGCTAAGGTTTTTAAGGGAAGGTATTTTCGGAACTCAACACATCTTGACCCAATTAAATCTTACTCTCCCTCTTATGGTTGGCGAAGTATAGTATCTGCTCGACCTCTGGTTAACAAAAGACTCATTAAAAGAGTTGGTTCTGGAGAATCCATCTCGGTATGGAATGATCTGTGGATTCCAGCTCAATTCTCGAGGCAACTGTAAACAATGGTCCGTCTGTTGATTCATTGCTTCGAGTAGAAAATCTAATTAATTTCCAGACAAACACGTGGAATATGGAGCAGCTTTTTGATAATTTTGAAATTAATGATGTCCATATGATCAATGTTACCTGTAGGTGGACCAAATATATCAGATTCTATAGGTTGGCACTTTACAAAAACAGGAAAATATACGGTTAAATCGAGCTACCACACGATGCGTTTATAGAAGCCGGGAGTGTCTGTTTTTAGAGTCTTATGTCCAGATTTAAGACCTCTACAGGCCTATACATGGAAAATAAAGTGCCCACCGAAAATAAAACACTTTATGTGGCAAGTGCTCACAGTTAGTGTTTCGGTTTCAGTGAACTTATGAAAACGAGGTATAACCTGTGACACCAACTGTGCTAGATGTGGAGGTGAGGCGGAGTCGATAAATCATGCATTTTTTGAGTACCTGTCTGCGGAAGGCGGAGTCGATAAATCATGCATTTTTGAGTGCCTGTCTGCGGTACAGACTTGAGCATTATAACAAATACCAACTCCGATTGGGATTTTCCATCGAATTCCGTATATACAAATATAGATTACCTATTTTGATGAACACCACAGAGTTCTAATAGCTTCATGTATCCATGGCTATTATGGTATATTTGGAAAGCAAGGAAAGAAAAATTATATGAGAATGTGGTTAGAGATCCACGGGAGATTATTAAATTGGCTGAATTTGAGACACAAGCTTGGACATTGGCACAACAAAAGGAAAATTTTGAAATTATGGATCCAATCAGAACGCAAATTCAGAATTTGGTACGGGGTGAAATACAAGGAATACCATCTGGTGTGTATCGGTGTTTCGTAGATGGTTCATGGAAAGCGGATGACAAGTTTTCAGGATTAGGGTGGTTTGGCTCTCATTCGCAGCAGGAGACACTTTGTATGGGGGCGGAAAACCTTCACAGGAGTTTGACTTCCCTACATTCAGAGGTATAAGCACTCGTCTAGGTGATGAGATGTATGATTGGACAAGATAAGCAAGAAGTAGTTTTTCTAACAGACTGCTCAGATCTGGTTAAGATGATGACCTTTCCGGACAAATGACTAGCTTTCTCGACTTATCTCGAGACGATCGAGAGAGACAAAGATGAGTTTGACTCTTTTTCTTTAGTTTTGATTCGTCGTAATAAAAATGGGAAAGCGGATAAATTGGAACGGTAAACCCAAATCAAACCGCACCTTATTATCTATGTTAACAATATTCCCATCATTCGGTACTTTGAGTCAAAATTTATTAAAGCAGTTGAAGAAAAAAATCAGCATAATACTAAAATATATATGTATTTTATTGAATGGTTGATGCACATCGTCAACTATTAGTAATGCATGTTTATGTGCCACCGATTAATCAAATTATTGGACACCAAATCAGCACCCGAATCCTGACTTTGTCTTTCTTTTTATAATGTATCCAAAATAATTAATGTGGATACAATTCATGTTTAGTATCTGCATGATTGTTTATGAACATAATAGATTGTCAAGAATTGTAAAACTGATACTTATAAAATAAAAATTAACCAAAAATACTTTCAATACAAAAGTAATATTTTTATTATTATTTTTAGCCTATTTTTTATAAACGATTATAGTTTTATTCTGTGAAGTATAAATCATACATAATTCATAACCGACTTAATCAATTGGAATATTTTTAAAGATATCATTTTCTATGTTTTTGTTTCAAAAATACTACAATTGTTTATATAAATTTTCTAAAATACCACCAAATTGTTCACGAAACATTTAGAAAGACTTGTGTTGAGATTTTTGAAAACTTTAGAAAAACTTCATAAATTATACTCTTGATTATTTTTTAAAATTAAAAAAAATGAAAATATGATATTTTTGAGGTTTTTCTGCAGTTAATATTTTATGGAATTATTGTTTATAAAAATTATATGGACCATCCGATTTCTTCCGTCACTTCTCTTATTTTTAATACTATACTGCAATATCAAATTGTCCATTTGCTGGCTTCGATCATAATTCGTACTAACCACCACTTTTCAATTTAGGTAGACAATAATCCTAGCCACTCAAAATAACCTTTCTAACAGTGTTTATTTTATAAGGCACAAAATGGCCGGTCCAACAAAATAATAAACTTGGAAGAGTTAAAACAATTTAAATATAGCTTTGGGGGGTTTTACTTTATGTATAATATATTTGAGATATCGAACTACGGTCCTTCAAAAAAAATTATGCTTTCTTATACTAAACTAGAATAGAGAGTTGTCATCAATTTTCAATCTTAAGATAACGGGTTGCATCAAACTTGATGAAATAATTCATAGTAGTAGATGAAGGCTTGAAGTTTGTGCGAAATGGATCCGAAATATCCAAAAACTGCTTTTTAGTTTTTAGGCGGATTTGAATTCTAAATAGGCATGGTCTGAAACTCATATACAATACGACCTACGACCCGATTTTAAAACAATTCAACTAAAGAAATAACATCCATGAGTGACGTGGTATTTGCATGCTGCATCAAATCTTTATAAGTTGCAGTGCATGTGCATACTATTTAGGAAAATAATAGTTAAAAATATTTTCTTATAACAATTTTTGACAATCTTCGAACTATTTCTTTCCTACTATTGTTGACAAAAAAAAATCTTTTTGAACTATTATTTGCTTGATTATGAGTTGCTTTGCTAATTAAAATGTCAAATTTAAAATAAGGGAGAAAAAAAACAAAAGACATCTATTTGCTTGATTATGAGTTGAAACATGACCCTAAGATTTCCAGCATTCTTAACAAATCTAATGAATTGACAAATCTATACTGAGAAATCACAATCACGAACCATAAATAAAATACCTTAATCCATGGATGAAGAGTCAAAAACCGATGTCATTACTTCACATGCATGTCTAAGAAACTATTAAAGGACAAAAACGATCTATTAGATGACAAAAGAACAGATTAACATAGATTTTGCAAATGAATATCCTTAAATTTCAACAGATACATAAATCTACAGTTCTGATACATCATACATACTGACATGCATGCATACAACCTTAGACTCTATATTTTCTCTCTATTTACATTTACATTTCAAGAAAACAACAAACAAACAAAAAACCCCAACCGACAAGGTAATCAGAAAGTCAAAGGCCCTCCTCAAAAGCAAAACGACAAAAAACAGAGTTGTTCTTCACTACAACAAGATTCGAGAAAATTGATGGTGATGATTTATGTTTAGGATCTTGAACAATTTGTTTAGATTTTATTTCCTCGGCGCAACGTAATGCTCTTTCGATCTGATAACCTCCTCCAATACTAACTTCTCTCTCAAGATGACAACAGTAACCCTCGAACGCACTCACATTCACATGCAGCTTTACGCACGACAGAAAATCATAGCTTCTTATATCATACGCAGCCCCATCTCAAAGAATTTGAAGATCTTTCGACAAAAAAAAAAGTTTAGCCTTTTATCATTATAGAAAATGTTTTGTACTATTTTTAATAATTTTTTGGTGTTTTATTATATAAAACAAATTATTTGCAAAATTTTGGATTTTTTCATAACTTTTTTATTAAAAATATGGACCTTATATATCTAATTTTAGATTATATTTAAATTTTAAAAATAAATATGAGCTTTTTAAAGTATTTTTGCATAAAAACAAAATGTCTCTGACGGTTGCACCCCCGCCTATCCCCTTTGAGCCTAGGCTGATCATACGTTTCTTCATTTCTTTTATGTGTGTAGTGGAGAGAAAGAAAAAAAGATAACATTTTCCACGTTCTTCTTATTGGTTGCGGCTTTGTTTCCAACCACCTTATGCATCTCTACAAGCAAGTTGTTAGCAACCCAAAGCCTCACTGGGAACCAGACCATTGTCTCTGGTGAGTTCCAGTTGGGTTTCTTCAAGTTGGGGAGAAGCTTTTACCTTGGATTATGGTACAAAAGCCACCCAAAGAAAACTACTTTTCTTTGGGTGGCAAACAGAGATTTTCCCATGAATTCTTTTGGAAGTTTGAAAATTTCTGGAAACGGTTTGGTTATAGATTCAGAATTTGGTATGTCCCAATCATGGCAGCAATTATCTTCGGGAAGTACCTTGTTAGTTCTAATTGTTGTCAATTCTCTCGTGCGCGGAAGAATAAAACAGATGAAGTGAAAAGAATGATTACATCTCATTGATTTATAATCAGTTAACTTAGATTTGTTTAATTTAAGAATCATAAAAGCATAAAAATGAAATGAATGAAATTCGTATTCGGTTTGAAAACGCAAACCAGACATGTTATAGGTTAAGATGAAGATTACATCATTGCATCAACATGATTTTGCATTTAAGCAACACCTAATTAACCTTTTTGATATGAAAAACTAAATTTACAACAAATAAGCAAAAACAAAGTAAAATATAAACAAAACATAAGTAAAAGATAAAGCATGTTTCATTTTATTTTCATGTATGTATTTTATAACCTAATAAATTAGTTAGTTATTATTACTATTAAAAATAGTGTGATAAAAACAAAACTACGGATACAAAAATCTCATGTATAAGCGAATATTGACCTAGTTTTTATAATACTCGACTAATTAATAAGTAGGACATCTCTTATTTATTTATTTATTTTTTATTTTTTTGATAAATACATCTCTTCTTTCTAATGATGACATCTATGAGATGTCCTGGTCGTAATAGTTATTATTCTTTCTTTCTACGGTTCATCTTTATTGATCAATCGTATAGGTAGATAAACCAATTGTGGTAACAATTCCCTTGATGAAACTAGTTGCAAAGCAGAGCCCTCATTAATACAAATACTGAGTAATATAATGAATATATGGGTTCATTTTGATAAGTCAACATTTTTATTATCCACTATTTTCATATTATAAGTTTTTTCTATAGTATTTTGACTAGAGCGGATGACAAAATGAGTCGAACTACAACATAATTTTTTATTACTTTAAAAATTAACGAATGGCCGGTAACTTTGGTCGGCCCTCCCGTTCGCTGGAATAACAGTTTGGACAACAATTATTACTTTACGAAACTCACAGAGAATAAGTCTAATATTATACGGACCTTTCAGAGCGCTGCCAAAGTTTACCTTTCATAAGACGGACCTTATTTCTTGCTTGGAGAAAAACCCTCCTCCGACTGAATAAAATTAAATCGATTAAAAATCAAATATGACTAAAGAAACAACATCCATGGACGTTTGGTTATTGATTAACGAATACATTAGGATAAGAAAGGAGTCAGAACCTTGATATTCACCTCAGAAAAATATATCTTGGTTGAGCTTATGCTAAATGCTTCAACCATTATATAATACAATAGCTTACGTATAACGGTCTGTTTTTCTGTTGATTTGTATTTTCGGCAATAGTTATTTCCACTATCTTTAGTTGAGTGGATTTTTTTTTTTTAAAGAGAACTATAAATTTAACATGAAAAAAAATAACTGTATTTATAGAAATTGTTTTGTGTTTTCCCCTAGCTATAGCTAGTTACTGTGCAACAGATTCATAAATAGCTTGTATTCAACGAGTTTATGTGGTGAAAGACGTGAGTTCAATATCTTTTAGTTATTTTAGTCTTAAACTATTACATATTTTTTGTTTATATATATTTATTTAAAAGTTCTTATGTAGAATTAGTGCATCTTCATACTCTCACCGTGCATGAAAGCTGCACAATCCTTTAAAATATTCTTATTGTGACAAAAAAGGATTTTGAACTATTATTTTCCTAAATAAAGACAATCCATGAACTGTTTTATTTTTCTCCTAAATAATGACAATCGGTATTCTCATTTATGTATTGTAATAGTAGTCTCGCTTGTTTCCCACATGACCATATTTCCATGGTAGAGAATGTAAAATATCTGTGTTAATTTGCTAGTTAAACTGTTTAATTCGTCACATTATAGTCAAAAACAAAAACACAACATTTTGTTTGGTTATGAGTTGAACATGACCTAATAAATCTAATGCATGACAAGTATTTGAGTGTCTAAACCAATGTTTTTTTTTGGGTCTAACCACTCAATGTTAATAGTTCACATGTCTAAGAGAGTAGTAGATGACAAAAGAACAGATTAACAAAGATTTTTGCAA
Organism: Turritis glabra; assembly: GCA_900406565.1. Lineage (NCBI taxonomy): Eukaryota > Viridiplantae > Streptophyta > Magnoliopsida > Brassicales > Brassicaceae > Turritis > Turritis glabra. The sequence goes on from OVBN01000025.1 coordinate 463,267, forward strand.
ATAAAAACATTTCCATAAAATTCAACAGATACATAGAAACTACATTGCTGATACATAAAATACATACAGCAGCAATCTTTATATTATCTCTCTATGCACATTTACATTTCAAGAAAACCCAACCGACAAGGTAATCAGAAAGTCAAAGGCCCTCCTCAAAAGCAAAACGACAAAAAACAGAGTTCTTGAGACTACAACAAGATTCGAGAAAATTGATGGTGATGATTGTGTTTAGGATCTTGAACAATTTGTCTGGATTTGATTTCCTCGGCGCAACGTAATGCTTTTTCGATCTGATAACCTCCTCCAATACTAACTTCTCTCTCAAGATGACAACAGTAACTCTCGAACACACTCACATTCACATGTAGCTTAAATCCCATCAAGAACAAGAACTCTAGTTCCAAATTGTTCAAGTCTTCTGTCTCTAATCCACCTACTTTCGCAAAGTATGAGTTTCTGTAATTCCTGTTAGAAGAAAAAAGATAAAGCAAAATGAGTTCACAAAAAATCAGAGAAAATTTCTGTTTGGAAATATTCAAACTTTGTTCTGGAGGTAATTAACTTACATATCTTCGACGTATTTGGAAGCGATCATGATAGTTGTGATGAGGAGACGATGTACATTGGTAAGACTGATTCTGAAACCTTGGTTATTCTGACAGAACCGGTCAATGTACACATAAGCCACGACGTAAACCGATGGACCGGCTTTGGTATACCGGAAAATCCTCTCTAGGTACGATTGAATAGTCATATCAGGAATCTCCCGGCAATCAAAGACACGTGTCTTACCAAAACCACCGTAGCTTCTGCTGATTCTCTTGTTCCGAGCTAAAGTCCGCTCGATCAGAGAAGAGAGAACAGAGATGACGAGAGGTGTGTTGGAGTCATCTTGGTAAGAGTATGAGTAGAGGTCTGATCGGAGCTTCCTAGGAGAAATCGCTAGAGAATCCATTGATCGGAGAAACTTTTTTGGTTTTTTAAGAAACTGAAACTGAATATGTAAATGGGAAGAGGTTTTGAGAGGCTTTTTATATACAGAACAAAACAGAACAGAGTAGTCAAGAGGATGGAGAAGAGTAGCTTTCCGATGTAGGGCAACTTCCTCACCTCTTCTTTCTTTTTTTTTTTTTTTTATAAATATTCATGTTTATAAGTTACTACTAACTATAGTGTGTGACTGTGTACTGAGTATTTAATAGTATTAAAACATAGCTCGTGCAACTACGAAAGTTCAGGTTTTATTTTGAAACGTAACAATATCCCAGATTTGAATATCTCTTTCGTCTAGATAAAGCAATTTAATTTTTCACCTAATAAAAGAAAAAAAAGTTTTTTTTTTTGGAAAAATTTGTTCATAAAAGCTATTGTTGGTTTTAAATAAAATCTTTCGGTTCTTTCCACATATGTGAATTCATATTCGACCCATTACATTTTATAGCAAACTATAGTAGAATTTTGACAAATGAATCATATCTTGTTTCAAAACATAATACAATACTTCTAAGCATCGTAGTTGATGATTTTAATACATTTAAGAGTGAGAGGATACAGTAATACTACAGAATATTATAATATGGAATTTTATCGAAAAGAGAATCGACATAGGTTTTTGGAGTCATATGGAAGCTGTAGAGAAGTTACTAAAATATGTAATTTATTATTCTTATTCAAACTGAACCCCAAAAAAAAAAATGTGTAAGTGCAACAGCTAAGCTTTTGGTTAGATAAATCATATTTTATTCACATGATTATATTAAATCAAATTGAATTTCAAATGAACCAAGTCCAAAGTACAAAATTAAATAAAAATAACTGAATCTCAACTTGAACAAAAAAAAACGAAGACTCCGCCGACAGGATGTTGAAGACGGTGAAGAGAGAGAGATGTCAACTCAACATCGGTGAGACTCTCTTGTGGAGCCGGAGGGTTTTAGGATTGTGCCCACTCATGTTATTTGTTTTTTCTATTAACAAGTGGCTCTAATTAACGAGCGTCACTGTTTAAGACACACGTGTGAATATCGTCAACGTCGACCGTCGTGAGCTTCGAAAGATCCACAAGGACACTCACACGCGTGGAGGTTCCATCAAAGACTACGCACACAACATTTATATATTTTTCTATTCAAATGATTATATATTATAATCAGCCGTACATCCATATATTTGCACCAAAATACCAAATGGGCAGTTTATTGTAAAACATATTTCGGTGTCAATATATTTTCTTCTTAAATATGGTCTGTAAATAGATTATTAGGTTAAAATGTATTACTGATAAACTTTGAATTTACGATTAGATTCTCAAAATATAATTATAAAAAATGTTGCGATGTTGACCTGATCATCCCATGTGCAACACGAGTTTGTTAATTTCAAAACCGAAAAATTCTAATCTAAAGGGTTTAATGATTGTAATAGACGAAGCAGATTAATCCAAATAAATACTTTGATTTCTTTTTTTTTTTTGAAAAGGCGTATGATTACGAATGCTAATAATAGCAGTGTGATTTCAGTATCTAAACTAAAGAAATAGTACAAATTCTGATCTTTAGGGTACAAGTACAACCTGGTAAAGGAAATAAACTTGGTGATTTTATTTATTTTCGTGTGGTGAATAAAGAAAAGAATAGATGAAAGTGGAGGGACAAAATAAAGTACAAGTAATAAATTGAGATAACCACCGCCACCGCACGAATACGTTTGATAATAAATGCCAAAAAAGGGACCCCGGTTTGATTTTTCTATCGTCCCGTCAAAATAATTTACTACGTCATCATTGCCTGATTCAATTATTTTTCTTATTTATTTGTTTCTCCCCCACCTATTTATAAGAGTTAACATCATATTTTTTTCCTTAATTTATGACATATCCATGTCATTTTGAAAGCAAGAGTATAGTGTGAACATTGATCTTCTAAATCAATAGTATGAGATATGATCCATTCGATAATCAAAATAACGAGTATTTTTAATCTGTATTTTCGCATATCCACCACTAGTAGAATTTCAATTTGGATATGCCGATTATCAAAAGAATATTAACATGTGTGTTTCATTCATTATCTTGGCTTGATTTATTTGAATCATTAGTTAATTACCATAATAATAATAAAAAATTGAATAGATTGTACAACATTGATTGATTGGAAAAACATATTGATGAAATTAGATTTTGGAATGGATCGATATGTACGAAGGTAAAACAGTCATACAGTATATGTCGACTCTGGGACCGTACACAAAATGTCAGGCTCCATAACCTTATGCCCGATAGATATGTATCATTACACTCTCTGATTCACATATCTGTCTCCATCTCGAGATTCGTGTTTGCGATCTGATAAAAAAAAAAAAGATGAAACGCTTTTAATGTCTACGTACTCTGGTACGTACGTACGTGCCCACGTACGAAACTTCTTTCATGATTCACATTTCTTCCTCGGGTTTCTCTATTAGTTGTTTTACTCATTAACAACTAAATCACTTATAAAACTCAATAGTCAGTCATAAGAGACTTCTTTTTTTTTTCTATAAAAATTTTTTTGGACAAATATAAACAAAAACATCTTCAATCTGTACTGAAGTGGGGCTAACTCAGCATTTAGTTGGCAGATATTTTGTTTATCTGGCTTAGATTTTTGTCCTTTGATTTAGGGAATCAAAAGTTATATATGAACATTAATTTTGCCTGTAAAATCATACATTTCACTTCAGATCTCTTCTCATATGACCTACAAATAAAGTAAATGATTACACAATCAATCTTTAGATTCATTATCGCAGAACTATATATGTCCCTACTGCATTATATTCAGCAAACAGTTTTTTAAATTCTTTTAAATTTTCTGTCGTGCGAGAAAAGTTGTAGACAATATAGACTTGTTCGAGTAATGCTGTTAGACTTTAAGTTGGGCTTTTATGGGCCTTCATTGTGGGCTTTAAGCTAGCTATCTCCAAACTCTCCCACTTCTATTAATAAGAACACGCTTTAAAAGCCTCTGATAACTACGCTGAGGTGGCATTTTTTAATTGGCTAATACATTAAAAGGTGCGTGGCGAGTATTTTTCTCCTCCTATAAAAATTGTTATTAAGAGTCCGGTCAACTCCGAAGGTCTTCAAATCTCTACGTCTCGAATCGTTCTCGTCGACATCAGAATTTGTAAGCCGAATCAGGTGAGTCTTTTGTTACTGTTGTTGTTTACGATCTAAATCTCTGCTGATTTAGGAATTGTTAGATCTATGGGTTGGTTAGATCAGCGCTGTGCGTAGATCTGATACCGAGATCTCGATGTGGAAACGGAGTTGCGGTGTTGTACGATTTCCGATCTGGATACGATTTATTGCTTTTGCATGCTTAATGTTGTCTACGCATCTGAGAAATTTATACAGAATTTTGCATGTTTGTTGTTAAATAGGTTTCGATGTTGAATTCGAGTGGTTGTGTTGAGAATTTCGCATTGATTCATCTAATTTTGTTCTTGTATGCGATTAGTTTTGTAGATTCGATGCTGAAATTGATTCTATGTGTTTGTGAGCGTTTCGAGTTTCTCATTTAATTTCTTGAATGCTCGACCTCGTATAGTATCTGACAAATTGAGAATAGTTTGTTTCATTTATAAGAATAGGATTGTACCAAGTCTTAACATGATTGCCAGAGCTTAGAGAATAGGGTTTAAACCCGAATCTGTGTTGAGTTGAGCTAAATGAAGAAATGAATAATGTGTTAATACTAGTTTAATTTGGTTAACTTAGTTGCCTTGTTCGATTAGGATGCAAATTTCACGGCTTTTGTCACTTCAAAAGGAACTTTTACCAGAGGTTTCTGGTATCATATAGCACGTATGACCAATGAAAACTAAACATATCTTAGCTTAATGGTGTTTAGATGTCTCCTTTTTTTTTTTTTTTCATTTGCTTATTAGTTCTCCTTTTCTATATAAGATCAATCTTTTGCTTTCATATTCTTAAATGGCAAGTGATTTCATACTTATAAAATAGGTTTTCTTCTACATTGTTTCCAAAGTTGTTAATTTCTTAACTTTCTTCCACTATCTCAGATAGTTAAGAAGAGAAGCAAGAATGGTGGGTAGTGGTGCTCCACAAAGAGGAAGTGCAGCTGCAACTGCAAGCATGCGTAGGAGGAAGCCGGGCAGCGGTGCTAGTGGAGGAGGAGCCTCTGGTGGTGCAGCAGGATCCATGCTTCAGTTCTACACTGACGATGCACCTGGTCTCAAGATCTCCCCTAATGTTGTCCTTATCATGAGCATCGGTTTCATTGCTTTCGTCGCTGTCCTTCATGTCATGGGCAAGCTCTACTTTGTCAAGTGATGAGAAAGATAATAGTTGAAGAAATTACCCTAAGTGACTCTGCTAGTGATCAAAATATTAGACAGTGGTTTCATTGAATGTTTTAATTTTGTGGTTTATTACCCGAGTATAAACGATCTCAACAATTCCAGTTTTTTGGCATTCAAAGTTTCAATATTCTTCACACAATTTATGCTTTTCACAAGTCAGAACTATTGTCAGTTGTCACCATATAAGTTTCGAAGAATTCGTCAACATTATCTAATTTTAAAGAGTGCAATAGTTGAGGCTTAACACACGACTGTTAAGTGTTAGTTAACCATAACTAATCTATACAAATCTCTGGAGTTTATTGAACATTTAAGAAATAAAAGGGAAATGTTGGGAATAAATTGAAATTTTAGGGGCTTAAGTTGTCAATTTGAATCGGGGCCCGATTAAATTATATTCGGGTCATTCTTTAGTCCACCGGGTTTTCTTCAGAACTTGAGCGAAGGAGGTCGCAGTTTTGGAGAGATCTTTTCTAATGGCAACCTTGGGAGAATCATCATCAGAGATGAACGACGCGAATCCGCCGGCGATATCACAATCTTCGCCAGTTCATCCGCCGGAGTATCAGAAGATCGCAACGACGACGGTGGAAAATGCAGCTTCCTGGATCGATGATGCGTTGCGCCAGGCGCTTGTGTACCAGAAGACGATCACGGAGACGGTAGATTCCACCATTGACGCCTCCAAAGCTCGATTGTCTCAAATTCGAGACACTTCCGTGGCGCACACGAGCCAAACCATCGTAAGCTTACTACGACCCCCTAATTTTCATTGGAATCCAAGCGAATCTGGAATTCACAGCATCTATTCTCTATTTCATTTGTGTGATTGTTTATCCTCTCACGAAATCGAGGTCTTGTGATATAGGATTCTCTCCGAGAGATAGCTTCTGAGTATAACGTTTACGAACAAATGGTGTTTGGGAAGATCAAAGGTCTGTGCTACTTTTGCTGGCTACCTTGTGTTGACTATGTCGTTGTGCCTTTTTTCTCTCGGCTCATATAATATTTCAATTTTGTATGCAGATGGTGTGAATGTTGCTGCATCTCATCCGCTAATATCAGGCACCTTAGCTTTTGGAGTTGGGATTTTTGCTCTGAAAAGTACGTTTTCTGGATATTCTTATCTTCCTAGAGTTCAGTCTCCTAGGATGTTATGTTATGAACTCTTTTAGTGATTGTTCTTGTTTGTTTGCAGAGACGAGAAGATTTGTATATTACAATACTGTACGCATGTTTGTAAGTGAAGAGGTCAGTGTTTTTTACAGCATTGTTGAATGTATATATTGGTTTGTGTGTGGTTAAAGCTGTTCTTGATTCTTGACCCTATGTTTTGGATTCAGGCTTTGCTTTCTAGAGCAGATCTTAAAGTAAAAGAGTTGCGACAATCAATGGATCGTCTTAAAGCCGAAAGTGAAAAGTTAGAGGTAAGCCTTTTCTGTTGTTATAAGAGTTGTTCTTTTCAACATGGGGTTAACGTTTGTGGAGAAGAGAAGACTTCCTATGTATGCATATTTAGTTAGCTATATTACTCTTTATGTCAGTTTGCTTCAACATCCCTTTATTTTTGAAATAGAATGTCTGGCATTTTAGCATGAATATTGATAGTGGTTAGGTATCGAACAGAGAACTCTCTATGTAGCCTTATTAATAAGTGGATATGGATGAATGTTCTACTTTCACAGAAATATTTAGCCTTCACGGTTGAAGTAATTTAGTGCAAGGATATTCTTGAGTCTACCTCTTTCTTAACCCCAGTCAATAGATATGTACCCTTCAATTATTAGTCAATGGTCTTGAGTAAAAGCAGTCTATTGGAAGCTGGTATTAAATTACGGTTTCTGAATTCGTAACAACTTTGATTGTTTCAGAGAGTTGCAACTGGGGCAGAAGAAGAATTGATTAGAGGAAGGATGAAACTCAGGTTTATGATCCAGCAAAATATAAGATCAGTATATTGGATATGTATCAACATAGATATTATGTTAACTCCCTCCATCTTCTTACACAGACAAGCAGGTAAACAGATCAGAGATGCGATCCGCTCAGCTTATAAGATTGAAAAGCAAGCAGCAGGTAAATGTTTTATACCTTTCCGTGTTATAATGCCACAGTTTGTGAAACCAAGGATATGCATAGAACAGAAGAAGAAAACTTTCTCCGTAACAAAGCTTATTGACGTATATCACCATCACTTTGTATATACAGGTTTGAAAGATGTACTAAAAGAATTGCCCACGAGAGAGGCTTCTCGATTCCGCTCTCAAGTAAGTATTACTTGTCTCTATGCTCTTCTAGGATATACAGTATAGGAGCTGGATCTGGAATTAGGAGCTGAACTAGTTTAGGGTAAATTAGTAACCATTTATATACATTGTGGTTGTTTGTTCAACATCAGATATCGAACCGTGCTTCTGAAGTGAAGCAAGAGAGAAACGCTTTGACAAAGGAAGTGAACAAGATCAGCAACTATGGCATCTCCGTATGAGGAAAAGGAAACCCCTTGTTCTAGTTACGAATTTTACTCTTCTTGGGTTCTTAGATGATGGAGCAAAATTACACAATAATAATGTCTCAACCATTATTAAAACTATTTTTTTTTGTTTGGTGTCAAATGCCAAAGATGTAATCTCTTTTTGTCTTGGGTTTTCAAGGGCTTTCGTTCTTTGGCGATAGTTAGCAATACAAGTTGTCATGTTTAAGTCTCCCATGGTGTATTTTTAAATCAAATTTTCTCTTTGAGTTTAATTTTGAAATCAAACCTGATATGATCAGTTTTGTTATAGTCTCAAATTTGATTCTTGCGTAGGTATTACCTTTAGTAAAACTTTCAAAGAATAGTTTAATATCAACTTCGTAGAATAAAGTCAAATAATATTTGGGGTTGAACGGTTAGGTTTCATGTTTTGGGTTGGGAACACATTTGTGTGGAACCCGAATGAATCCAGGTATTCGATTCAAAAACATATTTGAATTAACCTAAAATAGAAATTGCTTAAACCGGGCTTAGAATTCCATGATCTTCTGATTCGTATCTAATAAATTTGGTCGAAACGTGAAGTCGCAACAAGGGTGCAAGTGGATAATATAGTATAACTCTGAACACTGACGCGGTTTAGTGTAAGCGGAAATTAATGTAGCTTTTTCTAATTCATCTTCAGACTTCAGTAAATGGCCCTTTAATCTAATCATTCGTAAAATAAAAATATTTAAGGATGAAATAATAATAACGTAGGAGAAAAGGCAAACCAAAAAGATATAATAATTAACAATTAAATGAGGTTGAATTTGCAACGTTCGATTTTAACACTAAAGAATTTTTAGGCTCCCGTCGTCGTCGGTCACGTGATTAACGCCGCTAGGATCGCGACACGTCATCATCACGTGACACTATCCCAAAACCCAACCCCAAGAACCAAAAAAAAAAAAGAAAAAAAAAGTGACGACGAGGCAGTGGATACTAAAACGGCTGGTGGTGGTGGTGGTGAAGTTGAACTTGTGGTGGTTGTCTCATAACTTCTTTCTGACGTCGAAGCTCCATAACTTTCCGGTGAGAGTTTGAATGCTGAGTCAAAACAAAAGTGGGACTCGAAGCCGGTCTATACTCCGGTACAAGTCTACCGGATTTAAACCGGACTCCACAAGCATTACATAAGGTTTTAGGCCCGAGTGGTCCTGTCCTCCATTGTGGCGTCTTCTCCGATGCACAGTGAGTACATCTCCTCATCCCTCCTCCTTCCGCCGACTCCGATGACGACGACGACTGATGTCTTCCTCCTCCGCTGGATTGTTCTTTCTTCGGCTTGAATTTTCCGGCGGCGTGAATCTGCTGATGCTCGGATTCCGGTGGCATCGGTGACCATGTTCCGGCGAAAGGAGCTGGAGCTCTTGATCGTTTGCTTCTTGGTTTCCCCGGAAATGAAGTTTCAGTTTTGACTGAAGTCATAGTTCCTCCTAATGGATTCGCCGGAAAATCAGCGAAAGAGTCGTCGACGAACTGCGAAAGCCACTCGAGATGAGCTGCGTCGTCACTCTGCACACAAAACCAGTTAAAATCAAAACACAATCTTTAAAAATCGAAACTTTCGAAATTGGATTGGAGAGAGAGAGAGAGAGAGAGCGAGGTTATACGGGAACGCAAATGTCGTGGAGGAAGGAGTGATGATCGGAGGAGGAAGGGAGATGGTGGTGGTGGAAGTTAGGGTTTTGAGGAGGAGGGAAAGAAGAAGAGGAAGTAGCGGCGGTGGAACCACCGGAATTAGAAGAGGCTGAGAAGATGTCTTCGTTGGAGAAATCAAGAAGGTCATCGATTCGAAGTAAGTCTGGTGAGGATAAGCCATAGACGTCCATTGTTGGTTTTATGATTGTTGGGTTTGATCTTTCTCGCTCTCTTGCAGAAGACTCTGACTCTGTCTCTCTCACTCTCTATGTGACTGGTTAGAGTCTTTAATAGGGGAGATGATGAGAGAGAGAGGGCAAGAGAACGTGCAGAGAGAGTGACCATGCACCGTGAGTGACCGACTCGACCTTATTCACTTCTCTCTTCTTTATTATAATTTTATTTAATTTATCATCCTCCTTTATCTATAAGGAAAAAAAAGAGAGTTAAAAGTTAAAAGTTAAAACTATGCACTTAATATTGAAACGTTCAATATTTTATAGATATAATCATTGTTATAAGTGTGAAATTTTGAATCAAAATCTACACAAATCTCCAAAGATTATAGAGGAATAGATTGTTTTTGTTATTTTTCTTTAATGTGTTTATAATAGCCAACTACGATTGAAACCGTAGTAAAAAAAATCGAACAAGAAAACTCTCGAGTTTAACATGTCACATGGCGAACTATTCACGATGAGTTGATTTTGAAGGAATGATAATTGATTAGTTAATTTTGTTTGTTTTCACCTTTCCCCTCGTGCATGATTTTATTAAAATAAATTTTACTAAGACAACATACGCTATAACTTATAAGTAATTGGGTTTTCAGCAACTTTTTTGGTGTAGACTGGGGATCGAAATGTATAGTTACGTTTTGGAGATTAGATGATCAATGATTCAAGTGGATTGTTATATAACTTACTCGATCTCGTTGTGGATTTCCAGTTATCCGTATCCAATCAGGTTCAGTATTAAGTTAGAGCTACTTTTAACATCACGCACGATCATCATTGATTTCATATATAATTTTCTAATTAAGAAACGCAAAACTATTTTTTGATTTAAGAAAACAGCACAAAAATTTCAAATTTCATCAAAACAATAATATTTGTTGTTAATTAATTTAATTTTGTTTTTAATATAATCTCGTGGCATCGCATTTGAGCCAGAAAATTATGATATTGAAACAACTTTTTACAAACCAGCATAGAATTAACTCAACCATGAGTGTATATATAACTTCATATTTTGTTTTTTCTTATAATTACAAAAAATATTTTCAGTCATCATATATACGTCTCTTTCATTGATTCTGTACTATATATTATGTACGTATTATTTACTTATTTAGTGGGTCTATCTATCTATTTCTCTGTGCTCTTTTTCTTTCAAATAATCATACGCATGTCCGTATATGAAACTTTGTTCGTTGGCTACCACATCGTTTGCTACAATATATATAAATGAAAATTTATATTTGTACCAAACTAGAATTGACAATTTGCGTTGCTCTTGTCTTTTGCATTGCCCTCTTGTGCGAAAAAAAAGTGCTCCATTGTCGAACTAATGCGTATACAATACATATATAGTTAACTATGAGTTTTAAGCTGAAAAAATAAACTAAAATTATCAAAATGAGACTAACCGGAATATTAATGCACGTATATGCTGCAGACGAATAATGGAAGAGGGCCAATTTGTCTGAATTATGGTATTTTTTTTATGAGTAAAAGAGTGATTCGGCGGATAAACTATTGATTAAGCTAATTTTACCCTCTTTCTCTTATTTTTTTCCCAAATATATATAAGCATAACACATGCTTTATGGTACGTGCCGACAATTTTAGTTATTGACCTATCCACACAAGTTCTAAAGATAAATTATTTTCATCTTTTACGAAAATAAAATGAACGAATGTAAAAAGGAAAAGGTAATTTAGCCACGTGGCTGCATGTGGGGGCCATAAAATTGTAAAAGAAGAATAATAAGATGATGCATTAAAAAATAACAAAAGAGTATAACGAATATTTTTTGGAAAGGAACCTCATATGAAAGTAATATAAGTATTCATAAGTATGTTTGAATTGAATATATATGTTGTGCAATTTACCTAAAACTGAGAAATTAATTAATATAATAACTGTTGATTTGCACGAAAAATGTAATATTTTCCCCATATTTTAAGAATCTACACAAAACTGAATGTAATATGATGAGTTTAATTAAAGAGAAGGAGAAAGAAACGGGCCGTGTGGTGTGACGCTTGCTAGGGTTTATCACATTGAGATGATTTTTAATACTATATGAGTTATGTGAAAACCATAATGTATTTTTTAATTTGTTACCAACAAAGTGACTCCGCACAAGGGCCCAACCCCACTGCACATTGAGCATTAATTAAACACGATGGCACGGAACGAGAGGTACCCATATGAGATATTTGTTTTTTATACTTATTCCAATATTTAATTTCAAAATTTTCACTGACTACCGACAGTATCTTTTCCAGCTGTCACCTTCTATTTGGCTCAGAAGGTTCACTTTCGTACTCGCTAAATTCCATATGTACTCAATTTTACTATTTATACCATAATTTACCAAAGCAAAATTAGCTATTTGCTGCAATAAGATATGATTCCCCCCAAAAAAAATGAAAAGAGAGAAAAATAATGGAAAGAAAGTACATTGACGTACGGTGGCACTAACTTCTCTTTAGGCTCTCTCTTTCAATCAGAGTCTCTTTGTTATGGTCTTATTTGAAAACCTTAATTTTTTGTATTTTTGTTGACGGAAAAAGATGGTATCGTTTTTATAATTGACTTATGGATTTGATACTCCCCAAATGTTGTGGTCTCGTGACTCTAGTAGCGAAGGAAGCAAGTGACCACTAAGAACGCTCGTAACTCCCATATATTGATATAATTATATATGTAGCTACGAATATATATGTCATTATTGATATTACAATATACTAAACTTTTTTTTTTTGGTTTATTCTTTTGATTTTTTGTTTTCTTGAATCACGTGACGTGACAGAGGACGGTGATCCCAAAGTAAACAGCAAGAACACGTGCGGCCTCATGTGCCCATAATGACACCGAATATTATTATATGAGTTTTTCTCAACAACACTCGATCTTTTTTTTTTTAAGTCAATTTTAGAAAAAAATAAAGTTATGTATAAAGAAAATAAAAGTAGACGTTTTTGGTTTAGATAATAATCTCTTCTGACGAATAACATGCAAAGATGATAGACCATATGCTCTTCCTTTATCCCTCTTGTCTCCTTATTTAATATTTGTAATTTTCAAATGTTTACAACAGTTTTTTTACATATATATAATTAATTACACATTTTCATGCCAAACTCAAGAATGCTAATGCCAATGAATTGGTCTAATGGTTTTAGTATTGTAGAAATTTTATTCAAAGTCTTCACTCTCACGACCTTAACTCTACTAAGCGATGAAAACTGATGAGTCGACGACTTACATGGATAAAATGGAAAAACAAAAAAATAGCGTACATATTACAAAATAAGATAACGTATAAGAGATGTGTCTTTGTGACAAAACAAAAGATAGCTGTTAAGCAATAATTTGTCAAATGAACTATAGATTCTGCGCCCCAAATATAGGGAACCAATGAAGCTGAAGATGATAAATTAGTTAGCAGAAAAAAGTGATGTACATAGATATTATCTCAGCCAGTAAAAATTAATTACGAACACAAGAAAAAATTTCAGAATATTGTTTTTTACAATCATCAGAAGTCCAAAATATTACTGTAATATCCATAAAAAACTGAAGTATTTTTTTTGTGAAAATTATAAAACTAATTAAAATTACATAAAAAAGGTATAAACCTCAAAGTATAGATATAAACAAATATGTGTTACAAAAGACTAGTGTGAGACCTATTTTCTTAAAATATTTCGGAAACAATAATGAATTATATAACCAACTAGCAAAAATGATAGAGAAAAGGAGAAAACGATTTAACCAGGCCGTACCGTTAATATGATTATGGGCCATGGAGCCTACTTTCTTTTCAATGCGACAGGGACAATTGGGGATAGAGATATCCAAAGAAAATGTGTCGGATGTCTTCAATCTTTTCTTTTTTATTATAATAATTCACTATGCATTAGAAAAGAATCTTTGTCATTTTCCGGTTAAAACTTTTCTGACAATATCCGGAGTTCTAATAATCCTCTGCTGTGTATTTGGTGTTACTTCTTTCAAACCAAGAAAAAACCGATTTGAGGTGAAAAGTTCTAAAATATCGGCCAAAGTTAACAACTTCTTCCAAGTACCATTACGTATACTTATCCAACCAATTGAGTTAGCTTTGGACTGAGTTCTTCTGTTAATATATTTCGCAAAAATCTTAACCGCAACCCAACCTCAATTTGATTCCAGTTCAGCATCGCCACGTTGAGGTAATTTATTGGGTCGTAAATTTTTGAAGCCCAATCTAATGGACCTTGTTGTTAACTGGACGACCATGTCCATTATATATCCGTCGCACGATTTTAGTTCCATACGGATTATAAGCTAACATAAAAAATAAAAATATCAAATAAGGCAAAACCACATGAAAATATAATAAATCAAATATCTTTGATGGTGATAGTCAAAAGAATGACACAAAATAGATCATTTTCTGAATTAAGATTCTAACTAATTAAGATCTGTATGATTCTATACATTTTTCAGATTTTCTTTACAACTAATTGAAAACTAAACTACCAATTAAGAAAAAAGAGAGCGATAACAGTAGTAAAAGTCGAATAGATGATTCCTTGAGACCGGATCATCGAACCATCGGCTAGGTTGGTCGAAGTTTCCGACGCAAGTAAACTACTTAACGTGAAATTAGGGTTTGTTCCGTATAAAGACTGTACTCCAACGACGTCGTCCATATTCAAATTCACTTTCTTACTTCTTGGCTTCAAAGTTGGATACATAGCCGCGTCTTTCACCGAGCTATGTCCTAGTCCAAGCACGTGACCGATCTCGTGCACCGCCACAGATTCCAAATCCACGGCCACACTAGATTTTTCCTCATCAAAATCGACGGCCCACGTCTCCGCTTTATCTAGATGAAGCCTACCGTTTTCCGGCGAGAAAGTGTGTGCTAAAACACCTAAAACACCGTCAAACGGCTCTCCGTCGCCGTGATCTCCGGCGAAGAATCCGATCTTGATGTCGGCGAAGACGTAATCCTCTGTTTCGATGAAGCTTACGGGGATCACCGAAGCCCACTTGCCGAAAGCGCGTCTGAACACGCGCCGTATGTCTGTTGGTGTTAAGTAAGGGGTGAGGTTCTCCTGTGAGAAGGCGTACGTAAGTTTCAGTGGGACGTCTCTTGTCCACCTGGGCCTTCCAGGGAAGTACACGTATTTTTTCCTTGTGTGAAACGGCGCCGTTTTGGGTTCCACGTCATCAGGGAATCCACATCTTGGTAATAGAATCTGTGACAACGTGTCGGAATCCGGTTTCCCGGTTATCGGTAGACCGAGATTTTTCTGGTAACGAGCGAGAGCTTGCTCGAACGAAACGTCGTCAGATTCGTTGTTTTGTGGGAGGTAACCGTACTGGTGAAGGTGACGTTTGATCTCCGGTATAGAGACGTCAGTGGATGGGTTGGTCGTAAATTGGGATGGGTTTCGAGCTTCGATGGTTTGTGGGTTGTGGAGATTGAGATAGAGAAGGAAGATGGAGAAGATAGCTGTGATGGGTTTGCGATTGCATGGATGATGATGATGCATGGTGTGATGTGAAGTGAAGAGATGTTTTTTTTTTGTTGGATATTGATTGAAGTTGCGTGGAGGGAAAAGCTATGTTATAAATATGAAAAATATTTTGGTTTAATGGGGGGTTGGACCGTCTGGTTATTAAATGATTAATGGATTGTGTTTAGTTTAGTAGTAAGTTTATTAGCTATAACCAAAACACACCAAATTTCGATTCGACTTGTTGAATAAAGGAAAAAAAGAATATAGATGTTGACCGTTGAGTGTTGAATAATACTTTAATCAATATTACCAAAATTACAGTACTATCCATTGAAGAGGTTGGAACGACTTCAATGGTCGGGTACCGGGTCAAAGTCTTTTCAAAATGTTCTGGTTTAAGCATATTTTGTTTAAGAAAAAATGATCCAAGTTTGGTTTAAGAAAAAGAGAAGCAAAATTAGATATAGGAGTAAGAGTAACAACTAAACCGAAGGGTATAATGGTAATTTCAAGGGAGATGAAGTGTCGTCATCACCAACTCCTCTTCATGAAATAAAGGAGTGGCTTTGAGATGAAGTTATAAAGAAAAAGTCTGACCTCGTTCGTTAGAGACTGTTACTTCTTCTCCTATTTGACGTGAAGACGACTCTATATCAATGATTGTTGTCTCTAACGATTTTTTGGTTGGCTTGTTTTTGACCCTATCTTATTATATAGGGAATTAATGTAGGAAACACTACTGATTGTTAAAAAAAATAGAAAAGATATTTGCTGGTTTACAATTATCAAAAATGATTGGGACTGGTGGAATTATAACAAAAATTGTGACCTACCTAATGGCCCAATAAACATAGTGATTTTCTGACAAAGCCCATTAGGCATTTTATGTTGAGTGATTTTGTTGGTTGTGAACCGTATAAATAATGTTGTAATTCAACATTGTGAAAAAACAAACCATAATATCGATCGAGGGGCTTGCTTATTCAGTAGCTTTGCTGGCGTTGTAAGCATTGACGAGCTGCGCCTGAACTTCATTGGACACAGCACAATGTTCTTTGTACTCCATCGTGAATTCTCCTTTTCCTTGTGTCATGGACCGGAGAGAAGTGGAGTAGCCAAACATGTTATTCAAAGGCACCTGTAAAAATAAAACATTTACATCTTGTTAATTACGATTTCAAAACTTGATAAGAGGAAAATTTTGCTTTTTGTTTTGGTTCTCACATTAGCTGTGATAACTGAATCGTCACCCTCTTGATCATTTCCAACGATTATACCTTTCCTCCTGAAAATGAAACAAGTTGAGTTATTATTACTAGTAGGATAAGGAGAAAAGGTATTGCTAAAGGGTTTTAGAGTTTAGAGTTTACTTGTTGATGTCACCAGCAACAGTACCCTGAAACTCTGTTGGTACTTTCAACTCAACCAACATTACAGGCTCTAGAATCACCGGTCTAGCCGCTGTGTAACACAGTCTGAATGCGTATATTGCAGCCATTTTAAACGCAAGTTCACTCGAATCTACTGCGTGTGAAGCTCCATCTGTCAATACTATTCTGAGATTCTCTACAGGGTGTCCAATTAGTGAGCCCCTGCAATGGAATTGTGGGTTTCACTATCAACATTTCATCAACCAAAACCAGAGGGAAAGGAGAAATTGAGAAAGAAAAGACCACTCACGAGTTTGCAGCTTCTTTGAAACCTTTCTCAATTGCTGGGATAAATCCAGACGGAATTGCTTGTCCAACGATCATGTTTTCGAATTCAAACTTTTCTTTAGAGTCCGGTGGTAGCGGTTCAACGTACCTAACAATTATAAGATATTTTTAACCAGACATCATTAGGATTGGTTTAGAACGGATCCAAACCACATCATATGGGGTCTCTAAGCTTTTGATACTCACCCCGTTACCCTACCATACTGACCAGCTCCTCCACTTTGCTTCTTATGTAAATAATCAAACTCTGCCCGTTGAGTAATAGTCTCCCTAAAATTGACACGGGGTTTGCCCACAGTCGCATCAACCTGTTTGAAATAGTAAAACACAAGCAGAAATGAGAAATTTGTCTAGAAGCGATAAAGTGAGAACATTGTGTAGACATAAAAGTCAGGCACCTTATATTCTCTCCGCATGCGTTCAACATAGATGTCCAAATGCAATTCCCCCATACCAGAGATAATCGTCTGTCCCATAAAGGATACATGGAAGAATCATCAATGTTGAATACTACAGGGTGAACTAAGAGAGAGGTGATGACAAGCAACAGAGTTCTTTATAGTTTAGATGATACCTGACCACTCTCGGGATCCAATCCCACCCGGAAAGTAGGATCCTCTTTCTGGAATCGATTCAAAGCTTTCGAGAACTAACACCAGAAAATAGATTT
The DNA here is from genome assembly GCA_900406565.1 of Turritis glabra. Lineage (NCBI taxonomy): Eukaryota > Viridiplantae > Streptophyta > Magnoliopsida > Brassicales > Brassicaceae > Turritis > Turritis glabra. The sequence goes on from OVBN01000025.1 coordinate 480,925, forward strand.
CCATTGAGAATTTCTCAAAGCCAGAAATTAAAGGAAACCTATGATGTGCTTTTAGATTTAAAGTTCACAGAAGTACCTGTCCTCCAGAATCTTTTGAAACCGGTTGAACAGCTAAGGACATAACAGGTTCAGGAACATTCATCGATGTCATTGTGTACTTGACTGATCCATCCGTAAATGTATCACCTGATAATATATAACGAGGTTAGGAATTGGCCCAACAAGAAACACAATACCAGAATTTCATCCCCAGAGTATTGTTCCTAAGATGCAAATTATGTTAAGTATGAACAAGTACAGAAGAATTTCCTACTGTACCTGATGCACACTCAACACCAAACACAGCTACGATTTGTCCAGCGTGTGCCTCTTGAATATCCTGAAAATAGAATAAACTTCTAAATCCGACTACACAGGGCACTAGAGTTTCCACCGTGGAGCTACCATAATGGAATCATAAGGAGAGAAATAAACTGCTACAACATGTCTAACCTCCATATCATTAGAATGCATACGGACCAAGCGTGGAACCTGTACCAAGAAACATTAAATAGCCTTTAGGTAAAATGAAGCATCACAGGTGCTACTTGCAAGGGTGAAAAAAAGATGAAAATGACAAACTAGTCTGAAATTCAGACAATTGCATCTATGATTCTGTATACAAGAAGCAGATGAATAAATGTACTTATGTCAGGCCAGGGACTAACTAAGATCCATGAACTAACCTTTATTCTCTTTCCAGTATTGACATTTATGATAAAATCACCCTTCTTAATCACACCTTCATAAACTCTTCATCAACAAAAGAACATGAGTTAGCATTCAGCCATTCACAAATTCATGCATGCCAGAAGGGCACAAAATACTTTAAAAATTGGTAATCAAGAGGAAGATCCAGCATTTACCTCAAATATGTCAGCTGACCAAAACGACCCTCCTCTAATTTGAAAGCCAGCGCCACAAGTGGTCCATCCGGAGATCCAGTCAAGGTTACCTGAAACTCAAATCTTTAGAACCAGTAAATTTTCTCCAATAAAACTAAATTACAAGTTGAGTACCCTCTCTTCATTATTTGTCTGGTCAAGAGCGTAGTTATTGACTTCATTTGGAGAAGGGAGATAACTGATAACACCATCTAGGAGAGGTTGTACTCCCTGCAGACAAAAAAAAGGGAGCACGGCAGATGTTGAAAACTATTTAATACAGACACAACAGGACAAAGAGAAACGCAAGTGAAATATGTCATCCAAACTTGTGCAATTTCATCTTTAGATTCAAAATATCAATTACCTTGTTTTTGAAAGCACTACCCATAAATACAGGAATAAACTTTTGTGCTATGGTAGCTCTGCGAATAGCTTCCTGCACATATATACAGCAGGCCAAAATAAGTTACAGTAACAAAACTGCAAGTAAAAGAACAATAATAACTAATTCTAAACGCAGTAATTCATGGGCGCTAGAAATGAAAGATAACACAATGAGTTTAAGACAATGCTTAAGGCAAGCTAGAACTCACATGATTGAACAGTCCCTCAGGATTTATATATATATATATATATATATATATATATATATTTAAGTGAAATCAATGAACTAAATAACATAAGTTGCCAACAATATCTATCTATTTTTCGGGAACCATCCTCCTATGTTTCATGCAAAGAATTTGAATGTCATCATGATTATATGTGCCACAGCACACACTGCCAAGTAAGAAACACCAAATGAAAAAGAACAAACCTCAAGCTCAGTAGCAGATACAGGCTCATCGTTTAGAAATTTCTCTGCGAGTACATCATCAACTTCAGAGACTGTCTCTATCAATTCTCGCCTCTTCTCCGCAACCAAACCTTCCATATCAGCAGGAATATCACCAGCCACAACATTCTCACTGCAATTCATAGAAAATCAAAATGGCACAACATATACATGTGCCCTACTACAACATATGCAATTTCTAAAAAAATGCATTTAACACAAACCCGCTTGATCCGTGGAAGAAATAAGCTGTCACATGAATAAGGTCTATAAGACCCTGGAAATTTTCTTCTAGACCAATGGGCACTTGCACAGCTGCACTATGATGTCGAAGCTTAGCTCTTGCCTAGTGAAGTAAAAAAGGAAGTTATAACCAGTAAAGCTATACTTGATCAAACTCATTCAATAACTAAAACATAAAAGGATCATAGGTTTAACACACTTGGTTCAAGACTTTCCATGGATCTGCTCCCATCCTATCAAGCTTGTTGATAAACGCAACTCTGGGGACTTCATATCTCCTCATTTGCCTATCGACTGTAATAGACTGACTCTGTACACCGCCAACACTGCACAGAACTAGAATCGCACCGTCTAGTACACGTAAAGCCCTCTCCACTTCAATGGTGAAGTCAACGTGACCAGGAGTATCGATAATATTAACCTGACAACAATCAAAAACAAAATTTCAAAGTAAAATTCAATAGGATTAAGATTCGATTTAGCAAAGTAAACCAATTTCTAACACTAGTGGGCTCAATTTAATCTCCAAAACTACACGAATCTGAGAAGAAATCGACAACCACAGAATCCAGAAGAAAGATCTCTCTCTATCTCCTCACCTTGTAATCCTTCCAAGTACAGTAGGTAGCGGCTGATTGGATAGTGATACCTTTCTCTCGCTCTAAGTCCATAGAGTCCATTTTAGCGCCGACGCCGTCTCTACCTCTGACTTCGTGGATCTCATGGATCCGACCGGTATAGAACAAAACACGCTCAGTCAGCGTAGTCTTCCCAGAGTCTATATGAGCTGAGATCCCGATGTTGCGATGCTTGTCCATCGATTCTTTCCACCATGGTTCCTTCTCATCCTTGGCCGCACGAGCAGCGGTTCCGGCGGAGAAATGACGACGCAGCTGGAAATCTCCGGATAAAAGCGCGGAAGTAGGAGATGACGACCGTTTGTTTGACGAGAAGAGCCTCAAGAGGAGGTTAGGCGCCGGAGAAGTCGGAAACCTCGCCATGGCTTGAAGGGACGAGGGTTTTAGGAAATGGGTTTGAGTCTTTGAGAGTTTGAGAGTCAAAATATATATTATGGTTCGGTTTAGCAACATCTGGACCCGACGGGTTATTCGACCCCGTAATAGATTCGGGTCGGGTCGGGTCAAATCTCAATCGTGTGTATATATTTATTTCTTTCTTCTCTGAAATTGACATTGGCCCCAAATCATGTGTTTGGTGGTGACAAGAAGTTTCTGATTGAATCTTGTGGTGAAATGTTGCTGGTCGATATGTACTTGGGCATAGAATTTGATTCATTAGATCTTTGGAACTTCGAGGAAAAGGATATCGTGGATCACCATCATGACATTTTTTAAATAATGAGATAACGCACAAACTTGAAGTCTTTAAATTTGTGGAAAGAGACAAGAGTTCCTTGGTGATGGTTCCACATTTTCCGCTTCAGCTTCTGCTATTTTACCTCTCTATGGTCGAAGTGTGTTCTTCCACGGTTTCGTCTCTGATTGGGAAGACTTGGACACCATGGATGATGAAGATTTGGGAGTGTGTAATTTAATGTTTAGGGAAATAAAGCTGGTTCGCCAACACCCTGAATATGCCAAGCTGTTTTGGCCTCCGCCTCCCTGGATTACTGATAGGAGGATACCACCTGAGTACAGAGGCCAAGTGTTGGACAATAGTGAAGCTGAGGTGGAAGTAAGAAGGTCAACTCGTCAAAGGTTTCAAAACAACAAGTATTTGGATTAGTGAAGTCATTACTTTGTAAATCCATCTTTGGTTTCCTAAGTTACATCATCATTGTTTTGAGTTTAGTCATTTGTGTGAAAATCAGTAACACCAATATTCTATAACTCTAGACCTTGAATTGGATCTTGATGCTTCTGCTGCTGGGCAAAATTGTTTATTTTTTTGCAATTTATTTCCTGTAATATACGATTTAAAAATACTAAAGGGAAAAATTCTAATTTGTTTTCGTCAACTTCAGCAAAATAATACTTAACACACCCGGTGGGACTCGAACCCACAATCGTTTGATTAGAAGTCAAACGCCTTATCCATTAGGCCACGGGTGCTACTGGAATCTCATTAACATTTTTGTAAGTAGAGTAACAAAATAACGAACGGTGTGAATACGAAACAATTTTACCATAGTCATTTGGTGTTTAATCACAAAATAGTTCAGAGACAGATGTTTCTTCCTTCTCCCAAGAGATTCAATGAAGTCATGAATTAAGTTCTGTCAAATGTAGAGTACTAATGTACTTGTTCTTAGAACAAACTTTTGCATATTTAAAACCTAAGGGCAACAGAATCATCTGGTACGAAAACTTCTCTGCACAGAAAAAACAGCTTAGTGCAAGCAGCAGAGATTAATAGGGAATGTTTTCTATAGAGGGACCATCTCGAGATCATTGTGTTGGCTTTTGGCAGATGATGGGGATGAAGACGAAGAAGATGATGCGTCTCTTTTCTCCTCGGTGTTCATCTCTTGAACTGGGGGAGGATCCATAGTAGTGGATGATGAGGCTTCTGTATCAGAAAGATGATTCTTCATCTCCCTGTGTTCCTGGCACAAAGCACACCAGTGCAAGCAACAGTGAACCATGCAATGATCACACGGCGCATTCTGCAAGAAAATCACAAAGATCAATCAGAGATCATATCTGAAATATGATAATGATCTGATGTGGGATTTTTGCTTACCTTGAGATGATATTTCTTCTGGAGTTCTTGGCGGAACAAGCCTGAATAAATTCCACACATCCACCAAGCAAAGAAGAGGCCTTCGCATATCACGACTGTTGTTTGAGGATCAATGTAGCCACTGAAGAGTGCGGTTACTGCTGCAAGTGCCATACCTCCTTCGACACATATTGCATGGCATACACATGGTTGGGTCCAAGGAATCTCTTCCCTCACAGCTTCAATGTTACGCCCAAACAGTACACACGGGCAAAAGAGACCAGTCCTGCCTGCAAAATCATACAAGAGCATTGGTTCAAAGTGTCTTCTTAGGTGGATTACCTTCCATTAAGAAAGGAAATTAGAAGCATATTAAACTACAATGGAGACATTTCGCGAAAAGTAATAGAGAACTCATGCACAAGAACAAGTGATTAAGGATCATACATTTGGACAGTTACAAAACAAGGAGGAAATCTTACAGCTTTCTGGATCTTCAGCACAACCGAAAATGCCGGTGGTCCAGTTTTCATCAGAAGGGGGTTCATATGTCTCAGGTAGAACTTGCATACATTCATGGCACTTTCGGACATTCAACTGTAAACAATTTAAAACATAAAAAAGCAGTAGAGTGATTGTAATAGTCAGCTCAGTTGTATAAAATGCCACACTACAATGACTCCCACAATATAAAAAGAAAAAGAAATTCAAAATCTCCTAGAAAGATAGTCTCGAGTTTCTCCATTCCATCACACATTCTCGTATGGAAGCTTCAACAAAAGAACGTCACTACTACTAGCCTCTAGCCTTATTATAATAATTGCTTGATGAGACTAATCAGTGTTGATACCAAAACTTCAAAAAACAAGCAGTGCCAAAAAGAAATCGCTATATGTTCATGTCACAACAGGATACAAACAAAGATTTTGCTATATCACATCACAAGGATCTAATGCACGACAAAATGAGGAGAAAATCCAAGATTGATCAAAGAAATCAAATCAAGAGAGACTAGTTACACTAATCCTCAATTTCCATCTCTTACACATCACCGAGAGGTCTAGATGGACACAATAAACAATCGGAATCAACAAGAACTCTACCACCACAAACAGATGATCAAAACCATGAAATCGATTAAGATACACAGATCTGAAGGAATTAGGAGATCGGAATTGTCTAGAACGTGCGTTAGAGTAATGCAGAGAGAGAGAGAGAGAGAGAGAGAGAGAATCTAACATACCTGAGGAACATCAATCGGCTGATTGAGTTCGCCGGGTGTGATATCTTCTTCGACAGGAGCCTGCTCTTTCCTCAATTTCACGTAACGCGAAGCGGCGTTTCCGTCCGCCATCGTAACCGGTCGAGAGTGAAAGCAAAGAAAAGGTATAATAGTAGTCTCACCACCAATGAGGTCGCCGGAATCGAAGAAACTCTCTAACAACGTTTTGTGTCGATACGCGTGAGACGTCGTGACTCGTCTTCTATATCCATGTGAGAAAAGTCAAGTCTTTGATGATTTATTAGAACAAATCCAAAAAGAAAAAAATAAAGGAAATAAATCCGAAAATGAAATATAGATGCGACGTCGTCGTTTTACCATCTTGAGGCGGTGAACATTAAAAGCCCTCTCTGCTCTGACTTTTTAATGAAAAGTAATTAAAATTGGGATAGCAACAAAAAAACAAGTCAATCAATATTTGAACATACAAATCTTTATGGTAAAAATATTCAAATCATACAAACCACTATTGTAAAAATCAGACATCTCTTGCATAGTGAAACACGAAACTAAAAGAAGATGTTCATTTCCTGAGATGATATGTTTTTGTTAATTCCTATCAGGACATCCAGTGCTTTGGAGCCATCAATTCACGATCTCCACCAGAACCTTGAGATGCGATTTTTTGAATCCGAGATGAGAATTCCTCTGCCTGTTCAATGTTTTAATGGTTAAGTTAACACGACTGTAGTTATTGTAACAATGAGCAGATGACAATTAATTAACTAATTAACAAAACTTACTTTCTCATCAATCCACATCAAGGAACTGAGTTGATTGTTCAAGATTCTGACAACTATATCCAGTGGACTCATCCCATCTATTGCTTCAAGTTCTCCGCCCTGTTTCACACAAACAGGTTTATGATGTATGTTCACAGGAAAAAGGAATAGTGTGTGATAAAGTCATCGCATACCTGGTTTGCATTTACGGATTGTATAATCGATCTGATTTGTTCAGTCATATGCTCCAACTCTCTTTCTACAAGCTCAGACTGTTCATACCTGGGATGAAATACAAAGTATATTGTAATAAAGCATATAATCAGGCTAGGATGCGCTAGAGCTAATTCTAAGCATATTCACAGGAAGGTGATGATGGTGGAAAGACTTAAAAGAGTTCTCACATTGCATCTCTAGTTGATGCTGCTTCATCGTCAAGAAGTGATTTCCGCTCGTCATTATATATACGCTCAGCCTCTTCCTCCATGCTTTGCAAAGCCTTGTCAACCTTAATCAGAAACAGATAATTCAGACGATTAGCACAGTGGCTTCAGCATTGACTTGCCCAATTTCGAAATAAGTGAGGTAGAAGGTAGACGATCTCCATGTCAGAGAAACTCATATAAAAAAAGAGTGTGACTGAGAGAGATGGTGAGCAAGAGAAATTTGATTTCCCACAGATAAGACACAAATGATTTCCCGCTGCACGTTACAATCAGAAACCTCATTTACAGATTAACATAGAGATATAATAGTTCTATCGCATACCTCTTGCTGATGAGTCTCGATTAATTCCAGCTGTCGTTCCAAGCTAGATTGGGTTTCAACCACTTTTGCAACTTCAATCTGTTTGTTGGTGAAAGACACAAAAAGGATGAGCTAATTATACAGTAGATGCCTATATGAGCTAAACCTAAAAACTCAGAGGTCTGCTCAGAACAATGTCTCTGAAGATTCAAAACGGAAAGAAATTTTAACAGAGACTCCATAATATGACAAAGTAATTTCACCTCAAGTCTCAGAAGAACATCACGGTTTTGCAAGATCCGCTTATCCCACTCTGCTATTGCATTTGCCTGTTTCCGAAATCTCCCTGTGCGCTCTTGTAGCTCAGTATTCCACTCCTTGATAATCTACAAACGTCAAAAAACAACATTTGAATATTATGCATATAACATGGAAAAAAAGATAAATGTAGAACTGTAGAAGAGGGCAAAGATCTACCTCCTCAACAGTTTTGCCAGTTATTTCAGATGGCAACTTTGGAGAACCAGCCACTGGAGCAACAGCTGTGCTCGTCCTAATAAATAACAAGAAACATATAACAAGTAAACATCAGCTACAACATAATCGAGGTGAAGGTAGAACATGTACAGCCGTTTAGGTCATAATGTGTTGGTCAAAATATGAGAAGAGCATACCCACTAGTCGAAGCCACAACAAGAGATGTCTGTGTTGTAGTAGCAGAACTGGTAGCAGGAGCAGTAGTAGAAGTCGAAGATGGAACACCTGAACAACAACAATACTTCTTTCAGAAAAAAACCTATAGCTTCTGATCCATAAAACAACTCGGCAGGTATATATGTATTCATGTCATAGACTATAAGCAGAAGGCAAACCAAAGCATAATAACGAGTATATATAGATTAAGGTAGATCAAGTACATCAATCACATCTCTAATCCTAATCAATGATTCCCATAATTCTCCAAATTCTTATTCCTAATCATGGTAGCAAATGGGATAGGCAAAGTCACAAACAAATCCTGAGAGAAAACATAAACAACTTACTGAATGAGAATGCAGGACTAGTGGTTTGTGGTTGTGAAGATGATGCAGGTGTTGATGTCTGGGGTACAGCAAACCCAGTAAAAGAGCTAGTAGATCCAGCGGCAGGAGTCGAGCTAGCCAAACCAAATCCTGTAGTACCGAATGTAGCAGCGGAGCTAGTCGGAGTGGTGTTGGTACCAGATGAACTCACACCAAAAGAAGGGAAATCCATTGTAGAAGCTGCAGCTGAAGAAGCTGGTGCACTAGTGGCAGCGGGAGTCGAAGAAGAAGTAGTAGTAGTGGTGGTGGTGGTTGCAATAGAAAACACTGCTCCGGGTGTGCTAGATGCAGGAGCTGCTGAGCTTCCGGTTGAAAGGTTAAAGCCTGAACTGGCGGGTGTACCAAATGAGAAGGAGGAAGAAGAAGAAGATGAAGATGATGAAGCCGTTTGTGAAGGAGCAGAAGCAGTGGTGGTGGTGGTCGAACTTGCTGTGCTTTTCAAGAAAGAGAATCCAGTAGAAGCGGAGAACGGAGAAGCTGAGGCAGGCGAGGGATTGGTTGTAGAGGAGGCATTGATGGTGGATACTCCAAACGGGGAAGGTGAAGAAGCTGTTGCGCCTGACGAGGACGATGCAAAGAGAGACGGAGTTGAACCGGCTGACGAAGACGAACCAAAGATAGACGGTGACGAACCGGTGGCTCCAAAGATTGACGGTGAGGAGCCAGAGGCTGATGAGGCAACACTGAAGGAAGGTGACGAGCCGGTGGCTCCAAAGATGGATGATGAGGAGTTAGAGGCTGATGAGGCCACGCCGAAGGACAGTGACGAACCGGTGGCTGATGATGGCGCACCAAAGAGCGGAGATGTTGAAGCAGCGGCGGATGAGGATCCTCCGAAGAGAGGTGAATTGGAGGCGGAGGCAGATGAAGAAGCGGAGAATAAGGATGAGGAAGATCCAAAGAGAGATGATGAACCACTTGCTGGAGCCGCAGCAGCTCCGAAAAGAGATGACGACGGAGCAGCGGGGGAGGAGGAAGGAGCTCCGAACGGAGAAGAACCAGACTGAGAAGGCGAGGAAGTTACGAATCCGAAAGGAGAAGAACCAGGAGCAGCAGCAGAAGCATTGGTGGTAGATGAACCAAACAGCGACGGAGCAGAACCAGATGAAGAAGCATTGGTTCCAAATCCAAATGATGGAGTTGAGGAAGCAGGAGTCGATGAAGCAGAGGATCCGAATCCGAACGATGGAGTCGATGAAGCAGAGGAACCGAATCCGAACGAAGGAGTTGAAGAAGCTCCGAATCCAAACGACGGAGTTGTGGAGGAAGCAGGAGTTGATGATACGGTGGATCCGAAACCAAATCCGGTGGAGCTAGGGTTTGAAGATTGGTTAAAGGAGAAAGATAGAGGTGAAGTGGTAGATGAAGCAGAAGACGAATTAGTTACGGAAGAAGATCCGAATGAGAAACCTCCAACGGAATTGGATTGACCAAACGGAAACCCCGACATTGCGGTTATTGAATTCTCTCTTCTCTCTCGCTGGTTCGCTCTTCTTCGCCGGCGTTTGAAAAATAAATAAGGGGTTTTGCAGAAACCCTCTTTTGAACAGAGAGGCTTTGTGGATTATGGTCAGATGAGAGGGAACAAACAGAAACAAGTAATTTATTCTCGGCCCAGCCCAAGCCCAGTAATATGATGATGACGTGTACTAAACAGCGAAAAGGTTCCACGTTAGCAAGTTAGACCATCTCCAATGGTAGAACCCTAATGAAATTTTTAACCATATTTTTATTCTAAATTTTGCATCAAGAATTTTTCACGGAGTTTTAAATTTTTTTTTTCTCCAATAGTAGAATTTCTAATTGAGTTCTTAAAAATAAATAATTAATATTTTAAATATTTTGTGTGATATTTTGTTCTAACTTGATAAAGAAATACAAGAACAAGTATTGTATACAGGGAAAAAATAGTGTTGGTACAAGAACACAAGATGGAGAGAAGTGTAGTGTTCTCATCTGTATCTGATTGCTACCACTATGATAAACACTGCTACGAAACGGGTCTTGCTTATGTGTGCAAACTCCCCAAGCTTCAATTATTCTCTTTTGTGCGCTTTCAACTACACTACACATAAGCAAAGATTCTTTAATGTCAATCATTGGACCCATCAAAGAGCTACAGTCTGTTAATGGAGTTTACTTTTTTGGTTAATCTGACTCGCATAACATGAATATAGCTTTGGTACGGTGAAGCTGAGGAAGAAACCTGTCTCACCAACAATGCATACTTTGTGTTAATTCTACTAGATACAACTACAAGAACACAGTTAGATTTCTTTGGGGGTATTGTTGACATTTAGATTTAGTGTTCCAACAATCATACCAACAACACATAAACCTCCACAATGTTATGAGGTAACCATACTCAGCTCCCATTAGAACAAAGGGTGCCACCTGAAATCAAAGTAAAAACAGCATAAGCATTCGTCTAGCTATCCGTAACACATCCTCTTCACTCAGTGTAAGCTCTCTCCTTGCTTCTTCGGTTACCCTTTAAGATAACACAAATAGATCAAACTTCAATACAAGCTGGTTTTTATATGTACTAAGACCTTAAAAATTTGTACCTTTGGCGAAGAGTATTTGACATGAATGATACTCCAAGAAACAAGAGTCCAACATAGGATATCGCTGAGAAAACACTATAAACCACAAAGCTTTCTTCATCATGAACTCATGAATGTTATAAATGATTCAAGCTAGAACTCATGAATGTTATAAAGCATTGTCAAACTCATCATATGAAGACATAAACATTAATTCAAAGTATAGCACAAAGGCAAATATTAACCGATTCAAGCATTTATCAAACATTAATTCAAAATAAAGAGAACATGAAACATGAAAAACCATCAAAGTTCATACAAAGGAAATACATACAACAGAAATTTGAAACTTAAAACTTATGACAACATTTCAGTAATTAGCTTGTTCTTTAAAGCCATTTGTATTTCAGAAAGTGGATCTATTTTTGCAAGGAGACTTTCAAGCAATTTAGTCTTAGATAGCTTCTCTCTCATTGCCAAGTCCTTCTGCTTTATCTCCCACATGCTCTGAAACACCAACAGAGACTTGCCTTCTTCTTCCACAGTGTTTGTCTTGCTCATAGTCCTTTTACCTTTGGCCTTTGATGCCTTAACACCAGGAGGACGAGCCATTGCTTCGACATCTCCATGGCTAGTCGTGTAGGAGCTTGATGACTGTGTAGAACCCTCCACACACTTTTTTCTTTTTGACCTTCCATTATCTGTAGTAAAAGAAGATCCACACCATTTCTGATCATGGCGAAACTCTCTCCAAGCATGATCAAGGGTGAACTTCACCTTGTGATCATTGAAGAAGATATGGTTTGCCAGTTTCATAACATCATTCTCATTCTGGCCACATGATTTCTGAGTTGTTGCAGCCTCATAGCATCCAACAAACTTGCAAACTTGGGCATTTATCTTCCCCCACCTTTGCTTACAGTGACTGGCCTATCTCTTTTGCAGACCAGTAAGCTTAAGCGTTGAGGCAAGATAAGCTGCAATGTGTTTCCAAAAGGCTACAGCTTTTTGCTCGTTCTCAACTACTGGATCATTGCTTGTGTTTAACCACGCACTGATGAACACAACATCTTCTTTGGGTGACCATTTCCTTCTTGCTTTACGGTCCTCAGGTGTGTATTCACCTTGACTTGGATCATCAGAACATTGGGTACTAAACACAGGGACTTCTGATGATCCAAGTGCAATACTAGGCGAAACACTCTCATGAGGATTGGGTTCAAGAATGTTGGTTTCTTATTGACTATTTAAGAGGTCCATATAGCCTAAAGAGTGACTATATGGATTCGTAGAATCCATAACCTAGTTTTTGCTCAGTGTTAAAATGAGAAGGAAAGAGAATAATGAAGGGTTATGGTCTGTGTTAAGTTACATATGAAGACTATAATATTTAAGCTTGACCTAAATAGTCAACAAATTAGGTTTAAGTGTGCCATAACAAGTTATGGTTTGTGTTTTTAGCAATCAATGACATACTAAAGTTTTTACCTAATCAACAACTAAGAAGCATTTATCACCATAACTACTTCGGCACAGGAGCATGTAACCAACAAAATTGGAAGATATTTTGTACCTTGCAACTTGAAACACCTCCAATTCTTATCGCTGAAGCTTTGGGAATTGATGAAGCTTTGGGAGAGGTGTTTCCAAATCTTTGACAAAACCACAGGACAAATAGCTTACCATCAAACCCATCAGTTCAGACTGCAGCCTGCATTTAAAGACGAACAACGGATTAGAAAATCATGAATTTGCTTAACCAAAAAAAAAATGAGTCCAAGCTTTGAGCAAGAAATGTTACATAAAACTACTGAGATCCGAGCACATTTGAGTCCAAGCTTTGAGCGTCGTTTATCAATACAGAAGAAAACTAGCAACTAAAAAAAGCTTATTCCACATTTCATCGCTGTTAAAAAAACAAAGCAATCACCAGCACAAACTAAACCCAATCAAAATCCTCCAAAATCAGAAATCTCGACGAGAATTCAAATTTTTTGGTCAAAACTTACAGTGGGAAGCTGAGGAGGAGGGACAGGGTAAGGGGATTGATCAGTAGGAGGGAACTGGTCTAGAAGCAAAGGCAAGTAGGAAGTTTGCATCCCATGGAATCCAAGATCTCCATCCACGGTTTGCATCTCCGGACCAAGTCCGCACACGACGAAGTACTCGAAGATCCTACCCATTTTTCTCTTCGAGATCTAAAAACTGGGTTCTAGTGCATGATCTGGATTTTCAATTTCGTCGACGACGATGATGGAGAAAACTGGGTTTTTTTTTGGACGGCGACAAGAAAGATAGAGTCGCGAAAGATAGACAAAAAAAATTCTTTTTTTTGCTCATCCAACAAAATTAGGACACGTCATCGGTTCTTTAAGTATCTAAAAATTTCAAACTAAGAACCGGTTCTACTCTTAGTTAGACAATTTTGATTTAATTTTAATTTTTTTGGTTTTAGAACCCCAGTTTAGAACCTCCGATGGAAGTGGTTTTAGAATCTATATGTAAAGTGTACACATGTTTTTGTCAAAAATACTTTTAAGTTTTTGATAAATTTTACTAATGAAGTATGACAAAATTTCAAGAATCACCTGTTTTTGATAGGAATATAATTTTATATTTAATTATTTTTTTATTCGTGTGAAAAATGTCAAAAGGATATTTATATTGAAACGAAAAGAATACAACACAAATAATGTAATTGATTTTGCTATACACTTTTGTTTACACTGTAAAACACTATATACTTGTTTACACTATGGCTTCTGCTGGGAACAATTTCAACACATTTTTTTTTTACATAAAAAAAAAATATCACCAAATTTATAATATTTACAAGTAAAATTCAAATGAAATCATTATCAACAAAATTCAGTCGCTAGCCCACAAACCGTGAAAACCCATTGGAAACGTCAAATTCCTCGGAACCTCTAATCTTGACACGACCGCATCGGATTGACCAATCTTCTTTGCGTCCAAGATTACAAGGTAACATCTCTCCACCGAAACCGCATACTGTAAAAATAGTAGTTGACTAATTATATCAAATATTCGTTCAAAAAACCATGTCTAAGAAAAATTCGAAAGAATTTTATATACGTACCTCGACGACGAGAATGTAACCATCGTCCTCTTCTTCTCCTTCTTCATCGGAGTTTCTTGGGACAAACATGGGCTCACCAACGAATCTTCTAGCTCCGGTAGACCAAGTACGGACGAGCTTTGAGTCTAAGTCAAACTTCACGACCATGTCGAATGGGAAATGGGGAAGTTCGCCTCGAGTTCCAGACGAGGCTGCAGAGTACATGTACTTGTTCTTTTTTCCGGACCAGGATGAGTTTATAACCGGAAAATCTGACGGCTTATTCCAACCGTTTAGAGGTTCTACGTCACAGCTCTTGCAGTTTCCAACAGAGTCCAAGGTCATAGACACCTTAACTAGATGAGGGAGTAGTTTGTCGTCGCCGCGATTTAGATTCATAACAGAAGGATCTAGCTTATTGCTTTGCCAATCGTAGCCTGTAAGAATTTGTTTGGAAAAAAATGTTCAATCAATCTTTTAAACACCTAAAAGTCCTAACTTGTGAAAGAAGTTATTTTGAAATCGTCTGATATAGCAATCATGAACAAGTAAATGTCGTGAGAGGTTCGTATTTGGTAACTTACTAACTTACCAAACATTTTCTGGAAATCAAACCAACGGTACGAGCAAGCAGAAGCTTGTATCTGAATCTTTAAATCGCCGTTATCCTCTCTACTCTCATAAGCGTTTCCGGAGTGGATTAGCCATAATTGAGAAGACACTTCGACAGGAACTCTCCAGTCTCGATCTCCCATAGATTTCTCAGAAAATCTTGGGAGAATATAAATCGGAGAACTTTCGATGCTTGGGTTCAACGATAACGCTGATACCATCGGTGACACTCCACACATCGCCGCCATGGAACCTGATAAATATATATCCACATCAGATCCCTTGCAACGCAAAGTATTATTCTTCGTGTAAATGACTTGTAACAGACGTAAGTTAGCTTATTACCAATTGGATCAAGCTTGACGCGGTTGGCAAAGAGTATGTAGTGAGTGTCCGTGAAGGCCCAATCATGAATCATCATATGATCATGGATCTTGAATTCTCTCGTTTGTATCAACTTGAATTCCGAATCATACTCTGTAAATAGTTATTTTCCATTATAATAATAGTATAAATTTATTTTTTTCATAATGTTTAAGAAAAATCAAAAGATCATTTACCACAAAATGTGAAGTTGCTTCGAGGTAAAAGCATATCTTCAGCGTTGCAAGTGACCGTTAAAAGTCTATCTCTTCGACCATCGACTTTGTAATGTGACAAGAACCGTTTCGGTGGCATCTTAAATACACCTACATAAATAAAGATAAATGTAAATTATGGTTTTTATTACATTTAACTATTTTTACGCCGCTGTCTGAATAATGGACTACATGCTTTTAGTTTAATTAAACTTTACTTTATTAGTAACATAAAAACATTACCTTGAAGTATGGGTTTCAACAAATCTGCGGCTGTGTCCCATATATCATGACCAGCAAAATCTCTGTCGGAAGAATCATCATCATCATCATCACAACCGTTGATCTTTACGTCAAATCTTCCGACGGTATCCAACGATCCAGATTCAATCTCGTACGGCTCACCACCTTCCCATAAACAAAGCAACCGCCCAGCCCATTTCAAAACGCTAGTATTAGCCACGTTTTTCATCACTTTCGTGTTTCCAAATCTCTTCCCACCTTTTAGCACCGAGAAAGGACCTCTGTGAGTGAACCGCCACGTGTCAGTCACTGTATCGTGCTCTTCTTCTTTCGCTTCAGTTTTAATGTACTTCGCCATGAAAGTGGCTTTCCGTTTGTTCCCGTCGATGTGAAACGCACGGAGATAACCATGACCGTCTAAAGGGTGAACCGTTGAGCCATGGTCGTCAGTGAATAGTCCAGGACCGGCTAAGTAGTACGTACCGGAAGGGAAATTAACCGGTATTGAGCCTTCGATTGGTTTAATTACGACCGGTTCGACTGTCTCGGAACGCTGCGACACGAATAAAGATTGGTAATCACGAAAAGCTGATGACGCGGACTCGTCGAGAAGGGTTCCGGTACGTCCTAAACCGGTTTCTGGTATAGATATTGATATTGCGGCTCGTGGCGGTGCAAGAGGTGGCGGAGCTTGGTGATGATGAATCGGGGGAGAATTTAGCGGTGGAAGAAATTTCGGCGGGATAGGGAGAGACATTTTGGTCAACATTTTTTTGTAATATGCAAATTATAGTATATAGTTTTCTTTCATACACGCAAGGCATATGTTATATATAGATTTTATACCAAAAAATATTAATATTATATATTGAGCGAATTAAATGGATACGTGGCTGTGTGCATGTTTAGGAACTATGGTGGGGTAGAAAAAGTTGGGTGATTTTGTGGAAGACATGAGCAAATTTGGACATGAAGAAAATATCGAAAATGGCAGACATAATACTAAGCCATCGCTTTATGTTGTTTAATATAAGTTTAAATTAGTGTGACTAGAACTTGGAAGTGAATATTATTGCGTCACACGACACATGTACCGTTAATTAATTAATATATTTTTAGTTGTTGCTCATGAAACTAACAAAATTATTGTTAATATTCACTCATAATATTGAATTGTTTGTTATAAGAAATACGTGTACATCAAGATAGAAAGACTGAAGCAGACAACAAGAACCGAGAAGTGATCACCGACACTTCACAAGTTGATCCTAATGATGGATATGGACATTTTATGTTGTATGTATGTGTCTTGTGGATAATTATGTTGTAATCAATTAAAATACTAATAAGAGTTCCTTTTTTTGGACAAGTAATAATTAAAACTTGTATAAAATCTCCACTAACATATCGATTTATTTTGTGCGTTAATCTCATTGGCTAAATCAACTAATAGTTTGTTTTAATGAAGCTTCAAATCGACCCACTTCGATTATAATAAAATACCTTTGAGAGTTGAGACTGAAACATTATTAAATTGTTAAAGAAACTCATTATGGTTTCGGGTTTCAACGTTAAAATCATAGAACCCTCATTCATATGTCTTCAGTTTGGAGAACATTTAGAGACAAGTCTTCGGAACAATGATCTTCAATGAACCATGTCAAACCATAGGGCGCCCATATTTTATAATTTATAAGTATACGCCATGATATCAGTTTACATGTTTTAATTTTGAACATTATGAAATTAGCTAGTTAGATACTTAATAAACATGTGGAGTTGGTAGTTGTAAACCGTTTAGCGTATTCTTTATAAATGGGAGTTTGCAAGTATTTGTAAGAGGAAAAAGATGATAAAGATTCTAGTAGATAGATACAAAACATATACATACATATCTGTATGTATTCTAATACGTCCCTTGGATACAAATTGCCATTCGCAATTTCACATAGCCGATCTTGTCAAAAAGTGAGTCAAACCGGGTTCGAGCTAACTGTTTAGTAAGACCATATGCAAGCTTGTTCGTATAGGATGCCTAAAATCCTATTGAAATTTTTTAAAAAAAAATATAAAGCGATGTGTTTCATGAAAAAACCATATTAGCACTAAGATATTTAGATCCCATATTGCATATGGTTTTACTAACCGTTAGTTTGAACCCGTTTTTTAAGGTAGACATAAGGAGACTCGTATCAAAGGCTAAACTGAGATAAATATTGCAAACTATTAACTTTGGTAGTACTATTGATTTTGTAACGAATTTGTAACAAAAAGGGAAAGCAAAACAACTATGTTACTAGACAGACGGATGGCGCTAACTAAAAACTATCCCAAATATTTTATATACAAAATCTTGCAAATTTCGTATGTTAATTAGTATCCTTTATATTAATAAAACAGTTTTCTCCAGTTGTTATGATAGAAAGTCGTATTTCTTGGGTACACGCCGAAACCAAAATCGGTGCGATCAGCCGATGAGATAATGATCAAATAACAATGCAAAATATGTGTGTTTCATGTTTTAAGAAAACGAAGGTTATATTATATATGAAATTATTTCAGAAATTGTGACTCAAGTCTTTCGTTGGATATACGTAACTAAATGACCAGTCGAATCATATTCTCATGTGTATTATCCATCCACACATAAATACGATTTAAATCACAAAAACATAAATAGAAATATGAGTATAAGAGCAAAAATTACTTGCTAGCTGGACCAAAAAAAATAGAGAGCAAATTTACTTATGGTATACGGCAGTGTAATGGATGTGTGATATGCGTTCAAACATAGAGATGGATCATTCGTACCATAAAAAGCACTCGAGGAGTTGTAAGAGTGAATGGAGGAGTAATGGTGGGAGAATATTAGTGCTACCGAAATATTTTAAAATTAAAAAGAGTCTTATTAATATGATTATGAGTTTGATTAAAATGTTTAATATTTTGACCCCATATTGCCAACGATGGAGTTAAAGTTGATTGACGTAGGTCCTCTGTGTCAGTTCTCATCATTTGAGCCGTCGATGCCGAATCTGCTGATGTCACCACATTCACACCACTTGTCTGTATTTTGGAAGCTTTGTGATTATTTCCCCAAATGGGCTTTCATAGAATTATCTTAGTATTTCCCCCTTATGATTGATTTTTTTTTGTTGGTTTAAAATTCTCCAAATAAGATAGCACCGATCGAGAAGACTTGTTCGACGAATAGTATTCGGTATATATATATATATATATATATATATATATACATATGAGGAAAAATAACACTAAAACTGTATTTTTAACTAGAGAATTTCACATAAAATCTCAAACTAATTTTCTGAAACATGTGAAAAAACCAAATTCTTTTAAAGATTTAAATGTTTATAATGAATATCTGTGATTAAAATCGTTGTAAGCAAACGTAAATATAGACTTGAAGTCATATGATAAGTTATCAACCAACATGCATATCACTCACTATGATGTCATTTTATTTGATTTTTTTATTTATATATCATTAGAACTTTAAAGTTTCTCATAACAATTTTAACCTATAAATATATTTGCCCTAAGCTACTATATAATAAATACATGTGTTTTTTTTATGAAAATGATTGTCTGTATAATAATAGATCAGATTTGGGTTAGTCCAATTAGTATTTCATAAAAAAATATTTAACTGTGGCGTTTATAAACAAGGGAGGATTTAGCAGAAAGTGACAGATTCAAAGTGCAAACTTGAAAGTGAAACATACAAAATCTGTAACAGCGATATATATGGTGATTCAGAGTACAAGAATCAAGCTACAGAATTGTAAAATGATACAAATCCTAAACAAAGCAATTATGAACCCAAAATCCTATAGAAATCCCAAAAGACTACGCTTCAATAATACATAACTTTGTTGACCAATCCACCATATAAAAAACGACGTCGTCGTGTTTCCGGTCTCTTAGTCAATTCCCGGTTAATCCGGTCCCGGTCCCGGTCCGTCTATGACAAAGAAAAATGTCAAAAGAGAGACTTCACCGCCAAAAGTGCCCTTCCACGATGGAGTATCAACGGCGATTTGAAGCGGCGGCGAAAATTATACTCAAGAAGGAGGCGAAATCGAGCCACACACCTCCGGATTGTAGAGAATTTAGGGTCACGGCGACTCTAAAGCCTCACCAAGTCGAAGGTGTCTCTTGGCTTATACGGAAATATCTACTCGGCGTCAATGTGGTTCTCGGTAGGTCTTCGAATCCATTTCAGATCCTTCTTTGTGCACAAGTTTAGTATAATTCGATTAAGACAATGCAAAATCAAAGTAAAACGAACTTCGATTAATTCATGTATGTTTTGATTCTAATTGCAGGAGACGAGGTACAGCTATGGTTTTTTGAAATGTTGCTGTATTGTTCTCTTTGATTGTGTTTGTGTGTGTTTAGTCTAATCGAAGGATTGGACCAGATGGGATTGGGAAAGACTCTCCAGGCAATTTCTTTCCTGAGTTATTTGAAGTTTCATCAAGGCTCGCCAGGGCCATTTCGTGAGTCAATGAGATCTGCTTGTCACAGTTTCCTAATTTCTCTGGTTAATATACATATTATGATGTCATGTGGGTTGATTTGGCAGTGGTGCTATGTCCCTTAAGCGTAACGGATGGTTGGGTATCAGAGATAAATAGGTTCACTCCAAATCTTGAAGTTCTTAGATATGTTGGCGATAAGTTTTGCCGTCGGGATATGCGTAAGTCATTGTCTGATCATGTCAAGAAGAGTTCTAAGGTGATTTTTGAACTAGTTAAGTGAGAGTCAAATATTGTCTTTTGGGTTACTTCTAATGAACTTGGGTTTGGAAGTTGTGCATGTGTATTATTTATATCCTTCTTTTATTTTGTTTTCAGGAACATTTGTTACCATTTGATGTGTTGCTGACAACATATGACATAGCACTGGTGGATCAGGACTTTCTTTCTCAAATTCCTTGGCAGTACGCTATAATTGATGAAGCTCAAAGACTCAAGAATCCCAACAGCGTATGCTTCATTTATGTCTAACTATACAATCCATTGACTTGTGCACTGAATGATAGTTCATAAGTCGCTATCATATGGTTTTATTGTACCATGATAGATTAGACACCCTCTTTAGGCTTCTATAGTTAAAACTTGTTTGGTTAGTATTTAGGTTGTACGTGGCCTAACTGTATGGACATTTGATCCTGGGCAATCATCTAAGATAAAAGTTGGCTATGTCACAGGTTCTGTATAATGTCTTACTTGACCAATTCCTTATTCCACGACGTCTCTTGATTACTGGCACACCTATTCAGAACAATCTTACCGAACTTTGGGCTCTGATGCATTTTTGCATGCCACTAGTCTTTGGGACACTGGACCAGTTCCTTTTCGCATTCAAAGAGCCTGGGGAATTTCTATCAGGTTCGCTCGCACTAGCCATATAGTGCTCTATGCATTCTAACATTTTTGTGTGGATAATTCATTTGGAAGATGTAAGAGGTCTAAATTAACTTGTGCGTTCCCTCTGTGTTAAAACAGGTCTTGATGTATCTAATGACAAGGAAACATATAAGAGTTTGAAGTTCATCTTAGGTGCCTTTATGCTGAGGCGTACAAAATCTTTGCTCATTGAGTCTGGAAATCTGGTGTTGCCACCTCTCACGGAGCTAACTGTGTAAAGTCTTGTACCTTGTATTGCTAATCCTTTCCTGTAAAGTTATTTGCGGGTGCTCTATTTATATTGTATGATTAACTTTTTGTTCTGTATTTTAATGATAGAATGGTTCCGCTTGTCAGTCTTCAAAAGAAGATATATACTTCCATATTGAGGAAAGAGCTTTCAGGGCTTCTCGCACTGTCTTCTGGAGGATCCAGTCATACGTCTTTACAAAATATTGTGAGTTAGTTTCTGATGTTTATTATCAGCTCAATTTATTTCATAAATTGCTTTTGTTATATTTACTGAAAGATATGTGTAATCTATTTATCTACCAATCTGTTTCCTTGCAGGTGATACAGCTAAGAAAAGCATGTAGCCACCCTTACTTATTTCCAGGTATTGAACCGGAACCTTTTGAAGAGGGTGAACACCTTGTTCAGGTATCCCAAATGTTCACTAACTACTTAAACAATCCTCGCTATGTTTTCATTGAATAAAAAGTTTTGTTCACTAATAATTGCGTTCTGACAGGCAAGTGGTAAGCTTTTAGTTTTGGATCAATTGCTCAAGAGGCTCCATGATATTGGCCATCGTGTCCTCCTCTTTTCCCAAATGACCTCTACACTTGACATTTTGCAGGTTTAGTTATAGTGCTATTTTATTTTCTGTAACATCTGTGCAACATTGATTACACTGACATGTAGCTTATATTAAATACAGGATTTTATGGAGCTTCGTAGATATTCTTATGAGCGCCTTGATGGATCAGTACGGGCTGAAGAACGTTTTGCTGCGATAAAGAGTTTCAGCATGAAAACAGAAAGAGGGTTGGATTCTGAAGTTGATGCAAGCAATGCCTTTGTTTTTATGATCTCAACAAGAGCAGGGGGAGTCGGTTTGAATCTTGTTGCTGCTGATACTGTTCGTTCTTTTTTCCTTATTATTTCTTGCGGAAATGGAATACATCGGCATAGAGAAAGATAAGTATGATTTGTTTCTAGTGCTTATTCAAGTGTTTTTTTTAATGTGCAGGTTATATTTTATGAACAAGACTGGAACCCGCAGGTAGATAAGCAAGCTTTGCAACGAGCTCATCGGATTGGACAAATCAGTCACGTGCTGTCTATAAACCTCGTTACTGAACATACTGTGGAAGAGGTCTGTTATAATGTTTCCAATCACAAACTCATCAAAATGTATTATCAAAATCTAAACGCGTTTCTAGTCAGGTTATTTTAAGGAGGGCAGAAAGAAAATTGCAGCTTAGTCATAATGTTGTGGGAGATAATATGGAAGAGAAAGAAGAAGATCGTGGTGATTTGCGGTCTCTAGTGTTTGGTTTACAAAGGTTTGATCCTGGCGAGATTCATAGTGAAGAATCTGATAACCTGAAAATGGTAGAAATAAGTTCTCTTGCTGAGAAAGTTGTTGCAATACGTCAAAACGTTGAACCAGATAAGGAAGCAAGAAAGTTTGAAATTAATTCGAGTGACACTTTGCGAGGAAATTCATCATCTGCAAGTCTGAAATCCGAGCTTGATGAAGCTTCTTACCTTTCATGGGTTGAGAAATTGAAGGAAGCTTCACGATCAAGCAAGGATGACAAAATTCTGGAGTTGGGAAATAGAAAGAACTTATCTGAGGAAAGACATCTGAGAGTTGAGGCTGCAAGGAAAAAGGCAGAAGAGAAGAAGTTAGTCACTTGGGAAGCACACGGTTATCGGTCTTTGTCTGTGGAAGAACCAATTTTCCCTGATGATGTTGGTTCCAGGTCAGATGCAGGATCTGTTAACTTTGTTTATGGAGACTGTACAAACCCTTCAACTGTCACTCACGAGCCAGCAATCATATTCAGGTAAAACTTCATTTTAGTTGTTCTACTAAAATACCAAATCTCAACCCAAATATTGATTTATGGCAGCTGTGTTGATGACTCTGGAAACTGGGGACGTGGAGGAATGTTTGATGCTCTGTCAAAACTTTCTAATACTGTACCTGATGCGTATCACCGAGCATCTGAATTTAAAGACCTTCATCTTGGAGACCTGCATCTCATAAACATTGATGGTCTGCAACTTTTTTTCCTTCTATCTTCCTTTCGGATTTTCTAATAACATCATCTGAGTTCTCATGTATTTTGTGTTGTGCAGACAATGATGACCAACAAAACACAGAAGAAACTAAACCTCTTTGGGTGGCACTTGCAGTTACACAATCTTACAACCCGAGGCGTAAAGTCCCACGTAGTAGCATTTCAATTCCAGACCTTGAACATTGCTTAGGCAAAGCTTCATTCTCTGCTTCTCAGAAATCGGGTACAAAAACTTAATTGCTTTCTTGCTCTTTCATGTTTTTCCTCAAAAAAAGTGTTCCCAACGATCTTAAATTTTGTTTTCATTCAAAAGCTTCACTCCACATGCCACGTATTGGTTACCAAGACGGATCAGACCGATCTCAATGGTACACTTTTGAGCGTCTTCTTCGCAAATACTCCTCCATCTTCGCCGTCAAAATATTCGTGTAAGTTTTTATTCGTTATCTTTCTTTGGCTATCTTCTTCTATTCGATTATTCGAAAGCAAACTCATCTCCCCCATTTTTGTTGCTTTCTTGTAGGTACTATTACCGTCGATCTCCCTGATGTTTGAGATCGTGGGATACTCTGTTTTGAGTGTTTTGACACTAGGCTAAAACGTTTACTTGCTTTTGGTTGTGATTTGTGAATGTGATACGATGTCGTTTTGTTGTTGTAAGGCCTATAATTAGGCCCATTAAATCAGCCCATGTATAATAATTATATTATTAAATATACAGAAAGAGCCTAATCTTGATATTCATCTTGATCTCTGGGCCAATGTACACCTGTCGCGTCTCCACTGCCTCTTGTTCCACGTTGGTCGTCAAAATTGAAATCGCGTTTTTATTTATTTGTTCACCAGGTTTCTTTTCCCCGCGGATTAGGAGATGATCCGAATCGTTGAAGGTGGCTCGTCGTTGTGCGTATGTTTCGTTTTGATCCCACATTCCTAAAGCTCCAGGTACCTTTTTCTTGCTTCCTCAATTCTGATTAGTTGATTCTTCTTCCTAAATCGGTTCTTCGCAAACTCGTCGACGATTTTTGGATCCGGTCATCAAATTTGTTGTTTATTTTGTCATCGATGGATAAATTAGTGTTTGGCGTCGATACATAGAGCCTCTGTGTTTTCACTTGCATGTCTCAATTCCTAAGGTTGCTTGCCGTTTTATGAACCGGAATCGAGACTCTTCCCGCTGGATTTAAAATTTATTGCGTCTTTTTGTGATTTCGTCTGAATTTGGTATTATATAGTTGAAATTACCTTGACAACCAGCTTAAGTCGCTGCTGGGTTTTGTTGCTCTCCGCTGGATTTCTACGTTTAGGAACTTTTAGTTTTGAAATTGATAATTTGGAAAAGCAATCAGAGGCTGTCTTTGTAATTCTTCCTTACTTGTTGTTGATTCCTTTAAAAGTTGGCAGGAATATAGGAAGAATTTCAGTTGTTTTCAGAAAGAAATTTGGTCCGGGGAACACGTCTGTTGCTTTTATTTGATTATGTGTTTGTTTATATTGTTAGAAATTGATCAGAATGGGAGAGGCTGGTCAATCCAGAGACGGTGAATCTGTTACGCCTTTAGTTGTAAGTATTGTGCCCTGATGACTTCCTTTATACTTATAGGACCTATACTTGCTTTATGCTCATCTTAATGGGATTCTTTTTTGGAGTCAACATAACGTTTTCTTGGTAATATGGTTTCTATATCAATAGAAACAATTACGTTGATTTAGCTGGGGTTAAAGAGGATATTAGTAATGTTTGGTTCTTTATGCATGAGACTGCGTTTCTAATATCAGTAATTTTTTCCCGAGGCCAGGGCGGTGGAACTGGGGACAATGCAGTTGCACCACCACAAGTGTTTAATTCTTTACCAGCTCTCAATGAAGCTGCTTCTTATATAACCCAAGCAACGTCTTACTTGGGCAGTTGTTTTTCTGATTATTCAGGTTCTCTTTTCTTTCTCTCCGTTGATGTTGTACTCAGCATGCAATTCCACATTCATCTGCTAGGCTTTAATTATGGAAAAATTAATGCTTTAGGCAGATATTTTATGGCTTTAGGATCTTATTTCGTCCACTATATGGCGACCTCGTCACCATAACATAATTCAGGCTTTTTTCTTAGACTCTGTTCTTCCAATGTTTTCTTCAGTAGAATATGGTGGTAAGGATTCGTGTAATTCTATGTCCCACCCCCATGAGTTGATACGATCAACATCAGGAGTTGACAGGAATTCTCCAGTAAGCATATGCATTTCTCCTGGTGAAAGGTGTTCAACTTCTTCAGAGGCATCTACATCTGCTGCCAACAGCCCATCAATGGAATCTACAGAGAGTCTGCCGCAGGCAACAAATGCAATTGTGACATCGAATCGGTTGGGTTTCGATGGAGTTTCGATGTTCCAAGGGTATGTACTCTTTGTATGACAGATTCAAATTCTCCATACTAAGAGAAATGAAAAATGTTAATACTATGAATATGTGAAACTGAAGAAATACTGTAATCTCTATACACTACTTCTTGTCCTGTTTTCAGCATTTGGGTGATTGATTTATATTCTTTCAATCAGGCTCATTGAGCGGGCACGAAGGACTGTCCGTGGCTCTGCCGATGACATAGGATGGTTACAGCGTGACCCAGAGATGCCTCCTGTTGAAGATGGAACTGATAGGTTCAATAAAATTCTGGATGACATCGGGTATGGATTGGTTGTTGTTGCATGTTCTATGTACTTGGGCTTTTTAATATGCTGTTTAACATCCTGTTTTTACTGAATGGCTGAGTTGATCTGTTTTTCATTTCCAGGCATGGTGTACACAGGCTTCCAAATACAGTGGTGTACTTGTTGGTTCCAGGTAGCAATTCTTACTCTTTGCTGTCAGCCACTTAGACTACATTACTGTATATTGTAGGACTCACATAATTTATTGGAAAAAACAATATCAGGTCTTTTCAGCAATCATGGACCTCTATATTTTGTGGATACGAAAACGAAATTCTCAAAGATGGGTTTGGCCTGTCATATTGCGAAGATTCACAGCGAGGTAATCATAGCTAATTCAACTTAATACTGTTACGTTTGGTGTATAGCATACTAATATATGGAAAAATGTTTATATATCAGTCTTCAGTTGAGAAAAATGCGAGAGAGATAAAGGAATACATAGAGGAACTCTGTTGGGGATCTAATAAACGGGTTCTACTTCTTGGGCATAGCAAAGGAGGCATAGATGCAGCTGCTGCTTTATCACTATACTGGCCTGAACTAAAAGATAAGGTCGCTGGGTTGGTATTGGCGCAGAGTCCATATGGTGGAAGCCCAATAGCTACAGATATCCTCCGTGAAGGACAACTAGGTGATTATGTCAATTTGAGAAAGATGATGGAGATTCTGATCTCCAAAGTCATAAAGGTTTGCAACAAGTCTCTTCGTGATCTAACAAAGTCATTTCAGTTGCATTATATCGGCTTCTTGTGATTACCTGTTAAAATCCTTAGGTTAGGTGGAACCGAATATTAAATATAGGGGTGAGAAATTAGGGACAAACTAAAAAATATCACTTAGATCATGTACCGCAACTAGCACCATTAGATTTTTTTTATGGTTGTATTTATGACCAAAACATTTGTATCGAAAAATCCGGTACTAACAGATAGACTCAAAAGGTATATAAGTAAGTTTGTGTGAACATATGCTAGTGACGATTGCAATAACTTATCCGAAAAGTACATATTTGGATATTTCACATAATTTTGTTAGATTCTATTGCTCTGCTGATCTTTCTGATGAATTCCTTGTGAAGGGTGACATTCAAGCTTTGGAAGATTTAACCTACGAGAGAAGAAAAGAGTTCTTGAAGAATCATCCGCTTCCGCGAGAACTCCCCATGGTTTCATTCCGCACAGAAGCTAGCATTAGCCCAGCGGTTCTAGCCACTTTATCACACGTAGCACATGCTGAACTTCCTCTCACAAACCAAGCCGCAAAACTCCCAGTGGTAATGCCGCTTGGTGCTGCAATGGCTGCTTGCGCTCAGCTGCTTCAAGTCAGATACGGTGAAAAGAGTGATGGGCTTGTGACTTGCTGCGACGCAGAGGTTCCTGGTTCTGTGGTGGTTAGACCCAAACGCAAACTAGACCATGCCTGGATGGTTTACTCTTCCTTGAACGAGGTTCCTTTAGAAGCTGATGCTGCTCAAGTTTGTGAAGCTCTCTTGACATTACTTGTCCAAGTTGAGGAAGAGAAGCAACGTAAACTTGCAACTAAGATTGATTGATAACATTGCGTTCTTTCTACTTTCGTCTCGAGACGAGACCTTAAATTGTTTTATTTTGAAGACTACTGTATATTTTGTTCTTTATCATCTACAATTCACACACACGCATACTATCATGTTTTGAATTTAGATTATGTCGCGGAGTGGTGCTAATACAAACCATGGTCTCAGGCCTTTGTAAGACTATTGTATCTCTTTATTAATGATGATTGAGTGTTGGTTCTTTGTTGTAATCCTAACACCGATTGCAGTATTTTATTTAATTGTTGAGAATTGATGATTAACGAAATGAGTTATAACATGTTTATATTAGCTGACTAGTATTTGTGATCGTCGAGTGCATTCACCCAACGAACCAAGATCGTACGGCTCGGAACGTTCGAGATTCTATGGACGGCCGATGCTTACTTCTTGTAAGCGGCGTGTTATTTATTTTCCCAAATTGCCCTCCAGATGTTCACAAAACTACGCCATCGTACTCGAATTAACTTCAACTATTTCTCTCTCTGTGTCTCTCTCTCACTCTTGTTTATTTTCTTTGAGTGCTGTGTGTTCGCGAGAGTGCTTTTGGTTGGGACTTAACCGTGTGACATCTTACAAGGATCAGACAAAGGTCTGTGTGTTTGTGATAGGATTAGAGAGTATTGGAAGACCGGTGAGATTAGGGTTTCTTTGTAATTCCGGGGGTGGAGCTGCGGAGCAATTGAATTACCTCGGTTGAAGCAATCACGTAGCTTGGATCGTTTAGGGGTTTCTCATTGGGTGAAAGTTTCAATTGGTTTTGGGATTTGTATTGGAGTTGTTTGTTTTCGAGCTTCCTCAACTCAATCTGATGATGATGTGAGAGAAGCTTAATCCTGTTGTTGGCGATTCTAGGGTTTTTGGGGGCGGGTTTGAATGGCGAGCACAGGTGAGCCAGACCGTAAAAGGCGTCACTTTAGCTCAATATCACCTACAGAAGCAGCAGCCGCCGTTAAGAAACAACCTTTCTTTTGGCCCTCCTCCGAGGACAAGGTTCTTTCTTCATCCCCCCTTGTGCATGCCCCTTTACATATATGTCGCTCTATTCTCTTACTTATCCAATCAATGATTCTTGTTAGATTTCCAGCTTTTAGATTCATATACCGTTTTGGCACTGAATGTCTGTGTTCTAGTTGTTGCTGTTTTCTTCTTAGCTCGGTTAAGAGATTTTGTGATTTTGTTTTAACTTCATTGGCGTCTGTTTTGTTATTGTTTTGATGATTTTAACCGTGAGTTACTCGTTATATGTGTTGTCGATCTAATCAATGCTGTAACTTTTCAACCCCCTTAGACCATGCCTCGAATTTCGGTCTGTAAATAATTCTTGGATTGTAAAGCAATCTATATTCGAATTGGGATTCTGTCGCTTAAGGAGTTTGTTTTCGTTTGATACAGCTTGATACTGCAGTTCTTCAGTTCCAAAATCTGAAGCTATCACAAAAGCTAGAGGCTCAGCAGGTCGAGTGTTCTATTCTTGAGGATAAACTTTCGCAGATCAAGGAAAAACAATTACCATACAATTCCAGTTTGAAGACTGTCCATAAGTCTTGGGAAAAGGTAACACTGAATTTGCTTTGGATTCTAACATAACTTGAATTCCTCTCCTCCTGCCCGCCCTGCCAAAAAAAACTAAAAATACTTAAAGAAGTAAGAAGAACTGATTACAAAATTCAGCTGTTATTCTGGTCTTTTTCGAAGAGATCTAATTAGTGCCTTTGTAGCAGCTTGCAACTGCAGTGGAATCATGCTCTGTTCGTGTGAGTGGTTCAGGCAGCGGAGCTCATAGGTTTGTAAACAAGGAGGGTATGAACAGCTTGGCCCGTCTCTTCTTCGTTCTGTTAGTGCTAGGATCTAGCTACAATTTGGTGTTATATGTTACAAATATGACTTGTTGAAAGGACACTTAAAATTGCTACGCAGATGGGTCGTCTCCGGCTGTGAAAGACGATTTCATCAACCGGCTACTCGAAACTGGTGCCACTGAGAGCTCCTCATCCACTATCTGCTCGAATCGGATGGAAGAAAATAGAGTAAATACGTCAAGCCAGTTGACACAAACCTTGTATAATCTAGTAGTCGCGACCGATGATTTGAGGTGTCTGAAGAATGAATTATATCCCACAGTTCCCAGAACCAATCTTGATAAAGGTATGACTTCCATTGTCAGCTCTTTCCATGGCCTTTATAACATATTAGTATTAACCCAGGTCTTATATGGAATTACTTTTTTATTCTAGATTTGTGCGGTCAGCTAGCGCTGAATGAGTTGGAATCAGAAATTAAAAGTTTCAGAGTGGATCTAGATGATGTACTTGTGAAGTTCAAATCACTTTCTAGAGAATTGCAGAGTCATCGTGACGCTGATGCTAAAGTTAGAGCAGACCTCAAACGAATAAGAGGTAGCTACTTAGTCTCTTCTCATTTGGATATTTGCTGTTAAATGCACTTTTTTTTAATTGGCAGTCTTTAGATAGACATCGTAGTCGTGCATCAAATATAAGGTTGTATTCATATGCGTGCCATGACTTCCATTGTTAACAATGCTGTTAACAATATATGTAGTTGTGGAAGATATACTCATTACTGAACTAATGGGTGTACAAACCCTTTTATGACATGAACCTCTTATATATATTTTATACCATTTGAGATAGCCATGTTCTTTTTTTTGTTTTGGACATTTTAGCCATGTTCATATATTTCAATACATTCTAGGAGATAGAAAAGCTGGTAATTCTTTGAGAATGATATACATATACAAAAGCAAAGCATCTTAAAATCTGGAAATTAATTACCTTTTAAACTTGAGATGTCAGATTTCAATCTGGAAATAGTTAGTAGCCTGTTAAGAGATTCAAACAGAGTTGAATTTATTTTAGTTTACATGCTTGCTTAAGGATTAATGCTTTTTGACTGCCGTAGGAACTGACATTATACTTTATTTGGTCTATTCGAAGGGGAGCTAGAGGATGAGGTTGTGGAGCTTCAACAGTGTAATGGTGACTTGTCAGCATTGAGAGCAGAAAGGGATGCAACAGCAGGGGCGTTTTTCCCAGTGTTGAGCCTTGGAAATAAGCTCGCTTCCAACGATAGGGAAAGGGATAAACAAAGGGAACTGCAAGACATGGAAACAGTTCTGAAAGAGTTAACGGTATATTTGTTTTTCTTGTTTTGTGTTTTCATTGGTAATGCTTTGAGTTTTGATTTGATAACAGCCTGGATTTTGTAGGTCCTGGCTTCAGGCAGGCTACAAGAGCTAAAAGATCTTCATGAGGAGAGGACAAATATGCTTGAAAAAATGAGTAATTTACAGGTCAGTGATGTATTAGTTTATTTCTGCAAGAGTTTTGATGTATGAAAATTTGTGGAACGTAGCTTCTTCCTATTACTAAAACTGATATAAGAGTTTTCTAATAGAACAAGTCAAAGTCTGTGAGGTACATCTCATCTTCTCAAGCCTGCCTTTCTTTGAAAGACCAGCTTGAAAAATCCAAAGAAGCAGTTTTCCAGTATATGGCTTTACTCGAGAAACTGCAGGTTATATCTGGATTACGATTTTCATTTTGTATCTATCTTTATAAAAGTTATGTTGTATGTTCGGTTATGAAGCTTTCCTCCATTCGAAAATTTCAGGTTGAAAAAGATAGTATAGTCTGGAGGGAAAGGGAGATGAATATAAAAAATGAACTACATGATGTTTCTCGAAAGACTTTTGCTGTTGCTGATTCTAGAATAGCTACTTTAGAAGTGGAGATACAGAAACAACTGGATGAAAAAATGCGAATCAAGACTAGGCTGGGAAATATATCAAGAGAGCGAGGTCACAAATTGATTACTTTGACTTCCAATTCTCCCATTCACCCCTGTTTCACTTTGGAGTCTGATTAAGTGATTCGTATGTCAGGTAGAAAAGAAATCTTTGCAGATATGAAGGCATTAATTTCTTCTTTCCCGGAAGAAATGAGTTCCATGCGAAGTCAATTAGACAATTATAAAGAGACTGCTGGAGGTATTCATTCTCTGCGGGCTGATGTCCAGTCCCTCTCTGGGGTTCTATGTAGGAAGGTGGGCAATAATGTTTAACAGTGAATGATGTATGCTGTTCCAGTTTATATTTTGCTTACTTAATAAGCCTAATTGGTGAACAGACAAGAGAGTGTGAAGCATTGCATTTGAGATCAGCTGATTATGCTTCTCAGCTAGGTGACCTGAATGCTACGGTATGATGCATTATATTTACCTTTTTCAGTGTACTGCCCATCACTTACATATTGATGGTGTTGATATCGGTTATTTTTATTTGCATTATGTCAACCATGTTTGAAAATAAATTTCTTGGAAAAAGTATTGCGAAAAGACAAATTAGCAATTTAAAATTTGTTAAATGTCATAGTAGCTTTAGGTTGGCAAAGAGGCAGTTGTTATGTTCTTTACTTTCAAGTAATTTGAGTCTGTCATGCAGGTTCGTGATTTGAAGAACAGTCATGAGGAGTTGAAGTTGTTTCTGGACATGTATAAACGTGAGTCCACTGATCCGAGGTAAGCTCAACTATATGTAACAATTCCAGTGGTCGATATCCAAGATTTCAATTCTTTGAGAGAAGTTTCCTTACCTTCCCCTTCTTTGTGGTTGAATATATGGTATAACAAGTGCTGTTATTAATCTTGCCTCTGGACCGAACTATCCAATCTTGCCGAAAATTTGTTGATAATTTTTCTTGAATTCTGAAGAAACTTATGTTCACTTTACCAATTTATCCTTCACAAATATCTGATTTATTTTTATTCCTCCATCTAATGAAATTCTCTTTTGGATATGTTAGTATTTGTTTATAGTCGTTTCTTGGCTGAACGCT
Source organism: Turritis glabra (assembly GCA_900406565.1). Classification (NCBI taxonomy): domain Eukaryota; kingdom Viridiplantae; phylum Streptophyta; class Magnoliopsida; order Brassicales; family Brassicaceae; genus Turritis; species Turritis glabra. Next base: position 513,383 of record OVBN01000025.1, read on the forward strand.
CATTATTCTTATGCACATTGCCCTGAGCATCACTGTGGATATTGTGCTGTGGCAGGGACATAGCTGAAGCTAAGGAACATGAGTACAGGGCTTGGGCTCATGTTCAAAGTTTAAAATCCTCCCTTGATGAGCAGAATTTGGAGTTGCGCGTTAAGGCAGCAAATGAAGCTGAGGCAGTTTCACAACAAATGTTGGCTGCAGCCGAAGCTGAGATTGCTGATTTAAGGCAGAAAATGGATGACTGTAAACGGTGAATAAATCAAACTCGTCTCATGATGCATAGGCACTCCTCTGCAATTTAGAAGACGCATTGCATATTCATCGACATCTTTCTACGGATTGTACTTCCATAGGAATTCTTTGAGACAGTTTTTTTTACAGGGATATATTTTCTGTTTCAGGGATGTCGCAAAGCATTCTGATATCTTAAAGTCTAAACATGAAGAACATGGAACATATCTTTCTGAAATACAGGTTTGCTTATGAAATTTCTTGTTTCTTTGTTTTTAACATATTTTAAAAACCTTGATGTTGGGTATCGATTTACAGTAACTATCTTCTTTTAGACAATTGGAAGTGCCTACGAAGACATTGTACCACAAAACCAACAGCTTTTGCTTCAAGTTACAGAGAGAGATGACTATAACATCAAGGTGTTTATTCCAAACTCTTCTTGTTCCTCTATCTGAGTTATTATGTAACTTCACAATTACACGTATATCTACTAGTGTCACAATTAGTTGGAGATTGATGGATTGTGTTAATGGGCATGGACCAATTTCTGTTGTTATACCTTATATGTTTCTCAAGAATATCATGAAATAAGGATGGTTTGTTACTTGGATCAGACTATGAGATGTATTTTTTTGCTCGCCCATTGTTGTTTCAGCTTTTCTTGGAAGGCATAACTTCAAGGCAGATGCAAGATGTGCTGCTTATCGATAAATACATCATGGATAAGGATATACAGCAAGGCAGTTCATCTGCCAGTTTCCTATCCAAGAAATCCTCAAGAATTGAAGATCAGGTATATCTGTGTGTGTATACTCAAATTGTAAGCCTCCGTATTCTGAGACTTTGACTTGAAGGTGTTTTTTCTTGCAGTTGAGGTTCTGCACAGATCAGTTTCAGAAACTAGCGGAAGATAGATATCAAAAGTCTGTTAATCTTGAAAATCTGCAAAAGAAACGTGCAGACATTGGGAATGGCTTGGAACAAGCTAGGTCAAAGCTGGAGGAGTCACATTCTAAAGTTGAGCAAAGTCGGGTGGATTATGGGGCATTGGAGCTGGAACTGGAAATCGAAAGGTAAATCAATTGCTCTCTCCCAGTTCTCCGTCATAAACAAGTGTTGGTGATGAACTTATCATTCTCTTCTGCATATATCAGGTTCAATAGAAGAAGGATAGAGGAGGAAATGGAAATCGCCAAAAAGAAAGTTTCTCGTCTTCGATCTCTCATAGAAGGATCATCGGCCATTCAAAAGCTCCGACAAGAACTCAGTGAATTCAAAGAAATTCTGAAGTGTAAGGCTTGCAATGACCGCCCAAAAGAGGTAAAGACTTGCTGCTCTCCATTGTTTAGATTCATCATTTCAGCAAGATGCTCGAATCGTATGATCTTCTGATTTTTGTTTGAATCTTTAATCGACTGCGTGTGTGCTAATTGGTTTTGGTGTTTGTCTTATTAAACTAGGTCGTGATCACGAAATGCTACCATTTGTTTTGCAACCCATGTGTGCAAAAGCTCACAGGAACTCGACAAAAAAAGTGTCCAACATGCTCGGCAAGTTTTGGACCTAATGATATTAAACCTATCTACATATGACCGCACCAAAACCCTCTGAGCATGATGTATGATGATACTGTGAACCACAGGGACTTCTCATATAGATAAACATTAGATCTCTCTGTAATTATTACTCTCTTTTTATTGGGAAAGGTCATGAAGAATTATGGGATAATGGCAAATCAGAGATTTCGAGGAACCGTTGTGGGATTTTGATCATGTGATAGAGAATAGGTAAGAATCTTAACACTTTTAGGGTTTATGTCTTGGTGATCCTTCCTTTTTGTTTGTAATTTGGAACATTGTTTCCGCAATTGATTTTTAAATAATCTTTTTTTTGTTTTACATTTGTTGTATTTTTGGTGGTGTGCTCGAGAATTGTGTATTATATATTCAACTAATCCTTGAGAGTATGTGTTCGATGGAGAACCAAACTCTCTTTTATCCATCGTGTGTTATTATTGTCTGTAGTGTTTTAAGATTCTCAATTTAGAAAACATGTGTAAAATTTTTGGCTATTCGTACCATTTGGGATGAATACTAATTTGTAATCCGATTTGATTTTCTTTTTTTGACATTTTCCTGCGAAGATGATTCGAGATGGATCTCCAATGACCTTTAAGTGAATGTACTAGTGTAAAATTGGGTTAGTAGCCGTGCTCATGTTGGGACAAATATTAGATCAACGATTAATTAGAAACTGTAGACCCAAAAGTGAAAAGTGTAAGAAGCATAATCTACTACGATATATAAAAGAAAAAGACTTGAATCATTTCAGTCGTTGTCGATTATGAGCTTTACATATAACGTTGGAATGTATTGTCAAAGTATTTTGATTGACCTCATTACCATGTTTTCCAACTGACCTAAATACTCCTTACACTTCTTTTAAGATTTTGTTTTTGTTTCACAAAAAAAATAAAATATATATATATATATATAAAGGTTTGTATTTTCGATACAATTTTTCTTAAAAAAAATTCCAATTTTTAAATAGAAATTACTACATAAAAAAATATAGAATCTTATTAACTAAAAACAATAAAGAGCATCGATAAGTACTCTAAAATACGCGGGTAAAATTTTTTTAACCACATTTAATTTGGAATGAAATAGGTATATTTCCTTTTTATTGGTTTGTTTTGTTTTTTTTCCTTTTTACTCAAGACATGATCATTGGTATTTGCCGCACATGATCTTTTTCTCTTTTCCTTTCTTTTAGAAAAATGGCTGAGAGGTGAAAAGAAAGGGTTAATTATTTAAACCATATGCTCTTAATTATTTTTTTCTTCTTATTATTATTCTTCTGCTACTGCTTTCAGTTTGGTCTATCTAATTGCTTGCTTTTTCTTTTCTTAGCCACTTTATTCCCAAAGATAAAGATCACATGTTTTCGCTCCATTATATTCTGGTTCTATCTCTCGATCTATATAACATACGTATGTATATCACTAATTAGTAAAAAAAAAAAACCATAAGTGCTTGAAAGGTAGAAATATGTTTGCGTTACGAACAAGATAATTAATTATAGTAATAAAAAAGTAATACGTTTTTATAACAAGGGAACTCCCGACTACATAACAGTGAATAAGAAAAATAAAAGTTACGTTTTCCTTGTTCTTTTTTTTGTCATGTTAAGAATCTGAAAGAAAAAGTAAAACAAATACGTGTATTTTTTATACATGAACAAAGCTAGAAAAGTAAGTCTGAGGATAATTCATATGTTTCGATGTAAATGTAATTTTTCACAAGTTAGAAAATATATGAGAATTTTCATTGGATTTAAAATATAATTTAGTGAGTAAGGCTCGATGTATTTGATTTTTAGTCCATAAATTATAAAACGGAATAACATTGTTTTAAAGCCAACATATAATTCTTAAAATAACTTTTCGAAACATAAAAAATTATGTACAGCAGATTTTTTTTTTTTTTTTTTTTTTTTGTAAAAGTGTAAGAGAAATAAGCTTAAATCAACAAGAATGAAAATAAGGTTACATATATAAGTGAGAGAGAGACTGTGTCAACCTGCATCTTCTCTTTTTAAAGCATAATATTGACGAAAGAGGAAAACAATCATACACTTAGTATCTAATGACTTTTCCCTAAAGCACTCCATTTTCTTCAATCATGTTTTTTTTGGTGGAACTTGATTTTATTTTTATTTACTTATACAACAAGTGAAAATTTTAGATCTTAGTATAATTTTAGTATACTTGTCGACTCAATAGTGTTTCCAAATTAACATCGATATCACCATTACCGAGATTATTCACGAGACAAGATCTGTTTCAGATCAATTAATTGTAATTTATAATTAATAATAAGTTTCTGTTCTATTTTCTATAGTTAACTAATTCATCAACGGGAATTAAGCTGATCCTGGACATACGACCAATCTTTTTCTTTATATATATGATCAAAATCAATAAACCAGATTCGTTGCTCGAAGCCTCTAACAAATTTACAAGTGAGAGACTCGAACTAACTAATACATTCCAGATCATTTGCTCTCTCTTGGTACATAGGGTTCTGGTTATTTTTCAAAATTAGATGCATTATATTATTATTAGTTTTACACAATAGTAGTAAAAAAAGAAATATATACAATATAGTAGTCGTACCATCCAATCATACGGAACCATAATATAGTGGCAAATAATAATATTGGACTAACTAATTAATAGTCTGTACATAGTTAGGTTTGCATGCCACAAGATGCCAAACAACAAATTCACCTTCTTGTGATTTGTCAGTCATATATAGTATCGTCCAAACAATCCAGGTACGTGTATATATTTTTTATTTATAAGGATATATTCTATAATTGTCATTTATATAATTTTGATTGTCGCCATTTGACATATTGTATCTACAGAACCAGTACTTTTTTTTTTATCAACAGTTTTTTAATTCTAGAATACAGTATTTGTATATTGTGTGGTCAGAAACGTTTATAATTGGCTTCGGTTTTGCATTGACTGTGAAATATAATCCTATTTCTGTTACTTAATAAATCATTATAAAATTTAGTTGAAATTTATATAATTAATAGTTTTTAGTTATAAATTAATTAAAATTGGTGCAATGTAATTAAATTCTTATGTTATTCAATAGATAGTTTTCAAATACAAATTTTAATCTGTGCTATTATTCTATTGGTCAATTTGAAAATACATGTAAACTAAAACAATCAACAAATTTTCATGTGTTTTTCTATTAAGATACTAAGTGATAAATTTTAAATGACTTGCACTTTGTCAAAAAATCTATAAATTTTTGCTACACTTTAAAATTAAAGTTAGAAATGTTTAAAATTGTATATATAGTCCGATAAATTCTCTTTAGTTTTGATATTCCGTAGATTCAATATTTATATAGCAGTTGCCATAGTTAAGAGAAGAAATGCATGTCAGTTCGGAAAATTATATACTCCATATAACTAAAGTCTTTTACATATAAATACAATAATCCAATAACAATCAGAAATTTCCAAAAAAGAGACACAAATGGTAGATTAGGAATTGTGGAAGTACGTTACCTATCGTGTCTATATATAGAGAATACGATATTAATAATAATTGATAGGCTGCTATCAGATAGAGGCTTAAATTTGTGTTGTAATTGTCTACATAGAACAGATGTACATTCAAACCTTAAAATCATGAGAAAATAGAAAAATTAACCAAGCATTTAATTAATTATTATTACTATGTATTGAGATAATGATAGTGAGCTCACTTGTACACCCACTATGTTTCTATTCAATGACCTGTCTTCAACTATCCCTATAAGTCTCACCAAATCAATATATATACATCTATATTCGAATGTTACCAATTAATTGTCAAGGAGCAATTATAAATATAACCTTTTTTCACCTTCGATATGAAAGACGAGTTCCAATCTCAAAAGTAAATTTACTCACTGAATGAAGACACTTAATGTCTGAGTGAATACAATTTTTATTGTGGACGATAAATCTATTTTTTAAGAGATGTGAAATTGTATAACGAGTTTGAGGTGGACTTTTATTGTTTATTAACCTATGTGTGAGGAAATCGTTTCATGTAGTGGGGTTTCACCTATTTTGCCATTTACTGTTATATGTTATGACATAAAAGTATTATGAGAAAAAAACTATTTTATATATAACAAAGTTATTTGTCACTCTCAAATCTAAGGGTCCAATATGTTTGGGAATCAATAACAGTCTTAAATTGCCTCATAGTGGTGAACAAAGTAATTAATGTGTTGGCCAAAAGCAATCACCTTATTACAGTTTTATATCCTTTCACTTTTGACATATGTTAAAGAAGTGGACAAACAAACAAAGTAAAAACACTAAAACAGTATAAACAAAAATTAACAAAAAAATTGTAAAAGTTGTAGATAAAAGAACCAAAGACATCATCACCATGTGACTCATGTTATTTTCCAACACCTAAATTTGATTTGTTTTTTAATAATATTTTAATAAAATTATCAAAAGTTTGTCTTCTTCACTGTCAATTTTCACAATCATCATCTCATCAAAACTCATACACTATATATGACATATTTATCCGAAAGGAAAAGTTAGTTATAAAACTAGCCCAAGAACGTGGATTACGTGTGACTGCGTTAATTAATTTAGTTTTTCATTTCTTTTTTTTCAAAAAAAAAAATGTTGATAATAGGTGAACAATATAATGATCTTTGTCAACAAGTGAACTATTACATATAAAAAGTAAAATTTACTAAATTAAATGTATATTTTGTTTAAAATGAATCAGTTACTAGTTTACTATACTCGATTAGTGGACTTGACATAGCAAAATCGTGAGTAATTGCAGTAGCCGATAACTAGAGAAAAGGAGTTCAAAGAAAAGGACTGCATAACGTATTTTGTGAAACAGGTATAATAACAAATATTTAACTCAAATATGTGAATGATAAACTTTCAAATTTTATATTTACAACAAACATATATATGTTGTCATGTAAGTCAAAACTCAACCAAAATCGCAAAGTTTACAGACAAATAGTAATAATAATAATATCATGACCGAGTGTTGTTAACAAATAACTGGGTTTTATATGTTCTTTGGTTCATAGTTTTCGTGTTAGCCTAAATAAATTATATTATTCTGCAATTTTCAACATGTTCTCACCACATTTATATTACACAAACACACTTATGCTAGAAACTCAAAATGAACTCGTTTCTTTACAAAAAAAATCAATATCACTCAAGTTGAAAAAGAAAAAAGAAATCAAACGTAAATAGAGAAATTGAGGAACAAACAAAAAAAAGAAGAAGAAAATGGCAAATTAATCAAGTGTTAGTGAGCTATCGAGAAGGGTATTTTAGTCATTCATACAGAAAAACGGCTCCTCAAGCCGAAACCCTGCATCGGCTCCACAGAGCTGCCACGTGGACGAATAATAGCAAAACGCATCGTTTCGTATCATCATCTCATTCTCGTCGGTAAACAAATCCGGCAAATCAAACAGCTTCTCTTCTTCACTGTCTTTGTCCGTACACGAAGTTGAAGCACAGGAAGCTTCCGAAGACTCTTGACTTTGAGTCGTCGTCGTGCTTGTGTCCGAAGAAAACACCACACTGTTCGACGATAACAGCTGAGCCACCACGGCTCGACTCGGCTCGGCTTCAGCTAACTCAGCTACTTTCGAATTATCCACATCGTTGACCGGATCTTGCCAGTTGACGGCGGCTAGAGAGGCGGCGGCTTGAATGTCTTTAGGAGAATTGGTGACTGGACGAGGAAGCTCGCCGGATAATTCAGGAAAATTGAGGTAAGCCGTTGTACCTTTAATGGCTAAAGCCGCTACGTCATGAGCTCGAGCTGCCATCTCAGCCGTTGGATAAGTCCCGAGCCAGATTCTTGATTTCTTCTTCGGCTCTCTAATCTCCGACACCCATTTTCCCCAACTCCTCATCCGTACTCCTCTATACGTCGGATGTTTATCTCCGCCGTTTATTTTTCGCCGTTTTGCTCCTCCACCGTGTCGATCATCGTCTTCCACGGAGGCTAATGATGATAATGATCTTCGAGATGCTTTTCTTTTAGAGTTGTCTTCCTCATGAGGGAAGTTAGAATTTGTAGATGATGATGAAGAAGAAGATGATGTTGTAGGTGAAGAGGACAATGAGACCGCAGCAGAGATGGAGGAGGAGGAGGAAACGGTGGAGTTGGCGGAGGAGATAAAGGTTACTTGAGAAACACTACTCTCTATGTTGATTTGTCTTTCCATTGTAATGAGAGAAGCTTTAGAGAGATTGTTGCACAAAAATACATGTGAAGTGGGCTGTATTAATATTCCTCCACAATTTTTTTTTTCTTTGGCTTTTTTATATTATAAAGGAAAAAAATAATATAATGTTTTTCGTTACCAATAAAACGAAGGAGGCAGTATGGAATGGGGTCCATGGAACAAAAAAGATATTATTGAGATTCACAGTTTTAGCGAACCAGTTTTGTTCCATGTGAAAATATATACATACAACATGGTTTAATTTATTATGTATTTTTCTTACAGACAAAAAAAAAGAAAGAAATTATTATGTATTTATTGGAAGAAAAGGAACACAAATTAATCGCATGGCAGTCGTTGATATTTTCTCTTTTTACTTTGTAGTCTAATATGGCCCGACCCTCGTGCATGTGCGTCACCTCTTAACACATGAATTTCCCATCTTCCACTTTTATTTCTCCAAACAAAATTGGGGTTAGTGTCACGTCGTCATATTTAAAATTTTAGCATCTATTCTTTCAATTTCTGGCAGAGTTTATTTATTTCGTAAATATGTTTGATTGGTAAAATTAAGTAATAGAGTACGATGGCAAGACTCGTATAGAACCCATATAAATATGGTGTTTCGACATTTTCATTGAGTCATTGACAGACTATATGTATTTTTAATTCATATACTATTAATTAAATTCATTGTGTAAATTTTAAATTTATTTTTTGTTAAGTTAATTCTGATCAAGCTGTAGTTAGAACTTCTCTCGTGTACAAGTTTAATTTAAAATTTGAAAGCACATTTTACAGAAACAACTCTTAATCGATCTAACTATATACAACTTAAAACAAAATCCTTATAATATACAGTAGTAGATAGGTTTTGCGGTTTATTAAAAGATTTGTTAGACTAAATGTCAACAGATCAATTAGTAAAATATTTCAAGCAAAATTTACAAGTCTTTAGTTCAAATAATATTTAGGAGAGAACTATATAAAATATTATGATTTCTGGTTTGAGATAGCTTACACCTATAATTTTTTAGTTATTAAAAAAATATAAAAAGGACTTGTTAGAGGTCGTTTTGTTTATAAAGGACGTCACTTTTTTCGAGTAAATAACCTAAGTTACGACTTACGATAGTAATTAATTATGTCCAAATAATCAAATTATATGTCGGCCCAAGGTATTTGATTACACGTGCCGTAAATAAGTCGAGTACACTAGGAGTAATAAAATAAACACAAGATTCACACCTCCTTGACCAAGGCATTAAGCCATCTCTTTCAATTATTTTCATAATTAAATGTCATTAAGCTTTTTGTTTCCTTCTCGAGAGGAAATTAAAGGCTTGGAAGCACAATTGAGATGGCTGTCCACGTCATAAGATTTTAATTAATACGAATGGGTCAAGGTATTAAATTTTGATTAAATATAAAACGTACACGTACCCAATTTATGTGAACGAATATGTATAGATATATCATATATGTTATCGTATATTAATGTAACACTGTTAGTACGTCATATTCGATTCGGCGCAATTATAATTAATTAAGAAACCACTTTATTTGATATTTAATATATATGGTCATTGGCCACCACAATAAATAGAAAACACTCCTTCAATTTATATACTCCCCAGCTGTGATTATACAAGAATCATTGAACAATGAACGACATTATTCACACGTATATGTATACAGTATACGCACATATACACATGCAGACATAGATTCTCTATGTACTCATAGTTATGATATATATTGAGCTAGTAGCTTAGTACTGTCCACTTCAGGAAAGTGTGGCTATTGTTCATTTAGAATATTTTCAGTTGATTGAGGAATATTGACCCCATTAGTCACACTGATCTGCAGGTTCTCATTTGTTTTATTATATAGTCCAATTTTATTTTATATGATATTATTATTCATCGTCCTTCGTGATTATAAATTGACATTACGGTGTGATAGCTGCGATGATAATACATAGTAGTAAAATCATGAAATGATGAAAACAGTACAGTTGAATAACGTTTTATATGGTAGGTACACAATAGTAGTAGAATAATGAAAATGATGACAACAGTACAGGTGATCAGTACAGGTGATCACTAACGTTTTAATACGGCAATCATAAAACGTCAAAATATTAGTTCTAGTTAGAAATTGACACAGTTGATTGTTGTAGAAAATCGGAATACTTATATTTGATCAATGATTTATGTTAATATTCGTATTTGATCCTAGCATTTTGGGTATTAGCAGGAGAATTCACATATGTGAGTATCCATATTCAAAACGAAGACCGACTTTTATATCGTATACAAACGATTAGTTCCTGGTACTGTTGAGTGTTGATAACGCGCGCGTGTGTGTGAATGTTGATCATAAAAAATTAATTGGTAAGAGAAAAAATTTAGAAGTTCAACTTCAAAGTAGGACTGGGCACGGAACAAATATCCTGTATATTTGCAGTATTCGCGATCCGCTTCGTCCGACTCAGATATTTGATTTTTTGATCTGATCCGATCCAAATATTTTCGGATATCCGAGATTTTGGATATCCGTAATTTGTTTAGATATCCGCAAATATCCGTTCCGATCAGTTTAGAATACCAAAATAACTTATACATATGTTTTCAAAATAAGATTTTCTCTAAAAATCACAAAATCATGAGAAAATAGAACATAATATAAAGCTAGTGATTTTTTTTTTTTTTGCATTGAACCCATCTCTAATATGGATTTTTATACATTATACGTTTATACTTTCTATGTTTACGCTATATAAGTATATATATACTAATGTGTTATTTATAGTTATACGGATCGGATCGGATATCGGGTTTTTTTAAATACGATATTTGCTATTTGCTTTGTCTCTTACGGATATCATATTTTACTATTTGCTTTGTTTAAAAATATAACGGATATCCAGACTTTTCGAATCGAATCAAAGCGGATAATGGATCGGATCGGATTTCCCGGATATTTTGCCCAGTCCTACTTCAAAGTATCGCTCAGTATGAACTCAAGTGTATAGGTTTGAAATAAATTAGGAATTTCGGTATATTTCTATATATAGTTTGAAAATATACGACGGTAGGTTTGAAAATAAATTAAAACACACAACGTAACTGTGATTGAGCTTGATCGATTAAAAAAAAAATATATGCTTTTCTACCTACATATATACAATTGTAAGTTATATAATTATGCAGATAGATACAAAATAAAAGTCTAAAAACTAAGAAAGAGAGAGCAGAGATTGTGGGAAAATCTGTGAGCGATATACGATGATTGATGCGAGATTTAATAATTTTATATCAGTCAATGGGCACACATGGCGCACATGCCACTCATTTTTAATTGTACAAAAAAAAATATCAACGAGTAAGAAATATATTTTTTTTTTCAACAAAGAATTTTTTTTATTTATTTAAAAGGAAAAACTCATCTACTAATTAAATTTGCTGAAGAACAAATAGAATAAGAAACTTCCTCTAATCTTCATGTTACATTATTCAATTTTCTATTTATCTTAATTTCATTTACCATTCGGAGTCTTGAGAAGAGTTAAGTCAGCATGCAACCAAAACAGGTAGTAAAGAAAGAACCAATTAAGTGTCTGGTTAACAAAGTGATCAACGGTGGAGATCAGATCTCAACCAGGTAAGGATGTTTATTTATAGAACTTTTCAGATACTGACACTCTGACAGTCACATATGATAAACGGTAACTTTTTGTGAATGTAACCCTACGGTAAGCGAGGAGAAGTGGTCCTAGTTCCTCAATCTAAATGCCTTCTATTTCGTGGAAAAAAATGTAGTGTATATACATTTATATATTGCAGTGTAAATATTATAGCTACGTACACATATATTAAAGTACAAATATGTGCATATAATGCATCGATACGTATCAAAGGGGTAAAGAGGGAGCGGTTCAGAAACTTAAATATGATGTTCCCTCTCACTCTTTTGTTCATTCAATTCTCTGTTTCCCTCAAAAGGAGGTAACCATTATAATATTAAAATAACATATAAATTGGAATTTTTCATTAGGCAATGGGCAAGAGTCATGAGAGACGTATTGCTTTTCTCGTCGATCCAGCTTGTTTTTATTTTATTTTATAACAACTACTAGTAGTATTCAGATTGTAATAAATATTTAGTTTGTAATTTGAGCTACTACTATGTGTTGTTTGATAGTGCAACTTAGTTTACTTTTCCCCTTGAGTGAGGAACTCACGTAGAATTTAGCAATAAAAAAATTATAAACTCTTTGTCTGCATTGAATTAGACGATATTATTTAATACAAACTTACAAAGTTTAGACAAGATAATTACCAAAGTCGTATTTTAAAATATGTTATCATAAATGTCTTGTTTGTATTTCAAATTACAGTTCACACATTCTTATTAAATATATTGTTATATGAAAATGAAAACCAAAAAAAAAAAAACTACTTTCAAGAATTTTTTGCAAAACGTTCCATCTTCCATGATGTGTAAAATTTGATGTGCAAAGTTTGTCAGCTAAAAACAGGATAGTAATCCAATAAAATGTTTTTTTTTCTTTGTATTTACCTTTAAAATCATGCACGTATCTATCATAGTTTTTTTTGGTAATTGTGGAAGTTCGTTGAGTGGTAACATCCCTTGGGCCACACCAATTCAGATCCTCCAAATCTTGCTTTTGGTCCGACTGAATATCATTATAGTTATATAATAACACGGTTGTAATTAATATATATTAAAACGCATTGTAATTTCAAACCCTTTATGAACACATGTATTGAAATTTCTCTTTGTGTTCGACATAAAACTAATTATAAGGACTCATTGTTTCAAATGCAATATTTTTTTTGCATTTGCATCTGCGTTTACATGTGGAACGAAATCACATATTTTCTGTTGACATTGAAACAAAGGCTCTTCTTATTGGTAATAAATATAATGACGGAATAACGTTTTTAATGCGATTATGCAAAAAAATTTGTCAATCAAGAAAATCTACATAATCGCATTAGAAAACGTAAAAACATAGGATTTACGTTTTCGTCTAAAAAACAGAAGTAAATACTTATTATACAAATGAGTAGGTATATAGTGGCTTATTTACATAATAGATTTTTATTATTTTACCCATACAAAATATTAACAACTATAAAAGTAAGAAAATAATTGTTTACAATAAAACTTATACCATTTTTCCAATAATATTTAAAACTTTCACAACTTTTAACAATTTTTAATATATTTTTAATATATCTATATTTTTATTATCAAATATTACTTTAAAATATATTAAAATATATTAAAAATTATTTTGTTTATTAAATATGAGTATATATTGGTGATATAATATCATATTTCGCCATTCCGTAAAATGTATCCAATCAACATATTTTTTTTAAGTAATTTTATTTTGTGATTTTTTATTATACAAGTTTTCATTCTGCGAATTTTTATGCTGCAACTTATGTCACTATGCAATGTTACCAATCAAAACCAAAATTACAATTATAAAATAAATCAATAAAAACATTTTTTATTTTTCTATAAAATATATTTACAAAATACAAATGTAAACGACTTTTATGATAATAAGTGAACGATAAGAAAATAGTCTCAAAAAGTTGAAACATTACACATTATTGGTGATTACTAAATATTTCTTTCACGTTGGATATTTTAACATTTGATTATAGATTAACGTTTTGGGAAATAATTTTTATTTTATTTATTACACCAAAAATTACCAATTTATTTTGAATTTAAAGCTATAAAACATAATAATACTAATGTTGGTAAGCGAAATCAAACTTAATAATAAATCCATAAAAAAAAAAATTGTATCTTGAATAAATACTATTCAGATTACAAGCCATAAAACTTAATAATAACGTTGGTAATCGACATCAATATTTTCAAATATAAAGAGAAAGAGTAAAACAAAAAAAAACGGAGATTAAGACCTTTCATGAATATCTTTTTCTCATGGTGAAAACTAAATTAAGATTTAATTTTATAAACAAATCCAGTCATGCAAGGGAAAAGGTATATATAATATATAGGAAGAACAAAATTAAGAGGGAAACAGATCTACATCACATCATTTGTATATCAATTAGTGGGTGCCCTACGAATTGTCTTTGTCTCCATAATTTTATCTGTCATATTAAATTACATCATTAAAGAGACAAAATTTGATAAGGATCCACTTTTCTTCTATCCTATTTTTCCACCCCCGAATAATTCTTGAAGTTTCTGCTTCTTTATTTACTTTTTATTATTATATGTTCATCTTTATTTTGGATTATATGCTCGCTATTGTAACTTTTACGTTCTTTTACATGAAAATAATAATATTTATAGTCAATGAAAATTAAATATTTTAAATAATCAATGAGGGTGTCCTTTATACGGTGGGTATAATGAATAAATTATTTAAAATCGAATTACTATCTTGTCACATTTAGACCGAACTAATTGATATACATCTTGTAAGTCTAAGTGTTGATTCATTTCTCTACCAAACTAATCCAACAAACCGGTATATCTCCCTAGTAATTAATTCATGATATTCGAAACCGTAAAAGTTACCATCGTAATTATCACCTGACAAAATAATTATTTGCATATGATTGGGAAGAAAAAAAGAAGCGCCGAAATTGTAGTTTGTGTTAAGATCGTCTTGACAATTATAACCCAATGGGCTGATATTATGATGGGCTCTAGTAAAAGTAAGAAACGTGAGAAACTTGTGTGAGGAACATCGGATGGTCCAGTGTGTTCCGCGTTGGATTTGGATTCACGCTTTTAGCAAAATCTATGTTTAGTTTAAAAATTTTCAAAAAAAAAAAGTCAAGTTATTAGTCAGGTTAATTTAATATTTTATAAAAATAAAACCAAAACAAAATTTTTTTTCATCCCTCTTAGATTTTAAATCCGGTTTTTTGGTCGCTTTGGTTTGGTTAAACCAGGTTGAACATTCCTATATTACGTACCGATACATTTTTTTTTTTTCAATTATGAGACTCCTAACAAATTTCACATTTTATGTTAAAAGGAGTTGTAAGGAACTGGTTAGAAGATCAAGGATCAGCGGAAGAAATGGTGAACAAGTTGTGTTTGGGGATTGGGGATTTTGGATCTCACTATTACGATATAGCCGAAAGACTCAACAAACACTACGGTAAATGTCTCAACAGATCCTTCGCCACTCTCCGGCGAGTCTACTTCAAAGATCTTTGGATAGGAACTGCCACGCTAAGCCGCCATTATTCTCCTTGTGTTGAATTTTAGTCAGACAAGAGCTTATGTTCTCCAAGTGAAGCCATAACGACTATAAGTCTCCGTCTCCACCTCCGCCCCGAGGACTGTATTGTTATACACGAAACCAAACTATGTTTGTTTGGCTTTCCTTTTCTCACACAAAGCTATATTTAATTTGAATTTTTTCTCTTATTCAATTCTCAAAGTAAATTTGTAAAATAATGATTATTATTGTATTAATGTTTTATGATAGAGAAATATTTTGGGTTTCAAAGCACAAGTTTTAAAATTTATCTCTAAATCACTCAAGTGCAGATGAAAACGTTGTAATAATTTCGATGTCGATCCTATGAGGAATAAAAATTGCAACACTAGGGATGCGAGATTCAAATTAATCTAGAGCAAATGATTTTTAGGTTTTTGTTTTGATTAAAAGGTGAGAAATGCAAGAAGTAAAATAAAGATAAAGCATTGAACCATGGGTTTAACTATCATGAGAATAGATTAACAATCAAACAATGATGCAAGAGATTGAATTAAGCACCATCCTAGAACATGGAACTCACAAATATGATTAATCCACTTCCGTGGCACTAATCACTTCATTAAACATCTAATTGTCAACAACTTCCGTTCGCAATTTCATGATCAATGAGCATTAAAAACAAGTCCAGTTAGTTCACTAAACACCCTAATCATCAACTCCCATTGGCTAGGTATGTAAAGCTCATTAAAGGTTTCGTTCAAGCATTTCATTAAACACATTCCGGGTGAGAAATGTTTAAGTTCTAGATTTTGAGTGATCAAGTCAAAACTAGCATTAAGATCAACCTAAATGAAGGATCTAACAATAAGCATCCTAAATCATCATCTACTAACCATCGAATCATTCTAATCTAGCATTACCCATGATCCAACAAAAGACTACTCACTAAACATGGTGAAAGATAAAAGAAAAGTGCACAAACATAAAGATAAAAAAATAGAGATGAAGAATCATTCACTAAAGTGGCATGAATTGTTGAAGATCAATCCAAAAATATCAAGAAGAGAGTTTGGATCTAAATCCAACTCTAGGGAATAAAACTTAGGTTACAAAATGTCTAAAAATTGCTTATATACAAAATATGGTCGAACTGTGTCAACCCGAGACAAACCGGGTCAAACCCGGTTAATTGCAAGCGAAAATATTCTTAATCGACCTTATAATCGACCCCAAGGTCGATCACATTGTTATGTGGCTCTGGTCTTCAATTGTTCGATCACGAGATCGATGGCAGCCTTGCCCGTCGCTTGTTTGGGTCTTGATCGATCTCCCAATCGACCTAGAGGTCGATCACATTCCTTCTCCTCTTGATCATCTTTCTCTTCACTTGTTCTTGGAATCTTCATTCACCTCTTGATCTCTTGTTGCTCCTCATTGCTTGATTCCATACTCTTTTAGCTCATAATGCTCCAAATGTCTCCATTCTCCATTCTTCTCTCAAATATCCTAATAAGAATGAATGCAAGTGTATATGCTCCTATTTATGCCTAAGGGTGGGTACAAATAAATGAAAACAAAGGTAAACAATGCTCTAAAAACACAAGACATCATTTTATTTGTAACTTATAATCAAAAGTTCAATATTGCAAAACTTTTCTTTAACAGTTTTTGCTCTGAGTTTGAGATTCCCTGTTTATGGCCTTCTTTGATTAGCAAAGAGTACTATTGTTGTATCTATAGAGTGCCGAAATGGTTAAGGAGACTGAACCCAGAGACTTAGACCCTCATATACACTTATCATCATACATACAAAGGGTGGGTTGTTTATTAATGCTGATTTACATTTATGTGTTAAATTATCGTGTTCAACCATAGCATTTTAAAGATTTGTCTTAATCAAATATATTTTAAATTTGTAAATGCAAACGCACACAGAGATGTTTTGGTGTTTGATTTGAAGTTTGCATTCGAGCTTATGTTAACATCTTGAGTTAATGTGTTTTTGTGTTTGATTTTGTTTGCGTTCGAACTTATGTTAACATCTTAAGTTGATGTGTTTATTTTTAAAAATACATAAGAGTTTACAAATGATTGGAAAGAAAAAAGAAGTGCCGAAATTGTAGTTTGAGGTAGAATGTCTTACAATTATAGCTGCGATCCAAATGAAATATAGGCCGAACTTAAAGCCCAATTGGCTGATATTATGATGGCTCCATTAATTGTTAAGAAACGCGAAGAAACTTGTGTGAGGAACATCAGATATGGTCCAATGTGTTCCGCGTTGGACTCTTTTTTTTTGTTTTCTTCAATCCTGACAGCATAATTCTTTGCTCGGAGGATGATTAAAACAAAAACAAATAAAGGAATGGAAAAGTTGAGATGATTTTCCCTAAGGCAGAAGCAATATAAAAATGCTTAATTAGATATCTTCACACTCACGTCATTATATTTCTCTATCCTCCTTTTGTAATCTTATATAAATCCGTAATCTCGCATTGTAACAATCCATGCACAATTAAAATAAATTCATACAAGCGACGTTGCCTTTAATCCAAATTTCTTAATCACTTATCAGCATACATGGCCAAGGTTCTAAGAAAACTAAATTTATTTATTTATGTTTTTTTCAAAGAAATTCTTTATCTTCTTTTCTTCTGCTTTTCTAAATTTAGTTATGATCACGTCTATTCTTGGCTCCTCTTACATTTTTCTTTCACATCTCTTCCTTTTATTTTTTTCTTTTAATTAAAGCAAACATTGTTCATGTTGTAGTTTAAATATAAAATATATAATTTTGAAATTAACCGAACGATAAAAAAGTTCAGAAATATCTCTGATTAGTAACTAATCATAAAATTTAGATTAATGAAGTTTCAAAATGACTTCTTACTTGTAGGAGAAGCAACCACTGATGGGGGATCTCGAACAAGGGATACAGCTAACCACGGAGAATGAAACTGGATCTGGTAACGTGGCTAGATGGAGCGAAGGATATCGTGATCCATGGGCTCCTAAACACGGAACAGCTGAGAAAGCAAATGTTCTTTCGGCAACGACCAAACCGACTAAACCGGATTCTTGCTCTGAAACTGAGATTTCCGGTATATGGCCTTCTTCGTTTAGCAAAGAGTATTGTTGCATCTATAGAGTGCCAAACCGGCTACGGAGAGTGAACCCAGAGGCATACACTCCTCAGATGCTTCTCATCGGTCCACTTCAACATTCTAAGAAAGCTAAAGCCCTTGAGCTCTCCAAAACCGATTTAAGGTACGTGTGTGTGTATATATATATATATATATATATATATATTATACAGACAAAAGGCTTGTTTGTGATTTTGTGTGTTATGTTTACATCTATAATATGCTAAATTATTGTATTTAATCATAATATTTTAGTGTTTTCTCATATCAAATATCATTTTAAATTTGTAATATATATATATACATGAAAATGGACAATTGTTAAATTAAAATACTATTTTGGTGTTTGATTTGATGGTCGCAATTCTGTTAACATCTTGAATTATATTGTGGTGTCTATGTTAAATACATAATATTTTATTGTTTTCTAACAAATATCTTGTAAAAGTTTTATACACCAAAAAAATATATTTGAAGTTTCGCAATTGATTTATAATCATAATTTTAAGTAGTATTATCTGTCTTTGAAAAATACAGATTTTCTGTTTTTGAAATAACTTAAAATTATGCTAATGCGTTTGGATTGTTCCAGATATTTGGACTATATGAACATGGAGCTTCACAAGAAGAAGTACCTTGATGTTATTGCATATAAATATGGGGAGAAAATTGTCGAAGAGTTCAGGGGAATCATAAAAACAAATGAGAAATTCATAAGAGAAAGCTACGCCGAATCAACGGATTGGATCAAATCCCACGAGTTCGTGGAAACGATCCTCCTCGACTCGGTGTTCATACTAGGGTTCTTCATTCAGACCGGAACTACTCAAAACATCAAGAAAGATATTCTCTTCCGTCAAGAAGATATTCTTTTCCAGGAGCCTTGTCTCATTACCACTATTTTCGAAGACCTAACCTTGCTCGAGAACCAACTCCCTTATGCCCTATTAGAGGAACTCTCTGAAACTTTTTTCTTAAATCTTAAAACCACGGAAACGTTCCGTGAGATTATCCTTCGAGCTTTTAAGTTGGAAGGAAAGATCAAAGAAGAAATTAATTTCCGACATTTTACTGATTTGTTTCGACGTGTCCGTGTGGAAACACTTTGTTTGACAAAAGAACAAACTAAAAGCGCAAAGAATAAGCCACCGGAAAGCATAAAGAATCTGCACAACGCAGACGAACTAGACAGTGCTGGAGTCGATTTTGAGCATGTGGGTGAAGAAGACAATTTATCGTTGGTGATTACTTTCGAAGACGGAATCTTGAAAATGCCTTATTTCTTAGCGGAAGACAACACCGAGAGGGAAATGAGGAATTTAATGGCACTCGAGCAATGTCATTACCCTCTCACAGCTTATATTTGTAACTACATATCCTTCTTGGATTTTCTCATCGACACCGAGCGAGACGTTGACTTGCTCGTCAAGAAAGGTAAAACACTTTACAAATATCTCGTTCATAGAGCAATATGAGACGGTAGGAAATTGTGTTGCTCAATCCAGGTTTTTAGAATATTTGGTCTGTGAAATGTACGACAAGTGGGTTCCGGTTTACGTCTAGATTCTTGTTTATAGCAAAGTCTTTTTTTTTTTTTTTTTTTTTTTTTTAAAAGATTTTCGAAAACAAATCAGCTTATTAGTCAGATTCATTTAAATTTTGGTTTCAATTTGTCTTGATAAAAAAAGGCAAAAATAACTAAAACATTTATTTTCCATCTCGATTATAATTCAAATCCGGTTTTTGGTAACGCTTTGGTTTGGTTAGACCAGATTAAACATTCCTATATTACGTACAATTACCTTTTTTAAATTATGAGAGTCCTAATTAACACATCTCCCCATTTTTCGTTAACAGAAGTTATAAAGAACTGGTTAGGACATCAAGCATCGGTGGCGGAAATGGTGAACAAGCTATGTTTAGGGCTCGTGGATCTTGGATCTCACTATTACGATATAGCCGAAAGACTCAACAAACACTACGATAGCCGTCTCAACAGATCCATCGCCACACTCCGGCGAGTTTACTTTAAAGATCTTTGGACCGGAACTGCCACCGTTGCCGCTGTCGTTATCCTCGTGTTGACTTTGATTGGGACGGTGGCTTCCGTTCTCCAAGTGACGCAGAAAGACAATAATTCTCCGCCGCCTCCGCCCCGAGGACAATAAATTGTTTATTGTTATACACGAAACAAAACAATATTTGTTTTTTTTCTCCCACATAAAAACTATGTTTAATTTGTTTTTCTCTTTAGCTCGACTTGGTTCCTCAAAGAATGCTTCTTTTTATATTTTGTTTATTTATCCCATCATGTCTAACATCATCCTTCCAGTTTGACTATGTATCTTCAAGTTAATAATAACGGATTTGTTTGCTTGATATAAAAAAAAAATTGTTTCCTCAGAACAAATCGATCTGACGAATACACAATTATGAATGTACTAATTAATGTTTTATTGTATATTATAATCAAATTTTCAATATTTTGGTGTCAGTAGTGACAAACTTCGTTTTGAACTATTCATTTTTAAAAGAAAAATCTAAATTTTAATTTATGATTTCAATCATAAAATATAACGAGAAATACTCTAAAATAACACTAAAATAAGTTTTGTGAACAATTATAATACACACTCCAAAAATTTTCAAAAATAGCACTAAATTAATTTAAAATTTTGGGTTAAGTTTAGTATTTTGGGTTTAGGGTTTACAGTTTATTTTTTAGGCGATTTTGAAACAAATTTAAATCGTCTCCAAAATTAAAGATATTTTTTATATTAAATTTATGTTATTTTTGGAACTTTAAAAATGATGTGTTAAATTTAGAAACAAAAATTATTTTTGTGTTATTTGTGAGAATTTGCTATATCTAATTCTCAAGATCACCCTGATTTGATTTAATCCAACCATGAACACTTTCTTAAAGAAGAAGAAACACTAACTTTGATCAATTGTTTAATTATGATTTGTATGGAATCGACTCATCAATTGATTTTCTCCTCCCTTAACCTTTCTCCTTAGTTGATTCTTTGATGGATAAGAATCTAAAATTTTCTCTTATTTTTACATGCCTTCAGCGACAAGTTATTGTGATATTTATAATTGTGTCCAATTGACACAAATCACGTAACTCTTCATAGTAACCGTCACTTACGTACCCGTATATACATGCATATTACACCATCCATATTTAATTAAATATAATTACATGTTAACTATATGTGCAATATACATACATTAATAATGAAAAAGGCTATATTTATATAATATAATAAAATAAGGGAAGAGGATTATCAATACACCCGAATTCTAATTCACTAATAGAAACAAATCCATCACAGTGTCATATTTAATATTAGAATCCATAACATTAATACGAACTTGAACTTTATAATTAAACCAAATGACACATATGCAAGATAAAATATAAATATTCTTACATTATCCCACTTGGTCTTTGTGTCAACTTAATGGTTTAATAACTTTAATGTGCACTTTAACATCAATTTCATTTGATTTTTAATTACCATAATAAAATCGGAATGTGTACACATACTTAATGATAACATGTCCAATAAAACAGAAACATAACTTTCAGTGAATTCATAGTGGTCATAAACATAATGAGCAATCCATAATCAAAACAACAAGGTCTTATCTATAATACCTATACGCTCTACATGGCCAATGAACGCCTTGGCTGGTAATCCTTTAGTTAACGGATTCACTACCATCATATCCGTTCTAATATGTTCGAACGACACTTGACGTTTCTGCACTTCTTCTTTAATAGACAAGTACTTTAACTCCATGTGCTTACCACCCTTCGAGTACTTGCCATTCTTTGAAAAAAAGACAGCTGCGGAATTATCACAGTAAATTCTCAGCGGCTTCTTTATGGTGTCGATAATCCGAAACCTTGAGATAAAGTTCCGCAACTATAATGCGTGAATTCTGGCCTCAAAGCATGCCACGAATTTGATCTCCATAGTGGAAGTAGCAATGACAGACTGCTTCCCACTTTTCCATGATATTGCTCCCCCAGCTAACAGGAACAAATAACCAAACGTCGATTTTCTACTATCAACGCATCCGACATAGTCTGAATCTGAATATCCAATAACTTCGAGGTTATCGGATATCCTGTATGTAAGAAAAAATTGAAGCAAAATAGCTATTAAACAATAACTTTGGTTTGAGCTCTTTAGTGCCTTGGAAGTACCTGATAACCTTCTTTGCAGCTTTTCAGTGGTCAATTCCGGGATTACTTTGATATCAACCCAACATACCAACAACAAAGCTGATATATGGTCTAGTACATGTCTGAACATAGTTCAAATTCCCAACCACTAATGGATAGAAAATTATTTCCATTTCTTTACGCTCCAATTCATTTCTTGGACATTGCATTTTACTGAACTTGACCCCTTTCTGCATTGGAGTTTTTCCAGCAGAGCATTCATCCATCCTATATCTCTCTAAGATCTTATTGATATATCCTTTCTGAAACAAACTTAACAATCTTCGTGATCTATTTCGAATAATTTCTATTCCGATCACATAAGATGCCTTACCCATATCTTTTATTTCAAAGTTCTTAGAGAGATATTTTTTTTATATCATGTAGCATGCCCATGTCATTAGCAGCAAGCAAAATATCATCAACATATAAGACTAAAATCACGAACTTGCTTCCATTGACCTATATGTAGATGCATCGATCAACGATGACCTCTACAAACCCATATAACTTAATGGTATCATTAAATTTTAAATATCATTGTTTGGAAGCTTGTTTTAGTCCATATATTGATTTTTTCAGCTTATACACCAAATGTTCATTTTCTGTGGCCACAAACCATTCAGGTTGGTCCATATATACTTCTTCCTCAAGCTATCTATTTAGAAATGTTATTTTCACATCCATTTGATGAAGCTCCAGATCATAATGAGCCACCAAACCCAAAACAAGTCTAAGAGAATCCTTCTTTGAAACTGGAGAGAAAGTCTCTTTATATAGTCAATGCCATCCTTTTGGATGAAACCTTTAGCAACAAGACGAGTCTTGTATCTTTCAATGTTACCTTTCGAGTCGCGTTTAGTCTTAAAGACCCACTTAGAACCAACGGTCTTGAAACAGTTAGGCAACTCTACTAAGTCCCAAATATTGTTATCACCCATAGACTTTATTTCTTCTTTCGCGACAATTGATCATTTTCAGAATTGTCACTTTCCATGGCTTTTCGGTATGTTTCGGATCTTCATCAATGCTTAAGTCACATTCACTTTCAATAGCGTAAACCACATAATCATTTGAAATGGCAGATCTTCGTTCCCTTACAGATCGCCTTATTGGTTCTTGTGGTACACTATTATCTTCTTGAATAATGAGAAGTTCATTAACGGTCCCTTCATCTAGTGGGATTGATACATTACTATGTTGTTTTACTGTGTCATTTGATTGTGATGAAACAATAGGAACAACAACCTTAGGTGGAACATCATGTGAAGAACTTCAACCTGGACTTCTTGAATGTCCACCTTTCTTGGTTCACCACTCCCACTAGTTTGACTGTTTTCAATAAATCTAGCATTCCCGTTTCAACTATTCTCGTACTATGGTTAGGACAGTAAAATATATACCCTTTTGATTTTGCAGGATAGCCAATGAAGAAGCCACTGACAGTCCTAGAATCAAGTTTCTTTTCATGTGGATTATATGGTTTTACTTCTGCTGGATAGCCCCATACACGTAAGTGTCTTAAACTAGGTTTTCTTCCTGTCCACAATTCAAAAGGAGACTTAGAAACTGCCTTACTAGGAATCCGGTTTAAGACATACGTTGCAGTTTTTAATGCAAATATCCATAATGAAAGGGGTAAAAAACAATTACTTAACATGCTCTTAACCATTTCAATTAAAGTACGATTTCGCCTCCCAGCTATCACATTCTGCTGAGAGGTATCAGACATTGTATATTGTGCATAAATGCCTCTACTTTCAAGTAATTTTGCAAATGGACCAAGACATTGTCCACTTTCAGTGAATTTTCCATAAAACTCACCACCTCTATCAGACCTCACTACTTTCATTTTTCTATCTAACTGTCTTTCCACCTTATCAATGAATATCTCTAAGATATTTACAGACTGAGATTTTTCATGTAGCAGATAAGTATATCCATAACATTAGTAATCATCAATAAAGGTGATAAAGTACTTTTCACCACTCCAAGACGGAACATCAAATGGACCACAAATAACATAAACTTTAAAGCATGTATTCAAGTAACTTTGCAATACTTAAACACAAACATTTTCAATGATGCTAAATTTTATACTTTTACAATTAATCGAATCACACTTAAATCAAATAAGTATGTTACCTTTGGGTATACATACTATCACAATGGTGGAAATGATTAATCCATTTCATATTATTAACTATATTTAATGATCCACCTTTGGGTGATCTCCAAAAATATAGATACTAAAATAATTGATCAATTAAATTTTAAAGTCATTTATAGCATCTCTTAAATCATGATCAATTATAAAAAAAAATTATTTTTTCTAATGCATATATATAATATAATAAAGCCATTTTTATGACTAACATGTTATATACAATATTAACATTAAAACTTAAATGGGTAATACTAATATTATATTATGTTAATATTTCATAGCACAATTATCCTCATCAATAAATAAATAAATAAATGCAGCGGAAGCATTTTAAACCATAATTAACCTATAATATGGCACTGTTCATGGTGTTCATATTTAATTGTTACTATCTCAACAAAATATGAAACCACCAGTTATCGTATATATTTAGTATAAACCGATTAAATAACAATCATTCGGTTAACTATAACAAAAACATTTCTACTGACAAATTAATAACTCATGGCATCCGTAGAATAACGTCAAAGTGACGGTTACATGGATCATCATAATGATCTCTTTTCACCACAAGCCGTAATCAATTCTAATCATCATAAATGACCGAGATTCTTTCCATCTTAATGTGCCATATAATTAAGACAATAGTACGATCATGCACACTTAAAACACGAGTAAATTTGCAAACTCGTGCATGATGTCGTACGTTTAAACATGGTGAATTAACAAATCTAGGTTTTGCTTTGATACCAAATATAAATCTTACTTTTATGATTTCAATCATAAAATCTAATTTTCAAGATCATCCATAATTGATTTAATCCAACCATAAACACTTTTTTAGAGAAGAAGAAACACTAACCTTGATCCATTGCTTAATTATGATTTGTATGGAATCAATTCATCAATTGATTTTCTCCTCCCTTAACCTTTCTTCTTAGCAAATTCCTTGATGGATAAGAATCCAAATTATTTTCTTATTTTTACATGCCTTCAGCGACAAGTTATTGTGATATTTATAATTGTGTCCAATTGACACAAATGAACCCACCTAACTCTTCACAATAACCATCACTTACGTACCCGTATATACATACATATTACACCATCCGTATGTAATTAAATATAATTACATGTTAACTACATATGCAATCATACATATATATACATTAATTAATAATGGAAAAGTATACTTATATAATATAATAAGGTAAATGAGAAAAGTTATCAATACACCCGAATTCTAATTTACTAATCAAAACAGATTTATCACGGTTTCGTTTTTAATATTAGAATCCATAACATTAATACGAATTTAAACTTTATAATTAAACCAAATGACACATATGCAAGATATAATATAAATATTTTTACAAAAACATCCTTCCGCAACAACGAAAAGATTTAAGTACATCATAAAACCATTTAGGGTCAAATGAAGATGGTAAGTAATTACTTCAATTAATACCAAATGGAGAAGATTAATACACAATCGAAGAGAGATAAAATAACAGCAATATACCGTAGAGGTTGGGGTTCCGTGCGCATCATGTCTGCTTATGACTCAATATAAAAATGCTGTTTATGACTTTAGGCAAACCGTTCCGTTACTATGTTATGTACATCCGATCAAAACGAGGTAAAGGGCTGGAAACAAAGCCCAACGGGCCAAAACTATGATGGGCTCCAATAATTGTTGAGAAAGGTGAGTGAAACTTGTGTGAGAATTATTTGATGATCCAATGAGTTCCACGTTGGCCTTTTTAAAAATCTGAAGGCATAATTCTTTGCCCAAAGTTTAAAGAAAATGAAACTAAATAAAGGAAGAAAAGAGCTGGAATGAATTGCCTAAAGTGATACGCAATATAAAAATGCTCGAAATTAAATAGCTTCAACTTCACATCACTTATTTCTCTATCCTTCTTTTGACACTTATATAAATCCAACTTATCCTAATAACCCATGCACAATTTAAAAAGGACCATATCTTGAAGTAACGGCGTAGGGCTGCCTTTTCCGGCAAACATGGCTAAGGTTCGAAGAGAAAACTAAAACTACTTTATATAAAATATTATTTAATTGTATTATCCTCTCTACCTATTCTATTGTTTCTTATTTTCGATTGTTGTTACGTTTTTTTATCCACGTTCCTTACGTTTTTTTTTAAATCTAAAATAAAACTAAAAATGTGTATTTTATGAAGGCAAATTAAATGATTTTATCAATAATTTTAGTTTTGTAAAGTTTCAAAATATGTAATATATATTGACTGCTTACTCGTAGAACAAGAAACCGCTCAGGATGGATATAGAAGAAGGGCCACAAGGAGCAAATACTACTTCCAATGAGCTTAAGCTGATATCGAATCAAGAAAAAGAGCCTACCACTGAAACAGATATTTGTCGCGTTGACTTTCCTATATTGCGCTCTTGCTCTCAGTTCCCTTTTTTATGGCGTACTTCGGAGAACGACAGCTATTGTTGCATCTATAGAGTACCATGCCGGTTAAGGAGAGTGAACCCAGAGGCTTACACTCCTCAAATGCTTCTAATCGGTCCTCTTCACCATTCTAAGAAAGCTGATGAAGCTGTTGAGCTCTCCAAAACCGATGTGAGGTATCAACTTTCATCATATATAAGGTCTAGGTATTTGGTTTTTCAGTTCATTCGATTAGTTTCTTTGCTGGGTTCCGTGAAGAGTAAGTCCAAAACAATTCCCTCTTTAGGTTCAGTTGGATTTCGTATTAAAAATAAATAAAAACGCAAATATTTGATATATTAATCTATTTCTATTTTGTTGTTAAAATTATTTTTAAAAAAAAACACTATTGAATTTAAATGAGTTTCAGTTTGTTTGGTTTGTACTAAATTTGGTATTTCTATCGTTACCGTTTGGTTATATATTTCTTTTTGATTTTTTATTTAAGGAATTCTGGTTCCAATTTTATGCGTCTGACTTTCCCAGGTATTTGGACTATATGAAGATGGAGCGGCACAAGGAGAGGTACCTTGAGAATTTTGAGCAATGGTATGGAAATCAAATGGTCGAAGAATTCAGAAGAATTATCAGATGTGGTGAGCAAATCATAAGGGCATGCTACGCAGAATCCACGGAGTCGATCGAATCTCACGACTTCGTTGAAATGTTGCTCCACGACTCGGTGTTTATACTGGTGTTCTTCATGCAGCTCGGACCTCCATACATTGACTACAAAACAGGTGATTTTCTTTTCGACGAGCCTTGCTACCAAAACACTATTTTTGAAGACCTAATCTTGCTTGAGAACCAACTTCCTTGTGTTCTTTTAGAGAAACTCTTCGATTGTTTTTTCACAAAAGTTGAAGTTAACTTAACGTTCCGTGACTTTATCCTTCGAGCTTTTGACTTCAAAGACAAGAACATAGCAAGGTTCCTACATTTTACAGATTTGTTACGGGGTGTTCGAGTCGAGACGCTTGGTATTTGTCTGACGGAAGATGATCAAATTAGAGAAAAATTTGAGAGAAAGAAGAGGATAAAGAATATTTACAACGCAAACGAACTAGACATTGCAGGAGTAGAATTTGAAGGCTTTAAAGACGAAAAAGACACATCGTTGGTGATTAAATTTGAAAAAGAAACCTTGACAATGCCTTGCTTCATAGCAGGAAATGACTCCGAAAGGATTTTGAGGAACATAATGGCTCTCGAGCAAACTCATTACTCTTACACAGCGTTTGTTTGTAACTACATCACCTTCTTGAACTTTCTCATTGACACCGAGCAAGACGTTGAGTTCCTCGTCAAGAAAGGTATATTACATATTTTTAAAAAGTTTCATCCACCTCTTACCTTGCAAATACCATACTGTACATACTAGAGAGATGGCATTTTAATTATACTGAATATAGAATATTTCAGTTTTTTTTTTTTTTTAAAACATTCAGTTTTTGAATATTTTTGGTTTATGAATTATAGAAATCAGTCGAAAAGAGATCGAATGTAATTTGATCCAACTTGATACAATTTTATTATATAGTTTTTTCGAAAAGTATGAATTAAAAAAAATCTAGGGTTTCGATCAATTTCTTATAGTAGTTTTGGTTATGTACAGTTTATATAAATATGTAAAAAAAATTATTTCCTCTTCAGTTCGGTCTTATTTTCAGAATTTTCAGAATTCAACATTTGTTTTCTACATATTTTGTATAGATATAGTTTACAAAACACAAATCTGATTTATTTATATGGTCGGGTCAATTAAACTGAATTGGACTCCCTTATATATATGTTTTATTTTTAATATAAGGTATAATTAAGAACTGGTTGGGACGTTCCAAATCGGTGGCGTACATGGTGAACAAGCTGTGTTTAGGGATTATTGATTATGGCTCTTACTTTTACGATGTAGCCGAGAGGCTCAACAGACACTACGAGGATCATCCCAACTTTATCAAGATACAAAAAAGCACATCTTTAGCCACTCTCCAGAAAGTCTACTTCAAAGATCTTTGGACCGGAACTGCCACCGTCGGCGCCGTCGTTATCCTCGTGTTGACTTTGATTGGGACGGTAGCTTCGGTTCTCCAAGTGAAACAGAAGGACAACAATCACACTAATTGAATCTCTGCCGCCTCCACCTCCTTCCCGAAAATTGTAGTTTGCTACTTGCTATATACACGAAACGAGACTATATGATTATTACAATATTTAATCCATTCTGCAGAGGCGAACTCAAAATAAAATAGGGGTTGCTTTAATTTATATATATGTAAGAAAATTTCTAAAATTATGTGTAATAATGTTCGTTTATAATATATTTAATCAATAATTCAACCCTAGTGACAAGTGTCTACATATTTAATTTATTAGTCAAAAGTTACAGTCTTCCTCCAACTCATTTTCCTTATAACGACCTAAAAAATAATAACC
This sequence comes from Turritis glabra, assembly GCA_900406565.1. NCBI lineage: Eukaryota > Viridiplantae > Streptophyta > Magnoliopsida > Brassicales > Brassicaceae > Turritis > Turritis glabra. The sequence goes on from OVBN01000025.1 coordinate 543,150, forward strand.
TGATAGATTTCAACCACTTAAAATAAAACATACTTCAAAATAGTTTGTCAACGACAATAAAATATCTCTGAATGAGATAAACATTGTCATTCCGTTCCACATGAATGGACGATCACTCCCTTATTCATGAAATAAAAAACAACAACGAAATTTATCCAAGAAACCCTTCCGTTGGTACAACAAAAGGGTTTCACCGTTAAACTCCCAAATCACTCGCGACGATCACGGAGGGCTGCTGCATTGGCGGTTCTAGACCTCTGACTAACAAACCTTCTGCAGTACATAGGACGTCCATTGACGGAATAGCAAACCTTTTCATAAGGGCCCATCACAAGGTTTGGTATGACACGAGACTTGAACATCACTTTCCCAAACAAACCCGGCTTAGCCAACCTCCCTGTTGCCCTAGGCTTGTGCACATACACATCCTCCACACTCAATGGGAACATCCTAATCATCATCATCATCGCATATACACACATAAATGAACCAATTGAATCGTATAAAAGATGTAATAGACTACCAAAAAGAAGTAAAACAATTTGTTTATATAACTATTGTATCACGAAGCGCGATGTACTGTGAGATGCAAGTCTAGATCTATTAGTACAAACTACATTGTTATCCATTCGTAGATGTGTGTATACTACACATAACCAACCTTCTAGGATGCAAGGTAAAGTGTTATCGTCTTGTGACAAATCATTTGCACGAATCAAAAACTATTATCCATTTATAGATTTCATGAATTAGGGTTACACTTGCCTGCTGAAAAATGCGAAGATCTGGATTTCTGTGAGGGGGAAGCCATTGGAAAACGTTAGGAACAGACAACGTAGGTCAGGATCCGGCTGAAACTCCTGCGCAAATGCATTGAGCACGAATCCCGCCGAAGTACTCATGGCGGCTTTCCTCTCTCTCTCTCTCTCTCTCTCTCTCTCTCTCTCTCTCTCTCTCTCTCTCTCTCTCTTGTCTCTTCTTCCCTCTCCTTTAAACAACAAGAGAAACGCAATTCTTTTGTTTTAATTGTTTCTATATAGCATGGTCTACGTCCGGATGCAACGGTTGGGGGTTTAAGGAATAATATTTTTCATTTAATGCATAGTATCAAAAAATTGATAAATTTAATCTAATTCACAGTGAGTGCATGTACTACGTTTTATAAGAACCATAAATCATTTCATTTGTTATTATTTTTTGTTTTTTTTTGGTCATTTAATAAAGAATCCGCGGGGTTTTGTTGAATCATGTGTTTTTGTAATCGAATCGTAGTATCTTCTATATTTTTTTACATATGCATCATATTTCGTGTTTAAAGTATTCAGTGATTCATACAATATTTTTATTGTTTTAATTCTTGTGCCAAATTTTCACGATCAGAAACAACAATTGGAAGATCGCTTCTTTTCAAATTTCAAGGAATCAAATAAGATTATTACACGCATTAGTAACTTACACAAACTATATTTGTTAGTCAAGATTCATGAAATTTACTAGTAAAGTTTCCAAAAAAAAAAAGGTCATGATAATAGTTGTGATTCACACCAATACATAAAACAAAAACCAGTAATCCCCTCCACGGAGCCGGAGCATGTGGAAGTTAAGTAGCATAAATAATCTCTCAAGGTCAAGCTTGAGATTAGTAAATATATATATATACACACATATTCTCTGTAACAACATGCCCAAAACGCTTTAAGAATGGTCAAACCTAAAAAAAAAGTCATAATTAAGAAGAAGAGTCCCACAAACCAAAGCTTCACATTTCACAGTTTAGTTGCAGAGCAATGTGTCCCGCGTTGCATTCCCAGTGGTCGCGTTAACCCTAATGAGTCAAAGAAAAGAAAAACACACAAACAATTTAATAACATTCTGCTGAGTTTCAGACAGAAAATAAGATAGATCGTAAGAGATGAGAGCAGAAGAATTTTACCCATCCGCGACTTTGCAAAGGTATTCTCGTTGATCATCTCTTAGAGGGACATCAGTGAAGTCTAAATCCAATTCAAATATATACATACAAAAGTATCAAACTTTATGTTAAGCTTAAAGGTAATATATAAAGAGATGTGCTTATTGCTATTATGAAAGTTTTCTTCTTTTTACCTGCGCCTGTAATGTTTGATCCCTTGAATGATGTGTTTCCAGTAGCAGTCGCTCCTTCTAAGTTAGCGTTTGTTAAATTCACCTGCAAGATATAACATTTTTAACTACTCACCATTTATGTCAAGGATCTTTTTCTTATCCCTAGCTTTATACACATTTACGAACACACATCGACACATATATGTAACATCGAATACAACCTTTGTTACGTTTGCCAAGGAGAAATCTGCACCTCGGAGATCAGCTTCAGACAAATCAGCACCTGGACTTACGAGATGATAAGAGTTAACATCCATGAATGATGTAAGTCATCTTTATTACAGTTCTGCTACCTCAATAAAGTTAAGAGAACAAACTGGTCTTATGAACAAACCTGTAAGATCTGCATCAAAGAAGCTAGCACCTAATAACTTTGCACCCTTGAAGTTGGCTTGCCTTAGGATGGACTGCCCAAAATGTCATCAAATAGAGGATGGTTAATATGGTGTTCATGAAGATCTATAACAGTCAATAACTGCAAAATGTATACCGTCTTGAAGTCCTGCCTGATCAGAGTTTGGCCACTAAAATCCTTGCCGGATAAGTCCTGTCCCCTGGTGACTCCTTGTCCATAAGGACCTCCACCCTTTAAAAAGTTCATCCAAATCCAGAAAATACGTTGAACTATAGAAGAACATCTTATGATCTCTAAGTCACAATGAGATGAAAATTACAAATGCCCGTATTGGAATCTAGCATCTTAAATCACAAAGGACTAAGTAACATATTCAAGAGGAAATTTTGTTTGCCGCCTTTTGAATTATTGCTACAAACACCTCAAGTGATTTGGAGGGCAATTCTACACCAGATCATATTAGATTGCCAGTGAAACTACAGGGAAGACAGTTTCAACTTATCATTCCAGTTTGTACCAAAGAAAGTGCCTAATCTTAACACTCAATGATAAATTTCCGTATATAACAACAACGTCTCTTCACAATAACTATTCTATGGTGATCTGATCATCACTTACCTTAAAGTTCCGACCTTTTAAATTTTTATACCAATTGTGTACCACCACTATATGTAAGTCCCTTTATTTACTTTCATTACAGGATTACAGAATAGAATTAAAAAGGAGATAAGAACAAGAAGGTTACCTTAAAAGCAAGAGCAGGATCAACAAAGAAGAGAGAAACAGAGACAAGTGCAAGTAGACTTCTCTTTGAAACCTCTTCTCCTAATGACAAAACCACATTTCCCAAAGGAGTAATCACTTCTTTTCCTTCCTGCCCAATAACAGAAAACCGCAGAAAGAATGACTTTTTCTTTTTCTTTTTTGTGGGTTTCAATTTCAATCAACACAGCGTTTCAGAGAGTTACCTGTGAGTAACGAAGGGGACAATGAGAGTTACGAGAAGATAGAGAGTTAGGGAGAGAAGAGAGAGATGGTTTCGGAGAGATGTTGCAGCAGGAGAACAACGAGACGTTGCTGAGAAGTGCCATTTTTTTGGGTTTTTGTTTTCCTTCTTCGCGAATCTACGAGTCTGTTTCAGTGGATGAACCAAAAGACTCCTTGTGGATAAAATTTGCATATTTATTATTTAAACCAGTGCAATTTAATATTTGAGAAAAGGCCCGCTTTAATTGAGCCTATTTAGGCCCAACACATATTGTTAAGTAATTTACGCACATTCCACTTTTACTTATAAACATAATAAATTAATTTTTGACAAATTCTATAATGTCCAAGTGCTAGACTAGAACCGGGGTTTCTTATATGATGAATACGGGAATCTTTAATCGATATTACTTGAAATATTAAAATTTTCATTTTACTAAAGAACAAAATCAAGGCCTTGAAGGATAGATTTGATAGTACTTTTTAAATAATATTTCTGGTTTTTGTTTTTCAAAAACTCGCTAAATCAATCCAAACAATATTTTAGAAAACTAGTGTTCCTAAAACTAAAAATTATTTCACTTTAATTTTACTTGAAATTTTATCAAAGATGAAAACTCAAATCTAACAGCTTAAAAACTGAAATCAAAACCTCTACAAAATCTCCAACTATCATAAGTCTGAAATATAGGTTTTGTCTTAAGAAAAAGACAAATTATGTATCGCTCTCCTTCTCATTGTCCCTCAAACCAATTTAGTGACATTATATCTAATGTCTCAACAAGGCGAGATCACGAGCAAGTCACACGGATAACACAGCTGTACACACACAATCCAAAACGCATTGGATCGATTTGAGGTTGTGATCATAATAACATCATAAGAGGAGCCATAAGGGTCAGAAATGTAATTTTGTTGGGAGCTCGTGTCGCATCAAATGATTGGTGTCCGGTGAGAGAGAGACAACGAGACACGCGCGGGGTGGTGCGAAGATAGGACAATGCCTCCCTCTATTATTTCACTTGTGAGGTCGACACGTGGCCACTCAATCACGTGACTTCCCACGTGAATGTCTGCCGTATCAAATTTAATAAGTCCTTTGGCTGTTTATTTTTCTCGGCACTACCATTCTGTACACATCTTAGTCACGTGGCTCTCACTCGCCCTGTCTCCCTTGCTAGTAGCCTTTTTTTCTTTCTTTTTAAATCTTCAAACTTTATGCTTTTCAGCTTTTTTATTTATTTAGGATTTTCGTAAAGATTGCTAAAACGGAAATACGTTAGATTCTATTAGTATTGTTTTTGTTTCTTAATTATAAATTAATATTAAGGTTCCAATGGTTACAAGTTGTGAATCCCAACTGACGGAAAGAATACCAAAAAAAACACAGCATACATTTGTACTATATCTATGCGATTCGTCTTGTGAGCGTCAACCATGTAAACTTATTCCATACTAAAGTTTTATATTCAAATTAAGGGTTTAATTTGGTACCAGTTTGACTATCCAGACGTTTTGATAAATATTTTGTCTATATGTTTGGTAAAATCATCAAATCTTTTGATCTAAAAAAGGTTTATTATGTTCCATCGGAGTAACAGAACTTGAAATTTCGTCATTTTAAAAAAAAAATCGACAAGTGTATTATGATAGAATTCGATCTACTGTTTGATCACCTAAGTAATACTGATAAATTTGACCCAAAAAAAAGTAATACTGAGAATATATGTTTTTTCTCTATTTAGAAATCTAAATTCTGCATGCATGTGAACAGCTGTTATTCTGAAATTCTAAAATCTTACAATCATGTCCAGCGTAGCCTTATGTTTTTTTTTCCAAAGCGTAGCATATGTTATTAACAAATTGCACGGATACCAAATAATAAATTATAAGAATCATTCAAATCTTGGAACGGACCAAAATAAATGACGGGCTTCCCACGTGGACATGTGTAATGATTTCGAGTAAATTGTTAGATACGTCAATACAATCATGTGGTACGTGAAAAATATAATAATTATTTTGTAATGATTAAATTCGCTCAGCAAAATAATTATTGATGGATGGACTATATATCTACAGTAGTGTTATGGTTGATGATTTTTGTTTTTGACGTCACTTATGGTAAAATAATTTATTCGTATAAAAATATGTTGAGCAACAGACTATATATATAAATTGTTACTTATCAAAAAATTATGTTGAGCTAAATTGATACTTGCAATTATATATGTCATTATGTAGACGTTTTAAATTATAACACGGACAGAAAAACACACGCGTATATAATCATGTGCCTAAAAATTGATAATGATACACTCAGGGATCTAATAAATTGTTTTAATAGTGAAATGTATGAAATTAGTTTACTAAAATAATATACTAAAATAATTAGATTCTGAATTGATTATATTTATCGAGAAGGTGATAAATATCAGCTCAAACCGAATCTAGGAAAATGAAAGGAGAACACATGCATTGGGAGAACTTTTGCACATGGTTATGGACACACACGTGGGACCATATTTTGTATCTTCTTTTTAATAAAGATATATAAAAATTATTGAACTCATAAACTCATGATAAGTAAATTTTTATAATCATGCGTGATTACCTCAGAAACTCGTTATTGGTGAAACATGGGCTTTGGTTGCTTTGGTCGGTTTTCATCGGATCATGTTCTTAGCTGTCTCTTACCAAAAGTGATATGCTCAAGTCTTAACTCCCTCGCGCCATATTGTTATAACAAACTTATAATAAGTAAATACAGTATACATATATCCACAATTTAAATCAAATTTACGCATATTAATAGTATAATATATTGAGTTATTTTTTGCTAAGATTATATTGAATATTGATCATTTATTTGTTAGGTTTTACAAAAGAATATCAACTTTAACATTTTTCATAATAATTTTATGTCCAATATATTGTGGTTGGAGGATATTTAATGAAATGTAGTTTGTCGTATTGATTTCGAAATTTTTGTACTGTTCTAACGTTCTCTTCTTTAAATTCTCTCAACGCTTTTACATGAACAATTAAGGGCGTGATGTGCACGCGATAGAGTTAGAATGTTAAGAACCACCGAGTCGAGGAGAAGTATCCAATGATTAAAGAGAAGGGGATGTCTGGCCGTGGAGGAACAAAAATTACGCCGCACGAGTGTGGTCACTGGGGACCATGTGCTGCCACGTTGGCAACTTCCCACGTGAACCCCTTCCGATTTCCCACGTGACCTCCACTTCTTCGAGTTCTTAATGCTTCAGTTCTACACTCTCCCACACCATCACACGCTTTATTCCAGAATTCCGCATTCACGACTAATGTATGTACTCTTTTATTTATGTCATTCCATTTATAAGGCTACACACTGCAATTTGTATAATTGTATTGAAAAATATTACAAACCTACTCACTAGATTATTGATTTTTCTTTTTTTAAGAATTCATATTTTCTTTGTGTATGTCAAGCATCAATGCTACATTATTGTTATGCGTATTAGTGACAGCAAACAGAACTATATTTCTATTTTCATACGCAATCGCCGGTCGGAAAAATGTATTAACAAGAATTTAACAAAAGAAGAAGAAAATGTTATATTCATTTTCAGATTAATTGCACTTCATATAATTTTGTCTTCGTACGTACATACGAAAATATATCATAGCCATATAAAAATGCAAGATCATACATAGGTTTCTAGACGCATCATAAAACAAAATAATTGTCTGCTTTTTTCTTACGACATTCAAGAATACAAAAAGATTGAATAGAAATAACCGTATATAAATTAACATGGACTATGGATTGTAACCTGCACCTAACTAGACATTTATATGCATCGTACGGTTCAAACCCCATGTTAATTTAGTTCAAAGCCCATATTATTTATGAATACATACCTTTCGTAGTGTTTAAAAATGTGTTTTAGATAGAAAATCAGGGTATAATCTTTTTGTATAACTATCGTTTTCAGACTACTATTACTATTAAATCAATCAACCAATTAGGCTCCAAATAATTCAATTATCTAAAAGTAATTTCCCAGAAAAAGTTTCTAAGAAAGGTCAAAGCAAGTTTTAGGAGTCAATGAAAAGCATGACCGCATTGATTGAAGATACATAAGAAGTCAATAGAGATTTTCATTAACATTAAGAATAGATTTTAAAGTAAAACACACATTAATTTGTGGTTGAAAAAGCGTCGGACGTTATTTAACTTTAAAATTTAATTAACAAACCCGACCTGTCTTGTCTGTAACTCTCGAAGAAACTGAAGTAGTAATAACGATGGCATTATCAACAACTTTGAAAACAATGAAAAGAAACATAAACCAAAAATTATTGTTTCAATGACAGGAAGTAGCCGTAAACTCTACCACCACTAGTCTTTTCCAAATGTCCGTTTTATATTTGACTTAGCCATAGAATTCATTGGAAAAACTTGAATTCGCTTTTATTAGTTGACCAAAAGAATTACTAATCAAAGGAGAGTTTTTGGAAAAGGGAATAATAATAATAAATGAATTGAAGATTAATTAGAGAATCGAATGCATGTGGGGTTCACAGGTAACTCTTAAAGTCCTAACCCCATGCAGTGTTAGGCTCTGGTAACCTATCAATACGATATCGTTTTCTGACTACCATACCCATTTTGAGCCCAACGCCATTGTCTTCCGCTCGACCTCCACACACGCTACCTCGCGTTTGTAGTTCACGAGCGACCCTACTTTACCTTATACATCTGTCTTTTCCTCTTAAAATACCCTTCGCATGGTTTAAGAAATAAAACAATTCAAACAAAGATCTTTGTTATATAAAATATTTTTTAGTATATCTACAAAGCGTGTGCATTACTTCCCAAATGAATCACACCGTGCTCACCCTCGAAACATTTATTTGTTAATTAGTATAATTATTTTAGCTAATCAAATTGAAATATGAATTTTCGAGGATAATTAATACTAATTGATTAATTAAGCAACATTTTAAAAACGTTATTACCAAACCCAAATACTTTATTTTAGTCAAACATAACCAAAACTAAATACTTATTACACAACAAAAAATCTGAGATTTTATGTTTTGAAATGTTAACGCTTGTAATTGACTTTTAGGAAGAAAATGAACAAAAATTCATTTGTCAAAAGCTCAACGTATTGGGAAAAATAACGCATTGCAGTTGAATGAGTTTTTTATTTTCTAGCATTGGTTAATTCTTTTTTCAAAGAGAGAGGAGCAGGTAACAGTATATATCATTATTGAAATTACAAGGGTCTCTCTGACACAAGTCATCATTGAAACTCCAAGCCCCCCCACACAACCCCCTCTCTCTCTCTCTACATATCAACTTCTGTGTATTTATATAATAGTCGTATCTTTAACCAGCACTACTACATTCGAGAAAATCTTTCAAAACCCAGAACAAAAAGCTATTTTCTTTTGAGAAAAATGGGTGAAAGAGATGATGGGTTGGGTCTGAGTCTAAGCTTGGGAAATAGTCAACAAAAAGAACCATCTCTGAGGTTGAATCTTATGCCTTTGACAACTTCTACTTCTTCTTCCTTTCCTCACATGCACAATCAGAATAATAATAGCCACCTCCAGAAGATTCATCACAACTCTTGGACTCATCTGTTTCAATCTTCTGGTAATACTTTTTTTTTCTCTTTTTTAATTTCTTTGTATTTTCAAAAAACATTCAATGTGTTAAAATTCTGTTTATGTACAAAATATAGATTTAGCTGTACTTTCATACAGAATTATACATATCTTCGGATCTATGTTTCAGATCCGATTATTTTAGTTTTAGTTATTTACGAATTTGAAGCTAAAAACGCTTTTAATATACTCTAGGAATTAAACGTACAACTGTAGAGAGAAACTCCGACGCCGGATCTTTTCTACGAGGTTTCGACGGAAACAGAGCTCCGTCTTCGCTGGCGGTGGTGGACTTGGAAGAAGACGTCGCAGTCGTCTCGTCTCCGAACAGCACCGTCTCGAGTCTGAGTGGGAATAAGAGGGATCTTGCGGCGGCGAGAGGAGGAGGAGATGAGCACGAGGCGGAGAGAGCTTCTTGCTCACGCGGCGGCGGAAGTGGTGGAAGCGACGATGAAGACGGCACCAATGGCGACGGATCAAGGAAGAAACTACGGTTATCAAAGGAACAAGCTCTTGTTCTCGAGGAGACTTTTAAAGAACATAGCACACTTAATCCGGTTAGTGGCAATTTTAGTAATTTATCTAACTTATAAATCCAGTTAATAATTGCATTTTCGTAAATTATTACTTCTTATTGCATGGACGTTTTTTGATTGGCTTCTTTCTAAAAACTAAAATTACGTTCTTTATTTTCTTGAATTATTGGATTGGGCAGAAGCAAAAGCTGGCTCTAGCAAAACAGTTGAATCTAAGGGCTAGACAAGTGGAAGTGTGGTTTCAGAACCGAAGGGCAAGGTAAAGAAGTTATCTTTATTTCTAAGGGGTATTACCGGAAATTTGATTTTAGCAAAACCTTAGTAATTGCTATGATGGGGATATAATTGTCCTTTTATGACTCAAAATAGATTTTAGTTCCCTGCCTAAAAGAAAATATCCTAATAAGATCTCTGGCTCTGTACTGTCACATGAGGAGTTTTTACTTTTTACTACAGCCTTAAAGACACATGCATGCTTACAAATTAAATCTACTTTTGTCCTTTTTTTTTAGCTTCTTCTGTTTCTTAATAAGCTTTATTTTAAACTTTTACTTTTGTTTATTTTCACTAATTAAGATTATTTTGACAATTATTATGTGTGTATAGGACAAAGCTGAAACAAACGGAGGTTGATTGTGAGTATTTGAAGAGATGTTGCGATAATCTGACGGAGGAGAATCGACGGTTGCAAAAAGAAGTGTCGGAGCTGAGGGCGTTGAAGTTGTCTCCACATCTCTACATGCATATGACTCCTCCTACTACTCTCACCATGTGCCCTTCTTGCGAACGTGTCTCCTCCTCCGCTGCCACCGTGACCGCCGCTCCTCCTCTTCCTACGGTGGTGGGGCGGCCAAGTCCACAGCGATTAACTCCTTGGACATCTATTTCTCTCCAGCAAAGATCAGGTCACTAGGGATGGGGTATCTTCCGTAGTTTTAGCTTAGAATAAATATTAAGTATGAAATTTTTAAAGATTAGCTTCAATTAATCTATTGAAAATGAAAACAAAAAGGTTCAATTTGAGGCTCTAACTCTTAACATTGTACAAAGAATGTTTGACAATATGAAAAAAATTGCGACGAGCTTGCTTTTACGGAAATGGTTATAGAATTTATTTCCTAATTTACATTATACTGTAATTCTTTGTAATAATAAATACTATTAGGGACGCCGTAGAGACCGTTATCCATAAGTTTCTTTCGTTAGATAGTTACAAAATTTGAAGATCCTAACGCCCAATTGAAACGATGACATTTGAAAAGTTGTTTTGCTTTATCTATCTTAAACCTACTGGTTTAGGACGGACCTAGCTAGAACCAAAAGATAGTCAAGATCAACTCCGTGAATTCTAAAAACACTAAAGATCACAAATCAGTTACATCAAGCGCCGGTTTTCGCCAACCTTGATCCAAACCTAACCGAACAAAAATAATGAAAAAGTTGATTGAAAGCATATTCGGATATTCCTGAAAAGATATATTTCATTAAAACATAAATTTTAAATGTTGATTGTATTCGTTTTGTTATTTGTTTTTCTTATTTTATAAACAAAAAAATCGGCAAGCACCCCTAAATGTCATTATAACATAAAGGCCTTTGATCCATGAAAGAAGATTACATTAAACAAATTGTATCTATAATTTGTTTGTGTGTTTTTAGGTTTCTGAGAGAGAGAGATCTTCTAGGGGTTGTACGTAATAACTCTTGATGGGCTTAGATAAACCAATAAAAAGTCATGGTGGGCTTTTTGTCGGCATTATCCTGCTATGCATTGATGTTTTCTTGTGTATTTAAACCGAGAGACATTAAAACCGATCAATGTGGTGTTGATTTTTTTGGGATCCGTATTCCCAAAATAAGAGAATGAGAAACGAGGAAAGCTAGACCGGATTATAAACAATTACGGGAGACATTACGGCTTATACGACTTTCGTAAACTCACATCTGATATACAAACTAGAGGCATATATGATAAATAATGAAATAGCTAATTTAAGATGACAATGATGAAACTTGCTTCGTTACATGTAAGTAAACAACGCTTAAAACTTGATACATACATAGTTATTGGTCATCTTCATTTATCTTCTGCTGAGAATCCCAAATCATCTTTTTTTTTTTGGGTTGGAAGTTTTTATTCTTCTGATTAAATGGAGAACTTAGAATTTCTTGTAGATCTCTTAATACTGTGTTTTCATCGTCGCCTAGAAGCTCGATAGTTTGTTACATATTTTGTTTCTTCTCTAATCCATGTTTATATATTATGATGATGTTGATTAGTAAACACATCAAATCAAACATCAGTTTCAATGAAACAAAAAAGCATGTTCCCATTGGAACATCTTAATATAATTATATTAAAAGAGAAGCATATTTTGAACATTGTCCAAATCAATAATTTATTTATTTCAATTGTCATTGAAATTATGTGTAGAATATGTTTAATTCCAATTAGAAATGATAATTTTGGAATTAAAATAATTGAAATCGAAATCATTTGTTTAAGAAAATATTAAATCTTTCTCTTCTAATTTTTTTAACAAAATTATTTTTTAATTAATTTAGAGATATTCTGAAGATTTTATTAAAAATTCTCCTCTCATATCTTTGTTTGATCACATTTTGAAAATATTTAAACTAATACATATTTCATATAATAAATAAATATCTATTTTTTCTGCATATGTTGTGATTCAAATTTCTAAAAACGGGTTTAAAATTTGTTGTAAAAAATGAAGTATCATGAAGATTTTAAAAATATTTAAGAAACTTTTCTCACCAAACATTAATAGAGCATAAAGATCAGAGAGTTGGTGAAATTTAAAATCAGGGTATATATATATATATATATATATATAATTTTTTGTATTATGATACAAAAATTAACTATGTTACTATAAAATTAATTATTAATTAAAAAGTATATAGTTCAATTACAATCTAATATTTTTATTAAATGTAGAATAACTTAAATAAATGATCTTCAATATATAGATATATGTATAATAAATTGAATATATACACATTCAATTATAATATAAGTGGACTAACATATTTTAAAAAATTAACGATCTAGAGACTGAAAATAGTAGAGATTGAAAATATGACAAAAACACAATATAAGATAATCATATATCTTATACGATTAATAGTTATATAACATTAAAATCAAAAAAAAAATATTACAGAAAAAATACAACAACCAAACAACGATATTTATAATATTTAACTATGTTACTTATTAAAAAAATAGAAATATATTTATTCTTTGACTTATAATTTTAAAATTTTATAAATAATAAATCATTATATACAAAACAATAAATTAAATCTTTATCTTACGGTGTACCACGAGTTAAATCCTAATAAATTTCATAACAAATGAAATTATCAATAAATAGCTGTAATTCAGAATCTTATATATTACATATATTAACATTTTTGAAGTACATTTGGAAAACTAACCCCTTTGTTTAGGTAAAAGTTTACAAAAAATGCCATTGTATTAAAGTCAAAAAAGCAAAACTCATTAAGGTTATTTTCGAAAAATCAATACCTTGGTTTTAATTGGATCGGATCCAATCTTTTATAATAACCCGCAGATCTTGGAGTCGGATATTTTCCAAAATTTGGCCTCCACATAAATGTCGATATTTGCTTTCCAAATCTTTTAGCTTTAATCCTCTGCAAACAAAGAAAACAACATTCAATATTCTACGCTAACAGTAATTACAATATCATAACTACACATCGATCTAACCCAATATGGCAATTGAAATCAAAGATTTAATATCAAAAGGAAAACTACTCCTAGAAATTTTCCTCTAAAAGATTCCGATATTTTGGTTTCAAATCTTATGCTTTCATTCCTCTGCAAACATAGAAAACAACATTCTACACTAACAGTAATTACACTATCATAAAAAATCTTACTCAACCATTCCAAAATTTAGAGATATTGAAGATATTTACAACTTGATCACCAAGATATATTTACTCACTCAAATAAAACCCTACCTTCTCCTTAATACACTATAAATACTTCTCATTCCCTGCAACTACTAACACCAAAATCGATAAACATAAGCAAAAAAATCGTTCACTCAAATGGCTTATTCATTTGCCTTTCTAAGAGCTGTTCGGCCTTACAAAACTGCATGGCGAGTTCAAGTTAAAATCCTTCACTCATGGCGCCAATACACAACCAACACTGGTGAGACACTGGAGTTGATTTTGGCCAACGAGAAGGTAATTATTTGTTACTTCTTTTGTTTTCATTACTGAAACAGAAATTGTTACATTTTTGTCATTGTGCTTATGGTTTCTTTTCCTTTTTTGTATCCTAGGGTGTTAAGATCCATGCATCAGTGAAAAAAGATTTGGTTTTCCGTTACGTGAATCACCTCCCTATTGGTGAATGGAGATTCATTAAGACTCTTGCTCTTACTCATGCATGTGGCCAATTTCGACCAACCCCTCATCTTTACAAGATGAGTTTTATTAATAGAACTATGGTCATCCGCAATTATCCTAAATCTGATTCAAACTACTTGTCTTTGGCTAAGTTTCAGAAAATTCTAAGTGGTGATCTCAATTTCAACCTAGGACGGCACAATCAGATTTCGAGTTAGACGAAACAGTATATACATAGAATAGTATTTTCTAAATGAATAATGATGAAATATTTGTTATCTCTGTAACTTCACATATTAAGGTTCAGCTCCGACACATGCTTCTGATTACTTTCTTTGTCAATTGTATATGTCGATAAAACCATCCAAGAGTTAAATTTTGGTTGGAATATCTTAAATTACTCATTCACCTATACGAGTGATTAGATGAAAGACATTTGTAAATGAACCTTCGAACTCGACTATCTCTCTAGGGCCAATAGATCTGAAACTTTACCTCTTGCCAGGGCCAATAAATCTGAACCTTCGAACTCAACTATCTCTCTAGGGCCAACACGTTCTCTTCGATTAATAGGCAAATTACAACCTCTCTTGCTCAATTGCTCATTCACCATGTATAATCAGATAATAAAAAACGGATTTAAGAACAGCTTCGAAAGAGATTGCTTCTGAATCTAACATTTCTTATGTTTTTTTTTATTTACAGCTAAAAACTTATTACGTAAATACAATCAATTTCTGAATATGATGTTCTTAAAATTGATCAATATCAAATGATAAACAAAGATTTTAGCTTATCTCTGCGAGAAATCACAATTCTTTTCCGATTGAAAGAGATCTGTTGGGTTATCTTCGTTCTTCAAATTGACTATGTGTCTTTGAGTAAAAGTATCAATTACTAAGCAAATACATGACGCTCTGGCAATCTTCAGGAGTTATAGAAGAAAATAAAGAAAACGAATCGAAGAAAATAAAAAGTGTTTTTTTTTCTCCTGTCGAACAATAAGACCATAATTTCCCCTTTTTCCAAACAGAGAATTATTTCCCTATCTCTTTTCTCAAGTTTAGTATTTGACAAAAACTGTTTATTATATAATATTGCATTTTTCTTTTTTTATCACACATTTGGTCCTCTACACAAACCAAAATTATGCCTTTTTCATAGTAATTATGCTCTTCATTTGGTAATTTAAATTTACTTCCACACTTAAATCATTCAGAATTGTGACTTTTTCCAAATAATATCTTATACATTATTTTCTATGTATTTAACCCTTTTATTATTAATTAAAAACTTCACAATCCAAATACAATAATATAATCTTAAACACTTAACAAAACAAACTAAATATAACCAAAAAAATATAATTTAAATTTCATATTTATTATTTACAAAAAAATTTGTCCTGGTATACCGCGGTTAAAATCTAGTATACCTAATAATTGAAGTTATTGGCCTACCGGGCTTTGGGTCCAAATGAGGGGCTCGTCTAGTTACTCGATCCACCTCCTTATTTTTTGTCTTCTTTGGTTTGCCCCACATTTTTCAAAATATCGTATCTCTCTCACCCAACAATTTTCTATTTGTAAGACACCCTTAAATAATAAATGAAGGGAAAGTATGTTTTTAAGACCGGACCGGAAGCCGAACCGGGAAAACTTCTGGATCATGGATCAATATGGTTCGACCGGAGTTAACCGGGTTTAATTGATTTTGATGATACTTTTATAAATAATAGATATGTATATGTCTTTTATTTTTGTTAATGACTACTATGATATAATTAGTAATACTAAATAAAATACTTTAATAATCATAATATTTGAAAAAACCCTTAAAAAATAACAAACTCAAAGTGTAGCAAACTTAAAGTATAACCACTAGCAATAAAATGTTTTAGTAATTCAAATCTAAAAGCAACAAGAGAATAAGAATGTACAACATTCAATCTAATGCTAAAAAGTGTAGCAAATCTAATGCTAAAAAAACTTTTAAATTTTAAGTAAACTAGAAAAGGTAATTACTAATTAGTAAAACTAATTGCGTTTGTTTTTACAAATTTTTTTCGAACCCGGTTTTATCCGGTTCGTTGGTTCACTGGTTTTTGCGTTTTTGGCGGGTTGATATGGGTTTTTTACCTGTTTAACTTCCTTTGGGTTTTACTAACCCAACCCGGGAAAGCTTCCGGTTCGTGGGTTAACGTGGTCCGACCGCCGGTCCGGTCCGGTTTTAAAAACATTGAGGGAAACGGTATGATTTGACAACAATATCAAACTCTCACTAAAAATAAGTTTCATCATATTTGAAATGTTATTTTGAGTATGATTACAACTCTCTCAAAAGTATATCGTATGGGGGTGAAAATGTAAAATTGAAAGTATAGTGAAGAAGTCAATAAAAAAAGGAAAAGAGTTGTACTAAGAGATGCAGATTAAACTGTTAATTTTAATTATAAAATCAGAAATATTCATATAATGTTTTACAATTAATAATATATATATTTAAAAGATTTTGTTAAAATTTAAAAGTATGATTCTTCTATTATCTTTGTTTGATTTATTTTTATTTGCTTTGAATAGTCATATAATACATAAAATTAATAAAACTCTAGATTTTTTTCCGCATTTGTTGTGATTCGAATTTTTAAAAACGGACATGTATCAAGCAATGAAGAAAAAAAGTGTGTGTACAACGTCCCGCATCGGCTAAAATTTTTAGACAATGGTCCTCTCATATTATAAATAAGACCAAAATGAATCTAAATCTCAATGAAACTTAACTTATCAAGCATTCAAATTTAAAAATTTGTATCCGGTTTAATTTGGTTTTTAATTGAACCATTTAATTGTATTGGATATAGTAAATTTTAAGCTTTTAAAAAGTATTATCGATATATTTAAACTTTATAATATGATGAATATTTAAACTTATAAAAATTTTAAAATTTCAGGGGACGGGTGATATAACGAGATGAGTTTTAATCGATATTAATATAAATTTAAAATATCGTTAATCCGGCGCTATGACACACGTTAAATCCTCATTTTATTAGTTTTTAACACCACTAATATTAGAATATTAGATATATCCAATAAACTTGATTTAATTATAATTGTGTGAAAATATTAGAGAAATACCCTATAATAGCACTAATCTAAATTTTTCTTACAAACTTAGCACACACTCTCAAATGTTCCAAAAATAGCATTAGAGAATTAACATAATAAAATTAATAAAATAATAAAATTATTTATAATTTTACAATGCCTTGTTCGCTCCTACTCTATACGTGACGCATCCGCCTCACTAGCAATGATGCCTCTATCTAATGATGACCGATTTGGTGACGATGATGACGAGCTACTGGAGAACTCGATTCGGTTCTCTTTGGTTCCATATTTGAAAGAGGAGGAAGAAGAAGAAGAAGAAGAAGAAGAAGAAGGATATAAGAGGTTTTGATGAAGGTAAGCTTAAGGAGAGGCTGGTGGAAGATGAAATTGAAGATGGAAAACGGAAGACAATGAAGGAGCTTATAGATCTGGAATCGAGACAAATCAAGAAGAACAATTTTGATTTAAGGTTCACCAATTTTGTATTTTTCATTCATAACTCTTATGATTTTGTTAATTCTTCGTGTTGGGATTTTTTCTAATTTGATTTAATTGAGCCGCGACGATGCTAAGGATGTTTTTGGTTCAATCTTTGAAAGAATTGGTGTTCTCAGAGATGAAAGTGAAGGATAATTGGGAATGAAACGATCATTTTCGTCGGAGCGTTGGATCTGAGACTTCTCTATGGTGGAAGGGAGGAATCCGTAACGGCGATTGATGAAGAAATGAACGATATGGTGAGGATTGAGACAACATATCGTATTCACATGTCCAAAAGTTGATACCTTTGTCCTCTGTACCATAGCTTTGCCAACTAATATCTTCAAGCTATGGTACAAGGGTTCCAGCCAATTCTTTGACTGAACACGTCTCAGCAACTTTGATGAATCAGATGTCCAAATCGTGTCAACACCAAAGTTGTTGCATACTAAGTGTTCGATATAATGTCATTGGGAACAAAACTGTTGGTAAAGAGTAATAGAAGTTTGTTGTCGTCATTGCTTTCGATGTCTTCGGCTTCTTTGGCTTGTAGTTCGTCGGTTATGGAGTGGGCTAGTAGTGATGATGAGGCGGAGTACAGTGGTAGAGGATCTGCTGGTTCTGGTCATTACCATTTTTGGGATTTCTGAATATTTAGGAAAACCTTCCTAAATTTCAAGGACGTCTTCCTAAATATTATGAAATCCTTCCTAAATTTAAAGAAATGTGTTTTTGAATATTTTTTTTAATGTTTTGCCATAATGTATCACATATTACTACATTTAGTGAGGGATATTGATTTTATTTTGTGTCTTCCTAAATTTTTTATGAAGGCCATCCTGAATTTCAAGGAGTCATTCCTGAATATTATTTAATCATTCCTAAATTTAAATAAATATGTTCCTAAATCTCTTTTTTATTTGTATTTTGTTTCAATGTGTCAAATATTAGTAGATTACTCCATTAGTGAGGGGTAATGATTTCATTTTTGTGTACATCCTGATGTTAGGAAATCTAAACTTTTTTATGAAGGTCATCCTGAAATTTAAGAAAATCTTCCTGAATTTCATAGAATCACCTGTTCGACAATATATATATATACACATTTATTTTTATACTATATTTGAATGAAAATCTTGTCTTACTGGTTACACGCTCTAGTACAATACTCAAAGGTCTCGATTTCGAATCCTTATGGGGCGTGTATGTTCTGTTTCATTTGTTTTTTTTTCTTTTTGATGAATGCCTTCCTAAAATTCGAGAAATTCTTCCTAAATTTTTTGGAATCCTTCCTGAATGTTTGATTCAGACCCTTCTTATATGTTTACTAGTGTAAACATAGCTACCTACCAAAATATTCAAATCTTTAATACAAAACCTTCCTGAATATGTTTTAAAACAAGTTTTGTTGTGAAGACCATCCACAATGTCTTTAATTTCCAAAATCCTAATGATAAAACAAAGACCATGTAAAAACAAACAATTAAACTGTAAATACTTCAATCTCATTAAGCACCATTTCCTTGTAGATGTCAACTGAAGCCTTCAATCTTGTATCTTCTGAGCACCGCTCACGCTTAAGCCTCTCACGAACAACCTTGTTAATCCTTTTGGGTACTTTACCTTTACTACACATGTTTTCTATACACTAAACATAATCAATCACCCTAAGCAAAATAGATAAAAGAATCCATAATCTATATTCTCAATCAACCCAACATGAATTCGTCCTCAACACCCAAATTTGAACACGATTGGCTTTTAATCTGTCAAATAAAGCAACGTTTTAGCTTTCAACGGTAAATCACGGAACCCATACCCAAATACAGCACAATTGAGATCTTACGTTCAATCTAATTCCATCAAAAGCTTAGAAACATTTCTAAACTAGGTTCCGTTCTGATTTCTTCCTTGATTAGCAAATTGAATAACAGGAAACATCAAATTAAGGTAGAATTACAGATCCTTAATCTGATTCGCAAACGAATCAGTCCAAGTTCGGAGTAAACAGGAAAAACGAAGATTAAGGAAAGTAAACACGAATATTGAATTGTGGCTCACGAAGATGCGTAGAATAGGTGAAGCGATGACGGAAAGGAAATGGTAGAACTGGGGACTCCGGCGACAAGGAACGGCGAAGGAGGTGGTCTTCAGCGACGAGAACACGGCGACAACGTCGACATATCGGCAACGAGAACTCGGCGACGGCGAGAGATCGAAATCGTGATATTTGGTATTTTAGATTTTTCTCAAAATTAAAAATATTTCTTTATATTAAATATGTGATAAATTTGGAACATCTAAAAGTGTGTGCTACTTTTAGCAAAAAAACTTAAATTAGTGCTATTTGTGAGAATTGTCCAAAATATTATCCTTCCCGCGTGTTAAATCTTAGTAATTTTACTTTCTAATTTTAGTACTTTACAAAAGAGTAACTTTTAAGTTTTAATGATTTTGTTACCAAAATAGACGCACAAAACCAAACCTCGATTTATTAAAGTCCAATCTCTTAACGTTCAGTTCAACCAATCATATAAAAAAAAATACGAATTAAATAATGATATACACTGCAAATTCCGTTTTTTAACACTGTATTTCCCGTTAAAAAGCTAAAAAAAATAAATGGTAATACTCGCCAGACCTCATAGTACAAAACCGGATCCAAGAAGCTTTAACATATTCAAACTGTGATTATATATAGAAATTTAAATCGTTGTCATGAGTTTGTGCCTTTTTATGCACACTATTAGACTTTACCCGAACTCAAACTGGTCCTCCTAATTGAACAGATTCCAACAAAACCTCAGTACCAATTTTCTTTTATAGATTAAAACTCAAAATTAGTAACAGACAAAAAGAACTAGACTAACATGAAAAAAGAAGAAACAAGCAACGATGCCTGAATTTTGGAACAATGTTTTTTTGTGGCTGATATCAAATAAATTCTCCTCACACAAAAAAAAAACTTCTTATTAACTCTTTGCTTTTGTTTGTAATGGAGTAACAACAATAAAAACAATATGGTAAACGTGGTGGTACATACTTTTACTAAAGTTAACAAACAGAACAATATTATCCCTAATATGGTAATTGCGATAAAATATATTTGAAATTTCATCCACTTAGATGTTCACACGTGACATTGTTCCATTATAGTTTTGTTAATGGTTTATTTTGCTTAATATGCATAAATAAATTGACTGGATTTATTTATGTATCCTTTGATATGGATAATAAGTTTTTTTCTTTTTTGTTTCTAAAGGCATGTTTATTTATGTTTTTACCATGTAACTTATATTTCGAATCTGAACTGAATGGTTTCAAAACTAAGGCCTAAACGAGTGGCCAATTTTACTACAAAATTAGGTGAACTAGATGAAAATCTGCGCTACGCTGCGGTATATCTTTTTTTTTTTTAATGTTTTAATATTTTCTTTATGTTAGATATAATTTAAAATTTAAAATTGTTTTGTAATTATTGGTGTCTAAAACACCAATTCAGTAGTTTTTGAGGTAAATTTTTGCTGAGCAATCATATGACCAAATCTTGATTTAGTACATGTTTTAAAACAATCTATATTCTTCAATCTATTTAATCTTAAATATCATGTCTTTTTGTTGAATTATATGTGCTTGCACTTACGTCTCCAAATGATGTCGGGTTTTGGAAAAAGATTTGTCTAAATTCAAATAGTCAATTTCTACATCTAAATAATTTTATAAATAATTTGATTTTGTTTTTATTAACAAATTAGAAATTCATGTCAATATTAAAAAAATTAAAATGATGGTGTATATTATTTTTTTTAATTTGATTGGTTGTCTTTTTAAAATAATATGTTTTAATGAAAAAGTGATGTGTCAAGCTGGAGAGCTGATGTGTCAAGTTGGAGAACTTTGGCGAGCTGATGTGTATTAATCGAAATGTTTTTATTGGATGACGATTTTAATGATGTGTCAACCTGAGAACAGCCCAAAATGCTGAGGTGTCAGGCCTGAAGAGATTTTTAGTGTTTTTATTATATTGATTGATTGATGATGATTAGAGATTTAGAGAATTTTATGCAGAATTTGTTTTAGTTCATGAACTTCGAACGCAAAATAGCAAAACGGATTTTCTTAGGTAAAAAATCCGTATTAGAAATAATATTTTTTTTTCTAAAACAATTATATTTCTTACTGTTTAGTTGTCCATACGTCAAATATTTTCGTACTATCAATATTTGTCGGTAAAAAAAATCAACTCTTTTAAAATGTACATATGTAACTCTTTTTTCTAAGATATAAGAAAATTGTAATAATGTAGTCTAATCAATAAAATACATCAAATCAAAATGTAATTAATAAGTAACAAAATAAAATAATAGAGGGAAATAAAAATAAAAATAAAAAGAGACATATAAAGTAAACCGTGCAAAGAGAGGTGATTTCATGCTCTCTCTATCATATTCGTATATGAGCTGTGAATTTTCATCACACGAAGCCCTCTTCTCTCTTCCCTCAAAGCTCCGACCCGGAATTTTCCAATTTCCCTCATCATCATCATCATCATCATCTTCTTCTTCTTCTTCTTATTCTTCTTCTCTCTCGTTGTGCCGCACATAAAAAGGGAACGAGAGAGAGAGAGAGAGAGTTTTAACGGAATTTACTTGAGAGAGGTCTTTGGTTTCTTACAGTTTTCGGGTTTCGCCTGAATTCTCTCCGACCACCATCACTCTCTTTTTTTTTTTCTCTCTTCACTTTGAAATTCCCATTGATCTTCTCATTTGTGAGTTTAATGTCAATACAAATCTGTTGAAGCAAGGTCAGAGATTTTGCTCTTTTCTTTTCTATTCGAGGGTTTTTGCGTTCGTTGAGCTCTTGAATTCGTTTTTATCTGATCGTATCGTGTAATGTGTTATTGATTCGATATGGTAATTGGGTTTTGACAAGACCCTGAGCCATCCAAGTATCTATATTGCCAAAATCGGGACTTCTCTTGCGGAAAGGTTTGGACTTTTGTCTTTGTTGTTGCTATTGAAGATCTGTGTCTTCGTATGATTATGCCCTTTTATGGAATTTGTGATCAGAGCGTCTCAGGGTTAGAGACTCGAGAGATATTTAAAGCAAAAGTTTCGATTTTTATTCGGTAGCTGCAAGAGGATTTATTACTCTTTTAGAGAGTTTTTGATTATATCTGATCAAGATAATGAGTCGTAGGGTAAGGAGAAAATTGGAGGAGGAAAAAGGGAAAGATAAGGTTGTTTTGCCAAGTTATCTTGAGACTAGCAATGAGGATTTAGTAGCTCCTGAGCTTCTTCATGGTTTTGTTGATTGGACTAGTCTGCCTTATGACACAGTGCTTCAGTTGTTTACTTGTTTGAATTATCGTGATCGAGCTAGCTTGGCATCGACTTGTAAGACATGGAGAGGTCTTGGTGCTTCTTCTTGTTTGTGGAGTTCGTTGGATCTTCGTGCTCACAAGTTTGATGCTACAATGGCGGCTTCTCTTGCTTCTAGGTGTGTTAATCTTCATAACTTAAGGTTTCGTGGGATTGAATCAGCTGATTCCCTTATACATCTCAAAGCAAGGAATCTACTTGAAGTAAGCGGCGACTACTGCAGGAAGATTACAGATGCTACATTGTCAATGATCGTGGCGCGTCATGAGGCACTTGAGAGTCTCCAACTTGGACCAGACTTTTGTGAGAAGATCACTAGTGATGCTATAAAAGCTGTAGCCTTTTGTTGTCCAAAGCTTAAAAAGCTTCGCCTTTCTGGGATAAGAGATGTTACTTCTGAAGCCATTGAAGCTCTGGCCAAACATTGTCCACAGCTCAGTGATCTCGGGTTCTTAGACTGTCTAAACATAGACGAGGAGGCTCTGGGAAAAGTGGTAACTGTTCGGTATCTCTCTGTTGCTGGGACATCAAACATAAAATGGTCAATTGCATCAAATAAATGGGATAAGCTTCCAAAATTAACCGGTTTAGATGTCTCGAGGACCGACATTGGTCCCACCGCAGTTTCTAGGTTCTTGACATCGTCACAGAGCTTGAAAGTATTGTGTGCTTTAAACTGTCACGTCCTCGAAGAGGATACAAGTTTCATTAGCTCCAACAGATTCAAAGGAAAAGTCTTACTTGCTCTGTTTACTAATATTTTCGATGGACTTGCTTCTATATTCGCCGATGATACAAAGAAACCCAAGGATATCTTTGCCTATTGGAGAGAATTGATGAAAAAAACCAAGGATAAAGCCATTGATGACATTATGCGTTGGATCGAATGGTTTATCTCTCATACGCTTCTACGAACTGCTGAGTGTAATCCACAAGGATTGGATGATTTCTGGCTGAATCAAGGAGTCGCATTGCTGCTTACTTTAATGCAAAGCTCACAGGAAGATGTCCAGGAGAGATCAGCTACTGGACTTGCAACTTTCGTAGTTATCGATGATGAGAATGCTAGTATAGACTGTGTAAGAGCTGAAGCAGTTATGAAAGATGGAGGTATCCGTCTTCTTCTAGAACTTGCGAAATCATGGCGAGAAGGGCTTCAGTCAGAAGCTGCAAAGGTTGCTTCTTCTTCTTTTTTTTCTTGTCACTTTTCATATTGGAATTTTGATACTTTTGACTGGACACACTAACATGTTCTTTTTCTGATTTTTTAGGCTATTGCAAATTTGTCGGTAAATGCTAATGTTGCAAAGTCTGTTGCTGAAGAAGGAGGAATCAGAATTCTCGCTGGTTTAGCAAAGTCAATGAACAGACTTGTGGCTGAGGAAGCTGCTGGTGGACTATGGAATCTCTCTGTCGGAGAAGAGCATAAGGTAAGTCCTCTAATTATGTATAAGATTCTTGTTGTTACTCTCGATTTTTCAGCACACATTTTTGTTTTGTTTTCTCTATTAGAATGCTATTGCTCAGGCTGGAGGAGTGAAGGCACTGGTCGACCTTATATTTAGATGGCCAAATGGCTGTGATGGAGTCTTGGTACGCTTTCGCCATCTTGAAGCTCCACCCTTTATGTTTTGTTTATAGAGATACAATCGTAATAAACACTTTTGGACTTAAGTTTACGGAATTTGGTACCACGAATTGTTTCTTTATCAAAAACTCAAAACAAAATCTTTCTATTTTATGACCAAAATACCCATTCTCTACAATTTTTATCGTTACTAAATTTAAAAAACCTACTAAAAACGGATAACTCCTAGGATGTTTATGTGAATCCATTTGTAAAGAAGTGGTAATTTCGATAAATCATTTTTTTAAGTGGCACTCGCGATAATACTTAGTTAAAAAGTGTCATTTTTTTGGATATTTCCCTTCTTTCTACATGGAGGATTTACCTAATTTGTGTGATTAGGAACGAGCTGCGGGAGCATTAGCAAATTTAGCAGCAGATGATAAATGCAGCATGGAAGTCGCAACAGCAGGAGGTGTACATGCCCTTGTGATGTTAGCTCGTAATTGCAAGTACGAGGGAGTGCAAGAACAGGTAAATTCCGATTCTTTATTTTACAAAATTTCTTTGTGAGTTGAGTTTGTGGTCATTTCTTTGTGAGTTGAGTTTGTGGTCTAACTGTGTTTTAATTTTCCAGGCTGCTCGTGCTCTAGCTAATTTGGCTGCTCATGGAGATAGCAACAATAATAATGCTGCGGTTGGACAAGAAGCAGGTGCATTAGAAGCTCTTGTCCAACTTACACAATCGCCTCATGAAGGTGTTAGACAAGAAGCTGCTGGTGCTCTATGGAACTTGTCGTTTGATGATAAGAATCGAGAATCTATCGCCGCAGCTGGTGGTGTTGAAGCTTTGGTATGCTTCCAATTTGTTTAATATGATTACATTGTTCATCTGCATATGTAAGGGGAATTGATCACTTTTGTTGATTATTTTAGGTGGCGCTTGCGCAGTCTTGTTCAAATGCATCGACAGGTCTTCAAGAAAGAGCTGCTGGTGCACTTTGGGGATTATCGGTGTCAGAAGCAAACAGGTGCCAAAAAATCTGAATCTAAGTTTTATGCGTTGCATAGATAAATTGTCAGTGATATGTTTAGATCAATGCAGAAGCAACATAAGGAGGACATACCATCTTGCTTTAACATATCACACATGCTGATACTTTTTATTTTGCTTGCAACAGTTGTGGCTTTGGTTAGCAGAGAAGTTTTAAAGGAGTTTCTTATCAATTTATTGTTACTGTCATTTTTCTTGATAATAATCCTGCCACTGCTCTTTTTGATCTCCATCAGCGTTGCGATTGGACGTGAAGGTGGGGTTCCACCTCTAATTGCACTTGCACAGTCCGAAGCCGAGGTAAGCAATTTGTTCTCAAGTCTTGTGGCTTTGAGATTAGCCATTAGGGATAATCTAATAAAATTTTCCTCAATGTGTTGGTTTCTTTTTCAGGATGTACATGAAACTGCAGCAGGAGCTCTATGGAATCTTGCTTTTAATCCTGGTAATGCACTCCGCATTGTTGAGGAAGGAGGAGTTCCAGCTCTTGTTCACTTGTGTTCGTCTTCCGTTTCAAAAATGGCTCGATTCATGGCTGCATTAGCTTTGGCATACATGTTTGATGGAAGGTATATTTATATATAACTCAGCTTGATAAACCATCCCAAATTCATTTATGACTCTTACGGTGTTTGATATATTTTCGATCTGAATTATCGATCTGCAACAGGATGGATGAATACGCTCTGATGATAGGAACTTCTTCATCAGAGAGCACATCTAAAAGCATTAGCTTAGATGGGGCAAGAAGGATGGCTATTAAACACATTGAAGCTTTTGTTAAAACTTTCATGGATCCTCACATCTTAAAAGCTCCTGCTGTTTCATCTACTCCTACTATGTTGGCACAAGTGACAGAGAGAGCTCGTATACAAGAAGCTGGGCACTTGAGATGCAGGTTAATATTTTCACCTCTCTCTCTCTCTCTATCTCTATCGGGCTGTTTTGTATTTGATCAAGAACTGATTTGAAAACTTAAATATATTGCTTTCTTTGCAGTGGGGCTGAAATTGGAAGATTTGTAACAATGTTGCGCAATTCCGAATTGACACTCAAAGCATGTGCTGCGTTTGCGCTTCTTCAGGTATGTAAATATGTGAAAACAAACATTGTGTCGTGTTCTCTGTTGGTTAACAACTGATGCATTTTTCTTTCTGTTCTTTCTCTCAAACAGTTTACAATACCGGGTGGTCGTCATGCAATGCATCACGCAAGCCTTATGCAGAATGGAGCAGAAGCAAGAGGTCTTCGGTCTGCAGCTGCTTCTGCAAAAATGCCTCGTTTAGCGAAGATCTTTGTGAAAATTATCTTACGCAATCTCGAGCACCACCAGGGGGAATCTTCCATTTGAGCTTTTTAGAACAAGTGATAGTGAAAAGTCCCATTTACTTAGAATTTACCTCTGTAACTCAAATACACAAGAAGCCAAAGCCAAAGTCATACTGCAAAACCAAACTCTCAAGATGCTTCATCAGATCAAGAATGTCCTCTCTTTGTGTGATCATATATGAGACTTGTTTTCTTCTTTATCGCGTTTTGAGAAATCTTCTGTAATAACAGGTCCAAAGGATTAGGAAGGTGGTGCTTCTTCTATCTCCTATCATCTTCTTCATCATTCCTCGTTGGCTCTGTTAATTTCTTGTGACATATATATATATATATATATATATATTTGACTTTACCATATAAAAAATTTGACCTTTTCAGAGATTTTGCAACACTTAATACGGATGGAGCAAGCAAGCTCTGATCTAGCGGAAGCTCAATTGACCATATTACCCTCCGCTATGATATGCCTTAGTCAGGAAACAGGGGCATCGGACCTAAGCCAGGCTAATAGGTTGAGTGAACCATATGGGCTTTTTTTAAGTAGGCCTAATAACCATGGGCCTGATTATTTACTTATTGCTATTAAAATAAAGACGTAACATCAAGAATTGATGAGCGATTACTATTTACGTCCAACATTGTTTCCCTTTTGAAAACCTGAAACGTTAGGTAACAGAAGCTCTGTTTTGTTTCCATTTTCATGAGCTTGTGTAGATTGCGTTATTGTTCCTCTCTCTCTCTCATATTGAATCTCCATCTTATCTTCTCTCTCTCTCTCTCTCTCTCTCTCTCTCATCTACCACTCTTTCTCTCATCTGTTTTATCTCTCTCTCTCTTACACGGCCTTGGAAGTAGCAACTGAAAAGGATCTCAACTCAAAACGAGAGAACGGAGAAGATGAACACTCAAGGTTCCAACGGAGATCCCAGTCAGAACTTTTTCAGAGTCTACATACCAAATGTCACCGAAGATGACATTGTACGTTACTTCTCTGACTCTCTCTCTCTCTCTCAAAGTTCAGAGCATACTCGCTCTGTTTTTGCAAGATCTTGCCTTTTTCCGAGTTTAAGATGATTAAAATCTTGTAAAACTTAGCTTTACCACACATTTTTTGTATGTGACAAATCCTCGGGTAATATAAAAAATGTTTTTTTTATAATGATATGCTGTTTCTTCGAATAAAAAAGTAAGAGATGTGTTTTCAATTGTTTCTACAGAATCTACCTTTTTTTGGGGACAAGATCTCAGGAGGAACGCCTTTTCCTCGGAAAGTTACAGTTAAAAGCGTATCCTCGGGAAACATTTGGAGAATGGTAATGACAACAAACGGTGAGAGTGACACTGTGTTTCTCCGGGACGGGTGGAAGAAAATCACCAAGGACGAGAATCTGACAGAGCCAATATTCTTGGTCTTTGAGTTTGATGGCTCTTGTGTATTCCACTTCTGCGTGTACGATCACGGTACAATGTGTAAAAGGCTGAGATCTCCTATGGAAAAAGAAGTGATTGAAGTGGAGAGTGACGAAGAAAGTGAAGAAGATAATGATGATGAAGACGATGATGATGTGATTGTGGAGGATGAAGAGAGCACAAAAGAGTGTGATGAGTCGCCAAGAAGAAAAGAAAGAGGTATCAAAAAGACTACGTTTTTGGAAGTTTTATATGAGAATCAATTTATGTCTTTTGTAAGTGTTCTGTTTCCAAATAATTTGACAGGTGGTACAAGTAGGAGACGTTGGTATGTGAAAACGGACAGTCATAAGTTTGACGAATGTCTAGACAACGAACTGAATCCGTCTTTTCCGGTTGATATGACTCAAAAGAGAACGGTAAAAAAAAAAAAACGAAATGTGATAGTTTTATTTCAAATGACTAATTACATGGTCTGTTAGTCCATCAAGTGGTTCTGATTTTGCAGCGCATACCGGCTGTGCTTATAAAGGACTACAACTTGACATTTCCCAACTTGGTTATTGTGCGTGACAAGATTGGCAAATTGAAGAGGAGAATCTCGGTTTGGAAGAACAGATCCGTGTATCTCAGTGGAATCAGCAGTGTCATCCGAAGGAATCATGTGAAGCGAGGTGATAAAATGGTATGCGAAATAAAGATGGTTGATGGTTATCACGGTCTGGTTCGTGAAATCAAGGTCCACATTATCAGAGACTGATCGTATATTCAAGATGGTGTTCTTCTATCTTATATATGATTGAAATGTTTAGGTTATTTATGTCGTGTTGAACATGTTAGTTTCGCATTTGTTTCGTTATGCATTTCACGACACCATTGTATATGGTCTAGTGCTGATTCACAAATGACAAGTTTCGTCGTGTTTTCAATTTGACTCCAACAAGCTTCTGAATGAAGTAGCAAGCAATCCTTTTTTGGTTTTGAGTGTTGAGATATATTTATCAAGAACGTAACTTACAACCTAAACTACCCATTTTGAGAACAAAAACAAAAGGGAACGAGACAGGTTTTCAAATTACAAGGAGAGACGAGGACGAGAGATCTTTGGCCGGGAAGGAAATGATCGATAAAAAATGAATATTAGCTGTCATCCTTTAGATTAATACTCTCTCTCAAGCTTATACACAATGAAAATGGAGTATAAGTTTGGAAGTTCATGGGAGATAGCCTCATTAAAAACCTTAGTATGGAAAACCTCTTGGGATAAAACCACACTAAGGGAAAAAGAGTGATATTCCTATAAACGAGAGGACATTTAATCAAGGTCTTGTGAGATCCACAAGTCCAAGTTTGCCATAGATGTAATCGCAAACCTTGAGACTTGTAGCCTTAGTGAAGATATCTGCTAATTGGTCTTCACTCCGAGTGTAGCATGGGAGTGTTACACCTTCTTCAATCTTCTCTCGAACCTTGTGGCAATCTATTTCGATATGCTTAGTTCTCTCGTGAAATACCGAGTTGTTGGCGATGTGAATTGCTGCTTGATTATCGCAATGAAATGTGATAGGGCTAAGAGTCTCAACGCCAAGATATGTGAGTAATGCCTTTAGCCAAACCAGCT
Organism: Turritis glabra; assembly: GCA_900406565.1. NCBI lineage: Eukaryota > Viridiplantae > Streptophyta > Magnoliopsida > Brassicales > Brassicaceae > Turritis > Turritis glabra. The sequence continues at coordinate 573,205 of OVBN01000025.1, forward strand.
CTTGTGTGAGCTTTCTCATAGCTCTGTATTATGCTTCGGCACTTGAACAAGACACCACCTTTTGCTTCTTAGTTTTCCAAGTGACTAGGTTCCCACCAACAAAAGTGCAATAGCCTGTCGTTGATTTCCTATCATTTCTATCTCCTGCCTAGTCAGCATCACAATAACCAACAATTTCCGTGTTGGCATTCTTTCCCATCCAAATACCTTGTCCCGGACTTCCTTTGAGATACCTCAAGATTCTCTCAACCAAGTTCCAATGATAAACTGTGGGCACTTGCATGTGTTGACTCACCTGGTTCACAGCAAAACAGATATCAGGTCTAGTATAAGTTAAGTAAATTAACTTACCCACAAGTCTTTTATATTGTAAGACGTCATGAAATGGTCTTTCATCCTTCTCCCCTTTTCTAGCGATCTTGTAACCAGCTTCAAGTGGTGTCTTAGCCGGTTTTGCTCCGAGCTTTCCTGTAAGTTTCAAGAGATCAAGTGTGTATTTCCTTTGTGAGAGAAACAAGCCCTCCTTGGATCTACACACTTCTATGCCTAAAAAATACTTTAGCTCACCAAGATCCTTAATATCGAAAGCAGAATGGAGAGAGAGTTTAATAGCTTGAATACCTGCCTTGTTACTTCCTGAAATGATCAAATCATCAACATAAACCAAGACCACAACAATACCTTGATCGTTTTGGAGAGTAAACAAGGTGTGATCCGCCTCAGATTTCTTGAAGCCATTCGCCTTGAGGGTTGAGCTTAGTTTATGATACCAAGCTCGGGGAGATTTCTTGAGGTCATAGATTGCTTTACAGAGTCTAAGCACTTTCCCGTCGGGTATGGAATCCTCAAGTACAGGTGGTGGAGTCATGTAGACTTCTTCTTCTAGTTCTCCTTAGAGGAAAGCATTCTTGACATCCATTTGCCAAAGTTCCCAATCAAGATTTGTAGCTAAAGAGAGAACGACCATCACCGTGTGTTGCTTGGCCACGAGAGCAAAAGTATCCGTGTAATCATCTCCATAGATTTGGGTAAATCCTCTCGCAACTAGCCTGGCCTTGTACCTCTCAATATCCCCATTGCTCTTATACTTGATGGTGAAAACCCATTTGGAACTCACACACTTCTTTCCTTGCGGAAGATCCTCAACATCCCAAGTATGGTTTTGAACCATACCTCCTACTTCATCATCTACAGCTGCTGTCCATTCTTTTTGTTTCTTAGTTTCCTCGTAGCTTTGAGGAATGTACTCCATGTCAATTTTGCCAAGGAAGGCTTGATGATCAGCTGGTAAGATGTCTAGAGAGCACACTACCTGAATAGGGTGAGCAACCGCTTGCCCATTGTAGCAAAACCGTTTGTTGATCAAAATGGCCGGATCACTTTGGGATCTCTCACTTCTTCGGAGAACAGGTGAGACATGATCATCATCGATTTTGTCATGTTCTTCTTGAGGAGCTTCAGCTTCAACGGAAGACTCTACAGTTCGTTCTGTAACCACTGTTGCCTCTTGAGTTGGAGTTGGTGCGGAATCATCGTGAGGTGTAGAAGTTGTGCCTGGATTCCCGAGGTGGTCAAGTATGAACTTAAGACTCATAGCTCGGTCTAAGGCGGAGTTAGGTAGATCCTTCAGGTTTTCCCAATCCTTTGTAACATAATACCCTATGTCTTCTAGGAATTTGACATCTCTAGATAAGTAGGTACGTCTGTTAACTGGATCAAAGCACTTGTATCCTTTCTAAGTAGTCGAATACCCTATGAACATACACTTGATACTCCTGGGTTCGAGTTTGGTCCGTAATTCACCTGGTAACAACACAAAGCACACACACCCAAATACTCTCAAATGGTTAACATTAGGTTTTGTGTTGTTTAATACCTGAAATGGTGAAGGGTCCTTTAAAACTCTTGTAGGGGTGCGATTGATCAAATAACATGCTGTCATTACAGCATCTCCCCAAAAATGTTTAGGCACATTTTTATGAAATAACATGGACCTTGCAACCTCCATTAGGTGTCTGTTTTTTCGCTCTGCCACTCCGTTTTGTTGCGGTATGTAGGGACAGCTTGTTTGATGTATGATTCCACATTTGGCTAAATGCTCCCTGAATATGTGACTTGTATATTCGCCTCCATTATCTGTTCTAAAGATTTTAATCTTGGCATTGAACTGGTTAGTCACATAATTCTGAAAATTAAGAAAAGCCTCAAACACACGATCCTTCGAGGTGAGCAATGTATGCCAAGTATATTTTGACTTTTCATCAATGAAGGTCACAAAATACTTGTTATTGTCTCTCGATGTACATGGTGAAGTCCACACATCAGAGTGAATAAAGTCAAAGCAATGATCATAAATCATACTAGACTTAGGAAAAACAGTTTTGCAATGTTTCCCAAAATACAAGCTTCACAACTCAAGTTATCAAAAGATACATCCGGTAAAATCAACTCAAGAGCCCGAGTATGACGATGTCCTAGTCTAGCATGCCAAATAACATTCAAGTCGCTAGCATTATTAGCAGAAAAAACGGAATTTAAAGAAACATCTTTATGAAGATCTGAGGTATCTTCAAGACCATATAGCTCGTCCTTGGTTCCTCCTTGTACGAACACCTTTCCGGTTTTAATATCCTGTAGCTTAACATCATTAGGACTAAAGATAGCAAGACAATCAAGATCATTTGTTGTTCTTTTCACCGAAAGAAGATTAGAGGTAAACTTAGGCATATAGAAGGCCTTAGACGGTTTACTAAACAAGTTCAAGTTTCCTATTCCTTCTATAGGCACTTTGTCTCCATTCGCTATACTAACATTCCCTGAGACTGGTCTAATGTTGCTAAGTAAATCCGGATTGCTAATCATATGGTGAGAGGCACCCGAGTCAACAACAAGAGAACTACTAGGTTGATGAGTATAGAGAGAGATACCCGAGTGAAGTTTGGAAGCTATGGACTGGAGAAGAGCCTCTAGATCTGATTTCTTGAGTGTGATGCTATCGTGAGAGGAGGTATCCACTATCGCCTTCTCATGAGAAGAGGTTGAGGCTACCATTGCCATCTTTTTATTTGTTGAGGTCTCGGCCGTTATTCCATTTTCACTCGCCATGTTTGCCTTTCTTGAATCCTTGAACTTGTTTGGTTTAAGGTGAGGATGTAGAATCCAACACCTATCTCTCACATGGCCCTTCCTCTTGCAATAATCACACATCAAATTTCTCCTATCTTCTTGTTTGTACACACCCTTGTTGGCCATTGGAAGAACTTCTTGTCTTCCACCAAAGAGACCAAATGAACCGTCTTCCTTTTGAAGTTGAGAGCATACCTCTTCAAGACTTGGAAGTGTCTTTGTCCTTAGAATATGCTTGATAAGGTCATTGTAAGTGGGGTTTAAGGTCAAAAGCAATCTGAATACCTTATCATGCTCTCTCCTTTCATTAAGGATAGTTGGATCCAAAGTGCTCGGCCTTAGCATCTCAAGTTCAGCCCATAAAAATCTAAACTTTTCAAAATGCTTTTTAAAATCCATATCTTCTTGGCTAAGATGGTTGATCGCCTTCTTCACTTCAAAGACCCTAGTAAAGTTAGAAACATCTCCGTAAACTATTTTTAGAGTGTCCCATAACTCTTTAGAGGTTTCACAGTATGAATAAGTTTCAAGTATGGAAGCTTCAAGAGACGTTTGAAGCGCTCCAAGAACATTCATATCTTCTTGAACCCATTTAGACTTCTCAGACATATCATTGAATTTCTCACCATCGGTAGCTTCGATGTGATTATTCCATAATCCACGGCCGCCTAAAATATTTTTAGCTGTTCTACACCATAGAAGATAGTTATCTCCTTTGAGGATAACAGGGAAAATCAATGCATATTTGTTATCCATTGATTTTTTTTTTGTTTTTTTGTTTTTTTTGTTTTTTTAAACTGTTTAATCCCGATACGAGACAGCCATTGTCGCGTACCAAAGATGAACTGTAGACGTGAATGTGAATTGGGTTGGATCTTCGCTGGATCTTGCCAGATCTTGGTGGATCTTCGTCGCCGTTGTCAGATCTTCGCTGCCGTCGACACTAAGCTTGATCAGTGATGAAGAATAGCCAGATCTATTAGAGAAAGAGGTTAATCGCTGGATCGAAGAAGATGGTGACTCGCCAGATCTATCCTTAAGACAAAGTAGAATTCGCTCTCTATCGTTGGATCTTCTCCGTTTGAAGATTCCTCCGCTGGATCTTCGCCGTTGTTGGTCTTGAAGTTTGAAGCAAGTTTGAAGCAAGTTTGAAGCAAGTTTGAAGCAATCTTGTTGATCCGAAGGAGCCACCGTAGTGGAATGATCCGGAGGAGCCGCCGCAGAGGAAGCAGAATGGAGATTCAAGAGAAATGAAGAAGAAGTTAGATTTGATTAATGTTAGATTAACAAACTGAGCATCGTAATTCTCATTGCTCTGATACCATGAAGAAAATATGATGAAACGAAGCAGAGTATATAATTGAATAGGAAGAATAGAAGACTTAGTCTTATTTTATTTAGCTTAAGCATTCTCATAATAGAGTAAGTTTCCCTTTTATAATAGGTAGAGAAAGAGATAAAAAATGAATATTAGCTGTCATCCTTTATATTAATACTATCCACACTTGCTTTGAGGGCAGATTATGTGGATGAATTGATGAGAAAATCATAGAGTTGCCTTCTTTCTAGATGGTGTAGGTGGGTGACCTGTAAGAGGAGCTACACGATCGTAGTTTCTGCTTGAGGAGCAGCCATGAGGCTGAGAGAAGGATTGGTAATAACTCATCATGCCAGCAATTGCCAGATCGATGCTGAGAAATCGCATTCACAGAGAAGGAGGGCATGAGTATCTGAACCCGTAGAGCAGAGAACACAATCTGAAAAAACCGTCATCCCCCAGTTTCGAACTAGCAAGCAATTTTGATCCTAGACAGCGACCAACTTCTGTAGGAACTAGGAACTTGCTGTTCTTTCACCTGATGTTTCATCATATAATCTGATGATCTGTGTGCCTTGAGTCCATTGGTCCGAACATGGAGGCTCCCTCTCTTAGAATGATGCTACTAACTCTTATCACCCCAAGTATTTCATATTGAGTAGCATTTGATGACCCAACATGAAACTGTGGTTTGATTTTACCAGTTGGCTTCCTCCTCTTTCATCTGCATAAGCAGCTTCTCTAGAACCAAATGTATGCTTCGCCGATGAGCATGGGTTGTATCTCCTGATATAAACTCAGAAACAATATAATTAATCTCAATCAAGCTGCATCCAACCTCTTTCCTGGCTTCGTTCTATTAGAATAGGAAACCATATATTCTTTATGTAAATTAGGAAACACATGATTAGACTCCAACGGCTAATCATTCCTTATTATTCTGTATATATTCTTATCAATACAAGACACCAAACAACGATTGGAAACATATCATTAAACATGGTATCAGAGCATTTCACCTTCTAAAATCTATGTCGCTCTCTTCTTCTTCTTCCTCCTTCTCTGCAATTTTTTTTCTTTTCTTTTCCTCTTCTTCCATTCTCTCTCTCTCTCTCTCTCTCTCTCTCTCTCTCTCAAATTCTACTTCTCCTCCACCATCGCCGATGACTTTCTCTCCACTTCAAATCACGCCGTCGGTCTCATCGGCTCAAAACAATTCTACTTCATCCTCCTCTCCTCATGATAATTATCCATCTCAATCGACTCAAACGGCTAATCAACATGACTCTCCACAAAGGGCTGAAACTCCTCTTCTTCCTCCTCCTCCTCCTCCCCCTCCTCCTCCCCCTCCTCCTCCTCCTCCTTCTCCTCCTTCTGCACCAAACAATGTTCCATCTACAACGATGAGGACGCGTAGTCAAAACGGTATCTCTAAACGCAATGTAATTATTTCTCTTCATACTGATATTGTCTCTCCTCTTCCTATGTCTCACGTCCAAGCTGCACAAGACTCCAATTGGAGTTTCGCCATGAAAGACGAACACGGTGCACTGAAGGAAACAAATACATGGGACTTAGTCCCCCGGCCTCCTGACACTAATATTATTCGTTGCATGTGGTTTTTTCGACACAAGTTCAATGCAGATGGAACTCTTTCTCGCTACAAGGCTCGTCTTGTTGCAAACGAAAAATCCCAAGAAGTTGGCGTTGATTATGATGAAGCGTTTAGCCCCGTGGTTAAACCCGCAACAATACGAACAGTTCTTCACATCGCCCTAACTCGTGATTGGCCCGTTGATCAACTAGACGTCAAAAATGCGTTTCTTCATGGAAATCTCGAAGAAACAGTATACATGCATCAGCCCCCTGAGTTCGTTGATCCATCTAAACCAACCCATGTTTGTCTTCTCCGAAAATTTCTTTACGGTCTCAAGCAAGCACCTCGCGCTTGGTTTCAACGGTTTGCAAAATACGCCATAAAAATCGGATTTATCAACAGTAAGAGTGACGCCTCTCTTTTTGTCCACCGTCGTGGCCAAGACATTGCTTACCTCCTTATATATGTTGATGATATTATTCTGACTGCCTCTTCCGATACTCTTCTCAGGTTCATCATTTCCTCTCTCAAATCTGAATTCTCTATGACCGATCTCGATTTACTTCACTATTTTTTGGGCATTTCTGTTTGTAGGGACGACAAAGGCATGCTCTTGAGTCAACAAAACTACACCGCAGACATTCTACACCGCGCAAACATGACCAACTGCAATCCTTGTACCACTCCCGTCGATACCAAGTCCAAACTTCACGCGGATGTTGGAGAACCAGTCAAAGACCCAACTCTCTACCGCAGCTTAGCCGGTGCCCTACAATACCTTACCATCACACGTCCCGACATAGCTTATGCAGTTCAACAAATATGCCTCTTCATGCATGACCCAAGGGAACCTCACTTCAATTCCATGAAACGCATTCTCCGTTATCTCAAGTCTTCCATCACTCAAGGATTGCATTTCTCCCGCTCCAACATCACCTCTCTTACGGCATACACATATGCTGACTGGACGGGCTGCCCCAGCACTCGAAGATCCACTTCTGGCTATTGCGTTTTCCTCGGAGATAATCTCATATCTTGGTCTTCAAAACGCCAACATACAATATCACGTTCTAACGCCGAAGCCGAATACCGAGACGTCGCCAATGCAGTAGCTGAGACTACCTGGATCCGCAACCTTATGCTCGAGCTTTATTGTCCCATCACTAAAGCAACGCTCGTCTATTGCGACAACATCAGTGCCATATACTTATCTACCAATCCAGTCAAACACCAACGCACAAAACACGTTGAACTAGACATTCTTTTTGTTCGGGAACGAGTTGCTCTAGGCCAGGTCCGTGTTCTTCACGCCCCCTCATCACACCAATATGCCGACATATTCACCAAAGGCCTTCCCTCATACTTATTTAATGACTTTAAAGCCAGTCTCAACGTCCGAAACTCCTGATGATGTGACTGAGGGAGGGTATTAGAATAGGAAACCATATATTCTTTATGTAAATTATGTAAATTAGGAAACACATGATTAGATTCCAACGGCTAATCATTCCTTATTATTCTGTATATATTCTTATCAATACAAGACACCAAGCAACGATTGGAAACATATCATTAAACACGTTCTTCCTCGTCATGTTTTTCACCATCCCAAAATCGTCCCATCTTTTATCTGCAGCGTACAAGTTCCTCGACAGAACAAAATTCCCATCATTCTGGGGCTCCAATTCGACTGCCTTCTTCAGAATTCTCTCAGCCCTTTCTATATTTTTGTATTGACCACACGCAGACAAGAATGGGCTTAGAATTATACCGTTTGGCTCAAAAGGCATGTTTGTTATCAAGTCCTCTGCTTCTTTTAGGTTCCCTGCCCTGCCTAGTAGATCAACCATACAACCATAGTGCTCAATTTTAGCAATCAGGCCAAATTCTCTCGTCACGTGGAACCACTTACTCCCTTCCTCCACTAATCCGCTATGGTTACAAGCTGAGAGAACCGCGAGCACTGTGACCTCATCTGGGTTTACTTCTTTCAGCATTGCCAAGAATAGATCCAAAGCTGCACGTGCATTCCCATTCATAGCATACCCATGTATCATAGCATTCCAAGACGCTACTTCTTTCTCTGGCATCTCATCAAAGATTATTTTCGCCTTCTTTATCTCCCCGCATTTCGAATACATATCAAGAATTGTCGTACACACTTTCACCTTCTTATCAAGCTTTTTCCTCTGTACAAAACAATGACACCATTCACCAAGACTGAGAGCACCCATGTCAGAAATAGCTGGTAGCACACTCAAAATAGTCACATCATCCGGATCTAGCGAGGTGGTTGCCTGCATTTCCTGAAACAATCTTATAGCTTCCTGAGGTTGCTTATTCTGACAGTATCCTCCTATCATTGTATTCCAAGAAACTAAGTTCCTTTCTGGCAAAGAATCAAACAAATGCCTAGCGGATTCTATGTCATTGTTGTTGCAGTAACCATGAATCATAGTGGTCCAAGTGATGACAGTTTTATAAGTCATCTCATCAAACAATCTTCTAGCAGAGGTCATATCACCAGATTTAAAATAACCATCCATCATTGCGTTACATATCACAACGTCCTTAACTTGAGGCATCTGATCAAAGAGCTTACTCGCCAAATCCAGCTCCCCACACCTAACATACCCACAGATTAAAGCCGAAAAAACTTCACTTCTTTGAGGCATTTCATCGAATAAATTCCTAGCACATCCCATCTTCCCAAATTTAGCATACATATCAACAACTCTAGTCGAAACATATATATCTGCACAAAACCCATATCTCCAAATCTGGCTATGCAACTGTAAACCTTGGTGTTAACACACACACACTCAAAGTACAGGACTTTGTCAAAGTCGTGAAAGTGAAATTTACTGAGCTTGATCACTTCTGTGTCTCTTGTGTTCACAAATGTTGTTTGATTTCCTTAGACTTAGACAAAGAGGTTGAATGGTTATGGTAAAATGTTTGAAGTTTTGGTGAGATATATATGCTGACATCATTTTGTTTTGCTTTTGTGTTCCTGCAAACGATTTCTTGTGATAGATTCTCTTAAATGTTGATATATAAATAGTTCACCAATATCCGTCCTTTTACAAGCTGTTGAAAGCCGAGAGTTCAGAGAAAGTGTTTCCTGGCACTAAAACAGTGGAAGAAGCTAAACTTTTTTTTCTTTCTTTGATTCTTAGCCATTAACTTCCGTGTAAGTTCTGTTTCAAAGATTTCACATTCTTACGTATGCAAATGTTTAGGAAGTTGTATAATATGGATCAAGAGAATTTCAATGGTGTTGGGGCAATCCATCTTACTAAATCAGTTGTTCATCGTTGTGTTGCTTTGGCTCACATACTGTCTGTGAGTCCAAGTTTTTTTCAGTCTTCTCCTCTGTGATTTATGATTCGTAACTTATGTTTCTTCGAACAAATATATTTAAAATTGCAGGGCTTGAGTTACACTGGCGTGCAGAGGCTTCTCGGTGTTTCTCACACAACTGGATCCATTTTTCATGCTCTGCCTCCTCCAAGATCGATTCTACTCTCTTCATTCATGCTTCCATATAAGCCAAAGGTACCACAAAAACTAAGATATAGTTTGAGATACATCGTAGTGAATTCTTTTGGGAATAGGTAAGCTGTGTTGTGTGACATAAAACTTAAAATCTTTCTTTTTCCCTATTGTTGAGATAAAAGGTTGTAGATTAAGCCATGGAGCTAGAGCATTAGCCAAGCACGTTGATCGAAGTAGCGATAGATTTTGGGGTGTTATTCAGGGAAATGGTAAGTCGCAAATTTGTGCAAGACACTGATGCATTTCCATATTTGAGTCTTCCTCTTGCTTTTTTCAGATTCAGATAAAAAATAGGCGTGCGATGGACATTATCAATCACTTCGTTGGCCATTGTTGCTGGATGCACATACATATCGTGCCACCTCACGGGGAAGTGTTCGAGATAAGAGTAGCTGAAGGCTATATGGAGCACGTTGGTCTTGAGATGGAACCAAAGTAGGGATAGCTATAACACTCGAAGAATATGTTTCAGACTTTATCTTTTCTTTGATCAAGAATTGTTTTACCAGGCCATCAGATTTTTGTTGAAAGTGTTCTGTTTCTGGTTCTTTTTTATGGCAGTTCATTGGATTTCTTGAGCCTTACATGGAGAATCGTCAATCCATGGCCTGGAAGCATTAAGAAGACCACACCTGAAAAACAAATCTGTGTTTATAGGACTTAGTGGACTTTCTCTTGTAGCTGAATCGTTTTTTCTAGAATTTGTAATGTTTTCTTTTCTTGTGACAAAAGAAAAAACCAATTTCTTTTTTTTCTGAGTAAATGATTTTGTGGGTTGATCTTGTTATGATTTTGTGGTTGATCTTGTTATGATATTGGGTATGAAAGGAGTGAAACGAAAAATAAAGGGGCTACAATGTAATAAAGTGCTGCAACAAAAACTCGAACCGAACCGGATATTGGGCAAATCAGTTCGGGTTCAGTTATTGACCAAAAACCGATCGGCAGGATTAATAATTAGATTCGGTTAGTGCTTCGGTTCGGCACGGTTAACCGAAATTAAAAAAAAAAAAAAACCTAATTTCTACGCTCGTCACCATCTCTTTCCTTTCACTGCCAGTCAACTGTGTGATGGTGGTTTCTTCAAGCTCTATGCCCAAAAACAAGTGCTTTCTTCAAGCGTGACCCTTCGTTTCAGTTTCAAGCGTGACCCGATAAAAAGATGCTAACAACTCTTCCTTCAAGCTTTCATTAAGCGTGACCCCAGAAATCGATGCTTCACGCTAGATCCTTGCCGGAAATCGATGCTTAACGCCAGATCCTCGCCGGAATTCGGTTCAGTCGGCGGAATTCTTCGCAACCCGAAAACCCGAGAACCGACCCCAGCCGAACCGAACTCTTGCAGCTTCTTCCCCCACCGAAAAACCCGAAAACCCGTTTGACCCGATTAACTCGCAGGCTATTATTAAGAAAAGCCGTAAAACTGGGCGAACTGAAAAGAGAATTAAAGTGTGAGAAATTGATAAGTATATGATTGGGCCTGAAGCCCAATATGAAAATTGTTTTATACATGGGCCAGAGGATAAAACTGGAAATTCAGATATGCGGTTTCTTCTTGTATACTCACGAATGCACATGCTATTATATCCTCGCGAGTCGCGACGGTGAATTTGCTCGGGTCACTATGTGGAAGGCGGCTAGTTTCAACCAACAGATCCGACAATGGTAGTTGTCTCTCAGTCCTTCGTTTTTCATCTCGGATGCCGTCGTTGATTTGGTTTCCGTAGCTCGTTTGCAATCATTCTTAGTGTAGCATAGTTTGCTCATGTGTCTTGAAATTTTCTCAAAATGATCGATTTTTGTTTCATTTCAGCTTTTGATTATTGCTTGTTACGTAGGCTAGGATCCATAGAAACTTGTAGGTTTCAATGAAATTAATCTGTTCGTAGAATTTTGCATTTATGTGTCCAGTACTAGAGGTTTGATTTCTGGTAGTATAATTTCTTAATGTCGTTTGATGTATTGAGCTCGTGTCTGATTATTATTATTATGGTGTGGATTTTGTTTTGATTGATCTGGAAATTTTAAGCTTATATTGAAAATCAAATGTGTTTGATAATTTTAGAAGTTTGATGATTGATTGATTGATAAATGTTGCAGCCTAAGCAAATCGACGAGATCAAGGACAGATGCACGATCTGTGAAGATCAAGAGAAGCAACGATATTGTCAAGTTTAAGGTCAGATGCTCCAAAGTACCTCTACAAGCTTTGCTTTCTTTGACCAAGAGTAAGCCGACAAGCTTAAGCAGTCTCTTCCTCCAGGTTTATATAATCTAAACTCTGCTCAGTTTTTTATTGTTCTACACTGCACAAATTCTCACATTTTGGATCATTTGAAAACTTGAAACAATGTTGGATTTTGGCATATGTGAATTCTGAGTTATGGACTCTGTTGTACCTTTTCAGGTTTGCGTGTACAAGACCTTTGAAGATTTGAAGCAAAGTTTCTGCAGATGGAATTTTCTCAGGAGAATTTATTTTCTCTTTTTCCAGTTTGAGTGTGTTTTGAATTGAAGTATCATCAACAATTTTAACATTATTTATTTTATGAGAACAAAAAATATCTAATGAAGAAAAGAAAAGAAGAAAATCTAAAATTACATTTTATACTGCCTTTTTTAATAATTATCTAAATGCCGCAGAAAAAAAAAGTGTCACGTCGAAGGGTTCAAAAACGTCGACCCACTCTGCTTCCGGGATCACAAGGTGTAAAGTTCTCAATTATCTTGTTATCACATTTAGTTTCCGTATGATGGGTACATGACTGGTACCAAGGGGACTATTACAAATACTGCAAAGAAGGTTATCCAACAGAATACCCAGAGATCTCCCATCGAAGCAGCAGCCCATGCAAGTATGAAACAGACAAACAAGTCATTTTGGACTCCCATATACTGGTTCCTAGATCTGTCATAAGAGCTAGTTCAATGAAGTAAACAAACCGCATGATCAAAAAACCATACATGTCATAAAAATCTGGTGGATAGTTTAAGTTGGAAACATTTGGAAGATTCTCTTACCTTTGATTTCCTTACGGAGATACTCGCCAACACTTCTTGGTTGAATCCAATCCTAAAAATCATAAGATAGGTAAGACGACAAGTTCATTATATTTCTAATAACTACACTTGATGAGCTGTAAATATATAGTCCTTTCGTTTCATAAAAAGTGTCATTTTGACACATTTCATACAAATTAAGAAAGCCTTGAATTGTACATGTATACTCATATTTAATAAGTGATAAATGAATTAAATTCAATGAAAAGTAGTTTTGGGTTAGGGGTAAATTAGAAAACAGTGTAAAAAATCACATTGGAAATGTAGAATGACACATACGTAGGAGATTCTGTTGAGGTATGATTTCACAAAGATAAATTTCTCGAATGAAACTCTTTGTAAAACAAATGGAGTAAATTATTACCGTTGTTTCTGTTTCGGGGTGGAGGCAAGTGATTCCAGTCCTTAACTCCACTTGTTGAGCCGGAAGTGGGACCAAGTTCTCATAGTAAGGAGATATAACACAAATGTCATCAGGGAGGCTTTGGAGTTTGTCTGTCTCTGAAATATACTTGAACAAGTAGTTGGCATTGTCACAAAAGACAACATCCCCTTGCTTAGAGAGAGTCACGGGTGTGAAGGACCTAGACTCCACCATACCAAGAGAAGCTACACTAATGGAGTGAGTCTTGCTCCATGTTTCTTTTGGTCCATCCATACTCCATATCTCTAGCTCGTATTTGTGAAGAGGATGGGAAACGGGCATGGCTATGGCAAGACGATCCCTAATGTTGACAATCTGTGCTTCAAACATGATGCCCTTGGGAAGAGGCGGACGTGGGACATCATGGAACTCTTCCGTGATCCAAGGCTAGTATCGTGTAGATTGAACCGCTGACATGAATTCGTAACCAGTAGATTGATCCGTTGACACACGCAGATTTTCTTCCGATATCAACCTTGTAACTACTTGGTTTCCAAAGTTTCCGCCATTCACCAGTGTTGACATCAAGGATATCGCAATAGTTAGGATCACGGAAGAAACTCACTACTTTATAGCTACCCTTAACGCTGTCTCTACCGAATCCCATCGCACAATATCCCGGGAAATAAGTCGTCCATGATTCTGAAAATTTGATATAATAGTTTTATATCGACCATGATCCTACAAAGAAAAAAAAAAGTTTTGACTCACAAATAAAAATAGATTGTACCTTCCCGAAACGTAGTGGAGTTTGGGCGGGGATTCAAGAGAAAGGGGCAATGGGATCGCCGGAGTTGACCCGTGGAGGGGTTCAAAACGTTGACCAACTCTGCTTCGGGGTAACAGACCAAACCATCGTAACTCATCGACGGAGGTGTCGCGTCGCAGTGCAAATAGACAAACTCTTGCACTGCGTCGTAGGCCAGGAGGATGTTCCTGCCAGATTTTGCAAGACTGAGATGTCTCTCTACGAACCACTTTGATTCCAGTATCGATTTCCATTCTTTCGACACGCTTATGAATCTGCCCAGAGATTTCAGGGGAAGCCTAAGGAATAATTCTTTAAGAACATGGGCATTCAAATATATCGAATTAGGGTTTTCTTCTTCCATCAAGTTTGTTCTCATCTTTCGATAGGTTTCTTTCGATAACTACAGATCCGATGTACAAGTACGCTTGAGCTTTTCCTTAATACTTTACGATTGGGCTTTTTCAATTACTTTTTTTTTTAATCGATCAGGTATATTTTTAAATATAAAAATATGAAAATCAATATTCGTCAAAAATTTTGAAAAAGATATATGAATAACTAAATAATAAAAGTAAACCTAATCCAAATAGAAATAAGAAAAACTAATAAAGATTTCGAAATATGTGACGTTTTTTTTTGTTTGGAAACCAATTAATAATTAATAAAAATAAATAAGAGACAAACAATTGTAGTTCGCTAGGCTTCTTTTTCTTTATTAGTGGATGATCTTAAATCACCATTTTTAATATTATTTTATTTATTGAAGATGAAGATTTTGGAATATTTCGGTATTTGGATTAAGAAACTGTATCATAAAAGTCTGTACGCTGACGTGGACGTGTAAACTGACATGGCAAAGTTAGAAACGATAGTGTGATGCGTCAAAGATATGGTAGCGTATTTGACAAAGTAGTTGAAAGTAAAAGTAGTTAAAGACGTGAGTTGTTATAGAATTCACAAAATATTCTTTACAAAAACTTAATGAAAGAATAAATTTGATGAGCAAGTTTATTCGTTTTGTTGTAATTTGTCGAGATCTTTAGCAGTAGAATTTTCGTGTTATATATAATTTAGACTGGACTCGAGCTGCAACTAACGCTCTATAACTATAATGGTAAGATTTATAACTTCGAAGATATAACGATATAAAGCTAAGAAGATGAGTGTTCCTTAACTCTCTTTGTGATTCACGTATGGGTGAGTAGGATTAAAGTAGAGTTAGACTTGTCTTGATTTTTTCAAAGTCAATTTATTGGAGTATAATAAGTTGAGAAACATTTGAGATAAGTAGATCTAAAAGATTACTTAATTGTCAATAAAATCAAGTAGAAAAACATTGGACTTGGCGTGTTCCTAAGTCAGAACTCTGTTATGTTGTCCCCTATACCTTTACAATTGGTACCAGAGCATATACCTACTAAAGGATTTGTTTTTATCCTTCAAACAAGTAAGATCTTGTGACAAGGTATGGAGATCCGGAAGGTACAAATGAGAACAAAGGTCTAAAATAAAACTGAGTCAAGCTAAAATTTAGTGAGAAAAAACTAAAAATTTTGAAACAGATTCAAGCTCAATCTCCCCCATCGTCCGCAGAATCAGACACATCTACCCCTGCTTGAGTGCATAACTAAGTTAAAAACACATTCTGAGATAAAAAAAAAAAAAACAAAAAATCAGAGAAACAATGTGCTGAGTGTGAGGGTGTTGGTCATCTCAAGTTTGAATGTCCGACGACCAAGAGGAGAGAAGCTTGCTGAATACGAGTGTAAAGGTTATGATCATATAAAGGTTGCATGTCTTGGAATAACTAGTAAAAAAGAGAAATCTTACGTGACATGGAATGAACTTGATGAAGAAGAGATTCTCAATAGTTTTGTTGCATATTTGGGTATCACTGAAAAGGGATAATAGGGATTTGCCTCAAATGCTCAAGTTGATGAGGATCAAGACTCTGAATCAGAGGAAGAGGAACATGATTTAACACAAAACAAAAATTGCTGTTCTGATCGAAAAGCTAATTTTGAGAAAAAAAATCAGTCACTCATCACCAAGAAGAGAGACTTGTTGAGCAAAATCTCTATTCTGGAAAGAGATCTAGACCTGGAATCAAAGAAAGAAGAACCAAAATAGACATCAACAATGATAATGCAAGTAACACAGAAAAAAAATATATATATATTAAACAAAGCAGTCCTATGTTTATTCCACAAAAGTTTCATGTAACTTATATAAAAATGCAGACTAAAATGCTTCAGTTTTAACTCAGATAAAACCGCAGAAATGTAAGATAAACGACAGAGAGCACATGCTTTATCATATGCTAACAAGAAAGGATCAGAGAAGTATTTCAATAAAGCTTATGCTCCTTCAACTCAGTAATCAAGTAAGGGTGAAGATAGAGATGATTAACTTGAAGATTATGATGGTGAGTAGAGCTAGTTTCAAGGCCCCTGTCCAGCCGGAGTATCTGAAGATTGTTGTTGCTGCTTCTGTTGTATCTGGAGAAGAAGGTTTTTGGCAAACTGTAGTGTTGAATGGTATCGCTAGTTCTTATCCACCTCCCCATCTGTTGTACCTTGACCAACCCCACAGAGCATAGGCTGCAACTGTGGTGTTTGGCTTTGTGGCTCTAAGTTTCCCTTGTCAGCTTGGTGGTTGCATCGCAGCTTGAAATTGGGAAGGATTTAAGTTATGCGCCTGATTTATTGTTACGCCATGATAATTAGCTTGCTGATAGCTTGGAACTGGACCATATATTTGGTTTGGCATGGTTGGTATTGTTGTGTCATGGGCAGAGAAACAAGATGATATGACGAACCCTGAATGTACATGGCATAATTATTATGAGGCATATTTGGTAACAGAGACAGCTGAGGGATGCTAACAGACTGGCCTTGGTATTGCATGTTGCCATGGACCATTCCACTAGAGCAATTGAGGTTGTTTGAAGCTGGAGTGTAACGCAGAGGAGGAGGAGGTAGTTGTCCGGCTTGGGTGTATTGATTTCGATATTGTTAGAACTACTGATTTGACGGTGCTTCTCCATTGTACAGTCTATTGGATTAAGGTACTGTGGAAAAACTATTGAAGTGCCTGACACAGGTTGGTGACTTTCGGGGGCAGCAGGTTGAGAAGATTCAAGGAGAAAAGATGCCTGAGTGGCTAAAAGCTCCAGAGTTAAACTAACCCCAGCTTGAGGCACTGTATTGTTAGCTATCAAATGTTCTTGTGCACCCATATTGTAATTTTCCCTCGGAGGATATAAATTGTGACTGGCATTGGCAAGTGAATCCCGGGCTTGATCCGTATAAAGCAGAGGATTGAAATAAGATTCTTGTCTGTATGATGCTGCAACAAGAATGGCTGGCGGAGGCAAGAACAACACCATAAAGCCGTTCTAGATCGGACACTTTGAATACATCAGTTAAGAAACCTGATGAAGGCACCATGAATAAAGTTGTTCCATCATCTAATTTGGCAACACCCGCCCATTTCGGAATTAGGTTCAAATTAATCAATATTTGAATAGATTTATAATTCACATGCCCTAAACGTTCATGCCAAATGTCAAAAGACTCAACCAAATAAGCAATAAGGTTTTTCTCATTTATTGAAACATTGGTTACAACAATTTTGGGAAGGACTGTCATAACATTCATCTTAACCAGTCCACCCTGAACATACCCCATGCCCACAAACACCTCATGCTTCTTAAGCACAAGTTTGCCAGACTTGAAAGTGATGGAAAATCCGGCCTTGCTCATAAGCGTACCAGAAATCAAATTCTTCCTCATGTCTGGCACATGTTTCACGTTTTCAAGAGCAATCTCATGCTCCGAGGTCATCTTTAGCACAACTTTGCCACGACCTTCAATCTTAGATGAGCTGGTGTTACCCATGAATAACCGCTCTTCACTCTTGCATTTCTGATAAGTACTAAACAAGTCTTTATCAATGCATATGTGAGTGGTGGCACCTGTGTCGTATTACCATTCTTTTGGATTATCCTCAACCGCATTGACTTCTGTGACCATAACACACAAATTTCTTTTAGTCAAATTCGTTTAAAGTGGATTCCCATGTGGTAAACCAATCCCAAACTAAATTTGGGCTGTCGTCACATGACCCATTGCCATGAGAATCACCTCACACGGTTTCATTAACGATCAAAGCATCATTTTCTTGACCATCGATCAATATCGTCTTGTTATTATCGTTATTAGTCATACTCAAAATCGAATATTTAAAAAAAACAAATCGAATTAGGATACTAACAAAATACCAAAAAATAAAGTTCAATATATTATGCAATAATAAACAAATTAAATTGCATAAACGATCTGGTAATCTTGAAAACAAAACTATAACCGATGAAAGAATAAACAAAGCAGTAGCAGATAGTGTTCCAAACTTTATGAATGGACAAAACACAGAACGTGACTTGTTAGATTAATAACCAAAGTCAAACCCAAACCGGTACAGCAAGATTCAATAAGAAACAAGCCTTTGACTAAACATGTCCATGAAAAACGAAGACAATCGTTTCCTCTTTTTCCAAACTTTTTTTTTTAACGAATCTATGACAAACTCAAAAAAGCAAGACAATTCACACACGCAAAGAAATATCAAATCTTATTATCAGAGTAATTCACACACGCAAAGAAGCAAGACAATTAGATTAAAACAGATTAATCCAAAAGATTCCTGCATTTTAGAAATTACATAACAAAAAAAACTAATCAACCCGATATGCAGCAATTTAATCAGAATAAATTGCAGAAATTAATTAAATCAATAATTTAAACGAAAAAATTAGAATAAATTGCAGAAAAAAATAATTAAAAAAAAATATTCGATCAGAAACGATCAATACTCCAAGTGTCCAACGCAAGTACAGTTTCCTGTTCTTAAGAAATTCATATAATCATATAAAGCGAATTGATTAAACTACTTAAACTAGGAACAATATATTAAATCATGAAGAAAAAAATCGGTAAATAAAACGTAGAAATGTGAAATAATTTATTACAGATAAAACGTATTGTGTCAATTAGAAACGAGAAAAAATAATACACTTCTTATCTTTTTAATCTCCTACTTTCTCTTTTGTCTTTAATTACAGTTTCATCTAGCATTTATATATCTCCTTGTTCGTCATCAAATGATTCGAATGTTCGATCTTAGAGATCATTCTAAGCTTGTTGGGTTAATTTTTACTCTCTCTCTCAATCATGTCTTTAATTTGTAATGTTATCTCACTTGTTTGTGATAACATGATCAAATGTTTTTTTCTTTTTGTTTTGCAGCTTCTTACAAATTTGTAATTAGATCTAATCAAGCTTTTGAGTTATTACCATTTTCAAATCATTGATCATATATATGACCATCTTCCATTTCCATATTCTTGGATACCCAGTGAATGTAGATAATTTTGGAAGCAAGTTTCTTGTATGTAGTATGTTTTCTTGTACTATCATATATATATTCAACTTTTGTGGAAAACATAATTCAGAACATGTTAAATATATATAGTTTAAGAAAACATATGACTGTTTTAGGTCATGAATGCTTGATTCAAAATTGAAATTATATATATAATAATTTTCATCGGTTAAAAATTTGCTGTTTTCTAACTTGTTGCAAAAAGACAAAAAAAAAATGCTTTAATAAACAAGCAAGTATATGCTGAAAAGAAAAAAAACACTATAAAAGTACATATATTACGAGTAGTCTAAATCGTATGTTTAAATTTATTTCAATGGCTAAAACTATAGTTACATATAAATTGTATATTGTAATGATTTTCATTTAGTCATTTGGTACTGTATTACCCAACCAACCGTCGTAACCTAGGACATATCTTTGAGTTTCCTTGATATGCACGGTAGCTTCGAACCGCAGACAAAACAAAAAGATGGAGGAAGATGAAGAAAACCCTAATTTGATCTACTTAGTTCCCAGCTACGTACTGGAAGAAAATTTCCTTGGGTTGCCCTTGAAATCCATCGTCAAATTCCTTCGTAGTATGATGAGAGAGGCGACCAACGAAGAGCAGTAAGGATCTCAACAGCTTTCGGATCACCAGAAGGATCATCTTTTCCAAAACAAACCAAATCAATGGATGTTACAATTCAGAAACTAAACGATAAAAGTGGAAAGAGAAACAAAGAGAAAGAGGGATTACATAAGCCGGCGTTATAACAGAGGAGAGCTCGACGGACGCCGTATCATGTCGAGCAACGTCGGCTTGAATCGGATGATACGCGTAGAACACTTTGTTCACGTAGGTTTTAAATAGAATCCGTGTCGTTTTCTATCTCTGAATTTAAAAAATACATGCCGTTTTCCCCTTTAACGGAAACAGTATATAAGCGCAGCCTTCATAACAATACTACAATCAAATTCTATTATTATTGATTATTTTATTTCTCTCCCTGAAACCTCCAACTTTTTTGTTCCCCCTTTTAATATTTTCTCGGAAAACGATGGAGAGAAAAGATGGCAAAAAAAATCATGCGCCGTCGCCGAATCATGAAGCATCGGGACTGAGGACTTCTCAACCTGGGAAAACACAAACGGTAATTAAATTCGATTTCTGCAATTGTTTGTTTGATAAAGAATAAGTTTCTTCACTTTCTTTAGGTTTCTCGAGAAAGCTTTAAATGCGTTTGTTATTACTCTTCACTTTCATGTGTGTTTTCCGAGTATACGATCGAGAAGAAGAAGTTTCATTCACTTTCTCTCTGTTTCCCGAAATTTTTTTGTTATTTATGTGTTTGTTTGTTAAATTAAAGAAGACGATGCTCTACATTAAATCATCTTCACTTTCCTGTGTTTTCCCGAGAAAGTATTAAACTGGAAAAAGCTGCGAGATTTGAATGAACATTTTTTTTTTTTGATATGGTAGATTAATTTGATTTTATTTTCTTTTCCTTGACGCCATTCTTGTGTTTTTTTCTTTTGCGATTTGATTATTTTCGTTTCTTTTTTTATTTTCCTTCGTCTCCAACTCGTGTTGATTGATTCTTTGACCATATCGACTTATTGAGAATCGTTCGATAAAATGCATTAGTTTGCCCTAGTCCGATATTTTGGTTTCTTGCTTTATTTCTTGTCACTCTTTCTTTATTTTTTCTTCTTATTTTATGATTTTTTTAATGTAGCAATCTGTGTTATAAAAAAAATACACTTTCTTTATTTACCGTAAAATTCATATATTTATAAAAACGTCGGTTTTAAATAGAATCTGTGTCGTTTTCATCTCTGAATTTAAAAATACATGCCGTTTTCCCTTTTTCAAAACAAAGCACTGCGTTTCTCTAAATAAAGCCCTTAAGACTGATAACAGTAACAATATATAACAATACTATCATCAAGTTCTATTATTATCAATTATTTAGTTTCTCTCCCTGAAAGCTCCAACCTTTTTGTTCCCCCTTTTGATATTTTCTCGGAAAACGATGGAGAGAAAAGATGTCAGAAAAAATCATGCGCCATCGCCGAATCATGAAGCATCAGGACGGAGGACTTCTCAACTTGGGAAAACACAAACGGTAATTAAATTCAATTTCTGCAATTGTTTTTTTGATAAAGAAGAAGTTTCCTCACTTTCTTTAGGTTTCTCGAGAAAACTTTAAATGCGTTCGTTATTACTCTTCACTTTCCTGTGAGTATTCCGAGTATACGATCGAGAAGAAGAAGTTTCATTCACTTTTTCTCGGTTTCCCGATAAATTTTTGTTATTTATGTGTTTGTTTGCTAAATTAAAGAAGACGATGCTCTACATTAAATCATCTTCACTTTCCTGTGTTTTCCCGAGAATGTATTAAATTGGAAAAGGCTGCAGGATTTGAATTTTTTTTTTTTTTATATGCTAGATTAATTTGATTTTATTTTCTTTTCCTTGACGCCATTCTCGTGTTGATTGATTCTTTGACCATATCGACTTATTGAGAATCGTTCGATAAAAGGCATTAGTTTGCCCTAGTTCGTTATTTTGGTTTCTTGCTTTATTTCTTCTCACTCTTTCTTTATTTTTTCTTTTTATTTTATGATTTTTTAATGCAGCAAACCACAGTGCGTTGGAGCAAGATACGATTGGTGGCTAAAAGTTTAAATGTGGTTAAAAAGTTGTATTTAAAAAAAAAATTCTGAATGTTTCTTTACGTGAATTTTTCAAATGTTTTTTGTCGTTTTCTTTATGTAGGGATTTGGATCATATGTGATTTACAAGATCTGACGTCCCTCAAGGTAAAAACATATATACTTTATAAATCTTATATATATATATATATATAATAAATTATGTTATTTCTGTTAGAACTCATCGTTGAGGTTAGCGGTGTTTTACTGGGTTGTGGACACTATTCGATTCTGGATTTCAACGGTTTTGCACGATACGTACATTAGTTTCTCAAAAATACATTTTTTTGTTTAAAAAGAAGAAAGGCTTCAGGTTCGAACTCGGATCCTCTGTGAGGAGTGAGAGACTTGCGTTACTACTAAGGTTAACTTATGATTTCATATTTTCCAGTTTCTTCTTGTATTGGATATCTGATGAGGGTTTATGCTCCAACGTTAAGTTTTCTATTCAGGTAATGAAT
Source organism: Turritis glabra (assembly GCA_900406565.1). Classification (NCBI taxonomy): domain Eukaryota; kingdom Viridiplantae; phylum Streptophyta; class Magnoliopsida; order Brassicales; family Brassicaceae; genus Turritis; species Turritis glabra. The sequence goes on from OVBN01000025.1 coordinate 595,642, forward strand.
CTATTTTTAATATATATTATTTGACATATATATATATATTTACGTTGTAAAATTATTATTATTATTTTCAGCTGCATGGCTTGTGGGTTGTGGCTTTGGACGGCGGCAAAAGGATTGAGAAGATTTTTTCAATTCTTTTATTAATTAATTTTTTTTTCAGCTACTATTTTTTTGTTACATGTTCATCATTTCTTACTACTTTAGTTGCTGCAATTTTCATAGTTTCTCTTTCTGGAGAATCTTCTAAGCGAATTAAATTGAAAGTCAAATATTCTAGTATTAATGTTAAAAATTAAAATGGTCCCACAGTTTGACTTCCCTCATGCGAAAATCCCAAACTAACTCTCTAACTTTTCCCAACTAAAACTTCCAACTTTTTTAGTTCCCACTTAAAATCTCCAATTAGTTAATTTTATCCACATAAACCCTCAAATTGCGTAATTTGTGATCGAACTAAGATTGATTAACAGTAAACAATAACTCCGTTTAAAACACTAACCAGTCGTTAATGACATGTTTTTGCGGTTAATTTACTCGTCTAATAATTAATGCTTGCACGTGTAAAGAAAAAAAAAAGGGGAATAAGAAGATTAGGATCGATCCCTTTTTTCCATACTAGGGTTTATATTTTCTGGGTTTGACGAAAAGGGGATTTAGTAAATCAGCTCAAGAAATTTCGAACTACATGAAGAATCTAGTTGGAGAGTAAGGATGGAGTAAGTGAGCGGTTTCAATTTCTGTGTATTGCGATCTCTGGTGCGAGAGTTTTGAGTTCGATTTATGGGTTTGTGAGGGCATATAGTTTCGATTTATGGGTTATTGATAGTATAGAGTTTCGATTTCTGGTTTTTGTGAGACTGAGGGCTTGCAATTCAAAGTAACGAAGAAAGTAAAACTGAGGTAACAAATTAGTTTTTTCTCCACTTTTTCGTGTTATACTAAGAGATTTTCGCTGCATTTAGGGTATTCTTTTCATGTTTTTCTCTTATGATCTTTATCTACATTGAGGATCGAGATGTTAAATTCAATATCCACTTCGGCGGATCAATGGAGAAGAATGGTGAAACATATGATTTTGTTGGAGGGAGGAGTAAGTTTAAAGTTGTAGTTTGGAAAAATTTTGAGCTTGTGTGGAGTAAATTCGAAGAGTTTCTTACAGAGGAGAAAGTGAGCGCTTCAATTGAATTGATTTGGTTTAAATTACCAAGTGAGGGTATGGAGAAGCTTCAATATGCTTTTGAAAGTGGTGATGGAGACATGTATGCTTTTCTGAGAGATGATGGATAATTTGATGTGTATCAGAGAATGAGATTACAAATGGGATTGACAAAAAAAAGGGTGAAGAGAAAGCTATCGAGGTCGATGGGGAAGATGTTGTTGAAGATGTAGGAGATGCTTCAGCCGATGGTCGTTTCACATCTCTGTTTGAAGAAGCAGAGAATGTAGAACCACATAGGAAAGAAGAAGGCACAGAAACTGGAGTTGTTAGGGAAGAAGATGTCAGAGCAATGATTGTAAGGGAAGAAGATGATTCTGATTCAGATTATGATCCTGGAGCTGAGTCGTATCCTGATACTCCTGTTGAGACTGATGAAGAATGGTAGAGATTGAAAGAAAAACCTAAAAAGTCTATAATTAATTTCATGGGGATGATGATGAGGAGCCTTACCTTTGGTCAACCATCATATATTGGTGAATCAACTACATCGGTGTTTCCAGCTGTTTCAAGTGCCCCTCAACCATCAGTTTTATCCAAGCTACCACATGTACCTAGAAAGAGACAACCACTGATGGTAAATAAAAATGTTAAGATTCCTGCTGGTCGGGGAATACTACATTGTCCATATACAAACCGAGTGTTTGATGTTTGGGGACACATGCTAAGGACTTATCTGGTGAACGACCAGAAGGCTGATTAATGCTATGTTTGATCTTTCTTTTGTATGACTTATTTTTTCTGCATTGTCTCTATCTTTTGTAAGACCTTATGTCATGGTATTGATCTTTCTAACATTTTATGGCAGAATTCCTATTAGGTATGATGTCTTTAAACATGTTCCATTTATGCCTTTTATCTTTCAAAATGTAACTAACACACATGTGTGAAACTAAAACAAAGAAACTAACGGCAAAATCATGTTTTTAAACGGCTGTTTAATGTTTTAAAGTCGTTACCGTTGACTGTTAGTAAACTTTAGTTCGGGCACAAATTTAATGACTTGGAGGTTTATGTAGGTACAACTAGTTCGAGGTTTTAAATGGAAATTAAAAAAGTTGGAGGTTTTAGTTGGGAAAAGGTTTCTGACTTGGAGGTTTGTTTTGGGATTTTTCCATCCCTCATTGATGTTGTGGACTAATTGAACGTAACGTAGTGTATACACACAATATAATAAAGTAGAATTTTCACATCAATAGATAAAAAGAAAAGAATCTAACCTCACTAAGAAACCATGATCTTCGTGAGAGGTTTTATTTGCCCAATTCTGGAGTATAAACTTCTGCATCAAAATCACCACGATGCTTCCCAAGCTCATGTTGATCACCTTGACTACATCCTTTCATATGTTAGATACATTGTTTCGTATAAATTATAGCAATTGATTTGCTAAAAGTAAAGGAATTTTTGTTTTGTTTTATAGTAATCATCTTTGGACAGTAAAAAAGAATTACAACAAAGTTGGGACCTAATGGTGACGAACTGAAGAGACTGGAGTGTCTATAATCAATGTGATATTCTTCAATGAAATGAGGTATAATGAGATAATATTATAGAACCTTGTAATTGTGCACTATTGCGGATTATAGACAAGTATAGAACAAGTGACTGATATACAAAAAAATTATTTGGATTATGACATCCGCAAGCCCGAACACGATAGCTAAAATACACACGATTTATTGCCTTGTAAATATATAAACATCACAAGAAACACAATATGCTAGAACCATAATCAAGGAGAGTAGATATTTGCGCTACACTATACATGAGTCATGTAAATTCAAGTTTTAGAGAATGAGTAAGCACACAAAGGATTCATAGACAAAAGAAACATTTATGTGCACACGAGTATATCAAATTGTATACTTGAATGGATTTCGTTGCAAGACAGTTCATCGATTCAAGATTTTACAAATAGAAAACAGAGTAAAATGAAAACACTAGATAACATGTTTGTTGTTCTTATCTATGGATCTATGAAATCAATGAATATTACTAGATTAGGGAATTGTGAGTCTAATGATCAAAGATGAAGACATGCTTATGTTCTCTAATTCTCTAGAATCGAGGCTTACAAGAATAAGAAAACCCATAAATCTTTTGTTTTCATATCGAAGTAACTGAACACACGTTGATTCCAGCTTCACGAACATGCTCAAGAGTTTGAAGACGTTCGTCATAACCTCTAGTAGTAATCTGATGTTTGGGTAGTACTCCCTTGAAGTGTCAAGATTGTGGTGATGAGCAGTGAGGCGTGATGCAGCGCATCTTCTCTAATCAAACACGACTTGAGCTTTACGTGTTTGATCTATCTTTATTATTTTCGTTTGGGGCTTTTTACTTGGGCTTTGGTGTTGTTTCTTAATCACGTTTCTTTCTTTCCACGTTGTTGCTTCCTAGGGTTTTTAGCTCTTATTTAAGGATAACTCTATGGTACTTTGAACGCAGTTTTTGGATTAATAATAAAACAGAGAAGTTCTTCTCCTCTTAAGTCTTTGAATTCTCTCTTCTTTTGATCCATTGATACATAAGAACGAGAACTCTTAGCTACGAATCTGCTCTCTTTGAATCCATTGATATCAAGAGACCTTTTCGTATTTATCTCCCTGCATTAAGGCGCCAGCCTTCTTTAGCTCTAATGCTTGTTGTTTCTCAATCATGCCTAAGGTGCAGCAAACTTCTATCCTCATACCTCTGTTGTCCCAGAAAGTAACACTTAAATATATTTGACTTTACCATAAAAAAAATTTGACCTTTTCAGAGATTTTGCAACACTTAAATAATTAATGCGGACGGAGCAAGCTCTGATCTAGCGACTAGCGGAAGCTGAAATTGACCATATTACCCTCCGCTCTTTTATCCCTTAGATGAATCATATGGGCTTTTTTAATTAGGCCCATAGTTATATACTTTTGCTATTATTATCAAACATTCAAACACGTAACATCAAGGACTGATGAGCGATTACTATTTACGTCCAACATTGTTTCCCTTTTGAAAACCTGAAACGTTAGGTAACAGAAGCTCTGTTTTGTTTCCATTTTCATGAGCTTGTGTGTGTAGCCGGTGTACAGAATCTACCTTTAGTTTCGGACAAGATCTCAGGAACGCCTCTTCCTCGGAAAGTTACCTGTAAAAGCGTGTCCTCGGGAGTCGGGAAACATTTGGAGAATGGAATTGACAACAAACGGTGAGAGTGACACTGAATTTCTCCGGGACGGATGGAAGAAAATCGTCAAGGACGAGAATCTGACAGAGCCAGTGTTCTTGGTCTTCGAGTTTGATGGTTCTCGCGTATTCCACTTCTGCGTGTACGAGCACAGTTCGATGTGTAAAATGCTGATATCTCCTATGGAAAAAGAAGTGATTGAAGACGATGATGAAGATAGTACAAAAGGGTTTGATGAGTCGCCAAGAAGAAAAGAAATAGGTATCAAACAGACTCTGCCTTTTTTTAGGTTTATATGAGAATCAATGATGTCTTTGTAAGTGTTCTGTTTCAGAATCATTACAAGTAGGAGACGTTGGTATTTGAAGACGGACAGTCATAATTTCGATGAATATCTAGACAACGAATTGAATCCATCTTTTCCGGTTGATATGACTCAATATAGAACGGTAAAATAATGAAATGTGATTAGTTTTTATTTCAAATGACTATACGATTGGTCCATCAACTTGACATTCTGATTTTGCAGCGCATACCGGCTGTACTTATAAAGGACTACAACTTGGTTATTTTACGTGACAAGATTGGGAAATTTAAGAGAATCGTGGTTTGGAAGAAAAGATCCGTGTATCTTAATGGAATCATCAGTTTCATCCGAAGGAATCATGTGAATCGAGGTGATAAATTGGTATGAGAAATAAAGATGGTCGATGGTTATCACGGTCTGGTTCGTGAAATCAAGGTCCACATTATCAAAGGCTGATCGTATATTCAGATGGTGTTCTTCTATCTTATAGATGATTGAAATGTTTAAGGTTATTTATGTCGTTGTGTTGAACATGTTAGTTTCGCGTTTGTTTTGTTATGCATTTCACTACACCATTGTATATGGTCTCAGTGATGATTCACAAATGATAAGTTCCGTCGTGTTTTCAATTTGACTCCAACAAGCTTCTGAATGAAGTAGCAAGCAATCCTTTTTGGTTTGAGTGTTGAGATATATTTATCAAGAACGTAACTTACAACGTAAACTACCCATTTTGAGAACAAAAACAAAAGGGAACGAGACAATTTTTCAAATTACAATAGATGCGAAATACAACCGGAGTTTAAGGAGAGACGAGGAAGAGATCTTCTGCCGGGTAGGAGATGATCTATCCACACTTGCTTTGAGGGCAGATAATGTGGACGAATTTGATGAGAAATTCCTGGAGTTACGTTCTTTCCAGATGGTGTAGGTGGTGACCTGCAAGAGGAGCTACAGGATCGTAGTTTCTGCTTGACAAGCAGCCATGAGGCTGAGAGAAGGATTGGTAATGATTCTTCCTGCAAGCGATTGCCAGATAGATGTTGAGAAATCGCATTCAAAGAGAAGGTGGTATGAGTATCTGAACCCGTAGAGCAGAGAAGAAACCGTCATTCCCCAGCTTCGAACTAGCAAGCAATCTTGATCCTAGACAGCGACCAACTTCTGTTGCTGTAATTTGACCTTGGCTATCTGAGTCCATTGGTCTGAAGATGGAGGTTCCCTCTCTTAGAATGCTGCTACTAACTCTTATCGCCCCAAGTATTTCATATTGAGTAGCATTTGATGACCCAACATGAAACTGTGGTTTGCTTTCACCAGTTGGCTTCCTCCTCTTTCATGTGCATAAGCAGCTTCTCGAGAACCATATGTATGCTTCGTCGATGAGCATGGGTTGTATCTCCTGATATAAACTCAGAAACGATATAATTTATCTCAATCAAGCTACATCCAACCTCTTTCTTGGCTTCATTCTTCCTCATCATGTTTTTCACCATCCCAAAATCGTCCCATCTTTTATCTGCAGCGTACAAGTTCCTCAACAGAACATAATTCCCATCATTCTGGGGCTCCAATTCGACTGCCTTCTTCAGAATTCTCTCAGCCCTTTCTATATCTTTGTATTGACCACACGCAGACAAGAAAGAGCTTAGAATTATACCGTTTGGCTCAAAAGGCATGTTTGTAATCAAATCCTCTGCTTCTTTTAGGTTCCCTGCCCTTCCTAGTAGATCAACCATACAGCCATAGTGCTCGATTTTAGCATTCAGGCCAAATTCTTTCATCACGTGGAACCACTTTCTTCCTTCCTCCACTAATCCGCCATGGTTACAAGCTGAGAGAACTGCGAGCACTGTGACCTCATCTGGCTTTACTTCTTTCAGCATTGCCAAGAATAGATCCAAAGCTGCACGTGCATTCCCATTCAAAGCATACCCATGTATCATAGCATTCCAAGACGCTACTTCTTTCTCTGGCATCTCATCGAAGATTCTTTTCGCCTTCTCTATCTCCCCGCATTTTGAATACATATCAAGAATTGTTGTACACACTTGCACCTTCTTATCGAGCTTTTTCCTTTGCACAAAACAGTGACACCATTCACCCAGACTGAGAGCACCTGTGTCAGAAATAGCAGGTAGCACACTCAAAATAGTCACATCATCCGGATCTAGCGAGGTGGTTGCCTGCATTTCCTGAAACAATCTTATAGCTTCCTGAGGTTGTCTATTCTGACAATATCCTCCTATCATTGTGTTCCAAGAAACTAGGTTCCTTTCTGGCATAGCATCAAACAAATGCCTAGCGGATTCTATGTCGTTGTTGTTGCAGTAACCATGAATCATAGTGGTCCAAGTGATGACACTTTTAGTTGTCATCTCATCAAACAATCTTCTGGCAGAGGTGATGTCACCAGATTTAACATAACCATCCATCATTGCGTTATATATCACAACGTCCTTAACTTGAGGCATCTCATCAAAGAGCTTATTCGCCAAATCCAGCTCCCCACACCTAACATAGCCACAGATTAGAGCAGTCCAAGAAACCTCACTTCTCAGAGGCATTTCATCGAACACATTCCTCGCACATACCATCTCCCCAAATTTAGCATACATATCAACAACTCCAGTCGCAACATAGATATCTGCACAAAACCCAGATCTCCAAATTTGACTATGCAACTGAAAACCTTGGTAAACACACATACTCAAAGTGCAGGACTTGATCAAAGTCGTGAAAGTAAAATTGTCAGGAGCAAAACAAGCCTGCTCCTTTCTAAGATTTCTGTAAAGAGCAAACGAATCAGGATACTGACGCGTTTCGAGATAGGCCTTGATCATAGAGTTACAGAGGAAACTGTCTTCTCTGTGAGGCCTTTGATCGAACAACTTACGGGCATAACCAATCCCAACAACCGAAGAAGCACAAACCAAGAACTTGGTGAAGATTTGAACATTGGTCTCTATGGCGTGACGGAGCATGAAGGCATGAATCTGAAAAAGAGAGAATCTGCCATGTCGGTGACATTGTTGGAGAAGATTAAAGCATTTCCTCTCAGTCGGAAGCCATAGCTGTTGAGTCTCTCGCTCGTATAACATCATCTTCATTATTGCAACTACGAAGCTCAATGCTCAACTAAATTTTTGTAATAATTCATAATTTTAATTTAATATATTCTTAGTTTTTTTTTTTTTTTTGTATTAAAATCAAATCGAACCGAAATTAATTTCGGGTTTGTTTTGGTTTTAATGTTCATGCTAAATAATACAGAGCAAAACACTGTGCAGATGTTCGTTCGTTCATCCAACATTCATCAAACAAAGTACTGTAAAAACAAAGCATTAATGGAAAATAAAACAGAGATTTGAAGAAAACTCAGATTTGTGTTAGTTGTTGCTTTTAACATCATCTCATGCGTCAGTTTTGAGAAGTGGATGCAACAGACGCAGATGACTCCACTTTACCTTTAAGCGTCTGAACCTCTCTCATTCTATAAAAAATCACCAAAAATAAACAAGAAAATGTCAGATTACTATTCATCTTTAAAAAACTGAACACAAATGACACAACAAAACATCTCTCTCTCTCTCTCTCTCTCTCTCTCTCTCTCTCTCTCTCTCTCTCTCTCTCTCTTTGTTTTCTTACTTTGCAAGTTCAGCTCGCCTTATGGACTCATCAGCTATGAGATCCCTTGAACTGTTTCCAGGTGCTTCAAGCGGGTTACAGAGACCATGTATCGATCTTTGCTCAGTCGCCCAAGCAGCCACTCGTTGTGCTTGACCAAAGTCTCTCCTTCCTGTGAGTGCAACCCTCTGTTCAAACATCTGAGTCCATGCTTTGCCACTTAGACCATAACGAACAGCAAATTTGATAGGATCAAGCAACATGTAAGTTACTATGTTATATATCCAAATAACTCCAGTCCAACCCCATCCAATACTTCTTATCCCAGCAAATTTCCAATCTGCCATCGCTGATATTACCGATGCAATCTAATCCTATCCAAGATTGAGAACCGGTTATTTGAATATCGAAACTTACATATGAATGATGAAAGGAAGATAAATAATAAGGTAATTAGGGGAATATGTAAGTATATTAATTACCAGCTGAGCAACAAGGAAAGCAGATATGAGAAGATAACCAGGCACTACAAGAAAACAGAGAAAAGGCGATTGCAGTATTAGTTGTTTAGTAGTCGCCAAAACCTTATTTACAACTAATTAGCGTCTATTACATGTAGTCGTAAATCGTTAGTCGGTAAAACTAGTAGTCGTAAAATTAGTCGCTAAATAGCGACTAAGTTACGACTACATGTTGTAGTCGTAACAGTAGTCGTAAATTAGTCGTATATATTTACGACTATATAACGACTAGTTTACGATTAATCATATTGAAGAAAAGTAGTCGTATCGTAGTCGTATATTTTTGTCACGAATTAACGACTATGTTACGACGAAAGTGAATGAACTGATGTGGATATGCCTCAGTGTTCAAGAAAGCGTTCTAGGCGGCCGCTTAGGCGCCGCCTAGGCGCTAGACTCTCCTGAACCGTGGCGATTACTTTTTAATCCGCCTAGAAAATCAAAATATTATAATAATAAATTAATATAACATTTATTATTTATAAATTATAATAATTCATATATTATATCATAAAATCCTATGATCATAAATTAATATGAATTTTGTTAGTGTTATTGTTTATAAATTATGATATTTCATATATTTTGTTATATATATTCGATATATTGTTTTATTTTGTAAACGCTTAGACCGCTTAACTAAAAATCTAGGTTTCCGATTAGGCGGTCTAGGCACTAGGCGTTGGGACACCGCCCGCTTAGCGCCTAGCGCTTTCTTGAACACTGATATGCCTTAGTCGTAATTTAGTCATTAAACTTTTGCGACTAATTAGCGACTACGAGCTGACAAATTTGCCGACTGATTTAGCGACTAATTTAGTCGGTTAATATTATTGGTAGTTTAGCGACTAATTAGCAACTACGAGCTGACTAATTTAGCGACTGAATTAGCGACTAATATATTTTGTCACTGAATAGAGACTACGTAGCGACTACGTAGTGACTATATAGTGACTAATTAGCGACTATGTTGGATGACCAAAACAAAATATGGTATACGTTTGGTTTCTGATTTGTAATTTGATTCTAAACCTGTTTTGGGACGACTTTTTCCTTTAAACGATGCTATATATAAAAACAAAAATAGTAAAAATACATGAGTTTGACAAGTAAAAAATCTAAACACATCCAAGGTAGAAATCCAAAAACAAGTTCATGAGAGAGAGTGAGGGATAACAATTAAGTTCATGAGATAGAGTGAGGGGAAAGAAATCTAAAAACCATGAGTTGATTATGGAGCTGTTGCGGGAAGGTTGTCTGAGAGAGGATCTGTGGTTGTTGCATCTGCTGAATGAGTCGCCACGAAGTCTAGAAATGCCGGATCTGTCTGCCGTAGATACTTTTCCACCAAAAACAATTGGTTGATCTTGTCCTTTTGCTCAGCTACAACTTGGGCATTCGCTGCTTCTCGGGCAGCAACCTCAGCATTATACCTAGGTCGTTCAACAAATGACCAGCTCCTAGAACGAGTCACAAAGATCAATGCTTGGCTAATCGTGCTGAATTGAAGGTACACCGCCGAGGCCATCTGTTCATTCAGCTTTGCAGCCACTTCCTTGTCTTTCATATTGAAATGGTGTTGGTTGAAATCCCTCACATGGAATATTTTCTGCCAAGAACGAAAAGAAAGACATTGATATATATATATATATATATATATATATAGTTGAATAAAGAAAGCAAAGTTTGGAGTGAAATGAATGTTTTACAGTGAAGAAGTTGGTTTCATAGGCTGCCCAGAAAAACACAACGGTCATCAGCGCCAAGTAAGTTCCGAGGATCACACCGGTAGCGAAGATTTCCTTGAGTTTCCAACAATGTGGTGTTGGAGAAGGCTTGACCCTGACATGGGCTGTCCAGTTGGACATGGGCCAATTTGGGTTTAAGCCCATTTGGACATGGTCAGCCCATTTGGACATGGTCAGTCCATTTGACACCCCTAATTATAGTGCCTTTCAAATACAGAGGAATTTATTACAGTAGCAACAACAAACCAAACATGCATCCGACCACTTAAATCATGAACATGCTAACAGTGGCTAACCATCGTTAAGGATTGCAATTACAAGAACCATGAACGGAGGGAAATCAAATTTCCAAAAGACACATAGAAGCATGAAACCCATCTGATACAAGCCTGAAAAGTGTGAATATTAACAGAAAAAAAGTGTGCATCTTCTCCACTGGAAAGTAAATCGAAGCCTACCACAATACGTATAGTGATTGACACAGCATATATCTGCAATATGAAGGAAAATAATTCAGGATAAACCCACAAAGATTGTTCTTAAACTTTATTGGTAAGTTAATGAATTGCACCGTGTAATTCTTCATTCTTTGGAAAATTGCACGGCTAGTCAAGACAACACTAATGATAACATTAAGCCCTGGTTCTGTTAGGACAATATCAGAAGCACCACGAGCAGCATCAACAGCAATTCCAATATCAGCTATCTTCAAGGCAGGCGCATCATTCACTCCATCACCAGTCATACCACAAATGTGTTTTCTAGCTTGTAGTCTCTCTACAATCTCATACTTATGCTCTACAAGTAGAACAAAGAACTTTTTTCATTCCTGACATTGGTCTAAGATCATGAAAGTTAATGAGTTCATCAGTAAACCAAAACCTGGAAAGACTCCTGCAAAGCCATCTGCATTTTCAATGAGTTCATCAATGGGAATTGTTAATTCTACTTCGTTTCTACCAAACAAAGCAGAAGATGGATACATGTTTGTGCCCATTCCTAGTCTTCTTCCTGTTTCCTTGGCTATTGCAAGCTGATCACCTGCCATAATTTATATGAGTAAAGGAACCAAATATGGAGTATGAGCTAAGAAAATAAGACAAAAAATGTGTACCTGTGATCATTTTAACACTGACTCCAAGCTGAAGAGCTCTTTCAATTGTCAGAGCACTGTCACCGCGAGGAGGATCAAACAGAGGAAGAAGCGCTATGAATTCCCATGGACCACTGGGGCCTTCAACATCGCCATCTGGTATTTCCTATATTGAAATAAATGGATGTTTACATTCTAGTCAAAGGAAATATTTCATCTAGAACAAGTTCATTGTGGATAAACTATGTCACACCTGGTAGGCCAATCCAAGCGATCTTAGACCCCGTTTAGCAAACTCGTCGATAAACGAATGTACTCTGATCTTGATTTCTGATTTGTTGTGTACCATAGCCAAAATCTAGACAAAGAAAAGTTTGGCTAATAACAAAATTGGTATATTTAAAGGTTATGTTGTAATAGCTATAGTGAAAGTTAAAGACAAAGCTTATAAACCTCCTCATGTGCGCTTTTGCTCACGCGATGCATTTTGCCTTGTCCATCTAGATAGGTAAGTGATGTTCTTCTATTTTCTGGATTAAATGGAAGAAAATGGACTTCTTGAATTCCAGCACGTGCCTGAAGACAAGTATCCAAGCAATGCATTAGAAAAAAAATGTTTACAAGAAAGCAAAACTCTTCAAGATTCTTGATTAATTTAGTGTCCTTGAGTCTCAAAACCAAATACCTCTTGTGGATCTTCCAACATTGAAACACTTGCAGTATCGATTGCATCCTGGTTTTCTAAACGTGCAGCTCTAGCAGCCATAAGCACAGCCATATCCCTGTCAATTCCCTTCTCGAAAATCTACAACGTGCATGTATGTGTACATTATCATCCCAATTCCTAAGCTTACGTAAATGACAAGAAATGAGAATAGAAAGAACCTCGATCAGATTTTTGTCAACAGTAAGCTGGTTTAAGGTGAGTGTGCCTGTTTTATCACTGCAAAGAACATCCATTCCTGCCATTTCTTCAATTGCTGTCATCCTCTTTGTTATGACACCCTACAATTAATGTTTTAAAAGGTCACTATACAAATAGAAATAATCAAGAAAACAACAAAATATTCTGATACTAATTAATATGTCTTGAGAGTGGTGTAGACCTGCTGAGACAAGCAGTGCGCACCGATTGCCATTGTAACAGAAAGAACAGTAGGCATTGCAATGGAGATACCAACAATCAGTAAGACAAGAAGGTTATCGATACCAACACGGTACCCTCTTTTTTGGATATGGTATATAACAATAATTTCAATCACCATCCCAACTGCAATTGAGCATATACAAAAGTTCCCAATCGATGTCAAAACCTTCTGGAAGTGACCAATATGGATAGTATTATCCACAAGATGAGCTGCCTTTCCAAAGAAGGTATGAACACCAGTAGCGACTACAACTGCTTCTATTTCACCTTGCCGCAGGTTGAACCAGAGTACACTAAATTGCCAGTTTTTTTGTCATGGGAAGAGATTCTCCTATAAGTGTTGACTGCATTACACGATGTTTAGCCAAAAGTTAGTTCGAAGATTGCTATGTAGATAGGATGATCACTATTCTGACACTTAGAGAAGTAGAACTTGCCTGGTCAACTTTTATAGGGTCTCCTTCAAAAAGACGAGCATAGCTGGAATGATATCTCAAAGTCTGATACTAATTATATCTCTTGGAACCAACTCAGCTGCATCTATTTCATTCCATTTCCCATCACGGTGGACCTAAAAAGAGACATATAGGAAGAGACCTTTGCTCTAGGTGCCATGAGAGCCACAGCTGCATTTCCTGCATTGTTTTCTTCTATGAAACTAATAGTTGAGTTTATCACAAGTAAGACTACAATACCCACGAAATCAGGATAATCTGGTGGCTTGTCCTGAACAATTAATTAAGATGAATCAGTATCTAAAACTTATTTAGGCCAATCATTGATCATTACTAAGAAGAGGAAACAACAAACGTACTCCTCCATGTGCCATAGCAATGGCCATGATGGCAGAAGCTTCCATAACCCATGACAATGGATTCCACATAAATGTAGAGAAACCTCAATAGTGCTTAACACTAGCCCAAGACCGTAATGCCCAGAGAATTTCGAAAGAACCAAGATGAAAAAAACCCTCTAAGTATAATAGAAAATTTGGAAGAACAATTGGATAATACTTGAAAAACTTTAGAGAAACTTAGAGAACTTATGAAGAACACTCTTTACTTAAACTCTCTTTTTATTTCACTTCTTCAAGTTCTTGTACATGTTACAAATGAGGGGGTGAGGAGGTATTTATAGCCTCCAAAGATAGTTTACAAATGTTTCTAGATTATTCTACCATCATCTTTATAACTATTAAAATATCTAGATTTTTTCTTACAAACTTCTACATTATTCTACACAAATATCTAAGTGTTTATGTAATAGAATTCTCTAGAACACTTAAGAGGAGGTGATGATGAATCTTATGAATCTTCTAGAGAAATGTAGAGCTTAACTTTGGGTTTAGTAAACTCATAACTAAGAGTAACCCAAAATCAAGTTTAACTTCAATACTCCCCTTAAACTTGATTTTGTCAACCATCCCGAGCTTCAAACGAAGTGATTCGAATTGGCCTTTTGGTAGTGACTTGGTGAAGATGTCCGCAACGTTGTCCTCACTTCGAACTTCCAAGGCTTCAATTATCCCATCTAAAACCTTCTCCCTTATGAAGTGATGTTCTAACTCAATATGCTTTGTCCTTGCATGAAATACCGGATTGTTAGCCAACTTGATGGCACTTTGATTATCTCCGTAGATAGCCACCGGTTTATTTATGGGCTCAAACAAATCTTCAAGGAGTCTTCGAAGCCATATACACTCTTGAGCTGCGAGTGTCGAAGCTTTATACTCCGCTTCAGTGGTAGAAAGCGACATTGTTGCTTGCTTCTTACTACACCATGAGATGCTTGTGTCTCCACATAAGAACACATAACCCGAAGTTGATTTTCGGTCATCTAAATCTCCACCAAAGTCTGCATCTGTGAAACCATGGAGCGAAACCTTGGCATTGTACTTATACACCAGACCCATGCCAAGAGTTGTCTTCACATACTTTAATATCTTTTTTGCTGCTTCTAGATGTGGCTTCCTTGGTTCTTGCATAAACCGGCTTACAAGACCAACTGCGAAGGCAATATCAGGTCTTGTAATGGTTAAGTATAGAAGACTTCCTACAAGAGAACGATAAGGTCGGAGATTGGGTAGCAAGGATCCTTCATCGCGTCTAAGCTTTATGTTCACATCCATCGGAGTACTACGCGTCTTTCCTTCATGTACTCTGAATTTCTCAACAATTCTTCTTGCATAGCTTTGTTGACCGATGAATATTCTATCCTTTATTCTTTCAACCTCCAAACCAAGAAAGTTATTCACCTCACCCAGCTTCTTCATCTCGAACCTTACTGACATATCCTCTTGTAGACGAGCAATTTCTGCTCCATCATTACCAATAATTATCATATCATCCACGTAAAGAAGAACTACCACATGGACTCTTCCATTTTTCTTGAAGAATAAGCTTGGATCAGAGTTTGATGCCACATAACCGCAAAACTGAAGAAATTGTGCAAGTTTTCCATACCAGGCTCGTGGAGCTTTTTTTAGACCATACAAAGCCTTCTTGAGCTTGCACACATAATCAGGATGCTCTCGTGATTTGAAACCAAGTGGTTGCTCCATAAAAATATTCTTATCAAGTTCTCCGTATAGAAAAGCATTCTTCACGTCTAGTTGCCATAACTTCCAACCAAAACTTGCAGCTAAAGATAAGAGAGAGCGTACCGTAGTCATCTTTGCTACTGGGCTGAAAGTCTCATCATAATCTTCTCCATACTTCTGAGAAAATCTCCGAGCAACTAACCTTGCTTTAAATCTATCAATGCTTCCATCTGTCTTCCGTTTAATGCGATATACCCATTTGCAAGAAACGGGTTGAACATCCTTAGGTTTCAGAACCAAATCCCAAGTTTCATTCTTATTGAGAGCATTTATCTCCTCCGTCATTGCGGTCTCCCACTCATCAACTCCTTTTGCTTCATCATAAGATGATGGCTCATCTTCATCTAATGGAGCTGCAAAGTAGCATGAGTATGTTGTGACAAACTTGTCATCCCTGAATCGAGCAGGCCTAATAATATTTCTTTTAGGCCGTTGATTTTCCTTGGACCCTTGGTCTTCTTCCTCATCTTCCTCTTGGTTAGTGCTCCCCCTTTCACATTGCGTTTCATCTTCAGAATTTTTACTTTCACTTGGTACTTGAATAACTTCTTCATTGACCTTAGAGGAACATGTACCTTCTTGCTCAACCAAGACTTAAGGTGGTCCATAGTAAGATGTAACTTCATCAAAGACAACATCACGGGACACAGTGTACCTATGTGTCTCAGGATCCATACACCTCCATCCTTTTCTTTGTTCATCATACCCAACAAAGATGCACTTCTTTGCTTTTGCCTCTAGTTTGGTTCTCTGAGAATCGACCACATGGACGTAGCAGATTGATCCAAATATTCTGAGATGCTTCACCGTTGGTTTCTTCCCATGAACCATCTCATAAGGAGACTTCATATTATTTGGACTAAGTGGCATCCGATTGATCACATACGCTGCACATCTCATTCCTTCTGCCCATAAGGCTTTAGGCAAGTTCTTGTCATGTAGCCAGCTTCTACATGTCTCACTTAGATGCCTGATCTTTCTTTCTGCTACTCCATTTTGCTGAGGTGTATATGGACATGTAAATTCTCTCTTTATACCAAACTTTTGGCAAAATGAAAGAAACTCCTTTGACATAAACTCCCCTCCATTATCCGTCCTTAAGGTCTTGATCTTCCGACCTAACTCCCCTTCCACGGTAGCCTTGAATTCTTGAAATTTTGAGAATACTTCAGATTTTTCCTTCACAAAATATACCCAAGTGTACCGTGAGAAGTCATCAACGAACAACATGTAGTGATACCCGGAGTATGAGGGTGTTCTTGTCGGACCCATCAAATCACTATGGACCCTCTCCAATGGAACATTACACCTTGAGGTGGAGTAGTCAAATGGAAGCCGATGAGACTTTCCATATTGACATCCTTCACAAAGTGTGCCTTTATCTTGGATCTGCAACTTTGGGAGTCTGTTAACCAAGTTTTTATTCACCATAACCTTGAGCTTAGTCATATTTATATGACCAAGCCTAGCATGCCATATAAAGGCATTATCATTGGTACTCATCTTCTCCACATAAGAGTTTGAGGCCGATAAAACATACAAATCTTTAACCCGTGCTCCGGTGTGTACCATGTCTGCCTTTAACTCTTGAATATTCTTTAAGAATTTAACATCTCTTGGACCAAATAAAACATAGTTGTCTGAGTCTACCGCATTCACCACAGAGAGAAGATTCTTCCTTACACTAGGGACATGATAAACATTCTTGAGAGTGATTGGGCTTCCATCATCTCCTTTGATGATAACCGTTCCTTCTTTCTCAACGTGATGGATAGAATTATCTGCGGTAATAATAGATTCTTTTCCTTCATGGCGTTGAAGATTAGAAAATAATTTCTCGTCTCCGGTGATATGATGGCTACAACCAGAATCTACAATCCAATTATTCTCCAGCTTCTTAGGTGTAGATGTACTTGAAGATGCAGCCTCCATCGTGAAACATTTCCCCCAATCTTCATCTTCAATATGACCTTTTGATCCTGCCATGTTTGTTTCCTTTAGCTTGACTCGACAATCTTTTTTAAAATGCCCAAGTCTCCCACATCGGTAGCACTTGAATTTTTTCTTTTCCCCCATAGAAAATCCTTCACGTCCATTATTGTTTCTTGGACCACCATCATTGGATTTGGCTTTGAGGTTTTGTTGCCTTCGAGCTATAAAAGCGCTCCCCGAGTCATCATTAATTTTGACTCCTGCCATTTGCACGGCTAATGATTCTTGCGAAGCTAGTAAATTTTCAAACTCTTCTAAGGAAGGTTGTGTAGCCCATCCTTGAACTGAAGTCACAAACGGTGTATACTCGGATCGTAGACCTCGAATAATAAACCGTTTTAACCGAGCATCAGAAATTAATTCCTCCGGATTAAGGGTATTGATCTCAGAGCAAAGATTCTTTATCTTGATGAAAAACTCTGAGATTGAAGACTCCCCCTGCTTCGCATTCGCCAACTCATTTTCTAACAATTGAAGGCGGGCCTCATTCTTCTTGTTGAACAACTGATCTAACACTTGCCATATTAAACTGGCGGATGTGCACCTTGAGACATGCTCAAACACCCCCGAGGAAATTGACCTCTTTAAAGCAAACTCCGCCTTGGCATTCTTCCGTGTCCACTCCTTTGTCGCTTCCGCGGTTGCAGCATCTCCCCTTGGTGGTGTTGTGCTACTACCACCGACGACATCCCATAAGTCCTCACTCACCAAGTATGACTCCATGCAAGAATTCCATAACCGATAGTTAGATTGGTTTAAGATCTCCATTCCCAATCCAACTACACGACCCGTTGACTCCATACTTAGAATAAACTCAAGCTCTCTTTAAATTTCGATCTTGAAAAGCACAAGATTAGAAAGGCTCTGATACCATGTAGAGAAACCTCAATAGTGCTTAACACTAGCCCAAGACCGTAATGCCCCGAGAACTTCGAAAGAACCAAGATGAAAAAAACCCTCTAAGTATGATAGAAAATTTGGAAGAACAATTGGAGAATACTTGAAAAACTTTAGAGAAACTTAGAGAACTTATGAAGAACACTCTTTACTTAAACTCTCTTTTTATTTCACTTCTTCAAGTTCTTGTACATGTTACAAATGAGGGGGTGAGGAGGTATTTATAGCCTCCAAAGATAGTTTACAAATGTTTCTAGATTATTCTACCATCATCTTTATAACTATTAAAATATCTAGATTTTTTCTTACAAACTTCTACATTATTCTACACAAATATCTAAGTGTTTATGTAATAGAATTCTCTAGAACACTTAAGAGGAGGTGATGATGAATCTTATGAATCTTCTAGAGAAATGTAGAGCTTAACTTTGGGTTTAGTAAACTCATAACTAAGAGTAACCCAAAATCAAGTTTAACTTCAATAATAAATCCCAAAACTTGAGTATTTTATTTTCCTACCGATCGCAAAAAGAGACATCAACCAGTAATTAAAGACACAAAACATGGTATGAACAAATTTTAGCAGGACATATATATATGTGAGATTGAAATTCACTTCTAACCTTTTTCTCCTCAAGTCTGTTGTAACCAAACCTCGTAAGTCGCTCTTTTACTTCATCAGAGCTTAACCCCTCTTGTACATGCGAGCTGGTTAAAAACCTCTTCAAGGGGAGCCTCTTCCTACAAAGTAATGATCCATAAGAAATCACATCTGATCATCTTTGTACTGATGACATCTTGTAAAGCTAACAGCAAAGGTCATCAAATTAAAAGACAACAACAATGGCGGTGTATATATACCAGATCAATTCTTTCGTTGCTCGTAGCCTGGAGAGCTACCGAATTATCAGCCATATCAAACTTCCTTTTGCTTGAGCCAGACGTTACTAATATTATTCAGTTACGGAATCTTTTTTTTTTGCCTATCAGAGATGCAAAACAAACATATAAGCCAAAAACAGGAAAAGATCTGTATTATAAGGAACCCAACATTGGCCGACTAGATTATAACCCAATGCACAAGAAAGCAGACACGTTCAAATTGTTACCTTCCTTCCTATCAGTTTACAATAGTATTTAAAAAATGAAGCTAAGAAAGAACATTTCTTTTACCTAGACACATACGATGACATAAGAAAAATTCGAAAAATTTCCCCTTCTAGGAAACTGCATAGCCAACCAGCATTGGGGTCGTAAACAATTCAAACTACATTAAAAAAAAAAATGAAGAAGATTAAGTTTCTTACTTTATATTTCATTTAATTTTCTGATTCACATTTCACAACATATAACTTAAGAAACGTACAGATCATAGACGGTACTAGTGCTCCTACCACTAAGGAGGAGACATTCTCAAAGTCTAAAACAATATGATTAAGCCATTAACAAATTACATGCATGATGGAAAATTTCTACAGCTATCATCAGAAGCCGATAGCTATGTTTAGCCTGTTGGAAATGTTACATATGGGCAAAAAGAAATCATTAATTGGACCAAAGTGTCGATGAATTTGATTTCATAAACCATCTCAATCGCATCATGTAGCACGGAAACGGTATTCTTTGAAGTTTGAACGTGTCAGAAAATTAAACCATTCACAAGTGTAATTAGTAGTAATCTTCTCGTAAATTAAACAGAAAAGATTCATGGGCTCATGGCTATATCAAGTAATTAAGAGAAATATTAGAAAATAGAGATTGTTTACGTTGACAAAGTGATATCATCATGCAAAGTGCAAACGTTGACATGACATCCATAACATCAATTATCGTATTTTTTGTAGTTCAACAAGTCTTTATGAGCAGAATATAACAAAACCGGTTTCTTTTTAAAATTTATTGTTTTACACAAAACCCAAACCGAACAGACCATCGTCCGGTTTTAAATCAGTTATTTTCACATCCGTAGTAACAGAGTTTAATGGGCTGACATACTGTTGGGCTATGGGCCTCAAATGTTTGAAAACTTGAATACACTTTTAACAATATTCCTTTGTTTTTTTAGGGCGTAAACAAAAAACGACGACGTAGTGTTTTGCATAAACCCTAGTCGTCTTCTTCTCGCAGTTATCTCTTCTTCGTCTCTTTACCATTCTTTTTTTTCGGGGGCTCTGAAGCAAAACCCTTTTCTTGAAATCGCCCTCGCAAATTAGAATCACCTACAGGTTTGCCGTAAATTATCAATTCGCTTTTTACATTCCATTCTCATAACCTATCTCGTTTGTTTGGTTTTTGTTATGATTCTTCATCTTTTGTTGAAATCTATGGTTTTTGTATGTTGAAATTTGCATGATAAATTATCCCAAGTCCTCCTGCTGACGAATTTTTGAGTAGTATACTGAAATATCTCTCCAGAGAAACCGTGAATTTAGATAAAAATTGAAACTTTATCTTTCTGCTTCATAGTTCTTATTTATAAGTAAACAACTTTATTTCTGGGAAAGTATCTTCCTTTTTTGTGTGTTTGTTGTAAATTCTGTGGTTTTTGTTTCAGTTTGACATGTTTTAACTTTGCGACAGTCTCTTGTAGGGGTTTCCAAGACGAGGCGAAATGAGATTGGTCAAGTGTTGGTTTTGCTCGTCCACAATATATCCTGGACATGGTATTCAGTTTGTCCGCAATGATGCCAAGGTATATAATTTGGCATTAATCTTTATTACCCTGCTTGAATCTTTAGTATGTTTTAAAAGCTTTGATATGCTCATGTAGTTTGACATTTTCAATTTTTGCTTTGGGGCAGAAATAAGTTATGTTCATCATATTTTCTTAGTCCTAGCTAAGGAAATTGTATGTTTCTCTAGCTTAAATGACCAATTTTGATCTCTGTCGTTAGTTGTATGGTTCTTTAGCTAAAGATGACCACTTTTGTCTATTCTTGCGATTTGATTAGTGTTTCGAAATTTATGGCATCTTTGGCTAGGAGTTTAGTATATAAGAAGCCTAATAATGTTCTGTTCATGTTTTGAGTGTAAATGCTAATCAAGCATCTCATTTGTTTTCATGTTATCGGTTAGCTTTGTTTCTTATGCATATTGTGATTCAGTTTACAAGCAAGTTATCTTCTCCTTTGCAGATTTTCCGGTTCTGTAGGTCGAAATGTCACAAGAACTTCAAGATGAAGAGAAACCCACGTAAAGTGAAATGGACTAAAGCATTCAGAGCGGCACATGGAAAGGACATGACTAAGGTACATGTTAGGTTTTTATGTTTCCCTGGGGTTATCTAGTTAATGCTCGCAGCTCACCATTCTGCTTGTCTTTCTTTGTTTCCTTGACCCTAAAAGGATAAAACATTTGAGTTTGAGAAGAAGAGAAACAGACCTGAGAGATATGACAGGAACGTAACAGAGAATACACTCAAGGCCATTAAGAAGATAGATAAGATCAGAAGCGCTAGAGAAGCCAAACATATTGAAAATAGGTATGCATTCCTTCTTCTCCTACAAACCCTTGAAAACACTGCTTGTATGAATTTGAAATTAGACTCTGTTTTTGATTATGATTGTTTTGTTTTTCTTTTTCTGTGTGGGACTTAGGTTGAAGCCAAACAAACAGAAGGAACTCCTTAAGCATAAGAAGGAGATAGATGAAAACATTAGTTTGATCCAGGCTCCAGGAGTTTCAGAGAAGATCAAAGTTGATGTTTCCAAAACGAAGTCTGTTCAAAACGAAGCCATGGAAGAGTGATTCTGTGGAAACTTTATGATCCATTTAAAAGCTACTCACTTACTCTGAAGCTGGTGTCATCTTTAAAAAATGCCTTACTTTAGTTGCTCTTACCATGTTTTTTTGAGGTCTTTAAAAAAGAAAGTTTTGGTTTTTGTACTGATAAAATGACTTTAAGTTACTTTCTTGCAATGTATTATCATTACTTTCTGATAGAAAAAAAAAACAGAGTCGAGAGTAATATTATGTCTTCGTCTTCTTCGGTGGTGTTATGTTTTTTTTTTGGCTTTATATAAAGCTAAAATATAATATTTTTGCGCAATATAACACATTCATGCCATTTCATATAGTTTCATTCATCCTGTTTAGTGTTTACATAGACTAAGTGACATTTATCATGCAAATGTTTAGGAGACATCCATAGCATCAATTATCTCCAAGTGCATTTGCAAATCAGGAAGTCTACCAGAAAAATAGAACCTTTCATGGACCTGTAGTTTCCCACTGGAATTTTCAGATTCAGATTTGAGCAAACGAACCAGCTCATCTTTTTCCTTGCGAATCCAGCCACGCTTTTCATCACACCACTGCCTAGGAGTTCCATGAATGACAATGCGGAGCGAGTCTGCTCCTCGTGCAAGGCGTTGGGAGATTCTCTGCACGAGATTGTGATCAGTAATGTAGGCACCAGAAGAGTTCAGTCCTACATCGATATAGTGAACTTCAGAAATGCTGTTGAGGAAGCTTTCTTTGGAGGCTGGAATGATCTGAATCTTTTCATGCTGGCCCGTAGGTTCTTCTACCATTGCAGACGAAGTTTCTGCAAAGTTTATATCCAAGGAACTGATCTCACTCATGAGCTGGTTAATCACAACTCCACCCTTGCTAAATCCAAGAACAATTGTTCTGGGACATTGATGAACTGATGAAATCTGGTTTATCAAACACACTTCTTTACCTTCCTTTAAAATGAGGTTCTTTGCCTGATTTGACAACCATATAATTGTTAAATCGGAAAACAATAATCAGACTTCTCAGTTAGCGTAAACCAAAGCAATACCTCCTGAAGGAAACTAGATAAGAGGGAGACAATTGATGAAGAAGCTGGGAAGCCAATTGGGGAATAAGATTTTGGTGCTCCCCATTGATTCACTGATGGAACAAAGTCTTTGTAGATGGCAAATGGTCCATTAAAGGCAGAAGCTTCAACAACCCAAGCATTTACAGAGTTCCCAAATTTAGAAACAATGATCTCAGCTACATTCTGCAGACCATAGAGCCTATCAATCACATGATTCCCAGTGTCTTGAACTCTGTCCCCATGAAAGAATATTGCATTTGCAGAAGGCACCTGCTGATCAAAAAGGAAGCATTTTTAAATGAGCATAAAGCAACGATTTTGTTATAAAAATTGGAACAGAGAATAAAAAGGAGAAAGTGACACTCACAGTTTTGGAAGAAGAAAGGCAAAGAGACGCTGCAACTCTGTAGTAGTAGTTACTAGTACTAGCATTCAACGGAATCTTCAAAACGCCGGACCATCGTTCCATGATCAAACATCTGAACTCGATTCCTAAAAAAGAAAGAAGAAGCGTTTCCCGCGAGTTAATCGATTGAAAAAGATGTGACTTTGACAACATTCATTTGGGAATTTTGACGAACACCTGGTGTGCGTCAGTCAAGTAAGAAGGTCTGCGTTAAGATTGATACAAAAGAAGTGAGACTACAGGAGAAAACGTGATCATTGTGATCAATGCCCAAATTTACGATAAGTGATTGAATGCGAAAAAATCTTACTTTCTCGTAACAGAGAAGCAGCCCTTCAACGTTGAGAAGATTTCGAGAATTATCAAAGAAATTTTCACCAATGGCTACTTTTGAGTTTTGACAATTTACTAAATGGAGATCATCCCAGATTCAAATGGCGATTTGTAACATTCTTTCGTATTTGAAAGATTAAATAAATCCATTTTATAATCAATTTGTAAAACTAACGAAATTGACTTATCAATCTAAGAGGATTCTCATTGGTCCACTGACATGGAGCGTGGAATGATGTCTGAGGCAGAGGGTTTGTTTGAGGAAATGTGGTCACACAAAGACTTGGTCTTGTCCCATGAAGTTCCTACATGTAAATCAATGATCATTGGATATGTTAAGGTTGGGAGAGTGGATGATGCTCAACGGATGTTGAAAAAGATGGTGGATGCAAGTCTACTCAAGGTTGCTGTTCGTCAGGCCGATTAGAGCTTCTTGGGATTGGATGGCATGTGATGATACCACTGGATGTGTTGAGAACGCTGACATGGAGGCTGAAGTTTATTTTGATGTTTTATTTGATGTTTATTTTGTATCTCATAATTTATATAAATTTTTTTTTTTTTTTTTTTATGAAATTTAAATCAGATTTTATAACATTTTTTGGTAGTAAGTGGTATGTATAATTGTGCTCAAAAGGATAGTTTAGAGTTTGGTTATTAGGTAACACGTGTGAGTCGGAGGGTTTTGATTGTTGAACTAACTTTAATAAAAATCCTTGGATTGTCAAAATAATCTTTATAAACACATTAAGTTGAACTAACAAAAGCCCAAGCCAACCATACAGAAACCGTAAAATACACCTACCAAAAAACCATATAAGATATGTACAAAAAGTCTCTGTAATCTATAGAGACTCTTACCACTATATAAACTCAATCGCATATCTTTGAATTTCTCATCAACACAAAGCAATAGAGGGGAAGCAATTAAGGAGGCTTAACCATAATTAGAGATTCATTAACACACAGAAAATGGCATCATACAAGCTCTTTCTCATTGCTTTCTTAGTGAGTCTCTCTTCCTCGACTATGATCAACACTTGCTCGGCCTCACGAAAACTTCTCCAGCAATAACCTCTTCCTCAAATTCCAAATCTGCCTATCCCAACAATGGGACTACCTCCATTGCCATCAACATTGCCACAACCATCTCTACCAACTCTTCCCACAATGCCCACTGCAATGTCTCCATTTCCAATGCCATCAACTTTGCCACAACCAAACCTTCCCACAATTCCCACTGCAATGCCTCCAATGTCAACTTTGCCTTCATTTCCAACAATAATTCCTTCTCTTTCGACTAATCTCCCATCCATTCCGTTCTTCTCTCCTCCGCCTTCTACAACTACATCAAGCCCTTGAATTATCACTTCATGTGATTGATGCATCTTTTATTATATTATTGTTGTAATGAGTTGTTTCATTCTGGTGTGTTATGGTTTGGTTAATTATATGCACACCCCCGTTTAGTGATTTGTACCTTTAATTAAATTCCTTTTGATTATCAATATGTTGTATTTTTGAATGTTCTGTGTGATAATATAAATATTCTTCTAAAGGGAAAGAAAGACGTGTCTGGAATCTATGATGCTACTTTGTGGTATCATTATTAGTTTAAACAAGAGCAGAGGTTCAACGGAATGTAATGATGCATTTCATTCTAGAGAAATTTGTTTCTTTCGGAAAGATCGAGTAGATGAGAATTGAGTAATGATTGGAACTCACTAATTGAAGATATTCAACCTTTGCTTGGGTGAAGAGATTAAGAACCAATCATAATTTCCCATTGCCTTCATTTAACCAAATCTTCCGGCACCAAACCAAGAAAGAGGATTTACCCTTCTAAGAAAGTCTAACATTCTCCAATTTTAGAGCATTTATTTAAAATCCGATATTTCTTTGGTTTTCTACAACCTCGTGAGATTCGTCTTGGCATATTGTTTGAAGCAGAGCACTTGTTTGAAGAACTGTGTTCAAACAGATTTGGTGAACTACTGAATCCTGATGTTTCCACATACACAACAATGATCGATGCATATCTAAAAGTGGGGAGAACCGAGGATGCTCTTCGAGTCTCAAAGAAGATGGTTGATGCATTTCTAGGCCAAATTTAGTCTAAACTTGAGCTTTTGTTCAGACCTCTTTTCCTGGTGTTTCCTCTAAATTTTATAGCCGATCTTTCTATTAAACATACCAAGATATTTTAATACTAAATACTAAATAGTACATCTTAGACAATTTTGTATTATTGAAAAAAAAATTTTAAACCTTCGAATATTAACATAGTATTTATTACACATAGTAATATATATCTCAAAGCCTAGCAAACAAGGCTGCGCCAAAATTGTGGTAAAGAAAAGTGGGACTACATGAGAAACGTGATCATTGTGATAAATGCCTATTTTAACGATAAGTGATCGAATGCAAAATTTCTCAGTTTCTCGTAACAGAAAAGCAGCCCCTTCAACTTGGAGAATTATCAAAGATTCTATCACATATGGCTACTTTTGACAAGATTCGAGTTTGACAATTTACTAAAAGGAGATCATCCCAGATTCGAATGGCGATAAAAAGTAAGGCCATTTTTAAAAATACACTAAATTTTATAATAAATTTGAAAATTATATTCAATTTTACAGCTATTTGTAAACTACACTTTTTAAAATGAAAATTGACCATAATACCCTTTTTATTTATTTAAATAAATAAATTAAAATAATATAAACTAAATTTATAACTAATTTTAAAATAATTAAAATTTCAAATTTTAACTAAAATTCGTAATTAATTATTTCATTATAAAAATTTAAGGAAAACTATTTGTTAAATATTATTATTGTTAATATTATTTAAATTTCAATTTATTAAAAAAAGTAATTCAAAATTATATAATTTATAATATATATGTATTTGATTTTTTTGGTAGACTTATTTCATTCTATGCTGATTTATTAATAAAGTCAATTTTTTGAACTATCGATTTATTTTTCACTTCCGTTGGCTTAATTTTCTTCTCCATCGACTTATTTTAAAACAATCAACTTATATTATGGTTGGTAGATTTATAACATAGTCGATTTTTTGAACTGTTGACTTATTTTTTTTGTTCATCGGTTTATAATTTTTTCTGTCGACTTGTTCATGGTAGACTTATTTTATTATACGTTGACTTATTAATAATGTCGATTTTTTGAACTGTCGACTTAAATTTTTTTTTCGTCGACTTAATTTATTTTCTACCGACTTATTTTAAAATAGTCGACTTATATTTTGTTTGATTGGTTTTTTATATAGTCGACTTTTTGAAACTTCTGACTTATTATTTTTGTTTGTTGATTTATATTTTTTATCTGTCGATTTGTTTATTTTTGGTAGACTTATTTAATTTTACGTTGACTTATTAATAAGATTAATTTTTTGAACTGTCGACTTAATTTTTTTCTCTGTTGACTTATATTAAAACAATCGACTTATATTTTGGTTAATTAATTTTTTGAACTATTGCTTTATTTTCTTTTAAATCGAGCTAATTATTTTTAGATATTTATTTAAATTAATAAATTATTTACAAAAAAGTATATTATTTAACTCATATTCGTAAATTTGAAATTTTTTTTTATGAATTATATATAGTTAAAATTCGTAATTATTTAAAAATTTATCATTATCTAAAATATTACCAAATCAACATAAATCTAGATAATTTTATTATATAACTAAAATTCATAATTTATTTCTATTTAATTTTTTGTAGTTATATAATTTACAAGTATCTAATTTTTATACTATAAATAATTTAATTTTAATTTTAAAATAATATTTGTAAAACTAATTAATTAAATTATTAAACTTTTGTTTTCTGAATTTTTAATTATTAGTTAAGGACAAAAATGTCATTTTGGACAATATAAAATGTATATTTCAAATACTTAAAATTTTAGTGTAGATTTCAAATTTCTTAAAAGATTTAAGGTATACAATCAAATTAATCCTAAAAAGTATATAGTATGTTAGGTTAATTAATTGTTTTCGTATTCCTTGGACATTTTAACTGCAATTTTGTTTATCAATAACACGTATTATAAGCAATTGAATTCGAATGATGACACAAAAACACTAGCATAAATCTTTACGTTATACTTTGGTCTAACAATAGTTGACTGAGTGACAATCCATCAACTCCGACTTCCACAGCATGTCATGACTTCGTTCCAAGCGGAAATCGAAATAGTCCACCAAAGAAATATCTTCAAGATAGGCCTATCCAATGTTCATAGGTACAATGCTGACAATACAAACCGCTCAATAATTCCAAAAATAGAAAAAAAGACTAGCCGTGACAAAACGATGATAAAACAACATGATATATACATTGATTGAAATACTTGTTTCTATTTGAAATCTTTTTCCCCCTAGTTATATATATATATATATATATATATATATATATATATATATATATATATATATATATAGTTATAATATTAAAAGAAAAGAGATATGATTATAGAAGTTTTCAACTTGTTACTATGGAATCGAATTTAGAAGAGAAAACAAACGTTCATATTTATATTCCATCACATTACATATGATCATGATCAAAACCTCTTGAGTCATCAATCAAATAGTTCATACAGCA
The DNA here is from genome assembly GCA_900406565.1 of Turritis glabra. Taxonomy (NCBI): domain Eukaryota; kingdom Viridiplantae; phylum Streptophyta; class Magnoliopsida; order Brassicales; family Brassicaceae; genus Turritis; species Turritis glabra. The sequence goes on from OVBN01000025.1 coordinate 624,146, forward strand.
AACTCGATAAACAAATTTTTTGCTTATTTAATCTTAAGACTTTACTTAAAAACTAATTATATCCGATTATATATCAGAATACGAATATTCTGATTGATCCATTAATAAACTACCATCGAAGTAAAACTGATCCACCGTGAAATCCAACTCCGGAACAACGAACCTAGACTCGCCGTCGTCCACGTGGCTTTCCCTCTTCTGCTCCGGCGATAACTGCTCAGAAACAGACGGCTCCGGCGAACGACGGCGAGGCCTAATCCTAACCGGCTCATACTTACAAGAACCAATCAAATGCGGAAAATTAAGCTTAGCTTTGGATCCCCTAAGCTGAAACGCCGCTCGGTCATAAGCCACCGCCGCGTCCTCCGGCGTCTCGTAAGTCCCAAGCCAAACCCTAGCTCCGTTCTTCTTCGGATCCCTTATCTCCGCCGCGAACTTCCCCCACGGCCTCCTCCTCACTCCTCTGTACTGCATCCCCTTCTGCCTCGGCGCGTGCGATCCACTAGCCGTCGCCGGAGGCTTCTCTTCTCTCACGAAAACTTCCTCCGCCGGAGAGGAAACGGGAGGAACGGAGGGTGTCCAGCCGGAGCTAACGGCGTCACGGAGAGTGTTGTAAATAGCCATGTCTTGTGAGTCGTCGACACTTAACGGCAAATCGCTCCAGTTGTCGTTTAAGATAACGTTGCTGAAACTCGGGTTACGGAAGAACACCGGTGAGTTAACGCCGTTATTGACGGATCCAGATGAGCTTATTGAGTCGCTGTAATTAAAACCAGACATCAGTTAATGACGTGATGAGAGTGGATTAAGAGAGTGAAATTAAAGCTGTGTGTTTTCGGTTTGTACAGTTATGATTATTTGTTTGGGAAACGAATGAAGTGGAGAAATTAATACTCGTGGAGGAGATTATAAAGGTAATGGAATGAGAAGGTCCATGGAAGGTTCTTTAAAGTTTTGAAACGACGTCGTTGATTAGGGATAGTTGTTAACTTGTTCGTTCTTAGAAGATTCGTTTTGTTTTTTTTTTTTTTGCCTCGTTCTTAAATAATAGAACAGCGACAAAATATTAGTTATTTTATTTTGGTTGGACTATTGGTCTTTGGTCTTTCTTTTTCGATATATTTGTCTTTCTTTATTTTTCAATATCCGTACTTTTAACATTTTAAAAACGATCTAGAGAATCAAGAAGATATCGTATATTTGTTGATGTTATTACCAAAATATGTAATTTATTTAGTTTAAGAAATTAGGTTAAAAGTGTATATCATTATCTCTACAATATGAGTTTATAATGTAAGGCTACGATGAATTTTATAAAAGTGATCGAATATTATTCTTTCAATACAGTAATTTTCATAATTTTCTTGAATAACCAAGTAGAAACGAAAGGTACAAAAACCAACAAACAAATTAAAACGATTGGAAATTTACTTAATTTTGACCAATTTAACTTATTTTGGTTCATGATCCAAATTTTATAGGTATAAGACCTGACACTTTTTTGTTAAAAAAATATTCACCGATTTTAAACTAAGAGATTGTGTAAACTCATATCTCTTTGGATGTAAATCAAATAATTGTTTACTGCTAAAAACATATATAATATAGTTTTTTCACTCGATCATCTTTTATATTGGTTTATTAAAGTCAAATTTCATAACTTTTTCAATATTCAACAAGAATAAAAAAGAAAAAAAAAAGAGAAGAGCTAATATATCTATGGGAAATACTCGAAACGTCCAACACAATAGTGGAAGTCAAGAAAGCTATGGAAATACCAAGATTCGTTAACTTGTCTAATAAAGTATTTCCTCTATTTTAAAATATAAAATATTTAAAGTAAAAGAATATAAAATATTTAAAGTAAAAGTACGCATATTTAAATTATTTGTTTTTTACTAAAAAAAATCATTTATATTTAATTAAAAAAATTCAACCAATTATATAAGACTGCAGAATATAATGATCACAAATTATTAACTATATATTAAAATTTGTATAAAAACTTGTAAAACATTTTATATTATAAAATAAATAAAAATCTTTAAAATATTTTATATTTTGAAACGAAATAAATATATTAATACATAATACAAATTTTTCCGATATGGAATTGAATATAGGTACCAATCAATAAACAAAACATAAGATTTATTCTTCGTTTTTCTAAGGAATAAAGTATAAGCTCACCATATTAAAACAATTAATCAACTCACATTAAAAATACTATATAACAAATCGGAACAACACAATTTTCACGTGCTGAATGTTATTAAAATATAATTAAGTCTGACGTCGAAAGGTAAAGTCGACCCACTGTGACTGTCAAAGACACGTTTTGTTAATTGCGACTTTTGTTTTATTCCACTCTATTCGTTCATTCGTTGTTACATCTCTCTATACAGACAAATGGTAAACGTTTAAATAATTATATCGAGTATTTTTAGTTATCCGAATATAAAAACAGTGAAGATATTTTGGCACTCTTTTGTCTATGTTACGTAATACGTATAGAACTTGACGGTTTTATATACGTGGGAAAGATGACGTAAGGTTCTTCTATGTTAGATGGTTTCAATAATGGGCCAAGGACCAAATAAGTGATACCTTATGGAAAAGCCCGTTAAAGTCGGCTCGATCAAAATCAAGTGGTGTAGTAATGGACCAACGTCCAACGCAACGATTTAGAGTCATATAATAAGTATAGACAATATGACAAAAAAACAACAGTCCACATTAGCTGATGGTGAAGATGATAGTGGTAGTGGCTCTCAGTCAGATGATGGTGGTGATGAGAATCAGTTTGAAGATATGGTTCATAGCAGTAGTGATGATGACAATCTACATGTTGAGGTAGATGAGAGCAAGTATCGGAAGTTTTGTATTGGTGATCAGTACAATACAATTGATTCCTTTAAAAGTGATGTTAATAGGTATGCTGTGAAGAAGAGGAGGGACATCAAATATGAGAAGTTAGACAACAAACGTGTAGTTGCTATATGCTCTCGAAAGAAATGCCCGTGGAAGATTTATGCATCCATCAACAGCAGCTTTAATAGAGTAGTGATCAGATCTTTATAAGAGGAGCATACTTGCACTTGGCAAGGGAAATTGTCTTTGCTTACTAACTCCCGTATTGCTGAGCTTTACTTAATCCAGATTTCTCAGCAGACCAGTTAAAACATAAGCTTATAAGACGCAACATCAATGTGCCATGGACAATTTATGAGAGGACACGCCTAAAGTATCTTAAGATATTTGATGAGAGCAAGAGGAGTCTTTTGCAAGGCTATTTGATTATGTTGCTGAGTTGAAGCGAAGCAATATAGGATCCACAGTTGAATGCGAGGTAAGGGAAACGAGGTTTCATAGATTTTATGTGTGCTTTGTTGCTTTAAAAAATGGGTGGAAGAGAGCGTGTAGGAAGATTCTTCATCTAGATGAAACATTTCTAAAGTGAAGAATGACAGGTATGATATTAGTTGCATGTGGAAGAGATCCCAATGATCAGATGTTCCCTGTAGCTTGGGAGATTATAGATTGTGAGAATACTCCGAATTGGTTATGGTTCTTTGAACATTTGGTTGATGACTTGGGTTTAGACTCAGAAAATAGATTAACTCTAAGTAGTGATCAACAGAAAGGATTGATTGTAGCAGTGAAGGTAGTGTTGCCATTTGCTGAACACAGGATGTGTGCTAGATATGTTTATGCAAATTGAAAAAAAAAAATGTTGGAGCAGAATATGAGGATATGTTCTGGGCTGCTGCAGATTCTTACTATCCACAACAGTTTAATAGAAAGATGCAAGAGCTGAAAGAGTATAATCAGGGTGCTTTTAATGTCTTGAAGATTTCTGTTTCTGTCCATGGTCAAGGTATGCCTTCTTCCTTGTTCATTATGTTTACTTTACTTGGTTGTGTTTGATGCTGACTTGGTGTATTTATGGCATAGCTTATTTTACAAAGTTTTCTAAGTGTGCTATTGTGGAAAACAATATTGGAGACTCATTCAACGCAGCAATCCGGATTGCAAGAACCAAACCAATTATTGAGATGTTAGAAGAAATACAGAAAAGGGTTATGGTGAGCAATGACAAGAAAAGATCTGAAGCTGAGAAAATAAAAGGAGAGTACACTCCTAAATCAGTAGCTTTGCTAGACCAGCAAATTGATTTAGAGAAGAATTGATGACCTTTAAGTTGTGGATTGGAAAATTATGAGGTTGGCTACTTTAACTACAAGACTAATATGCGGATTGAAGGATTTGTGGTGCAGATGCTAGGTGAGATCAAATGCAGTTGTAAAATGTATTTGATCAGTGGGATCTCTTGTATCCACATTTTTTCTTGTCTTAGACATGAGAAGAATATTGATCAAGATCCTAAGAAGTTGATATCTCTATGGTTCACTACACAGAAGTTGAAGACATGTTATGCTGATGGGTATTGTGGTGTCAATGGAATGAATTTATGGGAGGTGACTACAAATGTTAGAGTCATGTTGCCTCCTTAAAAGAGGCCTGGTGGAAGACCACCGGGGAAAAAAAGAAAAAGAGAGAAGGGTGAAGCAAAGGAAGTGACCAAAATGTCTAAAAGATGAGCTAAAATTGTAAGAATTTCTTTACATTTATGATTTTTTAGTTTTTTGCATTTGTTTCTCTGACTTTGTTGTTATCTTTTATGTAGCATTGTAGCCTATGTGGACAAGAAGGGCACAACAAGTTTAAATGAAAGAATGGACCAATGCCTAAGCCGCCAAAGAAACCACCAGGTAGACCAAGGAAAACACCTTCTGCAAAGACCCCTTTTGCATCTGCCACAACTTCTGTACTTGGTTTAGAAAGCCAACCTAGTGAAGATCTGCCAAGCCTTTTATCTGCACTTCCAAAAAACGTCCTGGAAGACCTTGCAAAAGTCAGCCTGCTGGTGCATCATCTTCATAACCAGCTCCTGAGAGACAAAAGCCTATGTATGACACAGGGCCCATGTATCTACCAAGAGTGAGATTTCCTCATAAACCTTTATGTTTGTTGAATTATATTGTTGTTACATGTCTGTTGATATGTGCTGGTTGCAGGAAGGTTATGGTGTCTTCACCAGTCCTTTAACTGGTGATAACTATATTCATGTAGGTAGGTCTATGACTGATACACGAGACAACACAGTACTACCAAGTAGTCTGTATCGAGCCAAAGAACACAAGGAGATGGTTGTTTCACGTAGGCGTGGTCGTGGAAAACTGAAATGAGATTTTTGTTGTTGTTAGAAGTCTTTTGCTGTTAAAAACTGAATATTGATATGTGTTTTGTAATATGGTTGATCTGAGGGTTCAGCAATGGTTTGTCAAACCTCATGTCCGAGTTGTTTTGTTGTTATGGGATAAACATTTTCTTTTAAAATATTTACTTATAATGTCTGTTTTAAGCCTTATATGTTGTTATTATGAGAGAAATCTTAAATTTTAAAAACACAAATCATTACAAGACCACATATTACAAGACTAATTGTTTGTCAAACACATTGAAGATCATTTCAAAGACAATCAAAATTGAAAGATCTTCATCTGCATACTACTAAAGATAAAGAGTCTTCTAAACACATTGAAAACCCTGAAAATCTACATTAGTTGGCCTGTTCTAATAATCTACTTCAACAAGTAGATTATTATTGCTACCAAAACCAAAGCCGCAACAACCATCGTTCTTCAATTCCAAAGCTATTACATCACTTTTCTTTGCAATCATCGCCTTAAGCCTAGCAAACTCCATATGATTTCCATCGTGGAGGTCATAAAGGTGGAGAATCTCGTCTCTATGGCTTTGAAGTGTTTCACGCATTTTATCCAACGTTGGATACTCATGCATCTCGAGTCTGAACTTGGTTAATTCCTCCATCATAGCCTCATCCCACCATTTCCAAATGTGACATGCCCCATTCTACACATAAACATTTAACCACAATTCAACCAAAATTTAAACACAATTCAATCACAGTTTTAACAAAATCTAGTGCCTTACATCGCTATTTTGACATGTGTAGAATAGCCTTCTCGGATTCGTCCTTGTCCGAGATAGTTCAAGCACTGCTCTTCCACCACAGAAACAATGAGTAGGGATCCCATAGTCATAGTCATCATCGTGACGTCGATCCGCAATAAGTCCTGAGGGCATTGAGCTTTCAGACATCGGCAACGGAGATGAGGATCGAGGTGAAAAAAGAAGAATGAATTTAGAACTTCCAGATCTAATAGAACCTTAAACTCGATTCGATCATCTAAATCTATACATGAATCGACAACAGCATCTCCCAAACAATCTTTCCGTTTTTCCCTAAATCCGAAACTGATAAACCCTAATTTCAGAATTTTCCCCAATTTGATTTCTATTAAGGAGGTTCAAAGTTGTCGTTTTCAATTGACGCAAAATGGTGTCGTTTTACTTGCCGTGAAGTTTTTCAACGCCGTCAACGGATGCCACGTCATCATTAAGGAGAAGGGCTATATTGCAGATGACTTTTGAGATTGTGTTATTGTTATAGAAGGTTTTCTTGCAAACAATAATTGATTAGAGGATTTTTTTGCACAAATCCCTTTTATTTTTCAACTAATGATTCCTTTCAGCATAGAGTTTTATTTTAAAATAATCATTATAGAAATGATTCTGTATATATAGATGAATACTACAGATCAAACACAAACCAGACATTATTAACACACTTCGAAAACAAATTAACCACTTTAGATTCACCTAGAGAATAAATTGGCATCACCGCTCGGAAAGCGTTAAGAACAAGATCTATATGAATCTCTCAAAATCTAAAACTTATGAATATTCGTAATCAAAAGATTACAACCAAACAAAGATAAGACAATATAAAAAGAAAAGTTGTGCTTTTTTAAAGGGGGAAAAAAATCAGTTAGGTCACTTTCGAAGGTGTTGACGTCTCCACATACTTCATATCAATTCTTATCCCTATATTTTTTTTTTCCTTTGCATATTTCACATTGTTTGTATTCATTCATTCAATAGCTATCGATCTTAGTGACCATACATCTTTACGCTTGATAATTAATCGGTGATTGTCGAATACAAACAAAGTGAAAATATGATTAATAGTTCGCATAATCAAATCCAAAAGTTACCAAAGTACGCACGTTACAATTCTGGAAGCAATCAATCAAGCATCCATTAAAAGAGAAGAAAAATTAGATGCTCGTCCAGGGAGCATCCAAGCTGATCACTTTAGGAAAAAGGGAGAAAATTTTCTAAGTATACACTAAAATATTGAGTCTGATTTGTAACATTCTTTTTCCATGTCGTCGGTTTTTTTTTTTACTTTTCAGTTTTCACCGTCCTAAACCTCTACAAAACTGGAAAGATAAAGTTAATTTGCATGTGTTTTTTTTTGTTCTGGATTCAACTTTTTTCAATCAATTCCATTTTGGAATCAAAAAGAATCTTTCTAACAACATTTTACACCGTTTTCTACCTCCGAGATCAGTAACATCCTGCCGTTTTAGCCAACGATTAATGATTTCCCTAAAAACTCAAATATTTCCATTCTCAGATTTTTAATTACGTTTTAATAAAATACTAGTATCTGACTCATAATACTCCAACTTTGGTCTTTCCAAATTTAATCCACAACCTACCCAAACCACACTAAACGACACAAAACATCCTTTAATATGTTTTTCTTGTCATAAATTAAATCAACATCAACCGACGCACCATCTTAATTTAAAATAATCACAATAACCATTAACAAATAAAACGGTATTTTCAAATTTAAACTATTTTAATATGTTTCATCAAAATCTACTGGTCAAATTTGTATACTTGCACTTAACAAATAACTTGGTGGGAAAATAAAATTAAAAAGCACTAGTGCAGGCTAATGACGGTCACTGACTCGTTATCACTACTCACTTCACTGGGGGGGGGGGGGGGGGGGGAAGAAAATAAAATAAAATAGAAAAAGGAACCTTTATATATAATTTAGGTTTATTTTTTTTAAATTAATAAAGTGATAGCAAATAGAGCAATGTACAGTCAGAGTCCGATCAAGTGGAAACAGCTAAGAACTTTCTCCCCCATTCCTTTTGTGTGATTCTAAATTGAAAAATGCAGAACACAACGGAGGTGACTTCACGCGCCACCGATCAATAACCGCCGTTTTAGTAGTCTCAGACGAGAAAATCATGGGATGTGCAGCGTCGAAGCTCGATAATGAAGACACCGTACGGCGGTGCAAGGATCGTCGCCGTCTAATGACGGAATCTGTTAACGCACGTCATCACCTTGCTGCAGCTCACGCCGATTACTGTAGATCGCTTCGTCTCACTGGATCTGCTCTTTCCTCTTTCGCCGCCGGTGAGCCTTTAGCTGTATCAGATCAGACTCCGGCTGTTTTTCTCCATACTCCTCCTCCACCTCCGTCCCAACACTCGTCCACCAAATTTGTACCGCCGTCACCTGCTCCTTCTTCAGTCTATACTCCGCCGCCGGCTCCTCCATCACGATCTCCTTCCGTTGCTAGCGCAAAACTACCTCCCATTCTTTCAGCATCATCTAATCGGCGCCGGAAACAGCAACAACCTAAGTTGCCTCATATTCTCTCTAGTCCTTCGTCTAGTGAGAGATCCAATTTCATGCCCAGTTTCTTCCCTACTGCTTACCAGAACTCTACTTACTCAGCCACTCCTTCTCAAGCTTCTTCGGTGTGGAATTGGGAGAACTTTTACCCTCCTTCACCTCCTGATTCTGAATTCTTCAACAGGAAATCTCAAGAGAGGCAACAACAGAACCGCTATGGCGATCTGGCCGACGGCGATGATACCGAAACAGAGACATCGGAGCATGATTTTTCCTATAAGAGGAAGGAGAAACAGTTTGAATCGAAGAACAGTGCGGTGGAGGAGGAGGAGACAGAGAGAGAAGAGGTGCAGTGTAGCGAATGGGAAGATCACGATCATTACAGTACGACGAGCTCATCCGACGCCGCGGAGGAGGAGGAGGAAGAAGAGGATAGAGAGTCAATGTCTGAGATCGGGACGCGTTCTGACTTTGGATCTTCCGTGAGGACTAGTTCAATGAGACGGCAGTACCACCAGCAGAATCCAGCAATGCCGCAGGAGTATGGCGGTGTTGCACAGGAGAAGTATGGTAAAGCAGATGACGCGACTACGTCTTCCGGTAGCTACCGAGGCGGAGGGGAGATGGTAGTGAGGCATAGAGATTTGAAGGAGATTGTTGATGCTATCAAGGAGAATTTCGACAAGGCTGCCTCCGCCGGCGATCAAGTCTCTCAGATGCTTCATCTTGGCAGGGCTCAGCTAGATCGAAGTTTCAGCCAATTGAAGAGTGAGTTTAATTGGTTTTGTTCATTTATCTCTCGCTTAGATAACTTTGAATTAGCTCTATTCGTGTAGAATCTGCCATATATCTTCGGTATTATTGACTATGCAATTTGCAAGTTGATTTCAATTTTGCATTGTGAATTTTGTGTTTTAGAGACGGTGATTCATTCGAGTAGTGTATTGAGCAACCTGAGCTCAACCTGGACCTCGAAGCCGCCATTGGAAGTCAAGTACAGGCTTGATACAACTGCACTGGACCAACCAGGCGGACCCAAGAGCCTTTCGTCCAGTCTAGACCGCCTCTTGGCATGGGAAAAGAAACTCTACGAGGAAGTCAAGGTATCACTGCTGTTTTATTCAATCAGTTTTTGTCATTTCTCGTAGGTTTTGGTATCACTGATTATTGGAGATACGAATGAACTTTCAGGCTAGAGAAGGGTTGAAGATTGAGCACGAAAAGAAGTTGTCAAAGCTTCAAAGCCAAGAGTACAAGGGAGAGAATGAGATTAAGTTAGACAAGACAAAGGCCTCTATAACAAGGTTACAGTCTCTTATAATTGTTACATCTCAGGCCGTCAGCACAACATCTACTGCAATTACCCGCCTTCGAGATACTGATCTTGTCCCGCAGCTCGTTGAACTCTGTCATGGGTAAGTTTGCAATGTCCGTTTGATCTAAACTAGCTAATTGGGTACCAATGATTATCCGATATGGAATGCGCTGTTAGTTGCACTCTTACCAGCTGCTTGCATTGACATGTCTGTATCAGAGTTTACTTGTAGAAGTCTGTATATACACTTCCACCTACTTTCACATCTATAATAGAATCGTGTGGACTCAGGTAGGTGCAGCAATCAGTTAACTCATGCCTTTCTGAAGCCATTCTTTAGAATTGTGGATTCCCTGATATGATTGGCTGCTTAGAGTAAGACATAGATCTCTAATTCTCTTATACATAGTTAGACTTTTGGGTTTTTGTAGCTTCTCTTGACCAAGCTGAATTGGTGATCATGTCTCTACTTAAGTTACACAATCTGAGTGTTATGATAGGCTTATTGGCTAATATCTAGTTCAGTGGATATAAAAAATATTCTGATTTCTGGTGTCCTTCATATTAGTTTTGATAGAGATTAGAGATAGATCTTCCCCAATGTGAGTGGGCATGGTGGTTTAGAGCCTACATTTTAAAATCCCCTAACCAAGTTCAAGTTTTGTAGTTGTAGTGATGCCAAAATAAAGAGAGATAGATCAAAATTTCTGCAGTATAGGCACTTGCTTTGAACATCAGAGAGTTACATGCTAATCTGATGTAAGCTAACTCTATTTCCTTGTGCAGGTTCATGTACATGTGGAAATCAATGCATCAATTCCATGAGATTCAGAATAACATCGTACAGCAAGTTCAGGGGCTTATTAATAGGTCAGGCAAAGGGGAATCAACATCTGAACTACACCGACAAGCAACACGTGACTTGGAAACAGCTGTATCTTTATGGCACTCCAGTTTCTGTCGGCTGATTAAATTCCAACGAGACTTTATACATTCGGTTCAAGCCTGGTTCAAGCTAACTCTTCTTCCAGTTTGCCAAGACGACAATCCCAGTCACAAAGAGCCAGTAGATGCCTACGCATTTTGTGATGAGTGGAAGCTTACTCTAGACCGAGTCCCAGATACAGTGGCTTCAGAAGCAATCAAAAGCTTCATCAACGTTGTTCACGTGATATCCGCGAAACAATCCGAGGAGCTAAAGATAAAGAAGCGAACCGAATCAGCATCAAAGGAGCTTGAGAAGAAAGCTTCATCACTTAGAAGCATTGAAAGGAAGTACTATCAGTCATACTCTACGGTCGGGTTTGGTCTCCCAGATTCAGGACCAGACAACGGACACGTGTTAGATGCTCGGGACCCGCTCACGGAGAAAAAGTTAGAGCTAGGAGCATGTCAGAGAAGAGTGGAGGAAGAAATGCTGAAGCATTCAAAGGCAATAGAAGTAACAAGAGCCATGACTCTAAATAACTTACAGACGGGTTTGCCCGGTGTGTTCCAAGCGTTAACCAGTTTCTCTGCTCTGTTCACGGAGTCCTTACAAATGGTATGCACTCGCTCATACTCCATCAAATAGCACACTAAATTATATACTTTTACTATACTATATAGTTGGAAAATACAAGACTATATAGTTACAATTTTCCTATCTTTATTTCTGCTTATTTCGGGCTTGGTTGTTTGATATAGCTGCTTGGATATTGTTTATTTCCGAAAAGAAAATGTATATATTTGGAGTCTCTAGGACTTGGCTTTTGATTTCTGGTTATGAAATGTGGGGATTTTTGTTCATGTAGTTCTCAGCTACATGTTCTAATGAATTGAATAAAGAACAATCTCTTGCTTGTTCCTTAATGGTGATATGTAAGTAATAGCAGGTGTTGATTACAATCTAGGACGGGCCTCGAACTCTGTCTCCTTTTGGCATGGAAACTGGTCGGTACTACTTATGTAAAGGTCTCTAGTCAGTGGGTCCGTTTTCATCGGATTCCCTGAGAAAGAGTTAGGATCTGAGTCTGACAAGTGATCATTTCTCTTCTTTGTCTGAACTCTGAAGCACATGGAATTCTTGGTAGACTAGGGTCTACGATTAACAAAAACAAGCGTGGTTTATATCCTTTGATCATAGCCGATTCTCATTTTGTAATCTATTATATATTATAGATGTGGTTTTGAGATCAAGCGAATATCATGCCGACTCTTTTAAACAAAACACACACACAAATGCCAAAATCAGTTCAGTTTTTGGATTATAAAATATATTATTGGATCATTGATTCGTTTTAGATGAAAACAATTTTTTGGGACCACAAAAATGTTCACATATAGATGCACCCAAAACATGGCAGTGACATTGACATTACGATCTATTAGTTTACTATGGGTACTGACAAACCTAACAGTAGTACCAAAGGAGATTTTCTTAAATAATTCCGACTCGAGGCTTTCCATGTCCTTACAAAAGTTTTGGTTCCATGGAAGAAGATTTAATCTCCGATACAAAAAAGATAGACCTAAGTTACTGTGAGAAATAAACTTCCACTCCTGATCTATTAAGCTCGAGGCGTGGTTACAATATATAGCGACATAAAAAAAAGACTAAAAATGCTAGTAAGGAATCAAACACAAACTCTTGGAAGCATTAGAAAAACTCAAAGTCTAGAAATTTACCACCAGATTTCGTGTCTGCTGCTGCTGATACCGCTGGTGGTCCCATCATCCTTTTGCTATTACTACCAAACCCAACCGGATCAATCGGTCCATACTTTGGTGGCGGTTCGGTCTCCATTTGTCTCGGTACTTCAGGAGGAGTGCTACACCTTATCAATGCCCAATTCACACCTTCGAAGAATGGATGCTGTTTTATCTCTGTCGCTCCTCTTTTTGTCCCTAACCTGTTCTTTGGATCTTTCACCAGTAAAGCCTGTATCAAGTCCCGGCCTGCATAGCTAGTCGCTGGTGACTCAGGGAATTTTAACTGTTCGCCGACTACATTAAACAGAGTAGCTCGATTTCCTGATCCTTTAAACGGGGTTTTCCCGTATAGGAGCTCGTGCACGAAGATACCAAAAGTCCACCAATCCACTGCGCTTCCATGTCCTTCTCCTTTGATGATCTCTGGAGCTAAGTACTCATGGGTTCCAACAAATGACATGGACCGTGTGTTAGGTTCAGCTACTAGCTCCGGGAGAGAACCCGAGTGTGATTTGAAGAAATCCGTCTGGGTTTTACGGGACTTGTTCTTTTTGTTTTTGTTAGGGAAGATGCTGCGCGGTAAGAAGCATGAGGGTTGGATGATGCAAGCTGATGTAGGCTCCATACAAGCGGGTTGAACGCAGAACGCCCCGCGTCTAGATGGATCAGAATCGAATGTTTTGATCAGTGTTGGAGAAACCGCGCATCTCAGAGAGAGATCAAAGTCAGAAAGCATTATGTGACCGTCATCTCGAACCAGAACATTCTCAGGTTTCAAGTCTCTGTAAACAACACCGAGCATATGGAGATACTCGAGAGCTAGCAACACCTCTGCAGCGTAAAATCTGTAAAAGAGTAAATGTGAAACATCTAAAGAAAGTGAGATTGCGGTGGATGAAATCTACCTTCAAAAACATTGAAACCGAGAAAGAAAACATACCGAGCAGCGTACTCCGAGAAATGCTTTCCGGGTTGGCGTTGCCTTAAAGTGTGCAGATCACCTCCAGGACAGTATTCCATGACCAAACACGAGAATCTGTCTGTCTCAAAATGAGTGTACAATGTCGGTAGAAACGGATGATCCAAAAGCTGTAGAATATCCCTCTCAGTCTGAGCTCGATTCAACTTCTTCCGGTTCTCAAGAGACGCTTTATCCATCACTTTCACAGCAAAATGGCACCGAGTCCCGCTTAACTCAGCCAAATAGACACTCCCAATATCACCACAACCCAACCGTTTCAGCAACTTGAAGTGGCTCATTCCCAAGATCCCATCTCGAGTCCGGATAGCCAAGATAGCATTCCACCAAGGGTCATTCCCTTTGTGTGGCTTATTCAGGCTTCCTGTGAAATTGCTCCAGCTGCTCTCTTCGCTTAGGCCGCTACTATCGCTTGCTCTGCTTGCACTCGTCTTGGCGCTTTCAAACGAATCCAAAACCATACTGATACTCCTGTCACAGTAGTTCTTGTCCATATTAAGCACAACATCGCTGCGCTGTGTAGTACTTGTTGCAGAAGAACTATTGGCAATACTCATAGCCCGGGCGAAATTCATACTTTCAACACTACTGCTATGTGGGCTCACATTGGTACTGGGAGGCAGAGAAGCATCCCAAACACATTCTTTGTCTGAATCTGGCGGTGGCAGAGAGTTTTCTGTGTTCTGCGATGCACGAGCCACAGAGAACGGGGACAGCGATGTAGCAGGTTCCTCAACTATGCTTTCTGCAGGTGAGAGTATTCCCGGGCTTGGCTTCTTCGGAGGCACGCAGAGCGAAAGATCCTCTATAAAGGGTCCTTTAGTAGTAGACATACCCTTCATCAAGCAAACCGAATCAGGTTTGCTTTTCTCGCTGATGGGCACATAAACAGTTGTTATAAGATCCATGTCGTCAGGCTCTGGAGGATGACTAACTCCACGGAAAGAGCTAGAACCAGCTTCCTCAGACATATCATTGCTTCCTTTACAAGTCACATCATCATCAGCAGCCCCGATTTCTTCAATCTCCAACAAAGGATACTTGGCTTTCATCGTTCTAACAGACGAAACAACAGGCTCAAACTCCTGAAAAACATTCAAGTTACCATCAAATTGACTCATTATCACATCTTCTCTATGCACATTCAGAACTTGGCTTAGTTCTTTCCCCAATGTCGTAGTTGGATTCACTGATCTTCCCGTGTTGTTGTACCGAGCAGCTCGCTCCCTCAAAGTCTCCAAATGCAAACCATTAGCAGTGTCTCTAGTTTCCAAGTCTAAGTATGGTCTTCTTGATAAGTGACCAGATTTACTAGGAAGTCTCTTTAACTCAGCAACTCTTTCCATTTCCAGCATTCATGCGATCTTCAACACCAACTACTAAATCTCTCTTATCCCTGCAAAAGCAAAAAAACGTCAACTAAATCAATCTCTGACCTCAATTAACATAAGCACTAGAGAGATACAAACAAAACCCACCAACAAATTCGGGACCATATTCTAAAATCTTGTCGGCGAATAAATTATAACACACACACACACAAAATAGAAAAGAAACTGTTACACGTGATTTGGTAATAAACCTCAGGACTAATTCTCATTAATGGTTCCAAGACAAAGGATAAAGAACACGAGTGTGTGTTTGCATTTGTCTCTGTGTGTGTGTGTCCTAAGATATTTTCCATTGTTCGATCTGAAATCTCCAGAAACCTTGTACAGGAGTGAAGAAAACATCATAGGGATTATAAAACTGTGCTTAAAGACTTTATCATTCAAACAGAACTGATCAAAACCAACGAAAAATCCCAAATAGAAAACGACAAAGGAAAGAGATTTTTCAAAACAGGAAACTAACCGGAAACAAAGAGACGATAATCGGCGAGATTCCCGAGATCGAGAGGTTTTTTTCCGGTACAATGTAGCTGATACAGTGAGAGATTTAGAACCGGAAAATGGTTCCAAAGGAGGAGACTTTCTCTGCGGAAAAATTAAAGAAATCGAAATTTGAAGCAGAGACAAGGAAGAAAATACAACCCAGAGGCTCGAGAAATGAGAGGAGTCTTGGGGGATTTGGGAGTGGTGAGAGACCTCTCAAAGGCTTTTGCTTTATGTGTGTGTGTGTGGGCGCTATCTCTAGCTGCTGCGACTACTGACGGTAACGGAGCAAAGTTATTATTAAAATTTTAATTTAATTTTTATAAATAAAATAAAATGGCAAAGAGAGAGTGTGGGGCCCATTTGAGAGTAGGGTCCAGTTATTAAAGTAGGACCCACATGTGTTCCTTCTTCTACCTACAATTACAATTTCTTTGAGACGTTTGCTTGTTATATGGTTTTTTTTTTTGTGTGAGAGATTGATTCTGTTTATATATTTTTTCATTCGTTAAGATCGATGTCTTAGATTATTATTTTAAATTCTCTAGTGTAATGAGACAATATAAGGTTTCAACTATTATCAATTGGGTTTGCTAGATTCCTCAATCTTTTGATTAAACACTTTAAATGAAGCATATGTTGGTAGTTTGTTCGATGAAGAAGGGATACGAAACAATAGTTGTACACATTGAAATGATAAAACAAATTTTGTTTTGTGAGCATGAAGAAACTATTCCTTTTGTTGTGTAATATAAAATATAGAAAAATGAATAGTGAAAGAAAGAGACAAAAGAATCAAAGCCTTGTGGATTTGTGAACAACACTTTTTTGACCCACCAGCGCAATATATTCATTAGCTTTTTCTTATTTTTCTCCCAATTTCCCATCACTTTTCTTTTTTGTTTTTCCTCAACTCAAGACTTTGTCTTCATTTGAACATGTGTTCTTTGAATTTAAAATGGTAGGCACTTGAAGAACAAGCGAAATAGAAAGAAAACAATGAGTGGAGTAAGTGCTATAGAATGTGATAATAAACAAGAAGAGTGGGAACTTGAATTACAGAGTAATACAAATGTATACAATCATCACTTGTAATATTAACTTTTAAAATAATTATGATGAGTTGCATGGGTTTAAAATATGAATACAGACTTAGTGGTAAAGTTACAGATGTTGTTCAAACAAATCATTCAGGGAGAAGTGTATTGACACAGTGACACATATGGCAATGAATTGAGTTTCTTGATTTATAAAAATCACTAGTTTAATTAATCCTTGTCTCAATCTCCAATTCCACTAATTTGTCTTCTCTCTCTTTAAGCAGATAATTATATTGGAACAGTTGAGTTTCAATTGACATTATGTGTTTGAAAGCAATGATTAGTGGACAGAGTGTTTTGCGAGTTAGAAAAAAAAAAAAGTTTAAATCATACTATAATATTGTCTTAATTTCAGCAATAAGAATAGTATATAGTTGATTAAGAAAACAATGTTGGACCTCGACGCTCTAATCATGGTGGGCTTAGTGAGTGATACTTTATTTGTCTGCAAAGTAAATAAAAGCTGCGACGATAATTTTTATTATAATTTTATAAAGATTAACACTGCTAATAATGTATAAAAATCTTCAATAACTATAATAATTTGGAAAGCTGAGTTGAAAATTCTCTGGGCAAAAGAAGAAAAAACAAAACTTATAAGCAACAGAGATGGTTGTCGGGTAAAAGACGGAAATAACCTTCATAGTAAGACGTTGTAAGGCTTGCGAGACGAGGGTAAAATGGGGAATACAGATCAGGTGAATTGCGCGTGGATTGAGGGGATCTATGTTTGGGACAGTTTTATCTTTATCACTCTAACCAAACGGTCCAAAACACATGCAGTGTCTCGTCCTTTTATTTACTTTTTTCATTTTCTTTGTTTTTGTAATCGCTTAAGACAAATTTTAATGTCCTTAGAAATATGTATTGTATCGATCAAATCCTGTAGTTCTAACTGAAATCTTGTCTCTGACAATGTTCATAGAGTAAAAATTCCCATGAGTTCATTTATATCAAAATTGTGAAATGATGGTTTCTCTAGATTCATCAATCCTAGACACATCTTTAAGGTTTGTTGAGCTGATACAATGTGAAAATAGTAAGTTCTCTAAAACGCATGCAGTTTTGCATGAACATTGATTAATCATATCCTTTTTTTTGGGTCAACCATTGATTAATCATATCGATTTCCATTTTTAAGTTATGTCATATATAGTCTACAAATTCTACAAGTTTCTTTTCAAATGGTAAACCATTTACTAAATACCAATTCCGTAGGTAATGATAATTGATATTTAATTATGTGGGTGTATTAGTTGGTTATGTGGAATTAATGGGTGTGAATGTGGGGTTGCTAACTATATGGTATCTTTATAGGTGGGGCTTGAATCTGAGCCTTCTCTTTTTTCCAAAAGCACTGAGAAGAAGAAATAAAGAAGGTTTTGAAAACTTTGAACACAAAATAGACGTATCGAAACAATACAAAGGGAAAAAGCAAACACAATTCTTAAATTTTGGACTCTCTTCTGATTCCATTCTCATCACATTATGCTTTATTCTTTCCTCCTCACTTACATCATTATTTTCATAATTCCAAAATATTTCTCCTTTTAGTTGAGAATGGAATTATTGATTTGGAATAAATTTAAACTGAAAATTTGCCCAAGACTAGTTCCATGTTTTATAGGTGCAAGCAGTGTTAAAACATTTAATTTTACCAATAACTTTTACTTTCTTAATAATTGATCTACGTTCATATGTAGGTTCGAGTCTAACTCTACATTTTGGCATGGATGATTTACGTTTTATGGATCCACCACAAACATTATAAAAACTATGGATCAATTAAAGAAATATCCAGAACATCTAAAATTAAAATAGAGAATCTGACAGGCAACGTGATTTAAAATGGCCCAAGATATGCATTCATTCCTAATCTAGACCAAGCCCATCTATTACATAGGCCCGTAACCTTCGCTTGCTAGTTATTTTTTCTTCTAGTTTTGAATTATCACCATAATTATTTTTCTAATATTCTTATATTAAAAAAAAAGTTATATAATTTAGTCAGCCATTTAAAAACGATTTAAGTCATTATTATAATTGAATCGCTTAAACTGATTGATCGGTCAAATGAATATAGTTTGGACAAGATGAATATAGTAACATTATTCCATAAAAAAATATATAGTATAAACCTATAATTGATTGCTAAGATGTCCAACGATTCAAGTTACATAATAATGTAACACTCACGTTTAGGATGTGAAAAATTACACGGGTCTTGCTTTATCCAATATGGTGATTTTAGTTTACTACGTCTTGTAGTTGGTTTATCTCTCACTGGTTGACGTCGTGGCCGGTAATATAAGTACAAAGAAGCTCGGATATAAGACTAAACCTTATGTAGTATGTAAGTGTCATTAGGTACTTCATTCGAATCTTATTGATTTTTTGAGTTAGACATGTATAAATAGTGACAAGAGCTTCACCAATCACCACCCTAGTTTCTCAACAAGTCACGATTAAGGACACGTACAAGGTGGAAAAATTGGACGGCGAAGCCGCAAGGTAAAAAAAGGCCTAAATGGGTCCAAATTCAAGCTAGGAATTAAAGTGCTATGTAATAATCCATCACATCAATAAACTTTTGGCACTATCAACAGAAAGCACGACTTCACGTAAAATCACATCATTCCATGGAAAACAAAATCCTATACGGATCGAGAGTAATAGTTGAGTAATAATCCACGACTTTCATCTTTCAATCATAATCATTATTGATGTAAGAATACGATATATTTTGAAAGGTACTCAAATGAGGATGAGGAGCCCAAACCAAAAACGGCGGGATTTTTTTCAATGTTTCAATCGCCTTTCCGGCCAAAAAAGTAAGATTCAAAAACTTTATCTCTTTTTTTTTATCGTAAACGTTATTGGCATGAAAATATAATAAATGAGAGTAAAAAATTAAAACGCATGTGATTTTTTGTTTTTCCATTTGGCCTAAAAAAACTTTCTCTCCGTTACGCGCAATGCTTTTTAGGACTTTTTTAGTTTGGAGAATTTGGGCTGAAATCAAAAAGCAATTATTAGGATCTAATAGATAATGCACCCACAGCCTCTCTTTTTTCTTATACTCGGTCAAAGTCCACCATCATACTCTAAAAGTAAGTCTAGCTTAGAGTAATAATTTCAAATCGTTTCATAATTGAAATTATCAAAAGTTAAGGATGGTTATTAGTTCGGTATCCAAGAAATTTGTATCCTAAGAGTTCCTAACATACGAACTTGCAATATATTTTATTCGGATCTTGTTTACATTTATATAGAATCACAATGTTCATATATGAATTTATCACCAGCAGATAATTTGAATTGGTCCGTTGTTTGAAAACACATGATAGTTTTCTAGTCTAGATCGGACCAATGTCTACCTTTATATCACTACACATAACTATAACAATCTTTTTTTTCTTCTTTTTTTTGCATGCTAAATAACTATAACAATCTAATAAGAATCGTTCTTTCTACAAAACTCTTAACAAGATGAAACACCATCAAAACAAAATTCAATAGCTGTAACTGCACTCATCCTAAGAGAGGATACGGTTAAAAAGATCATGTCAAGTTTGTGACAAGATTCATGGCTCTTTCACTATAATGCTATTATCAAGATTAATCCTTGTGAGTACGTAGCCATGCTTGAAACGCTGCAAAACATTTGCTTCAAAACTTGTTACAAAGCTACCGCGATTTCTTCTTACCGCCTCCTTTATTCTTTCCTTTATTCTTCTTTTTGCCTCCTTTCTTCTTTCCCTTAGACTTTATGCCTCCTCCTTCACCTCCTCCTCCCATGTTCTCGCTCTTACGGTGTTTCTTTGTCTTGAAATCTCTGTCATTAGTACTTGAAGAACCGGAATGTAGCAAATGCCTGACATCAAGAACACCGCCTTTGAAATTCCCTACAGTAGATTTCAAGACTCTCTCTTCTGGCGTGCGCTTCTTCCCTGCAGGTTTCCTAGTACTTCCACCCCCAAATTGTCCTCCAAATCTCCCGAGAATCATATTCTGCGAAAAAAACCAATACCAGGTGAGAAACTAGTTGTCGCAATGGATCAAAAGAAACAGAGCTGTTCATGATGTAAAAAATCACCTGTTCCAACATCTTCTCTTCTCTTTCTTTTTGTTTCTTCATCTGCACTCGCGCTACACTCAACGGTAGCCTCTGCTGCTTTTGAGGCTGCAGTAACAATAAACAAAATCTCAACCACCAACCCGCATAAAATCGTAACCTCAAGGTTTTCGATTACTACAAAAGTTTCACATTGTGTAAAAAAAAATTTACCTTTCCACCAAGTGCAGTCACTTTCTTGTTCTCCAATGCTTTCTTATCCTTCCATGTCATATGCGAAGAACCTTAATACAACAACAAATTCAACTTAAGTGAACATAAAACTTGCATATTGACAATACATGGCGATCAAACTGCGAGAGAAGAGAGAGTTTACCAAAGAGTTCAACATCTTTCATAATCTTCCTAAAGCTCAGGTCTTGATCAATAGACCCCATGCCTTCCTTTATCTTCTCCATTGGCTTACGATTATACATTCTGATTTCAATCTTTCAAAGACAAAATAATCGGAAGAGGTTAAGCACTGAGCTTTCCATATCTTGAATCCGTTTACCTTAAAACATCCCAATCGAATTTGGATTGTAGATTCCGACTAATCTAGGGTATGAACAAATAGTGATATCAATCTCTCATCACCTAATTCCTCCTAAGATTACGTACTTACTTCAGAGATCGAATACTAACCTGAAACCTGAGGGTTATGCAAAACCACGATTGGTCTGAGAGGTAAATTGAAGAAGCTTTGCTTGGGAGAGGCGCAGAGGCGATGATGGAACAACGACAGATCAAAAAGGGTTTAGGGTTTCAATGGCGGATGTATCGTGCGGCGGACAACGAAGGCTTCGTTCTTCTTTGATTTTTTCTCTTGTTTTGCAAAAATAAAAGCTATTGGGCTTGTGGGCTTTTTAGTAAAACATTGGTTAGTCAAAACTAAAACGTTTTCCAAATTATATAAGTTTTTATCCCTTTATTTTTTTCCCCATGATTTAGCTCTCTCGTTTTTACTGCCCATTCATAATTTATCTTGATATATATATTTTTATGTGTTTTATACTTAATATTAAACCTATAAAATGCTGCTTTCTGATCGATGTATCTATTCGACGGATAGGATCTTAATATCATTTCCTTTTCAATAATTAGATGATAAATATGTGTTCCTTCTTTCCTTGACAAATGACACGGTGTTAATTACAGTGTTACATTACAAAGAAGAGAGAAGAAACTAAGAAGTATTTAGCAAATTCAAAGTCTTATTTCTCTTACTATTTATTATAAACGTCAATTTTGATGGTGAAATGAATACACACACATGGTACATTGCATTCGTCTTCTACTTTTTTCCTTTCGTATTCTTTCCTATTCTGATTTATATATAAATTGTGAATCTTTGATGGGAAAGGTATACACACGCATATACATTGCATTGGTCGGAAATTGGGGAGTTATCAGCTATTGTCTTATACACGTACTGAAGTACGACTACTTCTAAATTGTTAATATTAATCTATTAAATATTAAAATTTATATATAGCGTTCACACGTCTACTTTTATAGATTCATTTTCAGAACGCAACGTCAGTTGGAGTTGGACGATCAATAAAAAGCTTTTTCTTTTCTCAATTTTTCTTTTTTGCATTGTTGTTGAAGAGCAAAACTATAGTAGCAGTGTCAGCAGTGACACTATGACAAAAAAACCGGCGACTCGGAATTAGATTCTTCAGAATTTTAATTACTATTTTTGTTTCCATAGTTATTCAGAAATTATTTTAGTTGATACATTATTACGACAAATATATTGTTAACGAAAATATCCGACGAATTGATATACACGTTAATTAATCGTATGGTTGGACATTAAATTAATTAACTGGTTAGTTGATATTCTTCACTTTTTAATACCAATAATAACAAATCTTTTTCATTTTTTTAGAATTAACTAATTTGATTAACCTGCCACCTACATCGATGTAAAATCGACCAACATATTATATTTTATCAAAACATATCTAATCTAGTAAGGAATTTGCCGGTTCACGGACGATTATTTACTTGAAATGGATAACTTGTTAGTTCTCAATCGTGTGACATGCATATTTGAATAAAGTCAAACAACAACCACTACAAAAGAGTTTTATAACAAAAGTCCATTGTTGAAAAAAAAAACTGAGGAAGAAATGATTGATGGCTAATTAGTCAATTTAATTTATGACCAGAGAAACAATAAAACTAAATGTGATAAACAAAAGAAAACCAGGAAATGTGAACCTACAATATTGGATCGGATGAAAATAATAACGTTGCGTCTTCTTAATAAATGTTTAGTTTTACTTTAAAAAGTCTCTTTGCTTTTAGACCAACTTCGCGTTACTCCACACCACGTACGTGAAACTCCACATGGACTTGTTCTTCATTACACATTGTAATGAAATATGATATGCTGTTGAATAAAAACAACATAGATTATAATCTAATATTAATCGTAAATCAATTTTGAGCAGAAAGCAAATAGTTCTAAAACGACTCTTAATTCACCGTGCATTATTTTAATATGCAACACATTCTTTTCAGAGTTCATTGATAAAACGTAGCTTAATAATAAATTAGTTGACCGAAAATGCATGGAGTTGAAATGAAGGTGAGAGTTGGGCAAGAAAGATTAGGACATGCATTGATTTTGATTATTTTGACTAATTATTTTGGGTGGTTGTTGGGCAGCCGCAATTTTGCACAATGTTGAGATGTAGGAGGCATAAAGGCACACTTACACACACACACACACACACTCTCCTCTTCCCTCCCTATATTTATTTATTTTGTCAAATCTTGATTTTCATATTATGTCAATTATACGTCATCATTTACTCGTGTAATATTTTACGAAAATTAAAATAGAAGAGATTATGTAATTAATCTATTTTTCTGCCAACAAATCATTATAACTAAAAATAAAGTAAGAATAATACAATCAGTATTTATACACCTATCATTTAATTTCATCAAAAATCCCGTCAAAGAAAAAAATATAATTTTTATAATAATTAATATGGTCCTTGTACAAAAGTCGGCTGCAGCTCCCTAAGATGACATTGTATGCATATTAGTATATCACATGATTCACGTAAAAGGTGACACTAAAGGCGTTGATAAATTTTTGGGTTCAGTAATATTTTTTAACTTGTCACCGTAACCTTTTTTGTAATTTTTGGTGTAATAATGTGTTATAATTATCACTTTTGTAGAATACATCAAGATCAAGAAAGTTAGATTGTGTTCGACGATCAAAATAACCCACTTGTTTTTCTAATAACTGTAATATGTACTTTAAATCTTATTTATGATTATAACCAATTATATTATTTTAGGGGAACAACAAACTATGTATACGTATACGTTCATGAAAATCCTGTCCAGACAATGTTAAATAATTTCTACGATCATGATATCAATACCAAACAAAAAAAGAAAGGGGGAAAATTGAAATACCACAACAAGAAAACGCCATCAATATCAAAGGTCCAAATGCTAGGCACATATTTGTAGACATACTAAGTCTATATATATATATATGTGTGTTAGAGGTATACTTGGACCCGGGGTTAGAAAAAAATGCACAAGCGGACCAAAAAAAAGTCACAACTGTAAATAATTTTAAAAATTTTTTTGTGTTAAAGACTAAAAGGTGGTAAGAGAATGTAGTCAAACGGTATATAAGATCATTTTCAATGGAATCATTTTAACAAAATATCTATCATTAAAATATTAAAAAGGAAAAAATGAAAGAAAAAATGAGAGAAAAGTTATACCATAACCTCTTGTTAATAACTTTTCTTAACACTAACCTTATTTTAATTGGTTTATATTTTATTTTAAATTTTAAATTTAAATATATATATAATTAAATTTATACAAAATACTAATATTTTAATATTAAGATATCCATAAAGGGTAGATGCTCTAAAGTTTCCACAATTATGAAAAACGGAAATTTTTTATTGTATGCGTTATTGACGTCTCTAATGTTAACTTTAATCATTAGAGAAAATGAGTGAGAAATGAACCAAAAAACTTCAATATAAGCTTAATGTCTAAAATATGTGGCGGTCTCCATATTTGTTATATTCTTTTGACGAGGAATGGTGGGGTCTACCAAAGTAACAAGTTACGAACTTACGATGATCACTTAATTTCTACAACTATGTATATCTAGCATTTTAGGTGTGGGTCGGTTATGCGATCTATTCACTTTTGTACATATATATTTGAGACTACGACGTGCCTATATATGTACGTATACGGCTTGGATCTTGAATGCCATATATTCTCCTCCCATGTTGCCACAAAATAGTGACGCTGACCTATCTCATAAACTTCTCAGTTAAGTGCTTTTTTCTCTTTTTTTTCAGAAATAAGGAGGAATGACTGTAGGGAAAAACTATATTTAATTCTGATGACTATGTAATCCATATATATGATTATAGTCCATTATACATCTAACCTAAATACAAACAAAAATAAAACCTTCTATACCGTTTCGAGGTTTTTCTTTCTCCTTCTCCTGTGCAAGGAGAGATTTTTGTGCCTCATCTCATATTTTCATGAAAAGATGTTTCTACCCTTTTTTCGTGTATTCGTTATTTGGATTTTTTTTCAAAATACAAAATAGTCAAAAAATAAATAATTATGTAATTCTAAGTGAGAATGCGTTATAGTATTTACATAACGTATAACAAAATGCTAGTTTTTTTTTCTATATAACATGTAACTATGTTTAACATACATAGAGAAACTATTTTTTGTTATAATTTACCTATGGAACATGACATTCTGTTTAATATACGTGAGATTAAATGATTTTTTGTTATACTAGTAAATAGAATAAAATAACATTTAGTTATATGTGTTCAAATAGCATAATGTATTCTCATTTATAATGACATATCTATATCTCAATTATTTAATGTTCGTGTTTTTCGTGGTACACGAAAATTGAATCAATTTTTATAGAAATATAAAAACACAAAAAAAAATGAAAGAAAGCCCAAAAATCTTTTATTACATAAGAAAAAACTGTTAGAGATAGTAGAAAATCATTCTATATAGCTTGTTATGTTTATATATTTTCAACCAAAATATGGTTATTTCACGAATTCACTTTTTTATGTCCCGGAGGATCTAATTAGGACTTCAGTTAATATAAATTTTTGAGGTATGATTGCATTATGGGTGATTTGTAGTGACATAATATAGAAACCCTATGAAACAATGTTTACTGATCAAATTGTAATATAATAGCATTAACCGTCCTTATTCGATCATTTTATAAAACTTATATTGGATAACGGTAGCCTTTGCTTTTGTATAAATGAAAAAATGTTGTTAATAACAAAAACGTTGATGTTTTTGATTGGAAAAAAATAACGCGTCGATGGTGTTTTCCTAGTAACGAGGAAAGTAAGTACTATACGGTAAATAAATGGACGGCGCATGATGCGTGTTCTCATTTGCCTTTTGGATTTTAGATTTCTTTCACAAAGTAACTGATGAATCTCTTAAGCTTTTGCAAAGTACACATCCAGTCAACTTCTTCGAACGGTCGGTGCTTACGTGGCACCATCATTGGGATATTGACAAATTTGGACGGAGATAAGGATATTTTTGTCTTTTTCATTTCCTTTTGAGTCCAAGTTAAGACAAATTACGCCTTTTGGATTTAGAAACACATGCTCGTGCGACTAAATTTTATGATTCATGACCACATTTTAAAAATTAGCGACCATTATTTTTTCATATAAAAACAGCATATATAAACTATTTGAGATTATACGAGCTTCAATACATTTGTTTGCTCTTTAGAGCTGTCTTCTACTTACTTTCTGATTCTACCACTAAGTTAGAGATATGTAACGAAATTTTTCTGTTAACCGGAATCAAACCGTTGCGGTTCTTGATTTTCTTCCTCGGTTTAGTGTTTCTTAGCACAAAGTTAAAATAGTTACGAGTGACTGATGAAAGCTTCATCTATGGAGAACTCTCCGAGCCGTCTCTCTGAATGGACACGTGGAGCTCACGAACCCGTCTACCAAATGTAAGTACGTTTTCAGCTCGTGACACGTGGCCACATTGATGCTGCTCAAGTACGGCGAGTCACGGCTGCTCAGCCGAAGCTCCTTCCCGACCTCAGCGTAAACCCACGGCGTCTCCTCAACGCGTCTCTGTATCCAGCTAGGCATTATTGACGCCGTCGACATCTTCACGTTATCTTGCTCTCTGTTATCTAAAACAACTCCAGGAACTTTGGTGATAACGTCATCGGAGTTCACGATTCTTAGAACCTTCGTACCTTGCTTCTCAAGGAGTTTCCGAAAGCATCTGTTTCCAACACGTGGACCTCCGAAAGATATTACGGTAACCATCGGCGCACGTTTAAACGTCGTCTTGATATCGTACGCTGCTAGTGTCGCGATCGCAGCTCCGAGGCTGTGGCCGGTTATCGTTATACTTAACGGCTCGTCGCCGTAAGATTGGAGTAGTCTCGAGATCTCTTCTCTTACCATATCTCTCAAACTGTGAGCACCTGAAGTGTACAAGCTTAGAAACCCGCTCTCGACCATGGGTCCAGAGTTAGACCCGTTTAGATTCGGTCCAGTAGGCCCATTAGGGAGATGAGTCAGCGTGGCGCGAAGGTTCTCTAACCACTCGAGACACGTGGCGGTTCCACGGAAGGAGATGACGACGTCTCTACGCCCAAGCCGCGAGATCTCTTCTTTGTCTTGGCAAACTGCCACGTAACCAATCCAGCTGGACTGTGTAGCCATCCAGCTTGGCGCTTTCTCGATCCAACGTGGCAAGTTAATACCTGACGTGGCACGGAGGTTCTTCGTTAGTCGATAACCGGAATTTGGTAAACCGGATCGGTCTAACAAAGTACTCCTTGGAAACCGGCATGTCGCGTACGTGGGAGACGAAGGATCGAAATCGAAGGCTTGATAAGCAGATTCGACGAATTGACCGTACCGGAGAATCTCTCGCCGGAGATTTTCGTCCAATGGGTCTAAAAGACCGTCCCAATTTTGAAGCCCCTGGTACTCCATCCATCTCCGGCCAAGCTTAACCGGATTGTTCGAACCAGACGACGCAATTTCGCTGGAAATTTGATCTTGGTTTAGCAGCAAACTCTCCCAGGTTTCCGGTTTGGGTATTACCGGTGGTCGGGAAGTATAAATTGTAGGAGAAGGAAGAGTAAGTACACATCGACACTGACGATTCGACGTCGTACCATCTATATAAGATACGGCGACATAATTTGGTAGTGAAGGCACCACTACACTATGCGGACGTACGGGAGAAAGAGAGAATCTCATTGTTGAGAAAAGTGTATATGCTTTAAAATTTATGAATATTTGACTTGGTTAATCAAAGTTTTTAAAAAAAGAAAAAAAATTGTATAGAGAATAGAGTTTCTTGAAGATAGTTTTGGTGTAAAGAAAATGAAGTGAAGAAGAGAGAGAGGAAATGGGTTCCTTTTATAGTGGGAGATTAAGCGCAAGTGAGAAAAATTGGGGTCTATAGTGGAGTTATAGAGATTGTTGAAAAGGAGATGACTAGACTCTGAATTTTCTGGACAGTGCTTATATAAGTATATATATTTATATCTAATGCCACATACGCATTGGTACTCGTTTTCGTGTGTGTAAGTTTCAATTAGTTTTCGTGTATGTAAAAGCAATAAATATATCAAAATAGAAAGCTAACAGTTTTGTATATATTTATTTAATGAAGAATGAGAACAATCTTTGACAAAGTTTCATACTATTATGTGGTACACATGAGCTCTGTTTTTTCTTTCTTTCACTTAACTAATGCACCATAAAGAGAATGTGAAATCAAATATTTGAGATCATAAATGGTTTCTACGTTATAACTTTTATTAATGTGACACATATAAACCCCCTAAAATTGAATTAAAATGGAGCATATAAAATAATATACATATCAGCACCAAAAAAAAGAAGGATTTAACCGAATTGATGACCAAAAAGTAAATGTATGATAATGAGATACAAGTGCAATGGACGGCTGAGATGAGCCTAGAAGAGAAAGGAGTGTGTATCGAAAATAAATATCGGACCGTCGCTTCCTGCAAGACTTAGATGGGAGTGGACACGTGGGAGTTCCAACGATACGGCTCAGAAAGGCTTCGGCACGTGAGGAACTATCACCAGCTCGGCTCGGCTTAAATCGTTTGGTTATGTTATTCCCGGCTTTAGCCATTCGCCGCCAATTGCTGTATTTGAGTTATGAAGGAAAGTACGAACGTATGCACCCGCCTCCTGTCTTTCCCCACGCCCTTCTAGCAATTTTTTTCCTTTCTTTTATAATATAACACCAAATTTCATGTTTACGTATGTATATAGAATCATTTCATAATATTACAAATTTAATGTTCATAACATGAATTTCCATATTTATATGCATGTAAGATAATCTTTTAGAAAAATTAAAAATATATAAATTTTGTGGATTTATTTGGAAAACACTAAATGTAAATAAATAATAATAATAATAATAATAATCGAACTCGTAATCAACTTAAACTTACAAAATCACAGTTGAGTTTAACACAAAACCACATCACCAAAAACACATAGTATATATCTTTTTTGGAGATTATAAAATCAAATAAATTTACAGAAAAAATTAAATCAACCACATATTTGGTGTTAAACATTAAATAAACTTTTGTTCAATCACTAAAGCAATTGGCATTCACAAATACTTAATAATGTAGCTAATGAAATATCTTTTGATTTCAGTTAACAGAACTAGAGAAACCATATAGTAACCATTAATATGGTTATATATTTTTCTTCATTTTCTTGAATAATCGCAACCCTATATATGTCAGTTCGAGCATATTTGCTATTGTTCTAGTTTATACCAAAAATTTTGTTCATCATTATATGAAATGTCGCGATGAAATTTAACTTATTTGCATATATTGCGGGTTATAGAACAAGTTCAATTGAATAAGTTGGAGTGATGTGTTGTTCGGGCAAAACGAGGAATAAAAGAATTGCAACGTGAGTTACTTACGATTTGAATTTCACATCACATGTTTTATTTACATTAGTCTCGTGCTTTTTAAGAACCTATTGCCTCTTTTCATTTATAAAGCCTATTAGACTCTTAGCTGTTTTACATTATGAAAAATTTCTTATATTGTATTGATAACCGTCGTGATTTCTGAAAGAATGTTTTAACTCTATATATTTTAAAGCATTTCGCATTATTACATCGTTTCAAATGCATTTCAAATGTTACCCACGTGGGACTCACTAGTAATAAAAACATTTTAGCTTCTCAACATTCTAACATATTATAGGTTATTTGCAGTAAAAAAGAATTATGTAAACTATAAAAGTCAAGAACTAACTTGAAGAAAAGAGTTTCAGTTTACACGATAAACCATAAATGCTTAGGAGGAGAAGATACACATGGAATGCATGGAAAATATCTTCGTTAGGGATACGATCAAAATGCTTAAACAATTAAATTGATTTGGTGTTCCAACCAATTGGGAACTGATTTCCTATTTTGTAATAAACAAAAATTGCATGCACCACTTTAGGTCTATTGGTTATAACACGTACTTACATTCCCCGATTTAAATGTCATCGTTTTGGATATATCAAACCAACGTGACCATTCATATATTTGTGGACACAACACTACACACCACAAAAGTCATTAATTAGTTTTTATATAATATATATACAATTTTTAATTTCTTCACTCTTTTTGCCGATGGGACTATTTCAATGTCATTTACATTGGCCATTTTCTTCTTTCGGGACCATTTGTCCACGTTGTTATGGGAAAAATTAAAGAGTTTTCTTTTTTTCTATTCCAAAAGAAAACTAAGAGGTAAATTTTAGAGGAGGCCAATAGAGATGAATGGAGTGATAGCGATGACATATATATACTTTGGTTTTTATATTTTCTAAACGACTAAACCGACCCTTTTATCTTAATTAACGATTTGTAAAGTGAACCGACCAAAGATTGAGAGATCGATATGATGTAGATAATTAAAAAGTTCAGTTTACGCGGTGTATAAATATATACGTAGCTATTCATGATATAACCAAACATGAATCGACGATTTGTTTACAATGTTACAGTTGGTCCTCCTATAGTAGAACCAAATCTTTCACCTTAATATATATATGGTACTTATAATCCGATCCAGTCAACTCCTAGGACCAACTATTATTATGAATTTCTTATGTTCGTACACTATAAAACCTAAAAATGTATATAATCATTAGGAAGTAGGAAACAAAAATTAAGAATTTAAGAGTAGTTAAACTAATTCACGGTAATCTAGTTGTTAAAAGACTCCTTTCATAGTTGGACTGTTAGGAGCTGAATACTGTACTGTGATTTCAATCATGGTTGATCATTATGAATATCTAAATTCTAAAATAACAAAAATATATTATGTTTCACATACTCCATATGAGTTTCGACTCGGATCTTCCGATTACTAAAAATGAGTAATTAAAAACTTATTTAATTAGACTGATATTTTTGAATTCAAAAAAAAAAAAAAAAAAATCTTAAAGACATCGTGCTTAAGTTAATACGATTCATTAGTTTACTTATAAATATATATACAGTATCAAATGGAAAAAAATCATCATCCAATATTGGAACATTGTATAAATTTCTAACAGGATATTGGTTCAATCATATACGTTGTATGTTTTAAAAGAATGACCGTAAATCTTAAATTAAATTTTGTATTAAGAAAACAGTGAAATTTGATTATTAAAATATATTGTAACTATTGTTTATGTTATGTCCCTTGTCAGGTAGGCTCGATTCCGTACATTTTATCATTTGAATTTCAGCATGAGTAGTATAAGTTCCCAAGTGAACGTATGTCATTGGCGGAATATTCACTTTTATTTACCTTTTCGTATATTAGGAGATAAATTCCACGTGCTATTTACAAGCTAGAACGATTTTTTTTTCTTCTTCATTTCTTTGTTAAATGAAAATGTAAAATCGACAAAAGCCAGCTAACAACGTCCGGTGCGGCTTGAATAAATCATAGCTGAGCCGTTAAACCATCATAAGCCAGCTAATCACTTTTCTTTTTCTTTTTTTTTGAACTGTTGTTCATTACTAGTACTACACTACTACTATTGTATATCGATCGGTCTATACATAAATACTAGGATTTAATCTACGGTATATCGCGAGATAATTTATTTTTTACATAATCATAATTTAATTAACTTAATCAGATATGTCTGATATTTTAATATTAATGGTGTTTAACAAAATAATGAAATGATGATTTATCCGAGTGGTAGTATTAATGATATTTAAAATTTATATAAATATCGAGCCAAACTTGTCCGCCATATAACTCCGTTCCGTGATATTTTAAACTTTTTATAAGTGTAAATGTTCATAATATTTTAACTTTTTAAAAGTTTAAAATTTATTATATCTAGTATAATTAAACGGTTTGACTAAAAACCGAATTAAACAAGATATAAATTTTTAAATTTGTATGCTTGTTAAGTTAAGGTTTCTGCTCATTCAGATTTATATTCATTTTGTTCTTATTTATAATATGACTTTCAACCATTGTCTAAAAATTTTAGCCGATGTGGGACGTTAAACACATAATATTTCATCATTGTTTGAGTAATACATATCCGTTTTCAAAATTCGAATCACGACAAATGCAGAAAAAAATCTAAAGTTTTATTAATTTATGTATTATATGATGATTCAAAACAATTAAAAAAAATATCAAACAAAGATGATAGGAGAATCATAATTTTAAATCT
This sequence comes from Turritis glabra, assembly GCA_900406565.1. Taxonomy (NCBI): domain Eukaryota; kingdom Viridiplantae; phylum Streptophyta; class Magnoliopsida; order Brassicales; family Brassicaceae; genus Turritis; species Turritis glabra. The sequence continues at coordinate 656,645 of OVBN01000025.1, forward strand.
GAACAAAATCTTCTAAATATATATACTATTAATTGTGGAACATTATATGGATATTTTATATTTTATAATTAAAATTAAAATATTTTAATTGTGTTTGGTTATATGATAGTAGAGAATTGATTGTAGATGTTATTTGGATACATGTATATAAATATATTCATATTCTATATTAATCTTTAATGAGCTTCCTAATTTATTCTTTAAATCAATGATATTTTATGTAATATCTTACAAAATAAATGTTTTTCTTTAGAATGTACTTCAAAAATGTTAATATAGATACGTTTCATTACAAACAGATTATATATATATATATATATGCAATTTTCTCTATTTTTTAAAAGAATATTCAAAATAGACATAATTTTTAAAAGATTGTTCAATTTAACAATATTGTACATATATTACTAAATATGGCCGATTAAAAGGATTAGATAAATATTTTTTCTTCCAAAATTTGTGATGATGAGGAATAATAATTTTATAAAATTCTTGTCTAATAGCTAGTTATTTTTGGATGTGTTTGATATAAGTATTTATGTAAGGGTCCTGGAAATCATCTTACTTTGTGGTGTGCTAAGAATTGAAGTATATTTTCAATTCATTAAAAAGGCGGAATGCAACAAAATTAATTAATCTGTACAGGTAAGTGTGTGTGTATATATATAAGCACGTATAATATATGTTTGATATATAAATAAATACTTTAAGATAGCAACTTTCCAAATAATTAGTAATGGTACGTGCTCAAAATTACTCAACAGAAGAGGTAGATCTTTAAGATAATATCTAGGATGGAATAAAATATCAAACAATCATCATAACATAAATTGAAAATTTGTGTAATTAATTTAGGGAATAGTGACATTAAGCTTACATGAAAAATGGAATTGTTTGGGATATTTACTTAGTTTGGTAATAAAGAAGTTTCTTCTCCCATGTCCCAATTGGCCCCAATAGTTCTCTTGTTCTCTCTTAAATTTAAAAATTTCTATTTTTTTATTTATTGTAAATGATTCTTTTGGATTCTACTTTACAAAGTAATAATAGCAGTTTTTGTAAATGGTAAAACAATATCTAAAATGTCTAAAGTTATCGAAATTGGGTGTGTTTGTAAGACCAATTAACTTAAGTTTCTAACAAACTAACATGGTTGATATATCTGAATTTTTAGAGCCATTGAAAAAATTGTGTTTTTTTCTTCTCTGTCGCCTTGAAATTTTTTCTACATTAATCTCCTTATAAAAAAGCCTAAAAACATATTCATCTTTCTAATCACTTACTAACACTTTCTTTATTTCTCAATCATTGATACTTTTCAACAAATGAAAAATGCATTTACATTCAAAACGAACAAAGCCAAGATACTTACAAGACCTTTTTGAATTTCGTAGAAAATCTTTGAACCGAATATCTAAATATATCGTCATTGAAAAAGTTCGTTTGGGATTGTATTTCTTGGATGATTTAATACTTAATAATAGAGTTTTGCCAAAGTAGACACAAGCAACAAAGGTGAATTGTTGAAAAACAAAGTGTCCACTTTCCTCATTTTTTTTTCCTTGTTGACTATTTTCTTTTTCTATATCCTTTCACCAACCACTTAAATTATTGCCTTTGATATTTTTTATTTTTTTATTTCCTTTATTCCCAAATGATTACTTGATTCCTTTTTTTCTTTTCTTTTCTTTTGTAAGACCAATTAATTGCTAATTAAATTCGTTATATGTGAATATGTATTTATAAGTAATAAATGCTGATGATATGTAAGTGTGTTACATGATAGATGATTGAAACCAATTCACACTCGCTGATTAAATGCAAGAAAAATATGAAATTGAAGACAACAATAGTAAAATTGTTATCTTTTATAAAGTGTGAACTAGAAAGGATATAAAATCTGTTGAACACAATATTATCAATCGAGATCAAAATTTTCGTACAAACATAATTTCATCGTTATCAACATAATTTTCGAACAATGTATTATTTAGTATCAACATTATTTACATAATACCATTCTAATGCCATCAAATAGATAATATTAGAATGGTATTATATAAATAATATTGATACTAATACAGTATACTTTCCACGGATCCGTATGAGTCCCACATTTGTGTATTTAATATTTAATCAATAAATATAAAGTTTTGCAATTATATGACCACATCAGTCTACAGAGCTGGTCCAAATCCAGCCGTTTTTTGTATCTGACCAATTATCATTCAAATCGTACTTTAATTTACATTATAACTATTTTGTTCTATATAATTAATGTAGCCACCGTCCACTACAACCAATCTCATAACGCATTATTCAATAATCACTAAAGAAAGGATTTGAGTGTATTGGTTTCACGAGTAGTCAATTTGATAAGTGATCTTGTTGCGGCAAAAATCACCAGTTAGGAATACCAGCAAGCAACAATGAGATTACATTAAGGTTGAAATAACGCACGTCTCTCATACGTCCTATAAAGAGAAATGACTTGGTTAATTAATTCATATGGACTATATATAAACAATAGTTGGAATATCGCAATATACAATTATTGTTTAACTACTATCTCATTTTAACTGCATTACCTTATCTTCAATAGTTAAACACAAACTATCACTACCTTTTAAAATTTTGATCACCAACATACACTTTAATTTTTTCCAAAAGTCCAAAGTTCTTTATTTACACTTTTTTGGTACGATGATTACACTTTTATACAAACTAACAAAACAATAAACCTATCTATATAGAAATAGAAGTTTATATATATATATATCCTTCTTGGACTCGGTAATTTGTTTTTGGGCTCCCATCATTTGTTTGCAGCCCACTTGATTTTTCGTCAGATTTTCATATTCACTTTTAGTTTAAGCCCAACTGAATCAACATAATATGTTCTTCTCATCTAACCAGTCAGATTCAGATATATATATAGGCCGTCTTTTATTATAGTGTAAGCTCTAACAGCTGGCTATTTAGTATCAATGTATGAAAATAGAACAATGGATTTGTCTTATTTTTATAACTAACAACAGACGGTGGATTAAAGCTCAAAAATAAAAAGCGGTGGATCCATTGCATGATGCGCCAAAAGATTTACGAATATTACGATTTTATCATGAACCATGAACTAGATACATAAAGTGTTTAAATATGCAATTTTCTTTTGTTAACCAAAATAATCCGAATCCAGGCTCGACTAATTTTTGGGTAAGAGAGTCGGCCGAAGAAACTCGACCGAAACCAAATATGTCCACTCGTATACGCTATATCTCAAATTGACTACTGCTATCTGACCACCAACGATAAATTTTAAGATGCAAATTTGCAGCGTTCGAAAACTTCTAATATTCTTAGCATCAATTATGGCAAAAGACTTGTATGGATCATTCATCGTTAGCCATCAGTAAGAATTTATTTTTGTTAAAAAATCATTAAAAATATATTTGAAGGCTTTAGATTAGAGTTTGCATCCTTTCAAAATTTTTATTACGTTTTATTTTTAAATAACAGAGTTTTGAAATGTTTACATATATACATATAAAGATTAGTGTAAAATTCGGCATAAATCCTTCTCTTATATAATAAAGATGGCGCGTTGTCTTGTATACAACTCATGAAACAAACTGGATAAAGGATTCACTTTTAGGAACTCGGACAAAAATCAGGGTTCAAAGGATTTGATCGCATTGTGAGTAATCTTCTCTGACAATAAAAAAATTTCGAATCGCTAACTTTTGTTTATCATACTCCGTATTTGTTAAAATAATTGAATATTACCATTATATTTGCCTGGACAGTGGTTTTCTCAAAACCATCGTACGTTGTTTCTTGTTTTGGAAAGATTCTAAAACAAAGCAAAATAAATAGAATCTATTACATGCGGTGCCTGTGTCAAATACATTAAATACTCACTTTTGCATGTTAAAAGTTCTGTCTACAAAACGACAGATACTGTATTTTTATAATTTTCTTACCAAAATAGACAAAATTTGTGCTGTCTCTTACGTCTCCCCTCGAACTGTCTTGGTTGGTTCTTTGTGTATCGCATTAACAATATAATATGTAAAGTAGGATGTAATTAATAGTTTTTAAAACTAGTTCAATTGGAGCTATATTACCATACGTATAAACAAACAAAAACATAAATCAAATCTTTATCCGGTGTTGTGTGTAGATATAAAATCATAAAAATATATCATGCAAGTATGGAACCAAATCGCCCGTGGTCAAATGGGCTAACTATTATTGAAAACCATACGAATACAAAAATTCTTTAAAATATTTGTTTGACCTTTTATGCTAACAACTTCATTGGTGGAGTGACGCATAATGTTGCCAAAACGCATTCATGATTTATATTTAATTATATAACATAACTACATAAGCTGATTTCGTTCAACTTGTGTACTTTGCACCGTTGAAACAGGGAGTTCATGCACGCCTGCTGATTTCCTTGCACTTTTATATCATTCATATATCTTGAAAATTGATGATCAAGACTAGTATATATATTTATATACATTGTATGCATGTAGGTACGTACTTAGACACTGCTCTTGCTCAAATGCACATATATATATTCAAGTCCGAGCTGGAGATTTCGCATCTTGGTTTCAACAAACCTCATTCTTTTATTTTGTTTTTTCTTTTAATTTTCCTCTGTTATATATGATCCCTTTTTACGCCAAAATGATTTTATGTTCTATATGTGATTTTTATGTTTTGCAAATTTGCTTTGTTTTAGACTGAGTGTGAATTTAAAATGCAAGGATGTTAAGGGTTTTAATTTGTTTTTTCCGTAATTTGAGACTACATATTTTAATTTCTTTCTGTTTTTCCTCGTCATAGATGTTTTAGTTTATGAACCCTCTTGTATCTTAGTCTTTGCCGAAAAACTGTTTTTGAGAAGCAAATTTTAACAGCTAATTATGGTTAATTTTGTTTGTTTTCTTACTACACGCTGTGTGTGAATTAATAAATTTTCATGTAGTTACATATTTTGAAGAGCAAGTGATGAGAGCTATTGTCATATAAGGTAAGCCAAATTTAGAAAAATGCTTGATTTATTACATTGTATCACTTGTATTCTAATTTAGAAAAATGCTTGATTTATCACAATGTATTGCTGATATTCTAACTTCAAAGTAGTAACTGGGTTTAATAGAAGGAAGGATATAAACGTATTGTATAAATATTCCATGTTATTTACATTTCTTTTTGTTTATCTGATAAATATTTATTTTAAAGTGAAACTTAGAATTTGGTAAAAATGGCGATTGGCATAATTAGCTGTTTGCGCTATGGCTTTTGTTTCTGTATTTTGGGGTTCAAGGAACGTTAATATTAATTTGTTCAAATATAAAAAACATCTATGTAGCCATTGAATAATCTATGATTGATTCAAAAGAAACATTTTATACACCTTATTTTGTTCATCGTCGAGAGATTATAAACACTAGGTATTAATTATGAAGAATTAATTTTTTTATTTTGACGAATGGATGCATGTTGTCTATATGTTAAAGCCATTTTTTCACCGCAAATAGGCTAGCTGTTGATGTCTCAGCGTTTAGTAAGTATTTGGTAAGTATAGTCGAATGTATTTGTATAATTTCATTTGTAATAATAATATTTAAGAATTCAGGAAAGTTCAATAATATATATAAGGAATAATATTGTATAATAATCCATGTACTGTATATATGAGTTTCAAAAAGAGTTATTAAAAATACTTATACTTAAATTCGTAAAAATGTATTACAGCTTCATGTATAGTAAATTGAATTAACTAGCGAATATATAGTGATGATATCTCTTCTTCGTTTAGAAAAAAAGAAAAAAAAAATCTCTTAATTTCCGTTTACCTGTGATTTGTTGACAGCAGTTTAAAGACGTTTGTTTCACGTTGTATACTATTTATTTTTCCAACAATATGGTAAATTAGTATTTTTTATCCAAAATAAATAAATTATTGTATGACTTTTATATCTGCACCGTTGGCTACGAATACGATTATAATTTACTAATTCGTCTAAAATTGTACATGTTCAGCGAAATTAGTTATGGCTCGGGAAAAAGAAAAACAAAAGGTGATGTTTATATAAAAATTTAAAGCATATCCGTAGTGAGTTTTTTTTTACTCTTGTAGAAACTCACTAAAACCACATTAACGGAAGTGCCTATTAGTTGTGGTAAAGTAAAACTGAGTAAAAGAGATATAGCCTTTAAAAAAAAAACACTACGGTAAATGATAAAAGTAACTACGGTAAAAAAAGGAACTCGATAATCCCGGAAAATAGAAAGGAAAAAAAAAAATAACAGAGCAAAAGAAGCTCGTTCGCGACGAGAAGTCACCGCCGGAGAGAGGCTAAAACGGAAAAATACGCGAGACGTTGATTAGTCTCCGGAGGATACTGTGTGTGATCTTTTGTAAGATTCTTGTAAGTATCGATCGATCCCCCCAATGCTATGATTATTTTGTGCGAGCTCAATTCGATAGATTTTGGATGATTATCCCGGTTTGATCGACAAAATTACGGCTTATAATGGACTCCTTTTAACATTCGTAGGCGTTGTTAGGATCCATAGTTTGTGAGAATTCGGATTTACTGGTGAAGTAGATGGTGCTTTTTATCCATGTGTTATCCCAAATTTATAAATCTCATATTTGATGGCAGCAGTGTCTAGCTAATTGAGTAATGGTTTCTAATGATTCCTATAAGTACCTTTTTTGTGGTTGTTGCTGCTTATATGAAACAAAACACAGTTATGTCTTCGGGCTCAAATTATGGATTACTTGTGCTTCTGTTTTTATATGCATCCAAAAGCTTACATATTTTGTTTTGGTTACTGATTCAACAAACAATGGTTGATTTACAAGCACCAAAACATTAAGAAAACACTATCCATAGATGTTTCTCCACACTCTCTCTCGGTTAAGTATATATTAGAATCACTGCATGAGACAACAGATAGATAGGCATTAAGGGGGAAAACAATAAAGTAACATCTTATGACATTTCATTAAGCTTTTTTTTTAATGTGATGATATAAACAATGGATTATCTGTTTACATGCAGAAAATTTTACTTGGTTGCTGTTTTCTGATTATTGGGTGATGTTGCATAGAGTTGATACATCAGGACGGATGCACATAAGGACTACAAAATCCATAATCGTAATCTTAATTCAAAAGACGAGCCATGAAAATTGCCTTGTTGAATTCTGTGGTTTGAGTGGTATTTTCGTTGCCATCATCTTCAGGGACTGCTCTTCTTTATTGTATCAATGAATCTTTGCTGTATAAAATCGTTGCTCGAGATGTATTCAAGAAAATCGTTGAAGCTAAACTCTCCATAGGCAGGTGCATTGTTTGCATTGACGAGTTCCGGTGCTGGACTTATTTTCTTGTGCAGAGGTAGACTGTGAAGACTTGCAAAAGATAGCCTTTTGACATCTTTGTTCACTGTTACACGATGAATGACGCTCTTGTATATGCCGTTGCTCATCACTTCTACCTGATCTCCCAACTGAACTATCAAAGCTCCTTCGATATATGGCACACAAACCCAGTTTTTGTTGCAGTCCATTATCTGGAGTCCCTGGCTACTTTGAAGTAAGATGGTCAGGGAGCTGAAGTCTGAGTGTGGTGGCATTCCCAAGGCAATTTCAGGTTCTGGACATGCTGGATAGCAATTCACTGCCATGACTTGTGAGCCTTCTTCAATCTCTTCTTGTAAGTAATTTTTCTCCAGTCCTAGGCTTTCTGAGATAGCTTCTATTAATTGCTTATGTAGCACATGCGTTGCTTCTGCATACTTGCCCACTTTATCCCTAAAGGAGTATAACAGAAGATCAGATAAGTTTTCACTCAAAAAGATTTCTTACAAATTCAGAAAGTTCATAATCTTTCCAAAGTGAACTATGTTTTGGTATATATTGCCATAGTGAAGCTATGTTTTGCTTACTTGTAGCATGGAGGATTTGATGGCCACATATCGATCCACTTTGAGAGTGGATGAGAGTAATGCTTAATGAAATCTCTCCAGTAGTGAACTCTGTCTGTTGAATGGTTAAGGCTTGTGCCATACCTTACTGGCTCATGAACATTTGCAGACACCAGAAGCATCTTCTCCTCCACAGGTAAGTCAAAGAACAATGTTGCTGCATCTAGAGCATCTCTGACCACTGATGATGGTATTCCATGGTTAATAACCTGCAGGGAAGTAAAAGTTAGGGCTTTATCTCTTAGTTTTGTAAAGAATAGGATTGCTTTAAGTAGAGAAAACATATGCATGCATGCAATTTGTGTTCTCATTTAAGACTGAGATTGAGGATTTTGTCTTTTCTTCTCTTTTTATCCCTGATCAGGGAGTTTGTTCCACATGACATAAATGCAAGAAGACAATAGCCGTCTTTCTAAGTCATATCGGAAGCGTGGTTGGTATGTGCGATAAGTTCACTGTAGGGCTAGTTCTAGTGAGTAAGCATGGAAACATTTAGACTAAATTGATGAAACTGAGACATGATTTGGATGGAATATAACATGTAAAACACTAAACTTGCTGGATTTGTGATACCTGAAAGAAACCAAACTCCTTGCAGGCCATGTTTATCTCATGTATTGCGCGGGATCTAAGCAAAGGATGGTGTAAAAGAGAAAGATCAATGACAGGAAGTGTTGTCTCACTGGTGCCTATGGTTGAACCAAGAGCTGGCCTTTGCGATGGCGGAAGAACGTAACGATCAGGGACTTGAGGCACACCCGAATTGGTAAGTGTCATTGCACTTGTAAAAGAATCATCAAGCAAACTCTTTTTGGTTTCCTCCATTTTTGTTTCTTTGAGAATGATTCTTTGTTAGTAAATCTTAGCTGCGTTTTATTATTACTACTAAAGAGTATGCAACATGCATAGCGTATATTATACATGTATATATATATATACACGGTTTACATTCTTCTAGAAGATAATTTTTATTAATATCCATTATATAAGTCGACATTTTCTTTTATTCTTTTTTTCCTCCTTTTGCTTACGGTTTTGGAAACCACCTGCAGCTTCTGATTCATCTTTACATTAAATGAAGTGTGACAGATCAAATTGTGGGATGTGAATTATATAAAGTGAATGGGCACGTCTTCATTAAGTTGCATCTTTTTCCGTTTTTGGATTGGTTTTATAAATTTAGTCCATATGATTTTGTTTGGGCCTTAAACCGGTGACTAGTTTTCTAACAAATCGTTTTCCAGGGGCAAAATCGTCTTTTAAGTGAGAGATCAGATTATTCAGATGAAAAAGTAGTAACGTCTTCTCTGGTTTTACCGCCATTCATAAAGGTTTAAAGATATTTTGGTTTCCACTTTTAAGAAAACTATAAATAAATAAACATTACATAGGGAGGCAAAAAATAACATTTTATGTGTTGACGTCATTTATTCATGGACCCAGCAGCACTAAATAAGCATGTTGTATCATTATTTTAACATGTTATAATAAATAAACGGTTTATATAAGGGTGTTGAGAAATTGGGAAAATAAGATTTGCATGTTAAACTGCATCTGTACAAGATCTATGAGTTGGTTTTTCCTCTGGTCGAAGGTGAGAGAGTTCTCCTGTAGCGTTGGAGGATAGAGGAATTGGTGACATCATTCTTTAGTAGAGAGCCTATCGAGAAATCTTTTTCTTATAGTTTTTGAATCAAGAATTTAAAACTCTTTTAAGTGCTTTGTTTTGTTTTTCAAGCCCAAATACTCGATATTAAGCACTAGTTGACTTCCATGTCCGTTGGCGAAGCCCATTTTTTGCAGTTACGGGCCGTAGAATAATGGGCCAACTATTTATGATAATGGGCTTCGAAGTTGGCACTTGATAATGTAAAGATGATGTAAGTTTCTTCTTCTACATGCTTTATGAGGTTGGATCATTTCATGTACTAGGAAGCCGTTAGTATATAGTGATCAAAAGTGGATTATAAATAGTTTCGATTTGCGACGACTGTTTCTGGGTCAATTTAAATGTCTTTTTCTTATTGTAAAGTCATTTCGCGAGTCCTATCTTCTTTTAATCTCATTCATTGACGTGCATAGGTTAACAAATATACTATGAATCTGTCATGGAAATATCTGGTCAAAATTTTAATTTTTCTAAAGTGATTATTTGCGTAGGTTGTTTCACTATATATATATTTTCTTTTTATTTGGTATTTCCCATATCAAAAACATTATTCATTCATTTTTAGTTTTATAGTTTTAATCTCCTAAGTTCTGATTTTTCTTTGGATCTCCTTCAATCTGTTTTGGTCAGAGAATCGATAAGTAATACTAACATAATGATTATACTATTGGATTTTTGTTCTGTCATTGACCATTTCGCTTTTATGAGTTACTATCATATTTGTTGGGGTTTTCGTATGTATTCATCTTTCCCAAAAATAGTTGAAAAATTCGAATATTGTAAAGATTTGTTTCACCTAACACCATACCCATCTTTGTTCATTGACTAATATAGCCTTAAAATGGCCTTAGAACGTGTTAGGCATCTTCCTACTACTAGGATATTACCTAATTCCCAATTTTGTTACATGTTTTCTTTTATTAGGATGTCATTTCGAATATTTGTTCATCTTTTTATTCTGTTTAACTTCTGACCCGATGGCTTGGACGATGTTTTCCAAACTGAAAACTTTTGAATAATAAACTTAGTCAAGGGTCAACACCTTGCTAATTGCAATAAACAAACTTTCAATAATACCATAAAGAGATTTCGTACATAAAAGCTTTCATATCCTTGTGTGATTCAACAAATAAATTTTAAAAGGCGTTAAAATGATAAAGTCTTGTTTAACCTACAAACTCAATCCACACAAAAACTACATAACTAAAATAGAAGAAATGAAAAAATGTTTTTTGGTGAGAAATATCTTAAATATACACCAATTAGACATTACATTTTAAAACTAAACTATAATATATATTTTTTATAAAGAAAACTAAAACTAAAAAAACAAATACTATATAAAATCAAACATTCTAGAACAATTTGTATGAAATACATGAAACATTGTTGTGATACAGCCGTGGCCATTAAATATTCTTTTCTATGAAATTTTCCAAGGAAAAACATAGCTTAAAATTTCTTCTTCAAATACTCTGTTTCTTAAGGCAATAGATAGTGAATACACTTAAGCTTATCTTTTGCTTCAAATTTAAGGAATCTTGGCACCTGCAGAATCTATAACATGTTAATTAAGTAATAAATACAATACATTTTTGTCAACTTATAAATACAATAGTTATGATCATACACATTATTTGCATCATACATGTATTACAAACCCATGTTCTCAGCACACTTTTAGGTAGAAAAACATAAAAAACCAAATAGGAAGAAGCCACTCGTTAGGGTGATGGGTCTATATAATTCACATCAAAGAAAGCCATTGAAAAATTCGATTAATTATAATCCTTTATTTTTTAGTTCGAATATACAAGAACAAAGAGTTGGAACGCATCATGACAATGTCTTAGAAAACAAAAGAAATGAATAAAATATAAAAAAGAGAGGATGAAGTTGTTGAATGAGTTGGCGAGGCGGCGACTTTTTCATACATTCCATCTAGTTAATTTCCCATAGTCCTTCTCACATCTCTTTGTTATATAATAAGACACCATTAGGTCCATTACCATTACTTTCTCTTCATAATCTCTATCTTCTATTTACATCTTTACAATAATTATCTTTCTTCTAAGCAAAAATGGCAATGAATGGTTTAGCCAAGATGGCTGCAACAGCTCTTCTCCTAGTCATGGCCATCATCCCAGCCGCAGTCGCTGTGACGTACACGGTCGGAGACACTGCTCAATGGGCCAGTGGTGTGGATTACAAAGTTTGGGTTACCGGAAAAACTTTCAAAGTTGGTGACACTCTAGGTAAGTTATTATTGTTTCGGTCCCGTTAAATTATAGGAGTGTATATCAGACTCAAGCTAAAGTTTTGTAATTAGGAATGTTGAATTCTAGTTTCACATTTTCTGGTTTTTGGGTTTAAGATTTAATAGAATAACCAAACTGAAATTGAATATAGTTTAACACACAGAGAGAGAGATATATCACTTCATATTCGATTTTTAATACCATATATTATTGATTCCAGGAAGGTTTAATAATTCAGGTTCTTTTTTTTTTGGTTCGGTTTCAATTTTGACTTTTTAGATATAGTGACTTTCGTCAACAGAAATTTAGTTCGATTTGTTGTCAATAATTTGATTCTAATAAACCGGTTCGGCTTATATCCATTTTTTGGTTCTAAAAATTTACCTCTCGTAATGGTGAAATCGAGATAACTTATTACGTAATGAAGCTCTAGCTCTACTTAGGGTTTTGTTTCTTGATGTTCTAATATTTTTATTTGAATGAAAAACACAGAGTTCAAGTATGGTCCTTCACACTCAGTGAACGAGGTAAACAAAGCCGGTTACGATAGCTGTGGAGGCACACCGATTGATTCTCATTCTGATGGAGACACAACAATCGATCTCAAGACAGTAGGAACAAAGTATTTCATCTGTCCTACTCCTGGTCACTGTGAAGCTGGCATGAAGCTAGCCGTTACGGTGGAAGCCGCTTCTTCCGGACCTCCGGCCACTCCTTCGCCCCCGTCTTCAACTCCGGGAACTCCTACCACACCGGGCTCACCGCCGGCTGCCGGAACACCCACCACACCTACACCTGATTCAGGGTCAACTTCTCCTCCTCCACCAAAGCCAAGTGGTGCGTCTAAGGGAGTGATGAGTTACGTTTTGGTCGGAGTCTCGATGGTTTTGAGTTATGGTTTGTGGATGTAATTGGTATAGAGAGCCAGGGTGGAGTCAGTGCTTTTGCTTTTAATTATTTGGTTTTGGTTGTAACTTTGTAAGAGAATTTGGGTATGTGTGCCACGTCAGAAGCTATTCACTATTCGTAGGATTTTATTATTCGATATTTGATTATCGTTATCATGATCATCACATTCACTTCTTCTCTTATTGTAATAAATTATTATTCTTCTCCATCATTCGTTATCATATGTTCTCTTCTCCATATATTTTGTCTTTTTGGTTTTGGAATCACATGTACAGTTCTTCTCAACCTTCCCCTCGGATTCTACATGACTATTGAATAAATTAATTAAAATTTCATTATAATATTATGTTGTCAATAATGAATCACGTAATAGCTGAATCAACAACAACTAAGAGAAATTAGCAATGTTTATTCAAATGGCAGTTGTTAATAATGGTATAAGAGATCATATAAACATCTGCAACTTGGCATATTTAATTAATATTAGATTAGCTGCAGCTTTTTAAATTAAAAACTTTATATATATATATATCGACGATATATATATTGGTTGCAAATTTAACTACCCTTGGATATAATTTAGAGTATAATATAGATCAAATTTAGTTTTTTGTTTCTGACAAAATTTGTAAAAACTTGAGACATTAAACAAAAAAAAAACAGACACAAAGAAGCCGAAAAAAGAGAAGTATGGTAGCATTGGATTTTATGCGGAGTCCTCCTGTCACTAAATATGATTGGAACAAAATATTAGAACCTTGCATGATCAAATTCATGTCCTGAGTCAATCAAAATTTAATCTACGTCCAATTTTTTTAACACATGAGAAAAGATGTGCTGACAAACCAGAAGGCAATGCCAATGGAATTTGACCCTAATATATATATATATATATACATTTTAATTGACCCTAATTAAGAGTGTCTTTTATGGACATAACCCAAATAAATTAATTATGAATAGGCGCTCTTAAGCTTAATTTCTCGTTAGTCCTTCTCACGCCTCTTGTTATATAAAGCAACAACCATTTCCCTTTTTCACATCTCTACATGCATTTATTTAACATATCTCTCCAATTTCAAACCAAAACATGGCAACGAATGGTTTGTCCAAGATGGCTGCAGTTATTCTTCTCCTAGTCATGGCCATCGTCCCAACGGCAGTCGCTGTGACTTACACTGTAGGAGACGCTAGTCAATGGGCCAGTGGTGTGGACTACACAGCGTGGGTAACCGGAAAGACTTTCAGGGTTGGTGACACTAGGTAATTTTTTTAGATAGCCTATTGTACAAGAAACTCTTACTTCTTTTTAGCCAAGTGGCTAATGCTAATCTTTAAAAACGGTTTGAAGCAGAGTTCAAGTACGGTCCTTCACACTCTGAGAATCACTCCGACGGAGACACCAAAATCGATCTCAAGACAGTAGGAGCAAATCATTTCCTTTGTCCTACACCTGGTCACTGTCTAAGTGGCATGAAGCTAGCCGTTACAGTCGTAGCCACCGCGTCCTCTCCTCCCACCCCAACCTTGCTGCTGCCTTCACTTCCTGTCGCTCCTCCTCCCACCACAGGGGAGGAATTGTAACACCCCGGTTTCAAGAAATATGGTGGTGCATGCGGAGAGGTTTAAAATAATTGATTTGGCCACCTATATCAGCAAAGTGCACTTATCTTTTCGGTCAACTGTCCTAAGAGAACTCCACAGTTAATCGTGCTTGTGCTGAAGCGATTTCAGGATGGGTGACATAGCGGGAAGTGATTGTCGGTACCGTGCGAGTGAGGACAAAACACGGGGAAAGATCACGTGGTGATTTGTAGGGTCGGTAAACAAGTATTTAAAGTCTCCCGGACGTAGCGTACCGACCGACAGCGCAATGATGGATCCACGGGCCGAGAGTGGATGTGAGGCCCATTAAGAGGTGGCAGTCGGGACGTTACATTTGGTATCAGAGCTGAACCCAGACGAGTGTGGAGTCAAGGAGGCTCACACCGTCGGAGGTGACGGTCTTGATGCGCAACGAGGACGTTGCGATCTGTTAGTGGGGGTGAATTATAATACCCCGGTTTCAGGAAATATGATGGTGCATGCGAAGAGGTTTAAAAGAATTGATTTCGCCACCTATGTCACCAAAGTGCACTTATCTTTTCGGTCAACTGTCCTGAGAGAACTCCACAGTTAAGCGTGTTTGTGCTGGAGCAATTTCAGGATGGGTGACATATCGGGAAGTGATTGTCGGTACCGTTCGAGTGAGGACAAAACACGGGGAAAGATCACGTGGTGATTTATAGGGTCGGTAAACAAATCTTTAAAGCCTCCCGGACATAGCGTACCGACTGTCAGGACAAGGATGAGTCCACAGGCCGAAAGTGGACGTGAGGTCCATTAAAAAGTGGCGGTCGAGACGTTACAGAATCGCCGCCATCTAATGGAACATACGTAGCCGGTTCGGGATCAACCACGCCGCCCCCACCGCCTCCACCTCCACCTCCATCAGGCGGTGCATCTAGCGGACTAATGAGTTACGTAATGGTCGGGATGTCGCTGGTGTTGGCTCGCAATGTGTGGATAATGGATTAATATTGGGTTAGAACCAGCGTGGAGGCTGTGCTTTTGCTTTTGCTTGAAAGAGGATCGTCTGAGCCAAGTTAGCTCTTCTTCTTATTTATTCCTAGGATTTGTTTAGCATTTATCCTCATCAATCATCTTCATCATCATAGGACCATATGTTCACTTGTATAACAATAATATTTGTTTTTTTCATTTTCGTCCGTGTGGTGCCAGCTGATTACAAGTACATTGCATGTTCCCATCTATTTACGCCTTTTAAATTCTCCGTTTCACGGTTTTTATGGTCACCAAGGTTTAGGAATCACAGAGCATTCAGCCATTCATATTCCACGTGATTATTGTGAAATTTAATTGAACTTAATAACAGATAAGTCACAGGCTCACAGCTGATCAGTTTTTTTTTCTTTGTATTAACATAATCAACAACTGCTAAATAATCCCTTAACCCAAAATAAACGCTACTAATTAAGTAGTAGTACAATTACCACAAAATATATATTATTGTTGAATGTAGACTTGTAGATCTAATATTTATGTTGTTCGTGAATAAATCGTGACTGCTTGTGAAGGCCATCTCTGTTATCCGCGCACAATTTTCACAGCTATAAACAATAAAAGCTTTCAATCTTAGTAATTTCTTAATACATAAACAAATGAAGTTCAACCCATGCAAGTCCTTTAAGGAGACTGCTTTTGAATTTGGAAAAAAACCAACTGATTATAATCCATTCCCACACACTGAGACCATTACCCAATCGTCTTACGTACGTCAATCAACACTAAGAAACCTGAACGGTTGTTAGAAAACAAAACCCAATTTAGCTACACACACTCCTTGCAACCCAACCCCCCCCCCCCCCCCCCCCCCAACCAAATTGACATTTATCGCAACCTCTCTCTCTCTCTTTTTCTTGTTTTAATATAACAAGTAACTACTCGGTGTTGGAGTTGTTTCTTAGAACCACCAAACACAAGAAAAGGTCAAAGAAGCAAAAGCATTGACGATTAAAAGTGAAGAGTGAACAGAGCAACCTTGTGTTATTAAAGTGGTTAGAAACTCTTCTTCTTACTATTTATTATCATCATAAGGGCTATTGAGTGAGAAGAGCGTACGAGGGCAAGTCCTCAAGCTGCATTATGTCTTCCAGCATCAGCTCTCTCTCCAGCTGTCTCCTTGTTGATTTCATCACCGTCTGTTTCAACCATATAACATCATCTTATGTTACCAAATTATATATTATGACCAAACAAAATATCTCTGTTTTGACCCTTTGCAACAACAATATATAGATATGATTAGACAGGTACTTACATTGAACTCCATGTATGAGGCGCGCATTGAAAGCCATTGCTGATCCATTAGCTTGAATGCAATGCAATAAAGAAGGTCAAAGGCATATTCGTTCTCTGCCACCCAAAAAAAAATCCATACACTTCTGAATCAGTGTCAAAATCCAATTAAAGCACCATGTGTGCAAAAAAGGCTTTTCAATTTGATGAACAGAAAACAGCATTGTGAGAGATTACCAGAAAGAAACTTCAGAAAAGTTGCCCCAACAATTGTTCGTGGCTTCACTGTAAAAGTTTAAAAGAATATAATTAGTGAACCCACTTAATTATCTCAATACACTACTCATTATCAGAATGACAAGCAATCAGCAATTTTGAGACTGCTTCCTAATGCATGCAAGAGGATTCTATAGTAATGGGCTTGCCAATCCTATGGCTTGAGATGTCAATAGCAACTATCACAATCATGAATCATGGTAAGTAACTTCCTGTGACTGTATACCTGCTTCAAGGTCAAGCATTTGTATGAGCATGAATGTTAAGTTGATACCAGCAACAGCAAAGGGGTATTCCCACACAGACCGATCCCCAACCTGTTTCCTCAGAAGGTCCTGAAAGGATTTCTGCAGCATATAGACATGTGGCGTTTAAAACTAAGTAACGAAAGTGCAAGTGAAACAGTGTCAATGTATAATCGAGAATATAAGGTGCATGAAAACTGAAAATTTTAAAGGGTTTAGCTCATTCTTTTTCTGAGACGTTTGTATCTAGTATATAGGTATACCTGAAAGTTCCTAGCGAAGTACAGCAAGTTTTCAAGAGATATGAAACCACCACCCCTGCCAGATGCACTGTAATTAAAAGAGGACAGCTGCAAGAAATAGCTATAACACAAATGACGAGGAAAGTAAGTATTATACCTAAAATCTGTTGACGGATCTTTGCCCTGCCAGCCCATCTCTTTCCACTGCTCAGATATTAATCCATGAAGCTCTTCTTCAGGAAATGAAAGTTTCCACAGCTCCCTCAGAGCTTCCTAAGAGCGTAAGACGAAGCAAAAATAGTAATCATCAAAGCTGATGCATTTGATGCTAGCTTACAGTAAAAAAGTCAAGAGATGAAAAGATGCAGTATTCTACCATCTCCAATTTATAATTCAAGCCCAATTGTTTTATGAGAAATTGTAAAAGCTTAAAAACCCTCAAGGAAAGTGTACCTGATGCAGGGGTATTGTACTATCGTAGGCTACGTCAATGCGGCTCTGCAAACTCTGCAAGCATTCCTCCTGCAAGTTCCAACAATAGGGTAGAAGTTATTAGATACCTGGATATACTTGGAAGTAGTCAGCTAATATAGAGAGGATAAACACATTATTTTATTGTAGTGAACAAGAACAATCAAACTTCAAACTGAAACAGTATATATAAAAAGGAGTACCTGAGCAGGTGTTAGATCAAACGTAGAATTTGCGTCACTATCTCTCCTCTGAGCACAGACACAGGATAGACCCCTGCCTAACCAAGCTGCAGATCCAGGCACAGCCTCAGCTGTAAGAAAACAAATAAACTGGCATCAAAATGGAGCTTCAATGTTTTCAACAGAGGAACAGTTTCTTCCCGACATACTGAATAAGCAAGCATCTTTTATTTGTTGTTCACAACAAGCAACTCTTCAATCTCGATATGATATTCAGGAATTGATAAAATGTCTATAGTATGTATTAGAAATTCACAGCACGCTACTCTAAATCTCTAATACATACAACTCCCTCTAAGCATCAGAATGCTACAAAACCACACACATATACTAAGGTTTAACACCATACTCCTACACAACAAACTGGAATATCTTAGTTAAAGATGAAAGTCAAGGCATCTAATAAGTGCACTACTACCCTCACCCTAGAAACAAACTGAATAATCAATAACATAGAGAATCCAGAAACCAAGCAATGCGCTCAGAAAATTCAATTTAGTATATGAAACACAAAATTTCACCCCAAAAAAAACAAATGCAACCGCAAGTGTAGAGAGATAAGCTTTAAAACTAAGAGATGTAGAAACACTTAGTGATGAAATTACCAGATGATGGATTGTAAACGCTTCCTCGTTCGAGACCCTGAGAAATCCTCCTGACGGCTACGAACGAGCCTTCTCTATCATCCATCTCTCGATTCTCTCTATTCGCTCCTCCGATTCACCTCAGAATCTCCCCATCTCTTGTATCATCCTGCGAACAATCAAACGCAGAAACCAAATAACTTCATCAGCAATCGAATTTGAAAAATCTAATCAAATAGAAACCAATCGGAACCTGATGAAATTCAAAAAAGCAATGCGAATCACAAAAACGTCACGATTGATATAGAAAACTTCAACAAACGAAAAGAAGAAGTAAGGGAAGAATTCAATCACCGTCGAGAATCGAAGAACTCAAACCAATCGAATCAAAGAGCGATCAACCTCGAAACTAAGAAACAGAGAAGAGAATCTTGAGCGCAACGAAGAAGAAGAAAAAAATCAAGCAAGAAACAAACTATAGTTTCAAGATCTAGTGAGTGCCGCCGGATTTTATCGGCGATTGATATAATCGGACGGCGAAAAAAAAAAAAAAGAATTCCGCAATTTGTTTTGGCCGTTTCTTTCTAATTTCTTTGGTTTCGAAAAAAAATAAAATAGGAAAATGGGATTTTTATAGTTACGTCATTGTAACGACGGGGCAGGGCTGGTGTACAGGTGGCAAAGTAGGCTGGAGGACCCCGCGCGTGTACTTCAATCGTTATCAGCGGCGTCGTCGTCACAAGTCACACCACCGGAACAAAATAAAGTGACTGGTTAGGTCACGGCACATTGGTTTATAAAATTTGGCACTTAAGTCAAACGTCAACGACTTTTTAATCCCCATTTTTTTTTGTCATAATATAGTATTAGAGAACAAAAATAATATGGTTGAACTAGAGCTGTTATAATTAGTTCAAAAATAATTGGGTATTCTTTGCAACAAAATTATAGATGCTATTTAAATGTCAAATTGCATGTACATATATCATGTATCTTTCTGAGTTTAAGATCAAAATGACGTAAATGCCATCACGGCGCCGGTCGGCGACAATCGCAATAGGCATGGGATGGGCCATATGTTTTGATTGGTGAAGTTTAACTAAAGCCGGCCTCCGTATAATTACTCTCATTGTTTTTTCTGGTCCACGAGATTGTAAATCAATCATCGAACATGTGACATGTCTATAAGGAGATATTTTTTAGTTTATATGAGACTTTTTGGAAATGTGTTACATTTACAGCAAGATAATTCAGAAACTAACGTTCTTGTTTAATTACATTATATGTTGCGATCTCTATATATATAGAGCTTATGGTACGTGTAATCTATATATAGCCCACGTGATTTAGCGTGAATGGAACTCATTACTCATGACTGGTCATTAGCATCAACACTATGCAAACTTTCGGCGACCACATCATTCACTCCTTTTCAGAACATTCTTTTCTCTATCCAGCTAAATAAAATTGTCTATTCAATTTGGTTATTTGAATTCTACTTCAGTTTTCCTAGATCCCAAAGATTGAATATACAATAATTTTTATACTTACAAAAAGCGATCATCCTTTCGTGCTCAGAACATAGATAATTGCCACCCCTTTACTTGAACTCAAAGTGATAGCTGCAAGCTTGTCTATCTACGTGTATTATCAAGAATAACATACATATCATTATAGTTTTTTTTTGGGGTTAATGAACATACATACGAAGTCTGAACCGAAACTCACACTAGAGCCGAACATTTTTGCCATTTAAGACATCCGTAATGATCATCATAACTATAATCGCAATGAAAAGACTCCAAGCATGGCTCCTCACTTTCAAGTAATCATGTCAACTACTTTATCGAAATCTCATAAAAATATTCAAATTTTGGTAAACCAACCAGCGGTATCTCGGATATGAGTTTAACTTTGATATTAAAAGCAACAATAATTATATCTTATGGAGTCACTGTATATATTGTTTCAAACCGAAACTTACGAAAAACCTTAAATTTTCTAATTAAAAATTCCGCAAGGGAATATTTGACAGACAAAACTATAAATATAAGATTGTTCTTGAATGAATAACATACAATTGTAAATCTTGGGTTGTCGACTGAGTAGAAAACCAATTTGCAAACACAATATATTCATATATTATCAGATACCCTCATCATAGAAACAATAAATAAATACGAGACTATGAAGCTATGGCGACACAACGGGTACATCTACCGTTGCACCAGTTGGAATAGATATCTTCTTCTGATTCTCATCCCTGATTTACTTTAAGATTTGGTCAAAGCTCTTAGTTTATGGCCTTCATGTAATGTTTCTTCCGCTGTCAATTTTGTCAACTAATTATTTAAGATCTGTATTTCTTTCCTTTCAATGTTAGTATTTTATTACTTTCCTTTAGCTTTACGCCAAAAAAAGAAAACCTACTTTCCAATGACCTTTGTCTGGTCATGCTTCATTCGCCAATGCATCATTTATAGTTTCAAAAATTATTAGAAAATAAAACCACCAATCCGAAAAATTCGTCTTAATGTTAGTTTTTCAATGTCTTGATCTCCAGTATGCATGTATATTAGTAATTGATATTAGTCCATGAAAAAATTATAAACATTGTTTTAAAATTGAGATTGAAAAAGTCATCATTACACCTTTTAACCTTTAAAAAGAAAGAAAGAAAGAAACACTACTTTTTAAAACACCTCGTGGTCCATTAACTTTGTCGGCCTTAAAGGAAACGTCGATCACCAGTAACCTTCATAGCCAATCACAGTTTACTTCCAATAAAAATTAGAAAAAAGAAAGATGCTATATTGATATTTCCATCTAGGCCGACATTGAATATTATGGGCCTAGGCCTGTATTAACGGTCTTTATACTTCTCAGATATTGAATATTATGGGCCTAAGTCTGCATTAACGGCCCATTTAATTCTCATCATCTGTTTCAACGCGATCGATTTGTTTCAAGTTCCTTTTTGCTTAGTTCTCATCTTCTTCTTCTATGATTCTCCAGAAAACGATGCAAACGCCATTTCTTCATCTCTGCAAAAGCTTCACTTCTTATTCTCCACTTCCATGTCACAACCACAATCTATGCTTCGGATTTCACAATGCTCTGCTATCTCCTTCAATCTGCAATTTCCGGCGAAGAAACGATGTCAACGGGAGAAAAATCGTCGCGCAGGGCTCAGGACCAAACGACGGAAATAGCCGTCCGGCGGGAAACAAAGGGAAAGTGACTCTGAAAGGTAATAAAGAGAATATATGGAGCGTAGATAACGAAATGGCGGAGAAGGAGAAGCGTAAGGTGAAGCCAAAGGGAAGAAGAAGAGGGAAGAGATTAGGTGGAGGAAGAAAGGGTAAATACGGTAGAGTTTTGGTTTCAGGGACGATGCTGATCGAGTCTGAGACTGTTCTTCAAACTCAGGTTTCGATTTCAGATTTCAATTTCTCAAATTCGTCTGCGAAATTAGCTATATTTTCCTGATTGAGATTGATGAATATGATTTGTTAGGAGCCTGTGATTAAGCCAATTTGGAGAACATTTGCGAGTAGTGTAAGTGGGATTTGGAAAGGTGTAGGAGCTGTGTTCTCGCCGATTACTGCAGAGATGGAACCGATTGAAATTGGGAAGAAGAATGAGAATCTTTATGATTGTTATACCCTTTCTAAGATTGAAGCGTTACCATCTCCTTCTGGAGGAGATATTACAGAATCTGAGATACAGAGGAAGGTCAATTGGGTTACTTTGAATCCTCATGGAGAGTTTTTCCAGAATGCTGAGAGTAAAGAGGAGATATTGGTTGATCAGTCTGGCGTAGATAGCCGTTTGCCTAAGTTTGAATCTTTTAACTTGAAAGCAAGTGATGTTATGGAAGAGGATTCTATGGTAGACGAACCCGGCCTTGTTTACTTCGAGGTATGGCTCATCTCTTACATTTCATGGAAGCTTCCCTTTTGGCTGAGATTATGGATGTTGTTATTGTCTTTGTGGTGGCTGAGAATCTGTTTTTGAGCAATGTCTAGGTTTCATTCCTTAATGTTTCCATTTGCTTGATACGCAGGATGGATCTTATTCCAGAGGTCCAGTTACAATCCCTGTTGGGGAGATGAGTGAATCCAACTATTACCTCACACCAACTTTCAAGTTTGAACAGGTATTTCTATGTTTGCCTTTATAACTTCTCGAGTTTGGTTTTTATCGCATTTTAAGAGAAAAGAAATGGGCTTATTGCTTGTTCCTCTCGGCCAGTGTTTGGTGAAAGGTTGCCATAAGAGACTGAGAGTAGTCCACACAATAGAATTCGCCAATGGTGGTGCAGATATACAGATAATGAGAGTTGGTGTTTATGAGGAACAGTGGGTTAGTCCTTCAAATTATGAAGAGCAAAGGTAACTCCGAACTGTGATTAATCTTTATCTCTGGTATGTCAGTGTCTCTGACCCGAATGGTTTATGTCTCAGTGACAACGACGCACCATTGGAGTTAAAACCATTCTCACAGAGGAAACGCACGCAACCATCGGAACTAACAGGATCATGGAAAGTATTTGAAGTAAGCGCAACCCCAATCTATGGAGAAGAAGCCGAATTCGAGCAGCCAGGTGAAAGCACTCCAGTTGTGTACCTGTGCACAGAAGCATTGAAGAGAAGGAATTTGCCGGAAACTTCGGTTTCTTTTGGAGAGGAAGAGATGATAGATATGCAAGATGTGTCTGTGATGTGGCTTCCAGGTGGTGTGACGGCTTACGTGGATGTGAAGAAAGATGGAGTGTTGTGCGTTGGAGTTGGGTGGTATTCAGATGAAGGAATCAATCTTGTGATGGAGAGAGACTATGGTTTGGATGGGAATCTTAAAGAAGTTAGATCCAAATCCGAAGTGAAGAGACGATGGACAGAAGAACCTAAGTAACAATACTCTGTTGTAGATTTGATGTTTACTCTTTGGTACAAATATAGTAATAACAGTAGCTCACATTTGGTAAAAGCTATCAATGTTCTTTTTGATCTATGTGGCGCCATGCCGTCATCATCATACACCACCGTACATTCGCCGCCGGAGAAAGATTGTCAAACTTCTGCCCTAACTTGGGATACTGAGTGGTAGGCCAATTGGCCTAAAGTTTTAATGGGCTAAGATTCATTAAGCCCACTGCTTTTATTCTGGAACCAATTCAGAGGCGAAAAAATAGGTTTATGTGTAAATTACGCATTTGGGACACCTTTTTCCTTAATCCTATGGTTACCATTCGATAGTACATCACTTCCTTTGTTAGCTGGATAAAAATTACATCTCTGATTATCCATAAAATTTTTAAAAAGATTTGCAATAAATTTATTCCAGAATCCGTTAAAACTTGCATATTATGAGATTTGAACCCCAACCTCATATCACATTTTTTTGTTTTATCCCAAGCTCATATCTAATCTCTTAATTAACCTGAACCTTCCATATATTTCATATTTTGGAGATTATTTTGATATTATTTATCTAAAAGTAGTAATTAATTTTTATTACCTTTTTGTGATCATATCTTCTATCTAAACTACTACTATTTAGACTAGTGTCGGTATAAAAATGTATACATCCAATGAAAACTGATAGCAAACTTATATGAAAAGAGTTGGATATATACAACTATTTAGTTATTGGCAGGTTATAGCCAAGGGAACGAGCTCGTGGTCTCCACTTGATCCAAAGAAGTAAAAATATGAAATGAAGAAAAGAAAACGGAAGGAGAATGGAGGGGGAGACAAAGTGGGCACCTACAAGAGAGAAAAATAAAAAGATGCCTAAGAAATCTCACCATCATTAAATTTGGAAAATTCCTTACGGATTTGATTGAAACGTGTAATCATTATTGCATGGAATTCATCCCCTATAATATAACCTTTAATATGCCTCTCTTTGTCTCTTTGTCTTTTTGCTCAACCTATGATCTTGTAATAAACTAATGTCTTCCTTTCATTAGCATCTTTGATTTATGTTTACATTTAACATAATATATAACTTTTTCTTTTATTAAATCATTTGCCAAATGTAAACTTTACATTCAATTATATATGTTTTGCGTTTGTATTCATTTTACAACTTAGAAAAATATCTTTGATTGCCCAAAATATATATATATATATATATATATATATATATATATATATAAATCTTTGGAAAAAAAACTAAAGCGTTATAGAGATTATTTTCTTATGTAAACCAATAATTTTTACATATAAACGTAATATAATTAAACAAGAAGTCCTTAGCTTTGGAAACTTATTTGGCCATGTTTCTACCTGAAAACAAACAATACACTTGGTGTCGGTAAGAATAAGATCAATAAACTAATGGTACGTACTAGAATTCCTTTAATAGCTATTTAAGCAAGTGTTCCTCCTTACGAAGATAGTTAATTGCGGAATAGATTGGACCGGTAAAATAACATTCAAATTTAATTTAATCCACCTCAATCATGTTTTATGGCTTTGTCAAAAAGAGATTAGAAAATGGTATATGTTTTTTATTAGTCATTGTTGCTTTGTGTTGCTATTGTGGAGGAAGTTGGCGGGCTCTTTTCCTGAGGTGTTTGTGTGTTGTTGTGTGTAGTCATCAAATTCACAATACTATAAGAAATATATATATATTTTTAAACCAGACGTTTTAAAAATACGATTATTATGTGATGATGAGTAAATTAGATAAGTATGTTTAGCTAGATTACTCAATGTACTCAGAATTATAATCGGTTTTAAACAACTAACCAATTATAGTCCAACTGAGAAATATAATGTTTAGATGTTTTCTGATAATCTAATTGATGTCTAACGACTCTCAAAACATTGTAAATGCATACTTTGTTTTAATTGTGATTTAAAACAAATGATGTAAACAACTAAACATATAGTCTAATGAAATTATTCAACCAAGAAATTTTTTTTATTAAGATTAATTTACAAACAAAAATTATGAAGGTGGATTCGACATGATTTGGGAAGAGGTAACTTTTGTGGGTGTCGTTTCCATCATCAGCTTTAGGACACATCTTGAGATGGATGGAAGCTTTGATGTACCTCCACCACACTCGATTACCTCCTTGACAACTCTCTCTCTCTCTCTCTCTCTCTCTCTCAATTGTCATGTGAAAAATGTCCCAAATTACTTAATTCATTAAAGATAAATCTTTACGTAATTTAATTTCTTAGGTTTTTGATTCCGCAGGTTGCTTCAGAAAGCTGATCATAATAATCAGTCCAAACTCCAAACCTTCTTTTGGCCTCATTATGGAATGGTTAATTAGGTTTAATTAATGATGCAAGTTCCTTGCTTAAACAAATGAAAGTAAAGTCGTTAATTGTCTAATTAAGTAGACAATCAACGGTGAGAGAGATAACATTCCAAACATCATTATCAATAAATTGTGAAATCGTTGCAAACAACGTTACTGGTAAAGGATGATTTAAAAATTCTTACATCTAAACTTTATAATTATTCCACTGATGTTAACATGATTTTTTTGTTAAGTATTATTGTGACTAGTACGTTATACGTCATTATAATTTTATTAAGTACTCTATTCATAAAATGCAAAAAAAATTGTTAAAATTGATTTAAAAATCATCTTCTATGGTCGACCATAGTACGCAAAAATTACCAATTAGCATTTACGATGTTTGAATTATGCGAAGGAATGTATCTTCGGGTATATAATGGAACAGATATTTGTTTTGTTAGCGATATGATTTATAAACATTAAAACACTTCACATGAAGTTGACTGCCAAAGGCACGAATGGTACAAATGATATGCTTTGGAGGGTATTTGACACGTGTGGGGACATACACACGAAGCCCTACCCTTCTATATGAAAGCAAGAGAAGATAAACCGTCAAAGTAACATTTATCTTTATTAATATTTATAGAAAAAAATAAGTGTCATACAGTATTTAAAATTAACACACAAGAGTCAACAAAAAAGAACAGGAAAGATTGAGAATAAAAACAATGGAAGGAGGAGGAGGAAGAAGAGTAGTCAATAATTACGATCTACAACAAGTAACATCGTCTACGACGACGATTCAAGAGAATATGAACTTCCTCATTCCTTTTGAAGAAGCCAATGTGTTAACCTTTTTCTCTTCTTCTTCTTCCTCTTCTCTCTCTTCTCCGTCTTTCCCCATTCACAACCCTTCCTCTAGTACTACTACTCATGCACCTCTAGGGTTTTCTAATCATCTTCAGGTCTTTGATCTCTCTTTCTATACATATATGTGATGATCTTGATTAATTGTATTTTAACTATTGATTGATCTTAATTTGGGAAAGTTTAATATGATTTTTTTTTTAGGGTGGAGGATCCTTGGGATCAAAGGTGGTTAATGATAATCAGGAGAATTTTAGAGGAACTAACAATGATGCTCATTCTAATTCTTGGTAATTTACCTCGTTAGATTCGAAGATGAATCCTTTTTCTCCTTTTTCTACTTCTTCATTTTTTTGTCAATATATAACTAATCAAGAAAGTTATTAGTTAATATTCTATTAATTTCTTCATTTAAGATTATCTTTTCTCTCCAAGTTTTGGATATCTTCAACATTCTATTGATTTTATATTCCCGTTGCAATTTGTTGAGATCCAATAGAATTATAAACTCTATATATACACAAAAAGACTTATGACATAAGATTAAACCTAAGGTATAAATAATGTTTCTAATACATTAGAGTTATTGCATTTGCAGGTGGCGATCAAGTAGTGGGAGTGGAGATATGAAGAACAAAGTGAAGATAAGGAGGAAACTAAGAGAGCCAAGATTCTGTTTCCAAACAAAAAGCGATGTGGATGTTCTCGACGATGGCTACAAATGGCGTAAATATGGTCAGAAAGTCGTCAAGAACAGCCTTCACCCCAGGTAGTTTTAACACCACCACATGTGACTATCATTAATCAACCCTATTAGTCTTAATTAACATTACAAATAGTTTCCTAATATAACATTAGATTAGTTAGTGATCCTCGTATAATCACATTAACTGATGATTGATAGTTTCGTAAAAGCTGAGGTGAGGAACTTAACTTTGGTGCATCATAATAATCTCTCTTCAGACTCTTGTGGAACTTAGCTCACGTACTGATATGACTGTTTATACCTCCTTATACATATGTATTCTATACATATCTAGAATATATTTTATACATAGAATATTTATTGTACGTAGGTTTCAGTTTTAGTATGTATCGTACCGTAGTGATGTCATCATTGAGGATGCAAACAATATTTTCTATTTTTATCTCTTTATATATTGTGCCATGTCTACACATATTTCCGACTATTTTTTGCATAAATTTCACACGTTTGTTTCTTTTTTTTTGTTTGGTTTTGAATCTAATTATTGTGTCTAAGATGTGTACTATTAGTGAATGAAAAATTAATACGTGGAAACATATAAATACAGGAGTTATTACAGATGCACACACAACAACTGTAGGGTGAAGAAGAGAGTGGAGCGACTGTCGGAAGATTGTAGAATGGTGATTACTACTTACGAAGGTCGTCACAACCACATTCCCTCTGATGACTCCACTTCTCCTGACCATGATTGTCTCTCTTCCTTTTAACCTCTCTCTATCTATATATATAGACATACATATATGTGCACATATATATAGATGTGTGATATATTGCATATATGATATTGCATGTGTTTTTCAAGAGTATGTCATCATATCTTATACACATATTCTTGACTTGTTGCTTATAGTATACATATGTAATGATATATATTGACATTGGTAGTTCATTATGGTTAAAACTTTCAGTGCATTGGTTTTTGAGTTTTGATGCGGTGGGAAAGAAACTAATTTTTGTTAAAGTGATATTGAAGCAAAGTACTTATCAGATTAAAGATATTATATAGGTGCAGAATCTTTTTCTATAATAGGACATTTAAATACTCCAACAGATTTTTAACATGTTATATGTTCCCAATTCTAATCTTAAGAAAGGAAAAAAAGATAGTAAAGAAAACGACACACGATTTATAGTGGTTAATTTACTATGAAAGTCGGTACCAATTGTATAATAATAGAATTTTGGAGTTTACAATTTTATATTTTATTTTGTTCTACAACAAACGAGTTCGATGTTCACAATATATAGAAAAACAAAATATCGTAAGACAAAAATACATGTTTGAAATGGTCGATCACCATAAAATTTTCACAACGTTAGTAAGATTTTCGACTCCACAACTCAATATTATAGATCCGATATAACTAGTTTTATCTATCGAGCCATGAAGAAAAGAAAAATATAACAAAGGTCAATAGTTTATCATAATGTTACAACTACAAGTAGTAACAACAGTCAAGGCAACCTAGCCACAAACTAGCACATGGTCTATATATACATATCACATATTATATTAATTAGGGTTATCTAACTAGCTAGAAAAGCTTCTCTCTCTCTCTCTCTCTCTCTCTGTCTCCCCTAATGATGAAGATGTCAAAATTATAGATGATTGATTCATGCAGCCGGAGCGTAATCATAGACTACATCGTCGTCATCATCACCTTCGTTCTTGAAAGATGCAAATGCACTGTCACCATTGTAATAGAGAACGAAGTCAAATACTATTGAAGACATTCTCTTTCTTCACTATACTTAGTGCCAACAAAATTGTAAAGAAGCCTACAGAAAGATATAACTTAATTTGATTATACATTGAGATGGTTACTTGTATATATTTATAGATGGTAAAAGGCAAATTATATTGCGAGTGGCGAACTAGCTGAAACTGAGTCAGGGCATGTGACTCGCTACTTATCATGTGTGCCAGACACAAGTGGAGTGTGAGTAAACTGATACTGATGAGTAAGGCACCTATATTGTGCCCTGACACATCCTTCACTTTTTGTACATATATTGGTCCACCTCTTATTACAGCGATTTGTTAACACTTCTCATTATATTATGACATAATTTTCTTAACGGAATAATAAACTTTTTTTCAAGTAAAAGATCGGAAGAAACATAAAAGTTGTTTTCTTTTGGATTTTAGTAAGAAATATAGTATAGGGTATTGATTCCCTCAACCAATAGCAACATCATGGCATCATGCATGGAACCTTGAGGGACAAAAGGAAAGATTTATGATCTGATGTCTAGATTTGTTTTGGTTTATCTTCATTTCAACATTATTATGATCATTATTTGTTTTTTCTTGGATCAACATTACAATAGTTCCTCTATAATTGGTTTTGGGGAAAGTAAAAGAGATATGTCCTAGATTTGTTTGGGTTTATCTTTCATTCAACATTATTATGGTAAATGTTTTTTTTTTCTTGGATCAAACGTTACAATACTTTTTCTTTACCATTGGGGTTTTAGTAAAGTAGCGACATACTCAATAAACGGCCCGTGTTAGGCCCATAATCGGCTCAAAAGATAATCGTGAAGCGGTAAAAGAAGAAATGAGACTTAAACTTTGTAGTTTTGTCCTCTTTGATCGTGACGTGAATAATTGCATCTTGGGCCCTTTTGTGTAAGGCAACAACAACGACTATGTTTTTTGTTCCTTCTAAACCACAACGATTGGTTTATTTATTTTTCCACGAACGATTGGTTTATTATTTTTAGAAGATATTTGTAACAAAAATGTCGTATGCAACTTAAGATGAAATGGATATATAATAGTTAGGCCCACCAAATAAAAATGGATTGGTCTGATAAAATCTTCAACAACAAAATTATATGATTTGGTCTGATTTAAAAATATATATATATATATATATATATATATATATATATATTAAAAAGAGAATTGGCTTACAGAGAAACAAAAAAATGCTTCTTTCACATAAAATAAACTTAAATTTCACAAACGAATTCAGAATTTATAAAAACTGTACATGCAACCAAGAAATTTGGTCCATCTTTCTATAATTCAAAGACAAATTATGCATCGACTAGACTAGGCGTATACTATATATCAATATTGAATGTATTCTGAAACGTATATATTGTGAATTATATAGTTATTTTAATCTTTCTGTTAATATTATATGTGAATTAAACTAATGGAAAAAAATAGAGTATTTGAAACATGGGGAGGGTCACATGGAGTAGCACATGGAAATTGGGTATGAAAAAGATACGAGAAGCGAGAGACACGTTACGCAGTTATTGATGATCCCCAAATGCTCCAAAAACTAGTATTATTTCTACGATTAAATCATATCGTACGTATAAAAGATCTCTTTATTCTTGGTTCTCTCACGAGACATGCTTTACTTTTTCATCACTCCAATCCCAATCAGTTAACATCTAACCTGGCTGTCATGTTTAATTAATGTTTTCTTCTTGTAACTTCAGGTACTAAATCAAGTATACGATCAGTACTCTCATCATACAAAACCAAAATATCAGTATAATTTCTATAAATTAATATTCGATAAATTAATATTTTAATAAATTAATATATTGTTTTGATTTCAAATTAATTTTCCGATTCAAGATAAATTTATAACTTAATAAAATAAAAAAATATTATAGTTCCAATACTATTAATTTCTAAGAATTTTACTGTATAATAAAATAATGGTACATAATATAGTTCATGAATGGAGCTGTATTATGTACATAATATATCTACGAAAAACAGTAGAGAATCAGTATTTGAAAATGTGATAATCTAGTTCAAGACGTTGTGTTCCTTGTAGTTTTCACTTGCATACAATTGATCTCAACGTCGACAATTTGACTTTCGGTTGTTAATATAAAATAGTTTCTAAAATAAAGGAGAATTTCACATTTCTAACATATAACAAGATGATATAAGACCAAATTTTAAATATTTTTACAATTTTCAGTCCACATGCGTACATATAAATTTTAGTTATTATGTTTTATATCAGTTTCATAAATCTTTTCATATTTGGATATATTATTAACTGAAGCAAATAAACTCGATTAAATTTGAAACGTTCCAAGGGATGTTCCAGTTGATCACACAAGTTGACATATCGATCGTCCTGTAAAGTTCAAATCTTTTCTCTCTTTTTTTTTTTTTTTTTTTTATAACGTGAAATCTCTTCTTTTGTTTCTGTCTTTTTTTTTCCTTCCGTTCTTTTACTTTTGGGTTTGCTGTTCTTAGAACTTTGTCTAAATGCGTCCAAATTAGCTGTTCCTCTTGGCATCTTAGATTTAGATCGATCTATGTATTATTTATTCATATCTATATTTTTTTGCTAACAATAAATATCTTTTGGGGTTATAAAGAAAGGATTAAATTTGATGTTACCAGATGGGAATTAATTCACATTATTATAAACACATGCATTTCGTTAAATAAATTTTCATGTAACATGCTAGCTGAGTATGGGATCCCATCTCCACATTACAAACCAAAAATTAAGACACACACATATAATCATACATCTTTCTTGTAATTCACATAATACTCCCCCGTATATAAAATTTTCACGTTTATCATCATCCCCAGTGACTTTTGATAGTTTTTAATTTTTACGTATAATTAGATTAGAACGCTCTTGTAATTTATGACGTTGGTAATTACTTATGAAATATTTGGGTTCTGATTACAATTATGAATGATCCCAAATCACATTATAGTTTCATAAATATTAATTAGGATGCGTACGTTCATCAGCGTTGATTTGATATGTCGTGTTTAATGCATTAATTGTGTTTCCCTCTTGTTACAACTTAAGTTTTCAAATTCAATAATCATTAACCCACCTTATGAAATAAAAGCACCACTTTCCCATTTTTGTTCCATTTACTAATGAGTTATTTATATATTTATTTTGAAATTTTTTGGTTTTTTCGGTTCCACCGCCGACGGTGATAGAACAAGAGTTAATGACTTATGAATAACACAACTGAAAATCCAAAAGGGACACATTCCTAAAATTTACATTGGATAAAAAAAAAAAAAACCTACCGATTTAATAAAACCAGAAAAAAATAAAATACTTACTTATTTACTAAAACAAAAATAAAAATAAAAATAAATAATAACTACCCAATATAACGACCAACTTAAACACACGCCATTAACAACAGAGCAGAGCAAAGAGAAGACTCTTCTTCATCTGATCACACACAAAAAAAGTAACTTTTTTTTTTCTCTCTCTCTCTCTCTCTCTCTCTCTCTTTCTCTTTCGTACACAAAAAAATGGCTGAACTTGAGAATCCAAGTGTAATGTCGAAGCTAATAGCATTCTTATCTTCATTGCTAGAGCGAGTTGCTGAGTCGAACGATCTAACGAGACGAGTCACGACTCAGTCACAGAGGGTTTCCGTGTTTCATGGACTGAGTCGACCAACCATAACGATTCAGAGCTATCTAGAGAGGATCTTCAAATACGCAAATTGTAGTCCTTCTTGCTTCGTCGTGGCTTACGTTTATCTCGACCGTTTCACTCACAGACAACCTTCGCTTCCCATCAATTCCTTTAACGTTCATCGTCTCCTTATCACCAGTGTCATGGTCGCTGCTAAATTCCTCGATGATCTGTAAGTTTCTCACATTCTTCTATTTTCAACATTGAAATTTAAGCTTCTTGAATCAAAGGGTTTTTTAAATTCAATTTTGTCTGAATCTCAGGAGTTTTAAATTTTGATCTAAGTCTCTTTGTTTGGTTCAGACATCATAATGATCAATCAATCAATCAATCAATCAATCAACCATTCCCCTGTTTTATGGCTGCTCTGTTTCTTCCTCTGAAACTCTACGCCTTAGATTATGCAAATAAAGATTCAATTTTTATAAAGTTTTTGATTTGACACCTGACTCACTAAACCTTAAATTTGGTAATTGAACAGGTACTACAACAATGCGTATTACGCGAAAGTGGGAGGAATAAGCACGAAAGAAATGAATTTTCTGGAGCTCGATTTCTTATTCGGGTTAGGATTTGAATTAAACGTGACGCCAAACACATTCCACGCTTACTTCTCTTATCTTCAGAAGGAAATGACTCTTCTTCAACCTCTCTCTCTCGTTGTTGTCCCATCAAGATCTGTCATTACCTTCAACGACGATGAAGCTTCTCATCAGAAACAGCAACTCGCTGTTTAAATCCCAACAAAATTTCAAAAAATTAAATCTTTTTTTTTTTGTCTCTTTTCCAAAACATTTTTATCATTTTCGCCTTTTTTTTTTTTTTTTAATGAATTGTGTAGTTGTAGATGATGTAGAGATTAGTCGGCAGGGGCTCTTATCTTGTCTTAATCAAATTTCGATTAAGAATAAATAAGAAATCCAAAATCAAACCAGTAAGTTCTTGTCTATCTCTCTCACTCACCATCTCTTTGTCTCTATATAAAATATATTTAGTAATATAGATGTGGACAGATGGGATAATTCATCTTTACAGACTGGCTGGCTAAAGAATTTAAATGTCACTAGTGACCCTCTAAACTTAAATAACTGAGATTATATATGTTATGATTATATATGTTTTGTTTTGTCTGATATTCAAATTTTACCCATGTCAGATCAGAAACATGGGTTATTACTTTAGTAATAATAATAAGTAGAAGGTACAATAATTGGGATTGGTGAATAAGATTTGTTGTTTCTGGTCCTATAAAGGGAACAAAAGAACATGTGCAGAGCAGAGAAAGAGTGTAACGATAAAGAAATCACATTCAAATAGCCAATTTGAAAGAGGCTAAGAGACTGTGACTTGTGAGAGAGCTTCTACAAATAATGGTTATTGACAAAACAAAAACAAAAAATTTACATTTTTGACTCAGGTGTCTTCAAATATACAACTCAAGAACTCAAACCAATCAAGATAGTATATAGAAGAAAAAAAAACAGAGGATTTTATGAGGTGGTTGAGGTAGTACTTCTTAAGGGATAGATTCTGATTTTCTTGGCATGTTTCCGGATAATACTCGGGATTTTCGCGACTGCAATAGGCAATACCACAGAAAGCACCATGAAGAACAAGCCTAATCCGAAATTAGGAGAAAGTGCAGCCATTGCAAAACCATAGGTCAAGGCAACAGCAGTCAATGAAACTTGCAGCTCAAGGTAAAAAGGGAGACCTTTTGTGAGTAAAGAGATTAGTTCAATAGAAGTGAAAAACCCGATCGAGTTCAAGAAGATGAAAATGCCGTAAGAGATCCAACTCTTTGATCCCATTATCGTTGTTCCTGCATAATAAACCGGTTTGGTTTTGTTTCCTTTTAAGTTAGTTACTTGACAGTATCCATTGATGCAGTAATCTTCTTGCCAGACACCTCCAGGTGGACTTAGTACGGCTTGATAAGTCGCTGTGGCTATCAGAATCGCGATAACCAGCAACACATTGCGAACTTCATTAGGTGAGACTCTATCTTTCTTGTACTTAAAGTAATCTTGCCATTGCTTGTGAGTCATCAGAGATTCTTCTGACTGTGTTGTTTGATTCTCTGTTGTTGTTGCTTGTCTTGTGTCAAGATCTACTGATCTTACAGCTCCTGATTTAATGAGGATCTGATGAATCTCTGCGTCTTCTGGTTCACCTCCAAAGTGAAGTAACACATCAAGAGGTGTCAAGCCATTGGAGTTTAAAGAGTTCACTTTAATGAAGTCTCTTGGGATTGTGTTATTAGACTCTCTAGAGCCAAGCAACAAGTCAATCACCTGCAATTTCACATCAGTGTACAATCTTGAAAACCAAATTGAACCTTCCTTTACAGAAATAAGTCGATGAGATCGATCGGTACCTCGTACTGTCGTTTTTGAACAGCTAAGTGTAAAACCGTGTTCCCTCCATTGTCTTGCTTATTCAACACAGAAAGCTTATCAAACTCTTTAAGACGTTCCAACAAAACAAGGAATCCATCGAACTGACAGAATCTAACCGCAAGATGGAGCACTGTCTCTCCACGAGCGGTGATTTCTTCAAGAGATTCCGGATTTGCAGACACTAACTCATCAAGAACACAAACCCTTCCCCTCATAGCAGCGTAATGAAGAGGAATCTTTCTTTCTTTACCTTTGATCAAACAGATCTCACCACTTAGCTTCTCCAAAAGCTCTCTCACGACTCCAACGTGACCCATGGATGCTGCTATATGCAGAGGTGTAAATCCATCTTTGTTCAGTTCTCTTCCGAGACTCTCTCTTAGCTTTAACATTTCTTTGACGAAACTCAAGTGTCCGTACATGGAGGCAACGTGTAACGGCGTTTCTTCACCGTTGATGACAATAACCTCGAGAAGTGTCGGATCGGATTCATTTGATCGGAGTAAATACTCGACATCTCCTTTTCGAGCAGCCTCCATTAACAACGGACTCTTCTCCATCTCTCTATTCTCTTCTGCTAAGTCAAAAAACCTTTGTTGCGAGAATTCAACTTTAAACAGATTAAAATTTTCAACTTTGTCAAGTCAGAGCATTAGACAAACAGAACATTTCAAAACTCCCCACGTCTTCATAATTCTTTATTTTATAAATCTCAAAAAGTCAAATTCACACGAAAAAGATGAGAAAAAAACCCATTTAAAGATTACATTTTACAATGATAAAAATATATAACCAATAAGAAAAACACACACACATTCATACATAAGCAAATATGATAAAGAAACAACAAAGAGACTGAACTGAGACGAGTTGATTAAAAATAAAGTTAGCGACGCCTTGCAATCCGAAAAGCTATAAGCAATGAGTTGATGAAGAGATAAATCTCACGAAGAACCAAGAGCGACGATACACCTAGAACCACCAGCGAAAATATCTGCTCACCTGGTGCTATATAGACGACTGCAATCAGATAAGTAGCCACAATTGAGATAATGCAAAGCCTTATCCAATTCCTCAGGGGGAACCCTTTAGTGAGCAGCGAGATCATTGTAACCGAAGCCAAGAAACCAACCGCGTTGAAGGCAGCGTAGAGAGTGAAGTTAACGGGACTGCTTGCCATGATTGCTTGTCCTTCAGTGCTGTTCCTGGAACCGAAAATGGTGTTTTTAATTCGGGTTGTGTTGTTGTTGGTGGTGTTGTTCTGTGAGCCAGAACCACCATTAGAGTCTTAACTTCTAAAAGCTCCTGGAGGCTGAAGGATTCCGGTGAATGTAAGCGTTGCTATGAGTGTTGCAACAACCAGTAGAGTTTCGCGGTGTTCAAGTGTGGAATTAGTAATCTCGTAGTCTAGATACTTCTTTATCATACGACAAGGATTTCTACTATGGTCAACTGGTTTACGGTTTCTACGTTTCTCTCTTGCGTTCCTTGCTTCAGCTGTCTGAAAGATTTGAACAACCCTGTACATTTCAGAAACATTTCCTCCTTCGGTTTCAATAACCACGTCGAGAATATCCTTTGGTGTTAACCAGCTTCTGTTTTGTTTATTTGCATCTACCGATCCGCGGATTATTGCTTCCTCACCTATCAACATCTCCACAATCTGTAGGCAACAATATTTAGCAATGAGTCGAGTGACGCTTATGCATGTTCATGTCAAACTGTCAAAGTTAAACAAGCTTACATCTCACAATTTTTAACAATGGTATATATTCTTTTTACATACTACTAGATAAAAGTTTGGTTGCCGATAATTTTCTTACTGCAAAAATTATTGTTGTGACGTGACGTAACATACGTGACTTCAACAAAAACAAAAAAAGGGTTGAAATCATATATATAGCAAGGACAAAAAGAAGAAATTGGGCTGTGACAATTTTTTTTTAAGAAAGTTTTTATGGCTGTAATTAAAAACATTAAAGCTTGATTGAGTAAAATATAGTTTAGAAAAAGGTTAAGGTCTTACAACCTTTAAAGTGTAAGGTTCATTAAATGAGGTTTGTAAATGATGAGTAAAGAAGAAGAAACCACTTGCCTGAAGCTGTTTCCCAAGTGTTGCAAGATGCAAGACTGTATTGCCTTCTCGATTTTCTTGGTTAACGATCCCCAACGATATGTTACGATTCTTGACCTCTTCCAGCAACAACTTTGTAGCTTCCACTTGATTGTTCTTAACAGCAACATGAAGAGGGGTCTCAAGAGAAGCCGTTACTTCCTCGAGAGATTCAGGGAAAGACGAAACCAGCTCTTTTATGACCTCGATTCTTCCTCTCTGCGCTGCGCAGTGAAGAGGAATCAAACCGTCTTTGTCCTTCAAGAAGCAGACATCACGTTTCCGGCCAACACTTAGGAGCACTCTCACTACTTCTATATTCCCTGAGGCTGAAGCAATATGAAGAGGGCTAAACCCTTGTACGTTCGGCTCCAGAGCTAAACCATGGTTGTGACGCAAGATTTCTGCCGTGAATGTGGCTTGGCCGGCGAAGGCTGAGACATGGAGAGGATTCTCTGGAGATGAAAGAGAGAGACGCTCGAGAAGGAGAGGATCTTCTTGAAGGAGCAGCTTGAGTGTTGTTATGTCTCCCGTACGAGCTGCATCAAACAATCTGTGGTCCATTATTTCCACCTTTCTTGAGTCCCAAGGAATTATCCAATCTATTAATTAAGGTTATCCACATTCAGACAACCTGAGTATACACACCTGTATATATAATAGTAAGTAAGCTGAAGAGAATGTGTGATGATGAAGTTTGCTACCTGATAAAAATACATTCCGTGTTTTTAATTACTGAATTTTAAACTATGTTATTCGAACACAATTCTTTTACTCAGAAGATAAGAACCCGATAAAGCTTAATATCACTCGATGTTCTTTTTTTAAAAAGGTGTAATATCACCGAATAATAAGCCTAATTATTGGGGTGTTTCTCATTAATCGAAAAAGCAAGTACAATAAAATAGTATAAAGCTAGTGTTAACACTTTCACCATCGATATTCGATAATAAGTCCTCACATGTCTGTCGTGAGATTCCTCACTTATGCTTAATTAACACACGAGGTTTTTACCAAAAACTAATAATAATAAGACGAGGTATAAGACAGCTAGAGTAGATTCTCGCTTACACTGGTTTGGGGTTGATGGTGAAGATCAAGAGCATCTCCGACGCATATATTAAGCGAGTGTCTTAGCTTAAAAAAATAATTAAAAGTGTGTAAACAGGAGAGATCCGTGTCTCCGTAGAGACACGGAAGACACTTCCAAGACCCCTTACGTGGCATGAAAAGATTGGATGGCGAGGCTATGTCGCTGCGGAAAAAAAAATTGTTCATTCGTTTCCTCTCTCAGATCCGCACAACCGATCTATCTCTCGTCTCCGATTTAATTTTTTTCTCTCCCGTCTCCGATTCTCCAACCTCTTCTCCGATTTAATCTCTTTCTCTTCCGTCTCCGAATCTCCAACCTCTTCTCCGATTTAATCCCTTTCTCTCCAGTCTCCGATTCTCCAATCTCTTCTCCGATTCTCCAATCTCTTCTCCGAATCTCCAACCTCTTCTCCGATTCTCCAATCTCTTCTCCGGTTCCACAATCTCTGGTTCCACGAAGCTTCGCAGTCAACACCATCGGAGACTTACCGGGGTTCGCTAAGGTACCCTAAATCCACCTATTTCTCAGTTTCTGATTTGTTTATTTATCTTCTTGAATGACTTCGTTTTGAGAACTTCCTGGGTTTTCTGTAGAGAATCGAGATTAGGGTTTCTTCTATTTTGGGTGTTCTCTTTCTCTCCTTTAATTCCAGCTTGGCTACTTCGATTCTGGTTCTTGAACTCTCCTCTAATTGAGCTTTTTAGATTGTGTATGAATTCGAAATGGAGCTTTTTAGATTTCATAGAAATTAATTTCTCTGATGATTTGAGAAACGTAGCTCAAACTTTGGTTCATCAAAATTTGTAATCTTGGTCATGTATCCAGCCTAGTTTGTTTCTTCCCTATGTACTGTGAATTCCATGTTCTTGGAATCTTTTTTTTTGGGAAAGGAATGATAGAAACATTGTTAGATTGAAAGGAGTAAACCAGTCTTAATCTTTGCTACTTGCTTGTATAGAAATGTCTAATTGGTCTCTTTGCTTTACATCTTCGAATGCGTTTTGTGCTCGATTTCCGATTGTTATCTTCATCTTTTTCAAGCTTTTAATTGTGGTATTATTAACATGTAGGTTTGGATTGTATCCCTTGTGATAAAAAAGAAAGAAAAAACACAAAGCAACACCATAATGGCGTTAGCGAAGTTGCCTACATCTTCAGAGTCTCTCTCCCTGGTCTAAGAGAAAAATCAAAGTATGCATTCCCCTGTTTGATCCTTGAGCTGGATTTTGTATATGATGGATGCAGTCTGTTGGTTTCTTTTGATTTTCTTGATCAACATCATATCGACCTGACCCTGAATTTGCTCTCCCTAACATCTTTTCTTTTCGTATTGATCTTCAGAAAGCTCATGGCTGGCAGAATGATTTGTCAGCTTTGTTTCTTTCTCAAGGTAAATCTCTTTTTGATGTCTTTATCTCAGGAATAAAGATGATTCACTTGTTTTTTTTTTGTTTTGTGTCGTTCTTGTTAATTCATATAAAGGTTTTGTATCTGGAATTCACTCTTTTCTTTTTAATATATGTTTTGTAATCGACGTCCGAGACAGTGCAAGGATGTCTTCTGTTTCTAGTGATGGTACTGAAGTAGAAAAGCATTGTTGAATTTGGGATGGAAATGGGAGGTAATATTTCTTGTGATTCAGCTATGCTTTCTACCCTCTTTCAGTTCCTCTAATATTCAGAAGCTACACATGGGTTACATTCTGCTTACCTTATGCAGGATCAGAAAGGGAGCTGGCTCATGCAACACCATTTGAAGTGAGATAGGAGAAGACACTTTCTGAAGTAGGTGTTCAGAAAGCATTCTAAAACAATAAAATATTTATGTCTTTTATACAATATTTTAAAAATATTTATGTTATATTAAAATTTTTAATTCAAAACACATTTTAAATAAATAATTATTTTTTTAATCTTAAAGACACTCTCATTAGTATCACTAATGGAAGGCTCAAATTTGTTTGTGGGTCTTTAATTAAAATATGATTAAACTTAATATTAATTAATCTTAAAGACACCTACATTAGTATCACTAATGTGGATGGTCTAATGGGCCTGACTCACTAACATTAACCCACTGAACTTTAAGCCCTTGTAATAAACGGGGTTTAAGAGCAATGTTGGGTTTTAGTGATTTTTAATGGGTTGCTAATGAGTTAAAAACAATAAAATAATAATTTGATCAGTTTAATGAGTTAACACCGGTTCTAATTTTAGAGTTTATAAAACCTAAAAAAATGGCATACGTGACACGTTTTGGTTGGTTCAGAGAAAATAAAAAAGGAAAAAAAAATTCTAAATGAAATCCCTCTTCCTCGCCGTTCTCTCTCTTGCGATCCCCTTCTCTTGAGCTTGAATCATGCGAAATCCACAAAAATCAGAGACGATCCAGTGAATTATGATATTGAATCACTCAGAATTCGTCTGAAAACTGGTCAATTGTGGTGTCTCAATCGGATTTTGTCAGAAATCGATGGTTGAAGGAGTCTTTAAAATCGGCTAATATGGTTAACTTTATGTGAATTTATAGAGATTTCATGTAGATCGTAGTGAATGTATAGAGATTTCATGGAATCGAAAATAAGGATTCCATTTAGGGTCTTTGCATGTGAATGAAAATGAGGATTTTTAATGAAATCAAAATTAGGATTCTTCACACTTGTAATCATACCTTAAATGAATTTTAATATGTGGTTTTAGCTCTTGGGAAAGATCCACGGTAAAGGATCGCATCACTTGTAGCTCTTCAGATTTTATAAGGTTTATAAGTTTTATAAAATTATTATAACTGTATATTAATTTGCAAACTTGGCTCTTCGTATACAAGCTACTACAACCATTATCTGTTCTTAGCTTCATTTATGAACTATGATGCTTCTGCATCTCTTTATTGTTCTCTTTACATGTTTTGGTGTGTTTTTTGTATGGTAATGTTAACTGAATGAAGCTCCATTTGATGTTCAGGTTATTTATGGAAAGGATGACTTAGACAGTGCATTGATCTTCAGGTTATTTCTTTCTCTACTGTCTGAATCAACCTACATGCCTTACATGTGTTGTTTCTCTAATCTTCTTTACTTCAAATTCTCTGCAAGGTAAAAGGGAAGATTCTTTAAGGCGGGTCAGAGGCTAGAATGGAATCTCAAAATTGTCTTGGGGCAGTCCAATAAGGTACCAATATTCTTCTTCTCCTTCTCCTCTTTTAGTGAGCAGCACTACATGTTTTGGTGTATTTTGAATAAATCATAGCATCTAGTGTGTATTCTATTATATTTTTGGTTGGAATTTCAATTGTAAAACAAACAAAGAAATTAGGATATTGTTGGTAGATTATGTGTGTTTCATTGATGGCAAATTATGTGTGTTTTGTGTAGAATACTTGGTACCTGTTGTTACTTTTCTGAAATTGGCTCTCATGGTTAGATTTATGGCTAAAACTGGTTAGATTTAAATTAGGTACAACCTTTACTATCTATATTATGTGATAAATGCTTGGTTACTGTTGATTAGGACTGGTTTTAGATTCAGTTCTGGATCTGCAATTATGTTATATAATTGCTTGGTAGGTTTAGATTAGGTAAATACTTCATTGTGTCATTGATTGCCAATAACACTAACCAGATCTCCGTTGAACCTCTTGTTATATATTAAAGTCTTTTAGTGTTAGCACAGACCATAACTTTTCCTTCTGCTCATTCCATTTAACACCCACAACCATAACCTTTCATTTTGGTCTTTTTTTTTTTTTTTTAACACCCACCAGAAACTAAGTTATGGATTCTACGAATCCATATAGTAAATCTTCAGGATTTATGCACTTCTTAAACAACCAACAAGAAAACCACATAGACCTTGAACTCAATCCGTATGAGGGTTTTTCACCAACCATAGACCTTGGATCATCATAAGCCTTTGTCTTTAGTATACTAATGACCCAAGCCAAGGTGAACACATAGCTGAGAAACGTAGAGAAAGACAGAATTGGTCACCCAAAGAAGATGTTGTGCTGATCAGTGCTTGGTTGAATACCAGCAAGGATCAAGTTGTTGGAAATGAGCAAAGAGCTGCAGCGTTTTGGTCACGCATTGCAGCTTATTATAACTCAAGTCTTGCAAAGATTCATGAGTTTGCTGGTACTCAACCAAGAGAGTCTGTTCACTGTAAACAGATGTGGCAGAAGATAAATGACCAAGTTTGCACGTTTGTAGGCTGCTATGAAGCTGCAAAATCTAAAAAAAAAAAGTGGCTGGAATCCAAATGATGTTATGAAACTTGCTCTGGAAATCTTCTACACCGATCACAAGGTCAAGTTCACACTTGAACATGCTTGGCTGGAGCTAAGGCATGACCAGAAATGGTGTGAGTCCTCTGTTACTAAAGGTGAATGTAATTCAAAAAGAAGAAAGGTTGAGGAAGGTTCTACACAGTCTTTAAGCTACCACCCAGTTTGCCCTGAAGAGGATGAAGCATTGGATCGTCTAGCCGGTGTTAAGGCTTCAAAGGCAAAATCTAAAAGGTATGTGGAACAAGGAAGCAAGGCTCTATTAGATTTTCAGAACATGTGGGCAATTAAAGAGAAGGATTTAGCTATGAAAGACAAGATTTCTGACAAGAAATTGCTAGATAGTTTGCTAGGGAAAACATAATCACTTTCTGATATTGAATTGACTCTAAAGAACAAGCTTATTTCAGACATGTTGTCTAATTAGTGTCTTCATATGTTTACTATGTTTAAGTTAGTATTTCCTTTGTATGCCTAAGTTAGTATATCTGCTTGTATTAATTTTGAGTTTTTTTATATCAAAGAATCGGTTATGTTAATGTCTCTGGTTATGTTAATTTGTGTTCATTTCTGGTTATGTTAATTTGTGTTATTCTCTGATTTTGTTCATTATTTGTGGTTATGTTGATTGTGTTAATGACTTCATCTACACTGCATGAGCAACAAATCAAAGGTGAAGCATGAGGCGGTTGCACTGCATCAACAAGAACGAACACGCTTTGGACATGACTGCTCCACTTCATGATCAACTTGGTGTTGAGTTATGTCTGCTCCACTTCATGATATGAGGATGTCTGATGGTTTGAGTTATGAGACTCGAATATCTATTGGATTTCTGTGAGTTTTTATTTTTTTCTATTTGTTTTTTTGCTCTTTGTTTTGATCTCGACTCAGTTTTTATTTTTCTATTCTCCAGAAACGATAACATTGAGAAAAGTCTTGAAAGCTACCATTTTTCATGTATATTTCAAAGATAACATTCGAAATCTGTTTTAAATGTTTTTGTTTCATGCATATTTCAAATTTCATTCAATGCAAAAAAATTTATGTTTTATTGAATGTACTATGTTATCAATTTTAAGAAATAAACTCTACTTAAAAAACAAAAAAAAATCATATATTTTTTTTAATATTTAAAACTCTTCCATAGCAATGGTAACTAC
Organism: Turritis glabra; assembly: GCA_900406565.1. Classification (NCBI taxonomy): domain Eukaryota; kingdom Viridiplantae; phylum Streptophyta; class Magnoliopsida; order Brassicales; family Brassicaceae; genus Turritis; species Turritis glabra. The sequence continues at coordinate 700,822 of OVBN01000025.1, forward strand.
CATTGGAAGACAAAAAACAACATAAACTATCTTGAGGTTCTAATTTTAAACACAATGCAATTAATAATAAAAAAAATCACTTAGCACTTCTACTTAACAACTACCATTGATTATGCTTTAATGGAACCTTAAATGAGATTTATAGTAAATGACTTGGCTCTAAAAAGAAGAGAAAAAAAAAAAAAGAAGAAGAAGAAAGCAATTAAGCAGAGGAAGACGCCAAAAAGATAAGAGATAATTAAGCAGCCGACCTCGAAACGGCAAGAAGCGGTTCGCAAGTCAAACCATACGCCACCTACGGGTCCCGTCATCACGTTGGCACTCCAACCATGAATACGGTGGCTTGTTTGCCTCGTCCCCATAATCAGCCACTTTTTCTCTTTTATTTTCCACTTGTATTATTCCACGTGTCGCTATTGTTGTCCACGACGGTGCCCGTGCCCCCACCACAACCTCCGCCACCACCGCTTAAGGCTTTCCTCCTTTATTACCAACTCTGCTATAGTGTGTGCTTCTACCTAATACCTTATCCTCCGCCACCCACCCACCATTGTGATGTTGAGGGTCTTTTTAATTGACCATGATCACGTTTCTGAACTCTCTGGAGCACTCTCACAACTTCTAATTCCCTTGAGACTGAAGCAATGTGAAGAGGGCTAAACCCCTTGGTGGTTCAGTTAGTTTTGCTAAACTTTGCTTGAGAGACAAGAATCTAGTGTTAACACTTTCACCACTATATCATCAGTCGCATGTTAGACGTGAGATTCCTTGCTGCGTATGCTTAAAAGAATAGCCCATTAACAGTAACCCATTTGCCTTTAAGCCCATCCAGCAAAAAGTTATTAATGGGATTGAGGCCTTAAATCAACAAATCATAATCTCATGATATTCCTCAATAAAATGACTTTCCTAAAAAGAGTAGAATGCGAGAGAGATAGTCAAAAGGGGGAAGACGCCAAAAACATATAATTAAGCAGTCACAGAAACGGCAAGAACGGTTCGCAAGTCTACCCTACGCCACCTACCGGCTCCGCAAAACACGGCTCACGTTAGCCTCCAACCATGATGACTACGGTGGCTTCATCCCCTAAATCAGCCGCTTTTACTCTTTTTATTTCCACACCGATCCAAATATCATTATTATTCCACGTGTCGTCCACGACGGTGTGCCCCCACCACCCTCCGCCACCACCGCTTAAGGCTTTCTTCCTTTATTACCAACTCTGCTAATCTACGCTTCTATCTAACCTTATCCTCCGCCACCAACCATTATCATACGCCTCTCCTCCACTCTCTCTCTCTCCTCTCTCCCTTATCTTCTCGATATTACGTGAAATCGCCGCCGCGAAAAGCCATCGCATCACAGCCATTTCTCTTCACGAGATCTGACTTTCTTTTTCCTTCAAGATTTTGATCCATGTCCGATCCGGATTCTCCGATGAACCACGATCCGATTCCGGATCCATCACCGGTTCGGATCCAATCTTCTCCACCGTTAGCTCTTCTTCCACCACCATTATCTTCATCCGCTCCAGACGATGCCTCAGCAGAACCGGCTTCCGTCACAGATCTGAAGAGCGCCTCCATCCCCGCCGCCGCATCTAAGAGCTCTAGGCGGTTACCTCCGCCGTGCTGGTCTCTTGAAGAGACGATCGCGCTAATTGACGCGTACAGAGACAAATGGTACGCTCTCAACCGTGGAAATCTCAAGGCGAATCACTGGGAAGAAGTTGCAGAAGCGGTTGGTGCTAATTGCCCCGACGTGACGCTGAAGAAAACAGCGGTTCAGTGCCGTCACAAGATGGAGAAGCTTCGGAAAAGGTACCGCACTGAGATCCAGAGAGCTAGATCTGTGCCGGTGGCGAGGTTTATATCCTCTTGGGTTCATTTTAAGCGAATGGAAGCTATGGAGAATAGACCAGAGATCAAACAAGGTAACGAAAGTGGAGATGAGGATCACGACGATGGCAACTACACAGCTCGGTACGGTTCGTCCAAAAACGGCGGAGGAGGAGGCTCAGTTGCAAGGACGACGCCGAGGTTCTTTAATAGAAATGGTACGGCTGGATCTGGTGGTGGTGGAGGGAGTAGTAGTAGCGGCGGAATTCGAATTCGGATACCGACTGGAGTGAGTTTAGCTCAACCAGGTCCGAGATTTACTGGTAAGATTGATCAGAAATACACGGCGAGTCCAAGCTCCGGTATGAGTTCAAATCCGAGGCTTGGTCGAGGTTTAGGAGCAGGAGGATCTAGTTACGGTGCTAGAGTTGTGAGAATTCCTGAAGGAGGAGAAGAGAGAGTAGGAGGGAAACGAGGGAGAGAGATGATGATGAAGACGGAGGAGGATGATGATGGTGATAATGATCCAATGGTTGAGATAGCGAGTGCGATAAAGCTACTTGGAGATACGTTGTTGAGAACAGAGCAGGCGAGAATGGAGATGACGAGAGAGATAGAGGCGATGAGGATGGAAACGGAGACGAAGAGGACGAAGATGATATTGGAATCGCAACAACAAATTGTGAAAGCATTTGCTAAAACCATATCAGAGAATGCGGAGGAGGAGAAGAAGAAGAAAGCAAGAAGAATGTCGTCTTTAGCTGCTGACTCCTGATCAAAGGCGCCATAAATTATGTATGATTTTCAATGTTATATAGATTGTAGAAATCGAAAGAGCTTTTTAGCTCATGCATCTTTTGTAACACCCGTAATGTATCCTGCTTAATTATGTCATAAAGTGTATAAAATTGGGAGTTCCTGAGTATCTCTTCTTGTTTGTTTCCGACATCAGTATACAGAGAAATGGGATCTTGGACAAAGCATGAAAAGTGACATTAATGGAGTAATAACCTCTCATTGTCTTATCTTCAATAGGTTTCAAGGCTACCACAGAGAGAGCAAAACAGAGCACAGCATCATATCTAAACAAAAGTAACGCAAATCTTAAGCTGAGAAGACCGTGAACTCGGCTGAAAACATTATTACTTTCTTCTAAGAAACCTTTATAAACTGATGGATCAATACAAACACAGCTAAATCTCTGTCCTCCAACAAATCCGTTCATTATTCGAGAGAGTGCCAGAGAGAGAGAGAGAGAGGAAATTAAGAGATAGATACATCAAGAGTCCCATAACTATGAACCATCTCTATAAAACTCGAGCTTATCATCCCATCCGAAAAAAGATGCAAGCGCATTCATATTCCATTAATATTCCAACAGTCTCACCGAAGCTGGCTTTAATCCTTTCCCCGCCAGTAGCTATTTTCTGCATGGCTAAACCTCCCTTTTTAGCAGCCTCGGTCATGTGAAATCTGTGTTCCATTTACAAACTTTATCATCAAACATTTGTCTTCAACTTCCTGCTCCGATAACTAATCAAACTTATTTAAATCTTTCTGCTATTCTCGATCTTCTTAAAAAAGGAGCTCAACCAACAAGAACCCATGCACTGCCTTCCAACCAAACCATATATTCGACAAAGAAAACCAAAGCAATGCGCAAAGACCCAACCAAAAATGGAAAGAACTAAAGGTTACCACTCACTCACATTCAGTAGTATGATCCTGGACCACCACCAGAGTAAGTACTACCACCCAAGCCACGGCTTGAGTAAATTGAAGAATACGAGCTACCTCCTCCCTGGCAACTCCAATGATATAATGTTACACAACTCAACTTTCTAAAAATTTTAAAAAGGAAAATTGTGAAGCCACTTACATCTCTTCTGGGTAGGTCGCCACCATAGCTTGACGAGTATATTCCTCCTACATCGCTGCCACTATAAGAACCTGAAGAAAAGCAACATTATGGAATTATAGCCATGTTAGTGTTTGCATCTCGATGAAGTATTGCTCTATGTTAAGCCACAACAGAAAGTTCTGAATCAAACCTCCTCCATAATCCATTCCCTGACGACTGCTGTACGGCCCTCGCGAGTCATGACTTGACATAGAATTTCGGCTGCTTCCATATCCTAGACTCGATCTAGGGATCCTACACCAAACATGGAAGTAAGAAAATAATACACTTGGCACAAAGAAAATTGCAACCAAAGATAACTGAAGATATCCATAGAAAGAGAACATACCGGTCCCCATAGGATTCCCCATATTGAGATGGGCCAACATCATAGTCCAGACGGGCTCTTGAATGACGAACATCGACGTCAGCATAACGGGGAGGAATATCATCCTGAATAATGAACACTTGTTAAAGTAACCAATCATATAGTCTAAAGATACAAAATTAAGAAAACAAAATGGTCGGAGAGAGAAATAAATCAGACCAATGCAGCATATGGACGCTTTGATCCAGGAAGAGGTTCATAAGCACGAGGTCTTCCTTCACTGTAACTTGGAGGTCTTTCAAATCTCGGACTGTAAGGGTCATCCACGAATGGCCTCCTCATTTCAGAGCGCGAAGAACTTCTAGGAAGATCTGAATAACCAGAACCACGAGGTGCATAATCATCTCTGTAAGACAGATGCCTCTCAGGAGAAAGCCTGGAACTATAGCTCACAGCTGGTCTGCTTCTTGGAGGAGGAAGATCATCACGCCGACCATAGTCCCTCTTCAAGCTAGCCTTTGGATACAGAGGAACTGCAAAACAAAATATGGAAGATATGATCAGATAAATCAACACAAAAGAGGTTCAAGTAAAAAAATATAACTAAGCATGGAAAAACAACAAGTCCAGTGGTACCTGGAGGTCTTCTATCATATGACCTAGCAGGTGGTGGCAAGGGCCTGGCTCTTGCAGGCGGAGGTAGAGGTGGGCGTGGACGTCTTCCCCTTGATCCAGCGGCTCTCTTTGCACTAGAAGATGGGGCCCGAGATCCAAGGCCTCTAGCACTCCGAGAGGAAGTAAGGCTACGAGGTGGAAGTCGAGCAAATGAACTCCTTCCAGACCGTCCAGTCCCATGCCTAGACCGCTGATCTGAGCGACTGGACTGTCTGCCTTTACCTGCTTTTTGAAGTGGTCTAGATAAGCGTGCTCTCACTTTTGCCTGGAAAAAAAAATAGAGAATTAGAAAGCAAGAAAATATTTGCGTGGATAAGGATAAGGAAAAAATGATCCTGCAATGTATGCATACCTTGTCCTCCCCTTCGCCTAGCTCTGAATTGTTGATGAATTTGGCACAACTCACAGCAGCTTCATGAGTATCAAAAGTTACAAAGCCAAAATCTTTCCTCCTTGCTGATGGCATATTGCGAGCAAGCTCAATTTTTTCAAGTTTACCATATCTTTTGAGAAGGTCTCTAACACGTTCTTCATTCCATGAAGGTGACAGACCATCAATGAAGATAGTCTTAACCTGTAACACCAGAAAATTAATAAAATTGAGTACTATGAACAGATATATATATAATAGATTCACCAGCAATCAATAATCCAGTATCTAGCATGTCGTTAGAGGGCCAGAAGGAAAATGTATTCTGAGTCTGTTTTCATTATGGGTTTGGAAAGTATTTCTAAGTCACCATCCAGAAAAGGGGAAAAAAAAACTCTATTAAGTGAATAGGTGGCACCCACACCTGCCCCTATAAACTCCTCCAACGCTCTAAAGAAGACGTGGTAGGATGAAAGCTGTAAGAAATAAATGATCCTGCAATGTGAGTACCTGCGCCATTATCTCATCTTCCGGGTCTAAGAAAGAATCAGCAAAAGAGACCTTTGCAGGCTTCTCCACTCCAAACATCACATCTTTCTTGAGAAGACGTTTTTGAGCATCCATGGCATCTGAGCGAGATGAGAATTCCAAAAAGGCATATCCTCGATTCATGTTGACATTGTTGCTGTCCTCAACCAACGTTATATCATCCATATTCTCAACTCCATAGTGTTTCAGCTTCTCCCTCAACTGGAACAACAACAAATACCTGATGGTCAGGATTACCTCGAACAGTAGAGCTGGGTTTAATTGACATATCTACGGACACCCAATTACTTACAGCTTCTGGGGTCCATGTCTTGCATATGTTACCAATGAAGAGGGTATCATTATCTTGGCTTGCAGTTACACCACACTTTTTACCATTGATCTGCAGTCCCAATGACCAAGAGCATGATATACAATGTAAAGCTACACAAACTCTCCATCAAATACTAAAGTGTAGACGATTACCATTGGGCTTTTAAGCTCTTTAACAGCTCGTTTTGCCTGTTCGACATTTGCAAAACGCAAGAAAGCAGAACCCTTGCTCTTCTTTGTCTGAGGATTCTTCAAAATCCTAATTTCAGTCACCTCGCCCACGTGACCAAACACTTTCTTTAAGTCCTCCTCCGTAGCACCTTTGTCCAAACTTCCAACAAATATTTCCAACTCCTTACGCTTACGTCTCTCATGTAGAACATCATGATGCTCTTCTTCTTCGACATCAACAGTTTCTCCATGTTTGACTTTTTCATCAACATGCTCATCATCATCTCCACTCTCCAGCTCCTCTGGACCATCTCCAATCTCGTCCGCAAACTCACCAGCTTCGTCCTCGACCTCAATCTCCTCCTCCAGTTCTTCGTCCTCCTCATTTACCAACTCATGATCCTCCTGTCCCAAATCTCTCTCTTCAAACTCCTCCCCGCCATATTCTTCAGCCTCATACTCTGGTTCATTGTCATCTAAATCCAATCTTTCATCTTTTCCGAAATCATCCACAGAATCCTTTACCTCAGTCTCCTCTGCGAGCAAAAGCGAGTAAAACATCTACACTATTCCAGGTAGCCTAAAGTTTGTTCAGAGATAACAATCCCAGAAGATACGTCTATCTTCCACAGAAATTAGAACAGCTAAACCTAAATCCATCATCCTAATTAGATTCAAACATTCAATGGTCAGATAAGTTTTTTCTTAAATTGTTAATCTCTATGGTCAGATATGTTGGAAGTCTAAGTCACAAACTTTCGTCAAAGCGAAACTTAGATCCATCAAAAAACAACGAAAACGATACTAAAGTTAACTAGATAATCCCAAAAAAAAACGACACAAAATTCAAAACCGGGCTCAAAGAATCTTACTTTTCGACAGAAAAACGCTATCCGGATTAGCTGCAGCTACAGAATCATCAATTGAATCCGATGGCTTCGGCCCATCTAATGGATTCTCTTCCTCAAAAGTTTTCTCAACCTCCGGTGTCACCTCCTTCGCTTCCCCAGCATCGGAGCCAGATAGCTCACCGATATTAACAGATTCTTCATGGGCAGATTCCACCGGCGTATTCTGAGCCTTGAGCGCCGATCTCGTAAGCCTGCCGCCTCTTCTCGCGGCGCCTCCCCTCTTCACAACCTTCGGTGGCATCGCTTTCCTATGTTCTCTTTACAAATCAGAACAAATTAACCCAATTCGAAGAACAAAGAACAGAGCTAAGCCACACAATTGTCGGGATCGAACAACTCTAGCTCAGCGGATCAACAATGGTATTGAAATCGAGATAGAGAAGAAAACCCTAATTAACGGAGAGATGATAGCCTGAGCTTGTTGGACTAAAAATAAAAATAAATATATTCTATTAAAAAATAAAGACGTGGCGATCAAGCTTTTATTTCGGTGTGGTACAAAAAAAAACGGGAGGAAAAATGGGCTTAAGGCCCAAATAAAGATCCTAAGCCCCAATGGGCCTTTTGCTCGTACTGGACATAGCTTGACCGAGTTTCAAGTGTTTTGTATTCGGTTTCGGTTCATCTATTTTGTTTACAGATTTTCTTTGTTAATAAAATGTATTAACCAAAATCCGAGTATATATTCGGTTTAGGAGTTTTCATTTGGATCGGTTTAGTAGACAGGTGCAAGAGAAACACAGCGAGCAACTCCTATGTAACTCAGTGAATTTTACAGTCCACACAAACTTGCTAAGCGAATACTGTAAAATCGATTAGGTGAAAGTGAAAGCAGATCAAGATGCTGAAACTGCAACATTAATGAATAAATCGAGAGTTGAAGAAGTAAACGCAGTAGCACAGTCATAATCTTCTAAACAAACTGTATTGATGATATCAATCATAATGACTAAAAGAGAGTAGTAAACATCATCATGCATCTACCGTCTATACATCTCTTGTGTTCAACCCAAAAGAGACAAACAATGCTGCAATATATAGCCTAAGTTGAGACGGTTCTGCAGTCATCACATGAATCCCTACTTCACTCCTATCCAAAACAATCCCTTCACCAAACGCTTACCGTCAACAATAGATCCCTTGTGTTTAACTCGAAAGAGACAGACAACAACACAATTCATAGCCGTGAGGGACAATCACGAGAAGTTGAGAGGGTTCTGCAGTTCCATGAATTCCTACTTCACTCCTAACCAAACCAATCATTCTACACCAAATCTCTTTGCTTTCACTAGTAACAAGACTTGGTCTTTCCCATAGAAACGCCAACTTTCCATAGTATTCAGCCATTCCAACGCATAGAGGTTTGCCAAGATCCAAACCATAAACCACTCTCCATAGCATCAGTTCAGTGTCATACCACATTAACCCGAATCTAGAGAAGTAAACGTAGAGCACATTGTCAATTACGCACTTTCCTGTTCCCCGCCACTCATCATTAAGCATCTTAGATCTCTGACAAGAACCATCTCTAGTATCGTACGAAGTCATGCCTTCAAAAGAACTTAAAGCATAAACTTTTCTGTCTACTGAAGCATTTGCCCCATAATTCCATATGTGACTTTCTTTTGCATCGGGAATCGGAGCTGCTTCCCAAGTTTGCGTCTTGAGATCAAAGCTTTCCGCTGGAATCTCGTGGTCTCTACATCCTCCGATCACATAGATCTTACCTCCGACTAGTCCTGCGCAATTGTACCGTCGCTTCACTAACAAACTAGGTCCTTGACGCAACTCTCCAGATCGGGTGTCAAGAATCCATAAGATTGATGAAGGAGTATGAGAGCCGGGAATGAAGAAGATCTCTGTACCAACGGCGATCATGCGAGATAGAAAAGGCTCGGGGGGATAGATAAAGTCTATGGACTCGAAGAGATTCTCAGTCGTACTGTTCTCAGTCCTGCGGAGAGTGTACCAGTAGTCGTATATGGGACGATAGGTTTCGTCCGCGAAGCAGATATAAAGAGAATCTTTTCCGAGTAAAGATCGAGTCTTGTATATATCAGGCGAGCGAACAAGACTCCGCAAGTTCTTGGAGACGCAAGAAAGGATTGGGTAATACCGTTTTGGTACGCGGGCTATGACGTTTAAAACGACGTCCAGTGGCTGTGAGAACAATGACGGTGAAGAGAATGAAGACGACGGCGGATGGTTGGTTTTTCGCGGTGGTTCGTCACCGTTAGAAGCGGCGAGGTTGGACATCGAGTTTAGTTTAAAGAGAAAGACTAGAGAGAATCTTTCACAGGAATTGAGATTTTTCTTCAATTTTGTTTTCGCTTATATAGCCAAACCAAAAACCGGTTTATTTCTTCTTCGATTCAGTTTTTAATCTGTTAAAACCGGTTCACAATATTTTGTTCATTTACATAGATGGGTCGTCTAATTGTGAAGTCTTTCTTAGTTCTTGCCCCTCAAAAGAAACAATCTTTGAGTTTATAAAAGAGCTTCATTTATTCACATTGTTCTTGATCAAACATTGAAGAAGAGTCCTTTATAGAAACTTACTTGTTCAGTGGAGATTGTGCAAGCACCTGGATAATTCTTTGGGAATTGCTTGTCTTCTCTTAGATCTGCAAGACCAATAAACTTGATCTTATATACTACATTACATCTCTTTCTTTACACTTACTAATAACATTCGAGCTGTAATGGATTTCACAGATTGGTTCATTTCTTTAACCTAATAAGCACGGTCCGGGGATTGAAAATAGATCCACAAGCCCATATGAGATGGTGTGATAAAGTTAGATTGCGGTGAATTTGAAAGGAAAAGGAATAAACTATAAACCTCTTTAGCAATGTTCTCAAAGCTAGGTATGCTAATAAGTGAGAAGGCAAGAATGAAAATATCGGCTTAATGGGCTAAAAGCCTATTGTAATCTTCTTGACCTGTAATGGGTCTTTATACTCGTATTGACCATAGCTTGACCGAGTTTCAAGTGTTTGCAACTTTGTATAACAGAATGTCCAGTCTGGTTTTCATTGAGTTCCGGTTCATCTATCTTTTGTCTTTCAGATTTTCTAGGTTAATAGTATGTGGAAACCAAAAATTGAGTATTAATCGGTTTAGTAGATAGTTTCGGTTGTTATTTGAATCGGTTTAATAGACAGGGGCCAGAGAAACACAGCAACTCCTATGTAACTGATCACATAAACTTGCTAAGCGAATACTGCTAATTCGATTAGGCCGAACAGAGCAACATTAATGAATGAATCGAGGATTGAAGAAGTAATCACAGTCATAACATTGTAAACAAACTGTAGTGATATTTGATCAAATGACTAAAGGAAACATCACCATTTACGTCAACAACATATCTCTTATGTTTAACCTGCAAGAAAAAAAAGACAATGCTGCAGTCTATATAGCCGCGAGGAACAATCCCGAGAAGTTGAGACGGTTCTGCAGTCACATGAATCCCTACTTCACTCATATCCAAAACAATCATTCTATACCAAAGAAAGTACTAAACAATAGATCTCGAGTTTAACCAAGAGACAGACAATGCTGCAAACTATAGCCGCGAGGAACAATCCCAAGAAGTTGAGACGGTTCTGCAGTCCCATCAATCCCTGCGTCACTCCTATCCAAAACAATCATTCTACACCAAATCTCTTTGCTAACAACACCCAGCTTCTTTTTCCATAGAAACGCCAATTTCCCATAGTATTCAGCCATTCCAACGGATCGAACTTTGCCGAGATCCAAACCATTTACCACTCTCCATAGCATCAGTTGAGAGTCATACCACATTAAACCGAATCTAGAATAGTAAATGTAGAGCACATTGTCTATAACACAAACTCCTGTCTTCCACCATTTGTCCTTAGGCAACTCAGATCTCTCACAAGAACCATCTCTAGTATCGTAACAAGTCATGCCTCGATGAAAGCTTAAAGCACAAACCTTCCTGTCTACTGAAGCCTTTGCCGCAGTGATCCATGAGAAACACCCTTTTTCCACAGGGATTGGCGCCGCTTCCCACGTTTGCGTCTTTAGATCAAACCCTTCCGCTGGAATCTCGTCGCCTCTGTAGCCTCCGATCACATAGATCTTACTGCCGACTAGTCCTACGCAATTGTGTAATCGGTTCACTAGCATACGAGGTCCTTGACGAACCTTTCCAGATTGGGTGTCCAGGACCCAGAAGCTTGATGAGGGAATATAAGATCCGGGAAGGAAGAAAATATCCGTACCAACCGCGACGACGGAAGAAGAGTAACTACAAGGCTCCGGAAGCAAAGGGAAATCGATGGAGACGAAGACATTCTCAGTCGTATTGTTCTCAATCCTGCGGAGAGTGAACCAGTTACAAGTCCCGGGGTGTTTAGTTTCGTCTATGAAACAGATATAAAGAGAATCTTTTCCGAGTAAAGATCGAGTCTTGTATATCTCAGGCGAGCGAACAAGACTCCGCAAATTCTTGGAGACGCAACAGAGGATTGGGTAATACCGTTTTGGTACGCGGGCTATGACATTCCAAACGATGTCCAGTGGCAGTGACGAAAAGAATGACGGCGAAGACAATGAAGACGACGGTGGTTGGTTGGTTTTTCGCGGTGGTTCGTCGGAGTTAGACATCGAGAGTTATTAGGAGGAGACTAGATAGAACAAGTGAGTGAATCTTTCGAAGGAATTGAGGTTTTTATTCAATTTGGTTTCGCTTATATAGACAAAAACCAAAAGCCCGTTTATTTCTTCTCCGATTCAGTTTTAGTCGGTTAAAACCGGTTTATATATGAAAACTCAAAGATGATCAACGTTGTTTATTTTACATAGATGAGATTTAGCTTATAAGATCAAACTCTGTTAACACTCTCTTTACTACGAGATCAAACTCCTATAATGAATCATACTAATCTGCAGATTTTGATCTGCAAGAGTCGTTCATAGAAGAAACACACTAAAAATATTTAAGGTACCAAAGCCAGAGATTTGAGTGAACCAGTCAAAGAACATGGCATAAACCAATCTTTCTCTTTTGCTTCTTAGTCTTTGAAGGAGGCTGTAAAACTACTTTTATCGCTGCATCAAACACGGCTTTTACATTCTGCAAAGTTATCATCATCATAAGTCTTTCTTTAGCAGGTTGAGCTGCAAAATATTTGGTCTAACTGTAAAATGTAACTCGAGCATTATAGTTAGTTACCAGTTGCGTTTTTGAGCTGCACTCAATATATGCTAATGCTCCTATCTCCCTTCTTAGCTCTTGACCCTAAAAAGACACAATCTTCGAGGTTATAAAAGAGTTTGATTCTTAACATGGTTCTTGATCATATACATTGAAGAACAATTTTTAAAGAAACATACTTGTTCTGTGGAGATTGTGCAAGCACCTGGATAATTCATTGGGAACTGCTTGTCGTCTCTTAGATCTGCAAGATCAAGAAATTTGATCTTATAGACTACATTACATCTCTTACACTTATTGATGTGAGATTCCTAACATTCAAGACATAACAGATTTCACAGATTGGTTCATTATCTCCAACCTAATTTGGTTCCCACAAGAACAATAGGCACGGTCGGGGCATAGTGTCTCAGCTCGGGAACCCACTGCGAAAAATATCGATCCACAAGCCCATGAGATGGTGTGATAAAGTTTGACTGCAGTGAAATTTAATGGCAAAAGAAAGATAATCTCAACCTTTTTAGCAATGTTCTCAAAGCTAGGCCTGCTAATAAGTGAGAAGGCAAGAATGAAAACATCTGCTCCTCTGTAACTCAATGGTCTAAGCCTATTGTAATCTTCTTGACCTGTAATATAATGTGAAACACCCAAAAGATATACCACAAGACTCGTAATTGGTCTGATTTTATTTTTGAAAAAGTATGAGCAAAATCTGAAAGTGAACTCAGGACCAAAACAATTTTGCATCATATGGCTAACACAGATCAGTGTAAGGATTCATTTTTCTCAACTACTTAATAAGTTCAAAATTGATAGAAACAAAGTCAAAAGTAACAATTCTCTTATAGTGTCAAAAGATTAAGACCTTGACATATTGTTGAGGATATAAACCAAAGTCAAGAACAATTTTGACATTAGTAAAAACATATTTACCAGCAGTATCCCAGAGACCAAGATTGACAGTTTTGCCATCGACTAAAACATTTGCACTGAAATTGTCAAACACTGTTGGAACATAATCCTGTAATAAGGAGATCAAAAGTCATTGGAAGCAGCAAAAAGCAATCCAAGAGAGAGAGGGAGAGATGGATATATATACAGTGGGGAAAGTGTTGCTAGTGTAGGAGATGAGAAGACAAGTTTTGCCCACAGCTCCATCGCCAACAGTGACGCACTTTATAAACGTTGTAGCTGATGTTGTTGCTGTTGCTGTTGCAGCCACTGAAGCTGACATTGATTGAGAAAAATCTCTGATTTTTTACTTACCCTTTGTCTCTCTCTCTCTTTCTCTCTTTCTGTGCTTCTGGTTTAAGTGAAAAGAAGGAGCATGAGACTTGAGAGGAAAAAGCTGCAAGATTTTTGAAAGAGTGGAAAAAAAGGAGTCAACTTTAATTTGAGCTGTCAGAGAGGCAAAAGTCTAAAAAGAGTCTATTTTTAATTCGGTGGGTTTGTATTTTTCCCCGTTTCTTGAATACAAAAGACTTTGCTTTATTTCTTTCGTCCAAAAATCTTATGCACCCATTTCTTTGACTTAAAAAAAAAAGGTCCAAACGTTTCCAGCAAAATGATAATAAGTGGTGTTTATGAGTTTAAATATGGTTTAATATGACTCTAAATTAACAATTTTTTTATCGACTCAAACACATTGCAAAGATTATTAATTTTACTAATCTCTACATCAAATTTTTTTGTTTGATTTAAGTTTAGAAAATGGAACGACCACCAAACACATCATCATTAACAAGAAGGAAAGGCACATGTCAATTATTTCTACCGTGTTGATACAAAAATAGAAAAAAGTTTAAACTTTATGATTCCTTTCTTCCTAAGATATAGTTTATAATCATAGCTAAAGTACAAAAAAAATGTTTCCATCTATATGAATCTTTGTATTACTACTACTGTCAGTGTCATAAGGCCCAATAATAAAAGCCCATTTTGTAAACAGTAGAATTAAAAAAAAAAAAAGTGAACAATGATAAAATCAAAGAGAAGAAAACAAAACAGTAGAGAATGAGAAAAAACCACAGGGAAAAGCAGAGCACTCTTTACCTCTTCTCTCTTTCTTCTACTCTGTGATCAAAAATATCGGAAGAAAAAAAAAACCCTAGATTTCTCCGCCTCTCTCCTTTCTCTGATGATAGAAAGACGAAGACTTTGAGAATCTAAAGCTTAAAAAGTTTTGATTTTTCATTGAGGGAATTGAATCGAGTTATGTACAAGGATCGGAGTGGAGGAGGAATAATGGGTGGTGGTGGATCATCGAGATCGGAGATCCTTGGTGGAGCTATTGATCGGAAACGAATCAATGATGCTTTAGACAAACATCTCAAGAAATCTTCACCTTCTACATCTAGGGTTTTCACTTCTAAGGACAAAGATTCTTTCCCTTCAACTTCGACTGCTAAATCTCAGCTTCATTCTCGCTCACCCGATGGTTAATTGCTTAAATCTCACTCAATTTCATGTGGTTTTAGTACTGTCTGGAGATTTTCTGATTTGGGTATTAATTAACTTTTGGCTTTTTTTTTTGGCAGTTGAATCTGAAACGGATAGTGAAGGATCAGATGTGAGTGGTTCAGAAGGTGATGATACATCATGGATCTCATGGTTTTGTAATTTGAGAGGGAATGAGTTTTTCTGTGAAGTAGATGAAGATTACATACAAGATGATTTTAATCTCTGTGGATTGAGTGGTCAAGTTCCTTACTATGATTATGCACTTGATCTCATTTTAGATGTTGAATCATCAAACGGTAAGTGAAGGGTCCATTTGATGAGTTTAGGCTTTACTTTGGTTTTTTTTTTTTTTTTTTTTGATATAATTTGGGGGAATTTTTATGGAATTAGGTGATATGTTTACTGAAGAACAGAACGAGATGGTGGAATCAGCTGCTGAGATGTTATATGGTCTTATTCATGTTCGTTATATTCTCACTACTAAAGGAATGGCTGCTATGGTAAGAAAGAAGAGTTCTTTAGTTTTTATATCTTTGTTTCTGATTGATCTTTTAAATGATATGTTTTACTGAATCTCTTTTGTAGATGGAGAAGTATAAGAATTATGATTTCGGGAGATGCCCCAGAGTTTTCTGTTGCGGGCAATCTTGTCTTCCGGTTGGGCAATCTGATATCCCGAGGTCGAGCACTGTGAAGATATACTGCCCAAAATGCGAGGATATCTACTACCCGCGATCTAAATACCAAGGCAGTATCCTTTGCTCCTCTGTCCAAAAAGGCTTAATCTTATCATCGCATAACATGATGCATCTGCTATTGTTCTGTTTAACATTGCTATTAGCTAGTTTGCTTGCATAACTCCTTTGAAAGACAAGAGTGTTGTCCGCTTGTCTTAGTGTTTCTCTCCTTAATGCTTATTGCAGACATTGATGGAGCTTACTTTGGAACTACTTTCCCTCATTTGTTTCTCATGGCCTATGGGAACATGAAACCGCAGAAGCCGACTCAAAACTATGTTCCTAAGATCTTTGGCTTTAAGGTACACAACAAGCAATGATACTCTCTCTTCTCACCAGTCCTGTGGTTGAATACAATCTCGGTGGCTCAACCACCCTTCTTCTGTCACGGGTTTGAATGGATGATTCTAAACTGCGTTTGGAGGATGAGAAGAGCTAATGAAAAAAGGTCGACACTTAAGTTTTCACTATGTAATATCGGAAGTTCTATGTAGAATCTTCTCTATTGAACCGTTCTTTGGTGGGTACATGGGTCTTGGGAAATTCTTTACCTGTGAGTAATCAATTAAATCATTTACCAGATGGATGGATTTTGCTTAACTGTTGTCTATAATTGCTGAGAATTTTATGTGTATTCCCTTACTTATCTTAAGTATCTTGTGGTATACGTAAAGTAATCTTTCAATCACTGGAGAATCGTTTTGAACTTTTAGTTCTAATAAGATACGTCATGCCTCATGCGTAGTTTTGTTACATGGTGTTTCAGTCCCCTCAAAATCCTCCTTCAATCGTGGACAATCTATAAGATGTTGACAAGTAGTTGAATTATTGAAAAGTAATCAAGATTGATCAAATGCTACTAACTCCATTAAGCAATTGCCAACTGAATACTTAACTCAGCTTCTACACTAGACTTAAACCAACAGAAGACTAAAGAATCAATGAAAGATCCATACAAATCTAAATACAAAGCTTGTTTTGCAATGAGATCAATATTTGTCTCTCATGGGCTGTAATGCGACTCTAAATGCTCAAAGTTTGGAGCTCATTACCTCGGTATCATGAAGGATATTTTTTAGATTTGGCCAGGCTTTCGGGGATGTTACCAGCCGAAATCACATTCGCTGCATCAACTTCGAATACAACTTCCTTAAAACCGAGAATCCTAAGACTCTCCATTGCCCACCAAAAGGCTTAACGCTTCAACCGCTAGAGCTGTAGTCAGTCTTGATACTGATCTTAATCCAAACCAAAGCACTTCACCATTTGCATCTCTGAAAACCCCATCCCAGACCACTTTTGTTTAATCCTTCCTTCAATTTCCCATCTGTGTTGCACTTCATGACTCCATGAAAAGGAGGAGGCCACTGAATCTGTCTTGATATAGGGCATGTAATTAAAGATGAAACTTTAGGAGACTGATTGAGAAATATCTCATTCAAGCACAACTTCTACTTTCTGAGCCTGTAAGGGAAGAACTAGAGAAAATAAATTTATATGACTTTCAATGATACCATGAAAACCATGGCACCATTTTATGATGTTCTTGATACCTCATTGTACAATCCTCTAACTACAAAAATTGGTAAATATGAAACTAATAAATTCAGGATATACAAAAAATGCAGAAGGAGACAAGGCCCACACTAAACGTGTCACATACAAAATCCAGAAAGATACAAGGATAATGCAAATACTCTTATGGTGACTGCAACACAACACTAGTAGCAGCTGTGGGATTTCGATGGCTCTCAGACCACTACGAGTCGCCTAAGGAGAGGATGAAGATGACTTTTGAGTTTCGTCGTCGATCTCTCTTCCTCAACAAATTGCAGTCTCGGCCCAAAGTAAAAGAAGAACACATGGGCTTCGGAAAACACCTAATGGGCTTTTACCAAACAACAACCCGTGAGTAACGTCTGTCAGTTACACGAGATCCAGGTTAGGTTCTTTCTTCGTTTCTTATTTTTTTTTTTAAAGAAATTTTGATAAGTTTTTTTTTTTAACAAACAACTTTTATTAAGAATAAAATCGATCCAAATACAAGAGTTCGGTTATCCATAAAGGAGGACCCATAGAACCAGAAAAGAAATTAGAAAAATTACATCCCTGTTTCGCAAGTGTATGAGCTACTTCATTGCAAGAACGACTTGTATGAAGAAAGGAAACGTCTTTAATTTTTTTATTTCTTTCTTAATTAACTTTATAGAAAATGATTGATTTCGTCCCAAAAAAAAATGTTTTTCAATTTTTTATTTTCAGATGTTTTGCAAATAATATTTTAGGTAAACGATTTTAGTTGTAAAAAAAATTGTTTTATTTTAAATCAATTAAAATGATAAATTTTAATACGTTGAAAACAAATCGAGCTTAGGCATCATGTTCTTAGGATTTTCTTTGGGTTATTAGTTTTGGTGTTATAAGTTTTACATGTTTTCACGTAATATAAATTTAACACTTAATTTTTTTTAAAACAAATTTCCTTTTTTGCAAAATAATTTTTAAATAAATTGTTTGATTTTTAACTGAACAAAACGTTTTTTTATTTCAGATAAATTTTATGTGTTGAATTTTAATATGTTGAAAACAAAACGAACTTAGGCATCTTGTCAGCATTTTCTTTGATCCGTTAGTTTTGTTGTTTTATAAGTTCTACATGTTTTCACGTAATACAAATTTAACACTTCAAATTATTTTTTAAAGTTTTTCTATTTTTGCATAATAATATTTTAAATAAACCATTTTTTATTTTTAACTAAACAAAATGTTGTTTTATTTGAAATAAATTTTAAGTGTTCAATTTTAATACATTAAAAACAAACCGAGCTTAGGCATCATATTCTTAGGATTTTCTTTGGTTAGTTAGTTTTATTGTTATAAGTTCTATATGTTTTGACGTAATATAAATTTAACACTTAAAAGTTTTAAAAAATAATTTTATTTTTGCATAATAATTTTTTAAATAAACTGTTTTGATTTATAACTGAACAAAATGTTTTTTTATTTGAAATAAATTTTAAGTGTTAAATTTTAATACGTTGAAAAAAAACCGATTTTAGGCATCATGTCCTTAGGATTTTCTTTGGTCCGTTAGTTTTGGTGTTATAAGTTCTACATGTTTTTACGTAATACAAATTTAACACTTAAAATTATTTTTTAAAGTTTTTTTATTTTTGTATAATAATATTTTAAATAAACCGTTTTTGATTTTTAACTAAACAAAATGTTTTTCTATTTCAAATAAATTTTAAGTGTTAAATTTTAATACGTTGAAAACAAATCGAGTTTAGGCATCCTGTCTTTAGGATTTTTTTTTTTTGTCTGTTAGTTTTGGTGTTATAAGTTCTACATGTTTTCACATAATATAAATTTAACACTTAAAGTTTTTTTTTTTGCAAGATATTGTTTTAAATAAATTCTTTTTGATTTTTAACTAAACAAAATATTTTTCTATCTCAAATAAATTTTACGTGTTAAATTTTAATATGTTGAAAACAAACCAAGTTTATATATCATGTCCTTAGGATTTTCTTTGGTCTGTTAGTTTGGTGTCACTAGGTAAAGATGTTTTTACGTAATATAAATTTAACACTTAAAAATAATTTTTAAGGTTTGTTTAAATTTCACTTTTTTGGGTAAATTTATTTACACATTTAAATTACAATTACTGTGTATCTTTATTTCAATCTTTGTTTATGTATAGTAAAAACAACCATAGTGAAAAAGATGCATAACAAAAGAAGCATTATCTATGCATAGAAAAGCTGACAGGTGAGGATGGATATTAAATAGATCGGATTATTTCGAATTTGAATATAAATATATTTACTTACGAATCCTATGATAGCTTGTTATAGATATCTCATTTAAAGTATCATTGCGCCTTAGGATAGAACTCAAAGATTCATAATGTAGTGCTTTTATAGGTACTACACCGTGCTCTTTGGTGTTTTGCTCTCACGTATCTATATTTACACAATACGCGCCTTTGTTGCTACACACCATTTAAAACATAACTCATATGCTCCTTATTCTCATTTGTGTTTAATTCACAGCTTATATGGGACCGAGCTCTTGGACTTGCACTAGTGAGGCCGAAGAGTGTTACCATGGACTGGCTTGATGCCCACTCTAAGAAAGCTTAGTCTGCTTAAGCAACCACGGAGTCCCGAGTCTCGCACTCTCTCGTGTTTACATACAAAAGCCATTCTCTTCCACAATGAATATAGCTTTTTTACCTTCTATTAACAGAAGAATTACTATTCATGTAGAAAATTGTACTTTCTGGGATTTTCTTTGGCTTTGAGAACTACACTTGCTTGGTGTACATTTGCATTTCGGAAAACTCTTTATAATTGTTTGGATAATAAATAAACAAATAGTTGTATTCAATTTGCATAAACATCCAACATCAATATCACTCATGAATTAAAGCTTTTCTTGGTTTTGATATACATAAAAGAAACAAGACTGCAGAAGAGAAAACTGCGACATGAGTAATGAGTTTATCAAAAGAAAACGGGACTAAAAGCTGATGGCCTTGTTGGTAGTATCCTTATTAGGAAGCTCATCATCATCAGTAAGAGAGGCAGTAAATTTAAGTCTCTCCTCGGCGCCGACAGGGATAACCAGCATCCAAACATCAGCTGTGCCGGTAAGAAGCGTCTGAACTTGTGGATGAGAAGCAATGGGAATTTATTTATAAAAAAGGAACATGATTTATCGTTTTATGAACACTTATTATAAAATCTTACATATTAAATTTTGAATGTAATAAATAAGGGTTTCCAATCCTATGGGGATATTTTTTTTCTGTTGTTGAGAACTGAGAAGTCAAAGGTGCACATTTTCTTCATTCCTTAAAGAACAAGTAAACGCATATAAACTATTACCCATGAGGCCATGACTAGTGACTAGTAGATAAATTACAACCATCTGATGACCTGATTATCAAATTCTCCATAGGTGGTGGGAAGTGTCGATGTCTTAAAGTATATGGGCTGCTTGAGAAGCCCACTTTAGGCCCAAAAAGAGCTGTCACTATTACACATTTAAAAGATTCCCCGGAGTTCTTTAGTTATTGCCGTAAAAATGCATACCGCCAAGAACAATCGAAAAGACTAATTAGTTCTGGAATCAAGACAACTTTTCCATTTTATACAACTCAATGAGAGCGAACATAAAAGCCAAAGATCTTAACAAGACCAGAATTTTTTTTTTTGTCGATTTATAAGATACGATTACGATCATACGATGATAAAGAAAAATGAATTTTATTAGAACATAGTTTATGCTCTGTTTCTTGTGGAACACATCGAACAAAATTTCAACCCCAGATTACAAAACCATCACACAGCCAAAAATATTGGCATCTTTCTTCTTTCTCTCCCCCCCCCCCCCAAAACTCCACATTCATTTACATAAACCAGATCTACAATTTCTCAGATTCCGAAACATCGGAATTTGAAAACTAGTCATCTCCAATTCATAATAGAAACAGAGCAGAACTTTAGCTTGGGAGATATAAGTGGTTTCAGGAGGGTTTTTGTTTTGAAGGATGATAGATTTTAGACAAAGTATAGAAAAAAAAAAAAAAACTATTTGCTTGATATTTTTATGTAATTAAAAATTTTCTACTAAGCCACCACAAGTGTTCCTGTCCGTACGGTGTTGCCGGCGGCAGATTCTTTAGTTTCAGAAGTATTTTTCCGGAGAGATCTTGAAGATTTTTTCCACTTTCTCTCCTTAGCTTCATCAGACTCAATCTGTTCTTCTCTACACTCTTTGCTACAAAAGGCCTTGTCTCCTCTGTAAATCACAAAACCAGAAACAATCAGAATCAGACCAAATAAACGAAGTTCAGGAAAACCCAGATCTAGAATCTGAATTGGGTATGAGAAAAGTTTAAAGCTTTAATTGAATCGAATCAGTACCTGTACATGAAGATATCGGAGTTAAGACCAAGGTGTTTGCGGCAAAGAGAACAAGATTCTAAAAAGTGTGGCTCTTCACAACCCAAAAAACCAGAGTAATACGAAGCCATTTGCTAACCTTTAAAAACAAGAACTTTCGAATTTGCGAATATAGCAACTGCAATAAGCAGATTCTAGAGGAAGAAGAAGAAAGAGGAGGAGGAGGAGGAAGAAGCAGGTTGATTTGGTGTTCATATATAATAAAGCCCGGCTTTAGGACTTACTCATTGACTTGAGTGGATCACCTGTGTCACGGCCCACTTTAGTTACAGTACTCTACAATACATCCTCACCGTCCATCGTAACCGAATCTTCATCTCGAAAGATCTATACGTTAAAGCTCAATAATTCATTACTTTTATTATATTATTATTGTCTTTTTTGTGTATGTGGGTAAAATTTACTAAAATTCTGTTTTTTGTGTATTGAGAAAAAAAAAAAGATTACTTTACCCAATTTTCATCGATAAAGTTAAAATACAATGAATGAAACTCTTTGTCCGTACCAGTTACTATTTCTTTGTTTTTTTTTTTCTTCCTATGCGATTACCATAACGAATTACGAGTAAAATTTATTATCATAATTTTATTTCTTTTGTAAGAGCAATAAGGAACATATATATATATATATATAATATTATTTTTTTGGAATACAATAATTTGGGTGGATCTCGTTCGACGAGGGGAATCAAACAAGTCTTGCGTTTTGTAAGATTCGTTGGCCACAATAACATGCATAGCGCATGATTGATGGACTTTTCCCAAATATACAAATTCACATTAAATGAAAGTTTCTTAATTACTTTTTTATCTTTATATTACTGATATTTTACTAAAATAAATTTTATTTTAATCTGTTCTCGTGTGTACTTTCTGCTTTCTCTTAGGATTCATTTCGCCTGGACAATGTTTCATTCCATGTGTATAATTTATTATCGCCTCTCATTTTTGTTTAATGCTTTGCTTGTACTTATATGTATTTCATTAACTTCTTCTATGCACATATGGACAGTAACGTTTTTTTTTTATAATTATTATTACTATAGTAGAGTGAATAAATTTATTCGTGTTTTCAGTCAGACAAAAACATCTTCGTACACGTGTACAGTTCCAGGTAAAAAAAATTCCAAATAATCTGTTGGACCAAATTAATCTCATACTAAACATAAATAATTAGTATCCTGTAGTTGAAATTCTGTAAAACGTCTTGACACACAATCTTTGTTAAGAAAAAACAAAAATTACACTATACGATCTAAAATAGTCATAAACTTGCACAATATGATCTAAATAGTCATAAAGTTCTAGAACTGTAGAACATATACATTGAATAAATGACATAACATTTATATTTGTAATAATTAATAAACGAGCAAGAGCGTGACCGACTATTTTATTCATTTATTATAGTATTAATATTAATTTTATAGTCGGGAGTTAAATTCTCGGTTTTATAATATTAAACTACGTGTCACATAGGTGAAATTCCATACCAACTTGAAATAACACATTTTTATAAGTATTATATGAATCTTCTTCTTTTGTTTTTGGGCAAATATTATATGAATCTTTTATGACACGAAACAGCAGACTTCTGAATTTTTAAATCAAAGGTAAGAAAACACTATCATAATTTATTCAATTAAATAAGATCACGTCAAGAAACTGAATGTATCTGAGTAAGCAATGACTCACATTACAAACGGCAAACCAATAATAAACTTAAAAAAAAAAAAACTATTAGGCTATTACCTATGCATAAGCACCAAAAGAGTGTAATAATACATACAAAAATATAAGTTGTTCTTATGATCAATTATAATAAAGTTCCAAAAAAAAGTAAAGATGTTATACATAATTGGTCTCTGGACCACACAACTTGTCATCTGTCGATACAACAGGGCGTCGAGTTGGGAATATCAAACGAGGAGCTGACTCAGTTGACGGGACCCACCAATCACCTCTCTTTAGGCCCAATAATCAACGTCCTTGTCTCTCCGGCCCATGACAGCTGCCCTTGTACCCCGTTTGCCCGACCTTTTTCTTTTTTTTACCCACCTGTTATTGACACGTGCGGTGATCCTCGCTCGTGCGCCAGCTCAGATCCGAGTTCCTGCTACGTGGCGGTTAGCTGATGGTCTTAAGGTTTGCATGGGAATTAAATCTGTTGTTTTGATTCTACGGTTAGGATTTGATCTCAGAGATTCGTCGGGTGTGATCGTGGATTTGTCCTTTGGGAAATGATCTCAGCCGCTGATTAATTTGAGATGGTCTATCTCTAGGCACTAGCCAATAGCTGCTTCCTTTTGGGCGGTTGTAAAAGGTATGTAGGAATTATTCACACAACGAAATAATCATTTTAATTTATTTCTACCTAAACCGGTTTAAACCGATATAAATCAATTTTTCACACTCCCACGTAGTGCCATGTCATATGTTACAACCAGTTATGTAGTGCCATGTATACAACTCCACGTAAACCTCTGTAGTAACCTTACCAAATGGGCCGTTCCTTGGCCCAAAATAGGCCCGTACCATTGGTTTTGTAATCAACGGTATCAGTCTATCGGTGCCGAGATGGATCACCGGGAAAACAGTGACCGGCGACTTCTGCTATGGTTCTTCGCCGTAGCCACCGCCGTGAAACTCCTTCTCATCCCATCCTACAGGAGCACCGATTTCGAGGTCCACCGTAACTGGCTTGCTATCACAAACTCTCTCCCTCTTACCAAATGGTACTTCGACGAGACGAGCCAATGGACACTCGATTACCCTCCTTTCTTCGCCTACTTCGAACGCTTCCTCTCGATTTTCGCGGGTCTCGTCGATCCCAGAATCGTAGATCTTCAATCAGGACTCGATTACGGTGCCGAATCTGTAATATACTTCCAACGAATCAGCGTAATCGTCTCGGATCTATGTCTTCTCTACGGTGTTTACAGATTGACTCGGAAATTGGAACCGATGAAGCGGAATCTGATCTGCGCATTGGTGATTTGGTCTCCGGGGCTATTGATCGTAGATCACATTCATTTTCAGTATAATGGATTTTTATTGGGTTGGTTATTGCTTTCGATTTCGTTTCTTCAAGATGGGAGAGATCTGTTGGGTGGGTTTTTATTCGCTGTTCTGCTATGCTTTAAGCATTTGTTCGCCGTCGCTGCTCCGGTTTACTTTGTTTATCTACTTAGGCATTATTGCTGGTCTGGTTTAGTTACCGGTTTCCGACGGCTTGTTACTATTGGTGCGGTGGTTGTGGCGGTTTTTACTGTCGCTTATGGACCTTTCGCCTACCATGGTCAGGTTAGTGTAGTTCTTCTTTGATGATAGAAAGCTTTGTTTTTGCTTCCCTGTGTTATTATCTACAATGTTGAGACATATAGCCAAATTCTTTAGAGTTCTAGTTGAAGATTCTATTGTTTTTGATGTCTCTAGGAAATTGTAACTCAATGTGTACTGTTTGATTTGTGCAAAGTGTTAGAATTTGTTGAAAATTTGGTGTTGGAGAGCTTATCTCTTCCATTTAAGAAATCAGAAGTATACATTGTGAAATTACTGTCATAGAAACCTCTGTTCCTTGTTGATTTCATGAGTGATTTTCCCTGTTTGCAGAGAAAGGCAATGCCAATGTTTAAATTAATGGAAATCTAACCAAGTTGGATCAGTGAACCTCCGTATATCCTGTCAAACCTTTTCCTAAATTGATTTATTGAGAAAGCATCTTATGGTGGTAGTTTCTTGTTTTCTCTTGTTGTGTTGCAGATACAACAAGTCATTAGTCGAATGTTTCCTTTCGGGAGAGGATTGTGCCATGCATACTGGGCTCCTAATTTTTGGGTTTTCTATATAATACTCGACAAAGGGCTTGCCTTTTTGCTACGGAAGCTCGGATTCGATATTCAGATTCCTTCTGCTTCTTTCACCGGTGGTTTAGTTGGGAATTCTTCACCTTTTGCAGTTCTCCCTCAGGTACTACACTCGTTGATCATTCTGTTATCTTTCTATTTATGTTATATCTCATGACTGTTCTGCTCGATCTTATTCTCTTGGACTGGTGCAATGACAGATCACCCCATTGACAACATTTGCAATGGTATTACTTGCTATATCTCCATGTCTCGTCAAAGCCTGGAAAAAAACACACCCGGGGCTTGTTGCTAGATGGATAGCTTATGCATATACATGTGGTTTTCTGTTCGGATGGCACGTCCATGAAAAAGCATCACTTCACTTCACCATCCCACTTGCAATTGTTGCAGTGCAAAGTGTAGAAGATGCTAAACATTACTTTCTGGTTTCGATAGGTACATAATATTCTCCTTATATCCAGCACCCACATTTGCGCATAATCAATCATTCCATGTACTAATCTCTTTATTTCTCCTGCAGTTTCTTGCTATTCCCTCTTTCCACTCTTATATGAGCTGCAGGAATACCCAATCAAGGTTCTTTTGCTGCTGTTGCATTCCATGGTAATGTGGCTCGGCTTTACGGCTCAATACGCAGACAATAGGGCTCAGAAGAAGGAGAGTGGTGAAATCAAGAGCAAGTTTAAGATTGGATGTTTTGAGAAAAGCTATCTAATGGGTTTGTTTATTGTAGAGATGGTGGCGCAATTCTTGCATCCGTATTTTCTAGGTGACAAATTCCCGTTTATCCCTTTAATGTTGATCTCAACATATTGTACCGTTGGTATTATGTACTCTTGGATTTGGCAGCTCCGGAGGATCCTGACTTGATTCTTGTTCTAGTAATTTGAGGTATTTGATTTTAATACTATGTTAAGCATATAAAAAATGATTTTTGTTTCCCCATTATACACAGTTTGTCAATAGAGATTAATGAACTGCTTATGTCATGTGGCTCTCATTAAAGTGAAATTGAGAGATTTATCGGTATAATAAAACGTAAAGTTTTTACATCGGTTTTGGCTTGAGAAACTGGCCTGATCTGTACATAAATATATTGGGTCTTAATAGGTAAATGGGCCGTAATATTGGCCCAATTTAAAACATAAGAAGAAGAACCAACGAGAAATGTCGAGCCAAAGTCGCGACGGAGGAAGAAGATCTTGCTGCTGCTGCTACTTCTGCAAAACCTTATCCTGCCATGGCTTCTACTTTCGTCTCTCTACCAAAACCTTTCTTTGCTTTTCCGGTCAAAACCAGTACTCCTCCTTCAGCTAACCACAGGCTTCTTGGTACTGACATCTCAAACTTATTATATTTGTTCCCTTCCGGATTAAAATTTTCCCCCCTCGTGTATCTGCAGGAAGTCACCGAGGTTGTCTTAGAATCAAAGCGATTTCCACTAAATGGGAACCGACAAAGGTACTGTCTTTTCGTTTAATTTCATCCGAAATTGTATTGGTTTCTCTGTTTTGAAATGGAGATTAATCTTAATAAGTGTTTATATGATAATTGCAGGTTGTTCCTCAGGCAGACAGGGTTCTTGTTCGTCTTGAAGAGCTTCCTATGGTCAGTTTAGCTTCCTTTATGTACTCAAAAGTCATGATTATTAAGAAGTACTTAATTAGCTGAATCACTAATAGAAATCAAATTGAATTCATTTGCCAAAAACTTATGGGCTCTTAAATCGTTATTCTGCAGAAATCGTCAGGTGGAGTATTGTTGCCTAAAGCAGCTGTGAAGTTTGAGAGGTACCTAACAGGAGAGGTAAGGCATTGCTTCTTATGTTATATATGACTTGAGTATATTTGAATGAATATGGTTTTAATCAAGATCAGGAAAAATCATTCTAGGTTATCTCTGTTGGTTCTGAGGTTGGACAACAAGTTGGGCCTGGAAAGAAGGTAAAGGTTTCCTCTTAACTCAGAGAAATAATCATCATCCATTGTAACTACTGTGAATCTTCTCTTTATCTCTTTCTCCTTTGCCTTTCACAGGTTCTGTTCTCTGATGTGAGCGCTTATGAGGTGAATTCCTCTTCTCTGCAGTGAATTTATCAATTGTTGTTTTTGTGTGGTTTTTAGGAATATAGAACTGAACATCTATGAATCTGTTTCTTAGGTCGATTTGGGGACCGATGCTAGGCATTGCTTCTGTAAAGAGAGTGACTTGTTGGCCCTCGTTGAGTGATGGAAGTCTTGTCCAATTGTTGTCCAAGAGAGAGGAAACATTTTAATGATTTGAAGATTTTAGAAGTTTTTTTTGTAATTTTCAGACAGCAATTGATGTTTTCTGTTAATGTTTCAATTTTCAATTGAGATCACTTTCAGATAGTCTCATATGCAACAACAAAAAAAAAAAAAAAAAAGAACTTCAAAGAATTGACCAAAAAAAGACTTGCTGCCATTATTAGCATCTTCTGATACAAATGTTAACTGGTACACAAAAGGAGACTAAATCAAAACTCAAACACTCGCAGCTCGATCATGCCTTCTTTTCTCTTTGGAGAATACCAAGCCACGATTTTGCCAGACTCAAGAAGCCTCAAGGAGTAATTCAAACTGTAAATCAGATCTTCCATGCGTGCTGCACCTACCTGAAACTGCGAGTCTACTTTGAAAACTATCGGACCCGCAACCTGCAAAATTATTGCAGAACAGAAAAAAACAGTGATTGATGGGCATTGCTTACATATTGATTCTTTACATCAAAGACTATGACTTTTGATCATTTTGACAAAATATCATTACCTGTTGCTGGAATATCAGGTTCAGTCTCGGAGACCACAATGTGTCATCTGAGTTGTTACTACCTGACGATCTTCGAATTGCATGGAAGATTTTTTTAGCAAAAGCAGAAGCTGAGGGTAAGTCCATGCGAGCATCTACTCGTGTTAGATCGCCATACAACTTACTAAACCGTCCTTTTTGGAATGTATAACAAGCAGAACCAAATACGTCTGCGCTTATCGGACTCCGCTTCTTGCCATTAACCAACATGCCTCGGCCTGTGATCCAAGCTGCCAAGCTGCTACCTAGAGGGTGAGCATTGAGAACTCAGCATTCAATTCAAGGTCAAGAAAAAAAGGAAAGAGACTTCTTTAGGCTAACGGGTTTTTTAAGAGAGTACCTACTATTCCTGAAATTGCTGCATGTGGCTCCTTTAGACGTATATCGTAAGGCAGAAACTCAGGTGTATCCTCTTCTTCTGTGTTGTCTTCTTTCTCTTGTGGCCTCCACAAGTCTCTGTTAGCCTTGTACGAAACTGCAGCCTTGGCGCATAAACCAGGCATCAAAGAAGTAGGAGCATCACTACCAGTCTCAGCAGCAGCATTCACAGGCTGAGGATTACCCCTGCTTTTGTGGAGACCAAACCGGTATCGAAGCCCTGATTCTGGAACAAGGGATGAGACGTCAACATTTAATGATTCAGGAACATCCCAGAAACGTCCTTTATGGTCCAAAAACAGATCTGGCCAAGCTGCTTCCACAGTGAGATCATGTTTCTCAAGCTGTTCATCAGCTCAAACAAAACAAATTAGAAGTGCTTTAAACATACAAAAGAATCCATCATGGGTACAGAACAGATACATACCGGATGAACCAACATCAACTTGTTTCGGAGTCCCTTTCTATCACCAAGGCGTTCAGTGCTAAACAAGAGAGAAGAAGAAGTACCCAACGCAATCTGAGTCCATAAACCAATAGAGTAAAGGGATTTGTCAACAAAGTGTTTTGCTGTATCCTTGCCAACTTGAAGATCCCACTCTTCTGCATTGCTAATATCTGTTTTGATATCAGCAAAGAGCTTCTTTGGTTTGAACTGCCCAACCAATCCCAGCCACCTGAGTGAAAATGCCAAACAGACCTAATCAAATGTCTCATCAAATCCAACAATATCAACACTATTTCACCAGTTTGATTCTTGTATTCAAAGTCTAAACCTTTTAAGCATTACTCACTCAAACATCACAATCAACGTGATTTCTCCACTAAATTTTCTAAATTTCTGGAGAGGTTAAGATTACTTACCAGTTATTAGAGGAAGGACTGAACAAGAGAGAATTGAGAGAGAAAGAGCCGAGTCTCTTGTCGGAAGCAGGAGCAAATGAAGGGATGATTCCGAGAGGAAAGCCTTCGCGAAGCAGAGAGAGCTGTTGAATCCGGTGAGAGCGGCTGGCTCGTGCTCCGTCTACGGGAAATGGCTCACCAGGAACAGAGCGAGCCGTTCCTTCAAGGGTTTGGGGTGAAGAAACGTTCTGGTCCCAAAACACTGAATCAATAGCTGAGTTGAGATTCGCCATTTTCTTCTTCTTCTTCTTCCTTTTGTCCTTCCTTATCTCAGACTCTTCTGTTGACGAAGCTGAGGAGGCAAAAGGGGTTTAAGCTTTAGCATGGGCCGTCATGGGTTTCTTCATGGGCCTTGTTCGTGATTCCAAGAAATTGGATATCAGACCAGGATTAAACCGAACAAACCAAATTAAAGAAATTAATTTTAAATCTCTTGTTTAATGTTTTAGGAGTTAGTTCCAGAATACAAACTTAACACTTGTTTAGAGACCTTACATTAAAATTCACCTACCTCACACATAGGTATGTTAATGTTCTTTTCCTCCTTGGTGATTGTTATCATTCGAATTAATTTGAAGCTCTTTTATTTACTGTTGTAGACAATGAAGTGGCAGAGAACTAATTGATCGGGCAAGAAAAGGAGCAGCTTGCCTGCCTTAATAGAGGACATACATGTATTTCCAAAAAAACATTATCATACACTCTTCTTTTCCTTTAACATATATGGTGCGAAAGCAAAGACACAGTGATTAGTGATATATATAAGAAGCTTACCTTTTCAAGATTTGTACCTGTTTCATCATTGTTCTCTTCTTCAACTTTAATAATCTCACAAAGATGGTCGATCAAATTCAGTTCCAGCGTATTCTTTGTTGATTTTAATTTCTTGGTGACATTAAACCACCATAACATAAGGAAAACACTCCACTGATATGAATCTTAAGCACGGGACATGCTGAGAAAATATGAAACAACGCAAAGTATGTGAACGAAAAATTATTGATTCCATCTAAAGCCAAAGTTCCACTAGAAGGGGATGTGAATCTCACGAGAACTGGATTTGTAATTTAGATGAACGCTTAGGCAAAGCAAGAAGGTGATTGATGAGTCGCAGTTTCTTGTTATCCTCAACATCAATTTCAACTTTCATCACTTGAAGAGACTGCATTTCCCGCAAAAAGCACTTCGTTTGTCTCACTTCTCTACCACGTCCTCTAAACCCATATATCTCCAACACCTTCACTTCATTTCTATCAATGAATACTCCCGACTACATACACAGTGCAAGCCCTGGAGCAAGCATCACAAATAGAGCACCATATATACAGATCACTTAGGATTGTATACTTGACGTGCAAGGATGTGGATTAATTATCTGCTTATTAAGTTTAAATTTAGATACCTTGAGGACCAAAGTTTCTAGCTTTGGAGATTTGTTGAGCAGACACCGAAGCACTTCCCAACCTTCTTTTGTATTACTCTCAAAATGAAGCTTAATAAGGTTTGAAAAGAAAGGTAATTCCACACATCTTGAATACATCTCCTGAAACACGATACAAGAGAAAAACAAACTAATGGTCATGATCAGACCAGACCTTAACAGAAGCAGAAGACAGGGAAAGGGTATTAACGTTGCCCATCCAATTCAGGATCGTAGATAGATCCACTAAAACTTCATACATCGGTCGCAGATAAACATCCTGTTGTAAAAGGGAATCCAAGAAAACTTCTAGTTTGGCTTCGAAAAGGGAATCCAAGAAATTGGCAGTTGAAGAGGGCTAGGAGCGAAACCAGAGTAGTCTAGGTAAACAAGACTCGGTGTGTCGAATCGCATGATGCGACAGTAGTCGAGACTGTTATTGTAGTGAGACGTGAGTCTCTTGAGGGTTTTGTGGGATATAGAGAATTCTTGACTTCGTGTACCTAGATAATGAACTAGGGGAGTACACAAGTGTTGTAAGGATAATTCCTCAAGTATTGGATAACCAGGAAGCATTATACTGCACAAGGATTCGCATGTATACCAAGTTGTATGGAGAAAGAGACTCTTTAGCACTGGAAGAAACACTTTTGGACAAAATGATATTCGACTCCGACTTCGGCCAAGCTCTATTTCTATTGTTAGCTTAACCAGCGTCTTGATTGTGAAAACACTAGGAGGCCACCTTATTTGCCAACGAGCGAAACCCATTGGAAAACGCAGATCAAGATCCACGACACCTCGTTCCAGGGCATGGCGTAGCCATTGGTCGGTTTCTGTATGAGCGGAACGAGGACATTTTAGTGACAGTTTCTTTATGGAATTGCAACTGGAAAGGGTTTTATCCACAAAGCTCTCCTCAACATCTTTCCTCTCTCTTTTACCATACTCGGGACAAACTAAATCTGAGTAGTCTAAATATAAATGATGTTGAGATGCAAAGAGTTAAAAGATCAATGGAAACAGATTCCTCCACCTTTTGGAGACAAGAGATGTAGAAGCAGCTCGTTTTGTCGGAAGAAAGGACAAGATCTTAGCAAGTATCTCATCTGGAAACGAGTTGATTGCCTCTAGAGCCAGATTTCACCTTTTTGGCATCCATGAGATCCAAGCCCTTGTAGTCAAAATGATATGAGCTCAAATTAAACAGAAAAATATCAAAGTAAAAATCACCTTTATAGATAACTGAGTGGTCTGATAGTTAGAAGATAGCAGTTAAGGTCAACATGAAAACGATGTGGGTTTCTAAACGTTGTTTCTCCTATCTTCTTGCGCAAGTAAACACTGTGTATTCTATTCCCCAAGTAAAAACCCTAAACCCAACTAAGTTGTGATTCGAAGATGACTCGTACCCTTTCGACCTAAATCGTGGAATTGGAAACGAATTTTGCCAAGTGTTTTGGGTTTACAACGACGAATCTTAATGATCGAGTTTGGCAAAGATTTAAAGTACTTAATTGGGGGCTTTTCAGTGGACCAATACTCTTAATTGGGCTTTTATCAAACTCTAAATCAGGGGAGTGAAGTAGTGATGAAGATGGACCACAGAAATTTTTTGATATTATTTTTAGCGTCCGGTGCGTTTGAAACCCAACTGACTGACAAAACCAAAATAATTAAATTAACTGGATCGAATGAAATTTAATTTATTTTTGTGTTTTTAATATTTCAATTCATAAACCAAAAAAACTGAATCAAAAAACTAGAGTAGACTGAAGACAAATTGTATTAACTCAAGAGAGAGTGTCAACTTTCACAAGATTCAAGCAATAAGGGTTTTTAAGAAACTGGAACCGTTAAAAGAGTCAACAACAAATGCTCTCCAAACAGAACTGAATTTATTTGCAAATCCCATTATCAAGAGAGAACCTCATACAAAAAAGGGGGAAGAAATTGAAGGAGAAACCATGAGAGAGCAGACAGGTTTAGCTAGACATTGGATGATTGTAAACGTATTCAATGGCGAGAGAGCAAGAATCGATCTTGTCAGCTTCTTTGTCTGGGATTTCCAGCTTGAATTCCTCTTCAATAGCCATCACTATCTCCACAGTGTCCAAACTATCTAATCCCAGATCGTTTTGGAAATGAACCTCAGGAGTCACCTGTAGATTGTTATCACAAAGGAATCAACAAAATAAACCTAACCGAACAACTCTTAGAGAGAACTAAAAGATTTGTATGACTTCAAACAAAAAGGATTCATGAATACCAAATCAATAAGATTGACCATATCAATCAAATTCATGGCAACAAACAACAGCAAATCTGAAGCAGTAGCTTCTGACAATAAGCTAAACCTTACTAGGCCATTAAGAATCAGTTAACCTTAAATTTACAAACAACACTAAAGCAACATAGTTTCAGATACCATTATTTGGTGTATATTCCCACTAGATCAATACGAAATCAACCAAAAGCTACAACATTGACAAAGATTCAAGGCGAAATAATCATTTTGTTCTTCCAGTAATGAGGAAAACAATGAACCACGATTTTGATCTCATAAATTGCAGGTCTAAACAGAATCTCAATACTTAGCCCCAAATTTTATGAAGATCGAGCTAACCTTAGCGGGATCGACTTTGGGGAAGCTCTTGACAACATCAAGAACTCTATCAACGACAGCTTCTCTGCTGAGATGATCATCGTGCGAAGAAAAAGTCCGGATCGAACCAAGGAACCCAATTTGAGACTGACTCAGTCCTAGGGTTTGCACCGGAACCCTCAGGTGACGAAGAATTGCATTTCTCAGTGCCATTTTCGTCTCTTCTTCGAGCTCGAGATTTAGGGATTTGATGGGGAGACATAGGTGAAAGGTTAAACCAGGTCATACGAGAAGACACGTGCTTGTCACGTGCCCGCTACTATAAGGCCAGGCCAAATCCTTACGTGGGCTTATAAATGAAGCCCATAATGAATTAAAATTCTATAATCTGCATCTAAGTTCTTATATATTGTAATTTATCTCAAATAGTTTATAATTTCACATAAAGGACCCCCAATTGGCCTTTCCTCGAATAAACCAGCAACTTAGGAATATCAATCATACTAATACAGTATTTGCAATTTCCAGAGCGACGGGATCTCTCTCCGGTAAATATTGGAAACTTTTTATTCTCAGCGAGCGAGATCTCGACGTTTCTCAGATCCGTCCGGCGAGTTAGATCCTTGAGAAATCATGGCTCCGGTTTCGGCACTCGCTAAGTATAAGCTGGTGTTCTTGGGAGATCAATCCGTCGGCAAAACCAGTATCATCACTCGATTCATGTACGACAAATTCGACAATACTTACCAGGTAAATTTCATCCTTCAAATCTAGGTATTATCTCGAAGATGCACGACGTTTTGGCTTGTATTTTGGGGGATTATAGTTTGGAAAATCCCAGGGTTTGATCGATTTTGAGATCCATTATCGTGTTTCTTAGTTCGAAGTTCTAAATCGTTTTCGTGATCCCGCTTTCTGTTCTGACGTAATTATGTGTGATCTGATTTGTAGATCGTGTTTAATCAATGTATAGGACGTAACAATTAGCTAATGATCATCGTTTGTGATTTTGGCTTTTGTAATCGCTCACTTTCGTTTATTGTACATACAAGGATTCAGTACCATAGAAGATCGTAGTAACATTAATATGAGGATGTTTCTTTGATCTTGTTACATTGTTTATTTAATCGAATTTGTTCTCAATTTTTGAGGGAAAGCATCTGATCTTGATTTTTAAACATGATCATGACGTTTAAGCTTATAATAGTAGGAGAACTTTGCTAGCTTATCACCACTATACCCAATGTTCTTCCTTTTCTCAGTAGCTTATGTTTGTTTCATAATAATCAGGCCACAATTGGTATTGATTTTCTATCAAAGACAATGTACCTTGAAGATCGAACGGTCAGACTTCAGCTGTGGTAAGATACTGGAACCTCTTTCGAATTTCGAACTCTGAAGAAATAACATTGCAGATCATGATTTGATAATTAACATTGAGAGTCGAAACATATGACAGGGATACAGCTGGGCAAGAGAGATTCAGGAGTCTTATTCCGAGCTATATCAGGGATTCGTCTGTTGCTGTTATTGTGTATGATGTTGCAAGTATGTGTACCTTCACTCTTTCTATGCTTTCTACACTTTCTCAAACACATGAATATTTTCCCATATCTGAGATGTGGCTGTGATATTCAGTAATCCTCTGAGTACATGCGTTTTGATTTCTTCCTTATCTCGATCCATTTTGTGTTGTGAAACTCGAGATTTATTATGTTTTCCACTGGCATATAGGCAGGCAATCCTTCCTAAACACTACTAAGTGGATCGATGAGGTTAGGACAGAGCGTGGTAGTGATGTCATAGTTGTGCTTGTTGGAAACAAAACCGACCTTGTGGAAAAAAGGTAATAATGATCTACCATCTCTTCCTTTACATGCTTCTTTTTAAACCATGATGTGCAAATTACTGTTCAATAGCAATAGAAACTGAAAATTTGGTAGTCGTCCATGTTTAGCCCCGGTCTGATTTTGTAAGTATGTTTCCGATAATTAGTGTCTCTTTGTATTAAACCACATCTTACTTTTCTGGTGGTATTGAGTACGTTTCCAAACGACCCTACAAGATAATAAATGGAAAATCATTTGGTGCTCAACTGCATATCTTTAAAGGGTTTCTTTATAGTCAACACGCTTTGACACTTGATGGTGCCTACTCTACTATTTGTTACTGCCAATGGGCCTTTGTAATAAATTGTTTGTTTCTCAGGCAAGTGTCAATAGAGGAAGCAGAAGCTAAGGCTCGTGAGCTTAATGTAATGTTTATCGAAACCAGTGCCAAAGCGGGCTTCAACATTAAGGTAACAAAGATTGCTACTAAGTTCACTTAAGCCCTAATTTTGTTTAGTCCCATCAATAGTTGATTAGCCTAGACTTTTATACCAGCCTGCTGATTGTTACATCCTTCTCATTCGTATGGATCTCTTGTTGATACTCTCTAAACAATTACTGCAAATCCATAACGCTATCAATCCGCACAAATCCTCTTTTTTTTTTAATGTTTTAAACCCTTTTTTATATTGCTAGGCTCTCTTCCGCAAGATAGCAGCAGCGTTGCCCGGAATGGAAACATTGTCTTCGACAAAGCAAGAGGACATGGTTGATGTCAATCTCAAGTCATCCAATGCCAATGCATCTCTGGCTCAGCAGCAATCCGGAGGATGCTCTTGTTAGATTTGGCAACAACAACAACAACAAATCAATAGAAAACAACAACACACTAAAAAAAAGAAGTCCTCGAGCGTTCGCATGTTTCGATCCGTTATCGTCTTCCATCTGTAAAATTTTTGCCTTTTCAACTATTTTTCTTCATCAGATTGTTTTAAGAAAGACTTTGTTTTAGCTGTGGTTTGTCCCTAACTCTTGATCTTTTGTGGTCTTTGGAGTTTCAAATGCTCTCTGCTTCAGTACTTTTGTTTACTTTTCCTCAGAACTATGAATGATTTGTCAGTCTATGAATTTAATTATATAACTAATTGTTAGCTATATAATAAACACACTCTTCTCGTTTCTTCCTTCCATGTGAAGACAGTTGAATAGAAAAAGAAGCATAGAATTGTTTTTTTATCTTTGACCCATAAAGAAACAGGGAATTAATTTCGTACACATGTCGTTAGGTCAGATCATTTAAATGAGCTAATTAAATTCAAAGTCTCACTGTTCCCAGGTATTTTTTCTCCAGTTCCACCATAACCTTGATAAAAAAAAAATAAACATTTTCGTCCCGAAAAATAAACTTTTTTTCTTCGTAAAAAGCTCTGATGGATTAATGCAGTTGAAAATAATGTGTATACTCAGCAATTATCATTCTTACGGTGGAGTAGCTAATAGCGTTAAATAACTTAAATTCGTCTAGTTATTGCAAAAACAACAACTAACATTCACAAGTTGACGGACAATATTTCTAGTGGTTAGGAAAAACTAGTTATCTCGTTATATAATATGCCATTTGATAGAAAAACTAGTGTTATTACTTATTATAACGCGTAATTGGAAAGAAAAACAGAAATTTTAAACGTACCCGAAAAGTATTTTCATATTTTTGATCCGTCAAGCTATTCGAAAATTTAAAGTTTGTTTAAAGTTGTTTCTTTAATGACATTTCATAATCAAGTTATCCATCAAATTCCTGATACATAGTACCAACTAATAGCTAAAAATTACATAATACCAACTAATAACTAAACCTATTTATAATGATACTTGTGTGCTTTATTTGAATTTTCCCACTCTCATCAAACACATAATTCGCAATAATGACAATAATTAAAGAAGAGACCCCCTTAAAGAAAAAAGAAAAAAAAACAGAATGAGTAAGTTGAAATCAATGAAGATGTAGGTGAGAGGAGATGGTAGAGCCACGAGAGAACACTATTTCTCCCCTCAAAGAGCCATTCATTAAATGCCAACTTCCCTTTTATGACCGTTAATGCTGTGTGTAAGATATGACGAAAATATCAAATTACAATTGAGCCCATCGAATGATATATATTCTCATCCACGGCTAAGGGACCCATCGAATTTAACTCTAATTTGGACCCACTTCGTATATATGTATTAAACTCTTAGTCTTTACTCTTTTTAAACCTTTGAAACTCTCTTAGACGGTACTTGGATCTTATAAAAAGTCGTCATATTTCGTCGAAATTGAGACCTATGTTATTGGATCTACATGCCCATTTTTTTCCTAGCTTTCTTTATTAGGTTTGATGTGTCTAGGTAGTTAGTTAGTGAGACTAGTAGTAGTAAATTGGATTTGTGAATGGTTTAATTTTGACTTTGCCATGTCTAGGACTAGGAGAAGTGTTGTCAGATTTTGTTTTTCTAGATTAAGGGAAACACAAGGGTATGTGTCACATTTATTACCCACAAAGCATTGATTTTTTTTTAGATTTGAAAACTTCAAAATAATGGCAATATTTTACAATTCTGACATGAACTAGTCATAGGTTTCTTCTTCTTCTATTATCTGTCATTTTGATGTGTACACCCAAAATTCTTAAATCAAAATAAAAGAGAAGCCACATTAGACTATCCAAAGAAACAAAATAAACACACGACATCGTTCTTCTAATCTCCTAAAACGAATATATCTTCCTTTAATATACAATAAGAAAACATTATAATATATAAATATAACAAAAAAAAAAAGTAAAACTTCACTCTTTATCTGTTGGTATAGTAAAGCCACCATATATATATATAAACTTTCATATGAATCTTGTGAGGGGTATTTTAGGTACTTTCACAAAGAACGGTCAGATTTTGACCCAAACAAAAAATAATCAACGGCGGTGATCAACTCTTCCTAAATCAACAAGCTTCTTAGACCGGTTACCACAAAAAGACGCCGCCGTAGAAAGGTGAGGCTTCGCCGGAGATTTCAACTCACCGGAATATCCAAAATCAGGCGGGAACTTCCCTTTCCAGTTAGAAGAACAGTTAGGTTTAGCTCTCACTAACGGACTCAAGCAAAAAGCCATCCCTGAAACACTTTTACCAATCCCAATCGTCGCCGTCTTTCTCCTCCCTGGCGTTCCAATCGCCGGCGTTCTTCTTAACCTCCCAGGCGATTCCTCAACTGATTCATCGTTCGTTGTTGAATCTCCCGCCGGCGACATTCCTCTGCAATATCTCTGTCTAGGTCGATTTTGATGATGATCGGATTCTGAAGCGATCAAATCCTCGATGTAGCAGGTCGTAGTGGTGTTTGATTGTTTTTTCGAACGAACTGAGAGAACCTTTGAGAACCATGACCGTGAAGTCGTCGACGACGACGACTGAGAAAAAACCGTGGACGCGTCGCATGAATCGCGACGCGAATCGTAATCGTCAGATCTCGTTCTGAAGAAGCTAGAGAATCTAGATAAGCCGCTTTTTTTCTTCTTGAAGGATCGGTCTGGTTCCAAGACTTTTTCCGATGAGGATGATCCTCTTCCTCCTCCTCCTCCTCCTCCTCCTCCTCCGCCGTATGATTGATGATCCACCACTTGCGGCGTTGCGAAGAATCGGTTCTTAGAAGAAGTTACAGAGTCTCCTCCTCCTCCTCCAGCTCCGGCGTCGGATTTTCTCGGAGCTACGTAAGGAGAAACAGAACGAGGAAAAAGCAGAGGACGAGGAGGAGAAATACGTGAATGACGATGATCGTTATCGTCGTTTTGAGACGCGGCGGTTGAAACGGCGAGGGTAAAAAGACGTTCACGGAGACAAGAAGCACAAACGCCGATACTGCTGCTGAAATCTACTGTATGTCTCTTACACCTCATCGGAGAAAAACAAATCTCTGCAAAAAATAAAAAGCTTCGGTTTATGAGAGAATTAGAAGAAGAAGAAGAAGAAGAAGAAGAAGAAGAAGATCTGATGAATAAAAAAGATTTATTTGTCTTCTTCTGAGTCTCTGAGATTTTCTCTTTTTGAGAGAGAGGATCTAATGAGAAGAGAATCGCCGGAGTAAATGGAAACTTTCAGATTTGTTTTTTTTTTTTTCTTTTTTTAAGAAGAAGAAATATAGAAAATACAATTTTTCAGGTAATAAAAGCTTGACACGTTAGCCTTTGTTTGGTTTATAATGATGATGATTATAATTAATTACTTATAGTTAGAGATAATTATCCCTTTTTATTTAATTAACGTCACTATAGTTTTCTTCTTTTTGGGTGTGCTTGTAGTGGGAGGATGAACATTTCATTGTTTTCATCATAATTCATATTGTCGTTGACATTGCTTTTTTGATCATTGTCAAATGTCAAAACAAACATCACTTCATTACAAAATGGGTTATGTTATGTAATGATTAGTTATTACTTCATCTCAATTGGGTTAGTTATTACTTTTAAAGACTATGTATAAACTAAACGTCCTCTTAATTTGACTCATTAAAACCATATTAAAACTGTTTACACAAACCGTACTTACTTAGGACATCGTATGTCGACGTTATATGAACAATTCCATGGAAAACTACCAAATTAAAGGTCTTGGTTGTTTCCTTTTGGTTTGTATAACAACACGTTTCAATTTTGGACATATATGCTTATTATTAAGTGTATGTCTAATTTGTGATACTATCAAGTCTATGTGCGTTAATATCCAGATATAGTTAGTGATAGAATTATGAATGTGATCGAGAATTCAAAGATACGGTATGAATCCAATTCAAATATATATGGAAAGTAATCCTCTTTCTTATAATCATTTAAATGACAATCATGAAATAATTCGTAGTGGAGATATTGGGAGGACGAACAAGAAAAACAAATATATCAATTTGATCAATGTATATACATTTTTTTTTTTTAAAAGGGAAACGAAAGCATGTGACGGACGGCAAGAAAAAGATGGGAGCTCGTTAGATGGTGGAAGCCGACAAGTGTTAGGTGAAACGAGACGTCGTCGTTTTATGCATGCCACACGCTTGTTCGTCCGTTTCTTCTTGGGTTAGCCACGTGGCCTCCTACCCTTCAATTTCAGGCCTGTACTAGATTTTAAGCCTTTTTTATTCATTGATAATGGGCCATCTTCTCTATTATTGGGTTTAAATTATACGTACTATTTTTTTCTTCTTCTTTTAAACATCAATCTACCTTATTTTGTTTTCCCTCTTATTTCTCTTGAAATGCCGCGAGAGCCAAGGAACGCATTTGACCTAAGTTTAAAAAAATGAGGACGCACCGTCGAATATACACGGCAGCAACTGCGCCGTCTTTGGTCCCCGAAACCCTCACAGTGAAGCCCATAGTTCAAGCACTTGCAGTGTCCGGTACAAAAAGAAGAAAGCTCCAATCGTGAGTTTTCTTTCTCCTTTTAATCCACTATATTCCAGCCTTTAATTAGGGTTTATGTTTTCAAACCAACCTAGAGTTTGTAGCTTTCACTATACCAACACTCTTAACATGAGAGTGACAAGTGGTCCCATTCCACTCTAGTTTCTCTCTTTAACTTACCCTAAATTCTTCTTCTTCTACTAATCCTCAGATGCACTGCAAAAAAAAAGCTAAAGGAAATCGTGGTGGATCGAAAAAGAAGAACAAGTGTAATAATATAGGATTGTGGGCGCTAATTCCCTTAGATCTCCTGCGGCAGATACTGTCCGGCCTTGGATTAAAAGCCAACATACAAGCTTCCGCTGTCTGCAAGGTATGGTGCGAAGCAGCTGTCTCTGTTCGCAAGTTACAGCCTCCTCCTTTGCTTTTTCATTCACGACCTGCAATGCCTCCTTGGGGGTTCGTTATTCCTCACCCATTACGGTTTCCAACATGTAAGATCGAATTCCCAGGGTTGCATTTGGACCATAAAACCTCTTTTTCAAAGGATGGTTGGGTACTTGCGAGACAAAGAAGCCAGCTCGCTCGTTTATGCTAATACACTTCTTCTTAGCCGTGAGAGCTTCTACTTA
The DNA here is from genome assembly GCA_900406565.1 of Turritis glabra. Lineage (NCBI taxonomy): Eukaryota > Viridiplantae > Streptophyta > Magnoliopsida > Brassicales > Brassicaceae > Turritis > Turritis glabra. Next base: position 742,127 of record OVBN01000025.1, read on the forward strand.
CCCCCAATGCGACACAAACACAGAGGCCGTTGGTTAGCTTTATCAGCCGCTCCTACATCAGCTAGCTGTATGGTGATCTCGTACATCCTACTAGAATCCTGCGCATCTGTTGTGATCGATACTTGGCGGCCTGGTGAAACCGTATGGACTACACACTGGTTTGAGAACCAGTTACCCTGTCGCAATTGGGACAAATGTGTCTTCTCGAATGGCATGTTCTACTGTCTCAGTGCCTGCGGCTATCTTGGGGTTTTCGACCCGTCTAAAGCAACATGGAATATTCTTCCAGTGAAACCATGTCCCGCCTTTAATCGTTCAGATTTCTTTAACCCAGTGTTTATGACGGAGCATGAAGGAGACATCTTTGTTATTTATACACACGACAACAACAACATCCCAACGGTGTTTAAACTTAATTCTAAACGCAAGGAATGGCAAGAGAAGGGAGATCTTGGTGGCTTGACAATATATACAAGTTTCCCTGCCTCTTTTGTAAGAGCTGGTCTCTCGACGGAGCATAGGAACAAAATATTACGTCTGGGCGATATGGCATGTACTACTCCCTCGGTGATGCGAAAAGCTCCCTCCAGAAAACGAAGCGACTCACCACCTCGTTTGGCAAGTTAACAGGCTCTCCCCTGGAGAAACTAGTGGGGAGATTTATCACCTTCACTAAGGTTAGTTCTTGATTAGCTTTTAAAACAAACCGAAGATCAACCCGTTGCTACATCAAAATGATTTAATCCAGTTCTTTGAAGCAGCTCAACTTCAATTTTGGTGTAACGAGTGATATATTGGTCTCATGACGTGTTTTTTCATTTAAATCATAAGAGTTGGTGGGACCTTTGCGCGTCTGCGTCATGTCACAGAACTTGACCCTCTTTCAATCTATTCAGTCTTCACTTTTCTGATACAGAACTTACCCTCTTTCATCTTTAATTCTGTACTTACCTATTATTGGGTAGTTAGAATATCCTACAGATATATTCTCTGTAATTCTATTGTTATTATCTCAGTTCCTAAGATATAGGAGCTTCCTCATGTATATATATGTTGTATCTCCTTTTACATTATACTCAATACAATACACATATTTATATGGTATCAGAGCAGAGATCTGCTTAAAACCTAAATTTTTACGCTTCCAAACAAAATTTTTTTTCACTTCCGACGTTCTTCATGGCGTCCCAAGTTTCTGAATCTTCTTCTGCTGCCGCACCCGGCATTGCAGTTGTGGTTAATCCACAAAATCCTCAACATCCGATCCTTTCCATTAACATGAGTAATGTGACGCGTCTCACATCCTCTAACTATATCACTTGGTGTCTCCAAGTAACCTTGTTTCTTGAAGGCTATGGCCTGCAACAGTTCATTACGGATGATGCAGAACCTCTTTCTCTAACCGTACAGGCCAATACTCTGACCATGCCGAACCCTGCATATGCGGCGTGGCAAAAACAAGACAAGCTGATCTTTGCGGCCCTGCTTGGATCTATCTCCGTCACAATTCAACCTCTGGTGTCCACTGCAACAACGACACTTGAGGCATGGACCATCCTGCGCTCTACATATGGTCGTCTTTCCCGCGGTCATATGAAGCAAATCAAGGATCAGCTGAAGAAGAGTACCAAAGGACAACGGTCAATTGACGAGTATCTGCAATTGATGAAAACAAAAGTGGATCAACTCGCTTTACTAGGAAAGCCACTGGATCATGAAGACATTGTCGAATATATTCTTGATGGTCTTGACGATGATTATCGTGGGGTCGTGGAGCAAATCAATGGTCGTGACGTCCCACCAACCTTTGATGAACTGCGAGACAAGCTTGTCAATCGTGAAGCTGTCATCCTCTGTCTTCAACCTGCTGCGACTTTTCCCATCACTGCCAACACGGTCACACACAAACCTAAGTACAACGCTCGTCCCTACACTCAGCAACCGGATAATCGTCAGCAATCACCGTTCTATGGCACTCGTCAACATCACCAACAATCAAACTCATCCACTCCGCGCTCATCTCGACCTTACCTTGGAAAGTGTCAAGCTTGTGGGATGCAGGGTCACAGTGCTCAACGCTGTACTCAATTCCGTATCGTCTCACTAAATGGGTCTCCGACAATGCCGTGGTAGCCTCGCGCACATGCGACAATGATGTCTCCTTCATCTGAAACTCCGTCGTGGTTGTTGGATAGTGCTGCTTCTCATCATGTCACCGCTGATCTGAATAATCTGGCGCGGCACTCTCCTTATCAAGGAAATGAAAAGATCACTCTTGGTGATGGATCTGGCCACCGGATCACACATACTGGTTTTTCATTACTCTCTTTACCGTCTCGTTCAATTTTATTGAAAGATGTGCTTTATGCTCCTAATATTGAGAAGAATTTAATGTCTGTAAGACAAACGTGTGCTGATAATGGTGTTTCTATTACTTTTGATCCTTGGTCTTATCAGGTGAGGGATCTAACAACGGGGGCGTTGCTTAAAACAGAACAAGCTAGGAATGGGATGTATGAGTGGCTGGATTATGTTCCTTCTTCCAAACAAATTCAAGTTTTTTCTGCAATAAAAACCTCCATGACTGAATGGCATTCACGTCTAGGTCATCCTGCCCTAGAACTTTTAAATCGTGTTCTTTCTCAGTGTTCTTTACCTTTCTCTAATAAAATTTCACCACCTTTGTTATGCAATTCTTGTTCCATGAATAAAAGTCACAAACAGTCTTTTGGAGAAAACACCATTACATCATCTCGTCCTCTTGAGCTCATATATTCTGATGTTTGGACTTCGCCTCTTTATTCTTTCGATGGGTACAAATATTATCTTGTCTTAGTTGACCATTACACAAGGTACACTTGGTTTTATCCTCTCAAAAGAAAATCACAAGTGGTTGAAGTTTTTATCCGATTCAAAGAGTTGGTTGAAAATCGTTTTCAAACCCGTATTGTCACTTTCTATTTTGACAATGGTGGTGAATTTATTGCCTTACGACCTTTTCTATCAAAGCATGGTATCTCTCATCGCACCTCCCCTCGTTATACTCCTGAGCATAATGGTCTCTCTGAAAGAAAACATAGACACATTGTTGAGACGGGTCTCTCTCTTTTGACTCATGTTCATATGCCACCTGAATAATGGTCGTTTGCTTTTGCAACAGCTGTTTACCTTATTAATCGTCTTCCTAGCTCTGCTCTGCAATTTCAAATCCCCTATGAGCTCCTGTTTTCAGAAAAACCGAATTATCTCAAACTTAGGGTATTTGGTTGTCTTTGTTATCCCTGGTTGCGCCCATATTCAGCTCACAAACTTGATTCTCGTTCCACTCCCTGTGTCTTTTTAGGTTACTCTCTTACTCAAAGTGTTTACCTTTGCTTTGATAGATCTTCATATCGTCTGTATGCCTCTCGCCATGTTGAATTTTTTGAATCTGTTTTTCCTTTCCAAACAGTTCCAGCTTCTTCTTCCTCTTCCTTGGCGTCTGAACCTGATCGTTCTCCACCTGTTACTGTGCTTCCTCTGCCACTCCATCTGGTTCCTGCTGTTCAACCCTGTAGTGATGATCCTTCAGCTGATTTGACCACAGACTCCCCATCACTGCCATCCTCTCCTGCACCAGCTTTATCTCCGGCTCCAAGCAGTTTTGATTCTGTCACATCGTCTTCAACTGTGGTTCCTCCTGCATCTCCTAATCCGGTTAACACTCATCAGATGGTTACACGGTCCAAGAATCAGATCACAAAGCCAAATCCTCGCTATGCTATGCACATTGTTAAGTCTCTTGCTGATGAGATTGAGCCGCGCACATACATTCAGGCCTTGAAAGATTCCAGGTGGTGAGATTCGATGGGTGATGAGATGAACTCTCAGATACAAAACTCACGTGGAACCTTGTTCCGTCTGATCCTCCTTACAATGTTGTGGGTTGTAAGTGGGTGTATCATATCAAGAGAAAGGTTGATGGCTCCATTGATCGGTTTAAGTCCAGACTTATTGATAAGGGGTTTAATCAAAGACCAGGTGTTGATTACTTCGAAACCTTCAGTCCAGTAGTTAAACAACCTACAATTCGCCTTGTTTTGGGTCAAGCCGCTGCTCGAGGATGGGGTATACGCCAGCTAGATGTGAACAATGCATTTTTACAAGGTGAACTGACTGAGGATGTCTATATGGTTAAACCTCCTGGCTTTGTTGACACAGATAAACCGGACTATGTGTATAAGCTGAACAAAGCGATCTATGGGCTCAAGCAGGCTCCTAGGGCTTGGTACAATGCTCTTAAGGAGTTTTTTCTTGATCTTGGCTTCTACAATTCAGTCTCTGACACGTCTATGTTTCTCATTGACCAGAATGGGATTTTTCTCTGTGTTCTTATTTACGTTGATGACATTATAGTCACAGGAAACTCTTCGGCTCATAATCAAATGTTTATCGACTTGCTTGCAGCTCGGTTTTCTCTCAAAGATATGGGTGAGCTGAGTTATTTTTTGGGTATTGAGGTCACACGGACGGCAGCTGGCGTCACACTCACGCAGACAAAGTATATTAATGACCTTTTCCATCGTACAAACATGACTGCGACAAATTCCATGGCTACTCCTATGGCGGAGCGTCCTCCTTTGTCTCTTCTCTCGGGTGATTTACTTGATGACCCGTCTGAATATCGTTCAGTCATTGGTAGCCTGCAGTATCTTCAATTCACGCGTCCAGATATTGCATATACCGTGAACAAGCTCTCAGTACATGCATCAGCCTCACACTGATCATTGGACTGCTGCCAAACGAGTGTTGCGTTATCTTAGTGGTACACGGACCACATGTCTCTTTCTCTCTGCCTCCAATCCCTTGCAAGTTCACGCTTTCTCGGATGCTGATTGGGCTGGCGACAAAGACGATTACATGTCAACTGGTGCGTATCTTGTCTATGTGGGAAATCAACTCGTTGCTTGGTCATCAAAGAAGCAAAAGACAATCGCTCGCTCGTCTACTGAGGCAGAGTACAAGTCTGTGTCAGATACAGCTTCAGAGGTGCAATGGGTAGTTAATCTACTTCGTGAGCTTGGTTTCTCCCCCATGCAAACTCCGGTGATTTACTGTGATAATATTGGTGCTACATATCTTTGTGCTAATCCGGTGTTTCACTCTAGAATGAAGCATGTTGCGGTTGATTTTCACTACATTCGTGGTCTCGTTCAATCCGGTGCTCTGCGTGTTGCTCATGTTTCCTCTGCAGATCAGCTTGCAGATGCTTTGACAAAGCCTCTATCTCGTGCGAAGTGCTGTCCTATGTGTGTCAAGATTGGTCTCACGTCCCTCCGTCCATCTTGAGGGGGCGTATTGGGTAGTTAGAATATCCTACAGATATATTCTCTGTAATCCTATTGTTATTATCTCAGTTCCTAAGATATAGGAGCTTTCTCATGTATATATATGTTGTATCTCCATTTACATTATACACAATACAATACACATATTCATACCTACCATGTCTGGTTTGTTTTGATTTCAGTTGATGCCATTATAAGAATCAAGTCTTTAAGTATGAAGTGAAGAAGAACAGTCTGGAGATCCAAGTGCTTCCAGTAGGTTATCCTTGGCCAGGTATTAGCTGTAGGTACATTGATAATAGTCTTGTGCTTTTTTTTTTTGTATTATATATAGATTCTACATTTTCAAAGCAACAAAGTGAGTGATCTGGAGGAATTTATCCTTGAGTAGCTTGACTGGCTAGATTGATCCAGCCTTGTCCAACCGTACATAGTGACAGAAACTGTTGGTATCGGTTCATGTAATAAAACTGATGCATTCTGAGTTGTAGAATCTTAAGTGACGTGGCCAACCTTTCATTTTAGGGACTTGTCTGACAACAGTTTAATAGGAAAGTACTGAGTTTCGACCCACCGTCCCAATTTCTTCAATGATAGCATCAAAAGTACGAAAAGGGGACATCTCAGGCGCAACAGGAGCACCAGTCGGAACAGAGTCGTCTTCCATTTATTCTCTCGATTCCGATCATACAATCAAAATCGTCTTTCTTACAGAAAATTTCTAAGTCCACGATCTTGTTCTCTTTTGTCAGAGTGTGATTGGGCTTAGGGTTTTTATGCGCATCCCACACGCTTGTTCGTCTGTTTCTTCTTTGCACCCTTCACTCTAGGCCTCTCTCTATCACAATAATCTATATTATTGGGTTTGAAAGCCTTTTTATTATTTGATAATGGGTCACCGTCTCTACTATTAGGCTTAAATTTCTTTGAAAATGTGTACATTGAAATATTGGAAGAATATTTAACATAACATGATTAAGGAGAATTGCACAATGGCACACTTTCTCTATGTTTGTGTGCTAAATATACATTTTTTTTTTGTTTTGAGACATTTTTTTAACTGTTTATATTTATTCTATACATTTTTACCCCTGAAAAATCGTTTGAATTATAACTGAGAAATCACAAAACACTAGTTAAAGTATAATAAGAATTGGCATACTTATATGTGTGATCATTTTTTCTCTTCCTCTTTGTCACTTTTTCTCTCTCTCTTTTTCTCTCTCTATCTCTCTTTTTGTTATCTCTTTATTTAGTTATTATCACATATATTGTTAAATTTTGTTTTACAATAGATTATGATTATATTTTTTTTTTACATTTTAAAATCCATTTTAATATATTTTAGGTAAATAATTATATTAACATTATTCATTTGTAACTGAACACTTGTTTGCTATTAAGTGGATGACTAATTGTTATGTCGTCTATGGACATTTACTTGTGGTTTGTCATCTAAAAACATATAAATGCCTAATTGATCAAACTATTCGATAATCACTAATGTCGCGTACGTCATCTTATTTTTTTGACAATTTGTTTGCTTGTAGATGGACACTCCTATGTGTGTCATTTTGCGTCATAGTTGTCCATTGGTGATTGTCCAAGCAGTGTAGTCCATGTGGTCATCCTGTGACATATATGTAACATCAAAAAATAGACTCACTTCTATTTGACTAAATGAAGTCTATTTGACTAAATAAAAACTGAATTTTTATATCTCAAAAACAAGCATCAAACATACTTGGCCATCATTTTTTCTCTTTTCTTGGTCACTTTTTCTCTTTTTCTCTTTCTCTCCCTCTTTCTATATTTTCCTCTCAATATCTCTTTGTTGTCTATTTATTTAGTCATTGTCATATGTATTGTCAAATTTTGTTTTACAATAGATTATTATTATATTTTTTTCTACATTTTAAGATCCATTTTAATATATTTTAGGTAAATAATTTTATTACACATTATCCATTTGTAACTGAACATTTGTTAGCTATTAAATGGATGACTAATTGTTGTGTTGTCTATGGACACTTACTTGTGGTTTGTCATCTAAAAACATATAAATGCCTAATTGATCAAACTATTCGACAACTTATCAAACTAACCATCCAAAATTATCCACTTAACTCAGACCATATGGACAAGGTGTCCAGATGAATCACACATCTGCCAAACTCTGATCAAGTGTCTCTTTCCAGATTTTACTTATGTTCGGTTGTAAGTGAACACAAACTACTGACCATCCAAGCATATCCCCGTCAATCTCTGAACACATGGATGTATATAAACAAGGTGTCTAACCAAACTCTGATAAAGAGCCAAACAAGGGAATCCGTTTATTAACGTTCGAACATATGCTCGCAACTAAAATAGTAAAAATATTGTTTTGTGTTTTTTCTAGTCGTTTTTGGTGTTTTAAAGAATTCTTGACCATACACATGACAATTTCAATTGGCAGCATTCATCCATTTTTAAACATATGTTCGGTTGTAAGTGAACACAAACTACTGACCATCCAAGCATACCGTCAAACTCTGACCACATGGATGTATATAAACAAGGTGTCCAGCCAAACTCTGATATAGAACCAAACATGGGAATCCGTCCATTAGTGTTCGAACATATGTTCGTAACTAAAATGGTAAAGAGATTGTTTTGTGTTGTTCTAGTCGGTTTTTGGTATTGTAAAGAACTCTTAACTATATACATGACTATTCCAGTTAGCATTCATCTACGTTCATCCGTTTTTAAACATATGTTAGCTTCTATGTAAACACAAACTACTGCCCATCCAAGTATATCCATCAAACTTTGACCACATGGATGTATTAAATAGAAGAGATTGGTCGTCTTATCCCTCAAAAATCAAATCTTTTAAACATAAACTAACAGTGATGAGAAGAACTTATCAAATTAACCTTAATCTCCTTCGAACAAACAATTAAGCCAGAACCATATGGATGTATCAAATAAAAGAGATTGGTCGTCTTATCCCTCAAAAATCAAATCTTTTAAACATAAACGAACAGTGATGAGAAGAACTTATCAAAATTAACCTTAATCTCCTTTGAACAAACAATTAATCAAAAGTTCAAAACAGAGATCTGAGCATATATTACCTCTCTGGTATAAGCAAAACAACCGTACAGGAAACTCTCATCCATCCAATACTGTAAGTCCCATATCCAAAGAGTCCGGATCTCGTCGGCGATCATAGGCTGAGCTGATGGCGACGCTACCGCTTGAGGATTCCACATCTGTGGTGGTGGAGCATCTCCAGCAACACCGTAAAGAGACGGTTGCTGAAAACCGTATTGTTGTTGAGCAGAAGGAAGAGGAACGTGATGAGGAAGGATATCTCCGAGTGGTAGCTGCGGCGTCATGATCGAAGAAGAAGAAGAAAGATAGAGATAACTCTTTTGAATCTCTGACCGTATAAAAAATGTCTTGAAGAAAAAAGAGGAATTGAGAAATATGATAAGGTGATAAATTGAGTTTGTAAGTAGAGAGGATTGTAGTTAGAAGGTAGTATAGTCATATCACACTATAAAAATGTGTGAGAAGTAAAAAGTGTGTTTTTGGCACACAAATATTAAAAAAGTGTGCTATATTTCAAATTTCTCATACGATTATGTGGCATGTCAAAAGTAATTATAGTACTAAATCATTTTTCTTTAATATAAAAGTTCATTAAGGTCATTAGAACCTTGAATTTTGAAAAATATAAAACTAATCCCTTACCAAAATTTGAGATTTGAATTGTAGCTGGGTTTGAATAACCAGAGATTTAATACTTTAAAACAGTTATCAAATACTATTAGATTTATGAAAACAAATTCTGATTTATTGATTGAGTAGCGATGAATAAAGTTATACTATTTACTAGGCGTTACAAGAAAAAGAATCAAAGTTATATTTAAATTTTTAGAAAACTATACAATTGACTAAACTATTTTCTAAATTGATATTAACTTTGAATTTGATAAACCTAAGCTACAATTTTATGATTATAAAAATATATATTCGGATTATTTTTTGGTAAAGTGATTTAAAAAAAAAAAAGTAGAATTAAACTCTTAAGTACGTAAATGGTAAAATATCAAATGATTAAATGAATTTCAGTCAATTTTCAAAGTTTACTTATAATAATAATAAATGGATAAAGCCAAAAAGAAAAATTAAATAAATAATAATTGGATTGGTTTTGGTTTATCATATTGAAAACGCCCGCTCTCTCCGTTTTCTCGCTTCTGTCTTCGTTCTCTGGTCCATCTGCAAGTCCTTGCCCGTGGCCAAATTCTAGCATTCTTCTTCTTCTTCGTCTCTGGTTGGATTTTTTTAATTTCTCTAACGAAGCAATACGACAATGGAGAGTTTGATCGGGTTGGTTAATAACATACAGAGGGCATGCACTACACTTGGCGATTATGGCGGCGGTAATAACGCTCTCTCTTCTCTTTGGGAAGCTCTTCCTTCCGTCGCCGTCGTCGGTGACCAGGTTTTGTCTCAATCAGATAACTCTGACTTTGGTTTTTCTTTTAAGCTTTTGCCTTTTAAGGTTTATGTTCTTCATGATGAGTGTAGAGTTCTGGGAAATCTTCGGTTCTGGAAAGCATCGTCGGGAGAGATTTTCTTCCCAGAGGATCCGGTTTGTGATCAAAAACCAAACTTTCGATTTTTTTTTTTATCATCTGTGATTGGATTGTTAAGCAATGGGGAAGATTCGGTTTTTGTAGGTATTGTTACGAGACGGCCTTTGGTCTTACAACTTCATAAGACTGAAAATGGAACAGAGGAATATGCAGAGTTTCTACACCTTACCAATAAGAAATTCACCAATTTCTGTATGTAACTATATACGAGTGTGCGTTTTTGGCTACAGTGAATGTGAATCCATCATATTCATGTTATTGAAAATGTATTTCGTGTCACACAGCTTTGGTTCGTAAGGAAATTGAGGATGAGACTGACAGAATCACTGGGAAGAACAAACAGATTTCTCCAATTCCTATTCACCTTAGTATCTTCTCTCCCAATGGTCAGTTTATTTATCGTTTCTGTTGATGCTCTTGTTTATAAAGCCTTTATCCAACTAACATTAGTTTTTGTTATTTGAATACAGTTGTGAATCTTACTCTCATTGATTTACCTGGTTTGACTAAAGTTGCTGTTGGTATGTGTTGCTTGGCTACTTCCTTTGGGTATCCTTTGGTTCATTACTTGTTAACATTGTGTAAAAAACTAGCAGTACTCCTCACCTTGTTAACATTGTCAATTTGTATTCAGAAGGACAGCCAGAAACTATTGTTGAGGATATCGAATCCATGGTTCGCTCATATGTTGCAAAGGTGAAGAGTATTGCTATTTTTTTACACATTTCTTGGCTTTGTGATGCTGTTAGTTATTGTGTTCCAGTCACTTTTCTTGTAGTGTTGACAGTTTACTTATGTTTTGTTCACAGCCCAACTGTCTTATACTAGCAATATCTCCTGCTAATCAAGACATAGCTACATCGGATGCGATGAAGCTCGCTAAAGAAGTGGATCCGACAGGTTTGTTTTGTTGTGTGTTCAGCAAATGAAACTGTGGATTGGGGAAAAGAATCATTCCCTCTCTAAGACGGTGATATATACTGTTTCTGACTTTTTCACTGTCCTAGGTGATAGAACGTTTGGAGTTCTGACAAAATTAGACTTAATGGACAAGGGAACTAATGCATTGGATGTAAGTGTCTCCCAAGTCTTGGTCTTTCCTATTTCATTTTTTCTGTTGTTGGAAGTAGTTATTTAATAATTTACCTGCCTGATGACCATCTTGAGTGTTACATATATAGTGACTATTATTGAATCTTTGCCTCGATAAGGTTATCGAAGGAAGATCATACAGGCTGCAATATCCTTGGGTTGGGATAGTGAACCGTTCACAAGCAGATATTAATAAGAATGTTGATATGATGGTTGCGAGAAGGAAAGAGCGAGAATACTTTGAAACCAGCCCTGACTATGGTCACTTGGCCACCAGAATGGGTTCAGAGTTTCTTGCAAATCTCCTCTCTAAGGTTTTACTCAAACCAAAGCCTTATATACGCATAAATTAGATTTTGGTCGTTCTGTTTCTAAGTTATGTGGTATTTCATTTTCCAGCTCTTAGAATCTATTATAAGGTCCCGTATTCCAAGTATCCTATCCTTAATAAACAAAAACATCGAAGAACTCGAAAGAGAGTTAGACCAATTGGGCAGGCCTGTTGCGATTGATACTGGAGTAAGTACATACATTTTAATGAATTGTATATTTCTGTGGTAAGCTAAAATTTGTTGGTCTCAGGCTCAACTATATACTATCTTGGGAATGTGTCGAGCGTTCGAAAAGATATTCAAAGAGCATTTGGATGGCGGGTAAAAAAACACAATTATTGAATCATTCTTTTCCCAAATTTCTTGTAATCTTGGATAATCTCTTTTCTAAACTTTGATTGATGAAAAATCTTAGGCGTCCTGGAGGTGCACGGATCTATGGAATCTTTGACTACAACCTTCCAGCAGCCATTAAAAAACTTCCTTTTGATCGTCATCTTTCCTTGCAAAGTGTTAAGAGAATTGTCTCAGAATCTGATGGCTATCAACCTCACTTGATTGCACCGGAATTAGGTTACCGTCGTCTCATTGAAGGATCCTTAAATCATTTTAGAGGTCCAGCTGAAGCTTCTGTGAATGCTGTAAGCTTCTTTATACCTCTTTTTCACTTCACTTCTTCATCATATATATAACACTAGACCGTAACGAATGTGATTGCCACAGGTTCACTTTATCTTAAAAGAGCTTGTAAGGAAAGCAATCGCAGAAACTGAGGTGAGATTGGTTGTTTTCTTTCAGATATGTAAATGGAAAAATGTTTATTGAGTCTTGTTGTGCAAGTAATGCAGGAGCTAAAAAGGTTCCCTCAACTACAAATTGAGCTAGTTGCTGCAGCAAACTCATCTTTAGACAAGTTTCGTGAAGAAAGCATGAAGTCAGTTCTACGATTAGTCGACATGGAATCTTCATATCTAACGGTTGACTTCTTTCGTAAGCTTCATGTAGAAAGCCAAACTGTGTCTCTTTCTTCACCAACCACAACAATAGACCAATATGGTGAAGGACATTTCAGAAAGATAGCTTCAAATGTCGCTGCTTATATCAAGATGGTTTCAGAGACACTTGTTAACACCATTCCAAAGGCTGTTGTTCATTGCCAAGTTAGACAGGCGAAACTCTCTTTGCTTAATTACTTCTACGCACAGATCAGTCAGAGTCAGGTTTGTCTCTTACTTCGGTTAATTTAGTTCGGTCAAGTTGCTAAGTTTGTTTTGGTTTTGAGTATTGGGTTTGGTTCTTTTTAGCAGGGGAAACGGTTGGGGCAGTTGCTAGACGAGAACCCGGCATTGATGGAAAGGAGAGTGCAGTGTGCAAAGAGGCTCGAGCTATACAAGAAGGCTAGAGATGAGATTGATGCAGCGGTTTGGGTTCGATGACTAAGTCTCTCCCTCTGACAGTTTCGTGTGATTAATGGTTTTATTGGTTTACATTAAGATATACAATACAGTATAAACCATCTGAGTTGTTCATAGACAGACCATTGTTTAGTACTTGTGGTTATGTCCGGTATAATCCTGAGATCCCTTTCACACAGCCGCAATTTCCTCCATTAATAGTCATGACGCTTTACAAATGAACTTATAGAATGGGTTGCCGTTTTTTCGGTCTGAGTCATTTCATAGTTTGGGCTTTGGGCCTCGAGAATCAAAACCTATTATTTGTTGGGCTTCTTAATTAAGAGATACTATTTCTTTTGGTTTTTTGATGAACAAAATAGAAAGTAAACTCCTGATTTCAATTTAATTTTTTTTTTTTAATCTGCCACTTTAGATTTGACAGTCGAATGTTGGACGCCGAAAGTAAAAAATGAACGTTTAGAAACAATTAAGTTTTTTTTACCGTTATGAATATGAAATTTTTAATTAAAAAGTGTGGATATACTTATCCTCTCCTTCTTTCATCTTCGTTCAAAGTTCAAAATTCTTTTCATTTCTGTTCTCCTTTTTTTTTCAAATGTCTAGAACTCTGTTTTTTTTTTGTTACTTAATCTGTTCTTCCACTTGACGCTCCAACTCAAAACTTTTTAAAGTTTTCTCTCTTGCTCGGAAACAAACATATCAGGCAGCATCATCATCAGAAAAGGTAAGACTCTGTCCCATCATTTTATTGTCTCTGTTAGACTATATAGTGTTGGACTTATATCATATAGTGTGGAAACATTTTTAAAAAAAAATCATAAGACGAAGGCTTGAAATGTTGTTGTCTTCATAAATCTTGTATGCATGTGTTGGGAAATAGTAGAAAAGTACATCAATTGGTTTCGATATAATGTCCTATATTTCTGCTTAATAAAAACATAGATGATATGGTAATAGAACGATTGTTAGTTTTGATTGAAAAATAATAATCAGTGTCCTCTGTCTACGCCTCTGTTTATGCCTAATATAAACATAGATGATATGATAGTAGAACGATTTTTAGTTTTGATTGAAAAGAATAACCAAACTGTTGGGTTTGTTTTTGTTTTATTTTGTAGAGGTTGGAGGAAAAGAGGGAAATAGAAATTGATATCTGATCCATTTCGCAGAGGGCAGTGAAACGACAGAAGCTTGATTCGTTTGTCACTTAGTCTAGAATTTTCCATCTCCCACTTAATTTATTCCAGGACTAAATATATATATATATATATATAAATTATGGATTAGAATGAATGATTTATGTAGAACGTTAATGATGTTAATATGGGTAAGCTCATCCCATTTAAACCCATCCTATTTAAATTTTATCTCATTTAACCTTAAATCATATAAATTTATTTAAATTTGAACCCATTGAACCTCGCCTATTTAACTTTATTTAAATTCTCCTGATCCATTTAAATCCATTTAAACCTATATAGTATTGTTTTGCTGTAAATATTTGACTAATTATTAATTAATTAATTAAATTTAATTGATAAATAATAATATAATTATATTTATTATTTTGACAAAACGTGATTTTGCGATTTTGGCACGAAACACGATTTTATAGAAAAAATATATTCCTCATTACAATATTCCTCACTTGCGGTTTTGTCGGAAAAACACGATTTTGCGGTTTTGGCTGGAAAACGCGGTTTTGTGAGAATATTTTTTGGGTGATAAAACGCAATTTTGTAATTTTGCCAAAAATGTGGTTTTACGGTTTTGGCAGGAAAACACAATTTTTCGGTTTTGGCGAAAAAACACGATTTTGCGGTTTTGGCGGAAAAATACGGTTTTGGAGGGAAAACGCGGTTTTGTGAGAATATTTTTGGGTGATAAAACTTAATTTTGCAGTTTTGCCAGAAAATATGGTTTTACGGTTTTGGCGAGAAAACACGTTTTGCGGTTTTCGCGGAAAAACACGATTTTGCTGTTTTGGCGGGAAAACACGATTTTGTGAGAATATTTTTGGGTGATGAAACGCAATTTTGCAGTTTTGGCGAAAAAACAAGATTTTGCGGGTTGGCGGAAAAATACTGTTTTGCGGTTTTGGAGGGAAAACACGGTTTTGTGAAAATATTTTTTGGGTGATAAAACAAAGTTTTGCAGTTTTGCCAGAAAAAATATGGTTTTACGGTTTTGGCGGAAAACACGGGTTTGCGGTTTGCGGAAAAACACGGTTTTGTAGGAAATATTTTTTGGTGATAAAAAAGGTCATTTTACGGTTTTAGTAGGAAACACGGTATTGCGGTTTTGACGGGATTATCCTTATTAAATATTTAATAATATTTTACTTTTTTGTTATTAAGGTTTAAATGGGTACCCATTTATATGTATTAAAACCCATTTAATAAATGAGTTTAATTGGGATACCCCATTTAATATATTTTAGTTTTCTTTTTTCAAAAATGTGTTTAAATGAAGTTATTTTCATAAGGCATACTCATTTAATAAATGAAGGTTCTATACCCAAATTAACATCACTATAGAATGTACAGGGTTTGTGAATGTTGTGGGTGTAGACAGGGCAGTCCTATAGTTTATGAGGCCTAAAGCAAGATTATAAAAGTGTGATTTTACACTGTGAAACTTTTACGTAGTTATTAAAATTTATTTTTGTTTTCAATAATATTTTTCAACTTATATACATATATTAAAAATAAATAAACTAGACCGAATATGTGTATTATTAGTTTATATTTCTTTATGTGTTTTACTATTTTCCATAATATATTACTGATTTTGGTTTTAAAACAAAATTATATGTGAAATGAGGAAAAAACAATATTATATTAACAAAATGAAGAAAAAATAAAGGAAAAATAAAAAAAACAAAACTTCTGTAAAGGTTGATTTTGGGAAAAGAAAAAAGAAAATTAAAAACAAAACAGAAAATGGAAAACGCCAGGTGAAATCGAAACTGCGTGATTTTAAAATTATATGTGATGTTAATACCACTAGACCATTAACATCTTCATTCACGTGGCCTCAACTTTTTACTTAATATTTTGTGACCTAAAGCATAAGGTATTACTTGCTTTATGGAAAGACCGGATGTAACACCCCGGTTTCAGGAAATATGGTGGTGCATGCGGAGAGGTTTAAAATAATTGATTTGGCCACCTATGTCACCAAAGTGTACTTATCTTTTCGGTCAACTGTCCTGAGAGAACTCTACAGTTAAGCGTGCTTGTGCTGGAGCAATTTCAGGATGGGTGACATTCCGGAAAGTGATTGTCGGAACCATGTGAGTGAGGACAAAACATGGGGAAAGACCACGTGGTGATTTGTAGGGTCGGTAAACAAGTCTTTAAAGTCTTCCGGACGTAGCGTACCAACCGTGAGGCCAAGGGTGGGTCCACGGGCCAAGAGTGGACGTGAGGCCCATTAAGAGGTGGCGGTCGGAGCGTTACATTTGGTATCAGAGTCGTACCCAGATGAGTGTGGAGTCAAGAGGGCTCACACCGTCGGGAGTGACGGTCTTGGTGCGCAACGAGGACGTTGCGATCTGTTAGTGGGGGTGAATTGTAACACCCCGGTTTCAGGAAATATGGTGGTGCATGCGGAGAGGTTTAAACGAATTGATTTGGCCACCTATGTCACCAAAGTGCATTTATCTTTTCGGTCAACTGTCCTGAGAGAACTCCACAGTTAAGCGTGCTTGTGCTGGAGCAATTTCAGGATGGGTGACATTCCAGAAAGTGATTGTTGGAATCGTGTGAGTGAGGACAAAACATGGGAAAAGACCACGTGGTGATTTGTAGGATCGGTAAACAAGTCTTTAAAGTCTTCCGGACGTAGCATACCGACCGTGAGGCCAAGGGTGGGTCCACGGGCCGAGAGTGGATGTGAGGCCCATTAAAAAGTGGCGGTCGGAGCGTTACACCGGATCTGAGTGTAGATGTATGCATGGTGATGAATGATGTGTGTATTAGATGTATGTATAAGGTGATGAATGGTGTGTGTGCGTGTATTAGATGTATGTATAGGGTGCAAACGAAGCGACAAATGCTGAAAATAGCTGGCCCCAATGAAAATGCAAAAAGCGAACGCAAACTGCATAACACAAAGCCAAAAAACAAAAACACGACGTAAACAAAATTCAGCGCAACTAAAAAATAAAGCAAAGTCACATATTCCCCCAATCCTCATTGCCAGGTGTTGAGTTGTCGAACATACCGACATCTCGATTGTAGGTGTATTGGGTGTGTGGTTGGCTGTCCCTATCACCTCCCACCTCTTTTTCGTTGTTTGTTTTCATGCTTAGACTATTACAATTTGTGTGTGTTTTTTTTCCGTTATTATTCATGTTTCTACAAATGTTGCTGAGGACGTTTCTCCAGACTACAAAAATATTTAATTTTTTTAAATTAAATTAAATTAAACTAAATTAAATATAATCAAAATTAAATCTAATTAAACTTAATTAAATAATATATAATTAAATAAAGTTATACAAAATGAAATTAAATTAGATTTAAATAAATCACATTAAATATAATCTAAATGAAATTATATTAACTATACTAAATTAAATTAAATATAATTAAATTAAATTAAATATAAACTAATCTAATTAAATTAAATTTAATCAAATTAAATTAAATATAATTAAATCTAATTAAATTAATTATAATAAATTAAATTTAATAAAATTAAAATAAATAAATAAATATAAATAAAATATTTTATTAATTATTTAATAACACAGCGACCAGCGACAGTCAAATGAACAACACAACAATAGTGGCAGTGACAGGAAAACGAACAACACAGTCGCTAGCGACAAGCAAACAAACAACATATGCTGTCGTTGATCGCTGATCGCTGTCACTGATCGGTGTCGCTGGATCCAGCGACGGACAAACGAACATGACCATATTATAAACATTCAAAACTGCTAAACTTACCAAAATAAAAAAAACAAAAGCAAAAACCAAAAAATGCAAACTTTTTAAATGCAAAAACGAAAATTTGAGATTAAAGTAGGACATAGTGCAAACGCAATAACATTTCGTAGCTGGGCCTTTTCTTTTACTGGGCCTTGAGCCCTGAGAAGCGGAAGAGAATCGGGAATCTAAACGCGCCTAAAATCAAGGCGCGAAACACTCAGCGGCGGAAGAGCCCTAGCGAAAAAAAGTTTCCCATCTCTCTGATTTCTGTAATTTTCACTGAAATTGCCAGTAATGGAAGAAATTGGGAGAAATGGAGGAGCTGAGGCAGTGACAAATCTCAAACCTGGATCTTCGGTACCAATTTCGTATCACCCATGTTTTGGTCCCCACGAGGATCTACTTCTTCTTGAAGCTGATGACAAACTCGTCTCTGACATCTTCCACGAAAGGTGCGATTTTTAAGCTTTGCCTTTGTTTTGCTTTTTCTTCTTCGTTTGTGTCAGTCAATAGGGTTTTAAGGGTTTCTCAATTTGTTAATCTATTAGGGTAACATTGAGGGGACTTCCTGATGAAGATGCTGTTCTTTGCACCAAGTCTAAGACTTATGCTATCAAATTTGTTGGTAATTCTAATTCCATGTTCCTTATTCCTCCATCAATTTACCCTGGAGTTGCGCTAGTTTCTGATACAACCAACAACGATAAGCCGCCCCTTGTATCGGTTCTCAAAATTGCTCCTGGTAACATGGAACTTGTTGAGGTTTCTCCTAGGCTTGATAAACTTAAGCAGCTTCTTTTGGCAAATCCATTTGGTGCTGGTGAAGTAGAAGCCATGATGGATGTTGATGACTTAGACCATGATGGAAAGAGAGATATAGTGTTGTACACTTGGAACGATTTGGTTAACACGGTTCAAGCTAGTGATGAGGAGTTACGCAATGGCTTGCGGAGTCTCTCTGCTATTGAGATTGATGGTTACTGGAGGGTTATAGATGAGAATTACTTAGACATGATTCTGAGAATGCTGCTTCACAACTGTGTATTGAAAGATTGGTCGTTTGATGATCTCGATGAAGATGAAGTTGTGAATGTGTTAGTAGCTGATGAGTTTCCTAGTAAACTCGCGAGTCATTGCTTGCGCGTGTTTGGCTCTAAAGTTAATGGAACTGATAAGTGGAAGTTGGAACCGAGGCTTGTATGTTTGCACTTTGCTAGACAGATTCTTGGAGAAGAAAAGATGAGACTAGAGAGTTTCATGGAAGAGTGGAAGAAGAAGATTCCAGATGGGATCGAAGGAAGATTCGAGATGCTTGAAGGAGAGGTTTTAACAGATACAATCGGGATCGAGACACGGGTTTATACATTCAGTGTACGCTCTCTGCCTTCAACTCCAGCAGAAAGGTTTGCGGTACTCTTTAAACATAGATCAAAATGGGAATGGAAAGACTTGGAGCCTTACCTAAGGTAATCAAACAAAGTTTATGATTAAAGATATCATTTAGAATATGTGTTTTTCGATTTATGATATTGATTTGGGTGTTTTTATGTTATCGCAGGGATCTCCATGTTCCTAGACTTTCTACGGAAGGTTTGCTTCTGAAATACACACGCAGAGCTCAGCCTAAAGCTGATGCACCACCTGTCTTTAGTGCAAGATAAGATAAATTTCTCTATTACTAGACCTTTGGCTTCTTTGTTATAATTTGTGTTAGTTGATGTTAGAAGTGGTAGATGTTATAATATATGAAATTACTACAGGTCACAGATCATCCAATTTTCTTACCTATTTGTCTTTTTTTGGTCGGCAGTTACCTATATGCATTAAAAGTTATACAGCAAAACGTTTGTTGTAGTTTGCTAGGCCTAGTCTTTGTCATATGTCATAATTATACAGTAAAACGTTAAATAAATGAAAAACATGTTATTTGTTTTGTGCAGAGCAAGAGACTTTGGTTGCTACTTTGTTTGAAATGTAGTAGTAGAAAATTGGACTACGTTAAATGTATATATAGAATTTTAAATGTTTTTGTTCTTAGGGAGGGATTGTGTACACCAACGCTTAGTTATAAACGAGCTTCACAAATTAATAAACTAATTGAATTTTTGACCAACTCCAAAACTTCAAACATATAGCCAAGCTCAATTTGTGTTCATATTTTAGCATAGTTTTAATACTAATTCTATTGTAGCCTCGAGAATTAGGTGGCTATTGACTATTGGGTATTATTGACCAATAGTGGAAATAGTTAATGATTTATGTTAAAAAGTCAAATTTTTAGGAAGAATTCGATCAAAATTGACGGTTAAGTCGAAGTTAGATTTAGTTAGTACGTGCTTCGAAACTACAAATAGAATATAATATGAAATCATCATCACCGTTGATTTGAATCAAAATAATCCCATGAGATAAAATAAAGACCGTCGATATCATCAAGATAAACGTTATAAATACACAGCTGCAGAAACAGAGAGCTTCGTTACTTGTGCCATTTATCTCCAAACATTGTTCTCGAGAATGTTTATTGAATCTGTGATTAGATCCTCTGAATTCATCGCCGAATCCGTCATTATCGCCTCCGTCGTCGTCTTCTCTCTCCGTCTCTTCTTTAGGTTCGCTTGTCTCCTCGCCAGCCGTCCCTGGCGTCGTTACCGTACATTCACTCTCCATCGCCGGAGATGGAGAAAACCCACGGCGGAGGAACGACATTCATCGCCGTATTGTACGATTTGTCTCGAAGATGCGGCGGAAGGAGATCAAATGAGGCGGATAACGGCGTGCAGCCACTGTTTCCACGCCGATTGTATCGATCCGTGGCTGGAGAAGAAGTCCACGTGTCCTCTGTGTAGAGCTGAGATCCCTCCGGTGCCGCCGGGAAATCCTCTGCTGGCGCTTTTTGTTCCTCCAGGCGTGATTGACTTGTTTACTAAAGGAACCTTCTCCGACGCGTAGGCTTTAGCTTCTCTTTCGTCTATCACAAACATTTAATTATAGTAATTAATTAAAGACTAAGAAACATGTTTATCAATTTCTTAGAATTTAGGTCCAATTTTTAAATCTTGCAATCAATAGTAATCAATGTATTCATTCTTTTTTTTTGTTTTCGTCAAACTAATCAATGTATTCATTCATTCTTGTCACTCTCAGGAAAAAAAAACGAAAACATTTCCAAACTTATTACTTATGTTAAAATACTATCGGTTGAAATCTATTTATCAAAACTAATAATATTTACGGTATAGTTCGCCAAATAATAAAGAAATTTTTGATCCAAAAAAAAAAAGAAAAAGAAATTATACAGCGTGAAACTCGGATTAAACTCCAATATGTTGGTGACCAAAAAAACACAGAACCTCCAACATGTTATGTTATGGAGAATCATCTACATTTTAGAATGCCTCATCCAGCAAAATTCGTCACCGAATAAAGTAAGAAAATGACAGTATTAGTTAGTGTTTAATAATTTTGATGTGAGTACACTCCAAAGATATTTTTTTTCTTCACCACTTTAGAAATTTTCTTACCCACTATATCTAATCCACCACCCAATAAAGTTGTTCTTTGTCTCCAACAAGTGGTTTTGGTCTATCGAATAATGATTTTAGCAAATAATAAAACAAAACGAAGAAGTAGATATGTTTTCTTGGTAAACTACTAAATTTAATTGCAAAACCCCTTAAGAGGCAAGATCGACAGAAGAATTTAGGACTAAGTTAACTGCCAAAGAATCCGCCAAAGTATTGGCACTACTTTAACCAAAAAAAAGTAATGGCACTACGTGTGGTGGAAGCAAAGAATAACTAGAAAAATGAGAAAATCCTTGATCTGATCTCCATAGAGCAGAGTGAGTAGTGTTTAGCACTTCTCGGTCAGACTCTATGTGAATGGAATCGAAACTTTTGCTAGAGCATATTGTGGGGTTTCCAAACATAGTCATTGCCTCACCTATTAGCGCATAAGCGAAGAATTCTTTGGTCTGAGATTCTTGTTAAGAAACATCCCATTCTAAAAACCATGATGGGCTCATTCAAGATGAAGTTTTGGTGGATTTTATATTAGGTATGTTTTTACAATTACACAAAAGATAGATGGATAAACCATGATGGGCTCATTCAATATGAACCCGATCCATTTGAGAAGGTTCACTCTTGGAGGGTGAATCAAGTACCACTTACATACTTTTGAGCCTATCTTTCTCGTGTTAAAGTATATATATTTTTTACCACTAACACACTCTTGAGAACTTTTTTAATTTTTTTTATTGATTTCGAAATTATATATTAGAAAATGTACTTGCACACTCAAATCTTTTTCATCGGAGGCAATTAATTAAAGATCCAACGTTATAATGTTCTAATAACATACGAGTTTATCATCGGATGCTGACACAACGAAAACTACGATATTCAGCACAAACTACTAGACTAATTGTTCTTGTCGATTAAATAAAGCTTTGTGCATTACAATTCTCTTAATCAGTTTCTTTGCCATAAAATAAAGAAAAAATTCTCAGAGAACTAATAACTATATATGTAGTTACTAACTGTGCAATTTTGGTAATGCATTGAAACTTTCAAATTTGTTGCCTATTCCATGAAGCAATGAGTACATTGCTCGTCAGAGTAATCCCATTAATTATTATGAATCAGAAAAATATATTTCCGCTCATGGTTACGATATTTTCTGGTACTGCCATTGATTATTAAATAGATACATCATCTATATAGTTAAAAAAGGATCACGATATTTTCTGGTACTGCCATTGATTATTAAATAGATACATCATCTATGTAGTTAAAAAAGGATCATGATTTTTTTTTTTGGTACCGCCCATTGATTATATGCATCCTCTATATAGTGAAAAAGGGATCACGTATCAATTATATAGATACGTATATATATATATAAGGAAGTATATATATATATATATCGATTATATATGTTGATACGAATGAATAATATTTATACATACATATACTGTACGTCTAATCTTTTGTTAGCATGAAATCGATTACAACCATGTCTTGTTTATCATCACAATGCTTCATCACAATCAAAAGCATTTGCATTGTGCTATTATTATTATTGTCGATTACTCGTGGAGCAATTTCTGTAAATTCAAATTATGGAGAAGCTCTCACGAAGAGTCTTTTGTATTTCGAAGCTCAACGATCTGGAAAATTGCCATCCAACCAAAGAGTTACTTGGAGAGGAGATTCTGCACTGAGAGATGGTTCTGATGCTCATGTAATTTATAATCCAATCCTTTTTATTCCATTTTTATTTGTAATGAATATTTATAACTTATGTAAAATATTTGCTAATTGTAAAAATAGATTGATCTCACCGGAGGGTATTACGATGCCGGCGATAATATGAAGTTTGGATTTCCTTTGGCGTTCACGACGACCATGCTAGCTTGGAGCAGTGTAGAGATGGAATCGCAGCTTAAGGCCCGCGAGGAGCACGAAAACGCCCTCGCGGCTATCAAGTGGGCGACCGACTATCTCATTAAAGCCCATCCTGAGCCTAATGTCCTGTACGGACAAGTGGGCGATGGTGACTCGGACCACGCGTGTTGGATGAGACCCGAGGATATGACCACTCCACGTCCTTCATACCGCATTGATGCTCAACATCCAGGTGCTGATCTGGCAGGCGAGACAGCAGCAGCGATGGCAGCAGCTTCTTTGGCCTTTGCATCATCTGATGCAGTTTATGCCAAAACACTCATTGATCACGCAAAAGATCTGTTCAAATTCTGTAAGGATTACCCTGGGGTATACCATCGCTCTATTTCTAAAGCGGATGGCTTTTACACGAGCAGCGGTTATGAAGACGAGTTGTTGTGGGCTGCGGCTTGGCTTCACCGGGCCACTGGAGACCAGACCTATCTCGATTATATAACACAAGCTTCTAGTAGCGGAGGTGCGAGCATCGTTTTTGCGTGGGACGATAAGTTCTTGGGAGCACAAGTCTTGGTAGCCAAGGTAGGTTACGTGAATTTCCTAAAATAGGCCATGCCCTTACTTAGGCGACACTTCACAAACTTTTTGGCAAATGTTAGCTTGTTTTTGAAGGGAAAGTGAAGAACGAAGGGAAGATGATTGAGTACAAGAGTATGGCGGAGCAATTCATCTGCAATTGCGGTCAAAAGGGTTCCAACAACGTCAAGAAAACTCCAGGAGATTTGCTCTGGTTCTTGCGGTGGGATAACCTCCAATATACAACCACCGCTTCTTTCATCTTAGCCACTTATGCTAAATACATTGAGGCTGCACAAACATCGGTCCGATGCCCCGATGGTGGTGTCCTTCAAGCTTCTGATCTTCTTAACCTCGCTCGGGCCCAGGTTAGGCAGTCATTCGTTTTTATTTTTTTCAAATTAAATCAAGTTTTGAGAATCATCCTCAAGACTTAATTTTTTAACAAAATATACAAAAAAGGAGACCACCTATAAATGTTCGTAATGGCCACATCCAACAAGAGAGGACAATGTCTTCATAGATATTCGAATTTTGACGTGATGATTACATGGTTTATGACTTTAAGCAATTAACATAAAAAGAATTTATTTTACGTGGTTTATGTAACAGGTCGACTACATACTTGGGTCAAACCCCAAGAACATGAGCTACATGGTTGGATACGGGACCAATTATCCTAAAAGACTACACCATAGAGGAGCCTCTATAGTGTCAATCAAGAATGATCCTAGACCGGTGACATGCAATGGAGGGTATGAAGCTTGGTACAACAATCCTAATCCGAATCCTAATGTTTTGGTTGGAGCAATTGTAGGTGGACCGAACGAGACCGATGCTTATGAAGATGACCGGTCTGGTTTTCAGTACGTTGAGCCTGCTACTGTCACCGTTGCTCCTTTGGTTGGAGTTTTGGCGGCCATCGCATGACCTTAATTATATCTCTGTCTGTGTTTCTACTACCTAATATGACTTCATCTTCCTAAGACGCTCTAGCGACTAACGTTTTAGGTCTAAAGAGTAGAAGAAAAACAAAATTTGATTTTTTATAAGTCTGGATTGGTTCAATATTTGTAGTATTGGTTTTCTTGGAAGTTGTTAAATTCTCTTTAATTGTAATTTGATCGCCTTATAACAAAAAATAAAAAATAACAAAAAATCAAGATATCTAACTTTTATGATATAGTAGCTAGATACGATCATTCAATAAATTAATCAACAAATGTTTAAAATTGATGAAAATTAAAGCCAAAAAAGAAAAAATTAGATATACATCTTATACAAAAATTCGTGTACATCTTATACCAAAAAGTACTAAGTTCTATACATGGATAAGATATATATATATATATATATATATATATATATTATTTTATTTTTTTAAACTTCAAATTATTATTACATATATGTATGTATACATAGAAAAGTAGAAGGAGGAGTAATATTTTAACAAATAGCCTAGCTAATTCTAGTTCACAATCTTATGATCTTATCTATTTTAGGATAAATGAGAAGATGTCTAATATGGATGAGATTTAGGCTACAACTTTTTAGCTAACCTTTTTTTTTTGTTTGTAAAAATGAATGTAAATAATCCTTAATTAGCCATGGATTCCATCCTATAGACTGTATATAAATAGTTGAATACATATATACTACATAGATTTGCCAAACACAAGTAAAAGTAAAAAAAAACCAATTTTACAATTGGTCTTGAGATCGTTCAAGATTAATAAAAATATGATGTCTCAATTGAAAAATGGATCTTCACAATGCTTGTGGACAAGTATTTGCATTGTGTTATTAAAAATGTCGATGGCTCGTGGAGCTGTCTCTACAGATTATGGAGAAGCTCTGACAAAGAGTCTTTTGTATTTCGAAGCTCAACGCTCTGGAAAATTACCATCGAACCAAAGAGTTACTTGGAGAGGAAATTCTGCACTTAGAGACGGTTCTGATGCTCATGTAATTTAAAACCCAAATCCTTCTTTGCCCTTAATATTATCATTATTTTTTGTAATGTGTATTTGTTAAATTTAGTATGATATTTGCTAATTGTAAAAAATAATATAGGTTGATCTCACCGGAGGTTACTATGATGCCGGAGACAACATGAAGTTTGGATTTCCGTTGGCCTTCACCACAACAATGCTAGCTTGGAGCAGTGTAGAGATGGCGTCGCAGCTTAAGGCCCATGAAGAGTACGAAAATGTCCTTGCGGCTCTCAAATGGGCGACTGACTACCTCATCAAAGCCCATCCCGAGCCCAATGTTCTTTACGGACAAGTGGGTGAGGGATACTCTGACCACGGGTGC
This sequence comes from Turritis glabra, assembly GCA_900406565.1. Taxonomy (NCBI): domain Eukaryota; kingdom Viridiplantae; phylum Streptophyta; class Magnoliopsida; order Brassicales; family Brassicaceae; genus Turritis; species Turritis glabra. The sequence goes on from OVBN01000025.1 coordinate 768,188, forward strand.
TGGATGAGACCCGAGGATATGACCACTCCGCGTCCTTCATATCGCATTGATGCTCAACATCCAGGTGCTGACCTAGCAGGTGAGACAGCTGCAGCAATGGCTGCAGCTTCTGTGGCCTTTGCACCATCTGATGAAGCCTATGCCAAAATACTCATTGGTCATGCAAAAAAATTATTTGAATTCGCTAAGGCTCACCCTGGCATTTACCAAAACTCCATTACTAACGCGGGTGGCTTCTACCCGAGCACTGGATATGAAGATGAGTTGTTGTGGGCTGCAGCTTGGCTCCACCGTGCCACCAACGACCATACTTATCTCGATTATCTAACACAAGCATCTGGTAGCGGAGGTCCAAGGACTGTTTTCGCGTGGGACGATAAGTTCGTGGGTGCACAAGTCTTGGTCGCCAAGGTAGGTTACGACTATTTCACTAAATAAAACATATTAATAACTTATGTAACAAGAAACAAATATAACACAAAGTTGTGCAAATGCAGCTTGCACTTGAAGGGAAAGTAGAGAGCAACGGAAAGATCGCAGAGTACAAGAGTATGGCGGAGCAGTTTATCTGCAACTGTGCTCAAAAAGGTTCCAATAACGTTAAGAAAACTCCGGGAGGTTTGCTCTGGTTCTTGGCGTGGAACAACCTCCAATACACCTCAGCTGCTTCCTTTGTCCTCTCTGCCTATTCTAAATATCTTGAAGACGCAAAAGCTTCCATCCAATGTCCCAATGGCGCTCTTGAGGCTTCTGATCTTCTTAACCTCGCTCGTTCCCAGGTAGTTAAACCTTATATAGTACCAACCATAAGACATTTTCTTGAAATGATATCAAAACTTTTCATATAATATTTTACCTATTTAATTGTCAATGAATGGAATGATGATTCATTCTTGTATTATTTACTAATATGTGATTTATATAGGTAGATTATATACTTGGGTCGAACCCTGAGAAAATGAGCTACATGGTTGGATTTGGGACCAATTATCCCAAAAGACCTCACCATAGAGCAGCCTCAATTATATCGATCACCAAGGACAAAACACCTGTGGCGTGCACTCAAGGGTTCGATGCATGGTTTCACAATCCTGCACCAAATCCTAACGTTTTAATCGGAGCAGTCGTAGGAGGACCAAACGATAACGACGTTTATGGAGATGATAGGACTGATTTTCAGCACGCTGAACCTGCACCAGCCACCGCTGCTCCACTTGTTGGTGTCTTGGCCGCCATTGCTTGATCTTTTCTCTCTGTTTTGTAAATTTTGAATATATCGTTATTAGACTTCGTTATCATATATCAGTCCTAGGCTGTTCATTAATCTAAGTTCTTAGGTCTAAATGTAATTTGGCTTGAAAATAAAATATATTTGATATTTTCAGAAAATAATTAATCTTGAAACGTTTAGCTCTTTACTACATGATTGGATACAAGATGACAAAAAAATGTGTTCTTAAAAGTTCGAAAAGCTGGTTCCATTAATCTTCCTCTCTACAGAAGTGTTCTGTTCTTGACAATCACACTCACGTCTAACATTTACAGCACAAAAGAATTTGTACATTATCAGAAAATTCATACTACTGAGAGTCTATAAGTCGATTCTTTACCGTTGTTGAATCACTCAATCAATCCCCAATGTTGAAAATGGCTCAATGGCTCCCTGAGAAATCCAAAATAAATTTAGTTAGATCCAATTTTTCTCTTGAAACAAAAACTGCTTTTGAAATATTGTTTTTGTTTACTCACGGAGCAATCATCGTGAACACGCCATATGGTCTCCCCCAGAAGGTTTGCTACTGAGAGAACTGTAAGCTGAGGAAAATAGTTCTGCTCAGACAATGGAATCGTGTTGGTTATGATCACCTCTTGAAACAGTCCGCTCGATAGTCTGCTGATTGCAGGAGGGCTGTTTCCGAATATAGACAAGAAAAGGATATATAAGCTTCTTTCTCTATTTATACGTCCAACACTTAGAAAACATTTCATAGACTTACCTAAAAACAGCATGAGTGGTACATGCGTATACTTCTCTTGCTCCTTCTTGGTGTAACAGAGCCGCACCTTTGCTTATGGTTCCTAATATGTTAAAACATAAGTATCTAAGTATAACAGAGAGTGTTTACGGATTTATATGCAGATAGATACAGACTTATAACTCACCTGCTGTGTCAATCATGTCGTCCACCATTATAGCTACTTTCCCTTTAACGTCCCCAATTAAGTTCATCACCTATATGATGAAATGGATTGTTAAATGTCAATTCCAGTCTTGGTTAAAATTTATTTGCAAATGGGTTTTTACCTCTGCAACATTGTGCCCATGACGTCTTTTATCAACTATTGCTAAAGGTGCATCAGATAACTTCTTGGCAAAAGCGCGAGCCCTTGCGACGCCACCAACATCAGGTGAAACTACCACCAAATCATCAGAGGATATGGCCTTACTTGCTAGGTAATCAAGTATAACAGGCTGTTCATGAAATATCAAGTACAAAAAAAAGTAGCCATAAGAAAATCCATTGTCACAAAAGGAACTCAATGCTCTGAGGAATCATTTAAGATAGGAACCTTTACCTGGCCATAAACATGATCAACTGGAATGTCAAAGTAGCCCATAGACTGTCCGGAGTGAAGATCACAAGCAAGGACACGGTCTGCACCAGACTGTGTTATCAAATTTGCCACAAGCTTGGCTGCAATAGATTCACGTCCTTGAGTCTGCAAAAATTTGTAGAATGAAAGAGTAATATGAAAAGTCTGTTTACGAGAAACTAAATGGAGCCACAGGAATGAGACAATTAAGAAACTCAAATCAGCTACATGAAGAGAACTAAGCTACCAATTTGATTATATCTGAATACTAACTACCTATAGATCTGACTTAAACTGACAATTGATGACTTCTGAAAACGAAGGGGTATGCGTGTAAACGAAGATGTAACAACATTTTAAAAGAAGATTGATTCCAAGACAGACTTTAAAGAAGGACTTGCCTTTCTATCAGCTCGAGCATAACCAAAGTAAGGAATCACAGCCGTGATAGTTTTGGCTGATGCTCTCCGACAAGCATCAATCATAACAAGCAATTCCATAAGGTTTTCATTAGCAGGTGGGCATGTAGGCTGCACAAGGAAAACATCGCATCCCCTTACACTCTCTTGCAGCTGAACATAGATCTCACCATCAGCAAACCGTTTAATCTTGATTTTCCCAAGCTCCAGACCCAAATAGCATGAAATCTCCTGAATCAACGTAAAACATCCAATGAACAAACGACAAGATCCCGAAATTTACTCAGAAATCAGTTTCTTCCTAATCGTTTAGCAAGCAGTTGAACAAATCTACTAATTCCGGCACTTAAAACAACTATCCGAAGTCGAAATCAGTTTCTTCGTAATCGTTCCAAACTACTAATTCTTGCACTTAAATCCGAAGAAGTACAAATTAACAAAGAACCTGAGCTAAGGCAGGATTAGCAGTGCCGGAAAAGATACGAAGACGTGTGGTGTTCTTGTAGATCGAATCTTCCAAACGTGTCCTCGAAAAACTTGCGGGAACGGTGTCGCCCGTAAGCAGATGGAAACCGGCGGAGTTACCACCGTCGAACTTGTACGGATCCGCGGCGTTACACTTCTTTTATTGCATAACCAACAGAAACAATCGAGAACAAGATTTATCAGATACAAGCGAAGACTGTAAAGCTACTGATACTAGATAGAGTCGGAGAGTGAGAGAAATAGAGGAGACTTACGAGAGGAAATCGAATCGAAGAAGGGGGGCGAATCAGAGAAGAACGGCGGAGATGTAGCGCCGGAAAAGTAGGCGATGGTTGAACAAGAGACGCCATGTTCGAGAAATGGATCCGGAGAGAGATTTTAGGGTTTTGACTTTTGAGAAAAGCTCGTAACACAGTAAACACAGTAAAAGCAGTCTTTTCTTCTTCTACTACTTAGCCCGCGAGATACGAAATTGACGACTAACATCTACAAGAAGAACTTACTCTTCTTTATATATATACTCGAAGCCTTTCACTAACCGTAACAATTTTCTGTTAAATACAAAAAAAAAAGACTAACCGTAACGATTTCTCTGTAACCAAACACTCAGAATCTTGAAATCTCATTCATTGCTACAACCTCAGGAGAAATTTTTTGATATATCTTTGGAAAGATGAGAAATGCGAGAAAAAGTCAGCCCGATGTTACAACGTTTGTTTCCGGAAGCTCAAACGCGAGAAAAATTCTGATGAAATTCGGTTTATTTTCGGAAGAGATTCTGAGGAAAGTCTGAACACAATCATTTACAGTTTTAAAAGACGGAGCTCTGAGTTGTTAGTTTTCTTTAAGATGTAACTCCATATGGAAGCAATGCCGCAGCAACGACTCTTCCTTCTTCATTCAGAATGTTGTAAGTTGATGCAGCATTTCTCTGAATTAAAGTAATCGAAATCAGTGCATAAGAAAGTATGAGCTAAGCTTGGGACTAGAGAAGCCTGTAATGGATTTAAGAAGCTTACAGAATCAACTGTTTCAAGCTTCATGCCAATGGACTTCACAAACTGACGGACCTCGGGAGTTACCGGGTGAATGTTTCTTCCACAACCAATAATTAAGAGCTCTGGAGGGTTAACACACAGTCAGAAAACCGGTGATAATTTAGTTTAGACAGTGTATATCAAGACCTGAGATTGATGCTAATATGCAATAGTTAGTTAACCAATGGCAATGCGGTTTTTTCATATCCAAGAGTCATTAGTTCAACAACTAGATTTCGCAAGTAATGAAACAAATTTGTTTACAAGATAGAGTAGTAGTAGTAGTTGGTTGAATCTATTTATACCTGGAATCGGTCGAACTGTCTGGAAGATAGACAAGCTGCATCCAGGGAAATAGAAATGTACAAACATTTAGCCACAGCTTAACAACATCATTTATTCATAAACTTCAAAGAAGAGTAATAACAGCAAAGAACGCTTATGAACATAAACCAAAAGTTTGATCAAAGACATAGAATCCATAAAGCTTTAAAATCCTCTGATGACAATGAACATTAGAACCTTGAACCAATCTTTTGTTAAAAGCACAAAATTTTCACTCCAACACAGTCATACTAAGTCGGCTATCGATATGAGGTTGTGACAGAACATTGATTAGAATCTAGGACTGAGAAACAATGACTGATAATAACACTTAAGTAAAGTATCTACTTAGCTCAAGAACATTTCCCTAATTAGAGAAGAGGGGAAAATGACCTATCAGTGGTGATCTCGGAGAATTTACGAGGGCTCCATGACATTAACAAATTCCCAACACAGAGTAAGCTTCCTTCGTATTTGACCCCATTCACCGTGAAACTCGTTTCATTAAATCTGCAAATTAAGTTAAGAGAATCCAATGAACCCTAATCCAATCCAAAACCCAGAAATGGTCGGGAAAATCCAAAATCGACGATGAACAACAAGAGGTGTTTTAGGAAATGTAATGATTCATGAAACATGCGAGTTTGAAATGATTACTCTTGGAAGCGAAGCTGGTCTTCGGGAACATTGTCAATGAGATTGATCTGATCATAGAGAGAAAAAGCTCGTCTTAGAGATGGCAAAACAGGATTAGAATGCTTCGGAACTTCTTTTCTCATACTTTGAATCAATGTCGGCAAAGTCGCCATTGATTTCAACCTCATCGCCATCTTCGCGGCAGCTCAATGTCCTGAATCCTGATGGCTGATTTTCGCAGCCGTCGAGACCTTTAACCAACCCCGGTTTAGTCGTTTAACTCTACCAACATCGGTTATCTTATATAATTGCCAAAACCAAAAAGCTAACCAAATTCGTTAATACTCGTCTATATTAGACCCAACACAAAATAAAAGCTTCAAAATCAAATCAATTTGACGACGAGAATCTCGTTTAACCAGTGAAAGTATGTATATCGTTTCATACGGACATAACTTGAAAAAAATACAATCATGTGGAGCTAAAAAAAAAAAAAACATAAATTTGTATGCGTTCTCCACTCCCTTATTAACCAAAGATTTAAACCCAAAAACAAAAATCAGAATGTTCTTCACTTCTGTCTCCAAAAATTTCAAGAGCTTGCTCAAACGATTTTTATGGAGAATAGAAGGAAGGAGCTGGGAGGAAAGGGAACGGTGCAGCAGAAGCATAAGCCACGGGAGGTTGAGCTACACGTTTTTTTCGCCTGAGAGTTTTTAATTCATTTGATGCGGAATTTGATAAACCGGCTTCTTCTTCTACGAGTTGTTGCTGGTTATCATTAGAGACACGGTGTAGAAGAAGACCAGACATGAAAACAGGAAGGAAGAGAAGACTCGCATGGAACATCTTCCTTGCTTTTTGCATGGTTCGGTCTCGGTAGAATGAAAATGCTGTTGCAGCAATTGCTAGTGTGAGAAGTGTTGATTCGATGCAAAACCAACTTGAGGTTAATCCCCCTGTTTCAAAAATAGAAGGAACACCAAACAATCAGAAACAGCAGTGCAGTTTATTATACTTTAGAAAAAGATAAATCCAAAAGGCTCACAGTCATAGGCGATGAAACCTAGAGGGACCATGTAAAAGCAGTTCCTTAGAGCCACTGCTGCTATTCTCTTCCCTGACGGATCAAAGAGCGACAGCATCTTGTAACTGAAAACAAAGTAATAAGCTACAAAATCAAAACTTGCGTCTTGGTTGCAATATTAGTGGATGTTAGTTTCTAGCGGAAATAACTCATCATCTAGCCACCACTAAGTACACTGCTGTGACACATTATACGTTTTTAGGCTGATCCTCTCTTTGATATTTTCTATTATCTAGCACTATCTAGGACACTGAGATCATTCAATGGAATTGAAGTCTCTCAAGAACAACACTACATGGGAGGAGACTTTCTAATCTCATATGAAACCATATGGTCTTACCCTCCAGCTGCATAATCATTGCGACAGAGATGTGCAAGGGCCATAAAATGAGGGATCTGCCAAAAGTAAAGAGCAGCTGGAAGAATCATCGAATTGAACGAAATCTGACCAGAAGCTGCAGCCCACCTGAAAAACCAAAGATAAATAAGCATAAATATGGTGAACCATGATTCCATTTTGAAGGAAAAGCTATGCAAGCCTTACAAAACAGAAACTGCTAAAATAAATTTGCTAAAACTCAGTCATAAACACTTAAACTCAGGAAAAAGCAAACATGAACCAAGTAAAGAGGAAAGGAAAAGCAATTTACCCAAGCAAGGGTGGGATGGCACCAACAACAGCACCAACCCATGTATTGATAGGGTGAAGTTGCTTCAACGGAGTATAAACAAATGCATAAAGGACAAGATTGGCAGATGCAAGTCCAGCAGCCAACATATTAGTCTGCAATAACCTTGTCGTGGAAGCAAAAGATTAGATTCATAACCTCTTTGACTTCGAGCTATAAAACATAAAAAATCACATAGAAACAAACATTCACCTTGCTAGCCAACAAACAAGCACCAGAAGCACCAGCGATAGTGGCCCACGCAACGGCATGTGGAACACTGATACGTCCTGAAGGCAATGGCCTTAGCATTGTTCTCTTCATCTTAGCATCATTGCTTATCTCAAAAATCTGGAAAATGTTTAACAAGCAAGCAAGATCAACTACATAAACACAACACGGATTCGAAATTTTTCAACTTTTCAACATTTCAATGGCTTAGTACTGTAATAACAGATTTTTCCCAAGAGTATAACCTGATTCAAGGAATTAGCAGATGCAGCAATCAGCATGGTTCCGGCACATGTGTAACAAAGCCCCGGGAAGCTAATTGCAGCATTTCCCGTACCCAGAATATATCCAGTGCCAGAAGTCGCAACCACGAGCATGCTAAAAATATCAAACAAACTAGGATTTGAATCCAAAAATTGGAAATTTCCAATTTTGCAAATTTCTATGAGAAACGAAAAGCAAAAAACATACCTAAGTCGAGCTTTAGATAACTCCCAATAACAACGAGCGTAGTGATGCCCTAATCCAGCCACAGCCGCAACTCTAGACGAAACCTCACCGGTGGTAGCTGTGGCGGCGACAGTACTTGAGGCAAAAACTCGATTCGCATCGGATCTAACCCCAGTGATCCCTAACTTAGCAGTTGATTCTGACGGAAGCGGAGGCTGAGAGAAACTGTTAACGGCACACAATTCGCGGGACCAAGGAATCAGTCTAGGGTTTGGTAACGAAGAAGAAACAGAGATCCTCGAAGAGAAACGAGACACAACAGATCTTCGCCACATCTTACGAAACTAACACGTCAGGTCTGAATCTTCTACGCGTTGAAGGAGATCGCGAGACACTTCTTCATCGTATGAACAGATTAATTGGTTTCGATTCACGGTGACTCTTCTCTTTTACTGGAAATGAGAATTGACGGGATAAATTCAATCTTAGATATTTGTTTGACATATAACTTATATGTAATTAAAAGTATCAACAATTCAACATTATGGACCATGGTTTTTTTTTTTCTTTTGACCCATGAAGATTCTATTGAAAGGCCCAACACTTTGTGGCCCAAACACTCACTGCCGACTGGTGAAGTGAAGTGGTTCAATATGCCACGTCATCCCAGTATAAAAATGTCAAAAATACTAATATAGATAATAATCAATAATAAAACATAATTCTTCCAATTAGTTGATAACTAGCATTTAACCCGCCGTATGCGAGAAAATTTTTGTTTCACAAAATCTTAATTAAATCAATTTGATTTGACATGTCTAATATTTTACTATTTGTGTATGTTTAACGTTCTACATCGGCTAAAATTTTCAGATAATAATTCAGAGTCATATTATAAGTAAGACCAAAATGAATCTAAATCCAAGTGAGCAATAAACTTAACTTAAGTTAATATGACTCTGAATAATTGTCTATAATTTTAGCCAATGTGGAACGTTATACACATATTTTATTCTTTATTAATTGAGTAATATATGTCTTTTAAAAAAATTTGAATTACAATATATGCAGAAAAAAATTATATTTTAATTAACTTTATATATTATATGATGATTCAAAACAATTAAAAAATCAAATAAAAATGATAGGAGAATCATTATTTTAAATCTTAATAAAATCTTATAAATATTTATATTATTAGTTGATAAAGATTATATGGAAATTTCTAATATTATAATTCATGTGAAAATTTTTTAATTATGTTTGGTTATATGGATAATAAAAAATTAATTGTAAGGATTGTTTAGATACATGAATATAAATATTTATGTATTCTAAATTTATCTTTCATGAGCTTTCTAATTTGTTCCTTAAAACAATTGTATATTATAATAAATTACAATACTTAAGGTTTTTTATTAAATGTACTTCAAAAATATTAATATAGATTGTAGGGTGATCAACACTTTCACACTTTTAAGAAAAAAATTTATACTTTCAACACATTTTTGAAAATAAATGTTTATATTTAACACATTTTTTTTTTTGAGATTGGAACACTTTTTCCATTGTTCAAAGGTTGTACATGCACATTTTATAAAACGTTAGGGTTCTAGGTTAGTGCTTGGAGGTTTATTTAAAGCTCTAACTAATACATAACATAGTGTTATTTTTTTCTTCTATGTAAGATCAAGTCAAAAATCACATGATAAACAAACAATAATGTTTATAGATCTTCACAAGTCAGTTTATCTGTTTTATTTCGCTTGCATAGTTGTACAATCTCGTCCATGCCACATAAGACATTTTCTCACTCTATATGATCTGTCATACTTCTTTGACTGTGCATGAATGGTATGCGAGCTCCGCCTACCAAATCGTTGGTTTCTTATACGTGAAGTTTACCGCAGGGTGATTAGAGACGTTCTAGATGATTCTGTCTACGCTTATCTTGTATTCGCACATTACAGAATTCTTTCTGTTATCAACTCTTCTTGCGCCTTTATCCGATGTACCCGCTGCTCATGCGGTGATGTTTCTTTCTACTTGAACCTCGCATCACCTCTTATATCACTATCACCCGTTATACATTACTACTTATATTGTTTGTTCTAAAAAAATATATACATTATGTTTGTTCTAAAAAGTACATTGCTACTATTTAATTTTGTTTGTTCTGAAAAACACATTACTACTTATTTTGTTTGTTTCAATGATTCTCTTTATGATTTGATAGTTTGACGATATAAGCTATAGACAATCAAAAAATTTGTAGAGAAGTGGTACTAGCCTCATCTTCTTTACTATACGCACATGATCATTTATCGGGAAAAGTAAACAGGCGTTATTTAGTACATTTAGGCCCAATAAAAGAGCCCAATCCTAAACTAGGACGACGGTTTGGAGACTTTCGAATTTTTCGGTAACTTATGCGCTTCGATTAATAAAGGCTTGACACGTTAGCCTTTGTTTGGAAGAAGAAAATACAGAAAAAAAAATCACAAAACTCTGACTATATACAGGAAAAATCACATAACTCTGGATATAAAAAAACAATTAATCTTGAGTGTTACATATATAGTGACTATTATCGAAGGAAGATCATACAGGCTGCAATATCCTTGGGTTGGGATAGTGAACCGTTCACAAGCAGATATTAATAAGAATGTTGATATGATGGTTGATACTAAGGTTTTGTACACAAACCAAAGCCTTAAACGCATGAATTAGATTTTGGTCGTTCTGTTTAGTTATGTGGTCTTTCTCATTTTCCAGCTCCTTGGTGGCAACTCTAGTGCCCTGTGTAGTCGGATTTTAGAAGTTTATTCTATTTTCAGGATATTCAAGAGGCCGACGCTAGACAACTCTAGTGCCCTATGTACTTGTTTATACTTAACATAATTTGCTTCTTTGGAACAATACTCTGGGGATGAGATTCTGATATTGTGTTTCTTGTTGGGCCAGTTCCTAACCTCATTATATTATCAGATGATACATTTACGGATGGATCAGTCAAGTACACAAATGACATCGATGAATGTTCCTGAACCTGTTATGTCCTCAGCTGTTCAACCGGTTTCAAAAGACTCTGGAACAGACGATTATTTCTGGTATGGAGGAACTGCATTTGGACATCTATGTTGAACGCATCCAGAGAGAATATAAGGTGCCTGACTTTATTATGTCTACACAATGTTTTCACGTTATCGCTTCTCGACAAAATTCCTCATTTCTGTTTTTTTTTTTTGGCTATTTCAAACAGGTTGATGCGACTGTGGGCAAACCCCGTGATTTTATTATTGGATGAATGATTTTTAACAATATTTTAACAGAGTCTTAACAATATTTTAACAGAGTTTCACAAACATTGTTTAGACAAAAGAAAGCACAGCTCCAGTTATATTGAAGAAGATAGCCAAATAAAAAACTAAACCTTACAATTTTGCCGGAAAAAACATCATAAATAGTCCTGTCAAAACTGGCGGGAATCGATTCACAATTGACCCGTTAACAGAAATACATAATCTTTAAGAAAACGAAGATGTTCATCATTGTTCATCAATGAGAGAGTTCAGCTTCTGTCTGAATTTAGGAATCTTGTCTGCTTCCACGGCCATCACTAAACCCATCAGCTGATAATTCTTCATCTGTGAGAATCGCCATTAAACCAAAGATCACAATTCATATAACCATTTAAAAGCAAAACCTATGTGTATAAGCGGTAGAGATAAACTTACTTCTTGAGAAGTAACAAGCTGTGAGCGCATAGGGAATGTGAAGGACCAAGAGCTAATCTGCAAATGCATTTTTTTCAACAAATCTTCGGAGAATAATCTGTTCTTCACACACAGTAGTCCACTCGAGTTAAATATATGTGAGGATAAGTTACCTCGAGAAAAAGTTCATCTTCAGGCTTAAGAAATATTGTTTCTTCAATGTCTTCTTCACCATGTCGAGGTTTTCTCTGTTTAGGGTTCTTCAGCTATATAACCAAGAATACATATCACATTGTTCAAACAAAAAAGCTAGACACAATAATATATTACAGTAACACAACAATTACCTTGTAAATCTTGGTGACTAGAAGATATGACTTGAAGCAGAATGATCTTCGAAGCTCTTTTGTAGGCTACATATAAACAGAAAAAACTTTTAAACTGTTAAATTTGTATTGCTCATAAGAAGTTACATTAAAGTTTTGTTTTAGAAGATGAAACCTCGTCTTCAGTGGCCCATGAGATTTCATCAAACAATCCATCGTAAAGTGGAGGAAGAAGTTGTGGGGGAAGATTCATCACTCTTTGAGATACCAATAAACCTACTTCTTGTGCCTTTTTCTCTAATAGCATTTCTAGATCACTCGCTATATTCTTTTCAGAACAAACTTTACGAAGAAACTCTTTTAACTCTCTAACGCACTTATTGTCCTGAACATATGCCAACAAACACATTTTCGAATTAGAATTACTTCAACAAGCCTAACAACCAAACCACCAAACTCCATGTAAGAATTATATCACACAAAGTACATATTCAAGTGAGTTTTCTGTGACTTGCCTTATATCTTGCCAAGTTAAGAGCAGTGACAACAGCAAATACTGACTCGTCCTCATCACCTGCTACTTTCACAACAGTTCCTACTGTTGTTTGTTCCAATATCAAATCAACAAAACTGCTCAAATCCCACTCCTTGTCATCGAGATTGTTTTGTAATAGGATCTTAACCCCATGAAAGTCTGTAGGTTTAGGATCAAAGAACTCAAAGTCTGCTTGCACATCTCCCTTCAAATATCAAAAATTGAAAAAATGATAAATTAGATAGCTTTTTCATCTACAAAATCAACAGAAGAGTAAGTTAATCCCTTACCTGAGAGTCTTCTTCATCAGACGAGTCCGAAAATTGTTCGTCTTTCTCTTTTCTAGATAACTTGGGGAGCATTTCCTTTTCATCTACAAAAATTAGAATGATACATCACTACAATTACAATGGTTGTGAATAGAAAAGTCTCAATTACAATAGTTTACTCACCAAAAGAGATCTCTTCAGAACATTGACAGTCTTTAGGATGAGGCAAACTACGCCTAGCCATTGAAGCAAAAGCAAGTGACCGCATAAACGGTGTGAATGCTAAAGGCTGATGCTTTGACAATCTTCTTCCTGATGGTCTTCGAGGCATCTATTTCAATTCACAGCTAACTAAAATTCAGACTAATTCACTAAAACCTATGACAAACGCAGAGAAGCTCTATGAATGAGTTCAAGGAACTGTTAAACTTTTGCAAGCACACCAGAAAGCGATTAAGGTTCTTAATTGAGTTACTCTAATCGAAACCCAGAAAACGACACCGAACCTTCGAGAAGCTGATTGGACAGTGCGCAAAAGCCAAATCCAACAAAGTTCACCCTTCCGAGATGTGAAGATTGATCAAACACGAACGACCCAGAAGCCAAAACCTCTCTGTCTCTCTGTCTCCTCAAAACCCAAAACCCGTTGAAAGAGTGTTCGACTTCAAGCTAATGAGCGTGGAGAAAGCAAAACGTCGTCGCTTAGTAACAAAAAGAAGCCCTAATTTAAACGACATCGTTTAAAACATCAAACCAAACAAAACAAGGAAAGCCCGTTAAGCGACGTCGTTTTTAATGTCTTCATAAGCATACTACACTATGCTATTGTATCAAATATGAGTTTTGATATGTTTGTAGCTGGAATATTCATGATTTAGTTACTATGGTTTGCTCAAGTAGACAAAATAAAAAGAGAACAGAATTGGAGGAGATGATTAACTGTTGCTTTATTTATAGTACAAGTACAACTATAACCGTATACGACTCTGTAATATATAATTACAGCCCAATCAAAGAATCATATCTTATAATCTCACTATTCTACTTCTCACGTATACCGTAAAAAACATGTAAAAAAAAATAACCTCAGTTGAAAGAAAATAACGAATATATATTTACTCCAAAAGATTTGAAAAAATGATCAGATTAAAATCCAACTAAAAGAATATCGCACGAACCACCATGAATCGTCTTCCTCACTAAAGCTCCGGTGATCGGGAAAAAATCGGCGTCTTCTGGATCTTCCGCGCCACCAACAATGTGAAATGACCAATCCCCTTCAAGGCTTAAGCATCGGATTGTTGGTGTTGTAGTTGTCTATCTGAGCACATACACTCCGGAACAGGATGTTTTGTAACATCTTTACCAGCTTTGCTCATTCTCAACTCCGGCTGTCCTAAAGATTCTCGGTGAAGATCTTTCACAATCCTGTTAAAATCCGATTCAGGAAGCGACGAATTCATGAAATAAGGAAGCATCTGTCTCTTATTAGGAGTGATGTATTTCTTGTGACCAGCGTAAGCTCTTTGCCCTTGTAACGCGTGTCCCATGTTTCCTCCGTGAGACGGTATGAAAACATCGCTCTTTTCGCAGACAATGTAGTCGATCGCAGCCATAACCGAAGCTTTCTTGGCAAATGGTTCGAGCTCCCCGGGTAAAGCAAGATCATGCTTGTTAAAGAACTGAGGGAATTCTTTGGTTAATGGCTCCAAAACCTCTTTTCCTCCTAGAGGCTCTCCTCCTGCCCAATAGATTCTCGCATCCTTTGGAGCTTCTAATGCTTTAAGCAGCCTGTGGAATCGCAATAAAACGTTAATATTACTGGAAACCAAAGAAACTGAATAGTCCAACCATAAGCAAAAGGAATTAGTTGGTATAATACCTTGTGACTTCTAGAGCAGTTAAAGGGCATAAACCGGCGAGTTTTCTCTCGTGATAAGTCATGTTTGATCTGCCGGTAAGAAGCTCAGGGTGACGTTCTCTTTCGCTGTTGACTATTTCATCGTATTCGGGAGTTAAACCGGGGAGACAACCAGTTCTGACCCAAACATCTTTCTCCATTCTTAGATGAAGTGAGAGATATTGTCCTTGGTTACGCATTCTTGAAGCTAGTTTGTTACCGAGTTCAAGAATCCTTGGAGAAAATCTCAGCGCTTGGAAGGCTACCTTGCATCGGAGTTTCTGAAGATCGGAGGGAAGGTCCTTAGAGAGTCTTGAATCGAGTCCACGGAGAAGTAAAACTCTTTCTCTGTTAATCTGCAGAAACAGAGGAAAGAACACTATTAGCTTAACACAGAAGACAAAGAACCAATCAAACAAACAAAACCAATCACAATGTTAGCTAAATTCTTGTAATCAATCGGATTGTTTGTAAGAAAATCTTACTCGCTTAAGGTAATGAGCACGAATCCATTGAGGAGAAGCATGAAGTGGAGTCCTCTTCTCTTCGACAGGTCTCGTCATTACATGAGTAGAAGGCAAAGAAGAAACTATATGGACATCATCCGCTAAAACATTCTTGAAATGCTCCAAATCGAATATATCCGCAAATTCACTAAAATTGCAACAAACAAACAAAAATAACACAGTTAGATCAACAATGTCACGCTTTTATTACTTTCTTCCTTCAGAAATTTCAGAGTTGAGTAACTTGAGTTTATTACCTTTCGTCTCCCCAAATGACATTAACTTGCAAAACAGGAACAACTAAAGAAGCTCCAAGGATCCTAGCGATCACAACAGCATCAACAATCTGATTCCTTTGCTGATTCATCCCACCAGAGACAACAACGAGTAGATACTTCCATCTGTTCTTCAAAATCGAATTGCTATCTTTTCTATACTGACTTGTAAATCCCAAACAGGGCTTAAACCCTAACCCATCAGGTTGTTTCCAGAAATCACCTTCCGTTAACAAAGTCTCGTTCTTTCCACCGTCTAATTGAATAATCTCATTCGAATTCGAATACCCAGAAGACGAATTCGATTTTGGAGCTAAACCCAGATGGGATTCAGCTCCTTGTTCTCCGTCGAAGCTTAATGGTTGATGAGTCGAACAAGGGTAACGTGAGAAAGGGATAGAGATTGGGTCAACGTTAAATCCAAGTTTCAACATACCAAAGAGTGAGACGAGGAAGAGAGTTAAGAACCAGATTCTAGGGTTTCTGTAAGAGAAGCTGAATCTGTTGGTGCTTCTAGATGATTTCTTGGGAGAAACAAGAAGAGATTGTAAAGATGAAGAAGATAAAGAGTTTATTATCTGAGACGGGACTGAGATGTATGAAACTTTCTTCTTGTTGCTGCTGCTGTTACTATTTTTCGATAACGCCATTTTTAGATGAAACGAAAGAAAAAAGACACAGTCTTTGAAGTAATCTTGTGGGAAGAAAGATTTGGGTTTTGAAAGAAAGTTCTGGGTTTTTTGAGAAATGGTAATGCTCGGTCACACAGCTACTACGGCGACGAATCAGGGAGAGACAAAAAGAAACGTGTGAGAGAGAAAGAGAGAAAGAGAGAGAGATGGGCGGCGGGAACGCGAAGTCTGATCAAAGTCTGCAACGCGTTCTTAAAGGAAGAAAGAGAGAAGATACCACATGGCAGTTTTTTTTTGAATTTGTTAAACTGTTTAGTTAATTAAAAATTTATTAATTTGTTTTGACTTTATATACTTAAGTGATTAGCAAGTGTGTAGGAAAAAAAAAACTGTGATTAAAAGGATTCTTTATGCGTTTTTTTCTGTGTTAATAATAAAGTTATTGGAAAATTTTGGTAGGTCCATCAATTTTTAAAAATTCATATAAATAATGAGCTATTCTGGATAAATTTAATAGGGTTATAATAGTATATCAAAATCTTTAGGAACACAAAAATAATATGTACTAAAAAAATGTGTTTTGTAAGTGGTTTTACAAGTGTCTATGAATTATAGGACAATGACCAATGTGAAATGATAATACAATCGTTTATTTTGTGAACCAAGAAATTTATAATCTTATGACGAATAAGGTGACAAATCACATCATTGTCCTATATTTTAATTATTTTAGTTAGTCGGTTATTCAAAAGTCCTTTATCTCAAGTTGACAAAATAAAGATTATTTAACACCAAATGAAATGTATATAAAAATTTGGATGTGTAATAGAATTGAACAAAATATATATGGAATTCAAAGTTACAACTTTGTTATCAATTTTATACTAAATACATATAATTTAAGTTTCAAATTTAAGTAGATTACTTGTCGAATAATTTTAATTATGATTTACATGATATGCGATAATAAGAAAAAGGAGAACCCCAAATTTAAAAATATGTCCGAGAAAGACCAATTTATTGATGTAAGATTTTTAAATTACATGAACCATAATTACGAATAGAAACACAAAAATGTGTATATCCTTTGCGTACACCAACAACGATGACAGTGTCTTGTTGTGATACGGCCAGCTGTTTATTTGCATCATTCGAAGAACAAAAGATAAATAAAGCTCACACGACAGCCTGTGAATACACTTCTCCTAATAAGGCCTATACCTAAACAATTAATTTAAATTTTAGTATATTACAATAATAAAAACATTTCTTTTGGCTCCTCGAATATACCCTAACGAAAATGATTGCTAGTAATTATCTAAGTTTGGTCAACAAGTTATTATCTATCTACAAGTGAGTTATAGCTTTTCACGTATAAGATGGAATTTTTCTTCACCTTAAGATGCAAAATATGGCACGAAAAAAATGGGATTATTTTGACATCTTACAAATAAAGTAAGCTAACTTGCTAGGACACATGTTATTAAGGTAATTTTCTTAGAAGTTGTTTCTTTTGTGTTGGATTACTTTACAAGTCATATCCAAACTCTTTATCTAAGTAGATGCCAGCTGGAATCCACTCGACACAACGGTATTCTCGTCCACGTCGGATCAACTAGACGTCTTAGCATCTGCCACGTGTCCATCTGCCCCACTCAATATTCTCTATTAACCAAAACATAGAGATTGATGCGAATTATTTTTATTGTGACTATAATAATATTCGTTAAAAAAAACAATTTAAAATGATATAGTCACATTAAAAATTGTTCAAGAGCATGTATCACAACTCTGAAGGATTGAATACTTTTCTTACGTTGAGTGGCAATTTAAAATGATATCAGAAGCACTTCAACTAGTTTTTTCAGCATCTCTAGGACTCGATATAATTTGTTTTTGTACGTAATCGATAACTATGTAATCAAATTATAGTTTGTATAAGATTTTCCAATTCTTTATTTATAAAGATTTCAAAATGCGACTGAATTGATGTCCTACCTCAATCACATTATGTTACAATCGACAAATTTTTACGCTACTAAACTTTTGAAAGCGGAACAAAATAAATATTAAAAAAATGACTAAATGTGGTTGTTGCTTTTGTACCGAATTACATCCCCAATTATTCTTTACATCATAAAGGCTTAAAAAGTGTGAGAGTTACAAAGAAAAACAAACGAGTCCAGAGTTTTTTTTTAATATTCTAAATTAGCAACTTGTGCACATCATAGGATGTAGAAGTTTGAAGAGTTCAAGGATACAATAGTATTATATTATGTATTTCGTGTGGACTTGAATATTCTGGTTTGGTTACTGAAAACGAAATTTAATTATTTATTACTTATTAGATGGCTTATCATCGTTGGGCCTTGCTAGATCTGTCTGTCCTCAGTGTCTGACCATCCATTTAACTATATGTAAAAATACTGAAATATTGTACATTTTCACTGCTGAAAAAATAATTAAGAGTATACATACATTAATGTATAAAGCCAATACCATACACACTTTGAGACGACCAAGTTAATAATAACAATTCATGCTTCTATACAATAATGAAAATCATTAAATTCCTACCCAATTAAACAAGCAAGTTGATGGAGTCATGGAGAAAGAGGATATAATTAATCTTATTATCTCATATTTGGTGGTAATGTAGTGTCAAAGTAGATAATACAACGATATACGAATTATAGTTTTTTTCTAAAAATTAGCCGTTTGGCCGCTCTGTTTAGGGTAAACGGCCGTCTAGTTGCTGATCAGAGAAGAATTGCAGCGATTTTTTATAAATCGGTAAGAATAATCTCTGAGCCGATTTTTCAGTCGTTTAGACGGTGCTTAATCCAATTTTTTTTTTTTAATCTAAAATTCAAAACGTCAACTTATGTTCGTAATTTGAATAAAAATCATAAATTTTGAGCTTAAAATCTTGTTTTTATGTGTTTAATGTAATTTTAAAAATAATATTATATAAATTCTTTAATTATAATGGATTAACATGTTTTTAAAACATTAAAAAACCTTAAAACTAGTCTTCAATTAAACTCCGTATAATCTCCAATTTTCTTGCTAGGCGTTAGGCGTACTCTCGTTGTCCGACTAGCGCCTAGCGATTTTTTGAACACTGACTATAGTTGATATTTTTCGGTTTATAAATAGAAAGTCTTCTTAAAACTTACAACAATTTATTTGAAAATATTTATTTTATTTTTAATTATATTTTAAGTACAAAGAAACATACTATAAAATAGATCTTAAAAAGACAAAATATTTATGGTTAATGAGTAAATAGGGTGCAATGACAATCTTAATCTGTATGGTATGATTATAATTCTTTTAGAAATCAAACATAAAAGTCGTAAAATTGAGCTACTACTTTCCCAAACGAATATAAATTTTGTATCATTTAATAATTAGATGTTAATAGGGTCTTATTGTAAAATTGAGATGCTCAAACTTTGATGATGGTTATATATATATATTTTGTTAATCAAACGATTTTATATCATTTAGCTCGTAGGTTAAAGGCAAATACAGTTTAATTCTACATGGTCTGCCACACCATTAGCTTCCCGAGATATAAAAATAAAAGAGATGATGGTTTTATGTAAAGAATTATTTTCGCGATATATCTGAAGTGAGTTTGTATAAATCACATTTTTATATTTCATGGTTGATTAGTCGTAGTTTGAGATATACAATAATACGAACTTCTAGTATATATAAGAACAATATAAATAAGGGAATAAAAATAGAACAACTAATAATAGGATCGATAATATTATTTTTTTGTTAGTATTTAGGTTGTGATGTGAGAGATGCAGACGAATTATGAGTTCATGCTTCTTCGTCCTTATCCAAATAAGATTATTCGAAGTTAATGAAAAAAAAAAAATTAGACGTACATAATTCATAGAATATTACGATTTTTTAATATTCGTTGGAATTTTAGGGAACCATCAAATTAGTGGAGTTTTAGAATGTCATCACGTTGCACCACTTCCTCGACTTACAACAAAATGAGAATCTTACCATAAGATTATAAAGCACAATAGCAATCGTTATAATGATTGATTAATCTCGATTTCTTGTGCTACTGTGTTATTAGATCTGCCCTCACGTTCTCCTTTTACCGTTTTCATATTTAATAAATACACACAGAGAATTTTTATATTTTTTTTGTGTAAATTAAAACCAAAGCATTAGTGCATAGTGTTATTTTTCCTGAGATTCTAAAAATCCGAGCCCCATAGAATTTATTTATTGGGCAGTATAAAATATTCTTGAAGTATTTATGGATGGACTTATTCTCAGTTAACGTTATACAAGAATAATAATATCAAGAACTTGCTCAATAATCTTAAGAATTTTATTATCCTTTTTTTACGGCAATGAAGTTGGACCTACGTGCATCAAAATATACGAAAACCAATATGGCATATTATATGTAATTTAGCTGGAATATTACCATATGGAATAATTAATGTAACGTTCATAAAATATGTATGTTTATCAAGTTGTAGACATACGCGGACATGTTATACATACGTGTACACAGATTGGTATGTTACGTATGTACCAAAATGAAATTCAATCCAAATTATTCGGTTTTATCGTTTACGTGTGAAAAACGTGATCGAAACAAAAACAATCGAAAGAAATTTTAAATATTTGTGAATCTAGAAAAAAATTACATGCATATGACTAACTACTATAAAACTTCTCTAAATTAATATTCGATAAATTATAATCACTATAAATTCATAATTTTTTTTTTTTGAGTTGGATCAGTGTAAAAAATGACACAATTCGATAAAATAATAAAATAATATTCATTTCGTTTCAAATTAGATGTCGTTTTAGATTTTAAATTTTGTTTTAGATTAGTTGTCGTTTTATATTTTCAATGCAGATTTTAAATAAAATTTTCAGTTTCATCCTTATTGTTTAATGTATTAACCAATGAAAAAAAGATATAAAATATTAATGAAGGACAAAAATAAAAATTTAGCTATTTTTTTAATATATGTGAAAAAACCTTAAACAACTTTTAATTTGAAACGGATGAAGTAATTTTTATGAAAATCCTATGTAAACATATGATACCATCAATATCATAAATTAATGATAATATAAACTATAAAAGTGTATATATGTAAATCCTTTATTTTTGGAAAATAACTTAAATTCGTTAATTGTTCCAAGAAAGAGAGATTTTTGTAATAAAAATTGAACTCATCAAACTAATGCTCCATATCATGTATGAGTCGAATGATGACTAGCTAAGCTAGTACAATGTCGTTGTCTCGAAAACATAATTGTATACCGGTTACAGAAAATTCCAGAGGTTTTAATTAGTTAGAGTACTCGAAACCCTAATTATTCAGCAATAAGGACGAAGCTATCTTAATCATACTAATTCTTTCATTTCTACATTCAATCGTCATTTGTAACAACTTTAATTAGCTTAACAACTCTTACTATCCATACTTAATATAATTGTTGTTCTTGATTTGGTGACAGTAGTTGGTGTACTTTTCTCAAACGATTTATATATATTTCATAAACGATTCAGTCATCTAATCCGTCTGCATACTGTTTATTATAAATAAATAAATAAATTTCAGAATAATCGACTTCGTTTTAGTGTAATTGAACCTAATTTTATACAATAGGGAAAAATGAAGAAAAACAAAGATTAGCAATGATGCAAAGAGATGTCGCTATTGGTTGGTACATCAACTTGGTTAAGAATTAATAGTTTCGTAAATAATTAATTGGATTTAGTTGTAATATAATTAAGTACATTGAGAACTATTAATTTCCCTTGGCTTGATGCGTTGAGGCACTTACGATGGAACATATCGATGACAACCAGGAGTTGAACCACCATTAAGACTTTATTTTTATGGTTAAACCTCTAATTGAGACTTTCTTATTAGAACAACCCATTTCCTAAATTTTATATTGGCCAAGATAATCATTAAGAAAAAGACAGTAGTTTCACAAGTTGTTTTGATATATGTACTTAGTACAATATTAAGATGGCTTATTAAGGCCACAAGCGGAATTATCATATCAATATCATTATTATGTATCTCGAAAACATATTGAGGTCTTCACGTAGTAATATTTGGGAAGATCAATAATGACCTCAAGGACATGTCTGTTTCTAGAAAACCGAAAAAATATTCATATATAGACATTAATGTTTAGGTTTTAACTAATATTCATATTCAGTAAATGATATGGGACCAATTGGAATACCACTACGGGCCATAAGAGATAAAATCAAATGGTATATAGAGAGATAACTTTAAAATTTATGGAGAAAGTGTAGTGCTGCTTGCTTATTGATAAAGATGGCGATTCATATTTATTACTACTGTATTAAATTTAACCCAATCTGTATGAGTAGGAGGATGATGTTAGGGTCTCTAATAGCAATTCAAATTCAACGCATTGCTGTTTCAACATCAAAATCTTAAATTACGTTATATCACTTTAAATCAAGATTTTGATGTTGATTATATTGAGTCTATTTACCTATAGGAATACATTGCTTGTTTATTTTGGCTGTACCTTTGTATAAGTACACTGATAATGAAGAAAAACATCTCGGCAACTAAAAAATTGAAATATATATTCGATAAAAATTATTAGAGTTAAGAGTAACAGTAAAGATTTATATGATGAAAAAGATATCTTATTCGTGTTAATCATGATTTTTTCTTACACTACAAACAAAAAAACTATAATGATGCAATAATAATGACTTTGATTTTCAAGTCTTGGTATATATATACACATTGCTTCAACTGGGTAAAATAATACCAGAGAGCATTATTTGCTTCAAATATTGCAATCATAGTTGAGAATGGAGATGTTTGTTTGCGTATGAAACACTAATGTACTTGCGTGTTTACTATTTGCTGTGGATTTGTGGAAATTTGCCACGTGACAATTTTAGATTCGCAGAACTTTTGGAGATGACACATGCTTAGTTTTGAGTTTTATGGACGTGACGACTGAAAAATGTTTAGTTAAAAATAATAAAAATAAAATAAAAGTGGAAAGGTACTTGGAACTTGAAAATCAAGTAAACACGATCTATAGGTAAACTAGAAAAGGGAAAACTATGTTTTTGTGCGCTCTTGGAATCATCACTCTAATGAACTAAATAATTGTGATAAGGCCTTCCACTAAACCCAAGATCCAAAGTTTCAATTCGATGGTAGAAAAGGATAATTAAATTTCAGTAATGATATCATAATGAAGAGACGTTGATGGTCCAAGTTTCAATGACCTCTTATAAAGGTGTGAAAACATGATGGGACCATCCTCATGTGAGAAAAACTGAGCGCTCTCTTCTCTTATCCCCATCGCAAGGTAAGGCGATCACTTTCTCATGTTTTGTATATTATACAAATAACATAGACATCTTTGGGTTATTGATGAGAGAATGATGGATTAATCAACTAGCCAAACACTTAAGTAGTGCATACTAATGTTCTAATCAATCCAACATAGTCAATTGAATCGTATTGCAGTTTTGCATTTGACTCGCTGTATTATGTTATGCATACTTAAATTTACACTACTTTATCGGTTGGACAAGGTCGAACCATTAAATAAACGGTATGATCTATATCCAGAATGATTATAAAGACTAAAATAATATTAATGGAAAAAATTAAAATCACATTTGTATGGTAATCCATCTAGGAGATTGAGTAGTTTGTCCGATTGAAGGTCAAAAAGATCCCCACAAGGTGCCTTGTTTAGTAGGCAAAAGTAATTAATGTAATAAACCAGTTTTATATAAGATGGACCAAACAGATAAAAGGTTTGGTCTTTTGGTCTCATTCACAATACGCCAATCATATGGGAACCAAAGACATTAACAGACGCCGATTGGCCAAACTTAGTGGCCAACCACATCATCATCGATCGTTTTCCAATTTTTTCTCCAGTTTTAATCTTGTTGTTAAAAGACGATTAAGCCCCTTGACTTGAATATACACAAGTAGGTCAATGCCGAAAATGTGAATTGATAAATTTTGGTTGTGTAAAATATTATATAAAATGTCATTGATTTAAATAATAAATTAGAAAAATTATTAAGGATAAATATGGAATAGAGAAATACTTATATTCATATATCCAAACAACCTCTACAATTAATTATCTACTATCCATATAACCAAACACAATTAATAGATTTTAATTTTAATTATAAAATCAAAAAAATCTATATAATGTTTCACAACTAATAATATAGATATTTAGAAGATTTGTTAAGATTTAAAATTATGATTCTTCTATCAGTTTTGTTTGATTTGTTTTGAATAATCATATACTCATTCTGTTTCTAAATGATGTATTTTTAGATTTTTCACACATATTAAGAAAAAATTTAATGTTTAATTATAACTACATTATTTTTTGTATTAAACAATTTCCCATAATTCTAAACCAATAGTAATTTAATAAATTTAAAATTTGCAATCAATATTTTTTGAAGTTTATTATTTTTTGTTACTTTTTATTTAAAAATACATTAAAAACCTAAAAAATACATATTTTTCAAACAAAAAAATTTCTAGAAAATACATTATTAAGAAACAGAGGGAGTAATACATAGAATTAACAAAATTTTAGACTTTTTTTTTGCATTTGTTGTGATTTGAATTTTTAAAAAGGAACATGTATTACATAAGCAATGAAGAAAACAAGTGTGTGTTCAACGTCTCACATCGGCTAAAATTTTTAGACAATGGTCAAATTCATATTATAAATAAGACTAAAATGAATCTAAATCCGAATGAAACTTAACTTAACAGGTATTCAAGTTTTAAAGTTTTTATCCGATTTAATTCAGTTTTTAGTTGAACAGTTTAATTATACCGGATATAATAAATTTTAAATTTTTAAAAAATTTTAAATATTATAATTGATATATTTAAACTTTATAAAATATTTAAAATATTATAAATATTTAAACTTATAAAAACTTTAAAATATTAGGTACGGGTTATATGACGGGATGAGTTTGGATTGACATATATATAAATTTAAAATATCGTTAATCCGATGGTATAACACCGATTAAATCTTTATTTATTATTTTTTAACATTATTAATAGTAAAATATATTAGATATATCAAATTAAGTTAATTCAATTATAATGGTATGATAAAAGTTGATTTATTTAAATCATAGTTTAAACAACATAAAAGGAGAAAAAAGTAAAAAAAAAAAAAAACAAATGGTGTCCCCAAATTTGATGGCTCACATGAAGAAGTCTCACATATGGGTTCATGGCCCATTTAAAGCCGACGACAATGTCTTATCCATCATTATTACTAGACTAGGAACCTGGACTCTGTCTGTCGATTAATTTTGTTATCTTATTATCTTAATTTCTAAGGTTTTTGTTAGTTTTTGTTTGTTTGTCATATTTTTTTTTTTGATAACCTTGTTTGTCGTATATTACATAGATCTTATCATATTGCAAAAAACAACTCATTTAAATCAAACTAAGATTTTGTTTCAGCTCAGTTTGAATCGAATAAATCCATCCGGAGGAAAACATATTGTTCATTTTAATCTTAATTTACTAAAAAAAATACATTACTTAGTCAAATTATCATTATTAGTAGCTTAAGAGACACGAAGAACGCTTTGTGCAACATATGGAGAGGACGTTCGATGCATTTTCAAATGTATTACCAGCCCTTAGTTCCGTATTAGACAAAGACTACGAAAAAATGTCAAAATTTTCTTAGCTTTTGAAACATAAAATATGCTTAAAGAAAATTCGTTTATGTAATTTTATTTTCATAAGGAAAGAAGATAAGAGAAGAGAGTAAGAAAAAAAAAGATGGGAACAAGAAGAATGGAGGTGTAGTAGAGAGGGAACAAACACTAGAATTATGGCATGTGACCTTTGTCTTCTCTATACTCTTCCCATGTGCTTTCTTTATTGCATTGTATTAGTCGTAGTGCTCCTTTTATTTTGCTACAGAGTTTATAATAATTCCAATTTTTTAATCCTGATCTAAATCAGTTCGTTTAAAGCTAAATGACCGTTGTCAAAAATAAAATAAAATATTCATATATGCTAATTTCTGTCATTCTGTGTGAAGTAATATCATATTTTACTATTATACATGTATCAAAATCGACCTATCAATCAACTGACATATATTAGGCGACTTTCGAATTTGTTTAATGATTTATTTTTATCTAATAATGGCATATAATTTAATGGTTTTTGTGCTAATGATATCATTGTATCACCACCTAAATAAATCTGCATAACTCGTGTTATAAAATACCTCTTTTTTACCTGTTTTGCTTCGTAAGATAAATACAAGTTCCAAAGAACAGCAATGCAAATGAGTGAAATGACTGTAGTTGACCGGGTATCTTCGTAATGGGCTTCAAGATTCTATAAATAGGCCCAATTATGTCCATGTTTAATATAGAAGCCCATTTGTTTGTTTTTCTTCTTTTCAAACTGGTAGCTGGTTTCTTGATTCTACATTTCTACCAATCCCCAACATATTAACTTCTCAAGCCAACTATTGATTACAAAGGTAAACCTTTTAGTGATCACACGACATAGATCAAATTCTTTCTAAAAATTGTATCAATACAAATTCGGCAATTTTTGGAAATCTTATTTTAATTTGGTTCTTGAAAATACATATTTTAGACAGGAGAAAAACTCATCTCCTTCGACAAAAAAACAAAAAACCTATGATTAACATAGTAAGCACATGGCCGTGTAAGCCTTATTACATTATATTTTACTAGCTTCAAAATTCTGAAATCTTAACCCTTTTCACTATCGATTTTTCCATCATGTCTTCATTTTTTTTCTTCAAAAACTCCTTGAACCACATTGCTGACATTTTCGGATATCGCTTCAGCCCATCTTCATAATCTATATAGAACAATCCATATCGTAATTCATACCCGCAGTTCCATTCGCAATTATCCAACAATGACCATGCAAAATATCCATCTACTTGGACCCCATCCTCGCTACAAAAATATTTTATTTTTCGATTAAGATTTGTATTTAAATCTTGTTGAATCAATAAAAATAATTATTTTCTTTGGTTTATGAAAAAAAAAAAATAACAACTGAGCTTACTATATGGCTTGATGAAGGTTGCTAATATGTTTCTTGTGATAATCTGTCCTCTTCATATCCATCAACTCAGAGATCTTTGATTTCTTTTCGTATGCATCACAATGTCCTAATCACATAAGTTTAGCAATTATTTAAGTACTATTTGTGAGAACATTTATATAACAGGATCAAGTTAGACCATATCAATCGAGTTTATACTTTACCATTTTCGGTGATTATAAATTTAGGGTTTCCATATTTATTTTTGGCATAATTTAAAATTTTTCGTAGTCCTTGTGGATACATCAAGTTCCATTCCACTCCACCCTAGAAACGCGAAAAAAAAAAGAAGAAGTAAATTTAAATAAATTAGTAAAGTAAAAATTATAAGTTAAAAGAAGTTTGACGTTATTTCAAATCTACCTGTGCACCAATGAACTTGCCCGCCTTATTTTGTTCTGTTTTAACAAATATAAGAAAATACAAAAGCTTGTGAGTGAAGCAGACCTTAAGACTAATTATGCAAATAATACTACAATTAAGTTTTGGTAATTATTTTGATTTGACTTTCTTACTTTTCCATTCAACATGTTGGTCAGATCTCCAAGAGGGTTTTTCGGGATCAACGTCAGCAACATTTTTGGCGTAAACAGAGCTGTAATAATTTATTCCAATAAAGTCAAAAGATCCTTTTAATTTTCTTGATTGGCTCTCGGTAAAAGACGGTAATCTTTTCCCCACTATTTTCTTCATCACTTCCGGGTAATCTCCGTATACCGTAGGATTCATGTGCCTGTAACAAAAAACATTATTTTTTCTAAGACGTGAAATCCACTCAAAAATATACTCTAAACTATATAATATAAATTTGTAATAATGATTATGAGTTCCTCGACCGTACGCACCATCCAAACATAAACTCCATAGCTCGCTCGGCTGCTTCAACATCTTCGACACAAGTTAAATCATAGAGCTCGTACCACAACGGACAATGCGCCATACCGATCTTACCATCTTTACACTGAACATAAAATATGCATACCAAATTAATATAAAAGAATACTAAATATTAATAGTTTAATACTATCATGCCGATGAACTAGTCCAAATTTCGATTCAAAATATTTATAACATTTTGCACGAATTAATTTTTTAGTCCATCATTTCTTCAGTTAAGAAAATTGAAAAGATTAGTGATATATACATTGTGGGAGTTCCTGAAGGCTTCCACGGCTTCGGCATGAGCCAGAAGTAGGTTGTGACTAACAATATAAACCTCGTGACCGGATTTTCCTGTGTCGGCTGAATCGTTCATATACTTTGAGGCACGTCCTGGTGCCTTTCTTCCCGCATCGTAGCCACCTACACTATAGACCCATGGCTCGTTTATCGTCAACCATAGCTTCACGCGGTCTCCAAATTCCTCAAAGCATATGCTCGCAAAATCTCGGAAATCCACTCTACATAATATAGATATACATATAGAGATATTTAGCTAAGCTTCAGCTTGAACCACAATTATGGAGATATTTAAAATTTAGCGTACGCAATCTTTTCGCTTAGAAAGCCTCCATATTCTTCTTCTAGAGCTTGAGGAGTATCCCAATGAAACAAAGTCGCGAGAGGTGTGATTCCTGTTAATGTTTTAAGAAGCCAGAAGATTAGAAAAACTAGATTTAACCGATTTTATGATTCGACTAAATTTTATATGAGTTAGCGATGATATATCTACCGTTGGCTACTAGTTCGTCAATGAGCTCATTGTAGAATTTGATTCCATCCTTGTTCACTCCCTTGCTTAGTTTGCCATCTTGTAATTTAGAATATGAGAAAACGTTTAGATATATACATATTTGATGTTTTCCATTAATCATCAGAATTAATGAAGAGATTACACAAATGTTGTCTCTGTTTTGTGAATTTGCTTACGAGGTAATATCCGGACCCAGGAGATGGAGAATCTAAAAGCATCCATGTTTATATACTTCATTCTTTGAATATCCTCCTGTCACACATATAGAAAACAGAGTTTATTAAATTACTTTATCTTAGATGATGGCTATCGAATTATCTATTTTTACCTACCTTGTAACGATGATAGAAATCGACTGTCTCGTCCGCGTTAGAGCGACAATTTCTTTCTGTAATACAAAAATCAAATTATGTTTGATAGATTGTTGAAGATTGATGCGTCAATATAATTATCAGTTACAGGGATATGGAATATATATACAAAACCTGGATATTTTCGAGCATAATTATCCCATATACTTTCTCCCCGGGATCCTTCATTCACAGCTCCTTCATACTTATATCACCAAAAACAATTTTGCAAAAAAGTGAGTCGATCGATGTGGACCATGCTCACATTCAGATTTTTATGTAGGTATGCAAGTGATGCATTCGCACATAAATCGAAGTTCTTTTTCTTTTATTATTATATTAAAATATTATATTTTCTTACAATATTGGACTTATAATTTTTATTATTATTTTGCATCGAAACTTTATTTAATTTGAGACGGTTCTACACATAATACATAGAATATATGTCGCAGATTGGCATGGTCGTATACTATGTGTACTTACTTGATAAGCCGATGATGCAGTTCCAAACAGGAATCCTTGAGGGAAATCAGCTCGCCCTAACGATTCCTTTTTGTCACAGCTCTTCTTTCCTCTGTTAAAATTGGTATAAACACACACTGTTAACTTGAAGTAAAAAAGAAACACACACACACACACACACTATTAGGGTGCAAATGCATGGTTGCCTCAAATTATTAAGTTGAAAGAATTGAATGAGCATTGATTTCATTTTTTACCATTTGAGATGAATAATTGAAAAACTTATTCAACTCTACTATTTCGCAGATGAAAAGTTGAATGATGTTCAACTCTTTTCTTTTCAATTTAATTTTGTCCAATCATTCATCTACATACAACATACAAAAGCAAGCGTAGATATAAACAGAAGATTTTTTTTTAGAATATTCACTTACAGTGTCATTGTTTACAGAAGAAGATCTCTCGAGAAAAATGGGTTTTGAGTTAAAGCTGATCTGTTTGATTTGGAGAAGCTAGCCCTTTAAATCTGCATACACACATACACATATTATATATAATACGTTGTAATACTTGATTACTATATTATTTTTGTTGGTTTGGTATCTTAAGTCATGTTCAGCTTATGAACATAATTAAATCCTAAGATGTCGAAAAGATAAAATAAATAGTAATATACCAATTTTTGAAGATCTTAGTAGTGGAAAAGGTTATGTGATACGGGATGCTATTTATAGACATCGGAGGTAGAAGAAGAAAATTAGAAAAAGCAAATGTGTAGCATGCATTGTTTTTCTTTTCAACGTCAACGTTACTATGCATTGTTTTTGTGAGCCTAATTGTTCACGCAGCCTATATGAAGCTAATTAGAAGTTAGAACTACTAATTAGGTTGTGCCACTATTTTTTTAATAATATATAGTTTATAGGATAAAAATTTATTTAACAATATAAAATATATATATATTTTTTTTGTGTGTGATAGAGTTGTGTATATTTTATGCAAAATTTGTTTGAAATTTTATATCCACTCGGAGAACTGTTCCTATTCATGAAACTGCTTTGCAACCGTTACTGAATTCTTTTAGTGATTTATTCACATAACCATCTGTACTTCCACTTTTTCGAGAAGGTTTTGATCATCAGATTCCCCTTGTTGCTGATTAGTTAGAATAGAAATCAATGTTACACCTAAAATTAAATTATATAATGAAATTATATTAGATATTGTAAATTTTTAATATGTATGCAAAGTTTAGATCACCTAGCTAGTTTTATGAGAAACGGATGATGTATTAATTATGTAGTTGAGAATATTATTTTATCTATGTAAATATTAATCATGCATGTGGTTAATTACTATCATTTTTTTGAGTACTAATAATAAGCAGTGTTCAAGAAAGCGTTCTAGGCGGCCGCTTAGGCGCCGCCTAGGCGCTAGACTCTCCTGAACCGTGGCGATTACTTTTTAATCCGCCTAGAAAATCAAAATATTATAATAATAAATTAATATAATATTTATTATTTATAAATTATAATAATTCATATATTATATCATAAAATCCTATGATCATAAATTAATATGAATTTTGTTAGTGTTATTGTTTATAAATTATGATATTTCATATATTTTGTTATATATATTCGATATATTGTTTTATTTTATAAACGCTTAGGCCGCTTAACTAAAAATCTAGGTTTCCGATTAGGCGGTCTAGGCACTAGGCGTTGGGACACCGCCCGCTTAGCGCCTAGCGCTTTCTTGAACACTGATAATAAGCATTTTAAAAATATCTAAGTCTCATTTATATAAGATTAGTTGGTAAAATGGATACTTTTCCGGAATTTATTAAGTGGAATAAAAAAATCAAATTTGAGAAGATTGCCGATTTATATATATTTTTAGAGTTTTTCTTAATAATCTTAAATAAAATCATACAATTTGATTCGGTAATTGGTTTGTGATAAGTTATATATTTTTCCTACGAAAATAACTAAGATAGTATCTGATATTTTTTCGATTCTATTAATTTTTTTTTTGACCGTCCGATTCTCGTAAGTGAAAAGATTTATAACACTAGAGTAAAATGTTTTATGTAATCCAAAATATATATTTATATATATATATAAAATAAATATTTTTTTTGATAAGAAATTTTATCTTTAGATATTGCTAGAATATTTTCACGATTTAGATTTAGATATTTGATATAAGGATAGAACCTAGGAATTTTATAAATGATTGTTTTTCAATTAAAATGTTGTAGGTAGAATATTTTAGGGAATATGATTATAATAACAACTTTTTTGTACTAGTCAAAACTCTAAAATGATCCAAACGATACTTTTCTTCCTGCCGGAATTAAAAATCAGTACGACGGATTCGAATTGGGTTTAAGTCATATATATGTCATATGTGGCTCGCCTCTAGTTTTAATAATCAAATGCTTATTGGTAATCATTCTCGCAATATAATTTTTACCGTTATGTTTGTTAAAACTTATTGAACTTTGATCTATTTGTTTTTTCTAATTCTTAATATGTTATTCAAAATGTAAATTCTCACATTAGTTTTGCTAATGGAACCACCACTTCATCTATCGAAATCGAGGAAAGATTTTTTATGGTCTTGTTCATCTTAAATTTTCTGTAGAGATCACCATAAAGTTAGATTTCGTAGGCAACTTAAATCAAGTTAATTAGACGATTAGATAAAAAGTTATTGCATTAAATTTCAAATCGTTCACAAAAGACGCATCTGAAGTGACACATTTTAGTATTGTCGTTTGATATAATTGAATACAAAAGCTCAGTTATTTGACCGTTACACCACGAAATTTTAGAATGATGTGGTTTTGTAAACAAAGCCAAGTATACGTAGAATGTTTTAATTAAAAATTAAAAGCTTTACAAAGATCAGATTAAAACTAATAAATTCAAGGAAATATGCACAAAATAACCAAATTTTAGAAGAAAATTAGGAGAATGACCAAATATGTAACTCCGCTATGTATCTATTGCCGCCACTGATGCAGTTACCACCACCACGACCTCTTTCACCACCAGTTCAATTGAGAACTCCACCATCGATGATATTAACATTATCACCATCGTCCTTTCCTCTTTTTCAATATCTCTTCTTATCTTCTAATCAAATTCTATGCCGTCAATCTCTTTCTCGAGATAAATCTATGCCGACAATCTCTCTGCATATTTCTGGATTTTTTCTCCCTCCAACAGCTACAAATTTTTATTTTTATTTCGTTGGATCTCAATCTCTTTTAAAATCTCTGTCGTTATTTGCTTATGGAAGACGCAGTTTTTTTGTATTTATTAAGATCACATGTGTTGTTTTTTTAAAAACATGATTTTAATGTTAAAAACACATTGTTTCTCCAGATGACTTTGTCTTTTCTTTGAGTATGACATGATATTTTTATCAAATGATATGTGGTTTTCACAAATTACAATATGCTGCTGCATCTTTGTTTTACATTTGAAGACAATTTTGATTTTTCCTTTTTGAAAAACGTTAGTTTCTTACATTTTCTCTTTATAATTTTTTTTGAGTCAAATGTTACTTAATAATATAACCTTCAATACAATATCGAGCTTCCATTTTTGTAAGGAAGCTTTTTAGGTTTTCAAAGAATGTCCACGTGCTTGGACTTGTCTTGCTCTACCATGTCTTATTAACTTTTCATCGTTTAAAGGACACAATTAATATTAAAAAAATTAAAGAAATAAAAAGTTGGATTCTACTAACTACTAAGTACGATTAAAAAGACTTTTCTTTGTCGCTATAATCAAAATAAAACAGCAAATAGAGTCAATTAGTCATGTTGAAAAATCAATTACCCACTCTGAAGCCAACGACGCTACATAAAAATCTTCCCCAATCATAAAAATCCAAAATATGATCCAGGCATCCAGCTCAGATTTCTTTGTATATATATACGCAGATTTTTGTAATATTCCAATTCTAACATGTAGACCATTATAAATTTTAGCCCACCATCACGAGACTATCCTATTTTTGTTTTATCGTGAAAATATCCAAGTATATTTAGGCCCAAATAAAGCAAAGTACTAAACGACAAAGGTTGTTGTGTTTTGCATCATATCTATAAGCGTATGTAACTCCCTCTTCGGGAAGCCTCAAGAGAATCTCGAGCAAATATGAGAACCCTAAGCTAATATAAGCTTTCGTGAACTAGAGATCACCACCGTGTTGTTGTTTCAAAGCCACCGTTGTTGGAGGTTAGAGCTCACCATCATCATTGTTGCTGTCAAGTTATTGCCGCCATTGTTGTTGTTTTCGTCCTCGTCGTGTAGTTGTATATGAACAGATCTGAGAATTGTTGAGAAGGAGAGATCGTTGTCGTTCATCACCACCACAGCCACCTCTTACCTGAGTTGAAACCTTGAGTCACCGGACGTCAGTCACTGTCATCGGATGTCAGCCGCTGTCACCGGAGCAGTCGCAGTCCATCGGCGAAGCCGTTAAGGGTAAGGAAACCTTAGATCTATTATGTAACGTGCACATGATGTTTCTGGCGTTTTCTTATGATATGTTGTGTTGAGCCATGAGGATGTAACCACTGTGAGCTTGAACCGTCGAGTCGAGCCATCGAGAAAAGTTACAGAGAGAGACTAAGACCGTTGTTGAATCGGATTTCCGTTGTGCTAGCTTTAAACCGTAGTTATCGACTTTGCAAAGGTTAGGGCTACACCGCAAACTTCTGTACTTTGTTCGAGGATTCTAGTTACGGATAGTTTAGTAACTAAATGTGATATGTTTCAATGATCGATTCTAGCTAGTTTGCTTGTTTAAATTGGACATAAGGATATAAATGATTCAACTCAATTGTTTGTTCATACTGTTTATGTTAAGTGTTTGTTACATATACATATATATATATATATATGGTTATATAGTTATATGGTAGCGAGAGTACAGAGACGGACTTCTGTATCGCATCGCATCGCATTGTGTGAGGGATGGGTGAGGGCAATCCGTGTCGATTTGATGCCCTGCACCCTAAGATCGATAAGCGTCCCCTGGGTGGTGAGATTGGGCACTATCCTATAGTTGACCTCGTTGGAGGGTGAGATTGGGCACTATCCCATAGTTTACCTCAAGGGTGAGGGTGTGATTGGGCACTATCCCATACTAGGACAATTGTGTGTTGGTTAAGCACTGTAGGTGCTGTGTTTGTTCATGTTTGGTTCTATACTGTTTTGTAGTTAGTTTCTTAGACTGAGACAGTGACATGCGGATTTAGCATCCCATACCTCACTGAGTGACT
Source organism: Turritis glabra (assembly GCA_900406565.1). Taxonomy (NCBI): domain Eukaryota; kingdom Viridiplantae; phylum Streptophyta; class Magnoliopsida; order Brassicales; family Brassicaceae; genus Turritis; species Turritis glabra. The sequence continues at coordinate 803,297 of OVBN01000025.1, forward strand.
CTCCTGTTGCTCACCCCTCTTTTTTTCCCCTTTCTGGTGAGCCTGGCGAGTAGTTTATAACTTGACATGTCGGGTGTCGTTTTGGGTTTGATAAGACGTTTTCTGTAATTCTGTTTTATTTTAATTAAACAGTTGTGTTATAGATTTATGGATTTTATTGGGATTTATTGGTTTGATATTTAATAAAGTGAAATTTTAATTATTGGAGTTATTGTGGTAAAAGTTATTTATGGTAACACGCCATTTCCGTGAGAGAGTGAGACGGGTGTTACACGTGGCACGCTGTTCCCGAGAGAGGGTGAGACGGATGTTACAATTTGGTATCAGAGCCAGGTTTAATCGACCCGGTTCTGACCCGGAGGCAGTTAAGAGTTGGAAATATTTATGATCCTGATTTGTTTTAAAGTTGTTTTGCGGGATGAGAAAATTTCAAAATAAATGACACCCTTTTCTGTTGAGTATTAGTGTGTTGTTGGTTAGCGTAGGTAACCGAGTTGTTTCCTTTCAGATGAGAACTACCTGTTCTCAGAGTGCCAGAGTTTTGGGCATGCCTGTTTTGCGTGAGCAGGCAGATGAGAGAGTCCACGCCGGGGGCAGCCAAGCTGGGGGTTACCGACCCGCTGTTCAGAATGTGGGTAAAGATGCGATTAGACAGATTACTCAGGAGGCAGCAAGGCAGGTTGCTCATGATGCCATGCGGCAGGTTGTTCAGGAAGTAGCACAGGTAGCTGCGCAGGAAGCTGTTCGAGTTGCAGCTCAGGAGCTGGCCCATCATATTGGTCTTCAGGCACAGCAGCAGGCACAACCAGCATTTGTGCAGGGGGCAGAGCAGGCCGCAAGTCATACAGAGTTATTGGAAGAGTTGAGGATGTACAGTGAGAGACTCAGGGGTTAGTTGGGTGGAGAGCAGGCTGCTGAGGGTATGCGTCGTGATATTCGCGAGCCAGTTGATCGTGAGCGATTCCCGCCACAACCACCTGCCAGTATCAGAGAGGGTCCCACATACTGGGAATTGATGAGGCAGATGAAGGATATAGGACTGGATCAGTTTCGAGGGGTTCTGGATGCCACCACTGCTGATAATTGGAGGAGACATCTTGGGCGCAACCTTGATTACATGAGGTGCCCAGCCGAATATCGTCTAGATTTGGCTACCCATTATTTGAGAGATGATGCCCTAGCCTGGTGGGATGCAGTTGTTGAGGGGGCACGTGGACGATATGAGCTGACCTATGATGACTTCAAGAGAGAGTTCACCAGGAAGTATTTTCCTCGAGAGGCCATGGACGAGAAGGAAAATGCATTTCAGGATCTTCGTCAGGGTATGATGACTGTCAGAGAGTATGAGTTAGAGTTCAGTCGTCTACGCAGGATCTTTGGACAATATATGGAAGAGTTGAAGCTCATCAGGAGGTTTATGAAGGGGTTGCGGGTAGAGATTCGCAACCGCTGTGCTGTGAGAGACTATCATAGCATGTTGGAGCTGGTAGAGAAAGCTGTCATTCAGGAGATGGGTCTCGCAGAAGGACAGAAGCTCAACAGGGTGATGCAGCAACGGTTCGAAAAGGCTCGGGAGACACAAAGGAGGACAGTAGGTCAGTCATGACCATCGCGTTGTTTCCGCTGTAACCGCCACCATTTTGGGGAGTGCGCCAAGTGTCTCTCATGTAGACAGAATGGATATTTGGCGAAGGACTGTCGAGGTAAGGCAGTGGTTGTACCAGTTGTCATGCAGATCGCAACACCAGCACCACCAGCAGTTGGACCTAGCTAGGGTCTGCTACAATTGTGGTCAGCATGATCATTGCTCTAGAGAGTGTTCCAAGAGGATGGGAGAGGTACTTCCGCCACCGCCACCCATGCGTCAAGCCATCGCTCCACGAATGTTTACTGTGAGAGATTACAAGAAAGCGGAACCGATAATCTGTATGTATTTTAATTTTGCACCTGTTATTATTCTGTAGTTAGTCTTCTGTGAAGTTCGCTCTTATTTTAGCAACTCGTATAAAATCGGATGTTGTTGGGGGTAGGGCAGCGTATACGCTGTTTGATTCAGGAGCTTCGCATAGCTTCGTGTGTTCGGGTTAGGTCAAGTGTTGACCATTTCAGAGAGTGTTCGAGCCAAAAGTATATTGATGTGATTGTGAGGTTTCATGGGTGTCTGTCAGTTTAGTGTCTGATCGCGACACGAAGTTCACATCTACTTTCTGGCGAGCCTTACAAAAGGCATTGGGGACCAAGGTTCATTTGAGTACAGCTTATCACCCGTAGACAGATGGTCAGTTAGAGAAGACTATTCAGACTTTGGAAGATATGTTCTGGGCTTGTGTGTTGGATTGGGAAGGAAACTTGGGAAAGTATTTCCCACTCGCAGAGTTCTCCTACAGCAACAGTTATCATACGAGCATCGGGATGGCACCATATGAGACCCTTTATGGTAGACTGTGTCGTACCCCACTTTGTTGGACATAAGTAGAGGAGTACCAAGACATAGAACCTGCAATGATTCAAGAGGCGGCAGAGCAAGTTAAATTGCTCAAGAGTCGGTTAAAGAAAGCACATGACCGTCAGAAAAGTTATGCAGAAAAGCGCAGAAAAGATTTAGAGTTCGAGATGGGCGACTTAGTATACCTGAAGATGAGAACATTTCAGGGAGGTGCTAAGACTCGAAAGCTAAAGAAGCTCAAGCCAAGGTACATGGGGCCATACCATATTGTTGAGCGGATCGGAGCAGTAGCCTATCATTTGGGTTTATCGGCAGAGTTATCAGACTTCCATGATGTGTTTCATGTGTCAGTTTTGAGAAAGATTGTCAGAGAGGCAGAGCTTATTTTACAGCATCCGTCAAGTGATATTCGCAAGAATCTGTCTGTGTCGAGTCTACCAGTTGAGGTTTTAGAGCGTAAAAAGAAGGACGTACAGGGAAAGATGGTTGTAAAGGTCAGATTTCGTTGGGAGAGAGACGGGATCTAGGAGGAGACCTGGGAGCCCGAAGTTGAGATGAGATTAGATTACCCATAACTTTTTAAAGAAGGAAACGGGCAGTCGAGTTGGAATCTGAATTCGGGGACGAATTCCTTATTAGTGGGAAAGAATTGTAACATCCCAATTCTAACATGTGGACCATTATAAATTTCAGCCCACCATCACGAGACTACCCTATTTTTGTTTTGTCGTGAAAATATCCAAGTATATTTAGGCCCAAGTGAAGCAAAGTACTAAACAACAAGGGTTGTTGTGTTTTGCATCATATATATAAGCGTATGTAACTCCCTCTTCGTGGAAGCCTCAAGAGAATCTCGAGCAAATATGAGAACCCTAAGCTAAATCAAGCTTTCGTGAAATAGTGATCACCACCGTGTTGTTGTTTCAAAGCCACCGTTGTTGGAGGTTGGAGCTCACCATCATCATTGTCGCTGTCAAGTTATTGCCACCATTGTTGTTGTTTTCGTCCTCGTCGTGTAGTTGTATATGAACAGATCTGAGAATTGTTGAGAAGGAGAGATCGTTGTCGTTCATCACCACCACAGCCACCTCTTACCTGAGTTGAAACCTTGAGTCACCGGACGTCAGTCACTGTCATCGGATGTCAGCCGCTGTCACCGGAGCAGTCGCAGTCCATCGGCGAAGCCGTTAAGGGTAAGGAAACCTTAGATCTATTATGTAGCGTGCACATGATGTTTCTGGCGTTGTCTTATGATATGTTGTGTTGAGCCATGAGGATGTAACCACTGTGAGCTTGAACCGTCGAGTCGAGCCATCGAGAAAAGTTACAGAGAGAGACTAAGACCGTTGTTGAATCGGGTTTCCGCTGTGCTAGCTTTAAACCGCAGTTATCAACTTTGCAAAGGTGAGGGCTATCCCGCAAACTTCTGTACTTTGTTCGAAGATTCTAGTTACGGATAGTTTAGTAACTAAATGTGATATGTTTCAATGATCGAGTCTAGCTAGTTTGCTTGTTTAAATTGGACATAGGGATATAGATGATTCAACCCAATTGTTTGTTCATACTGTTTATGTTAAGTGTTTGTTACATATATGTATATATGGTTATATAGTTATATGGTAGCGAGAGTACAGAGACGGACTTCTGTATCGCGTCGCATTGTGTGAGGGATGGATGAGGGCAATCCGAGTCGATCTGTTGCCTTGCACCCTAAGATCGATAAGCGTCCCCTGGGCGGTGATATTGGGCATTATCCCATAGTTTACCTCAAGGGTGAGGGTGTGATTGGGCACTATCCCATACTAGGACAATTGTCTGTTGGTTAAGCACTGTAGGTGCTGTGTTTGTTCATGTTTGGTTCTATATTGTTTTGTGGTTAGTTTCTTAGACTAAGGCAGTGACATACGGATTTAGCATCCCATACCTCACTGAGTGACTCTCCTGTTGTTCACCCCTCTTTCTTCCCCTTTCAGGTGAGCATGGCGAGTAGTTTATGACTTGACATGTCAGGTGTCGTTTTGGATTTGATAAGACGTTTTCTGTAATTCTGCTTTATTTTAATTAAACAGTTGTGTTATGGATTTATGGATTTTATTGGGATTTATCGGTTTAGTATTTAATAAAGTGGAATTTTAATTATTGGAGTTATTGTAGTAAAAATTATTAATGGTAATACGCTGTTTCCGTGAGAGAGTTAGACGGGTGTTACACGTGGCACGCCGTTTCCGAGAAAAAGTGAGACGGATGTTACAATTTTGTTGACAAACAAATTTTTTTTTATATATATATGCATATTTTATTAACTCTTATTGATGACCCAAGTTTTATTTAAGCCTAATTACTCACTGGCTATGGAACCATCTCTTTCTATTTTGAAAGAACACAAAAAAATTGATGAGCTATTGTATATGTAATTTATGATTTTTTCTTTCTTTTCAATTTCATACTGTTTTCCCTTTATTATTTGTCATGAACGAGTAGTTATAATTTTGGATCATAGGTTAACCTAAGATTTCCATGATTTGTTATTTCGAATTTTTGAATTTCGTTTTACAAAGGAATTGATCTAAATTTTTAAAATATTGCATAACCACAACAAATTTTGTAGTGTCAAAAATAATATTCTTTGGATTAATTGTCCAAAACATTAATATTATTTGGATCAGCTTGTTCAAATCTCAAGGTAAAGTCATATACGGTAACGGATTGAGAATATATCTCTTCAAATTAATGTAATGTAGTTTATCAATGAATTCATATCTCTTTATCATAATATAATATCGTGATCCCACTAATAATACTCATAGAGAATTAACCCAATATATTTAAGCCAAAAAGCTAACTAAAGTTAATTAATTTGTCAAAAATGTTTCACCTTTTTATTTCCTTTTCGGCGGCAACAAACGTTACAATACCGGTAAAAGTCATAAAATTGTTACTTAGGGAAGCTATTTGTGAGTCTAATTTGCCTCCATTATCTCTTAAAAATATTCTCTAATTTTAACAATAAATACTGTGCATCATTTCAATTTAAATCCTACTTTGATTCTAGAATACATTTTAAGAAAAAGCGGAAAACATATAATAAGCTTGTCCAAGTCTTACTTTATCAAACTTTTGAAAATCTATTTTGTATAAACTAGTAACTTTATAAAAACATGAAATACATAAATTATAGAAGTTAATTAAAAATATAAATATACAATATCATTTTCTGTATCGATCCAAGTATTCAAGTTTTTCGACTTTGAATATAAATTTTCTTTGCCGCCTAAATTTTATTTAATTTTTTGCATCTGATTACCTGAATAAAAGAGAAACTCACAGTTTTTACAAAATAACAAAAATATATATTTTCAATAGTTTTGTTATTAAAATATTTATATCAACTAATAAAAAATTCGAACAACCAAAATTTTCTAAACAAATAACTATTTTAACATAGATATCTTAATATTATACTTAAAATCTACATATTCAAAATATTTGATTAAAAATGTAAACTAGTGATATGTAATAAATTGATGTATTGTCATAACACATTTCGGTTATGTGTGTGCTGTCATAGACGACAAAACATATATAAAATATTTTTTGTCGAACATAAATTAGATATTGTTATAATATTTATTATATTATAATCTATATGATTAAGCGATTATGTTTGAGAGAGAGAGCAATGATATTGTATTAAAAGAGATGATTATGTTGTCGAGAGAGAAAGGGAAAACGTGTTTCTATTATTTTTTCTTTTCTTACACCACTTTGCTAAGTACAATCGCATATTTATAGTGTATTTAAGTCGGTAAAAACAGTTACTAATATAATAAAATATTAAAAATATCTGATGGATAATTATTTTATATTCTTAACACTCCCCCTTAATTATCCATCACTGATGATATATTACGTACTGCTTCGTTAAAAACCTTATCATGGAAAAACCCAGTGGGATAGAAACCATGACAAGGGAAAAAGAGTACAGTGACGTAAACTCCCCCTCGAAAAAATTTCATAGGTCTTGTAAATGACGCATTCCAATACTGTGAATATGTTTTCCAAATGTGGAAGTCGGAAGCGCCTTTGTAAACAGATCTGCTGCGTTGTCACTTGAGCGGATGTATTGAATATCGACTTCTTTATTCTTCTCGAGTTCTTGAGTATAAGAGAAAAACTTTGGGGGAATATGCTTCGTTCTGTCGCTCTTGATATAGCCTTCTTTGATTTGAGCAACACATGCGGCATTATCTTCGTACAATTTTGTTGGATCTTTGCTGATGGCTAATCCGCTTGCTTCTTGGATATGATTAGTTATAGATCGAAGCCATACACATTCCCTACATGCTTCATGAAGAGCAATGATTTCTGCATGATTTGATGAAGTAGCGACTAAACTCTGCGTTTGGGAACGCCACGAGATTGCCGTTCCACCAATTGTGAAAACATAACCAGTTTGGGATCGAGACTTATGAGAATTCGATAGATATCCTACATCTGCAAAACCAACTAGACCATACTCGGAGTTTATAGGATAATATAATCTTAAATCAATCGTACCTTGAAGATAACGAAAAATGTGCTTTATCCCATTCCAATGCCTTTGGGTAAGGGATGAGTTATACCTTGCAAGTAAGTTAGTAGCAAAAGCAATATCTGGTTTAGTACAATTTGCAAGATACATAAGTCCACCGATAGCACTCATATAAGGTAATTCGGGACCAAATATTTCTTTATTTTCCTCACAAGGTCTAAATGGATCATTTTCAACATTTAGAGATCTATTGACCATTGGAGTACTTAAAGGATTCGCTTTATCCATATTAAAGCGTTGTAAGATCCTTTTTGTATAATTGGATTGATGCACAAATATGCCATGCTCGAAATGCTCTATTTGGAGTCCAAGACAAAACTTAGTCTTTCGAAGATCTTTCATTTCGAACTCTTCTTTCATATGAGTTCGTGCATCATCAATCTCCTTCGGAGTTCCAATTATATTTAGGTCATCAACATAAACCGCAATGATCACAAATCCGGATGGAAATTTCTTAATAAATACGCAAGGGCATATCGCATTATAGGTATATCCTTTCTTCAACAAATATTCACTCAAACGATTATACTACATGCGTCCGAATTGTTTTAATCCATACAGTGATCGCTGTAATTTGACCGCACATATTTCTTTAGATTTTGATCTTAATGCTTCAGGCATTTTCAATCCTTCTGGGATTTTCATGTATATATCATTCTCGAGTGATCCATATAGATATGCTGTCACAACATCCATTAGATGCATTTCCAGATTTTTAGAAGCTGCTAAGCTCATTAGAAATCTGAATGTAATTGCATCCATAACCGGAGAATATGTTTCTTCATAATCAATTCCGGGTCTCTGAGAAAATCCTTGGGCAACAAGTCGGACTTTGTATCTTGTTACCTTATTTTTATCATTTCTTTTCCGAACAAATACCCATTTGTATCCAACGGGTTTTACATGTTCTGGTCTTGTGACAATAAGTCCAAAGACTTTTCTTTTGTTGAGAGAATTCAATTCAGTTTCCATGACCATTTTCCACTTCTCCCAATCAGATCTTTTCTGGCATTCCATTATGGACCGTGGCTCTGGATCATCATTTTCACAATCAATTTCCTTAGATACAGAGAATGAGAAAATTCCATCATCATCATCAGCTATCTCATTTCTAACCCATATCATTTTGTTCTGGGTATAATTAATGGAAATCTCTTGTTTTTCTGTGTCTTCAGGACTCTGCTCGTCTTCAGGACTTTTCTCTGTATCTGGTTCTTCAGGAACCTTCTCATTTAATTCTTCAAATTTCTTTTTCTTTCGGGGATTTTTATCTTTTGATCCCATCGGTCTCCCCCTTTTCAACTGAACTTTGGGCTCATTTATTCTTCCATCAGTTTGTTCTTCCAGAACATTAATTCTTGATGGAACATTCGCTGCGGGTATATATGATTTTGTCACCCTTTTAGTATCAGTGAACGCATCTGGTAACTGATTTGCCATATTTTGTAAATGAACAATTTTCTGAACTTCTAGGTTACGTTGTTTCGTAGGGGGATCAAGGTGCAACAAGGACGGTGTGCACCATGTAATATCTTTTGGAACATCTTTGATTCCTCCTTCTAACGCTGGGAATTCATCCTCATTAAAATGGCAATCATCAAAACGTGCTGTAAACATATCACTAGTTTGCGGTTCAAGATATCGAATTATACTTGGTGATGTATACCCGACATATATTCCCAATCTTCTTTGTGGTCCCATTTTTGTTCTTTGTGGCGGGACTATAAGAACATAAACCGGACACCCAAAAACACGGAGATGAGATATATCTGGCTTCTGGCCATAACCTAATTGTAATGGGGAATATTTATGGTATGCACTTGGCCGTATTTGAATTAGTGCAGCAGCATGCAAGATTGCATGACCCCATACCGAAATTGGAAGCCTTGTTCTCAATATTAATGGTCTAGCAATAAGTTGTAGCCGTTTAATAAAAGACTCAGCCATGCCATTTTGTGTATGAACATGCGGGACCGGATGTTCAACATCAATTCCTAATGACATACAATAGTCATTGAAAGCTTGTGAAGTAAACTCACCAGCATTATCAAGTCTTACTTTCTTTATTGTATAATCAGGGAATTGTGCTCTCGACCTGATTATTTGGGCAATGAATTTTGCGAAAGCCGTATTTCGTGTGGTTAATAAACACACATGTGACCATCTGCTGGATGCGTCAATTAATACCATAAAATATCGAAACGGTCCGCACTGTGGGTGAATAGGCCCACATATATCACCATGTATTCTTTCTAAGAATAAAGGAGATTCATTCCCAATTTTGGCTGGTGATGGCTGAATTATTAATTTTCCTTGAGAACAAGCATTACATGAGAATTCTCTCAATTGAAAAATCTTCTGGTTTTTCAATGGATGACCATTTGAATTTTCCACAATTTTACGCATCATGACTGAACCTGGATGCCCTAAACGTTCATGCCAGACTTTGAACGTACTTGTAAACTTCGGGTTTACAGTAACATATGATTCAGTCATATTTATTTTTGTGGAATATATTCCGGAGGATAAAGCTGGTAGCTTTTCTAATATACATTTCTTCTCCGAAATAACCAATGTAATCCAAAGACATTCAATCCCATTTTAATTCATAGTTTCTATGTGATATCCATTTCTGCGGATATCTCTGAAACTTAGCAAATTTCTGTAGGATTTAGGGGAATATAATGCATTATTTATTTCAAATTTTGTTCCCCTTGTCATTGAAAAACTGGCTCTTCCGGAGCCCAAAATGATTTTTGCATTACCAGATATGGTATTCACGCTTCCTGCGAAATTTTGTATTTTAAGAGAGGAGAAATATTTTTTATCCTTAAGTATTGTGTGCGTTGTAGCACTATCTGCTAGACATATATCTCCATTCTCCATATTAATTTTGGACATTTTCTGAATTTATAAAGAAGCACAAAAAGTTATTAGTATAACAGAACATGTTTATATTACATTCAAACTTATTTTACAACGAACACAAAGACATGCAATAAAAACACAAACACACATTATTCTTTAGGATTACAAACATAACTATCATGTCATATAAACTTCTTCGGGAAGTTTAGTTGCTTTGTTTTGCGTTGATATCTTCAGGATCAACTATAAAGTCTGCAACATCGAGATGTGTATCCTCATTTATACCATCGAAAGAAGGTCCTGATTCGCCATAGACGAAGTTGGTTTCAGCTTCCATTTCTTTCCCTTTTTGTGATTTTTGATAAAGATCGGCCAAATGTTTTGGCGTACGACAGGTACGAGACCAATGTCCTTTCATGCCGCATCTGTAACAAGCATCCTCATATTGCTTGTTCATCACACGACCAACTTCATTTCCTTTGAACCTTTTATTGTTTCTTTCATTGTTGGAATCATAAAGGCGGAATCTTCTTCCTTGGCCACGTCCACGTCCACGAACATATCCTCCTCGTCTACGACCTCTATAATTTCTTCGACCGCGGTTACGTCCGTAATTATTTGATGATGCAACATTCACTTCTGGGAATGAAGCTGAACCGGTCGGACGAGATTGATGGTTTAACATCACAATTTTATTATTCTGCTCTGCAACCAACAGAACTTGCATTAATTCAGAATATTTTGTGTACCCTCTTGCCCGGTATTGTTGTTGCAAGAGTACATTTCCAGGATGAAATGTTTGGAGAGTTTTTTCGATCATATCATAATCACTTATCTCCTCTCCACATAACTTTATCCTGGAAGTAATTTCGAACAGAGCGGAATTATATTCAGCAACACTTTTATAATCTTGAAACCGGAGATTCAACCACTCATGTTTCGCTTTCGGTAAGATCACATATTTTTGATGATCGAACCGATCTTTGAGTGATTGCCAAAGATCTGCAGGATCTTCTTTTGTGATGTATTCGTCTTTTAAACCATCATAGATATGGTGGAATAAAAATATCATGGCATTCGCCTTATCCTCTTCTGGAGGTGCCTTCGTTTTATCGATGGTATCAAGGAGCCCTTTTCCTTTTAAATGCATCCTTGCTGTGACTGTCCATCTCATATAATTATTTCCAGATATATCAAAGGCAGTGATCTCGAGTTTTGCCAAATTTGACATGATAACTGCATAACAATTTATTTAAGCATTAATTTTAAATTTTAAAGAACACAATAATATTTATAACCATTTATATTATAACCGATTACAAAGATAATTATTAAAAAAAATTATTTAAAAGATAGAAATCGCTGGTATAAGCAAAGCAATTACAAGAAACACAATTACATAGAAAAGTAAAATAATAGCGTTTAAAATTTCTTCGGGAGAAAACTCTCCAAAGATTAAACCATAAATAGCAACAAATATAAAACCCATTACAAAACCTAACAATGGATGAATCATTTTTCTTAGAAAATATTTGAAGAGATATATGATTTTTGATGAGTGAATGAATGAATGAAAATATGATTGTATTTATAGATTGAAAAATCACTGTTCATTAGCCGTTGGAAAAGAAGAAAATTTTAAAAAATTCTTCATGACCGTTGGCAATATTTGAATCATAAAAATCAATCATAAATTATAATCAATTTAAATCTAATTTAGAGTGCATAATAAAAATTTATAACCATATTACATAATTACGAAATGAAAAAAAAAAACAATAATGTAAAAATAAATAAATAATTTATCTTCTGGACAAACTTTTATTAGACAGTTCTTCTGGACATTTTGATTATATATAAAGCAATGATCTGAAGAGGCAGAGCCTACCATATGATCATGATCCGTTTGAGGAGGCATAGCCATCCATAGGATCAAAGAGGAGGTATAACCTTCCATTCCTTTAGATATTATAAATAAATAAGTTGAAATCAAGTGAAACATAATTTAAAATATTACTTTAACTATACCTTAGATATTTGATCGGATAGAAACTGGTTGGATCTTGGAAATCGGAGCTTACTCGTGCTGATAACGTGTTATAATATTTATTATATTATAATCTATATGATTAAGCGATTATGTTTGAGAGAGAGAGCAATGATATTGTATTAAAAGAGATGATTATGTTGTCGAGAGAGAAAGAGAAAACGTGTTTCTATTATTTTTTTTTCCTTACACCACTTTGCTATGTACAATCGCATATTTATAGTGTATTTAAATCGGTAAAAACAGTTACTAATATAATAAAATATTAAAAATATCTGATGAATAATTATTTTATATTTTTAACATATATAGATATTTGACTTTTTTTTTTTTTTTTTGTGGGTTATCTCATTTGTCCTTGTCCATGTCAGAAAGTCCAAAATTGTCCATCTCAGAACGTTTTTAACGCGGTCGCGTATGATGACGTAATTTTGTTTGTTTTATATCAACATTTCTGTAACAAAAATTACGATGACTAACGAATCTGAGATCATTGAATGGTCAATAGATCAAAGTCACTTGCCCTGTTTGGACTGCCCATACCAGTAGAAAGCAATCAACTTGGAACATGCATGAGTGATGGAAAATGGAGTAATACTAGTACATTTATTTTCTTATTTGGCTGAGACAAAGAATAGTATTAGTCAACATTCAAAAAATCGTGATGGAAAATGGAGTAGTACTAGTACATTTATTTTCTTATTTGGCTGAGACAAAGAATAGTATTAGTCAATATTTAAAAAATCGTTATACAATAGTTAAGCATTCAATATGAATCTTTTGCCTAAATCGATTAATTGAAATTTAGGTGGATTCTAAGCGTTATTAAATTATTTACTTATTTTTCATAATTTTAGAACAAAACATAATATATAATATATGAAATGCTAAAAACCATTACCTATTTGAACTTGTTATATATATATATATATATATATATATATTCACATTTAGTTTATATGAGAATTAAAATAGCTTAGTTTCAATAAATAAATAAAAATTGAGGCTAATTAAATCATAATTTTCAATTTTAATAATCAAACATTTTATATATATTTATTTTTTCACTTATTTAAACCGATGTCAAACTATTAAAAAAAATCAGGCATTAAACCAACAAATTTGGTCGATTTGACCAATTAATATCGATTTTAAACATTTAATCCAATAAACCAATTTGATTCATCGGTTTTCTTAAAATTGGTGTGTCTAGAAACTCATGAACGCCTAGGTGGTCACCTCATCACCATCTAAACCAAATTTTGGAATTTCTATATGAGTATTGTACTGACCTAATCGCCATCTAAACCGATTTTTGGAATCTCTATATTAGTACTGTACTGATTTGCTCTATCTCATAATTAAATAGATCTATTTAATATTCGTGGAAAGTATGGCTCTGAACGGAGGAAACAACACGGTGTGGTCCTTCCGCTTCTGGTGGTGGTCTACCACACTATTGCTACCATTCAACATAATTAAAACATAGCATGTGATCGGCAAAAAATTGAAAAAAAATATAAATTATGTTGTACAATCTTCTGTGTAACCATTTCTAGTGAAGAGGTAAAAAGATGACAATAAGATTAACAGGTACAGAGGAACTAGCGGTCAAAGTTTGTACCATTATTATTATATGGTAGCAAATAGGCAATAAAAATAATTTTATTTTTATTAGACTATAAGTTAATGAATAATTCAAATATAATATTTTCTGCTTTTATACTTTTAAAACTAGTTTAATTTTAAAAATATTAACTGTACCACATTTTCTTACCAATCAAAATATAATTGAATTTTCATTTTTTACTGTACCAACAAATTGTATCACCAATTAGATCCTAGACATTATTGCTAACGGCACCAATTCATGAATTTTGGTTTTCATCGTCAAATATCAAACTGGGGTACCAGCTGTTCGACGTTTTAGTAGATTGACTTGAGAAATTAGATCCATGACACCAACCGTAAAAATAAAATTCCTTTAAAAACAAATATACATACTCACTTTATTTATATATCCAAGAATTCACGTTGTTGGAGTTTAAATAAGAATTTTCTTTGAAGCCTAATTATTATTATTTTTTTTAATTTCTTGCGCATGTCTTACTTAAAGGAGGGAGGAACATGCTTTTACATAAATAGAGGTCAAGACAAAATACATCTGCACAGATATATATATATATATAGTATATAGCATTTTTGAATTTTTGAATTTTTTCCGGACTAGGACCACATCGACGAATTGAATCTAAATAATTTCTTCGAAGATATAGGTATTTAGTCCTTATGTTTAGATGGTAGAAATAAAAATTAGTTTAACTGTACGAATAATAATGACACAAGATATACTACATTACTATAAATTCTATCTAAAGAATTTTACATAACTTAAGCTCTTTAGAAAAGACATGAAATTAAGTCCTTGTGATCATAAGAAACCAGAAATGTGATTTCTCAAATCAAATGGTTGAAACAGTTGTGAGAGGTCAGTTATTTTTGAGAGTATATATTTTTGCTATTCCAAGGTTATTGTTTAGAATAATAAACCAGAGAACAAAATAAAACGAACATATCACAAATTTAGATGAAACACAAGTTTTGAGATATACAATTTCATATTAATTTTTTAGATAATGATTTTTTTTTTTGCTAAGATTTTTTAAAAGGGGATGCAACACGAGGATTTTCCGGGAGGTCATCCATCCTAGTACTACTCTCGTCCAAGCATGCTTAACTGCGAAGTTCTTATGAAATCCGGTGCATTAGTGCTGGTATGATCGCATCTAAAATCAGATTCATTAAAAAGTCAATAACAATTTAACAATATGAAAATTCGCTCACTGTGCAGAGATTGACCTAGTTTGTATAACACATAATAGTACTAACAAGATGAGAGGTATATACTATCTCCATATTTCTCCACATTCAAGAAGGGAAAGAAATTTCCTCCATCATAGAGATGATAAGGCCATGATCGTTAAACTTATTATGGGTAGTTTTGCTGATGAATTAATGGGCCAGTTTTAGGTAGTACTTGAGGGGCCGAATGTTCAGGCCCATATCAACAGCGTCTAAGTCTCAACAAACAAGAAGCACTGAATCCTTTTTCTCAACTATTTTGATCAAACAAGTTCTCAATCAATAACAGAACACACAATAAATGATAAAAAGAAAGAATAATACAAATTATAACATGGTTCTTCTTCAATCTTCAAGAACTTCAACAAATTCCAACACTTTTTTGTTTCTCTGTTTCAATTATTAGATCCTTTGAAGAAGAGAGAAGTACCAACAGTTGCAGACACAACGAACAAGCTCCCCAAAACTGCGGGTAACGCACCACTGTCTTTAATCGAATGAACAAATTGACTGTCTTGAACAGAATTCAATAGCTGCTTTCCGTAGCTCTCTTTCTTCTCTTCTTTCTTAGACGTCGAAGAAGACGAATCTTCTTCTTGATCAAACCTCAAGAACTCTTTCAACCATAAAGCCGACATTTTCGGGTATCGTCTAAGCCCATCTTTGTAATCAATGTAATACAAACCGTATCTCACACCATATCCACTGTTCCACTCAAAGTTATCTAGCAATGACCATACGTAATAGCCTTCCACTCTGACTCCATCTTCACTGTTAAATTCAAGACACAGAAAATAATAAGCAATTATTTTCAGGGATAATCTAGACTAGGAATAAAAACTTAAATTTCTTAAGAATAGAAGATATAAAAAGGACTCTTATCATATATGTATAACAACTTACTGGATGGCTTGATGAATAGCGTGGAGATGTCCTTCTATGTACTCCAATCTCTCTGTGTCGATTGAAGGATTGTACATAAACAGACTCTGACTCTGTTCCGCTACTTCACCATACCCTGAGATTATCACAGAAAATGTTGCATGAGAGACCGATCGAGAGAAACGGAGATAAATACAAATTACTCATGTCAAGAAACTTAGTGTGTTTATACCGTTCTCTGTTATCAGAATCGGAGGATTGTCATAAGTGTTTTTCATATACTTCAAAATGTTTCTGAGTCCTGTTGGGTATGTGAAACTCCACTCTGATCCTCCTTGTTTCGCTATTTGTTTCCCATCTATGTTGGTTTCTGCAAAGTGTGTTAGATATGAGCCATAAGTTAGTCACAAAGTTTCCATCATCATCATCATTATTCATAATCACCATTATCATCAAAAGACATACTCATCCAATCTACGCCTTGATCAGTTCTCCAAGTAGGTTGCGTAGGATCCACGTTTTTGATACTCTTTACGAAAAGCGAGCTATAGTAGTTTATACCAACGTAATCGCAAGAGCCTATAAGTTTCTTGGATTGTTCTGGTGTGAAACTCGGTAATCGATCTCCAATTGATTTCTTCATTGTTTCTGGATAGTCTCCACAAGCAGTCGGATGATGATGCCTGCCAAAAATATTGCGACAAGAAGACAATCAAACACTAATAGACTTTATGAACTTCTGTCTCAAAACTAATTGATAATGAATAGACCTACTCAGCTCTCATTTGGATTACAATATCTAAATGTAGATTCCTAATAATAGATATTACTATGAAAACTGAAGTTTGTTTGATTGAATTTGTTATCACTTACCAACCAATCATGAAGTCCATAGCTCGATGACATCCTTCTACATCCTCTGGATCGCTTGAATCATATGGCTCATACCAAAGCGGATTATGCGCAATCCCAATTTTTCCATTTTTAATCTGCATTGTATTCAAATCAGATCACTCTACTACAAAACATATTGGAAAGTCAAATATGATCCATTAGTGGAAATTTTAACTCTCTTCTTACATGGTCACATTTCCTAAACACTTCTACTGCCTCTGCGTGTGCTAGAAGCATGTTATGGCTCACAATATACGCCTCGTATCCGGACATTCCAGCAACACTAGCAGCATTAACATACTTCGAGCATCTTCCTGGAGCTTTCCTCCCTGTATCATAGCCCGCAACACTATAGACCCACGGCTCATTCAATGTACACCAGAGACTCACTCTGTCCCCAAATCTCTCGAAGCAGAGACTCGCATAGTCTCTGAAGTCATCTCTGTACATAAACATCACCTAACATAAATCTCTCGAATGGATACATCCAGAACTTTTATTCAAAGTTGAAATAAATGAATTTGCTTACATAATCTGCTCGCTTAGAAAACCACCATATTCATCTTCAAGATCCTGAGGTATGTCCCAGTGAAAGATAGTAACAAGAGGAGTGATTTCATTGGCTAAGAGTTCATCTATAACATCATTGTAAAACTTAATTCCTTCTTCACTAACTCCTCTCTCCCTTTTGCCATCTGTTTTTGTTTTCCGCAAAATCAACCACCAGAGATTATTAGTATAGATTTGGAAACCGCGATTTAATG
Organism: Turritis glabra; assembly: GCA_900406565.1. Taxonomy (NCBI): domain Eukaryota; kingdom Viridiplantae; phylum Streptophyta; class Magnoliopsida; order Brassicales; family Brassicaceae; genus Turritis; species Turritis glabra. The sequence continues at coordinate 820,651 of OVBN01000025.1, forward strand.
TCGATCAAACATTGTTGTGAAAACGGTGGTGATATACTTACAAGGTAAAACTCGAGGCCATGCAATGGAAAGCCTAAACGAATCCATGTTTATATCTTTCATTCTCTTGATATCTTCCTGTACAAGAAGTCAATCACAGATCTTGAATTCTTGTAACTTGTTACCTTGAGAAGTAAGAAATCGAAAAACAGAACAAGAAGAGAAGAAAAGTACCTTGTACCGATGGTAGAAATCAACGGCAACGTTTCCGTCACTAGAATCACTGATTCTGTGAGGAAACCTGTTGGAGAAATGATCCCACACGCTTTGGCCTCTCGCACCTTCATTCACTGCTCCTTCATACTAACACAAAGAAACAAAACTAAAGTAAATATCATTTTGCTCTTTTTTTAAGTTCTGAGTTATTGTTTCGAACTGATTTACCTGGTAAGAAGAAGAAGCGGTTCCAAAGAGAAATCCTTTTGGAAAGCTAGCTCTACCCTTTGACATCTCAGTAGGATATGTTCTTTGAAGACTGCAGATTAATTTCAAAACATTAAAGATCAACCAAAAGTGTTATTTTTTCTTTACGATATGAATCTTGAAACGGTTGACATCAGAGAAAAAGAAACAGAGCACTCACTGTGCCATCTTTGGTTGCTTTTCTCTTGTCTGCAACTAAAGCTTTTCTTGATTTTTGCTGAAGAATTTTGATTCGAAAGATGTTGGAGAGAAGAAGAGATAAAAAAATGATGATGAGAAGTGGATCTTGGAATAATTTCTCTGCTTTAGATAAAGCCTTGAAACGATATGATATATAAATGCGTGATTGAGATACAGAGAATTGAGAAGTCAAACTAGGATTACAATCATTTTTATTATTTATCAAATTGAATTTGATTGAATCCTATTGCAGCCCGCCGCTTGTTTGCTTATAAATGAAAATATCAGTAAGACCGGTCAACTTCAATTTGTCAGCACACTTGCATATTTTTAATACAATATATTTCTTATTTTTAAGACTTATATTTCTATATATGATCATATATAAATTTGTCCTTTGCCGATCTAAGTGTTTAAGGACCGTATACATAACTCTCATTCTTAATCGCCCGTGAATTTTGTATGTCTCCATTGTACTATAAATCATCAGTCATCCATTCTCATTAAAAAAAAATCAGTTCTTTGATATATAATAGATGCCATAAATAAACCCAATAAAATTTCTACTTAGGTTTTGGTTAGTATGGTTTAGGCTTATAAAAGACCAAGATTAAAAACTTTATTCAGTTTCAGCTGAAAAAGGACCCTACAGGTCACAATATAAATAAGTTCCATGGGACCCAATTCCAACTACACCTAATCGATAAAACTTAAAATGCTTTAAATCCGTAAGTTAACATGCATGCAGAATTTAAATTATACAATCTTGTTTTGCTTTTTAGTTATGCGCCTAATGATGTTCTTATAATTAGAAACAACCGCTTTCAATTTGTTTTTTAATGAAATAACGAAGTCGTAGAGTCCTCGTTCTATAGTGTTGATAGATCAAGTCAACATTTTTTTGGACCGAGGCATGGAGTGTCGTCGTTGACTTTGAATCGTCCTGAGAGAGAACTAGGGGCATATTGGTAATTTTCTCTGAAATGCGTGGACGGTGTATGTTAGATCTCGTCGTGGGGTTGAATAATGAGCCGGAGGGACCCACTCTACAAATTAGAATCAGTCTTGATGACGTGGCGTCGAATGAGTCAACTTTGCCGTCGGTTTTTTTTTTAAGAGTTATTGCTTATTTCTTTTTAGTACCGTGATTACTTATTTGATGTTTGTTATATTTATTTAACAAAATGTTGTATCGTTTTATTATTTGATATAACGATACTATATCACGGTACATGAACATACAGGTCATAACAAGGGTCTGTATGTAATAACTGAAATATAAAATGATGTAATTTCTATTAACGGATGTATATGTAGTACGTACCTTTCTTTAACAACAGTAATGGCAATAACAAATAACATCCCGTTGTCGCTGTGTTTTTTTTTTGGCAGACAAGAAAACAAATTTAATTAATACGAGGTTGCTGCATGCAATAATTGTGTGATGTGTTGGATATGAAGTGTGAGGCTCCACGTAAATTCTTCTCCGGGTCGTCATCCGAAGACCCAAAGACGCAACATTCAACCCGGTTCCTCCATTCGGATCTCAAAACCGAGTGCTTGAAGCCTCGAACCCCGCCCCAATAGGTTTTGATGGCCATACAAACAAAATCTAGATATATCACCTATGTATTAAGAAGGGCAACTGACCCCCTAAAAACTTGTTTTATACATTATTGGAAAAATGTTTTTGGCATAACTGGTGTTTGACACCTCTTTAATATGAGATCGTGGGTTCAATGACACCACTTGCAACATTAACTTTTCATTGTTTTTGAAGATAATTTCATTTTCGTAAATATCTCAATCTACACTCTCAGATTCTCATTTAGTGCACGTTTCATTTTCTATAAAATATAATTAGTTATTAATTATTTTATCTTTTATAGTACATTTATTTTCTGTTTGAAGTATTAACTTCTATTACAAAACACTTTTTTCTATGGATTTAGATTGTTGACAAAATATGTAAAGTTAACACCAAATACTTTCATATAAACCCAAAACTAGTTAAACCATGTTACTATGATTTAAAATATTTTACATATTTATAATATGTGACTAAGCATATTACCAAAGGATTTAATTTTAATATTGTTATTACTATTATCAAAATATGTTATCATCTTAAAAAATTCAAAAAATTAGTTTATATAGAAATATTAGGGAAAAAGCAATTATTGATAGTATATGTATAATCTTTTAATATATATATATATATATATATTATATTTTAAATTATTTATATATTCGATTCCTGTAAAAAAAGTTTCTGGATCCGCATCTAGATATATGTAAACAATATTCCTGTCCCAATATTTGGATAAACACTGCTAGAATTACATGTTTATTTTATTTTTAAAAATATCTAATAAAGTTGAATAAATTGAAGATATTAATTATATCACTCGCTAGTCCATGAAAACGGAGGACGAGTTGGATAGAAATTGATGGTACCAAAGAGCAGAATTCTTGAGATATCGTTTAAGTCCATCTTGAAAATCAACGTAGACCAATCCGTATCTATATTTGTAACCAGAATCCCACTCGAAATCATCCATTAATGACCATATATAATATCCTCTCACATCTGCACCTTGACTGTTTTAATGTTCCAAAAGAAAAAACATCAATCAACAACATTACTAACTTTTGTAAAATTATGACAGAACTTTGAATATTTGAAATAGTTTGTATATGAAGAATTAGAATACTAACATGACTGCTTCTAGAAGAGCAGAGAGATGGAGTTGGTGATATTTGATCTTTGCCTCGTCATTTAGAGCTTTGTTTAAGGACAATGATTTGTCATTCTCGCTAGGCATTCCTAGTTAAAAGTACGTAAAACCCAAAGAAAAAGTAATTAAATATCAGAATTATTAGAGCCAAAATAATAAAAATAAAACTCGTACTTTACAATTGCAATCAAATTGTTTTGACCAATATACCCGATCTAACAAATTTATTAATTACTATAAAAAACCAAAGTTGTAAACCGAAGGAACAAATAGTGGGGGTTTTTTTTAATGCATAAACTAACAATTTTATTTCTCAAAAAAGATAATAATATATTAATATAACAGCCCCCACTACTTGATGTCAAAAAAAAAAAAACCCACTACTTGTTCCTTCGGTTTACAACTTTGGTTTTTTATAAGTAATTAATAAATTTTTATGCATATATATAGCTATTTTAAGCAACGTGCCGTATGGAAATTATTAAACGGATGCAGTTACTGGTATGCATATCACCTCTATAACCCATTTACCAAATATTTACTTCTTTAACCTACCATTCTCCGTGACGAGGATTACTGGGTTTTGATACTTTGACTTTACGTATAATAGAAGGTCTTGAAATCCTTTTGGACATATAAAGAGCCAACCAACAGTCGTCTGAAAATTTCAAAATAGTATATGATTAATTAACTTAGTTTACTCACCCCTATCACTCTAAATAACTTAAATCAGCCTAGGTGGAATAAAACTCTTACCGGTTCACCCACCGGAACTCCGTTTTTCTCCGCTGTAATTTTCAACAATACGTTTCAAATAAAGTTTTTATTATCTGATGAAGATAATTTGGGAAACAAAAATATATTTCGTTACTTGTTTGGTTAACCCGACTGTCCGTTGTGTAACTAAGATTGGTGTTAGCGTAGAACATAACATCTTCAACGTATCTTGAAGTGTAATAGTTGATCCCAAAGAAGTCAAAGGATCCTCTCACCATTTCTGACTGCTTTTTTGTGAATTTTGGGAGTCTATTCCCCACCAACTCTCTCATTATCTTTGGATAATCTCCGTAAGTGATCGGATCAGCAAACCTATCATACCAACACAAATACATATGTGTGAACCGACCCGCATTACAAGTTATATTAACAAAAAAAAAACGAAATTATTTGGACTCATATTTAGAAAAAATTAAGATGTTTCATCTGGGTAAATAAGCTGAATAGAATATATAATCAATTCGAAATTCGAAAAATGATCGTGTTTGTTAGTAATAAAAATCTTAAAAGAAATGAACTAAGACTGAATCAAAATTCGAAACCTATATAGTAAGTACCTGTAGCAAAATTAAAATAAAAATCTTCATAATTAAATAGGAAAAGAAATTACCATCCGAACAAGAAGTCAAGAGCCCTTTTGGCAGCTTCTCTACAAGCAGGAGTGTTATATTTTGGAATCATCCAAAATGTTTGAACAGTCATTCCAATGGTCCCTCCATGAAATCTCTGCTTTATAACACAAGTGACAATAGAAAATTTTGAAGAAGAAAAAACTTTTTAAAAATAGTGGTATCGTTATGACCAAAACCCGAAGTTAAATAAGAGATTGTGATCTTGGGCAATAGGACCAACTAACTGTCGATTCATGGTTATTTTCTGTTTCAAGCCAATTTATAATTATATTGCGGAAACGCTAATACTTTAGTCACCAATCAAAACAAAAAAAAAAAACTTACAAATCCAAAACAAAAGTTTTAAACAAAGGAACCTGATATTTCTCTCTGTAGAGTTGGACTGCAGCAGCATGAGAAAGAATTAAGTAATGAGCCACGAGGTATGGCTCAGTGGCTGAGTTCCCAACCGTGCAGTTTTGGACATAGCTCGAACAACGTCCTGGAGCAAGTTTACCGGCATTGTAACCTAAAATTGCGAACATGTTAGGCTCGTTTACTGTGATCCAATCCTTCACTCTATCTCCAAACGCTTTGAAACATATATCCACGTACTCTAGGAAATCTTGCCTGTTCAATCAGAGTTTTAATCAGATTCTTATTTTAATTTACCGCAATATCTAATATTAATGTAGTTAGTAAATTCTTACACGATTAGTGGATTTAAGAATCCGCCATATTCATCTTCAAGTGCCTGAGGTGTGTCCCAATGAAACAGAGTAGCGAGAGGCCTTATACCTGTTTTTCACATCATAATAATAACAAAAAAATGATGTAAAAGAAAATAATAATAATAATAATAATAATTACATGGTGTTATATTTAGGATGAAAATATTAGCTCTATCTGACTTTATCCGAATAACAAAAAGAAAATAACATACACAATAATTGCTGGTTTAATCAAATTAAGCATAAATATTCGAAACGCAGTTTAGATGTAAATGCACTAACCATTTGAAATGAGTTCATTGATGAGATGATTGTAGAAGTTAATTCCCGCCTGATTTACTCCTCCAGCAATCCTACCTCCTAAATTGGACCAAATTGGTTTTGTTATATGTCATTGTCGTCACTTTAATTAACCAAACATAAGCAATTGCTAAAAATTGTGGCCACGCAACGAGTAAACTCAACGACTTTAATATAGATTAAAAAAAGCATACGAGGTAGTATTCTTGACCAAGAAATCGAAAACCTAAATGAGTCCAGCCCAATTTCTTTCATAAGTGCCATGTCCTCCTGGCCAATAAACAAAAAAATGTCATGTACATAAATATATAATGTTACGTACAATATCTTTTTATAAGGAAAACATATTGTGGATTGCTCAAAAACAAAACCTTGAAACGGTAATAAAATTCGTCTGCGACGTCGCCATTGCTACCATCCAAAATCTTTTCTGCAATCACAAGTTTTAACTGTCTTTATACTTTATCTAATCAACTTGCATTACTTTTTTTAAAACATCCTCAACGTGTATGTATAAGCGTGAAATTAAGAGTTAAGTTGTATCAAACGCATCTTTTGGGTTTGAATGAAATACAAACATAAATGTAAAAATCATTTGAAAATTAAAAATATAAAACAATAAATAAATACAATTTCATATGATCACAAACAAAAATTACAATTTATTGGGTTACGATCACAATAAATATATACAATTTCATATGACATAGACTGTAGCATGTCTAATAGTTTACAAAAAAAAAACACACACAATATCATCTTTCTTTTTGCAACTATGTGCCTTTATGCGTTGTATGTTATGTTTGAATATCAAAACTATGTTAACTCTTGTATATTTAACACATATATAATATTTATTCGTAAACATATAAATGTAACTTCACATACAAGGCTAGTAAAAAACTAAGAACCTGGATATTGTTTAGCAAACGTATCCCATATGCTTGGTTCTCTTCCATCCACGTTGGTTGCTCCTTCACTCTGTACAAAGTCGAATTCTTTATGAAATTGATTCGAGATTCTGGTTAAGGAGAACCGGTTATATGAAGAAAAAAAGAGAGAGGAAGTTTTACCTGATAAGCACTCGAAGCTGCACCAAAGTGAAAATCTTGAGGAAAGCTACCTCGATGGATAGAGGTTGAAGAACGAAGAAAAGAAGGCTCCAAAGCATAAAGTTCAGATATAGATATGATGATGATGATAAATATGGATGTGATGTCCATGGTTTCTTTAAGTTTTCGACTTTATTTTTTTCTGGATAGAGAGCAAAAAAAAGGGGTAGGTAATATTTTTGGTCTGCAGGTCTAGAGGAAAGTTTATATTATTGGATCAAAGATCTCTGTTGGGTTAAGTGGTCCCTTATATAATTGCTCTTTTAATCCCTTGAAAAAACCACAAATCTGTGTTTGGTGATTTGGTTAAATTATTAATTAGTTACAGACGCTAGCTATTCACGTGTTGACAATTTTTCTGTAATTCAAAAATGGTTTACCTATTTGTGAGAGGGTAACAAAAAAACGCTATAGGAACAGAGGTAGTAGTAATCAATAATTTGAGTATCATTTCACTTAATAACCATGATTAAGTATCTTATTGAAATTTGGTTTGGGTAGTTTAGGAGCACAACTTGGAAAATTAATAATTACATTAATTAATTGAGATGGTTAGGAATGGATCGATTAACCTCGTTAAACCGGCAAGTTATGTGTCTGTCAATCAGCACCTCTCTAGTACTTTTGAAATATATTTTTGGGACCCCATATGGATAATCGTTATGACTTTATTCCAAAACCTAAACTAACAAAACAAAAGAAAAAAAAAGGTGTCAAATCATAAAAAGTTGGATTAAAAAACTAATAGACAAAGGGACGCTAAATAATCTCATCTACTTAGCCTTGCGAGTGGTTCTTACTCTCCCTTCAATACAATGCTACGAGAAAGTTATTATCCTCTCTATGACTAAAAAATATGCATTTGATAATTTTAGAAAATGTAAAATAATAAAATATTAAACTGGTCTATATAATCTTACAGGATTAGGCTAAGGCCCAATATCTCCAAGACGTGAAAATCGAATATTTCGTGGGTTGGATGTCTAAACGGTTTAATATAAAGATCGAACCGGTTACCCAAAACTGATCATATTTAGATACATCACCATAAATGATACATCTCCATAAGACTTTTACGAATGTTGCTAAATTGACGAAAACCCCAACCTAATGTGTTCCGTTTCGGGTGATTGAGTCTTGTTTCTTAATAAAGCAAAGTGATGATTTTGCAAAGTTCAATGAACTTAGCGCCATTGACCATGTGTCAAACAGAGGTTTGGACCGCTCAAATTTTAATTAAAATTCTCATGGTTTGAAAAAAAATCAAGCCAAATCGGTTAAATTTCCTTAGGTCAAGACTCAAGAGTATTAGGCGGCTGGAATAAGTTTTTAATTTCGCCACATTTCAATATTGAACCGAGTGCAATTCATATTAGGTTCAATGCTTTCAGACCGGTTTTTAGAAAAACCAATTCAAATGGCTCTCATCGTAGACTTTGCTAGTTTATTAACCACGGATGCATTTCAAAGCTGTAATTAGGTTTTCGTTGCCTTTCGTCAGATTCTCAGTTCAAACTTCTTTAGATATGAAAACTCAAAACTCCCCCAAAATTATTGTACATATATATACACATATCTACGTATATTCTATAATTTCTCAAAAAATAACGAGTCAATTTCTCGTTTCTCTGATTTTTCCAAAGAACTTAGATCATCTGCAGCGCACGCCACCACGTCTTCATATTTTCAAACAGATCCAACAGTGTCGGATGTTCTGATCTCTCGAGGAAATATTTGAACCACTTGGCAGAATCTTTAGCATATCGTTTTAGATCGTCTGAATAGTCAACATAATAGAGACCGAACCTCACCTTGTATCCATGTTCCCATTCGAAATTATCCAACAACGACCATACAAGATAGCCTCTGACGTCACATCCATCCTCACTGCATTTGTGTATATATTAACATTAATATCAACAATAATAAAAGATTATTAGTCACTAATCAAATGTTTATCTTTTATATATAAAGTTCTTACGTACGTGATAGCTTTACGGAGTTCTTGAAGATGTTTCTCGTGGTATTCTATTCTCTTTGTGTCCTTTAATATGTCTTCTCGGGGAATTGTCCCAACATCGTAGTCATCAAATCCTACAATTTATTTATGGTATAGTAAAATAGATAATTGTATCTAGTGAGGTGAGAATCAGCGAAATACTAGAGATTATTTCTCAAGTTCTTACCGTTTTCAGTTATGTAAATCGTTGGATTATTATATATTTTTTTAATGTAATTTAGAATCTTTCGTATGCCTTCAGGATATGAATAGAGAAATTTTGTTCCATCCTGAAATTGAAAAAACAAAGAATAACTCTCTGTCAAGCTTTGCTCCAAAAATGGTAATTCACATAATTTTTTTAAAAACAAAATTAAATTTATAAATTAAAGAGATATTAAAGTTCATACAGATTGTGAAGAGATGTAATCGCCGCTACGATTTGTCACTAACCAAAAAAGACAAAAGAATGTATTATTAGTTTTAGTTGTAGCCTTAAGGATTAAAAATATAGGGATTAAAAAACTAAGCTTTCTTTTCTCTTGATTTTTTGAGGTTTTTACTTTTGTACTCGAGGTGTTGATCCGTAGTGAAACGAAGTCGTGAAGGGTCACTGTGCAGCTGATGAGCGACGAATCGGGCTGTATAGTAGTTTATTCCAATAAAATCAAATGAGTTTTTGACCATATCTGATTGTTTTTTGGTAAAAGAAGGTAATCTGTTTCCAGCATTTTTCTTTATGGTTTCCGGATAATCTCCGAAGACTAGAGGATCAAGATGCCTACATAAATGACAGGATAAGCCGATTAATTCTTACATAAACATATTTGAATCTTTAAATAATTTTGTAAATGAGACAACTTACCAACCAATATAGGAGGCAAGAGCTCGTTCAACTGCTTTTTTATCAGCATAGGAAGCAACATCATATGGTTCGAACCAAAAAGGAGATAACACTATGCCTATTTGTGCATCTTGTGAAATCTGTTTTGCAAAAAAGAAAAAAAATTGACTATTACTAATGGGAATTTAAGCTTTTATATATATCTTTTAAGAAATTTCATCCCCATTTTTTTAACTCAGTGATATAGTGAGATATTTTCTTATATCTATACCTTGTCACAAGTTCTAAACTCTTCAACAGCTGCAGCATGAGCTAGAAGAAGATGATGAGAAACTGAGTAAGGTTCTGTGCTCGAATCACCAGCCACACATAAGTTGTTTACCCATTTCGAGCATCGTCCCATTGCTTTATTACCACTATCATAACCCGCAACACTATAAACATATGGTTCGTTGAATGTTGTCCACATATCGACTTTGTCTCCAAAATTTTCGAAGCACACTCTAGCATAGTTCCGGAAATCATCGCTATTTTGCAAAAATCAACAAAATTAAATTGAAGTGAAAGTGACTAAATTAATATTATGCTTTCGATTCAATATATGGTAAGCTATGAAAGAATCTTTTTTGTTTTATTACATGATCCGAGGGCTTAAGAAACCACCATACTCATCGTCCAGAACTTGAGGGATATCCCAATGGTAGATAGTTATAAAAGGTTTTATGCCTGTGTACATGTTTGAATATAGTATGATCAGAAATACTAGAAATGTTGGACTTTAATACTCAAGAGGTGTTATATATATGTATACACTCGTTTAAGTATATGATTCTCACCGTTCTTGATAAGTTCATCAATGAGATTTTTGTAGAATTGAATTCCTTCGCTGTTTACCCCATCGCTAAGCTTTCCACCTGAATGTTCGAATTTTGAAAGATCAACAAATTAAATGAGTAAGTATACATATATGCATATAGACAGACTTATGTAATTGGTATTTTAAACTAAATTTCCAAAAATTTAATTACTACTCACTTGGTAATATTCTTGACCAGGAAATGGAGAATCTGAAAGTATCCATATTCATTTCTTTGATCAACTTGATATCATCCTGCTTGTTTAGTACATGAACTTATTTATGGTAAGTATGAGTAAAATGCAATAAAACTTCAAACGAAATGTTATTAAATTAAAGTTTCGGACAAGTTCTACGTCCCGCCCATTTTGTTCAAGATAAATGTTTCGTAAAATGGTTCATATATGGGCAAACATATTAAAATAATAGTTACTTACTAAGTAAATAAAAGTCATTGAAATCATACCTTATAACGATGATAAAAATCAACGGCTATATCTCCATTGTTCATATTTGTCCTTTCTGCAAAACTTTATCATGTTAACATACTATATATAGAGCCAAAAAAATTCACATGTTCCAAATATATTTTGTAAAAAAAAACACACAGAATGTTAATATTGATAATACTAATAGTGAAAAAGTAAAGGAATTAGATAAATGCAAACCTGGATATGCATGTGTGAAGTTGTCCCAAATGCTAAGCGTCCTCCCTCCTTCTTCGATTGCACCTTCATACTGCATCACACGAACGTATATATCTACCATTAAATATTATTTTAATCAATTTCTAAATTTGTGAGGCAGTAGATACAATATATGTTATTCGATGTTATATGAACAAGTTTAAGCATCGTAATTACATAAAAACCCAACTAACCTGATAAGCTGAAGAAGCAACACCAAACCTAAAATCAGGAGGAAAACTATGACGATCAAGTGATTTCGTCGAAAATGTAAGAGATCTTCCCTTTGAAACAGCCCATGAGGCTACAAAGAGTGTGACTACAAGGGCAAGCTCATTTGCCATTTTTTTTGCAGCTGAATCAAGCAAATTAATAGAATAAAATACTTGATATGTAACTAGGGGTTAATTATGTGCTAATTGTTGCCTGATAAGTTCATGTTTCCATGTGGAAGGATTATATAGAGAGGGGGAGAGAGGAAGCTAGGGCATACACGTGACAATAAGAGTGGGAACACAATCAGACTATAAAATTAAACAATTAATATTTATCAGTTGGCTTTCATTGACTTTTATTTATAATAATCTTCATGATAAATTTGATTAACAGTTCTTGTTTGGGAGAATAACTCAATCGTTGCTTAGGACTTTATATCTTAAAAATTTATGAATCTTTTTTTAAAATGATTATACAACATTTATAGTTGTTTCCAATAAATTATAAGCACAAATGCAAAGCGTAGAAAGAAAAAAAAATTCTTCTATAGCGTGTTTATATTTTAAATAGAACTTGAAAATTAAAATATAGTTTTTTTTCAAATAAATATTTTCACATCTGCAAACACAAAATATAAAATATATAAAACTACTAAACCAGTTTAAAAATTAGTAATTACACCAACATCTACTGCAGTGGAAGACCTATTATGTAAGACGCAAAACCGTGTCTAGCATTTTGGAGGCCAAAGACGAATAAACAATAATTCTTGATAAAAATAACTTTTTTTAATATCTATTTTAATTCAAATAAAAAATTTAAAACTTTTTAGTTAAAATTAAAATAATTACTAGCATAAAATTTTTATAAATAAATATTATTTTGTTACACGAAAATATTTTCAAATAATTAATGGTTCTTTTTTCTGAACATAAAAAACAATATGTGTAAAATATTCTTATCAAGTAAACATTTCGAAATTTCAAAATATAACCATTCTGATTGAATACTCTTAGAAAAAAATTTAGAAAAACTATACTTTAAAATGAAAAATAAAATAAATATGAAGCACATTTACATAAAATAGTTCAATTTTTTTAAAGTAAATCAAATGTGGAGAAATGTCTTCTAGATAACTAAAAACTAAATGGAAAATGAGTTATTGCATAAAAAGGAGAAGTATGAAAATTGAAGGATGTTTAAAATGTTATGAATCTAAATCCATGTACAATAGTCAAAAGCTTTTTATCATTAAAATTAAACATTAATCTCAGAATAAATTCCCAAAACACACAATTTTTAACACATGGTGTCATAGACGAGTGTTTCATTATTGCAAAGGTGGGCACGACCCTGCTTAAGAGATATATCATCTACTCTTTGATAAGACGACGGTAAAAAAAATTGGTAATTAAAAATATCGGCATACATAATTTAAAAAAGGTAAGAGATATTAGTTAAAGATCTTGATTCAGTTCTGTAAAAAAAAAATGAAGAAAATTAATTAATCTATACATATGATATGGTGTATATATATTTATGCATGGACCTACGAAAAAAGGTTATAATAATTTAGCGTTAAAAGAATATATGAAAAGACCAAAGGAAAAAATTGGATTATTGGATGTCTTTTTTGTATGAAGGAATAAATTACTTCACGTGTTCTCAGCGTATTAAGTCTATTAAGGAATAAAGTACAACAACACTTAATAAACATTTCACGTGTTCTCAGCGTATTAAACAATACTTTTCTATAAAGCCAAAACCACGTTTGGTTTGATACGAAATAAACAAGGTAGCCATTTCCTAGCACGGGATATCACTACAAAGACTATCCGTAAGAATTTGGCATTATTATATATAAAACAAAGATTTAAGCTTTAATGATTTTTTTTTTGTGTTTTTATTTTATATTTTTCCATGCATTAATTTGCGGGCTCCGCATTCAGCAGTTGCTCCTTGAAATCATTTTTAAAAATTATCCATTAAAAAAAAAAAATTGTACCATGAAAAACGTGTTTAAAGGTCACTTGAGATATTATTATTGTGCTTTCCAAAAATCCTCCAATATGCTCGAGTTATAACTAACATGTCTAGAGCCTTTTAGGAAAAAAGATTAGTACTGTATATATATATATATATATATATATATATGATTTATTCAGCTAAGCACTTTGGTTCTGTTTCATAAATGAGTATCTTTGTTATATATATAGTATGTCCGAAGACCGTAAATATAGTGCCCTAATGTATTCAAATATAAAACCGCCGGATCTTGAAGTGGATTAATCTGATATTTAACGGTCTTCTTCATAAACCACATGGTTTGTAGGTTTGAGATAACTAACGAACTTCGGACATCATACGAAAGTAAGCATGCATGGTTAGTTAGAGCAATGACGATTGACGACACTTATATGTCTTGAGAAGTGCGGTTTTCACGTCTCATCATATATGTGATTTTGATTTGGTAGTACCATGCTAGCTGTTGTCGTATTAGTCAAAATAGAAAGACTTCCAGATGGGGCTGACACGAGAAGTAAATCAACGAAAAGTTTTTCATAGGTTTAACACTCACGTATCGCAAGCTAACTAATACCATGATGAAAGGAGTTTGCATCCCAAAACAATCACTAGAATGCTATAACATGGAAATATAAACGTACAGATAAACACAAGCAAACAATCAAAGCCTTTAAAAAAAATTAACTGGTCATGATGATGCAATAAAAATATCATGATGATATCTCAACTGGTCGTTTGAGGATGTATAAATCAACATAGATTCGAATTCAAATTCCACAAGCCTATGCAATTAACATAGCGGATTGCATGTCTTAGGAAAATTACCTTAAATCCAAACTTCCTAGTTACGAGAAACAGAAAAAAAGAAAATAAAAGAGAGTTCTTCCTAAAAATACCATTTCTATGAATATATTATGTTAATTGTCATACTTTTCCAATGTTGTTTGTCGATTAGCTCTAAAACATTTATATATTATGATATAATCATTAAATGATTCGGTAATCAATAAAATGATTCGCTAGTAGTATAAGAAAGAGATCTTCATTACCAAACTCCAAAGTGGTATGACATTTTATTGGGTCGAAAGTTGTTTTTGCGATTTCCCCGTAGCTTCCAAAAATGATTAAAGATTTATCTAAGAAATTTATGAAGAGTGAGTGAGTAATCATTTAAACATGGATATTGGTAATACCAATGACAAATATTGATCGAATATAATGGTTGATCCAACGGTTATCTATGATGCAGATGGAAATGGATTTTTTTTGTCATATATATGCTTCCCAACTTAAGATGAAAATTCTTAAACAATTAATGTGGTTTGTTAAAAAAAAAACCAATAATACGGACGTTAAGAAAAGAAGAAAAAAACACTATAAAACGGAGATCAATAACTTTCATGAACATATAAGACAATGGACTAATTTTAAACAGACCTAAAGGCAATCCTAAACAAATTTGGCTATCTTCAAAAATAGTCTTTTTCTGTCATCATTATTAAGTCACGAAAACATTGAATCTTATGTTGTTAATGGAGTTTTTTTTTTAATGTTAACTTTGACGCAAAGATCGTGACTAAATGAAATTTGAATGATCTTCGGGAGCTTCAGCAAGACTCTCACCCTCTCCATGTCCCAATATGATTTTCGAAATAATATTGCTAAAAATATAATTAACCACCAAAAGTTATTACTTTTTCATTTTTTGGCTTATTAAAAAATTGATAATGTTAACATTAGTTAAATATAATATTTTGACAGTTTGATTAGTTCCCGAATATTGTCTGGTTAATTGGTTAGACGCTAGCAGTGTTTTTTCAAAACCGGACTGGATGACAAACCGGAAAAGCTTCTGGTTCATGGGTCAACTCGGCCGAACCAGTTCAACCGGATTTATATTTTTATATGAACTAATACACATATACGGTAAGTGTATATTATATATGCTTGTAAATTTGAGCTTAAAGATGCTTTACTTTTTTTACCCTGAATCTTACTAAATATTTACACTAAAAGGAAATATTCTAAAAACAGTACACGTGAATAAACAACGAAACCTAATTTTAAAGCTTCTTATCTCTCTCCAAACCCGCCGCCTGTGTTATTTTTTCTACAATTATTCAATACATTCCACACAAAAAAATTAGTTACTTTTGATTTCAACAAAATCAACGGTAAGGAAGAAGGAGAAATGAAGACATGAGCTACAGTTTCGATTTTGCATTAGACTTTTGAATATCCGGTTGTTCAGTTCTGTCCGGTTTACAGGGTTTATCCGGTTTTTAGCAAGTCTAAATGGCTGGTGTTCACCAAGACCCAACCAGGCAAAGTTACTGGGTCACGGATAGACTGGCCCGACCGGTCTGGTTTTCTAAAAAATTGGGCGCTAGGCTTTTCCTCAACGATATTTTGAACATGGACATTAAAACCAATTGGACCCAATAACATTCAGTTGTTCTAATTTTGGTATGTAAATAGAAATAGCAAGTCAAACAAGAGAAAAAAATGAGTAGACAAATTTAGGAGATCTGTAGATAATTGCATCTAATTTCTCTGTTTCTGTTTTGATCATCAATTGAAATAATCTCTGTTTGTTTCAAAATCTCATATGATTCACTTTCAAACAAACAACAACAAAAACGAAAGAACATATATACACTTTACGAGTTTCACGTGATTACAACCCATAATCACGATTATATCTCGACTGGATGTTTCCCTTATTGGTAATATACATAGATACTAAAACACCATAACTGGAAAATCTAAAGAGTCACGTCCACGAAAGGTTCTCTAGAATCAGAAAGATTTTTGTTGCTTCAGCCAGAAACCCAACTGATCATTAGGATTCTCAAAAGCACATAAATCTTTCTCTTCTTCTTCTATTCTCGATCCGTTTTTCATGAGATTGACAATTAAATCAACCGAAGTCTCGAAACCCTATGAATCATCCAAAGCCTTACTATTATTTCCTTCCTCGCGTTACACATTCCATACTTCTTCATACTCTGTTTCTTCACTTTTTACTACAGGTTTACTGAGAAACTGTTTGAACCAGTTAATGGAATCATTAGGATACCGTTTGAGATTGTTTTCGTAGTCAACATAGTTACAGACCAAATCTAGTTGAGTATCCATACTCCCACTCGAAGTTGTCTAGTAAAGCCCACACGTAATATCCTCTGACGTCACACCCATCCTCTCTGTCATAACAGTTAAAATATTGTGTTAATTTGGTAAATGATAGTGGAGATTTTTTTAAGTAGTAAACGCAAAAATAGCGTCTTGCGTTTAAAACAATCACACTTTTAATATGTATATGTAACCTGTGGACCGGAGTTCACATTATAGCTTTGTGAAGAAGTTTTTTCTTTTTGGTAAAACACCCATAATTTATTAAGAAAAAATTAAAACCAACTATTGTTAGCTATTTTCCAACTTTTGGGTTAAATATGATTGAAACATTACATACCACTGGTCCGATTTGGTGGTTACTGTGATTTGTTACTGCTCACAAGTGATGTATATATAAAATATATAATTTAGTTTACGAATTCATTTCAATTTACTCATATAAAAAAATATTATGGATTTTAGTTAGCATCCTTACCTTTCTTCTCAAAAGGTTGATTACTTCTGAATCTAGGTCAACCATGATCGATGTAAGGAATATGAGCGGTGAAGCGTGCACTATAATAATTTATTCCAATGAAATCTGATGAATTTATTAACATCTTTGATTGTGTGCTGTGAAAGAAGGTAGTTTATTTCCAACATATTTTTTCATTATTTCTGGATAATCTCCGTAATTCACCGGATTTCAATGCCTAACACATATTTATTCAGAATATGATAAATAATTTGTATGATTCCAAAATATATAAATATTCCCCTTTATTTCTAGAATAGAGCGTACCAATCTACTTCTAAGGCAACGCCTCGTTTAACGGCATCTTTTTAATGGAAATTTTGGACCGATCGAAGCCAATAGTCTCCTTTTGTTGGAACCAACCCATGATCCATCCTATATCTAAGCTTATGAAGTTACATGAGTCGATCCCCCTTCCAAACGGGAATTGAAGTAAGATCCAAAGTTCAATCTGTTTTAGAGGGACCATCAAAATGCTAGCAGTCCAAGACCCATTTGGTTTTTCTTCGAATATTCAGACATTGAAGGAACTAATAACTATATACAGCTATGTATACATTTAATGAATTTTGTAATATTAATTCTTCAACGTCTCAGAACTACGATAAAGTCAATGACCAATTATATCACTATAAGCTGAACAAAACATCAAATCTTTGGAAATGACCCGACTACCGACTTCATGTTACCATCTTTTCCGTTAATGCATGTTATAGTTACTATTTTAAATTACCTGAAAGGCTGATATAGTAGTCCCGAAAATGAAATCATCAGGAAAACTACTTCTATCAAATACTTGAGATTCAAGAGAAAGAGAAGTAGTCTTTTTTTTGTAAGCCATGAGATTATCAAAAACAGGATGAAAAATTGCACTTTCATTTTTTTTCTTTTTGGTTATCAAATTCAAAGATTTTGTATATTTTTTTCAAGGTGATAAAGAACTGAAATTTGTAGACATTACAAACAATGTAACTCTCTACTGATATATATAGAGCTTAGTTTCGTGACTTGACATTGATCTACGTGCAAATGTATTTCCTTATTTTAAAAAACTCTTTTTGCATGTTAAACTCTATGGAAAGAGCACTTCTATTAGGAATATTTTAATGGGTTCTTAGAATAAAAAATTAATAAAAATTAAAAAGTGAAAAAAGAGAATGACAAGAGTATCTTGTTAAAGAATTTTTGATCTACTTTTTAGATACCTATTTCACCAATAGAAATGTCCTTACAACTATCACTTTCAAAAGGCCGATTTTACTGACTTTTGATGAAATCGTGGCCGTTGATGTAACGGTCATTACTATCCAAGCCCTTTAGTTGAATATTTATTTTTAGTGGAATTGGAGGTTTTATTTATTGAAACTTAAAACAAGATTCAACTAAATGATGCAAACTTAGAAGTTACTTAACTAAAAAGCAATGCTAATTGTTTCTTAGAGTTGGTCATTCGAAAAAGTGACATTAAAACTTAGCAATTAATCTAGTAGAATTAGTAACATTTAATTCAAAAAAATCATTCTCACACAATAAAAACATATTGTAATATGTTTTTTTTTGGGGAAAACTTTGTAATATGGTTAAAATGATATTTTAAGATATGAAGAAAAAAGTACCAGGATATGTAATTTGTGTTATAGAGTTGTCGTTGAGTCACCACCCAGTTTCGAACCCGCGTAATATATGCTGTTAAACAAAAAATAATTGTCTATATTAGGAAAATCAAACCATATTCCTATGGAACTATGAAGAAATAAATTCAACTATAATTTGATAAATTAATAATGATAATTGCATCATAACACAAATAAATGGAAATCAAACGAGTTGATCCCTACATCGAAAGATCTTCAAAACAAAACAAAAATGAAAAACAAATGAAAGTTTAACCTTATAAAAGATTATTAAATGGGAAAATATCTTTAGTCAAGTGATTAACGATCCATCTCTGCAGTCTTCTTCACCGAAGCTTGACTCTAGCAAATCGCGTTATCCTGCGTAGTAAAGATTGAATTATGAATCGGATCTTATCAACTCATATAATGTAAAAATATATATTAAATAAGCAAAAATTACGATCAAATTTGTTATATAAAAAATAAGAAACTTGCGCATAATAATACGAAAACTCATCTAATCTAACCAAAATATGGATTTAACATCTCTAATTAGCATCTCATATCTTTTGTAATGCACAAAAATGGTGTTAGAGTTGGTTTTCCATTTTTAAGAATTAACCAATTAAGTTGTGACACGTGAAAATACCACCATCTAGGATACTCCTTCAAACCTCACTTTGTCGGAGCTCTCGGAAGCGGTCTCCCCAAATTCACTTCTTGCATTAGCGTGACTCGAGAGTCCATTCATCAACCAATTAGTCCCATGCAGCAAAATCTCAATAATTGAATCTATGGAAACCTAATTCATATTTTGATATATTATATGTCATAGCGCAAGCAAATCTACAAAAATTCATGAGTTTGGGTTCTTCTTATGAGATGAATGATTTACCTCTTCTTTAACAGAGTTTCGATTTTGGTAAATTTTTGTTTCATACTTCAAATCGTGATTCTAATATGATTGTTTGGTTGTTTTCTACTTTGTCTCTTGGGCAGAGAGTTCCGCAAAACTATACCCATTAAAAGTATTTTATTTTTACATTTTTGTAAAAATAAGATGAACATAATTGAGAATCTGCATACATATAATTAAAACAAGAAACTTGCGCATAATTTTTATGATTTATTTGTAAAGGAAAAACAAATTATGTACTTTTATTGGATATAATTCAACTTGACATCCCATAAAAAAGTGAACTAAACACATCATAGCATACCAATGATTGTTTGAATCAAATTACTAAAGACTTGTAGATTATTAAGCATCTTGGGTGTGGAAATTAGAGTGGTAAGATTTGATAAATATAAGGAAAAAAAGCTATACCGTTTAGGATCGGATTTGTAATCCTAATTTAGAAAAGAGCAAAAAGCTTTCACTTCGCAAAGAAACAATAATGAATCACCTTCTATTAATATTGTTTCTATCAGTTTCATGAAAGTGAACACATGGTAACTTGAAACGACTGAGGAAGAGACGAATGGCACGATAAGAATGATACCTATGCGATATAAATTTTTTTATCGGTGATTCAATTTATAGTCGTATTTTTTTATAGGTACAATTTCTAAAGAGTTGATGTGGAAAGCATTGGAGTAAGATATTTAACATACATATAATTACATTTAACTTCTAAAATTAGCACTAAAAACATTTGGAGGACAATAGTTGAATTTAAGGGTATATAATTATATTTGGTTAGCAAACAATTTTCCAATTTACTTTGAAATCTTTTCTTTTTGTTCAACACTGAAATCTTATATCCATATATATATA
Source organism: Turritis glabra (assembly GCA_900406565.1). NCBI lineage: Eukaryota > Viridiplantae > Streptophyta > Magnoliopsida > Brassicales > Brassicaceae > Turritis > Turritis glabra. The sequence goes on from OVBN01000025.1 coordinate 841,230, forward strand.
AGATATAACAAAAAAGAATATTATACTATTAGCACATATGAAATATGAATGCATATAAGATCTTACCAAAATAGCATATTATATCTTGACATACTATTTTTTAGATCTAGATTTAATATTTGATGGAAAGAAAATTTACCAAAATTTACTAAAATATACAATATTTTTGTGTTAACGTCGTCGTTGTATCATCATGAATTTAAATTCAGATATTATATGTTGTTGACAATAAAATTAAAGCATTGTTTTATAAAACACACTTAATGTTGAACCAAATGAATATTTAAGTGTCACACCGCGCGTTGGATTCTGGTTCTAACTAGTTTGACCAATATCAAATATAATTATAGTTATCATTGAATACATTCCTAATAGTGTATGAAAAAGACTATGAAATAGACTATATATATATATATAGGTTTTTATAAACTATAAGAATTTTTTTCTTCCAGCATAATCTCTAGAAGAAAAGATACATAAACTATATCATTGCAAATATAAATTACTTTTTGTTTGGATTGAAATTCCTGTTTCAGTTGATAAATCAATTTTAAAAATCGATAAAATAAATTTGGATCAATAAACATTATATTTTGTTTATTATCATATAAAACGATATTATATTTTTAATATTCATGTGTAACGCAAGAAAAAAAACCTACTAAAGATGTTGACAGATGTAATCGAATATATTACAATAAATAAATGCAATCTTACGTTACTTTCTTTTTTTTTCCTTAAAGAACTCTTACGTTACTTACCTCGAATTTTTGCGATGCGTGTATTTGTTTTTTATGGCCCCTTTATAACTTATAAGAACTACTTCGACCACTTTTTTCTCACGTTCTTGTTATATTGTGACGACTAGTCCAGATAGCTAATTTATTCTTTTTTTTCTTTTTTTTTCTTTGTGTTGGTCGAAAGTAAAGGGCTTTTTAAAACCCATCTTTTACTTCCACATGGGAGTTCAAACCCGGTCTACTTTTGATGAATATCAGAAAACAATAACTAGACTAATCAATTCAATATTTTCCTAATAATATAGAAAATCTGCAAAAACAAAAAGAAACGAACGTAACTTTTATAGGCAAAAAGATCTAGAAATTGTATTAATGATATTTTTACTAGATATGATTAAATTTTGCAATCCAACTGTTAATTCAGAGATTGGTGACATAAAATTTTCTTTAATATTGTTGAAAAATAGATAAAAGGAAAGGTGTTTGGACAAAAAAAAAAAAAGAGAAAGGAAAGGTGAAATTTTTTGGTTTTAAATAAAATAATTTTACTGCTTAGAATAATTTGCATCGAATATTTTCTTTTTGATATGATCTTCTTTCCTTTCAGAGCCATATTTCCCTTTTCGGCACTCACATCATAGTTTCTAGCTTGAATTGGCTAAATCATCCTAAGCAAGATATGATGTGTATAGGAGCTTGTTTATCATAATGCATAGTGATTGGTCTAATCCTATAGACTCCATTAACTTCGTAGTTCTGATATAAAAAAACCAATTGATGTAATAAGCAATGCTATATCTTTATTTTAAATAAGAATTGCTTCATATTTTCTTACATATTATATGGTACCCGAACGGATATAACTAACCTAAAAAGAGAGTGAAATTTTATATAGATGAATGAACTCAAGAACCATCATCTTAAAAATAGTGTGTTAGAAATCTCAACATATGAAGTAAAAAAGGAACAACACCAATATATAAAGAACATCAGTCTATCCACTTTTCGTTAATTATTTTGAGTTCAAATTCATTACTTTTTTACAATAATGGTAATAATATTAAAGATAACTTGGTGAATAAGATCAGTATCTTACCAACTAAGTAATATGAGCCGTCAAATCCTGTTTATGAAGTGAATCCGTAAAACCTATAAACCGGAAAATATTATAAATTTTTATATTACTTCTTGTAAGTACTTTTATTATGTATTAAAGTTGGTTTAGGAAATTTTACATCATGGTATTAACATTATGTTAATGTTATCACTATATATATGTGGTAATCTCATATGAAACACAACTCAATAAACTATTTTATTATATACTTTTTGACATGGTATCAGAACCAGATTTATAGATTTCACGGATTCACTTCATAGACAAGTTTTGATGGTCCACATTACTTGATTCGCAAGATACTTATCTTACTCACCAAGTTATCTTTAATAAATGATAAAAACAATTTTCAAAATTACTAATTTTGGATCAAATGTTGTTACCAAGACTCGAATCCAGACATTGAAACAACTTCGAAACATCAGTCATGGACTATCTCTTTAGTGGTGTTAGACTCGGCCCTAAAGGGAATCATGCCAATCCTATGCTGCGGTCTTCAATATGATATGTATTTGTTCGGCTACTCATCTGCACAATATTTAGTCTAGTTGGTTAATGCTTTCAGTCAGGCGTCTAGGTGGGTTAGAGTCTTCCCTCTCTTTTTTTTTACCATTTAATATTTTTTTTGTTTCTAATCGCTGAGCGATGATGACCGTTTCTTTGTGCATCTTGGATACTGTACCTTTTTTAATTAATAAGCCCACAAAACACTTTTGCTTCCTCTACCCATAAGTTTCCAGGGCCAACTCTGAGCGGTACATTTGAATTAAAGTTAGCAATTGTTTCAACAGTTTTAAAACGGATCAAGGCCCTCTAATGTCATCATTTTTTCTATACACACCAAAAGAAAATTCAGTAAATACGAGCTTTTACGTACGCAAAAAGTGATTGCTCAGATTCGTTAAGAACTTTTACTAAAACATTTGCTCATTATTTTCAAAGAAAAAAAGAATTATAAGAACAGAGTAAAAAAATGAATTATGCATATCTCATTAGTTGTTTTTATTTCCATTAAATAATTGTCTTCCTACATCGGCAATATTCATCGATAGCTCAAAAAAAGAAATGTAAATGATAAGGTCTACTCAGCAAAACGTAATCTATAATCCCAAAGAATTATATGATCCCAATAAGAAACCCAAATGATCGTTAAGATCCCCAAAAACGCATCGATCTCTCTCATCTTCTTCTCTTTTCGATATGTTCTTCATGAGATAGAGAATCGAACCAACGGATGCTTCAAAACCTTCTGAATCATCTAAAGTCATATTATACTTTTCCTCACGTGACACATCCCATACTTCTTCCTCCTCTGTTTCTTCATCCTTTACGACTGGTCTCTTGAGAAATTGCTTGAACCAGTTAACCGAATCTTTGGGACACCGAGTGAGATCGTTGTCGTAGTCAACATAGTACAGACCAAATCTAGTAGAATATCCATGCTCCCACTCGAAATTGTCTAGTAAAGACCACACGTAATATCCTCTGACGTCACATCCATCCTCTCTGTTACAACAGTAAAAATATTTCAAATAAGCAAAGTAGTATGGTCGGTACTTTTTTAAATTTTTTTAGTTTCTTAAAAACATAGCATTTTAATTTTTCCTTAAATTTTTCAAATGAAAATTGATCAATATAGTTTAAACCTTTTGTTTTTATAAAAAAACTTAACAATATTTTAATTAATGAACGCAAATATTTGCGTTTAAAAACAATCAGATCCGTTTTTATAAAATGGTGGACCAGAATTTTACACTATAGCTTTGTGGAGTTGTTGGAGATGGTCCTCATGGTAGCTCATCCTAAATGTATCATTGAGAATCTCCTCTCGTGATTTTGTACCGTCGTCGTAGTCATTGATTCCTATAAAAATTAAAAATAAATATTAACCAAGAAAGAAAATTTACTGTTTGATAAATACAAATTATTTAAAACAAATTCTCACCGTTCTCTTTTATATAGACTATAGGGTTATTGTATTTATCTTTGATGTAGTTAAGAACTTTTCGTAAACCTTCTGGATATGATTGGAGTATGCCTCGATCTTCCTGCGTGTCAAAATCAAAAACAAACCTTGATATTCTTAGTATCTTTGGAGTGAAAAAAAGAAGAAGAAAAAGAACAATAATTGTGACGTTGATTTTTATTAAAAGTAGTCAAAAAAGTTACGTACCCCTGGTCCAAATTGGTGATTACTGTGATTTTTCACTGTTCAGAATAGACATAAAAACTAGTTTAGGAAAGTACTCTCACACGAAGAAAATAGTCGTACAGATATTAAAATTAACATTCTTACCTGTCCATTGGAGCTGTTGATCGGTTACGAATCGAGGTCGTGCATGGTCGACATGTGGAAGATGTGCTATGTATCGCGCGGTGTAGTAATTTATTCCAATGAAATCGGATGAGTTTTTTAACATTTTGGATTGTTCTGGGGTGAAAGAAGGTAATCTATTTCCTACGTGTTTCTTCATTATTTCTGGATAATCCCCGTGAATGACTGGATCTAAATGCCTGATACACATGTTCGAAAAAATGATATATAAATATCTTATGATTACAATAAAGATAACATTACATGTTTACACTTATTTAAAGTATATATAGAACAACTTACCAATCTAGTTCAGTGGCAAGAGCTCGTTTAACAGCTTCTTTATCGGCAGGAGAACTAGAGTCGTAAGGCTCAAACCACAAAGGTGATAGCACTATCCCAATCTGACCGTCTTGTGAAGTCTGTCAAACAAATCATTTTGATTAATTTATAAAATCAAAAGCAAAGAAACTACTCAAAAAGTACATTGTTTAAATACTAGAAGCTTCTATGTATCCCACCTTGTTACATTTTCGGAACTCTTGTACAGCTGCGGCATGAGCAAGAAGAAGGTGATGTGATGCAATGTACGGCTCGGTAGCGGAATCGCCGGCTTGACACTTACTATTCACCCATTTCGAGCATCGTCCCACCGCTTTGTTGCCAGTATCGTAGCCCGCAACAGTTATGACATAAGGCTCGTTTATTGTAGTCCACATCTTAACTTTGTCGCCGAATTCTTCAAAACATACTCTTGAAAAATCTCGAAAATCTTCTCTGTTTAGGAGAATTTAAAATAATAGTTAATATTGATATCTTTTATGTCTATCTTAATGGTATAATAACCATAAAAATATAATTGTTTATGTCTTAGAATAATTTGCTAAGTTAGCTTACACTATTTGAGGACTTAAAAAACCACCATACTCGTCCTCGAGTGCTTGAGGATGGTCCCAATGGTAGAGGGTCATCGATGGTTGAATGTCTGCATAATATTTAATATAAGATAATGTAATGCATAATATCTTTAACGAAAAAAAAATGTAACGCATAATATAGTTAATGTTCATTAGAGAGGTTTGGTCTAATTGATGAGTCAACTTACCATTAGCAACAAGCTCGTCGATGAGAGCCTTATAGAATTGTACACCTTCTTTGTTTACTCCATCCTTTACTTTTCCACCTTAAAAATAATACCAAAAGTTAAGAAGATTAACCAAAATATTTAAATATATATTAATTTTAACTGAAAGTATATATATATATATAGTAATTTAAAATGTAAATTTAATTAAAAGTATTACTTACTGGGTATTAATCTAGCCCACGAAATCGAAAATCTGAAAGCGTCCATATTTAGATCTTTCATCAACTTGATGTCATCCTGTATTATATAATTATGGTTCATTTAATTATGAAAATAACACAATGGGTCCAAAAAATATTTATCGACCTTGCCAAGAAAAAATAACAAAAGAAACGATATCATTTGGCATCCAAGATTGTACCTTATAACGATGGTAAAAATCGACAGCTACATCTGCATTCTGCATACTGGTTCTTTCTGCATTTGGAATACAACTATTAGTCATTAACATATATAGATACAATTTATGGTAAACATTTGAAGATAACTATACGAAATATAAATATGTATAAAAGAGACCTGGAAAAGTGTGGCTGAAGTAATCCCATATAGCTGGAGATTTTCCACCTTCACTTGTCGCACCTTCGTACTACATAATGGACAAGCTAAATTTTTAGTGGTTGATTCTTTTAATAGAAAATCCCGTATTACAAACTATATCATTTGTCTGATTACTACTCATTGTGTGACATAGACAAAAGGTGAAGAATAAAATCAACGACGTCATCTTAATTGTAACAAATTTAAGTCGGCTGACTTATTCGCATTTAAAAAATTAAATTCTTGGAATATGAACTTCCACATCAACGGGGATTATACCTACAAGTACGTACGAATTAGATTCCGCATCATTTGTCAACGTCACACAACTATAATTAAGTCCGTAACGAATTGCATAATAATGTTTAAAAAGGTCGATTATATATTTCAGAATTACCAACTAAAATATTACCTGAAAAGCCGATGCAGCTGTTCCAAAGACAAAATTATCCGAAAAACCATGACGATCGAGTACTCGAGATTCAGGAGGAAGTGAAGTAATCTTCTTGGACAACCATAAGATTATTAAAAGGAGGATGAAAAAATGCACCTTCATAGTTTTTATGTGTTTTGGATTTTAACTACTAACAAGTTATGTATTTTTTTCGAACTGTTCAAAGCTGAGATTTGTAGATGTTAAAAACTAAGCGTTTCTCTTCTGAGATATATAGAGCTTATTCTCATGATGTTGGTCTACGTGGAAAGGTATATCCTTACAGTCATATCAGTATGTATTACTATCATAAAAGTAACTTAACTAAGATTAAACAATTAGTTACCCTAATAAGAAATCTATGGTAGTTTAATAAGGAAGAGAATTCAATTTTGGTTTCCTTTTCTTTTACCCCCAAATTCGACCGTATTCTTAGCTTATGTTCATCTTCATGTTTGAATGTGGTCGGGATCACTGCTTATATTCAATTCTATATAAATATGTGTGTGTCTATGCATGTATGTTTGTATTTAGACAAGTGGAGATTGAATGTGGTCTTAATATTGACTATGTGCAGTGTCCTGTCGAAAACCCTTTTTGCATGTAAACTCTCTGGAACGCTTACACTTTCACGTTCAAAAAGGCTGACGTTTCCTTTTACGGACTTTGATGATCTTGTGGCCGTTGATGTGCAACATTCATTACAATCCAAACCCTTTTTTGTCGATTTGGTTTTTATTTTTCTGTGGATTTGGAATTGGAATTTTTTTAATTCCCAAAGGAATTGGAGTTTTAGTTATTGAAATTAAAACAACCTTTCAGTTTTTCGACTTCTTTTGGAATTAATGTCTGAAATTTTGTAATGCTTATCAAAAAACCTCCAATTCCGATTCCACAAAAAAAAAAAAAAAAATCGAAAGATTAATTCCATGTGAAAAAATGCATATATAAAAATGTGAATTATCCTGCATTTAAATATCCAGATACTGTTCCTTTTATTTTATTGGTGGGTGATATATATATACATATATATATATATAAATATTTTTTTGATAAATATGTGAATTTCATTAAAATGAAAGATTATAGAATCTACTATATACTTTACACAGAAGATCGTTCGATGCCAAAAAAATATAAAAACAAAGAAGGATCTACTAGAAGGTTATATGAATAGAAACGATTTAGTCATATTTGAGCTAGAATTGCCTCAGGTTCCTAAAAGCCTTGCGTTTCTTTTTTGCAAAGATTGCATCCCGAATTTGCATGTCCATCACCTTAAACAAGGCGTGAGTCCCTGTGGAGCTGCTGTTGTGAAATCTGTTGTTCCTCTCTCTCCAAATGGAATAGATGACTACCTGGGCAACGAGTCTCCGAAGAGGTAGAGGTGATGTAGTGACCTAAGGTGCAGCCAAACTGATAAGGCATCCCAAGTGTGGAAGAGAAAAGGGTTGTAGCCTAGTCTTCTTGTTGCTTCCACCCAAATTTCCTGGCTAACTTCACAATGTAGAAAGATGTGATCTCTAGTTTCCCGAAACAAACCACACAAGCAACAATTTGTATCAATTTGCAAGTCTGGATCTTGTAGGAAGTCGATCAAGATGCGTGAGCCACATTGTAATGCGTGTCTCGGGATTGCTCCCTTATACCAAACATTTTCAGTCCATGGCAGAGTTGGTTTTTATGGTCTCAAAAAATCCCAGGTTTTCTTGGCGCTGAAAGATTCAAGCTCCTCATTTTCAATCCGCCAAACAAAAGAGTCAGCCTCATGACAAAAGTTTGGAGGCACAACCGATGTAAGGTGTATGTGGAGCAATTCCGCTTGGGAGGATCTAGCTGGTCTTAGTTTCCAACCCGAATGGGAACAAGCAACAACAACTGTCCCATTCCATGGGATTCCTGTTTGTGCAGGCCCTGAAGGTCCCAAGAGTTGATTTAGTGGACCTAGCGGTGTCCACCTGTCAAACCAGAAGCTCAAGCTATTGCCATTCCCCAACTTTCCCCGAATGAAATTTATAGCCAGTGGTCGAAGAGACAACAGAGATTTCCAGGTCCAAGAATTTTGTTTTCTCTCATCAATTGACCAGAACACTCCATCTTTTAGCCTGTTTTTTTTCAACCAGCCAGCTCAAAGTGAATCATAGGCTGAAAAAAGTCTCCAGATCAACTTAAGACACAGAGTTTTATTCCAGAGGCTGAAGCATCTGAAGCCAAGCCCCCCCTCTTGTTTAGGTAAGCATAAGGTTTTCCAAGCAACTTTTGCAACCACTTTTTTGTAACATCACCATTCCACAGAAATCTTGAGCAAAGGCTCTTTACATTCTTCAAGCAAACTTTAGGCAGAATGAAAGTAGAAGCCCAAAAATTGATTGTACCATAGATGACCGAGGATATCAGTTCTTTCCTTCTAGCGTACGATAGCGCTCGGGCAGACCAGGAAGAGAATCTGGTTGTTATCTTATCGATTAACGGCCTGTAATCTGAAACCCTCAGCTTACTGTGCATTAGTGGTAGACCAAAGTACCTTATTGGGAGTGAATCAAGAGTGAAGCCAAGGGAAGCCATACTCGTGGTTTCAGTCTGGTTTACACCAGCAATGAAAAGATCTGTTTTGCTCTTGTTCATGGAGAGGCCAGAGATGTCAGAAAAATCTTGAAGCACTGCAGCAATATTTTCCAGAGATTTTCTCTTTCCATAAAAAACACCACAATATCATCAGCAAAAGCCAAGTGGAAAACCTGCAGGTTTGTAGCATTTGGATGATGTCCAATCAGATTGTTGCTGTAGCTTTTGGTTAGCATCTGAGTAAAACCCTCCATGGCGAGAACAAAGAGGTAAGGAGAGAGAGGATCTCTCTGCCTTAACCCTTTTGAGCCCCTGAAATAACCACATGACTCACCATTTATGGAAGATAGAAAATCTTGTAGTTGATATACACTCACCAATCAACCTCACAAAATGGCGGGGGGGGGGGGGGGGGAAACTCCATGGCTTTTAGTACATTTAAAATGAACTTCCACTGAACAGAATCAAATGCCTTCTTAAGATCCACTTTATGCATACCTCTTTCTGAAATATTTTTGTGGTTGTATCCATTAACTAACTCTGTGGCCAGCAACACGTTTTCCACCAGCAGCATGCCTGGAATAAACGCTGATTGAGAGTTAGAGATAAGTCCAGGAAGAACACTCTTAAGCATGTTAGCTAAAAGCTTAGTGACCACTTTGTAGATAGTGTTGCAGCATGCAATTGGTCTAAACTCAGCCATTCTTCTAGCATTAGTAGTCTTAGAGATGAGAGACAAGAGTGTGGAGTTCCATTGTTTAAGAATTTGACTAGATTGGAAAAAATCCTAAAACTGCTCTTATCATGTCTTGACCAACTGTTTCCCAATGGACAGTGAAGAACTCAGCACAATAACCATCAGGGCCTGGAGCTTTATTTTTCGGGAGAGAGAAAAAAATATTCTTAATCTCAGAAGATAGAAAAAGAGCACTTATAACCTGAAGTGCCGTAAAATAGCATCTTTGAGGTACAAGCAATGCAATTTCTTCATGAGTAGAAGCTGTAGGAGGCACAGAACCACCCAAAAGATTCTGGAAATAATCCACTGCGAGTCTCTGAATGCCTTGCTTAGAATCAATTATCTGATCATTTTCATCAAGAAGATAAATAATTTGGTTCTGGCCTTGTCTTGTCTTGATGGTTCTGTGAAAAAAATTAGAATTTTTGTCCCCCTCTTCCAGCCAACAAACTCTAGACTTTTGCCTAAGAAATGATTCTTCAGCTTTAGCCAGAATGCACCACTTCCTATGGGCCTCTTTTTCCAGCAGAATTTGTGAAGGAGAAGGAGTATTTAGAAGAACCTGTTGACACTGAAGGAGATGGTCATAGGCTTCGCAGACTCTTTTCTCAATCTCTGAGTAGTTTTTCTTGCTAAAATCTCTGATAACTCCCTTTAACTCTTTCCGTTTTTTGGATACTAATAGCATTTTGGAGCAATCAAACGCTAATGCATCCCACCAAAGCTTGATCAATGGTGCAAAGTCTGGGTTTTGGTTTAGCAAAGAGAAGAACTTAAACGCCTTTTTCTGCTTGGGTTTAGAAGTATCCAGAAAGATACAACAGGGGCTATGATCAGAGAAGCCCGGTTCTCCAAAAACACCCAAAGAGTTTTGAAAGAATAGGAACCAACCATCATTTACCAGAATTCTGTCCAGCTTTTTTGCTACCAAACCAGAGTCATGTTTATTAGTCTAGGTAAAGGTGTTACCGCAGTAAGGCAAATCAGAGAAAGAAGACCTGATGAGGCAGTGCTTGAGGTTTCTCATTCCACTAGATGAGGAGTTTGCTGAAGATGAAGAGTGCTCATTTGGGAAGATAACCTGATTAAAGTCTCCCAAAACTGTCCAAAGCTTATCAACAATCAGAGGAGAATATGCAAAATCTTGAATTTCTGTCCACGACAACTTCCTCGATTCACTACAAGTTGAGGAGGCATACATAATAGAAACCACCAACTCAAGAGGCACAAAAGGCAGCTTGATAAAGCAACAACCATCTGAAGAGATTGACTTATAACTGTTACCTTAACAGAGGGATGCCAAACTACCCAAATCTTCCCAAGATCTGAGTAGTCATAATTTTCTGCAAAATTCCAGCCTGCGAACACACGAGCAACTATATTCGGTGCCTTCACAGGGCTGACATGGGTCTCCACAAGACCCCCAAAAAAGGTTGATTTAACTTCAACCATTTCCGAAAACTTCTACGCTTTATTTGATCATTAAACCCTCTTACATTCCAACAAAAAATATCCATAAAGGAAATAGGGTTAGAGGGTTAAAGGGCATCCCGCCCTAGCTTTAGCAATTCTCTTCTTTAACACTCTTTTTGAAATCACCTTCAAAAACCTATCAGAAACATCCTCCGGAATTTCATCTTCCTCTGATATACTATCCGGTTCTGAATCAGAGATTTGTGTGTCACCGGGTTCATCAATTTGTGAGAGGCAAGCAAAACAGTTGGCAAAAAGATCAATACATAACTTGCCTTCTTTCCTGATATGCTGCCTTATTTGTTGCAGGCAGTGAACAATCCTTTGCATAACTAGGACTTCCCACAGATGGTGTTATTGGCTTTGCAAGTTTTACTGGCTGCCCGACAGCTTCATTTTGTACCTTTTCACCATCCAGAGCCTTTGGGATGGTCGCAGAAGAAATCTCGACGATCGGTAACTGACTCTGAATTAGAGCTTTTCCTTTTTTCTTATATTTTTTGGCTCTTGGGTAAGCAGTAGCAATGTGCTTTCCTGAACCACACAAATTACACGATGGCAGAGCTTTGGAACACCGTGAGATGGTGTGACCAACCTTTTTGCAGTGACTGCAAAGAGAAGGTAGCCAAGGACTGGAGACACAGATCCGTTTGATTTGGCCCGACTTGAATCTTGCTTTGACCGCTTCTGGAAGGGGTTTCCTAAGATCAATAACTGTATACACTTTTGCAACTTTGATGTTTGTGAGCTTCTCAGTTTACGGGTGAAGGCAAATAGGATGTCCAACAAGACCAGCAATGTGTTGGAGGCCATCTCTGTTGAAGAACTCTAAAGGTACATCTTCAAAATCTAGCCAAACAAGAACCATTGACAGCTCTGGCTTTGAAAGCTTTACGTCTGGAGTCCACTTTGCTTCAAACATAGATTGCCCATCGACTTGCCAGAGACTTTGGCTGAGGATTCTTCTTCTGGCAATTGGGCAAGGAACCTTGAAAAGGAACGAGTGTCCCTCCATTTTTGAGACAATTATATCTCTTCGTTGCCTGCTCCAAATTCCATTGACAATAGCATGGACAGCTCCCCGAGGCGGCAGTTCTTCATAAAATTGTCCCAAGATAAAACTGTCCCAGACTTTTTTGTTTTTCTCGATTACGGAGTTTGGGATGGTGATACATGCCTCCCCCGAGTCGAGATAGAAAGGGGTTCCTTTCTTTTCCATTTTAATCGAGCTTCCCTTAACAAGGTCTTTCCAGGGGAGGTCTGGTTTTTTTTGGGGTTGCACAGATTCCGCCGGAGGAAAAATCGGAGCCGCCAAGTCTGGGGCCGGGGGGGGGGGGGGGGGGTTGATGGATACTTCAACAGCAACATCAATTTCAGGTACAACAGTCGGGGTAATGACTCAGTAGTTGCTTCAGTTGAATTTGTAGAATTAGGGTTTTTAGGGTTAGTGATTGCCGCATCCAGAGTCACCGGTGAGGTGATTGTGCAGGAATCAGGGACCAATTTGTTAGTTGAGATCTGAGGAGACTGAGGCAACACCTTCACAGAAGGAGAAGCAGAGCTCGCACCAGCTGAGTTAGGAGATTCAGGCGGTGGAGGCTTTGAGGTTACAGAATCGGAAGAAGCAGATCCAGTGGGGATACCGCGAGGAGGTTTCTTTTTGGGTTTGGATTTGCCCATGAGAGGCGGTGGGGACCGACGCCGAGATCGGCGAAGGTGATGGGAGAACGAAGAGGATCGCGTTTTTTCAGAGAGAAATCAACTTTCAGAGATAAGTCAACTTATGTTATCTTATTTGGAATATCATATATAAGGATATTGGTAATGTAGATATAAAAATTATTAATTCTGACAGTTTTTACATTCTAAGTTCTAAATTTTGATTTCTTGTGGAGTTAATCTCTGAAAATTCTGATTGATTTTTTTCTTAAAAAAGAATAATTATCGTTTCTTATAATTATATATCTTTGACGTAAAAATTTTTAAATTATATATATATATATATGTGTGTGTATGTATTGATCATATTAGCATTTGGACTCGTGAGAAGCTGTATACTTGCAGGCGTAGTATAATTAATCAGTTTGGATATGGTCGCAATCAGGTCTTTATTCATAAGTTCATACTATACGGCTAGTAACCGCAAGTGAATCTGTACACACAATTTAGTTTATGTATGTATTGGTAATATTAGCATTTGGACTCCACTTTGGCTCGTGAGAAGCTGTGTACATGTAGGCAGTGTATGTTACATAAAGTTTAATTAATCAGTTTGGATATGGTCGCAATCATGTCTTCATTCATAACTTCGTACTATACGTGGCTAGTGACCACAAGTGAATCTGTACACAATTTAATTTTAAAACAATATTTTCTTATAAAGTTGGGCATTGTCAAACTGGGAAAGTTGAACCCATTAGGCCCAGCTCTGAACATAATTTTGATAATGATTCAAATAATATAAAGTTAATCTTACCATGTGAACTATCAAAGCACTGCATACGTTCTCTGACCCATTTTTTTTGTCGAGATCCGAAATCAAATTTTAGTAATATACAATGCGAAAGCGTAAACCATTTTGTCATAGTCGTAACTCGAACTTAGGATTTATATACCTTCTTAAAATATCGTTAAAATTGATCGATTGAAATACTGATTTTGGGATACTCATAAAACTCTGGATAAGTAATTCAAGTATTTGGATCAGATTCAGACTATATTCATGGTCCCATGGTCGCATAGTCGCATAGTCGCCTTTACTGACTTCTTGGTAGTTGTTGCTATGCACGCATGAGAGAATAGTTGAGTTTTAACTCTTATGCTTTTCTCTAGTCAAACGGCGTGAAGAATTTTTTCTCCCGCTAATAGTGGGGCCGTTAAGAAAATAGTATTATACTGTAGTGACTATTTTGTATGAGAAAAGACATTTAAACCTTAAAATGATTAGAAACTAGTGGGAAAGTTGAAGCTTGAAATGATTATAAGTGCCTAACGTCACTAATATTTCCTAATGACGTCTTAAGTTTACTTTTTCCTAACCAAGTCATTAAATTTTTTCATCTCTCATCAGAACGATAATATATTATTCTCTCTTGAGAAATATTATACAAAAAAAATTTGATACATCTATGAAAAATTTGAAAATCTTCTCTCTAGATACCAAAATCCTGAAATTATTTCGGATACTATGGAAATCTCTATTCATGACTTAAAAATTCAAGATATATCGGATTGGATCACGGATTTCTCATGAAATGTCTATTTGTTTAGTTATGTGGTAAATATGTAGTTTAAGCGTCGAAGAATTTTATGAATGACATTCTCCCAGTTGTTCCATTGACATTTTCATCACATATATGCCGCATAAATAACCGAACTATTGCGTAAACGGTGGTTGTGTATGGATGTCAGAACGCCAAAATGTCCAACCAACTCCACAATGAGCATGGACGAAGTGATGATGTGTAGAGGAAACACCAAAACATACATCAACCCCGATTACGCTTAATATAGCGCACACTCTATCTCTTTATTGAAGGATGCCATCAGTGCCGTGCCTATGACTTGACAGGCCAATATCTATATTTAAAACTATGGCTTTTTTAATTATTTAAAAAAAAAACTCAATTAACAAAATACCATCAAAATTTTTGGTAATGAATAACTTTAATAGAGTAAAAAAATATGTAGGATCAATTATAAAATAATAAAAGATGACGGTAAAAAAAATGATAGTGATGATAAAGATCCAATAGTATAAAAAACTAAACATAAAAACTATTCAAGTAAGCTAAAACACATTAATTTGTTAATGTGGTCTCAAAAATTAGAATATAGGATGTGGCCTAGGGCTCTTGCTCCATTTTTAATTGAGTAGGCACGGCTCTGGATGCCACAACCTTGATTTCAATTATCCTCTCGTCAGGTTGTAGGATGGTTCCAGAGCTCTGCGACTCACCGTGAGTTCCCTTCCCCTGCCCTACCCCCTTCCTCACGCGAAAACGACGTCCCGCAAAAACAAATCCTGCCTGAACGATTACTAGTTACTAATTGGTTTTTTGAGATTGAAACACATCGTTAACATCACATTTCAGTTCAAGTTGATTCAAGTAAAGTAAGATGCCAATTTGCCATCTAAGGGAATGGGAGACAATTTTAAAAGAAAAACGACGATTTACCATAATAAGAAAAGAAAAGGTCGAAGATAGATGCTTTCAGATTTATTGGGCATTCTATTTGAAGGCGTATAAAAGAATATTCCCACATCGAAGCGAATAATTGCTACATATTATAGCAATACTGTCGACATTTACACATGCTATAATCAATAATGGGATCATCACAATATTAAATAAATATCAAAATTCCCAAATAATCCAACTCATAATACCATAAATGAACATCGTTGAAAACCATGAGCTTATCGAAAGGATGATGAAAGAGTGCACCTCTCAACCAGTAGTTCTTCAAAAGGAGGATGAAAGATCCAACCTTTTTATTCAAATTGATATAAGCTGAAACTTGTAGATGTTACATACTATGCCTATATCGTTTTCACATGTTCTTCTCATATAATCATTTTCCAACGAGTTTAACATTAATTTACCTTATATGTCGAACGTAACATCGAAATATGGTTTAGCTTTAACGTATGTGTGGTAGAAGAGTAATATAAATCGGGCTCGTCGTTAAAGTAGGTACAACCGTACAACCATTTCTCATTATTTCCAAAGCAGCAAAAAATGATAAATCTCTCAAGAGTAGTAACAGAGAGATTTATCTCATCAATTGTTTTTCTCTTCATTCAACAACTTTTTGAACCATTGAGCCGATTTCTTTGGATATCTCTTACAACCATCGTTGTAATCCACGTAAACCAGCCCAAACCGGACCGTGTATCCCATTGCCCATTCGAAATTGTCTAGCAATGACCATGCGAAAAATCCCTTCACGTTTGCTCCGACCCTAGATTTGCAGTAAACAAAAGCATTTGCAACAGAATTACATAAATATGTATGATTTCTTATATCGCATTTTTTATATCATCATTAGGTGTAGGAATTGGGATTCTTGACATTAGGTATAAGAGGATGCTTACGAGATAGCGTCTTGAACCATTTCGAGATGTCGAGCGTAGTAATCGATCCTATCATCATCTTTAAGGAAGATTTTACCGGTACTAAATTCATCTCTCCCTACAAAGATTGATATATAACATGAGGAAACTAAAAGAATATATATCAAGAATTGAAGCAGTTGTTTGTGAGAGTTACCGTTTTCCGTTATGTACATGACAGGGTTCTTGAACTTGTACTTTGCATAGAGGACGAGATCACGAATTCCCTTTGGATATATTAAAAGCCAATCTGATGCAGCCTACAAAATCAAACCCACGCATACACGGTTTTTAGATTAGCGGTTGTTGGGTTTTGAGATCGAATAAATTCATAAATATTGATAACCGTTGCAACGTTTTATGAGTCTTGACAAAGTACCTTTGGACCGATGGGAACTCCTTTTCTTTCACCTGATTCGAATACAAACACATATTTCAGACTCGTAAAACTTCGATTAATTTTGCTTATAGTGCTTAATAAAAGGAAAATTGAATGACACGAAAACAGACCTGTGACACTGGCACAAGGATCAGAGAACATAGTAACATCTTCGGTGGAGCAGGGGACATCCTTTGCATAAGTGGAAGAGTAATAATTGATGCCAATGAAATCATATGAGTCTCTCAGCATCTTAGATTGTTGTGCAGTGAATGTAGGTAAGCGACCGCCTTTTACGTTGTTGACCATATCAACCGGGTATTTACCGGTCACAAGGGGCTCCATAAAGTAGTCAAATGTGAAGGCCATGGCTCGTGCCG
Source organism: Turritis glabra (assembly GCA_900406565.1). Classification (NCBI taxonomy): domain Eukaryota; kingdom Viridiplantae; phylum Streptophyta; class Magnoliopsida; order Brassicales; family Brassicaceae; genus Turritis; species Turritis glabra. The sequence goes on from OVBN01000025.1 coordinate 858,173, forward strand.
CAGCTAATCTATCCTCAGGTGATTCTGTGTATGGCAAGTTCCAACCCGAGTTCAAAGCAATACCAACTTGACCTTTTTGAGACGCCTATCGAACAACATTTAAGAGCGTATTTGTCACAATATGAACAGAATAAACATAGCAAGATTCAGCGATCTGTAATACAAACTTTTCCGGCTTGCCATGGTTATAAACGCCGTCTATTTTCAGTAACTTGACGCTTAAGAAACAGAGCATATGTTTTTTCTAACCTTGTATTTTTCTCTGTAGACTTTGACGGCGGCTCCGTGAGCAAGGATGAGGTTGTGACCGACAATATAAGGCTCGGTGGCTCCATTTCCATCGGTGCAATTAGGGTTTGTAAATTTGGAGCATCTTCCTGGAGCCATTACACCTGCAACATACCCTTGTTGCACGACTGTCAATGGCTCATTCAATGTCATCCAATGCTTCACTCTATCTCCAAAACTCTTGAAGCAAATATCCGCATAATCGCGGAAATCGTTTCTATTTCATTACAAAACAAGATAAATTTAATTAAATTAACAGTTTTTGGATAATATCTAATCTGACTTGTTAATTCTAATTAATGGCTAGTAAAACTTAATTATAAATTTACAAACGCTAAAAAGAGTTATATATTTGGAGGACTTACACAATCTCAGCACCACGGAATCCCCCATAAGCATCTTCAAGGGCTTGTGGTGTGTCCCAATGGAACATGGTTGCAAAAGGCTTAATTCCTGTAGTCAATAACATAATATCTACATTAGTGCTTGCGTTGTGTTTATAACTAAACTAAAGCATATCCTAGCTTTAAGGGTGAAAGAAAGATGATTAATCGCTGTCTCTCTAATATTATTTTCTCAAACTCAGGAGATTCCTTCCAATGTGTACTAATTCAGTGACTAATATGTAATGTTTCCAAGTCAATTAGTCAATGTTTTTGGATCCCAGTACAATTTGTTTTTTTTTTGGAGTTGGACCACATTAATTGATTTTTGTTTTTTAATGTTAGAAAAATAAACTTAAGAAAAGAATGCGTAAATGTATAACACTGTGAAATGCAATCCAATACTAGAATCGTATAAATCAGATCGAATTTGAAAATAGAGTTTTTAAATCCTTTTTTTATACTAAAATCGTAATTTAAAGTCATATGAAACAGAGAGCGTTACTTTAAGCCTACGTGCCAAATTGGATTTTGTCTTTTACCTTTGGACAAAAGCTCATTGATCAAGTTGTTGTAATAGTCAATACCAGCCTGGTTGATTCCTCCTTTTAGATTCCCATCTAAATAAGAAACAACTCGTAAATATTGGCACATAGAAATAATCAAAATCTCATGTGTGAATGATCTACAAAGAGAAGAAGATCGAACTTACGAGGCAAGATCCTCGACCATGAGATTGAGAATCTGTATGCATTGAAGCCAATTTGATGCAATAAAGCCACATCTTCCTGTTTTAATAAATGATACATAATCAAATAATGTAACTGATTTTGAAGCAAATAGAAATAAGAATCAGTTGTTTAAAATTTTACATATCTAATAACAATTACCTTGTAAAGATGGTAAGAGTTATCAGCAACAGACCCATTGCTACCATCTTTTATCTTCTCTGAAAAATTAAAATTAAACATTAATTCCAGTTCCAGCTTATTAACTATAATCTCACTGAAGAATCAAAACAGAGTAATTGAGCTTTTTTTTTTTGTCCCATGAGATCATTCACATATGGAACAGATTCCCACATATCATCTATACTAGCTAGATTCACGGATCTTGAATCCAAATTCTCATATAGATCCTAACAACAAAGGGATTAAAAATAAAAACCTGGGTATTTCTCAGAGAAGGTATCCCAGATACTTGGTCCTCTACCATCTTCATGAGCAGCTCCTTCAACCTACGAAGTGTTAAAAAAAAAAACCCCATAAATTCTCTAACAAAAAAAAAAAAATCTCTAACCAGTGATCGGACTTTTTGTTTTCTGGATAATGAACAAGTGGTCGGATTTTTATTAAAGAAAACTAATAAGGAGAAACCATAAAAGTACCTGGTAAGCAGATGTTGCAGACCCAAATATGAAATCTTCTGGGAAATCACTTCTTCTTAATCTAGGCGCTGAAGAGTTGTTGTTGTTCTTGGCAAGAACTTCATTGGAGGCTAAGACAATGAACACTAGTAAAGAAAGATATTTACCTCTCATTCTTAATTTTTTTTTTTTTGATTATTAAATCTTGGTTTCTTTTTAAGAAGATGAATTGAGTGGAGGTTTATATAGGGAAGAGAAATGGTATTAGAACTGGGTAGGTGAATCTATAAATAGAGCTATTTGAGAAAGATGATCTGAAAGAGGAAGATATATATATATATATATATATAGAGAGAGAGAGAGAGTTTGTGATAAAAATTCTAATTTTCTGAATTAAGTAAATACAAAAAAATTAAAAGACCTTATCAAGCTATCAAAACAGGAAAAAAATGGAAAAACGTGAGTGAATTTTTTTTTTTAAAATAATTTTGCATCGATTTAGAAAAAAAAAACCGATTATCTAATTAATATCTTATATAAAGCCGCTGAGTCAATAAAGAGAAAATTAGAGAAAGCATAAGCATCATTGCACGTCTTGTAGACAATTCCGGGATGTGCTAATTTCTCAGAGAAACGTGAAGACGTGTTAAGGATTGAGAAGTCCATTTTCGTCATTTTGCGTAAAAACGCCTTTTGATAAAATATTGATAAGTTTCTTGTAACGGCTATTATTTTCAAAATTTGTTGAATTACTTTTGTTTTACTTCTTTCTTTTAAACGTTTGTTTCAAAATATTTATATTTTTGTTTTGTTTTGTAAAAGGGTTATTTTCACAGGTTGGTGTAGTCTGGAACGCGTTGGGACTGTCGGTCAAAATAACAATATAATTATCAAACCTAACATTAAATATTTAATAATAAATTAATTAAGAGTTGAAGACTGACTCTCTGATTTCAATGTGACGAAACAAGTCATTATTTGATTTGAGAGGATCTTTTTCCACGTTAACTTTTTAATTTTTCTTTTATCAAACACAAATACAGCAATTGATATTTTTAAAAATGCTAAAAAGTAAAAATATTTCTATTTTGAACAATTTTCATTACAGTTACCAAATTTTTTGTAAGATTTTTTATTAATAAATAGTATTGTTACATGTAATCCAAATTATAATTTTTTTTCATACATTGCTGAATTAAACTACAGCAAGAGAAAGATGTTAAGAAAACTAAAGTTTTGTCCCAAGGAAAAAAGAAACTAAAGCAAGAGAAAATTTTGGCCCCGTTTTTTATTATGTCGCCAGCGACACAATTCAACGATTAAAAAAATAACTGTTTTTTATTTAGATCTGAAATAAGCGACAAGTTACAGGCGAGAGAGAAAGAACAGGGAGTTGCCATGTCGGTAAAACTAAACGCCAGAAAATCTAGCGACACCAACGACTCAAATTTTAGAGAAGAACCTCTATTAAAACAAAAATCCAGCGACTGAAAAAAAGGAAAGAGAAAGCAATATTCCGTCGCCGGTGGTTGTCGTTCGCTACCTCAAAAAGAACAAGACCTTTATCAATTTATGGGTTGTTTAAATGATTAGTTTTCAAATTTGTGAATTTCTTAAATAATTAGCTATTGTCACTTGTCAAACGCATTTGCTGGGCCAAAAAAGCGAACTCCTCTCATGGACAATCTATTAAGATCTAAGGCCTAAACGTTGACTAACTTTAGCCCAACTCCGTTTGCATTCAATATTAAAAAAACGTCAAACGGCACAGGCCGATCAGGAATTCAGGATCGTCTTAAATTTGACACAATTTCCGGAGATATTAAGCATGAGTCCCGTACGTTCGTGGACTGATAGATGTTGGTTCGAATACTGTTGTGATAAGAGCAATGATTTTATCTTTTTCTTTTTTACAACAGAGGTTACAGAGCCATATGTTAAGTTCATTTTTTCGAAGATTTTTATCCGCAAAACAAATATCAAATAAACAAATGATCTTAGAAAAGGAGTTCTAATGCTTTCGAGGATTCAGACATCTTAGGTATAAAACAGGAAAGCGAACCAGAAGACGTTAAGAATCTCTTCCTCTTCTTACAAACAACAGAATCCAACAACCCTTCTTTCTCTGAATCCTCGATCTCTTCTTTTTTCAAAAACTCTTTGAACCACATGGCTGACATTTTCGGATAACGTTTTAGACCGTTGTTGTAGTCGATATAGAACAGTCCGTATCGAACACCATAACCAGCGTTCCATTCGCAATTGTCGAGCAATGACCATGCATAGTATCCTTCTACTTGAACACCATCCTCCCTAAATATAAATCATGATTAAAAAGACTTTCTTGTATAAAAAAAGTCTGATTTAGGTTTCGGCACATGTTTTTTGCTTTTCAAGAAACTAAAAGAGTAGAGACTTACTTGATGGCTTGGTGAATGTTTTGAAGATGCTTTTTGTGGTACTCTGTCCTCTGGAGATCCATCAAATTGGAAAGTTTTGGCTTTTTCTCATAATCTATATCGCAGTGTCCTACAAATTTTGATATGACATAAAAGTTAGAATTTTCCTAACTTTCACTCTCCAAAAAGTGAATAAAATTTTGAAAAAAAAAACATAACGATAATTAAATTTGTACCATTTTCAGTGATCATAAATTTAAGGCTTCCGTATCTCTTTTTGGCATGAACTAAAAACTTTCTTAACCCTTGTGGGTATAAAAAGTCCCATTCTGAACCACCTCTAGGACCCAAAGTTTGTCCTGCTTTGTTTTGTTCTGTTTCGAAAATTAAATTTATCAAACTTGTTAGTCAAGATATAAGACAAGACTATATATATGTGATCGAGAAAAAAGAAACTCACTTTTCCATTCGATGTGTGCGTCAGATCTCCAATCGGGATTGTTAGGATCCACGTCAACAACATTTTTTACGTAAAAGGCACTGTAATAATTAACTCCAACGAAGTCAAAAGATCCTTTTAACTTTTTGGATTGGGCTGCAGTAAACGACGGTAATCTTTTTCCAATCAGTTTTTTCATGACTTCCGGATAATCTCCATTGACCGTTGGATCCATGTGCCTTTGTGAAAACAAAACAAATCAAAACCCCCAAAATTATCATTAGTCACCATAGTAAATCCGAAGTAAAAAAGTATATATCAATTAGATCAATCACTCACCATCCAAACATAAATTCCATGGCACGCTCGACCGCTTCTTGATCTTTATGACAGTCCGAGTCGTAAGGTTCGAACCAGACTGGACAATGCGCAATACCGACTTTCCCATCTTTACACTGTAACACGAAATATCATTGTATATCAATGAATTTAGTAACAATAAAAAAATTCATTAATATCACTATATATGTATTTTTAAAGGATTTATACATGTTTGTTTAAAAGAGTATAGACAGAATTAATACTAATAAGAGATCAATGTTTTGCTATACCTTTGGGTTATTCTTGAAGACTTCAACAGCCTCGGCGTGAGCCAAGAGTAGATTGTGACTAACAGTGTAAACCTCTAGACCAGATTCACCGGCCAAAGCTGCTTCGTTCATGTATTTTGAGGCACGGCCAGGAGCTTTTCTCCCGGTATCATACCCGCCAATACTATAAACCCACGGCTCATTTAGCGTCACCCAATACTTTACACGGTCGCCAAATTCCTCAAAACATATGGTGGCGAAATCGCGAAAATCATCACTGAATGCATAGATAATATGATTATTGGTATATGCACAATGTAAGACGTTCACTGAAAGAAATTAATGTTAAATAATAAGTATATATAACCGATGTTTAATATCTACTTACACAACTTTTTCGCTAAGAAAACCGTTGTATTCATCTTCTAAGGCTTGTGGAGTGTCCCAATGGAACAAAGTCGCGAGAGGAGTGATTCCTATTGAGTATGATAATAGTAATTAAAAAGCACAAACGAATTAATAATTTAATATAAAGATTCGAATGTGTTGATATATATACACACGAGAGGGATTATGTTAAAATACCGTTAGCTAGGAGTTCGTTGATGAGGTCGTTGTAGAATTTGATTCCCTCCTTGTTCACTCCTTTGCTTTTCTTCCCATCTATATAAAAAAATTAATTTACATAATGAGTTTGGTGAAGAAAGCTAATATAAGAAAAAGAGTTTGTGATTTATGACTTACGAGGAAGAATCCGAGGCCATGAGATTGAGAATCTGAATGAATCCATATTGATATCCTTCATTCTTTGAATATCTTCCTTGTAGTGGTGATAAAACTCCACCGCGTGGTCCGCATCAGAGTAACAATTCCTTTCTGCACATATAAATTAAAGTTTTCATTTTTATAAATATGTATCGATTTAAATGATAAATAATAAAAATACATAAGATACAAATAATTAAGCAATAGATCGATTGATAAATACAAACCTGGATGCTTGCGGACAAAAGTATCCCAAACACTTAACCCTCGAGAGACATCGTTCACGGCTCCTTCGTATTGGTAAGCCGATGAAGCAGTCCCAAACAAGAAACCTTTAGGGAAATCGGATCGGCCAAAAGAACTCTTAACTGCGTAAATCTTCTTTCCTCTGATATAAATTTAGAAACAATTATTATTAGATTACTTTTTACGTTCATTCAAAAAAATGTATATTTTTCTTTGTGTTATATATCACAATTTAAGTTACTATTACTTACTGCATCATTTGTTTCTTTTGCAACTTATGATCTTGTAAGAAAGAAGCTAGAGATTTTTGTTTTATCTTTCTGAAAAGTAAACAAATTAAATGGGAATTGGGTTGTGATTGAGACGATGGGATATGGTAAGGTTTATATAGGCAAATAAAATCGTATGAAGGAACCAAGAAATATTCAAACATTAATTTAGTCAACCTAGTTGCCTGCGTGACTACGTCTGTTGACTCGAAGTGTTTTTATATGCTTCGAATTAATTGGAAAAAAGAGTATGGGTTACCTACCTTCCCCTAGCCAACTAGATTCTCCTATTTTGACTTCAAAATAAGATAGTGTCGGGGAGATTACGCTGCGACTAGGGTGGATCTTAGAATTTTAGATAAAACTGTTCTTTTTTTTACTTCTTCCTTAAACAAGAAACTTTCAACGTTGATGTACATATTTTTTTTCTTAATTTAGAAATCGATCTTTGGTATTACTTACAGTTGTTCTGAGAAACATAAATCATCTTCTCCAAAACCGGTTGAAATTAACATCACTTTAGGTCGATTAACTTACGGTCTGATTTTCATGTCAAACAGCATTTCCAAAAAATTGGTTCCATAACTCAACAAAAATTACCAAAATATGAAACTAAAATTCTGAATTTCCAAATTTTGGTTCAGTTTCAGTTCAGGTTGAGATTTTTGGATTTTTGATTTACTAATAATAATATCTAACTTAAACCATAATTTATCATGGATGTTTTGGTACGCTAAGAGCATGCCGATGGCAGGTCTCTAGGAGAGTTTCTTAGAATTATTTTAATAAAAAAAATTGAAAAGTGATGAGAAAAAATGAGAACCGTATGTGGTTTAAGATACTTTGAGAAATTTTATAGAAACCCATATGCCACTTGTACTTATATGACTGACACAATTTTTTTAATTTAATTATGTCATTTATTTTTATTAATAATATTATTATTAAATTGGCTAGATACCCATTAGAGTATTTATGCTCTAATAAAACCAAAAGAAATAGTGTATTCTCAAGTATAAGTTTTCCAGCTTTCCACTAACCTTGGGGGAAAGCATATAAATATAGGACGACTCGACTATTAATTTACTATAACCAATTCTAGTAATAACTTCAACTTAAAACAACTAAAGAAGGCTGGAAAATCACAAGATTCACGAAAGTTGAGTAGTTAACAAGAAAGAGGAACCACATGTTTAGTTTTTCCAAATATCTTAATCATCGTATAATCTTTGAGATTCCAAATGGTCTAATAAAAATATATATATATATATATATATATATATATATATATAGAAAAATATTGAGAAAAGAACATGGAAAATGTTAATTGGTGTAAATTAATAAGTCGAATTTCAGGTCAATAATTAATTGAATGAATCCCAAATATCTCTGTTACTAGATGTTCTATACGTATCAAACTCTCAAGACACGGGCTTAATATATCCACTAGACCAATTCTCGACCGTCCCTGGTACGTGTATCACTTATTTATCACGAAATTAAAACAATGATAGCACCAGAAAATTGAAATTGGATCACGTAAATCGTCACCAAGTTTTATCGAAATTTTCAAGAAAATTGTTCTTAAATTGACTTTTGAATATAACTAACTCTTACAATTAGATTGGATTCGTAACTCTTATTTTTATAGTAATTCTTGTAGATTTTTAATCTTTTTTTTTAAAAACCTTCCACATTTCAACAGTGTATATATGTAGATTAATTAGAATCGATCGTCTTTGGAGACACCGCGTAAACTATAGAGTGAGTATACGAGTGAGTTTTTGTTAGTTTTTAAAACTAATTTTCCTCGTGATTACATAAGCATGCAGGGTTTAGTAGATTTAAAAGTTGACAACGAAACATTGGAAGAATAATAAATAATTAAAAAAAGAGTCAGAGGATCCATCAAAATTGAACTCTTCTTTATCGTACGTATTTTCTATACTTGGTCAGCTATTTCACATTTTCCAAGTTTGAATACGAATGTTCCCATACATCGTATTTGCTTGAACGCATTGAAGCCACATACGTTTTGTTTATCACAAGATATATATATATATATATATATATATATATATATATATGGTTACTGTCGTATTTGAATAATTTAACTTTTCCAAAAGAAAACAATATGTCATGCTCTTTAAAGAAATTCCATTCAGATCTTATCTGCGTTCTGTAACTCTTTATACTGAAAGTAACTTCTGCAGTCACAGATGAACGCTTCTCTTCTCCAATATTAGGCTGTTTCACCTGAGCGATTTTGAAATCATTAATAGGAACCACCATTCGTGACCAACCACGAAAAGCAGTGTCTCCCTCATTATAAGGAGATAATCATGGAGTATTAGAAACTGAAGATTAAGCTTTGGAAGAGCAAGGCAACCTTCCCCGGAATAGTTAATACTTGGAATAACACTTTCGTCCCACATGATTTGCCCATTCGGGTACAAAGCCAGAGCGTTTATAGCCTCTTTCTGAGACTGTTGCGTCTCAAAAGAGGAGACAACGACCTCAGTCAGAAAATCCTTACTATCTGCCCAAGGATCATGTCTTGAAACCAGTTTGAACTGCACAAAAGCAAATGAAAATGAGAACCAATGTAGGTGGCAAGGTGTATAATTGTCGTACATGAATTTGTAAGGCAAACAGAATTATATATTTTTTTTAAACTAAAATTAGCAACAGCAAGAAGCAAATACAGTTACATATTTCCTTTCTAATTTCCACTAGCACAAATACATCTCTTCACTGATTTCACACTACTCTGCGTAATACTGTAATGGGAATTCACACAAGTAGATATATAACGTCTACATTTGTGTCAACACATAGATATTTTAGCATGTCAACTTAAATTTTGTATTGTGTTTTTGCTAACCATTTTGCCAATGATATTCACTGAAAGCTCACAACTATAAGACCCTTAGCAAAATGAAACTGGCTTGAAAAGATATGATCATCATAGAATTGCCTCAGCAAGATTCCATAATGATATCATGAGTTCCCATGCAGAGTTTGTATATAGATGCGCAAAGTTAATAGTTTTCACATGTGAACCTACAAGAATATGCTTTCCAGAAATATACCTTTGAGCAGACAACATCCCTTAAATCTTCAAGAGAAAGCACCGACAATCTCCTCCGAAGATCAGAACTCTTGGGAACCGAACCAATGGTAGCCAAAGACAGATCTCGCAACTGAAGCAAACCAGATAAAAACAAACGTGAGAACATAGAGAAGCGTTCCCCGAAAAATTATTAGAGAAGAAGGAAGTGAGCAGATCGATGACTTCAAAATCCAACAGTAACATAACAAAATTACCTAGTACACAAAATTACCTATCTATTAATTAACCATGTTTACCAGGACAATACCTTGGGTATTTTCTTAAAGGCAAGTAGCTGAAACGCCATAAAAACGATCATAATGAAATTGAAGTGCTTCATCATCAGTTAATTGTGTTCCATCATGATCCTTTATCTCGAACTTTTCGTAGAACTGTAACAAGTCAACTAGTTGGGCGAAAAGCTTCCCCTTTTCATGTTTGTATAGGGCACTCAGTCGACATTTAACTTGAATATGCCGGGTAGATCTTCTTCTTCTCTTTCTCGAGATGAGTTTATTAATTCTCTTTCAATGTATAAACACTTAGGGTTTTTGGGTCTGTTTTGTGAAATTTGTGTTTGATTTACCTTTGCATGATTAATTTTCTGAAATTTGTGTTTGATTTCAGTGTTTGTTTGGGTATCGTCTCTTTTAGCTTTTAAGGTTCGATTTTGTTCCTTGATTGAGCTTCAATATGAACTCTTCCTTCGTATAAAGAAGAGCAACTAAAATTGTAGATCTAATTCCCATAATTAGTTTGAGACATAAGGTTAAATTAAACAACCTAATCAGTTATAAAACGTACATCTCTCTTTTATTTATCAGTGTTGATGTTCAGGTTATATTCTCGATAGTTTGGTTAATTCTTGTTTATTTGGGTTTTTAAGATTTGTTGTTTAACCTTTTGTTAGAGTTCATGTATGTGTTCTGTTTTGTTTTCAGATATGCAACAGAGAAGGCCATCAAGGTCTTCAGCTTTAGGTTTTTCCATGCCTCCATTATAATAAGCGTAACATCTTCAGCTGCAAACAACTACACTTGTAGAACCGAAGATGCATTACTGCGTGCTGCCTCTAGAGAAGCCCAACCACACCCCTCCATCCAAGGTAACTCAATGGGCTTTATGGTAAGTTAGCAAAATTCTATAAATGTGTATAGTATGAATGTATAATCTTCTTTTTCTATACATCTACAAACTGAAACTATAACTCTTCTTTGTCTCTGAATTTTACTGGGAAGGTCGGTTTCATAACCTGGTCTACTTTCACTGGAAACTGCATACGTATACTACAATCTGTCAGCGCATCATCAAGAAGAAGAAAGAAGGTAAGAAACCTAAGTACATTAACGATGATGATTGGACCTACCTGCTGGAGAAATGGGCAACAAAAGAATCAATTCAGAGGAGGCAGTCAGCTGCTAATTCCCGCACATCAAATCCTGATGGCAAAGGGATGCACAAACATTGTGCAGGTCCTCAAATTCATTATTTGGATTTCAATCATCGATAACTTATCAAAGAACATCGATTCACTCTCCGTTTTAAATTAGTTTATTGTGTGTCGTAGACTTGCATGCCTATATCATCAACACATGACACGATACTTGAGGATATCATTTGAATATTAATCACTAGATAACTCACTCCTGAAAAAAAGAAAAGGTTACAAGATTACGAGAAAACTCACTTATTCGGATTAAGAAAGAGTGAACCATTTATCAACCTACGTGTAGATGTCCGCACTTTGGCTTAAGTGTTTTGATCTACTACACACGAATTTCCATTCGGATGATAAGGACACAAAATATTTGTATAGGAAATAAACTGAAACAAACTTAATATATTGCGTTAACTACGTTGAAGAACAAAATTTCTTTTTTTAGAGGAAGAGAAAGTTTGAAAACAAAATTTCTGAAAACAACTACTGTATAATTAAAATGCTTTTTCTAGACTATTATTATTTACAAAAAAAAAAAAAAAAAATGACAGGATGACGTTTTACACTCGAGAGGACTTGCATTAATTTGGAGGACACAAGATTGGTCCTGGGTTAAAGTAGGTGAAACCCTTGTTTTTGGCGCCAAAAAATATATATAGTAGTAAAGAGCATCAATTTCTGAAAACATTGCATAGTGCAGTGGTTAATTCTTAAATTCTTTTTTTTCGTGCATGGTTCGAGCTTCAATTTTGTTTTTTTTGTGACCTTTTTAAATAAATAGGCTTAAAAATGGTTTTAGACATCACTCATAAGATCATCCCATCACTCACATTGGTTAAGAACCTCTCATGAGTCCTTAGAATTATAATATTAAATAGTTTTATCTAATTTAATTATATATTTAAACTTTATTTTTAAAATAAGACATGAACTAATTAAAACAAGATTTAATAAGAACCTATGATATATTCCTTAAGAACTCCATTCTATTTCTCTCTAACACTTTTCCTATTTTTCTAATATTTTAATAAAAAATAAGATATCCTCAATGTAGGTGCTCTCATGTTTCTTATCTTAAATGTTATTTCTATTGTGCACATGTTTACACAGATAGACTTAAACAGTTGACTACAACATATACTTTTATGAATCTTCTTCTTTGAAAGATACTTTTATGAATCTTCATATTAAAATTTGACATTGCTCTTCGATAGATTATCGAATTATAATTAGAATTTTGTGTGTTGTTAAAGAAATTACAGATTTTTCTTTTAATTTAATTTTGAAATGAATATTAGAATTGATATTTCTCAAACTTAACTATTGTCAAAATATATACTCACTAAAAAAAAGTGAATATTATGACGGAAAACTGTGACAATTTTTTTCATCACTTGCTTGCTGTCCACTGTGATCTGCCGGGATAAAAGCGATTCCCGTAGACTTCAGGCGTCGGATCATTTCCAGAGGCGGTTTATGCTTCACCGCGACCATCTCTATCTTAAGAAGTCCCAGAAAATTTTGATTTTCAAAGGCACTTTTTATTGAATCATAGATCCACGCAGGATCATAACCTGTCAGAACCCCTCCATTTTCCCAATCCCACCAAACGTGAATCGGAAGGTAATTTCTCCTCATTTTTCCAGATTTTCCTAGTGTCGTGTTAGATGTCGAGAAATATGAAGATGAAGAACAAAAATTTGGAGGACACAAGACCGGTCCTGGGTTAAAGCAGGTGGAACCCTTGCTTTAGGCGCCAAAAAGTATACATAGTAGTAAAATGCATCAATTTCTGAAAACATTGCATAGTGCGGTGGTTAATTCCTAAGTTCTTGTCTTTTTGGTGCATGGTTCGAGACTCAATTTTGTTATTTTGTGACTTTTATAAATAAATAGGCTTAAGGATGCTTTTAGACATCACTCATAAGATCATCCCATCATTCACATTGGTTAAGAACCTCTCAGGGGTTCTTTGAATTAAAATATTAATAGTTTTATTTAATTTAATTATATATTTAAATTTTAGTTTTAAATAAAGCATGAACCAATTAAAACAAGACATGTGGTAAGATATATTCTTAATAAGAACATATGATATCTTCCCAAAAAAACTCTCATGTTGCTTTTCTTAAATATTATTTCTATTGCGCACATGTCACACAGTCACACAGATAGACTCAGACAGTTGACTACAACATATACTTTTATGAATTTTGTATGATACTTTTATGAATCTTCAAATTACACATTCAATTAAATTAGAAAATGTTGTAAAATTTGACATTGCTCTTCGGAAGATTATCGAATTACATTTAGAATTTTGTGTATTGTTAAAATAATTACAGCTTTTTTTAATTTAATATTGAAATGAACATTAGAATTGATATTTCTCAAACTTAACTATTGTCAAAATATATACTTTTATGTAAATACCAAGTCCAGATGAGCTCATTAGAATCTTAAATATTCTTAAGTTTTTATAACTAAAATTTAAGTCTTCACAATTAGTGTTTATTTTCCGTAAGTATTGTTAAGGTTTGAGTATTTAAAATATCCAATTAATTTTTTAAAAATTTGTTCTCTCATTTTATTATTTTTGTCATTTTGTAACCACTACTTATTGTAGTGATATATAAATTTAGGCAGATCCTCGGTTAAAGTAGGTGGAATCATTGCTTTAGGCACCAAAAAGTATACATAGTAGTAAAAAGCATCAATTTCTGAAAACATTGCATAGTGCAGTGGTTAATTCTTAAATTCTTGTTTTTCGTGCATGGTTCGAACTTCAATTTTGTCATTTTGTGGTTTTTTAAATAAATAGGCTTAAAAATAGATTTAGACATCACTCATAAGATCATCCCATCACTGAGATTGGTTAAGAACATCTCATGGGTCCTTAGAATTATAATATTATTTTTTTATCTAATTTAATTATATATTTAAATTTTATTTTTAAAATAAGACATGAACTACTTAAAACAAGATTTAATAAAAACTTATGATATATTCCCTAAGAACTCCATTCTCTTTCTCTCTAACACTTTCCCTATTTTTCTAATATTTTAATAGAAAATCATGATATCCTCAATGTAGGTGTTCACATGTTTTTTATCTTAAATGTTATTTCTATTGTGCATATGTTCACACAGATAGACTTAGACAGTTGACTACAACATATACTTTTATGAATTTTCTTTTTTGAAAGATACTTTTATGAATCTTCAAATTAAAATTTGACATTGAGCTTCGGTAGATTATCGAATTACATTTAGAATTTTGTTTGTTGTGAAAGAAATTACAGCTTTTTCTTTTAATTTAATTTTGAAATGAACATTAGAATTGATATTTCTCAAACTTAATTATTGTCAAAATATATACTCACAACAAAAAAAGTGAATATTATGACGGAAAACTGTGATAATTTTTTTCATCACTTACTTGATGTCCACTGTGATCTGCTGGGGTAAAAGCGATTCCCATAGACTTCAGGCATCGGATCATTTCCAGAGGCGGTTTATGTTTCACCGCGACCATCTCTATCTTGAGAAGTCCTAGAAAATTTTGATTTTCAAAGGCACTTTTTATTGAATCATAGATCCACGCAGAATCATTACCTGTCAGAACCCTTCCATTTTCCCAATCCCACCAAACGTGAATCAGAAGGTAATTTCTCCTCATTTTTCCAGATTTTCCTAGTGTCGTATTAGATGTCGAGAAAGATGAAGATGAAGAACAAAAATTTGGAGGACATAGGACCGGTCCTGGGTTAAAGCAGGTGGAATCCTTGCTTTATGCGCCAAAAAGTGAATATAGTAGTAAAAGGCATCAATTTCCGAAAATATTGCATAGTGCAGTGGTTAATTCCTAAGTTCTTGTACTTTTGGTGCATGGTTCGAGCCTCAATTTTGTAACTAAATTTTAGTTAAAATTTAAGTCTTCACAATCAGTGTTTATTTTCCGTAAGTATTGTTAAGGTTTGAGTATTTAAAATATCCAATTAATTTTTTAAAAATTTGTTCCCTCATTTTATTAATTTTTGTCATTTTGTAACCACGACTTATTGTAGTGATATATAAATTTAGGCAGATTCTGAGGTAAAGTAGGTGAAACCCTTGCTTTAGGCACCAAAAAGTATACATAGTAGTAAAAAGCATCAATATCTGAAAACATTGCATAGTGGAACGGTTAATTCTTAAATTCTTGTTTTTTCGTGCATGGTTCGAACTTCAATTTTGTTATTTTGTGATTTTTTAAATAAATAGGCTTAAAAATAGTTTTAGACATCACTCATAAGATCATCCCATCACTCACATTGGTTAAGAACCTCTCATGAGTCTTTAAAATTAGAATATTAATAGTTTTATCTAATTTAATTATATATTTAAATTTTATTTTTAAAATAAGACATGAACTACTTAAAACAAGATTTAATTAGAACCTATGATATATTCTCTAAGAACTCCGTTCTCTTTCTCTCTAACACTTTTCCTATTTTTTTAATATTTTAATAGAATATCAAGATATCCTCAATGTAGGCTCACATGTTTCTTATCTTAAATATTATTTCTATTGTGCACATGTTCACACAGATAGACTTAGACAGTTGACTACAACATATACTTTTATGAATCTTCTATTTTGAAAGATAATTTTATGAATCTTCAAATTAAAATTTGACATTGCTCTTGGGTAGATTATCAAATTACATTTAGAATTTTGTGTGTTGTTAAAGAAATTACAGATTTTTCTTTTAATTTAGTTTCGAAATGAAAATTAGAATTGATATTTCTCAAACTTAACTATTGTCAAAATATATACTCACTAAAAAAAAAGTGAATATTATGACGGAAAACTGTGACAATTTTTTTCATCAGTTGCTTGCTGTCCACTGTGATCTGCCGGGATAAAAGCGGTTACCGTAGACTTCAAGCGTCGGATCATTTCCAAAGGCGGTTTATGCTTCACCGCGACCATCTCTATCTTAAGAAGTCCCAGAAAATTTTGATTTTCAAAGGCACTTTTTATTGAATCATAGATCCACGCAGGATCATAACCTGTCAGAACCCCTCCATTTTCCCAATCCCACCAAACGTGAATCGGAAGGTAATTTCTCCTCATTTTTCCAGATTTTCCTAGTGTCGTGTTAGATGTCGAGAAATATGAAGATGAAGAACAAAAATTTGGAGGACACAAGACCGGTCCTGGGTTAAAGCAGGTGGAACCCTTGCTTTAGGCGCCAAAAAGTATACATAGTAGTAAAATGCATCAATTTCTGAAAACATTGCATAGTGCAGTGGTTAATTCCTAAGTTCTTGTCTTTTTGGTGCATGTTTCGAGCCTCAATTATGTTATTTTGTGACTTTTAAAAATAAATAGGCTTAAGGATGCTTTTAGACATCACTCATAAGATCATTCCATCATTCACATTGGTTAAGAACCTCTCAGGGGTTCTTTGAATTAAAATATTAATAGTTTTAGCTAATTTAATTATATATTTAAATTTTAGATTTAAATAAAGCATGAACCAATTAAAACAAGACATGTGGTAAGATATGTTCTTAACAAGAACATATGATATCTTCCCAAAAACACTCTCATGTTGCTTTTCTTAAATATTATTTCTATTGCGCACATGTCACACAATCACACAGATAAACTCAGACAGTTGACTACAACATATACTTTTATGAATTTTGTATGATTATTTTATGAATCTTCAAATTACACATTCAATTAAATTAGAAAATGTTGTAAAATTTGACATTGCTCTTCGGAAGATTATCGAATTACATTTAGAATTTTGTGTGTTGTTAAAAAAATTACAGCTTTTTCTTTTAATTTAATATTGAAATGAATATTAGAATTGATATTTCTCAAACTTAACTATTGTCAAAATATATACTTTTATGTAAATACCAAGTCGAGATGAGCTCATTAGAATCTTAAATATTCTTAAGTTTTTATAACTTAAATTTAAGTCTTCACAATCAGTGTTTATTTTCCGTAAGTATTGTTAAGGTTTGAGTATTTAAAATATCCAATTAATTTTTTAAATATTTGTTCTCTCATTTTATTATTTTTGTCATTTTATAACCACTACTTATTGTAGTGATATATAAATTTAGGCAGATCCTGGGTTAAAGTAGGTGGAACCCTTGCTTTAGACACCAAAAAAGTATACATAGTAGTAAAAAGCATCAATTTCTGAAAACGTTGCATAGTGGAGTGGTTAATTCTTAAATTCTTGTTTTTTCGTGCAAGGTCCGAACTTCAATTTTGTCATTTTATGATTTTTTAAATAAATAGGCTTAAAAATGGTTTTAGACATCACTCATAAGATCATCCCATCATTCAGATTGGTTAAGAACATCACATGGGTCTTTAGAATTATAATATTATTATTTTTATCTAATTTAATTATATATATAAATTTTATTTTTAAAATAAGACATGAACTACTTAAAACAAGATTTAATAAGAACTTATGATATATTCCCTAAGAACTCCATTCTCTTTCTCTCTAACACTTTCCCTATTTTTCTAATATTTTAATAGAAAATCATGATATCCTCAATGTAGGTGCTCACATGTTTCTTATCTTAAATGTTATTTCTATTGTGCATATGTTCACACAGATAGACTTAGACAGTTGACTACAACATATACTTTTATGAATCTTCTATTTTGAAAGATACTTTTATGAATCTTCAAATTAAAATTTGACATTGAGCTACGGTAGATTATCGAATTACATTTAGAATTTTGGGTGTTGTTAAAGAAATTACAGCTTTTTCTTTTAATTTAATTTTGAAATGAACATTAGAATTGATATTTCTCAAACTTAATTATTGTCAAAATATATACTCACTAAAAAAAAAAGTAAATATTATGACGGAAAACTGTGACAATTTTTTTCATCACTTGCTTGCTGTCCACTGTGATTTGCCGGGATAAAAGCGATTCCCATAGACTTCAGGCGTCGGATCATTTCCAAAGGCAGTTTATGCTTCACCGCGACCATCTCTATCTTGAGAAGTCCCAGAAAATTTTGATTTTCAAAGGCACCTTTATTGAATCATAGATACACGCAGGATCATAACCTGTCAGAACCCCTCCATTTTCCCAATCCCACCAAACGTGAATCAGAAGGTAATTTTTCCTCATTTTTCCAGATTTTCCTAGTGTCGTATTAGATGTCGAGAAAGATGAAGATGAAGAACAAAAATTTGGAGGACACAGGACCGGTCCTGGGTTAAAGCAGGTGGAATCCTTGCTTTATGCGCCAAAAAGTATACATAGTAGTAAAATGCATCAATTTCTGAAAACATTGCATAGTGCAGTGGTTAATTCCTAAGTTCTTGTCTTTTTGGTGCATGTTTCGAGCCTCAATTATGTTATTTTGTGACTTTTAAAAATAAATAGGCTTAAGGATGCTTTTAGACATCACTCATAAGATCATTCCATCATTCACATTGGTTAAGAACCTCTCAGGGGTTCTTTGAATTAAAATATTAATAGTTTTAGCTAATTTAATTATATATTTAAATTTTAGATTTAAATAAAGCATGAACCAATTAAAACAAGACATGTGGTAAGATATGTTCTTAACAAGAACATATGATATCTTCCCAAAAACACTCTCATGTTGCTTTTCTTAAATATTATTTCTATTGCGCACATGTCACACAATCACACAGATAAACTCAGACAGTTGACTACAACATATACTTTTATGAATTTTGTATGATTATTTTATGAATCTTCAAATTACACATTCAATTAAATTAGGAAATGTTGTAAAATTTGACATTGCTCTTCAGAAGATTATCGAATTACATTTAGAATTTTGTGTGTTGTTAAAAAAATTACAACTTCGTTTTTTAATTTAATATTGAAATGAACATTAGAATTGATATTTCTCAAACTTAACTATTGTCTAAATGTATACTTTTATGTAAATACCAAGTCCATATGAGCTCATTAGAATCTTAAATATTCTTAAGTTTTTATAACTAAAATTTAAGTCTTCACAATCAGTGTTTATTTTCCGTAAGTATTGTTAAGGTTTGAGTATTTAAAATATCCAATTAATTTTTTAAAAATTTTTTCCCTCATTTTTTTAATTTTTGTCATTTTGTAACAACTACTTATTGTAGTGATATATAAATTTAGGCAGATTCTGGGTTAAAGTAGGTGGAACCCTTGCTTTAGACACCAAAAAGTATACATAGTAGTAAAGAGCATCAATTTCTAAAAACATTGCATAGTGCAATGGTTATTTCTTAAATTCTTGTTTTTTCGTGCATGGTTCGAACTTCAATTTTGTTATTTTGTGAGTTTTTAAATAAATAGGCTTAAAAATGGTTTTAGGCATCACTCATAAGATCATCCCATCACTCACATTGGTTAAGAACCTCTCATGAGTCCTTAAAATTATAATATTAATAGTTTTATCTAATTTAATTATATATTTAAATTTTATTTTTCAAATAAGAAATGAACTACTTAAAACAAGATTTAATAAGAACCTATGATATATTCTCTAAGAACTCCATTCTCTTTCTCTCTAACACTTTTCTTATTTTTCTAATATTTTAATAGAAAATCAAGATATCCTCAATATAGGCTCACATGTCTTTTATCTTAAATGTTATTTCTATTGTGCACATGTTCACACAGATAGACTTAGACAGTTGATTACAACATATACTTTTATGAATCTTCTTTTTTGAAAGATACTTTTATGAATCTTCAAATTAAAATTTGACATTGCTCTTGGGTATATTATCAAATTACATTTAGAATTTTGGGTGTTGTTAAAGAAATTACAGCTTTTTCTTTTAATTTAATTTTGAAATGAACATTAGAATTGATATTTCTCAAACTTAACTATTGTCAAAATATATACTCACTAAAAAAAAAGTGAATATTATGACGGAAAACTGCGACAATTTTTTTCATCACTTGCTTGCTGTCCACTGTGATCTGCCGGGATAAAAGCGATTCTCGTAGACTTCAGGCTTTAGATCATTTCCAGAGGCGGTGTATGTTTCACCGCGACCATCTCTATCTTGAAAAGTCCCAGAAAATTTTGATTTTCAAAGGCACCTTTTATTGAATCATAGATCCACGCAGGATCATTACCTGTCAGAACCCCTCCATTTTTCTAATCCCACCAAACGTGAATCAGAAGGTAATTTCTCCTCATTTTCCCAGATTTTCCTAGTGTCGTGTTAGATGTCGAGAAAGATGAAGATGAAGAACAAAAATTTGGAGGACACTGGGCCGGTCCTGGGTTAAAGCAGGTGGAACCCTTGCTTTAGGCGCCAAAAAGTATATATAGTAGTAAAAGGTATCAATTTTCGAAAATATTGCACAGTGTAGTGGATAATTCCTAAGTTCTTGTATTTTTGGTGCATGATTCGAGCCTCAATTTTGTTAGTTTGTGATTTTTAAAAATAAATAGGTTAAGCATGCTTTTAGACATCACTCATAAGATCATTCCATCATTCACATTGGTTAAGAACTTCTTAGGGGTTCTTTGAATTAAAATATTAATAGTTTTATCTAATTTTATTATATATTTAAATTTTTTTAAATAAAGCATGAACCAATTAAACAAGACATGTGGTAAGAATAAGAACATATGATATCTTCCCAAAAAACTCTCATGTTGCTTTTCTTAAATATTATTTATATTGCGCACATGTCACACAATCACACAGATAAACTCAGACAGTTGACTACAATATATACTTTTATGAATTTTGTATGATTATTTTATGAATCTTCAAATTACACATTCAATTAAATTAGGAAATGTTGTAAAATTTGACATTGCTCTTCAGAAGATTATCGAATTACATTTAGAATTTTGTGTGTTGTTAAAAAAATTACAGCCTTTTTTCTTTTAATTTAATATTGAAATGAACATTAGAATTGATATTTCTCAAACTTAACTATTGTCAAAATATATACTTTTATGTAAATACCAAGTCCATATGAGCTCATTAGAATCTTAAATATTCTTAAGTTTTTATAACTAAAATTTAAGTCTTCACAATCAGTGTTTATTTTCTGTAAGTATTGTTAAGGTTTGAGTATTTAAAATATCCAATTAATTTTTTAAAAATTTGTTCCCTCATTTTATTAATTTTGTCATTTTGTAACCACTACTTATTGTAGTGATGTATAAATTTAGGCAGATCCTGGGTTAAAGTAGGTGGAACCTTTGCTTTAGGCACGAAAAAGTATACATAGTAGTAAAGAGCATCAATTTCTGAAAACATTGCATAGTGCAGTGGTTAATTCTTAAATTTTTGTTTTTTTCGTGTATGGTTCGAGCTTCAATTTTGTTATTTTGTGACTTTTTAAATAAATAGGCTTTAAAATGGTTTTAGACATCACTCATAAATCATCCCATCACTCACATTAGTTAAGAACATCTCATGGGTCCTTAGAATTATAATATTAATAGTTTTATCTAATTTAATTATATATTTAAATTTTATTTTTAAAATAAGACATGAACTACTTAAAACATGATTTAAAAATTTGGAGGACACTGGGCCGGTCCTGGGTTAAAGCAGGTGGAACCCTTACTTTAGGCGCCAAAAAATATATATAGTAGTAAAAGACATCAATTTCCGAAAATATTGCATAGTGTAGTGGTTAATTCCTAAGTTCTTGTATTTTTGGTGCATAGTTCGAGCATCAATTTTGTTATTTTGTGATTTTTAAAAATAAATAGGTTTAAGCATGCTTTTAGACATCACTCATAAGATCATCCCATCATTCACATTGGTTAAGAACTTCTTAGGGGTTCTTTGAATTAAAATATTAATAGTTTTATCTAATTTTATTATATATTTAAATTTTAGTTTTAAATAAAGCATAAACCAATTAAAACAAGACATGTGGTAAGATATGTTCTTAATAAGAACATATGATATCTTCCCAAAAAACTCTCATGTTGCTTTTCTTAAATATTATTTATATTGCGCACATGTCACACAATCACACAGATAGACTCAGACAGTTGACTACAACATATACTTTTATGAATTTTGTATGATACTTTTATGAATCTTCAAATTACACATTCAATTAAATTAGGAAATGTTGTAAAATTTGACATTGCTCTTCGGAAGATTATCGAATTACATTTAGAATTTTGTGTGTTGTTAAAAAAATTACAGCTTTTTTTTTTAATTTAATATTGAAATGAACATTAGAATTGATATTTCTCAAACTTAACTATTGTCAAAATATATACTTTTATGTAAATACCAAGTCCATATGAGCTCATTAGAATCTTAAATATTCTTAAGTTTTTATAACTAAAATTAAAGTCTTCACTATCAGTGTTTATTTTTCGTAAGTATTGTTAAGGTTTGAGTATTTAGAATATCCAATTAATTTTTAAAAAATTTGTTCTCTCTTTTTATTAATTTTTGTTATTTTGTAACCACTACTTATTGTAGTGATATATAAATTTATTAATTTAAGATATTGTTAACTTCCTCATCAAAACCAATTTATTTTGTCTTTGTTCCTTTATTTATCATTCATTTGTTTGCGAACTTATTTTATTTTAGTATATGAAAGATCATAAATTTTATTTCATCAATTCCTCATTAAAACCATTTATTTTGTCTCATTCCTTTTGTTTATCATTTATTTGCAACTTTACAAAAAAGTTTAAATATGAAAAAGTTATTTTGGGTTAATTTGTAAGTATTATGTAGACTATGATGAAACCTGCGCTACACTGCGAGTATTTTTTTGAATGTAAGTTTGTTAATTGATATGTAGTTTTTGAATGTTCTTTGTCATTATCTATGGCTAAAATAAATTAATTCAATAGAAATAAGTGTCAGGGAACACAATGCATAAAATGAATATTTTTTACTCAACTTTCATATAGCCTTATAAATTTTTTAGCATTTATTTTCTTATACCAAATTTTGTTTAAGCAAAATGTTCTAAAATTATTGTAAATAAACTGAAATTAGAAACTTAATTTTTTTTTTTTTTTAACTTTACATATAATATTTTTTATGCAAACCGAATGAACATTTTTTTAAATAAGTTAATGAAAGCTAAGTACACTTAATCATCAATTATCATTCTATTCTGTTTCGATAAACAGAAATATGTGAACGTGAACTCTGTTTCGTGATTCCGATAAACAGAAAGAAGAGAGAAAGTGAAATTCATCATGAGATTAGAAAAGGAAGCAGATTTGTTTATTGGGCTTAGGAGGTTCACCAGGTTTGTCTCTCTTTTTACTTACATTAGGGTTGTCTTTGTTCCTCAGTTTCTATGGTTGGATTGTTTTGATGAAATTGATGTTGTGGGTTTTGTAAGTTTGTCTCATTCTAAAAATTATAGAAGAGTATTGATTGTTGTGATATGAGTCTTTTTCATTTACAGTCATTGACTGAATTGTTTAGGTTACTCTATCTGAATTAAAATCTAAAAACCCAAATTAAATCAATCACAATACGGATGAACGAATCACATCTTCTTCGAGAGTATAAAGCAAAATCACAGAGTTCTTCGATTCTTGACTTAGAAGTGTACACCACACTTGCATACCACGAATGTTGTGTGTTGATGATTCCTTTAATCTCTCTTGCTAATTTATTTTTCTTTGCTTTTTAGATTGAAGCTAACTCAATATTTGTTAACAAAAAGAGAGCTTCAATTTAGTTTCTACTCATTGTTCTTGCAATTTAATCATTCTTTGGTGTTTAGTTACTCATATCTCTTTATCCATTTGAATTTTTTTTTTCAATTAATAGTGATAATATTACAAAACCGATGTGTTTTTCTCAAGTTTGGGTCTTTTTTGTTCATGATAAAAAGAATGCATGAAAAAGCCCAATAAAAAATGAATTGATGGTGGAATCAGAGTGCGTTACATTGCTCTAAATTTGATCACTTGTATATTTTTTTATGAATTTGACTGCTAATAATAATCTTTTTGTGAGAGAAAATTCAGCTGTCTTTGGGAAAAATGCACCAAAAAGTAATGATGAAGATGATGCATATACTATCAAAAGGGTGCAGTAGCTTTCGATTGTTCCTGGTTACCGAGAAGTGACTCCTAGTACGTCTCTCTTCCTCTTGAAATCCATAGATATCATGGTTTCAAATGATAAATGACAGGGTTGGTGTGTTAGATTATGGTAGGAGTAGGGGTTGTTCTTGCAAAATCAATTCCCAATATACAACCAATAATTTCTCAATTTTTATTCCAATAGCACGCAAATGTTAGTTCCTTTTAGCCTATATAGCAAACTCATAATTAACATAATAAAAAAGCAAAATACAAATGGAGGTATTCAATTTAATCCCAAAACAAATATGAGATGATTTCTAAACGATGGAGGTATTCACGCAGAGATATTGCTATTGAGAAGGCGAATATCTTTGAGCCAAAAATGTTTCAGATGAACGGCACGGTAGCTCCCGTAACTCCGGTTACGTCTTTGGTGTTTTCATATTCGTGGAAGAGACAAATATCATGCATGAGGTAAATATTTTTTACTCAAATTCCATATAGCATATCTTCTTTTTAGAATAAGAATAATAAATAAAAATAGTTTTAGATGAAATTATTACACGTTTTTCTTGTGTTTTGGCTCAAAATTCTTCTTTGTCTTGGTTATCTTCACCTGCAATTGTTTGACTTTAATAAGTTAATTGTGTGTTATTTTCTTTTAAATGGTAATACATGAGTCTTTGTAGTGGAGATTGTAAGAGATCTCTCTATAAACGACATTTTTGATTGCTAGCTTTTCATCTTTGTTTGTCCCTTCACTCTAAATTCGTATTTTTTTTAGGTGACTCTTGATAAAGCAACATAGAGTTGTTTGATTTTGGATAAATATTTTAATAAGTTAATTGCGTGTTATTTTCTTCTAAATGGTAATACTTGAGTCTTTGTAGTGGAGATTGTTGAAGATCTCTCTATAAACGACATTTTTGATTTCTAGTTTTTCATCTTTGTTTGTCCCTTCACTCCAAATTCGCAGTCTTGTTTTTTTGAGGTGACTCTTGATAAAGCAACATAGAGTTGTCCGTGACTCAAAACCGGTTTTGGTAGATAAATACATACATTCTCCAAACTTTGCCTTTGACTCTTATTTATTGTTATTGCATAACAAACTCTTATTGGAAATTGCCTCCTCATCATCTTGTATGGACAATTTGTATCTTCAGTTGTCATGATGATCCTTGGTATGAGGATATTTTACCTACATTTTTGCCTGTTAGTATCTCTGCTTCGAGTATCTTTTCACATAAACGCGTAACCATCAGTCTAGTACCATTACACAATCTTTCTTTCTAGTTTATGTTTCTTAATAGAATGATCGGTGCGTATTGCTTCAAAAGTAGGCTATGATTTGGTAATCCTGAACACTTGATTACATTTAGATACTTTGTTGTGTATAGAATGTTGACTTTATCCACATCGCTCTCATCGTTGGATATATTATCAGCACTGAAATATTCTTTCATCTCACCTGTGATTTTCGTAAAAAACAATCATTTAACTCATCCACGGTTTCATTCCTTGGAGTAAGGACGGCACAATTTCGCAAATACACAAGATCTTAAAATTGAAAACGATGAGATTACATTAAAGATCGTGTGATGGAGAGTAAACCATAATCTTAAATATCATCGATTTTACGATCGTTTTTTTTTTTCAATATTCGACATCAACAATGTGTTAGAAGTGAAATAGAAAAAAATTCTACATCAATAATGGTCAAAACTCTAGAAAAGTCGGAATGGAGAAGGCTGTGAAAAAACAATTAAAAGAAATATGTGCATTTTATATATAATATAATTTTGTTTTTCTTTGAACAAATTAGAAATCTATATATCACTATCAAAAATATTAAAATGATGGTATGTATTATTATTTTAATTTGATTGGTTGTCTTTTTAAAATGATGTGTTTTAATGATAAAATGATGTGGCAAGCTGGAGAGTCAAATTAAAATCTTGGTTTTCTATAAATTCTTAATTTTTGAAGAAAAAATATAATTTTGACATAAATCTAAAGAACCTAAAGATTGAAAACGATGAGATTACATTAAGGATCGTTTGATGGAGACTAAACCATAATCTTTAATATCATCGATTTGTTTTTCTTTGAACAAATTAGAAATCCATATATCATTATCAAAAATATTAAAATGATGGTATGTATTATTTATTTTAATTTGATTGGTTGTCTTTTTAAAATGATGTGTTTTTAATGAAAAAATGATGTGGCAAGCTGGAGAGTGAACTAAAAATCTTGGTTTTCTATAAATTCTTAATTTTAGAAGAAAAAATGTAATTTTGACATAAATCTAAAGAACCTAAAGATTGAAAACGATGAGATTACATTAAGGATCGTATGATGGAGACTAAACCATAATCTTTAATATCATCGATTTTACTATTTTTTTTTTCAATATTCGAAATCAACAATGTGTTAGAAGTGAAATAAAAAAAAATTCTAAATTAATAATGGTCTCAACTTTAGAGAAGTCGGAATAGAGAAGACTGTGAAAAAAAAACTAGAAGAATATGTGCATTTTATATATAATATGATTTTGTTTTTCTTTGAACAAATTAGAAATCTATATATCATTATCAAAAATATATAAATGATGGTATGTGTTATTTATTTTAATTTGATTGGTAGTCTCTTTAAAATAATATGTTTTAATGAAAAAAATGATGTGGTAAGCTGGATAGCTAAGGTGGCAAACTGGAGAGCTGATGTATTAATTGAAATGTTTTGATTGGTCTTCATTTTTAATGATGTGTCATGCTCATAATGCTCCAAAAAGCTGAGGTGGCAGTTGCTGGAGAGTCCTTATGACTATTAGAGTGTTGATTAGCAAATAGTGAAAGAAAGAGTAGTACACATCAACACACAACTATTATTGGACCCAAATTTAATGTCCTCCAACACTAAAACTCGACAGAAATAGGCTAATTACGTCATTACATTTACTTATTCGGGGGTATTTATGTCAACGAGCATCTCTTGCTACATAAATTACACCTAGACCTGACCATAGTTATGTTATTACGATTACGGTTTATATTATAAATTTTTTTTTAACCATAACCTTAACCACTATATATACGGTTAAAACGGTTACGGTTATATACGGTTACGGTTACAATAGTTATGGTTAAATACGGTTACGGTTATTTGATGATTACGATACGGTTAATATCGGAGGCGAAATCTAATATTTTTTTCTAACTTTTATAATAAAATATTAAATGATGATATATCAAATAATATTTATTTTACAATATGAAATATATGTGATTATGTGATTCAAGTATTTATAGAGAATTAGCTTATAATCATGAGTTTTGTTTAATTAAACAAACCTACAAATAATTAAATTAATGGTCATGATCCTACAAATAATTAAATTAAAATAAACTTATGATTTGATAAAGGGTTTAACCGCGGTTAACCAACGATTTTATATGATTATGTTTAATTAACGGTTACGGTTAATAAATATATTAACAGTAATTAATATATTTTTACGGTTAACGGTTACGGTTTTTAACCATTTTATACGGTTACGGTTAGATTTTGGTCATGCATTACACCTAATTAGATAGATAGATATATAGATAGATAGATAGATAAATAGAGAGAGACCAAACGAAGTTCTTTCTCCAGCTCAGGATTTTGAATCTCTCAATCAAGCTTTTCGCGGTACGTACATTCATAGACGCAAGCGTTTGTGTGGTTCGATGCATTAACAAATAAATCTGTGAATCAGATTTCTCTCTTTTTTTTTGTAGGATGGGGAACAGACGAGAAGGCGATTATACGAGTTTTATGACAACGAGACGAGAGCCAAAGAAGGAGAATCAGAGAAAGTTACAGAGAGAAGATCTTTGTCGATGATCTCTCCTCTGAATTGTCTGGTGATTTCTCATGGTAATTCTGAACATTTTCAATAGATGAGAGATTAGAGGTTTTCTTCTAAAACATGTGATTGATTGATTTGCAGAAAGCTGTGGTTTCGTGAGATGCAAGGCTTTTGAACAAGATTTTGAAGGATAAGAAGAAGAAGCAGAATTATGTTGCTTACAAGCAGAATTATGGGGTCACAATTGATAAGGTTCAGATTCATGGTTTGGTTTGGTAACTTTGGTCTCATGGTTTTGTTTTTTTTCTTGGATAATTACATGTGGTGTTGTATGGACAGGATGTTGATGAATGTCCGGGAGATGCTGATCTGAGAAGTCTATTGCAGATGGCAATCTTGTGTATTGATACTCCTGAGAAACACTTTGCAAAGGTACTAAACATTTGAGCAAGAGTAGACTCAAAAGTATTTTGAAGGTGCTTGTTCCTTAAGTTTGAGTTTTTTATTTGGCAGGTTGTAAGAGATTCCATTGCGGGTTTTGGAACAGATGAAGATTTGTTGACGAATCGATAATCATGGAGTGTTAGAAACTGAAGAAGCTTTGGAAGAGCAAGGCAACCTTCCCCAGAATAGTTAATACTTGGAATAACACTTTCGTCCCACATGATTTGCTCATTCGGGTACAAAGCCAGAGCGTTTAAATTATTGCTTTTTTAAGAGACTGTTGCGTCTCAAAAGAGGAGACAACGACCTCAGTCAGAAAATCCTTACTATCTGCCCAAGGATCATGTCTTGAAACCAGTTTGAACTGCACAAAAGCAAATGAAAATGAGAACCAATGTAGGTGGCAAGGTGTATAATTGTCGTACATGAATTTGTAAGGCAAACAGAATTATATATTTTTTTTAAACTAAAATTAGCAACAGCAAGAAGCAAATACAGTTACATATTTCCTTTCTAATTTCCACTAGCACAAATACATCTCTTCACTGATTTCACACTACTCTGCGTAATACTGTAATGGGAATTCACACAAGTAGATATATAACGTCTACATTTGTGTCAACACATAGATATTTTAGCATGTCAACTTAGACTTATTTTAGCATGTCAACTTAGACTTTGTATTGTGTTTTTGCTAACCATTTTGCCAATTATATTCACTGAAAGCTCGCAACTATAAGACCCTTAGCAAAATGAAACTATACATGTTAAAATCTAGTATAAGGATTATTTGGTAATCTATACATGTTATCGATGGTAAAGAGACGCAAATAATTTTTTTTTTTTAATTAAAATAATTTAGTTTTTTAAAGTTTGAGAGCGAAGTGAATAATATTATTAACATTGGGCCTTAATATTAACATTTTGACAGAAAAAGAACGATTGGGCCTTAATATTATTAATCTGGGGTTTGAGATTTATCTAATTATTATATTTAATTTCACTTTAAAAAACAAAATCTGAGGGATGAAACGACGGTGTTTTGATTCCCTCGTAATATTTCTCTAAATTTAATGAGAATGAATCTACAAAAACTAACAATATTTTGTTGTTCTTTTTTTAAAAGTATTTATTATTCGTCTTGTGTTCTTATTTTGGCAAATAATGAGCTTTCGGCAAATCTGTAATCTAAAGCTGAATCACTTCTTAGAGGAGCTCTGATTTGTTGCCGAAGCAAGAAATTGATCTTTTTTTGTTGTTTTTACAATTCTCACGATAAGTACAAAATTGAGCTCAAACCAAATCAAAATCGAGTCTTTCTTCTAGTCAAGTTGAAATCAACCTCGCAATTGAGCATTGTTCTTGATTCTTCTTCTTGCTTCGTCAGTTTCGTCTCTTGAATAGGAGATTAAAGCTTCGTGATGGACTACGAATCGTTTGATAGCAGTGGTTAGTTCCCGAAGAGTGTGTGTGTGGATTAGCTCGTTGTTCTCTCGTCTTCTCTATATAAGTCACTGAAATTAGGGTTTTACATAACTTTTGGGATTTCACCGTCCGATTACTGTCATACATTGTGGGTTTTTTTCTTGGGTTTATTGGTGTTAACGTCTCGTTTTTGTGTTCAGGATTTGGGTGTTTTAAGATGAAATTTAGGATCTTGTTGTTACTTAACTAGTGTTGCAAATAACTGAAACTGAGATTGAATTTGACTTTAACATATCTAGTTTGATCTCAAGCTGAAACCTTTTGAATGTAATGTGTGAATATGATTGATTATGATGGTTTGAATTTGATAATGCAGGAACAGATGATGATCTGCCACCGTCGCACAGGGTTCCACGAGGAGGAGGAGGACGTGTGTCTGGTAATGGAAGACCATCGAATCTTCCTCCATCTTATCCAAAAATGTATGATGAGGTTGCTGCTGATATGGAAGCGCAGATTCACCAGATTGAGAAGGAAGCATATATCTCTGTTCTAAGAGCCTTTAAAGCCCAAGCAGATGATATTTCATGGGTATTTTTGATGAATCTCATTCTACTTTGATTTATCTTGTTGTGTTAGGTTCTGGACTTGGGTGAAATCATCTCTTTTTATGTATGGATCTTGTTCAGGAAAAAGAAAGTGTAATGTCTAACCTACGTAAAGAGTTGAGTTTATCAAATGAGGAGCATAGAGAGCTTCTAGGTCGTGTTAACGCAGATGATACAATACGAAGGATAAGGTGAGAGCTAAAATCTGATCATTAATTTATTCGTTTTAGCAAATGAAAAGTGTTTTTCTATCAATAACATACGGGTTTTTGGTTATTAGGGAATGGAGACAACCTGGAGGAATGCAACCAAGTATGCGCAATGCTGCTCAAGTGGTTCACGATACATTGCCAAGCCCTTCTGTTTCAGCTTCAATTAAGAAGCACAAACCAAACCAGCCAATTCCTTCTCAACCATTCACCACTTCTTCACCTTCTTTTCATCCTCAAGCTGATCCCACTCTCCCGTTTGCTTCATCAACAGCTAAAAGAGGATCTGTTCCTATTGTCAAGGGCAAAAAGCATAAACCAGTGAGTTTAAAAACTCAGATACTTGGAATCTTTGTTAATCAGAATTTTCTTTTACAAGTTATTTCTGTTTCTAGGGTTTTCCTGGTTCGTCTTCCTCAAAGCCCGTCCCATACCATCCTTCAGATCAACCTCCACGAGGACAAGTCATGAACAGATTACCATATGTTCCTACCATTTCAAGTGAACCCACAAACGGAACCGATCCTGAATCTTTTGTAGGTAGAAGAGTTAGAACGAGGTGGCCTGAAGACAATACATTTTACGAGGCTGTCATCACCAAGTATAATCCAGTTGAGGTGTGTGGCTTCGTAAATTGGCATAAAATTTTTGTATTTTTGTAAAGTAAGAGGTTTCTTTAAACATGTTGAAATATTCTTTTAATCTTGAATTTTAGGGTCGTCATGCTTTAGTTTATGACATTGGAACAGCTAATGAGACATGGGAATGGGTTAATCTCTCAGAGGTAATTACTTTTGATCAGCAGTCTGCTGATACTTATGAGGAGAATGTTCTAAACTTTGGTCAACAATTCTTTGTTAGTTTGTAACCAAGATCTCTAATTCTTTAACAGATATCTCCTGGGGATATAGAGTGGATAGGAGAGGATCCTGGGGTTGGTAATCGATATGGTTATAACGGACAAGGTCAGGGACTGAATAGAACTACCACCGGACCCAACAGTGTTCCACAACGAGGAAGCGGTTTGGCGAAGAACACTATCAGAAAGGATTTCAGAACATCACAGAATGGAACTGGGAAAAAGAAACATCTCGATATACGAATCCGCCAAACAAATATCCTAATCAGAGAGGTTGGTATCTATTGTTTACAAGGCGAGTTTAACAGCGCGGTAATATTATTGTTATTTCTCAAATGATGATGGTTTCTGATAGGTGGAGAGAGTTCTTGTTTCACACAATCCAGATCCACAAGAAGTTGAAAGGGCTAGGAGAATTTTGGAGGTTTAATCACTACAACAACGAAGATCCTTTCTTTCTTAATTTTGTGATATACTTACAAAAGTCTAAATTGGTCTATTATTACCTTTGATCTAGGAGCAAGAGCATGCACTTGTGGGCGCAATTGCAAAGCTTGGAGATATTTCCGATGGAGAAAACGGCAAGTTCTTAGTTTCATATACCGTTGGTGATATTTTTCCATTTTAGCAAATAAAGACGAAATGCTCGTGATTTAAAATCAAAATACCTTAACTGAAACTCCTTCTCTGTTCTTTTGTACAGAAGGTGCCTTTCTTCGGTAGCTTATGTTTGAATCAAGCAATTTAGCCAAGGCACAGTGCAATGCTTGGTCCATGAGGAGCCGGTGAAGAAGAGATCAAAGGTCAGAGTCTCAACTTCTTTGATGTTACCCTATTTTTTGGGTATCTGACTGTAATTTTTGCTGACCCTATAGATTAGCTCTACCCAGATCTCGGTTTTGTTGGATATAAAATGTGCAATGGAATAGTTTCGGTATCTTGTCGCTGTAGCTCTAGCTTTTGTAGGGACTCAAATGGTGAAAATGAGCAAAATATAACATAAAAGAAGGAATGAATATTACTGATGCCAGCAAGCCAAAATACACTTTCCCTAATCCATAACTATGAGAATATGACTGCTAATGTTAGAATTAAGATAAAATACTCCAACGCATATTCCATGGATATACAATATCTTGAGCTCTTAAGAAAAGCCACCAAAGGGGCAAAAGATTTTTTAAATTCTCATCTTCTGATTCTTTTCTTTGGCTGTTTATTGTCTTTTCCTGTGCTTCCGGTATCCCTACCCCGTTTTCCCGAGGCAGATACGGTTGCAATTGCTCCTGTCTCAGCTGTTTTCTTCTGCGGTCTCCCGAGGGCTCTTTTCACGGGTGTATTCTCTACCTCGGCCTTCTTTTTACCCACACTGCTACTTCTAAGTTCTCTTGGTTTTGTTTTACTCTCTTTCTTACCCCTTCCACCACTCTTATTCTTCTCTTTACCTTCTTTTTGCGGAGAGTTCTTCTTTAATCTCTTTAAGAAATCAGCCACACTCTTCTTCTTATCTGATGAAACCGTCTTCTTCTCTTTTTTACTACTACTATTGTCATTTGACGAATTTGTTTTCGAGTCCGTCTGTTTCTGTTTGTTCTTGCCTTTACCCGTCTTGGTATTATTAGCAATGCCCGCAGCAGCAGTTACCACTTTGTTGGCCCGTCTCGAGCTTCTTACACCAGTCACAATATTCTCTTTCTCCTCTGATAATGTCTCTTCGTTCTTCTCCTCTTTTTGGCTAAAGCTTGACGACGAAGGAGAAGCCTTAGCGGAAACAGAACTCCTCTTCTTACAAACAACAAGAGTAGCCGAAGATTTCTGTTTAGAGAGAGACGAGTCTGATGTTTCAGCATCCGCTTTGCCGCTATTCATACCCGATGCTTCCCGGTTTATTAACCTGGGGCCAGATTTTCCGGTCTCTTTCCTCATTTCTTCGGAAACAACAGCTCTTAGTTCGTGAGCAGCCATTGATTCTGAGGACGACGAAGGAAAGAAGACAATGGCGTTTGTGAAGAGAAGCTGTAGATCTCTGTAAAAAGCGAGGCTTGAAGAATCATAAGATCCTTGCTTCAACTTTCTCTGTATTGTCTCAATGTCCAAATGTTGCTTAATCATGCTCTTGTATTCCTTAGCCTCCTGCGTTTTTATTAGACTTGCAAGCATAAGTTACAAAATATAAGCCCAAATAAAAGCCCAAAATAGATAAAGTTGAGACACGACAAAGCCATGCTACACCAAGACATCTGCCACGTGGCCTAGATTGAGTGACCAAAACGACAACGGTGACCACGAAAGAAGTGGGTTCGTTAGATTAATTCTTTTTTTTTTTCCCTCTTTCACCTTCTCTCTCCATATTTAAACATTCCCATAAATTGTCTAATAAAATTCGAAAAGGGACGTAAAAATAAGATTTCAAAAATGTAGAGATTCCATATAGAATACGGTATATCTCTTCAAAATATATAAGATTTCTTAAATACAGAATACAATAACTTTGTAAGAAGATTTCACATGTCTGTTTTTTTTTTTTTGTCAACACATGTATGTTTCTTAATATCCCTTTTGAAATGGATTTAAAACAGAAAGAATATTGTTAAATTATGATTATGATTTCTATAATTAGATATATATATATATATATATATATTTCATTCAGTAAAAGAAACGGAAAACAGTAAAGAAACGCGTAATAATAAATTGATTTAATTAAGATGAATAAAAAAATAAAAAAATAGAAGAGAATAAGATATAATTAAGATAATTGCATACCTGGCTCCGGAGCCGGCGTTCGAACAAAGATCCACGCGGATGGGACCGAATCAGATCAAGAAGACCTATCAACGGCTGTGATTTACTCTCAGCCGATCTGATCTCGCCGGCACCACCGTGTTTTCTTCGTTTCCGTTTCCACTTCCTCTCCGACGTCCCTGACTCGCCTAACTCGTCTGAGTGACTCGCTTCCGATCCTCTACTAACCGATCCTTCCTCCTCCTCCTCCTCCGCCGTATCCTTTGTAACCGGACCAAGATCCGGAATATTATTATCACCCGAGTTATCATCTCGAGTCTGACTCGGTTCGTGTCCGCCAAGTCTCTCGTCTTCTTCTCCGACGGTTGCTGTAGAGTTCGACTCGTTCATCGACCTGTTTTCCCGATCAGAATCCTCCGCCGCTGAAACCGCCTTTTCACGGTGCTCAGATTCAGAACCGTCGTTCTCCGATCTCTCTCTCTTCCTCTCGTCTTCCAGATCTGGTGTATCTTCTCTCTCCTCCTCTAATTTCTTAACCTTCAATTGAAGCGATCTAAGAAAAACCAAATCAAACGAAAGCAAATTCAAAACCGGAAAGAAAAAAAAAATTCTCAGATCCGTCGACGGAGAGAGATATATAGATTCGTTGATTCCGTACAGTATCGAAACATCATAACGCTCAACTTCACGACGGAGCTCAGCTACACGAAGGTTACGGAGCTGTTCAAGCCAAGGGATATTACTACCGACTCTCTCTTGTTTTTCTTCCTCCGCATCGGTTTTTTCTTCTTCATGAAATCGACGCTTGAGATCTCGATACTTGTGCCTACAATTATTAGCGGAAGCGAGGAGGTGGGAGAGAGAGCTCCGGGATCGAACCTCCGTAGCAACGGAGTCCCAATCACCAAATCCGTGTCGCTTAACGGCGCATGCTAATAACAGCTCTTCCCACGTGCCCCATGCTTGTGCTTGGCTCTTTTTAGCGTTGTTGTTATCATCACCTTCATCTTCGATGTGATTATTGTAATCATCATCATTGCAAATATAGTTGTTGTTAGTATCGTCGACGTTCATGTTATAAGATCCTGCTTCATCTTCCTTCCTCATTCTTTTTCATTCAGACTCATCTCTCTCTTCTCTCCCACAAACAAAAAACGCTCGCAGTTTTAGGGATTTTTATTCTTTTTCACTTATTATTATTTTTGTATTTAAAATTTGTATTGTTGCTTTCTTGTCTAACTCGCTCGCTTCTCTCTCTCTCTCTCTCTCTCTCTCTCTCTCTCGTCTTATTTAAATACTGTGTTCTTTGAATCCAAATAAATTCAAATCAAATCAAAATATCGAGTTTAATTTTGTTTCCTATATCCAAGCATTGAGATCTATACTAATACTAGTATACGACTACACCAATTCAATGAAAGGAAGTTTGAATTTCTTCAAAAAGGAATTTATAACAAGTAAAATCTTGTAATTCGTACATTTAAATTAATTAAAAATTAAACTGAAAAGTGGATTAAGTAACCCTAGTTTTAACCGCTGCTTTTTATCCTTTGGCCCTTTCCTTTTTCAACCATTAGGGAGGGGAAACGAATTGGTTTTTTAGTTAAATTGTAAATTTTAAACCCATAACCAACCATAAGCGAGACCGGCCCAGTTAGGCTTCGTTCAACATCTTTAGAAAGAAGGTATGAAGACATTTACATGAATGCCTCTCTTTGGTTACTACTATAAATAGAATTGCCGTATTTGCAATACGGTATTTCCGTCGTGTTGTTGGTGAAAGTTAGGTCGGACTACGTTTACGAATCATGCTTGTGTTAGTGTATGTAGTATTTGATTCAATGATAAATCTAAATAATATGATATAGAAAACTGAATAAATTATTAGTATAGTTAACCTTGTTCTACTATAAAAAAATGAAAATATATTCGATTAAAAAAAATCTAAACTCTATAAACCGATACCTAATTAGATTATATTTTACATTTAATAACTACTATTTATGATATTAAAAGAATTAAACCAAATTTGAACCTAAATCCGGATTGATCGCATTTGAATAAGAAGAGTTGCAATTGGAATGTCTAAGAACCATGGGCCGCAACAATTAGGCCTAACGGACCCGATCGGCCCGATATTTAACCTAAACCTAACTTACAACGCTTGTTAG
Source organism: Turritis glabra (assembly GCA_900406565.1). NCBI lineage: Eukaryota > Viridiplantae > Streptophyta > Magnoliopsida > Brassicales > Brassicaceae > Turritis > Turritis glabra. Next base: position 894,845 of record OVBN01000025.1, read on the forward strand.
TTGTTACAAAAAAAAAAAGAACATCCTGTGTGTCCAAGAATCGTATGCGTTCAGTGTTCTTAACCATTTACAGAATTACTTCCGGGTGCAAACAATTCCATCAAATTTGTTATTAACTTAAACGTAGATAGCACACTAACCGTTATATATAGCCAGATTTGTGGATAATGTCACGATTAGGGTGAGAAAGTCAGCATTTTGTCCAGTGACCATCAGCAGTCCTTTCAAACACACGTGGTTGTCTCCTCGGGAAGGTTTTGGTCCATTCTGGATACTTTAGTAAATACTCCCAAATCCTGAAACACAACAAATTAAGAGAATGTGAATCATCCGTGCGCGTGAATCTACTATGTTCCCTTTGTGTTATAGATAATGATCCAATAGAAGCTAGAATATGACAAACCTTCGTGAATTGTCTACGAAGTCTGGACCTTCAGCAGAAGGTGAGGTAGAACAATTAGTGAGGATTTCTTCATCAGAAAGCTGACTAAGTTCCCAAACATATTCAATTAGGCGCATTGTCCTGTTTAACAAATATAAACAAAGTTTATGAAACTGCAATGGAGAGTAGATAATGTAATTACTACATCTGGTGAGGAAGACAACATATAATGTTCGATGCGATTTACCAGCGGCATGGTGCAATAATGAATCTATCAGTTTTTGTATCATATGTGTCAAGTAGTTTTCCCTTCCAGCTAGGATCTTCAAATGATGATGAAACTCGAATTCTTCTAACAATCTCATCCGGACATCTAGATGTGCTGTCGAAACTGGCTGGAAAAATTGAACCAGTGGAGGTATTCATCTGATAAAAGAGGTTTCAAAGAAACAACTTAACGCTAATTACCAATTCATATGAAAAAATTCAAGCAATTCTATTGTCTAGTTGAAGACCTCCTACTTCTTTCTTAATCCCTAAGGGGAAAAGACAGTATTTTGACAATGAAAACCAATTACAAAAGTGTAGTTTTTACATGTCACCTACCAAGTTCAGATAAACAATGGTCGATTTCCATTTCTTTATTTGTAAAGAACCAATTAGTACATCTTATAGTTAACATCCTAAGAAAACAAAAAAGGCATATGGTGTAAACAGCAGACAAAGTAGACTAACCAGGCATCCATTGAAAATGGGGCACATATTCGCTTGTGCATCCAACTTGGTATTGTGCCCAAGAATAAAGAGGGTTTGAATGTGAAAGTTTTCTCGTCTCTTCTGGAAAGTTTCTACTAATTTGCAACACAACGGATATGAGTAACCCTCTGGTTTGGCATAGTCACCACCATCAGCATTCTGCATATAACGGTCAATACATTCAGCGTAAGACCACTCTAGAGCTTAGTAGTAACTAGACTGAGAAATATAGAAATTCCTAGTACACACTTTTATGTCGACGTCTTCATAACCACCAACCATATGTACCTGCATACAAAGGCGTGGATATATTACAAAAGCACTCAAAATAAAATACTGAATGATTACCATAAGCACAAAGACACTTGGTAAACTAAAGGAGAGAGATAGTGTACATCTAACTCAGCATCGTCATCCTCTAAAACCAATGATAACATCTGGCTTAACCCCAAATCCACAATACTTGGCGAATCCATGTGTGCAATAGATGTCCTGCAGTTTCAGATGATCATAAATTTAGATTAAAAAAGTGATTGAGCCTTATCCTCTCAATAGCATATATAGGATCAGTCCTTACATTCCAGATTTTCTGTTGCGGATAACAAGGCCTACGCAAGTTGTTGCTTCATCGGTACCAACAAACTAATTCACATCAGTAAACAATAAGAAAAACCATTAGAGAACCAACAACACTAGAATGGATAAGAAACTCATGTAACTAACTTTAAATGTAACCCTTTAAGATGGGACTAATGAGGCAACAACAGCATACATCGACAAGCGCTGGATTCACAACAGCAAATTCCCTTTGAAATAGATAAGCATATCTGTCTTTTGTTGAGCTCTCTGAATCACTTTCACCGAAAGACACATTCCGTTCCTCAAGATTCTTAAAAGAATCAGAAGCTGACATTATCACAGGATGACTCATAACATCAAGAAGCAAGGTACTTCCCTGTTAATTAAATGGTTTTTATGTTAGCCATTTGCCATATTTCAAGAGAACATACACCAGCATTCAGAAATTGCAGAACCACAAACAAACGAGTTGAATAAATTCGGAATCCAAACAAATTGTTGATAGAGATTCCAAGTTTAAGGATCTAGAACCACACTAATTCCAAGTTTAAGGATCAACCAAAATTAATTCCAAGTTTAAGGATCTAGAACCACATTACTAATATATAAGCAAAATCCTAGTTAAACCACTAAATAGAGATTCGTGAGAGACGAAGAAAAAAAGAAATTTACCTGCGATGAAGAAGACAAGGAAGATGAGCTCTTCTCGTCTTGAAATAGGACTCCATCAACGTAGATCATTATCGCCGGCGAGAGAGGTCAACGGCGGCGATGACAGAAGATAAGCAATCGCCGATGACTTTTAACAAGAGAACAGCGCTGAAATTTTCCTACTGCTTAAACATGTCGCGTATATGTAACCAAAGTAAATAACTACTTGACGTTTTTAGTTTCTGGGGTAAACAGCGTGACGTTTCAATCACAGCTAATTGTTTTTCTCTACGGACTTTTATGCTAAATTGCAAATTTGCCCTTACTGTTTTTTTTTCGTGCTAATTCTACCCCATAAATTTAAGAAACATAACTATATAAGCTAATCACTTGGGAGAAAATGATTTTAATCTGAATCTTGTATTTTTGAACTTGAAATCAAACACTCAAGAACTTAAGTTAAATAAATTATTTTCCCAAAAAAAAACAAAGCTATGATAACCAAAATTTAAGAGGCTAGCAGAAATTACAAGTACACATAGAATGTGCAATACATACATTCAGCCATATTCGGACAAGACAGTCAAATGAGGTTTTAGTAATGATGGAGGTTCGGAAATAGTCGAAAATCAGACGGGGTGTCAAGATTCCGGGGACGGTTTTACAGTTACCTCAGCCTCCTTCTAGACCTGGTCCGAGGTCCACTGTTTACATCTTCTGTTCTTCTCCTAGACGATGAAGCGGAAGTACCCGAAGTAACCACTTCAGTAGGATTTACAGTTTGGCTTCTCGTCGTAATGGAGGAGCTCGGAACAGCAAACTCTCTAGGTGACGATGAAGCTGAAGGACCGAGCCTGAATGAAATCGTCTGAGAAGCATTGTTACTTCTGTTTCTCTGATAAGAGGCTCGTACCCCTGGTGAAGGCCTTCGACGGTTTCTTCTCAGACTAGTTGTGTCAACAAAACTATCAACATCAAAAACATCATCATCAAAGGGAGGTATGTCCGAGGTATCAACTACAAGACCTGGGAAAGCAGCAAATGGTGTCAATAACCTCAAAGGTCCAAAAGGTGGATGATGATGATGATGATGTTGTTGTTGTTGTTGCCCAACATTGTCTCGTCCATTGTTTATTATGTTTGTCAAACCAAACTCATCGCCTTGAGCTAATGCTTGTAGTCCTATGGAATCAATAGTTCTTCTAATATGTTCGATTGTTTCGTGATCGTGCCCAGGAATGAAAGGAATTGCTCGGTTTATGATCTTTTGACGAACACTTTCCACTCTTTTAGCATTAGGCCTTGGAGGTAGACTAATACCACAATCTTCTAACTTGGATTTAGTACCATCACTATCATCTCCATTACCGTATATTGGAATCACCTCGGTGTCAGTCACTTCTCCATCGCAAACCGGACATTCCTTTATGTTTAAGTAAATCAAAGGCAACTGATAGAAGCATCCCCAACAGAACAAATGACCACAGCAAGTCAAAATAGGATCTTCAGCTTTCTCTAAACATATGTTGCAGTCAAAGAACCCACCAGGAACAGAACTTGTTTTCTCCATGTTCAATGCCTTTGCTATCAAATAAGTCTTGTTTTCGCCGTTTTCGATAAGTCTCTCTCTAGAACGCTCATGTATAACTCCTGCAGTTGAATCTCTATGTTCGTTAGGTGACACCAAAGTTGGTGTTGTTGTTTCTCGTCCCCTGATTCTTGAAACTATCGCTTCGAGCTGTCTTATGCGTTCTTCAATCCGCTCATGTGCAGATTCAAGTTCGTTTAACCATGGAGAAAGCTCCGTCATCAAACGACCCGGAGACTCAGAATCAGAAGATGGCTCTTGATTCAGATCAAGATCCATTATCTCTCCTTGAACACTACTGGTCATGAGAGCTCAAAAAACACCAAAATTCACAAAGAGATTAGCACAGATCAATCAAACCCAGAAACGTCTCTCTGCAAATGGGTCAAACTCAATCGCAACGTTTCCGATCCATAGATGATAGATCCCACCGATTATTCCAAAACCAAAAAAAAAAAAAAAGCTCAGCTTTTTTCAATCGATTGAACTGGAACTTCCCAAAATTCCACAATTAAGCAACGCATGCATCTGTAGAGAAGCCAACAACACAAATAAAAAAAAAGGACTCAACTTTGAACTAATTTCCCTATCGAAATTGAACAAAATGATTTCACGAAACAGATAATTGAACGCACAATCGAAGAAAACAGAGACATACATGAAGTATGAAGAGAAAGAAGAGACCTTTGAAGAGAGAGATTGAGATCAAAAGAAGCGGCGGATGACGTTGATTTCAAGGGCGGTGGTGGCCATGATGATCGGTGGCGAGAGAGAGAGAGAGAGACACCTATAAATAAAGGAAGAGAGGTAGAAGAAGTAGGTCTTAGGACATTTAAACCAAAAACTTTAATCTCTTATCTTAGGAGATGATTGTCTTCCAAATGTTTAAGGTTTCTGGTTGCGTTAGTAATGTTTGATTTATGTTGACAGAAAATATAAAAGTTTGCCCTAATATATTACTAAATAAGTGGTAATTAGAAAATGTATTTCTCTTGGCATGAGGCCTGAGAGCCTGACAAAATATTATTATATTATCTATTTATTTAAACTAAATATAATACATCAACGTATCTTATTATATAAACGCTAATGCGAATATAAATTAAAAACAAAAAACAATCAAACCCCTATGTTATCACTAATTTAGCAGTAGTATCATCAATTTTTAACATCTTTAACGAATCAAATTAATAACATCACTAATTGAGTAGTATTATATATTAAACATTTTATATCTTTGTCGAATCAAATTAATAACATCACTAATTTCCAGTATCATAAAAAAAAAAAAGGTTTACACCTTCTAATAACATCACCAATTTAGCAATATCTTAATGGATGTTATTAACTTGACTCGTCAAAAATATGAAAGTTAATGATATGTTCATATCTTTAATCCACAAAGATTGTTTTTATCTACAATTTAAGTTAATTACGTTCTTTTTTATTAAAAACATTATCATTAGTTTTCATATTTTGATAAATTACTAGTAGTGTGAAGTTAATAATTATTTTATATTAAAAACAATGTAATTTTTAAAAAAAGTTATATAAAAGGAAGTTGTAAAAAGTTAAATTCTAAATATTATTTTGATTATTATAAATAATATCAAATTTTCATTGAATTCGTCCATAGAATGTTGTCCTAAGATCTAAACACTACATTGCTTCATTTTTTTCCATATTTTTATTGATTTTAGGCTTTATTAATTATTCTGTAACATCTCTTTACCATCATTTTTTGGTTTTAAACCTCAAACTAATTCATGCTGATGTTATTATATAAAGAATTATATAAGGTCTGTGTAAATACACGGATAAAAAACAAAATGTAAAATTTTATCGATAATATTTGTAATTTAAGTGGTAATCTATACATTTTTTAGATTTTATTCGGTAATTTTTTAAAACTGGATTTGAACCTCACTATTTCTATTTTTAATACAATTTACTTTCAAAATAAACCATATTTTAATTTTTACGCACTTCATCTTAATGAATTTAAAGTTAAAACATTTATATCAAATATAATATATGCATCATATTAAATCTATATCATAGTTAGAATTAAGAATAATTAAAAATTAACAAAAAATAATTAGTAAAAAAATGAAAAATCACAAAATAATTGGAAAATCAACATATTTTTTAAGGTATTATTATATATATGTCTTAATCTCATAAGTAATAATTTTTCTTCATGTCAAACTAATTTTAAATGAGTTAAATTTTATAAAGTAAAACATAAATAAATATATATAAACATTCTCATCAAATAACCGGAGATTCATTTCTATAAAATCATTATATTTTCAAGTTTTTCATGTTTTCTCATATGCATTAAAAATAGTACATGTGTTAAAATTTATAAAATAAAACATTAATAAAATTATACTAATATTTTCATCAAATGACTGAAAATTCATTCGTATCAACTCATTACTTTTTCAAAATTTTATGTTTTCACTTATGAATAAAAGACACTACATTGCAACAAGAAATATAATTTTTGTCCAGTTAAATTAATATTAAATAATGTATATTGTATTCATTATTTATTTATTAATATCCATGCTAAATGATTTTTTTTTATACATGTAAAAATCTAATTGACAACACATAGCATGTGCAAAAAAAAAATTGTTTTAGTTTGCTTTCTTTTTTGGTTTAGGAAAATAAAAGTTGATTTTTTTAGATATAGACATGTACATGTAAATATATATGTGTTTTTTTAAATTAGTTTTCTTATTTTGTTAAACAAAAAAATTAAAATTTATTTTAGTATGTGTCAATATCTAATCAATAAACTTGACACGTATCGCGATCATGTTAATGACTAATTTTAAAACCAAACTTTATTTAATAAGATGTCTCCACCTTATGATAAACCTAACCAGAAAATTAAACCAATTTTCTAGTTATCTGAAGTGTTCAAATACATTATAAGTCTATAAGTCCGTTTAACGTAGTAACCGCACAACACATTGACTCATTGCGTAACTATATTTTACTACAAACGCATAAATAAAAATAGATCAAAAGCTAGATCTGCATAGTGCATACTCAAAAACTTTAGGATAAGAAATCAAGTCCGGAGAACAAAGTAGAAAGCAAAGAAGGGTCAAATCCAGCAAACACCGACGGGTCAACTGATGAGAAAACCGACGGATCAAACCCGAGAAAACCGGAAGACGAAGATGAACCGGATCCATCAACCGGTCCGCCACTGCCCATTCCCAATGGTCCGAGCAATTCATGAAGCTGAGAGACTTGGGTTGGATTTTGCGGCGTATTGGTTACAAGATTATTAATCATCTCATTAATCATCGGTCTAATCATAGGACTCATAGCCGTCGGCACCACCGGACTAGGAACATTAACAAAAGGCGTCGTACCAATTACCTGCGGTTGCATCCGGTTTTGAACATGTTGGACCAAATTTGTAGGAGTAGCTAGTTTTCTTCTAGCACACAACAAATGAGCATCGAATCCACCACACTCTCTACAGCTATAGAGCCACGAATTAGACCCTAGACTACGGCACACGCAACAGCGGAAGCTAGATGCCGTAGCAGATCCGGGTCTGCCGGACGGCACCGAAAACGTTAAAGAAAGTTGGTGGTGAGGGTGAGATTGGTGCGTGACTCGAGAAGGCATGTTGGCACAAACCGTGTGAAGATCGATCCCGCAATCTCCGCAATGGTAAGCAAATCCGTCACCATCTTTTCCGCAAGCATCACAGCGGAATCGCCCTTCTTGGTATTTGGGAGAGTGGATCAGAGATAGGAGATGGTTTTTGTCGAAAGGGTGTCTGATTTTTTGAGGTAGTTCGGAACATATTAGGTGGATGTGGAAATTGCAAGGTTTGCATGAGTATGAAGGAAGATTTAGGAGTTTTAACTTGCAAACCACGCAACAAAACGAAGAACAAGATTGGTCTAGAGGATTGAAAGATGAGTTGAACAATGGATGTGGATGACTGAAATGTCGAATTGAGTCCTCTGGTTTTGGCCTTCCCATTGTTTTGTTTCTGTTTGCTGCACAAATATCTTCTTACTGGTATAGAGAGATTTGGCAAGTTTTAAAATGCTATTTGTAATTTAGTATGTAAATAATTTAATGGCATGGGTTTGATATGTTGGAAGACTTTGTTTTGTGGTAGTCCTTTGTTACCGTGTGATGTGGATCCCACGCTTTGAGTCGAGGACTCTTTGGGCGACGACTTTGAAAGTCAATAATTATATTGTTTGATCAAGTCGTTACCTACTTGGATTATATATGGGAAGCTCAATAATTGAGGAATTCTAAAGTTTTGTCACTATTTCCTAACAATCGCCCAAATTGGAGATTTTAAATCATATATCTGGTGTCCAAATTTTTGCAACTCTAACGTCAACCGTCTTCTATATATTAAACTACAACTTGGTGGATAATCAAAACCAAACTAATAATTGTTTACCGGAAAATGGATATCACAAACCCTCTACATATTTTGCTATTTATAGTTTCAAAACGCATCTTACACTTGAACAACCAAATTCAGACACAATGGCTTCAAAAAAACCGGTTAATCGCCCGTCGGTGAGGCACCCAAGTCACAACCATCCGTTACGCGTCTTTAAAGCTCGAGATGAAGATGAGGTCGTCTGCTCTGGATGCGAGCTCGAGCTAACCGGACAAGCTTTCAAGTGTATGAAGTCAGACTGCGATTTCTTCTTGCACAAGTCATGTTTTGATCTACCTCGTGAAACCAATCACAAGTCTCACCCACTGCACTCTTTGACTCTACTTCATTCCCCACCGTATGGTCAGTCCTACACATGCGACGCATGCGGTGAATATGGATCTGGATTTACTTACAACTGTTCTGAATGTCAATACGATGTTCATGTCGGTTGTGCGTTTATCCCTGAGACAGTGGAGCGCGAAGATCACGAACACCCACTCACTCTTCTCTACAACACACCATGCAAAGGTCATGAGGACGGTGCGAAGTTCATATGTGATGTTTGTGAAGAAGATATGTCGGAGAATCTTTGGGTTTATTACTGCAAAGAATGTGATTATGGGACGCATGTACATTCTTGCGCGGTTTATGAAGATCATGAGCTAAAGAAAAAAGGAGGAGGAGAACTAGGAGAAGGGAGCTCTGCGGTTTCAAGGATGAAGTCGTTGATGAAGGCTCAAGATGAGATGGCGGCCTTGCAGCTCGAGGCACGTATTAGGAACGACACTAATAATGCTATACTCGATTTATGGGATAGTCCAAAGCGGAGATATTATTGGTGATCGAATTAAAGAATGATCAATCTGATACAATGAAAAAGCTTGTGATTCTTATTTCTTTTGGAAATTTCGTTTTTTCGTGTGAGTTATTGTAAGTGTTGTTATTTCATGTAATTTTATCTTGTAATTGTTATACAAAATGTATGGTAGAATAACAAGATGATTGGTTACATATTGGCTTATTTAACCATTTACTTATATAAAGAAGAGCGATGGTCTTGAAAATTATTGAGAGGTGTGAGAGGAGAATAAGAATGGCTGAAAGACTTTGTTTTGTGCTATGCAATTTCTAACGTGAGATTTCGATCCAACATTTTCCACTCGACAACTTTTTTGCAAGGCTTTGGAAAAAGTCAACGATTATATTGTATGTCAAATTCTTATATATATGCTTGGATTATGTGGAGGATCATTTGTTGACCACGTATTTGTTAATCTGCTGGAAATTTGAGGATAAAATATTCGGTCTATACATCATCAGTTTTAGATAACATGTATGATGTGGATAGACTTGTAAAATTATTCCCCCCAAGCATGTATGTAGAGGTTCTGTGAGAATTGATGATAATATAAATTATTAAAAAATAACACTTTTCTATGTTCGAATCATTTTTATTCAAAAATGGATTATATTCATTTATCGGAAAATTTTGTTTTGTGGTAGGCATTTTTTCTACCGTGTGAATGTTGGACAGTGGATCCTACACTTTCAGTCGACGATTTCGAAAGTCAACGGTCAGATAGTTTTTAAACAAGTCGCTACCCACTTGGATTATATGGGATGCTCAATTATTGATGAAGACTAGTGTTTTGTCACTATTTCCTAACGATTGCCCAAATTGGAGATTCCAAATAACATACATCTAACAAAATTAGTTCCGTGTCTAAATTTTGCAACTTGAGTGTCGACCGTCTTCTTCTATATATTAAACTACAACTTGGTGAGAATATCTAAAACCAAACTTAGAGTTATTTGGACGAAGATAGAAATCATAAGTCCTATACATAGTTTGGTATCTATAGTTCTTAAAACTCTTTTTTTTTTTTGTGCAACTAGTTCTTAAACTCTTTTTCCACATAAATAACCAAATCTAGAAAGTGAGACACAATGGCTTCAACAAAACCGGTTAATCGCCCATCTGTGAGGCACCCAAGTCACAACCATCCACTGCGTGTGTTTAAAGCCCGAGGCGAAGATGAGATCATTTGCTCTGGATGCGAGCTCGAGCTAACAGGACAAGCTTTCAAGTGTACGAAGTCAGACTGTGATTACTTCTTGCACAAGTCATGTTTCGACCTACCCCGTGAAATCAATCACAAGTCTCACCCTGACCACTCTTTAACCCTTCTTCATTCATCACCGTATGGTCAGCCTTACACGTGCGATGCTTGTGGTGAGTACGGATCTGGATTTACCTACAACTGCTCTGAATGTCAATACGATGTTCATGTCGGATGTGCGTTTATCCCTGAGACTGTGAAGCGCGAAGATCACGAACACCCACTCACTCTGATTTACAACACACCGTGTAAAGGTCGTGAGGACGGTACGACGTTCATGTGTGACGTTTGTGAAGAAAATATGAGGGAAAATCTTTGGGTTTATTACTGCAAAGAATGTGATTATGGAACACATGTGCATTCTTGTGCGGCTTATGAAGATCATGAGCCAAAGAAAAGAGGAGGAGGAGGAGGAGAAGGAGAAGCGAGTTCGGAAGCTTTAAGGATGCAGTCGTTGATGGTAGCTCAAGATGAGCTTGCGGCGATGCGTATTAGGAATAAGATAAAAAATTCCGTGATCCATTTTGGGGATGAGCCGAGATATAAATGGGTATACGAATGAAAAATCATTTTTATAAGATAATGACAAAGCTTGTGATTGTTACTTTCTTTTGGGAAGTTCGTCACTTCGTTGTGGTTATTGTAAGTTCTTTTCATGTAATTTTATCTTTTAAGTGCCATGCGAAATAAAAGAAAAATAAGCTGATTGGATTATATATTGGCTTAATTACTGAGAGATGAAAGGAACAATTAATACATGTGGATACTTAGCTAAAAGAGTTTTGGTTAACAGATTAGTCTTATTCTATCAGTTTTGTGTGAATGTATTTCTACCGTAAGATTTGGATTCAACACTTTCAGTCGACGACTTTTTACCAATGCTACCAAAAAGTCAACGATTATATTATTTAATCAAATCCTGACCACGCCATTTGTTGTATTCTACTGAAAATTTGAGTACTTCATCACTTTTAGATAAGATATATGAGGTGAACAGACATATAAAAAACCCATCTTCCATACATAAAAGACATTATGTGAGAAACGAGGATATGTTTTTTACTTGTTTACAAAAAAGACAGCACTTCTTTTTTTATATTCGGCTGTATATTAACGATTATATATATATATATATATATATATATATATATATATATATACACAAAGGTAATAGATCAACAAGATAGTCACTGAATGATTTTTACTAGAATTTCATCATTCGTCATCAAGATAGATGATTTCATCAACATCGATGATTTCTGCTGAAAATGAAGCCTCTGTTGTTTCTGCTGATGCTCCACGAAAGGCCCAGACTTTGATCTGTAAATACATCATACAGTTAATTAATGTTAGACCATTGCCATCTGAAGACACATAATAATTATCAGGTGTTTCTAAAAGTAAAACTAGAGTGGTACTAACTGAATCTGTACATGGTGTGAAACCACATGCCTGCTCTTCTTGGGCTTCCTGATTTAGTTCTTCTATTTGGCTCTGCCTCGGAGAAGGTTCCTTTAGTAAACAAGTCAATCACGCCTGGAGGAACAAAAAGCGCCAGCAGAGGATTTCCCGGCGGCACGGGAGGAATCTCAGCTCTACACAGAGGACACGTGGACTTCTTCTCCAGCCACGGATCGATACAATCGGCGTGGAAACAGTGGCTGCACGCCGTTATCCGCCTCATTTGATCTCCTTCCGCCGCATCTTCGAGACAAATCGTACAATACGGCGATGAATGTCGTTCCTCCGCCGTGGGTTTTCTCCATCTCCGGCGATGGAGAGTGAATGTACGGTAACGACGCCAGGGACGGCTGGCGAGGAGACAAGCGAACCTAAAGAAGAGACGGAGAGAGAAGACGACGACGGAGGCGATAATGACGGATTCGGCGATGAATTCAGAGAATCTAATCACAGATTTAATAAACATTCTCGAGAAAAATGTTTGGAGATAAATCGCACAAGTAACGAAGCTCTCTGTTTGTGCAGTTGTGTATATATATAAGGTTTATCTTGATGATATCGACGGTCTTTATTTAATCTCATGGGATTATTTTGATTAAAATTAACGGTGATGATAAACTTAATAAGCAGATAATAATAAAGAGAACTTTTGCATTAAAACATAAAAATTATTTTATTTTACTGTTTGAGAGAGAGAGAAAAAGGCCATTTCGAAGACGATTACTTTCTTTCCAAAGGGGATCTAGCGGCTATCGCCGGCTAGGTTCATGGTTTCACGCGATGGGGAGGGCTTTCCACATGGCAAAGAGCTTCAGGCTGAGTTCCCGTTGCTTGGCGGTCGGAAGGATGCTACATTTCAGGTCGCTCCGGTTAGCAAATCTTGGGTCAGTGTGGCCGCTAAGCCTATCCTGTCAAAGTTTGATTATGAGATCTCGGTGAAAGATGGGAGAGAGGTGGTTCCAGTGCCGGAAGAAGTTCTGACCGATGCTCCTCCGCTTTGGGAAGACTTCATAGTTGGTCGGTTTGTAGTAAATAGCACTACGGTCAAGTTCCGTATTAGAAATGTTTCAGCTAGACGACGAGCTCTTAGACCTGGTATGTGGAACATTTGCGAGATTCCGATGGTGGCGGCGAAGTGGACACCCATTGAAGAAGATGCTCAGCCAGAAATTAAGTCTATGCCAATGTGGATCACAATCTCGGATGTCCCTCACTCTCTATTCTCTTGGAAAGGGTTGAGTTTCTTGGCTAGTCCAGTGGGGCATCCAATTAGGCTACACCCTGAAACAGAGCAAGTTACTACTTTCGATTCTGCAAAGGTTCTGGTGGAGGTTGATTTTTCAAAGGAGCTGCCCAAAAGCTATTATTTTGAGATACAAGGAGAGGATTTTAATGTCAAATTTGAGTACCCTTGGCTGCCGCTGAGATGTGGAACCTGTAGGAAGTGGGGTCACGTTGACGAAGGGTGTTTAATGAATTTGAGCAAGCTTACCGGTCAGAATGAAACCTAGCCTCACCTTGGGGAACAAAGGCATGTTAAGGTCGCTTCAGAGATGGTTCTGGGGGCGGGGACTAAGTTGGACGCCTCAACAGGCATTCAAGGAGAAGAAGTGGTCTCGGGCGACTTGCCGTTGCACCCGGCGGGTGCCTCTTCACCTGTAATTAAGAAGACAATTCACAAAGTCATTGATACAGAAGAAGGGGAGATCATTTCACTCCCGGAGGACTCCGGTTTGCCTATTCAACTCGACTCAAACCAAAGGGAGGATGTTTGGACGGAAGTTACTCCTACGGGGAAAAATAATTCAATGAAGAGGCAAGGGGGTTTGGTGTATGGTCAAGTCCGTATTGCTTCGCCTACTCGGCTTGAAGTGCTCCAAGATCATGAGTCTGATGAGTTGAGTGCTCAGGAATTGGTTTTAAATCAGGTCTCGGCGGATGTTTCTCTTCTTGTTGGACCACATGTTGATTCGGATAAGGAAACATAGTCACTTCCGATTACACAGAGTGACGTCGCTCCTAGCAGGATTCCTCCGACAAGGTCATCTAAGTCATCTCACAGGTTCTTATCAGACTCAAATGCTATAAAACGGGAAACTTTACCGAAAGGTCAAGGAAAAAGGAACTCTAAAAAAATCATTAATGTCAGGGTTTTTTTGGAATATTAGGGGTTTCAACAAACTAAAAAAACAGTTGGTAGTAAAAAAATGGATAAGAGACAACTCTCTCCAGTTCGGGTGTTTGCTGGAAACAAGAGTAAAGGATAGTAGATCGAATTGCATTGTTCGCTCATTCTTTGGTGATTGGTCCGTCATATCAAATTATGAGTTCAACAGGTTGGGGAGGATTTGGGTGGTATGGAGTAGGCAAGTGCAGATGACAGTGGTTTTTAAAAGTGCACAAATAATAACCTGTATGGTTAAGGTATAGGGTTTGGTTGATGAGTTCTTATGTTCTTTCATCTATGCCTCTAATTTTGTAGAAGAACGAGCGGAGCTGTGGAGAGATATGAAACTTCAGCAAGATGCTATTGCTTTTAGAGAAAAACCGTGGTTGTGCATTGGGGATTTTAATGAGATCCTAGATGTAGAGGAGCATTCAAGGTACAGTATCTCTCCATCCATCCCTATTGGTATGAGAGATTTTCAAAGTGAAGTTCGCTACTGTTCTCTTCTGGATATGGCATGTCACGGACCCGAATACTCTTGGTGTAACAAGAGGGAGGAAGGGCTGATCTGCAAAAAACTTGATTGTGCTTTCATAAATGCTGCTTGGCTGAATTGTTTGTCACAGTCTTACTGTGTGTTGGAACCAGGTATGTGTTCTGATCACCTTAGGGGAGTCTTTCATCTTCATAGTCCAGTGACGAAGCCTAAGACTCCTTTCAAATTCACAAACCTAATCTCTAAAATGGAGGCTTTCTTTCCTTTGGTCGCCGAGCATTGGAGAACTTCTGCAGCTTTGTTTCACTCAACATCAGCTATGTTTCGGTTCTCAAAAAAATTAAAGACATTGAAGCCTGCTTTGAGAGCTTTGAGTAGAACAAAGCTTCATCATCTGTCTAGGTGAACATCTGAAGCGTACAAATCTCTTTGTGAGAAACAACTGGCAACCTATACAGATTTAGACCCACAAGCAGTGGTTGCGGAGGGTCAAGCTTTTACTGCGTGGGAACAGCTGGCTGGTTTAGAAGAAAACTACTTATGCGAAAAATCGAAGCTGCATTGGTTAACAGTGGGTGATAACAATAACAAAGCTTTCCACAATGCGGTAAAAGCTAGACAAGTCAGAAATGCTATCTACGAAATTGTAGGGCAAGGTGGACAACATATTACAACCACGGAGGGCATAAAAATCGAGGCTGTAAGGTTCTTTAATGAATTACTTACCCACAAACCAGCAGACTTCATAGGTATGTCAATCGAAAACCTTGAAGGGCTACTTAATTTTCAATGTCCAACTTCTGAAAGGGAGCGGCTAATATCAGAGGTTTCGGTTACTGAGATAAAAAAAGTCTTGTTCTCTATGCCAAGTAATAAGTCACCAGGTCCGGATGGATTATCTGTGGAATTTTTCAAAGCAGGATGGCCTATTGTGGGAGTGGATTTCACAGTGGCTGTGCAATCTTTCTTTATCTACGGTTTCCTTCCAAAAGGGGTAAATTTAACGATTCTTGCGCTAATACCGAAGGTGATTTCAGCAAAGGAGATGAAAGATTTCTGGCCAATTTCCTGTTGCAATGTGTTGTATAAGGTAATCTCTAAGATTCTCGCCAACCACTTAAAACTACTCCTCCCAGGCTTTATAGCTCCAAACCAATCAGCTTTCATAAATGATAGACTTCTAATGGAGAACGTACTTCTAGCATCCGAACTTGTCAAAGATTACCACAAACAGAACATTTCCGCCCGGTGTGCTATGAGATAGACATCTCTAAAGCTTTCGACTCCGTCCAATGGGATTTTTTGCTAAATGTGCTGCATGCTTTAAAACTGCCTCCTAAATTCATACACTGGATAAGGCTTTGTATTTGTTCTGCCTCTTTCTCAGTTCAAGTGAATGGCGAATTGGCGGGGTTTTTTCAAAGTAAAAGGGGGTTAAGACAAGGTTGTTCCCTCTCTCCTTATCTATTCGTTAAATGTATGAACGTCTTATCCAAGTTGTTGGACAGAGCGGTGGTGGAAGGTCGTTTCAGTTATCACCCGAGATGTAAGTCATTGTGTCTCACACATTTATGTTTTGCTGATGATATTCTTGTCTTTGCTGATGGCCGACAGCGATCAATGGAAGGTATTCTTGAGATTTTTGAATGTTTTGCTAGATACTCTGGGTTGCACATTAGTTTGGAGAAGTCAACAATATTTATGGTTGGTATTACTATGGATATCCGAAACACAATATTGGCTCATCTTCCTTTGGCTCCAGGTTTACTTCCTGTAAGGTATCTTGGCTTACCTCTCTTGACTCGGCGAATGACTACTGCAGACTATCTCCCTCTGATTGAAAAAATTCGTTCAAGGATTGGTTCATGGACTACGCGGTTCCTATCTTACGCAGGAAGACTACAACTCTTGAAATCGGTTATTGCCAGCCTAACCACCTTTTGGATTTCAGCTTTTTGGCTATCAAGCTCCTGCATAAAAGAGATTGAGTGAATCTGCTCTGCTTTTCTGTGGTCAGGCCCTGAGTTAAATGCAAAGAAGGCGAAGATAGTTTGGAGTGAGGTCATCAAGGAAAAAAAAGAGGGTGGGCTGGGCATAAAATCGGTTAAAGAGGCAAACAAGGTTAGTTGTTTAAAGCTGATATGGAGGATTGTGTCTGCTAAATCGTCTCTATGGGTCAGTTGGATTCAAAAACACCTTATCCGCTCTAGTTCCTTCTGGTCACTTAAAAGAACAACGAGCTTCGGGTCATGGATATGGAGGAAGCTACTCAAATATAGGCCACAAGCAAAATTGTTCTCTAAATCGGAAATTCATAGCGGCCAACAAACATCCTTTTGGTTCGATGATTGGAGTCAACTTGGTCGCCTGTATGACCACCTAGGAGATCGGGGGTTTATTGACATGGGGATTCCGGCTTCTGCTTTGATCTCCGACGTTCTATTATCTCATAGACGCCGTCGTCACAGGGTGGCTCTTCTAGGGAAAGTGGAGGATGAGATCGACAAGCTGAGTTCTCGCGGACCAAGTACAGCATCGGATATAGCACTATGGCGAAATGGAGCTGGTAAATTCAGGCCTATATTTTCGTCGAAACAAACGTGGTCCCAAACTAGGAGTACATCACAAGTAAAGTATTGGTTTTGAGGGGTTTGGTTTCGTTACTCAACACCAAAATTCTCTTTCCTTCTTTGGTTGGCTATACATAACAGATTGGCAACGGACGATAGATTGAGTTTGTGGAATCGGGGACTGAGTACAAATTGTGTTTTCTGTTCTGCACCACTTGAATCTCGAGACCATCTCTTTTTCTCCTGTCACTATACCTAACAGATATGATGGACTCTAACAAAGGGGCTTCTGCACCGTGGCTACGTCTCATCCTTCCAAGATATTCTTACGACTCTCTCAACCTCGACCTACACTAAATCACATTTGTTTCTTCTAAAGTACAGAATCGACGAAGGCATGGAGAATCACCAAGGACTGTGTTTTTGCTCGTCAAACTCATTGATCGTATTGTTCGAAATAGAATACTTTCTATAAATTCTAGCTCCTATCCTAACCTCAGACGATAGTTTTCGTCTCTGGTTTAGTACACGTGTCTAATCTACCCTGTAAAATTATCCTCGTTCCTATATTTTCGGTAATTTCTTTGTAAGGGACGCATTTATTGTATCCAAAGGTTTTTGTTGAATAAATTTTATATTCATACAAAAAAAAAAGCTGATAATTAATCCACATCCTTGCGCTTCAAGTTTTACGTACAATCCTAACTGATCTGTATATACACTGTGTAAGTAGTCAGGGAGTCTGCATTGATCGAAATGAAGTAAAGGTGTTGGAGATATATGGGTTTAGAGGACGTGGTAGAGAAGTGAGACAAGTGAAGTGCTTTTTGTGGGAAATGCAGTTTCTTCAAGTGATGGAAGTCGAAATGGATGCTGATGACAACAAGAAATTGCGACTCATGAATCGCCTTCTTGCTCTGCCTAAGCGTTCATCTAAATTACAAATCCTGTTCTTGTGAGTTTCATATTTCCTTCTAGTTGAATTTGGGTTTCGGTTTAGGTTTGATTTGAGTTTTAGGTTTTTTCAAATTTTAAGATTTCGGAGATGGTAACCAAACTACCTGAATTTTCGTTCGTATTCCGTCTTTGGCTCTAAGAAAATTACGTTTATGTTAGCTAGATTAAGGGTCGGTTTGATATTTAATCAATAAACAATATATTCTGTTTTATCCAAATTGAACTCTTATGAATAGTTCAACATTCAATTAGTGCACATCCTCTATGTATAACTTATTTTAAAGTGTTATACAGTCCATGACTCACGTTATAACTTATACTGTTATTGAACATTGTACATCCACATTAAGAATATTTAGATTCAAGTTCAATCATCTTAAGACCCAAGGCCCTAAAAGCACCGAGACTAACAACACAAAGTAAATGATACTTGGAACACTCCAACTATATATCTACAAACCTTTAGTTTAGCGAGCAATAGTAACCATTGCTTCTTATGAATTGCATTGTATATTCTCAGTTTGAGGTCGACGCATTGTTTGGGAATTGAGTAAAATGTAAAATTTAGTAAAAAAAATGGGGTGTGCAAGTTTAGATTGAATTATTAGAGTCCATAAAATGCCCAAGTATTGTGTTTCATGAGAATCCCACAAACCCATGTAATTGGGGTTTTCTATCAAGCTTAGATTCCTATATATATATATATATGCTATTATGAGTATCAATGTAACCAACTTTGGGAGTTGCCTCTTCTGGTAACTAGAGCCGGTCCAACAATATTGGTGGTCCGAAGCAAAATTTTTCGAAATTATAAGCTCAAACTCAAAGATTGATGAAGAGTTTTCTTTAGAAACCCTTCAAAAATGGGTGTATGTTCTTTAAAAAAATTCATTGTTTAAAATCTCAAAAAGTATAAGTTTTGAAAAGAAGTATCCAACCATCTAAATTATTTTGTAAAACAATAATTCATTTGAAGAAAAACTTAAGAAAATAATACTTTCTATAATCATCATTAACAAATTATTCATTGGGTTTAAGAAGAAATTAAAACAAATAAATTATAAAACTTTGAAAGAATCATTTCGGTCGTTAAAGCAAGTAAAGGGTGCAAGTCTTTTTTCGAGAACACGACAAGAGAAATCTATGATTTTCTGAAAGTTTTTTATTTAGTGGAGTTTCATAGTTAGATATAATTATTTTTTAAAACTCATATTTGTGTTATTTTTCAATATTTTGATAATTGATAAATGTCTAGAATCAAATAGACAAAAACGAAATAAAGTAAGAAAAGAAAACATGAACATAGTATAGAAAGATATTATGGAACTCAAAATTATAAAAGAAATGGAAGAAATATTTTACAAAACTAGTAAAATAAACTAATTGAGAGACCCTAAAAAATTCTAGTATAATGGGTGGCCTTAAAATTTCGCTTAGGTGGCTTGTCCAGCGGAACGGCCCTGGAACTGGTAACTCTCTTCTTTATCTTGTATGAGATTAATGAAAGAATCCATTTGATCTTAGCGACAACCTAAATCTTTTTTTCTCTTTTATATTTCTTGCACAATAAAGCTCAATGAGCTATTTTAATTTTATATCTTAGTTTATATCTTTCTAAACCTTAATAAGATTGAATCTCTCTTGTTTTGAGATTGCTTACATGAATCATCTGTTGATTATGAATATGAAGCCAAAACTGTTTAAAGTGGGTTTTCCACTAATCAAAGATATTTTAACTTCTTGTGGTGACAAATCTGTAATCGAAACCTGGCTTTGTGCTGATAATGATGTCTTTTAATTTCTCTTAGCAACATCTCAACTTTTTTTCTTATGTAATTAGAATTTTAGTTTTAATTTGAATTACATTATTTTCACCAACTGTTTTTGTATTTTATATAACTGTCTAAAGTTCGAAGTTGACAAGAGAATGAGAAATATACAAATAGACTTTGTGAAATTCTTTTCATGATTTATCAAATAGATGCAAATCGTTTATCCACCTAAACCAAATGATAGTTTGTTTGGCTTGGGAGATGTTTACAAAAAACGAAAATCAAATAACAAGTAACATATGTTTCCAAAATTTTTAGAATCGGGTCAACCTAACTCACAATCCAATATTCTGAAATTTGTTTTTGGACTTAATAAACTATCAAGAAAACCAATACTACAAATATTGAACCAAACTAGACTCAATCAGACCTTTAACCGAACCG
This sequence comes from Turritis glabra, assembly GCA_900406565.1. Taxonomy (NCBI): domain Eukaryota; kingdom Viridiplantae; phylum Streptophyta; class Magnoliopsida; order Brassicales; family Brassicaceae; genus Turritis; species Turritis glabra. The sequence goes on from OVBN01000025.1 coordinate 915,235, forward strand.
AAATCACTTTAGTCTCGAAACAGAGTAAAAACCTCAGTCTCAAAAATCAAAATGTCTCATTAAATCAAGTTATTATAACAAATCAAATTTTTTTTTCTTCTACCCTTTAGACCTAAAACGTTAGTCGCTAGAGCGTCTTAGGAAAATGAAGTCCAAAGACAGTCATATTAGGTAGAAACCAAATAGAGATATAATTAAGGTCATGCGATGGCAGCCAAAACACCAACCGAAGGAGCAACCGTGACAGTATCAGGCTCATCGTGCTGAAAATCAGACCGTTCATCTGCATAAGCATCGTTCTCGTCCGGTCCACCTACAATTGCTCCAATCAAAACATTAGGATTCGGCTTAGGATTGTTGTACCAAGCTTCATACCCTCCACTGCATGTCACCGGTTTATGATCATTCTTGATTGACACTATAGAGGCTCCTCCTCTATGGTGTGGTCCTTTAGGATATATTGGTCCCGTATCCAACCATGTAGCTCATGTTCTTGGGGTTTGGCCCAAGTATGTAGTCGACCTATTACATAAACCATGTAAAATAATTTTTTTGAGTCATTAACCATGTAACCATCACGTAAAAATCCGAATATTTATGAAGACATTGTCCTCTCTTGTTGGCTGTGGCCATTACGAACATTTATAGGCGGTGTCTACTTTTTTGTATATTTTGTTAAGAATCAAGTCTTGAGATTTCACAAAAACTTGATTTAATTATTCTCAAAACTTGATTTGATTTGAAAAAGAATAAAAACGAATGCCTGCCTAACCTGGGCCCGAGCGAGGTTAAGAAGATCAGAAGCTTGAAGGACGCCACCATCAAGGCATTGGACCGATGTTTGTGCAACCTCAAGGTATTTAGCATAAGTGGCTAATATGAAAGAAGCGGTGGCTGTGTATTGGAGGTTGTCCCACGGCAAGAACCAGAGCAAACCTCCTGGAGTCTTCTTAACGTTGTTGGAAGAGCGCAGTTGCAAAAAATTGCTCCGCCATACTTTTGTACTCAATTATCTTCCCTTCGTTCTTCACTTTCCCTTCAAAAACAAGCTAACATTTGCAAAAGAGTGTGTGAAGTGTCGTGTAAGTAAGGGCATCGTCTAATTTTGGAAATTCACGTAACCTGCCTTGGCTACCAAGACTTGTGCTCCCAAGAACTTATCAAGGTAAAATTATTTGAGGTTGCCTTATTTGGTTAGAGGGACTGTTGCAACAGAGCATTCTTTAAACAGAGAATGGGCCGTTGATCGAAGATGAGATCGAGAGGAGCAATTTCGGGATCATGTCATGTGAGCTCTTCGCGATACACACGATCCCGGTCCGTACCGATTTCTGTAGTTGCTTATCTTGGTTACTTCATAAAAGACAATTACAAAGTTGTTAGATACAAAACTGTTAAAGAACTTTCAAGTATAAAAGAACACTAACCATCCATGATACAAAACTGAACAGAACAGAGCATTTTTTTAACCATCCATGTTGTTGATGTCTTCGCTAACAACCAAAAGCATTAAGAAATAAGGAAAGTAGAAGATGTGTCGAAGAAAGAGTTATAAATGTGAGAGATATATATTCTCTTGTTTACGTGAAAAGGATTAGCGACTTGGCGTCTATTTTACTCTGGTTATAAATAACATCCCTAAGGTTCAAACGATCAGATTTTTACCATCAATAAAGTTTTGTAAGTTTGTGTGTGTAATGCTCTGACCTTATCTCAGTTATGCAATTGTATTTAGTATTTTCAATAAGACATTATAACAACATCCCTAAGGTTCAAAAGATCAGACTTTTACCATTACAAAGCTCTGACCTTATCTCAGGTATGAAATTGTATTAGACAGAACTTTATCCCCTATGACCTGGTCTCCTTCTGTTCTAACCATTAACTACAAATTCTCAACCAATGTTCATGGATTCGTGAGCAGTCATGGTATTCTCTCACTGTAGTTCCCCATCTCAAACCATGTAGATCGGTAAAAATACATCAAATTTCATCGTACACTCGATTTCTGAAATCTGAGAGATCATATTATCATACAGGTCTAGATGAACAGTGATGAATGGGAGTGGGAGTAGTAGATGAAAAGTTCAGATACAGATACAGAGAAAAGAGAGCTCTTTAACATTGACTACTACTTTCATTGCAAGAATTCGTCCATGCTATCAGCTAATTATACGGATGCATGAAGCATGATGGCATATGGGGGCATGAAGCAACAAATAGCAGACTTGGGTGGACATGGATCGACCCATTGGGGACTTTTAGGTTTTATATTTCGGTTTGGCTCGCCATACGACTTTTAGTTTGAGTAACAAAAACACCGTTTGTTGTAAGAAAAAAACTCACTTACGTCTTCGCTGTGCTTTTACATAGTGGCATAGCAAATAATTTCTTTAGATGTTCAAGGTTAATTTTTTAAATGTATTCCTTAATTAATTAATATTAGTATTACAAAAATGGTTTGAAAATAAACTCTAGATAGAATATTTTATATGTAATCGCTCATATCAATGGTTTTCCACATAAAATCGTAATATCTAGTTTCTTCTACCAAAATCGTAATATCTAGTTTCTTTTCGCAAGTCAAAGTCTCTTAACTCGTATTCAAATTTTTTGAAGACAATAATACGCATTAGCTAAAGACTCAGCGTAGTTAATTGACCTATCCTTCACTATGTCAACTCTATTGTATACATTTCTAGCTTGATAATTCTAAAGTTCTAATATTTAATTACAATTAGCTATTTAATCAATTGTAATTTATAAGTACAATAAAACTATACGGCGTGACGGATGGGATCAAGAAGAATAGTTCCACCACTTGACTTTGAATCCCAAATGAGAATCAATATTGTATATATCGTATTATCATCTAAGCGCGTACTGACATTCTTGTCCCAATATAATTAATATATAAGCTACAACTTGGTAAATAGTCAAACCAAAACACATCACTACTCCCATTCTAAAGAAGACTCATTATATTATCACAGTTCACAAGTCGTCTTACTATTTTCACGTACTATAAATACTTTGAAATCCCTTAGCTTGATAAAAATCACAAAAACAATCAAAAAACCTCCAACACGCAAAAAAGAAGAAGAAGAAGATATTAGCTATAATGGCCGCAAGAAAACCGTCCGTGAGGCATCCGAGCCACAACCATCCATTGCGCGGTCACAAAGCCCAAGTTGAAGAAGAGATCATCTGCTCTGGCTGCGACTTAGACCTGGTAGGTGCAGCTTTTAAATGCACAAAGTCAGACTGTGATTACTTCTTGCACAAGTCATGTTTCGAGCTTCCTCGTGAGATTCGTCACAAGGCTCACCTGGATCATCCTTTGACCTTGCTTTATTCCCCACCGTACGAGTCAACTTACACATGTGATGCGTGCGGTGAGTATGGATCCGGATTCACTTACAACTGTTCTATCTGCCAGTACGATGTTCATGTCGGGTGTGTGTCTATGCCTGAGTCCGTGGAGCGTGAAGGACACGCGCATCCGCTCACATTGCTCTACCGTTCTCCTTACCAGAACGGTTTGATCTTCAACTGTGATGTTTGTCAAGAGACTGTTCCGGATAATCTTTGGTCGTATTATTGCAAAGAATGCGATTATGGCACACATTTACATTCTTGCGCGGTAGAGGAAGAAGAAGAAGAAGAGCCAAAAAGAGGAGGGGGAGGAAGCGCAAGAGGAAGCACAAACAATGGTGGAAATAAAGGAGGAAGGGGCTCAGCGGCTTCGGAGTTAGCTGCAATGTTGGAAGCTCAAAGGGAGATGGAGAAGATGCAGATTGAGTTACATATGGAGATGCAAAGAGCTAAGATTGCGAAGAAAGCGAGAAAGGCTTGTCTCAAGTTGATCTAAAAACTTCTTTATCGTTTATCTGAAAAAGGTTAATCATATGAGATACGTTTGTCTCGAGGTATCTCGGATTCTCGATGTTTTAAAACTCGTTTAATTGTTTCTTGTGATTTGGACGTTATTGTTTTTCATCGAATTGTTGCAAAGCTTTCATGCATGTTTCGTTATCTTGTTTTGAATAAAAAGCCTTTTGACTTTATTTGTTCTAATCATTACATACATCACACGTCTCAAATTTTAAGAAAATATAAAGGATAAATTACAAGGGGGTTAAGTAGGATGTGGATGATCATATTCGGGGGAATTGGTAAACGATGATAAGCATTGACATGCACAAAGTAAGTACATTCTCTCTGTCCGTATAATCTAAAACAAATAAGACAGGTTTTGTCCAAAGTTTATTTTAATTGTTGGTCTGAATAGCAAAAGTCAAAAACCACGTCAGAGATACAAAACAAACAATTAAAAAAGAAATTACAACAAAACACAACTATCGCGCGTGAGATTCAGGCGCGGCCGCTTCCGTGATCCGTCGTCTTTTTCATCTGTTAAGTTACCCAAATACTATCAGATCGATTTAATAAAACCCACGATCATCATCAGGAGGAGTAATTACAAAATTGGTTAGTGAATTCTTTATAAAATATAAAACAAAGGGAAGAGAGCAGAGCAGAGATATGGCGGAGGGTAAACCCGACGAGCAGCTCTTCCAGCTTCTTTCGGGTCTTCTTCAACAGGTTTCGATTTCTCAAATTCGTTCTCTGATCTGTGAAATTCGCTTCATCTTGATTGTGATTACGAGTTTCTGTTCATTCGAATTTCAATCGCTCCCAATTTCTGGCTAATTCGTTTAAAAAAGGAATAGAGCTTTTTAATCTTGTAAAACCCCGTTTGATTCTTTTCGATATTACTGGACTGTAGATGTAATATTAATCGTCTCTGAATCAGTTACCAATGTTTTGGTACCTCCTGATGATTCTTTTTTCTCAGGTTGAATCATTAACAAATACAGAAGAGGTTGAGCTACGTTCCAAGATCGAAGCTCTTGGTTTAGAAGTCACCAAAGTGCCATCAAAGTCTGCTCAACACCTCAATGAGGTCTGTGTCCTGTGTTCATTCCTAATCTGATATACATTGTAACGTAAATCTGAGGCTTTGTGTGTGTGTGTTTCAGGTGGAGATAGCTAAGGAATTGGATAAGTTGTCAGCCAAGTTAGACGATGTGGATGAGATGATATCATCGGCCATTGCTTCTGATCCACAAGTTCAGACGCTTCTTAGCGGTACAGCTGATGTTTGGATGCCGGTTATCACTGCCGACGCCAAGGAGAGACTTAACTTCACTGCCTCTCTTGCTGATGATAATGAGCTTCCTAATAAGGATACTACAAACAAAACCAGCTCTTAAATCCCATTTTCTTTTGACAAACTCATGTCGCAGTTTTCTCTTTCGCTTCGTTTATGTACATCAACCAAGAAAAGTTTTAGTTCATGAGTGATAATGATGTTGGCTGTTTATGCAAATTGAATACAACTGTTTGTTTATTTATTATCACGATTTTTCCGGAATGCAAATTTGCAGCAAGCAAGTGTTTCTCAGAACCAAAGAAAAAAAAAAAAAATCTCGAAAGAACAATTTTCTACACGAACAATGGTTCTTCTGTTAATAGAAGGTAAAAAAGCTATTCAGTGTGGAAGAGAATGGCTTTTGTGTAAAACACGAGAGAGTGCGAGCCTCGGCACTCAGGTGGTGGCTTAAGTAGATGAAGCTTTCTTACAGTGGGCCTCAAGCCAGTCCATGGTAACACTCTTTGGCCTCTCTAGTGCAAGTCCAAGAGCTCGGTCCCATATAAGCTGTGAACCAAACACAAATGAGGATAACGAGCATGAGTTATGTTTTAAATGGTGTAGCAACAAAGGCGTATTGTGTAAATATAGATACCTGAGAGCAGATGCCAAGACTCCTTGAAACACCAAAGAGCACGGTATAGTACCTATAAAACGCACAACATTATGAATCTTTGAGTACTATCCTAAGGCGCAATGATACTTTAAATGAGATATCTGCTTCTTACCTTGCTTCGGTTAGACCATAGTGGTTCAGCAAGACCCCACTGTGTGCATCAACATTTGGCCACGGGTTCTTCACCTATAACAAGCCATCATACGATTCGCAAGTGAATATATATATATATATTCAAATTCAAAATGATCTGCAAGGGAGTTCACAAGCCTTGTATATAGGTGTTGCAGAGTTGTTGGTGGACTGTTAACGATTCTATTTTCTCAGACGTGTCATACTTTCTATGTAATCCATTACATGAAACGATCTCCTTGTTAAAAGAGAAAGGATAGAGATACTACCTTTCCAAGCTCGGTGAGAACAGGAGGCACAACTTCATAAAGCTTTGACACCTACAGAGTAGGGAGAATTTGTAAGCCACTGGACATTGATAGAATTTTAAGAGCCCAACAGAAAAGAGGGAAGAAAAGAAAGTACCAGCTGGAAAAGAGGGTCATCAGGTAAATGCTTCAAGGCAAACTCTCTTTGGCATACATATCTTGGATCAGTTTTGCGCAGAACACCGTGTCCATATCCGGGAACAACCTGCAGACAAATCAAGACTCGTCAATAGATATTTAGTAGACTGTCCTGATAACATTACAATACAACGTTAACTAGGAGAAGGAAAAAACAAATTAGTTATCCAAAGCTCTTATGGCGGTATTAGTTACTAGGAGCTATGAGACTCATCATCGACCAAACTTTGAGGTGATAAATATGAGGACTCATAACAGTATCACACAATAATTAAAATATTAGCCTATTATGACAAGATGTTAATTCATTTTTGCATGCTCAATCTGGATGAAACTTTCATTCTTGCTGGTTGGCTTCAAAGGCAGCATACAGGTACAAGACCATAAAGCAAAGAATGACAAGGTAGAGGAATTTCGTGTTTTTACCTTGCCACTGTTTAATGTCTTCCAAACATATTCTTTCAACTGGTCTTTCGATATGTTTTCTCCACATTCCTCGACAACTGATTTGATCCAAAGCAAAACTTCCTGTTGCAACAAGACAAATAAGAGACTAAGAATCTGTTCCCACCAACTTATCGTTGTACCATAAAACTATCATAAGCTTCCTAGATAATATACAACAGAGAAAACTCATAAGCTCTGACCTAGGTTGAAGTGTTAACATTTATTCAAGATATAGACAAGAGAGAATACCTGATTAGCCAAACCATGGAGTGGCCCAGCTAAACCATTTAATGCAGCTGCAAATGACAGATAAGGATCTGAAAGCGCACTACCGACCTAAATGCACAAGTATTATTATCAGGAAAACATGAACCATCAGAAACATCCAGAATCAATCCTTCACAGTTGACACATGGAGAGGCTGTAAGCGTACATACCAGGTGACCAGTGTGAGCACTAACATTTCCGCCTTCATGATCACTATAACAAACAAAAAAACAGTAGAAAAACAAACTATATTTTAAGTCTTGAAAATTTAGCTCGTCTTAGGAGACATGTAAGGCAGGAAAAAATTAATACAGACCTGTGGATAGTGATGTAAAGCCTCATGAGCTCTTTCATCTTTTCATCATCAAATCCCAACATGTGAGAAAAATTTGCACCATAATCCAAAGATTTATCTGAAGGAATGGAATCACCATTCTTATACATCCTGCAATGATTGAGTGAAAAGGTAAATACAAAAAAAAAACAAGGATGACAAATTTCCAAATAAAGAGTACACTATCAGTGCCGAAAATCAAGAAGCTACACAAGAAACATGAAAGATTACGAAAATATCTATTCTTTACTAACCTCCGATAAACATATGCAGCTACAACAGGAACACGAGCAATCAGATTGAGGCAATCCTCATATGTTGGCTCCCAGAACCTGGACAAGAAGATCTTTGTTATGATGCCAGCTAACATGAAAATGCTATCAAGAACTAACCCAGAAATTCCAAAAGCATACTTTGACTTGTGAATTCCATTCTCATATGCCTTCTGGAACTCACTTTGCACCTGGATATCAGGTAAAGAAATTAGCATTCCGCTGAAAATTGTTTACTCATACCAGAAAAAGAAGTTTTAACCCATCTCACAACAAGAACAAGCAAACAACTATAGGAGTAAAGAGAACCACACCTGGAGGGCCATAACACCGCTAGCAAATTGAGTCATTGGATGAGCTGTTGAAGGCAGGGCATCAATGGCATTGTACACATAATCTGCATAAACAATTGGGTATAAGTTTAAGAATGAGTGAAGAGTAACACGAAAACCACAAATCTATTTCACTTCTCTCAAGCAATATCTTCTAAACATTTATGTCGAACAAGTTTGGATGAGTCAAAATACAGACTGCTTTTTTTGCAACCCAGCCAGAGCCAGAAGGTAAATAGGCAAACCTGGCACTGCAGCACGGCTCGCCAAGTCTTTCGACAGTGCTTCAACTTGCTCTTTGCTAGGTACCTTTACGAAAAAGGGTAAAAAAGGATATCACAAGATAATACATTGAGGGAAACTAATCGTACCCATGACCAACTTATATAATGGTACAGAAAAGTCACACCTTTCCAGTTAAAAGAAGCCATAAAAGACCCTCGGGCAATGGTTCTGCTCCAGACGGGGCAGCAGGTAATACTTTCTGGCACTCAGGAATTGACAAGCCCCTAAAGCGTATACCCTGAGATAATGATAAGATAATTGCATCAACAGCCTTAGAATGGGAAGGATGCACACTTGATATATTCTATATCTAGGATCTAAGCAAGCAATTATAACTATAAACAAAGAGTTATCAGTACCTCATCCGGGTCAAGCAATGAGGTTTCCCAAAGCAATCCAGTCATCCCTCTCATCCCACCAATAACCTTTATTTTAAAGGGGATTATGATGAGTTATGCAAGGGAAGGTGAAAATCATATAAACAAACCAAAAACGTGAAAAAATCATCATTTGTTTCTACCATATCAACAGTGATGTTTCCCAGTTGGACCTTCCCATGTTCTGACTTGAGTTTCTTCAGACGGTCCTGAAATTGGGAAAATCTTATGAGGTAAGAGGGAACTAGAAAAGCAAAAGATATTAACAGTAAGTAGCATTTAAGAACAATCTCAACCATCAGAACCATAATAGACAAGTTCATTTTTGCCATTTAATGTAAAGGGGGTCTACGCTAACCTGCTGTTCCGGAATTAACTCTTGCAGCTGCGACTTCAGGTCCTGCATTGCCACCATTTAAACGAAATGAACAAATAACCCCACAAGCAGCACTTCCAGTAGCAATATTAAGAAGGACAAAAAACAAAACCATTCTCTCAAGTAGACTTTTACTATGCGTACATCAAAATTCAAATATCAAGTTTAGTAAGCATTTGGATCTAGCTTGAGACATAAATAAAAAGCTGAAAACTACATGATCACATGCAGGGACACGCGGATATGAAACAAAGGAGACAATTACCAGATCAGTGGAGCTCTGCATCTGAAGCCATCTGACCGAATTGCTGAGCGAAGATTGTTGCCCCTAATTATAAAAGATCCGATCACCAGTCGATTAGCATCAAACAGAACGAACCAAACGGAAACAAACACAAGAGTAAAAAACTGCAAGCAAGATTTCAAATACTCACGACGCGAGACCTCAGCCTAGAAAAGGCCGATACGCTGCGGAAAAACACCATTCTCCAAAACTCAAAACCTGTGACAGAGACAGTATCCACCAAATTCTCAAAACAAATTCGATCCGTGAAACAAAAGAAAAAAAAAGCGAGGTTTATCGCCGAATCAAAAAATTCAACGACACTCAAAGATTCGATCAGCAATTCACCGGAGATTTCAGATTCCAGAAGAAGAAAAAAACCGTGGACTAGATTCTCTCCGAAAATTCTGGAAAAGGAAATGAGAAACAGTTATGAAGAAGCGAAGAAACTTACCAGAGAATCGGGAGCCTGACGGAGATCGAGAGAACAAAAAAACAAACTAAAAGCTGCGTCTGCGTATGATGTACAAATCAAAACGGCGAAAGGTAAGCAAATGACATTTGTAAATAGCTGGAGGAGGTTTATACTAGAGAATTCCAACTTTGACCTTCCAGAACTTTGAGAAGGCAAACCAAACACTAAACCGGGATACCGGAATAATGAAGGTCAGTTATGTGTCCTTTTGGCCTTTTGGGAAAAAAACCAAATCGAATAATATGGGATTTTTAGATGCGATCATGCGATGGGTCATTTACCATCTCAAAAACAATTTTGGTGTACCGGTGTGGTTATTTTTGGTTCAGATCAATTTCCTTTGCATTATATATATTGTTCATAAATCATCATTTTATTTTTGTTCTTGTTTATTATGAGCTTTTCAAGCAGCCGGAACGTTTCCAAACCTAGAAAAGTCTTACTCAGGTTTAAAATTGTCCTTCACAATGTTTTCATCCGATACTATGCCAAAAACCTATTTAGACTAATTAAAAATTTTATCCTAATGCCTGAAAAAGAAGACTAATCAATAATTATAACATGTGTAGAACATTACAAAATAAAATACCAATAAAATATGTTGACGTTCGAGAGACCTTTGAGAAGGTAAACCGCACTAAACCGAAACACGGAATCCCTCCTCGCAGTAAACCGGAATAATACGCCTAGGGGCCAGTTTTTGGCCTTTTCGCTTTTTGGGAAACCAAACCGAATAATTTGGCTTTAGATGAGATGGTCAACGGACACACTTATATCTCAAAAACAATTTCGGTATACTGTTGCGGTTATATTCGGTTCAGATCAATTTCCTTTGCATTTTTTTTTCCTTTGCATTTTACTAACACGTTATCATATTATTCTTGGTTAAGAAAAAAGAAAAATAATCATAATTAAGAGATTATACATGAGCTATGAAGCAGCCCGAACGTTTCCAAACCTAGAAACGTCAGGTTTGAAATTGTATTTTTCATCCGGTTTTATGCAACCAAATCTAATTACTGTAGAGTTAAACTGAGAAAGTGAGAAATTAATCCTACCGCCTGAAAAAAATAGACTAATTAATATTAGAACTTGTGTACATAAACTAAGATTTAATTTCGGTTAGAGCTGCGTTGCAAAGGAGCTACAATTGAAAGATGAAAGTATATATGAAGATAAACGAGAGAGAAGAAACTATTTATTACCAAGAGCAAGACATTAATACTGTGCTAAAAAAGGATAAGTCACAAAGACAACACAAGCGTTGTACAGTTAAAATAATTTAGAGCCAGATATTCATATTTCCTCACATTTTAATGTAATTAGTGTAAGTTGTGTAATTGTAATTTAACCGTTGACATATATATGTAATCTCATATATACAACCAGTCACAGTATCTATAACAATCGAAAACTAGTCAATCTTTTTCTAATTACCATACAAACTTTTCCCCAAAATAGTACAGATCACATATATATGCACACCAAAGAATTAATACACATCGAATAATAGCACATCAATGAAGTTACATATTAAAACGACTAGGGTTTTTTGACCGTCGACGACCTCTTAATTAGATACAGTCACTTCTCCTAGAAGAGAAGCACGTAAATTAAACTCTTCATCACGACTCTCAACCTTGGCAAACTCAGTCCACCAAAAGTTTAAGTTTCTCATCGTACCCATCAAGTTCAAAATTCAAATTATATGCCTTTTTCCCCACAAAATATGACCTTGTTCGTCGTTGCGATTAGATCTCACCAAAACAAAGCAATTTGCAGAATCAGAAAGCCTGAAAACCCTAGAAATTAAACTGTTATTAATTAGGACGAATGATGACCCTTTGTATCGAAGTTGTTGTTGTTGTTGTTGTTGTAGATGAAACCTTCGACTTGTGAAGTAGAAGAAGATCTCATGGGAAACGAAGAGAAGTAATCTTCTCCGACATCTTGAATCAAACCTTCTAGGTCAAAGTAAGTATTTGTGTTCGAAGTACTCTGATCTCCTGATCCCCATTCTTCTTTCACCTGGTGGTTTCCTCCGTTTGCTAATAAACCGGAAAACCCCGAAAGCCTGTTGACCGGCTGATGATCTCCGCAAGCAGGTTCATGGGACGTCGGAATTCTGGGTTTGGCTCTCTTTTTACCGGTTTTGGCCTCTCCGGCTGCCGGTTTTCCCGTTAGACTCTGGACGAGTGAACGGAAGTTCTTGACGTCGGTCTTGATGACCTCCGGTGCGAATATATGAATTATGCGAATCTTGGGCTTGATCTTGGATATTACTTGTGAGTTCCTATTCATGGAAACCCTAGAACTCGAACCTTCATTGAAACTTTGATATTGAGTAATCTCCATTAAATCTCTCACCATTCAAAATAGAAACCCAAAAGAACAAAACTTAGAAACGATTGAGAAAAGATTTGATCTTTATGATGTTTGAATAAAAAATAATTCGTATGCCGTGGAATAATATACTGCGGCGGTTGGGTGATTATATATATAGATAGGTATATAAATTTTAAAATATCGGATTGTTGGTTAGTCAATAACATTAAATTAACAACAAACTTGAATATGAAAATGACAAAGAAGATGTAGGACGAAACAGCTATGGACCTGCCTCCATGACACACAACAACAACTTGATTTAAATAAAGTTTTATGCGTGTATATCATATTATTTTACATGAGAACATTTTAGTTTAATTTTTTACAGTCGGAATAAAATAATGTGTTTTATGATTTGTGATTAATCAACTGACGATAAATCTAAACTATAATATTATAAAATATCTAAGCATAGCGTGAATCATATATATTTCTTTCGTCGCAAATTTGTGTGTGTGAAAGTGTTAATTGTCGGCATGTCTGTTCTTTTCTGGTTTTGGGATTTGGCTTTCCTATAGTTTTTGTAGAAAACTAAATAAATATGATATGCTATTTCTATTTTAATATACATATATACTTCTTTTACAAGTTTCATTTTTGTCTAACCAATATGAATCTATGATATATTGGGCATCTCTATATGTTCAAATGATTGATAATCTCGTTATATTCTTTTGGCTCATGACGTCGTGTGTGGAATTTTACTTTATCACAACTTATAACAATATTAGTAGATGGAAACTAAAATCTTATGCAATTTTAATATCAGTTTCTTTGGTTTGTGGGGTCAAAATCTGACTCAGGAAACTGTCACTTGAAAACCGACCTAAATCCAATCCTACTTCTTTAGTTAATTTGTTTCGGTTTGATGATACTTTGTATATATCAGATTTCAACTCTATGTTTCTTATAGATTGATGTTTTAATATTTTTTTTGGTTCCACAAAGAATGATGTTCTACTTTTAAGATGCATTTTTGTAGATTCCAAAAAATATTAATTAAAAAAGCTGAATTTACTAAATTATTATTGGTTATTAATTATAAAAAATTATCTATGTAGAAAAATAATATATATATATAATGAATCATTAGTTATTTTTTAATATGTGTGAAAACTCTAAAACATCAATTTATAAAGAACATAGTGTGAAAACTCTAAAACATCAATTTATAAGGAACATAAAGAGTATGTCATTATAGTCTATAGCTCTATAACTATACCAAGATAATAAACGTGAAGAAACCAGTAGAAGCAGATCATTGCTTTTCATATCATCTTGTTTAGTTTGAATTTAGGTTTATTAAAACCAAAACTTCCTTCTAGCCAACTAAACTAACCCTCCTTAAATAGCTTTGTAATGTTCACTCATTAATTTACATATGCAATCATTCATCTACAAATTAATGTTTTAGGTGTCGACACGCAGATATATGTGCCAATGATTTTATATAAAAAAATGACATACAAACCTACAATTAAAAAAAAATAAAGTTGTAAACGCATAAAATAATAGTTGACTTTTGTTTTGCCAAAGAAGCAAACAAGAGCGACAGGGAGGATTTAACCTCCGTTGACTTTACGTAAGTTGTGGTTTATTTATTTCATAAAAAATCATATGGATTATGGAGAGTCGAGAATTTGGATTATATCGAGATGTCTTAGAAATCTTACACAAGGAACTGCATTTTTTTTTTCTAGTCGTTCCAAAAAATTACAGCATATTTGCTTATAATTTCTACAAAATTACATATAAATTAAACAGAAGATCTCTTGAAGTCTACCACCTATATAGTCCACCTTTCGATGTAGCTTTGGCCTAAGTGTGAAAATTTTGGTTTTACTAATACAATACCCGTCTTTTGGTGAATTCTTTTACAATACAACTATTTGGTGGTTTTGACCTTGATTAATTAATTCTTGTAAACAATAGCATATGTCATAGGGAGAGGTCATATTAGTTTTCAATATTGATAGTTATTTTATTTATATTAACGTCAATCGATAGAAAAGTCAAACTTATTTAAATCCATCTATAAAGGAAAACCATATTTGATACTGGCGCGTTTGGTTTTATATATATTTAGAGATTCGATATATGTGCAGATAAATAGCTGTATGTTTTTTTTAATTAGGTTAATTTGGGAGAAAAAAAAAATCTATGTTGTCATTATTTAATGCCATTACGCGGACTGGGAGACTTGTTCTGTATATGCGAACTGCTTAAAAACAAATATATGCAAAGGCCATAAATTAGAAATCATATCATCCATCAACTTCGATATTTAGAATTTTAGAGAGAGTGGAGTTCATTAATTTTGTTTTCATTCAATATACATGTCCAGTGTGATGTATAAGTAAAATTATGATTTAATGATAAAACAACTTTTTATTTCGGAATTTTGCCTTCCTCCACTCAGTATAACACTAGTTTTTGTTTACTATACTCGCATTCACAGTTGTCCTTTTATTTATTGTCCGCAAGCAGACCCAATTCCAATAGGTTATCTTAGCTAGCAAGACGGATCGGATTAAAGATTTAAAATTTTAACTAGTGAATAATTGAATAGATGTAATCCCAAAACATTGTAGACTATAGTCACTATACCTCCAAAATCCAATTGACCGAACTACGTTGCGCTAATCTCTTTTTGATACCTCTAATAAATGGACACGATTATATAAAAGATACACTGAAAGTAAACTAATTGTGAGCTAAATATAATGTTATTGAACAAATTCATGAAATGAAAATGGTATCTTTTAAATTAATTACGCTCATTTCGATGTACATTGAAATTTTAGAATATCGTTTGATGAATTTGTTGTTGATTAGGTAAATCCATATTAATTTGAAAACGTATATTAGTATCAAAACAAATCTATGTAGATGTGAAAATGTTCTAAAACGTACAATCTTTTAAAACCCTACAACGTTAGCCGCCTAACTAATCTTTGGTACAAATCGAGAGTGACTCCCGTATCTTCCTCCAAGTCGTCCTCTAGGGTCAATACATCGAACCACATGGTTAGACCACTGTCGTCTGCACTAGATGCAACCGGGAGCTCAAATCGACAAAGAGGGCACGAGTTATGACTTGTGAGCCAGGGAATAATGCAATCATTATGGTATAAATGGTTACATGGTAATCTCCTAGCAGATTTTCCAACCACGAAATCTTCTCTGCAAATTGTGCATGGTAAAGAAGAATCGTCTGAGGAAGAACAACATAACATTGAAGATGAGATCTCAACGGTCGGAATTGTTTCCATGGAATCGAGAAATTGAGTCTCCTCGTCCTCTTCGTAATCATTAGGACTAACTTCAAAAGGGGTCGAAGAAGTAAAAGAAGAAACGAGACTACATTGAGGAAAGTGTGTGGAGGAGAAGAGGAAGAAGATGAGAGAACCGTAAGGATGATGTTACATTCTTGACACGTGTAACTCCCCAGCTCCAATTGGTTTTGGGTAGAGGAGGACGACATATGCATTGAGAAGTGGTGGTTAAGGAAATTTAGATTACAAAAAATGGGATCTCTTTAGATTCTTATAATCTAATGGGAATGTTAGTAATATGGATAAATGGGTGCGTATCTCAAAGTTTTGGTATTTCCTTCTATTCAAAGATTTTAAAATTTATGAGCGTTAATTAATTCTTATGGTATTGGTCAAATTTTATTGATTTTTTTCTACCAAAATCTATCTCACTTCGTATATAAATCTATTAGGAATAGAAACAAAATCTAAATTTTTTTATAAAGGGTTTTCAATTTAAAAACTTAAAATATTACAAGCTCCTTTAAACTACAAATATTGTAATGTCATAATGATAGTTTTTTAATGTTTGTTTTAAGGGTTTCATTCGTAGCACTTTTTAGAAACTTGGAAATGGTTAAAAATGATATTGTTTCTGCAATTACCAATCAAACTAATCGTTCAAATAAGTAATTAAAACATGTGACTAAAAACTAAATTGTACCGGTTCATAATCTAAAAGGGAAACATATGCTTTATAATATATTATTTTCCAAATTACTATTTAAGTTTCGTAACACAATCACAAATTTGAATAAATAATAATTTTTCCAATAATGTTGTTTCTCCATCTCTCCTACCAAAATTTAAATTCCAAATACATAAATCTACTAGGAATTATAGAAACAAAATCTAAATATATTGATAAATTTACATTGAACAAGTGCATAACTTAAGTTTGAAATCTAGTGGTTTCTACAAATATTGCCGCCATGTCAAAATCCGGATTCGTATGTAAAATGTAAACGACACAAAAAAAAAAAAAAAAAAAAACATTAGCAAGCGCATATTTTCTACAAAACTAAGTAATATCAAGGACGTGGATAAATTAAGATTCTGAATTTTATGAGCTGTTGATGATGGAATTATCAACCTTCTATACACTAAACTAAAGAGTAAAGATGTTGGTAGTACTTGTTGACACAGAGATTTAATTACACAAACATTATTGATTTATCCGTTTATACATTACAATTTTTTTTAATAACAACTATAAAGATATTAATAAATTAGCTATAAAAGAAAAAAAAATGTAAAAATTGTGGTGGTAGTAGCTAGCTACAATAGGTTTCATGATTCCATCTCATTAAGTTTCATTGCATTAGGTTTGTAAAGGTAAAGTATCAGATTTACCGCAAGAAGTCGCTTTGGCCGAGTGGTTAAGGCGTGTGCCTGCTAAGTACATGGGATTTTCCCGCGAGAGTTCGAATCTCTCAGGCGACGAATTAATATTTTTCGAATTACTTCCAGATTTCTTAAACAAAAATATCATCTTCCAATTTCTTCAATCTCAAGTCTTACTATAATCTTCCGACTCAGGTATCCAAAAACTGCATCACAACAATTCAAAATTTTCACCAAAATCTCTGATTTTCCCCCAAATTAAACCAAAAAAATCTCACAAAGTTCTTAATTATATATTATTCATACTCTCGCTTACATCAAACACTAGATGAGAACAACCACAAAGACGAAGACACTTTCAAAAGATCCCTAAATTCATCCATCACCATCACGAAGAAGCCTTCTCAAGCTTCGAAGCTTCCAAATCCGCAGCTTTTTTCAGGAAATTATCCTCATCATCATCTAACACCATCGTAATCGGACAAGACCCGAGCCCATCCGCAATCGCAAGCACGATCTTCTTCATCTCCGATCTAAACTCCTCCAGATCCACCGAACCGCTCTGATCCGTATCGAATTTCTCGAAAATCGAGTCGTAGAGCTTCGTCAGCTCATCCGGAGGAGTCACCACATCCACACCGAAGTGCGATTCAAGTAGCCTCATCGATTCAAACGCCTTTCGTAGCTCTGACCGCGATAAAACACCGTCTTTGTTCAGATCCAGAGCCACGAACCTCTCGTCTACACTCTTCTTGAACTGCTCTTCGTCGTCCACAAATGATCGTACTGTTGATCCATCGATCACTACTACTCCCATTTTCTTCGGATTTTTTTTTTTTTTCTAAAGATTGCGAAATTATAAGTAGGGGTCCGAATTAATTTTGGGATGATGAGTCGGTGAAGATAAGGATCTCTAAAGCGTATTTTAATATTAAGCCTGTAGAAACCAATTTTTTTGTTTTTATTGGACCGTTGAAAAATTACTAATGGGCCGTCGAATTAGTTATTTTACCTCGTGAAAAATTATATAATATTTTTACAGACTTGCTAAAAACAATTACCCATGAACCAAAGCGGTTTTTGTTTGTTTGTCATCGGGTATGATTTATTAATTTAATCAAAACAAATATTAACAGTGGTTATGATATAATGCAATTCGAAAGAGTGAGTTTCAACTGGTATCTAAAAACTATTGATTGAATAACACAATATTATTGAGTTGATTGTTTTGTAATGAGTGCTAAAATTGGTACCCTGTGAATGTAATCTAATTGTTTTGTGTTAAGTACACTCATTGTGTCACCATCCAATTCAAACCCGTGTATATGTTGGAAGATATCTTAGGTATTAAAATAAGGAGTTCTATTTAATCAGAAAAAAGGGAGTTCTTATGTCCAAAAGACCAAAACAAATCTAGGAACTTGACGAAGAAGGAGAAGCCCATGGGCCTCTATAGGAATCGGAGTGACGCCGTAGATGACGTAATGGTCTCGTAGCTTGTAGGTTTCTTAGACTGTGCCAAGTGTCAACGCACACAAATTTAAAGTCAATCAGTGAGTCGACACTTCTTCTCGGTGGGTTGGTGTAGTGTGGTCCCTTTTTCTTTCTCTTTTCCACTCCCACATATTTTTTTTAGCTTCGCCCATAACTATTGAAAAAATAGCTTTATGAGAGTAGAAGTATCACCAAGACACCAACCACGGCTTGTAGGATGGTAATTAGTATGTCGCCGTATTTACATGTATGAATTGTATATGACAAAAATGATATAAAACCTCATTAACAATGACACTAAATGAATTAACGAATGTACATTTGTATTATCATTCTCATTTATTATATGTTCATTCATAAAACAAAATTCAAACCGAAACACAATAAATTCAATAATACTATATATGAAAGACTGAAATGTTAAAAAAAACTCCATGAACTTACTTGACACGACAACGCATGCAATCATCACATAAACTTACATATACAATAGACCATTTTCATATATTTTTAAAATAAACTAAAAGTTGCTATATAAATCGTAAGAGCGTTAGGAAACAAAGTGGTAGTGGAAATCACAACAACAATAACAGTGAAAAATCAAATCGGCATAACAAAACAAAATGGAATCACGGGAGATTAATCTAATGGCGACAGCAATAGCTTTAATAATGGTGGCTATGGTGGTGGCTGCTGCTGATGATAAGGCGAAAAACAAGGAGGAGTGTACGCAGCAGCTGGTGGGTATGGCCACATGTCTTCCTTATGTGCAAGGACAAGCAAAATCTCCGACGCCGGACTGTTGCTCCGGCCTCAAACAAGTTCTTAATTCCGACAAGAAGTGTCTTTGTGTCATCATCCAAGACAGGAATGATCCTGATTTAGGTCTCCAGATCAACGTTTCTCTTGCTCTCGCTCTACCGTCTGTTTGCCACGCCACTGCTGACGTCACTAAGTGCCCTGGTTCGTACCTTTACCTCTCTCCAATATCACGATATAATATTTGCTACGTGGTTGGATTAGTGAAAAAAAAAAAAAAACAACTCTTTTTCCGATCTATTAGTTAGTTGGATGCTACAATTATTTCTGGAAATTAAAAAGGTTTGTGGTACCATGATTATAGCGTAGAATCATGTTTTGATGTTTTACATATTTGGGTGACTTGTTGTGAACTATCATCATTGATTGGAGACGTTAGAATTCTAGTTTTAATAGGTAAAACAAAGTGATTGAAAAAAAAAACTGACAACTCAAAATTTCAAACTATATAATATTTGGACTGGATTAGATGATTTGGTAGAATTCTACACAAAAGATTTGACAAATCCACGGTAAAAGTTAGTTAAAAGTCGTTTATGTTACCATCTCATTCAAGAGTAAAACATGAGTAAAGTTGTGAAATAATCAAATAATTAATCATATATACATTTAAGATAAATGTATATATATATGTGTATATATATATATATATAATAAACAAGTTTTTAAAGTTAGCAGTATTAGAGGATCCATATGAAGCCCAAAATAGTCTCATGCGAAGTCCATAAGCCTATGTGATGGCCCATGTAATTAGGTTTTCTAAGCAAGATAGGTTTCTGCATAAATATGTATAATGGCTCTAAGAAATGTAACTTTGAGAGTTGTCTCAAAACAACTCTCCTTCTTCATCTTATGTAATATCAAATCTAGAATTTTCATTTCCTTTACTTCATTTGCATAATAAAGCTCTAATGAGCTATTGCATTTTCAGTTTTAGTTATCTATCTCAATAAGCTCATTTGAGCATGAATCCATCTTGTCTTGGATTTTCTCACAAGCAGATTCATAAATTTTTTGGGATGGGGTGTTTCAGCTTTGCTTCACTTGGACCCAAATTCTCCAGAAGCGCAAGTGTTCTATCAGCTAGCTAAAGGTTCAAATAAAACCGTCTCAGCCTCTGCTCCCACTGGCTCGGCCCCTGAGCCCACCAGCATGTCTCCGACCGCAGGATCTGATGATGGTAACAACAGTGGTCGAACGACCTCTGTGCCAGGCACTAACCACGCTCAAAGTTTCTCTAAACAATGGCTAAGACTCGATGTAGTTGCCCATTTCTTCGTAATTTTTTATATTTTCATCCTCGTATAGATAAATAATACGAAAAGTGAAAAGTATGTAACGTTGATTTTGCGCAATTGCAGTGACGCTGATTTTGCCGTTTCTGTGTTTGATTGATGTATTTAGTTCTACTTGAGGACTCTTCTTTATATTTTTGTGTGGCGCAAAATAAGACACATACGTACGAGCTACAGTGTTTCTCTGTCTCCAATGCTTTTTATCAAGTTTATTTAAAATACTTTAATGTTTTATTCATTAAGAAATACAAGATTTATCAAACCTAGTTATTACTTATTAGTGCTGTTAAGAACTAGGTTTGACGTTGGTTTTTAAATCACTCAAAACACATTGAGTCGGTTGTTAACGTAATTGTGCAACGTAAATGGATTTTGCTAGACGTTGGACTTGATTATGTAACATCTATAGCGCCAACTTCATTATTTTATAGTCCATTAAACCTTGACTCGAAGACTTGGTATAAAGTCACTTGTAAACCGATGAACAAGTAAAGTTCTCCAATTTCGAATTTAATGACTCTCGTGTCTCTACTAGCAAGAGTTATTGTCTTAATTATTTAATAAATTAATAGTAGCTTAAAATTGCTAGTGTAAGGACGCCAAGTTACATTTTTTTATTTTGGTTTTTTCGCGTCGGTTTAGAAATTGAAGTTCAAAAAGAGATGTCTACTAGTACATATCTTGTAGAGTTGTAGTGACTTGAGAAGACTTATCTTTGGGAGTCAACTCATCAGCGAAAGCAAGAATGTTTTTTCCTTTAAATTTTAGACACCATAAAAGCATCACTATAATATAAAAAACATGGGATGAAGAGTAAGCAAGAATGTTTTTCATTGACAAAAAGTCTTAACAAAAAACAGTCGAGATCAATAATCTATATGAAAATTCTACAAGGTTAAAAATTCTTTTAAGAGATTGAAAATTGAATTTTAATATTAAAAAAAAAAAAAAGAGGTCGACTAAACAATTCAAAGAGGGTTGACACTTGACTTACCAAAGTCTTTAGAAAGTTGAAAAACCTGTGTCTTATTATAAATTTAGTATACGCAGATTGCGCGTATGGAGACAATGATATTGATATTTGAGATCTATTGTTCTCACATTTTCTTTACAAAAAGAAAAAATCAAATCAGAAAATCAAAAATCAAAAATCAAAAATGGAATCATGGAGGATTATTCTAGTTAACAAATGATCCCTTTTTTGGAAAAAAAAATTCAAAATTCTTTTAAGAAGTTGGAAATTGATTTTTTTACATACAAAAGTTAAAAAAATGACTTACGAAAAAAAGAATCAACAGTCTTGATAAAATCTACTCTTATTATTAATTAACTAATTGGGTGAGATAATGATGTTGACATCCGAAAATCACCTGTTCTCACAATTTTCATCACCAAATAGAAATAAATCAATGAACTTATCGACACGGCAACGCATGCAATCTCGCAGAAACTTACATATACAATAAACCTATATTTTCTTTAAAAAAAGAAAAAAAAAAAGAGAAATAATGCTGTATAAATCGTAAGAGAGTTAAGAAACAAATGGTAGTGGAAATCACAACCACAACAACGCTGAAAACTTAAATCAGAACAAACACACAAAGAAAAAAACAAAATGAGATCATGGAGGATTAATCTAATGGCAATGGCTTTAATAATGGTGGCTATGGTGGTGGCTGCTGGAGATGATAAGGCAAAAGACACGGATGGGTGTACGGAACAGCTGGTGGGTATGGCCACGTGTCTTCCTTACGTGCAAGGACAGGCAAAATCTCCGACGCCAGACTGTTGCTCCGGCCTCAAACAGGTTGTTAATTCCAACATGAAGTGTCTTTGTGTGATCATCCAAGACAGGAACGATCCTGATTTGGGTCTTCAGGTCAACGTCTCTCTCGCTCTCGGTCTTCCTTCTGTTTGCCACGCCACTGCTGACGTCACTAAATGTCCTGGTTCGTACCTTTACCTCTCTCCAATTCCACGATATAATATTTGCTACGTGGTTGGATTAGTGAAAAAAAAAAATTGTTCTTCCGAATTTTATTGATGCTACAATTTTTTTTTTGGATATTTAGACAGTTTGTGCTAACTGAATCCAAGTGTTTTTGATTATAGTGTTGAATCATGTAAGTTTTGATGTTTTGCATATTTGGGTGACTTGTTGTGGACTATCATCATTGATTGGAGACGTTAGAGTTCTAGTTTAAACAGGTAACAAAAAGTGATAGAAAAAAAACCCTGAAAATTCTACCTATATAACATTTGGACTGAGTTAGATGGTTTGGTGGAATTCTACAAAAAAATTTTTTGACAAATCCACCGTAAAAGTTAGTTAATTGGGTTAGTTAGTTAAAAGTCATCTATTTTACCATCTAATCCAAGAGTAAAACGTGAGTCAAGTTGTGAAATAATTACTCATATATACATTTAAGAATAAAAAACAGAGTAATATTTAATAAAAAAGTTTTTAAGATTGATTAGATTAAAATTAGCAAAATCACCAATATTTTTGGAATGGATGTTTCAGCTCTGCTTCACTTGGACCCAAATTCTCCAGATGCCCAAGAGTTCAATCAGCTAGCTAAAGGTGTAAACAAAACTGGCCCAGCCTCTGCTCCCACTGGCTCGGCCCCTGAGCCCACCAGCATGTCTCCGACCGCAGGATCCAATGATGGTGACAACAGTGGTCGAACGACCTCTGTGCCAAGCACGAACCACGCTCAAAGCTTCTCTAAACAATGGCTGGGGCTCGAAGTTGTTGCCCATTTCGTCGTAATTTTTTATATTTTCATCCTCGTATAGATAGATAATAATAACGAAAAGTGAAAAGAATGTAACGTTGATTTTGTGAAATTGCGGTGACGCTGATTTTTTTGCAGTTACTGTTTTGATTGATGGATTAAGTTCCAAACTTCGTGAGAACTCTTCTTTATACTTTTGTGTGGCACAAAATAAGAAACGTACGAGCTACAGTTTTTCTATTGTTCGTATGCTTTTATCAGTATCATTTGAAATACTCTAATCTTTTCCTTGAAAAATAAACACTAAATTGTATATGGTTGTGCTAGCCTTAACGCATATACACGCATATTTTCGTTTACTGTACATCATGTATCAATTTTTGTTTCAACTTTGATAGCAATTGAAATTGGTGAGAACTAAGCCTATATATATTTGTTATCGATCGATTGAAAATGCTAAGATATATATTTGCTATCGATCGATTGAAAATGCTAAGAACTAAGCCTATGATTAGACGTTGGTTTTTAGCTTTTAAATTGACTCAAAACCCATTGTGTCGGTTGTTAAAGTAATTGTCCAATGTAAATGGATTTTTAAAATAGACGTTAAACTTAAACACAACATCTAAACTTTAGCGTCAATTTCATTACTTTATAGTCCGTTAAACCTTCACTCGAAGACTTGGTATAAAGTCACTTGTAAACCGATGAACGTACGAGCTAAGTTCTCCAATTTCGAATTTAATATCTGCGGTGTGTCTACTAGCAAAACTTATTGTCTTAACGACGCCAAGTTACATACTTTTTTTTTGTTGGTTTTCGCGTCGGTTTAGGAATTGAAGTTCAAAAAGAGATGTCTTCTATTAAATATCTTGTAGAGATGTAGTAGTGACTTAGAAGAATTATCTTTTGGTGTCAACTCATCACCGAAAGCAAGAATTCTTTTCCTTTAAATTCTATACACCATAAAAACATCACTATAATAAAAAAACATGGGATGAATTATGAATAGTAAGCAAGAATTTCATTATCATTTTTATTTACTATATTTAATTGTAAAAGCAAAAGCCTTAACAAAAAACAGTCGAGTTCAAAAATGAGAATCATTTCGTTTTTTACAAAATTGAAAATTCTTTTAAGAGCTCGAAAAAATGGGTTTAACAAGAAAAAGAGGTCGGCCAAACAAAACAAAGAGGGTTGAAACTTGACTTACCATAGTCCTTATAAAGTTGATAAACCTTTGTCTTATTATAAAAGTTACTATACACAGATTGCGCGTATGGAGATAATGATTTTGATATTTGAGATCTATTGTTCTCACATTTTTTTTTCAAATCAGAAAATCAGAAAAAAAAAATAAAAAAAATGGAATCATGGAGGATTATTTTAGTGGCGATATCAATAGCTTTAACAATGGCGACTATTGTGGTGGGAGCTGGAGAAGATAAGGCGAAAAACGAGGAAGCGTGTAGGGAAGAGCGTTTGAGTATGGCCACTTGTCTTCCTTACATGAAAGGACTAGCAAAATCTCCGACGCCGGTCTGTTGCTCCGGTCTCAAACAGATTCTAAATTCGGACAAGAATTGTATATGTGTGATCATCCAAGACAGGAATGATCCTGACTTGGGTCTCCAGATCAATGTCTCTCTCTCTTACACTCTTCCTTCCGTTTGCCACGTTACTGCTGACGTCGCTAAATGCCCTGGTTCGTACCTTAATCATCTCTCAATCATATTTGCTATTTGTGGTTGGATTGCTGAAAACCCTTTTGACTTAAGGATCTATTGGTTACAAGGATGCGACTTTTTGTTGTGGACATTTAGAAAGTTCTTGCTCACTAAATCTAATCTTTTAATGATAATTTAACATTTACCATGTTAATTATAGTGTAAGAATTGAAATCATGTATGGTTTGATTCTTTTTTACATTTACCATGTTAGCACAACCACTGTTTTGTAGTTAAGGATGTGAGAAGAACATATAGAAACATATAAACAAACGTAGATTTACGAGATTACCAACATTGTATTGTTCACGGACAAAAAAGAACGATTTTATTGCTAGAAACATAAATAAATTGTTAATATTACAATAGAGACGAAGGGAGAACAAGACTATAGATAAAACTCTTTGATTAAATTGACGGTATACTAACACCTTTATGGATACGCTTAATTCTAAGATTGTATCTATATGATTAGATACTCTAGATTTTTTTTTTTTTTTTTTTTTAAATACTCTAGTTATGAATTATATATATCTATTAAAACATTGAGTATGTAGTATCAAAATTAACAAACCCATAATTTTTGGTGGAATGGGTGTTTCAGCTTTCCTTCACTTGGATCCACATTCTCCAGAAGCTCAAGTGTTCTATGAGATAGCTAAAGCTTTACATAAAATCGGCACAGCCTCTGACCCACCGAGCGTTCCTCCGACCCCTGGATCAGACGATAGGAACAACAGTGGTCGAACGATCCATTTCTTTGGTAAACGATGGCTCGAAGTTGTTGCCCATTTCTTAGTAATTTTTTTATATATTTTCACCCTCGTTTAGATAATAACAATGAAAAGTGAAAAGGATGTGTCACGTTATTTTTGCGCAATTGCGGTGACGTTTATATTGCGCAGACTCGCAGTTACTGTTTTGACTGATGAATGTAGTTTCACTTCGTGACAACTCTTCTCAGCTTTTTTTTTTGTATGGCGCAAAATAAGACACGAGCTTCTCAGCTTTTAATTTAGTTCATCGAGTTTAATTGCTTGGTTTGTATTAATTGCATGCATACACACGTAATTTCATTTACGGTAGCCTCTTGGCTATCGATTAATTGGAATTAAATATGTAAAACCTGTCTTGTCAAATTCTTACCTAAGGTAGATTTTATTTTTGTTTTTAGTCTAAATAAGCAAGATTCTAAAAAAATTATTCGGCACGAATAAAGAGGGAATAACAAGGAAAAAATAGAACATGATATTTTGAATTGACGGCACAAAACAACTTGTAGATATCCAAGTTGCAATATCTTACATATCAATTAATATTAATATTGGTGCACTTGACAAGCTTTATTAGGGCATGACCATAAACTTGATATTCCTCACAATTCAAACAATCAAACCGGACTAGTGATCAAGGACATCAATATAATGATTTGATCCAAGAGTAGGATTACGGGAACTACTCAACAAAAGTTAGTTGGACATTTTGGCAACCCGAATTTAGGCTAACTAATTTTTTTATACAAGAATTTGGTAAATTATTTTCTAACTATAAAAGTAATTATATAATTTAGTATAAAATAATCGTTTGTAATTTGGCAAGAGACAAGTAGCAACACACAGAGAATCAAAATATATTCAACTCCAAGTAGAATTCGAAGAATCTGTTGCAGCCATTCTTTCCATATATTATCCAAAATGACCCCATACCCAAATCCAGAGCAATCACATGATGACTGCACCGTTTCCCATTATCTTCTCTCTCGTGTGAATTCTCTATTATTCTTTTCTTTTTAGTAGAGTTCTTCTTTGGTCAATAATATTAAATACGAATTCCAAAAAGAAAATGACGTATTTACGCCAACGAATAATAATATTAACGTCACGTATTAATTGATACAATGATGCAAGTTTCTCGTTAACGCTCAAAAAAACTTTTCTCATTCACCGTTGCCTTTTTTCTTTGCTTTGTTCATTTTTCTTCTTATTCCCGTTTCCTTGGGAATTGGGATAATCTATTGAATCGATTCAAAATAGAAAAGGGTCTGATTCAAATTCGATTTTGGGATTGGAAGTTTCTTCTTTTTCATTCTACAGGTACGAAAGTTTGTTCCTTTTCTCGTTCTGAAAAATCCCCTCTTCCTCAATTTCTTCAATCTGAAAGTTCGTATTTTTAGATACAATTTAGTTTATTCCAGGTTTTGGGTATTCCAAATTCTTTTAATGGGTCTTCCATGTACGCCTCTGCAGGTTCGAATTGTAGAAGAAGAAAAAGACAAATTTTGTTTCTTTTGAAAACGATTGGTTGATGACGTCATCGGTAGTTGTCGGAAGGGAAGAAGAAGATCCATCGACAAAACCACTTGGAAGGTTGTCTGTGTTCTATTATGGAGTTGGACATATGCTTAATGACATTACTGCTTCTTGTTGGTTCACTTACCTCCTCTTGTTTCTAACCCAAATCGGCCTCTCCCCAAGGTACAATTCTCCTGTTTTCTTGTAAATAGCTTCTTCACCTTAATCTGTAGATTAGTGAAACTAATCTAGCGTTTTTTTTTCTTTCTGTAGAGATGCTGCAATTGTCATGCTCTCTGGTCAAGTTGCTGATGGTTTTGCTACCATCTTCATTGGTGAATTGGTAAGCTTTTTGTACTCTTGTGTAATTTGTAGTCTTGTTTAATTTTGAGGTAATCGAAATTGAAATAAAATGATCTTTATTCAATGTAACAGTGTATTTATCCCACAACTCTGCCTACTTCATATGACAGATTGACAGATTTGGGCATTTCAAAATTTGGCATGCTGCAGGATCCTTATTGGTCGCTATCTCATTTTCATCGGTTTTTGGCGGTTGTTTGCCTTGTTCAATCCTTCATAGTAACTCTTCAACTGTCGAAACATTATCGTACAGCATGTTTGCAGCTATCTTCAACATAGGATGGGCTGCTACACAGGTTTCTCACATGTAAAAACAATCTTTCTTTTTTTTCATTTGATCTTATCTTTAGGTTAGTCTCAAATTTACTCAGTGAGATGTTCATTTTTATAATTTCTATATGTTCTTTAGGGCTATGGTTAATTGCATAACATTGAATTCAACAAGCAGAGTAGCACTAACAAGCTCCCGTAATGCGTTTAGCATGGTTAGCTCTTTCCCTTTGGTCTTATTTAGGCTCTTTAAAATGTCTTTTTAGGCTTATACTTAACGTTTCCATCGACTGTTTATTCAGGTTGCTAATTTAGGCTTATACGCGATTGCTTTAGTTGTGTTTGGTGTTAGCGAGGCCGGGACAAAAGAAAATACCGAAACTCAGGTTTGTGCTTCTACTTGTTTATGTTAATGCCTTTGGATATAATTCTAAGTCTGCCTAAGTCTACAGTATCGTTGGATTGCTTATTCATCCATCACCGTTGGCTGCTGCTTTGTGGTCATATTTCTTATGGGGACAAAGGAACCAAGGTAATGCACACTTTTCTCTGAAATGCTTAAATCAGTTTTTGCTGAAATTTCATGCATGATAGATGATATTTTTATTGAAAATGAATTGCTTTTATTTTATTTTCAAAGGTTGAGGATAAATCTAAGAGAAACTAGCCGGGCTAGAATACCATGGTCTTATTGGTTCCGTAAAATTCTATACTATCAAGTTGCTATGGTTTATCTCCTCACTCGACTAGTATTGAATGTTTCACAGGTTAGTTTCTGTATCTTTCATGCTTTGCTTCTTTTGTATTCGATCAATACTTACATTTCAGGATGACTTTAATATTCGCAGGCATATCTTGCATTCTATGTTATTGATGATTTGCAAATGGCTCAATCCGCTAAAGCTCTGGTAAAAGAAATACAACCACTGAAGTAAGCTTTCATCTCTATGGTCTTCAAATTTTACTGATCAACGTTTAATTTTCAGATCCCCGCAATAATCTACATCTGCAGCTTCGTTGTATCGGTTATGCTTCAGGTTGCAAAAAGTTTAAACACATTTATCTTCGTCGTC
Organism: Turritis glabra; assembly: GCA_900406565.1. Classification (NCBI taxonomy): domain Eukaryota; kingdom Viridiplantae; phylum Streptophyta; class Magnoliopsida; order Brassicales; family Brassicaceae; genus Turritis; species Turritis glabra. Next base: position 944,208 of record OVBN01000025.1, read on the forward strand.
TCTAAACTTTGTCCTTTTTTAGTATGTTATGTAACTACTATATTCCTATAAATGTAGGAGATTCCGTGGAATGGAAACCGCCTCAAGGCATATTATACTGCAGGTGGTATTCTTTGGATATTCTGCGGTGTATCAATCCTCTTATTGCCCAGAAGCATTAACTCTTACATGTATGCGATCTCTGTCTTTATCGGCATCGCAAATGCATTAATGCTGGTAAGACACTCCTTTGTTATATCTGACGTCTTCATGTGTTTACATGTAACTTAAATATCTGTCTTTTGATAATCACAATTTATACAGGTGACAGCAATCAGTATGCAGAGTGTGTTGATTGGTTCAGAACTCGGTGGATGTGCTTTCGTTTGTGGGTCATTAAGCTTCTTAGACAAAATGTCATGTGGGCTTGCTTTATATGTTCTGCAGTCACACCAAAGTAAGTTTTTGTTTTTCTTTCTAATATTATCTTTAATATCTAGAGATTGTTGATGGATGTGTGATTTGGAAAATGGTGCAGGCACTTCACCAAAGGTCGATGTAAACATCAAACAAAATTTTTACTTCTCGGTGACAAGATATGGGTTAGGACTTGTACCAGCTGTATGCTCGCTTGTTGGAGTCGTTGTAACATATTTTATGGAACTCGATAGCACAGTTCTAAAGCCTCTGTGTCAACCGCTACTACTAGAATGAACAGAAGGAAGATACGCAATGCTTCTGGTCTGGTAAACACATAGCTCAAACTTGGTTACTGTTTGACAGCATTATGTTTCAGTCTGCTAATTTTCTGTTCATAAGGATAAGTTTAGATCACACTGCAACAGGCAAAACATTTGTACAAGAATTTCTTCAAAGTCATTAAAAATTAATGGAAGTTGATTTTTGTTCCATGTTGTCTACTCGTTAATCGCTTTCTTCTCTGAATCTTCCTTGTGTGAAACCCTGACGATGAATAAAGAATGAGGCTTTGTGTTTTATTTGCAGCAAGAATCATCTTTCTGACTCGTACTCTTTGTTTTTGTTTTCATTAGAAATTTAGAACATAGATAATTGATGAACACATCAAGGTTCCTAAGTGAAGAGAGTCAAAACTTAACCCATTAAATAGTTTCTCTATTCCACAGATTCTGAGAAAAGGGTATTGTTTCATGAGTGTACGGCACCATATTTTGGATATAAATGGATGTTTATCTTTCTTTGTGTTGTAATGTTAAGTTTTTTCATTTGGTTATATTTTGTGGCCTTTTGAGACGGGGAAAATGAATGCTGATGAAGTATAAGCAATGATCCATAAGGTAATCTTTACTCAGATAAAGTGTCAATAAGAAGGAACTGTTTTGATCTTGTTTTCTTGTGGAAGCTGAATTGACCTTGGAATCAACTTTTAAATTAAGGGATCATCTTTTGTCCCAAGTGGAAAGTAGTATGTTTCTTTGCAGTTACATAACAGAGGAAAAGACAATGGAGAACGATCAGACTGATGTATTTTTCAGCAGTTGCTCATGTTTGTGGTCTCCCAGCTCATACTGGTTGATAAATGGAGAAAACGATTCAGCTTTTTTCGTATTTCTTGGCGAAGCCGACGAAATTTAGCTCTCAGAGAAAAACATCTGCTCCATTTGTTAGGGGTCAAGCAGCGCACATTATCAGAGCTAAAGAAAAACGGATCACCTAGAGAAACAGAGCACAGAAAACAGAGCAAGTAAAGGAACAGAGAACAAAAAACAGAGGAAGAGGAAGAAACTGAGCAAGTAAATGTAGATGAACCGCACTATAAAATCTCGTCTCAGCTGATTCGTTATCCTTACAAAGAAAACACAGCTCAGTAAACATAAAAAAAACTTGCTAAAGATCTCAAAATCCAAACATTTTGCTCAGAAACTTGTTCAAAAATCGGAATAAAGATCCGTTCCCGCTTGAAAAACCTTCACTCCAGTAGCAACCATTTCAGCTTCTTCAAGGTTTCTCATAAGAACCGGGATAACTTTTGCTTGCCATTACAAATTTACAGCTACCATCGCTGAACCTTGTGACCAATCAAGCTGTGGACATGGAAGATGTGCACGAAGACATGGAAGCAGATTTTGTGGCTGTAAAGTTACAGAGTAGAGCGACGGGTCAAAGCTCTACAACACTAACGCAATGCCTGCGCTTAAACGGTGTCGTTTAATTTTGACTACGAGTTCCGTCAAAGCCCTTTTAGGGCCCATGTATGAAACGGCATTGAAACGATGCCGTTTCATTCTGACTCCCGAGTTTTAAGTCCCGGGAAAGTCTCATTCGCAGGAGCTCCGGTGAGAAATGGAGGCCAAGAGCAAGAAAGCAGGAGCCTCTCGTCTCTGCTGCTTATGCAACCTGAGACGTCCCGTCCTCAAACGACCCAAAACCCTTCAACAGGTAACTTTTCAATTTCGCTTTCTTCTCTTTTCGCCATGAATATTTGGGTTTTAGCTAAGATTTTAAGGAGAAGCTTGGAACAAACTTATATACTGTAAGCTTTAGCTCTTTTATGATCTCTGTGTGGAGTCGAATCAAAATTATCGATCTGGTTCGTTGGAATTTGATCAAAATCGAAAGTGACAATCTTTAGTTTCCCAGTCTGAAAAATGATTGAGTATGTGTGTTTTAAAGATATGCAGAGAGTGCTTCTATGACGTTTTTGAGGAGGAGATTCATCAAGTTATTGTTCAGAATCGTTTATTCAAATCCGGTGAGAGAGTTGCTATCGGTGCCTCCGGTGGAAAAGGTAATTGCTTCTCTTTCAAACTTCTATACTGTTTGCGAATTGCTTCGATTCTGATTGATCTTTTTGGCAACTATCTTTTTCTTCAACATACTGTTACACCTTTAGATTGTTATATCTAATTAGTTGTTTCATCAAATAACCCGAAAAGCTGGGGCTTTGTGCAGATTCTACCGTTCTGGCATATGTGTTATCAGAACTAAACAGACGCCATGATTACGGGCTGGACCTCTTTCTCTTGTCCATAGATGAAGGGATTACCGGTTATCGTGATGATTCTCTTGAGACCGTTAAACGGAATGAAGTCCAAGTAAGCTTCTTTTTGAGATTTATGTGTATTAGGCGATTGTTTTATGGCTTTTTTTTTTTCATTTGATGGGTTCTTTATTTTTCTTTTCCAGTATGGTTTGCCTCTTCAGATCGTTTCATACAAAGATCTGTATGGATGGACAATGGACGAGATTGTGAAAATGATCGGTTTGAAGAACAATTGCACCTTTTGTGGTGTATTCCGTCGACAGGTAGGGAACAGTTATCTTTTTATTGTTCAATAGTTTGTGCATAACTCTGCATAACAACAACATTTTTCTGTGTTATTGCTTCTGTTTGATTCATCTGAAGGCACTTGATCGAGGAGCTGCGTTATTGAAAGTAGATAAGCTAGTCACTGGACATAATGCAGATGATATAGCAGAAACCGTGCTCTTGAACATATTGAGAGGGGATATTGCTAGGTACATGTTTGGTGATGATTTGATGGAAAATGAAAAATCTATCTCGTTCCTCAACTAATTCATATTTGTAACATTGGCTACTGTAGATTAAGTCGGTGCACATCGATTACTACTGGTGAAGATGGTCCCATTCCAAGATGTAAACCTTTCAAGTATACATATGAAAAGGAGATTGTCATATATCCTTCACTATTAAATCCTTCTGGTTTGATTTCTACTGATGATTATATATCACTGTAACTTGTCAACAAAAGATATTGTGATACCTTAACATAGCTATACGTATGCTTATTTCAAGAAGCTGGACTACTTCTCCACCGAATGTAAGTGTGCATTTTCAAAGCTTTGCCGGGTTTTTTTCTCTGTTCTTAAATTTCATTTACAGTGCTATCTCTAGTTACTTTTATGGCTAAAAAGTCTCTCTCACTCCTTGCATAAGCGGTTTATTGTGCTTGCAGGTATATACTCTCCTAATGCGTATCGTGGGTTTGCCCGTGAGTTCATCAAAGATTTGGAAAGACTAAGGTTCTTGCTCGGTTGTTTTTCTGTTAGTGTGTCAGCTATAATCATGAGTCAAGTAGAGATCTCTAACTTATACAAAGTGCAGGCCAAGAGCGATTCTGGACATCATAAAATCTGGTGAGGATTTTAGAATTTCGACAACCACAAAGATGCCTGAGCAAGGGACGTGTGAGCGATGCGGGTATATTTCTAGCCAGGTGAGAGACCTCTCTTTATCGCATCAAGTCAATTGTTATGCATAATAGAACTAGAGTTAATGTAGTGTTTGCTTGTTTGGATTACAACATGATATGTAGAAATGGTGCAAAGCTTGTGTTTTGTTGGAAGGACTGAACCGTGGTTTGCCTAAAATGGGTATTGGAAGACCGCGAGGTGTAAATGGTGATGATAACAAGGAAACAAAGAAGCCTGGATCTGTTGCAAAATCTATAGAGAGCAAACAATGTGGATCTCTGGATTTCTGAAATTTTGAGACAAAAAGCTATGAACCTCATATAAGTCATATATAATGTATGATTATATTAGACAACATAGGAAATTTTGTTTCTTTCATGGACTCCACTGTTTCTGTTTTGGCTTACTGTATTTGAAGGGTTTTATTGTGATACAAATCTGTTCATAAATTGCCAATGTTTTGGGGCTTTATTAGCAACCAAACAGTGTTTATAAAATAAACTATAAATATACGATTTTGACATAAAATATACCAAGAAATTGATAAAACAAACAAAGAATCAAACCAAACAATCTAAAAAAACAAACAAATTCGTCTTTTAACTTTCATCACCAGCCCAATTTCCCTTAAGTTTAGGCCCAGTAGGCCCATCTTCACCATAAACTTCATCAGGAATCTTCCTGACAAATTTAACGAACGCCTTTTTCAAAAACCCAGGCAATATCCTCTCAACACTCTTAACTTCATCATCAACGTTATAATCAATCTTCGGTCCCCATTTCCTCAAATAATTAACCCACGGCGGCTCCACCACTCCTCCGCCGTTATACTCCGCCGCTATCACCTCATACCCTAATCCCGTGTCAATTACCTTTTTACCCTTCGCCGTATCGTTCCTTATCCCAATGCCATCGTCTCCTTGCAACACCAATCCAGGTTTCGGATACATCGCGTGTCCGTGAAGCGATGCGTAAGCTACAGGTTTGTTACTTCCTCCTTGGAACTCTAAATCGCAAGCGTCGATCCAAACTCCACCGCTATGCTGCGATAAAAACACTCGCCACAGCTCTCCGGTGAAATTACTGATCCGTAACGTCGTGTGTTCCCAGTCACCAATGTGTTCTCCGATCCTCCCCAATGGTAGATTTACGAATTTGACTTTAGCTTTTGCTGGTCCATTGAAAGGGTAGAAGATCCAGATAGCTATGTCTGTGAATGTTGCTCCGAGCATTGGTTTGATGTGAAGATACACTTTTGTGCTTTGTAAGTCTCCTTTTTTTACTCTCTCTTTACCATTTTTGTCTACAGGAAGATCTAGCCAGTATGATCCATCGTTTGATCCGCCTTGTGGAAGATTCGAACCGTTTGATTCGATAGGGATTGGTTTTGATTCTTCGCCTTTCTTGTAAAGCAATGCTCCGTTGTTGAAGTACCAGCTAACAGAGGAAGTTAGATATTCTTCGTCTGGGTGGAAATAGATCCATGGAGAATAAGTTTGGAACAATTCTCCGATTTGGGATCCATTTGGCATTGTAGAGAAGTCGAATTTCATATTCTTTAAGCAAGATAATGATGGAGGAGGGGAGTTTTGTGTTTGCCATGTAAATGTACCTACACAGACACCTGTAGCTTGTGTTCCCCTTGTGGTTGGTCTTAGGTTTGAGATGTCGACTCCGTCTGTTCCCCATATCCATGTATCAGCTTCACATTGTTCGGTTATATCGGATCGGACGCAGCTTAGTTTTTCTAGAGGTGGCTTTTGTGAGGAGTTTGTGACTATCAGACCAACGGCTTGATATCCATCAGGTGGAACGGGCTGCCAGAAATAACCAGGTCCGTCTTGTTTAATCTTGAGTGACTCGGTGTTTCCTACGAGGGTGTAATCTACTGGCGGTTTTAAGGTGTTGCTTGAGAGATCTCTAGCTGTGAGTACCCAACCGAAAAGTTTACGGTTGTTTGGTTGAGCGTAGTAGCCGAGGATGGAGAAACCGGAAGGGATTGAGGAAGGTTCAAAGAATGTGGCTCCGAGATTGTCTGGTCCTCCTTCATAAGTGGACCAAACTTTGTTGAATGTCGAAACTTGACTAACTTCGAGACCACCTCCCAAGTCAATGGTGCGTTTCGCAAAACCGTCACCTGACGATGCAAGTCAAATCAGAATCATCAAACTAATTGAGAGTGAGAGAGATCAACAAGAACTGATGATAAAACAAACCTTGAGTAAAAGTAGGCAATGGTGAGGGAAACTTGAAGGCAGTTTCGACGGGAAGTGCTTTGAGAATCTTCTTTGATACATCTTCAAGAGATGGATCCGAGATTGAAAGGCAGTTTCCCATTTTTCGGATAGCGGAACATTCACAGGAAGATTGATATACAGATATTTCAGCAAATTATACCTTTTTTGTGTTGTTGTTAAAAACAGAGGAAACTTGGAGTCGTGGGTTATATATATAATTGCTTAGACTCATCAAGAATATAGAAATAAGAAAGAGAGGATAAGTGTAAAGCATATTCTTCTTTGTGAATGAGAAAAACGCAAACTTAAACGTAGAAGTCAAAGCCGATGATCCAACGGAAGGTGGCGTGCAAGGTTTTATTCTAAATATACATTAATTTATCATATCCTTCTATGTTCTATTTTCTGCAAGTTACAAATCGTGCAAGGTAGCACTTGAAAAGTTAATTAATGACAAGTGACAACGACTTGTTACGTTTTATCCAACACAAAAAACGTGGTGCTTATTAAAAGTCATATAGTATTGATGACTTTTTTACATAAAACGCAAAACCAATTTGTTAGTCTTCAATAGTCTACATCTTTAGAACGCTATTACGTTCCATCATAGAAATCAATTCTGAAAAGGTTGTCACAAACAGCTTCTAAATTTTTTTGAAATATCATGTCACTTCTCAAAATCAAACGCATCGACGGGTACTTCATTTTCCTAGTAAAAATACAATTAAAGATCTCGTTAACCTAATCTCATAGGCATTGAGGGTTATGTCCAGGTCCGCCATAGAAAATGTAAGTTCCCCACCTTCGGCTAGAGCCAACCTTGAGGTTATAGCATTCAGGCCGAGTAGAAAGGGTGTTATCGGATAATTAAATTTATCGATGTACTCTATGCTACTGAAATAAGCCGCCTTCTTAAACCCTTCTTCTGCGAAATGGCCACTCCCCATTTGCGTAAGCGTGTGTTCCCCTCGGCCTTCAACATAATGCACAATTTCACCTCCCCATGCAATCTTCCGTGCTGAATCTGCTAGCTTTGGGACTATGAAGCTCGGCCAGTATCCGACTAGATATGTCTCAAACTTAAGCCACCAAAGTCCGGTATCTTGTTCCTAAAACGGGTTGTAGCTTAATTTAGAGATGACCCTCTTTGTGAAAATATTATAAGTTGTGTTTGTTCAGCACTTCTAGATAAACTATACCTTCTCAATAGTTAGATGAAAATCATATTGATCACCATTGTAGGTCGAGATAGCGTTGAGAGCTGCACCAAGGGCAATATCTTTGTTCACTTGAACAAAGCCTGGGCAGTCAAGGTTGTAGCAGCCAATCTCTTGGTATGAATCGCTCTATATGTAATTTGTATATGTTTTGTCGAAAAATATTAGTAAACCTTCGTCAATGCATGACAATTTTAAGATTGATAAGAAAAAGGGAAACTTGCCGTCCAAAAGGCGAAAAGTCTTGGATTATTGTCACCGTACAAAGCATGTAGGATCTATTATAAAGAGTAAAATAAACGAAGTTAGAACTAATAGGAATTCCTAATACATAATGTAGTATATATGAGTATCCATTTATTATCAATTCGTACTGAGTTAAAAATTCGTGAAATTTTGCAACAATGCGACAATCGACTTCATATTTCATGGATCCAAATTTTTTTTTAAAACACACACACAAGAGAAGTGTGAATTAAAAAACGGACAATATTTACCTGCCAACCAGATTCCAGAGTGTTTAAACCAGTGTCCCAATCTCCATTGACGACCCATGTTTGAGCCAAACTAAACTCGCTTGTACTCGGAACATTTGGTTTCCATATACTTATACGGCTCTTGCTGCCATGGAATTCACCATAATCGAGGTACACACACGCATGCTACAATTAAAGTAATCCAAAATAATATATAATCAAACGGTATAAAGAGTTCATGAAATAAAATATATTGTACTATAGTTATTTAAGTGTAGCCTTTTTTTTTTTTTGGTTTTGAACTTAAGGGTAGCTCTTAGTAGTATAACTGAAGAATAAAATTAAAGAATATTTAATTATAAAATCAAGCATATTTTTTAAAAAATCTTTTGAGCCGGGACTATGTATACATACCTCATGAACTTCCGTCTGATCACCGTGAAGGTGATAAATAGTTGGAGAAATGGTTGGCGGGCTTTTTCTTCCATAAGTTTCGATGGAATCTGATCTTAACAGATCATCTCTTGTTCTTCTTCTGATGGGAATAGTGTTCTCAGGACATTCACCTTTCGTGCGCCACAATTGATGTTTAATGTCTGTCTTCTTACCTCCAGTCTTGTCCCTTATCGAGTAACTTTTCGGCCTCATCTTTCTCGAGAGAATTAAACAAGATGTGTTAGAGTAAAACGTAGAAGTAATATGAATTCAAGAGCGAAAGATATAAATAGAAAAAGTATTACAAAACCTGAATGGTGTGGTTTTTGAGTAAAGGATGATCAAAAGCTGGTTGGTGATAGATGCATACACAGTCAATTATATCTCCATCTGGACTCTGTTCAATGTAAGATATTAAAGGAAAACATAAGAGCATTTAGCCAAGAAAATCTTGGGAAATAGCAAACTAGAAGTAACTGTTATTATGAATACATGAACAGATTTAATGGCAGGTTTGTTGAGTTGTTTCAACCGTTGTTCAATTTTCTGCTCATGGATATCGGAAAGTTTGCTCATTCCGGCCAAAGTTCCAACTACAAGTGCTATGGTCACCCAAAGAAGGAGGAAAATCACCGTCTGATTAAGCATCATTATTAGTATACCTCAAACTTTTAAAATAATTGTTGGAAGATGATTAGGACATGGTATATATATGGGTCTTTGTCTTGTAAGAAATAGAATATTCAATCTATTTTATATAAAAATAAAGAAAATATCTTTATAAAACTAGAAATAGGAAAAAATAACTTTACAGTTGTTTCTGTATAGAAAAATAAAGAAAACTTTTGTTAGTAATCTAAATGTTTGAATAGATTTGTAAATTAGATTTAAAATATTAGTTCTGAGGATTACTTTTGTGAAAGGAAAAAAAGAGAGACTATTTTATCTATTCATCCATTAAAACCTAAATTAATCACATAGTATGTAAGGTAATCAATACAAGTAAACCAAAATATTAAAAGTCAGTAAACATATCGCGTTAAATAAACTGAGCACTTAGAAAATAATAGAAAATATAAGTAAGTTTAAATTTATAAAAGTTTTTAAAAATGTATTTTAGTGTTGATTTACATAAATAAACTATATACAGATAAAATATTCAAATATAGGTCTAATTTATAAATTATTTAAATAGTAAACCTAATATTAACTAAATGTACTAAATATTATTACATATAATTATTATATATACGTATGTAAATCAGTAAAAGTATCAAATGAAAAAGCTTGATAACTATTTTTCAATTTTTTTTTAAAAGAAACTAATAATATAAGATGTCATTAATATCTTAAAATTGTTTTTATCTTAAGATGTTATTGTATTAACATCATATTTGGAAAATTGTGAAAATACAATCTTATTAAAATCTTATATATATATATATATACACACACGCAAAATAGTTTTCTCATACAAAAATATAAGTACATCATACTATCTATCTAGTAGAATATTAAGGAAAAATTGAAATAATCACCTAAAATAAAGCTTTTAAAATTGAAATAATCACCTAAAATTGAAATATTCATGGTTTTGTTCTCTTTTGATATTGGGTGTGCTTTAGTAAATTAAATCCAAAAGATGACAATGTTTTTAAAACCATGAATATCGCAAAAGAAAACCATTACATTGAACTCATGAAAGGAAGCAATTTGAATTATCAAGGAAAATGTGGACCAATCAGCCAATTCAGTGGACTACATACTATCTTATTGGTTGACTGAACCGCGTAAACCAGAAATCAATCGATCAATTGGATTAAATTGTGGCAGAGTGGTTTCTGCCTAGGAACTAGGCGCCGACGAATCGTATGAGTTACGTTGAACCACTATTTTAACCATAGTTCTCCATTTATAAGCTTTTTCATATTAGAATAGCAATAATAACACTTTTCTTCAGATTTAACTACATACATCCGAATGTCACCGCTTCGAACTAATTTGGAGTTGTTATTTTATTTTAAAATTTTTTCTTGTCATTAAAGTGATTGGAATTCAGAAATCCACAAATTGAAGATTCGAACGAACATTAGAGTTTTTATTCAAACACGAACATGTGCAAAAGCCTTAAAACAATTAATTATATATAAGAAATTTTTATCAAACTTCTATATTCTTGTTCTTTCATTTCTTTATTCAAACATACATTTCTTATTTATATTACAGACATGTGAAATTTTAGAGGCTTTTAACATACTCGTTATATCAAGAACAGTTACCATTTCGACCAGGACCACCAAAGTAGAAATGACTTGCAAAGTTTGTTCCACCATTTCCTGGCTTAACATTGTAACAGTTACCATTAGCAGCCCAAGGGCGAAGTCCTTGTGGTTCCCTCAGAGTATTGGCTCCATCTACAGTCATAAGATTCCTGAAATAGCTCGCTTTCTTAAACCCTTCGTCTGCAAAATGTCCACTTCCCATATCGGTGTCCGTGTGTCTCCCACCGGTCATCATGTTTACGATTTCACCGCCCCATTGAACTCTCGTAGCTTCATTTCTTAGAGAATCGAACAAATTGCCAGGCCAGTACCCGACAAGCTCGTCACGGATCATTAGCCACCAATTGTCGCCGCTCTAAATAATCAAAAGTCCATTTTGGGTTTAGATACATATCTAACTTGGGAGGCAACTCAAGTAGAGCTGTCAATTAGGGCTTAAGAATGCGGACTGTAACCCAATCCGCCTTATAATAAAGCGGTCTAAGACTTTAAATTTTTTGTCCGCGGTTTACAATTTTTGGCAAGCTGAACTTTGCGGGCTAGACTATAATCTAAATCATTTAGAAAAATTCTACTTCTTTAAATTTATAACTCACGCCTTAACTTTATACTTTTATTTAATTTCATCTATTATTATCTTCAGTCTTCTCTCAGTGACTATAACTACACCACAATTAACGAGAATATAACTCCACCAAGATTTCATTTTATTTAATGTTGGTGCCAATTTTCAAAATTGCATTATATATATCTATGTAACTCAACTTCTTTGAACATCAATAATGTTCTTATATCTTTCCTCTTATATGTACGTATATATAGTTATTTATTTTTTTATTTTTTTGACAAACATATATAGTTATACTAATTATTATTATTTTATTAATACTTCTCGCACGGTTCTCCATTAATAATCGTACATATATATTTTTGAAATTCTGATTGTATGTTGATTAGTTTATTTGTTCTTTTTGGATATTATTAGAAATAGAAAAATCAAGAAAGTACACACTTGACTCATATAACCAAACCAAAGACAAAAAAGAAATCAAGTTCTGATTTCATGCCGCACTAGATCATGAAGCCAAGAAGGATCTCTAAGTGCTAGGTAGGAATGAAGACGTCCATCCCGAGTGACATTACTCGCTATGTTTATTTCTTTAATTGACAGTTTTATGAAATTATTAGTTAATTTTTATCTATTTTAGACCGATTAAATATCAGACCGCGGGCTGAACCGTATATCCGCAAAAATTAAGCTGTTCGGATTAAGATTTTAATTTTTATGATTGCATTAGATTGCAGACCAGCATGCTAAAGTCCGCCAAATAAAAATGCCCACCTCGATTAGGGTTGAAAACTCGCAGGCTGGCCCTAATTGACAGCTCTAAACTCAAGTTACCTCTAATATATCCCATATATTGTTAAGCAATGGTGGGGCTTTAAACTCATGTTTTTTTATATAATTAAGACATATTAGTAGGTAATAACTAAAAATAGTCAGAGTCAGCTTATACTTTATGTAATGTAGTCTCACTAAATACAGAAAACTAAAATTCATGTACAAAACAGTCAGGGACAGTTAATAAAAAGGTTTATTTTTCAAAATTAGGAAAATACACCAATTTAGGGTTTAGAGTTTAGCTGTTAGAGGATTTATAAATTTTTATGGGGTTTGGATTTAAGATTTTGGGTTTATGATTTTATTTTTAGGGTTTAAGGTTTAGTTTCCAGGATTAGGGTTTAGGTTTAGACTATATTGTTAGTTTAAAAAATATAAGATTATTGTGATAATTTTGGTGTAAATATGCCCCATTTTCTTAAGAGTTCCAAAAAATTATAAGTGGTTAAAATTGTTTTCATTACTAAACATAGATTATTATTGGTTTGCAGATTTTTCATGAATAAAATTGTATTTCTCATACACGCATATATTATTATTGAGTCAAACTTTTTACTGGTTTTCTTAATTTATCGAATATATTTTCATTTTTTACTCTTTAATTTAAAATCTTTGATTTTTGTTTGCTATATAATTTTAAACAGGGGACTAATAAAGGATTTTAATTACCATTTTATAAGAAAAGAAAAAACTAGAGGGACTATTTTGAGATATAATAGATTCACAAATTAGAAGTAACTATAGAATAATAAATTTTATAATTAGAACTGATTGTTTTTTGGGGTAGTTGCTTCCAGTTCAAAAATACTACGTTAGTACCTTCCAAATAAGCATGGGGAGGCCGTATTGAGGTCCGTCGTATTTTGACATTGGAGCTAAGGATCCTCCTACAGTGATACGATTGCTAGTTTGAATAAAACCTGAACAGGCGTGATTGTAGCACCCTGACCCTGACCCTGGTTGGTATCCATTCGCCTAAATTCGTGCATAATAAGAATTTAGAAATTGATGTTATATAATCAAAAATAATTTTGAGTTTAGATTCGTGGATTGGAACATGTCAAATAATTAGCTTAGTTAGGACAAAAGAATGGCAGTGTTTTTGTTACAATGGGAATTTACCGTCCAGTAAACAAATAATCTAAGATTATTATCTCCGTACATTCCTGGATAAACCTATAAATTAAGGCAAACAAAGGTTGTGTTAATTGCATATGATGAACAAGATCGAATTAGGGATGAATGACCTAAATCATATATAGAAGACCTGCCAACCAGCTTCAATGGTGTTAAGACCATTGTTAGATTCAGACCACAGCCAAGTCTGAGCCAAGCTGAATTCTGAGGGAACTTCAACTTCTGGTCTCCACATATTCATTACAAATTGTGTCCCGTAAAACCTTCCGTTCCCCGAATCCATGATTGCATGCTAAACCGGCTCAAAGAAAATAGGAAAAGGGTTAATTAAGCCACAAACAGAGGCGTATGTACTAAGGTCCAAGGATAAGTAGGTGGCGGCAGACAGTTTTCTTAAAGGCCAAGTTAACGCCCCCATGCATACTAGAAGCATATAAAATAAAAAAGTATTTACAAAATTAACAGTAAAAATTGCTAATATGGAATATGCGCTTAGTTATACATCATGTTTTTTTTTTTTTTTTGTTGGTTTTCAGTCATATATCACGTTATACGATACAATTTTTTTTTCTATCTAGTATAATTCAAATTTGACATTATTAATAAAAGTATATTATTTTATTATTTGACATATAATTTGATTATTCACATTAAAAGATATGACGTAAGATGATGGCATTAAAATGAGTAAATAGATGAGTAAAACACACCCATATTTGATCAAAGTATATATGTATGATACATGTTATTTGTATTTTATGACAATAAGTAAAGTTTACACCGTGAAAAATATTTAATAAAAAGAGGAAAACGCATAAAAGGTGTACCTCATGGCCTCCAGGGGTGCTTTGATGAGTCTTTTTCCCGAAACTCTCAATGGATTTTACTCGTAAGATTTCTTCTCTCTTTGTTCTTCTTATAGCAACAGTGTTTTCCGGACACTCTCCATTCTTGTGCCACACCTGAGTTATAGCATTTGCATCTTTCTTGGTGTTCGTATAATGATCACCTTTTGGGATAAAATTCGGTCTCATCTACGTGAAAAAACTTCCCGTTTCAACATGATCATGCATAAACCAAAGAGAGACCATAAACGAAGGCAAACCTGGATTGTGCGGTTTTTAAGCAGAGGATGATCCAAAGCTGGTTGACTAGTAATTGGAACACAATCTATTATGTCTCCATCTTCACTCTGTAAGAAATATTAATATCCAGAAATTAGTCTCTAAAATATTTTGTCCACAAATGCCCAAAGCATGGAGTATGCATATATACGGAATTGTATAAAACACCTTAATGGATTTAAGCGCAGGTTTGTTGAGCCGCTTCAAAAGTTTTCGTACTTCGATTTCCCGGTGATCAGGGAACTCTTTTCCATAGACGCAAGGAGATATTATCACCACTATCATCAACAGAGATACCGCAAATCCGGCCAGTCCTATCATGGTAATCCTTAGCAAAACTTTTAGATAGTACTCTTTGGAATATAATTTTTATCAACTACACTTTGGAATTTATAGGAGCAAATTGCTCATTTATTCTATAAATTAAGAAATTAGTGCTTAAAGACCTTATCATCTTGTGATAAATTTGTAAGTGGCCACAGCAGTAATAACACCATGGAAATCAGTGAAAATTGACCCACGACTTAAACATCACCCAATCTTGTGTTGAAACGCGTTATTAAGGAAAGAAAAAACTCCAATGCATCATATATTCTATAAATTAAGAAATTAGTGCTTAAAGACCTTACCAGTTTTCGGATCCGTATCATGACAGTTTACAAGAACGTGTAATTTGGGGAAGAAAATTGATGTGAGGAGCTTTTAATCCACAAGTGCATGGTTACTGTATCACGGTACTAAAACCAATGTTACATATATAATGGATAATAGGGTTGAATAATCTTTTTCAAAATGACTCTGAGTTTAGTGATCTTCTCCCTGGATTGCCAAAGTAATATCAAAAACTCAGTAGAATGGAATATAGGTTTTTGAAAATCGAATCTAGGGTTGTGACTTGTAATAGTCGAATTCTGAAAGTTGGGTTGAATTAAATAAATTTTGGATTGCAAGGCTGGACCGATCATGCTAGTAGGTGGCAGATCGGCTCAAAGGGAACTGCGATTTTTTTTTTTTAAGCCTTTTAACGAAAAAAAAACAATTATTAGAATGATATATATATTATGATATTCTCCTCTTAATTATAGTCAAGTTAATATCAACAATTTTTTGGATAAAAAATAAAAAGATTGATAAATGGTTACGAATAAACGCATCAACTATATTTATAATATAGTTTCATATGCGGGAAGAAAAAAAAACATAGCGATATATTAAAATTTAAACACGGTAAATTAATACAAAGAGTACAAACCATCACAAAACAAAACAACAAAATGTCTTTCTGAAGTTTCCACTAATTCATTTGTTTTCATGCCATGTAGACAAACACAGAGATACTAGATTCACAAAACCAAACTTTAATAGAAAATGGAAAAAAAACACAGAGAGGAGATTCAAACTTCATCACCTAACCAACTTCGCTTCAGTTTCGGACCGGTAGGTCCTTCCTCTCCAAAAACTTCATTAGGCAACCCTTTAATCGCACTCCTAAACACATTCTTAAGACTCTCCCCAACCATAATCTTCTCCACACCTCTAATCTCATCTTCATGACCATAATCAATCTTTGGTCCCCAATGTCTCATATAATTCAACCAAGCCGGCTCCTCCACTTCTCCTCTCATATACTCTGCTGCAACAACCCTGAACCTAGTCGCCGTATCAATCACTTTTTCACTCTTTCCGGTATCGTTCCTGATCCCCACATCGTCTTTGCCTTGTAACACAAGTCCCGGTTTTGAGTACATTGCGTGTCCATTCAAAGAAGCGTAGGCTACCGGTTTGTTTCCTCCGCCTTGAAATTCGATCTCCGAAGCATCGATCCAGCTTCCTCCGCTATGTTGCGACAGATACATCCGATGTAACTTGCCGCTGAAGTTACTTATTCGGAGTGTGAAATGTTCCCAGTCTCCAATGTGTTCACCGATTCTCCCCAACGGTATTGTAGCGGCCTTAAGCTTGGCTCGTGACGGGCCGTTGAACGGATAAAACATCCATACGGCTATGTCTGTGAAGGTTCCTCCGAAAACGGGTTTTATGTGCAGATACACTTCCACGCTCTGTAAATGACCACCTTTGACTCGTTTTTTTGCGTCAGGAGCAATGGGTAGGTCTAACCAGTAGAGACCGTCGTTGGATTCACCTTGGGGAAGGTTTGAGCCGTTTGGTTCTACTAAAACTGGGTTTGATTCATCACCTTTCTTGTAAAGCAAGGCACCGTTACTGAAGAACCAGTTGACAGACGCTGGGAGATACTTCTCATCTTTGTGGAAATAGATCCAAGGGGCGTAAGCTTGAAACAGAGCATCGATCTGGGGTTTGCTTGGCATGCAAGAAAAATTGAACTTGTTATTTTTCAGACAACGTAAGGTCGGATTTGAAGAGTTTGAGAAGAACGTGCCGACGCAGACTCCAGAAGCTTCTGTTCCTCTGTTAACAGGTGTAGAACTTGAAACGCTAAACCCATTAGTTTCCCATATCAGAGCGTCAGACTCGGATTGATCAGTCAGATCGGTACGGACACAACGGATCTTGTCTAGAGGAGGTTTCTCATCCGAGGTTGTCACGATTAGACCCACTGCATTGTAACCATCAGGAGGTACAGGCTTCCAAAAGTATCCAGTCTCGGCCCCGTTGTGCTCTACCTTTGTAGATTTGCCGCTCCAAAGAAGAAGATAATCCACCGGCGGTCTTAAAGAATCGCCGGAGAGGTCTTTTCCGACCAGTGTCCATCCAAAAAGCTTGCGGTTATTGGGTTGAGCGTAGAAGCCGAGAATCGAAAAGCGTTCAGGTACTGAAGACGGCTCAAAGAAAGTGGCTCCTAGATTATCTTGCCCTCCTTCGTATATAGTCCATACTTTGTTAAATGTTTCTACTTGGCAAACTTCAAGACCTCCCAAATCTATCCTCCCTTTCGCAAATCCTTCTCCTGTAAAATCAAAACAAAGATTCATAAACAGAGCAAAAGCAGAGCTAAAACAGAGCTGAAATAGAGGACGAACTACAAGTAAACATCAAAACATGAACCTGAAGGCAAAGATGGTAAGGGAGAAGGGAGAGTGAACGTAGTATCAATCGGCAAAGATGGTGATGAACTTTGAGCAGAGGATTTGTTACCCATTTTTTGAGATTCACGAATCCAAAACTGAAGACAAATAATGACTTTGTGATTTTTGTTGTGGTGTGGTAAAGACAGAATTAAAGGGAAATGGGGATAGAATCAATATTGTTGGTCGAGTTAGATCAACCACATATACAAAACTTCAACGATTTGGTCTTATCTAAAGAGAAACTCAGCACATGTCAGGTATTTATTGTGAAACGAAAAGTCATCCAAATCACTGTTAGGTTTTTGTAGCCTTCGATTCGATCATCATAGTTTGTTATAGAATTGAGCCATGTTTTTTTAATGATACAATAGAATTGAGTAATGTTTTGCACGTCTAATTATTACGTATGTTACTTCCTTTGTGATTGATTCTTTATATAATTTTTTTTCTTTTCATAAGGAGCCAGTTCTTGGGAACTAGTATTTATTATGAATAATATAACACCTTGGAAAAATATTGTATACAAAATACGCATTTAATATCTTCATTTATAAATTATAGGTCCATCGTTTTTTCTAAGAATTAAATCTCCATGTTTGCTATATATAAATTTGCCTTTCCGGAGAATAATACGTAATTCATTATCATTGTAGTATTGTTTATAACGCATGTATTCCATAGACTGATAGACATATATAACATAAGTATATAACTGACGATAATATTAATCAGCCATTGATAATTTTCTTCCGTCCAACGATTCCTCAACTGGTCAAAGAATTAACGTACATGGTTTAATTTACATTTATTAAACGTGCAATGTTTATTGTTATGTTTTTCGATTTTTTTCTAAAACAGGTGTGTTTCTAGTTAATATACGTCTTGATCATTCTCGAATTACTTCCATTCGCTGTCAACAGACTGTTGATTGATATAAAAAACTGTATTAGATAGAAACATCTCTGATGACGTGGAGTTTTATTCTTAAATGACTATCACATGTTCTATTCAAATACAGACATGTATGTGAGAAATCTCAAAAGCTTTTGAACACACAGATCCAAATCAAGGACATTTAACGTTTCGACCAGGACCACCATAAAAGAAATAAGTCCCCCAAGAAGTTCCACCATTTCCTGTCTTAACATTGTAACAGTCATGTTTATCAGCAAAGAAGTAAAGTCCTTGTGGTTCTCTAAGAGTATTGGTTCCATCAACTATCATAAGATTCCTGAAATAGCTCGCTTTCTTAAAACCTTCGTCTGCAAAATGCCCACTTCCCATATCTGTGGTCGTGTGTCTCCCACCGGTCCTCGAGTTAATGATTTCGCCTCCCCATTCAACTCTTGTAGCTTCTCTTCCTAGAGAATTGAACAACAAACCTGGCCAGTATCCAATAACGTCTCTTTCATTGACCCTAAGCCACCAGTTTCCTGCTTTTCGGTCCTGATGATTGTGAATCATCCATTCCGGGTTAGATGGAGAGAGGTAACTTGAGGGAAAAGGTATATATCTTGCCATTGAAGTTAAGTTGAATATATGAATCTCATATTGTTGAGGTGAAATATAATTATGCTATTACCTTCCATATAAGTATGGAGAGATCGTATTGAGCTCCACGGTAGCGTGACATGGTGGTGATCGACCCACCTACGGTGTATCGATTACTTGTCTGAACAAAACCTGAGCAGAGAAGGTTGTAACACCCTGTTTTTCGGTATCCATCGCGCTATTTCCAGAGAAAAAAAGATGTCAAATTGGTTAGTCTTAGATGCATAAATTAGAGACCAATTTTAAATAAAGAAAAAAAAAACTAGTTACAAACTTATCTATAGTTCTCTTCAGCTTCAGAATCTAAAGCTAGTTTATCTTTTGAATTTCAAATGATTAATGTTTAATATATAAGAGTTAGTATGCATAAATCTGCTGAAAAGGAGAACTTACCGTCCAATAAACAAAGAATCTAGGATTATTATCATCATATAGTTCTGGATAAACCTATAAATTAATACAAACAAAGGTAGAGTACGTTAATTGTTTTGCATAAGAACAAAGAAGATATAGTCAAGAAGGAACCAAACCTGCCAACCCGCTTCAATGGTGTTAAGACTAGAGCCATTTCCGGACACAACCCAAGTCTGAGCCAAGCTAAACTCTTTGGAAATTGGGACATATGGTTTCCACAGGTTTATTGCAACTTTTGTCCCATAAAACTTTCCATTCCTCACACCCATTAGCGCGTACTAAAGCCAATCCAGAGAAACGAAAAGTGTAAGCCACAAGACAGTAACAATGATACACGTGTGTGAGAATGTAGTTATACCTGATGACCTAATGTTGGATCAAAGGTTGTAGTTCTTGGGATGCTATGGTGAGACTTTCTTCCGAAAGTCCTGATGGATTTCGGTCTTAAGAGATTTTCTTTCTTTATTCTTCTGATTGGAACAGTGTTTTTGGGACATTCTCCAGTCTTGTGCCAAACCTGAGTTATAGCCTTTGCCTTCTTGGTGTACGTAGAATCACTTACCGGGTAGAAACTCGGTCTCATCTACATGAGTAAACTTTGCGTCGCAATTGATTCAAAAAGATCATATTTTAAAACACGAGAGACTGGGGGAATGAAACCAAACCTGGATGGTATGGTTTTTTAGTAAAGGATGATCAAAAGCTGGTTGATTAGTGATAGGAACACAATCTATTACATCTCCATCTTCACTCTATAAGAAAGATTATAAGTTAAGCGAAAAAAGAATTCATCTCTAAAAACATTTCTTTTGTCATGAAATTTGCATATGGAATGTATAAGATACCTTGATAGATTTAAGAGCAGGCTTGTTGAGCCGCTTCAAACGTCTAAGTACTTTAATTTCCCGGTGATCGAAGAACTCGTTTCCATCAACACAAATAGCGAATATCGCCGCTGTCACCATCAGAGCTATTGTGAAATTGGTCATTCTCATCATGGTTATGCAGTTCTTAGCAAAACTTTTAACAGTACTCATAGGATTTTATAGGAGTAGCCGAGTAGATAGTTTATATTTCATAATTCTTATATTTCTTAACCGATCTTGATCTCAACTCTAACCAGATATTTTTATTTTTTTTTTTGGTATAAAAAGCTAACAATATTTTAAGACGCCAATTTTTTCGCTGTCAATTTTAAGGTTAGTGCTTATATTGTGTTTTATAAATTGTTAATTGAAGTTTTATAATGCTCCATGTTTCTTACCAGTCATTATTTCGCAAATTCTAGATTTGAAATCATAATATTCAGGTCCGGGTCTCAGCTAAATAACCTTTGTATACATGCATGCATAGCTTTGGTTAACCGGCCAGACAATTTTTGCAAAAATATAATATGACAACCGGCCAGACAATTTTTGCAAAAATATAATATGACATATAACCAAAGGATGTGTGATTAATCTAAGTGAACCGATTAATTAATATGTAACCTCGTCTTCGACGTTATCTATATAAATTAAGTATCTGTGACAAGAAGAATATAAATCAATTATCATTCTTATCAAATCAAACTATCATTTGCTAGTCGTCTGCCATGAATCATTCCGTGTGAGGTCACGAACTTGTAATTGCATCAGTTCATTATTAAACTTCGACATGAATTTCTAATATCGTATTGGTCGGTACATTCTTTTATTGAACTTTCTTTTGGCACCATTTAATATTTTGTTAAATTAGTTATAAAATCCTCTTACTATGTTAAATCGATTCACTATTAACTCTTTAACACTTTTCGATTGAGAACTCGTCAACGCGATCGAAGTCAACTCTCTTGTGGCTTTGGGCCCACATTTTTACGTTGACTTTAACAGATGCCAGGAAAAGATAGATCTGTAATCCACATAAATGAAATTATGAATTTAATTTGAAATTACCTTAAGACTTTTACTTTCTAAATTGTAAATTCTAACTGCTAATAATAAACGCAAAAAATATATATTTCATAGTCTTTTAGTTGTGGTTTCAAAATGTTACATGGAATTGCGAATCTGTGCAACTAATATGTGTGTGTGTGTATTATTATATGCATATCAAATAAATAAATAAAATTAAGGAATTGAAACTGTACACTATCCTAAGTCCTAACTTCAAAATTTGTTGCTGCATGAATATATTTATAGACATATCTAGATAATATTATTTGATTTTATTCGTATGATAATGTAACAAAGAAAAACGTAAAGAGATGTTTGAACTTAAGAATTAATAGATTTTACTCATTATATTAGTCTATTGAAGTCTGTCCAATAATTCTAATAGATAATAGTGTTAAACATGACTGACTAATGAAGATCCAAAACCAAAAGTCCCATCTCCATGACTGATTACAGACAAAGCAATAACACAGGTCACTGAAAACAAAGTACCACTCATATACAAAATAAATACAATTAATTAATGTGATCATTTCATTTCAGTATACACATGGGACCATGTTCTTTAAAGAAATTTATCTTCTCCTCACTCCATGGAAACAGAGAAAAAAAAACTCTCAAACAAACCAAATTCTGTAGAATTTGATATACCATAAACCACTCTTCAAACCTGAAAATAATATACTTAAGAATGTGTATATATATATTTATATATGTTTTATACAATTGATTTGGAATGATCTGCAATGTGAGTAAGTAGACCACATCTTAAGGGCAAGTAGGGTTTCGCCCAGGACCACCATAGTAGAAGTAACTTCCCCAAGAACCTCCATTGCCACTTTTCACATTGTAACAGTTCTCTTGATCAGTAAAGACTTGAAGATTTTCCGGGTTTCTCAATTCATTCGATCCATCGACTACTTGGACGTTCTTGAAGTAACTCGCTTTTCCCCAACCTTCCTCTGCGAACCGCCCACTTCCCATCTGAGTGGTCGTATGTTGTCCTTCCTCGGACTGCGAGTTAACCACTTCACCTCCCCATTCGATCATCGATGCACTTTCTGATAAGTAAGAGAAGAGTGAAGCTGGCCAGTACCCGATTATGTACTTCTCTCCAAATTGTAACCACCAATGTCCTTCTTTTGGGTCCTGTGAAAAACCAAACTAAAATTTCTCAAACCAAAGCTAAACCAGAACTGATCGGTAGCATTAATTTTATGCCAAACAAACCGAATAAACAGAAATCACTAAAACAGATTTAATCATTACAATATATATATATATATATATATTAACTAAATTCCTTTTTCTATGTTTTGGTTCAGTATACGTATCTGAAAACCAATGAAAAATCAAATCCCTACCCTTATTTAGTGCAATCAAGATTTGGGAGCTAAAAGCATCAAGTTTTCAAAGATGAAAATAATTTGGATTTTTGTAGTTGGTTTACCTTCCAGATAAGTATGGTAATGTCATATTGAGAGTTTCCGTAGTTTGATAAAGGAGAGATTGATCCACCCATTGCTATTTCCCTGTTGATTTGAACAAATCCTGAGCATAGAAGATTATAGCAGCCTGTGCCTTGGTATGCATCACTCTGTTTTCACAAGGAAGACAAAAGAATGATTTTTCAACAAAGCCAAACACACACAAAACAAAACATCTAATTTGAATATTCAGAAACTTACAGTCCAATACGTGAAGAGTCTGGTGCGATTATCACCATACAATTGTGGACTGACCTGAAACACAAATCTTTGAATCAAAATTAGTTTCTTTTTCAGGACAGAATTACCAAAAACCGAAAGAACAAAGATACCTGCCAGCCAGCTTCAATACTATTAAGATCAGAGTTAAAATTTCCACCCAAAACCCAAATCTGAGCCAAGCTAAACTCATTAGGCATTTCGACATCCGGCTTCCATACGTTAATCTTCGCTTTAGCCCCGTAGAAAACCCCGTCTTCGACATACATTATCGCGTGCTAAATCAACACCAAAAGATAGAGAAAGGGGTTAATGGACACAACAAAAATGGCCAAAACTATTTCTCAAACGCCAAGAAAGTATTACCTGATGGCCATTTTGTGTAAGGACATTAGGTGGCTCAGAAGATTTAGGTGTAGGGATACTTTTCTGATTCTTCATACCGTAATTCTCGACGGAACTCGCTCTGTAAAGATCCTGTTTCCTCGTTCTTCTGATGGGAACTGTGTTCTCTGGACATTTCCCATTCACATGCCAAAGCTGAGTTATATCATTAGACTGCTGATTCTTGGTTTTTGATGAAACTTTACTCTCACTAAAAACACTTTCTGGGTTGAAACTTGGCCACATCTATAATAAACCCATTTAACAACAACAATGTCAAAACAAAAACCACAGAAAATCCAAAAAAAAAAAAAAAAAGGTGTAAACAGAACAAATTCTAAACCTGGACAGTGTGATTACTAAGCAGAGGATGAGCAAAAGCTGGTTGGTCAGTGATTGGGACACAGTCGATTATATCTCCATCTGGGCTCTGTTTTAAAACCCCAAAAATCAGCAAAAGAATGAAAATTTCTGGACTTCTCTCTAACATCTCTGTGAGATATTACCTTAATCGATTTGAGAGCTGGCTTGTTGAGTCGTTTCAAGTGGGTACGGATTTTAAGATCCGAAAACCCATTCTCGCCGGAGACAACTGAAGAAGGAATGAGGATCGCCACCGTCATTACCAGAGTCAAGAAGAAACTAACACTGGTCCAATAAGCCGCCATGGTTAAAGAAACACAGAAAGGTTTAAGCTTTCTTCTTTCTTTAACAGAAAGAGAGAATTTTTTTTTGGGGGAAGATGAGAGGTTTCTTTTGTTTATTGTGGGATTTGGATTGAAGTGGATTGCGTTTAATTCTGGGCACTAATAACACTTTGGCAAAACCTTCATAAAAAGGACCCATTTTTAAATACAGACAAGTGATTTTTTGGATTCTATTGCCTAAAGATTGGTTGCTTTCTTTTCTTCTCTGTTAATGTTTTTTTTTTTTGTCAGAATCTTTTTCTGGAATAATTCTAAGGTAGATTTTTAAAAAATATATCTATAATCTTATTTACTGTCACTTTTATAGAAAAAGGGGAAATTTTACTGAACTGGAACATTCCTCTCTTTATTGGGATTTCAAATTTTTTGTTCCCAAGTTCAAAATTTTTTTATTTGGGGAAATGACTACAAATCTTTTTTGGTATAGTGAGTGACAAAAATTTTATATTTATTATACCCGTAATAATCAAAACTAAAAATACAAGAAAAAAATATAATGTATATCATTGCATGGATTAATTGCAAATCTCCATATTATTCTTTTTGTATACATTGCCTAATGAGTAATGATGCCTATTAATAATACACAAATCAATTTCTTAACTGATCATTTCTCATCAGCATAAACAATTCCAATTATATATGATAGAGAATCTAATCCGTATCAACGAAATTACTATTATTTTCATCATCTTTAATTACATAAAACACTGATTGTGGAATCTTACATAAATTTATTTAAGTATATTCACAAATCACATGTGAACGATATAATTCGTAATAAATAAAACTAGCGATTAAAGCCATTCAGCCCAAACTTTTTAATCCACAACCTACAATATACTTTTTTTTGTTTAATAACTTATAAACCTTAAAACATATATCGTCGATATTGGCAACAAAAAGAACATATACATCGATACTATTAAACTAGTAGGTCAACTATTGTAGCAAACTCCACACTATGATCACTAATTTTAAAATATTTACTTTTATAGAGTAGATTAGAAAAGAAGGGCCGTGATTGGGTGGGAGTGAGAGCACCACAATGTGAAAAAACAGTGTAAAGTCAAAAGTCAAAGAAGAGGCCACTAATTGTCGGTTAATATTATTAGTCGACATCTTCTCAAATCCCCCAATCAATTCCACACCTTTCCTTTTCCATTCTGTTACATCTCCAACTTCATTTCCCAATTATGTGTTTTTTTCTACACCATTTTTAAAATATCAAGAATTTATGTGCACAGCTACAAAGACAATATATATTTTAGTCTTAGAAGGTGCAAATTGCTTGCATCTATCGTCCGTACTAAAATCAAATTTTATTGACAAGAATAAATATCAATGAAGCTTACAAAAATATGTTAGGTGATGTTCAAATATCTTGGCTCCGTAAAGGTGTTTCCGAATTTTCCAAATGATTTTTTCTTCGAATTTATTTTCCATTATAATGGATGTAGAAAATAATGAGAGTTGATAAATAGATTCAATATGTATATTTTCAAATGGTTAATTAATCTATAGTTTTTATAGTTTCGAACTTTGGTCTTGTTTGCCAAGTCAAGATATTCAGGAACGGCGGCATCACAAAACACTATATTACGCAATTCGTTACAAACAATAATTCTAAAATCAAACTTCTTCTATCAAAAAATCACAAATATTAAACATTGGTTTTGATTTTAACATTTGCTATATTTTGATAAAGAATATTGCATTATATAATTCGACACAGCCGTAAAACAAGTGGAAATCCATAATACAACGACGTGATAAAGTGTAGAAATGACATCATTGAACACTTACGCAACACGTGAACCCTCCTTTGAAACTTCTACCCCCGAATTGCCGAATCTCTGAAAAATCCTTGAGAGGTTAAAATCTCATACGTCAAAATGCTTCCATTACATACCAAACCTCCTTTTTTCATCTTTTAAATTGTCCATTAAATTTTTCATAGCTTACTTTGCCTCCCGTACCTCAAAACATGCGAACTTGGGAATTTGAATCCAGATAATATAACACACCAACGACCACCTAGGTCAAATTTTAATTGGTCAAACTTCAATTATTTAATCTCTGGACATAAACTTTATACATGAAAAATGAACAAAAAAACAAAGAAAACAATTTTTTATAAAGACAAAAGAGAGTGGCTTCATCTCGTGGTTTCTTTAAAAGTGCCAAAGGGGAATCTTGGAGTATTATGCTTAACTACATATCACGGGTATTGATTGACTCCTACACCTCATTTCAACGTCCCACTCACTTAATATTACACACTACCAACTCCAATCCCACGCTCGCTTTGGGGATAAGAGACTGGACCACCCTATAATGGGCTATCCCGATGGGCCTAAGCCTCCTCGTCCTCCTATATCCAAAGATCAAAGAGCTTGATACTCCAACACAAACCTGAAATCAGAAACAACACAATGTCAAAGAGTGATCAAAATTCTGACCAAAATTTGTTAACCAATTTTAAAAGACACAAACCTTGTATGTGTTGTGTTGTGTTGTAACAATATTTGCATCATCAGCGGCGAAATGCATTGCCTTCAGCTGCAGTTCCACGCTGTGAATAATAGCTTCTTCGACGCACGCTTTCTTCGATAGTTGAGCTCCCACCTTTCTCGATTCCATACACACTTTTATTAGCATCGTCCAAAAAGCTTTTGCCCGTGGATACTTTGTTCTTATCAGCTTCCACTGCATCAGTTTCATCAGCTTTCTTCAATCTTCTCCATCTTTGCTCCTCATGCACCTCTGCATCCATTTGCATTTGCTTCAATCTAGCAGCTCTCTCTTCTTCTGATAGTTTAACGCCACCTTTCCGACGTCTATTCTGGTATTCATTCTCCTTAGGGGGATGCTTTCCATTGTCTAAATCCTCTGTTTTCCTTTTTTTATCCTCTTGACCATAACTCTTAAGATTTTCCCTTTCCAAGTCATTCCGAAATTTCTCATTGGGTCGAGTTTCTCTATGACTTTCTCTTCTTTTTGGTTCATCATCTATGTCTGACCTTCGTCTCTTATCTTGACTTTCTCTTCTTTTGGACTCATCATCCAAATCTGACCTTCGTCTCTCATAGTGCTTATCATGAGTTTCTCTTCTTTTGGACTCATCATCCAAATCTGACCTTCGTCTCTCATAGTGCTTATCATGAGTTTCTCTTCTTTTTGACTCATCATCCAAATCTGACCTTCGCCTCTCATAGTGCTTATCATGACTTTCTCTTCTTTTGGGCTCATCCTCTATTTCTGACCTTCGTCTCTCATAGTGCCTATCACGACTTTCTCTTCCTTTTGACTCATCGTCTACATCTGACCTTGGTCTATCATAGTGTTTGTCATGCGTCCCTGATGTTTTCTGATAGTGGGACTTTCTTCCGTTATTCTCTTCACCAGAATCTTCCTCCGAATCAGAACGGTGTCTGGATGAAGATTGCTTGTGATGCTTTCCACTTTTACGCTTATGCTTTTTTTTGTGCTCCTTTGTGTCTCCATCTTTACCCTTTCCTTTTTCTTCTACCTGTAAAGAAGAAAATTTCCCACAGGTCGGTAGCTGTAGAAAGAAAGAAAGGCGAAAACATAAAAAAAATCCAATGAAAGCAATTTCAATTGCAAACACACAAACACTCGAGCAGGACACAAAACCCTCCATGTACATAAGACAAAAGAGAAACAAAATAAACTTACAGATTTGCGAATAATAGCCATCTTCACAGGATTGTTCTTGATCTTGGCAAGAGCTTCCTGCTCACGCTGCCTGATGAGAAGCAAAGGGTCAGAATGAAGTTTCCTCCAAGAATCATTAGCAGATTGCGCCTTCTCCTCAAACAGCGCACCAGGAGCCGACTGATCAGGCTTTTCACTGGCACTATTACCACCTTCAGCTTTGGCTAAAGGCTGCTCTTCTTTCTGAAACGAAACACCATGACCTGAACTACTCGCACTTCCCTTTCCTACAGCTAATCCCGAATCATACAGAAATTCCAATCTCTCTTGTCTCCTGTAATAAGATAACAAAAAGTATACGACTTTAAAACGACCCACAACTTCAGATCACCGATTCCATCGCCAAAATCAGTAAAAACCAATCAAATTACCAGAAGATGCATCTTATAGATTCAAACTCAATCGATGACCTTAGTTCCGAAATTACTCACAAATCATAAGATACAAATTCAAATCGCTAACCCTAAGTGCGAAATTAGATACGACCCAAATCAATTGGGATCGAGGGTAAGGAAAAGGAGAAACTTACGGGACTAGGCCGGCTTGTTCCTGGAGAGCACGGAACTCAGAACGCTCTCTCTCCTGCAAGATCTGGAGACGAAGCTCCTCGAGCTTTTTCTGCTCGGCTTCTTGCTTCTGCTCAGCCTTCCATACGGTCTCGATGTTACGGAGACTCCCCGTATGCCATCCCTTCTTGTTCAGAAATTTCATCCCCATGGCTACTCCTCTTTTTGTTTCTCCTCCTCTCGCTTCAAAACCTAGTCACCTTCTTCTCTCGCTCGTTCAATCGAAAACCTCGTCGAGGGTTTGTAAATTATTTGCTCCGTCGCCGCCGTACAAACGAAATAATGAGATGAAATCAGAGCCGTCCGTTTTTAAAACGCGTGATGACAATGTTATATTTGGGCCTCGTGTTAATGGGCCTGTTGTTAATTTGCTCGTGCTAACCGCAAAATCTAAGCTAGTTATATCCGGTTTAGGTTGGTTATGTCCATTGAGGTTGTTGAATTTTGTCCGTGAAACTCCCAATAAACGACACATTTGTTTACTGCTAAATTCTGGACAAAACAATGGTAAAGATTTATTGAGATTTAAGACATTATAGACAAACGGCGTGTTTACGATTTCAATTATTACTTCAAACCGAAAATATTAAAAAGCTTGTGTTTCACTAGAGAGTATGCTCGCTTCTATAGGTGAAGATTGTGTTTTCTATACACTTCAAAAGATGAAGATTGATTGCGATGTCATTACACTCTACGCTGATGTTTTCTCATGTGCTCCTTCGTCGCTCCATCATTATCCTTTCGCTTTTCTTTTCACCTGTTAAAGAAGAAACACAATCCAACAGAGGCCAGCAGCAGAATCGAAATCAAACACAATTTGAAATCGCAACCGCTTACAGAGACACAACTCAAGTGAAGTAAAGAAGGAACGAAAGGGAACTTACAGATTTGCGAGCTTCCTGCTCTTGCTGCCTGATGAGAAGCAAAGGGTCTGAGTGAGATTTGCGCCAAGAATCATTGGCAAAGTGTGTCTTATCATCATCAAACAAGGCACAAGGAATTGACTGCTTCTGCTTCTTGTTCTTATTGCTACTACTAACACTACTAGCATCAGCTCTGGCTCATGATCTTGTTTATAAAACGAAACACCATTGTTTATACCGAGATTATCACAATGTAATAACTTACGTTTTATTGGGTGAAACGTTGCGTTTGCTTTTATTAACGATGAACGAGATTAATGATTACAGAGAACTAGAACTCGAATTAAAGCTCTTAGATTAAGCTTCGATTCTCTCTCTAATTCTCTGGATCTCCCTCTACTTAATGACTTCTTCTGCTATTTATAAGAGGGTCTTCTAGGGTTTCGTGCTCTTCTACGAAATACCTATTTTGCCCTTTGAGCCCAACGGACCTCATTTATGATCAAAATAGTCTGTTGGTCATTTGAATCCTTGTTTGGGCCGGAAAGCATATCAGAGCCTAGGCCCGTATCCCACAATAAGCTCCCCCTTAGTTCGGCGAGCGAAGGCATGCTTGAGCTCGGTGAGCGTATTTACCGAGTAAGAGATATGCCATTTTGGCTCAAACAGAGGGCAGTGGATTAGCTTCGCGAGCACGCTTTTTGGGGAGCGGGGAGCTTTAACGCGAGTTTGGTGCCGTGGGCACGTTTTTCGGATAGCGCAGAGCTCTAACAGGAATTTGGTGCTGTGGGCACGCTTTTCGGAGAGCGCGAAGCTTTAACAGGAGTTTGGTGCCGTGGGCACGCTTTTCGGAGAGCACGGAGCTCTAACATGAGATTTGGTGCCGTGGGCAAGCTTTTCGGGGAGCGCGGAGCTCTAACAAGAGATTTGGTGCTGTGGACACGCTTTTCGAGAAGCGCGGAGCTCTAACAGGAGATTGGTGCCGTCAGCACGCTTTCCAAACAGACATGCAACTTTTACAGAAGATTTCCATTTTCTCTTTTGTAAATGCTACAGGGCCTCCTTATATATATAGCTTTTCACTCCTAATTCACTTTTTATCCTCTGTAATTTCGTGTCGTATTTGGGTTTTTACTATCATCGCGATCTCGCCGCATCCTCCCGTCGTGGCCGCGCCGCCGTGATCTCGTCACACCGCCGCATCGTCGCGTCGCCTAGCCCATCTCTCGCCGAGCCGATTCGTCACGTGGGATTCTGGCTGAGTTGGTTCTTTTCTTGCCGAGCTATCTTGCCGAATCGGATCTGAACATCGAGTCTACCGATCTGGTTCCATCTTCCCCTTGCGCTGAACAGAACCCTTGCTGCCGCATCCGTCATATCGTCGCATTGGGCGAGCCGAACTGAGATCTGCAGAACCGGAGTATCACCGAATTAAACTTCACGCAGAGTTGCCGAACCGAGCTTAATTGCGTGTCGGTTCGCCGTTGCCGAGCCGCATCTGGGTATTGTCGCCTTGCCGAGTTCGAGTGGAGAGCCATGATTTTTGCGTCTCGCGCCGAACGGATAGGTGTTGCTGAATCGTGAATTACCGAATCGGGGTTCGTCGTGTCGTGGTTTCACCGAATCGTCTAACTTGCCTACTCGTTCGCTGAATCGAGGCCATCGATTTCAAGTTGCCGATTTATCGCGAGATCCATGTTGCCGAATCGCCTTACCAGATCGTGCGTATCGAATCGTATTGCTGGATCAACCTTCGGAATCAGGAGAGCCGTGTTGCCGGATCGTCATGCCGAATTGTGTGTCGGATCGTCGAATCGTCGTGCCGAATCGTCGTGTCGAATCCACGTGCCGAATCGCGTGTCGAATCTTTGAAATCGATGTGCGGAGTCGTCGTGCCAAATCGACGAATAGACGTGGCAAGTCGTAGTGCTGAATCGTCACGCGATCTGTTGCCGAACCGTCGCTGAATCGTCCATTACCGAGCCATCTTTGCCAAACCGTTTTCCGAATCAGGCATTGCCGAACCGTTCGCTGAATCGTACATTGCCGAGCCGTCTTTGCCGACCGTTTGCCGAATCGGGTATTGCCGAACCGAGCCTATTGATTTTGAATTACCGAGCTAAGTCCTTGTGCTGAACCCGAGAGATCACGAGTTTCTTGTGCCATGCAAAGACGGACGAACCCGGATCGAGCCCGCTTGTCGAACGCCGAACTTATGTTTTACCGAGCGCCGAACCGAGTTGCTAAGTGACGAACCCATCTCTCTTTGCCGAGCCACCTTGCCGCTGGGTTTTTTACTCACCGCGATATTTCTTTCGACGAGCTGCGGCCTCTCGCCAAGCCAGATCTAATTCGTTTCAGAGCTTGTTGCCGCACCAGAGCCTTTGTGAGATCCCTGTTGCCGAGCCATTCGCTGAACCTGAATTGCCGAGCCATTCGCTGAACCTGAATTGCCGAGCCAGCTCTTGCCTGTCCGTCTCGCTGCGTCGGCATGTCATCGCGCCGGGTCATCATGCCGTCGCTGAACCACATCGATCCGCCGCATCGATCCGCCGTGCCGAATCATTCGACATTCCGCCGTAAGCTTCCTTGCCGCGTCCGCGCCAAAGCTTCACCGAGGTGTCATTCCCATTGCGAGGGTTCCTTGGCGATTAAACTTTGGTTTCGAAACATATTATAGAGCAAGACGTCTCTTGGCTTATCCTGCATACGTTTGAGCCGAAACAACGAGTTTAGTAAGTAGACGAGGCAGACTCGTCGTACTGTATAGGTGCGGCTCTGGTGTCCGGCTTATCCTGTGGGTGCTGAGGTCGGCAAAAAACGTGCGAGCCGGAACTCGGCTTATTATGATTCGGCCGCCTGCTAGCTAATGCGAGACCGGTTCGGCTTTAAGTCTTTACCTAAGTAAAGATGTGGATTATTTTACCACTACATCCATGTGGAACGTGTTTAAATCGTACACCTGGTCAGGGAGACGATGCGGGAGCTAGGCGATCAGCGAGGCGGACTCGTCCGAAAGAGCTCGTCAAATATAGAAAAAATAATAAATTTTTTATTATTATGGCTGTGCCTCTCGAAAGGCTGCCTACGTACCCTTTGAAAGGGATCAAGCCAATCGTAGTTCATATTACAAAGAGATAGGTCGGCAAACGAGCAGTTTTTTTTTTTCTCTTTTTTTTTAAGCCTAGCATCTTTTGTAGTAGCGTTTGAGGTTCGCGGAGTGCAATGAGTGGGGGCTCGGGGTTCATCCATGATTAGGAGGTAGTGGACGCTGGGCTGAGTGGGTTGATCTGGACAATGGAATCAGTTTTTGGGAGAGAGCGTGAGTCTCGCGGCTGAGCGGATTCGACGATCATGAAAGTTTTAGCGTTGCGGAGTTGGCGTTCGACAATAAAACACGTTCGTGCTATCAGCGGATCGCCGCGCAATGTGTAGATTCCATGCATGGTTGGAAATTTCACACATTGATGGTAAGTTGATGGGACGGCCTTCATTTTATGCAACCACGGTGTGCCGAGAATGACATTTTAAACAATTGGCCTATCGACAACCGCAAAGTTGAAACAGTGCACGGTTCCGCCGACATATATTGGTAGCATTATCGTTCCTACGGTCATTACCTTGTCTCCGTCGAAACCCGTCAATGGCTGGATGTCGTGCTAGGTCAGGCGCAAGTGCACCTCCATCTGTGAGAGTACATCTTTGAAGATTACGTTGATCGAGCAACCTGTGTCGATGAGGACTTTGGTCACGAGACTTTCTCCGATGATTAACTCAACGACCAGCGGATCGTTATGCGGATCAGTTAGACCGGCTGCATCAACTTCGATGAATATTATCGGATCTGTGTCGGCTGAGGCGGGAGTATTATTTGCGACCCGGGCACGTTGTCTTTCTTCCTGACGGCGAAAACTTTTGATCGATTTGACAGAATCGCGACATGATGTTAGCCCTTCTATGATCATGTTGATTCTTCGACGCGGAATAGGAGCATCGTAATCTTGTTGCGGTGCTTCGTGAGTTCGTTTGGGAGGAACAGGAAGCTGATTGTTGTCGCGGGCACGCTCGGCTTGTCGAGGCTCATCTGCCCGATACCTCTCGTTTCGCCTACTACGGTTATACGAATTGTCCTTGTTTGCATTTTCTTGGCGTCGCTCGTATTCATCATCAATATCGCCTTTTTTGAACTTTGAGAGAAGCAGAAGTTGGAGCTGTCGGCATTCCTCGGTCGAATGGCCGGAGATCTTATGATATTCGCAATAAGCCAGGGTTCGCTTAGTATTAGTCTCACGATAGTACTTGTTCCATGGTTTGGAAGGTTGCTCTTCCGAACCTCCGATAGAATATATCGATGCTTTTCTGCCTCTTTCGCTCTTGGCGTAATCCTTATCGTAGTATTGACGAGGCTCGTATTGTTCATCGCGCATCTTTTCCTTTGCGTTTGATGCCTTTGGTTATCGTTGAACCATGGCGGCTCTTTATTCCTCGATTTCGATGAACCGGTTAGCGCGATGTAATGCGTCATCTAACGTCATTGGTTGGGTAATCACGAGATCTTCTCTGAATCGCGACCCGTAGGAGACTGCGTTTCGCAGGGCGGCGATTACGGCATCGTCGGTTATGGCAATGCTGGAGACAACTTTTTTGAATCGTTCGATGAACGTTCTTAACGATTCGTCGTCTTTCTGAGACATAGTCCATAGGTCGACGTTTGAGGCACCCTTGGTCATGAAGATTGAGTGATGTTGCAAAAACGTCGATATCAGATGGTAATAGCTGTCGATCGAATTGGCCGCAAGTCGCGAAAACTAACTTAATGCATCTTCAGCCAAATTCTCCACGAAAAGTTGACAGCTCCCGGCTTCGCACTCGGTAGCGGAGAAATGTGCTCGGTTGATCGCGAGATTGATAGTCTTGAGGAAAGGCTTCGGATCGGTAAGAATGTTGTATGGGTTCACCTTGACTTTGTTGACGTATTGCACTCGTACCTCCGAGATACGTGCCGTGAAAGGAGACCGTTGCGTCTCTTTCAACACTTTCTCCAGTTCGGGTGCTGAGCTGGTAGCCCGATGCATTTTC
Source organism: Turritis glabra (assembly GCA_900406565.1). NCBI lineage: Eukaryota > Viridiplantae > Streptophyta > Magnoliopsida > Brassicales > Brassicaceae > Turritis > Turritis glabra. The sequence goes on from OVBN01000025.1 coordinate 978,683, forward strand.
GATGACATGTCTTTCAGCAAGGCGTTCATCCGTTCGAGTTCCAAGTCTCGGGTGTGATATACGTCATCGACAGGTCGGCTAGGCAGGTTCTGGCCGCTCGGCAAGTCCTGACTGCTCGGCAGGTCCTGACTGCTCGGCAGGTCCTGACTGCTCGGCAAGTGCTGGACGTTTGGTAGATTTTCGCCAACGCGCTCATCGATGGATCCCACGATGACGGATGCCGGCCTACTCCTTCGACTCTCTGATCGTTCTCCGACAGGGACTTGCTGGGGCAGCATCATGGCCTGGTCACCGCTCGGTTGGGCATCGTGCCTTCGTCACCGAATTCGGTTGATCTGGCTCTGGGAAGCAGTTTGCGCTGTTATGAGGGCGTTACACCGTACGGTTGTTCTCGCGTCCTGCTGATCGAGTCTATCGAGTATGGTCCGCATAAGTTCGTCGAGATGATTGCCTCTGTCGGCGACTTCGACGGGCTCGACACCAGTGGAAGCGGCGTCGTTGAGAGCGGCACCATCGTTTGCGATGTCAATTTCAGCTGCGTCAATTGCGGCGGGAGGCGGCGCGGACAGGCGAGCTGATTGGTCGGACGCGTCGGTCCCTTCTTCACTGGATGTATCCGTCAAGGTACGACGCTTCATCTGAGTAGGTGGAATCATCGATTATGATCGTCAATGATAAAACAAACGCTTCGTAGGTCCCCACAGACGGCGCCAATTGTTTGTACCGAGATTATCACAATGTAATAACTTATGTTTTATTGGGTGAAACGTTGCGTTTGCTTTTATTAACGATGAACGAGATTAATGATTACAGAGAACTAGAACTCGAATTAAAGCTCTTAGATTAAGCTTCGATTCTCTCTCTAATTCTCTGGATCCTCCTCTGCTTAATGACTTCTTCTGCTATTTATAAGAGGGTCTTCTAGGGTTTCGTGCTCTTCTACGAAATACCTATTTTGCCCTTTGAGCCCAACGGACCTCATTTATGATCATTTATGATCCTTGTTTGGGCCGGAAGGCATATCAGGGCCAAAACCCGTATCCCACAACCATGTCCTGAACTATTGGCATTCTCTTTCACTACTACTAATTCTGAGTCATACAAGTACTCCAAACATTAATGGAGCATAAAAATTTGAAATCGGGGTATATAATTAATTTTTTTTACTGTGATACATAAATTAACTATATTACTATGAAATTAATTATTAATTAGAAAGTACTATAATTCAATTACAATCTAATATTTTTATTAAATGTAGAATAACTTAAATAAATTATCTTCAATATATAGATATATGTATAATAAATTGAATATATACACATTCGATTATAATATAAGTGGACTAACATATTTTAAGAAAATAACGATTCAGAGACTGAAAATAGTAGATATTGAAAATATAACAAAAATACAACATAAGATAATCATATATCTTTTACGATAAATAATTATATAATATTAAAATCCAAAGAAAAATATTTTAACAAAAAAAATACAACAATCAACAATGATATTTATAACCTTTAACTATATTACTTATAATAAAAGTTAAAAAACTAGAAAAATATTTTTTCTTTAAATTAGAATTTTAAAATTTTATAAATAGTAAATCATTAATATATAGAACAATGAATTAAATTTTTGTTCTGCTGTGTATCGTGGGTTAAATCATAATTCGAAAAAATATATTCGAATTCGGATAATTGGCTCAATTGCAATCACCATTCATATTTGACTTTAAAGGTTAAAAATCAATTAACTAATGCCGCCATTAAAATATATTTCGAATCATCAAACTCTGTTGCTAACCCTAATTTCAACTATTTATACCAATCAAATCGATTCGAATAAATGGATTACGGTGGGGAATAAGAAAACTTACGGAATGAGACCGGCCTGTTCCTGGAGAGCGCGGAACTCAGTACGCTCCTTCTCTTGCTGGATTTGGAGACCAAGCTCCTCTATCTTCTTCTGTTCGGCCTCGTGCTTCTGCTCAGCTTTCCATACTTTCTCATTGTTACGGATACTTCCCGTATGCCATCCCTTTCTTGTTCAGAAACTTCAACGCCATTGTTTCTTCTTAGAGTTCTTCTGCTTCCTCCTCTTCGTTTCAAAAAACTCGTCCAGGGTTTTTATAACTTTCACTCGGTCATCTCACAAAAAGGAAAAGAAATCAGAGCCGTCCTATTGGAAATTTGGGCTAGATATATAGATTATCTAGCGATAGAATCCCGGTTTACTTTGGTTTAATCCAGTGAAGTGGGTCGATTGAGATTTGTTGTTTGAAACACCCAACACTTAAAAAAGGTACCTTCTTTGTTCTTAGTGCTAAACTAAAGTTACGGCAAAGCTAATGGATCATTGATACTCAGGTATTACAAGACAACTGATGTATATATATACACATTCAATTGTTATTTGAGGCATGTAAGAAGACAGATTATGAGTTCGAAGCCAAACCGAAGAGCTTTTTGAGTGTTGCACTAGTAATTATGCTAAGTATGGCTCGCTTTTTTACTGTATAAAGTAACCTTCTGGGAAAAAACTCATCAAACCAAAGTTGTGCACTCTTGCTGAACGCACTTCTTCTGGTGTTGGATAAGCTTACTTCTAAGATAGCATTCTTCAATCTGCAGAAGAAAAAACACTTTATGATTTCAGAAACTAAAAAGGAAACAAAAGGTTATGTCCCCAAAATGTATGTATGCACAGGCCAGTTTATACCTGTGATGAATGTGTTTTAAGCAGTGCAACTCTGCAATCTTCTACTGATGCTTTTTCTCTGCTGCTTACTCTTGCTAGTTCCGACATCAAAGTATCCATCTCTTGTGTCTGCAAAGTACATCAAAGAATTGTCTCAGTTTCAACATTTGCTTGTGTAGGAAAAGTAAAAATAACTTTGTTTCTGCTCATGTTTAATGTGAAGCACATTGATTGTATTTTGCTAACCTTAGGCATAAGATTTCCAATGTTTTGCACAATGCCTTCCATAGACTTTGAAGCGACAGCAAGTGCTTCTGCTAACTCTTTAGTCTCAACCTGGTTTTGAGAAACAAAATTCAAATGTTTAGCACAAAACGTGTAAAAGAGGAAAAGGATTCTTCCTAGTTGATGCGACCAACACAATATATACCTTGGTTTTTGAATCGAGAGGCAACCGCAATGAAGCATTCACCAACGCGTCAGTTGTTTCATATAGTGACGTTGAGAATTCTTCTTCAAGGACAGCCCATTGCGCCAAAGAGGGAGTCTGCATAGAGTTAAATGTAGTTTAGTCACCAATTACTACAAACTATATATATGCTCAAAACTTTCATGGATGTAAAATTAATGTGATATTTCTAATATTTCAGATCTTACTTACTTGAGACTCTACAATCTCTGTAACAGCTTTAACTCTCCGTAAATGTTGGAGTTCTATGCGTTTCCTCTGTACAGAATCGGACAACTCCGACATTTTCAAACCAAGGGAATAAAACATTCTCTGCAAGAACAAGAATTTACTGTTAAATATAGACTATTGCTAGTTCAGCCTAATTCATAAGATCACCATCATCAAAAAGAATATAACCTAAACCACATTCACTTCTAACATTGATTGTCAGAGTCGTACTGATCTATCTACCAAACACAATTCTGAACTAAATCAGCTTATTTCAAATATATTCAATAGATTTGTGCTGTCTGAGATTGTCCAAAAGCTATCAAGTTTATGATTCTTAGAGTTGAAGATCAGAAACTGACCTCGGCTTGTGCTTTCTGAGACTGTGTTTTGACCTCAGCATTTGCATTGGCAAATCTCCATTGCAAGTAGCGGTTATGGAGCAGTTTCAGAGAATGTACATCAGCTTGTTGTCCTAAAACTTTCCTCTGCTTATTTGTATCAGCTTGAATCTTCGAATTAGGAGCCACCGGAGGCAATGACAAACCAACACCATTTTTAAGCGACAATGAAGCTCTTACGTCTCGAAACATCGAAGCATCATCGGAACTCAGGGATCGAGAAAGAGGTGAGGCGGTGGGAGTGTTGAAGACCTTTGGTTGGTTCCTAATTGTTGGCAACAGATCTGAGCCGTTGGATTTGGAAATCTCTCTATTGTTATTGTCTTCTTCACCATCTGTAGAGGAAGATAAGCTTGATCGGAGAAGCCTCGTCGCGGCAGAAGCTGTAAGCAAACGCTGTTGGTTCAGTCTCGATCTAGACGGCGGCGGCAACATCGCCGTCGTCGGTGTGTCGAGACGGTGGCCGTTCTCTTTCAACGGCTTAGATCGAATCTGCTGCTTAGGGTTTTTACCTCCGTCGACTTGTTGAAGATTAAAAGGCGAGTCTAAGCTACGCGCCGTCTCGGTAGGACGATTCTCGTCGCCGTCTGGCATTTTTAACTGCCGCCTCATCCTCTGAGCCGAAGTCGACCGTTGATTCTGGTGTTGGTGATGATGCCTGGGAGAATTTGAAGTCAACAGATGAAGATCTCCGGCGGAAGAGGAGGAAGATGACGATGACGACGAAGAAGAAACGGGAGACATGAATCTAGATCTCACTTCTCTCACTCTCGGCCGCCGCGTCGACGGTGGAGGAACAGGCGCCGGAGCAGTAATCGCCGGTGTAGATGGGTGTTCCATAGATCGGCCGAATCTCGCATCCATTGCAATCGAATTTCTTCGAAATCGACAAAATCACCGGAGATTTGTTCCGATTAGAAACAGGAATTGTTCAAATCGGATTGGAAATTTATCGTAACCCTAGGCGAAGAGAAAAGGGGGAAGAATGAATAAGAGAAGAAGAGACAATAATAAGGAAACTAGCCGTTGAGCAATGTTTCACAAAGCGCAACGGTTCTCTTGTCCGTGAAACGATATATGTTTTTTTTTTCAATTAAATTAATCAGATAAGATAAGCAAGATTAATGTTGGTGGGCCTCTTAATATTGGGCCCATTAAGGAGCGTTGATTTTGTGTGTTCTTTTACGTGAAGGGTTGTAAATGTAAAATATTGAAGTTTTGTTGGAGCATTTTGCAATTTCTGTAAACTTTGTAAATATTTTTCTTGATAGACGAAGAAAAGTTGGAGTGAACAAAGTAAAAAGAGTAGACTTTGACTTCTTCTGCTGAATTTTCTGGTGCAAATTCTCATTGAGAGCTTGTACGATTTCTCATATAGTGTGCCTTGTTAGAATTTAGTTGAGATGGCGATAGGAAACCCAGAAGTAGCAGGTATGGAGGTGGAGAATACTGAAGCCGAGTCCTCTAATGGAGAAGAGACTCAATTAGCTTCTGACCTGACGAAGACTCAGTTAGTGAAGGAAGATGAAATAGAAGAAGATGGAATGAAAGGTAAAAATCATTTCGTGTTTTTGATTGATCTTGTGGTTTAAGTGTGCTATCATGAGGGGAGAAAGATGGGGTTTTTTTTGGGTTCTCTTTAGTGTGTTCTTGATTATTATAAATTAGATGGGAATTTTGGGATCTTATGTCATCAGAGATGCTAACTTTCTAGGAACTAGTCTACGCCAAGTTGGTTCTGAGTTTCTTCCTATTAATGGTTGGTTAATAGTTTTGTCTTTTCATTTTAGCTGAGGCTTCAACGAAGAAGAAAAAGAAGAAAAGTAAAAGCAAGTGAGATATATATATATATATATATATATATATTTTTTTTTTTTTTACAATGGATTGTTCAGTGTTTGCGTTGATGATCTTGCTCAATAAAAGATGATTGTTGTTAATAGGAAGAAGAAGATTTCTCTTCAACAGACTGATCCACCTTCAATTCCTGTTCTTGAGCTCTTCCCTTCTGGAGAATTTCCTCTAGGTGAAATCCAACATTACAAGGATGAGTAAGTTCACATTACCTTGTCTAGACTAGATTCTATGTAACATTTTGTCTTGCTAGCTAAGTCTATATTGTAATGTAGTAATTTGTGGAGAACAACATCTGAAGAGAAGAGAGAGATGGAGCGGCTTCAAAAACCGATATATAACTCTCTTCACCAAGCAGCGGAAGTTCATCGTCAAGTTAGGAAGTATATGAGAAGCACATTGAAGCCTGGAATGTTGATGATTGATCTCTGTGAGACCTTAGAGAACACTGTTCGTAAGTTGATATCAGAGAATGGTCTTCAAGCTGGTATCGCATTTCCTACAGGGTGTTCTCTCAATAAGTTAGTTCTACCTTTTTCATTCTTTCTGCATTTCTTTGATCTTTGGCTCGATCAACGCGGCTCAAGTTTACTTGAACCTTCAGTGTTGCTGCTCATTGGACACCAAACTCTGGAGATAAGACTGTCCTTCAGTATGATGATGTGATGAAGCTGGATTTTGGAACACATATTGATGGTATGATAGAAACAAAAACTTTTCATCTATTTGCTGTATTTCTCAATGTAAGATGTCGCATAAAAACAATTACCATGTTGTTTTGGCAGGGCACATTGTGGATTCTGCTTTTACAGTTGCGTTCAATCCTATGTTTGATCCTCTTTTAGCAGCCTCGCGTGAAGCAACATATACCGGTATCAAGGTACCCATTTTGTTTCTGTTGCTAATAGTCTGTGCTTCTGCCTCTATGACTACCTGTGGGATTCATCTGTTCTTTGAAGTTTGCATTGTTTTCTTATAACTATACTGAACTTCTTCCTTTCGTATCTTTGTCGATCAATCCAACTGAATAATTTTGTTGGTTCAGGAAGCCGGGGTAGATGTCCGGCTCTGTGATGTTGGTGCTGCTATTCAGGAGGTCATGGAGTCTTTTGAGGTTGAAATCAATGGAAAAGTCTACCAAGGTAACTAATTACTTCAATGGCAAAATATTTGGTAGTTTCTATTTGGATGATCAGAAAACTATAACAATGTTGTGTCTTTTGCGGGCAGTCAAAAGTATCAGAAACCTGAATGGGCACAGCATTGGACGCTATCGGATACACGCTGAGAAATCTGTTCCCAATGTTAGAGGAAAAGAGCAGACGAAAATGGAAGAGGGTGAATTATATGCCATTGAAACTTTCGGATCAACCGGTAACAACAATTCTCACATGAAACTACAAGAAATGTGGATCTTGAGAATTCAGAATAAACCGGTCATCCCCTTGTGTCATTTTGCAGGGAAAGGATATGTAAGAGAGGACTTAGAATGTAGCCATTACATGAAAAACTATGATGTGGGTCACGTACCTTTGAGGTTACCAAGAGCAAAACAACTCCTTGCCACCATAAACAAGAATTTCTCCACTCTAGCCTTCTGCAGACGCTATTTGGACCGCCTTGGTGAAACAAAATACTTGATGGCTTTAAAGAATCTTTGTGATTCTGGCGTAGTTGAGGTAAACTCCTAAAGACTCTGTGTATCCTCTGATCACTCTGTTCATGAACATTTTGATGAAAGTAGGTTTCTTTGGGTTATTTATTTGTAGCCATGTCCTCCAGTTTGTGATGTGAAAGGAAGCTATGTTTCTCAGTTTGAGCATACAATCTTGTTGCGGCCAACTTGCAAAGAGGTTATTTCCAAAGGAGACGATTATTGACAATTTGAAATAGCTCATTTTTGCACAACTTCATACGGTTTTGCTTCTGGCAAATGTTTTGTTGTAATTCTGATTGTTCTTTATAAGTTTGTATAATAGTTTGGTTTCTTCCTTTACTTTTTTTTTTTTTTTTTAACACTGTTTTTAGTTTTTACAGTCTTGTGCTCTAAACTTTGTAATTTGAAAATGATTCTAATCATAAGAGCTTACCGAATCCTTCTCTGTAAATCTTCAAAATAATCAACAACACCATCTTTATCTAATCATAAGGAAGCAGTGACCTCAGATGCTACCAGTGAACTATCAAAATCTAGATGAGCAACTAAGAACCTTCATAACTGAATCTGATTACATTGTATTTGATCATTTATCTGTGTGATGAAAAGTAAATGAAGCTTGGGAAGACCAGCATTCTTGTTTGATCAATTTGCTTTCAGGATAGATCGAATGTGCCGAGGCCAAGCCAAAGAGACGGATGCTAATAATAGAGGTATCATGCATACTTTCGTTGACTTTACTTATCAGGGTCAACTCTCTCCTTATCTCTAGGACAAAGTGACAGAATATGACACAAGTAACAAAATCACACTTCCAAATAATTCAAAATTGCACTTCCAACAAAATTCAAAATCGCATGGGAGAAGTAATAATAATAATTCAAGTTTGTTGATACCAAACTAATATCATCGAAGCAAGTTCTTGAAGAGCTTCTCAGAAAACAAGCCCAAGTTCTGATGGCGTCAATGCACTTCTCAAACGGTAATTGTAGAGATAGTAGTGCATCTGTGAATCTCCTCGATAAAACTTCAACTCTTTCACGAAACTCTCATTGTGCATCACATCCAACGCGTAGAACACATCAAAGCCTTTTTGCTTAGAGACAATTAGCGCATCATTCATCAGCTGGGGCAACGAGGTCTGTGTCGCGACATTGTAGTAAGTAAGAGCACATTCCAGTGTCTTGTATTTCAGGTTATCGTCGATAGTTAAAGGGACACTGTAGAAGCTGCAGAAGTCAGTGACGTCATGAGTTTCAGGGCATTCTACTACGTAACTGTGGACGACATCTTTTCTTGGGAGAAGCCAGTGCTTGACATCGTTTTCATCAAAGTCAGCCGCAACTCCAAACTGCCTAAGGTAGTTCCTGAGCAACCCTGTAACAGCATGGACATCACGTAGTTCCATTTCCCTAAATCCAGGAGTGATCGGTGCATCTGGTAACTTGTAAAGTTTGATGGTCATCCTTGTTTTCACTGTGTCACGAAGACTTGAAAACCCAACATCCGTTAGCTTCTTCGGGTTCAACATTCTGACCCAGTATTGGCAATGGCAGATACTGGTGACTGGTTTATCACGTTTATCAGGTAAGTTATAAGCCGCTTGCCATATATTCTGCAAGTGAACCATTCTAGTCACCTCCTTGATCATGACTGGAGCAAGTCTCTGTTTCCTGAGCTTTTTGTGAACACACAAGAAATTTATCTTTGCCATTTTGACAACCTCATCATGCACCCTAATTCTTTGTGGCACGCCACTGATGAAAGCAACGAGTTTCTTCGAGGTCTTGACACGGACTCCAATATGCCAGCTCTGGTGATAACCTGGTGGACACAATGCCCACCTTAGAAACTCCCTGGAACAAGTTTCCTTGAACAATTGTTTGGCATCAGGATACTGTAGCTTGAGAAAGTTGCACACCTCTGAACAAATATCATCAGAGTTCAAATCGCATGTGGTCCATTCATAAGGAGAAAGAAGGTTGTATGGCTCTTGCTTGACCTCAGATAACAGAGTTGCGGGCTCAACTGGACCTTCAGGCAAACTTGTGTCTCCGATATCCTTGAACTTCCCAACAGGTTGAGTATTCAAGAACTTATGGGTCTTTGAATACGGTAAGCTTGGAACTGAAGTATCGTCCTTGGCTAGTGGGTTTGCTTCAACTTTTCTATCTGCTTTCTCTTCTTTAGACATGTTTTCAGACTGTATTTGTGAGCTCTTTCCGTCCTCAGCTCTATCATTGGCATTGGCATTAGACGGCTCCATCTCCTTGAAATCGGGGCCAAGAAACAAAGCAGCTAAATGGCTGTCGTCCTTTTAGGGTTTCTTAGACTTGTTTTATACAGCACTAAATTATAAAGGAAAAGTGACGTCGGAGGGAAAAAAAAAAAAAAAAAGGAAAAGTGACGTCGTTTTAATGACTTTAATGCAACATGGCCGATGTTATTATTGGGCCTGTAACACAGTCCAATGAAACTCCCAAAGAGTGTTGAATGACTCAATTGATGATCTTTTGCTCATCCACTGGATTACTACTCATCGGATTTTTCTCTTCTTGTAGACGTATGAGCAGAGAATATGCTTCTCCCCGGTCTTTGAGTAGTTCCGTGTGAAGACCTGATCATCAAATTGGCCAAATCAAATCACATCTATATAAGTAACTGCAATCATATCCACGTTTTTTACTGTGCTTAATCGATACAATTGTAGCACGGTTAACCATGATCTATCAAGCGCTTCTTAACCACACTCTGCTTCTAGCGCGCTTGTTCTAGCCACTGCGATTCTCTGTTTCTGTCTGCCTGAATTATGCTGAATACCGTGTTCTCCAACCTTTGTATCCAAACCCTGAGGAAGCTTTCACAAATTTATAACAATCTTTGGAAGGTCTTCTATCTATTGTCTCAAACATCTTTTAAGCCCCTGCTTGTCGAGATGCAAACGCGCTTAAACAAGGCAATGCTTGACCTAACGGCCTAAGAAAGCAAAGAAAGAACAAATCTCAAATTGGGTTTAGGGAAGTTAATACTTAATAGGCAAAAAAATAAAAACAATTGTTGATAAAAGATAGGAAAAAAGTACAGTAAAACCTCTATCAATTAATAACATGGAGACCTTGAATAATTTCACAACTTTTTAAAAGATTCTATTCAAAAATAATATTTTTTCGTTATAATCAATATTTCTCTAGATTCAATTACAGGTAATAAAACAATTATCATATATAGAAGACAAGACAAAAAAAGGTTTTCGATACAGTAAAAATATCAGAAATGAACTCAAACAAGAGTTAATGCAAAAGAAATTTTTAAACAACATTAGAGTCATCTTTCACATAATTTTCTTACATGAAATATATATATATATATATATATATATATATTGATAATTTTATAGAATTATTAATTTATGATATTGATGGGACTATATGTTTACATAGGATTTTCAAAAAAATTATTATCTTATTATTTTATCGAATTGTGTTATTTTTTACACTAATCCAACTCGGAACCGGAGAAATTTATTAATTTACAGAAATTTATTAATTTATAAAGGTTTTATTGTACTGTAATATGAATTTTACACATGAAACCAAAGAGAGAATAATTATTTTTCCAAACTAAAAAAAATATAAAGAAAAAACCACATAAAAACCGAAACAACCAATTTGAAATTTTTAATAGACCTTCATAATCAATTTCTTGATGGAATATGAACAAATTTCATTATTGTTGAACCTTGCTTTGGTGGTCTTCACATTGATCTTCCTCTAAATTGTTTTTTTTTAACCAACCTCTAATTGTTTTTCTTTACACTTGGAAAATAGGATCAAATCAAAAGAAGTGAAATTCTTGACACTTTCATCGTCGTTCAAGAAGCAAAAATAAAATTTGTAAGAGAATTAGATATATAATTAGTTAAAAAATAGAAACATCCATAGAAAACAGTATTAAAAAAAAAAATTATTAACATGAAATATATAGGGACTGTAGAGAATTAACTCTCATCCTACTTATATTATGATAAAATAATAAATATACTACTCCATCGTGCTAACTAAATAAATACCAATGGATGGAATTTGCTTACCATGATTGAATATACCCTTTTACCTTAGTCGCATATCAGAATTCTCTATCTTCATCATCTTGTTGCCTAAAGCTATTCATCTTTCTGGCTGTCCAGTAAGGGGAAGACCTAGATGTGTCTGCAAATGAGAATTGCGGTCTGAATAAAGCTGATGGGGTAGATTCAGGGCATAGTGTATCTCCATCATCCAATTCTCAACTTCTTGCTACTGTTGTGGCTCCGACATCACTAACTATATGGCACATTATGCCTCTACCCTTGCTTCTCTCCATCATCGCATGGGCATGGTGATTATTATCCTCTCATCTTCTCCCTTTTCTTTCACTTGGAATTTAACTAAATGGTCCAAGTTGCAAGCTCCGCCGTTGGTCATCGAAAGATCAAGGCAAGATCCCGATCGGGGTTTATCTTTGCGTCTTGTTATGTTTAACTTTTGTCTTGTATGCTTATCTTGCCCATTGATTGATAAATGAGAGCTTAACTAATGCCTTATAAAGGGCACTCTCACTCAAACTAGCTTTTGAACGTGTACTACTACTAACTTATGGGGATTTTGGTTTGGGTAGAGGCTAGGTTCTTAGCAGTTTATTGATTGGAGTATAAGAAAATCTCCATCCATAAGAAACACAATTAGACCAATCTATATTTTACTACAATTGAATTTTATTAATATTAATATTAATATTTTACTACAATTGAATTTTATAATTAAATTTTAATTCAAAATATAAAAATTGGACAAATCCATAAAAGACAAATGGCTCATGGGTTTCTTATGGGTATCACATTTGAGAATCTCTTCTCATTCTCCCTTTTACTTTTTTAATATTTTTCATTTCTATATTATGAGAAAGTGAGATGAGAATTTCTCAATGGAGGTGCTCTAATAACATGGTTGGTTAGTGGCTCAATTAAGTAAATTAAGTGGCACTTTTTTACTATATTTAGTGATTCCTCTTCTTCTTTGTTGTTCAGCATGTTTATCTATCTACTTCTTCTTAACCATCTCATTTTAGCTTCATTTTTCTTTTTGTGGATTTCATGTAAAAAAACAAAAGGAACAAAAGCGTAAGGTATAGATCAAGGTTAAAGTCATGACATGATAATATACGAGAAGATTCCAAGAAGCATTTCATTGTGGTGCAATGGACCCAGAAGCAAGAGGAGGGTTTATCAGAAATTGTTGATTTCACAACAATTCTTCGAGGATAAAGCTAATTAAGACAAGATATGGTTGTGTTTGCTGTCGCAATGAAAAATTGAAACTAAGATAACTAGAACGGCAAATAAACGATATAAATTCGATAGGCTTTAGGTTAATTCGATAAGAGTAACGGGGTTTTCTTTGTCAATAAATCTAACGGGAGTTTAAATTAATCAGATACACCTGATTAATATTAGTGGGCTTTGCAATAATGGGCCCGAGAAGGAGCGTGAAGTTGTGTTTTCCCTAAACTTAATTCATTTTGTCTGGATAGACGAAGAAGAACAAAAGTTGGAACTTGGAAAAGAGTAGAATCCCTAAAATAGTAGACTTTCTATTCAAATCAAAGAGCAGACTTTCTTCTACTTGGTTTGAATAATTTCTGCGTCTCATTGAGCTTGTACGATTTCTCGTATAGTGCCTTGTTAGATTTCAAGTTGGGATGTCGATAGAAACCCAGAAGTGGCAGTCCTATGGAGGTGGATATTGGAGGCGAGTCCTCCTCTAATGGAAAAGAGGCTCAATTAGCTTCTCACCTATCCAAGAATCTTGATCAATGCTGAAGTAAAGGAAGTTGAAAAGGAGGATAATCTGGAAGAAGAGGGGAATTAAAAGGTAACTCGGGTCCTTGTGGATCTAGCGATTTGGTGAATGTCAATTGGTTCAAAGTTCTTTCTTGTGAGGTAAGAAATTAAGAACGATGCAAACTCTATTTTAACTTTCTAAGAATTTCAACTTCAAGAGACCATATAATTAGCTACTTTTTGTTGATTTTGTGAAAAGAGTGTGGTTTTAGTTTTACGCTTAGCAGGTGGATTTTGCGAGGTATCTCTATGAAACATTCCCAGCGATTGCACTAGAATTCCGTAGAAAGAATCAAGAACTGAGAACATCACACACTTTAGTGTCCTCATCAGCCTACTGAATATGCTCTTCAAGTGGCCTCAGGAATATTCCAACGATCATCTGTCTCATCCGGAAGCTGTTCTGTCATAGTTGACATATACAGATTTTAAGTTGGATTGGGTGTGAATAGACTTGATGAAGTCAACGAAATCAAGAAGAAACGTAACAGGGTGTTGTGAGCAGTTGCGTGACCCTGAAGCAAAAGTAAGACCTAGAAAATCACCTGAACAAGGAGAAGGAAGAGCTTTTGGACGTCACAGCTCCTGTTGTTTCTTTCAGTGATGTTGTACGAGTGTGATGAGTTGATTCATAGGGACAAGAGATCGATAGTGCTTGTTCCCTGAACTAGAATTGGCAGTTGAATTCTCATCTTCTAAGGTTTGTTTCTGTTAGTTTGTGTCTTGTCTGGTAGTGAGGGTCCTCTGCTTTTAGCTCAGGAAAACTAAAGAGACTTGAGATGTGATGAAGCTGGAGATAAGACTCTCCTTGAGTATGATGATGTGGTGAAGCTGGATTTTGGAACACATATTGATGGTATGTATGCTAAGGAAAAAAAAAAAATCATCTGTCTTTTTGTATTCTCAATGTAAAAATGCGGCATTAAAAACAATTATTATGTTGTTTTAGCAGGGCACATGGTTGATCCTATGCTTGATCCTCTCTTAGCAGCCCCCCGTGAAGCAACATATGCCGCCGGTATTATTAGAGTTTAAAATGAGTTAGATACGTCCGAACCTGATTAATGTTGGTGGGCCTTGATATAATGGGCCCAATAAGAAGCATCAAGTTTAAAATGAGTTAGATACGTCGCCGTTTGCATTTTGCACCAACAAAATTTTGGATGGGTAGATGATAGACACGTGGATCTATCTGACAGTAATATTTACAGAATTCTCAGGGTTAAAATCGTCTAAATTTCTTCGTCATCTTCATACTCGTATTGTTATTCCAGTTTAGTATCTCTCTCTGTTTCCCAGCCTCTCTCTCTCCAGAACTTTCCCAATTCGATCTTTTTCCGGCGATATTCTTCCATTCCTACTCTCTCCGGAGCTTAGTTAAGTCATTCTTCATTAATGATACTATCTATCGCACAGTTTTCTCGTTTTTTTTGTTTCGTTTTGTTTCATGGCTTGTACCGGATTCCGTGAAAATTTGCCAGGGATCTTTGTATCGGCTTCGTTTATATATCTGAATCGATGATCTGTACATCCGATACAGTTTAGTTACAGCGTAATTGTATTTTTTTCTGCAAAATCGGAAAGCATTTGTGTGTTGTTGCTATAAATTTTTAGATCGATATGATTAGGGTTACAAGTCTCCATAAATTATGTCCAGTGTCTTCTTCGGCTTCGTTTTTTAACCACCGAGTTTTAGGTAAGTAGTTTTCATTCGGTTTTCTCGGTTTTTGTTTCTACTCATGGCTTGTATCGGATTCCGTGAAACTTTTTTTTTTCCGTGAAAGCATTTGTGTGTTGTTTTGCTTCTGTTCATGGCTGTTTGCTAGGTAATGCGTTGTGTATTCATCATTGAGAAATCTGCCTGACACAGCAAACATTTTGTGCAGACGAAACGACCAATACCCCAGTTGGTCCTATACATATAACCCGCGATTAGGAAAAGAATTGCGATAGCTAAATGATGATGTGCATCACAATGTCAGATCCAAGAAATGAAGGGACTCACTCGAATGACAATGTCAATACGCCGGAATCTAGCTACTCTGTTGCTTGGCCAAAATATTATTCTGAGGGCGGCGAAAGGTCTCAAGTCCAGTCTGGAAACATTATCCCAGAGTCTTCTGTTTCAGCAGATTCTTCTTCTTCAGGTAATCTGTTTTCACACTGTATGTTTCCTTTCGCCCTTTTACTTATTAACAACCCCATGTGTATGTTTATTCATTTTTCTTTTCTTCCACTGGGACTATCATTGAAGGGACAGAGGAATTTGGTATCAGTCACGAAGAACTAAAATGCCAAGCTGGATCACTTCCTGGCAGTCCAATCTCAAAATATGCCACAATCTCAGCCTGGCTCTAAAGAAGAGAAATCAGATCAATTCGTTGAAGCAAATGCATTAGTCAAGGACATAAATATGTCAGTTCCAAGGTTACAGTATTCAAAGGCCCATAAGTTCTTGAAGACTCAACCTGTTGGGCAGCTCAAGGATATCGGAGACACAAGTTTACCTGAAGGTATAGTTGAACCCGCAACTCCGTTATCTGAGGTCAAGCAAGAGCCATACAACCTTTCTCCTACTTATGAATGGACCAGATGCGATTTGAAATCTGATGATATTTGTTCAGAGGTGTGCAACTTTCTCAAGCTACAGTATCCTGATGCCAAACAATTGTTCAAGGAAACTTGTTCCAGGGAGTTTCTAAGGTGGGCATTGTGTCCACCAGGTTATCACCAGAGCTGGCATATTGGAGTATGTGTCAAGACTTCAAAGAAACTCGTTGCTTTCATCAGTGGCGTGCCAGAAAGAATTATGGTGCATGATGAGGTTGTAAAAATTACAAAGATAAATTTATTGTGTGTTCACAAAAAGCTCAGGAAACTGAGACTTGCTCCAGTCATGATCAAGGAGGTGACTAGAATGGTTCACTTGCAGAATATATGGCAAGCGGCTTATAACTTACCTGATAAACGTGATAAACCAGTCATCAGTATCTGCCATTGCCAATACTGGGTCAGAATGTTGAACCCGAAGAAGCTAACGGATGTTGGGTTTTCAAGTCTTCGTGACACAGTGAAAACAAGGATGACCATCAAACTTTACAAGTTACCAGATGCACCGATCACTCCTGGATTTAGGGAAATGGAACTACGTGATGTCCCTGCTGTTACAGGGTTGCTCAGGAACTACCTTAGGCAGTTTGGAGTTGCGACTGACTTTGTTGAAAACGATGCAAGCACTGGCTTCTCCCAAGAAAAGATGTCGTCCACAGTTACGTAGTAGAATGCCCTGAAACTCATGACGTCACTGACTTCTGTAGCTTCTACAGTGTCCCTTTAACTATCGACGATAACCTGAAATACAAGACACTGGAATGTGCTCTTTCTTACTACAATGTCGCGACACAGACGTCGTTGCCCCAGCTGATGAATGATGCGCTAATCGTCTCTAATCAAAAAGGCTTTGATGTGTTCTATGCGTTGGATGTGATGCACAATGAGAATTTCTTGGAAAAGTTGAAGTTTTATCGAGGAGATTCACAGATGCACTACCATCTCTACAATTACCGTTTGAGAAGTGCATTGACGACATCTTTTTTTGGGAGAAGCTAGTGCTTGACATCGTTTTCATCAAAGTCTGTCGCAACTCCAAACTGCCTAAGGTAGTGCCTGAGCAACCCTGTAAAAACAGGAATACCACGTAGTTCCATTTCCCTAAATCTAGGAGTGATCGGTACATCTGGTAATTTGTAAAGTTTGATGGTCATTCGTGTTTTTACTTTGTCACGAAGACATGAAAACCCAATATCCATTAGCCTCTTCGGGTTCAACATTCTGACCCAGTATTGAGAATGGCAGATACTGGTGACTGGTGTAGCACGTTTATCAGGTAAGCTATAAGCCGCTTGCCATATATTCTCCAGAAAATTTTGAATTTGTGTTTTCTCTTAGTCTTATCCGATTGTAGCTCATCTATTTTCCGGTGATATTCTTCCGCGCAGTTCAACCCGGAGCTTTTGGTAAATAATTCGTCACTGTTGATATTATCGCTCTATTTTTGTTTCGATTTATGGCTTTATATCGGATCCTTCATAGCCAATTTTTCCCGTTTCGTTTATATGCTAGAGATTTTGGGATCGTTATGACTAGGGTTATTAATGCTTCATAATCGGAAAGCGTTTATATGGTTTCTTATTCGTTTCTAGTTTTTGATTCATGGTTGTTTCTAGAGTGCGTTTTTACTTGCTAGCTTAATACGGTGTGTATACATGATTGAGCAATCAAACTTTTTGTGCAGACGAAACATCACAATGTCAGATCCGAAACCGAATCCTCTGGAGAACGCACTAGTTGCTGATGCCAAGAGCTCAAAAATTCAATTAGCCAAGGACGATACTTGAACCATAATTGGAATGTTACTAGAGACCCATAAGTTCTGGGATACTCAACATGTTGGGCAGTTTAAGGAAATCTGAGACACGAATTTGTCTGAAGGCCCAATTGAGCCCGCAACTTTGGTATCTGAGGTCCAGCAAGAGCCGTGCAAGCTTCTTGCTCAATTCGAATGGACCATATGCAATATGAACTCTGATGATATGTGTTTAGAGGTGTACAACTTTTTCAAGGAAAACTATCCTGATGACGGACATACTTTCAAGGTTTAATTACTCCAGGGAGTTTCTAAGGTGTCCACCTGGTTATTTCCAGAGCTGCCATATTGGAGTCAGTGTCAAGACCTCGAAGAAACTCGTTGCTTTCATCAGTGGCGTGCCAGCAAGAATCAGGGTGCGTGATGAGGTTGTTAAAATGGCCAAGATCAATCTCTTGTGTGTTCACAAAAAGCTCAGGTCTAAGGGACTTGCTCCAGTCATGATCAAGGAGGTGACTAGAAGGGTTCACTTGCAGAATATATGGCCGGCGGTTTATACCTCACGTAATATACTTTCTAGACCAGTCACCACCTGCCGATACTGGGCAGAATTTTAAACCCGAAGAAGCTAATCGATGTTGGGTTAACAGGGCTCAGTAGAAGAATGACAATGAGCATGACCATCAAACTTTTCAAGTTACCATATGCACCGATCACTCCTGGATTTAGGGAAATGGAACAACGTGATGTCTCGGTTGTTACAGAGTTGCTCAAGAACTACCTTTGCCAGTTTGGAGTTGCGACTTACTTTGATCAAAACGATGTCAAGCACTGGTTTCTCCCAAGGAAAAAACTCGTCTACAGTTACTTAGTAGTAAGCCCTGAAACTCATGACGTCACTGACTTCTGCAGCTTCTACAGAGTCCCTGTAACTATCCCCGGTAACCGGAATTACACAATAGTGGAATGTGCTTATTCTTACTACAATGTGGCGACAGTGACCTCGTTTCCCCAGCTGATGAATGATGTGCTAATCGTCTCTAAGTAAAAAGGTTTCGATGTATTCTACGCGTCGGATGTGATGTACAATGCGAGTTTCTTCAAAGAGTTGAGGTTTAATCCAGGAAATGAACAGTTTCACTACCATCTCTATAATTACCGTTTGAGAAGTGCATTGAAGCCATCAGAACTTGGTGGGCTTGCTCTCTAGTACTGTTAAAACTGTTACCGCTCCCGAATGTGAACAACCTATGATCATTAAACCAATGTGTAGCCTCCTCTTCCTAGGTATCATTTGCAAGTAATATAAACAAAAGAGGAGAGTTTAAAGCCGTTTATTTTTTTGGCGTGTCTACAAAGTCATAATAACGTTACCGTGTTTTTTTGTAGTTTTCCTCTGAACTATCAAACCACAAACAAAACTTGCCGAAGATTTTGTTTTGTTTTGGATCTTTAAGGTAGTGAAACTGATGCTTTTTATCAATAACATTATTGGCACATCAAAATATTGTAATGGTAAAAAGATGTAAAAAACCAAAATCCCAATATTTTAGAGAAAGTACAAAAGCAAATCTTGCAAGCAGTAGGAAACCGATATACTGTATTTGTTTCTTGATTTTCTCAAAGATCAGCAAAGACCGCGAATATGTTACCATTGATGTAATCGTTCTCCACCAAGCTTACCAAATAGTAGCTGTTCTTCACCTGCGTTTTCGATTAAAATGTTCATTAGTCATTATAAATAAACCACTGTCAAGAGCAATAACTAATCCGATCGGATCAAGAAAAATATATTAACTTACCTCCTCGAGCAAGTTTCTGGAAGGGTTGGCTTCCGGGTACAAGTTAGCCCAGCTTCTCGACCAAGTCTCAAATGCTTCATCCTTCCAGACTTTGAAGCTAGCGGGATCGACAATGGTCGGTTGAATGATTTCCTTAGCCGGGAAAACTCCCCAAGTAACAGCATTTACATCAGATTGGGCAGTGTTCGATACCCAGTTTTCTCCTTTGTTCACAGCCATGTAAGTAATCGATGGCAAAGCTGTGCATTTCTCCATCACTGCATCTAATTTCTCCTTTGAGCAGAAGAACTCTAGATAAGCTTTTTGGTATACATATCCAACAGGACCTCCCCATCCTGCAAATCATACACAAGCAGAAGTATCGATGAATCTGGGATCAAAACTCTGAAACACTATTTGCTATGAGAACAGAGATTTAAGTATCGGAACTGATTCCTCACCAACAGTTGGGGAATCAGATCTCTCGGCGTTGACTGATGGTTGGCTATTGATGGTCAAAAAGCCTTTGGAGTTGATTTTTACCAGTTGCTCGTTTATGATCTTTGTCTCTGGCTGGAGTCCATCTAATTCTGACCAGGGACTGCTTTTTAGGTTTCCAAGGCAGAGCTCCTTGAATTTCTGTTATGAGACAGTTGTTTGCAAGATTATTGTAAGCGTCTGCCTTTTTTTACAGGTGAAAGTGAGGGAACAGCTGTTTATGTGTGGTAGTGAAAGAAATGTTCTACCTCCTGAATATCTTCAACACTTTTCAGTGGGACAACCCATTCTTGTTGAAGCTTCTTGTCACGTGCTCGAGGACGTGAGAACTGACAACAAAAGCATTTAGTTCAGCAGAGAAGCTCACAAGAAGATGTTACATTCAACAATCTAGAGCAAATCAATAAGACCACTCGATGAAATCTTCGAAACCCATTTGCTATGAAATCCTGAAAGAGAGTTATGCAATTACAGATGATGTAGTACCTGATGATCTGAGAGTGCACCATATGAAGCACTGCGTGAGTCACCCCACCGGCCTTGTGGGAAGTCTTCCCAGCCCTTGGTTCTGGAAATGTAGCTCTTTGGACGGTTTGCCCTTCAAAAGATCAGAAGAAAGCCCAAGCCTTATACTTTCTGGGGATTCAGATCTGTGGCGAGGCATAATCAGAACAATAGAAACTAAGTGCGGTTACCAGAAAATGGGGCGAACATCTTCTTTAGTTCGGAAAACATTTGCAGGACGCCTCCATGGTAAAGAGCGAGAAACTTTGGACTCATCAATCATACCAAGGTTCTGCAACACCACCACGATAGTTAGGATACTCCAGTATCTATATTATACTTAAGAAGGTAGTAGAAAATGAGGACCAACCATCAATATTGCAAGAGCTGATTTCTCCATGTTCAATGTGTAGAGATGAAGAGACTTAATTCCATGAGCCAGAATCTTTTTACACATCTCTGTTCCAAGGTGAATACCATAGGCTTTCACAGCTTCTTCATTATCCTTGATAGGCTCCAAGGCAGCCATGACCTCAGCTGGTATCTATAATATGGATCGGAACATTAAAAATCTACATTAATATGTGACTATCACCATCACACAAAAGCATGCATATGTTAATCCTTCTTCGTGTTGAGAGTTTTCCTACAACAGGAACCACAGTACAAGCAATGCCCTTTGAAAATTTACTCAAACAAACACTTTCTCTGAAACTATGAAACCTTAGATACACTTATTTAAATCAACATGTCTTAAGCTTGCAAACAAACACCTTTATGAAATCGTGTTTATTCTAAGAGATCAAAATTTTTACCTTAGTCTTACAGAAACCAGTCATACGCAAGAACCCTTTGTAGTTATTAATTGGCATAATTCCAGGAACAATGGGACAATTTATCCCAATTTGCCGACAATCATTCACAAATTTGAGGAATACATCAGTATCATAGAAAAGCTGAGTAACAATCAGATCTGCTCCAGCATCAACCTGTTCCAAGAAGAAACCCAAAATTCAAACACACGATAGAACAAGAACTGATGAAACATTAAACAAACAAACAAACAAACAAACAAACCTTTTTTTTGAGATACTCAAGATCACTCTGATAAGCTTCATTCGAAGCAAGACCATTCTCACCAATAACATCAGGATGAGCCTCTGAAAATTTCCAAACACAAAAAAAAAATCCAATTTTTAGCAACAATTACACCAACGAAGAAGAGAAAAAGAAATCGAATTCGTTAAGAGACAATACCAGGATAACCAGCGACAGTGATACCAAAGTAGTCACCATACTTGGTCCGAATATGATTAACCAGATCCAAAGCACAACCGAAACCACCTTCAACCTGAACAAATTTATCCTGACCATGAGGTGGATCACCTCTAAGAGCAAGCACATTCTGAATCCCATTAGATCTAATCGTCTCAAGGGCATGATCAATCTTCTCAACAGGCATGTTAGTACATGTAAGATGCATCATACTCTCAACGCAAACAACGTTTTGCATCCTCGAAGCGATGTCGAGCGTTAGATCTGCGGTGGATCCACCAGCTCCCCAAGTGATATCGCAAAACGTTGGACCATAAGCGACCATTCGATCCATTCGCTCAAAGAGATTGTCGACTCCATCTTCTGTCTTTGGTGGGAAGAATTCGAAGGAAAACGCTGTTTTGCCTTCGTCGGCTAGTGATTGGATCTTGTCTATCACCTTCATCTTCCGATAGAGATTTCGAAATGGAGCAGTGTGTAAGAGAGAAGACGAGTTGTTTCGGGTTCTTCTACTCACTGCTTTATACTAATCTCTAGAGATCATCCCAAGAAGTTTGGTGGTTTTTTAGACTTTACCTTACCCGTCCACTTCCTTAAATTAATTACTTTTAATCCAAATTTTATTATTTCGATCACTAATGTTTTATATTGAAAAGGTAATAAGTTGGTGTTCACATTTTATTGTATAGTTGAATTTAATATTATTAGTATTGATTTTATGTACATGTGTTACATAATTACATTTTTTATAAAAGTTCTTCTCTTTGTTTTGTTTACAACTTGAAATGAAATGTGATTAGTAAAAAGATTTACCAACCACAATTAGATATGTCGCTATCGTTCCCCAACCCCTGCAGCGTATGTATGCTTTTTTTAGTTGGTGAACCAGAACCAGACACCCGCATCACCCACCTACCACCAAAAAAATCAATGATCAATCACTTGTTTCATGCAAATATAAAGAAAAAAAAATCCCGTTTTGCACTTAACAGTGTACCTTTAAACTTTGCAAAATTTAAAAATATTCCACTTAAATTGTTTATTAATTTTATATTTTATGTAAACGCAAACTCATTTTGCATTTGAGATAATTGCATTCTAAGTCGCGAAAACAAAACTGGTCAGATTTTGCGAGCACTGGCTTCTGTCGGCGATACCGACACAGATGCAAGAACAAAGCTTATTGTCAGCACGTGCAAACAGAACATATTGGTCTTTGGGTACAACAAATTCTAAAAACTAAACCGGATTTGAGATTACCGATTATTATAAAACCAAGGAACGAGATATTTTTCATACAACAACGGTAAAGTCAAGTATACACCACAACGTCCACAAAGTTCTTGCAAGACATCATCATTTTTTAGATGCTCATGATAAAAAGTAATGAGAAGAAATTACAAATGTGGTTACAAGTAGATATATCATATATCTTACAAACATTGTAATATGGAACTACACTGATCAAGTTAGATGCAACAACAATGTCACTGCGACGATCCTGAAAGGCCGATTTTTTTGTTACTTCAGTTAAACAACCAAGATAGATTATTTTGATTTCTCGACTCTGCAGAAACATGGCAGCAAGGGTTATTTAATATTCTATGCTTCTGGTGGTTCTAATATTTCATTAATAGAGTGAAATCAGACAGAGTATAAATCACCTCAAAACGATATTAGACAGTTACAATATCCCACTCTTCCCTTGACATGTCGATAAACTCGGTAACACCATCCTCGAACATCACCTGGAGTAAGTTAAAAGATGTTAACAGAGGTCTAAATTGAGAATTATTTTGCCAATTTCGAAGGTAAACAAGAATTGGCTAATTGTAAATTTGTAATACCGAGTGCTTTCTTGAATACTCATCAAAATGTCTAACGAGGCCAAAACACCTGAAAATCTCAATAAATAACACATTGAAGAAGAGTAGAATAAGTCATAAAACTAATCCAAGAGTCCAAAAGTAAAAAAATACCTATCACTTGTGGGGCGAGATAACCTGATCATTGCACCAATGCAATTACGAGAACATATTTGCCCTTGACTAAGATTGTTCCATGATTTTCCTGGAGAAACGTGGTCCAAAATTGTTTTTCTTACAACCAAAAGGCAATGAGCTCCACTCGCAGATACAGCAGGAAAAAAATCATACTTACCTGCATGTATATGTCCATTTTGATGCACCTAACCAAAAATGGGGAAAAAGTAAGTCTCTAGACCTCATAACACACATAATCTCACAGACTCTGCAATGGCAAAGACAAGATCTATATTCGAATCTTCTTATCAGATAAAATTTCAACATACCTTGGGCAGTGTCTGGCCCACTTCACATGCTACTAGATTCAAAGCTTCATCCGAGGCTAACTTAAGTTTGCTCGGTTTTACCCCAAGCTTCCTTCTGCAACCTACGGCTCCACAATGGCAGTCTTGATCTGCACCAAACTGAACAAACCTGCTCTATTTCTTAGTGTCACAACTCAACAGATAAGAGAAAGCATAAGCTATGAAACATGGGGATGAACATAGGTCAAACATATTACTAAGCAAACTGGAGTAGGAGGAAATTATCTTACTGATAATCATAGGTCAAATGCTCTCCCTTTTTTATGCCACGGGTGGCAAAAATGCCGATTCTTGTCTCGCCATCAATGATCCTAATTGCAACCAAAAGATAACCAAATGATGACTTTGCTCTCAACTATTCTAAACTAGAAAACAAGCACTAAGGATTGACAAGTAACAACAAACCATTTCTGCATCTGCGTATTAGGGTTGCAACTATGATTGATATATCTGGATTTATTTCCCTTGTGAGTAGCATCAATCACCATGTCTCTGTTTATCTCACATAAATAAAAGTTTGTCTCGCCACGGTGTTTCATCTTCCAAAGCCTTTCTTCACAAGTCTTATCATCTATAACTACATTGACCATAGATTTCGAAACAAACAAACAAGTTTAACAACACCCGAAATATATTCAACAGCGAGACAAAACATCAAATAGTCAAATTACCTTCTCCAACATATTCAATGATAAACTCTCCTGGTTTGATTTCTTCTTCTGCAACAATCCCTGATCCGCATTTTTCTGTCTACATGACACAACTAATATAACAAACCAACAACAACAAAAACCCACTAAATCCAACCAAAACCATTCATACATTACCTGAATTAACTTCATCTTCTTGACATGCCGTTGTTGGAACGGCTTATTGTTACACTCACTCCCACACTTGCAACTTGAGGAACAGCTTGAGAATAGCATCCTAACACAAAGATAGACTCTTTCCAGTTCAACAAGCAGATAATTGAGGTTTTATTCCAAAATCCATGAAATGCTCAATCGATAGATCAAGAAACGTAAAACTAAAAACAGAGGCATACCCACAATGGCAATTACTACCACACACAGTTGAAGAAGAACCAGGGGACGAGGAGGAGCAAGAACAAAATATCCCATCATCCTCAGTCTTCCTTTTGATTTTCTTCGTCAAGTATATATCTTAAACTAACTAAGACTAAAACAAATCAGATGAAGAATCTACAACAACAACAACAACCAAAAAAAAAAAGGATACTGCGCCTGATGAAGATATAAGGAGTAGGTTTGCCTTTGTTCAACCAATCTGGCAACTCAAATTCTTCAGATTCTCCAATCTGATTCAATAGCTTGTTGAACACTTGCCCTAAGTGATTCCTGTCGGAAATCTGGAAAAAAAAAATATCTTGAAATTTTCAGACTTATGAAATTAAATTTAACGAAGTAGAGATGTTTTTGGAACAGACCTTTTTGGTGGCGGGCATGGTCACCGAATCGATTGGAGGAAAAGACCAGTAAGAAGCTCTAAAAATCAGAGAAAATAAGCAAGATTTGAACTTCGACCTATAAAGAAGACACCAAGTTTGATGAAGTTAGGCGAAAGATGGCTAGAACTAGTACGTCTCCCTGTTGTTGTTTCTGAACTAGGATTTTCGAAACCCTAATTACGTTAAGTATTGTTGTTGAAGAAGAAGAAGAAGAAGAAGAAGAAGTAACAATGGCGGATCTGAGACAGTAAGAAAACGGAGATTGAAGAAAGAGCGGCAGTTGCTTTTTTTTTTTCAATATCTTTTCTCTTTGATAATTACACCTCAAAAGTGACGTTTAAGGATAAAATCGTAAGTTTGCAACTCGAGATGATTGATGGGCTTTTTGTATCTGATCCAAAATTATGAAGTAGCCCAAATTAACTCAGCTTAACGAGAGCCCAAACAAATATTAAAAAAAAGTAGTAATATTGTTGCTTTATGTCGTATATGTCATCGCGTAGTCGTAATCACATTTATGTCTACCAGCACCTAGTAAAAATGATATTGTGTTACCAAAGAATTAGGAACTTGAAGAAAAATAAAATACTAATCAATGTTAATATGATATGTGACATTATGCAGCAAAACTATATACTATAAACAAAATTCCAGGATATTCGAACGGGTTATCCAAAACAAACAGTAAACAAGTAATCATATATATATTCATAACCCTGATTATGTGAAATTTAATTATTTAAATTAAATTATAGATTAACATTAGTTGGAAGCGAAAGCTATCAACAATCGAAGGATTTGAAGAAGGGAGAGAGAGAGAGAATCGCCATTGATACTTAAGGTATCTTCGACGGGACGTTGAAGCGAGCAAGATACAACACGAAATCCTTCTTCTTTCTTCTTCCCCTTGCGTTTTCCATCTCCGTCGTCTGCTAAACCATCTGATCGATCTCTCAGGTGATTCTTCTGTTTAACTTTTCTCTCTGCTAGAAATTCGGAGTTGTGAGAATCCCTGGGCTACAAGATTGGATGATGAAATTGTGTTAACGAGCTCGATTTCTTGCTACATACGAGGAAGGAGTTGTTAAGTTTGACTGATTGTGTTGATTTCTTGATCATTTTCGATTACTGTAAAATTGTAGATACTTGAGCTGAAAGGTCGTCAAGGTCTTAAAATCTTTGCTTTGCTTTTGTAGTTTTGCTGATAATCTCTTCGATTAGGAGAATATATGCATGTGGAATCCGAGTGCTTTTTTATGCCTTTATCTTCAAAATTTGTGATTTCTTTGTCTCTGTATTGACTCCCTAAGCCCTCTTATTATACTATGTTGTGCTCAATTTTGCTGTATAATGTTTAGAGAGGAGAAGAAGCTAGGGATGGGGTTTATGGTCTCATCAAAACCTGCTGAGTTTTTGTTGGTTTGTTATTATATTTCGTTAAAGCTTATACACGAGGGCTGTTGTGTTTACATGATGTGTAGCTCTAGGTTTTTACAGTGTGGTGTTCAAGCTGAACTTGTGTGGTGACTTTCGCTAAACCATAGCTATGGTTGACCCTTTTGTAATTGAGAGTTGTTTGATTAAACTTCTCTGAACCTTAAAGTCCACACACACCCAATGTTTTTCTAGTGTTTGCGGTTAATTGTAGAAGTTTTTTGGTCAATCTTGGTTCGATGTTAATTCGGTGTCTGTTATGCTTATTATTGCAGATAAGGTTCTCAGGGTTTAGGTTGCTTCTATCAGACGGACACATTGCAATTGGTGCTTCATGTCTAGGTAATGAAGGCTTTATGTGATAGATTTGTTCCTCAACAATGTTCTTCTTCAAGCAAGAGTGATACGCATGATAAGTCCCCTCTAGTTTCAGATTCAGGACCTAGTGATATTAAGTGCAAGTTTACCTTATGGTCAAACGTCTTTACGCCTTCTTCCTCAGTTTCTCAACCGTATAGGGATTCTTCAACTTCTGGGCATAAGCAAGTTTGCACTACTCGCAATGGTTGGACAGCTTTTGTAAAAAGAGCCTTTATGGCTAGTGGTGCAATCAGAAGATTCCATGATCGTGTTTTAGGGCCAAACAGGACTGGTCTTCCGAGCACAACAAGTGACGTATGGCTCTTGGGTGTCTGTTATAAAATATCTGAGGATGAAGAAGCCTCAGTAGAAACTGATGCTGGCAGTATATTGGCTGCATTTCAACAAGATTTTTCATCCAAAATACTGATGACTTATCGTAAAGGTTTGTAAACTCAACTACAAATTCAAGCCAAAATAAAGTTTTTGCATAATATTCACCATTTGTTTCACAGGTTTTGAACCCTTTAGAGACACAACATATACCAGTGATGTGAACTGGGGTTGCATGATTCGGAGCAGCCAGATGCTTTTTGCTCAGGTGTGAGGAAGAGTATTTCTTTTGGCATGAAACTTTGAAGTTTAGAACATATTTTGACAAGCCAAATATTTGCAGGCGTTGCTTTTCCATAGGCTGGGGAGGTCTTGGACCAAGAAATCTGAGGTAAGCTCAATGTAGCATCTAGTCTATGATAAAATAGCTGAATATGCAACACTAGGAACAGAAACCTGGTTGATCAAATTGATTTCAGTCGGAAACCTCATGCTTGTTTGATTTAAAAATGCAGCAGCCTGAACAGGAATACTTAGAGACCTTGGAAACTTTTGGTGATTCCGAGGCTTCAGCTTTCTCCCTCCACAATCTTATAATAGCTGGAGAGTCCTATGGTCTCGCTGCTGGGTCATGGGTAGGACCATATGCCATTTGTCGATCGTGGGAATCATTAGCGTGCAAGAAGAGAAAACAAACTGATTCTAAAACCCAGACGCTTCCTATGGCTGTCCATATCGTTTCTGGCAGCGAAGATGGAGAGAGAGGTGGGGCTCCAATTCTCTGTATAGAAGATGCCACCAAATCTTGTCTAGAATTCTCAAAAGGACAGTCTGAGTGGACACCGATTCTCCTTTTGGTCCCACTGGTTCTCGGGCTTGACAGAGTGAATCCCAGGTTTGCAATTGTGAAGTTGATTGCATTCTTTATAGTTTGTGCTTGCTATTTGTATTTGGCCTCTGTGACACATTGCTAAAATCTGCTGACAGGTACATTCCATCTCTCATAGCCACATTCACTTTCCCTCAGAGCGTGGGCATTTTGGGTGGCAAACCAGGTGCCTCAACTTACATAGTTGGTGTTCAAGAAGACAAAGGTTTCTACCTTGATCCGCATGAAGTTCAACAGGTTTCATTTCGTGTCTTTGAAATTTTAGGGTCCATAAATCAAAGATTTGGTCTGGCATTTAGGTGGTCCATAGTACCTAAGTCGGATTAGTTGCTTTCACTGATTGAGACTTATCGTTTGATGATTGGTTTAGGTGGTCACAGTCAACAAGGAAACACCAGATGTTGACACATCCTCCTATCATTGCAAGTGAGTCTCATCTAATCGACATATCACATTTGATTTTTGCCTGGTTCAGTTTTATCTTGTTTCTTAATTTTATCTTGAATCTGCATCAGTGTTCTTCGTTATGTTCCTTTGGAATCACTCGACCCATCTCTAGCTCTCGGATTCTATTGCCGCGACAAAGGTATTGGACTACCACATTCTCTAAACCCCAAAGTTTTAAAATCAGTAGTAGTATCCTAACTTGATAGAAAATTTACCTAATCTTCAACAGCTGATTTCAACGATTTCTGTCTCCAAGCATCGAAACTAGCCGAGGAATCAAACGGTGCTCCATTGTTCACCGTAACTCAAACCCACAGTGCGATAAACCAAAACAACTATGGGTTTTCAGAGAACAACATCGAGGACGAACGTGAAGATGACTGGCAAATGCTCTGATCATCATCATCAAATATTTTTAACAAATCTCAAGCGGACAAATTCTTTTTCCTTTTGTAAACTAGTTCTTCGTTTTTTCCAAGTGTTGGTGTAAATTACATCAGAATCGAAACACAATGTTGTACTATAAAATCTTTGGGGATTTTCAAACATAGATTGAAGCATGTGAAAATGGAAGAGTAGAGAAAGCTAAAGGTATTTGAACATCACTCCATTTTCCTATCTTCTTCCCCATCGTCATCTTCATCATCGCTCCTCCTTTACCTTCGCTCTCTCTTCTACCACCAATCATTACCACCGCTTCACCCCCTAATCTTCCGGCGAAAACTGAACTTCCCGTCGTCATCGGAAGCTGTATAGTTTCAAGATCCAGTTTCCAACTTCTAGAATCGTCTTTAGTATCCCATTGTAACTCAGTGTCAGTGAAGCACCATAACCTAGAGGGGCTGCTAAGGTCTCCAGCGGTGCGACCTCTCGGGCTAGTATCTGGAAATCGCCAGATGTTTTCGATTCTGGACCATGAATTTGAAGCTGGATCGTAAATTTCTCCGTCGGATCGGAATCTTCCTTGAGATTCCGTTCCGTAACCGCTCAATACACAAAACCTTAGATCCGTACCAATGGCGAATCCTTGACATTCGTCTCTTCCTTCCGTCATCGGAGTAATCGTCGACCACTCGTCTTTCTCAACGTCATACACCTCCGCCGAGCGTAAAGCGTTTTTCTGATCGTCGTGACCTCCAGCGACGTATACCTTCGTCGAACCGACGGAAGCGCAGGCGAAGAACGATCGCGATTCCTTCATCGGCGCCCCTCGTCGCCACTTCCTTCCGGCGATTTCCAGAACGTATACGTCTCTCGTCGGCTGTAACGTCTCTGGATCCCAACCGCCGATGAGCAAAATCTTCCCGGCGTCCTGAAGCACGACGCACTCGCAGAAAAGCGGGATCTGCTTCTCCTCTGGAAACGCGACGCGGTGCCACGTGGACGTCGCTGCGTTGTAAACGCTCAACCCAAACCGCGGCGTGCAGAAAACGCGCGGCTGCGACTCATCCTCTGATTTTTTCTCGTCAGCCATGAATGTCTCCCCAACCGCTTTAGACGCTGGAATTGGCGGCGTAAGCGGTTGAACAAGGCAGAGAAGAAGTTCTGCTTTGCCGCATCTCCGCCGTTCTTGGATGAAGGAAGAGTCGGAGAGTAAAGTTCGCCAAGAACGGCAAACGGATCTCATGGCGGATTGAAATTGGTACGGGACTCTGACCAAACACTCCATAGCTAATTCGGACGGTAAACCGGGAATCAAATCGTAACATTTCTGGAAACCGTAACATTCTGTGATTTCATCTGCTCTCTTTTTCGTCACTTCCATAATCATCACACTATTATTAAACTTGAAAAAAAACACAAAAAAACTGATTGAGATTTACTTTGAGTGAGTGTGAAGGTAACGCTAGGTGGCAGAGACTTTATATAGGGAAAGAGGAGGAGGAAGAGCTTTTGTGGTTAGAATTATGCGACGGTTCGTTTAAATTTTTACTCATTTAGCAGCTTCATAATAATGTATAATCAAGATTCGTGTATGTCGCAAAACGCAAACGTACCTCGCGTTATGGCGAATCACGTAATCGCAAGAAAATAAAGTAAAAATGAATGATAGAATCACGTGTTTAATCACTGCTCCTATTGTTTTAATTCTTTTTCTACTACTGTAATTTAATTTCTTATTCAATGTCATATATCTTACACCTACAGTTCAAAAACGTATCTATACTTTATTTATGTCTTAATCAGCTTCTGACGTGTAATAACTCGGTTCTTTTTACCCAACAGATTTGGTTTTTTTTTTATGAGATTTCCTTTATAAGAGACTAAACTTTGAAATGGAATTTAAAACCTCTGGTTTAGTTCCTGGAGAAGACGGTGTGCTTTTGTTAAAACAAACTTTTCAGAAAAGCCAGCGAGCTTCTAGAAGCTTTATAAGGACAAAAGAACAACTATTAGTGGACCAACTCGTATACTCCACACAAATTTATATACCAAAAAATTCAAGAATATCGCTACTCTCTAATCACAGTGTTACAGTTCTGTCTCTAAATCTGTGATATCGCAATTTAATCTGCGACATCACACATACTAAAATATTAAATAGAAATTACGATTTCATAAGTTGTTCTTTGTTGCATATTTACCAATTTGTTTTATTTTGGCGGTGGATGTTCGGTGCGTTGATAGATCGCATCAACGTAATAGCTTGGTCAAGTTCAATAAAAGAAAACAATCTCTGTTGTAATTTGTAAGAGATAATAGTTGAAGTTAGGTAACTATTTTTTTGTTAAGTGAAGTTAGGTAAGTTTATTGTATAATATTGATTCATCAGATAGTACCGTGACCGCACTATTTGTTTTACGCTTTTACCAAACTAAACTATAAAAAGTACTTCGAAGTAGTAATCTTTTCATTAGTTTATCAATTAGATTACTATTCCCTTTTCAGTGTCACCAAGGTCCCAAACAATCCAATTCGGTTGACGCGATTATCTTTTAAACTACTAGTCCTTTCTAACCGAATCTATATAACCTCTTGATGAAGTTCATGAAGACCAGTCAGTTTCTTACCCTTATTATCCCTTTTTTTTTTCAAAACATAAGAAGAAAATAAGCAAGCTTCTAGAAGCTTTACAAAGACAAATAATAGTATGATACTGTAATAAGGAATGAGTCGTACTCACCGACGCAACCGTCAACTGATATATAAACATATCTAGGTAAGTGTTAATTAAACTATTTAAACAAACAAAAAAATGTTAATTAATTTGGAATTACAAAATAGATATAATGGACATATTCATTTCAAATTGGCATTGTGCACGCACTATCAAACAAATTCTTTCACGAATAGTCATTTTTCCCTTGCCCAAATGTTGTGCTTAATTGCTAAAAGTTTATATATATCATGTGTGTTTTAATTTGTAATACGTATTAGTTTACGTAGAACGTTTGTGAGGGCAGTTAGCTAGTTACATATGAATGAAATGTTTATTTGACTGATTAGAAGGCTTCTACTTTATAGCCTTCTAGAAGTCATCATGGATACATTGGCCTTATCCTTGGGTCTTACTCTTTAGATTATTCCGAAA
The DNA here is from genome assembly GCA_900406565.1 of Turritis glabra. Classification (NCBI taxonomy): domain Eukaryota; kingdom Viridiplantae; phylum Streptophyta; class Magnoliopsida; order Brassicales; family Brassicaceae; genus Turritis; species Turritis glabra. The sequence continues at coordinate 1,011,095 of OVBN01000025.1, forward strand.
ATATTAATACGCTGACACGTAGATTATGCGGTGCGCCGACGCAAAGGTATGTCTCGCGGACTTACAGCCTCACACAAGTCATCTCGTCTCCACCGGATAATTATGCTTTCTGTTCATTCATCTTTATGTTTGGTTTATTTATAAATCTACACTTACTATATATACAGAGGTGTAAACGTGTATAGAGTTTCATATAGATAAAATTAATCTCGAGATGTATGTAAAAGCATGACAAATTTCGATGGATGATATAATCACTACAAAACTTTTGTTGTGTAAAAGTGTTTAATTGTATTCATTTTGTACAACGCAAACAATATTTTGTATCTACAGTCTCAGGATTATACTGCCAACTTACAAAGCGGTGGGAGTTCGAACCTCACTCTCATGGATTTAGACATTTAGACTTTAATCACTCATGGATCATTTTTATTAATTGATCTGAGATGAATTTGCTCACAAATTATGACGGGAATTTTTATTATTTTTTTTTTGACCACCAAAGATCCATTTATACGTACGCTACACATACATGCGCGCTCACACATATAATACAAAGAGACTAAGGGCATGTTCTTTTCTCAACCGCAACGATGGAAGCGAGCGACTGAAAAAAACACTGAATTTCTGTAATTAGTGTCGCTAAATTTAAACCCAGCGACATATTAAAAAATACGACGACATTAATTTTGAAAAACGTGGTGTCACCGATGAACGCTGGTTTTTCCAGCGATTTCATCCTCCATCGTTTTTGTCTTTTATAAAACTAAATTTATCGCTGGTATTCTCTGCAACTTGAATTATGGATCTATTCTTTTAACTAAAGCTTGTATTTTTCTTGTCGCTGTCGCTAGTTGAGCGACTAAGAAAAGAACACGCCCTAATACTAATAAAAATCTTACTAAGAAAAAAAAAGTTGTACAGTACTATGCATGCATGCGAATCATAATTAGCTAGATATTTTTCTATGTTTTCTTTTATATGAATATGTTTTGTTTCAACAATCAATGTCATTCATGATTAGATTGTGTAGTCCGATCTCTAATGTACAGTTCGTCCCATAATATTAGTTGGATCCAAGAAAAATACAATTTTACTGTATAGATGATATTATGGAAGTTTTTTTCGTTTGTATTTTCGGGATATATTACCAGCCAGTTCAAAATAATCATAAGTTGGTGTTGGGACGTGATTAAATTGTGTACTAGCTGGTCCGCTAAGAAAACGATGATTTTCGAAGTCACATATTCGAATACCAATACCGGAGATGATACTAATTAATATGTTTTGGTTTTTTATCTCGAAAAGATTATGGACCTAATTTGTCTAGAACAATTTCTTTTTATCGTATACTGTGATAATATAAACATTTAAAAGTTAAAATACAAGTCTGGGAACAGCGATCAAATGGTAGAAAAATGTTGCATCATGTTTTGGCATCCCAGATTCAAGCAAGGTTTTGTTATAAGTTGGTTTAATTTGATAGATTTTCGTCATAAGTCAGTCTAAACTGATAAATAAACATGTTTAATTTTGGATGTTAGCGATATGAACATAGCCAAAAATTAAAACATGATAGTAGTGGATGAATACGGAAAAAGTAAAATAATAATGAGGTCGGACAATAATAGGGGCCGGTCCATTTCCCTCTATCGCATTTTCCCCACATTGTCTTTTCTTGTTTTGTCAACTGTCCTTTCTCTTATTACTCTCTACTTGTGTATTTTCTCTCTATCAGGTTTTGTATCTTTATCCATCACGAATTATTGTCGTGTGAACGAAAAATAATTGTTAGTAACGTAGATTTTCTAGAATAGTAGATTGTTTTGTTTCGCATATATATAGACTGGTACCCTAATAACCCTAAAAGTTAACAAGGGAGATAGCTTTCGAAACTTTTTTTCTCGACAAGAAAAAGCAACTAATGTCATTAAATTTGTTTTACTTTCCTTAAATGGATGATGGATGTACTGTTAACGGATTCTATTAATGCAAGACGAATTAAAAATCATCACGAAACTGAAGAGGTTGTTTTTTTTCAACGAAGGTTGATTGATTTAAGACTACGATGAAGTGGATTGATTTCTAATTATTCTGAAAATGAAACTAGAAATATAATAATAAATCAAAAGAAGAAAAATAGGGATAAGGATTCTAGAAGAGCATAGATAGTTTTCCCTTTTGGGGGAGTTGTCATCTTTATGGGGTGGAGACGAGTGGGCCGAAACTGGCAAGCACTTATCGTCTAGACCTCTTGCTTTTGTCTTCTTTACGGTTTACTAAAGCTTTTCTCTTTCTTTTCTTCTAGAAGACCATATCATATACTAAATACAAAAAACGAGTAGGCAATTAGATGTATAATCCTATAATTTATTTCACATTAGCTTATTTCTTCCATGAAGATTATAATGGAGCTAATGCAGTAAAATAGGCAATTTCTTCTATCCTTTATTCGATTCCGGTTCAAAATCACATTCTAGCTTGATTCTGCTCGACCAGAATTACTGAATTCTTAACCAACCGGTCCGAAACGAATTTCTCATGGGTTATTGGACTATGACCGAAAGGTAAACTGAAAGCCAAAAAGATTTCAAGAACAATTTGCTGAGATGAACACAAAGTAGAAATCCCACAAATGGCAAACGAAAATGAATAATCAAAAGCCTATCTCGGAAAAAGATCACAAGTCTCTGATCACTGGAACAAAACAAAAACTCAGATCCCAAAATCTATGGAATGGGTAAAGATAAAGAAGGAAGCTTTCACTAATTCATTCTTCTGACAAGCTCGTTGATGAAATTCTCTCGATTTCCAGCATCACCACCTTCGACGTAGTGGTTTCTCTTCTTCTTAAGGCCACCGAGTGGTGCCTTCAATTGGAATGGCCAGAGGAAGTTGTTAGCTTCCTTGAAGTGAGGTCCAACGGTCATGATCTCATGGATCAGATCCTCCACGCAGATGATCCCATGCTTTCCTAGAGCTTGATCCACAATCGAGTTGTCAGTAAGTGCTATCCTCTGGTGGTTCAGCTTTCCATATCCCCTTTTGTAAATCAGTTCCTTAACACTCTTCAAGTTTGGGTATCTGCACCAGAGATATCATCCAGTTAGAGCAGCATAATTCTCATGGTTGCCATATATATATATATAGAGAGAGAGAGAAAGAGTCAGATTACATACCCGTAAGTCACGTAAGGTTCAACTCGGCGCAACATGTTTACTGTTGCCTTGTTCACCTTAAGAAACACACCATTGAAGATCTGCACAAGTATAACACAAGTAAACTTCCTGATAACGAAATAGTCTTTCTAGTCTCTTCTAAAGAGATGATCATCCGGAAACTAACTATCACATACTAGTTAAACATATGACAGATAAATCTATCGATAACATGTTCCCCTGCAATACTACTAAAATGTCTAGGACTAGATAAACATAGCAATCTGCAAGACCTACCTGTCTCAAACGCAGGAGCTGCAAAATTTTCTTGGTTTTTGGGTCGATAGCATTGATACTGCAAAAGACAAACAACCATGTAAATGAAACAACAATAACTATTTGCAACGACTTATTTAGCACGAACATTATAATAATAAACACATACCCACGGATACGAATGATAAAGAGCAATTTGGCCTCAGGGTCGACATAGAACCCTCCTTTCAACTTAGCCTCCCTCTTCAATCGGATCAACTCATTATCCTAAAAAAAAAGAAAAAGCAAGAATATAACATTAGAACAACCATCAACAGAACAGTGTTCTTAATTATTTCAAAACCAACAAAAGTATGTCTCTTTACCTTCTCCGCGTACTCTTTGGCATACTGCTCAGCTCTCTTGAAGATAAGCTTGCGGGTCTCAACACTCTTCTTCTTAGCAGCTACAGCTTCATCTTTCTTGGCCAATGCCCATTCCTCTTGCCTCTTGATCTTTTTTAGCACAGACTCTGGAACCACTACCTTGGATTCAGCCATTTCTCCTACAAAACAAATCAAAAATACTAATCAAAACAATAAATAAAAAAGACACCTTTGAGCAATACAATAATCAAAGGGTAGCAAGGCAGGAACATCTATGACAATGATTGAAAACCAACGGAAGAGAAGATCATGCAACTCAACGATATCATAAGTAGGTTAGATTTTATCGACTAATCAAAGTGAATTTTCTACAATAGAACTGGAACAATTGGGTTTATCGACCTCACAAACATCAGAACAAACAAATGTATAATGAATCAAACAACACTTACAACTAGAAGCGAAACTAAACGAGGAAGATCAAAGAAAGAAGCTTACTTGAGATGAAGAAGATGTCTGAGAGAGAAAGAGAGAGATAGTGTGCGGCGCAGACCGAGGACAATACAACCAAAGTCGAAAATGGGTTTAGGGTTTAATCCGTAACCCTAGTTTCTTTTTTTAAGTGGGCCGATTTATCTGACCTCACGTGGCCCAATTTATCTATTACATCGGCCTGAATGATTTATAATTATTATTGTTTTATAAAATAGCCCAAAAGGATTTCGTTGACTTGTATTTTTTCGTTGACTTGGTGCAAAGTTAGTTTTAACTCAAAGTTTATAAGTGGGCCGGCTGTGTCAAATTGTCCAAAATCCAAATTATGTTTCTATCGATTGACCGATCAATTGGGTCATCAGACAATTTATTAAATTAGCGTTTCGATCTTCTACTACTTTAATAATTTAGTTGTCCTTATAAAATGGGGGTTAGACCTCAGTTAACTCTTGCGTCTCTGTAACATTGATATTTATCATAACGTCTATATGCAATATTCATCTCTGTGATATTAACTGTTTATAAATATGTATACTTAACTAGAGAAATTCAAACATAGTGGACATACACTCACTAGACACCACATATACAATGTATTATATTATGTGTATGATTACAACCTACACTTTATCAACAACAACAAAAACATAAAAATGAATATAACCTACCGAATGTGAACCTTTTTTTAATATAAAAACATGTTCTAAGGAATAAGATCGTCGATTTGAAAATCGAAATATATAACTTGGTCAACGTAGCTAATTAACTCATCATATAATGCACTACATAATGGATCAAGAAAATCAAGAAGCACCGGAGCTAAAATGGCGGGAGGAGGAACGACCTTAGAGTATACGCCAACATGGGTGGTTGCTCTCATCTGCTCCGTCATCGTCTCCATCTCTTTCGCCGTCGAGCGTCTCCTCCATCGTGCCGGAAAGGTTATATATATAGTATATACACACATCTATCTGTGTTTATTTATATGTTGTCGACTAATTAAATGACTATGTATACATATGGAATACAGCACTTTCAGAAGAACGATCAGAAGCAGCTTTTCGGGGCATTACAAAAGATCAAAGAAGGTGACATCATGTTTTAGCCGAACATTTGTATAATTTCCCCTAGATTAGCTCATCTGTTTTGAAAAGTGAAACCTCAACCCCCGTTTTATTAAATCATCATCGGTAATACAGTTTTTGATAATGTGATATTGTTTGATCATCGTTCTAACAAGATTCTTAAAAAAATCGTGAATTGGCAACAGAACTTATGTTACTAGGGTTCATATCGTTGCTACTATCAGTAAGCCAGTCTAAAATAGCCAAGATTTGCATACCAAAGGACTTAAGTGAAAAGTTTCTCCCTTGTAATAAACCAAAGGATGATAAGCCCCTCAAAGACACCTCTCATTTCCAGTTCAGCTTCACCGGCCGTCATCTCCTCGCAGGCGATTCCGCCGCCGGCGACTACTGCTCCCAAAAGGTGTTTACGTTTTTAGATTCTATTTTTGGTCAGACCCAAAAATTTCTCTCTTTTTGTAGTTTTCTTTGTCTTACACGTTTTCAGCATTTGTTACATTCTCAAAGATATATGACTGGATTTGAAGACGTGCATAGAATTGACATAATATGCTAAATTGTCTTTAATATGCTATTTTTTTGGATTATTGTTTTAAATTCAGGGAAAGGCACCGTTAATGTCGTTATCGGCTCTGCACGAGCTTCATATATTCATCTTCGTATTAGCTGTTTCCCACATTATTTTCTGCCTCTTGACCATTCTTTTTGGTACCATGAAGGTATTTTCTTAATTACACCTTACTTCAACAATAATATACTTTTTCTCTATCTTTAATCACTAACGAACATCACTAAACCTAAATCCTACACTCTAATATCAAAGCTCACACCACAAGATGCAATTTCTAACTTATATTAGCCTAATAAGTTTCTTGTTAATATTTATGTCTAATGATCATAACTCAATATGGTATTGGCATAGATAATGCAATGGAGAAAATGGGAGGATCAAGTTTTAGAGAAGGACGACAACACAGACCAAGGTATAATACAATTATGATATAAAAAAAAGACACTTAGTAGAATGATTTTTTTATTTTCAGGGTCTTGGGAACTTTTCATTTTTTCGGACAATTCTAATCATTTTTAACAGTAACCTGTTTTATACACATATGTACACAGTGATCCAGAGGAAATTCACACACGTTCAAGAACACGAATTCATCAGGGGACGATTTCTTGGGGTTGGAAAAGCTGATGCTTGCTTTGGATGGTTGGTGAGTGTTTTTGTTGTTTCTACGAAGTTATCTTAATTCTTAAGACATGTTTATATGTACAAGCAAAAATTTTGAGTTTTTGAGTGTGTTCTTGTCCCATGCAGCAATCATTTATGAAACAATTTCTTGGGTCAGTCAATCAATCAGATTACATCACTATGAGGCTAGGATTTGTCACGGTATATATCTCGTAAACTGATTCGTCCTTAGACTCATTCTATATCAACTTCTAAGTTCTAAAACAACTTCTTCTTCTTTTTTCTGTCCTATTAGACTCATTGCAAGACCAACCCAAAATTCAATTTCCATAAGTATTTAATGCGTGCCCTTAATTCCGATTTCAAGAAAGTTGTCGGTATCAGGTAAAAAATTTCAAGCTTTTCGAAGAACCATACTCAATTCAAAAAAGTGTTCTTGATTCTGTTCTAATGTATATATCAACTTGCAGTTGGTACCTCTGGGTATTTGTGGTTCTCTTCTTGCTTTTAAACATTGTTGGTGAGATGACAACTTTTAACTTCGATCAAAACCAAGTTTTCTTCTTTCTTTCTTTTTCGGTGTAATGATCAACGACTCCATCTTTCTTGCAGCATGGCATGTTTACTTCTGGCTGGCTTTTATTCCTTTGATTGTAAGTCCCTAAACCGCTCCTCCATGTCTACGCTTCAAACCCATTTTGATTACCAACCCGTTTTACGCGATTTTCTCCGCAGCTTTTGCTTGCCGTGGGGACGAAGTTGGAGCATATCATCACAGATTTGGCTCATGAAGTTGCAGAGAAACACATTGCTGTGGAAGGAGATTTGGTAGTTCGACCATCAGATGATTTATTCTGGTTTAGAAGTCCCCGGCTAGTTCTCTTCTTGATCCATTTCATTCTTTTCCAAAACTCCTTTGAATTAGCCTACTTCTTCTTTATCCTCGTAAGTGTACTCGTCCCATAAATCAATCTAAACCATTCTAGAAGATACCTACATACATCATTTACAGAAAAATCTTGCAATTGTAACAACAGTTTCAATATGGTTGGGATTCTTGCATTATGGGACATGTCAAGTTCACAATTCCAAGACTCATCATCGGGTAATAATAGCCATTATCGCCAAAGCTTCTTATATCTATCCCTTAAAAATTTCTTGACCTTGAAATGTAGAATCTTTTGACTCTGTTTTTCAGGGTATTGGTTCAGCTTCTCTGCAGTTACAGTACCTTACCGCTCTATGCACTCGTCACTCAGGTACAGATTTTGCATTTCCCTGTCCTTCTCTTGTGTTCTGAATATCAAGTAGACCAAGACACTAACTCAAAACCACCCTTCTTATTGTTGAAAAGATGGGAAGTTCATTCAAAGGTGCAATATTCAACGAACAGACGCAGCAACATCTTGTTGGATGGGCAAAAATGGCTAAAAAGGGAGTGAAGAAAGGTTCAACTCACGCAGGTAGCAGTCATGGTGGCAGTTCAAACCCTCTTGAAGCTACTACACCAGAGATTCAGTTGCAGTCGTTGCTAGGAAAAGGCTCGTCTCAACAAAACCAGCACCTTGGGGATACACCACAGTTTGTTCAGAAAGGATAACAAAAAAGCTTCCATCAGACAAAAACTTCTTGAGACTTTGTTTAGTATGTAAAACTAATTTAACGGTGTTGTGTGAAATATATACAGCAAAGATCGATGCTGAAACTCTTTGTCAATTGATCAAACAAACGATTTGCTTTCTAAACAAACCTTTGTTTTTGGAAAATCTTTAAGGTTTCTTCAGTATCCTTTTATAAAAAGATCTTCTATATGGATACTTCTAGTCTATATATGTATTTATCTAAAGAACCCATAAATGACGCTCATCGACCAATAAGACTCGTAGATCATCAATATATGTCAAACAACCTCCGATTTGACGATTAAACATCTAATATAATGCTATTATAGGTAAACCGAACAAAATAACATTTTATTTTATATATGTTCCTGAAATACATTAACATGTTATCTAATTAAACCGAAGAAAATATTTTATGTTTTTTCAATAACCGAATTCATATTTTGTGTTTGTTTCTTGAAATTCAACAAGGACATGCGAAAAGGTTATATTTGCTCTAGTAAGATGGCACAATTGAATTGATGTATACGAAGAGATCCAAACAAAATAAGTAAAAGATGATTCTAACAGCTGAAAGAGTATTCTGATATATGTCAGTCCAAACAGGAACCACACAAAATCCAACATTTTTGGTTTTAACATTTTGTTTTTAGGTAAGGAAAAAGGATAAAGGGGAACTGGTGACAACGATGAGATCTGTATCTAACAGACAACATAAAGTGGGGAGAAAGAGAACCAGGTTACATCATTTGGTGATTAGACAGAGAGAGAGAGACAGAGCTTGCAAATTGTTTTCCATCATTCCTCTGCAGCACTAGCTGCGTTAAGATCCACACTTAGATCCAATTCCTGCAACACAACAAGTGATCACTTCCCAATCGCAGAAGATGTCGGGGTTAATTAATAAAACCGATATATTTGTGATTCTAGAACATTACCTTTCCGGTGATCAATTTATACATGTTCAACACATCAACAACAGTTGTGTCAAAGTGTGTTGTAGCATCATAACTCTGTTTAGCACATGAACAAAAGGATCTTAGAAACCAGCCAACTTTAGGATGCTCACCAAAAAAGGGATAACTACACTAACCGTTGATATGAAGCAGTTGTCCAAAGTGGGTTCGTTGACAGGCTCATATCTATCATAGATGTCGAAGAACAGCTCATCAACAGGACCCAGAAGGTCGATTCCAGGCTTGAGCTCGGTTTGAGGGTTATCAGTTTCAGCGTCTGTTGACACAAATGCTATGAATTTCCCCTTGGGAGCAACGTTGTGTGAATACGAACAACAGAAGACATACCTGTCAGTTACAATAAAGATGTAATCATGAGCCGAGAAACAAGCATATCAGTCGACTCAATGTTTTCGCATTGCCAGGTTTTATAGTTTGTGATTTAATCGAGAAAATAATATAATTGAGCAAAGTGTCTTCCCAACATTCGTCTAAAGAGAAATTAGCTTCCAAGTGTGAATCAAGGAAGGTATCTCAGCAAGCTCGAGAATAATTCAGACAAAGCTTAGCTACCACAGAGAACAAATATATGCAAATTGACGTTTCAATTCCTTCAAGTCATTCAGACTCATTTACTTCTATAAGTGCAATCAAAGGATGAATAAGAGAACTCACATGTCTGATTTGCGGCCCAATTGTTTTTGGGGTAGGATGACTTGCACCGAGTGAGAATCATTGGTGTTTGGAATAGGGTGGCTCATAATAGCAATCGCCCGAGCAACCCTGCCAATCTTCCTGACCTGTTTTGATTGGATTATAAAACACATCAAAATTATGTTAACATATATAACCAGGAAAGTGTGGGAGATTTAAAAATGCCTAACAGGCTCACATATCAACAGACCAGAATAAACAGATGGGCACTATGTGCATCCAACAAAAAAACCAAGCCTATAGAGAAGCATACAAAGCTAAATGACAGTGTAATTTGTGGTCGCAGTCATTACCTTGTTGGGCAGGTAAGATGGGTCGCAGACAACTTTCTTGCATTTGGCAGTCTCTCCCTCAGATGTAACACCGATAACCTTACCCTCCTCATCGAACTCTACCTGTTATAGAAGCAACATCAGTTGCTGAACGATTGAAGCAAAAAGCTGCAAAGATTAGGAAGCCAAAGACACACCTTGCACTCAGGTTTGTTCAACATATACGTCCCACCATAGACAGCACTAAGCCGTGCAAATGCCTGAACCAAGGAAGAGAAGAAAGAAATTCAAAGAGATTCGAGAAACTATCATCCAAAACATCAGAATAATCGCACCAACCAAATAAAGCATTTATATATAATATAAAGAAAAACCTGAGGCAATTCTCCCAACCCATAGAGAGGATAGATATATGGTGAACCTCCTTGGAAACGTGCAAGGGACTCCGCATAGAGCTGATAAAACATTTAAAGCGACAGTGTCAAAATGCTAACTCAGAGAAAAATGCAAGAAAGTTAAAACAAGGGGAGCCATAGTTTACAGTCCCACAAGAGTAATTCACCTTCATTCTCATTACAGTATCATAGGCAGGTTGATGGAGATGATTGTCATTACAGTGAAGAGCCACTGCATGACCAATAAAGTCAATAGTATCTTCACCAAGACCGAATTTCCTGCCAAAGTGTTATCTTTATAGTTAACAGCAGATAATTGACAACACCATAATGCAGAAGACAAAAGAACATCAACTTACGCAATCAACTCCTTTGTTGTAACTCTCGTCAAATCCATTCCATCATGTGTTTTCGGGTCCTTCTCGTCGTATTCCTGAACGTAACTGAAAAACTTTCCGGCTCGACGTTTCTCGAAAATACCCATAAGAGGAGATTTGAGGGCCTCCATTGGAGTTGCTGGCACCTTTTGGACCTGTAGGATATAAACAGTTAAAATAACTAGAAAAAAAATTACTTAAACTGCAAAAATCTGCAGCTAGAATGTTCAGTGAAAAGCTTTTGACCAACAGAAAGCATGGGAGAAAGAAAGATGCACAAACAGACTTGAAATCTATGGAAAAAAAAAAAAAAAGAAGAGAATGAGTCACAAGATAAAATGAAAATGAGTTCTCACTGTACCTTGCCTTTGACAAAAACATAACTTCCATCAACAGCTTTAAAAGACAAGTACTTTGTCACATCCGTATGAATAAGGACACGAACAAGCTTTCCATTGGCCATCATAAACTGGTCCGCCACATTGAGAGAGAACATTTAGTAATCCGTATTAGTAGAATTAAGCTACCAAAGAGACGATTAAGGTGGAAATTAGCTAATATCAAACCTTAGGCATCATGTCAACATTGTAGTCTCTGCTAGAGCCTAAATGAGCAGGAGCCTTTTCTTCTCCCCTGAACTTCTTCCACAGCTGCAAAACAAAGCAACATCAATAACGCTTGCTAACAATAACATATCACAAAAACATAGATAATAAGAGAGAAATTGACCTGATTGAGATTAAGCGATGTTGACTCTCCACCGTAGTAGTCATTCCTGTCCATGTGAAGTACCTATTTGGAATATAAATGAAATTACAACATTAGTTTACTTATAAGAAGTAAACTTGGCGTACTGATTGAAAACAAAGTCAGCTAAATCACACAGAAGATATAGGAATGGAGAAGGCAATCTATCACATCATGAAATTTAGAATATTTCCGCAATCTCAATAACCAAATGCATCAATTCAGATCATTGGATAAAATCGCGAGGCCAAATTGATTCATTCAATGATCAAAGCTCATGTTGAAGGTCACAAAGCAATCCGCTTAAAATCGGGAAACCATAGCTTAGATCATACAATCGGAGAAATAGTCTCACCAAGATCCGTTATCATGTAACGAATCAAAAAAATTTCGAATCTTGAATTCCTCCGGATCAAGCACCATCCGAAAAATCAAGCATAGGATTCAAAAAGTTCCCACAAACAAAAAAAAAAAAAAAAAAAAAAACCCAAAAAGAGGAGTTGAGGAAAGAGACCTTAATACCATCGACGGAGAGAAGACCACTAAGGATGCACTCCTTGAGACCAGTACCCAGAACGATTACTTCGTACTCTTCATCCATAGCTCTGATCCCCAAAGTCTCACACAGAAGAAAGAGAGCGACTTTTTGTTTTTTGGTATATGGTAGAGAGAGAGAGAGACAGGTGATTGCGTCGATTTATCAATCTCCGTCGAACTAAAATTTCCTTTTTTTAGTTTTCTTTATTTTATTTTATTTTAAAGAAATTATTTTTCCTAATTCGAGTATTTAAAATGGATAAATCAAAATGTAACAAGGAAAAAACAAATGGATAAATCAAAATATTACCAAGTAAACTTAAATATTTTGTTTTTGTGTAAGACCTTTTTTTTTGTAATAGATTTACAATCATGTTTTTTTGTTTATTTTACCGTAAATCTAAAAATTAGGTTATTAAAAATAATAAACAGAACAAGTGAAGAAAAAGGATTATAATGTGTTGAAAATTTCCTTTTTATCATAATGGAAATAGATTGACTTGAAGTTTTCCTTTTTTTTGCGATGCTCGTGTGTGTTGAATATATAAAGCCAACCTCGATCGATCGTCTCTCTTGATCAATTAGATACAATAATACAATGTTGAAAAGACATTGCTGTAGTGTGGTATTGCCACCAGACGATGTTGTAGAACAAGTCTCTGCTGAGATTCAAGTCTTTATCCAAGAACTGGAAATCGGCAATCGAGTCCCAACGTTTCAAAGAAGGACAGTTGATCCGTTCACGAGGTCCATATGTCATTTACGTGACCTGGAGCGATATAGAAGATGAAGCTCATCAAAGGAGGAGAACTGTGTTGTTGGGGTCGTCAATAATTCGTATGCTCAAGTTCCCTACTTCGAACACCATGATTTGCCATGGTAGTTGTAACGGTCTTATATGCCTCTTTTCTACCGAAAGAGCGAGTATCGTGGTGAATCCCGCCACTAGATGGCAACGACGTTTTCCTCGTTCTAACGTTCAAGTGCTCCTCTCCAACATGTATGAAAGGGAAATGTATCTCACTTCATGTCATCAGCTTGGATTCGGCAAAGACAAATTCAGTGGCACATACAAGCCGATTTTGTTATGTAATTCATCTGAATATGGCCTAGACAACGCTACTACTTGTGAAGTTTTCGATTTTTGCACCAATGTTTGGAGGTACGTTCTCCCTACTTCTCCTTATCAGATTATTTGTAAGTAGAAGCCCGTGTATTTTGATGGCTCACTTTATTGGCTAACCGAGTCTGAAGAAGCCAAGGTAATATTTGATCTTCACACCGAAACTTTTCAAGTCATCTATAAAGCCTCATGCACTTGACCATCGCTATCTCGATGTACTTTTGTGCATCCTCGATAACCGCTTGTGAGTATCCCAGAAAAACTTGCCCACCCAAGTAATATGGTCATTACGCGGCAACAAGACATGGAAGATATTGTGTTTGATAGACCTCCCCAAAGCCTTTTGTATTCCGGACTGTTCTGGGTTTCCATCTCCAATGGTATTACCACTAGCGATTCTAGAGAAGAAAAAGTTATTGCTTGGTCGTGATATGGCGCAACCACTGGTGATACATGATCTCCATACCAAATCAAATGGTATATATACCTGGACACAGTGGATATATCCTGTTTGTTATTTCGAAAGTTTATTCTCTGGTTCATCAAATTAATTTGTCTCTCCTTTCCTTTGTTGTACCCATGACGAACGACTGTAATTTAACATCTCCTGCATTTTTATTTCTTTGGCTTCTTGTTGTATGCAAGCTTTCTTGCTTTTATATTTGAGAGTATCAACGCATAAAACCTGGTCCACGTATAAACTTCATTTTCATGTACCTAAACTAACTTAAGTGTGCTGTGTGGTAAAAAATAAAAAAAGTCTCTCTACCTTATACACCATAATGCCATGGCAAAGACAAGATCTATATTTGATATAATCAAGTTTTATGTTGAACAGGACTACTTTTGTTAGCAAAGTTGTCCGAACTAATTTAATAATTCAATAAGCATTTCCTAAAAACAATTCAGTTTTCTTAAGGGTAATACTAATAACCAAAAAGACAAAAACTAATTGGTTAAGAGAGGTGCAGCTAGGAAATGGAAATAGAGAAAAATTGTAAAAGCAAATCTTTGAGAAAAAACAAATAACATTTTCGTTTCCTTTGGTTACTCAGATCTGAAAGTGAAAACCAAATTTATTTATTTAATAATTATGGTCATTTCATTTTTCACAATAAATAAATAAAATTCTCTTCATTATTTTCTTGTGTCTCTCTCTCTTAACCTCTCAATGAAAAATCTCGTCCAGGTTCGCTCCTCTTGCCATCTCCCTTTGTCAATTCTCATCTACATGTTCGTTCTTATGTATTTGCAAATTCGCATTTTTTACCTTCTTTCCGATGCAATTTTCAGGGCCGAATTCACAATTGATGGGATCGGGCATGGATTCTGATTGGGATCAGTGCCGGGTTTTGGTTTTTTAGGTTTCGATTCCCTTCTCGCTCTCGTGAATCGATTCTACAGCATTTTCTGGGCTCGAGGCACGAAATCTCTAGTCTTTTTTTTTTTTGGGTTTGATTTCTTGTCTTCTCTCGTAATGCCCTTTGGAACAATCTGGAGTGGCTGATTGCGGAAGTGGATACAAGTCTGGATTTTGATTTTGGTACGAGACATTTTCTTATACAAGGGAGGAAGGGATTTGGTATAGACTATTGTTATTGTAAAGGTTTTGCCTTTTCTAGTGTTTTTTCTGGATGTCAAAACAAGTTTTTGGCTGCTTTTTGGATTCTTGAGTTTGTTTGTTTCGGAAATCTGTGTGGATGGAGTACGAAGAGATGTACCCTGATGAGTCTGTAAGTTCTGAGTTGGTGGAACCTGAGGAGATCATTGCTCAATCTCAGGAATTTACTGTGGAAGGAGGTGAAGGGAGTCATGTGGTTTTTGCAAGAGAGACACCTCTTATAGGTATCACTCAACCGAGCAAATGCTGTGGATCTAGTGCAAAGAAGCTGAAATGCAGGGGTAATGGGCAACAGAAGAAGCTTAATAGACAGGATAGAATCGAATTGGGACGACTTTTCCAAAGTGCTGTTAGCTCACAGGATTGGCAACTTTCCGAGAGACTCATTCATCTGGCTGATCCACAAACTTTGAATGATCTCTTGTGCATTAGTCTAGATTCTATTTGGTTCTTGAGCACAGAGCATGAGTTACGGGGAATCACAGAATTGATTACAAAGATCATATGTCATGGTGCTCATGACTATACTAGAGCTACACTTAGGACTTCGTTTCTTGCTTCATGTGTTTCATCTTGCCAGAGCCGGACTGTGAGTCTTGCTGATACTGTAACTGTTATGGCTCAAAGGTACACATTTGATTCTCTCGTAAGATGTTACCCCTTTTCTCATAGTAATAATGGCAACGCAGTTTTGGGTTATTGGATAATTGGGTTTCTGTTATGATTCCTTGTTTTTATTTTGCTTTATTCGTTCACCATGTTGTGTCCTACATGTTACATTGATTGGTTACATCTGCAAGTGTTTTAATTTGTTAATTTTTCTTGGAGTTGCTTTCCGTTAAATCTATAATATCTCTTATGTTCATCTTCCTCATGGTTTATCTTGGGTTAGCTGGGAAGGGTGAGATACCCTTACTATATAAATCCATTTTTTCCCATCTCGGCGTTTCCAGGTTGCATGAGCGTCTCCAAGAGTGTAATGGTGATGAGGTCCTCAAAGCAGAAGCTGGTGCCAAAGTTAAAAAGTTTACTGAATGGGCCCTTAAATGTATAGGTTTTCACTCCCGATGCCAGGGCCCTAGAGATAAAGCTAACCAAGACTCAGCTGCTGAGATCCAACTCCAGCTTTCTGCTTTCAAGATGTTCTTAGATCTTGCAGGAAATCATCTATCAGGAAAGGATTTCACAGAAGCCTTTGATGCAGCTTGCTTCCCGCTTACGCTGTTCTCTACCTCGTTTAATCCTGGCTGGGCTTCTGGAATCTCAGCAACTGTCATTCATGGATTGCTTGGTATGCTGGTGGAAGGTGGCGCAGATAACGTAAATCAGTGCTTCCTTGAAGCTTCTCGTTTTGGGAGCACAGAACTTGTGCGCATCTTGTTGCAGGTAAATCTCATCCTTAATGATTGCTTGCAAGTTTCTTTGTGCAATCTAACTGAACTTTTTCCTGGTGCAGATTGCTCAAAGGAATAGCTTAGAC
Source organism: Turritis glabra (assembly GCA_900406565.1). Classification (NCBI taxonomy): domain Eukaryota; kingdom Viridiplantae; phylum Streptophyta; class Magnoliopsida; order Brassicales; family Brassicaceae; genus Turritis; species Turritis glabra. Next base: position 1,027,513 of record OVBN01000025.1, read on the forward strand.
GTGGATGTTGACTTAGCCCTGGGTTTTGCTTCGCATTATAGTAAAATCGAAACTATGGATTGCCTTGTGGAAGAAGGTCATGCAATTGCTTTCTTGGGTCCCTTGATGAGAGCAGCGGAGAGAGGTTGCATGCAGGTTGTTCAATGGTTTGTGAAAAGAGGCTGTCGTGAAATGGAGCTATGCTTAGCTCTCACAGCAGCCACTTCAAGCAGCCAGGTCGAGGTTGCTGCTTATCTCCTTCCTCATGTACCAAGACCCGTCCTAACTGCTCTCAGCATTGAAATCCTCAAAGCAGCCGGTGAAAGAAGTGGTGGTTCCCTCCACGGAGTAGAGTTTCTCCTTAAATTAGATTTCCTCGGGGATCCAGTAGCCACATATTCAGTTGCAGACACCATTGCAAAGTCAGAAGACGAGTCTGTTCCTTCAGATCTTAAATCGTTTCTCCAAGAGCACTGGTCAGAGGCTGCATTCAACCAAGGATTGAGGGAAAGCGGGGAAAATTTCATGAATTTCATGAGGGTTTTGAAACTTGGGGAGTCTGCGATAAGTTTAAAGGATCTCCCAGCACCATTGAGAGTAGCAATCGCCTACATGCCGCTGTACAGAGATTGTGTGAAGGCGGGTGGGCGGCTACTCCCACAAAAGCTAAGAGGACAGCTCGTGGAAGCCGCAAAACAGCTTCAAGGGTTCGATGTGGAGACAGAAGAAGTAAAGAAAGGTCATCATCAGCTCATGGCCGTTTTGGAGCATCACCTTCCTCTTTTTTGGGTCTAAGCTTCTTCACACTGAGCAACAATGGATCCAGCATCTGAGCTATTCGGGTTAACACAACTCGTTTTCTTAAAATAGTTGAAAATAAGAACTGAGAAACAACCATACCACTACAGTTTTGGATTCTGATCCAGGTTGTGAGATGATGAAAAGGGTTTTTGTACAAAACTTCCTAAGGGAATGTCTTTGTCAAGTCTCTAAATCTGTCTTTTATGCATCCTAAACCATGGGAGAGATAATCAAAGCCTGTTATATTATTTCATCTATAAATATATTTCGTACTCTTTAATCTTCAATATTGACATTATGTACACAATCTCATCTGTATTTGTTTCAAACCATTAGAAAAGTGAAATCATGAAACTAAGGAAACTATTAATTTCTCTTTATTTATGTAGTTGTATAATTCTGCATCAACAAAACAAAGTTTTACAAATGAAATATTAATCTCTTTACCCTGAAACCTTAAGTAATGACAATAGACAAAACCTCCTCTCTGTTTTTTTTAAAAGGATTTCTTCAATTAAAGAAATGTTTACATAAAAGTGGAAGAAGAAGTTACATGTTTGGAATTAGAAGAAGGCATGAAAGCAAGAACCATAAGCAAAACCATAATCCCGATAGGAATCAAAAGCAGCATAAACGGAGGAGGAGGCAATGGCGGAAGAATCAACGGTAAGATCAAGAGAGATGCTGTGAGACCTACAAGCACAATCATTGATTCTAAACTGAAGTAACTCGCTGATATTAGCCTCCTCGGACTGTTCTGAGACGACAATGTCCGAAAAAGTTCTTGCTTCCTCACAATCGGAGCTGGAGCTGATCCACGGAAAGTGATGTTTTTTCGGTTATCTCTTCTCATGTCCATGTTGTTGTTGAGTGAACAATGGTCTTGAATGTTTATGATGTCGTTTTGTAGACTTGAGATTTCACGAATCATTTAAAAGAAGAGATTTTTTCTTTGGGTTTGATCTGGGAAATCAGATCGAGGTATTGAGAAACTGAGTTTGTTTGATCCAAATGCATAAAGCAGCGAGCTTTTCTTCTTCTTCTTCTTCTGTCAATGTAGCTTGGTTGAAGAACCCTGATGATGAAATTACCCAGGAACTCGAGATGTATCACGATTCTATATTCCAAAAATGCAGACAAAATCCGAGGTTTAGAGAACGATTTGATCTTGAAGTTTTTAGTAAAAGACTTAAAAACTTTTTTCCCCGGAAGAGAGAAGTTTCGATTGGTGTTTTACGAAAGCTGCAAGAAAAAGTTGTCGAAGTTTTCGATCAGTAAATCGTTATGATTCAATCAAAAGCATGAGCAAAAAAACCAATATCTAGCCAGAAACGAATCAAACGGAGATTATCAGAGAATGAATCAGAAAATTGAAAGTAAGTACCTTTAAACCGTTAGAGGCAAACTCCTTAAGCGAGAGGAAGATGAAGAGTTAACGTTAGAAACCAAAATCTGGGTTAAATCCAGAGGAAGACGAAGAAAGTTTCTTTTGTAAGAAAATGAATACAGAGGAAGATATAAAGTTGGGTGTGGTTTTGATATGGAATTGGTATAAAAACAGGTGAAAGATAATGAAGAAATAAATAATCTTTTGGGATTAGACTGTGTGGAATCAGAGAAGAAACAGGAAAGAGAGGAAGGTTCACTGAATTTACAGATTTTTTCTTCTTCTTTCTTTATGCTTAAAAAAGGATTTAATATTTTCTCTTTTGGGGGGTGACAAGTGTGAGAGGCAAGTTGCTGATTCTGGAAGGTGTCTGAAAATTGAATCTCTTATTTGAAAAAAAAAAATTAGAATACTTTTCTTCTCTCTCCACAATCACAGTGGTTCTTCTCCCCTAGACACACTCTCTCTCTCTCTCTCTCTCTCTCTCTCTTCTTCCTTAGAGTTGAAGATGACGTAGGATGGAATTTTATTTGGGGTAAGCCTCTGTTTGAGGTGGAGGTTTTTAGTTTCTTTAGGAATATTCAATGGTGGTTTTTAATTAAACGAATCTAAACTTTAAACATTGTTCGTGTATTATTATTATTATATAGACTATAGTCAAAGTTGTTTCGTTTGATTAAAAATAAAGCAGTCGTGATTTTTGCCTTTCTGAGTTGTATGTAGGCTTTTTAGTCTCGTATTGTTTTATAAGTTTTAAAGTAAATCGTTGGTAATACGAAAGCACATAATATGTTATAACCACTTGATGTTCAAAAAATGAAGCTAGTTGCTTCTTCGTTGCACTGTTTTGAAAGGTGGTGATTGCGTTTTTTTTATGGTTAGATTGACAATTAAATGAATCGTGAATCGTGATAATTAAATGCATTTTGATCGTCGTTGCTAAAATGTTTACGTTGCATACACACACATAACAACATTTCATTTTTTTTTTTTAATTTATGGATCTTTTTAAATAAGATTTTTTTTTTCTATGAATTATGATGAAATCCATGTTTTCCAATTAGGTAAGATTTTAAAGGAGTTTTATAAATGACTAATCCAATAACTTTGGATTTGGAATCATTTTAACAAATGTTTGATCCAATAAGATAATATTTTAAAACATTTGATAGAATCAACGTAACAGAGGAGATTTGGAAAAAAATAAAAAAACAATCCCAAATCATTGATCCAAATCCAATAGACCCCCTAAAATAAATTAATGAGAGTTTAAAGTAATAAGATGTTGTTATTTGTGTATGGATTTTGGATGGTTACACATTATCGATACCAACACAAATTATTAGAGTACATGTAAGACCTATGTAAATGTTTTTCAAATTACAAATTATTAAACAAAATTAGTGTAAATCGTACAAGAGATATTATCTAAAGATAATAATTAAATTTTACACAAAAAATCAGCCACTGAAAATGCTGGAAACAAATAATTAAAGATCGATATTTTTTTCTTAAGTAATCACTTAATCTGTGTTCTATATATAATCTTTTGTTTGTTTTGATTTTTTTTTATCAGAGTACTATCATCATTCAGAGTTGTTTTCAATCAAACTATGGACGGGAAAACGTACTAATTAAAGATTCGAATTCATCTGCGCACTAAAGGTGAATTCAAGGAATAACAATATATATATATATATATATATATTTTGAATTGAAGGGGATAACAATAATTAATAGATTGAATGCGGTGAATTACCAATCTAATTTGACAAATATATTCAACATTTATCAAAGAGACTGTATATATATAATATATATATATATGTGAATTAATTAAATTTCCCACCTAATAATAATGTTGTCTATGTGTTATCGACCGATGATGACCCATATTGTTATTCCTCTCCTCAGCATTTCATGTGGTGGCTGTATCATATTATCGTTCCTAGTGGGACAGTTGGTCCAATGTTTATTTCTCTTTCGGTTGTATGCTTTTATTAATAGTTATAGCAATGCAAACTTAAATTTATACAATCAGAGACTTTTTGTATTTTACATGATATATAGGCTAATTAGGTAGATGTACTTTTTGGGAGGTTTATTTGTAATGAATTGAAGATGATAAGGTAGAAAGACCGTAACTAAGTGGTGTTGTCTTTAGTAAGATTTAAACAAAAACGTGATATAGAGTAAACTAGTGTATTATCGGATAAAATAATATGATATTTGTTATAAAAACAAAAAAAATATACACAAAATTATTGTTATTTAAAAACACATAAGATTTACGATATGAATTTTGACATCCATCATTTTTCAAATAGAAGTAAATAATTAAGCTATCAAATGGATATTGTACATATACACTATTGTAAATACTACTTTTGGTTGCGTGTTTAATTATGAAGGACATGATAATGTGCGCAAGCAGTTTGTTTTGGCCGTTCGGGTATTGACTATTAACCAATTGACCGCTTACCAAAATGCATTACTCATTATTTGTTTATAATCAAAATACAATACTTATTTACCCAAATTCTTCTGTCGGAAAAAAATATTATTTATCCAAATTCAATGAATCGCATAGATAACATCTAGTACGTCTTTTCTACGAGAAAAAAAGGAAATTGGTTTTTCGTCAACCACTAGCTAAATGACATTACTAGCTATTCTACAATTATAATGGCTCAAGTAGACATAATTACAAAAAAAAAAAAAAAAAAAAAAAGCTTGACCTCCCGCTATAAACAAAAACAAAAGTTTACGTAAAAAAGGTGGATGCATGATGCAGACTTATATTATTAAGGAAAAAGCTTAGTTTCAGCTATTAGAGTTATATAAATAGTAAATACCGTAGTGACATCTTCCTGATACTTAAAGATAATTCGAATTATCTTGTGGATATGTACTTGATTCGATATCTTTGATTTTATGTATACATGATCTTATGGTTAGGATCGATGCCACTCGCTCCTATGTAAGTAAATATCATGTTTATAAAGATATATTATATATAAAATACAACTACAACTTTGTATGGTAGAGAATCTTGCTATTTGACGATTTCTCTGAATCGATCTTATCTATTTACACTGTTTTTAACTTTATGTGAAGAAATTTGTAATAAATTAAAGCTTGTATTGAAAAAATTACAGTATATATGACACAAAATAATAAAAAAAAATCTTTATCTTGTTTTTCAAAGATCCATGATAAATTTATAGAACCAAAAAAAAAATCAAAATCATATCTAATTTCATTAACATTTTCGTAGATTGTTAATTTGTGGACAAATACTTATACAATGACAAATGGGTAGCACATTTGGATTCTATTCAAGATCACCGGTCTAAATGTCAGTCGAGAATATTTTGATACCAATGTATATAATGCCATTCAGATTTTCATAAAAATCACATTTGATTGTCATTATATATATATATATATATAATAATGTATACAGTAAGCGCAATCTCTTATCCAAATCAGAATTTTTTTTTATTCGTAGCCAAAACCAAGAAAGATATACTGTAGGGTTTTTTTTTTTGTTTTAATGTGAAAAAACAGGAGGATTTTTCTTACAAAAATTCCATGGATTCCATTAGTTTAGTGTAATTCATGGTGTATATTTAATTTTAGGAAATTAAAAAGAAAAAATGGTGGATAGGGAAAGCTATAGAAATGGCAACCCATGCATGATTGCCTTGAACATCGCAAACCCTCCTTTAGATTGCATGTCTAGTGGCATGTAATGTAGTGGACCTGCAACAATATTCAACAAAATATTTATATTATATACATTGCATAATGCATAGACATAATAAGATGAATTATTATCTCAATAACGAGTTTATATGATATGCCCACAGTTTTCATCACATACTTGAGTTTTAAAAATGATTTATTAATTCTAGTGGTATACGCTGAGATATCATATAATGAAGAAAATAATATACCTATATAAGTTTAACCAAAAATGTTGATATGAATATAATTAAATAACCAATGATTTCAAAAGGTAATGTGGATGAAACGGCACATGTCATTGTCACGTGGCTCGTTCCCATCGATTCAATGCATATCTCGACCAACTTGACTTATTAATATTCCTCGTACAACTCTCCAATCTAAAGCCATCTTTCTTCTACGTTTTTCATTTCCTCTTACGTTAATAAATACTTTTTTTTTTTTGATAAAACTTATAGATACTTTTCTCTTGCCAAATTTCCCAAAATTATATATTTTAAAATACAGGCATATTGCTCAAACACATTAATTTCTTAGAAAAAATCTATATATTGTGTCTAAACTAAATATACTTCTGATCATTTTCTATTTTGTTTTGCTAGAAGTCAAGTTTCCTTTCCTCTAATTTTCGAAGGTAAGCTAATCTTGTTTTCCTAATAAGTTATAACATCCATTTATAATACTCGTGGTTTGAAGTTTACACGGTACTGGTTATTAATTAGGTACTACAACCGTGGACGGTGGATCCTCATCACCTAATCTGTATAATTAATTACATTTAATCATATGCATTTGTTAATTTAGAAACAAACTAATTTGATAAATCAACTCTACAGTAGTGACATAGATAATTTATTTTCTTCATGATAAAGATAGGAATATATGGGGACATATACTTTTGTCTATTTTGTTTCCAGCTTTGTAATGAAGTCTGAGAAAAGATATGACCAGACGAAAAGGGAACTAAAAAGATGTTAACAAGGAAGAAAAAAAAAAACGCAAAATTCATGCATCTACTGGTGAGGTTATTTGATTCATTGCACGTATCTTAATGATTCGTTTTTGTTTCACCTCCCTTGTCATAAAGATAAGATAAAAGCCACAATAAGAGGATATTAAAATCTTCCGTCATTTCATTTTCGATATAATCAAACTTTTGCCAGTATTTGTTCTGAATCAAACATATAATTTCTCATTTCATCTTCTTCTTGAGTTTTGTATGCCACTAATATTTTTGTTTCCCATGTACCAAAACAATAAAAAGCTAAAAAAAATTGTTATTTTTTGTGTGTGCGCAAATACTTTAATTTCATTCAACCGATCAAATAGAGTACAAGGCTTAAGAGTTCAGAGAATTCAAAGTTTAGTACAACAAAGTTAAAGACATTCAACAATGCAACATAAAGATAAAAAAGATAAGTCGACTGTAAATCCATAAGTATTCGGAGATATGAGCTATAAAGCGCCTTGCCACATACGAGATAATGGTGAGTCGAAGCCACATCCACGAGCAATTCGGGAAAAGATTTTTATTCGTAGATCAAAGTAAAGGGAATAACAGAAATAAGAATAAAGATGAAATGATGAATTGATATGGAGGAGTAGGACCCAAGATTGTAAGCATGGTGGCTGCTCTGTTGTTTGTTACATCTCATTTTCAATTTTAATTCAAATTCTGTGTGCTTCTCACTATTTCCCCTACTAGAATAGTAATACCATTCTTGTTTTTTTTTTTAAAAAGAAAGAAAAAGATTCAAACCCCCCCAAAAAGAACCTTTTAAATAGTTGGTTGTTTAGACCAAGGTAGATGTCAAATTGGTTTCCTCACTTTATAAATTGGTATAAACATAGAAGCTACGGTAATTCATATAGTTCAGAGAATAAAATCCAACATTTTAGACTAGCTAGAAATTCCATCTTAATTAATTTAAAATTATGCAACTGTTATGTAAATATTCTATAGGAACAAAACTAACCATTACCAGCAAAATTATGTGGTCAAATGTATATACTGTCGTTATTCTTTTCTTTTTAATACCGACTAATTTCCAACTCTAATCTAAGATCAGTGAACGTCCCAAAACTAATGCTGACGAATATAAATGTTCTCTGCTACAACATTTCAAAGTTTCATAAGAAAGATAAAATTCCGATTTCGGGTATAATGAAAAGTTTTGGGATAATAGTCAAAAAGAAGACATTTGTTTTCAATGGTTTTTTTTATCGTGGGGATATTGATTCATTGCATTGTTCCAACCTTTTGACTCTTTCTCTTGTTTCCTATTTTTTTATTATTCGCTTTTCTGAATTATACTTTTTAGACCCTTTCCTCGATCGAACCTTTTACTACATAAGCGTATAACAATCTCCCAAAATTGCATCAATTGATTACGACATTGATAATAACAGAAAATAGCATCTATTAAAACGTGGTCATGATGAAAAACGTTTGATTTCGATTTGTTTGAATAAAGAAAACACGTAACCATATTTATTATTAGTTGATCAAAGATCCTCCAATTTCATGAAGCTTATCAACTCTCAAAAACAGATTCAATAACGTCACAGAACACTGAAGAGGTTTTAAAGAAGGAAGCATTTGAAGAGATCGTAACTTCTTCACCCATATCACATTTTGGCTGCTGCATCTGCCAAACGCTTCTTCTTCTTCTTGACACTAGCAGATTTGTAACCGCCTTTGCACGGTTTCCCCCACGGACTAACTGATGTCCTTCCTCGGCTTCCACTACTTTTGCTTTTTCCTTCACCTCCACCGTGTGGGTGATCACACGGATTCATTGCCACTCCTCTAACTTTGGGTCTTATCCCCAACCACCTACTCTGTCCTGCTTTCCTCAGCTTCTTCGTTCCATGAGACGGGTTCGACACTGTGCCAATCGTAGCACGACATCTCGCGTTGATCCACTTGGTGTTCCCTGATGGAAGCTTTATCAAGCATTTCCCTGAAGCAGGCTCCTTTAGGATCTTGGCGTTGGTTCCTGCAGCTCGGACCATCTTCGCGCCTTGCCCTGGGTTCATCTCGATGTTGTGAATGATTGTTCCGATACGCATCATACCCAGTGGCATGGAACTTCCTATCATTGAGTTGATGTCCATGTGGAGCATCTCTTCTTTCATTTGCGCCACCAATGATTTGTTCTGCGCATCAGCAAAACCTGTATAATAAAAACAGATATAGAGGCGTTGAAGTGTCAGTCATAACATAAAGCGCACCCAAATCAAAGACTTGGATTTGACACAAAGCTAGATTGAAACTCTGGATCTCCATATATACCAATATACCCTGTCATTAAGTAACTTTGAAGATGTATATACTCAACAGAGCTCAATCTTAATCACAGAAAACCATATAGACTAGAGAAACCCAAGTCCCACAAAGTAAATACATGCATTGATTCATGTACTGAATTACTCATTTTAACTGCAGCAAGCAAATCTGAGGCAGCCAACACCTGAGTCAGGAAAAGAAATGATACAGCTAGCAAGAGACTTAGGAGAACATTATGATACAAATAGCACCAGAGTTGCAGAGATCCAAGCTTAAGCTCAATAGTTATCAGCGATCTTATGTTCTAATGATCATGAATTCTTCCAACACAAGAGTATCTTAACATGGAGTAGCATAGTTTCAGGTAACTAAATGGTCCAAGACAAGTTGTGAAGAAGAGCTGATCTGATACAAGTTCATTCTTTTATCATCTAACAAAGAGAAGAAACCGCGCTTTCACACTTGTTCATAATCTAAACCAGAGGTATCTTCTTTCATCCAGTCTATTCCATCCATCTAGAAGAACTTTGCACCTTGACAGAATCCACAACATCGGATTCCCAAAAAAAATAAACTTTTTAACATATAAACAGAAGAGGCTAACAAAACCAGTATCTCAATATTTGTAACAATACTGCCTGGGCAAATCACTCGAACTATTAAACTCACTGTGCAACCAGGTTCCTCAAAGATACACCATCTCACAACCCACTCTTTCCAAAATTCATTGAAGAACCTAATCCAATTTCTAGTTATAATTTCATTGTTCAAGCAGAGAGTGTGAAAACATTAAGAAAAAACTGCTTCGTAGAATGGCCACCCAAAGTGGATAACGAAGAGAAGAAACTTAATGAAAAAACATTTCTTGACATAGACAATCAGAGAAAATTAGAAACTAGAAAGCATACATCCAGAATTAAGAGTATAGCACCTACCTGTAGAGAAATTGCGAAATGCTGGACGAATCACGCTGTTGAATAAAGAAGACGAAGCAGTAGCTCGAGCTCTGCATAACGCCACAAGAGCCGACATGAAGTGAGACTCTGCTCTAAACAGTAAAAAAAAGGTAGGGTTTTTGCGCACCCTAGCTCCAACAACCTATCAAATAAACACAAATATTAACAGTCTGCAAGTGTGAATTAGGGCTTCTACGCGTGATCTACTCGACCGTAGATACCTAATTCATCACAACTATTTTTTTTATTTCCCCAATCAAAACAAAAACTTTACTATATCCTAAGTCATTTCTACGAGCCGTGCATTGCGATAGAAAGAGAATGAATAATCAGGTTTATCAACCTACCCTCTCTATACTTAATTCATCAGTTGCGTAGGATGACTTACTTTGAGATCGAGGACAAACCTGAGAGATGCTGATTCGAAGAAGCTTAGCTTCCTAGAGAGAGAGAGAGAGAGAGAGAGAGAGAGAGAGCGGCTCTGAATTGAAATCGAAGAGGAAGCGTAATAGAGACTAATCGTTTATAAAACCGGTTCAGGCCACCCGGTTCGGACCATCCTTGAATCGGAAAAGTATTGGATTGGTTTTGAAATTGGTCTAGTGTATTTTCTTTCCTGGGTATCTTACAATGGAAAAATGGAAAATAATGAAAAAGCAAGAGAGACAGTGTTATGGACCAGTTGTCTACATATGAGTGGCTCAATTTTATATAAAAAAATAAAATATAATTATATGACTAAAATATATCAAAATATTAATGTTTTATCATTAAAAAACTCACTTGAGGTTTTTAATGGATGGGGATGCTCTAACCTTCTAAATTCTAATGGATTAATATCTTGTATTGTACTAATGCGGTTTTATGAATTGTTATGGGTTTCCAAATTTAAAACCCTCGTATCAGTTTCGGAAGCTTCATTCTTTGCTTAAGATTACACTATGTAATACATAAGTAAAATTAACTCATTTTTGTTGTAAAAAACATTTGCACTTTTATCATGGGTTTTGGTTGCTTTTCGACTTCTTCCCTACTCTTTTATCATGGGTTTTGGTTGTTTAGACCAAGGTAGATGTCAAATTGGTTTCTTCACTTTATAAATTGGTATTAACATAAAAGCTACGCTAATTCATATAGTTAAGAAAGTAAAATCCGACATTTTAGACTAGCTAGAAATTCCATCTTAATTAATTTAAAATTCTGCAACTGTTATGTATATATTCTATAGGAATAAAAGTATGCATTACCAGCAAAATTATGTGGTCAAATGTATATAGTATTCTAATTTCCAACTCTAACCTAGTCATCTAGATAACGTTGTCTATCCCATTTTAGAAATTTTTATAAATGTCTTTATTTAATTTGTGTTGATGACTTTACTACTCCTTAAATTGATAGTAACAATATTCGTTTCAATTTTGAGATTTTCTTGCGGTATTGATAGAACACGTAAAGAAACGACTTAACTTGTAGATCAAAAGCTATTGATGAAGATATCATCTCGTCCACATCGTCTAACTAATTTGGTTAATAACTTATATCATATGAAAGTCGATCCATGTTCAAAAACCCACATCGCTTAGGCAGAAAAAGTCACAGTAGATAACACCACTTATAAATACGTCCTTTAATGGATGGATTTTTACAATAATAAAAAGCCTACAATAAATATCGCAAAAATTGACAATTTTCACATTGTTAACTGAACTCGATCCCCAAAAAAATATCGAGACTCTCGACTAGTAGAAAGAATTCTCAATGACCAAAACACCTACCACCTATTACAACTGAAGAAATGTCCGTCCATTAATTGACTTGTAAAACTTGTAAATTCTTTTTCCAAAGCCATAGCCTCTTTCTCTTATATATGCATTAGAGAACCAGTGTAGTTAATTGACCTCACATCCTTCACTATTGTATACGTACATTTCAAGCGTAATTAAAATCTCAAATTTTAAAGAAGAGTCATCATCGCAAGTCGTCTTACTATTTTAGTTATAAATGTACTTTGAAATCCCTCTTAATTAGAATCACAAAGACTATTAAGAAAAACATTAGATATAATGGCTTCAAGAAAACCGATCATTGCGCAGTCACAAATCCCAAGTTGAATGAGATATCATTTGCTCTGGTTGCGACCTAGATCTGATTTATTGGCGTACTATCTCAGCTTCACAAAGTCGAAATGTGATTACTTCTTGCATAAGTCATGTTTCAAACTTTCATTATAATTTCGGATTGACATGTAATAATATTAATTTTTATTGTTGTTTTTGATTAAGTGCAAATTTCATACAAAAATTTAAATAATTGGCTATTAATCAATTATAGGGACCCTTAATTCATGTCTTTTTGGATTGAATTATGCTTGAAAACATGTGTTTCACAATCAAATATTTTATTTATTGCTTTAATTCTTTTTTCAAACTTTTAATGTGATCGGCTGCAACATGTGTCATTGACAACTTAATGTCATAGCGGTTTCAAGTCCATTTCTTTGTTGCTTGAAACTGATTCACGTGCGGAGTCTCCTGGACCTAGAATTTCACTAGTATTGTGTTTGATCTTTCTAGAAAGAATTTTTGATCTTTTATTGGGACAAATAAGATTTTGTTTATTTAAAAGAATGTTCTCTTAATTATTGATATATATTTTAAAAAATCAATAATTAAAAATTAAATATGTTACAGATTCATTTAAACATACTTTTATATTATTGCTTGAAGCCTTAAACCATTCTTCTACAAGTCGTAACACATTTATCCGGATGTTCGGGTTTTATAATTTTGCTAAACATTTAAGCATTTAATTATAAAATTATTAAAAGAACGTTTAAATGTACTAATTAACCACTTAGACTGTCTATGCATTGATTAATTGTAAAAGTTATTGAAGTTTAGTTGATGGGTTTTTTTTAACTGATATGATATTTAGAATTTGGTTTGAACTTCGAACCAATGAACCAAAGCCTAGGCTTGCCTAGCTCAATTTTTAATCATCTGAATATAATTTTATTTTAACTTTTTGTTTCTCAAATTTGTTTTTTTTTGGTTCAGCTTGATTACCGATTGCCAAATAATTCAGAAGAAAGCTAGGAAAATAAAAAAATAATGAAAAAGATAACTTCGTATATATAATGAATTAATCATGTTATTATTACTTATAGAGTTATAGTTATAGGATATCAAAAGGTGACAACAAAGGAAAAAAGTTGGTGAGGGGTGGAAAGTGATACTTTTTAGGCCCAGTATTATTTCGAATGCAGAAAAGTGAATTTCGCGTTTATTGACTTCGTAGGCCCATCCATATATGTAACGGAGGTGAAATGGGGAGGAAAGCTAGTCCGTTTCGATGGTCCGTTCGTGTTCACCGCCGATGGGGAAAAGTGCTTACGGCACAGCATACAAGGCCACATTAGAAGACGGCAATGAAGTCGCTTTACTGTTAAAAACTTTATCAATCTATATGCTCTTAAACATAACTAATGTGTTTCTAGTATCCCTCTTTGGTAATATATGTAGGAACCCAACAAAACTTGCTCTTTGTTATTTGAATCCATCATTTCAAGTTTAGACAGTCGTTATATGAAATTTCATCAGCAGAAAAAAATTGAAAGCATGAAAAAAAAGAGGCAAACAAAAACTTGAATTGAGTCATCATTTCTCCCAGCAATTTCATCAAAGGAGCAATAACACCCTGAATCTCCTTCCCTCTTCTTACCAGCAAACGCCATGCCGTTAGACCCTCCGATCACCCGAGTGCAACAATCCGACGAAAGGCCAGCAGACATGAAAGGCTAAACTTATTGAGTCATCATGTAACTTATTGTTACAGTTACTATTCTGATAATATCATCCATACTTTACATTCAGAGCCTTCGACCTCTTGGTTAAGTTAAATCACTTGAGATTAAATTTTTAAATATGGATAGACACAGCCGTTAACTGCGTTTTAGTTTCATACATACAATCACCATGCGAATTTCGTAATAACCAAATATAATCCAATCCAGTAGGTATAGGTTCCAAACCCAATTGAAACAAAACATAACCAAGCGAACCAGACCACAATGATTGATATAGGAAGTCCAAAAAAAAAGACAGCTCTATTCAAAAGTCTGATCCAAATAAGTTATTAAAAGCACACCAAATAAGTCTTTCATGTAATTTAAATAGTTTTTAAGATCGGAGATTCAGTAATTAACCATTCTGTCTCTTCAGCTCTCTTTTCCTTACTCCTGTAAGAAAATGAAGAAGTTATATCTGTGAGCAAAAACGATCAGAATGTTCAAGTTATAAGCAAAAGAGAAGAGCATATGACCTCATCGTCGTCATCATCATCATCTTCCTTCTTCAGACGGGTCGATCCACCTTCCTTGATAATAGGAAGCTTCATAGCTCCAAATGGTGTATCGACATCAACATTACCTTTGATAGTGTACCCAGTTCCTTTCCCACGGATCATGTCCCAAAGTGCAGAACCAAAGTCCTTTGGTCGGAATGTCATTGGCACATTGATCAATCCGCTTCCGTTTTTGTCAAGCTTGATCGAGTCCGATATCTCTGCTTTCCCAATGCTTACATCACACAACCAAACTTCACAATCCAAGTCATTGAGCCCCAAGTCAAAGTCATTCATGTTCTCAAGCCTCACGTGGAGGATCGCCACGGTTTCTTCCAAAGAAAACTTCTGGAACTTAATCTTTTCAATATCAACATCGGGTTTCTTCGGAATTGGGATCTCTCCACATTTCTCCAGCGGCAATGTCAATCTTCCCAATACTGGCACGTCCACAATCAGATCAACCTTGATCCTGTAAGGTATGATCATCCCGGGGTTGATATCGTTGTAAGTGCTGTTGATGTCATCATAGATCAAAGTCAATGGTATCTTCACAGTTTCTTCTCCATGTGCCTTAAGGGTTCCAGCATCCGGGATCAAGCCAGAAACCAGTTTCCTCCCATCGCTCTCGACCAGGTAGTTGATATCGATCAGAGGGATAGGAACTGGATTCGGGTTCTTGACAAGCACATCCACAACAATATCTGCCCTCTCGAGATTGATCTTGGGGATATGTATCGCAGAGACATCAGCAGTTGGCTTCCCAAACCCAATGGTTCCCTCGATTTTCTCACCAATGTCATGAATGAAATCTTTCACCTTATCGAGGAATCCACCTTTCCCTTCTTCTTTTTCCTCGTCCTTATCCTTCTGACTTCTATCGACGATTTCCACGTTATCCTCCTGATGACCTCTACTGACGATTTCCGGTTTATCCTCAGAAGTCGACATACCTAAGCAGCAAGAGGTCATCATTTCAAAAGTCAATTAGTGCCACAGAAACAGAAGCTTAAGAGTATCAAAGAATAGACAAAACTTCAAGCATTCAACGCCGAAAGTAGATTCAAACTCAGCAATTAAGAAACACACAGAAAAAAAATATACAGCAGTGTAAAAGTCAAACAAACAGTAATCATAGTTTTCAGTAGTTGTAAAGGCTATCATATAATGCTGATGCATCATATCATCTTTGATCTCACCAAACATTATAAAGGACTCGCATCATATTAGATCTCATCAACTAGGATCATAACAACATCCTACTGGTATAGCTCGAACCAAAGAAGATACAATGCATCTCTGTACTAAGAGACAATGATCATATCACGTGGATCAAGTGGTACAGATCCGAATGTTCGATCTAAACAAGATAGCACTAGATCAACCTAAATGTCAAACAGATCGGAGAAAATAAGGTCAGGATCAGCAAAGCTCGATCTAATCATCAACTTTTCCCA
Source organism: Turritis glabra (assembly GCA_900406565.1). Lineage (NCBI taxonomy): Eukaryota > Viridiplantae > Streptophyta > Magnoliopsida > Brassicales > Brassicaceae > Turritis > Turritis glabra. Next base: position 1,043,473 of record OVBN01000025.1, read on the forward strand.
TGTTTTCCGATCAAATCATAAAGGATCAACGCAAGAACAACAAAAATCAGAAGAAAAGCGAGTGGATTTGAACTTTACCTGGAGAGTTGGATTGGATGAATGTGAGTCACAGAGACAGAGAGAAGAGAGTGCTCAAAGAGTCACAAATATGATTGAAGATTGTGGAATTTGGTTGATCCGTTGAATTTTATATTAATTAACTATATTATAAACGTGACGCGTAATCTTCGCTTGCCGACAAAATTTTCGTCGTGTAAGGTCCTTATTTGGCCTTTTAAAATTGATATCCATTTCGAATACAACAAAGAAGATACATTTTTGATTGGTGGATAAAAAACCCACTCGCTCTCCCAAGTTCGGAGGAATTATTATTTTATCACACGATTCAAAAAAGACCAAAATATTACAAATGCGCTAAATGATTTGTCACCAAGTGTAAAACATTTTGACAATCTTTGAGGTACAATTTTGGAGATTGGATTGTAATTAATTGCGACAACAGCATGAAGTTCTCATCATTGTTCATCCATGGAACGAGCAGAGCTATTTCAGGTGGTGCTCAAACAACGACGCCATTTCGAGCTGCAGAAAGAAAAGATAGAGAATATTTCAGGACTTTACCGAGAAGACATAAGAACCCGTATGGTTATAACATGACCACTTGCTTAATCGAATGATCAGGAATTTCTATATCTTGTTCTAAGAATAAAGGATTGAATCATAATGATACTTACCGCTGTCAAAGCAGTTTCAGCTCCCTTATTGCCGGCTTTGCCACCAGATCGATTCAAAGCCTAGAGTTTCAGTTTAACCACAATGCAACAAGTTCAGTGTTTGTTTATCCATATGATTTATAATCTATATATCATCAACTCTTGTATAACACAACTTAACCTGATCCATGTCCTCGCAAGTCAGTACACCAAATATGCATGGAACGCCTACAAATTGGGAATTTTTAAGCTTCAATTTCTGCTACTGCAAAGCTAAACTAAATGCAAGAGAAGAGCCAGAACAAAATTTGAAGAACTAACTGATGATGTGGGAATTTAATCATCCAAAATCCCAAGAAAGGCAAAAATGAACTACCAGCTCTTTGAGGTTAGGAAGTATACAAAATCTTCATCAGGTTTCAAAACAATGTGTACATACAAGTGTCTAAAAATGTATATCCGGTAAATTATATCGAGATAAACCTGAATTTATGCCAGCAGAAAGTACTCCGGATGCAGCAGAGTTTGCAACAGCATCATAATGTGTGGTATCTCCTCTTATCTAAACCACAACAAGGACAACAGTAGATCAAAAACCAACTTTAAGCATGTGTGAGCAACTTTCTATAACTTGAAGAAGTCATATGAGGAAATAGAATTGAACGGTCTGGGAATTGTTTATAGCAAGAATCATACCACAGCGCCAATGCATAAAACGGCATGATATTTTCCTGATTTCCCAAGATTTTGTGCAACAACCCCTATCTCAAAGCTGCCAGGAACCCATATAACCTGAATAAAAAGAGTGTCGTTAGCTTTGTGAAAGCTAAGCTCAGATCTTTTTATTCTGATTTAACATATATATCTACAAGCAAAAGACTTTTACTTCGATGTCTTCTTCTCTGACTGAATACTTCTTGAAAGTCTCAATCGCTCCTTCCAAAAGCAACTTAGTCACAACCTCATTGAAACGAGCTACAACCTTGAAACAAAATTGAGATGAAGAAAAAAGTCAACACAAGCTCACTGCAATTGAGCTCAAGTTTTTCAATTTCGCACTGTAAATCATCTAAATCAGAACCAAGTCACCAAATCTAAGCAGCGTACGGAATAAGAAAGCGATTCTGAAAACTCACGATGGCGAATCTAAGACCTTCGCCTCTGATAAGAGACCCAGTAACATGGCGAACAGCAGCAGTCTGTACGAATGAAGAGCGTAATTCCTTCTCTACAGTGAGCGGTGACGCAAACCCTAACACGAAATTCTAGCTTTTCATTCACGAACTTGCGAAAAATCACTTGAGATATTATAAGAGAAGTGCGTCAAAGCAAGCTTACCGGATGTGGATGAGGAGAATGAGAGGTTATTGAATTTGTTCACAGAAGAGCCACCGTGAATATAACAGGCGGAGGAATATTGACGCGAATTGAGCTGACGGTGTGCCGATGGTGTTAGGCGGAGACACGGCGACGAAGCTAACGACTTCATTTTTCGTTCGTCGGATTAGTTTGGGATGGTCTTCTTCGTTCAGGTTAAGAGTGTGTGAGACTGTGAGGTGTGGTTAACCTCTTTCTCGTACAGAAGCTTCTCTTATCGGTTCAAGTCTTCCGATTAATACTTTTATTCCGGTTTTATTGCTTCCCAATAATTTGGTTTAGAGATTTCCGGTTTGATGATAAAGGATAAGCTAAACCCTAAATCCCAATCTCTCGCCGGCCGGAATTTTCAGACTAAAGTGGAAGATTTCAGACAAAGAACAAACTTTTCGTCTAATCTAGCCTTGAATTAATAGGATATGGCGACGAACGGGTACGTTTCAAAACCTACGAATTTCACTTCGAAATTTTGGTTTTGATTGATGGGGATGAGCTTTAACTCTTTAAGAGAATTCTACTGAAACTATACGTTTTGATCACAGGTTAATGGCGTCTTCTAGTGTGTTTCTTCATCGCCCGCGTCTCGCATTTGCTTCTAGAACGAATCAGGCTGCTGGAAAATGCGGTAAAGGCCGTGTTAGTTTCCTTGGCATTGGGACACGTCGTCTTCCGGTGGTTTTATCCATGACGGCGACGGCGGATTCCGGTGAGGAGGTCGTGAAATCTGTTTTGCCTGGAAATGGCATATCCATCATGGTAATCTGATCATCTGATTATTTCCCTGAGACTCAAAGTTGTGAGATTTGACTTTGCATTACCATTTTAAGTTTGAAATGTAGAAATGTCAAAGCGTGTTCCTTTTGAAATGGGGTTTGTTGGGTTTAGCTATATTCATTATCTCTTATTCTACAGGTGAATGGATGTAGTGGCAAAATGGGGAAAGCTGTAATCAAAGCAGCAGACTCTGCAGGAGTAAATATTGTTCCCATATCGTTTGGATCTGCTGGTGAGGATGGTCAGACAGTTGAGGTCTGTGGAAAGCTGATTACTGTGCACGGTCCTACTGAAAGAGAAAAAGTTCTCTCTTCGGTGTTTGAGAAGCACCCGGAGCTTATTGTTGTCGACTACACAATTCCTTCTGCAGTAAATGGTAAAACTCTAGAATCTCTCATTTCTACTATCAAGAGACAACTGTATTCTGGATTTGCTGAAATTATGATTGAATTCTGGTTGGGGGAACGATCCTTGTGATCCTTGATTGAGTTAGTTTAACATTTATGTAAGTGCAAAATCATCTGCTAGAAGTTTTGTTTGTCTGTTGTTTGTTGATTTCAAATTTGGAATTTTCTCAATGCGTAGATAATGCGGAGCTGTATAGCAAAGTAGGTGTTCCTTTCGTCATGGGAACAACTGGTGGAGATAGGAACAAATTGTATGAAACTGTTGAGGAAGCAAAGATTTATGCTGTGATTTCCCCACAGATGGGTAAACAGGTATGAGTACTTGGATGTTTTACATGTAAATTAAGATCATTTAGCTCATATCTGTGTGCTTTGTTGGTCTATAGGTTGTAGCATTTCTTGCGGCCATCGAGATCATGGCTGAGCAGTTTCCGGGAGCCTTTTCTGGTTATTCCTTGGATGTACTTTTTTTTTACTTCTTTTATACATTCAAATTCATTTTTCTCAGTTAATTTATATTACTTCTTGCTACGTCTAATCAACTGCCGATCTATTTAGGTGATGGAGTCTCATCAAGCTAGCAAATTGGATGCATCCGGAACAGCAAAAGCTGTTATTTCTTGCTTCCGGGAATTGGGTGTGTCTTATGACATCGATCAGGTGGATTGGTCGTCCTTTATTGTTTACATGTCGGCAATGACTTATTTTATTCTCGGGATATGAATTTTCTGTGTATACAACTCTTTTGTGGTAGATACAATTGATTCGGGATCCAAAACAGCAAGTGGAGATGGTGGGTGTTCCCGAAGAGCATATCTCTGGCCACGCTTTTCATCTTTATCACTTGACATCACCCGATGAAACGTAATGCTTTTGTATCTAAGATATTGTCTATACTTTTCTTTATTTCTATTGTAAAAGTGTGTCTGTTCCATAACTAGCTCCCTTTTCTTTGTCTTTCTTTGCAGTGTCTCCTTCGAGTTCCAGCACAATGTCTGTGGCAGATCAATATATGCTGAGGGTACTGTTGATGCCGTGCTCTTCCTCGCCAAAAAGGTTCTAAAGCTTACTCCTATTGCTCATCATGATTCTGCGAAATTGAATCTCAGCCGTCTCTGAGTCTCACCTCTAATCTAATCTCTGTAAGGCTAATTGTTGTTTCAACACTTTTGTGTAATGCAGATTCGACTGAAAGCAGATCAGAGAATCTACAACATGATCGATGTTTTGAGAGAGGGAAACATGCGTTGAGCTTCCGAGTTTTGTCAGTGCATTGACCAAATTGTGGTTCTAGAAGAGCTGAGATTAGATTTACCAAATCATCAGCTGCGAAGATTAGATGTTTGGTTCCCACTTCTTTTGCCTTTTAGCACAGGCTTTTGAAACTCCTTGGTATATACAGGAACTTGCCATTGTATTGTTCATGTTTGACCTCTTTACCTTAAATGTTATTCTCCTTTCTGGATCATTGAAGTGAAGTCTTATAGCTAAAAAAATTCTCTAAATGTTCTGGACAACGATCAAGGTATGAGAATATATTTGCATCATCATCACCAAAAAGTTGTAATTTCGGTGGTAAATTTGTGCCACATGTCAACCGTAATTGTGTTTTTTCACTATTTTTATTCAGATGGTCAAAAAAGAAGCAGAGAGTGAAAATCTCTCTCTCTCTCTCTCGTTAGGGCTTCGTCTCTCACACGCGCCTTTCGTATCTCTCTCCACTCTAATCGCTAAACTCCTTCAGACGAGAAAGTGAGAATCTTTTCTATTGCCCATTTGATTTTTATTGCAAAGTCGTAATCTTCTTCGACAGCAATCTTCTGGGTATCTCCAGAATGAGCTATCTTCTTCTCAGGAGGAACAAGTTCTTAACTTTGATCAAAAGAGAGTGCTTCATCTTTCCGATTATATCCCCTGAAACTAAAACCCTGATAAACCCAGATCCTAATATCCCTCAATTTCAAAACCCTTGTTCGATTTTCAGGATTGCTCACTATGCAACTCAATCTTCCAAGTTCCCAGAGTACGAGATGCCTACAGTCACATGGGGAGTTATACAAGGGAAGAAAGAAAAGCTCGTGAATCGTGTCAAAATCTGCGATTATCTCAAGGGTTTGGGGATAATCACCGATGAATTGGAAAGTATTGAGCTACCTTCCACCATTGAAGTCATGTGTGAGCGTGTTGAGTTCTTACAGAAGCTAGGGTTAACAATTGACGATATAAATGAGTATCCTTTGATGTTAGGCTGTAGTGTGCGTAAGAATTTGATTCCTGTCTTGGCTTACTTAGAGAAAATTGGAATCTCGAGATCGAAATTGGGAGAATTTGTTAAGAATTATCCGCAGGTTCTCCACGCAAGTGTGGTTGTTGAGCTTGCTCCTGTGGTTAAGTTTCTTAGAGGACTCGACGTGGAGAAGCAAGATTTGGGGTATGTTCTGATGAAGTATCCTGAGCTGTTAGGGTTTAAGCTTGAAGGCACGATGAGCACATCGGTTGCGTATTTGGTGAGCATTGGTGTGAGTCCTAGGGACATTGGTCCGATGGTGACTCAGTATCCTTATCTTTTGGGAATGAGAGTTGGAACCATGATCAAACCTCTAGTAGATTATCTAATTTCCATTGGTTTGCCGAAGAAAATTGTGGCTAGGATGCTAGAGAAACGTGCATATATAGTCGGATACAATCTCGAAGAGACTGTTAAACCAAATGTAGATTGTTTGATTAGTTTTGGCATCAAGAAAGAACTACTACCTTTGGTTATAGCTCAATATCCTCAAATTCTCGGGTTACCAGTAAAAGCCAAGATGTCTACACAACAGTACTTTTTCAGCTTGAAGCTCAAGATTGATCCTGAAGGGTTCGCTCGTGTGGTAGAGAAAATGCCACAGATTGTAAGCCTTAAGCAGAATGTGATAATGAAACCCGTTGAATTTCTCTTGGGCAGGGCATTTCAACTCGAGGACATTGCAAAAATGGTTGTGAGATGTCCTCAGATCCTCTGTTCCCGAGTCGAACTCATGAAGAATTGCTACTACTTTTACAAGACTGAGATGGGGAGACCGATGAAAGAACTCGTTGAGTACCCTGAGTATTTTACGTATAGCTTGGAGTCAAGAATCAAACCAAGGTATCAGAAGCTACAGAGCAAAGGAATTAGGAGTTCATTAAACTGGTTCCTCAATTGCAGTGACCAAAGATTTGAGGAACGGTTGCAAGGTAACTTTATCGATCCAGATACTGAAGGTCCAACGTTCGATATGGGCGGTAAGTTAGAAATGCCTGGTGGCGAGATTGTGTCTGACGAGGAAGAAGATGAGAGTGATGATGAAGTTCTCTACAGACGTACTGTTACTTTGTAGAATAATCAAAAGTTTTAGCTTTATCGAGCTTTTGCATTTAGCTACACTCTTTTGCAAGCATTGTGTTCTTTTGCTCTCTTTCAATTGATTTCGTGGCCACATTTGCTAAATCTTAAATCCTTAGATGTTGAAGGAGTAACTCTGACTAATCTACAGCTACTCAAATCCTAAATTCTAATCAAATTTTATTTTGATTTGGTTTATAAAGTTTTAAATTATGTCTTTTTTGTGGTATCTTGTGGAGTTGGAAGTTGGAACAACTCTGAGTTCTCTGACCGTCAACTACGGGCTTTGGTCAAATGTGGATTAGGTCAACAAGAATTTGGAGAGGAATTAACATTATTTCTAGTTTGGTCCATACAAGTTTTCATTTTCTCGTTTATGACCTTACAAATATACAATTCGACAACAAACCCCAACTACAAACTTTACGTATACATCAAAAGACCACAAAATAACGATATCTACATGATTCGTTGCAAATAAAATCAAAACACAACGCGTAAGAACATGCAAATTTCCTATTTATTTTTGTTTTTTCTGTATTTTGAGAATTTTCTTGAATTGATAAAATTATTGACCTGAGATGCAAGAAAACAATCTATGGCTCTTGAATCTCACAAGCTGACCTTCCCGCGGCGGAGAAAAACCTTTCTCCGGAGCTACGCCACCGCTTCTGTTTGTTTCCCGGCTTGATAACGATGAGAAATCTCCTACGGTCCAGCGACGGCGATGGTGACCATCGGGGTTCATTTCAATATCGGAAACAAAGTCATAAGACTCACGAGTTGTGGTGGAGGAGGAGAGACGTTCGTAACGACGACGAGTTAGGTTCTTCTTCACAGCCTTAAAGGCCATTGGTATTAAACCATCCATTGATGATGTATACTCTCTTTTTGTTTTCTTATTTCTCTCTTAATGGTTCTTTTGAGATGGAGCAAAAGGTTTTTGTTTATGGTTATTGACTTTGGGTTTGGTGCTTAGTTACCTTCCAATATTCTTCTTTGGTATTTGTCTTTCTTTATACAAGAAATCTCAACTCTTTTAGTATTGTTTCTTTTCCCATTTGATTTATATCTCAAATATAATAATTAGGGTCATTTACCTATATGGAATTCCACAGCTACACAATAAATTATATAAACAAAATGATTATCTTTACTTTGTAGAGTTATATGGTTACGGTGTCTCTTGTTTTTCGATTTCATGATCATTATTCTTTGGTCAAGTTTAAAACATTTATATGTAATTTAAGTGTCTAATACCAAGTGGTAAATGGTCGTGAGATTAATGTATTTTATACTTGATTTATGATTCAAAATTTTTAGTATATGAGATTATCGATGTAAGCTTTTCAAAAGTTGTAGCATGTTGCAACATCCATCCATCACAATTTTGTATATTTGAAATTCAAATCTTGCGAACTAAAATTGTAAATCATTAGCGTTTGATGCATATCAGCATAAGCATATTTACATAAAAAAGGGTTTGTGATTGAGACCTCATAAAAGTCCAACAGGTCACTTCCTTTTAAAAAATGATTTAGCTGTTGCACACGTTATCCACCAATGATCTTTGACTTTGGTGTTTATGTATAGCTAAAATCCAAAAAATAAAAAATTCAATTAAGATTTTTGTGAGACTTTTTGTTTGTTTGTTTAGTTTAGTTTAGGTTTATCCAATACGACAATTTATATATTTTCTGAAGAGAAGACGGGTTCAAGATAAACCTCTTATGTTTGTAAATTAAGTAATATATTAATAAATAATTTGAGATACTTTGCCAAATACCAAAGAGTATATTTTTTTTGAATTAGGAAAATGTAATTTATTTCGATTTGTTAGAAATGTGTTGTTATGTTTGGAAAGATAATTTTCATTTTGTGGATCCGATATCAATATTACTTGAGATTAGGTTTAAACCGAAATGATTATGAATGAAAAACCCAAAATTACATTTCTATAAGAATAGTTTTGAAGATCAACTGAACATCGCACATAAACTCATCAAATGTATGATGAGAACTCATAGCGAAGGAAAGTATTGATACTTAAATCAGTATTGTTAGAATTTGTTTCAACTTTCAAGTCACAACATCAAAGATGCTCTTTCGTTGAAGAAAATAAAATAAAAGCAAAAAGACGGTTGCGTCCTTGGAGTATGATAGATGCATATAAGTAAATTAGTAAAAAATTTACACAAGTTTAAACAAGAGTGACGACAAAGCTGATGATGTTTGTTACGCTAACAAACACTAACCATATTGAATTATACTAAAGCGACACTTTTATCTGATGATAAGAGATATAGAAAGTGACAAAAAGAGAAAGATAAGAATTAAAGAAAAAACACTAAATTTCTGATATACCCATAGCTTCATTGTAGAATTGAAACTTGACATTTTAGAACTACAGATTGAAGCATCTCAATTTTTATTTAAGGAACTCCGGTTTAAATCTACCACCATGGAAAATGTATAATACTTAATCATAGATCGAATTTTAGTTTGGCTCTTTAACTATGAAAGAGTATAAACATATGATATTTCTTATTTAATATCAATTTGTATGATAAAGAAAACTAAGTATTCCAATATTCACTTATAAATATGCTAATATAGCTAAATAGAAAAATTAGTTACCCAAAAAGGTATGAAACAACCTAAGAGTGTTTCATTTACACCAGAAACGACGAATCACTTCATCTATCAGATTAAGATGCATTAAACAATTTATATTCACTGTTCTCTTGTTCAAAGCCTTCAAGTGTACTTCACCTCTCAGTTTAGCTCTGGTCTTGAGGATTATTAGCCCTCTCTCTATATCATTCTTCAACCAAACAGGTGATGTCTGCTTCCCTCTGTAACCTACTTCTGTCATAACCTCTGTTCTTATGGCACCAAATGAAGCCACTCGTTGTCCATTAATCCTCATTTCACCAACAACATGACCGTTGTACAAGATATCTCCTTTACTAGTGGGAAACTCAAAGAACCCCAGATTCGGATTCTCAATTCTGATTTCCATAGCCAGTGTTGCGTTGAAGTAAAGCGATGATGATGATGATGCATTGTTGTTGTACCTGAGGTTTCTTACAGCAACAGATGTCAAGCTTGCTTTCAGTGGCTTGGCTATGAAAGAGAAACCGACGATGATGAAGATGAAGAGCAGAATGCAAAGCCCTGCAAGAATAAAGATGATGATTTTACCGGTGATATCATTTGGTTTCGGTTGGTAAATTCTGTGAGCTTCATCAACATCTTTGCTCCTTCTTCCATATGTTGTTTCAGCATAAACTGACATTTTTCCTCAGAGATTGTTATGACCGATAACAATTTCAGTATTGTCAAAAGAAACTTAGATGATAACAAGAAGATATATATTACTGAATCAATCAGCGAAGCTAAATCCCAACAGAAAAAGCTGAATATGTGGAAAGTAGAAAGTATGAATGGGTTCTTGATCAATATGACATTAAAAGATGATGTGTGGTTTGCGAAATAAGTAAGAGATGCTTAAAAGAACCCTTTTTAGCTTTGTTTCTCCTTAAAGACTTTGCTTTTTTTCCAAGACCTGGAACAAAGGGAAGGTATCATGAAAAGTTTAAGTATCAAACTTTAATTGGAACCGAGAAACAACAATGTCCTTTGCTAGAAGAAACAAAAATACAAGAATATAGTGATCCGATAACTTCCCCTGTAATTGGAAGGCTGAGCAACATAAAATTTAGTGATTTACCGAAAGGCTGTATTGAGTTATAAATATTCTTAAAGACTTGGCCTTTTTCAGAACCTGGAGCAAAGGGAAGGTATCAGAAAAAGTTAAGTAGCAAACTTTCATTGAACGATGCTGAAATAACGAGGTCCCTATTATAGAAGAACCCACAAGACAAGAATAGAGTGATCCTGATAATCTCCTTCTCCTGTACTGTATGAATTGAGCAACAGAAAAGTCAATGGTTTATGAAAAGACTGTAAAGAATTAAAAATATTCTGATGGGCTCATAAAAAATGCTGTTTATAGTGGAAATGTGGAGACAACAAGAGATAAACACAATAACAGAAGGAAATTTTCTTTAGGTATCTTGCTAATGTGGACCTACTTACAAAGAAACAGATGCTAATACTATTCTTTTTACGAAGTTAATTCTTGTAACATGCCATCCAATTTGAATCCTCAGAACTAATCAGACCACCACCATCAGTGCTTATTGACTCTGCAGCAGAGCATGGAAGCAATTCTCTTTCTTTTCCCAGAGGAGCAGCACTTTCTTTGTGGTTTTGCATATCAAATTCAGTATCGGTAATCTGTTGGGATTTCATTTCAGGCATGTGGCTATTTGTTTGCTCTACTCTCACATGAGGATGACGAGAACTCCTGTCCACTAAAGCTCTCTGAAAATGTGAGAGATCAATGGAATCAGAAGATGTGGCCAAAGAGTCAAAGTTGAAACTTGAATGGCTCGGCTCCCGTGATGAAGCCTGGATTCTTGGTGACAAACCGGCTGACTGAAAAGTCATTGTCAGTGATTCCAAATCTGAACCAAAATCATGTTTCTTTTGGATTTCAGCTTGGGAACATGAGAGTCCGAAATAATTGTCGAAGCTTGAGTTGGATTCTGGTGTTTGAATTACATTCTCGCTTCCTAGCGTATCAACAGATAAGGGAGACGGTTTGTCTCCTTTCAAATGCTCAGAAGGATCCAGCTCACATGTAGGGGTAGTGTCGAATGCTGAAGCTTCACCATCACAGGATGAAAGGTGAATAAATCTTCTGAACCGAAAAAGCTCATTTGGAGATAGCGAAGAACTGATTCTTCTCGTTGTCTCTTTATATATATCCATGGGCGAAAGACTTCTGCCACTGCTAATGTTGCATATATCCATATCCGAAGAAACACTACGATCTGATAGTGGCGAAGGAGTTTCATGGCCAACACACTCAACAATTTGCTGAAGCTGAGAGAAACCATCCTCAGATTTTTCCTTCTCATGTTCTTTCTCCTCATCACAAGGAGATAAAAGCCAGTGTACTGACGCATCCGCAGGCAAAGGCATCATAGATATGTTAACACAACTTCCGTCATTACCAAAATCTCCTTCACCAAATTCATCAGAATCATTCAGTATCTTGCCCTTACCAACCTCGAAACCATTTTCACCCACAGTGAGTATCCCTTTAGGCTTGCATTTCCTCTTATCACTAACACCTGAGAGTAAATGCCCAGCAGCATAACAAGCCTGTGATTGAGCAGATGCAGACAAAATCATAGACGATCCACATTGTATCTCTGGAGACACCGAAGCTTGAACAGGTGGTGTCCTGTCTTGATAACTACTACTGTTGCTACTTAAACTACCATCATCTGTAGCTTCACCCTTGCTTCTATAAATCAAATCAGATCCAGTTCCTAATTTAGACACAGGAGTAATCTGAGCAATACTATCATCTACTCTAATCGTAGTTTGGCGATCTTTAAGCTTAACCGCTCTAGAAACAGAAGATTGTTTCTTCAAAACCGAAGCTTTCTCCGGTTTCATGGTAACTTTACAAGTTGGTCTCTTTCCAGATATAGGATTTGTCTTACATCTCTGAGACTTGTGCAAATTGGGTTTCTCAGTAAGAGCGGACTCTAGCTTAACCTCCTCCAGAGAGCTTGGTTTCTTTCTAATTAAGGGTTTACTTACAACCGGAGCAGATTTGGGGGTTTTAGCCACTGATTTCACTGGTCTACGAGGAAAAACTCCCAACGAAGAAGAAGATGAAGAAGACGATGAGAAAGAATGAGAGAGCATTAACCTGTGACAACCGTTGGATTCTTCAACGGAAGAACCACTCACATTGCTACAAGTGCTGCTTCCAGAGCTTCTTGTACTGAAACCTCTCAAAGGGTTCACCGGAAATCTCTCCATTTTCAGGTTTCTCTCCTTTTTCTCCGGCGGCTGCGGCTGCGGCTGAGACTGAGGAAATTTCTTCGTTTGGGCATTTGAAGAAGACGTTATTCGATTCATCCTGCGGACATTCGATCAAGAACCCCCAAATATCTCTCTTTTTCGTGTCTCAGTTCACACAGTTTCCGATCTGCTTGATCTGATTATTCAAAAGGAATTTTTTTGGCGGAGGAGGCGCAGAGACAAACAACAAACATTAAATGAGGAAAAAAATCGAAACTTTGACGGAGAGGTTTTGCTTTTGTCTTTTTTTTTCCTATACTTACCGACTTAACCTCAACTTTTATATCGTGCTTTAACGACAACAAGGATACATCAGTCATTTCGATAAAGAACAACACTTTTTCCGATTGCATTTAACGGCTAAATCGCCACCGTGCATTGATTTATTCTTTTTTCTCTTCTGTTGTTCCTCGGCGGAGAGAGAGAAGGACGATGAAAGGGGTTCTACTTGACGAATCTGCACTGTTTAATCTTGAGAGTGAAGATTCTTCGCCGAGTCTGCGAGAATCAGTCCCGTCGCTTCTCAGGCTGCTTCGTTATTCCATGATCCGAACGGTAACGATTGATTGAATAGCTATCTCAAATTCCAAACCATGATTCTTATCTGCATTGCAGATTTCCGAAAGTAAAACCCTTTCTATGCGCAAGTTCTTGATTTGTCTTCAATTAGTGTTCCTGGAAATTGTTAGTGATTCTTCAATTGAGAGAAAGGATTGAACTTTAGATCAATTTGGGGATAATTTTTATATGCAGTCGTTCTTTTGGTTTCCACTTATTATTGAGACATTGGTTTTCTTCATCTACTGTAATGAAAATTGGATATTTTACTCCTGACATGCAGGGTATTTCATATGGGCTTGATCTTCCGCAAAACAAGGTTTGGGACTCTTCTATGTTTTAAGCAAAGAGTTTTGTTCAAGTCAAATCTTTGCCTTGTCTAACTGTTTAACTTTGTGAATGAGATTGATTTGTCTCTAATATGTTGATAGGTTGATTTACTGAGGAAAACTGCAGCAGAATACTCGATCGATTGCTTACCTTTAGAGACGTCTCTGACAAGTGTTACCTTTGGTGATACTCTCAAAGCATGGTATAGTGACGGTAGTATTCTGTATGTTACTTCAAGCAGAAAAGAAGAGACACTGCGTGAATTGAGTCCCAGCCAGCTAGTTGTTATACTCGGTTAGTGGTAAAGATAATCATCTCTAGTCCCATGAGAGATACCATATTCATAAATTTCAGCTTCTGCATTTATGTCTAAACATTTTTCTCTGTGTTTTGAAAATGCTTCCTAATTAGAAGTATGAACTCTCACTAATAGTGGGAAAGGATAGGCCATTATAGTTTGCTACATTATTCCTTGTGGAATAAGGTCTTGATTTTTCTTTTGTATTGATAACTTTGATGAGGCCCCTAAAAATTTGTTGAATTTTTTTGGGTTTCTAGATGTTGTCGAAGGTGATTCATGCGAGGATCCTAACATGCTTCATATCCGTAGCCTCGAAGAACTGCCAATGACTATTTGCTGCATGAACAAAAAGGTATGTCTTGACGGCGTTTCTGGCTTAAACTAGAAAACGCTTATAGTTGAGAAATAAGCTGGTCTATTTGAAGAAAGTACTAATTGTAGGCCAGAACTAAACACTGTAAAAAATGTAGTTCGAGATGCTTGATATTACACCTTCATTTTCTACATTTTCCATTTTTTTAGTTAGTATGTCTTGCCGATATTAGTATTTTATTTTGATCACCCTTTTGATATCACCTCCCAAAACAGGCAATGGGTGATGGTGCTGCAATAGTTGCTTACATCATGAAGCCATCTCGGGTAGAGGACTTTGCCAAGGTTAGAACCTTATTTGAAATCCGACTCTGAAGTATTATCTTTATGGTGATCATTGCTTACTTTTTGGCTTATTGTCTGCTGGTCGTATATATATATGCTTTACCCTCTAGGTCATTATTGATTCATGAAAGTAATATGGTTATATATGTAATGTTCACCGATGGTAATTTTTTTTTATTTTTAGAGGGGTGCTTTACCCATGTATCCTACTTCAAATGGGTTGATATTTCTACCCCTCATGTTTGAGTTCCCTCTTGCATCTCAACTCAAACACGCTGATATCATTTTCCACAAAGCAACTGATGAAATATTGTCCATTCAACTGAACTGCTCCGACTCAAAACCATCTGTTGCAGTTACATTCTCTACCGGCATGGAGGAACTGAAAAAGTAAGCTTCGCGATTCTTTGTTTTCGTTCTAGCATTCTATTATATCAGCAAGTGGCGTATTAATACCATCATACACAAATATGAGAAACCTTGTTGAAAGCTCTCTGTACAGGTTTGCTGATATAAGGTACTTGCAGGTATATGGAAGATCAAAATGCTTATGCCGTAGTCGACCCTATTCAAAATATATATCCAGTCTTGGACCGACTCAAGATGCAACATATACTTCTTGGATTAGAGGACCTTGCTGCAGCAGGACGAAAGATAAGAGGCGCCTGCTTCCTCAAGGTTGTAAAAATCCTCTCATATTGATTAACTCGTCAATCTTCTTTATGCTGCAAATTTGACATAGTATCTCTTGACTTCTCCATTATAGTTTCACATTGATGCTTTTCCTTTTGCTTTAGCAAATTAAAATCAGAGTTCCTTATCTGCAGATTGACAGCTATGATGAACCGGATCTGGCTCAGAACTTGTCAAGAGCTGGACTGTCTCTTCCATGTATTGTGAAACCTCAGGTTGCCTGTGGTGTTGCTGATGCTCACAGCATGGTGAATATCTCACACTTTCCTTCTAGTTTTGGTAATTCGCAATTTCTGTTTCTCTTTTCACAGCGGAACAAAAAATTTCCTCATATTCATGTGTTTCTCACAGGCCATTGTCTTCCGAGTCAAGGATTTTAAGGATTTGAACACTCCTGTTCCTGCCATTATCCAAGTAAGTCATATTGTAACCTGGATACCCAATTCTAGGGGAGCAATACTAAATCAAGATGTAAAGCATAGAGAAACTTGATAACCATCGATTTGCAGGAGTATGTAGACCATTCATCCAGGATATTCAAGTTTTACGTCTTGGGGGAAAAGATCTTTCACGCGGT
The DNA here is from genome assembly GCA_900406565.1 of Turritis glabra. NCBI lineage: Eukaryota > Viridiplantae > Streptophyta > Magnoliopsida > Brassicales > Brassicaceae > Turritis > Turritis glabra. The sequence goes on from OVBN01000025.1 coordinate 1,059,176, forward strand.
CAAGAAATCGATCCCAAGTTCTTCTAGTCTGAGGAAATCAGCCGAGGAAAATGGTCTCCAACCAATTCTCTTTGACAGGTAAGATTTCATAACAATTCCATCGACACAAAGCCATCTCTTGCTAAAAGATTGTAACTTAGGTAGTTCCATTACCTCCCACAGCTTAAAATCTTTACCTGTTGGTTCCGCAAACCAGACCCCGGTAAACGAGATTGATCTAGAGCTGGTTACAGAAGCAGCTACCTGGCTAAGAAAGAAGCTTGATCTTACAATCATCGGCTTTGACGTGGTTGTAAGTATCATCCTCATCACAAGACCCTTTATATATCCACGTTTCGGAATAGACTAACTCGAGTACTTACGTATTGTCTCTTTTTTCACAACATCTCCACAGATTCAAGAAGGTACAGGAGATCACGTGATAGTAGACTTGAACTACTTACCATCGTTTAAAGAAGTCCCAGATAAAATCGCAGTTCCTGCATTCTGGGAAGCCATCAGAAACAGGTTCGACCAACATGTCCAAAAGTAGCAATGAATCCAACATTGTGGGAAGCGAAAGCTCTCCTGTCTGTTTATTTTTGGAATGATGAGCTGAGAGAGACCTGAAGCTGGTTTTTACTTCAGACTTCTGAGACTAAAATAACTGAGAAACCAGAGAAATATTGTAATTTTAAAGACAAGCAAGGTGAAGGTTTTTTTTGTCGATAAGAGCAAAAGCCACATTCTATAAATACACGACAAGAGACGACCTTTGAGACTCGAGAACTTGTCTCCAAAACAAACGAAAAGAAGCGACTTTTTGCCTCTTTTGGTCTCTCCCCTTCTCCGGGGGATCTGCTCTCTCTCTCTCTCTCTCTATCTCTATCTCTATCTCTCAATCTGTAAGAAGATTCCCACTTCAGGAAATAAACCCTAACTTTGCTTGGGAAATTCTTCATCTATCACTGTTAAATCTTCCTTCAAATCGTCTTCATCCATGGCTGATCAACAAACCCTAGATTCCTCTACTCCTCCTCCTCCTCCTCCTCCTCCTCCTACTCAATCCGATGATCTATCTCACTCCCACTCTACTTGTTCTACTACTTCAGCTTCTTCTTCATCAGATCCATCGCTCTTGAGGTCTCTCTCCTCTAGTCGACTCAACGCCGGAGCTCCTGAGTTCGTACCTGGTCGAACTACTCCTCCGCTGCCACAACCACCGAGGATGATTATCCCACCTCCTCCACCGCACGGTATGCTTCATATGTATCACCATCAGCCTCCTTTCAATGGCCCGGTTCTTGGTCCTGTTCCAATCCAGCCTCACTTGGTTCCTGTTCAAAACCATCATCCTCATCATCGCTTTCATCATCATCATCACAATCGTCATCAGAATCAGCAATATGTTCCGGTGAGAAATCACGGTGGTCATCAAGATTATCAGCAGCGTGGTGGTGTCGGTGGTGAGCAGGAACCGGATTTGGTTGTTAAGAAGAACGATCGGAGAGATCATAAGAGAGAATCTAAGAACGATCAAGCTACTGAAACGGGAGCTTCTGTTTCTATTGATTCCAAAACTGGTTTAACAGAAGATACTATCCAGAAGATAGTGAATCAGGTTAGCTTCGATCTCTTAAATGTTTGGGTTCTATTTAGATTCAGACTTTATCCTCTTTTAAGACCGATCTATTCAATTTTGGTTTCCAAGTTCTTGACTGCTCAAAACCACTGTCAGGTTGAATACTATTTCAGCGACTTGAACTTGGCGACCACAGATCATCTGATGAGATTCATTTGCAAGGATCCTGAAGGATATGGTAAGATGTCTGTTGCTAAATCATATGCATCCTCGTGAGTTCGTTTTGCATAAAGTATCATCCTTTTTGTTCCAATTCTTAATGTGATTTCAGTGCCGATTCATGTTGTTGCATCGTTCAAGAAAATTAAAGCTGTTATTAACAGTAATTCTCAGCTTGCCGCAGTGCTACAGAACTCAGCAAAGCTTGTGAGTTCTTTATGTTACTGTGTGTCTTTTTTGGTCAGTAACATTTATACGTGATTTTGATGTTCTAACTTTTGAGTCATCCTAACAGTTTGTTAGTGAAGATGGAAAGAAAGTGAGACGCATAAATCCGATTACTGAGTCTGCTATAGAAGAGCTCCAGGTACTTAACTCATTCTTGCTATTCCTATATTTCTGTAAACTAATTTTTTTAAGTTATGAGTAAAGGATTGTGTATTTGATTTTCTAATAAATTATCATATCCAGTCTCGCATTATTATTGCTGAGAATCTACCTGAGGATCATTGCTACCAAAATCTGATGAAGATTTTTTCAACTGTTGGAAGGTACACAACTGTTTGATGATGTTATAAAACCTAGAATCTACTTCTTCTTCTTTTTTATACAGTTGAGGTTTTCTAAAATTATGAGTGTTTCTCGTCAGTGTGAAGAACATCCGTACCTGCCAGCCACAAAATAATGGAAGCGGTGCTCCACCCGCAGCAAGATCAGCCAAAAGCGATGGTACGCTTTTCAGTAACAAGGTAACTAGATTGACCCATGCGGCTTTGTGTTTGCCTCATAGTTTTTGATTAACTGGATGCAAAATTGATGTCTCTTTTACATGTTCTTATAGGTCCATGCTTTTGTTGAGTATGAGATGGTTGAGCTAGCCGAGAAAGCAGTAAAGCTTCCCTACTTAGATTTCTAGACTATATATGTTGATACCAGCATGTGCTAATGTGGTAAACTAAAGGCATGTTACTGTACAGGTTGCCGACTTAAATGAAGCGGGAAATTGGAGGAGCGGTCTTAAAGTCCGATTGATGCTAAAGCATCAGGTATGTGATTTTAAGTTTGACAAAACACTGTGCCTTTGCCCGTCCTTTCTCACTCTAATAAGCAGAGTCCAGATATCTTAGTAGTTCAGAACATTCTGTGAATTAAATGTCATCTGTCTGGGTTAAGATCTGTGGAAGTTGATATCGGTTCCACTTAGCTTATATGTTATTATTCTATCATACAGACAAAGGAACCAAAACAAGGTCAAGGAAGAGGAAGAAAAGGAGATGATGCAGAAGTAGAACATGAGGAAGATGATGCTACAACATCTGAGCAGCAGCCGATTGAGAAACAATCTGTAGAGTGTTCTGGGGAATGGGATACTCATGTGCAAGAGCAGCCAATAGTAAGTAAACCAAATACGTTCTTGGTTCTCTACTTTGTTCTCCATGGATGATTCTTAACTCTGCCACATAACAGGGAGAGGATCAAGGGAATGAGAAAGCGGTTGGGCAAAGAAAAGGGCGTAACAGAGGTAGAGGAAAGGGACGAGGACGAGGTCAACCACACCAGAACCAGAACAACAACCACAACCACAATGGGCGAGGAAATCATCATCATCATCATCAAGTGGGAACACCACCTTCCAACAATCCAATGATGAACAACATGGAGCAACCAGGCACGGGGAAGCAGCAACCACCTGGACCACGAATGCCTGATGGGACGAGAGGATTCTCAATGGGACGGGGAAAGCCGGTCATGGTTCAGGCAGAGTGATCCAGAGCTGTTTTGAGAAGGAGGTGATGTGGAATTGTGAAGGTTCAGAAGGGAGATAAATAGAGAGAGAGCAAGAGAGAAAGAGAGAGATTTATCCTTCCCATGCGGAATGGTTAGTTTTGCAGACTTTATATTCCTGTGTCTTACTTACTACTTCGAAATACTTTTTAATCACGCTTCTCTTGCAAGAAAAAAAAAGAAAAAACAAAAAAACAAACAATATAGTGTACGTGTAATGAAACAGCAATTTCAGTTTTTTTTTTTTCTAAAAGCTTTTAATTTATAATGAAATAATGACATTTTTATCTTGTGTCACTAATTTTAGCTGACAAAAAAAAAGATATTGTATTAGTAACAATTTAAATATGATCATAATTAATGAAGTTAAATATGATCATATTTAGAATAAAGAATATATTTAGAAAGTTGTCGTTTTACATCAGCATAAATATTACTCATGCTCCATTAAAAATAAATCTATACTTGGAAAATCACATATATATAAACTTGAAAACTGGATATGTGATCAAACTGGATAGGAATATTTAAGGGTAACAAATAAAAAGCCCAATTAGTAAAGGCCCATTAGAAAACCTAGAACGCTTCGATTTATAAATATAAATTGCCAGTTTGGGGGATTACTCCTCTGGAAAGATCGATCTTCGTCGTTTCTGTCAGATTTCTCCAAGCTTCAGATCTCTCGATCGATCCTCTATGTTTTATTTATTTATTCTTCTTGTGGTTTTTGTAGATAAAAATGAATCATAAACTCCACCACCTCCAGATGATGATGATTTGAGAAACTTTCAATTGCGGCCGCCAGAGCCGGGTTGGAGATGGAGAAGCTGAAGACCAACTTTGTTGGGCCTTAATATTCCCATCATGCAGCTTTTTGTGGCCCGCAGATCCTGATCACCAACTTTACTAGCAGAAAATTGCTCAATACACTAAGTCTCCTCCTCCTCTCCCACCAGCGGCCTAGTTGATCGATCCGGTTTTAAGGTTAGCCTCGCGGAGCAATTTAAGGTCTTCTTCATGGGTATGATCCTCTAATAAGTCACGAGGTTGTGACTGATAGGCGTGATTTTGTGGTTAGTGAAGAGTATTTTCAGTATTTTCTTGACATGGAGGAGTCTACTCCTTGACCTGAAATGCTTCTGCCGCGTCAAATTGGGATCTTAGTTTGCTCGTCCACCTCCAATGGTGATGATGGTGCAACCACCTCCTCTACATGAGGAACCAGAAGAAGTCTACTTTGATGAGTCAGCAGCCCTTGTTTCAGAAGAAGAGTTTCTTGCTCAACATCCGGTATTTGTGAAGGGTTCCAAAGAGAGATAAATAGAGGGAGAGCAAGAAAGATATATATATATATATAGAGAGAGAGAGAGAGAGAGCTTTTATCCTTCCCATGGGGAATATAATGGTTAGTTTTGCAGACTTTATATTTGTCTTACTTCTTCAAAATACGTTTTAATTACGCTTCTCTTACAAGAAAAAAAAAAAAAAAAGCAAACAACATTTTCCTTACAAGAAGACCATATAGTGTACGTGTAAATGAAACACCAATTTCACTTTGTTTAAAAGCTTTTATAATGAAATTATGGGCATTGTATCTTTGTGTCACTAATTTTAGCTGACCATACATTGTATCAGTTTACTACAACCTTCAAATAGATTACAAAAATAGGGCGCTAAAATTGTAAACAAAATAGATATTTGATTTCACGCCTTATTTCTACAAATAATACTATTTTTTGAGTGTGATTTGGATTTAACAACATGTTATTTTATACACTATTAAAAAAAAACGTGCGAAAATATAACAACAAAACAGTTTTGCAAATAATTAAGAAAAGAGACTACCTACCTAATTTAACCTTAAGAAAAAGCGCTTGTAGATTTTGTAGTGGCCAAAATAATACAAAAAAGTAACTCTTTTATTTATCAAATAAGAAAAACAAGAACCGTCCGTTTCATACTTGTCAAGTACAACAACTTCTTGAATCTCTCGTGTTTTCGCGACTTTGCGATAGATTCGATTCTCTCAAATCCAATTTCAATGGCGGATCCATCTTCTCAAAACCCTAGCCTCACCACTCCCCCTCCTCCTCCTCCTCCTCCTCCTTCTCTTTCACCAACCCCTCAATCTGGTACCTCGGAATTATCGCCACCGCCTCCGCCGCCTTGCTCTGCCTTGTCCTTTCTCAAGACTGCGAACAGACCTAAACTCCGTGTGACATCTGAATTCGACAGCGATAGTCTCCTTTTCTTAAATAAAGTGTCTTGTAAGCTCTTCGATAACCTTGCCAAGCTCAAACTCTCGTTTCAGAACAATTCCCAGCGCGAGATTTCACAGCCTCAGGTCTCGTTTACTTCCAAACACGTCTCTGTTCTCTATGATCTTGAAGAGAAGAACACTTTTATCAAGAGCACTCTCGATGTTCACCCTCGCCTTCAGCTCCGAGCTCTCCATAATGTCAAGGTAATACATCTCTTAAGTTTCAATTCATCTCTACTTGTTGTTACTCATTATCACCCTTGTATAAAAGGGTTGATTTTTTCCTAAGGTACACTTCGGTAATCTTTCGATTTGGGCGTATTTGTCATCTATGGAACAGAACAATTTATGGCTTGATTGTGGAACGGTGTTGATATTGATAGAATGTGTTATGCATCTGTTATTATTGATTTTGGTTGGCTTTTTCCTGTTTTGCATCTTACAATGATTGTTTCTGAGTGGGCATTTGAGAGCTGTGCAACTAACTAACTATCAGTAGCTATTGAAACTTAACATTTCCTTGTATAGTTTAGGATTTCTGTTGTAGGCTTTCATGTTAAATCCTTGACCATGTTTGTTTTTACTATGCATTTATCGATTTTACTGTGTCACTGACTCACTGATGTTTGGTTTAACTGTATGTTGTTGCAGGCACAACAAGGAGAGGTTTCTATGGAGGCAAATCTGACTGAGCCTGGCTATTCTCTCGAGCTTTCATCGCCTGTTCCTATCGGTTACGTGAGTGCCATCTCTTAGATTTTCTATTTGGTTTTGCATTTGTGATAGTTTACTTCAATCAATTTCCAGTGAAATTATTTTTCTTGCTTGGTTACGAGTAAGCAAGTTGTTGTCTTTAAACGCTTACTTTAATCCCTGATGGTTTTCTCTTCCCGCAGCCAAGAGCGACTCTTAAATTCCCACTTGGCGAAATTTCGTTACAAGAAAAAGAAGATGAGCAGGAGGAGAAGCAGAAAAGAGTTTTATCTGTTAACGGGATCCTCAAACGTCAAGTCATGAATGGTGTTTGTACTGCTCTATACACAGATGAAGAGTTGAGGCTGAGATATGCTTATAAGGTTCTTGTCTTTTACGACATTCCTTCTCTGCTTTTTTTATGTTACTATTCGATAACGTATAAAAGGTTGCACATGCAAGAGAGTATCCTTCCTCTCCCATCTTCTGGATCTGACATCAAGACTTATTTTTTCATACAGGATGATGCATTGTCTTTCATCCCAAGCATTTCCCTTCCTTCCAATGCTGCTTCATTTGCATTCAAACGTCGGTTTAGCCCTTCAGATAAGTTGAGGTTAGTGGCCTCAGTTAACCTCCTCCTCTCTTGCTCTCTTATGGTAGAACACTAGAACCATCTCACCTGCTACAATCAGTGTCATATAAACGTTATGATGATTGCTATGCAGCTATTGGTACAACTTTGATTCAAACATGTGGAGTGCTGTGTACAAACGCACATATGGTAAAGACTACAAATTCAAAGCTGGATATGATTCTGATGTACGCCTTGGTTGGGCATCTCTCTGGGTAAATCATCAACCTTTAGTTTTCTTTTCTCTCTTCTCGTATCAGCAAAATCTATTTTACTCTGCTGAAGCCCCAACCCGAGTCATATGATTATGATGCATGGGCATATAGAACATTCATTCACCACACAATTGTACCTCTAATGTAACCACCATCTAATAAGACCTAAGAACACCAGCACTCTTGAGCTAGCTCTTGAGTGAGTTGTAATCATGAGTCTCTTGTGTTTGGTTTGAGTCTAACATTACTAAAACTCGACGGTCAAATCTGTGGCAGGTGGGGGATGAAGCTGGAAAAGTGAAAACGACACCAATGAAGATGAAAGTCCAGTTCATGCTTCAAGTTCCACAAGATGACATCAAATCGTCAGTCTTGATGTTCCGAGTCAAGAAAAGATGGGACATTTGATGAAATCTTGAGTCAATATCTCATTTTCACTTTCTCATATCACTGTAAACTTGTTACTTTCTCCTTATATATACAGCTTTTGCAAAAATTGAACGATGAAAAATTACAAAAGATTAGAGAATAATTGCAAATTGTATTTCTTTCTTTAGCTTCTTTAAGATCTCTTTCACACGTGTGAGACTACAGAAAAATAATTCTTAATTTTGTTTCACGTATTAAAAAGTTACATTGCTTTTAATCCCATCACATAAAGACAATTTTAACCACTAATGCAATGGAATATTCTTGCAACGAAAAATAAATGTTGGCTTATTTCCTCCGTTATTATGTTTTGTTTTTGTATGCACTTGGTCTGTGTGTGTGTGTGTGTGTGTTTATCTTCTTCTTCAACCCGACCAAAATACACACATCCGACGGGGAAAAAGAGTCCCGACAAAATCAACCACTGAAAGGTTTTGTCATTTTTCTCTCAAATATCTGTGGAGAGAAGAAAAATTGGAATCCGAAATCAAATCGAGAAGGCAGTGTTGTGGTGGGAGAGATGAGTTCGTCTCTACCTCTGAGGCTACTTCTGCCTCTTACAACTTCTCTGATTTCTCCTCCTCCTCCTCTAGATTCTTCTTCCCATGCTCCTTCGCCGCTCAGATCGCAAAATCCTAACTTGAATCGCCGATCCTCTTCTTCTGCGACCTCTTGTTCTTCCCAGTGGCAGCTTTTTCCCGGCCGTATACGGAGATTCAGATCCTTTGTTCCCATGGTATCGTTCCGATTCTCTCTCTGATTGCTTGCTAATTCTCTTTGAGTTTATGTGCTTCTTTATCAGAAATTGTTTGATCATTTTTTTTTCTGGAAAGTGGTAGAATTCGTCGTTTTTGTGTTACAACCATCGATGTTTTGTTTCCATCAAAGATTGTATTTTTCCTATTGATAGATTCATACCTGAAAATGTTCTATGTATTAATTACTCTGTCTCGCTTTCGTCTTCAATGGTAGTAGTTACGTTGGATACCAGTTTTAATAGCCATTGCTGCCTTATTCAAGATTTCACTCTACTTAAAATTCACTGTATATCAAAACTTTTGATGTTTGTATGTGTGTTGTTGAGCCCTTATTGTTCTTAAGACTACATTGTATCTTACCATGTACGAAAGTGTCTTCTCGTAATGAAGATTTTCTTGTATAAAGGTGATTTCTTTACTCCGATAAATTACATATTCTAAAGAGTATTGCAGATGAAGCAATGCGTATCATATCTATCTCCAAAAAATAAGAAAGCTTGCGTTCAGGTTTTCTTGGTCTTGGAAACATGTTGCTCGACTTCTTGGCACATCAGCTTTGATTTGTAAAAATATATTGGTTTTTTAAGCTTTAGAGTTTGTGTTTGTCTCTCTTGCCAATAGTCTAGAGCAGTTGATTTTTGGCTTTTCACTATCAGTGAGTGACTCTGTTGTTCATATGCTGTGTATAGTGCTTACCTGAACACGCAAGAGATCAAGACAACACAGATATTTGGAGTAATAAAGATGACCACATCAAATGTGTGCTTGAATCGGATGAAGATTCTGGGCTGAGGATTCCAACTCAGGCGCAGGCTATCGTTGAAGGATCTGGTTCAGTTGCAGTTTCAGAGCTAAAACCCGCCGCTGATGTAGATTACATACAAGTAAGACAAGTGTCTCTGCAAATTCATCACGCAGCCTTACCTGAAGGACATTAAACTCTTATATCAATCTTTAGGCTTTATGTTGCAACTATACTTGTTACAGCATAAAGAACTGTGTATGTTAAACATAAGTCTTTTAGCTAGTTGTGACCGTGTATGTTTAAATCGACAGGAGCTATTGGCGATACAGCAACAAGGGCCTAGATCAATTGGCTTCTTTGGGACAAGGAATATGGGTTTCATGCATCAAGAACTGATTGAGATACTTAGCTACGCCATGGTTATAACAGTAAGACATTTGAGCTTCATACTATCTGTGTGGCTCCATTCTTTAAATCTAATATTCTCCTAAAACATCTCTGATCTCTCTGATTGCAGAAAAATCATATATATACTTCAGGTGCATCTGGAACTAATGCGGCAGTTATCAGAGGTGCATTGAGAGCAGAGCGACCAGAGCTTCTTACTGTAATTTTACCCCAAAGTTTGAAAAAACAACCTCCTGAGAGCCAGGAACTCTTGTCAAAAGTAGGCAAAACTTGTTCTTCTAAATTCAGAATCTTGTTGGATTCTTTGTATTTCCAATTTAGTTCTGAAACTCCTCTCTTTATTGCTATGTCAATTTACAGGTACAAAACGTGGTGGAAAAGCCACACAATGACCATTTGCCATTATTAGAAGCCAGCAGGTTGCTGAATAAAAACCATTGTCATCATCATACATTGATCTACTTTGGTGAAGAAGAAACTGAATATTTTGGTTAATATATCATTGTGCAGGCTGTGTAATATGGACATCATATCACAAGTACAACAAGTAATCTGCTTTGCGTTTCATGACAGTAAGCTTCTCATGGAGACATGTCAAGAAGCTAAAAATCTACGCAAGATCGTCACCCTCTTCTACCTCGATTGATTCTCACTCTTATATCTTCTTCTCGTTGCAAAACAGAGAAGACAAACCTTGTTTGTAAATTATAAATCTTTGATCAAAACACACACACACAACCAACCAAATGATATTCTTTTGTCTAAATTTTGATAACCCATCAGTACATTTTTTGTCAACTATGTATAAGATGACATCGGTTACAAAACTGTTCTTTGCAATTGGGTATTATTTTATTTTTATCTCCTGTGGATTCCATTATGAAGGAGATAATTTAAAGAACAATTAAAAGGATGATTAATATAATAATAAGTAGCTTTGTTACAGAACTTAATTAACTAGTTCTTCGCAGAAATCTTAATGCTCCTTTTGCCTTAAGAGTCGTTGCCGAATCTGTTGCGTTCGTTGATCCGATGGAAGACGCCGGTAAAGCTACGGCAGTCCAATTGTCCCGTGATATATTCCACCGGCTGATGAGCGAGAATCCTTCTGGTAATTTCTGAGCTCAATTTCTTCTTTTGTGTTCGTCGTGAAATTGATTTGTGGCATCGATTGTTTTGGTTTAGGTGGGTGGGAGAAGAGTTGGGAAGCAGGAGCAACTCCATGGGACTTAGGGAAACCAACTCCGATTATTGCGAATCTCGTCGAGACTGGTTCATTGCCTACTGGCAGAGCTCTAGTTCCTGGTTGTGGAACCGTATGTTCTTCCATACTCTTTTGCTATATATGATATGTCAACACGTGAAATCAAACTTGCTTTAGCTTCTTTGCTTGATAGAAAGTTAAAGACTCGGCTTTTCTTCACATTGTTCTTTGAATTTTGCTTTCTGCTAGTGAACTGTGGCCACTGAGTAGTATAGTTGAATATGTTCTGTTGTACACCTGCCTCGTGTGATTGGTTCTTGCATTAGTTTCCGATTGTCTTACTAAGTCAATCAGTCATTTTCTCCAACTATAACCCAAAAACTCTTCCTTATAAATAGTTATGGTTTTGCAGGGTTATGATGTGGTGGCAATGGCCTCCCCTGATCGTCATGTCGTTGGACTGGATATCTCAAAGACTGCAATTGAACGATCATCAAAGGTGTGATTAGGTTCTTGACTTAGAAAAAATGAGATGTATATGTAGCCTGCATTATTGATTCAAACTATACTGATTTTGAGTCGGAGTCTTGCCTCTAATGCCTATTCAGATTCATAGGTTTTTAACACATTTTGTTTAATCTCAAATGCAGATGTTTTCTTCATTGCCCAATGCAAAATACTTCTCCTTCTTGAGTGAAGACTTCTTCACTTGGGAGCCAGCTGAAAAATTCGATCTCATTTTCGATTATACGTATGTATATAGCCTAAGATGTGTGTTTCTGGTTCATACAGATGTGACTTTAGCTTATATATTACTGCATTATGACCATTCTCACAGCTTCTTCTGTGCCTTTGAACCTGGCGTGAGACCTCTATGGGCACAGCGAATGGAAAAACTTCTGAAACCTGGTGGAGAGCTTATAACATTGATGTTTCCTGTAAGAATCATTACATCTCTCTTCTCTGATCCGTGTCCTCACATTTCCGTAGTTGCTGAAAACTGAAAAAATGTGTCTTTGTGCAGATCGATGAACGTTCTGGAGGTCCTCCTTACAAAGTATCTGTGTCTGAGTAAGAATCTCCTTTTATCTCTTTTACTAAGAGCAACATCAGTGAAATATTCTGCCTAATCTTCACTCTGTAATCTCTCAATATGCAGATACGAGAAGGTTCTGATTCCACTGGGGTTTGAGGCAATCTCCATTGTAGATAACGAACTTGCTGTAGGACCACGCAAGGTAAAGCTTAACATGAACTATTGAATAAAGCTCAAGATAACTCGATGGAAAATTGTAGTTTCCAGTTTAGGATCGGAAGATAATGTTATCTTGGAATCAATTTCAGGGAATGGAGAAGCTTGGAAGATGGAAGAAATCTTCCACATTTCACTCCACCTTGTAAATTGTGATCAATGTTTATTGATCATTACAGAAGCCCATATGTTTCAATCTGGATTTTTCAGTGAAAATAATATTTGTACACAAATTTATATATAATGTGTGTAATATTCAACAGTTCCCTTTTTAATATTTTTTTAATCAAAGGCAAAATTGTAGTTTGCTTTGTGCTCACCAAATGGTTGTGTATATTTACGTTTGATTAATTTTTTTTGGGTTCTTAATTATCCAGAAGGTTGAATAAGTCTTGATGGCTTTATCCCTGATCCAGTGCATCGACCTCGTTACCAAATATTTGACAATTTAACTCTTTTAGATTTTCTTGCTTTGAAACATATATCTACGTCGAGAAAATTCTAAGCAGGTCTGGTTATATATATAATAATATACAAGTTTGGTTATAGATCTCATGCAGCAAAGAAGGAAAACATCATCTGTAAGCAAAAGAACAGTGATCTACCGATGGATATCAAAGAGCCTCATGGTAACCTCTTCATGAATGCATTTTAAAGAAGATAACGATTATGATGTTGATAATGTTTTTGCATGTTTGTGTTGTTTTGTTTTTTTTAAGGTGGATGGGAAAAGCTATGGGTAGAAGGAAAAACATTGTGGGATTTAGGAGAAGCAACTCCCATTGTTGTTCATCTCTGCGAAACGGGTTCATTGCCTAATGGAAGAGCTTTAATTCCCGGATGTGGCACCGTTAGTCCTTTGATTTCTACTTCTTTTGTCACACTCTGATTCTTTCTTGTAAGATATTCATTTTCTAGAAAATTGGTTTTGACAGGGCTATGATGTGCTTGTGATGGCAAATCCTGATCGTCATGTTGTTGGACTCGATCTTTCAAAAACCTCAGTAGAAAGATCAATCAAGGTTTGTGGTCTAGATTTTATCAGTTGAATGCTTGAAAAATCTGAAAAGTTGATGTTTAAATCTCAAATGCAGATGTTCTCTTCATTGCCTAATTCAAAACATTTCACCTTCTTGCAAGAAGACTTCTTCACATGGGAGCCAACCGAGAAATTCGACCTCATTTTCGACTACAAGTATACTTGTTTCCTTTTATAACTTTATATGCTTTGATGTCTTGGTTCATATGAAGAGAATAACGATTCATGATTCTCGCAGTTTCTTCTGTGCCTTTGAACCTAAAGTTAGACCTCTATGGGCAAAACGTATGCAAGAACTTCTGAACACTGGTGGAGAACTTATAACATTAATGTTTCCTGTAAGAAAAAAATCATAAAACATTTCTTTCATCAAAACAAATATCGCGATTCTGATAAGTTTTTTTTTATTGATTGTGTTACGCAGTTAAGTGATCGTGTTGGAGGACCTCCTTACCAAGTATCAGTCTCCGCGTATAAATTTTCACCTTCACCTTCTCCTTACCCTGATCTTTTCATAACTCCAAAACTCTCTTAATGTCTCACTTTGGTTAAAATGTTTTGTAGCTATGAAGAGCTTTTGATTCCCTTAGGATTTGAGGTCATCTCTATTGTGGATAACGAACTTGCTCCAGATACACGCAAGGTAAAATAACAATTAAAAACTTCTGAAACAATCTCTAGTTTCTTTGTGAACGAGAAAGATAAAAAAACAAGTTCGAAATTTGAAATTATAATATTCAGGGAATGGAAAAAGTTGGCAGATGGAAGAAGAAGAAGAATTCATTGTAATGAATCCTCAAATACCATCACATCAAACTCTGATGGCTCTTCTATACATCAATAAGATTACGTTTTAGGATCTCCTGTAGTCAGATCCCGAGTGTAATATTTACACATCTAAATGAATAAATGGGTCCAATGTTTCATTTTGTAATAATTAAATGTGTGTGTATTTTAATGAGAAGCAATGTCTGATGTCTCATCCATTATATTCCTTACTGAACTTGGCATATACCTTAAGGAGAAAGAGACGTGTTACTAACACAACACAGTCATACTTAAAATATATATTTTTGTCGTTTTCCGTTTTATATAGACCGATGTCGGCAGGTTCACTTTTAAATTTAAATCGAGAGTGAGTGGAAGTTAGGTCGTAGCTTTCTTCTATTAGAATTTGTGGTCCCTCGTGGCCTTCTCCTTGTAATCACTCGTGAGTCGTCGTGAACTCAGAAAGAGTCCTTCAAATAGTGTTGTAATGACGCTAAATACTCACTTCGTATCAAACTTAGTGATGATGTTTTTAGCCAAAAACATTTTATGAAAATTTTAGCTAAACAGGATAACTTTTCCATATCTTTGAAATACTGTGTCTGAGCTATGGGTTGTTAGTGTATGAAAATCGTGATTGTGATAGAATTGTTTCAAATACAGAAAAATATAATCATTGAATATATTTGTTAGACCATTTCCAATTGTTACCTATATTTTCATTCTAAAAAATGGTGTTCTCTAATAATACACCATTTCCAGTGGTTACTTAACTTTATTTTGGAAACTCAGTTTTTTTTATAAAAAAAATCGACAAATTCATACAATGATTATCACAATGTTAAGAGACGGTTAATTTCCGCTGATGTGGATTGACGTTCTTTTTGTTCAAAACACAGAATTAGAAAACAAAACCAAAACAACGTCGTTTCGGGAGGTTTAATGTTAGAATGAATGACATAGACAGTAGTAATTCAAAGACTATTTCCCAACTGTACTTAACTATCAGTAGGTGAAGAGTTGACAAAAAGGGAAAGAAAATATTATAGGCCCAAGAAAGCCCACTGGTCTTATTTCTTTGAATTTGTTTAGCTTACACTAGTGCGTTGTCTAGTTTTACCTGTCGTTTTATATTTAAGAATGACTGCAAATATTTCGGGTCGTCTCAATGGAATTATTCCAACGAGAACACACAAAATGGGCAGAAAGCCAGAAAGTATAGTGGGTGAGAGCACAATAATAACTAATGGCTCTATACAAAATTAATTTTATTCAGTCATTGTTTAATTTGCTTTTGTTAAATTCATTAAATTAATCTGTTAACCTCTCTATAAATAGATATCTTGTGCTTGATGCTTTTCCACAACTACTAAAAATGGCTGAAGAACAACAAAATTCAGGTTACAGCATTGGTGGAAACATTATTCCTACTCCCGAAGAAGCTGCTACGTTCCAGCCCCAAGTTGTTGCTGAAGGTGATTTATTCTTCCTTCAGTAATCTTTTTAAAATTAATGGATATTTTAGGTCATTGATCCATATATATAGATAAATACATCTCATGTTCTATATAAAAATATAATTCCGAATATTTGATAAATGAGTCACACTAACATAAATCATATGCTTTTTGCTTGAATTCTGAACTTGTCTATTGTTAAGTTTAACAAATTTTCAACTCAAAATCATTTAGTAATGACTCAAACTAAATCATGTTATTTATGTATCTCTAAGCATCTTATTTTAAAGTGTTATTTCTATCTTCTGTACTAAAAAATCGGTATTATTTTTTTTAGATTGGATGGTCGAAAAACATATAATAAATACAGTAAAATTTCTAAAATTAATCATTTGATAACTAGTAAATATCTCCAGTTGTGAATTGGTTTATCAATCAATAAGTATCTCTCTATATTAATTTTATAAATTAATAAAATATCATAATCTCGATATTAATTTATAAAATTTCTACTATAATATATAAAAATATACAGGTGGATGGGACAAATGTTGGGAAGACGGAGTAACACCATGGGACCAAGGAAGAGCCACACCTCTCATTCTTCACCTTCTTGACTCTCAATCTCTCCCTCTTGGCCGCACTCTTGTCCCCGGCTGTGGCGGAGTTAGCCCTCTTTTTTTATTTTGATTTGGTTTGAGTTCGATTTTTTAGTTTTTATATAATTTTAGTTTATAATATGTCCTATTACATTTTTAGATTTTGGATATTAAAACTGAATCTAGTTTGAATTGGTTTAATAAGGTTTTAGATTCAATTTTTTTTTAATCAGGACGCAATATACTTTAAATTAAAATTGTTAAAAAAATTGTTATAGTTCTTCTTTAATTATTTTGTGGTTGTAATTTTAGTTTCTTAGATGTAAACTTAAAATATTTTTAACTGAACGAAGATCAGCAAGTTTCTCTTTTTTTATGAATTTCTCGACTTGATTTAGGTCGAATCAGTTTGCTTTACTTTATGTTTAGTCGGTCTAATGAAAATTTCTAAAAATTAAATGCTTGTTAATTAACTTTGTATATAATTAATATTTATGAATGTGCGCAGGGACACGACGTCGTTGCGATGGCAGGCCCCGAACGTTTTGTCGTTGGATTGGATATATCTGAAAAGGCTCTCAGGAAAGCTAACGAGGTTAATCATAATCACTCTTTTCTGATAATTAATCACCTCACGTTCTAATATCTAATGTTTATCTTTAGATACTGAAAACATAATAATCACTTTCTGTTGTTTATTATATACAAATAATATATATATATATATATAGAATTACGGCTCCTCGCCGAAGGCAGAGTACTTTTCGTTCGTGAAGGAAGATGTTTTCACTTGGCGTCCTAACGAATTATTCGACCTCATCTTCGATTATGTGTGAGTTTATTAACCATGATAACATAATTTTAGCAATGAGTAATTAAAAATCAAATTAACTAATATAATTAACAGGTTTTTCTGCGCAATTGAACCGGAGATGAGACCTGCATGGGGTAAATCCATGCATGAACTCCTAAAACCTGGCGGCGAACTCATAACTCTAATGTATCCGGTAAGTATTTTCTTTTTCTTTTTTTGCGTGAATGTTCCATAATTCAATTTCAATGATATATATAATCACAGTATATTTGAATTAATACTTTGCGTTTTTATTAATTAGATTACCGATCACGAAGGTGGAGCTCCCTACAAAGTAGCTGTGTCTTCGTACGTAATTAACCCCTCAATATGTCTTATATACATAATCATTTTTATGACTATTGACTAATTAAAATCCGTAATTGTAGTATACTTAAGATCTTAACTAAAATGTTGATCGTGCGTGTGTTTTTTTTTTGACGTTTAGTTACGAGGATGTGTTGGTTCCGGTAGGATTTAAGGCAGTGTCCATTGAGGAGAACCCAGACTCCATCCCCACTCGTAAGGTATAAATACACTCAAATTGTGCGAGAGAGCATATATGTTATATCAAAATATAGGTTGATATAATTTATAAGTTATATGTTATACACATTTTTTCCCCCAAAGTTATATATAAGTTATACACATGCATGTGGTTTATTATACCCTTTATCGTAAAAATTGAATTTTTTTTTGGTAATGTAAAATACTATAAATTTATAAGTTAATTAATTGCACTTTAAATCACATGACTGATCGTTCCTTCGATCTATGATGTATTAAAACAGGGCAAAGAGAAGCTTGCGAGGTGGAAGAAGATCAATTGATTCAAGAGAGAGATCTTACTGTTTAGTAAGAGAGTTATGTGTGTAATCTTCTAATCAATTAAGAATAAATTGAGTACTCTATGTAAAATATGTATGTTTGAATGTGATGCTTATCAGGCGGTGACTAGCGTCTACGCGACGACGGTCCAGATCTCTTTCCTTGTTGTTTATGTCTCATGTTTCTCTCTTTCATTTGGTGTTTTATCTAGCGATTGTGTTTCAATTTAATAAAGATTCTCCTTTCCAGATAGAGTTTTTTTACTCTATTGATTTGTATGGAGTTTTGTTTCTGAAAGTTTGTCTTTGCCAGCTTTCAAGTTTCTTTCCTTCGATCTTAATCTGTTCTTATTTTGAAGTTTGCTTTCGTTTCGTTTTATTCTCCAAGCGTATCTTTTTTTAAGGTTTCAGTATGTTGTATTTATTGGGTTGCAGAAAACACGTCTCATCATGTTCGTCCACAATTCCACTAAAATAAAATAATGAAAAAGAAGCTCGAATAAATTTTCTCATATGGAGCTACAGATTGTTAATTCGTTTGTTCAAAGAACCAATCTTCGATTGGAAGTTAATTTCTAAGATTATTATAAATGAAAGGGCTATGTTTTTTATGAAAAAAAATCTTACGGCCGGTTTTCCTTTTGTTACTATTGGTGTCGGTTTGCTCCAGATACTCGAAAGGTAAAAAGCAAAAACTTCATCAATGTAGTTTCATTGTGAAACAAGAAAGACTAAGAGGTTTAAATTTGAAATTAATATTCAGGAAATGGAAAAAGTTGGCAGATGGAAGAAGAAGAAGAAGTCATTGTCATGATTCCTCATTACCATCGCATCACACTCTGATGGCTCTTCTATACATCAATAAAGATTACATTTTAGAGCCTCCTATAGTCAGAACCAAATGTACACGTCTAGAGAAATAAATAGGTCTAAAGTTTCGTCGACCATCTTATGAATTTTGTAATAAATAAATATGTATGTATTTAATGAGAAGGAATATCTAATTTCTCCTCCACAATATTCCTTGTTGGTTGAAATTGGCACACCTTAGAGAGAGAGAGAGAGAGAGAGAGAGAGAGACGTGTCACACAGTCACACTTCAAAACGTTTGTCGTTTTGTGTTTTAAAACACGATGTCTTCACTTTTAATCCAGTGTGATGAGTGGAAGCTAGATCTTACTCTGTTTTATTGCTTCTATTAAATTTTTGTGGTCCCTTGTGATCACTCATTCGTGGGTCGTGACCTCAGAAAGAGTCCTTTTTGGAGCTAAGAATGTTCACAGAAATGTTCAATAGATATCTAATTATTTTATTGGGAATTGGTGAATAATTGAGTGAAACAAGGGCCACTGATTCCACTTGCTTCTGATTTCCATACCAGGGATAATAATGCGTCATGATTTATGGCCTTTAGACCCTATATATCTTTTATACGTTACGATAATGAAATGTGTTTTTCATTATGTTTCTCGGATATTTCATCTAGATATCTAAAAGATCTAATATCTCTAATATCTCTGATGAATGGATAATGAGAACATTATCATATTTAGTCCAAACAATTCTTTTGTATTACAAATAACTTATAAAATAAATCATTTATATAAATTTTCGAATGTCGAATATGGTAATGGCAATGCTAATGATTATTTCATTTCTCATTTTAAATTCTAATCATCTTTACATTCGTCCCAAAGTGATTAAGGACTTAAAATCTAAAATAGCGCTACGTGTTCCAATGAGAATACACACAAAATGGGAAGAAAGTCTCGAGGGTGAAAGCACAATAATAGCTTTATGCAAGCAAGATCACGTTTATTCTCAATTATTTTTTTATTTTTATTTTTGTTAAAAATAATAATACAATATCCTATGCTTCTATATAGATACATAGCATTTGCTTAAAGCTTTCTCACAAATTCAAGATTCTCAAAAAAAAAAAAAGGGAAATCATTAAAAGAAAGAGACTATAGAGTTTGAGAAACCCTTAAAATGGCTGATGAACAACAAAACTCAGGTCAGAGCAATGGTGGAAACAATATTCCTACTCCTGAAGAAGTTGCTACGTTCTTGCCCAAAACTGTTGAAGAAGGTGATTCATTCTTCCCTTAATAATTTTTCTTACAATTAACGGAGATTTACGTCTTCTGGTCTATATATAAATACATCTCATGATAAAATCATAGCGCCTTTGTGATAAATGAGTCACACTAACCAAAATCATATGTTTCTGAACATATAAAGTTGTATATTGTTAAGTTTAAAAAGAATTTTCTACTCAAAATTAATTGATAATTATTGGATTGACTCATATAAAAGATAAAATTTTAAAATTTTGGAAGGTAGACAAAAAAACAATTAATAAGCATACATATAATGACTAAATAAAATTATAAACAGGTGGATGGGAAAAATGTTGGGAAGAAGAGATAACACCATGGGACCAAGGAAGAGCCACACCTCTCATTGTTCATCTTGTCGACACTTCCTCACTCCCTCTTGGCCGTGCTCTTGTCCCTGGCTGCGGTGGAGTCAGTCTTCTTCCTACCTCTCTCTGTCTCTTTTTCCATTTGGTTTATATATATGGTTTGAATTCGATTGTTTAAAAGAAAATTTTAGTATAGAAATGAAAATATACTAGAACAATTACAGATTTTTGTGATTAAAACCGAATCTAGTTTGAAATAGTGTGATACGGCTTTGGATTCAACATCTTATTTTTTTATGAAGACACAATATAACTTCATGTAAATTTTTTTTAAAGAAGTTTAAGTTTGGTGTAGTTTTTCTTTATTTTTTTTTGTTTGGTTTCCAGTTTTATTCTTGGTTTTTTAGATGGGAATGTAAAACAATTTTTTGTTATTAAAAAAACTATTTTAACTGAATTAAAATCATCAAGTTTGACTTTTTATGAATTTCTCTACTTAATATAGGTTGAACCAATTTACTTATGTTTAGTCGCTTTAATGAACAACACTGAAAATTAAATGCTTGTTAGTTAACTTTGTACATAAATTATGTTATGAATGTGAATAGGGACACGACGTCGTTGCAATGGCAAGCCCCGAACGTTTCGTTGTTGGATTGGATATTTCCGAAAGCGCCCTCACGAAAGCTAATGAGGTTTAAATGGTTTAATCATTTCTCTTTCTTACGTTCGTCTTCAAATACTGAACATTAATTAATAATACTTTATGTTGATTACATATATAGACTTACGGCTTCTCACCAAAGGCAAAATACTTTTCGTTCGTGAAGGAAGATGTTTTCACTTGGCGTCCTAACGAATTATTCGACCTCATCTTCGATTATGTGTAAGTTTATTAACTATGAAAACATAATGTTAGCAGTAAGTAATTAAAATCCAATTAACTTATATAATTAAACCTCTTAATTATAAGAAAAGCTAATATAATTAATTAACAGGTTCTTCTGTGCCATTGAACCGGAGATGAGACCTGCATGGGCTAAATCTATGCATGAACTCTTAAAACCTGACGGCGAACTCATAACTCTCATGTATCCGGTAGTAATTTTCATTTAATTTTCGTGTGAATGTTCCATAATTCAATTATATATGATCATAGAGTATATGGATTAATACTTTGCATTTTCATTAATTAGATTACCGAACACGTTGGTGGACCTCCCTACAAAGTTGATGTCTCTACGTACGTACTCAATCCCTCAGTTTGTCTTGTATGCGTAATTATAGTTCTGAGTAATTGAATTTATACTTAAGAGCTTAACTAACTAAAATGTTAACTCTGTGTGTGTGTGTGTGTGTGTGTGTTTTATGTGGATCAGCTACGAAGATGTGTTGGTTCCCGTAGGATTTAAAGCAGTGTCTATCGAGGAGAATCCACACGCCATTCCTACTCGTAAGGTATAATAGTTGTACACTCATTGTGGGCGATTACTTATATTATAACGTATATATATATACACATATAATACAATATCAAAGCGTAAGTCTAAATCTTATGATTTTGGTGTATATATGTCTACATAACACAATGCCATGAATTCCATACATTATATATATACAGAGTAAGCATTATAAGAAATGAGTACATGAACAATTAATATACTACTTAAACTTTTTAACCAAACTTTTCTTTAGGTTTTCAAAACTGAATTATGTCAATAATATATTACAATTTTAAAATTGATTTTTTCCGTTGCATAAACTCTGTAAATTTATAAAACACAGTTGATATTCTTTCAATCTGATGAATTAAAAAAATAAAATGAACAGGGCAAAGAGAAGCTTGGGAGGTGGAAGAAGATCAATTAATCCCTAAGAAAGATATCGTACTGTTTAGTAAGAGTATCATATGTGTAATCTACTAATCTATTAAGAGTAAAATGATTATCTTCCTTTAGTTACTCTATGCATGTATGTTTGAATGTGATGATTATTATTTGTAATAATAATGTTTATGATTAAATAGTCTCTTTTACTATACTTAACAGCTAACACTCAAATAATACAAAAACATAATAAAGCAAGAAGATAAATTAGGCAAGACGGAGAATCGAAGAATCACAGAACTCAGCAGCACTAGATTCGTTTCAGGTATAAATTACAATTCGAGTTTGGAATGAATTAAGATGAGAAACACGGGATGAAGAGAGTCATTGCATTACAGAAACATCGCAAACAATTCTAAAAAAAGGGATAAAACCCCCACAAAGAGATAATAAAACGACAAAGCCACAGAAAAAAAAAAAAAAAGGGTGCTCCTTAACGTTGCAATTATATCCAAATTAATCGAGTGTACTATGTAGAACCAAAATGGAATTAAAAGTCATTATTCCTTGCATGAGTAGCACACGAGCAAAACATCAAGCAAAGCATTAACTAGTCACCATCTCAAGAAAGACCTAAATACTTGATACATAATGGGACAATAAGATACTTAAAATACATAATGGTGGCTTTCACATCAAACACTTGACTTCAAGCGACATATGATCTGGCCGTTGTTCTCCTTATGGTAGCATTGCAGCATTGACCGCCACTGGTTTTGAAGCTAATGTAGAAGATTGCATTCTCTGCCTTCGCTTTCTTCTTAGACTCCACATCTGCTCTGGTTTGCACAATTATCTTTCTCAGCTCAAATGGCCATCTCCACACTGGTGAGCGCTGCAACACAACACCAAGAGATCATTAACCTACACAAATTCCCCTCCTCTTTGTTTTCTTAGTCAAGTCGTTTTTCTCACCCGGAAACAATGGAACTTGGTGTGCGATGCGAGATCCAAGTACAGACGAAGCCAATCCATTTCTTCTTCCACCTCCGACTCTTTCAACTGCAAAATCAAGTCAACAACATATCACATAGTCTCTAGGCATGCTTCTCTAAATCTTTGGAGGGCTAAAAAGGGAGGGGCTCACACCTCGTAGTATTGCAGGTTATCACTGGTATCCTCAGGCATCGAGTTGGGCATATCACCTTTGAAGAAATCATCCACGGCAAGTTTGTCATAGTCACATGGGAAGTCTTTCTCCTCTGAGGTACACAGGTAGCATGACCGATAAAGATTAAACTCACACAATAATATAACAAGAGAGGTTAACAAAAGGTGCATTACCCATTTACAAATTACCTGGCAATAATGTGCATTGCCTTTATTCTCAATATCAGACTGAACCACCCTTGTTATGAACTCGCAAGTGGAAAACTCGCGAGTTGGATCCGTTGCATTTTAAAGCTTATAAACTATTCCGGTACGATAGTCCTTGTCTAGACAGACAAATTTCAAGTTTGTCCCCTGCAAAGATAAATATAAGAAACTTATACGATATATACAAACCAATAATGGTAGACAGAAGGGAAAAGAAACAAAAAAAAAAGAGAAACTTAATTTAATTCACATTTAGCAGATTGTAGCAATGAAGTCCAACTTTACCAAACAGCCCTTCATACACAATCCTGATGGAGGGAGAGAGTCAAAATCAAAATATATAAGGAGTACCTTTAAAAACCCCGGCCCCAGATTTACATAAACATAGTGCAAAAATACCAGAGGTACAAGGGAGGAGGGGAGAGGGGGTTTAAAGTCAGCAACATCACCGTAAGTTGGTGAGTAAGGTGGTCCATAAATGTCATGACAGCTGCGAGAAGTTGGTTTCTATGTTGGTGGTGAAGAGGGCAAGTAAGTTTGCTCGTAAGATGGTCCAGAGCGAGAGCAAGGTTGAGGGTCGGGGGGCTTGTAAGAGTATGCAGTGGGCAAGAAATCTTAAAGCTTGAAAGATTTAGCAGAGGGCAAGTAGAATCTTTGACAAACCAGCGGCTGCGGTACAAAGTCATTAAAGTTGTAGGTTGGTACAGCGGGCGAGTAGAATCTTTGCCCTTCCAGCTGATATGGGTATATATGGTGGTAAAGCATCATCGCGTCCCCCCTACCAAAAAAAAAAAAAAAAAAATAGTATCACGAGTTAATGCAAATCGCCCTACAAGAGAGAGAGACTTATGGGGATATTAACAATATAAATCCAATTTCCTTCAAACACAAGGGGTCACTGGCGTCTTGCTTCAACGTGACGTTAGGCATCCTTGGAACTGATATAAGAGGATACTCCAACACTAATTCCCATCAAACCACAAGCTTTAATGACAGAGACTAAGTGAAACGCATGCAGTTTTGTGAGAAAAGTGATACACGCCAAATCTCAAAATAGGGGTAGAGGAATCAACGTCTGAAACTTATTATTCTGACTTAAAAATAAAATTTACGTTGCATCATGAAGACGAAATTAATGGGTTTCGTGCAGTAGAAAACGGAAAAACGTACCACCTTTTCTCGGTCTTATCCCCAGGAAACGTGATTCGCCAAATTAGTACTTTTGGGTTTTCCACAAATATCCATTAGACCGACAAAGTTATTTGGGCTTTTTACAAAAAACAAATTTGGAAACAAGCAAAGAAAGAAGAGTTAATTACAAAAAAACCATTTTCTTAAGAATGCTCTTTTATTTTAGGTACTTTTAAAATGACATTAGCAAAATAGGTAATAGAGATTTGTCAAATGTCTTCTATGTCCTCGATCAAATAATAACAACAATCTGCATCTTTATTGCCAAAAAAAAAAAAATTATTCAATAGGATTTACGGTATCTATTTTGATTTTTTTTTAATGATCGATTAAATATCCATCTGTCTTTGACTAGGATTTAACGTTTTTCGTTTAAACTATCTAACATCTCGTAAGGTTGTTAAATCATTGTGTTTAGGTTCCCCATTTACGAACTACTAGAGTTTAGTTTTTTTCCTTTAATTTTTTTTTTTGAATGATCGATTAAATATTCATCTGTCTTTGATTAGAATTTAACGTTTTTTCGTTTAAACTATCTAACATCTCGTAAGGTAGTTATATCATTGTGTTTGGATTCCCCATTTACGAACTACTAGGGTTTAGTTTTCTTCTTTTAGATATTCTTTATGAATGGTCTGTTGTAAATAAATTAGCATGGGTTCACTCATTCTTCACTAGGGTTTAGCATTTTTTCGTTTAAACTATTAGCATCTCGTAAAATATTTAAAATATTGTATTTTTGTTTCTAAGTTTTAGCTTTTCCATTTTAGATGTATTATAGATTACTCATTGTCCATTAGTAATTTGGGTTCACTAGTCTTTGATTAGGATTTAGCGTTCTTTCGTTTACACTTTTATTATTTCTTAAAATAGTTAAAACATTATGTTTGAGTTCCCTACTTTCTATTTATAAATAATCTACTGTATATTAGTCAGTGTGAATTTATACACACTTAACTTGGATTTACCGTTTTCTTATATCTACAGCAATATCCGTTCTCTAATTCATGTCCACACAATTAACACCAAAACTAGATTTTACCCCGCGGTACACCGCGGATCGATTTTTTTTTAACTTAAAAATTTAAATTTTAAGTTGTATTTGTTTTGTTAATATTGTTTGTTTTGTTTAGCGTTTAAGATTGTATAATTGTATTTTGATTGTTAATTCTAAGATTTCACATGCGGTATACTATCTCGTATTAATATCGATCCAAACTTGTCCCGTCATATAACTCCGTCCCGTGATATTTTAATTTTTCTAAAAGTTTAAATATTACACTTTAAACGTTTTATAAAGTTTAAATATTTATAATGTTTAAACTTATTACAAAGTTTATATATTTATAATATTTAAATTTCTTATAAAGTTAAAGTATTTATAATATTTGAAACTTCATAAAAGTTTTAATATTATAAATATTTTAAACGTTTTATAAAGTTTAACTTATTAAAAATTTAAAATTTTTGAAATATTTAAATTTTATTAAAGTTTAAATATTTATAAAATTTAAATTTTATATAAAGTGTAAATATTTATAATATTTTAAAACTTTTTAAAAATTTAAATTATTTGAAATAAAGAACCGGAATAAACCGAATAAAACTTTTAAATTTGGACGCATGATAAGTCAAGATTTTTGCTCATTTGTATTCGGAATCATTTTGGTCTATTTTATAGTATGACTCTGAACTATTGTTCATTATTTCAGGCGAGTTGAGACATTGTAAACATATTTTTTTATTTTTTTATTGAGTAATATATGTCCGTTTTAAAAAAATTTAATCACATCATATGCAAAAAAAAATCAGATTTTATTAACTAAATGTATTATATAATAATTCAAAATAATTTAAATATAAAATTAAATAAAAGTGAAAGGAAAATCATATATTTATGTTTGAATTAGGTAGAAATATTTTAGAAAATTAGCTCAAATTTGTTATGGTAATTGTTAGTGTCAATATTCAATAAAGATTTTTGAATATTTTGTGACCCGATTTCAAAATTGATCCGACCAGCAATGGCAATTTTTGTAAATAGTTTCAAAAACTAATAGTTTTTCTGAAATGTACTTTAAATAATGTTAATATAAATATGTGTCTTATAGTGCACGATTTCCCGCCCATCCACTTGTACCCTAAATTCCCTAATCCAGCAAATAAATGTCTGACGTCAGCACCACTTTTCTCCCCTCTTACTTCAACTTCCGCTTAGTCTAAAGGGTTTTTTCGTCATTAAAAATAGAGAGATATTCCCTTGTTTTTTAATAGGTACAAAGTACCTGTTTTCCTAACAATCTTTCTCAAAATGCCCATTGAGATAATATTCCCAAGAAAGAAACCCAGTGGAGTTTTACTTTCTGTTGATTACATTACATGTGTATAATAGACTTACGGCTCATAAAATATATAAATTTAATTTACACTATATACATGATTATTAGTATTACTAAATAAGTAACGATAATGTTTATTATTAAATAATATGTTTTGTTACACATCCACAGTTCTCACACATAATACTCAAAATAAACCAAAAACAGAATAAAACGAGAAGAAGATAAATTAAGGCAAAGAGAAAGAGAAGAAGATGGAACGTAGTGCAGAGAAATCTCCCATGAAAAATGGAGGAGGAGCTAGAAAAGCAACAAACAAACTCTCTTCTCGCCATGTTTCTCCCGAACACTTCGCTCCATCTCTCTCTCTCTTCTCTTACATTTTGTTCACCCCATTTTTCTCATTCCTCTTCCTCTTCTCTTTCCTCAATCTTCCGCCATGGATATCAACACCAACCACCACCGCGACGACGACGACGACGACGACGCTCTCTCCGCCATGAGCTATGTTCCTCCTCCTCGCAAAATCCATTCCTATAGCCACCAGCTTCGTGCCACCGGTCAGAAAGGACATCACTACCGTCAACGTCAACACAGCCTCGACGATATCCCCAAAATCACTGAAATCGTCTCCGGATGTGATATCTCCGGCGATTCTTCCGATGATGAGTTCTATCCTTACGCCGCCACTACCAATTCCTCATCTTTCCCTTTCACCGGAGATACAGGAGATTCTGATGATTACTTGATTACACACCAGCCTGAGATCGGAGAAGATTTTCAACCGCTTCCTGAATTCGTCGGATCTGGAGGCGGTGTTGGCATGTTTAAAGTACCGACGCGATCTCCTTTGCACTCGGCACGTCCTCCTTGTTTAGAGTTGAGACCACATCCGTTAAAGGAGACTCAGGTTGGGAGATTCTTGAGGAACATTGCTTGTACAGGGACTCAATTGTGGGCTGGACAAGAAAGTGGTGTTAGATTTTGGAACTTTGATGATGCGTTTGCGCCAGGTTGTGGTTTAAGCGGTCGTGTACAGAGAGGTGATGAGGATGCTGCGCCGTTTCATGAGTCGGCTAGTACTTCGCCAACCACTTGTTTGATGGTTGATAATGGGAATAGGCTTGTTTGGAGTGGTCACAAGGATGGAAAGATTCGGTCTTGGAAGATGGATTATGTGGTTGATGATGGTGATGATTCTCCATTCAAGGAAGGTCTCTCTTGGCAAGCTCACAAGGGTCCTGTCAATTCCGTAATCATGAGTTCTTATGGTAAATTTCTACCTCAAAATTCACACTTTAGTCTTGTTATGAATTCAATCTGAAAGCCATTGCTTGTAATTGGAAATTCCAGGCGATTTGTGGTCATGTTCAGAAGGTGGTGTGATAAAGATATGGACTTGGGAATCTATGGAGAAATCACTTTCACTTAGGTTGGAGGAGAAACATATGGCTGCTTTGTTGGTGGAAAGGTCAGGGATTGATCTCAGGGCTCAAGTTACTGTCAACGGAACTTGCAATATATCTTCCTCTGAAGTCAAGTGTTTGTTAGCTGATAATGTAAGATCTAAAGTTTGGGCTGCTCAGCTTCAAACCTTCTCCTTATGGTGAGTATTGATTGACGCTTAAGCTCCAAAATTTGATTGCAAGTTTTGATCTTTTGTGTCTTCTTTGCTGTTGTATTCTAAGGGGGTTAATATCTTTGCAGGGATGGTCGTACAAAAGAGCTACTGAAAGTGTTCAACACAGAAGGTCAGACTGAAAACAGGGTCGAAATGCCATCGGGGCAGGATCAGCCTGCGGAAGATGAGATGAAGGCGAAAATTGCTTCCACTTCGAAAAAGGAGAAACCGCATGGATTCTTGCAACGCTCAAGGAATGCTATAATGGGAGCTGCGGATGCTGTTAGAAGGGTTGCAACAAGAGGAGGAGGGGCATATGAAGATGCCAAAAGAACAGAAGCGATGGTTTTAGCCGGAGATGGCATGATTTGGACCGGGTGCACAAATGGATTGCTTATACAATGGGACGGAAATGGAAACCGGTTACAAGATTTCCGTCACCATCAATGTGCTGTTTTGTGTTTCTGCACTTTCGGAGAAAGAATATACATTGGTTATGTTAGTGGTCACATCCAGATAATTGATCTTGAAGGCAATCTAATCGCGGGATGGGTTGCACATAATAACGCAGTGATTAAGATGGCAGCTGCTGATGGCTACATTTTCAGCTTAGCCACTCATGGTGGTATACGTGGATGGCATGTGATTTCTCCTGGGCCTCTTGACGGGATAATTAGGTCGGAACTGGCTGAAAAAGAACAGTCATATGCACAGACAGACAGTGTTAGGATTCTGATCGGTTCATGGAATGTTGGCCAGGGAAAAGCTTCCCATGATGCGCTTATGTCTTGGTTAGGTTCTGTAGCATCAGATGTTGGTATTCTTGTCGTAGGTTTGCAAGAAGTAGAGATGGGTGCTGGATTTTTGGCAATGTCAGCTGCTAAAGAATCGGTGAGACAATAGTTGAAAACGAGAATGCTGACTTTATATTCTTCACGAAAAAGCTGAATTTAATGTGTTATTTATGTCATTCTTGACCTCTTTTTGGTCTTATATTAGGTAGGAGGAAATGAAGGGAGTACGATAGGACAGTACTGGATAGACACAATAGGGAAGACCTTAGACGAAAATGCAGTTTTTGAACGCATGGGATCAAGGCAGTTAGCTGGCTTGCTCATTTCACTTTGGTGAGTTAAAAATCCATGAGAAACCTTATCCAATAAAACAAGTGAAGGTACATACATAATATGATGGTGTCCTGAAATCTTTTGATTTCAATTCAGGGTGAGGAAGAATCTGAGAACACACGTAGGCGATATTGATGTTGCAGCAGTTCCATGTGGTTTTGGACGTGCAATAGGAAACAAGGTAAATATTTCTTTGTCTTCAGAATGACAAGAAAAGTTAGAACCTAAGTTTGTTCCCTTTACCTAAGTTTTATGGCCTTCCATTTCTATATAATATGATTACCTTTGAATCTAGCTTTTTGTTTCATTTTCTCCAACAATGTGGATCATTCTGGTTTCTGATAGCAGCATTCTACCTGATTTACTTTTGTATATCAAACCAGGGAGGTGTAGGTTTAAGAATTAGGGTCTTTGATCGGATTATGTGCTTCATCAACTGTCACTTGGCTGCTCATCTAGAAGCTGTAAACCGCAGAAATGCTGATTTTGATCACATATACAAAACAATGTCCTTTACCCGGTCATCAAATGCTCATAATGCACCAGCCGGTATATTTCTATGCCCAGTTTTTCACCTCACTTCTCTTTCCTGAAACCATCTGCCTCTATACCTCATGACTTTGAACTTTTGCAGCTGGTGTGTCTACCGGTTCTCATACCACAAAGAGCGCAAATGTAAGCCTTTTTTTGTTAGTTTAACACAAAGCTAATGATCATGGTTTACACCTTTGGCTTGAGTTTCTCGCTTACCTTAGACCCATCGCATTTTCTGCAGAATGCAAATGTAAACACAGAAGAGATAAAACAGGACCTAGCAGAGGCGGACATGGTTGTATTTTTTGGTGATTTCAACTACCGCCTCTTTGGTATATCATATGATGAAGCTAGGGACTTTGTCTCACAAAGAAGCTTCGATTGGCTTAGAGAAAAAGATCAGCTCAGGGCAGAGATGAAAGCTGGAAGAGTTTTCCAAGGAATGCGTGAAGCCATCATTACTTTCCCTCCAACTTATAAGTTCGAAAGACACCGGCCTGGCTTAGGAGGTATATAAACCGCATTTGTATGCAAGTGTTTGCAGCATATTAAAATTTTGACCTTTTTTTTGTCAATGCTTTCTTCCTCAGGATACGATTCAGGTGAAAAAAAACGGATTCCTGCATGGTGTGACAGAGTAATATACAGAGACACGCGTACGTGTCCAGAATCTGAATGCAGTTTAGACTGTCCTGTTGTTGCTTCGATTATGTTGTAAGGTTTTCCTTACACATTTCTGAGATTCAAACTCTTTTATATCCTCCAAGTCTTTTACAATTTCGTTTTGGCGGGTTATGGATAGGTATGATGCTTGTATGGATGTGACAGAGAGTGATCACAAACCGGTCCGTTGCAAATTCCATGTGAAGATAGAGCATGTTGATAGATCGGTAAGGAGACAAGAATTTGGGAGAATCATCAAGACCAACGAGAAAGTCAGAGCGTTGCTCAATGACCTACGTTATGTACCGGAGACAGTTGTTAGCAGCAACAACATCGTTCTCAAGAACCAAGACACCTTCGTGCTTCGCATCACCAACAAATGCGTCAAGGAGAACGCTGTGTTCAGGATCTTGTGTGAAGGGCAGAGTACAGTGAGAGAAGACGAAGACACGCTCAAGTTACATCCGTTAGGCTCATTTGGTTTCCCACGGTGGCTCGAGGTAGCCAAACTAAAACGATCAATCCTTGGTCACAATTCTCTCAAGACTCGCCTTGTTAAGATGATTCGATCTTCTTTTTTTTCAGGTAATGCCAGCTGCAGGAACTATAAAACCGGATAGTTCAGTGGAGGTATCGGTTCACCATGAGGAGTTCCATACATTAGAAGAGTTTGTAGATGGAATTCCTCAGAATTGGTGGTGTGAGGACACACGGGATAAAGAAGCAATACTTGTGGTGAATGTACAAGGAGGTTGTTCGACTGAGACTGTGTGCCACCGGGTCCATGTTCGTCACTGCTTCTCGGCTAAAACACTTAGGATCGACTCCAATCCATCTAACTCTAAATCCCAGAGTTTGAAGAAGAATGAAGGAGACTCTAAATCTCAGAGTATTAAGAAGAACGAAGGAGATTCCGGCTCCAAGTCTCATAAGAAGAACGAAGGAGATTCCGGCTCCAAGTCTCATAAAAAAAGCAATGGTGATTCCAACTCAAAGTCTCATAAGAACAGCGATGGAGAATCCAACTCAAAGTCTCATAAAAAGAGCGATGGAGATTCCAACTCCAAGTCTTCGAAGAAGAGCGATGGAGATCCTAACTCCAAGTCTTCGAAGAAGAGAGATGGAGATCCCAACTCCAAGTCTTCGAAGAAAAGAGATGGAGATCCCAACTCCAAGTCTTCGAAGAAGAGCGATGGAGACTCCGACTCCAAGTCTTCGAAAAAGAGCGATGGAGAATCCTGCTCCAAGTTACAGAAGAAGAGCGATGGAGACACCAACTCCAAACCTCAGAAGAAGAGCGATGGAGATTCAAGCTCCAAGTCTCACAAGAAGAACGATGGAGATTCGAGCTCTAAGTCTCACAAGAAGAGCGATGGAGACTCCTGTTCTAAGTCCTAGAAGAAGAACGATGGAGATTCTTCGAGCTCATACAAGTCGCAGAGTGGGAAGAAAAACACTAACTCGTCAACGGGAGAGGAGAGCCGGAATGGCCACAACAAACGTTGACAAATACCAACCTATTAAAAACTGTAAATTGTCCATGCTCACTTGTTTGTATTTTTAATTCAAATACCAACATTTTCTCCCTCTTTAATGTCATTCATTTTCTTTTTACATTCATAATAATTTTTAGTATCTAACGATCTAGTGATCTTAGGATAAACATTTTGATTTTTGGTTCAATTTCGCTTTATATTTAAAAAAAAAAAAATGAAACATGATATATGATTATATGAATCATAAATCGAATGTTGGATGAGTAACGTTCTTAATCAGCTTCAATACGTTAAACATAATTTAATATTAATATATTTTGCACCCAAAAAAGAGTACAAATTAAAGTTTCATGATTTACATACATATATGAAGACGCAAAACAAAACAACTCGATCACAGAACGCAAATAATATTCTGCGTCCACGACGGTGTAATGTCATCGAAACACCTTCAAATTCGTGAATTATCAAAGACAACCTTGAGGCATCACCACACCCGCCTTAACTCCTCTAATATTCTTACACGTGGAAGTAGCGGACCGACCGTTGAACGTTAGCTTAATATCGTGCAATCTAATCGCTTGG
This sequence comes from Turritis glabra, assembly GCA_900406565.1. Classification (NCBI taxonomy): domain Eukaryota; kingdom Viridiplantae; phylum Streptophyta; class Magnoliopsida; order Brassicales; family Brassicaceae; genus Turritis; species Turritis glabra. The sequence goes on from OVBN01000025.1 coordinate 1,092,069, forward strand.
CACGGATTACTGCGACTGCAATCAAACGTTAAAGCCTGTTGCGTCCGTGATGTCCCTTGAATGTTTCTATACACAACCTGACTAATCTTCACTCCAGAACCCTACAAAAATATATAAACCAATCAGATTAATTTTCTTTAGTTCCACTGTATAGTTCGATTAATAAAACCAATCAGATTAATTTTCTATAATTTTACGTAGAATTAATAAAATTTACCTGTTTAGGACAACCTTGATTAGTCGGGCAGTAATTCTGATCGACAATGATCGGATTCTGAACATTTTTCATGATCAGATTCTGAAACAGAACGTTTCTTACAAAACCTGTACTTTGTCTAGCCCATGTCTTGATCCGAACACCATTGTCTGATCCCCAAAAAACCGAGTTTATCAATGTTATGTTCTGTACTCCAGCTTCATTAGCATCTCTTCCCAGACTCCCAATGCTGCAAACAATTAATAATCAGGATCACAAAAATATTTGAATCTTGTTCTCCAAGCTATGAAATAAGAATAACAGCTAACCTAATTCCATGGCCTGGACCGCAATTGAGTTTAGACATGTAGAGGTTACGAGTTCCCGGACCGATTGAGATACAGTCATCTCCGGTTTGAAATGTGCTATCGGTTACGGTAACACCAGCAGAACCTTGGACGTGGAGGCCATCTGTGTTGGGACTTTGGTCTGGGGCCACGAGCTTTACTTTCCGGACGATTACGTTGTTGCAGCTGTTTATCACTAAATGTGTTGCTTGACTGTTTATTGACGTTAAGCCGGTCACTACGACGTCGTTTGCCCAGTTAAACGTCATTGACTGCAAAAACATCATCACCAATATTAATTAGGAGTGTTTTAATCCGAATAAATAGATTTGGGCCTTTGGCAATTGAAATGGATTTTAATGTGGTTTGAAGTAGTAGTTTTATTTTAAAAACCTGCAAAATCTAATCCAACCATGTCAAACCGAAATTATCACATAAACAAACCGAAAATTTAAATATTTAAAAAAATTAGCGATTTATCTGATTAAAACCAAACTGATTTGATGTCATAATTTTTTAATTATAAATCAGGAATTGAGTTAATTATAAGCAATCTGAACCGAAACTGAAACTATTAACTAATCAAACCAATTTATAATGATTTGGTTTTATATTTGTTAATAATATGTTTCAAAATCAAGAAAACCGAAACCAAGATTAAACTCCGCGAAAATATTGAAAAATTTAGTTAAAACGGTTATCTTACTCTGGCGCCAGCAGGGCAACTCTTTCGGGACTTTCGACAAGCCCAAAAAGAAGCACCTCTAGCATCTAACGTTCCTCCGTTGATTGAGATCCGGTTAACTTTCACAAACAATATCCAATAACCGGAGTTTCCCAAACCGCGGTAATCTGAAGGAGCTACGATCGTTCCATAGATCTGAAACGTGATTCTACTGCGGCATGGACCACGAAACTCCACCGGTTTTAGCAAGAAGCTCCCTCTCGGGACTGTTATAGTAACCGCCGCAGCTGAACGGCATGCCGCCTGCCACACGCCTAGAAAGGCTTTTGTGGAGTCGGTTCGACCGTCCGGTTTAGCACCAAAGTTGACGACATTGTAGTTGGAAGCAGCCATTGATGATCCCATCAGCAAGAAGCTTGAGAAGATTATCAGCAAAACAACCATTAGCTTATCATTATCCATATTTAATGTTTCTTACAATGAGAAAGAGTGATAAATCTTTGTAGATTTTGGATTTTGTTAAAGTATTTATGTTTTATGTTTGTGGTGAAGTGTGAGGATGAAGTAATCGGAAACGGTTATGACGGGTATTTACATGTAATTGTATTTATAGTGGTATGTTTGAATATTTTTTTAAAAATACGTTGACAAATTCTGACTTACAATGCTAATGATTGTTTGATATTGATTAAATTCAAATGAATGATATGTACGGTTCGCATAAACGCATGTGATGATAAGTAGTTGTGAATTCCTTAAGCAAATAATGCTGATCTATAAACGAGTAAGCATGTGATCCATGTTCACTTGTATAATTTATATGTTAGTTTAAGTACTCGAGAATGTAATAGTAATAAATAGGTAATTGCAAAATAAAATAAATAAATCATGCAAGTGTCCGTGGACTTTTATTATCGTTCTTCGGTTAAAGTATATTTAATACACTCCAGTGTTTTTGTCTAAGATTAACAAAAACGAACTACGAAAGAGACGTCCAAACGTTGGACCAGGTTTCATGTATAGCATAATTTATGGCATGTGACATGTGGACTATGCAGATCTTGTATTCAATCGTGGCCGTAGAAGAAGAAGCGCCACCGAATCCTACGGCCATTAGTCAACAAAAGCTCTTAGAAAAAAAGAAGGATTACCGAAAGTCAACAGATGTTTACTTTTCACGTAATAAGCAACAGGTAACATGGGATGTAATATAAAATACATGGTCATTTGGGAAACCAACATGTATTAGAATAATTATCACATGGGTTTTACGTGAAACCATGAATGGATGATGGGCCGTACCGTTATCAATGACGGCTAGTCTCAATTCTTAAATGGGTTTCTTCTGCAACTAACCTAATAAATAACTTTGGGTCAAGAGATATTTTGTTTTTTTGAATATTCGACCATGTCGGCATGAGAAGTGAGGCCGAAGGTATTGTTAAAAGTTTTACAGATAACTAAGGGGCATAACATAGCAAGTAATAAGAATTGGTTTATTCAGTTTCTTGCTACGATAGAAACCGAGTAAGCACTTGGAATGATGAAAAAAGTATATTTCTTTTTGTAAATTTTGATCCCGGCATACAAACAAACCGTACAAGTTTCTTCTCCAAAACTTATTTTTTTTCATGCAATTTTGAGGAGATGAAGAGAGCTAATTCTGTAATAGGTTATAATGTTTATTACTGGTTTGGTCTTATGCATTATGTAAAAAAGTTTGTAGTTTTATGCATCTTTGTAAACACTGTTAAAGCTTTTATTTAAAATTTATAAATAAAGAACATTTTTAACCAAATGAACAACTAATCTAGTTAATGCATATGGGATAGCCGCATATTGTATATATAATCTTGAGGGGATCACGTTGAAGTAAACGATAGAGATTGGATTTTGTCAAGAACGCAAAGAAAACGCAGAAAGACTCTGAATCTGTTTTTTTATTGTTTTTTATGTTAATTAGTTTAAAACTTTTAATAGACGGGTTACATTTATGATAATACAGATTTACTCTTAGAATACATATTTTCAATAGATCTGAAAAATTAATTAACCAAAAAAATAGATCTGAAAAATCATATGTATGATAAGCAATGAAATGTGATAATAAGCAATGAGAACTTCTCAAGCAACTTTTAGTGGTAGATGACTAATGAGCACGTGACATACACGTTCCCCTGTTGGATCTGCCAGATGTAACCTACTTTAAACCCAGATACAACATATAATATAGGTTTATTAGTGTATTATCTCTTGTTATGATATGGCCATGATTTGTTACAAATTAATTACCACATATGTAACTATCAGTGACTAATTTTTCTAGCAAAACTGAATTGTTACAAGCACATTGATAAGCCAACAATCAAGTTGATTGCTTCTCTTTTATTTCCTTTCACACCAAAAAAGTCACCACACTCAAATTCGGATGAATCTAAGGTTATGAAACATCAAACAAACATCACCTTATAACATATCTTAAGGTTTATATCATTCCGAAATATCAAATCTTGGATTTTTAGTATCACATGCAATTCCTTGGAACCATAACCCCAGGCTCGTCCATGGGCGTTTCTACAATATGAAGCTGACGATCTTCATGTAAGTTATAAGGTGACGATCTACAATATGATTAATGTTTTGTAACCTAAGCCATGTGCATAAATTGCTTCCACTACAATCCAATTTCATCGCTATTAGCGTTGTTGATATTCCCTTTATGTTTGCATAAGTCACTCCACTTATCTCTTTATACCAGAGCCCTATATGATCAAGCATAATAAGATTCCATTAATACTAACAAAAAACTATATAAGTTACCTCAAGTCTATTATAGGAAGAGCAGGCACGTGAGAAACAGAGATGAAGCACGTGTGAGGGAGACTCATCTTAGTTCATTCACATTTACATATAAATACTAGCTAGGGTTGTTACGTTGTACAGAAGAGTTCATGCATTGTATTATGTTGAGAAGCAATGATGTGTTGCTGAGAGAGGATTGATGTTTCTAGTGATGTGCTAGGAAGGTTCTCTTCTATACGATGTATCAGTTATTTGTGGTTAAGAATTAGGGCTTTGTACTCTGTTCTTATCAAAGACTAAGCCAAAATCGATTAGGCTATTCACCTGACGAGAGCAACCGCTTCCATGAGGGCAATAGTTTTGATCGATGATCACTGGATTTTCGACATTCCTCATTATCAAATTTCGAAATTCCACATTCCTTACAAACCCTGTGCTCGGCTTAGCCCAAGTCTTTATTCTTACTCTATTCTGCGCCTTGGTGAAAACAGAGCTCGTGACGGTTATATTCTACACACCTTCCTCATTAGCGTAGTCCCCAAGACTCCCAATGCTACATCACATTTTCAATCAAAATGCATGCTAATGACTTAATTGAAATCATTATATTTGAAGTCGATTTTTTAAAAAATTTAGTTACCTTATTCCATGTCCGGGTCCACAGCTCACACGTTCGATATCCAAACGTTCTTAGCTACTTGAGTAAGAGCAATGCAGTCATCACCAGTCCCAATGGCTGCACCACTTGTGGTGACTACAGAAGAAGACTGGACGATGATACCGTCGGTGTTAGGGCTTCGACTTGGAGCCCTAATTCTTATGTTTTGAATCGGAACATTAGAAGAATGATGAACTGTGATGTGTATATTCTGGCTATTAAACGACGTCAACCCACTTAATAGAACATTGTTGCACCAGCTGAATGATAAAGACTGTGAAAGAAACCATATCAAAAGTTTAGTTTATCTTTCAAATTAAAATAGCTAGTTAACGAACAAATTGAAATTCGCATTGATATATGCATACCCTTGCACCTTGAGGACAGTAACCACCTTTATTTCTACAAGACCAAAAAGTAGCTCCTTTAGCATCAATGGTGCCACCGTAAACCAAGATCCGGTTTACTTTAGCAAAGAGAATCCAATAACCGGAATTACCTATACTCCAATAGTTTGCCGGAGCCACGAGTGTTTCATCGATTTTGAAAGTTATATTGTTCTTGCAAGGACCCCAAAAGACTATGTTTCCAACCAATTAAGTATGTTCCACAGGGAATGTATACCATTGCTTGAGCCCGTGAGCCGCACGCTAATGACCAAGCCGTCAAAAATGGTTTGGTCGCATCTGTTCTCCCATCGATCAGCTCTAGCTCCGTATTTGTAGGTTAAACGATGGCATTGCGTTGGATGAGTTGATAAGAAAGAAAAAATAGAGAATAATAAGATGGCACAAGGAAAAGAGGTGTTATTGGCCATCTTAGATTATTTTTTGATTTTTTTCTGGCTTTGTGTGATTATAATTAATTATTTAAGAAGAAATAATGAGAAAGGTTATATATAAGGGGAGGATAATTTTTGTATTAGATCGGACTATCCGTTTTTTGATGACTAATCGCGTTATATGCGGTGAATTAATGACTACTATATATGACCTTATGTTACTTCATTCCATAATTCATGTTATTTAATGATAATGTACATATGTGTACAACTTATTATTGTACGAATACTAGTCTACAGACGCATGATATTATTGGAAAACAAAAACATAACTATCACGTTATCATTATGCAAAATGCAATGCCTATTGAGTTTCCTTTTAATTTCAACTTAATTCATTGATTCAGACAAGTTTTTTTTGTTTCCATACATGGACAGTTAGAGAAAATTAGTGAAGTTCTTTGTAGTAAATTTACCACAAGTATATAACAACCTACTTAAAACTGTAGATTATTCATGCTCATCTTCTAATGCTCTTTTTTTTTTTAAAGAGTATTAGAATAGTTATCACATGGGTTTACGTGAACGCCGAATAAATCATAACGGCCCGTACCGTCATTGATGACGGTTGGTCACAATTATTAAATGGTTTTCTTCTGCAGCGAACCTAAGACATAATTTTAGTCATTATGTTTTGATTTAAATTTTCGAACATGCATGTTACGCTGGTTTCAGACCGAAGCCCGAAGGCATTTTTAAAAGCTTTACAGAGAACTAATGGACATGATAAAGCAGGAAATAATAGTTGGCTTAATAAGTTTCTTGCTCAGAAAGAAATCGATTAAGCGCATATAATGGTGAATATATGTTCAAAATACCTTCAACTTCAGTCCGGAATATATGCGATGTATTTTACATGTTAAGGTGAATTAAAGGACAACGAAACCCAAAAATTGGAACGTTATATCATTTTCTGATTTTCTTCATGTTCCTATAATCTCCAAACCAATTTACCGTTTCTCTTGTGCTTTATTTGTTGAATTATACTAAAATGAAAGGTTCTGCGTCTTCTCTCTAATTTAATTATCGGGAAGAGGCGGACAACTTTTGTAATTAATTATATAGTAATTTTTCCGCAAGCACTATCATTGAATTTTATAACCAAAAACAATAATATGAGAAGTTTATAGAAGATATATATGTTGAAACAATATATAGAATTAGACCGGGCGGTCCACGTAAGAGTATTAATAATTTTGGAACGCGGTTAATTGAGAAATAAATTACCTAATGGGTTACTTGATTCCACGATATTCACTATATCTATATGTATAAGTACGTACGGTACGATGGCTTTAGGTTTTTTTTATCATCCGTTCCTGGTCCGGTCCGTACGAGGCACATGAAAATATTTAACTTGGCTTTTTAAAAATTTAATTGTACCTTAACAATCATACAGTCCCTAATTATTACTGTGGTTGGGTTTGTTATGCTTAATTTCACATACTTATAGACTAGTTACATATATGCTAAGACAGATATACTATTAGATACATATTTTGAAAAATGATATGGTTCGAGCGCAGGTGGCTTACTGGTACTTAAACCCTCACAAAGCATAGATTCGCTTCTCTTTTCGTTTACTTCCACTAGATACAAGGACTTTTGCGCTTATGGTAAATAAAGGTTGAAACCGTTTTTGTTTTCGGTTGATTGTGTTACATGGTCGGTGTAAAGCAAATTAATTATGCTCCTTGAGTCTGATATCGAAGTTTAGTTGAAAACTCGATGGACCATTGTAATGCTAGCTCACTTTTAGGATTAGTCAGAAGACTTCAAAATTGATCAGTAGCACGAAATTCAAACATACCCAACGCAAATACATAAGTCAGTTCGATCCTGATAGATTCAACCCAAAATTATTATAGAAAAATGATATGTACGGTACGGCTTGCTTTGACCAAAAAAAAAACAGTACGGCTTACGTGTAAATGATAAGCAATGAGAACTCCTCGAGCAACTTATAAAGGTCATGTGATATCCATGTTCCCCTCTATAATGTGTCGTCGGCTACCTCTAGCTATAGTACTATTTGATAAATTTAGTTTCTAAACATACAACAATTAATTTAGTTAGTCGGGAAGTTGAAGTTGGAATATGGTATTCATCAGTTGAATAGGTGCTCTTTTTTTTACCTCTTGAATAATCAAATTTGAAAAATAAATAAATAAATAAATAAAAATCAAATAGAAAAACATATTCATAGACATGTTATGGAATTGGCACGTGACATGTGGGTGGTTACGCAAGAGAAGAAGAGATCAGATCTCAGCGGTTAAAGAGAAAAACCCTCCGAATCTTGCGGTGCTACATTAGTCAACGTAAATACCATAACCAATTAAATATAGACACGTCATCCATCCATTCACACGATATGAAACAGAACTGCTCTTACAGGTTGACTATCGGTTAATTATGGGTATTTTTTCTTTCTAATGATACAAAAAAAAATATGAAACGAGAAGCAAAGATCCAACGGCATATTTACTTTTCTTGTAATGCCAAGAGAAGTACGAGTCGCTTGGATCTGTCCAGATGGAAATTTAGTTAACCCCAAATAATAAACTTTATATAGATTTATTCTCTTGTTATTATAACGCGTTACGAATTAATTGATTTCACATATTACAAATTTCAGATGGAAAAATTCAAGTAAATTAAAGCACATTGATTGCTTCTCTCTTTTTTCGTTCACACCAAAGAATTCACCACATTCAAATACGGATGAATCTAAGGTTATGAAACAAATATCACTTTAGAATATATCTACATCCAACAAATATTAGGGTTTACATATGTATATAAGCCCAATTGATAATCTTGGATTTTTTGTTTCACATGCAATTCCTTGGAACCATAACACCAGAGGCTCGTCCATGGGCGTTCCGACAATAAGAAGCTGATGATCTTCTCATGTAAGTGAGCTTAATGTCTTGTAACCTTAGCCCTGTGCAATGATTGCTTCCACTACAATCCAGTTTCATAGCTATTGGTGTTGTTGATGTTCCTTTTATGTTTGCAAAAGTCACTCCACTTATCTTCACTCCAGAGCTCTGTTTGATCAATCATAATAAGATTACATTAAATAAAAACTAGATTTAAGACTTGAGTTAAGCTAAATCGATTAGATTATTCACCTGACGAGGACAGCCTTTTCCATTAGGACAATAGTTTTGATCGATTATCACCGGATTACCAACATTCCTCATTATCAAATTTCGAAATACAACATTCTTCACAAACCCTCTGCTCGGCCTAGCCCAAGTCTTTATTCTTACTCCGTTCTGCGTCTTGGTGAAAACAGAGCTTGTAACGGTTATATTCTGCACACCCTCCTCATTAGCGTAATCCCCAAGACTCCCAATGCTGCATCACATATACAAGCAAAACCCATGTTAATGTCTTAATTGGTAGTAAAGCATCATATTTAAAAATATTATTGTTAAATTCAGTTACCTGATTCCATGTCCAGGTCCACAGTTTACCCGTTCGATCCAAATGTTCCTAGATCCTTGACTAAGAGCAATGCAGTCATCACCAGTCGCAATGGTTCCGCCACTAATAGTGACTCCAGAAGAAGACTGGACGTGAATACCGTCGGTGTTAGGGCTTCCACTTGGAGCCCTAATTCTTATATTTTGAATCCGAACATTAGAAGAATGATGAACCGTGACGTGCATATTCTGGCTATTAAATGACGTTAGACCACTTAGTAGAACATTATTGCACCAGCTGAACGATATAGACTGCAAAAGAAACCATATCGAATTTCAATTTATATATCAGATTAAAATAGCTAGTTAACGAACAAATCAAAATCCGCTTTTGATATAAACATACCCTTGCGCCTTGAGGACAGTGGCTACCTTTCTTTCTACATGACCAATAACCAGCTCCTCTAGCATCAATGGTGCCACCATAAACCGAGATCCGGTTTACTTTAGCGAAGAGAATCCAATAACCGGAATTACCTATACTCCAGTAGTTTGCCGGAGCTACGAGTGTTCCATCAATTTTGAAAGTTATAATGTTCTTGCAAGGACCCCAAAAGACTAGGTTTCCGACCATGTAAGTTCCACGGGGAATGTAGACCATGGCCCGAGCCCGTGAGCGGCATGCTAATGACCAAGCTGTCAAAAAGGGCTTGGTCGCGTCTGTCCTTCCATCACCTCTAGCTCCGTATCTTTGTACGTTAAACGATGGCATTGCGTTGGATGAGTTGACAAAAAAGAAGACAATAGAGAATAATATGATGACACAAGGAAAATAGATGTTATTGGCCATCTTATATTTCTTCTAATTTGTGATGGCTTTGTATGATTATAATGATTTTAAGAAGATATAATGAGAAAGGTTATATATATATATATATATATATATATATATATAGGGAATACAAATACTTTGTTTTAGATCGGACGATCCATGTATTAATGACTAATCGCGTTAGACGCGGTGCATTAAAATATAAGTGACCTAAATATTACTTGATTCCATATTCCATGTTATTTTATGTTAATGTACTTATGGCTTGTGTGTGTACAACTTATTATTGTACGAATATTAGTCTGTATATTAATTCGTACTCTCAGTTTCCATGAAATTATTGCAAAACGAAATAGCACTCTCAATTTCCACGTTATCAATATGCAAATGCTTATTGAGTTTCCTTTTCAACTTAATTCTTTCAGAATTTTTATTTGTTTGATACTTTACATGGACATGCAGTTTTGATTTTCTTATCTGTATCTGAAATAGTCTGTTGATATAACGATATTATTGTTACGTATGACGATTTCACGATACGTTGTAATCAAACTCGGGTTAAGAAGTCGAATTTGATATATTTATGCGGTACTAAAACAGCAACATTAACCAAGTGGAGAAGAAACTTAAAAACAAAAGTTATCTGTCACAGTTGGAATTTATTGTAATATCACGTGGAGGAAATACTGCAGGATAATTGGGCGAGAATATATGCAGACCTTTCTATATTTTAATTAAATTGTATTGTTGAAGGAACTTTTTTTTATAAGCTCTCAATAAATAGTCAGGCCCGTGTCTTTGTTAAATAGGCCCATTAACTATTAAGGAATGAAGGTCTTGGTTTACCTTTTAGGAAGCCCAATTCGTTTCGGAGTTAAAAACAATAGTACTGTACTTTTTTTTTTTTTTTTTTTTGCTTTGGCTAGTCTAGAATCATACTGAATTTTACATACCAAAATTCATAATTGTAAATATCTTATCTATTTAGACGTATATATGGATTTTTTTTCTTCTCTAATATGGACATCCCGCCTGCGCCTTTACGTTGCTATGTAGATGGATGGATCAAATCAATGATAACTGATAACATTTGCGATCTGAGGTAACAAAAATAGAATAGTTGAAGAGTCACTAAAATGGATGGTTCGTGGAAATTATCGGATCCTACTTCAGGATTGGGGTAGTGGTGTTTTCGAGGTGAAGAACAAACAATCTTACTTGGTGCAAAGTGCCACCGAATGAGTGCTTCCCCCTTTACACACGGAGTTGGAAGCGTTATTATGGGCAATGCAAATTATCCTTTCAAGAGGGATTGATTGTCAAGAGTTTCAAACAGATAGTACATAATTAATCTCAATGGTGCAATCTCCTGAAGAGTAGCCAGCTTTCTCCAATCTCCTCGACGAGTTTGGTCTCCTCCGTGTTGTCTTTCTGTTATTTTGTATATCATATATTTCTCGTACTTATAATTCGAAAGCGGATTGTCTAACTAGGTCTTCTAGAGCACTATCCTCTGAATTATCTTTTGTAAGCGCTTTTTCTCCAGATTGGACTACCAACCTTGGAGTTTCTTTTTAATAAATGTGTGGTTGATTAAAAAAAAAAAAGAATAGTTGAATAGTTTTTTTCTTAACTGAACTTGAATAGCTAAGTACTTAAATTAGATCGGCTTCTCACTTAACAAATCGATTTGAATTAATTTTCAAGCCACATGACTGGAGAGAGTTATAATCTTATATGTGATACTAGTAACTTATAAATCGAATTTGAGATCAAGGGCGAGCTAGAATCAACGGTTGATGATATTTCCTTCATATCACTTTAAGTGATGTTTTATATATTTTTTTTCTTTTCATTTTAAGTGAAGTTTTTAATTTTTTATGCAGTTTTTTTGTACCAATCATATTCTATATTATGTTTGAATTCATTTTACTTAATAATTTTTTTATATAAAAGAGGTAAATTAAATGAAAATTGTATGTTTTATAATTTGTGGATAGAAACCTTAAACATCACTTAAAATGATACATAGAGAGTATTTACTAATTAAGGCATAAATTGCTTCTCGAAATCAGTCTCCAGCCTCAACTAACATAACATAACAACTATATTTGGTCAATCACTAATTTTCTTGCCAATACTAATTATACATCGGCACCAGTGTCAGTGTGTACACTTATACGTGACAATCAAAGAGAAACATGAACTCAACATGATGTCCTTATCCATAAATGCGGCAAAGCATGTATGCATTGCGTAATAAATGTGTTACGTGAATTTAAACATATATTTCTGAGATCTTGCAATGCATGTGATCAACCCTCGACAAAATAATTATGAGAGTATAAACAATAGTTTCTGAAAATGTATAATTGATTATTGGTTTATGGGTGAGTCCAATATATATTATGGTTTGGACTGGTTTTGGTATACTAGACATATATCGCAATAAACATATACATTATTTTATAAGTAGTAAAGAGCAATCAAAAAAAAAAAATAGAACTAAAACAAAATTACACATTTATAACATACCCTTTAACTTGAAAAGGGTAATCAGATCCAGGGATCATTACATATAATCAAAAGTGGATTAGCAACGTATATTAGTTGGGCTAAAAGCTTATCCTATATTACATACGCAAATTTTCATTTAGCACCATTCTTTTAGGTTTAAGCAAGGATTGAGTCACAGATCAACTTCGATCCTTGAACATGCAACTAGTACTAATTCTGCGCATCATGATCCTTCCATTAACTTTGAATATTAATTAAGTTATGACCAAGGTTATGGACCATGTTTTAAAGTCACAAATTAAAGTCATGACTATTTCATTGTCAATTGGAAGAATCAGTTTGAGGTTGGATTCTATTTCGGGTTTCTTTGCACTAGATCGCTTAGACTTCTCTCCTGACGAACTATCATTCTTTTATCAGTTTGTGTTGCTATCTCTAATTTATTATGTTTGCTCTTCTGTTCTAGTCATTAGGCTTACTTTTCGGGCTTGTCCGATCATGCATACCTCCTTTGTAACCACCTAATTATGAAATGAAGAACTTTGTTGCACAAAAAAAAAAATTAAAGTTATGACGGGAAAAGTATATTCGAGTAGTTAATTAACCTTATCTTATCTTTCTTATTCTTGAAATCAGCACGTTAATTTAAGTGCATGAACTTGAAATATGTGAGTAATCAAATGTTTGACTTAAGAAAACATTCAAGTACACGGAAGAAATTTAATTTTGGAGAAATTTAAAGAACCTTTCGGTGTGATCATTGGCCCAATTTCGTCTCCGTAATCTTTTCCACTTGTCACGTTCCGTAACCATGTTGGTCCAATCATCCAAATATTGTTTTCCCATTTATACTTGTTCCATAATCTTCTTTGTCATCTTTTTGAACATTTAAATAACATATTTCAGAATAATCTGATTAATTCTGATACAATTTTGATAATGAAACTTTGTTCGTAAAATCTAAACTAAGTGGATGGCTCATCCAAACATGACATTGTTTTGACACCTAAACAAATCCGATCATATATACCACAACATTTTTAAAATATCTACTCACAGCGCACCCCAACTAGTGTCGTAATTGCCAAAAAAAAAATATATCAGATCGTGTAACGATTTAGAAAATGTATTTATTGGAAAGTAAAGCTAATCGTTCAATAAAATAATTGGCCCCAATGCATTGATCTTGTGTCCCCACAAACCATCATGCATCGGCAGCATAGGCTGCATAGCCAACGTGAGCCGTGACCATTATTAATGTTCGGTGGTTTCTAAAGTTACCAATTTGAATCCCCAATATTGTCAAGGACCTATAAGCAAGTGGCTTAAGCCTTAAGCCATTTGGCTACTACCTTAGGTATACGGAATTCAACTCCATCTTTCCTCCATGGGATATGGGTCAGATACAAAAAATACTTTCAAGATGAATATATTCATTAGTAAAATAAATACATTATGCAGACGATTAATTTGTACGGAAACTTTAGCCACTTGAGCATAATTAGACAAACACTAATCATAAACAACTTAAAAGAAAAACGTCATTTTATTGAAAGTCTAAAACGGAATTGTGAAATATTGATTTTATCCACATTACGTATCTTCCCTTATACTACTTTACAATTTTGTAATTGAGATTCAAAACAAAAAAAATTGAAGCAAATTACTTTTGCGGCTTGCTCACGTTGGAGGAGCTGCCAAAAGTGTAAAGACTTTGCGTGTTCTTCTCATAAATTAACGAACTCTTCGCATTTCCACGTACGTTGTTTCTCCAATAAAAATATATTGACCATTGTAATTTCGCTTTCTACCTTTTATTCTACTTCACCTACTTTCTCTTTCACACCCGTTTTCATATTTGTATTTGTTTTCAAAGATTTGGATTTTTTTTCTTGCGGCGTGAAAATTAAGGCATACGTAATTTAGTTGAAAGATGTATGCTTTACTATCTAATATTTTATAAACGAATGATCCAAGAATATTCATCTAAGCTTATAAGTTGATACTTGATATGATAGTTCCCAGTCAAAGCATGAAAAAGAAAACGATAGATGATCTTTGTATGCTTAAATGGGAAAGGAACAGATAATGGGACCTCGTCCCTACAACAATGGAAATTCAAATACGTGGAGAATGGTTTGTTTTTCAAGGAATTGCCAATTTTTCCATTTATTCACAAATGATAAATTAACAAACTTTTTCGGACCAAGTCTTCTTATCTTCTTAGTCCACGAACTTCTTATTTGGATCCACCTATTAACAAAACAGAGATTAACAAACTCTTTGTTCCAAGTCTTCTCTTCTCAGTCCACGAACTTCTCATTTGGTTTTCTTGCTCTGTTTCTCCTTCTCAGTGCCACATTAACTTATTTGACCCTATCATGATAACAACAACAATTTTGGCGAAACTCATACCAATCCTTTAAATCTGTAAAAAACCGGACCTAACATTACTTTGGAAAAGTGTTATTTGTGATATTTACCTACTTTTCATAATTAGCTGAGCTTTGTTCTAATTCGACTCACACGACAATTGATAATAAAAAATACCTATTGAAAAAATATTATATGAACGTAATATTCCATTTTAACATAATAACAGATCTTATATACATTTATTATATGATGCGTTTTGAATGAATAAAAACAATAATGCAAAACAAATTTACACCTAATTTCTTATTCATTCAAATTGTTGTTTTAGGTTCATGCCAAATCCAATAATCATTTGTTTATTCAAAGAATTAATAAACTTAAAAACAAATCAAACAAAACAAAACAAACAACAAAAGCCCTTCGCATACAACACAAACACTATAAATACATTCCATAACCGTTAAAACTCCCACACCACCACCACTACTCCACTCTCTCTCTCTTTATATCTAAACAAGCGTACGTTAGCGAAATACACAATGGCTTCACTTCTTGCCCTCTTCGTCATCTTCTTCATCTCCTCTTGTTCTGCTCAATCCTACAATGTCTTATCTTTCGGAGCTAAGCCGGACGGAAAGACTGACGCAACTAAAGCGTTCATGGCGGTCTGGGACACGGCTTGTGCATCGTCTCTTCCCGTTACCATTGTGGTTCCCAAAGGCCGGTTCTTGTTAAGAAGCGTTACTTTCGATGGTTCCAAGTGCAAGCCCAAGCCCGTTACGTTCCGTATCGACGGTACATTGGTAGCTCCGGCTGATTATAAAGTTATCGGAAAGGAAGACTATTGGATTTTCTTCCAACATCTTGACGGCGTCACCGTCTACGGCGGAGTTCTTGACGCTCGAGGAGCTTCTTTATGGGATTGTAAAAAGTCCCGCAAGAATTGCCCCGACGGTGCAACGGTACGTGGAAATTACTATTTTGCCCTTAATAAATTTCATCTATAAGTTTTTTTTTCTAGACATCACCATTTATTAATAAGAAAGAAGAAATTAATTCCAAATATGAATGTGAATGCTAGTTATATAATAGGAGGCTCAATCGCAGACTTTAATTTGCTTGATTAATTTCCAAGATAAAAGAATTATATAATGGCACCCTTTTCTGAATTATGAAGTTTTAATACATTTCTTAAAAATAATACCACATTCCCAATTTTTTCACATATGGACCAACCATGGATTCATAAAATATGTTTAATTAATAAATGAGATGGTTACTATCATGTGATCAACAGACTATAGGATTTCAGAGCTCAAGCAACGTCGTGGTCTCTGGGCTGACGTCACTTAACAGCCAGATGTTCCACGTCGTCATCAACGGTTGTAACAACGTCAAGCTTCAAGGAGTCAAAGTATTAGCTGCGGGAAACAGCCCCAACACCGACGGTATCCACGTCCAGTCCTCCTCCACCGTCTCTATCTTCAATACTAAAATCTCCACTGGCGACGATTGTGTCTCCGTCGGTCCAGGCACTAACGGTCTTTGGATCGAAAATGTCGCATGCGGCCCCGGTCATGGCATCAGGTAAATTTTTAGAAAATAAATCTTAGTTTAAATAAGAATCATTCATATAATATTTTGGATGCGATTATTTGCAGCATTGGTAGTTTGGGAAAAGATAGCGTGGAGTCAGGTGTTCAGAACGTGACCGTTAAAACGGTGACGTTTACGGGAACAGATAACGGAGTGAGGATCAAATCATGGGCCAGGCTCAGTAGTGGATTCGCTAGAAACATCCGTTTCCAACATTGTGTGATGAACAATGTAGAGAACCCTATCATCATTGACCAAAACTATTGTCCTGATCACAATTGTCCTGTCCAGGTAATTATGTAAATTAATTAAGTAATATGCACATTAAATATTTTATATTGGAGACTAATCCATTTCTTTCACGGTTATTTTAGGTTTCGGGGATCAAAATCAGCGATGTGTTGTTTGTTGATATACATGGAACATCGGCTACTGAAGTTGGAGTGAAACTTGATTGTAGTTCTAAGAAACCGTGTACCGGAATACGACTCGAGGATGTTAAATTAACATACCGGAATAAACCTGCTGCGTCGGCTTGTACTCACGCTGGAGGGATCGAAGCTGGATTTTTTCAGCCAAATTGTCTATGACAAAAAGAAACATGACTTTTCTTTAGAGTATTACTTAAAACTCTAAGTAGTGAAATGTAAATTATAATTTCGTAGTTTCCGATACGTACGGGAACATGGAAGGAAATTGAGATGCATGAGCCTGTGGCGGTTGATGGCCCACTGGGCCTCAAGCCTGGCCTTGCTTTGTAGTATATGAACCAGAGCGACCATTGATGTATTTGATGTGTTGTGTAACTCCTGTTATTTTTATGTAACTGTTTGGGATTTTTAATTTTTAATTATTGATTAAAGTTTTATTTTCTGTTATATGTTTTTTACATTTTTGTTTTATTCTAGTGAAAAATAGGACATTCAAAGACAAGCCTCCTCAATTTCGCGCCACGTTCTTCTGTTGGTATATAAATAATGGTGGGTAGTTTGTTTCGGTTGACATTTGCATTATTTTGGTGGCTCCGTATTTTCCTCTTCAATGTAAAGATACTGTTTTAACTGTTTTAACCTTTAAAGTCACTGTAATTCAACCTTTTTACAAAAAAAAAAAATACTTACAATTAAATTTTTTTTATCAATACAATTTGAACAAATTTGATGTATAGATTTGTATTTGTTTCAGTAGTCCACAAAATTGATTTTGCTGACTAAACAAACACCAAGATATTACTTGTATAAAGAAATCGAGAAACTGAATCTTACGTAGAGAAGTGTGAGTTTAACGCAAGTGATATACGACGAATCTCGTGACAACACAAGAAAATGATACGGACATCCTTTGTTTAATGCGCATGTTTTCTGTATTTCACAATTATTAATATTTTTTTTTATACTTACCTTTACGTGTTATCGTGAATGTGCATTTTCACATTTGTAGATTGTTTTTTCGATAGGTGAATCCATTTTCGTTTATATCAACCATTATTTCGGAATCTATCAAAAAAGTTGACGAATCATTAATCCACTGATCATGTAATATTCAATCATCTCAAACTACACTTACTAAAAAAACTTAATTAAGTTATAATTATCTTGGTATGCATTCTCAGTTAATTGACCAAGGAGTTTAGGTAAAAGTTTAAAAATCGAAACTAAGGATACTGCTCTAGTGATCGGCAAAATTAGAAAACTTGAGCAAATTAGTGAACATTAAATCATAATGATACCAAAAAAATACATAAAAGGAAAACACAATCATATATATGCGATACCAAATCTTCTTCTTCTTCTTCTTCTTTCCTTCAATCCATAATTAACCAATCCAAAAAAAGAGAGATACCAAATCAATATCAGTTTCCAATCAAATCAATCCATATAATATTTATCTCTGTCGAAAGTTACTAATCTAATTTCGTACATTACCGTACACTAATGCAGTCGTCTATGGAAATTATCTCGTGAATAATTAGTATTCTAACATTAAACCAATCAAATTTTATTACTAAAAAATTTCCCGGTGATCTAGGTACAAGTTGACACAATTGTAGATTGATAAAATAAAGAAATTTCCATATAAACTAATCATTACGTTACTATCGTTAAAAATCCTATAAATTCCCCTCTCACGTACATTCTACTACAATATCCTTCATCCTTAAAACACTAACCTTCTCTGAAAAAAACACAAAAATGGTTTACAACACTTCCTGCCTTATGCTTCCTTTGGCTCTCATCTTTCTTGATTTCATCTTAATCTCATCATTAGCCCATCCGATTCCGACCACACTCAACGTCTTGTCATACGGAGCTAAACCAGACGGCTCAACAGACTCAACCAAAGCCTTCTTAGCCGCATGGGACGTCGCTTGTGCCTCGGCTAATCCTACAACTATAATCGTACCAAAAGGACAATTCTTGGTCAGGAACCTTGTTTTCCAAGGCAACGAGTGTAAGCAAGCTCCAATATTTATTCGTATAGCAGGCTCAATCGTTGCTCCGGGAGATTTTAGAGTTATCGCTATCCCAGAACAATGGATCTCGTTCGAGGATGTTACTAATGTTTCAATCTATGGTGGAATACTTGACGCACGAGGCACTAGTTTATGGAAATGCAAGAACAACGGTGGCCATAATTGTCCTACCGGTGCCAAGGTATGCTTGACCCACAAGAAACAACAAACTTTTTTAGTTTTCATGCGATTTTAAATATTTTTTGTTAACTGTATTTGCAGAGTTTGATGTTTAGTGGGTCAAATAACATCAATATCAATGGTTTAACGTCGATAAACAGCCAGAGATTCCATATAGTGATTGATAAAAGCCATAACGTTAACATTGACGGCGTTAAGGTTTCTGCTGATGCGAATAGCCCTAACACCGATGGGATTCACGTCGAATCATCTCACTCAGTCCATATCACTAACTCAAGAATCGGAACCGGTGATGATTGCATCTCTATCGGTCCAGGATCCACTAGTGTTTTCATTCAAAACATTCAATGCGGTCCGGGCCATGGCATCAGGTAATAAAAATGCATTTCTTGTTTCCCAAGTTTTTTTATATATAACTTGCTTGGTAAAATGATCTCTTCGTTTTTAACAGTATCGGAAGTCTAGGACGAGCAGAGGAAGAACAAGGTGTGGATAACGTAACCGTGAGTAACGTGGATTTCACGAGAACGGATAACGGAGTTAGAATCAAAACATGGGGGAAAGATAGCAAGAGTTTCGCAAGAAACATCGTTTTCCAACACATTAATATGAAGATGGTCAAGAACCCGATCATTATAGACCAACACTATTGTCTTGACAAACCTTGCCCTAAACAGGTAAAAATATTTACTAATTAATCATATCTTATACCCATAACTAGATATTTTGACTCATTTAATTTGTATATTAATTTCTATTATTATAGGAATCTGGAGTTAAAGTATCAAATGTGAGATATGAAGATATACAGGGGACTTCGAATACGGAAGTGGCAGTTTTGTTAGATTGTAGCAAGGAGAAACCATGTACCGGTATTGTAATGGACGATGTGAACCTCGTCTCTGTTAATCGACCAGCTCAGGCGTCTTGTGATAATGCAAATGGATTAGCTAACGACGTCGTCCCGTTCACTCCTTGTTTAAAGATAGATGAATCTCCCAAACGACGTTGTCCCGATCGCTCCATGTCTAAAAGATGCCTAGATATGTAGATAGATCTGTGAACGACGTCGTTCTGCTTGCTATTCGTTTTTGTTCTTTTTTTCTTGTTAAACCTTAAAAGTACTTGTCTTTTATCTTTGAGAATTTATTTATTCGTAACTTTGAAGTAATGATTCAGTTTTGGCTCACACCAGTATTTCTCTTTGTCTTCTGTGGTAACTAGTAAGTGTTCCTATAGATATTTTAAGAGTTGCACCAATAAATTGTGAAAAAGAAACATGATTGGATGTTTCTACTTGGTTGCGATGATATAGGAGGTGATGGAATTATGTGGATGTAAACTAAAGTAAAATATAAATGATTAGTATACATAAATGGTAATAAATAGCCGACCCATTAACTCTTAGTTATACTATTAGTATAATAACCTATGGAGCATATCAGATTTGATACTATTACATTAAAAATTAGTGGGGTAGCACCAAATTTTTTAGGTTTAATATTTAAAATTTACCATCATCTTCTCCACTTCACTACAAAGTCAAAACCCACTTTCTCCAGGTTGTATTCCATTAAACTAAAGTTTATTTTTTCTTTTTATTGTTTAATTAGTTCATCTATCGATATATATAATCTCTATGGGATTAATAAACCCAATCAGGGTCTACCCGCGTTTAAGACCTCCAAAACAAACTGTGAACCAACGAACTTTTTTGGTTAATTTCGTTTATGGATAACAATCGCAATTAATTAAAAATTAAACGGACTACGATTGTTCCTTTGTTTCTGTGACTTGTCGTCTTCTTCTTGTTCGTTCTTCTTCTTTGTCTCAACCCCCATTGACCAACCCTCCAAAGACGCAATGTGGGTTTAAATCTTAACCCATTGATGATTGATCTTGTGGGGTTTTGTGAATTTGCGTAAAGGAAGAAACTTTTTCAAATTTTTTCATCAATGGAGAACATAGCCGCACAGCTACAACGAGGGATCTCAAGACAATTCTCAACTGGGTCGATTCGTCGAACATTGAGTCGACAGTTCACGCGTCAGTCATCTCTCGACCCTCGTCGGACCAACATGAGGTTTAGTTTCGGTCGTCAGTCTTCTCTCGATCCGATCCGGAGGAGTCCTGATTCTTCCAGGAGCGATGACGAGCCTCATATGTCGGTACCGGAGAATCTTGATTCCACGATGCAGCTTCTCTTTATGGCTAGCAAAGGTGATGTCAGAGGAGTCGAGGAGCTTCTTGATGAAGGAATCGATGTTAATAGCATCGATCTTGATGGCCGTACGGCGCTTCACATCGCCGCCTGTGAGGGGCATCTCGGCGTTGTTAAGTCTCTTCTTAGCCGGAGAGCTAACATTGATGCTCGTGATCGATGGGGAAGTACGGTCTGTAATCTTCTTAACCCTCTAGATTCTAGAAATTGTCAAATTCGATTGTATGGATTAGGGATAAAGGTGACATTTTTATGTTCTTATGGTGAATTAGGCGGCTGCTGATGCTAAGTATTATGGGAATATAGATGTTTACAATCTCTTGAAGGCTCGAGGAGCTAAAGTTCCGGTAAGAATTTTAATCGACTTTGGAATTTGGATGGATTGGTGTTGTGTTCGTTTTTTGAAAAAGGCTTTCATCTTGACACTTATAGAAAACCAGGAAGACTCCGATGACTGTGTCGAATCCACGAGAAGTTCCTGAGTATGAGCTTAATCCACTTGAGGTTCAAGTTAGGAAAGCTGATGGCATCTCAAAGGCATGTTCTTTGCTCTCTTAGACACATTTGGGAACATCATTGTTCTTGGAGCATTTTGATTTAATTAAATCACTGGAACGTGTTTGATTGTTTGCAGGGAGCTTATCAAGTAGCTAAATGGAATGGCACGCGGGTTTCGGTCAAAATACTTGATAAAGATAGCTACTCAGACCCGGAACGCATGTATGCATCTACTACCTGTGTCCTTTCTATGTGTTGTATTTGAGTGAGCTTAATATTATAGGCAATTCTAAATTTTGTTTCCTAAGCTGTGATTTGGTTTGGCATGAATAAACTGATTCTGCTTTGTCTTTCTGGCTTTTAATCTGAACAGAAACGCATTTAAACATGAATTGACGTTGCTAGAAAAAGTCCGGCATCCAAATGTTATCCAGTTTGTTGGAGCTGTCACTCAGAATATACCGATGATGATTGTAGTCGAGTATAATCCGAAAGTAAGCATCTTTTACTTGTCTTCTCCCTTCTGATTTTACCTTTATTCACTAATCATCTCAATGTCTTCTCGTCTTTTACCTTTTTGATTCTGTTGCAGGGAGATTTAAGTGTATATCTCCAAAAGAAAGGACGTCTTTCTCCTTCCAAGGCACTTAGATTTGCTCTTGATATTGCCAGGTATGTTAGCTTCTCATGTATAGCTGCTAAGGTTACTGTAATTACGAGTACCTCACCGGATGGTTTTCGTGGTTTTTCTCGTGTCAGAGGCATGAACTACCTCCATGAATGTAAACCAGATCCAATCATTCACTGCGATCTAAAGCCAAAGTAAGATAACCGTAGGCACATGTCGATTAGATATGTTAAAAACCTTTGGTACATACTCATTGAGATGTTTCTCTTCGTTTAATTTTTGGAAATTTTTCGTAAGGTGTCAGAAATATTTTGCTGGATAGAGGAGGGCAATTAAAGATCTCGGGATTTGGTATGATAACATTGTCGAAAATTTCACAAGACAAGGCGAAAGTAGCAAACCACAAAGCACATATAGATCTCTCAAGTAAGGAGAATGCTTCATTCATATGCATGAAAAATGAATATTTTGGCAAGATCTATGATCATTGAAAAAATGACTTCTTGATTGCAGATTATTACATAGCACCAGAGGTTTATAAAGACGAAATATTTGACCGAAGGGTCGATGCACACTCCTTTGGTGTCATTTTATACGAGGTACATTTCCTTGTCTTGCTCTGTTTTTTCTTGTGTGTTGTGTTTCTCTAATCTTGTTTGTGTGTATGTGGTCAGATAACAGAGGGAGTACCAGTTTTCCATCCGAGACCTCCTGAAGAAGTTGCGAAAATGATGTGCTTAGAAGGAAAGCGACCAGTATTCAAAACTAAGTCAAGAAGTTACCCTCCGGATCTAAAAGAGTAAGCTCTAAATCTATTTGGAACCAAAAATTATCTATGGCCTATGGAAGAACTTGAAGTGCCGGTTCTTAACCTGTTATATCGCTTAATCCGCAGGTTGATCGAGAAATGTTGGCATCCAGAAGTCGGTATTAGACCGACATTCTCTGAAATTATTTTTCGACTTGACAAAATAGTAGCTAATTGCTCTAAACAAGGATGGTGGAAAGACACATTCAAGTTCCCTTGGTAAGATTTCATCTTCTGATATAATCTATTATTAAAACAGAGATGAAAGATTGTGATTTTTAATGGTTTCTTTCACAGGAAATAAAGGGGAAGAAGAAGAAGGAGAAACAAGAACAGCGTGAGTTTTGTGGACAAAATCCGATTAACAGTGTTTCTCAGACATATGAACATCGACAGACTCACTTGCTATGTATTTTTTTTTGTGTGTAGAACAAAAGACAACATAATTTCTTCTTATTGTCATTCCACTTCTTTACGGGCTGTATACATAAGTTTGTATAGTTTATAAGCGCGTTACTGTATAATAAACAAAAGAACTCCGGCTCGTTGCAACTAGAGGATGAACATACAACAGATGAAGAAACAACTTAAATGGTTTTATTGAAATTCAGGACATTGAAAGCATATAAATATTTGCTACATTTTCATGTGTAACTTATTTGATTTGAATTTTTGATACAAATGCGTTAATGTTGATATCTGTAGAGCCTCCTTCACTGAGTGACTTCACAGCCAAGTTTCTCCATTTTTTAGCGTTCTCCTTCATCTCATTGCTCTTCTCTCCTTCCATCACTTCCTTGATGCTAAACTCAATTTCCTCTCTTTTGGCAATCCCACTTTCTTTCTCTGCTTTCACACGAACCCCAACCTTCCATACATCTTGTATATACTTTGCATTCATCGGTTGATCAGTCCATTGAGGCATAGCCACCATGGGAACCCCTAAAGTTAAACCCTCCATGGTTGAGTTCCAGCCACAGTGAGTGATGAAACAACCGATGGCTTTGTGTGACAGAACTTGAAGCTGAGGACTCCAGTTCAGTACCAAGCTCTTGTCTTTATCCACTGTTTCAAGAAACCCTGATGGGAGCTTTGACTCCTCTGAAGCTCTGACCACCCACAGGTAGCTGAAGTTGCTTATCGCCGAAGCAATCTCTTCCATCTGCTCACTACTCAGTTTAGCCATGCTCCCAAAAGCTACATATACCACCGACCCTTGTGGCCTCTTGTCTAGCCAGTCAGTGCATAAGGCAGCTTCTTTGAAGTCGAAGAGGTTTAGATCATAGTCGTTGTCTGATTTGATCTGTTGGTCTAAGTACATTGATGGAACAGTTGGACCAATTGTCAACACAGGACAAACTTTCGACAACAACTCCTCTTCCTGTAGATGGAAATCAAAGAACAAAGAATAGAGTAATTAGGTGTTAAAACAGAGTAAGTAAGGCAATAAAAACAGAGTAGCTAGGGCAACAAGAACAGAGTAACTAGGGCAAAAAGCAGAATAATCGGGACAAAAAACAGTGTGATTATGACACGAATCTTGGAAAAGAGGGTAATTATGGTAAAAACAGAGTAATTTGGACGTGAACGATGGGAAGAAAACAGAGTAATTAGGAAATGAACTAACATGAAGGTCGAGCTCATGGAAGGAATTAACGAGTACAAAATCAGCTTTGTCGAAGTTGGTGAACTGTTGAAGCACCATCTCAAAGTAAGCAAGGTGGGAGCCGGTAGGAGTGACGAAAGTAGGCACATCTTGGAGCTCAAGAAAAGGCAAATCCTTGATGGGAAGTGTCAAGCTACCATTGTTTATGTAAGAAAGATAATTGATATAGTTTACGCCGCAAGACTGCGTGAAGAAAGGAGCAGCAGCTAAACCAAACTCTCTTGCAAGGTCAAGTGCCCAAGGCATGAAAGAATCGTAGACGATACAAGTGATGGGGTGGTCACTATTCTGGTGCTTGCGGATGACATCAGCAACGGTTTTGGAGCCGAAGGTTTTGAAGTTTTGGAGGTATTCGGGGACGGAACCGGCTGATGAGAAGCCTCCCTGGTCGTAGCCATCGGAGATTGTGGCTATGGAGATAGGACTAGATGGGTCGAGGTGGATTGTGTTGAAGATGAAAGTGGTGAGAGTGTGAGTGGTTTTGAAACCTTTGGATTGAAGCCGTTTGCAGAATTGGCGAATCGGGGTGATGTGTCCTTGGCTTGGGAATGGCACTGCTAATACATGTCCTCTCATCTTCTCCACTCTCTCTCTCTCTCTCTCTCTCTCTCTCTCTCTCTCAATCTTTTGCTTTATGCAGAACGAATAAAGAGATATTGTGAATACATTATAAATTGATAAGAGTTGTGAGGTCCTTGCGAGAGAAGACAACAGCTTGTCATCAGGATAAGATAAGAAAATGTGGTAATGGTCCAATAAACTACAAGCTTTTTCAGAAAGTTTTATTACTTTTTAACTCTATTGCTGTTTTTTTGTGATAAGAAAATGTGGTAAATCCAATTTCATTTTTTTCGTAACTCACAATCCCATATGTCAACGATTATGTAATATTGCAACAATACTGAACCAAAACAACCTTTCAACGGCAATTTTTGGCAGGGGTCATGAGCGTTTGAATCAAATAAAATTAGAAGCAAATCTTAAAACAATCGGTTTCTTACACCTTTGTTATTAAATCAATCATTGTTACGAATCGTAACTTAGGATGACATCAGATTTTGACGTAACTTACGATGACATCAGATTTTGACGTAAGTGATTGCGTCATCAAAACCTGATGATAGAATTGTGAGGTTCTTGCGAGACAACAACAGCTTGTCATCAGAATAAGACAAGAAAAGTAAATGTGGTAAGGGTCCAATAATAAAAGCTTGGTTCAGAAAGTTTTATTACTTTTTAACTCTATTGTTGTTTTTTGGGAAGATGAAGGAGGAGAGTACAGAAACACATGGGAAATAAAGAAAAGTAATTTAAAAGAAGATTCTCTACAGTTCTAGAATAAGATCTCGACAAAATATTTATTTTTGTAGTAGCATATGCAATAAAATTTCTATAAATTAATATTATTAGAAATATAATATTTTATTAATTTATCAAATTATTAATTTATTAATATATTAATAAATTAAAAAATTAATTTGAAACCGAAAAAATATATTAATTTATCGATTATTAATATTTAGAAGTTATACTGTATATAATAAAATTATGTGCCAAATCAAACTTTACAATATATTTTTAAAAAAAAAATTTTAAAATTTTGAGGAAATGGAAATACCTATTTAGTAAGTAAAGAAGTGAGAAGATTCTCTATGGTTCTATAGTTAAAAAAGGATCTGGAAAAAATATTTATTATAGTAGAAAATATGTGTATATATACAAAATTAAAATTTTGTGCTAAATCAATTCTAAAATGGACAATTTTTAAAAATAGCATTAAAATGAGTTCTTGTTTCAAAAAAAAATCATCACTAGTTTTTTTCACAAAAATATAACTAAAAGATATGTTTTCCGAAAATACAACAAAACTAAAACTAAACTTTAAACCTTTAAAACTAAATTCTAAACTCTAAAAACTAAACCCTAACCCCAAAAAACTAAATCTAAATCCAAACTTTTAATTTATAAACCCTTAAAAATTATTTTTAGTGTTTGTAGTAATTTTGGACTAAACAGTTTGTAGTGGTATTTTTTGGAAAAATACTAGTGATGATACTTTTGGAACATAAATTTAGTTTAATAGTATTTTAGAGTATTTCTCTTTTAGAATTTAGTATATAAAAAATTCTAAATATATATCAAAAATTTAAATTTAAAATTTAATTTAAATTTAAAATATAGTGGTCCAAATGTCAAGTGACGTATATGTTAAACCTAACAAGGCCAAAAAAATAATTTATGCATTTGGTAAACCTAATAAAGCACGAATAGTCATAAAAGGTTCAGAACTAGCCAACTAGGTATATAATTATTTGCATGCAAGTATAAAATGATAAATTTTCCCGGTTTGATGTGAAATCAACTGAAAAAAATAATCTCGAAAATGGGATATTTCTCTAAATATAAACATCCATAGTTTGGTTGTTCAATTTTGAGAGCAAACATCCAAAGTTGTTGATGGAAACAATGAATAAGGTGTTAAGGTAAATTTTGGCGGAACTGAAGCAGAGTTCCCAACCGTTGATTCATGGAGGGAACAGTTGGACCATTACAACACATGACAAACTTTCTACGACAACTTCGTCTTCTGTAACAAAAAGAAAACAGAGTAATTAAGACATGAACAACAAAAGCAAGGCATGTTAAGGAAGTTGTGTGTAACAGGACGGTGAGGTGTTGAAACTCCTACTTGATTGATATAAGTCACAGATCACAGCTTCACGGAGGAGAAAGAAAATGAACAAATCGTGGATGGATTTTGCAAAACATTCTGGCAGCTTCTGGAAAATTAAAGGTTTCTGCAGTCTACACACACAGTGATTGTAGCAAGAGAATGTGGACTGATGTTGTCATAATCATGAGTTTAGAAGGAACAAGAATAAATGTTTATGTTTAGCCTCTTATTTATTTGCTTTTTTTGTATAATAGAATATGGAACTATACATTCCTACAAACTTGGAAGCATAAACATAATGGGAAATTTAAGCACACTGAGCATGGATTCCTACATTGTCGGAAACCACACAATGAACACAACAAAAGCAGACCAGAGGAGAGGAAAGTATGGATTTGTGACCACTGCAAGAGGAAGGGGAACTTGAAGGACAAATGCTGGATTATTCATCCACACCTCAAGCCAAACAAGTTTAAGGAAGCAAGAAATCAACACATGGAGGCTAGAGCTCACTTCGCTAATGACACGGCCGAGCAAGCAAGCTCATCCATGGGTTCAACCATGAGATCCACTGCGCGGGCAAATGAAGGAGAATGGAAGGCCATGACATCGAATGCACATTCAAACTTGGGAAGCAACCAAGACGAGACCATCAGGAGGTCAGACCTTGATGCTCTTATCAAAGCCCTTAAGGAAAATTCTGGTAACACTCTTTAGTACCTCCTTAAGCGCATTAAACATATCTAAGTCTTTGGTTATAAATTCTATTACTAAGCCCTTGGTTATAGACTCTGGTGCTTCTCACCACATGATTAGTGACCCTAAGCTTATTACTTGTATTGAACCAGCCCTAGGGAATGTTATGATAGCTAATGGTGATAAGGTCCCTATTAAAGGTATAGAGAAGCTTAGGGTGTTCAACAAAGAATCTCCTGCTTTTTACATGCCCACCTTTACCTCCAATTTGCTCTCTGTTAAGAAGGCCACTAATGAATTAACTTGCAATGTCATTTTTAGTCCTAACAATGTGTACTTTCAGGATATTGAGACTAGTAAGTTGCTCAGCAAAGAAGTAATTAAGGAGAGATTATACTTGCTTGAAGACACCAAGCGCTTGATGAATTTATCATGTGCATTTCATTCTAGTTCTTCTTTAGTTAATGATGAGATGTGGCATGCTAGAGTAGGTTACCCTCACTCTCGTGCTTTAAGTTTGATGTTGCCTCAGTTTTCTTTCCAAAATCATGATTGTGAAGCATGTATCCTTGGCAAACATTACAAATCGGTTTTTCCAAAATCTATGACTATCTATGAAAACTGCTTTGATCTTGTGCACTATGATGTATGAACAGCACCTTCTGCATCTAGGGAACACCATAAGTATGAAAAATTAAAGTATACTTGGATAACCTTATTGCAATCTAAAGATAGGGTGTTAGACGCATTCATAAACTTTCAGAATTATGTGACTAACCACTTCAATGCCAAGTTAAAAATTTTAGATCAGATAATGGAGGAGAATATACTAGCAATGCCTTCAAACAACATCTTGCTAAACACGGGATTATCCATCAAACAAGTTGTCCATACACACCTCAGCAGAATGGTGTGGCTGAGAGGAAAAATAGACACCTAATGGAGGTGTCCAGAAGCATGATGTTCCATACAAATGTGCCTAAACGGTTTTAGGGAGATGTTGTCATAACCGCATGCTATCTAATCAATAGGATACCTACCAAAATACTTCAGGACATCTCTCCTAATGAGGTACTCAATAAAACTCGTCCATCTATTAATCACTTACGAGTATTTGGATGTCTTTGTTATGTCTTGGTTCCAGGAGAACAAATGACTAAGTTGGAAGCTAAGAGTATAAGAAGTATGCTTATCTTGGATAACCTTATTGCAATCTAAAGATAGGGTGTTAGACGCATTCATAAACTTTCAGAATTATGTGACTAACCACTTCAATGCCAAGTTAAAAATTTTAGATCAGATAATGGAGGAGAATATACTAGCAATGCCTTCAAACAACATCTTGCTAAACACGGGATTATCCATCAAACAAGTTGTCCATACACACCTCAGCAGAATGGTGTGGCTGAGAGGAAAAATAGACACCTAATGGAGGTGTCCAGAAGCATGATGTTCCATACAAATGTGCCTAAACGGTTTTAGGGAGATGTTGTCATAACCGCATGCTATCTAATCAATAGGATACCTACCAAAATACTTCAGGACATCTCTCCTAATGAGGTACTCAATAAAACTCGTCCATCTATTAATCACTTACGAGTATTTGGATGTCTTTGTTATGTCTTGGTTCCAGGAGAACAAATGACTAAGTTGGAAGCTAAGAGTATAAGAAGTATGCTTATCGGCTACTCACTAAACCAGAAAGGATACAAGTGTTATGTCCCAGATACAAGCAAAGTATTAGTCTCTAGAGATGTCAAGTTTGTGGAATCCAAGGGATACTATGATGATAAAAATTGGGATCACTTGAAAGATCTCTCACAAGCTCCCTCGGATAGGGCAAACAACTTGAGAAGGCTAATGGAAAGTCTTGGAATCGGTTCTTTCCAGGACAAAGAAGAAATCAGAACACAGCTTCATCACGCACATAGTCCAGATGCTGAAGCAACCCACCTTGATCATGAGGGGCGCAATCCAGAAAGCCCACATGAGGATAATCAGGCTCATGATCAAGATGGATCGCAAGAACCAACTAAAGAAGAAATGCTAAACATAGACAATGAGATTGTCCATAACCAAAGAGAAGTTACTCAAGATGAGAAACAACTAATTATGTTGAGAAGAAGTCAAAGAGTGAGGAAGGATCCATCCAATTGGATCAACACTAGATTTTGCTACAACAACAAAGCCGTGACTCATCCTATTCAGGCGGTTTGCTCTCTTGCCCATTTTCCATTAGAACATCAAGTTTTCATTGATCAACTTGATCAGGAACAGGTTCCCAAGAGTTATGAAGAAGCTAAGCAACTCAAAGTGTGGAGAAATACGGTTGGTGATGAAAGACATGCTATGGAAATCAACCATACGTGGGATGAGTCTGATCTACTCAAAGGCAAGAGAGCTGTGAGCTCAAGATGGATCTTTACCATCAAGTACAAGGCTAGACTAGTGGCAAGAGGATTCACTCAGACATATGGAGAAGACTACCGTGACACCTTTGCCCCTGTTGCCAAACTCCACACGGTAAGGGTCATACTTTCTTTAGCTACTAACTTGGAATAGGATCTTTGGCAGATGGATGTCAAGAATGCATTCCTCCAAGGAGAACTAGAGGATGAAGTATATATGACTCCTCCACCGGGGCTTGAGGATTCAGTTGCACCAGGAAAAGTATTGAAACTTAGGAAGGCCATCTATGGGTTAAAGCAATCACCAAGGGCTTGGTACCATAAGCTAAGCACCACACTTATGGATCGAGGCTTTAAGAAGTCTGAAGCTGATCACACCCTCTTCACCTTGCCAAGCCAAGAAGGTATTGTAATCATTCTTATCTATGTAGATGATATTATCATCTCTGGGAATGACAAGGTAGGAATTCAAGCTACTAAAATTTTTCTTAAATTAGTTTTTGATATTAAAGACCTTGGTGAACTAAAGTACTTCTTAGGGATAGAAGTGTGCTGATCAAAAGAAGACCTTTTCTTATCACAATGAAAGTACACTCTTGATCTTTTGACTGAGGCAGGAAAGCTTGGAGCAAAGCCGGCCAAGACACCACTTCAGGAAGGCTACAAAGTCATGCGAGAGGGGGAGACTGAGGATCAACTGTTTGAAGATGTCTTCTAATATAGAAGAATGTTTGGTAAGCTCATATATTTAACCATTACTAGACCTGACTTATGTTTTGCTGTGAATCAGGTTAGCCAACATATGCAAGCCCCTAAGATACACCACTGGAACATGGTGGACCGGATCCTTAGATATCTCAAGGGGGCTCATGGCCAAGGCATTTGGATGAGTTGCAATGGAAGCACAGAGATTGTAGGCTATTGTGATGCTAATTGGGCTGGAGATCGTGTTGATAGAAGATCAACAATCGGTTACTGCACTTTCATTGGAGGCAATCTAGTTACTTGAAAGAGCAAGAAACAAAAGGTAGTGTCATGCTCAAGTGCTGAAGCAGAGTATAGAGCCATGAGGAAACTCACCAATGAGCTTACTTGGCTCAAAGCTCTTCTCAAAGATTTAGGCGTGGAGTCTCCTGATCCAATAACCATGCATTATGACAATTAAGCAGCTATACACATAGCCTCCAACTCGGTATTCCATGAGAGAACCAAGCACATTGAAGTGGACTGCCACAAGGTGCGAGAGATGGTGGAGAAAGGTGTAATCCTACCATGCTATACAAGAAGCTCAGATCAGTTGGCAGATATCTTCACTAAAGCGACTAGCTTAAAAGTATATGAGTCCATTCAATCAAAACTTGGACTCATAGACCTATCCAGGCCGTGATCCTCTAAACCATGGAGTCCATACTCTTTTTCCTTCAGCATGGTTTTATCCCATGAGGTTTTCCATGCTAAGGTTTTAATGAGGTGTGTCTTCATGGTTCCAAACTTAGCCTTCGATATCTCCAAGTGTTAAGCTTGAGGAGGAGTATTAATCTAGCAATAAGTGATAACATGAAGTAGTGGAGTACATCTCCAAGAAAGAGTGCACATGATCTGACACATGTGGACCACGTCTGTTAGAAAGGGAGTGTCCATCATGACTTAACTCACGCCACCAACAAAGAGAATTATTTGCCCGTCCCCATCTATTATTTATTTTATGTTGTTGTATGCTCTCTATATATAATGAGCCTTATGACTGCAAGTAAGAATATAGACTCTTTCACTCTCTCACCCTCTCACACGTTCTGCTATCTTTCTCTTTCTCAGCTATGAGTCTCTTATTCTTTCCTTAGTGTTTACTCAATTCTAATAAAGTCTTTTGCAGAATTGGCGAATTGGTGTGATATGTCCTTGCGATGGATATGACACAGCCAATACATGTCCTCTGTTCTCCATTGCTTTAACCAAACATGAATATGCTTTCAGAAATGATGCGAATATATATAGATAGGTTTGTGCTATTGTTGGCTTAGATTAATATACTGAAATATGTTTACATACTTAGGAATCAAAATAGAACCAAATCAGCCACATAACTGAAATGGAGACCTGCAACTACATTTGCTCATTCCAACCGATCCTTTTATCATGGTAGGGTTGTCAATTAATGCCAAGACCAAAACAAGATCTTCATTTGGAGGAAAGATATCTGCGGTTGCTTATACGTTTACTGTACATATATATATTTTTAGTGAAACTACATTCTTTATTTTTTAAATGTGAAACAGGACAAGTCAAGTACTTTATCGTTTTATTATTTTTGGAGAAGACCCGAAAATGGAGTAAGAAGTGAAGAGATTCTCCACGGTTATATGAAAATACAGATTTGAAACAACAAATTGATATTGAAGACAACCACCTGATGTCAACAGGAGTCTGTAGCTGCATCAGGAGTCTATATGATGACGTGGACACGTAAGCTGATGTGGCGAAGCTAGAGACGATGGTGTGACGAGCCAAGGAAGTTGTAGCTGACTTAGCAAAGAGATAAAGACGTGAGTTGTGTAGAAATTCACAAAATATTCTCTATCACAATTTAAAGAAAGGACAAACTTGAGGAGCAAGTTTATTCATTTTGTGAAGATTTGTGGAGATCCTAAGCACTAGGGTTTCGTGTGTGTATATATAGTTTAGGGAGAGGCCATGAGCCGCTTAAACACTCTAAAACTATATGTGTGAGATTTGTAACTTCGAAGCTAAAAGAAATAAAGCTTAGAATGTGAGTGTTCAGGTCTCTGTGTATCATGGGCGGGTGATTAGAATGCAGAGATCTGCTAATTCTTTTTTTGTTTCACGAGTGGGTGAATAGAATGAAGAAAGTTAGGCTTGAGGCTTGTTTTAGTCGGATTCAATTCTATTGAGTGGGATAAGTTGAGTAAGAGCCAAATAAGTGTAACTCTTTAAATATTGTAAAGATAAAATTATAATAAAACAAGTAGATTAACGTTGGCTTGGCGCGTTCCAAGTGGAATCAGTGTGTTGTGTTACCCTCTATACCTTAACAATTGGTATCAGAGCGGACACCTGCTAAAAAAGTTAGTTTGTCTTTTCAACATGTGAGATCTTGCGACGAGGTATGCAGAATCCACAACAGTACGCTCCTATGAATAAATCGCTGATGTTTGACCCTGAGCACTATGACGACTGGAAAATACAGATCAGACAAATGATTTAGAGTATTGATATGAATGCTTGGTTCACTGTGGAATATGGGTGGTCACCTCCAACAATTACGAACGAGAAAGGGAAAATTGTGACAAAGCCTAATAAGTTATGGACTGCTGAAGAGAAGACAGAGACAAAACGTAACTCCCAAGCATTCTCTGTTATTCTCAGCTCATTATCATTGGATCAATTCGCAAAGGTGCAAGATTGCATGTCTGCAAAAGATGCTTGGAATATTTTGAAGGTCTCTGTTGAAGGAACCAACAGTGTGAAGCAGACCAGATTTGATATATTGTCATCTGAGTGTGACAACTTGACCATGGGAGATGGTGAGCCTATTGATGTATGCAGCAGTAAGCTGCGTTCTCTCCGTCAGGAAGCTAAAGTCCCTGGAAAGATGTACAAGGATAAAATACTTGTCAAGACGTTTCTCAGGAGTCTATCACCCAAATTTCAGTCCCAGAAATCTACTGTTGAAGTTGCTTTGAATTCTGATGAGCTAAGTTTGAAAAGGTCGTGGGAATAATGCAGGTGGATGAGTTGCAGCTGAAGATAGGAAATATTTCAGGAAATGGAACTACTATAGTAGCTGATGCTCTAAAAGCTCAGAATGTAATAAATTAAAAATCTGATATAGAATAAGAAGATGGTGAGTCTGGATTGTCTTCAGAAAAACAAGTCATCACCATGGTTGAGGATCTGATTCAGAAGAAGAAGGAGATTCATAATCTTGTTTAAGAAAAAAGAGATTTGATGGGTAAAATCTCTGCTCTTGAAACGTCAGTTTCTGAGGAAAAAGTCAAATCACTGGGCTTAGAGAAACAGTTGAAAGATCAGCTGAAGAACATAAAGATGTTGAGCAAAGGAACCAAGGATCTGGATCAACTTCTTATTGTTGGAAAAACTTCAAATGTTAGTTGGGGTCTGGGCTATCAAGGAGGAAACTCAAGCGGTGTAACTCGGTTTGTCAAAGGGACAACTTTAGCTATGAAACCATCTAAAGAAAATAAATCTTTTGGATGAAATCAGAATATTGTACCTGCAGGAGTTCGAGATAGTATGATCAGAGGTATGCATGCTCACAACTGGAGGAGATCAGAACATCAGGATACTCACAATCATCTGAAAAGTAGAAGAACAGAATGTTGGTATTGTGGAAGCCCTAATCATTACAAGGCTCACTGTTACAGCTTTATGAATCGTGTAACTCAGCTCATGCGACTGAAAAGGTTTCACAGAGATAGTTGACGGCACAGTCGAGTCTATATCAAGAAGGAAGATCTGTATTATCGTGGTGGATCTTCAAATACTACAACTAAATTTGTGAAGGGAGATTGTCCTGCTAATTCTAGCTTAGAAGGAAAGGTTAATCAGCAGGGTGTCAGAAACCTGAACAAAAAAACAAGAAGACTGTTAGAAGGAAAGCAGGGTACTACATGTACAAGAGTTAATAATAGTCTGATCAGGGATGTGACTGTTCACAACAGGAGAATGTCGAAACAGAGAATTGCTCTCAATCACCTGCGAAGTAGAAGAACAAGATCCTGGTATTGCGGAAATCAGAATCATTATAAGGCTGATTGTTACTGCTTTTTGAATCGGGTTACGCAAGTTATGCGCCAGAAGTAGTATTACAAAGATACTAGGCGAGAAAATCAGGTATACATCAGGAAGAGTGACATGTACTATCATGTTGCGTGTATATCAGAAGAAAAGTGTTTAGAAAGAAAACAATGGTATTTTGACAGTGGTTGTTCAAGACATATGACTGGATCATAAGACAATCTGACAGAATATGAAGATGTCTCAGCTGGTAGAGTTACTTTTGGAGATGAAGCTAAAATGAAAATCAAAGGAAAATGTATGACTAGTGGGAAATCTTAACCAAGTCTGAAAAATGTGTATCTTGCTGATGGACTAAAGGCTAATCTTATCAGCATTACTCAACTGTATGATGATGGATTGGATGTAACCTTCACCAAAGATAGTTGCAAGGCTATTGACAAACAGGGCAGTGTTAGACTTCAAGGTCAGCGATCTGGTAAGAACTGCTACATGTGGAAATTATATAATTCACAGGGGCCAAATCAGAGAGGTGATAAAATTTCAGAATGTGTGCTTAGCCAAAACATTTATGGTGGTTGCAACCTACAGTAGTCTAGAAACTGTAAGAATCACTTTCCACAAGAGGTTATTGGAAAGATTCAGGAGGGCAAAGTTACCATGTCTGCTGATGCTTTTGATGGGTTGAAGATATTCAACAACCATGTATCCATTTCACAGGAGGGTGTACAAATGATTCAAAAAGACATAGTTATCAAGTCTGTTAATGTTGTTGATGGGTTGCAGAAAATAGTCAAGGTGGGTCTTGATGATGTGTCTAGTCAACGAGTGGTACCTAATGCTGCTGAGTTATCGGGTCAAGATGCTGTGTTTTATACTCCAATCACTCAGTTGTCTGGAGGGATTCAGGGAAGTAAAATTACTGGAGAGCAGATTGATCAATAGTTGGTTAGTGAACAATGTCAGAACACTGAGCCATGACATGTCTTTTGTTTTGTGTCAAGCATAGAACTAAAAAATCACAAAAAATATCGGTTGATGAATATCGGATAGCTGTTATGCAAGATGAACTGGAATAGTTTGAGCACAGTGATGTGTGGGATCTGGTACCTAGACCACATGATGCAAATGTGGTGAGAACCAAATGGATCTTTAAGAACAAGACTGATAGAAGTGGAGCTGTAACTAGGAATAAAGCTCGGCTAGTTGCTCAAGGGTACTCTCAGGTTGAAAGAGTTGATTTGATGAGATATTTACACCTATGGCAAGAATTGAGTCCATCACGTTTTTGTTTGGAATGGCATGTGTATTGAAATTTAGACTACATCAGATGAATGTAAAAAATGCTTTCTTAAATGGTATTCTACATGAGGAAGTGTATGTTGAATAACCGAAAGGGTTCGAGGTGCCAAGTCACTCGATCTATGTCTACAAACTGAAGAAAGCGTTATATGGGTTGAAGTAGGCACCAAGAGCTTGGTATGAGCGACTGACTATATTTCTGATCACGCAGGGTTATGAATGTGGAAGTATGGATAAAACACTGTTTGTGCTGGCAAACAACAGTGGATTACTTATTGTACAAATCTATGTAGATGACATAGTATTTGGATCTATATGTCAAGAGTTTGTCGACTAGTTTGTGAGAACAATGACTCAGCACAAGTGGTGGATGTTTATTTATGGGTAATAATCTGATCTCTTTGCACGGTAAGAAGCAGGATAATGTGGCGTTGTCAACTATAGACGCTGAGTACATTGCATTTGGGAGCTAGAAACGCATTTAAACATGAATTGACGTTGCTAGAAAAAGTCCGGCATCCAAATGTTATCCAGTTTGTTGGAGCTGTCACTCAGAATATACCGATGATGATTGTAGTCGAGTATAATCCGAAAGTAAGCATCTTTTACTTGTCTTCTCCCTTCTGATTTTACCTTTATTCACTAATCATCTCAATGTCTTCTCGTCTTTTACCTTTTTGATTCTGTTGCAGGGAGATTTAAGTGTATATCTCCAAAAGAAAGGACGTCTTTCTCCTTCCAAGGCACTTAGATTTGCTCTTGATATTGCCAGGTATGTTAGCTTCTCATGTATAGCTGCTAAGGTTACTGTAATTACGAGTACCTCACCGGATGGTTTTCGTGGTTTTTCTCGTGTCAGAGGCATGAACTACCTCCATGAATGTAAACCAGATCCAATCATTCACTGCGATCTAAAGCCAAAGTAAGATAACCGTAGGCACATGTCGATTAGATATGTTAAAAACCTTTGGTACATACTCATTGAGATGTTTCTCTTCGTTTAATTTTTGGAAATTTTTCGTAAGGTGTCAGAAATATTTTGCTGGATAGAGGAGGGCAATTAAAGATCTCGGGATTTGGTATGATAACATTGTCGAAAATTTCACAAGACAAGGCGAAAGTAGCAAACCACAAAGCACATATAGATCTCTCAAGTAAGGAGAATGCTTCATTCATATGCATGAAAAATGAATATTTTGGCAAGATCTATGATCATTGAAAAAATGACTTCTTGATTGCAGATTATTACATAGCACCAGAGGTTTATAAAGACGAAATATTTGACCGAAGGGTCGATGCACACTCCTTTGGTGTCATTTTATACGAGGTACATTTCCTTGTCTTGCTCTGTTTTTTCTTGTGTGTTGTGTTTCTCTAATCTTGTTTGTGTGTATGTGGTCAGATAACAGAGGGAGTACCAGTTTTCCATCCGAGACCTCCTGAAGAAGTTGCGAAAATGATGTGCTTAGAAGGAAAGAGACCAGTATTCAAAACTAAGTCAAGAAGTTACCCTCCGGATCTAAAAGAGTAAGCTCTAAATCTATTTGGAACCAAAAATTATCTATGGCCTATGGAAGAACTTGAAGTGCCGGTTCTTAACCTGTTATATCGCTTAATCCGCAGGTTGATCGAGAAATGTTGGCATCCAGAAGTCGGTATTAGACCGACATTCTCTGAAATTATTTTTCGACTTGACAAAATAGTAGCTAATTGCTCTAAACAAGGATGGTGGAAAGACACATTCAAGTTCCCTTGGTAAGATTTCATCTTCTGATATAATCTATTATTAAAACAGAGATGAAAGATTGTGATTTTTAATGGTTTCTTTCACAGGAAATAAAGGGGAAGAAGAAGAAGGAGAAACAAGAACAGCGTGAGTTTTGTGGACAAAATCCGATTAACAGTGTTTCTCAGACATATGAACATCGACAGACTCACTTGCTATGTATTTTTTTTTGTGTGTAGAACAAAAGACAACATAATTTCTTCTTATTGTCATTCCACTTCTTTACGGGCTGTATACATAAGTTTGTATAGTTTATAAGCGCGTTACTGTATAATAAACAAAAGAACTCCGGCTCGTTGCAACTAGAGGATGAACATACAACAGATGAAGAAACAACTTAAATGGTTTTATTGAAATTCAGGACATTGAAAGCATATAAATATTTGCTACATTTTCATGTGTAACTTATTTGATTTGAATTTTTGATACAAATGCGTTAATGTTGATATCTGTAGAGCCTCCTTCACTGAGTGACTTCACAGCCAAGTTTCTCCATTTTTTAGCGTTCTCCTTCATCTCATTGCTCTTCTCTCCTTCCATCACTTCCTTGATGCTAAACTCAATTTCCTCTCTTTTGGCAATCCCACTTTCTTTCTCTGCTTTCACACGAACCCCAACCTTCCATACATCTTGTATATACTTTGCATTCATCGGTTGATCAGTCCATTGAGGCATAGCCACCATGGGAACCCCTAAAGTTAAACCCTCCATGGTTGAGTTCCAGCCACAGTGAGTGATGAAACAACCGATGGCTTTGTGTGACAGAACTTGAAGCTGAGGACTCCAGTTCAGTACCAAGCTCTTGTCTTTATCCACTGTTTCAAGAAACCCTGATGGGAGCTTTGACTCCTCTGAAGCTCTGACCACCCACAGGTAGCTGAAGTTGCTTATCGCCGAAGCAATCTCTTCCATCTGCTCACTACTCAGTTTAGCCATGCTCCCAAAAGCTACATATACCACCGACCCTTGTGGCCTCTTGTCTAGCCAGTCAGTGCATAAGGCAGCTTCTTTGAAGTCGAAGAGGTTTAGATCATAGTCGTTGTCTGATTTGATCTGTTGGTCTAAGTACATTGATGGAACAGTTGGACCAATTGTCAACACAGGACAAACTTTCGACAACAACTCCTCTTCCTGTAGATGGAAATCAAAGAACAAAGAATAGAGTAATTAGGTGTTAAAACAGAGTAAGTAAGGCAATAAAAACAGAGTAGCTAGGGCAACAAGAACAGAGTAACTAGGGCAAAAAGCAGAATAATCGGGACAAAAAACAGTGTGATTATGACACGAATCTTGGAAAAGAGGGTAATTATGGTAAAAACAGAGTAATTTGGACGTGAACGATGGGAAGAAAACAGAGTAATTAGGAAATGAACTAACATGAAGGTCGAGCTCATGGAAGGAATTAACGAGTACAAAATCAGCTTTGTCGAAGTTGGTGAACTGTTGAAGCACCATCTCAAAGTAAGCAAGGTGGGAGCCGGTAGGAGTGACGAAAGTAGGCACATCTTGGAGCTCAAGAAAAGGCAAATCCTTGATGGGAAGTGTCAAGCTACCATTGTTTATGTAAGAAAGATAATTGATATAGTTTACGCCGCAAGACTGCGTGAAGAAAGGAGCAGCAGCTAAACCAAACTCTCTTGCAAGGTCAAGTGCCCAAGGCATGAAAGAATCGTAGACGATACAAGTGATGGGGTGGTCACTATTCTGGTGCTTGCGGATGACATCAGCAACGGTTTTGGAGCCGAAGGTTTTGAAGTTTTGGAGGTATTCGGGGACGGAACCGGCTGATGAGAAGCCTCCCTGGTCGTAGCCATCGGAGATTGTGGCTATGGAGATAGGACTAGATGGGTCGAGGTGGATTGTGTTGAAGATGAAAGTGGTGAGAGTGTGAGTGGTTTTGAAACCTTTGGATTGAAGCCGTTTGCAGAATTGGCGAATCGGGGTGATGTGTCCTTGGCTTGGGAATGGCACTGCTAATACATGTCCTCTCATCTTCTC
Organism: Turritis glabra; assembly: GCA_900406565.1. Taxonomy (NCBI): domain Eukaryota; kingdom Viridiplantae; phylum Streptophyta; class Magnoliopsida; order Brassicales; family Brassicaceae; genus Turritis; species Turritis glabra. The sequence goes on from OVBN01000025.1 coordinate 1,132,467, forward strand.
CACTCTCTCTCTCTCTCTCTCTCTCTCTCTCTCTCTCTCAATCTTTTGCTTTATGCAGAACGAATAAAGAGATATTGTGAATACATTATAAATTGATAAGAGTTGTGAGGTCCTTGCGAGAGAAGACAACAGCTTGTCATCAGGATAAGATAAGAAAATGTGGTAATGGTCCAATAAACTACAAGCTTTTTCAGAAAGTTTTATTACTTTTTAACTCTATTGCTGTTTTTTTGTGATAAGAAAATGTGGTAAATCCAATTTCATTTTTTTCGTAACTCACAATCCCATATGTCAACGATTATGTAATATTGCAACAATACTGAACCAAAACAACCTTTCAACGGCAATTTTTGGCAGGGGTCATGAGCGTTTGAATCAAATAAAATTAGAAGCAAATCTTAAAACAATCGGTTTCTTACACCTTTGTTATTAAATCAATCATTGTTACGAATCGTAACTTAGGATGACATCAGATTTTGACGTAACTTACGATGACATCAGATTTTGACGTAAGTGATTGCGTCATCAAAACCTGATGATAGAATTGTGAGGTTCTTGCGAGACAACAACAGCTTGTCATCAGAATAAGACAAGAAAAGTAAATGTGGTAAGGGTCCAATAATAAAAGCTTGGTTCAGAAAGTTTTATTACTTTTTAACTCTATTGTTGTTTTTTGGGAAGATGAAGGAGGAGAGTACAGAAACACATGGGAAATAAAGAAAAGTAATTTAAAAGAAGATTCTCTACAGTTCTAGAATAAGATCTCGACAAAATATTTATTTTTGTAGTAGCATATGCAATAAAATTTCTATAAATTAATATTATTAAAAATATAATATTTTATTAATTTATCAAATTATTAATTTATTAATATATTAATAAATTAAAAAATTAATTTGAAACCGAAAAAATATATTAATTTATCGATTATTAATATTTAGAAGTTATATTGTATATAATAAAATTCAGTACCAAATCAAACTTTAAAATATATTTTAAATGAAAAAATTTAAAAATTTTGAAGAAATGGAAATACCTATTTAGTAAGTAAAGAATTGAGAAGATTCTCTATGGTTCTATAGTTAGAAAAGGATATGGAAAAAAAAATTATTATAGTAGAAAATATGTGTATATACAAAATTAAAATTTTGTGCTAAATCAATTCTAAAATGGACAATTTTCAAAAATATTATTAAAATGAGTCCTTGTTCCAAAAATATCATCACTATTGTTTTCAGAAAAATACTACTAAAAGATATGTTTTCCGAAAATACAACAAAACTAAAACTAAACTTTAAACCTTTAAAACTAAATTCTAAACTCTAAAAACTAAACCCTAAACCCAAAATACTAAACCCAAACCCAAACTTTTAATTTATGAACCCTTAAAAACTATTTTTAGTGTTTGTAGTAATTTTGGACTAAACTCTTTGTAGTGATATTTTTTTAGAAAAAAAACTAGTGATGATATTTTTGAAACAAAAATTTAGTTTAATAGTATTTTAGAATATTTCTCTTCTAGGATTTAGTATATAAAAAATTCTAAATATATATCAAAAATTTAAATTTAAAATTTAACTTAAATTTAAAATATAGTGGTCCAAATGTCAAGTGGCGTATATGTTAAACCTAACAAGGCCAAAAAAAATAATTTATGCATTTGGTAAACCTAATAAAGCACGAATAGTCATAAAGGGCTCAGAACTAGCCAACTAGGTATATAATTATTTGCATGCAAGTATAAAATGATAAATTTTTCCGGTTTGATATGAAATCAACTGAAAAGAAATTACTCGAAAATGGGATATTTCTATATAAACATCCATAGTTTGGTTGTTCGATTTTAAGAGCAAACATCCAAAGTTGTTGATGGAAACAATGAATAAGGTGCTAAGGTAATTTTGGCGGAACTGAAGCAGAGTTCTCAACCATTGATTCATGGAGGGAACAGTTGGACCATTACAACACAGGACAAACTTTCTACAACAACTTCGTCTTCTGTAACAAAAAGAAAACAGAGTAATTAAGACATGAACAACAAAAGCAAGGCATGTTAAGGAAGTTGTGTATAATAGAACGGTGAGGTGGTTGAAACTCCTACTTGATTGATATAAGTCACAGATCACAGCTTCACGGAAGAGAAAGAAAATGAACAAATCGTGGATGGATTTTGCAAAACATTCTGGCAGCTTCTGGAAAATTAAAGGTTTCTGCAGTCTACACACACAGTGATTGTAGCAAGAAAATGTGGACTGATGTTGTCATAATCATGAGTTTAGAAGGAACAAGAATAAATGTTTATGTTTAGCCTCTTATTTATTTGCTTTTTTTGTATAATAGAATATGGAACTACACATTCTTACAAACTTGGAAGCATAAACATAATGGAAAATTTAAGCACACTGAGCATGGATTCCTACATTGTCGGAAACCATACAATGAACACAACAGAAGCAGAATCAACTTAAAGATCATACTGGAAGAAAGATTGACCCAACGAAATATTATAGAAGAGATCTTTGCTACTTCATATGATAAACCTGCTTGCTCTCTACCTTTGATACAAATGTATCAATGTTGATATCTGTGGAGCCTCCTTCACTGAGTGACTTGACAGCCAAGTCTCTCCATTTCTTCGCGTTCTTCTTCATCTCTATGCTCTTCTCTCCTTCCATCACAGGACAAGTCGAGTACTTTATCGTTTTATTATTTTTGGAGAAAACCCGAAAATGGAGTAAGAAGTGAAGAGATTCTCCACGGTTCTATAATTCTCGACAATCAAGAAAATGACTTAACTATTTGACATCTTCTTCACTAATATATGACGTTTTGTTATTCTCTATAGCATGTGATTTTATTGTATCTTTCACTGAATCATCCATTTGATATGACACTGCCAATATATGTTCTCTCTTCTTATCTTCATCTTTCCAAAATTTTATGTAGCTTAACAGTTAAAAGAGAGCAACACCAAGAGATCATATGTTTTGGCAGTCTACAAGAGGCCAAGGATCTAGGAATCATATTTTTGGAAGAAGATTGGCTATAATGTTGGGCTTGAAGTTCCCAAATACGCAGTGGTGGTAAAGTAACGTGTTGAATTGAGATATCTTTTTATTTTTGTCAACAACATGCAATATGCGAATTTGAGCATACAACATAAGAAGAACCAACTTAAAAGATCATGCTGAATGAAAGACGTACTCAACAAGATATTATAGAAGGATCTTTGCTACTTTATGTGAGTAACTTATTTGCTCTGAACCCTTGAAACAAACGTGTCAATGTTGATATCTGTAGAACCTTCTTCATTGAGTGACTTGACAGCCAACTCTCTCCATTTCTTCACGTTCTTCTTCATCTCTATGCTCCTCTCTCCTTCCATCACTTCCTTAATGCTAAACTCAATCTCCTCTCTCTTGGCAATCCCACTCTCCTTCTCTGTCTTTACACGAACTCCGGCCTTCCACACATCTTGTATGTACTTTGCGTTCATTGGTTGATCAGTCCATTGGGGCATTGCCACCATGGGAACCCCAAAGGTCAATGCCTCCATGGTTGAGTTCCAGCCACAGTGAGTCAAGAAACAACCGATGGCTTTGTTTGACAGAACATGAAGCTGAGGACTCCATTTTAAGACCAAGCTTTTGTCTTTATTCATTGTCTCAAGAAACCCTGATGGGAGCTTTGCCTCCTCTGAAGATCTGACCACCCACAGGAAGCTGAATTTGCTTACTGCTGAAGCAAGCTCCTCCATCTGCATATTAGTCAGCTGAGCCATACTTCCGAATGCTACGTATACCACCGACCCTTGTGGCCTCGTGTCGAGCCAGTTAGTGCAGAAGGAAGAATCTATCGATTCAAAGAGATTCAGATCATAGTCGGTGTCTGATTTGATACGTTGGTCTAAGTAAATTGATGGAATAGTCGGACCAATTGTCAACACTGGACAAGCTTTCGACCACAATTCCTTCTCCTGTAACGAAAAACAGAGTAATTAGGACATGAACAAGAACAAGACATGGTTTAAGAAGTTATAAGAAAGAGATAGAGAGAGATCTAACATGAAGTTCCAACTCTTGGAAGCTATTAACGAGTACGAAATCAGCTTTTTCGAAATTTGTAAACTGTTGAAGCACCATCTCAAAGTAAGCAGGGTAAGATCCAGAAACAGAGAAGAAGGAAGGCAAATCTTGGAGCTCAAGAAAAGGCAAGTCCTCAATAGGAAGCTTCAAGCTACCATTGTTAATGTAGGAAAGATAATAAACATAGTTAACAGCACAAGGCTGCGTAAAGAAAGGAGTGGCAACTAAACCAAACTCTCTAGCAACGTCAAGTGCCCAAGGCATGAAAGCATCATAGACGATACAAGTGATGGGATTATCACTAGTTTGGTGTTTGCGGATGATGTTTGCAATCGTTTTGGAGCCGAAAGTTTTGAAGTTTCGGAGGTAGTCGTGGATGGAGCCAGCTGTGTCGAAGCCGCCGTGGTCATAGCCGTCGGAGATGGTGGCTATGGAGAGTGGACCAGATAGGTCAGGTTTGATGGAGTTGAAGAGGAAAGTGGTGAGAGCGAGAGTGGTTTTGAGACCTTTGTAGTGAAGTCGTTTGCAGAATTGACGGATTGGAGTGATGTGTCCTTGCGTTGGATATGGCACTGCCAATACATGTCCTCTCTTCTTCTCCATCTCTCGTTCTCTCTTAAATCTTTTATTTTAACCAAAATGAATATGCCTTAAGAGATGAGGCGAATATATGTACATATAGTCTAGGTTCGTCTGGTTCTTGTTTAGATAAGAGCTTTGGGTACAGAACAAATGATAGTTTTTTTTGTTTTCTCCTCTTCATTTTTTTTAAAGAAATGCGCGTTTGTAGCAAATTTTGGCTTCAGTGGTTGTCTGCCATGTGCTTTTCTGTTCTGTATACTTTTTTAAAAACTAAAACCATAATATATATTTTTTTGAAAAAGAAGTAAAACCATAATTCTTACTATTTTAAACACAAAATAAAGTGTTAATTAAACATACAAACGAATAATGTAAATGGAAGAGAAACCATGTTACAGCGTTTACTTGTTACGTGTTATTAATGATTGAAGAAAACAAAATTATTTTCTTAACTTGTAAGAAGTAAGAACTAAGACGTGAAAAGATTCTCTACGGCTCTATAATTGTCAGATAATAATAGAGCTGTTAATTAGGCCGTTCGCGCCCATTTGAGCGTTGTCTAAATGGACCGTGTTTTTTATGGGCTATATTGGTCTGGTTTATACTGGATAATGGTCTCAAAAACGCTCACGTCCAATAAAGTCCATATCCATATGGGTATGCCCATGGACAGCCCAATTTTATGTAATTTTTTTTATTATTTTGGCTTCAATCTATTTAATTTCATGTAATTTTCCAATATATATGATCATGATTTGATGTTTCTAACTTCTTTAAAGACAATAAAAGTACACAAACATCAAGTTTTATAGAATGTTAGAGATGAATATTAAGAATTTTCTTAAACAAAATCATAAATGTGAAATGATGTCTTAAACATAAGTTTTATAAGATGAAAAATGATAACAAAGTCTTAACAAAAACATTCAAAACATAACAAAATCTTAACAAAAACATTCAAAAAGTTAACAAAGTCTTAAACAAACATCCAAAGTAATAATAAAGTCTTAAAGAAATAGCAATAACAAAGTCTTAATTCTGAAAGTCATTTAACAATGGTCTTCTCTTCTCATCACCATTATGAATTCGCAACAATGGTCTTCTCTTCCCCATCAATAAACTCCAACTCATTACCTATTTAAAAAACACATAACTATGTAAGACATCAATGCTTAATTGAAAACTCTTTCACCATATGTAAAACAATTCATCAATTCATATCAAATTGAATTCTTACCAATTTCTTGAAAACCCCGAAACCAATTCCTTGCACAAATCAAAGCTTGAACATTGGTGGGTAAAAGACAGCTCTTATACTTGTTTAGAACACGGCTACCAATGCTAAATGAGGATTCTGACGCCACAGTAGTGATAGGTATGCTGATAACATCAAAGGCCATCGAAGTCAACTCTTTAAAATGCCGTGCATTGTCTTTCCAATATGCAATCACATTCAAACTTCGAAATGCCACCATATCTAACACTGGCTCTTCCAAGTATGTATCTAGTGGTGATTTTCTACTACCACCAGTCTTTTGAAAGACATAAGAGTAAAACGCCTACAAGTAAATCACACAAGAACGATCGTTTTAAGTCATTACTGAACAGATGAAGAAAAATGAGACAAACTAAGTATTCAACGGAATCATCATTAACTAAAAAATAGAATATACTTACATTATAATCTGAGGGAATGTCTTTTTGTGACACTTGGGAAGAGGTGGTGGAAATGTCTTCTGTGTTACTCTTATATGCTCCAAACAGCTTAACCATCTTCCTACGCACATGAGCCAAGTTCGATTTGCTAGTTGCTGGATCCAACATATTGTAACAAAATTCCAAAAATGAAAATTTCAATCTCGGATCCAGAACAGCAGCAATTGCGAAGATGTCACTAAACTCTTCCCAGTATTTCTCAAATTTTTCATTCATTGCCTCCATCATAACACGAATAACACCATCATCAGAATCTTCATGCTCTCTCAGCCAACATTTTATCCTCCATACTTGCAAAAAGTACAGGTTTGCAGTCGGATAAGAAGAACCAGAAATCAGTTCTGTGATTTCAGCAAATGGTTTCAGGAGATCACATATCCTCTTGGCTCTATCCCACTCTACATCAGATGGGAGGCTCTTATAGTTCCTATCTACCTCTGCAAGGTGACGGAAGACATCCTCAAACACAAATGCTCTAGAGAGCATCAAATAAGTTGAATTCCACCTAGTTGTAACATCTAATACCAGACTTGCTTCAACTTGAATCCCAAGTGTTTCATGCAGTTTTGAAACATGTTTTCCCTAGATTCCGATCCCTTAACATACTTAACACTATCTCTGATTTTATTCAAAGCTCTTCTTGTCTATTTGAGAGGTCTTCTTCAGTATATCTGACATTTCCGTTATTATCTATAATTTGTGGTTTTGTTGTATCTTTCGGTAAATCCAATTTCATTTTTTTTTGAATAACCCAGAGTTTCCGGTCCCCACAAAGTGGCAGAAGGTGGTGAGCGTTTGAATCAAATAAAATTAGAAGCAAATCTTAAAACAATCGGTTTCTTACACCTTTGTTATTAAATCAATCATTGTTACGATGACATCAGATTTTGACGTAAGTGATTGCGTCATCAAAACCTGATGATAGCATAACTAGTCGAGCCACTCATGTGGTACGTTGTAAATCTGTGGCTCCAAAGCCTAAAGGAACAACGATGCTTAATATTTTTCTTGTTTATCAAATAAAACCTGGCTCTTTCTCAGAATTTTGGAGATGATACACAGACACACTGAGTGGCAGAGTTGTAAGAAAAAAGACATGTCGAATTGATTCAGAGATGATAATAAATCTCTCGTTGCTATAAATTCTACATTGTCAAATGCTAAAAGTAGGACTATCCAATCGGTGGTCCATGTCTATTTTAGACCGGTCCAATATTATCAGCGTGAGATGATTTCTTCTTATTGTCATTCCACTTCTTTACGGGCTGTATACATAAGTTTGTATAGTTTATAAGCGCGTTACTGTATAATAAACAAAAGAACTCCGGCTCGTTGCAACTAGAGGATGAACATACAACAGATGAAGAAACAACTTAAATGGTTTTATTGAAATTCAGGACATTGAAAGCATATAAATATTTGCTACATTTTCATGTGTAACTTATTTGATTTGAATTTTTGATACAAATGCGTTAATGTTGATATCTGTAGAGCCTCCTTCACTGAGTGACTTCACAGCCAAGTTTCTCCATTTTTTAGCGTTCTCCTTCATCTCATTGCTCTTCTCTCCTTCCATCACTTCCTTGATGCTAAACTCAATTTCCTCTCTTTTGGCAATCCCACTTTCTTTCTCTGCTTTCACACGAACCCCAACCTTCCATACATCTTGTATATACTTTGCATTCATCGGTTGATCAGTCCATTGAGGCATAGCCACCATGGGAACCCCTAAAGTTAAACCCTCCATGGTTGAGTTCCAGCCACAGTGAGTGATGAAACAACCGATGGCTTTGTGTGACAGAACTTGAAGCTGAGGACTCCAGTTCAGTACCAAGCTCTTGTCTTTATCCACTGTTTCAAGAAACCCTGATGGGAGCTTTGACTCCTCTGAAGCTCTGACCACCCACAGGTAGCTGAAGTTGCTTATCGCCGAAGCAATCTCTTCCATCTGCTCACTACTCAGTTTAGCCATGCTCCCAAAAGCTACATATACCACCGACCCTTGTGGCCTCTTGTCTAGCCAGTCAGTGCATAAGGCAGCTTCTTTGAAGTCGAAGAGGTTTAGATCATAGTCGTTGTCTGATTTGATCTGTTGGTCTAAGTACATTGATGGAACAGTTGGACCAATTGTCAACACAGGACAAACTTTCGACAACAACTCCTCTTCCTGTAGATGGAAATCAAAGAACAAAGAATAGAGTAATTAGGTGTTAAAACAGAGTAAGTAAGGCAATAAAAACAGAGTAGCTAGGGCAACAAGAACAGAGTAACTAGGGCAAAAAGCAGAATAATCGGGACAAAAAACAGTGTGATTATGACACGAATCTTGGAAAAGAGGGTAATTATGGTAAAAACAGAGTAATTTGGACGTGAACGATGGGAAGAAAACAGAGTAATTAGGAAATGAACTAACATGAAGGTCGAGCTCATGGAAGGAATTAACGAGTACAAAATCAGCTTTGTCGAAGTTGGTGAACTGTTGAAGCACCATCTCAAAGTAAGCAAGGTGGGAGCCGGTAGGAGTGACGAAAGTAGGCACATCTTGGAGCTCAAGAAAAGGCAAATCCTTGATGGGAAGTGTCAAGCTACCATTGTTTATGTAAGAAAGATAATTGATATAGTTTACGCCGCAAGACTGCGTGAAGAAAGGAGCAGCAGCTAAACCAAACTCTCTTGCAAGGTCAAGTGCCCAAGGCATGAAAGAATCGTAGACGATACAAGTGATGGGGTGGTCACTATTCTGGTGCTTGCGGATGACATCAGCAACGGTTTTGGAGCCGAAGGTTTTGAAGTTTTGGAGGTATTCGGGGACGGAACCGGCTGATGAGAAGCCTCCCTGGTCGTAGCCATCGGAGATTGTGGCTATGGAGATAGGACTAGATGGGTCGAGGTGGATTGTGCTGAAGATGAAAGTGGTGAGAGTGTGAGTGGTTTTGAAACCTTTGGATTGAAGCCGTTTGCAGAATTGGCGAATCGGGGTGATGTGTCCTTGGCTTGGGAATGGCACTGCTAATACATGTCCTCTTATCTTCTCCATCTCTCTCTCTCACTCACTCTCTCTCTCTTTCTCGCTCTCAATCTTTTGCTTTATGCAGAACGAATAAAGATATATTGTGAATATATATTATATATTGATAGAATTGTGTGGTTCTTGTACTTGTTACGTGTTATTAATGATTGAAGAGAACAAAATTATTTTCTTAACTTGTAAGAAGTAAGAACTAAGACGTGAAAAAATTCTCTACGGCTCTATAATTGTCAGACAATAAGAAAAAGGACTTGTCTATTTGAGAGGTCTTCTTCAAGTATATCTGACATTTCCGTTATTATCTATAATTTGTGGTTTTGTTGTATCTTTCGGTAAATCCAATTTCATTTTTTTTTGAATAACCCAGAGTTTCCGGTCCCCACAAAGTGGCAGAAGGTGGTGAGCGTTTGAATCAAATAAAATTAGAAGCAAATCTTAAAACAATCGGTTTCTTACACCTTTGTTATTAAATCAATCATTGTTACGATGACATCAGATTTTGACGTAAGTGATTGCGTCATCAAAACCTGATGATAGCATAACTAGTCGAGCCACTCATGTGGTACGTTGTAAATCTGTGGCTCCAAAGCCTAAGGGAACAACGATGCTTAATATTTTTCTTGTTTATCAAATAAAACCTGGCTCTTTCTCAGAATTTTGGAGATGATACACAGACACACTGAGTGGCAGAGTTGTAAGAAAAAACACATGTCCAATTGATTCAGAGATGATAATAAATCTCTCGTTCTATAAATTCTACATTGTCAAATGCTAAAAATAGAACTGTCAAATGGGTGGTCTATGTCTATTTTAGACCGGTCTAATATTATCCATTTTGATTGTAGATAAATAGTAACCGTGTTCATTGTCGACTATATTTATTAAAGACCATGTTCATTAATGACCATGTCCAAGTGAACTGTCCATTGGTTAGAATAGAACATATTGTTTAAAAGGTGGAAAAACACGATTTTGGCGAGAAAACACGGTTTTGAAGGAAAAACACGGTTTTGTAAGAAAACATATTTGATGATAAAACATTTTTGGTGTTAAAACGCAGTTTTGCGGTTTTGGCAAAAAAAACTCAATTTTGCGGAAAAACGCGGTTATGGTGGGAAAACTTAGTGTTTGGAGAAAACATTTTTAGTGATAAAACGTAATTTTCTGGTTTTGACAGAAAACACGGTTTTGATGAAAAAACGCAGTTTTGGCGAAAATATAAGTTTAATATAAGTTTACCAATCTCTTCAAACTCTCACATGATTCTGATTCGAAAATAGTTGATGAGATCGATGCGATGAAACTATGAGAAATCACCGGAAAAAACTCTCAGAAATCGATTTTAAGAAACTGAGAATAATCAATTGTGAATTTACAACGGATTCGAATCAATGAACTCTTGCATAATCAACCAGTCGCTGACAAGGGACGAGAGAGAGAGAGGATGGCGATTCTAGGGTTGTGAGATTCCGATGAGATGGGGGCTTCTGGTCAGGTTCTTTGGGTTTAAAGTCGGGTTATTAGGCATAGATCTATGGGGGTGGATCTGGGAAGATGGATTCAGAAGGTTTTGGTGTTCAGATCAACAATGGGATCAAGATGATAAATTCAAACGGCATGGGTCTTTGGGGCAACAGCGGACCTTCCTTTGGAGAATTGTACTCTGACAGAGACAAGTTATAGGTATGACAAGAGGAGGATATTGGCGGATTAAAGACGGGTTCATCCGACGTGGGCAATGGGGTTTCAATAAATCTTTGCAGTTAAAAAGGCGGATTGGTGGGGTCAAGCTGAGATACGGTTGTATCTGGAGAATTCCGGGAGTCGGGATATGGAATCTTCGCAGTATTGTGGTTTAGAGAAGGTGCAGATCTGGTTTTTGGAGGTTAATTGGGAAGAAGTGCGGGCAAGGAAAGTGGGAGAAGAATCTGAAGATTCTTTGTCACAAGTTTTGGTATCTTTGGTTGAGGAGATTTGGGATATAGTCAATCCCCGATACTCTTGCAGATCAGGTTTGACAAAGGTTTGTGAGATTGCGTCTTTAATGGGAATATATTCGGATGCGGATCTTGTCGATGCCACAAAGATAATTTGGCTACTCTTGAACGAGTATATATCGAAGACGCTTACAACGTTTTTCACTCATTCAAACTCACCTTGCTGCGACTCTGTAAACTTCTATAAGAATTATCCAATTTCTTTACAGTCTTGTTTAAACTTTCTTTTGTTCGTGTTACTTAACATGTCGCAGAGTAACATACTGGGACGAAGCGGTGGACAGCGAAGGCTTGGAGGGAAGGCACCAATGCGGAGGATTAAGATTTTGACTTTTGATAACTCGGTCCTGACTGCGGGATATTCAAAAACGGTGATTGGGTGATGCATGAATCCACATATTCAGGACATGAAATCACTCTTGTTTATGCTTCCACGGATTTGGCAACTTGAAGGTAAAGTGGTAGGTGCGGATTTGGATTTGGGAAAATTCCAATTTGAGTTTGATAATGAGGCTGATATTGTGGAAGTCTTAAAGATGGAGCCGGTCCACTTTGATCATTGGATGGTGTCCATGGTGAGGTGGAAGCCAACAGTGGATCCGATTTATCCCTTTACGCTGAAGTTTTGGATACAGGTACTAGGGGTTCCACTTCAATTTTGGGTTGAACCGACATTCAGGGACATTGGTAAAGATCTGGGTGTTGTGGAAGCTGTGGATATCGATGGAGGTAGAGCCCAGGTAATAGTGGATGGCTTCAAGTCTCTGTGTTTTGAAACGGTGATCAAATTTGGAAAAGGAGAGGAAACCATAGTCAAGCTTCGGTATGCACGATTATTTGGGGTTTGTAAGGTGTGTTCTAGTCTCTGTCATGACGCGGTTCATTGCCACAGCTCTCTCCAAACCATGGTTACAGAGAAGCCTCTAAGGAAAGGATTGAGGAGGCGAGAAATCAAAATTATCGTGGTGCGGTAACAAATGAGAGGCGGAAAGGAAGCGGGCAGGAGGGAAAACTTAAAGGTTATTCTGAAGGGTAAATACTCTGGGGACCAACAGAAGGATGATGGCTATATCTCTATCCATGGACAGCAAGCGGGGGGTTCAAAGTCTCACATTGCACAAAACCAAGGAGAAACCTCGGCAAAGTAATAGAGGTATAATAGATATGCCCAACTTAACGATCATCGAGTTTTACAGGTTGATAAAATTGTGGAACCGGGGCAGACGGTGGTCGAAAGGGAGGAGATAAAAAAGAAGGCTCCCGAGGTTAGTCAAACAAAAAATGCTGGTAAAAAAATCGTTGTTTCAAGAAACTGAGGCAACAAGGGAGGTTGATTTGGAGGTGAGACCAGGGGAAAGTATGGGTTTGGGGGAGATGCTAAAGGGGATTAATTCATCAAGCAGGATGGGGGATGAAGAGTTAAATGTCTAGCGGATCGAGACTGACTTGGCTATGATTTTATAGAATGTTGGGGTACAATCTCGGGAAACGGGTTTAACTACTGAGGTAAGGAGCTCGCTGCTCGAAATAAAATATGGGTTCGATGGTATGGAGGATGGATTAGAGGAGGGATCGTTGGCAAGGACAGATGTGCTAGTCAAGGACAGTACATCACAACTTCTTGATTTAGAGGGGGAGAATGCAGGTGATTATGGGAAAAAAAGTGGGCCCAGGGAGAGACCAAAGAAGTAGAAAAGGAGGACGTTATGGATATTGGGGGTTCAGATTCAGTGATGAGTGGTGGCAACTCGGGTATTACACACATGGATCAGGAGGATCCAACACTTGACACGAGCTTGATGGAGAAGAACATGGTGAGGATTAAGGATTCCGATAAAGTGGGAGAGATGGAGAAGTGTAGAAAAATAAAAGGCGGGCTGTCCCTTAAAGGTGTTAGCTCAAAAAAAAGGAATGTGCAGATGCTCAAAGCCCCTAGGAAATGACCGTCACATAAAGAGACGAATCTATCAGGAAAAGGGACTAATCCGAAGGACCTAGAACAGGAGAAGGGTAAGATAGGTGGGGTTAAACCACCAAAACCACCACTTGATAAATGAAGGTATTGAGTTGAAATTGTCAAGGTTTGGGGAACAAGGCGACAATCGGGTATCTTTGAGACTTATGAAAGCATCATCGGCCAGATTTTTTTATTTCTTTCAGAGACGAAACAACTGTATTCGTTTATGGAAAAATTTGTAGGTCATTTCGGTTATAGTTATTTAATAACGGTTGAACCAGTTGGTTATAGTGGCGGTTTGGCACTATTTTATAATAAAGATTTTAAGGTTTCAGTTTTATATAAATCTAATAGATTAATTGACATTAAAGCTTTTGTTCGAGGGAAAAAAGTGCATATGACATTTGTGTATGGAGACCCGGTTCTAAAATACCGAGAACAAGTTTGGGAAAGATTAACAAGGATGTGTTTAAATCGGGATATGCCATGGTTCTTGATATGAGATTTTAATGAAATAAAAGGAAATGAAGAAAAGAGAGGAGGTAAATTGAGAAATGCCTATACTTTTGTCCCTTTTAATTTAATGCTATGGGAGTGTGGACTTGTCGAATTTTCGTATCTCAGAGATGTTTTGTCTTGGAGGAGATAGCGAGGCAAAAAACCAATAAGCTGTCGACTAGATAGGGCGTTAGCAAACGCGGATTAGCACGAATTATTTTGTAATGCTTTATCGAATACATTCCAATGATAGCTTCGGATCATAAACCGGTGTTAGCAAATCTAGGAGAGAAGACACCAAAACGAAAGAGAAACTTTAGGTTTGATTAGAGATGGATTGGTAAAGATGGGCTATTAGAAGCAATTTCAGAAGTGTGGCTATCGAGAGGCAGATGAAACCCGGAAAATTTTGTGGAGAAATTAATAAATTGTAGGAGAGTGATTTCAAAGTGGCGGAAAACACAATCACCTTTTGGACGAAAGAGAATTGAAGACTTAAAATGGGAACTATCTATGGCACAGACAGATGATACGAGTCAGTCTGTGGACATCAAGGGTTAACCTTGCAATTGAGAGAGGCATATCGCGAGGAGGAATTATATTGGCAGCAGAAAAGCAGAAACCTTTGGTTGAGGGTAGGGGATCATAACTCAAAATATTTTCATGCCGTAAGGAAACAAAGAAGAGCTAGAAACCAGATTAGCGGACTTCAGGACGATAATGGAATGTGGCTGACAGAGGATAAAGAGATCCAACAAATAGCGGTCAAATATTTTCATAATCTTTTCACATCCATAAAGCCAGCGGATTTCGAGGACTCACTGAGGGAAGTCAAGAAAGTCATAGCAGATGAACTTAATGATCGGTTAACGACATCGGTGACAGGACAAGAGCTCAAACTAGCATTATTCATGATGCACCCGGAGAAAGCTCCAGGTCCTTATGGCATGACGGTTTTGTTTGATCAGAAAGCGTGGAACATTATCAAATCGGACCTAGTCTTACTAGTTAATTCCTTTTTACGAAATGGTGTTTTTGATAAACGATTGAATATGACAAATATATGTCTGATTCCAAAAACAGATAGGCCTACACGAAAGACAGAATTGAGACCTATCAGTCTGTATAATGTAGGGTATAAAATTATGTCGAAAGTCCTTTGTCAAAGATTAAGGAAGGTCTTACCAGGATTAATTTCGGAAACACAATCAGCCTTTGTGGAAGGGCGATTGATCTCATATAATATTCTTATACCTCAGGAAATATTTCACGGCCTTCGCACAAATCCAGCATGTTAAGGTAAATTCATGGCAATTAAAATATATATGAGCAAAGCTTATGATCAGGTAGAATGGAGTTTTATTGAACATTTACTCAGGCAAATGGGTTTCTGTAAAATATGGATTTCCTGAACAATGTGGTGTGTTAAATCAATCCAGTATAGAGTCATTATCAATGGTCAACCCCGAGGTTTGATAGTACCGAAAAGGGGGCTTAGGCAGGGTGATCCATTGTCCCATTACCTTTTTATCCTGTGTACAAATGTTTTGATCGCTAATGTCAGGAAGGCAGAACGTGAGAAATTAATCACTGGAATTAAAGTGGTGAATGCCAGTCCACCAGTTACTCATTTATTATTCACGGATGATAGTTTGTTATCCTGTAAAGCATCTAAAATATAGGCGAGTGCTATTTTAGGTATTTTAAAGCAGTATGAGAAAATTTCAGGTCAAGAAATAAATTTCTTGAAATCATCAAATTTTTTTGGGCAGAAAATAGAGGATAATCTTAAATCGGGGATACTGGAAGTAATGGAAATTACAAAGATTGGTGGCATGGAGTCCTATCTGGGTATACCAGAAAGTTTAGGCGAGTCAAAAACAAATATATATTCCTTTGTTAAAGACAGGTTACAAAAATCGGATTAACAGATGGTCAGCAAAGTTTTTGTCAAAGGATGGGAAATAGATTATGATAAAGTCGGTGGTGGCTGCTTTACCCACCTATATCATGGCATGCTTTCGTTTACCGAAAATGGTCACATCAAAGTTAACAAGTGCAATAGCAAATTTTTGGTGGAATACAAATGGACAAACAAGATGTATGCATCGGATGGCTTGGAATAAATTATGTTGCAACAAGTATGAGGATGGGATGGGTTTCCACAATGTGGAGGATTTTAACACCGCTTTACTAGCAAAACAGTTGTGGCGACTAATTTTGGTACCTGACAAGCTTTTTGCTAAGGTTTTCAAGGGATGGTATTTTCGGAAAACAACCCCCTGGATCCAGTCAAAACGCACTCTCCCTTTTATGGGTGGAGGAGCATAATATCGGCTCGCCCTCTGGTCAATAAAGGACTTATTAAAAGAGTTGGATCTGGAGAATCCATTTCGGTATGGAATGATCCGTGGATTCTAACTCAATTCCCGAGACCAGCTAGAAGCAATGGATCTACTTGTGATTCGTTGCTTCGAGTAAAAAATCTAATTAATTCCCAGACAAATACTTGGAATATGGAGCAACTTTTTGTTATTTTCGAGATTGACGATGTCAATACGATTAGTGCGTTACCTTTGGGTCCACCAAATAGACTTGATTCTATAGGTTGGTATCTTACGAAAACAGAAAAATATACGGTTAAATCGGACTATCATACGATTCGTTTAGCGGAGCCGGGAATGTTTGAGTGTAAAATTATAAGCCCAGACTTACGACCCTTGCAGGCTTATACTTGGAAAATTAAGTGCCTACCGAAAATAAAACACTTTGTGTGGCAGATTCTCACTGGTAGTATTTCGGTTACAGCAAACTTGCGGAAACGTGGTATAAGCTGTGATACCATTTGTGCTAGATGCGGGAGTGAGGAGGAGTCGATTAATCATGCACTTTTTGAGTGTCCGCCAGCTCTATAGACCTGGACATTATCACAAATACCATCTTCGATTGGAATTTTCTCATCGAATTCTGTATATACAAATATGGCTTACTTTTTTTGGAGAATACCAAATGGTTTAGATAGCTCAATGTTTCCCTGGCTATTATGGTATATTTGGAAATCAAAAAACGAAAAAGTGTACAAAGTTGTGGATAGATACCCACATGAATTATCAAATTGGCTGAATTTGAGTCCCAAGCCTGGCTATGGGCACAGCAGGAGGAAAGTATTGATATAATTAATCCAGTAGGAGTGCCAATTCAGAGTTCGATACGAGATGAAATATCGTGTTTATGATCGGGAGTCTACCAGTGTTTTATAGATGGATCATGGAAAGTGGAAAACAAGTTCTCCGGCATAGGGTGGTTTTGCTCACATCCGCATCTGGCGACGCAATGCACGGGGGCGAGAAACATCCGCAAGAGTTTGAATTCCTTACATTCAGAGGTCGAAACTCTAGTTTGGGCAATGCGATATATAATTAGTCAAGACAAAAGAGAAGTTGTTTTTTTAACAGACTGCACCGATTTGGTGAAGATGGTGACTTCCCCGGACGAATGGCCAGCCTTTTCGAGTTATCTCGAAGCGATTGTCACTGATAAGGATGAGTTTGACTTTTTGCTTTAAGTTTAATTAGTCGTAAAGATAATTGAAAAGTGGATTCTTTAGCACGGCAAGTTTGTGTCGAACCACACGTTATCACCTATGTAAACAATATACCCCTTCATTGGGTTCTATGATTCATTTTATTGAAGTCGTTGACAAAAAAAAAAAAAGAATAAATTTCGATTTTTCCCCAAATTGATTTTAACCTAGTTCTTCAAATATTTTGGACTGACTAATGTTCATATTGTCCAACCTATTTTGTCCGTGAGCGAAATTGGACCCAGCCCATTTAAACCCGTTTCGTATATGGACTTGTCCATAACCGGTCCATAATGTCTTGGACACAAACAACCTATGGTAGCCCGCCCATTTTGACAGTCCTAGCCAAAGGTAGAAGAAGATGATCCCCATCCATGGTGATGAAAGAGAGCTAGGCTTCATCTGCCAAATTCCCCTGCGTCGTGCTGATGTAAAGAACTGTGGCCAACAGACATCAAAATTTTTTATGATACATAAATCGCAAAACAAACTGAAGCGATGTAAAGAATGATGACGAATGTGATTCGATTGTTACCGTTGTTTCCACGGATAAAAGCGTCGCCATATCTGTTCTTTAGCTGGCCATTTACAGACAGAGAAAAAGTGTCGTGTCATGTGTAGTTTCCTTGTGTGACTGAGAAGCTCTGTTAAATTTGCTTGGTACAGCATGAAGGAGAAATAAATAGTCTGGCTTTTATAGGAAAAACAAACAAAGATATTCAAGCTAGAAGTTCTCCTACTCATGTATGCTATACAGTTCAAGAGACCAAGGTCTTGTCCTTATATCGCAAGTGATATATGCCCCAGGGCTAGATTTCTATCATCTAAATCTATTATCCCTCTCAAAATCCAAAGAGCATGTCTCGAAGCAATTCTCAAACATATTTTCTTGGAGACAAAATTGAAGAATATCCTGATTTGATACAAAACCCATTAAGAATAAGCTCAACAAGAGTAATATATCAAGCATTTCTTAGACGACGAAAGGGTCATTCTCTGAACAAACCAGCCGTAGGTTCCATTAACATGGAGAAAAAGAATGGCGTTGAGTCACCTAAAACCCAAAATGCACAAATGCTAATAGAGATTCCAAATAGCTTAACCACCAAAAACAGAATCAAACTATAAATAGCACACAAAATGCAGAGAGTGAGACCGACCTCGATAATCAACACCAGAGTTAAGCTTGACAACAACTGGTCTACCACGGATAAACTTCAAGAAATCAGCAGGTGTCTTAGTTGTTCCAGAAGCTTTCTCTCCAACTCCACTCATCTTCTTTTTTTTGCTTAATAACCACAATCTCCTTTATTCCCAAAATATCTGTCCAACAAAACAGATCCAAATCAAACAAGACCCCTCAGAGTTTTTCCCCAAAAGCCAACAAAGTTAAGCAAACAACTTCGTGTCAACAATTCGAAACCCATAAATCAATCAAAATTATATAAAACCCCTTTAGAAAATGAATCATCTTGATTCGTACACTCATAGCATCTCAACGATTACACAAACACCGTGCCCTAAAACCCTAAATATAATTTGCAATTTTTAACAAAATTTATATAAAATCTTCTACTTTTTGTGAGTGGTCCACAAAAGACATTATTTCAACCTAAAAGTGATTTATCTTGCATACATATATATTAACTTGGTTCATTATTATTTTTTTTTTTGAATTGAACTTGGTTCATTATGTGCGACATTATTCCTTCTTTTTAGTCAATTCAATTGCCAAAAGGTGAATTTTCAAATTGGTTTGGGAGAACAAACTTTGCAAGTAACTAATGCAAACAGTTTCACGTTTTAAAATTAGTGTTAGCTTGCAATAATCCTCGAAAAGAATCACAAGACTTAGGTGTAGGCGTGTGTAGCTTTGCAGAAGGATACTTTTATTTCAGTTCTTTGTTTTTCAAGTTTATAACAATAAATACATCTACACGTGACATAAATAATTCAACAGAGGACTGGAACACGTCACAGAGCCTGACAGCAACTTGTAACAATCTGCCAAAATCTATTTATGAAAATCTATTTATATAACATAAATAAATTCGCCTATCAATAAAAATATAATATATTTATATAACATGTTTCTTGAGTACGTAGCCAAATGACAACCAAAACATTAGCATACACCGAACCAAACCCGGAGCCAACAGTTTCCACTTAAAACAAGCCATCGTCGTCTGGAGAACCCGAGGGACTCAGCCGTGAGTTGTTATTGTTAACCACCGGAAACAGAGGCGTGGTGGTCTGGTTCGATGGCGAATGTCGTGGCACGGATCCGTAAACTGTTCTCTCGTTTACACGACCAACTTCTTTACAGACTTGATCAAGAATCGTCAGAAAGTCTCTGACCACAGTGAAAATGCGAAAAGGATGAGTTTCCGAATTCCCGTGGAAATACTCTGTTACTTCTTTAACCATCTTCACGACATTGTCTCCATGAGATTGTATCTCTGTGATCTCTTTCTCACCTTTGTTCAAGAACGAGTTCATTGACTCCAAGATTCTCTCTACACCGGTTTCTTGCTTTAGCTCCGCAATTGCTTCCTTGACTTTCGTTATTCCGCTGGCGATTTCCGCTGTTTCGTTGATTAGGGAGTTCGAATCCATTGCAGCTGCTTTTTTTACGTTAATCAACTGAGAGCTGAGACCTGAAACTACTTGCAACCCGAGTTTCTTGAGCTCGAGGTCATCTTGGAATGCGGATCGCTCAGCCATGTTGTTGCCTATATGGCTTTGAGTCGGAGTAAAAGGAACCCGAGCTCCTTCAAATTTTATGATCTCTTGAACCACGAAATGCAATAAGGTTGTTTTCCCATCCGCGCCTTTGATATCTACCAATTTTAAGAGGGTGTCAAGCTTGAAAGCGTGTGCATCACCTCTATTGGTTCCTATATTCATCCGGTTCCCGGTCTTGAGCACTGCTTCTAAAAGCTTCAAGAACATCCGCGTGTTCTTTAACTCACCACAAGCAGCCTGAGCGTTTGATCAAATACATATGAACGTTCTATTTTCAGCACAAATAGACTTATGAGCACAAGTAGAGTTTTACCTCGAGGGTGTCGAAGGATCTTTTAAGGTACTCGGTTTCTGATTCGAAGTTGACTATGTAAAGCATTGCATCAATCCTCTTGAAGGCGAAAGGAATGTTCAGTAATGCTTTGAGGAATTTCTCTGCAGGTCCTATCTTGGAAGGAGATTCATCATCATCATCTTTAAGCTCCTTAAGCTTGTCCTCTTCTTCTTTGGTAGGAGCCATCTTAAGCAAGCATTCAAGAAGCTCAGGTCCAAGCGTATCCGAGTTACCTAATTCATGAACAAGAAAATGTTTTACACCCTTTTTCCATAATACTAAATCAGTCAAGTCATACCTCAAGAATATCAGAACGATATGAGGAATCATCAAAGCCAAAGGAACGTTGCAGTGAGTGTGAATAATCTAAGCAAAACATGGAAACTTATGCATAAGTAACAACAGACTGGAAATCACTCACCTTCTACAAGAGCTTCGCATACTTCATCGGCAGTTACATTAAGAGCTCTCAGCAAAATTGCAATGTTGTGGGACTTTCTTGGATCAAGAAACCGATTCTCCTGATTCGCGGATTGAACAGTGCCATCTCTTGTTCTTGAACTTGGATCATTCGCCTTGAACAAAGTCTCTATCATTTCTTCATTCACTCTGTAAAACACAAAAGAATCATATCTTAGTCGTGTATGTAAAGAGGGGAACTAATCTCCTTCAATGTTTAAGAATTCGATTCGAATTCGTTATGTCTTACTGAAATGAGTTTGATTTGATTTGGTCCCACACCATAACACGGCTCGAGCTTGCTCTAACTTTGTCCCAATGTAAAGGCTTCAACTTTGGTTTCAAAGTCTCCTCTTTCTTCTCTGGGTCAGAATCCCCACCAGGAGGCGAGAGCGACACGGTAGCCGCCGGAATCTCCAAGAGTTGTGACGGTAGAGGAGGAGGTGGAGGTGGCCTCGCTGGACCAGGCCGCTTCGAAACGCCGTCGTTTAAACTGTTCTGACTATGCAGCGAGAGAGGAGGGCTAATCGACTTAGGTTTCAAACTTGTTCCCGGAGAAGCACTCAACGAGGCCACTGAATTAGTCGGCGAACACGAGTTCGAACACGAGCCGTTGATACTCCGGTTGCCAATCTGATCAACATCAGAATCCTTCATTATGCTAGCCCAGACACGTGTCGGGCTCTGCTTACGCCCTGAAGATCCTCTCGGAGAGAAAAACTCATCGTTTTCGTTATCGTCTCCATCAAAGTCATGTCTCTTAGGGTTTAACTGTTCAGTACTTTTGTAAGTCGGAATGAAAGATGGAATCTTTGGTAAAGGAGGAAGAGGACGAAGCTCCGGCGAGCCTAGCTTATGGTACTGTGAGTAAGACGAAGAAGAAGACGACGAAGCTGGGGGAGGTAATTCCAATACGCCAGTGGTACCGCCGGAGATTGGAGACTTTTGCTGTTCTAAACCACCGCTTCTGGAGTTTACTAAAGTACCTAAGTAGAGAAACTCAGAGGAAGTGTGGGAAGAAGTGTACTTCGGTGGTTGTTGATGTTGTTTGTGTTTCAGTGAGCCATCGGAAGGTGAGGCGTTAAAGAGCTGAAGAGCGTCTGATCTTGTGGATTTGGTGTCATCTGCAGGGGAGGAGCGGCGGCGGCGGCGAGTTCGGCGGATGAAGATGATTAAGACGGTAAATAGAGAGAGGAGAGCCGCCGCGGAGATGACTGAGGCAGTTATGGTGACGAGCCTGGAGATGTAGCGATTGCTGCGAGGCTTGGATGGGTTGTTATGAGTTGGAAAGAGGAGAGACGAGATGTTGGCGGGAAAAGTTGGGAGTGAGGCCGGAGGAGGAGGTGCTGGAGGAGGATGAGAGGCAGTGGAGGTTGGGTCTGATGAAGGGAAAAAAGAGTTGGGATGCGGCGGAGACGGTGGAGGGTTTGCGACGGAGGAGAAAAGGTGTTTCTCGTGCGGTGGCGGTGGTGGCGTCGTTGGATGTTTCTTGTGGTGGTGATGTGCGTGTGGGGAAGGAGACGGAGGTTGGGAAGAGGAGGGTTGTTGATACGGTGGTGGAGCGGCGGTTATGACCGGGAAAAAGGGTTGATGAAGTAAGTGACGAGAGTGGAAACGTTGATCGGCGGTGGTGAAGGAAGAGATGAAGAAAGCTGCAAAGAATAAGTAGAAGGGTATTTTAGTCATTTGTAACGTTTTTCCCCCAAACACACACACACCTAGTTTTAGGGCTTCTTCTTGTTGTGGCATTCAAAATCTGACATTGATGAGAAAAGAGAGAGAGAGTGAAGAAGCGTTTTGGTTTGGTCGATGAAGAGAGAGTGATTACAAAAAAAAAAAAAAAAAAAAGTTTGGTCTTTAACGAGGGGACTCTTTTTTAGAAAGAGAAATTGGAGGGAATAGTAATAAGTAGGTGTCATTACTTAAAATATTTATTTAACGTCTCTCTTATTTGATTTGATTGAGAAATGGTAGTTCGTGATTTTAATTATTTCCACGTTTTATCTTATCCAAAAAGCTTTAAATTTTGTATCTGTAAAATCGAATAATCAATAATCAAAATTAAATTTCCGATCATTAATTTGTTTCAGAACAAAAAAATAAATGATATGGTGTTGGGTTGGACCAATTGTTAGCAGAAAGATCGATTTTCGATAATAATGCATGATTGCTGTAATAATAATGGACATCTTTCCCAACAAGATTTCTTCAATTAGAAACAATGAGTTTAAATCAGTTTTTTTAACGAGTATGACGTGATTAGTATCCTTTTCTGTTAATTATTAACATACTAGTAAGATTTTAAAGATCTTGATCGTGACTCCTTCACTACCACAATTAGTTAAACATGTTATGGTTTCTTCCTCTTGTTATTGTACTTTGAATTTACTTTGAAGTATTGTAATATTGAAATGATGAAAATTTAATGGCTCATCAAAATCTTCTGGAGTGTACTGAATAGCCAAGTCAAAATTTTCTTCCAACACAACCACATTGTTTCCGTAATAAAAAAAAAACCGAATTTATTGAGACAAACAAGATACTTTTGCAAAATGAAGTCTAATTACTGCATTGCATTGTATTACTGATTACACTTCAACCGAAATGTTAGCTTTGGTCAATGCAATGAATACAATTCAATGTCACAGAGCCGATTGATATACATCGTGACAATAAAAATGGCCAATGGATATACTTGGTCGGCGGTACTAATCTAAATTTATTGTCCATCCATGACCTATTGAATATCCAAACTTTTAATCTTACATAGCAAAATCGTGCAATGTAAATAAATAAAGAATGTGATAGCAAAAACATTACTCGAAATTATTTCAACCTAATTGCTACATACACCTATTGGAAACATTTGAGCTAGTGTTTTGAAGTTGGATGCCCTGATTCATTGGCTTAATTCAAACCAAGTTACGTCAAATTATGGTCTTAATTGATGATTAATCTGTAACTATACAATAGTAAGAGAAAAAAACTAGATATCTGCAAAAGTATACACAGGCAGTGCATATAATTTACAAGTAATAAAAAGTGTTGGGATTTGCATCATTTTCCACTTCTCCAAAGATTCTCTTCTGTCTTCTTAGAAATCTCACTTCAACTTCTTTTATTTTTAGTTGTTTTTGAAACTTCACCTCTTACTTCTGCAACTCAATAATTAACCACACAATTTGAATATCCCACTTAGGTTTGGTCAATAAAGTTTTAGCTATATTAAAATTAAATATCTCATTATACTCCAAATAGTTGATGTATTCTTTCGATTACTTAATCAATAAACTAACTAATAGGTGGGGTGCAAAACATTCCCTCTGTTGAAAAAGGTTTCATTGTGAACACTGATGACCACCATTAAACTATTGTTTATCTTCAGGGTAAAATTAAGTATAAACAATTATTACTACATGTGAAACGAAAACGACGACGTAGAAGAGAATCGTCGGTGAGAAATAGTCCGAGCAACAAAAACTGAGTACAACAAAAACTGAGTACAAAAGAGCGTACAGAGCTACACGACGAGAGGCATTTTATTTTACTGTAAACCCGTGAATCACGCAAATCCAGAAGGTTTCAGTGAGTCATCGCACTTTGTTTCTTTATAGACACGTGTCAGTCATCTTCTCTCCTTTGTTAGCAATCTTCTTCACCGGTTGTAGCCTGTTTCGGTTTCCGAAGGACATAACCCCACTCCACAAAGCTATTTAATTACGATGTTACCCTTTCAACTAAGACATCATAATCATTCAAATCATACAACCAAACCGTACAAATGAAATAATGAATTATCTCTATCACTATTTATTGTAGATTTTAAATGTGATTGTTTTGCATCATTTCGAACGTGAGCTTTTGATAGGAGTTTAATCTTAAAGAGAACAACTTTGGTGAGAAAAGCTATGATTTATAATGTATTGAAAACAAAAATAAAGTAAGTTGACAGACAAAATAATATAAAGTATTCACGTTTTGAAACTACAGAAGAAAGTAAAATGAGCTTATTATTATTGTCAGTGATGAGTGATTGAAAGCGAGAGATTTTCAAAATTTTGAAGGAAGTGAGATATAATCAATAAGCTATATTGAAAAGCATATTGTAATAAGCAACTTTTTGAGGGTATTCGTGAGAAAATGTACCTTTTAGAGTGTGAATCGTGCTTCAAACGACGTGAAAGGCGAAATCTTTTGCATAAGATTGGATTTTTGTGCGGAAATGAAAGTAAAAAGAAAACTAAATAAAAAGGAGAGAAAAGTGGCAACAATAGGAAAAGCCAAAGCCAAGTGCTCCAATATTTTGCTTCATGTAGATTTTTTTTTTCTTTTTTTCAAGTTTTACTTGAATAATTCACGAAAAATGATTAGTTCCTTTTTTAAAGAAAAGTATCCGAATAAAAAATAAAAATATTATAAAAAACTTTAACTTAGTAAAAATGTGGAAAAAAAATCTCAAATTTGTTTATGGTGGATTAAACACCTAACTTTAATTGACTTTCCAATTAAATCGTTAATTTTTATTAATTTTATCAAATAAAACATATTGTTAAGCCAACTCATGGACGAATTTAACAGAGTTAAATTAATTAACGTTAACAACTTTTGTTAAACTGCAAAACGCCGTCGTTTTGTATTTTTTTTTAAACCACATAACTGAAACTCGAATCCTTCACCCAATAGAAAAGCCATAGATTGCTTAAGCACCTGAGCTAGAGCGGTTTATTAATGATTCTACACAAACACAAACTGTTAACATTGATTTAATCCCGTTAAATTCGTCCGTCAATTGATTTAACAATGTGTTTTATTTGGCAAAATCAATAAAAATTAACAATTTAATTAAAATTAGATATTTAATCCACCACAAACAAAATTAAAGCTATTTTAACACTTTTGCCAAGTTAAGCCTTTTATGACATTTTTCTCAATGAAAAAAATAGAAAATGTGGAAAATACTAAGGAACCTATATGTTTAAATATAGTGTATACGTAAATTTGGCATTTGTATAAGCTCGTGACCTCGTGTATAAGGTAATATCTACAAGAGACGAGTACAAGTAATAACGAGGCTTCCGACAAAAAAAAAAGTAATAACGAGGCTTAGGCCCATTAATAAACTATATGGGCCGTTTTCTCTACAAAATAATGCCGTCTTTTTTTCTTTCTTTTCCGTTCAACACCGACTTTTTTCATTACTCCAGTATTTAATACAATATAGGCTTATCCGCCATATCACACAATTTCAACCAATCCAGCACAATGCAATAGAACCTTGGTACACACTTCTTATAGAAATGGATTATTTGACTATCCTATCAGCCTCTTTATTGCTATCTTGAAAAATCTTTAAAATGTAATCAAAGAGATCCTTAATATCATCTTCAAAGTGGAATGGAGCGAGCGAGCACCAATCCACTTAACCAAGCGTTCGTGATCACGTAAAGTCCATCGATACCATATACATTGCTCTCTTTAGATCATGATCCATCAGCATTTCATTTGAGCAAACCAACTGTGGAGCTTGCCGTCTAATTTCAGGAGGATTAAGATCGAGGTATATAACCTCTTTACTTTATGTCCAACCTCAGCATCCTTCATAGCTTTTATAATCGTTTCATGGACAAAGTATTGGATCATAAGTTCATTTATGTTTTTTCGACTAAACAGTCCAACGGAAAAATTCGAAGATGTTCTTGAGGTCATGATAACATGCGATATAAATTATAGTAGAGTGAATGTACCATCTCATCATTAGGAGGAGCAGGACTAGGGGAAATAGCCCAAACCAGTCTTGCATAGGGACATCGCAAACACATATTTAGTGACTTCATTGTCTCAATTACATTATCTAGAGGACTACACTGTCTTGGATTTTCTGTACTTTCAAAGAAATTTATGTAGTCTCTAGTCATAATACTAATGGCGATTATCGTATATAAAAAAAGGATCAATTATCGTTATCTCATTAACGAGTATCAAATTATCTCATTAATAAGACTGGCTTAATTATCGTTAATCATCTTCTGAAGAAACTATATTTACTGAGTTTGGATGTAGAGATGTACCAAATCTAAATTATAAACTTGCTCAAAAACAAATCAATCTGAACAACAAAACGCTAAATATATCACGTTTTGAAAACGTTTCGTAGATTTAAAACGAAATCGAGTTTGTCCAATGTCAATCTTTGTTTCGGCCTTGGCCTCAAATGTCCCTCTCTGGCTTTCTCAATCGATCCCAAAAATATCTCCTTTCAGACCGTTGATACCAAACCCTAAGATTATTAAACAAGAAAAAAAAAAAAAATCCTCAAAGCTTTCCTAAATCATCATCAACCTTTAGTATTTCCCCATTTCGATTCTTCATCTCCTTGAACAAATTATCCAACTTTTCTTCCCCCGGCAATGGGGAAGAACCAAGCTTACAAGGCTATGCAGAGAGCCAAAGTTGGCTCCAGCTCCGCCGCGCCGGATGAGATCGAAGACGGCATGGTTTGTACCCTTTCATACTACCATGGTCATACCTCGAAAAACTTCGATTGATTTCTTATAAATTGATGATTTTTAGTGTTCAAGCTCTGTAATTTCCCTTTTTTGAACCATACATTGTGACCCTAGATTTGTCTGAGTTTCTGATTGTGTTGCTATTGTAATTGAAGCATTAAGTATAAGTTCAAAGATTAGCAAGATTCTACCTTTTTTAACCTACCAAGCTTATCTGGATGAGCAATTTCAGACATAGCAAGCTTCCAAATTGTGGCTTTGATTGTTCCTCTCTGTCATGTCAAGTTATTTTTTTAATCTGGCTAGATCGTTCTGTTTATGCTTATCTCTTGTTACCAAAACATTTCTGATGAGGCGAGTCGCAGATGGATGGTTCATTTCATACACCAGAGTGGCATGCTGCTCGTTTGGCCAGTCTCAAGACTACTCAGACAATTACTTGGGAAGAATATAAGAAGAAGCAAAAGGTATAGCTGCTGATCCGATAAATTAATGTTTTTTTTCATAGCTTATCCATAAATTTGGTATTGTCATGTAAGATTAAGCAAACATTGATGCTAAAGTGTTGAGGAACATTACTGTCTTTTATTCAAAGCTCTCACTCACAAACAATTTCTTCAGTAGATCATCACTTAGAAAGTTGATCCTTTTGATTGCGTATTTGCAAGTATGGTAAAGCTGATCTAACATATCTTTAGATATCTGCTGTATAGGGTTCTTCGTATTTTCAATGGTTAACGTTGTGTTTATGACAGATAGGAAATGATTCTCACTTTATATACTTCATGTGACCGTCTCTTAGGAAGAAGAATTGAAAAAGGGAGAACTTGAAGCAGATACTGATAAATTGATGCGTGAGTATAGAGCTCAGCTGGATGCTGAAAGGGCACTGAAGCTCTCTAAGGGAAGGAACTATTCAAGCGATAAATCTAGAAAAGGTACACACAATAAACTTAATCAGATGGCGTATCATACAATCCCCAATTTGCATCTTGCTTCTCTATGTCAGACAATCTCCAATTTGCGTCTTACTTCTCGAATGTGCTATATGATCTTACAGATAAGGAGAGAGATCTCACAGATAGAAAGGACAGAGGTTCAAAGAGAGAGAGAAGGAAAAAGAGAAAGGTGCTTATAACTATTGCATCGAGTTTAGTCTGAACATCTCCTATAATGTTGTCGGCTTGTAGCTTGGCATCTATTAACAGGCATTGTGTTTTTTAATTTGCAGCATTCGAGAAGGCGATCTTCTGACTCAATCTCCTCAAGCTCATCCTCTGAATCATCAAGTAGTGACGAAGAGGAATCTAGGAAATCAAGGTCAAGTTCTAAAAGATCAAAAAGGGAGAGGAAACACAAATCTAGGGGCACACACTCAAGCCAATGTAAAGATGAGGCTGACGGTCCTGTACCGCTATCGAAATTCTTTGGCAGTCTTAAGAGTTGACACATTGCAAGACTTGAGATATGTGTTCAGCAAATACTCAATTTTTATGGGAGGGTATGATTTGCTTCATCCTCATCTCCTCTGCAACATTTATAGTTCATTTATCTTTTTCAGTTACAATTTGTTACACTGGGTTCAAAATTGCAATACTGTTCGCATAATCCGTATGTTGTATAAAACAAGAAAGTTGACAACGTCACTCTGACAATATTAAGTAACATTCGTAGAGGATTTAAAGGTGGGCTATCATAACACATGAAAACTATTTCTGAGACAATTCAAGTCTTATAGCTGCAACAACAAAATGAGCGCAAATTACAAATAAGAGAACAAAAAATTATCCAAAAGACTGAAAAAGTTTGAGCCCCATCCCCTTCAAGCATCTCTCACAAGTATACACAAAAGACAAACAATGATTTTTCCTCCTTTTAAGAATTTTGTCCAAACCAAATCAAACCAAACCCATATCTCATCTTCATCTCCCAAATTCTGTTCTCCAAGCTATTGCTGATATTCTGGATTGAAAGCGAGCGCCTCACGGTAGATAAGTTCCTTCATCTGCTCCTCTGAGAGTGCATGGTTCTCAAAATCGAAGTTGAAAGGTATTGTGCACTCAGGCTCATCACTTATGTCGTGCAACGAGTTCAGGTATGGATGGGCCAACGCGTCAAGAACTGAATCAAGAATCAAGAATCAAGAATCAAGAATCAAGAAGAGGTGATGACTACTAACTATTGAATAGTCAAGAACTCCTTATTCCTTCACTATATTGGATCTCTTTTGGGGCTTTCGGAGTGATCCGTACAAGACACTCCTGTTCTTTGCAAGTAAAAATGGTAGAGAGATTGGAACTGACCTGTGATTCTCCGTCTAGGATCAAATGTTAACATCTTCTCGATAAGGTCTATAGCTAATGGATGCACCGTCGGGAACTTATCAGTGATGGATTGGCGAGGATAAGGTGGAAGCTGTCTAATGTATCGCTTGGCATTTTCGTTTAAGAACTCAAGCTCTTCTTCTGATGGTGTTCCTATGAGCTGCAAAAAGAAAATTGTCTCAGTATGTTTCTGTACGGCACAATTTTGAGGCATTTTTTTGTCAAAGAAAAGTCACTATTTACCTCCATGAGCAAGCGAAGCTGATGGACATGATCTCGTCCAGGGAAGAGTGGCTTACGGTCCATTAACTCCATGAAAATACAGCCTACAGACCAAACATCGATAGCTGCAGTATAATCAGAAGAGTTTAAGAGCAGCTCTGGTGCACGGTACCATCTCGTGACAACATATTCAGTCATGAAATCACTCTCGGAAGTGACTCGAGCTAGCCCAAAATCGCAGATTTTTAGGTCGCAGTTTGCGTTCAGGAGGAGATTACTTGGTTTCAAATCCCTGTGAAGCACATTTGCGGAATGAATGTATTTCAATCCACGGAGGATCTGATAAAGAAAATACTGCACAGAAAGAAAAGGGAAATAGAGTTGAGTTAGTCCTGGTTGTCAAGTCGAGTTATAGGTTAACAAACAATCTCAAAACTCAAAACCTGGCAATGTTCTTCGGATAATGCTTGATTTGACCGTATGATTTGATGGAGATCAGTGTCCATTAATTCATACGCGATGTAAACATCGTTGAAAGCGTTTCTTAATGGTGGCGGGATTATGTCTCTGATTGCAACAATCTGATTTTAAAAAAAGATGGTAATTGTTTTATTAATCGGAAATGGTTTACACGTTGCAAACGCCAACATGGAAACAGGGTTATATTTTGCGATTCGATTTCTAGAATTTAAGATCTTTACGCAGATGGAAAAGATCATACAACCAAATAAGCGCTAAACCATCCATATCAAACCGAAGAAAATGCACGCACAATACTGTCAACATCCATGTATATTCCCTTAAATCTAAATGTTGTGAGCAACCACCAGCTACAACACATTCATGCACAAAACCTAATTAACATATACAATATGAATCAAAGAGCAATAGATTTTGTGCAAAATCCATCAGCTATTTACCTAAACAATTTCGCATTAAACTAGTGGTTACCAATTTTGAAGTGTATTTAAATCTACAATCCTATTATGCTCTAAATAAGGCTAACAACAGATCATTCTTAGTTAAAAAAAAAAGAAGGAACAAACAAAGAAACTGACATTTTCATGATCCATGTGACGAAGCAGCTTGATCTCACGGAGAGTCCTCTTTGCATCAATCTTATTGTCGAAAGCGTTAGCGATTTTCTTAATTGCAACGCTCTCATTTGTTTCAGAGTTCATAGCCGAACTGCAAAATCAAATAAACACAAGACACACAAAAGGATCAAGCTTTCATGGAAACAATCGTAAAATATACCAAATCCCATCATATTAGAGCTCAAAACGATACACCCATCAACCAATTTTACAAATTTCGGATCAAAAGTACGCAACTTTACCAAACCCAATCAACAAAATCATATCTTTTTCAATAAAAAGCAAAAAACCAAAATCAAAATATAGGCCAAAAGAAAATTAAAACAAGAATCGGAGAAAAATTACCAAACGATGCCATAAGCACCCTTGCCAATAGGCATGATCGGAGGCTTATACTTAGCGGTGACCTCAAAGATGTTTCCAAATATGTTATACTGAATAAACCTACCACCATGGCTAAGAGTCGCCGGAATATTCTCAATCCCAGGCATCTGAGGCGATGGCTGAGAAGGAGCCGCGGCGGAAACACCACCAGGAGCTTCCGTCATCTCTGTATCAGCCGCCGCTTGACCTGAACCACCGTCCATGACCGTAAAGATTGAAGCTTTTGGGTTGGTGAGGATCGAGAAGAGGGAAATGGGAAATCTTCTTTTTAATTTGGGGTGAGTGAATGAATGAATGAAAGGAAAAAAAATTGATATTCTTTGGTTTTAGGGTCAAAACAGATCTGAGAGAGAAGAAGTAAAAGTCATGTGCGTGTGATATTATATGTACGGATCTATTAATGGGTTTTCTTGGGTCTTCACTTGACCCGTGTGTGTAAGCAATGCACTGTTCAAACTTCAAAGTTTGATCCTTTTTATTTCCTTAAAAAAGTTTTTTGGATTTGACACTGTTAAAATACTATGTTGTTAAAAATTCATTGATTTTGTTATTGACTTATACTAATAAGTATATATCACCATTTTTTTTCTTTCTTTTCATTGACTTCCATGTTTCTGCAAATTTCTTGGTTTCTTGGGTTTTAAGAATTATGATCATTTTATCATTAACAAGTTAATAACATTATCTTTGAATGTAAATGTTGGATGAAAACAAATCACAAATAAATGTAATTATTATTATTGATATTATTTTGTTTGGTTAACTTTAATTTTGCGATCGTTTTCGTAGTCTATAATATCGTAAATTTTACGTAGATGGAAAGGCACGTAAAAAATATAAACTGCAAAAGAATTATTAATTACATTTTTAATAAATAAACTCCGATCAAATTGGAACGGTACATTTTTAATGAATTAAATGAAATAGATAGAAGAATTTGTAGTTCTATAGTGTGATTGAGGTCAAAACATGAAACATGCTTGGTTGTGGGCCATTTGGATTTTAGAAAGTATGGTGGTTCAATTTGAAATTATTCCAAAATTACAAGGATATTATCAAATATTTTCGCAAAATAAAGCAATAAATATTTTCTCTTGTGTTACAGTTGGGTTCGAACTCGAGACGGCTTGGTTTCTGCATCGATCCCTCTTTCACGCGAACTCTTTACTTGGGTTTAGGGTTTCGATAGATAGGCAAGTGGCCACGACACCGAGCGTCACCGAACCAGTTGTCACCTAAATAGGGAAACTTTAGGCTTCTACCGCATTGGGCACTACTTTCTTTGGAAGGAAAAAAAATATCAGCTTTGTGAATCTTTCGTAATTTCGAGTTATCTGCAAAACGTACATCAACAGGTTCTCTTCGATTACATTTCAATTTTGTGATCCTTGGACTAATTTGTTCAAAAGAACCAACTTTTGGTTGTTATATTCTGCTCTGCTTTCATTTTTGGCATTTTGATCTGGTCTTGAAAACTTTCATCGAGTAATGGAAATTTTGGGTACAAGATGTTAGCTTTGGATATATAGATGTAGAATTACGGTTTCTAATTGCCTTTATTTCTGGTTCAAATTTGACTTTGGTTGATGATTGATGGTTGATTGTTGATTCACTCGTTAAAGGGAAGCTAAAAGCATCTGATTTGCGCCGATTGTATTGACTTGATCATTTGATTGTCTCTTCGTCTCCATTAGAATGCTAAAGAACAGTTTAATTATGGTAGAATGTTTTGCAATCTTCAGTTGTTACTCATCTTTTATCTCTTTGTGCTTAGCACTGTCACTTTATCTTGGCATAGTAGTTCTTAGGTTGAGCAATTACAATTGGAGAATTCTTTGTTCTTTGTATTCAATCGGTTTATAATTTTCTGTTTTCACTATATCGATGTCCTGCGATGCCTCAGGGCTTCTGGAGTCACTTCTGCTATGTTAAAAGGAATAGTTAGAAGTTGTTATATATATGCTTCAGAGATCTTTCTTGTTACTCATCCTACTATTTATGAAACTGTGATTGTGAAGATAGAACAGTGAGCTAATACTTCCCATACTTGGGTCTCTTCTGTAACATGTGACATTTTACACTTTCTTGAATTGTGCAGGTTAAAGACTTTGAAGTAATGGCAGGATTTCCAGGTTTTAGTTACCTAGGCCCAAAAAGCAAGAACATGGTTGTAGCGGGTGGCTTGACAGCTTTTGTTTTTGGGGTATACTTCTACACAATGAGGGCTGTTGGTGGCACAGACGAGCTTCAAGTGGCTATAGACAAGTTCGAAGGCCAAAAACAGGTTGAGACCGACACCAAGGTTCCATCTAAGGTCTGATACTCACTGGGTTGATATTTCCAGCTGTTTATCTTTTGTCTTCCAAGTTCTTTACTTAATGATTTTGGCTCGTTTCTGACATCGATTGGCATCTGTGTTTGAATCTCAGTCCAATCCTTTTTGAAATTATGTTAAGTTTTCAACTTTATCATAATCTTGTACCTAAATGTTTGTTATGAGGTTTGGCTCTCTATAAATTTCTGTTACTCCGTCAAAATATCAATCAAAAAGAGTTCGAGA
Organism: Turritis glabra; assembly: GCA_900406565.1. NCBI lineage: Eukaryota > Viridiplantae > Streptophyta > Magnoliopsida > Brassicales > Brassicaceae > Turritis > Turritis glabra. The sequence goes on from OVBN01000025.1 coordinate 1,166,544, forward strand.
CGTACGTTACCCACTTTGTTTGGTCAAAAGATGAAGGTGATGGGTTGTTGTGATTTAAAGAATAGTATCGGGTTCATTCTGACATTACTTAAAAAATATAAGGGTCTTTTGAATATTTTACAGATAAACCGAAGCTAAATACAGACTTGTTTATTTTCTGAATCTCTTCCTCTTCCTCTTCCTCTTCCTCTTCCTCGCGAGCTTTTCTCTCTGGGTTTAGGGTTCCGGTGATTTTGCAAACGACACCGAGCGATCTGTGCCTCTCACTCTCGCCTACCTTCAACTTCGGTACGTTACTTCTTTCTCTGTAACGAGCGATGTTAGGGTTTCTTCTCTATTAAGCAATTTCGTTCTGTGAAGTCTCTTCTGCTGAAAATTTTGGTATCTACTAAGCTTTTTCTTCTTCAACTCTTCACTGTATGATATGTAATTGGAGCTGGGTTAGGAATGTTTGTTTCGAGTTTGACGAAATCGGGCTCTTAGCTTCTAGATTTAGAGTTGTTTTCTCCGATTCTATTTTGCTGTAATAGAGAGCTACAGATGTCAAAATTGATCTTTGAGATCTCTGTAACCTGGCGTGAAGTCCTTTTTAGACTCTGGTGCAAAACCACAAGCTTTAGAGAGATGTCGATTTCTTTATGATCTGTGTTTATTTACTTGCGGCTTGATCATAGATGCGTCTGTATCTCAGATACAAGTCAGAGTGTCCTTATTTGTATAGGGAAAGCGAAAAGAGCCTTCAGTATTTTTCGCATCTTGTGCTCAAAAATCTTGAAACTTTTGACAGTCGTTTCCACGTTTCTTAATTCTTCTTGGTGTTTAGTATTTTGGTTTTCGGATGCAATATTGAGTAATGGCTTGAAAATTTGGTATCGGATATCTGTAAAGCTACACAGCTGTGTGAATATATTTGATATAATCTTATCAATCTACCAATTCCTTTTTCTCATGGCATCCAGTTCTAACTTGGTTCACAGTGAAAAGGAGGCTAAGATGGAAATCATGCCAAGAGATAATGAGACTGCTTTGTCAGGTCCTAGGCCGATGGAATGGTCTACTGTCCCACACAGTGCTCCCCAAGGACCTGGTCCCAATGGCAAGAACCGGACATCGAGCTTGGAAGCACCTATCATGTTGCTAAGTGGACATCCGAGTGCTGTCTATACCATGAAGTTCAATCCAGCGGGAACACTAATTGCATCTGGATCCCATGACAGAGAAATCTTCCTCTGGAGAGTTCACGGGGACTGCAAAAACTTCATGGTTTTGAAAGGTCACAAGAACGCTATCCTTGATCTTCATTGGACCAGTGATGGCTCTCAGATTGTATCAGCCAGTCCGGATAAAACTGTAAGAGCATGGGATGTTGAAACTGGGAAACAAATCAAGAAGATGGCTGAACATTCGTCGTTTGTGAACTCTTGCTGTCCTACACGTAGAGGACCACCGCTTATCATCAGTGGATCTGATGATGGAACTGCCAAGCTTTGGGACATGCGTCAAAGAGGAGCCATACAAACATTTCCTGATAAATACCAAATCACAGCCGTCAGTTTCTCTGATGCAGCTGATAAGATTTTCACTGGTGGTGTAGACAATGATGTTAAAGTTTGGGACTTGAGAAAAGGCGAAGCCACAATGACACTTGAGGGCCATGAAGACACAATCACAGGTATGAGCTTAAGTCCAGACGGTTCCTACCTTCTCACCAATGGAATGGACAACAAGCTCTGCGTGTGGGACATGCGTCCTTACGCTCCACAAAACCGATGTGTAAAGATCTTTGATGGGCATCAACACAACTTTGAGAAGAACCTACTGAAATGTTCATGGTCACCTGATGGTACCAAAGTCACTGCTGGTAGCGCAGACCGTATGGTTCATGTATGGGACACAACCAGTCGGCGTATTTTGTATAAGCTCCCAGGCCATACCGGCTCTGTCAATGAGTGTGTTTTCCACCCAACCGAGCCTATCATTGGATCTTGCAGTAGTGACAAAAATATCTACTTGGGAGAGATCTGAAATTTTAAAGCTGTGAGACCTTTGCAACTCTAAGTGGAATTGAAATATTTAGATTCAACAATGTGCTTAAGACATTTTGTTTATTGAGAGGGAAAAAAACGAAACATTGCTCTTTGCTACAAGTAATCAAGAAGAAGATTTGTTATCTCCTGTAATATCTTTATGCATCTTTATGCTCTTTATCTTCTTCTACTCTAACTTTGCTTCCACAGCAACTTCTTCTATGTTCTTCAACCACAGGTTTCTTCACCAAGCTGTCTCTTTTCTCTGCAAGCTCCAATCTTTTCTCTATAAACTCAGAATTCTCCTTCCAAATCTCTCCATTAGTGTAAACCTCTTTCTTCCAAATCGGAACCGATGCCTTCAACTCGTCAATCAAGAACTTGCAAGCATCTAAACCATCCGCACGGTGTACAGATGAGACCGCGATGAACACACTGGTTTCTCCAACAGGAACTGGTCCCAGACGGTGAGCAACCGCAATCTTGTGGATATCCCAAGTTGATCTAGCAGTTGTACAGATCGAGTTGAGGCATCGTGTGGCCATGGGCACATATGCTTCGTACCTTAGCTCCAACACTGTCTTGCCCTCGAACATGTCTCTTGTAGTGCCTGAGAATGTCGCTATAGCACCAGCTTGAGGGGCACTGACATAATCAATGTACTTAACAACATCGACTTTGTGACCTTCCTCCAAGATCTCTATAAGGTTCTTCTCCTCTGCAGACATCTTTGATCCAATACAACAGAAACCTCCTGAATAGTAAACCTCAAAATAATCGATGTTCCAGGAAGAGTAAACCAAGCTTAACAGATGATCCAGCGGCAAATTCTAACCTGCAATTAGAGCATATAAACAACTATGACTATCTCATTACCTATCATCGAAAACTAATCAAACAGACAATTTGCTTAGTCAAAGGCAAACAGAGCAAATGATAATGGCAATCAGTTTTAACTGGCAGAGAAATACAAACTCGATGTCTCAAATCAAGGAAGAAGAAATCGCCAAATTGGTCAATTTGTATCGAATCAGACAAAACAACAAAGGCACAAAACTCTTCCTAATACTGACCAAAATCCAGAGCTCTGCCAAAATCCCAAATTCCAATCTGGGTTCGAGTTTTTCTAAATTGAGGATCGAATGGATAGAATCATAGAAACACAGGTATAACGACAAAGAAGAATCGTCTCTTTCAGTACCTTTCTACACTAAAAATTGATACTTTTCTCTGTTTCGAAAAGTTTGTAATAACTTTAACAGCTCAGCTACCCAGAAATTAAAAGAAGGCAAGGAACAAAAAAAAAGATCCAGAAAGATTTTATTTGACCTTTGAGAGTTTGGTAGGACTGCATGATGAAGAAGAACATGTGCTCTATATTGAACTCCTTATCAGACTAGTAGGTTGGTGAGATTGTAAAAAAAACAAACCTTTTCTGATTTTTATCTCAAATTTTTTTAAAGTCTCTTCTTTTCTCCAGATGCTCTGTTTTACCATTCAAAGAAAAAGATAAAATCCTGTAAAAAGATGCCAAATTTATTGACTTTTTAATTATACATTTCAAAAGCGACGTCGTTTGGGAGCTACAGTGCGATCTAATCAGTGTCTTGTCTTCAAGTTTAAACCGCATCTCTAGTCTCTCTCTACTTCTCTGTGTACAATATTGGGAAAGTGAGGAAGATACACTGAAGCAAAAGAGCAAGTCATGGCGGCGACATCTTCCTCGGCTCTTCTCCTTAATCCGTTGACTTCTCGCCACCGACCTTTCAAATACTCGCCAGAGCTCTCTTCTGTCTCCTTATCCTCTAGAAAGGCGGCTACTTTCGATGTTTCCTCTGCTGCTCTGACGCTCAAGAGACAGAGCCGAAGGTGTTGCGATGTTGTATGCAAGGCTGTGTCTGTCAAGCCCGAAGCTGGTGTTGAAGGGCTCAATATCGCCGAGAATGCTGCTCAGGTTAGATTGGGGTTTTTCTTCTGAGTTGTGTTTCGATTACATCTGGATAGAGAGAGGGAAGCTAAATTGAACTGAGCATTAGGCTTGTGAATTTGACTTCTTTTATCTCCTTTTGACTTTTGATTTCATTGTCTAATCTTATTTTCTTAAATTGATTCAGCTTATTGGGAAAACTCCAATGGTGTACTTGAACAATATAGTCAAGGGTTGTGTTGCAAGTGTTGCTGCTAAGCTTGAGATCATGGAACCATGTTGCAGTGTCAAAGATAGGTATTGTGTTACCGATTTGATTTTGGGTTGCTATCTTCACATATCTATGCTGAGCTTCTGTTGCTATGGTGATTTCAGGATTGGGTATAGTATGATTACTGATGCTGAAGAAAAGGGACTTATAACACCTGGAAAGGTATTTGGTAATGGATTTGACCTTTCTTGTTGTTAAGAAGTAAGAATGAGTTGAGAATACTCACCTACGATAGATGTTGTAGTGTATCAAGTTTATTATTCTTGGTGGTTTGCTCTACATCGAGTGTCAAGCCCTCTGACTTTTTTTTCTTGCTACACATTTTTAGAGTGTTCTTGTGGAATCTACAAGTGGAAACACAGGCATTGGCCTTGCATTCATTGCTGCTTCAAAAGGCTATAAACTTATCTTGACGATGCCCGCATCCATGAGTTTAGAAAGGCGGGTTCTTTTGAGGGCATTTGGAGCTGAGCTTGTATTAACTGAACCTGCAAAAGGTATGACTGGAGCAATTCAGAAGGCTGAAGAAATCTTGAAGAACACTCCCAACTCCTACATGCTCCAACAATTTGATAACCCTGCCAATCCCAAGGTTTGTAATTACTTCTTTTCTCATGATATTCCACGTGTGACATGAATCATGAGCTAGTGTTACCTCTAGTTTTGAACCATAAGAGGAGAATGTGAAAGGGTTAGTTAAGGAAAATATAGAAACTCTTCTGCATTTATTTTTACTGGGTATCAAGATTACTTTTATTTTCTACGGCATATAGTATTGAATCACCAGGATAACCTATTTAACTCTCTGGTTCCACTTATTTAAGCTGCAAGTATCTGCTAGTGTATTAATATAAAGAACATGCAGATTCATTACGAGACGACTGGTCCTGAGATCTGGGAAGATACGAGAGGCAAGGTGGATATATTGGTTGCAGGAATTGGAACTGGTGGAACTATCACTGGTGTTGGTCGATTCATTAAAGAAAGAAAACCCGAACTGAAGGTACATAACAATTAGCAAGGGGGCTTGTAGCATCTCAGCTGGAATACATCTATAGATGTTATAACCTATGTCATTTGAGATAGGTTGTTCAATCAAGTAGTAAAAGTTCTATTTAATTAGTTAATGTTTATGTGTACCAGGTTATTGGTGTAGAACCCACGGAAAGTGCTATACTCTCTGGTGGAAAACCCGGTGAGGGAGTGATTTTGTTTCCTAGTTTCTCTGACATGTTATTCTATAACCCTGCGTTTATTTGACTTGTATCTTGTATTTGAAATGCAGGACCTCACAAGATTCAAGGAATTGGAGCTGGATTTGTACCTAAGAATTTGGATCTGGCTATTGTAGATGAATACATAGCGGTATGATCTGTTGGTTTGGTTCTCTAGATTATATAGTCATCTTGTTCAGTGTTCACTATCAGCAAGACACTATTTTCCTTTTTAACTTTATCGGTTGACATACAAATATAAATGGCCTGGGCATGAAAGAGTATGATCCAGACTTCTCCTGTTTCCTTGCTTCTGATCAGATTTCCAGTGAGGAAGCTATTGAAACCGCGAAACAACTAGCTCTCCAGGAAGGCTTGTTGGTCAGTCTATTTTTGTAATTCTGTTTGACTTATTTCTCAGTGGGACCAGTCTGTATAGAAGATATAAAATGAATGTGAATGCATATGAGAAATCTGTGATGATTAGTGAACGATTATAACCTTTTCAGGTTGGTATATCTTCTGGAGCAGCTGCTGCTGCTGCAATCCAGGTCGCAAAGAGACCTGAAAATGCTGGGAAACTCGTAGCTGTAAGTCCTCAATGTTTCCATCTATGTATTTCATCATATTTGCTTAGTGGAGGTATGTGATAGGAATTGGTTAATTGGTCTTTTAATCAGAAAGATTTCATTATCATATCTCCCTCACCAAACCGTAGTCCTGTATCTGTGACCAATCACCGGATAATAATAGAAAAAAGAATTCTTAAGTTAATTAATCATGAACCTTAGCCTTTATACGTCTGATGAACACTTGAGTTGCCATCATCTCTTTGCCACGCCAAACCCTAGTCATTACAAAGAACAGGAGAACTCTTGGAGCTTATTATTCCATTATTATAGCCCAAAGCAGGAAATCGATGAAACCATTTTAGCTAGTATGGAGTAAAAAATGTAACAGATTCATCATATGTATGTTAAATATTTGATCTGTGAGTTGATGAATCTTGATTTTTAGGTTGTGTTCCCGAGCTTTGGGGAACGTTACCTCTCGACCCAGCTTTTCCAGTCGATTAGAGAAGAGTGCGAGAAAATGCAGCCTGAGCTTTGAATTTCTTCTGTAATTTCTTGACCAACAAGGAACCTCTTCTTTGATTTATTGCTCCTTGTTTCTCCTAATAGACGTCTCTGCAGAGATATCTACGTCTAGTGTATATTTGCAATGTGCAACGCAATTTGGTGTTTGTTTATTAATAAAGGCATAAGAGGTTCGAGAATATAAAAGGTCTATTGAAAGTAATTTAAGAAGGAAATAAAACTGCATGTAATAGAAATCAGTTTATAATAAAAAAATGTTTAGAATTCTCGTAATTTTGTGAAAAGTAGCTAAACTATTGTTACGTAAATTCTGTAGCAAAAAAAAAAAAAAAAAAGAGATGATTTGGTTTCATAAAATTTGACACGTAAGTGGGATAAAATTATTGGAGTTCATATAAATATTGACATATGAAGTGACAAAATTAAAGACCCGAGTTGCTTTTGCATTCCCAAAGATATGCATCAATCATCATTCGTGGTGAGTCTAGTGTTTCTTGGATTGATACTGAGACGGCAGTTTCAGTTCTTTGCATGATTAAAAGCAGAATAAATTATACGTATGTAACGTATCACAAGATGAAGTAGTTTTGTTCAATATACCAATGGCTAGAATCACAGCCAATATTTTTGCCTCCATATAAGGGAAGAACAATGGGCTAGAATCACAGCCAAGCTTCCAGATAAGGCCTGATCCTCACCACTGTACTGGCTTGAGACTTCCAATGGAAAACATTTGTTTATTTTCCGTGGTGCCTACTTAAACTACTTAGAAAGATGTATAACAGGTTTTGGTCAAATGAAGAGTCTTCTTAAGCACATTTTTCAAGCGTTTTATCATTTAATGTACCTGGAAACTTGTCTAGCTTTCTCCCAATGACCTCCATAAATGAAAGTTATGACAGACTCTGCGGGTCTTGGACAAGACAGAGTATCTTATATAATATATATTCGTCCTTAGTTTATCACTATCTCTCTAACCCCTTAAATATTGTACTCTGTGCCTGCATTCTTATATTGCGATGATGATAAGAGCAGGATCAGTGGGTAAAAGATCGACATGTGAGTATACTTATTGGGACGGCGAGGGGGGTGCTGGAGAAGAGGTGATGGGTGATGATTATTGGTGTGGCGAGGGATGCACCATGATCTCTCACATATACGTTGCTTTCGACGAAGTCATAATGTCTATTCAGTTTGGCTATTTGGAGAATGGAGCTCTTGTCCTGTCTAAACAGTATGGTGCCTTCGAGGAGGGATCCAACTTTCGTGTTGTAAGTTTTGTGTCAGTAATTATTTTTATTATTATTATTTTGTTGCGTTTGAGTAAGATTCGGTCAAGTTAAGTCTCTGATGAAGTTTAATCGCAGTTGAGACTGAATCAAGACGAATATGTAACCGGATTGAGTGGAGTACTAGAAAAGGGTGACAGAGGAATCAGAAATTTGACATTTCGCACTAACCGTGGGGAGTATTTGATTGGACGTTCAAGCGACAATTATCCAAGTGATTCCAAAATAGAAATTGATCCGGCAATATGTGATCGACGGGAGTTTGGTGGTTTCTTTGGGTCTTACAATAGATACTATCTGACATCAATTGGTATGTATTTGAGTCCCATTACAGGGCTTGACATGGTTCACCAAGCAACGTCTTGTAGCAATGTTCAACAGTAGCCTAGTTCTAGTCGCTGTTGAGTTTTATCTTAAATAAAGTAGCTCTAATGAAGCAATGTCTTAGTTTCATCTTTCTATATCTCAACTCTAAAGTAATAAAATGGTCCCATTTCTTCCTTTATTAGTTGTTTTCGACAGTTCTGTGCTCCATGTCTTTTGATTTAAAACGAAATATATTAATGACAATATCTTTTGTGAAATTGATTGTTGCCTTGTTGGGGATGATGATCATTACATTCATGAGAACTTTAACTTGAGAGGACTCAGCAGTCTAGTTCCGTATTCTGAGTACGCTCTATACTTGATGTTGGATGTAGAATCTTTTCATGGTAAGTTAATTCATTTCTGTCACTCAAAGTTAAGTTTTACGGTCTAGCTAGGCATAGAGTCTGTAATAGGATAGCAGTGAAACCAATATGATTCTTTTTACGATTATGTCGTGTCTTGAATGTTTGATATGGAATGTGTCTGTAACAGAAGAGATGTTTACGAAGGAACTGAATGAATTGATCGAGTCAGCTGCTGAGATTCTTTGCGAACTGATCCACGCTTGTTACATATGGACAAGCAAATGAATGGTAAAAATATCCTACAACTCACTTGCATTTTTCTAACATCATTAAAAACTCGTACCAATTGATTATATCCTTGATAATTTGCTCTGGCCTCTGGTGAGGCTTAATTTAAACTAATACGTGGTATCTTTTTGCCAATCTATACCATTTTTAGAGTATCTAAAAACCAATAGACAACAATTATGATGCTCATATAATAAAATAATAAAACATGTACATGGCAAAACCAAAAAATTCAGACTTTGATCATAATAAATCTTTGAAAAATCGGCATCTTAACTTGTTTGCAAAGAAACAAGCTAAAGACGGAAGGAAAAAAAGGCTTTAAATATTACTAGTATCCTTTGATGAATATAGCTTTAAATAGGTAAACTATAGGTAAGAAGTAAATCACAAATTAATCACAAATTATTTAGTTTTACATTTTTGGTCTTTTGAATTTAGTAAATTTACTAGAATTCAAGTTGATTTACATTTTGATTAAGTAAGTTTTCTAAGAGAAATTATGTAAAGCTTTTCTGTGGATCCTCCTCACAATAACAAATTATTTATCAAGTAAAGAGTACTCCGAAATTAATTCTTTCAACTGCTATTCTAAATGAAAACCCGTAACAGGGAGGTGTTCAAAGTGGGACCAATTGGGTCAAAACAATATTTGGATAAGAGTTGGGACGAGAAGGGACGCAACATGATCTCTATTATATATGTTGCTTTCGACAAAGATGCCATAAAATGTATCCAGTTTAGCTATTTTCAGAACGGAGGTCATGTCGTGTCTGAAAAGTACGGTTCATACAAAGGTCAATCCTACGAAATAGTAAGTTTTGTTCGAATCTTCATGTTTTTCTTCTGCTGATAATATTAAAACCTGGTATGTTTTTCCTGAAAGCATAGTGAAATCTTAAAATTTTGTTTCTGTAACATTGCTGTTTACAATGTATAGTTCGACTGAATGACAATGAGTATGTGACTGGGTTGAGTGGAATAGATTGTGATGGGATCACGTCTTTGAATATTCACACTAACCAGAGGAGACACGGGCCATTTTGTGATAAATTTTCATCAATTTCATCAATCAATATGGATGAATGGAAGAGGGAAATTGACGTGAAGATACGTGATCGTCGTGAGTTTGGTGGTTTCTTTGGGTCTTTTAACGACTTTCGCGGTCTGGCATCCATTGGAATTTATGTAAAACCCACGTACGATCATAAGGTCACTCTCAATGACGCAGTCAGAACCAAGTACGAAGTCACCGATGACGACGACGACCAGCTCACTCTCTACCAATCATCTGATCTAGCCACAATCAACCATAATCGGACGCTTGAATACCAAATCCCTCATGAGGTCTCCGATGGTTATCATGTCAAGCCCATCGTTCATAAGCCCAAGTTCGAATACAAGATCAGTCTCTACCAATCATCGGATCGTCTAGCCAGAAGCACTAATGATCGGACAATTGAGTATCAAAGCTTAAAGTTCCTCGATGCCTTTCATGTCAAGCCCATTGGTCGTAGGCCTAAACTCATGGAAACCGATGGGAGGAAACAGAGCGCAATGTAATCTCTCATATCTTCTTCGTATATTTCAATGAAAGATCAGTAGTTTCCATTAGTTTCGGATTCATCGAGAAGAGAGCTATGGTCTTACCTAGACCCTATGGCTTATCTGACGACACTAGCTGTCAAAGAAGAGCAAGATTATACAGGTCTATATTTATACAAGAGTGAACAAAACTATATGGAAACCTTTGTATATTTTCCCTGGTGGCCTATAGGACTACTTAGAAAACAGTAAAACATGTTTTGGTCAAACGAAGTCTTCTTATGCACAAGTTTCAAGGGTTTTCTTCAATGTACCTTGACCTTGTCTAGGCTTGCTTGCTCCCAAAAAACTCCATAAATAAAAGTCATTGCAACTCTTCAGGTGTTGAACTAGACAGAGTATCCTATATAATAGTTTCCTATCTCTCTTGTCCATTTATAACTATACTCTTTCAACTGTTTCTTACATTTAAGATGATAAAAGCAGGACCAATGGGGAGAAAGGATGTTGGCAATGGCGACGTTGAATGGGACGAGAAGGGACGCGCTATGATCTCTCATATATACGTTTCTTTTGATTATGTCATAAGTTCTATTCAGTTTGGCTACATGGAGAATGGAGCTCTAGTCGTGTCTGCAAAGTATGGTTCCTCTGAGGAACACAATTTTCGAGTTGTAAGTTTTGTGTCGGATAAAATCTTTATTTTGTCTTTGAGTTTCTTTGAAGCTCCTGCGAAGTGATGGAATTATGTGCAGGTGAGACTGAATCACGATGAATATGTGACTGGATTGAGTGGAGTACTAGGAGCGGGTGGAGGATTCAGAAATCTGACATTTCACACTAACCTTGGGAAACACGGACCAATTGGAAGTTCTGATACTCATACGGGTAAATGTCTTTCGAAGAGAGAAATTGATCTAGCTATACGTGATAGATGTGAGTTTGGTGGTTTCTTTGGGTCCCACAGTAAGTTCTGTCTGTCATCGATTGGTATCTACGTGAATCCCATTGCAAGGTCCGACACGGTGGTCAAACGTGAAAGCATTTGACCAAGAAACGCCTCGTATCAATCTTCAACAGTTGTCTGTTTCAGTTTGTTGTTGAGTTTTCTCTGAAATAAAGTAGCTTTAACTGTGTGATATCTCATCCCATTTCATCTTTCTATTTCTCAAGTAATAAAGAATCTCTCATTGTTCTTTTTATGATCTGTTATTATCATTTAGACATTTAGGATTGAATATGTTTGTGATTTAAAACGAAATATGTAATGACAAGTCAAAGACAAGAGTTGCTTTTTTATTTTCCAAAGATCTGCAATTCTGCATCATTTGTGGCTAGGAATCATGCTGAGCCGATAGTGTCAGTTAATCATAATTTGTGAGATTAGAGGCTGAATAGATTATACGCATGTTCACAACATATCTGTTCATACCATCACAATGGCTATAATCACATAGCCAAGATTATTGGCTCGAAAGAAATTGTATCACAAACATTTTTATTCTTTTGATTAATTTAAATTGTACCAGTTATCGAATTTTTTTTGTATAATGTTTCACTCATTATCACATTTCTCTAGGTTTCTTAAATGTACTTGAACCTTTTCTTTGCTTGCTCCCCATGAACACTAATAATAACTAAGAGTCCACAAAGACTCTTCAGTTCTTGGAAAATCGCCAATATGCAAGTATGCATGCGTCTCTCTTGTTTTTATAAGCATTAGCTGTCTGCATCATGGAAATGAAGCTTGGGCCGGTAGGAGATAGCAATGGAAACAACTGGGAAGAGTTGTGCAATGACAGAATCTCTCACATATTCGTCTCTTTTGAGTTTTGACGACAGAGATTTAGCATCAATCCAGTTAGGATACGTCAAGAGTGAGCTCTGGTCTTGTCTAAGAAGCAAGGCTCATCCAGCAGCACTAGTACACGGATTGTAAACTCTCTCACTAATCTCATAAAAACTTGTTAATAACTGTCGAAGTACTTTACAAAAAAAGTATATCTGTCTGAGTTTGTTACTGGGATTAGCGGAGAGTGTTTTAACGGTGATATTTTATCTCTAACGTTTCACACAAACCATAGGACCCATGAAGCATTTCGCTCGGCTACAAAATAGTTTAGGTTTCAGGACAATTTGTAATAAGAAGAGAGAGTTTCATTCGGGGATGCATGATCGACGCGAATTTGCTGGTTTCTTTGGATCTTGTAGCTCTTCTCGTCTCAACTCGATTGGTCTCTATCTGAAGCCTATCCTTCCTGCTGTACCATCAGGATTCGTGCAGTATGTATGTACCACAGGATTCGTGCATTACAAGTCCTCTAATTTTTCGTAATCTCATTTGTCTTTACTTTCCTTTCAATGTCTTAAAAGTTAAAAGCTACTTAGACTTGCAGAGGAAATTGTGACAATTTTCTAGTCCAAAGAATGAGTAGTTTTAAGCACACTTCTCTAGGCTTTTTAAATCCAATTAGAACTTCTCTTTGCTTACTTCCCATACATACAAACCATAAATAAGACTCCATGAAAACTCCTCGGTCCTTGTACAATCTCCACAAGCCCGCCTATAAATTTGTCCTTTGTTATTAGTAAACTCTATTCCCATACAGACCTGAGTATCAGATCCATGGAGAGGGTGAGTATGGGGCCGTTTGGTCAGAATTCGTTTTACCGACACGAGTGGGAGGAGACGGGCCGCAATGTGATATCGCATATAAACGTCTCGTTTGACCAAAAAGGAGTAACATCCATTCAGTTCGGATTTGTCGAGAATGGAGCTATTGTCACGTCACATACGTACGGCTCATCATCTGCTTGTTGTAGCAGGCGAATTGTAAGTCTCATAATTTCGTTCAACTTTCACTGTATAATTGTGATTTTTCATGTGATTACGTAATCTGCAGTTGAGGCTGAATCATGAGTCTGAGTTTGTGACTGGGATAAGCGGAGAGCTATACTCTGGCTATATTACCTCTCTGACGTTTCATACAAATCAGGGGACACACGAAGCGGTTCATTTGACATCCCATTGGGGAAAAGTGGTTGCTAATAAGAGGGAGTTTCATTCGGGGATACTTGAACCACGTGAATTTTTTTAGGTTTTTTTGGAGCTCATGACGGTGTTCGTTTGACCTCAATGGGTTTTTATGTGAGGCTTGTCCTCCCTGATGTTAAGGCGCTTAAAAAGGAAAAGGTATGAAGTTTCTGGTCTTTTAGTTGGTCCAGAACCTTTCTGGAACAATATATGGTTTTACTACTCCTGAGGATTAGTCTAATCTTCCCTAGATGATCAGTCTCAAGTCTCAACCAATAATCTCATTTCTCTGTTTGATAGGATGTATTCGAGTTTGTTGAGATAAATAAAATATAATTTCTAAGAATCAGAAAGAGTCGCTATTATAATGTTGCAGAGCTTAGTCTGTGATTGACAAAGCTTTCTTCATTCTTGCGACGAGATCAGGCAGAGTCTTCACAGCGTCATCAACAGTTTGGCTCACGCACTGCTCCAAATCATTTACAGCTTCATTTCTCGTCTTCTGAAGCTTAGCAGCCTCAAACTTGTCTTGACAAACCACAAGAGATCTATTCAACCTCTCCTACATTCATCAGTAAAAATCAAAACACAAACTTGAATTGGTAAGTGATGTCTAGTACTTAAAACTAAGCTTTTGTTCTGAGATATAGAGAATCCAGGTGACAACAACCTACACTACCTTCATAAACACATTTGAAAAAAAAAAAAGTTTAAGACCAATCACTAATCACTCCAACACTCATGTACAATTGGAAATTTGCAATGCATCAATCTCTAATTGAACAAGAAAAAGAGTTTGAGAAATAGACTTACTTGGAACACAGACATCTCATTATCAAAGTGGTTCTGCGCATTAGTGATCGGAACACTGCAGCTCTCTGCACAACGGCTAATCTCAGCGTGTGTTCTTGTCCTATCAAAGCACTCATATGCACATTTGAAGTATTCCTTCTACAACAACCCACAAGCACAAAACATACTCTTAGATAATAGATTACGAAACTGAGTCTAGGAGGGGTCTGTGTGAATGAGAGAAAGAGACGAACTTGAAGGGTGAAATTGATGTGGTCTTGTACTGGAGAAAGAAGAGACTGCGACACAGAACTGACTTCGTTAACTTTCTTTCTGATTCTCTCTCTCGCCATCTTCTCCTCCGCCGTCTGATCCATCTTCTCCGGCGAGTTGTATTTATTACTTCAACTTTGGTTTCTCTTCTGTTCTGTTCCAAAGACAAATGATTCACGCAAAAATTTGGAATCTTTTTACTAGCCAGAAAGGGAAAGAAGATTGAACAGTAGAAGATATCAAACTCCTTCCCCAAGTTCATAGGTAGCTTCAACCGCCTCCCAATGCGAAATCTCTATCTTATTGGGCCTAGCCTCTTTTAATTTTGGGCCCATTAACGAACATTATTATCTCCTTTACATTCGTTTCTTCTTTCAACTCCTCTCACCGTTTTAATTTTTTCTTTCTGATAATTTATCCACCAAGGAACTTGAATTTTAATCTGAACAACTAAAAATTAAGAGTTTTGCTTTAAGTTGTTCCAGTGTATATATGCCCATAAAGATGCATCAAGTTTACTTTTGTTGGGAGTGATGAAGTGAAATAGTTTTAGGAGTGACAAAAGAAGTTTCAATTGAATGTAAAACTTTATGTTATTAAAATTATTCATCATAAGCTAGTTGGTATCTCTCACAAAGATCATAACTTTCTTGCAATGATTGAAGAAGCTAGGCTTTGAAATGTTGCAAAGACCTCCAACGTTACAGAGACATATTTCACACTAAAAAAATTCGGAGTTGAAATGTGTTAATAGTTTTTGCTGTCATTAAAAACTTAAAATGATCACATCCCCAAAAGGCCCAAAACTAGTAATTCCTAAATTGTAATGAAGCAGGACACTGGCTCATAAGCATTACCTCGAAGCAAGTTTCTTATCAGTGGATGAATAAGTTTTCTGTGAAATGAAACTTAACCGTGTAATTGAACTTAAGAGTTCTCAAAGGACAAAAGACTTGATCTTTAAAGATTGACCAAATAGTTTACTGTAAATTGACATGGAAGATATTCATCATGATTATCCATCAAAATTGCTAAAAAGCCACATATGAGTTGTTATCTAGAAACAGGGGAAAAAACAGAGAGACAAAACAAAAACTAACCTGAACTGAAACAAAACTCCACAGATAAGACTGAGTACAGACCAGATTTTAACTGTTTTAACTGCTACAAGTGTACTAACGGACCAAAGACCAAACATATAGTGACTGGGAAAAACAAAGCTACTAAATCACTGCTTCTCAACTTTTGTAACTAGACCCACGAACATTATCAGAAACCATAGTAATCTACACCAATTTCAAGAGCAGACAGATGAAATGAGGAACCGGGAGGAAAGGGTTTTTGTCTTTGTCCATTTAGAGCTGCACTTCTCTGTCATGTATCCAGCTGAAAGGAATCTTGGGTCCTTTCTTGGCTCTTGCTTGAGCTCTCTCATCCAATCTCCTGATTCTTGGAGACAACCCGCATAAATAGTCCTGTGCTTTGTTTCCTTCACCTGAAAGCCCGGTTAAGTCCCCAATTTTCCACCTACCAACCAAAAACTCAAGAATGTCTGCGTAGTCTTTGGCAGTGTAAACACCGAGCCTCTGAGCCACGGAAGAGAAGTTGTCAAAGAGGTTGTCGTTGCGCCCATCATACATCAAGTGAGCAGGCATTGAGATCTTCTTTCTCATCATGTCTGCAAAAGCCATGACAGTACCATCAGGATCAATCTCAAAGAGCTTTTCAACTATCTTGGTGTAAGCAGTTTCATGACGCTTCTCGTCTGCAGCTATTGTGCCACATATTTGGGCTAATTTGAGGTCCCCATGCTCTTTGGCTTGGCGGGCTGTGTTTCCGTGAGAGATGAAGGTCGCTCTTTCTTGGAATGAAGTATAGATGAAGCCAAGGAAGGGGTTATTCTCTGTCCGTGGGTCCTATAAAAGAGAAGTTGAAGCGATTAGGAAGTTATATTAACTGTGAAACTATGATAATTGCCTGAAACTATCTCACCATTCCGGATCCAATCAAGTACTGAATGGTCTTTTCGATCTGCCTCATGTCAACACGGCCAGACAGGTAAAGGTATTTATTCAGAAGATCGCCGTGTCGGTTTTCTTCTGCAGTCCAAGCTCTTGTCCAAATAGCCCATGAAGTAGGACTAGCACCTGTTTCATCCCTAACTCCATCCAAAGTGTTCAACATAGTTTGATAGGTCGGAAGTGCTTCTTCTGTGATCATGTCCCCCACCAAAACAACAAAGTAATCATCAGGGAGCTCTCTCGCCCTCTCTCTTAACTCTCTTACCTGATCTTCAAACCCATCCGATGCAGGGTCAGGCAAGAAATCTTGGGGTTGCCAGGACTTCTCCACATCCTTGAGATGAATCAGAAGGTTCTCCTCGGCCCAGTTTTCCATAGATTTGAAGATCTCGATCTTTTGAGGTGGCATGGAGTGCAAGACTTGAACATGCACTTCCCTAGGTGGCGTAAATGGCTTCTTCAAACTCTCAACCTCCCTGCATCAACCCAAAATTAAGTATCATCAGTATTCAGTTGAACACTTTGTCAATATACTCCATTGAAATTACCAGTTAAAGTCTCATTTTTGATACACAAAAGAAACAAGAACACAGTGGATGGCATTTAGATAGTAAGCATTCATATCTACATTTCCAAATAGATTAATCTATGCATTGAAGCGAAACAATTCGAACAATTCGTGACTAACAAACACTTAAAAATGTTTAATCGTAAGACAAGATGTTATATATGCATTCATGAATTTATCTTGCAGTTCAATGTGAAGCAAAACGAAAGATTGCAGGGAGTGAAAGAAACAAATGTAGCCACTACTGATCAGACAAAGACAAGATAAAGAGCCAAATGTCTTCAAAACAGAGAAAGAGAATAAATTACAGAAAAGTGTGAAAATTTTGGACGCAAACTAAAGAGAGAGGCCACGAAGTACGCATGCATAGAGAAAGGCCACGAAGCGTGATATCCAACGTAATGTCTTTGAAGAAAGAAAAACAGACGTAAACTGCTACGTTCAAGAATCTCTTGTGTCAATGCAAAAGAGAAAACTCATCAAATGAGTAAGCAACAAGTGGATAAGCATTTCACCATTAAAAATTATTAAAAGACAAAAATAAACCAGAGAAAAGAAAAACAAAACTTTCCCCAGTGAAAAAAACCTGGATATGACTAAGAAGCTATTCCTCAATGTTTCTTAACCATTCTAAAGATCATTATACCATAAAGAAGATAACTAGTGTTAATCTTAACTAACCACCAATCAAAGAGCAATCTAAATAATCTGATGCAGGATAATATGGTAAAGGCAATAGATTTTGATACATGGAGCAATCTCAGAGAAACGTGAAACATCAACAACATCAGTTTCAATGTAAACGAGCATTAATGAATCGCCTGAGAACAGAGAATATCAGAGGGATGGCCACATCTTCTAAACCCAGATTAAAAGAAAGCACCTTTATTGAAATATCACTCGAGATTAAGCAAATGTAAGTAAAGAACACTGAACTAAATGGAGAAAACCTAGATCCGATATCTAAAAAAAAAAGCAAAACCCAGAACAAAGATGAACCAAATCTCTTCTACTTGGCAGAGAGAATCGAAAGTAGATAAAAGAGACGCGGATGGAGAAAGAGACTGACTTGGCCCCGGAGCTGAGAGCCGGAGAAGATGAAGCCAGGCAGAGGAACTTGGGAGATCTGAAAGTAGAAATTGGCGGACGAGTCGAGGAAGGGAATTTGTAGGGCTGAGATGCCACCAACGGGTTAAGCTTTAGAGCCATTTCTGGATATGAATGAATCGGTCTTTCTACAGAGCTAATGCTCTCTCTCAATCTCAATCTCTATCACTCAGTCTGGGTTTGGCTCTGGCTTTTTTCTCAGGTTCAGTTTCGTCCACAGAAAGAGAATGCTTATGAACAGCGTAGAGCACAGGAGGCAGTAAGAGAGAGAGAGAGACAAACGAAAATAAAATAATTATTAATATGGAAATTGACGTCATATTTTGTGAACGTTAAAACTTAGAAATATGATTTTTTTTTTTTTTTTTTTAAAAAAAAATTGGGTATCTGTTCTAAAATATCCTTGAGATGCTTCAATTTCACATTTATTTTGTCTTAGATATTATTGGTAGAGTATCGATGTCGGTAATAGAATTGTATCAAATAATTATAAGTCAACAATGAATAATGATACAGCAACACATCGACCACCTATTATTTGTAGTGTAATACAAAAAAAAAAACGTTACACAAAGGTGGAGTTAGAGGTTATTAAAGAAACATAAAAATTATGTTGATTTATAATTTTTATTGAGTTGAATAGTTAAGTTAAAAAATCTATGAATTTTGAGTACTTGAGATGTATTCAATCTTGTATTTTGAGTGATTTGTGTTAAAATAACAAATCCTATATTATTCAATTATGAATTTTAAAAAGTCTAATAAAATCCAATATTATTGAACTAGTTATTTGAAAATCTACTTTAAAATCCCCTGTTATTGAAAACATTTTAAGGATTGAATTTTAAATGACTTTAAGAGATTTGAGTGGATTTTAGTGGATTTTTTTAGTTAAAAATACAAAAATTTTAAATCTCATGGTTTTAGGTGGAATTTCGGAACAATAAATCATAACAACTTCCTTAAAATCACCAAAAATTATATAAAACTCAATTAAACTCAAATCACTCAAAATACAAGATTGCATACATCCTCCTTATAGATGTCAAAGATGATTATGATTCTTCTTTAGTCATGAGACTCATGAGTGTGAGTTTTATGAACCCTTAGGTACTATGGATTAATTATGAATCAATTAGGAGAAATTTTCTTTTTTAATAGTTTTTATTGGTTTAGCTATTTTGCTTTAAATTTTTTAAATTTACCATTTTTCTTGATTTATAAACATAATTTTATATATTATATTTGGATTTATTTAGTTTTATTTTATTTAAGCTTTAGTGTTTGTTATTAAATATGTATTTTGTAAAAAAAAAATTTAAATGTATTAATTTTGAAGTGATTAAAAATAGTAAATCTAAAAAATTATTTAGAAAATAATAAATTCATAATATTAAGTGATAAAATAACATTTTCAACAATAATCTCATTAATTATTAAAGATGACTTGGCATTAGATCTATCAACATGATTAGTAATGAGAAGGGGTAAAAAGGTCAATACAAGTACAAGTGTAATATTATTTTTTATTTGATTTTTGTAATATTCAACGTACTCGGGCGTGAGTATCCACGAAAAAGCCAAATAAGTTGAAGCATGAAAGAGAGAAAGAGGGGACAAGTGGCATTGGGTCTACACGTGGATGTCCCACTTGGCAAATGAAAACTTAAACGTACATTGTTTTAATGGTTTTTTTTGCATTGATCGCACAACGTTTCTCACTGATAATAGCACAACGTTTTCATTGGGACCGTGACAAGAAAATTTAAACTTATTCCTTGTTATTTTCTATTCCATCGCATAAATTTTCTAGAAATTTAATATATATACTGATACTAATCACATCGCTTTAGGTAATTCAATAATCGGGTCTATGTGTAAACATCGTGTTTCCTTCAAATGCAAATTTACAGTGCTGCGCTTGTTTATAGGAATTATCATAAGATACTTTAATAAAAAATAAAACATAAGATACTTTAATAAAAAAATAACTAACGTGAGATTAAGCATTGTGGCCTAATGTTTTCAATGTTACATTGGCGATACATGTTAGGGCCCCATATGGAAAACTTCTAACTAGCCTCGTTAAGCATTAATAAGCTAAGTTTGGTCCATTGTTTTCCAAAGTTTTCCACACATCCGCAACACAATTTGTTTTTTTCTTCCTCAAAGCTCTTCTAAAGCATAATCGCTTATAAAGTAACAAAGATAACAGAAACAATCAGATATTTTTTTAATGAACTTCATATTTCCACTGAAACAAATGGACATGTGACACCGAAACATGATAAAATATAATTTTATTAAACCAATATGACTATCGGTTTAGATGTAATGTATATTCTTGCCAAAACAACTATAATTGTTACAAGGTTTGTTCTATAATGTTTGGGATATTCTATCAGCAAAGCTATAAATCCAAAAAACAAAAATAGTAGTTAAAAATATTCAATTAATCCAATTAGTTAGCACACAAAAAAACCAGTCTTTTTGTAACCGAAAACACAAGTACTACAACATGAGAGTAAAACAAAGAGAAACACATACTTCTCAGGTCATGTATAATAATAAATACACCGCCGATTTAAGTATGAACATAAATTGAAACGATACATTCAATACAATCAACAACATAAAGATATTTATAAAGCAAGCACCGTCACATGTTGAAATTCTCATCAAACCTCGACAATCACTTTTTACCGTCCGACGGAAGTCATCGGTTCCGTGATGGCCAAGTTATCTGTAGATTCCATTGTCATGTCCGTATCAAGCACGTTTCCGTATGTCTCGTACCATTTTCCCAACTTCTCGGTTCTAACAATATCGAGCAAATTATCTGGAAGCTCAGAAACTCCGTCCAAGATCTTAACTACCGTAGCCATATCCGGCCTAACCTCTTCAGCCTGGTGCGAACATAACACTCTTAGCTTCAGAACAAGCTCGAGCTGTCCCTTATTATGATCTTCTCTGATTCTTTCATTAGCCGCCTCCACAATATCACCGTCGTCCAAGAAAATATATGGGCATATACAAATATAGAAATTCGCAGTGTTACAGCCAATATTTAAGGTGAACATAAACCACGTCACAATACATTCATCAATCAAAAACAGATAATATTTACAACACGTCATATATCATTTCACGACCGACCTCCACATCACGTCTCAGCGTCCCTGGGAGGTAAAAGGTTCCGTTAATGTCAAGGTACCAATGGACCCTTGTGATGTCAAAACACAAAGTACACTCTCAGATGTCTCGGACCACATTCTGACCTTCTCTGCTTTTACTATATCGAGTAGATTATCTGGAAGCTGCAGATCACCGTCCAAAATCTGGACCACCTTAGACATGTCCGGCCTAATTCCTGCAGCCTCGTGCGAACACAGCACTCCCAGTTTCAAAACAAGCTCGCCCTGTTCTCTATTGTGTTCTTGGCGGAGTCTTTCATTGGTTGCCTCGAGAATATCTCCGTTTTCCCAGCATTCTAATGTCCATTCTGCGAGGACGACCTCGTTGGTGGCTGCTCGTGGCTCTATTAGCCTTCTACCGCAAGAAACTTCTAGCATAAACAGCCCGAAGGCGTAGACGTTTGTCCCTGTGGTTGCTCTTCCGCTTCTTATGAGCTCGGGTGCAATGTACCCGAATGTTCCAGCTACTCTAGATGTCTGAGGATCAAAACCCTGATCCTACAGCTTAGCCAATCCGAAATCCCCGAGCCTCTCATTCATTTGGTGGTCAATCAGAACATTTGCCGGCTTGATGTCTCGATGAATTACAACTTGTACCCACTCATGATGCAAATAGCAGAGTGCAGAGGCTACATCTTTGATGATTTTGAAACGTTGATCCCAAGTGAGTTGCTCTTGATTCGCTCTGCGGTAGAGGTACTTGTCAAGACTTCCATTGGGCATAAAGTCATAAACCAAGTAGAGTTCCTCCTTGTACCTACAATAACCCTGAAGCCTGACTAGGTTTGGGTGTCTAAGCCGACCAATTGTCGATATCTCTGCCAAGAATTCCTGCATCCCTTGTCTTGAATCATGAGAGATCCGTTTAACAGCAATATCTGTGTCAGAATCTAGAAGTGTGCCCTTAAAGACCTTACCAAACCCTCCTTTAATTACCCAGAAGTTGTTTGTCCTTGAAACCTCTTGTGGCTTTAAAGAGTTCCTTGTAAGCAAACCTATGAGGCCCACATTGGATCTCCCATTCCTCTAGAACCTCCTTAACCTTTTTATGTCTCCTATAGAATAAGAGACTTATAGCTGATGCAGCAAGCGCAACAAATAGAGCTAATGTCAAGCAGGTCACCAAAACAATCCGCTTAACTTGAGACTTTAGCTTTGGATATCGAGGAAACATTGGTATAGGGAAATCTAGGTCTGAAACAAACAAGGAGAGAAAAATATACCACATCCACATGTAATGTATTGCTCCAACAGCCCCTGTAGAGGCTGCAAAGCCAACATACATTTCCTCCAAAAGAAAAGGTGACAGATCTTGGTTCAGCAAAAGAAGCGGCCGTTCCGGAAGATTAGCCTCCTCTGCTGGTGATAAGGTGACATTAAGCTGTTTATCTTCCTGGCTATACAATATCGTGACTCGGAGTAGATTTCCGCTGATTAAAGAAAGGTTTTTGAACTGACCCTTTTGATCATAATAACCGGCAGGAGCAGATATCGTAGATCTCATACCATTAATGTTGATACCAACATGGTTATCATCGATGTCATCAAATTCGTCATCCTTATGAATATCTAGCTCCACAGCGATGACATGATTCGAGCTTTTTCCATTGTTAGTATCGTTTAAAATTCGGAGGTACTGATCAGCAAAAGCACTCGGAATGCCTCTTGTGGGTGAGATCACGAAGGCCATACCATGAGAGCCTTTGTGCCTATGCTCAGGGATGATAGCAAAGAAGAAGGAGATAGAAAAAGAAATCACGGTACCATTCGTGGAATTCTTGAAAGGCAGTGGCGAGTCGTCGAAGGCTTGACCATATGCGTGCTTCTTGGTGCCTGTCAACGTTGGGAAATCGTTGATTAACCCGGTGGATCCCTCCCAAACCAGCTTGCCATAGGAGTTTTCAGTATTAGACAGAACAATGATCACCAGTTCACCACAACCATCCACACGCCGACTTTACGAGACATGATCGTTGATAGATTTAGAGGCTTACAAGAGAAGAAGATTATGAGTCTCTGTTGTTGTGTATATCGTTTTATAAGCAAGGAAAAAATCAACTAGTGTGACTTCAGATACAAGAAACAGATGAACTAGTCCCAAGACCTCAAAATTAATTAACAAGGTATCCAAATCATTCTTGTATCATGCAATAACCAAAGAGCTTGGTCAGACAAACTAATTCTTAAAAATCTAAAGATCATAATATAAAATCAAAGACATGTTATTAGTGTTATTTAGTCGAGTCTGCTTATACAGTAATGAAATCTGTTCACTAAAGAAGATCCAAAGTCGACACTGAAAATATTATGTCAACAAATCTCTTAAGGCATCGATCTTATATTTTAACAAACGTGACATCATGTTTACTTCGGTTCGGAATTCGACCGAGAGAGCGGTAAAGCCGAGGTGGAGAAACAATAATTTGAAGTTTGGGGCAAAGCACATATTTTAAACTATATGAAGGACTAAAGAGCAAGTTAATTAAAACGAAAATTAAAAGAAAAAGATGGAGAAATACTAAACCCTAATGGTTTCACTGTCGTCAACTGCCCGTTTAATATCTGAACATTCTCGCTGCCGTCGTCAATATCGTCGTGATGCACCGTTGGTAATAAGAACGCCAAGCAACCGCTCTAATTTGACGTTTGGCGTTTTCATCTAGGGACTGATTAGTAAGACTGTTACTGTAGAGATTTTGGTTGTTTGAATTTTTGTTGTATAAATATTTGCGTTAAGAATTTTAACTGTAAAGATTTTGCAGTAGAAATTCTAACAGTTGAAACCAATTAGTAAAAATTGTGAGTTTAGAAATTATAATTTCTAAATAATATTAATGATTAAATTATAATATGTATGATATAATGATTTTTTCATCTCTATCGAAGAAATTGTTGTTATTGATATTGATACAATTGATGACGGTTTCGGATAATCAGTAAATCTCACAAAAAATTATGAAAAATGGATTTTAAAAGAACCAAACAAAAAATGATTATTAATTTATCTAATATTTATTTGTAATAAACTACACACAAATTTAAAAGGAATTTTTCATAGATTGATGTTTTAATTTATTTTCTTGTTTTTAATAGATTGATTCAAAATTTAATTAAAGTGGTAGTTAATAAGAATAATTAATGGTTAAACCTTTTTTAGTTTTTTCTCTACTTTAATACTCACACAACTTCCCACAGTAAATTAATACACTAATATAAATTAAAGTTTGTACACGTTCACCTCTATAACTCCTTTATACAAAAACTCGTGAGAATACGAAGAGTTTAACATCTTGGTAGAAGAAGTAATTGGTTTTATTACAACAATAAAAAATGTTTAGTAGATATGTGCAGAATTAATATTTCAGTCAAGAGTGATGTTATTAAATTATTTTTATTTCACAAAATGATTTAAAAAATAAGTATTAAATGTGTTTTTTAATATATGTGAAATGGCTAAAAAATCAATCTATGAAAAACAGAGGGAGTATATTGTTGTTAGCGTTGAAAAATTTGGAAAAACTAATCGTTGATATCATAGTTGTATCTCTAATCGGTTATGTAATCATGAGATTGATGGCGAATCTCCCGTTATTCCCATTTCTTAATGGGAATAAACGCTTATTCATCGAATCGTCGATGGGATACGAGAAAGAGGTACAATGGAACTAACGACGATTACAACAACGGTATATTTCTTCTTACCGAAATTTTCAACATAGTTGACTTATTATATCCCGTACGGATTGATCGGCGGATTGGAAGTTGCATTGTGTTGCATCTATGGGATTGTGAAGTAAAAAATATATTGAAATTAGGGTTTTTGAAAAGAAAAGTTGAAGAAGATTTTTTTTTCTAGATTTTCTTCTTATCTTTTATTTTGTATTTATTGTAATTAATAAAATAATTACAAATAAAATAATTGTAATAAAAATAAAATAGAAACAAAAATTGATTTTTATTCAAATAAAATTAAAAGTTAATAACACGTCATTTAAAAAATAATAATTAATTGAGACGAGAATAGTAAAATTAGAATAAAAAAATTGTTATAAGATCGCGAGTATAAAACAACAACATTTATCATTTTGAGTATTAAATTAGACGCTTTAATTAATATTGCTATTTTTGTAAATTCAGTATATACATTTTATCAGAGGTGCAAGCACTTTGAGATCGGTGGAGACAAGAAGGGCAAGTGAACATCTCTGTTCTAAGCGCATCTATCACTTTTAACCTGTTTGATTTTTTCTTTAGTACTCGTTGGGATCTCAATCTAGTCTTAAGATACTTTTTGTTTTGTTCTAGTTTCTACCCAACAGATTTAGGTCTTGAATTATATCTTTATGAGTGATAAAGCCCAATCACACGAGCAGCCCAACAAGAAGCCCAAACAGCTTCTGCAGATGAAGACAGAAACAGCTCGACCTGCAAAAGAGAAGAAGATGAACGTTAGTACGGCAGAGGAAATTACAGAAGAAATTGTCTGCAGTCAAGACAAATGAAAGGAAATTCAAACGTTCAAAGATGACCCAACCTAAACAGCTGGTTCTCTTATCGTTAATGTCTCTAGATCCTTCTGTTATTGCTTTAAATATGAAGTTGTAAACGATTGTAAAAGTTATCGGAAATAAGATTGAAAACTTCACTTTATTCATCTTTTCCTTTCACGTTCATGGTATCAGAGCCTTCATACCTTAACAGGTGAAAAGAATGGCGACCACATATCCATTTCCTGACAATGTTCATGTCACAAGTTCCGTCACTCTCAAGCTCAATGATAGCAATTACTTGCTCTGGAAAACCCAGTTCGAGTCTCTCCTGTCCAGTCAGAAACTTATTGGTTTCGTCAATGGTGCTGTCGTTGCTCCATCTCTGACTATAACTGTCCAAAATGGCGATGTCCCCACCGTTGCTCCCAACCCGCAGTACGAGTTCTGGTTCTGCACAGATCAGTTGGTCCGTTCCTGGTTGTTTGGTACTCTATCCGAGGAAGTCCTTGGTCATGTTCACAATATCCCAACCTCTCGACAAGTCTGGCTCTCCTTAGCCGAAAACTTCAATTAGAGCAGCGTTGCTCGTGAGTTTGCTCTTCGTCGCTCTCTCCAGCTCATCTCAAAGAAAGATAAGTCTCTCTCCACCTACTATCGGGATTTTAAAAACATCTGTGACTCTCTCAGCTCGATTGGAAAACCAGTTGATGAACTCATGAAGATCTTTGGCTTTCTTAACGGCTTGGGGAGAGAGTATGGTCCAATCACCACCGTGATTCAGAGCTCTCTTAGCAAACTCCCTACTTCTACCTTCAATGATGTTGTCTCCGATGTCCAGAACTTTGACAACACACTTCAGTCTTACGACGAATCTGTGTCTGTCACCTCTCACATGGCGTTCAATACTGAAAGAACTGAAGCTAATGCTCCTCCATACGTTCACCCTCAGCGAAGTAGGGGTCGGTCCGGTCAACATCGTGGTCGTGGTGGCTACTCAACGCGGGGTCGTGGTTTCTCTCAACATCAATCTGGGTCTCCTGGCACAGGTCAGCGACCAGTTTGTCAGATCTGTGGCCGCACGGGTCACACAGCGCTCAAGTGCTACAATCTATTCGACAATAACTATCAGGCTGAGGTTCAGGCCTTCTCAGCTCTCCGTGTCTCTGACGAAACTGGCAAAGAGTGGTATCCAGACTCTGCAGCCACTGCTCATGTAACATCCTCCACTTCAGACCTGCAAAATGCCACTCCCTACGCAGGTAATGACACTGTTTTGGTAGGTGATGGGACATATGTTCCTATTACTCACGTTGGTTCCACTACCATCACCTCTTCGAAAGGTACTTTACCGTTGAATGAAGTATTAGTTTGTCTCTCGATACAAAAGTCCCTGCTTTCTGTGTCAAAACTCTGTGATGATTCTCCGTGTGGGGTTTACTTTGATGCTAATAAGGTTTGTGTCATTGATTTACCCACTCAGAAAGTGGTGTCCAAGGGAACACGCAATAAAGGACTCTATGTGCTGGACAATCGGGAGTTTGTAGCCTTCTATTCCAACAGACAACGTGCAGCTAGTGAGGAGACTTGGCATCTTCGTTTGGGGCATTCAAACTCTAGGATTCTTCAGCAACTTCAACTCAGCAAGGGTATTCAAGTCAATAAGAGCAGAACTTCTCCTATTTGTGAGTCTTGCCAGATGGGAAAATCGTCTAAGTTTCAGTTTTTTTCTTCAAATTCTCGTACCTTGCATCCCCTGGATAGAATCCATTGTGATCTATCGGGACCATCACCAGTTGTATCCAGTCAAGGGTTTAAATATTATGTGGTTTTTGTGGATGATTTCTCACGGTTCTCCTGGTTCTATCCTCTACGACACAAATCTGAGTTCACCTCTGTGTTCATCGCTTTTCAAAAACTGATTGAAAACCAACTTAATTCCAAAATTAAAGTATTTCAAAGCGATGGAGGGGGAGAATTCATGAGTCTCAAGTTTAAAAGTCATCTCAGTAACTGTGGCATTCATCATTGCATCTCTTGTCCCTATACTCCGCAACAGAATGGAGTTGCCGAGCGTAAACATCGACATCTAGTTGAGTTGGGTCGCTCTATGTTGTTTCAGAGTCACACACCTCTTCACCATTGGGTTGAGGCTTTCTTCACCGCAAACTATATTGCTAATCGGCTTCCATCTTCAGTATCAAGTAATCTCAGTCCCTTCGAAGCTCTATTTCATACTAAGCCGGATTATTCATCGCTGCGAGTCTTTGGTTCAGCTTGCTACCCTTGTCTCAGTGATCAAACTCAACACAAGCTTGATCCAAAATCCTTACAATGTGTTTTTCTTGGATACAACAACCAATACAAAGGTTATCGATGCCTCTTTCCACCTACTGGCAAAATTTACATATCCAGAAATGTTATCTTTGATGAGGATTTATTTCCATTCAAAGCTCGCTATCAGCATCTCGTCCCCAAATATCAAACTCCTCTTTTGCGAGCCTGGCAACAAGAAGATATTCCCTGCTCTCCTCCACCTCCACCTCACCAAGTTCAGCTTCTGCACAAATTAAATCCTCAATCCACGGAGCCACCCTTAGAAGCCCAAACAGCTACAAATATGGAAGACAGGGATTTTGTTCTTCACGAAGAAGAAAATGTTGCAGAGGAAGAAGAGTTTCCTCTTGACGCTGTCAATGCTCATGCAATGACTACTAGAGCTAAAGCAGGCATTCAAAAGCCCAATCCGAAGTATGTTATGCTCACCTCAAGCCTCAGCATCGACGAACCGAAAAGTATAATCTCTGCTATGAAGCATCCAGGCTGGAATAAATCAGTTATGGAAGAAGTGGTTCGTCTACATATGCTTCACACTTGGGATTTAGTGTCACCTACTGATGATATGAATATCTTACATTCGAAATGGGTATTCAAAACAAAGCTTCATCCAGATGGGACAGTGGATAAGCTTAAAACAAGACTTGTTGCTAAAGGTTTTGATCAAGAGGAGGGTATTGATTATCTGGAAATGTTTAGTCATGTGGTTCGCACTGCTACAATACGCTTTGTTCTAGATATAGCTACGACAAAGGAATGGTCGGTTCAGCAGCTTGATGTCTCTAATGCGTTTCTACACGGAGTATTGCAGGAACCTGTTTACATGTATCAACCTTCAGGATTTGTAGACCAAGCGAAGCCCAATCATGTGTGCTAACTTACAAAAGCCCTGTATGGTCTCAAACAGGCTCCAAGAGCATGGTTTGATACCTTTAGCAATTTTCTTCTCGACTTTGGCTTCCGGTGCAGCACCTTTGATCCTTCTCTGTTCACCTTTCATCATGAAGGCAACACTTTGGTTCTTCTTGTCTATGTCGATGATATTCTACTGACTGGAAGTGATGAACATCTACTAGACGAGCTTCTCAAGTCTCTTAATAACAGATTTGCAATGAAGAACTTGAGGAAACCTAAATATTTTCTGGGGATACAGATTGAAGAAACAGATTCTGGGTTATTTCTGCATCAAAGCTCGTATGCAAGTGATATTCTCTACAGAGCTGGTATGGAAGATTGCAACCCAATGCCCACTCCCATACCTCTTCAGCTAGACAACTTGCATTCTGAGGTTTTTTCGGATCCTACTTATTTTAGAAGCTTGGCTGGTAAGCTCCAATATCTCACAATAACCAGACCGGATATTCAATTTGCTGTGAATTTTATTTGTCAACGGATGCATGCTCCAACGGTAGCGGACTTCGGTCTCTTAAAACGGATATTGAGGTATGTCAAAGGAACACTACAATTTGGTCTCTTAATTCATAAGCAACAAGACCTTGTCCTCTCTGCTTTCTGCGACAGTGACTGGGCAGGCTGTAAGGAAACACGACGCTCAACAACTGGTTTCTGTGTTCAGCTAGGCAAGAACTTGATTTCTTGGTCAGCTAAAAGGCAGCCTACCGTTTCCAACTCCTCTACAGAAGCAGAGTATCGTGCTCTCTCGTCTGTTGCTAGAGAAATCACATGGTTATCATCTCTCTTACGAGACATTGGGATTGTTCAACATCACGCCACTGCAGTCTACTGCGACAATCTCTCAGCAGTTTATCTCTCGGCCAATCCTGCTCTTCACAACAGGTCTAAACACTTCGACAATGACTATCATTATATTCGGGAACAAGTGGCTTTGGGGCTCATTGAGACACATCACATTGCATCTGCAAATCAAATCGCAGACATTCTCACCAAGTCTCTTCCAAAACGCGCCTTCTTTGATATACGAAGCAATCTTGGTGTAAATGACACACTCACTCCAAGATTGAGGGAGGGTATGAGTGATAAAGCCCAATCACACGAGCAGCCCAACAAGAAGCCCAAATAGCTTCTGCAGATGAAGACAGAAACAGTTCGACCTGCAAAAGAGAAGAAGATGAACGTTAGTACGGCAGAGGAAATTACAGAGGAAATTGCCTGCAGTCAAGACAAATCAAAGGAAATTCAAACGTTCAAAGATGACTCAGCCTAAAGAGCTAGTTCTCTTATCCTCAATATCTCTAGATCTTTCCGTTATTGCTTTAAATATGAAGTTGTAAACGATTGTAAAAGTTATCGGAAATAAGATTTAAAACTTCACTTTATTCATCTTTTCCTTTCACGTTCAATCTTGAGTGACAGTTTACGCTTTTGAATTGCTTCAATTGTATTACCAAGTCGCGTGCTCATATGATTCTAACAAGATCTACTTCAAACCAAATCCTCTGTTGTTTTTGTTTTACCTTTTATTATGTTGCCACACTCAAAATCAACACCACCCACAGTGAAGCAAATGAAAACTCTATTAAACTGTGAAAGGGGACAAGTGGCATTGGGTCTACACGTGGATGTCCCACTTGGCAAATGAAAACTCTATTAAACCGTACACTGGGTTTAATGGTTTTGCATTTTTAGGCATCACTCTATACTTTTCTGCCAAGTTTAGCACAACGTTTTGAGTAATTGATAGCACAACGTTTCTCATTGATAATAGCACAACGTTTCTCATTGAGACCGTGACAAAAAAATTTAACCTTATTCCTTGTTAGTTTTTATTCCATCGCATATACTTTCGAGAAATTTAATACAGTATATACTAATTAACATCGCCTTTACCAAAAAAATAAATACTAATTAACATCGCTTTAGATAATTAATCGGGTTTGTGTATAAACATCCCATTGGTGTTTCCTTCAAGTGCAAATTTACAATACCACATGTGTATACGCTAGTTTATAGGAATTATCATAACGTACTTTAAAAAATAACTAACGTCAGATTAAGCATTGTGGCCTAATGTTTTCAGTGTTACATTGGCGATACATGTTAGGCCTTAAATGGAAAAATTAGCCTCGTTAAGTCTTAATACGTTAAGTTTGGTCCATTGTTTTCAAAAGTCTTCACACATCCGCAGCCTAAAAGGTACACACAATTTTCTTTTCTTTCTGAAAGCTCTTCGAAAAGCATAGTCGCTTATACATACAATGATACAATGATAAAGGAAACAATAAGATTTTACTTTTTCAACTAAACAATAATATTTTCTTAATGAAATTCATATTCTCACTGAACAAAT
This sequence comes from Turritis glabra, assembly GCA_900406565.1. Taxonomy (NCBI): domain Eukaryota; kingdom Viridiplantae; phylum Streptophyta; class Magnoliopsida; order Brassicales; family Brassicaceae; genus Turritis; species Turritis glabra. Next base: position 1,197,957 of record OVBN01000025.1, read on the forward strand.
GGACATGTGACACCGAAACATGATAAAATATACATTTTTTTGACCAATATGACTACTGGGTCAAGTGTAATAATTGTTAGAACTAAGGTTTCTTCTATGTTAATTAGTTTGGGATATTCTATAAGCAAAACTATAATCCCCAAAACAAAACAAAAAAAACAATATTAGTTAAAAATATTCAATTAATCCAATTAGTTAGCACAAGATATATTCAGCCTTTTTATAACCGAAAACACAAGTACTACAACGTAAGAGTAAAACAAAGAGAAACACATACTTCTCAGGTCAAGTATGAACATAAATTGAAACGATACATTCAATACAATCAACAACATAAAGATATTTATAAAGCAAGCACCGTCACATGTTGAAATTCTCATCAAACCTCGACAATCACTTTTTACCGTCCGACAGAAGTCATCGGTTCCGTGATGGTCAAGTTACCTGCAGACTCCATTGTCATCTCCGTATCAAGCACGTTTCTGTATGTCTCGTACCATTTTCCCAACTTCTCGGTTCTAACAATGTCTAGGAGATTATCCGGAAGCTCAGAAACTCCGTCTAGGATCTTAACCACCGTAGCCATATCCGGCCTAACCTCTTCAGCCTGGTGCGAACACAACACTCCTAGCTTCAGAACAAGCTCGAGCTGTCCCTTATCATTTTCTTGTCGGATTGTTTCATTAGCCGCCTCTACAATATTACCGTTTTCCCAACGATTAATTGCCCAATCCGCAAGAACGACCTCTTCAGGCTCTGCTCGTGGCTCAAACAGCTTTCTACCACAAGAAACTTCAAGCATAAACACACCAAAGGCATAAACATCTGTTCCCGTGGTTGGTCTTCCTGTTCTCATGAGCTCTGGTGCCATATAACCGAATGTTCCAGCCACTCTAGAGGTTTGAGGATCATATCCTTGATCATATAGTTTAGCCAATCCGAAATCTCCAAGACTTGCATTCATCTTGTCGTCGATTAGGACATTTGCTGGCTTGATGTCTCTATGAATCACGACTTGTAACCACTCGTGATGGAGATAGGAGAGTGCAGATGCAACGTCTTTGATGATTTTGAAACGTTGAGTCCAGGAGAGCTGTTCTTGATCTGATACGCCGTAGAGGTACTTGTCAAGGCTTCCATTGGGCATAAAGTCATAAACCAAGTAAAGCTCTTCCTTGTACCTGCAATAACCAAGGAGCCTGACTAGATTCGAGTGTCTTAGCCGACCAATTGTGGCTATCTCGGCCAAGAATTCTCTCATTCCTTGACTGGAGCCATGAGAAACTCGTTTAACAGCAATTTTTGCATCTGAACCTGGAAGTGTGCCTTTAAATACCTGACCAAACCCTCCTTTGCCTAGAAGTTGTTTGAAACCATTTGTGGCTTTAAAGAGCTCTTTGTAAGAAAACCTATGAGGTCCACATTCGATTTCCCATTCCTCTAGAACCTCTATAACCTTCTTATGTCTCTTATAGAAGAAAAGACTTAAAGCTGATGCAACAAGTGCAACAACGAGAGCCAAAGCCAAGCAGGTCAACAAAACAATGCGTTTTACCTGAGACTGTGCCTTGGGATATGGAGGAAAGATTGGTATAGCGAAATCCAGCTGGGGAACAATAATTAAGGTAAATTGATACCACACCCACAGGTAATGTATTGCTCCGACCGACCCAGTGGAGGCTGTGAAGCCGACATACATATTCTCCGAAAGATATGGTGACAAATCTTGGTTCAGTGAAAGAAGCGGCCGCTTCGGGACATTAGCTTCCTCTGCTGGTGATAAGGTCACATTAAGCTGTTTCTCTTCACGGTTATACAATATCGTTACTCGGAGTAGCTTTCCACTGACTAGAGAAAGGTTTTTAAACTCACCCTTTTCATCATAATAACCGGCAGGAGCAGATATGTTAGACCTCATGCCATTTATATTGATACCAATATGGTTATCATCAATGTCACCAAATTCATCATCTTTATGTATATCGAACTCCACAGCAATGATCTGGTTCGAGCTTTTTCCATTGTTTGTATCGTTGAAGATACCGAGGTACTGATCAGCGGATGCACCGGGAATGCCTCTCGTGGGAGAGATCACAAAGGCCATACCGTGAGAGCCTCTGTGTGTATGCTCAGGGACGATAGCAAAGAAGAAGGTAAAAGAAAAAGAAGTCACGTTACCGTTGATCGAATTCTTGAAATGAAATGGCTTGTCGTTGAAGGCTTGACCATAAGCGTGCTTCTTGGTGTTTGTCAACGTCGTGAAACCATTCATTAACCCGGCGGATCCTTCCATAATCAGCTTTCCATGGGAGTTTTCAGTACAACGGAACAGAACAAGAATGAAAACGACCTGTGAGACAATTTTGTGAGACATCATCATTGTTTGATTGATGGGTTTAGGTAAGAGCTTAGATAGTTTTGTGTTGTTGATCGTTTTTATCCTGCAGAGCAATATGAAAGTCAACTAAGCCACGAAAAAACACATGAACTAGTCAAGACCCGCAAAGACTAAAAAACACAGAGTTACTTATTTACATGTTGCAGAGTCAATGCCTGAAACCAATTAATTAACCACTTTGTATCTCTGAGAAGTCCGATATGAAAAGTAAACTAATGACTTCACACATAGAAAACAACATATGAAGAGTAGTCAAGACCTGCAAAAACTAAAATTAAGCAGTTGATGGTGCCCATACCATCCATGGATCATGAAACTAAGAGTTAGTCAAATAGAAGTACTTAAATAATGTTCGGCCAGAAGATAAAAAAATTAGAAATAGTCGACCCTGCATACACTTATGACATCTGTTCACCACAGACAGAATCACAACCTTGTGTATGGAAAATATATTATTTAACAAACCTCCGAGACAGTACAACAGAATAGAGTTAGATCACGAGAACCAACCTCGATCAATTGAGCGTTATGTTTTTAGTTTTCTTGTTGTTTATATCTTTAATAAGCAAGGAAGGAGTCTACTAATGACTTCAGATACACGAAAAACCTGAACTAGTCTCCAGACCTGTAAATACTAAAAACAGAAATCTACATATAATTCAATTGTAAGGGTCTGAAACCAGAATTAATATGGTAGCCAAAATTTTCAAATTCACATAAATATACACACACAAAAACAATTAAAGAAACAATAAACTTTTTCCAATGAACTTCATATTCCCACTAAACAAAATGGACAATGGCACTTGAAACATAAAATTGTATGATTTTTTTGGCCCAACAACATGACAATTGGTTAGATATAATAATATGGTTGCTGAAAACAAAAAATATTTGTTAAGAACTAAGGTTTCTTCTATAACAATCCGGATATTAAATCAGCAAAACCTAAATCCAAGATACAAATAAAGGTTACTTTAAAGTATTGAATTTGTCCAATCTTTAAGAGATTAACACACAAAAGAAATTGATAGAGTAAGAGAGGACAGTATAAAGAAAAACACTCGCTTTATTTGACAACTAGGGAAATGCAAGCTTTCCCCCAAAACAAGAGACGTGTGAGTCTCTAGAGTCTAGACCTTCGGATTCACCCGATTATTCGAAAACAAAACCCACACATACACTACTACTACTCTTACAAGAGCTTATTAAATAGGAAAACCATAACTAAGAAATTTCGAAAACTCCCATCACTCCCTTAATTATTTCATAATCTATGATCCCAAATGCCTTAATTTTCATGATTTTAGCTTGTGATTGATTTCACGCCCACTAGAGAAACAACCTCGTCCGCCCCACGAAGAATTGGTTCCGTAATGGCCAAGTTACCCACGGACTCCACCGTCGTCACGGAATCAAGCACTTTGTTGTACCTCTCGTACCAATTTTCCAACTTCTCGGATCTAACAATATCAAGCAGGTTATCCGGAAGCTCAGAAACTCCGCTCAAGATCTTAACCACCGTAGCCATATCCGGCCTAACATCTTCAGCCTCGTGCGAACATAACACTCCTAGCTTCAGAACAAGCTCGAGTTGTCCCTTATCATGATCTTGTCGGATTCTTTCAGTAGCCGCCTCTACAATATCACCGTTTTCCCAACAATTAATCACCCAGTTCGTAAGAACATCCTCTTTGGACTCTGCTCGTGGCTCAAATGGTTTTCTACCACAAGAAACTTCAAGCATAAACACACCAAAAGCGTAAACATCTGTTCCCATGGTTGGTCTTCCGGTTCTCATGATCTCTGGTGCCATGTACCCGAATGTTCCAGCTACTCTAGAGGTTTGAGGATTATATCCTTGATCATATACCTTAGCCAATCCGAAATCTCCAAGACTTGCATTCATCTTGTCGTCAATTAGCACGTTTCCTGGTTTTATGTCTCTATGAATGACGACATGTACCCACTCGTGATGGAGATAGGAGAGCGCGGAGGCAACATCTTTGATGATCTTAAAACGCTGAGTCCAAGAGAGCTGTACTTGATCTGATCCCCCGTAGAGGTACTTGTCAAGGCTTCCATTAGGCATATAGTCATAAACCAAGTAGAGAACTTCATTGTATCTACAATAACCAAGAAGCCTAACTAGATTGGGGTGTCTAACCCGACCAGTAGTCGATATTTCGGCCAAGAATTCTCTCATTCCTTGACTTGAACCATGAGAAACCCGTTTAACAGCAATCTTTGCATTTGAACCTGGAAGAGTGCCTTTAAATACCTGACCAAACCCTCCTTTGCCTAGAAGTTGTTTGAAACCGTTTGTGGCATTAAAGAGTTCTTTGTAAGAAAACCTATGTGGTCCACATTCGATTTCCCATTCCTCTAGAACCTCCATAACCTTCTTATGTCTCTTATAGAAGAAAAGACTTAAAGCTGATGCAGCAAGCGCCACAAAGAGAGCCAAAGTCAAGCAAGTTACTAGAACAATGCGTTTTACCTGAGACTGTGCCTTGGGATATGGAGGAAAGATTGGTATAGCGAAATCCAGTTTTGGAACAATAATAAAGGTAAATACATACCACATCCACATGTAATGTATTGCTCCGACCGACCCAGTGGAGGCTGTGAAGCCGATATACATATCCTCCGAAAGATATGGTGACAAATCTTGGTTCAGTGAAAGAAGCGGCCGCTTCGGGACATTAGCTTCCTCTGCTGGTGATAAGGTCACATTAAGCTGTTTCTCTTCACGGTTATACAATATCGTTACTCGGAGTAGCTTTCCACTGACTAGAGAAAGGTTTTTAAACTCACCCTTTTCATCATAATAACCGGCAGGAGCAGATATGTTAGACCTCATGCCATTTATATTGATACCAATATGGTTATCATCAATGTCACCAAATTCATCATCTTTATGTATATCGAGCTCCACAGCAATGATCTGGTTCGACCTTTTTCCATTGTTTGTATCGTTGAAGATACCGAGGTACTGATCCGCGGATGCACCGGGAATGCCTCTCGTGGGAGAGATCACAAAGGCCATACCGTGAGAGCCTTTGTTCATATGCTCAGGGACAATAGCAAAGAAGAAAGTGAAAGAGAAAGAAGTCACGTTACCGTTGATCGAATTCTTGAAAGGGAATGGTTCGTCATTGAAGGCTTGACCATAGGCGTGTTTCTTGGTGTTTGTCAACGTCTTGAAACCATTGATGTACCCAGCGGACCCTTCCATAATCAGCTTTCCATGGGAGTTTTCAAGATTAAACAGAGGAATGATCACCAGAACCATCAACCAGTTGATTTTGCGAGACATGATCATTGATTGATTGAGTGGTTTACAAGGGAAGAAGAATATTTGGTCTGTGTTGTTTATATCATTGATATGCAAGGAAAAAGTCAAGTGATGACTTTAGATACACGAAACTAGTCACAAGACCTGCACAAATATTTTAAACAGAGAGCTATATAATTACAGAACCAGTGTTTGACTGTTTGCAATCAATTAATTAACATGGTGTCCAAATCATAGATGAATCATGCAATATGCCATATCCAAAGAACTGGTCAAACAATGTATTTCATAAAATCTGGGTTTCTCGGAACACACGTTTGACTCGAAGATAAAATCATAGATCAAAAATTTTGAAATCAGAGACATATTTACTGACTACTGTAATCTAGTAGTCTTGCATATCTACTTAAGATATATGTTCAATACAAACTCGAAGTTTTGGCATGGATATATTTTTCTACTAAATCTCTTATCTCTGAAGCGATGATCTTATTTTACAAACATGACAATATGTTCACTTCGGCCAGTGCCGTCCCTGAAATATAGGGGCCCAAACAAGTTTCTAAAAAATGTGAGCAAAGGTTAAAGTTACTGAGAATTGGAGGCCTATTTTGCAATTAAAAGTTTGGACCACATGGGTTGATGTGTTGTTGTTGGGATTTTTCCCTTTTATCAATTCAATATTTTCAGAGTTAAAAAAGATTTAAAGAATTTGGGGCCCAAAAACCCATGTTTTAACCCGTTGGACGCAGAACCGGCCCTGGGTAGGAATAAGCCGGAAAGAAAAGTGATGCGGAGGAGGTAAACTAAGGTTTTCGAAGTTTTGGGGTCAAATATATTTTGAGAATACATGGAAAACAAAAAAGTATATTAACTAAAACGAAAAATAAAAGAAAACGAGCGGGAGAAATACAAAACTAAGCCCTACGACTTTGAACCGTTCGGTTCAATTTGGTTCGGGTGGTCTTTTTTCAGGTAATTCGGTAAAGGGACAAGGCTACCAAATAATATAACCAAAAGGCTATCGTTTAATTCGGTTCGGTTGTGTGTCTTAAATCCGTACAAAAATTTGGTTCGGTTCGTTCTTTCGGATAGAGATTATAAGGAAATTTTGGTATAATATAGTTTAATTTGGTTTTGTGCTGGTTAGAAAAATTAAATTAAAAAGGGCGCCTCAAATTTTGTATTTCAAAAAGTAGTCGATCAGTTCAATTCTATTAACCGATTCCGAATCGAAACCCTCAAATTTTGGTTCGATTCGGTGCGGAATATTATCCCAGGCCTAGTACAAACCCTGCGAAGTTGATCAGCAGAACCATTAACAAGTTTGAAGTTATGAGGCATGATCATTGATTGATTGAGCGGTTTACAAGTGAAGTAGATAATTTAGTTAGTGTTGTTGTTTATATCTTTGATAAGCAAGATAAAAGTCAAGTGATGACTTCAGATACACGTAACACATGAGCTAGTCGCGAGAACTGCAAATATTTAAAACAGAGAGCCATTGAGTTGCAGATCAGTGTCTGAATACAATTAATTTAACATGGTGTCAAAATCATCATGCAATAACTAAAGAACTGGTCAAACAATGTATTTCTTAACATCTGGATTTCTCTGAACACACATGTTTGACTTAGAAGATAATATTAGAGATCGAAATTTTGAAATGAAAGACACATTACTGTAATTTAGTAGTCTTGCTTATCCACTTAATAAGACATCTGTTCAATACAGAATCAAAGTCTTGGCATGGATATATTTTTCTCTGAGACATAAGCCTTAATCCGAGGAGGAAAATTAAGGTTTTCGAAGTTTGGGCCCAAACATATAATTTGAAAATACATTAAGGACTAAAAAATAAAGTAACTAAAACGAAAAGTATTAGAAAAAGAGAGGGGAGAAAAATACAAACCCTCACCGCCGGTCAAATATCCGAGCATTTTCGTCTCCGCCGCCGTAGATATCGCCTGATTGAATGGTTTCTCCACCCTTCCGGTAACTCTCTCGTCGCCTGTCATTTTTCCGATCGGCCGGCGAATTCAGGAATCAATGGAGACTGGAGAGTTCCACAGGCAGAAGAAACGCCGAACTTAAACGGGCCTGTTATGGCCCAATACATAGATACAGGCCTCCTTAATCATAATTTAAGCCGAGAGGGTATTTTCGTAAATTCAGTAGAACAAGATTGGAATTGAGAAAGCCCTAGTCTCATGTGTGATGATTTGTTCATACATTTTATCAGAGGTGCAAGCACTTCGAGATCGGTGGAGACAAGAAGGGCAAGGGAACATCCCTGTTCTAAGCGCATCTATCACTTTTAACTTGTTTGGTTTTTTTCTTTAGTACTCGTTGGGATCTGAATCTAGTCTTAAGATACTATTTGTTTTGTTCTAGTTTCTTCTACCCAACATATTTAGGTCTTGAATCATATCTTAAGTGACAATTTACGCTTTTGAATTGCTTCAATTGTATTACCAAGTCGCGTGCTCATATGATTCTAAAAAGTTCTACTTCAAACCAAATCCTCTGTTGTTTTTGTTTTACCTTTTATTATGTTACAACACTCAAAATCAACACCAACCCATAGTGAAGCAAAAGCAACAAAAAAGAAAAATGTTCAATCAAAAGAAATCACACAAATCTGTTAAATTCCTTTCTCCCAACTGTTGTTGACATCGACGCAGTGGAACCAATGCTCATATTTCCTACTGATTTAAGTGTCTTGTGCTTCTCAAGAACCACACCTCCAGGTGAACCAGGACCCTTGTGGCTGCTGTTGCTCATGAGCAATGACCCTTTGTTCCATCTAAACGTATCGAGACCTTGCTGCGCGGGGGGAAACGACATTCTCCTCTTCTCACTGACCGGTGTACCCATCACCCTCTCCTTTGGATTGCTGTTTGGTCTAACTTTTGCCTTTGCAGAGACTGTTGGAGCCATGTAGCTCGGGAATGGAGGGCAGCTTGTGAGGCTGTCATCATCTTTGAAAGGAGAATCTTGACCTCTTAGTCTTCCTCTCGAGTATCTTGATGAGCCTGGGTGGATGGGTCTGGATGGAGTGAGAAGTGTAGATCTTGACGATTTGGGTGTGGAAGTGTCAAAGTGGTTGTCAAGCCTGAAGTGGTGTTGTTTGCTTGACTGAGACAGAGGACTTGGGCACAATCTTGATGGTGTTAGCCTGAAATCTCTTAGTGGTTGGCTATAGCTCGGTACAGGACTAGCAAGAGGATGCTGCCGGTCCACCCAGTTCCACCATTGAGGGAACCCACCTGACGAACGATTGTCCTGAGTGGACTTGGGGCTGTTTTTCCACAACTGCACAGAGATAGAGATGTTGGCAAAAACTGGAAATATGCATCAACATGATGATGGCATGAGGGAAGGATTGAGTATTACCTTGCGAGAATATGCATAGGCCATGGATCTTTCTCTCTTGATGATCGCGTCAGTCTTTCTCTGTGATCTTGCATCCCTTTCTTCTTTTGTCAGCACACTGTCATCCCAGTTATCGTTACCAGCTTCAGACGCAGCCCATTTAGCTTCATCTTTCTCAACCTGAGCTTGGTTTTCCAACATTTTGATGCGACGTGACTGGATCTGGGATTGAACACGGACCACTTGCTGCATGTACTTCATTGCATTTATCGTCTGCCGCTTCACGCTGTATCCTCTCACCACCCCTTGAAGCCTGACTAGACCTTTGAGAGCTCTGAAACTCTTCCTTGCCTGTTTCAACCAAGTCAAAAACTCTTGTATTAGGGGCTAGTGTAATGGGCAAATCTTGGAACAGAAACAAAGAATGTGTATACGTACCATGTAACCTCTGAAAGCTCCTTGAATCTTTGTTGCAGAAGCATGTTGGACCGGGAGCGTTGGCTCTGATCTATAAACAATCTCCCGTCGCTGCACAGCCCTAGGCGAAACCGCTCTTGGAGAAGGGGGCTTAGGCGTAGTGGGTCTTGGAGCATCTATTCTTGGTGGGTCTGCTCTTGGGGAAGGCGGCTTAGGCGTAGTGGGTCGTGGAGCATCCAATCTTGGTGCGTCTGCTCTTGGAGAAGGAGGATTAGGCGTGGTGGGTCTTGGAGCATCTAATCTTGGTGGGTCTGCTCTTAGAGAAGCAGCTCTTGGGGAAGGAGGCTTTGGCGAAGGAGGTCTTGGAGTGTCCAATGTTGGTGGCTCTGCTCTTGGAGAAGGCGGCTTTGAAGAGACGGCTTGTGGGGAGGCACCTCTTGGTGAACTTGGTCTTAGAGAAGGAACACTGGGAGGGGTAATTCTCTGAGAAGGAACTCGAGTAGAAGCAGGCCTCAGAGGAGGAGGAGCAATGGCAGAGGCTGATGACGGCTTTGATCTATCAGAGGGCTTTGGCGAAAGTGCTCTTGGAAGGTCGACTCTTGGGGAAGGAGGCTTTGGCGAAAGGGATCTTGGAACTTCAGCTCTTGGTGAAGGAGGCTTTGGCGAAAGGGATCTTGGAACTTCAGCTCTTGGGGAAGGAGGCTTTGGAGAAGCGGCTCGTGGTGAGGCAACTCTTGGAGAAGTTGGTCTTGGAGACGGAACCCGAGGAGAAGCAGGCCTTGGAGGAGGAACAGGAGAGGCTGAGGAAGGATTTGATCGATCAGGAGTAGGAGGCCTGAAAACAAGATTGTGATCTCTCTCGGCCTCGCCCAAGATCTTTTCAATACTACTAGGCTCTCTGAAGATGGGAAGAAATGAATTGGTCTCTCCATGCCTTAGCTTCCCAAACCCTTTCTTCCTCTTTTCTTTTCCACTCTTTCTCTCTGGTTCCTGCTGTAAAAAAATAAAATAAAAAATAAAAAATGATCACCAGGAGCCACCAAAGTATCTCATCATTCACCATCAAAGACTGTTAAATCCAACATTTTGGCAAGCCAAGTAAACGTTTCTTTGGGAGTAACCAGCTTACATTGCCAAGCTTCTCTTCGGAATGTGGAGTAAAAACCCTTTTGATTGCAGAAAACCAACTTCCTTTCTTCACCATTTTTCCAACATTACTCTCCTTACCTGTCACAATATAACAAACACAACCTTTGTTTCAGCCTTTTTCTTTCACACACACCTCAAAGGATGAACCTTTGTGGTAAATTCTAAGATCTATGCATGGAGAATTGTAAGACCACTACAACAGTGTATTGCTCATCAGAAGTATTTCTTACCGAGATTAAAGGATAAGATTTTGGGAAAAGGCGCAAGTTAGCATGATTGCTCTGTAGCCAAAAACGCTTACCTGCATGATCCAAATGAAACTGCAGTTAAAGACAAATGAAAGAAAATCAAAGGCAGATCCAAAGAAACTCAGATACAGAAACTGCCAAAGAGAAAAGAGAGAGAGGTTTTTAAGTTGTTGAGCTTCCAATGAAAAGGAAGTTGTAACTTTCTGACAAATCTTAGCCCAACTTTAACTTCTCTTCAAATTAGGTGAACTGACTAAATCAACACAAAAATTGCTTGTTCTATGCAAACGAGAGAGAGAGAGAGAGAGAGAGAGAGAGAGAGAGAGAGAGAGAGACCGAGACAAAGATGACAGCTTTCAAGTGTAAAATTCTGAAATTTAATATGCAGAGTATTATTAGAAAACTGAAAAGTTTCAATTTTGCTTAGAGAATTTTGCTCAGAGAACAAAAACAACTCACAAAGTCACAAGTGAGCTCTATTTCCTCAAATATCATGTTGTTTCACATCCCAACAAGAGTAGAGACATCAAAGAGAACACACAGAACAAAAAAAGACAGATCTTTTGAAACAAACAACCAAGAAAACCAGAAAGTGAAAACTATTAATAAATCAAGAAACAGAACAAAAAAAAATTCCTCTCCTCGGTGTAATCAAACACTAATCAACACAAAATACATACCTCGATTCTGAGATTTTTTGTAGCTTTCCCTTCTTCTAGATTTTCTCAAAAGAAATTAAGAGAAAGAGAGAGGAAAAAGAAGCAGCCAGAGAAGAAAGAAGAACTCTTGTCTGGTAATTTTCCTTTTTCTCTTTTGTCTATCCTCTGCTTCCTCTCAGCTCTCTCTCGTATCTTTCTAACACACACACAATAAAGAAATAGTATTTTAGTTGTCTTTGGGTTTGGTTATTAAGAAAAATAATTAGTCTTCTAATCCTTTTAGTGTGCGTGGGTAAATTACTTTGAAAATGGTTGAAAAGTCTGCAACTTTGGATCTGGGTCTAGTTGGTATGTATGGGATGTAATTTGAAACTTGTTTTCTTTCCTGTTTTTTTCTCTTACTACCTTTTTGGATCTAATCAAATCGATTTATCATCATGAAGAGAGAGAAAGAGTTGGTCACTTTATCACTCAACGTTGGCCTATTCTTTTACCTTTATTGTAACCACAAAACTTAAAAGACTCATACCTCTAGTGGACTATATGTTAGATTAGTAGATTCTATTGGATCATTAATAGTGTTTTGTTGGAAGACTTCTTGTAACTTTTCATCTCCTCCAAAAGTTGACAACTATTGATTTAAAAAAATTCAGTGTCAAATTCCAACTTATAGGACATACATATCTTTTGTGATAGTCATACATTTTTTGTTTTTGTGGTGGTCTTTAACCATTTCTGTAGCTGATAGGATGTGTTCAAACTAAAAATTTCAGGGTTATATTTCTAGTAAAGATAGAACATAAATGGCACGAATTAGAAATTTTATTGTTACTAGTCAATAAAATACTTAAGAATCGACTATTTCAAACAAAAATATTTACATTTCAAGTACCAATTGAAAGTAATCAGTTGTAAAATATTGTAATAAATTAACATTTAGATAGAATTAGAGCCGAAGAGAGCAACATGAATTGTCTAAATTTGTTTAAGCTTGTAGTTCTTTTAGTTAAAATAAAAACAAAATAAAGACGTCATAATTGCATCATTAATATCCATAAAGCTTCCTAATTCCTATTATCATCAAGACAAGAAAAAAAGAAAGCAGAAGCAGGTCTCAAAGAAGAACTACGCCATAATTATCGTTTCTTAAGTATATATGTTCCTGTCCCCGCCCAAAAAGTAAATATTTTATAAATATATTAGGTTTAGTGGAGAGATTCTGATTTGTTTATCTGGTGTGTAATATACAAATCATAATTACGACGGTTGCTTTTGATAGTATTTTTCAACGACCAACAAAAATATATGAGTTTTTGTTTGGTATCGAAATGAGAACAGAATCTGAAGAAATTTTCATAGACGAGGTTGATTCTCTTTGTTGTCTCATGATGTTCACACGCGCTCACATCTCGCATGTTCATACGCGCTCACATCTCGCGTGTGTGGTCTCACTTTCTTGCCTTCATTAATTTGTGCAGTATTTGCCAAATGTTAGCTCACGTGACATGGACCAAGCACTATTCTCCTCTTGGACATGTTGGGGTAAAACGCTTCATAAACTTTCGAAAGATTAGTAAGAATTTTGTTTCGCCATTTTCTGGTTATAAAAAAAGTTCATAATATTTATGATTTGTTAAGAGTAATTGAACTGATTAATTACCGTGGCTGTAGTGTTGTTTTAGGTTTGGGGAAGAAGATTTATTTTGAACAAAACTCGCCCTAGTTCTTGGTCTAAGGAAGGAGACATGCTAACAAATGTATCGAACGACACGGTGCTAAATTACATATATAGACATATAGTCTAAGGGCTTGGAAAATGATTAAGTGTTAAAAACTCATATATAATTGAACTATGGAATACAATTCAAGCAAGAATATTAAAATATTTCAACTAAGTGACAAGACAAGACTTCAATTCCCACATTCTTTCCCAGTTCCCACTATAACCCGCCTTCATATGCTGCTACGTTTTTGCTCGTGTGTGTGATTTTATAATTATTTTTTCCGCATTAAGACCTAACCTAACCCTACCTATATTACAATATGTCAATATGTATATGTGGCCAATATGGATTAATATGTGGTCGATATGATGCTAATATACAATATATACACAATTTATTTAGAAACATATCTAACCTCAACTGATAATTAAACACAATACAATTAGGTGATCTATATCCACATTTCTTGTACTCTATATCTCATAAAACCACAACAACATAACTTTATGTCCTATGGTTTATCGAAAATCACAGTTAAGACTTTTATGAAACTGTACAAAACTTTATTGGTATGTTAGGTTTTGTTTGCAAGAAAATCAAACTATAGTACTTTACATCTACTTAGGCAAAAACATTAAATAATTTACTTGTATATGTATTTAGTTAGTGTCACCACCCTCAATCACATATAATTAAATTTAGTGGTATATATTTATATTAATACTGAACTAGATGAAGTATTGATAAATGAATTATATTTTATTGCTTTGAAAATGATCTAGACTCAAAAAATTAACTGTTGAAAAATCGAAACATTCGAACTTTAAATATTAAATATGAAATTTCAAGTACAGTCCCCTATCTTCTTGCAACAAAGTCGAAGCTTGATATGTTTACGTACGAAATTGATAAATGCAACTTCCGTAGCCTGTAAATAAGAAAAATTGTTTTGAGATCAGACCAAAGAAAAGTTACATAATTGTTTAGAGAAAATAAAAATAAAAAGGAAACTCACTAGGATCGGTTATGCCAATAAGACCAGAGCCTTCGAAATTGCAATTCCAAAAATGTCTTCCTTGAGCTTGGTAGTAAAGATTCATGGCAACAGAAGCACGACTAATGAGATTATCTGGAGAATAACATGCACCTCCTTTCGATATAATCTGACAATCGATTTTCGTACAGGCGAAGTTTATGTTTTCTTGAAGTTTTTCGTTAACCGTTGAAGGTTTAGCAACACACCAATCTCCGGGGCTCTGTAACAAACATCAAACTCAAAGAGCTTTACAAAAACATTTTATAACTCGACTATTTGCACTTATGAGTAATCTTACATCTGCCTTGACTTCCATGAAATTTCCTTCTGTAAGAAAAACATGAAAAACACAAATTGTTACAGAACTTGGAAAATCTTACAATGAAATTAAGATTTTGAAATGATCTATAACCCCGTATGCATCGCTACAATCGATGTATATAGATTGATCGACGATATATTATATTATATTAATCACACATGATGATTAGTTGTGATTACCTGACCAAAGGTATAAGAAGATGATGAAACAATTACATATTTGTGCTTTAGCCATGCTTGATTTTGTTTGACGTCTGAAAGAAACCTCCTCTATAGCTTTGCTATAAACTAGGTTTACCCATCTCTTATATATAGAGAGCTTTGGAATAATATATATAAATTTTAAATTTTAAAGTAGGACATGGTTGAGTATTTATATGTAGTATCTAATTTAATACCTTTGTCAAATTTTACAAAAAGTTATTATTATTATTATTATTATTATTATTATTATCAACAGATGTTGTATGCTTCCTGATATAATTAATTTAATTATATTAAATAAGTGTGTTCAGTCACATTTTAACACGTCAATCATATTTAACTATTAATAGCTTGTTTTATAGTAAATTTTTAATCCTCTAGTATCCAAAACAATTAATAAATACAAACAAAATTAGTGATTCTTTGGTAATTTTAAATTTTAATATTAAGACTATAATAGTTTGTGCTAACAATTAGATATATTTTAAGCTAACTGTATGATATATCCCGATATAATTAATATTACTGTATTGTGCTATATATAGTAGTACTTATACAAATGTTACTACCATTATTTATTTTTATTATTATTATAGTTTAGAAAAGCATGTGTCGTAATATCTTCGGTTATTTTATCATTTCGAACTTACATTGTTTTTTTCTTACTTACTTGGCAAGAAAATTATAAAACGAAAAAAATAGTTACAAAATTTCTGGTAGTTACCATTTTAACCTAACATTTACTGAAAATGGTAAAATCAAAATCAAACCAAAACACGAAAAATAGATATTTTGCCCTTGAAATACAAAAATTGATATTATGGATTCGCTTGAACACCATCAACGAAACAGCAAGAGGCTTCCGATCCTATCTTACGTCTCTTACTGCTATTTCCCAATTACAATAGATTAAGGTTTTAGAATGTCTTTCTTTTTTGGTTTAAGGATAGACGCAAAAATTATGCAAGAAAGAAATAGGAAAGATTGGTGTTATCCGGATTAGGACTAGAAGTAATTTCTCTACAAACATATACATATAAGATGTCATAATACTGTTACCGTTCCTAGACTGTTGGTCTATACTGATTTATATTATGTTCGTAACAATTTCAAAATGTTTTGCTTTACTCCCTTATTGAAATAGTGTTGTTTCAGCCTTTGCGGTTTGGGAATGAGATTTACTTTGAAAAGAATCGACCTAGCTAGTTCTTGGTTTAAGGAGATATACGAATCAATTATATAGAACTCCGGTAGTTCCATTATATATGATTAAAAACGGTTGAGTGATAAAAAATGGATAATTTAACCTTGGAATACAATTTAAGCCAGAACATTAATAATACTTCAGGCTTTTCAGCTAAGTGACAAGACAAATCTTCTTCCCACATTCCCTCCCAATTTAAACTCGTCCTCACATGCTGTCAGATTTGCTCGTGTGTGATCTAATAATTTTTCTCCCGCATTAAGATTTTGATTCATGAGGCAACATTAAATCGAAACACATATGTTAGTCTATTTAGTGATAAATTTGGTTATGAATTAGTTAGGAATTGGACTTAATTAAACTTTAATAGTTACATATACTTTTTTTTAAAAGAGAACCATGCAAATATGAAATATCATCAGAACTAGAGTTCTTTGTTTTGTTTTGTAACAGATACGGAGCTTTATATTCTTTACTTACGAAATTGATATTTGCAACATCCATAGCCTGTAAAAAAAAAATTGATTTGACATTAGACAAAACAAAAGTTACATAATTGTTTAGAGAAAAAAAAAAAAGAGATAGATAAAACTCACTAGGATCAGTTATGCCAATGAGACCAGAGCCTCCGAAATTGCAATTCCAAAAATGTCTTCCTTCAGCTTGGTAATAAAGATTCATGGCGACAGAAGCTAGATTATAGAGATTATCTGGAGAGTAACATGCACCTCCGTTCGATACAATTTGACAGTCGATAACACGCGTAGTTTAAGTTATTTAAAAGTTGTTCGGTCGACGTGCCAGGCTTAGCCACACACCAATCCCCGTGGCTCTGCGACAAAGAGCAAACTCGAAATGTTAAAAAAACCATATGAGATTGATTTTTGTTAATTTTTAAGTTTCGTTCTCAAGCATGTACCTGCGCAATGACTCTCATGAAACGTCCTGCTGTAAGAGAAACATGGAAACAAAACTGACATTGTTAAAGAAGTTGGAAAATCTTACAATCAATTTAATTAAGACTTTAAATAATCTAAACTGATGATTAGATTACCTGATGAGATGCATAACAAGATGATGAAAGAAAGACATATCTGTGCTTTAACCATGTTTGATTTTGTTTGACGCCTGAAAACTCCTCTATGAATTCTAAGATTTATGCTAATGGCTATAAATATTTTAAGGTAATATAATTTATTGTATAATCCCGAAGTAATTAAGTATTTATCTCTAGTATTATAGTATAGTACTTTTCTTTGTCAAAAGACTCTTGTATTTGCCCAATTTTACAAATTTTTATTTATTACTATTAATATTTTTATACAACACATGTGTAATATCTGAGATTTTTACATCTAAAGTCGTATCTTAGATTATTTCTTGAACATCATCAATCAAGTAAAACAAAATCAATTTTCAAAAGTGAAATTTATTTGATCACTTCTAATTTACATAAAATTTTCTTACTTTTATATTAAACTATAATGGTATTTTTTCTTACTTATTTTCTATATTATTTGTTAGTGACGTTGTTCGTAGGGAAAATATTATTAGAAAACAGACGTTATGAAATTTCTCATAATCACGGTAAATGGAATCACTCTCAATTTGGGACGAAGAGAAGAACACAATACTTGTTTGGTTTTAGACTTAAAAGAGTTTAGATAAATTTGGCTGAAAATTTCATCAACTACTTTGTACTCTTTAGCATATTGAATTTGCCTCCTTGAAGTTAAAAAGGCAAGTTTTTCCTTCCTTAAAAATACAGATGTAAGACAACAGATTTAAACAAAAAACATCAAAAATTTCAAAACAATGATTTGTTTAGTCTTGAAGAAGAGAAAAATAAAATATAGAAGATACAAAAAAGGAAGATAACACAACAGCAAAAAGAAGCATGCAAATACAGAAACTGGAGGACATAGGAAGAGAAGGTTAGTTCTTGATTCGGATGCTCCGGCTTGTATTGGGATTGATACCCCGACTTTCTCCTGCATATGGACCCGTTTGTTTCCTGACATCTCTGACCTGTCCTCTACGATCTTTGACTTTTTTCTCGTGCTTGTCCTGCAAACAAAAATTCAAGATCCCAAGACATCCGAGTTAAGGCAAACAAACAGGTCAAAGAAACGAACGTTGAAGAAAATGACAATCCAAGATCGTTTACCCGGTAATTCTTTCTCGGGTTTTTACGATCCTTGTTGCGTTGCCGGGTCAATCCTCTGTTGCCAGCTATCTATGTTTTGGTGGAGATTATTAAAAAAGAAGATGAAAAGGAACGTTAAACTATGGTGATAGGTAGAGAAACAGATGATGTTTGTTGTGGGCTTAGGAAACCTTCTAACCTGATGTGTAATCAGTCGTTTTCCATCCACACGTTCTGGCGATGACGGGATTAAATGTGGTTTCCTGAACCAACACAAAACGTGCCATTGAGATGAACAGTATTAAACTATCACAAGTGTCGACGTTTGTGAAAAAGAAAGGTTAATGTAATGTATTATTATTACCTTGAATAGATCTCTGCTTTGGCAGCTCGTTTAGCTTCTTGTTTCTGTTTCACTTGTTTGTAAAATTCATCTTCTGAGCCTTCTGATTCACCATCATTATCCACCATGTCATAGCTATCACCATCGTTATCATTTTCATCATCTGATGCAAATCCCCCATTTTCATTCCTGCCATCTTCCTCTGACTTCACACCAGCTCCAGCCAAAACTCTGAGCTCAAACTTTCTACGCCTTTCTCCAATATCATCCCTTTGCGGTAAATCATCATCTCCAGAAACAGTCTTCCAAAACATAAGGTAAAAAGATTTAAGAAAAAGAATAGCGTAAAAAGTAACAAAGACATTCTAAGTTTCACATCTGCGATATGTTACCTTGGGCTTCCGTTTGGTGGACACAAGCTTGGTGAGCTTATCAGCTGTTACATCATGTGTGCTATTGTCTGCATCATCCACATAATCATCGAATGTCTCTAGCTTCCTGGTTACATCCGAGATTGAAAAATTACTAATACATCACAATCTTCAGAAAGGGACAACAGAAATAACTATAGTAAAAGGGTGATTAAAAAAGAAGAAGTTATTACCTATTAGCTAATTTCTGGCGTTTTTGAGCTTTATCAGACTTCGAAACAGTAGAACCAAGGACTCCATTGCTTCTAAGTTTTCCCTCTAGAGCAGCTCGAAGTTTTAACATTTCCTCACTTTGCATATCAACCTGATCATTCTGCTACAAAGAAAGCAAATTTGTTCAAGATAAACGAAGTTTATGTGCCAGTAAGCAAGAGGTTGGGCGAGTTCTGATAGAATAGAAACCCCAGGAAATTGCTTAGATTTGTATTCACCTGGTGCTTGCGTTTCTCTCCTTTTTTCTTCTTTTCTTCTCTAGCATTGTCAACTTTCATCGGCTGAATAAACGGAGATTAGTAAGGTGGATACAAAGAAAGTGTCAAACAACTCATAAGCGATTAACTCGAGTGACAGAAGTAAGATCCTAACTTCTACCTCGGTTGCGTCCTGTGTGATTCTAACTACTGAATCAGAAACAGGTGAAGCGAGGTGATCTTCTTTGACCACCTTTTGCACTGTTCCATTAGCAATACTTCTCACTAGGGACTCCTCAAATCCAGGGGGAAGCTCTCCATCAATTTCTTTGATCTAATTATAAACAAAATCGTACATTAACTCAGCTGCTATGATAAATTAACAAACATAGCTTGTATAGTGTCGTCGTCGTACAACATGTAAATTGTCAGAGATTAAAAACTTAAAAGGGTACACCACAGAACCTTATCTAATAAAGCTTTGATGTCAACCAGACGGGTAAGGACCGGATGATCACGGATGGGCTGACCTTCAGACTTGAGTAGAAGATAAAATGTTATAGATTGGCAATAGGCCAGTAGCAGTAGCTGCTTAACCTCCAGGTACCTTGTTCCACCATTCAACGAAATTTCTCCTTCCTTTAACTGCAAGGAGACAATTACATAATTTTTCTGGAGGAGTCACAAACGACATCTTTCGAACTGCGGTAATATAAACTGGCAATATAGAAAACAATTAAAAAGAAATGTGGAACAGTAAAGAGGTTTACCATACTCATAACAGGATTTATCTTACTCTCCAGCTCTTCGACTGCATCGTTCAACTCAGACAAAAGACCAACTATTTCCGGAGCAGAACTACACGAAAGACATATCGCATGAATAATATTATACATAAAATGTAACAAAATCACATACAAATATATTAAGCTAATGAAAATTTTAGAACCAGAAAACATCACCATTACCTATATACTACATCCATTTGCTCCTCTTTTGACAAAGAGTTTATGTCTTTCTTGATCTCTTCAACATGTGTATCCTTGTCATCCTTATCTTTCTTATCTGTGATGGATTTTGTAGCCTGCTTTTCTTTGACAGAAATTTCCTGCCAAATATAAACCAGAATGATGTGTCAATTATCTAAGTAACAGGATAGATTCCAACAACATGAAAGTAATTGGTAACACCCATGACTCACCTCCATGGTTAATTCTCTGTCGCTCTCTTCTTCACTATAATCTTCTAACCCAGCATCAGCTGCTGTAATGGATCCAAGTTGTTCTGTCCGTAGTCTTATCACCTCCTCTTCTTCCGCTTTAAGGTCTTCATCATCACTTGATTGGAGCTTCAAAATCACATCAAACCAGATTAGCAACTTATGTAGAGTTTGTTTCAGAGAGAACAGAATATTAACAAAAGGAATCTAGCCTTTCAAAGAAAAGGATTCGAGGCAAACCACGACACTTATTACCTCAAAATCAACGTTATCAACACTATGGTATAAGCCCCTTCTTCCGCCCCATGTGATCGTTTTGTCTTCCTCAGCTTTATCTTTATCATCATCAGCCATTTCATCGTCACCGTCACCAAACTTTTGCCTTAGATATTTCTTCTGCCTAATCACTACACAATTAAGGCCCCGATGAGAAAACGAATAAGGCACTCAAAAAAAGTACACCGTTTTGACAGAATAGATGCAACAACTACATATAATAAACATAACATAAGAAGGCATCCTTACTTTTCGCAGTAAGTCCATTCTCGGACTCCTCTTCGTCTTCTGTATCTTCATCCTCTTCACTTTCATCATCCACACCCTATAAAGCCAAAGAAACTGAAATTGAAAGGGAAGCATTGCAAAGAATTGGAGAAAACAAAAATGTCTAGAAACAAAAGCCAAAAAAAACAAACCTTTAAATCAAAAACAGGTTGCACATCATCTTCATCCGATACATCAGTATCATCATTAACATCCAAGGGAACAATATCCCTCTGTTTATGAACTGTGGACACAAAAACCAAACATCATCAGAATCATTAATTGGGTACAAATAAGCTACTAGGCACCTAGTCATTCCTATAATCGATTAAGCTTCAGGAAACAAAAACAAAAAAAGGACAAATTTTTTCAAGTGGGTAGAAATTTACAGGCGTCAATCTCGTCATCGTATTGGTCTTCGACGATATCATTGCGGGTTTTCGTGCTTTTGCTGCTTCTCTTCTGAGTACCTCCTTTTTTCCCCATTGTTGTGTTGCAGAAAAGGTTCTGAAGGGATGTGGAAACTTGTGCGACTGCACAATCCCTTAGCAAAATAGGTTTTCCACCTCAAAAAGATTAGCTCGACGCAACAGCTAGAAAAAAGCTTCTAACGACGGGAACAATTTGGAGATTATCAATGGTGTCTGTCTACGAAGATAATCGAAGAAAGAGAACGTATCGTATCTCCCGATTAAAACCCTAGTAAGGTTTTATAATTTACTGGGCCTAGTAAGGCCCATTATTATCGAAATAAGCCCAGTTTTAAATGAGTCCTTCGGGAACCAAGGGTATATTCGTCTTTTACTTGCGGCGACTTCTTTTAACCGAAGAATTCTTTCCTCCGGCCGGTGGTGAGTGTTTTCGGAAGCAGATCATACAGATTCTGGGCTCTCTCTGGTCAGTGATAGTTTCTTCTTAGTTTGAATTCTGATTCTTAAATCTCGTGGGTCTTGAGCTGGGTTTATTGGCTATAATCGGATTTTTAACGCCTTCAAATTGTTAGTAAAATTGAATTCTATTGTTTCTGTGTATAGATTTGTTCAGAAGCTTTGACGATTTAGGGTTTTATTTCGTGGTTTTCTTAGCGTATAATTGATTAGAAATCCGAATGGTTTCGATCGAATTGTTTGGATTGTATTTGATTGATATCGACAAAGTTCAATTCAATCAGATCTAACTCTTCCCTTCACTTGCATTGTGTTTATGTTTTATTTTTTGTTCTTTCAGTGATCCGAATGATAACAAGTCTTTTCAGTGCTTGAAGATCTGCAGAAATTATCCATCTGAGGTTTAGCAATGGTAATTTCTCGATCCATTCTAGGATTATGGTAGCTATATGTCATATTATTGAAGATGAAGAATTGTGAGATTTGTTTATTCTTTTGTGTTTGCATTGACGCTACACTATAGGATTCAATGATTGATGGAGTAAATAGAAAAGTGAATTTTTCGCTTTGGTTTTGGCTGATCATTCGTTTTTTTTTTGATGACACCTTCTTGCAGGTTCTATTACAGTTGGATCCATTCCTCAATGAACTCACGAGCATGTTTGAGAAAAGCAAAGAGAAGGGTTCTGTGTGGGTTACTTTGAAAAGATGTAACTTTTGGCTGTTTACTTGACAATCTCATCCTCCACTTGTGCTATCTTGTGATACTTGGATTATCTTATATGATTTATATTTTACTTGTGTCAGCATCTCTGAAGTCTAAGCTGCAGAAGAGGAAACTGAGCTCAGCTGGAGAATCAACTGAATACCGATGCCTTATTCGAGCAACTGATGGAAAGAAAACAGTTTCTACTTCGGTATGTTCCACGCATTATTAGCAAACGATTGTCCCAGTATCACTTCTCTCTGAGAATGGATAAGAATCACAGATAGCATTATTAGCTCTCTCAAAATGCTAGACAGCTCGGTAAAATAAACCAATCTTGGTTGAAAACATAGTGCAAGTTCTTGTAAATTGATACTAGGGATTAAGAATATGATTATTGGTCTATGCTCTTTAAAATAAAAACTAGTGCTAACTTGTTGCAATGCTTTCTTGGTTTAAGGTTGGTGCTAAGGATCACCAGAGATTTCAAGCATCATATGCCACCATTCTTAAGGCTCACATGACTGCTTTGAAGAAGAGGGAAAGGAAAGACCGGAAGAAATCCACAGAGGCAGAGAAGAAAGAAGGCACTTCAACCACTAAATCTAAGAAACTTTGATTTCTCCTTTTGTGTTTCTCATTGATAAGAATTGAATTTTGAAAGTTATTGAAAGATCTCAGAGATTTTGACTTTTGACCTATGTCATAATAGATTTTGGCTTGCATTTGCTTTTCCCTCGAGAATGATGATCATGTATAAACCAATGCCATACAAATGCACGAGCATGGATCGAATTCAAGAAACTGATTCTTAATTTCAAACAGACGCTGAACACTAAGAAAAACCCTCAATTGTTATTATGAATCTCTTCCTGTTCCTAAACTAGTAAGATACCCTCACATTGTTGTGTAACAAAGGCGAAATTGCCGCGAACTATTCATCAGAATTTGCGTCCACATAATCTTCATCAGAATTTGAGTCCACATAAGCCCTGAGGACACGTCTGTACTTGTCGGGGCTGTCATACCAGGTTGGCGTGTTGATGATCGCCTTTTCTAGCCAATACTCATCATACACTCTTTGCCTCGACATCTTCTCCAAGAATCCATTCCAACCATCCATGGCTCGGGTCAATCGAACAGTCTTCGGTTTTCCCATAAGAAACCTAATGTAATCCCTTGCAAGCTTGACCAATTCCTCCCCAGTGATAATGTAGGTGTACTGCAAAAAAAGAATATTCAATCAAAGCAAGATACGATATTTGAAGTTTGAATCTTTCCTGAAAGTTGTGTCATTTACCAAAAAGATGAAGCCTAAGGTCGCTAAAACCACTTGCAAAGTTTCATCTGCAATCCCAGCAAGACCACCGTCTTCTCCTCCTGACCCTTCAGGACGCTCCTCACCATTTCCACCACTGCCTCCTCCACGTGGAGGAATATTGCCGCCACTGTCAGTATCATAAAAATCTTTCTTCTGTATCTGCTCCCGCAACATGTCTTCAACCGATTTCTTCCCCATAGCTTTCTCTATTGCTTTCCATGGTGATATCTGATAACAAAAGTCATTACAACAATCACTGGGAACGAAATTGAAAAAAAAACACTCATCATCAGAAAACAGAACAGAAATTTTTTTGGAAACATACACAAAAGGAATCACTCTCTGGTTACAGAGTAACTTCATTTACACAGCGGACAAACTTAACATGAGGAAAAAACATCTGACCTCGTCACTACCATCAGGTTTATCCTTCCCACCAAATAAGCACACAGCAGGACTTTGCTTCGATTTCCCAGTAGGTGAACGACGGCGATGATTAAGAAGAGGCGAAAACTGAGTAGACATTGAAGCAGTAGCTCGAAGCGTAAATGTGGTACGCGGGCAGTAATCAAAGCGTAGTGACGACCTAATTGGTACACTGGAGACACAATTTGGTTTTGTTATCCTTGCAGGATAGTAGGATGGTCGAAAACAATTAGCCTGAGTAAAGCTCATCTTTATCCCAATAATGCAATCAGTTTCTGAAAAAAATCAACAGAAAACAACGAACACAACCAATTAGAACCCAACATTGACCTAAACAAAGATTCTTCTGTGCATGATCAGAATCTGAGTATATAACAAAAGACGCTATTCCAATCCAAAATTGGGAGAAAAGAACAAATCTTTGGGATAATTATACTGCGGTCATAGAACAATAAGCAATATAAGTTACCAGAAACCAAGAACTTCGAATGTGATAGAATATAAAGGCATCGGTTCGGCAATTATAAGGAACAACAATCAATGAGCAGCTCGCGAGAAACAAGAATATCATAAAACCGTAAAATCGTACCTTTTCGAAGCCTTGACGGAACGGAGAACTCGAAACCCTAGTTTTCGCTTGGAGAGAAAGATTTCGATTTTTCCCCCTTTGCGTCCCTGAAACAACGGAGAATCTCAACTGTGTGAGAGCGAAGGAGGAGGCGATCGACAAGTTTATCTATCTTGAAAGAGGCGGCTTAACGGCGTCGTTTCACCTGAGCCTCGATGGTTCTAGACCATGATGGGTTGGTAAGACTAAACCGGTTTTATTGATTAGCTGGTCTATCACTGACGCTTGGGCTTGACTATTTGCAAATTGCATAATCGATTCGATATGTTTGGTTTGGTTCAGGTTGGGCCTTTTTTTTTTTGTTGGGATTAAATATATATATTAGACTGAAAGTGAGTTGGTTTCTTTAGCTCATCTTTCTCAAAATTCCATATAATTTTTGTTAAAAATTTCATCAAAGAAATATCCGGTTTAACCTATAACTATGTAATTGCTAACAATATCGTTTGAGAAATACTTGAAATATATTTTTACTAATTAACATAAACGTGAACTATTGGATAGAAAAGAACAAAACGTTTGGGTTAATGAGAATGATTTTAATCGAAGTAATTTGGTTGCTTTATCAAAAAAAAAACTTCGTTGTTTTAAATTTTTATTATTCGTTTTTTATCTGATTTATGACCGACATGAAATTTTTTTAAAACGACAAGGGGAAAAACTGGGTCATTGACTTATGTTTAGTGGTACAAAGTGCCATTGACTTTGACTAAGTAAAAGCCAATCCATAATCGTGAAAGATATCTAACTTCGAGCAATATATCATTTGAATAGACCAAAAATTACACTATAAATACATCTACACACCTTCTTCATTTATTCACACAACTCTCCCTCCCACAAACACACTCCAAAACAAAATGGCCACCCAAAGAGCAATGTTGAAAAATGCTCTCATCCTTTTTCTCTTCACCATAACTCTTATGGCAAAAACCGCGTTTTCGCAACACTGCAGTACAACCGGATGTGCAGCCAACTTATGCTGCAGCAGATATGGCTATTGTGGCACCACAAATGCCTATTGCGGCACCGGGTGCCGAAGCGGACCTTGCAGCTCCGGAGCCACACCTATTCCACCAACTCCTACCGGCGGTGCAGGCGGTCTAAACGCTGATCCTCGTGATACGATTGAAAATGTTGTCACACCAGCATTTTTTGATGGTATCATGAGCAAAGTCGGAAATGGCTGCCCAGCGAAAGGGTTCTACACTCGCCAAGCTTTCATAGCGGCGGCCCAATCTTTCGAGGCGTATAAAGGAACCGTCGCTAAGCGTGAAATTGCCGCTATGTTGGCTCAGTTTTCTCATGAATCCGGAAGTAAGTTCGTTATAAACCCTTTTAGTTTCATACATGAATGCATGTATTTATTAAGAAAAAATAGTATTTTCGAGAATATTATTTCAACTAGCACCATAACGTTTCTTGGTTTAGTTTAGTTTAACAATTTTTTCTATTTTATCATCAAAATACATGTCTATTAAATTTTAAACTCTAATACAAACGGATAAACCTAATATTCATTAAATCTAGAGGGTGAAATTTTTTTTGTAAAATACATGTTTCGTAATTTCCTTCTGTTTTGTATAGACTATATTTATTTAATAAAAGTAACGATTATTTTACTTTATGTCAAGGTTTTTGCTACAAAGAAGAAATAGCTAGAGGGAAATACTGTTCAGCTAGCACAGCGTACCCTTGTGCACCGGGAAAGGACTACTACGGTCGCGGTCCGATCCAAATCACATGGAACTACAACTACGGTGCAGCCGGAAAGTTCCTCGGACTCCCTCTCTTGACTGATCCAGATATGGTGGCTCGTAGCCCAGAAGTTGCCTTTCAGTGTGCCATGTGGTTCTGGAACCTAAATGTTCGTCCAGTCTTGGACCAAGGCTTTGGAGCCACCACGAGGAAGATAAACGGTGGCGAATGCAACGGCCGGCGTCCTGCAGCGGTGCAGAGCAGAGTAAACCATTACTTGGAATTCTGCGGGATGCTTGGGATCACTCCTGGAACAAGTCTTAGTTGTTAAAGATGTCTTAGTGGTTAATATGGCACGGTTCACAGTATGACTGTGGCCATGCACGTGTGAGTTTATAACTAAAGGTGTCGAATAAAAGATTATGCGGTGTATCCTAATGTACCAATGTGTTGTTTGTATCGGTTGTCATAGAATGAAGCATATCAGCCAATCTAGCTATAATAAACGCATTTACTAAAATTTCAACTTTTTTTTGGATATGGTTAATCCAATAATTTTACAAAGGATCGCTTCATTTTTTGGCCTGAGAACAAATTAAATAAGCTGATATATAATGAATAAAAAGTGTGGACAAATGGTAAAAATTTATGGGGCTGCAAATCTTCGCAGAAGCTTGACCCCACTACATCCAGAGGTAGAAGTAGTTTTTATGGGGGCTTCAAATCTTCGCAGAAACTTGACCCCTCTGTAAATCTGGACAATGAGACGTATGATTGGCCAAGACAAGCGAGAAGTAGTTTTTTTAACAGACTGCTCAGATTTGGTGAAGATGGTGTATTTCCCGGAAGAATGGTCAGCCTTTTCAGCTTATATGAAAGCTTAAGAGTGACAAGGTTGAGTTTTCTTACTTTTCTTTAAATTTGGTTCCTCGCAGTGCGAATGTGAAAACGGATAATTTGGCACAGAATGTTCGAACCGAAACACATTTTATGTAAACAATATTCCTCAACATTAGTTCATTTGAATCAATCTAATAAAGTTGTTCACAAAAAAAATGGTAAAAATTTAGTTTCGTTTTTTGGTCTGAGTATAAGATAAAGATGAAACTTAAGAAGAATCTTAATTAGAGTGGTATATAATGAATAACAATTGTGAACTGATGGTAAATTATGTTACAATATAAGTTGCTTAACCAAATGTTGAAATGAGAATCAGTAGGCCGAGTATTGTATATTTGTATGATGACTAATGAGAATAGTGTTTTTGTAAATTTTTCATAACTAGGACCGATCGACATATATGCCTTAAAAATGTATGCATATTCCAATGAAATAAGATATTGACAGTAAAAACTATTTAAATGATTATTTTCCAACTTTGAAAACTAGGAAAATATTTCCAAAATAACAAAATACTTCCAGAAAAGATGGTCCATGCACACGTAAAATGAGCGTGGACTTACACATGAGAGTGTTCGTACGTAGACTCATCATAATTCACAACCGACATCAAGAGGGCCTCTTTCGATGACTTCTTATTTGTCTCTGTTTACAGCAGGACCCTTTTAGGCTTTTACCTGGCAATACTCTTACTCTCTTAGATCATGGCAATACTCTTTCTCTCTTAGATCATGGCAAACATAGTGTATATATATGACGCGAACGCGAATTAGCTTTTGTAGGATAAAAGAATTCGCGCCTTGTTTGTAGCCCGTAGTTAGTTAATTTTGATAAACATTGATCTTGCGGGCAAATGATTGATTGCCATTTAAATAAAATTACATTTGAAGTTAATTTAAACATAAAGCATATGAAATGAAAAATGAGCGGGTATTTTATGTAGTTGGAAAAAAATAAAACTTTGATTAAAAATCTGATTTAAAAATAGAAATCTAACAACGTCACTTAGAAAGAGATAATACTTGGAAGAAAAGGAAAAAAACAAATACCAATTAGCATGACATCAAATCCGAATTTGAGTAGAGTATTGCGATAGTCAAGATAAGATTTGATCTGTGCATGGTGGAATCATCATAAATATTATGGTTTTCAGATTTAAAAAATTAGGAATCAAAAGACTAAAAAAATTTTGTTTTAAGAATAACAGCACATGGCTGTCAAAAAAAAAATAGTTATAAGTTCTTACATCTTGAACAAACAAAGAGTATCTTCATGCGGGCATATGACATGCTTGAGTTGACTTTGAATTGATAGGGCCACGTCAGCGTATTCCAAGAACCCTTAATTAGCGTTGAAGTAAACCTCTTTATTTGTCGTGACTCGCGGAAGTAAACGGCCCTTTTGTTAACTTTTTAGCCAACACAACTTTTCATTAACTATGGTTTTGCTATTATTGATTAGTTTACAATGTTAACTAACATTATCATTACGTGAGAAAAATTAAGATGATCATTTTCCAGACCATTGCAAATTCCTTGAAAGTTGAAAACCTATGTACGTGCTTATATTCTAATGGCATATTCGCCTCTGATAGGCAAATAGACTATTATATAACAGCTGCATATTATAATATGGATTCATGTACCTTCATTTCGAATCACTTGTATATCACATAGGTTTGAAAAAAATATCGGTCTTGATTTTATACGTGGACCGTAAGTAAGCAATATATATGAATGCGTCAGTTTTGCAAAGTTTTTAAAACCAGAAAAAAAGTAGAGTAAGTGAAATATACATATATTGTATATAATTAATTATAAATATTCATCAATTAAGTTATAAAATAATTTAATCATGTTGAAATGAACGATCTCCTCGCTAATTAGTGTTACAAATCATGGAGAAACCAATTAGATATTTATGGATAATTCGATGTTTTAAAATTTGATATCGAGTAGATAATGGTTTTCAGATTATTTTATAGATTTATGGCCAATTTTTCAAATTAAGTTGACCAGCACATCTATGATCTATCTAATGTTTTACTCGTATCATATCGCTAGGATTTACTTGTCGATGAAAAAGTCTTACACAAAATCTAACTTTTTGGATAATATTATACGTATAAGAATTGGTTAATAGGTTATAAACTATTGAAAATTTAGATAAAGCTTACACGACATGAAAATAATATTACATGGTCAAGTTTGTATACGAGGACTCTCATGAGATCCTATAAAACAAAGCAACATATAGTATAATGTCAAATATACATCGTTAAGCAACCTATTATATCTACTTTTATGTTGATTACGTACGATTTACAATTTCTGATATTCTTCATCTGAATTATCCGATACTAAAAAAGAACTCGGAGTTGAGTTTTAGTTTAGCGAATACGGAACAACAGTGAATCGAGCTAATAGTTGTATACGCATGTACATATTTACTATTTTCATTGTACTTTTTTGTTTATTATCCAAAAAGTTTTGTATCAGAACCCTTACATCTCTTCGAATTGGAATGATCAGAATGGTTTACTTAGTTTTTGACTTTTTGTTTTCAAATAAGGTTCAAACTAAAAAACTGGGGTTCAATTTCTTTGGGGAAAACTTTGTCTACGCCACAAAACTCCCTAATAGGTTTGGTTATTTTCATTGTTCTTTGTTAGACATATCAATATATAATATATATTTTTTAATATTGTATGATTTCGCTCTTATAGGATGTTGGTGAAATTGAACCGACCCAATCCTGACTTGTTTATTTATATATATAAAAAAGTATCTTCAGAACGATTTTATAAAATTCGTTTTCGTCTCTTAGTCTAATTCAGCTAAACTTTATGACCAAGTCCTAATTCAAATCATCATAGTATTTCTCCTTAATCACAACTACAAGAAAAGGAATGGGTCATGACTGATTTATTAAACTTATTTATAGTTGACCAAACAGAATTTACTATTACCAATTATTTACACTATAAATACGTCCACATATCATGCTTGTTTCTTCACACAACTCTCCCTCCAAAACATTTCATCAAAGAAAAAAAAATGGCGACACAAAATGCGATTCTGAAAAACGCTCTCATCATTTTCCTCTTCACTCTAACCATCATGACCGAAACCGCGTTTTCACAAAATTGTGGTAAAACCGGATGTAAAGGCAACATGTGCTGCAGCAGGTGGGGATATTGTGGTACCACAAAAGCCTATTGTGGCACTGGGTGCCAGAGTGGACCTTGTAACTCTAAACCTAAACCTACTCCTACTCCCAGCGGTAGCGGTGGTCTAAACGCTGGTCCTCGTGGTACCATAGCGAGTGTTGTCACACCAGCGTTTTTCAACAGCATCATGAGTAAAGTCGGAAGCGGTTGCCCAGCCAAAGGGTTCTACACTCGCCAGGCTTTCATTGAGGCCGCTCAATCGTTTGCAGCCTACAAAGGAACTGTTGCTAAGCGTGAGATTGCCGCCATGTTGGCTCAGTTCTCTCACGAATCTGGAAGTAAGTTCACCATTTACTACATTCTCTTTTTTTTTTTCTCTATAATGTATTAGAAATTTTCTACGAATAGTTTTCTCTATAAGTAATATCATGTTTAAAATTGTTATTAAAAAATTCACATAAATTTATATAAATGTCTCTGATTTATCCGTTTGCATTAATTATTTTATTTTGATAATTGAAGAAAATTATAGAGACGGGAATATTTTCCTCATAAGATATAAGGATTTGCTACCTTTAATACAAAATTTTTTGATAATGTTTCTAAACAATGTAATTTTGATTTTATCCCATATTTATTTTAATTTTATTTGAAATAAAGTTTATCTCTTTGGTTATGTAAAGGTTTTTGTTACAAAGAAGAGATAGCCAGAGGAAGGTACTGCTCGCCAAGCACAACATATCCTTGTCAACCGGGCAAGAACTACTACGGGCGCGGTCCGATCCAAATCACATGGAACTACAACTATGGTGCAGCAGGAAAGTTCCTCGGACTTCCTCTCTTGAAGGACCCAGATATGGTGGCTCGTAGCCCAACTGTGGCTTTCAAGTGTGCCATGTGGTTTTGGAACAAGAATGTGCGTCCAGTTTTGAGCCAAGGATTTGGTGCAACCACGAGGAGGATCAACGGTGGTGAATGTAACGGTGGGCGTCCAGCTGCGGTACAGAGCAGGGTTAACCATTACTTGGACTTCTGCAAGGAGCTTGGGGTCACTCCTGGAACCAATCTCAAATGTTGAAGACACTACTAGTTTATGTGGGTTTTCTTATAAATGTCGTGTGGGTTAAGAATGTCGTGTCGAGTAATAAAGTGAAGTCGAAAATACTAGAATAGATCAAATAATTAGAGATTAGAAGTCATATTGTGTGACTGGTGTCTCTTAAGGTAACTGATATTGTGTGTTGTTTGTATCCGCTGTCATAAGTGATATAAATGGAACTATTATCCAATAAACATGGTTTCCCTGTTTTTCACACTAGACAAGTATACATGCATATAACTATATAAGCAACGAAAAGCATCGAAAAATACTTTTCTTGTATCATCACATCTTTTCTTATTAAGGTTTTATAGAAAGAAAATAGAGTATTAGGGGAACCAACGAGACTTGTGATTAATGACAAAAAAAAGAAAGAAGAAGAAGAAGAGGGAATAAGTTTAGGTCACATATGATGCGGTCATTTTAATTTGAACGGAACCAACGAGACTTGTGATCTGATTTGGAGGAGCAGAGGCATGAAAGTTTGGCGGCTGGGCAAGAACAACGCCATGCAAAGAATCTGTCCTATGTGTCGAAGCTAAAATTGCACTAAAAAAAAGAGGTGGTCATGAAATTCATCGTACAAATAACTAGGATCCGTGAGACCCTAGACACCCTAACATGATATTAAGGATGGCTTAGTCTTCGGGTAACATGTATTATGCTACTGTTAGATTTCTGGAAAAATAAATGAGTATATGATGATTAAGGAAATTTATTTTGTCAAAAAGTGGAATCGGTTGTAGGAGTTTTCCAGAAACATATTAAACACTATACAAAAAGGCACATTATTTTCCCAGATCACCTCCTAGAAAGTGGCAAGAGATTGAATCTTCTTTTCGGCTGATCTGAACCTATTGATTTTTTTAGGGACAAGCTTCACCTGGAGGCCATATTGGTCACTTGGTGATCTGAATCTAGTTTCTTATGAACCACCTTTAATTTTTTTTTGTAATGATTCTTTAATATTCCACATGTTTAATTATATAATCTACTTCCTTTTTGTTCTAAGTGCATCTGAAAGTCATAGGGACGTGGAAGATTGATAACAAAGCAACAGATTGTCACGTGAAAGATTAATTCTAGTTTCAGCTTCTTAATTAATAGTCCAGGGTTAATAGTTGAAATGTAAGTTTATAGTGTTCAAATAGTAGCTAGATCTAGTGAATATTCATATATGTAGTCTTCACCGATTTCTAGCAAAAGCTTAATATTTAAAGAATAAAGTATAACGACTTCTGAATTTTTATTTTTTTAAAATGGTTATAATAGTCATAAAGAATATCATAGTGTAGTTGACCAAATCAATTACAAATACGTCCACGAACCCTCATGTTCACCCAAATCCCCATTTCCAAACACTTTTGTTATAACAAAATGACCATCCAAAACGTGATTCTAAAAAACGCTCTCATTTTCTTCCTCTTCATTCTAGCAATTTTAGCCGAGACTGTGTTCTCGCAGAACTGCATGGATACTAGTTGCCCTGGCCTTAAGGAATGCTGCAGCAGATGGGGTTTTTGTGGCACCGGTGACGACTACTGCGGATTTTTTTGTTTCAGTGGCCCTTGCAATATCAAGGGAAAATCCTACGGATATGACTACAACGTAGATGCCGGTCCACGTGGTAAAATAGAGACCGTTATCACACCAGCGTTGTTCGATAGCATCATGAGCAAAGTCGAAAGCAACTGCTCGGCAAAAGGATTCTACACTTATGAGGCTTTCATCACTGCTTTCAAATCGCTTGGAGCTTACAAAGGAAAGGTGGCTAAACGCGAGATCGCTGCCATATTAGCTCATTTCTCATATGGATCTAAAAGTAAGTTCATTATGGCGACCAAAAATATATATATTGTTCGCAATGGCGTTTACATTTGCGTTTGATAATTGAAAATCATGGTTACATGCAAACATTTGTGTTTGCATCTAAAGCAATCGATATTACATATATATGGCACTGCAATGTTTTTTTCTTTTGGAAGCTTTAAGCTAATAGATTTTATTTTTACGTAAAGGTTTTTGTTACAAAGAAGAAATATCGAACGATAGGTACTGTTCAAAGAGCAAGAAGTACCCTTGTGAACCGGGGAAAAACTACTATGGTCGCGGTTTGCTACCGTCAATCACATGGAACGAGTATTATGGTGCTGCAGGCAAGCATCTTGGACTACCTCTATTGAAGGATCCAGATCTGGTGGCTCGTAGTCCGGAAGTTGCTTTCAAATTCGCAATGTGGTTCTGGAATAGAAACGTGCGTCCGGCTTTGTACTTAGGATTTGGAGAAATCACAAAGAGAGTCGATGGCCGTGAATGTGGTAACTGGCGTCGTGATGATACGAAGAGCAAGGTTAAGCAATACATAGAGTTCTGCGAGATGCTTGGGGTCACTCCTGATCAAGGTCTCGATTGTTAAAGTCATTAATGTGATGGCACTACGTTTTTAATTAATAATTAACTAATTTAAATATAAAAAACCCTCTCGATTTTCCAAATGGAATTTTACAGTTGGTTTGGAGTTCCGATTTTTGAAAAGTAGTTATCAAACTAATTCGAGAAAAAAAATTGACAGATGAATCTGGCAAATTAAAGAGCCAAAGCTGAGCAAGAGTTTGAACACTAACAATGCATTCTCGAGGTGCAAAAGCAAGAAGCCTCCTCTTTGAAAGAACTATGATTATATTCTAAGTTATGTTTTGTCAGTTTAAAATTATTGATGCTCCTTTGTTTCTATTTATGCTTACTACAATCGGTGATTCCTCTTTCTTCTTTGGTTTTTTTTTTTTTTGGCAGTGGACGGGGAGACAATGTCTCCCACAATTTCTTCATAATGAAATTTAAACACAAATTCGTCGTGAAACCGTAACACCACGAGCATCCTCCAACAATGTCGAGGCAACACAGCTCGGTACAACACCAAACAAATGAAAACCAAAATTTAAAGAATAAGCATAATCAGCTAATCAATCGGCAAGACGATTAGCTTTCTTATACACATACGAAATCCGGACATTCCAGTCCCTTGATATGAAGTCATGGCACAAGCGTACCAGGAAAGACAATGGATGAACATCACTTATCCCTGTTTTTAAAAAACCAACCACCACTTCCGAGTCCACCTCTAACTCTAAACGAGTTATTCGTTTTTCCCAAATTATGTACAGCCCGTAATATACTCCCATAGTTCCACCAATAAAGCGGAACATATCCCTATATTTAAAGCAAAACCTACTTTTTCTTCTTTGTTTTTCTGCTTATTATTAATCTGTCTTAGAAACGTGATATTTCGTAGTCTCGGTGCCAATCTGAGTCTTATTAACGGCTACGATGCTCTTCCGTATCCATGCTGTAGAGGCTCATTTTTCTTTTCCTTCCTTTTTTTTTTCCTCTTGACACTTTTGGTTTCTTACATTTCCACCCCCATAACTTTTGCCAAGGAAGTAAAACCCCTGTTTCCAATTGTTTTTTTTGTTTTGTTTGATATATAAATTGCTTTTTCAATTGTTTCATCACCTTTTTTCACCGATCTTGAGTCCTTTATGCAATCAAGTCGACCTCCAATTCTTTTCAAAAATAATTAAATCAAGGTCCTTTTTGCATACTTCGTTCAAATAACTTGATCTTTTATTCGTCGATTTATATAACTACGTATGTATCTGCATGTAATGAGGTGAACAATTAGACGTAAGCACATGTGAGGCGAATATTCTAATTAATTATACGTATCTGCGTGTGAGGATAGTGCCATAATATAGTTCTATATGTATCTGAATGTGAGAATAATACTATACGACTTGATTTTATTCGTGGTTATCTCCACCAATGGCGAAGGAAAGCTTATTTTATCAATTATAAAGAATTTTAAAACGCGTGGCGAAGTTTTAATTTTTTAATGATGAAAATTAGGACTATATTAATCGTAAGGAAATAATTATAGTTGACTAATGAATTTCGAACGTAACCGACCAATTTTGCGCTACAAATACGTTCACAAACCAGCATGTTTACCTCACACAACCCAGTTCCTAAATCACTCCTCCACCATAAGTTAACGCCAAATTAAAAAATTGGTGACCCAAAACGCGATTCTTAAAAACGCTCTCGTTCTTTTCCTTTTCACTCTAACCGTCATGACCAAAACCGTGTTTTTGCAGAACTGTCAGAAAACTGGATGTCCAGGACTTAAGGAGTGCTGCAGCTCGTGGGGTTAGATTTGCATGAAATCGCTCCTTTTTCTATTGAACCGCGCTACAAGATCAACAATGTGGTACCAAAGGTGATCACTGTGGCTTTTGGTGCTACAGTGGCCCTTGCAATCTAACAAACAAAGGATATGGATTTCGATTCCAGCGTCAATGACGGTCCACGTGCTAAGATAGAGAGCATTGTCACACCAGCGTTGTTCGACCGCATCATGAGCAAAGCCGGAAACAACTGTCCGGCAAAAGGATTCTACACTCACGAGGCTTTCATTGCGGCGGTTAAATCATTCGGAGCTTAGAAAGGATCGGTGGCTAAGCGCGAAATCGCAGCCATGTTGGTTCATTTCTCTCACGGATCTAAACGTAAGTTCGGTCTATAATAAGTAGGGACAAAATATCTGAACATTAAACCAAAAAAAAAGTAGGGACACAAATATTTTGCGGGTATTTATGGCTTAAGTCTAAAATTTATAAATTACAAATATATTCATCTTGAGATACACTTTCTCTATAGACACTACATAGTTTACAAAGCTGTGATAGGTTATCGAAACTCTAGTCTGAGTTTTGATATGGGATCACCGATTACTAAGAAAAAAATTGACCTTTGCATATGCGCGTAAAGACACATGATCTATAAGCTATAATACATTTATTTAGTTGGATACCTCTGACCAATACAATCTATTGTGTTAATTTAAAGGCTCTTGTTACAAAAGAAGATAAAACGAGAAAGAAGTAATGTTCGCCGAGCAAGAAGTACCCTTGTGAATAGGGAAAGAAGTAATATGGTCGTGGTCTGCCCCAATCAATCAGATGGAACGAGTACTATGGTGCAGCCGGAAAATTCCTCGGGTTTCCCCTGTTAAAAGATCCGGACATGGTGGCTCGTAGCCCGGAAGTGGCTTTCAAATTTGCAATGTGGTTCTGGAAAAAGAATGTGCGTCCGGTTCTGTACCTATTATTTGGAGAAACCTCGAAGAGGGTGGACGGTCGAATATGTGATACCTTGATTGGCGATATGAAGAATTTGGTTAAGCAATACGTGGACTTGTGCAGGATCCTTGGGGTTACTCCTGATCAAGGTCTCCGTTGTTAAACGCCATTACGCCATCGTTTAATATTTTTCGTTTCTTCGAATTTGACCTTAACTTGATTTGTATATCAGAGAAGATAAATTTCATCTTTTGCTTCTTCTCCCATGGTGATATTATTAGCTTTTCCATAGTATATGAAACTTCAGGTCTGTTGCTATGAGTTTAGGTCATATTCATTGTTTCGAGGAAAACTTGTTTTTTTTTTTTTTGGTAATTTTTAAATCTCTGATTCTCGAAAAAAACGAAAATGATGTCGTAGACTGTCTTCTTCAACACAATTTAACCATCCATTTTTTGTTAAATGCGATTGCTTGGGTTTCTTTGTCCATTATTTGCACAAGATTTCGATTGTTCAACAAGTCTTGGACGCCGAGATCTAGTTTATCTTTGGAGGGTTTCTTTTCTTGGACGCTTTGTTGCAGAACAATGGAAACATGTATCATTTCTGTGTTGATTTACCACTTTGTCAACATCCTATGTCCCACATTTTTGTCCTCTGCAGGGACTGAGCTGAAAATGATACCAATTTCCAAACTCTTTGCTTTCTTCGTATCCCCAAACTCGTTGTTTTTGCAGACTGGGATAAACTCTTTCTTAGCTGCTTCCACTATTTACGTTTCAACCGAATTCAACATCTTAAACACTCCTCTTCTTGATCGAAGAAGCTTCTGCTTTTCAGCAGGAGGTAAATGACTTAATTTGGTTCCGTGATAATTTCGATTGTTCTTGTATGTAGCGTTAAGCACGAGGATATGGTCTAGGTGATTATTTTATTTGTTGAGAAACGAGATTGAATAGGAAAAAAATAAGCTTTAGCTTGATGGTACTAGAGTCTGCTAATCATAATGTTTGTATGAGTACCTTGTTTATATTGGTGTGAGGTTTTGCTGATCCCTTGCTACTTGAAATTTAGATCGATCCAATTTTGTAGTGTTGAAATCGGAGGCAGAGTTCAACAGTGCACTGAGCAAAGCTCAAAGTAAATAAATAAACAATCATGAGTTTCTTTTGTTAACTACTTCAGAATTATATGAGTTTCTTAGTATGATCATCTGCTTTTATCTTCTCTTGATGTATACATTTGAGATGGATCTTTGCCATCAGTTTTCTATTTCCCTGCTGTTTGGTGTGGACCTTGTAAGTTTTAGTTCCCTGAGAGCAAGTTTTGTTTCTCGATAGTTATCTTTCCTACGTGTGGCTTTTGTTAATTTGTGTAGTAGTGATTGACTTGAGAGGCTTATATATCTCCTGTAATATTGGATTTCAGTAATAATTATCATGATGTAACAACGTATAAGGTTGACATTGACGAGGTATGTTTGCATTTATATATCTACGTTCACCAGCATGACTTTTATAGGTCTATACAAGTTTCATCATGAAAACAAGTTCTTACTTGGTTATGTGACTCGCCTGCAGCTGTTCATTGGATTGTTTCAAGATACACAAGAGTATGAGAAGACGGGGAGAAGCGGATTGATGTTAGAAGGAAGATGTGAGCTTATTTTACTTGTGGCAGTTCTTGTTGTAATGTTAGTCGAGACTTGAATTGAGACTTGTAGTGTATGTTAGGATTGAGGCTTGTATGGAGTTTTTATATTATATTGAATTTTATGCAAAAACAGTTTTATTTTTTGTTGCAAATGTGTAACAAAATGTCCCAAACCAAATTTATCAATAGCCCATAGAAAACAATTTATCAATATACGCTATGATA
This sequence comes from Turritis glabra, assembly GCA_900406565.1. NCBI lineage: Eukaryota > Viridiplantae > Streptophyta > Magnoliopsida > Brassicales > Brassicaceae > Turritis > Turritis glabra. The sequence goes on from OVBN01000025.1 coordinate 1,236,932, forward strand.
CGTTAGAACATTCATTAGTAACAAAATAGATTAGTCTAACATCAAAATAGTGCTACAACAAAGGAAATCAGAACATTCATTCTACGCTATGATACGTTAACATATACTAGCAGAGTAATAAAACGCTATCGTATGTGGTCACTCTATTATAGCTCCGACAAACACAACGTTTATGAAAACGATATTATAGCGTTATTTGTGTGCTAAGAATGTTCATATTTCTTGATGCGCGCATTAAAATAATGCAATAGTACGTTAGTTTCAATTATAGTCTGTTGATTATAAATTATAGTCTATGCCAACAGTATCATTCATGAGGGGCAGGTTCAATCATATATGTAGCATATGAAGGGCCGGTGTAGCTTCAAAATCAAGTATTAGGCCGAGACCGTCAAGTTTGATTTTATGATATCTTTTATGTTTTTGCTATGTTTTCTCTGGTTGTATGGCTGATGTTTTCCTATCATTTCAATGAATTTCCGGACCGAAAAAGTGAAAGAAAAAATTGTAGTCGGTTTGAGGGCTATCGATCTACAAACTCACTAAGTTTGGCGATCGAAACTCAACCCATAAAATTTGGAGGTTTGAAAATTGCATTTCAGATCTTAACATATTCCGTTTAATCTAATATCTATTCATGCTTTTCAATTGCTATGTACTAGTCGATGTTACTTACATTTTGTTGGAATAAAAACTCTAGAATATATTTGTCTCTTAGCCTTGGTAGATGTGGAAGGCCATTAGCTAGCCTTAGTAGATTCCATGTGCAATATAATGTTATGCCATGAATTTTGACTAAATGACAATACATGAAAATTAGTACACCGCAGCCCATAACAATTTCTTGTGTTTTTCTTTTATACGATAAGTATTGGTGTCTTATAGGAAGAAAACAAAATTTCGTAAGTTAATATGAAATTATTAGATCTTTACCTTCCATACTTGGTCTTTAAAGTGGATTTAAAGATGGTTTTTGTATCTAGATTTTCCATCTCTCTTTTACCACGTTACCCAGTAACCTCACTTAACTGAATAAAGGCTCGATTTAGTGTGGATCTACCTCCTAACACTTTGAAACTGGATTGATAAGATCTGATACTATCATCTAAAAATCCTGATTTAATGAAATAGTAGTGAAGTGATTCAAATATTACTTCCTTATTGGAAAAAATATAAAAAAATAGAAGTCAATAAAACGCCATATATGCGATGTTAGGCCATGACTTTTGCCTAAATGACAATGGTTGAACACTGCAGCCATAACAATTTATCTTTCCTTTTTTATCCGATAAGGGTTTTTCTTTTTTTTGGTCTTAAGACGTAAAATGTATCTTCAAGTGAAACGTAAAAATGTCTTTACTACGGCGTGATTTTTGGTTCGATGCCATGTGAATGTTCTTTTTAGCATTATTATACCCGTTGGGGTATTTTAACGATTTATGATTAAACTTTCGTCAAATTGTATGAGTAAGCATCTATGAATTAATTCATTTCTTCGCATATAAAAAGGTTCTTTGCAAGTAGTCGACTAATACCCGAAGATTTTGACTTTTCTATTCACCGGTGAGGTGGCCATCCTAGAAGGACAATAATTGAAGAGATTATAAACTAATCGTCAGTAATGTATATAAATCTGTTGACGAATTTAAATTTGAATATCTATATGTTTAACGATAATACCTAGTATTTATAATAATAAGTTATATACATAAACACAATACATAATTTAATATCAAAATTCAAGACTATCATACTTAACAAATATTTTATAGGTAATATGTTATATACCTATTTAACGATCTTAAGAATTGAAATACAATATTAATAATAAGTATATTGCTTATAAGAAAAATGTCATAAAAATGGTTTTTGTTAGCAATTGAAATTGTAATTTACCGTTAATGTTAGTATTTGCCAGCAATAACTTTTATGATAGTTTTCTTGAACTATATATATATACCATACGAAACAATTTCATTGCGAAACAATTATGGCTTGATGTAGCACTATGATATATCATATCGTTCCTAGTTAAAATCAATCTATAAGATACACGGAAAAGATTGACCTTATCAAGAGAAAACTAAACTCGCCCTCCCCCTATGCCTTTTAATTAAAACAATATAATAACGTTAGGATTTTCATGAACTATCTGATAAAGAAAAACAAAAAAAGCAAAGATAGAAAAGCCTAGCAGAAGATTTGAAGCTTTTATAACCAATTTTTTGTAACTTAATAACAAACTCATGGTGATCTAGTGATTGAAGGACTTATCAAGAAGTTAAGAACTAGGATTTGAGTAATTTCATTGCGAAAATTATAATAATTGATCATTATGAATATCTTAAAATTTAAAATTTCAGGTGCCGCGACTCGATTAAAAAAGTAATCAAAAAGAATTTGTTATTGTCATGTTCTAAAAATCCTCGCCTAGTTCCGATTATTTCCCGCCTAGTCGCTAACTCCACCCTATCCGCCATGATTAATGATTAATCATTTGAAGAAATTAGTCATCCGATTACTTTTTGCCTAATCCAGTTTTTTTTTTAAATGGACGTATAAAAATATATTTTTTTGTTATTCAGACATTTAGATTGGAAGTTTGTGATGTTTTACAATAATTTATGTTCAAAATTTTAATAAAATCATAAAATTTGTTTTAAAAGTATGTTTTCATGTGTTTATTACAATTTTGAAAATAATATTATATAAAAATATAATGATAATGGATTAATATATTTTTAAAACATTAAAATAACTCTAAAACTAGTTTCCGATTAATCTCTGATTTCATTTTAATTTTTCGATTAATCGTTAGGTTCAGACCAAACGCCCGACTAGCACCTAGCTATTTATTAGTTGTTTTCATACGGATACGATCCCTGAAATTCCGGACCAGTGACCGAGCCAGAATCCACAACGTCCGGTACAGTTGTCACTTCCACCAGAAAAAGCGAAACCGAGAGAGCTTTGAATTGTCAAAACTAGTTGCTGTCGACTATTCAACATATGCGACGTAACTTGTATGACTGTTCATTTTTTTTTTTTTATCGGTAAATTTTAGCCTTATACTAAAGACATAATCTCTTAATTTTAATAAGTAACATGGCCTTTTTGTTGACGATGTCTCCTTCTCTTGTCAACAATCTTCTTGGTTTTAAGATGGTAATGGATGGTTCAGAATGTCATAATCTCTAAACTTTGATTGATGACATGTTTATTCCGATTTTATCCACTTTTCACGTCCTTTATTTTTATTTATAGGAAAGCTAACATCTTCATTTACCAAAAAAAAAAAGTAACATGTTCATTTTTAGAAAATATGACTTTGTCACTTGTTTTTTTTATATAATGTAAAAATATTTTCCCAAAATTGAATATGTATTCATAGTTTCCCAAATCAACCAATTTTATTCATATCTTCAATTAATGTATCGGTTCGAACTTTAGATTGATAACTATATATGTATTTTCTTGACATTACAAATATATAAAAACAGATCAAAAACACCATCGTTCAAGAAACTACACATGATTTGTATTAATTATGGTAAATACAAATTCTGATTTTTGTTATATACTTTAATGATTTGTAGGATCGTATAAAAAATGGGAATACATTGAAAGGAGGGCAAATAACTGAAACATGTTTCGAAAAATCTAAAATTAAAACTGAGAATCATTTTTTTTGTCAACTTAAAACTGAAATTCATACATTTGAATTTGAATAGCCGCCGGGAATGGACCCAACCAAAGGCTCACATAGTCACATGGTACCAAGATTCATAGTGACATATGCGACTTCTCTACCTAGGGCCGGCTTTAGAAAACTCTAGAGGTACTAGCCACTGATCGAGTATATAAGATTATTTAATTTTATGTCAAATAAACAAAATCTATAATCCAAGTCTTTTTAAATTTTGACGTATAAAAGTGATACCTTAACCTTCTCTAGTGAAAAATAGTATCTCCATTTTTATAAAAATATCATTTAAAAGTATTAGAAAATGGCGTTTTAAAATTAATTGTTAGATTTTTATTGAGAAGACAAAAAATTTCGCTAGTCAAAATTAAGAAAAAATAATTACATAGAATATATTTTTATAAATAATTATATATATTTGTATAAAAACATATCTCAATTGATTATTTCGCGTGAAAAAAATGAAAAACATCATTTTCAGTTTTGAAGGGATGGTGGTATTTAAACAGTGGGTTTTTTTGTTTTTTTTTTTTAATTATTAAAGACAAGCCCATAAGTTTCCAAATTAACTCGAAGGCATTGTAACGTAAGGCATTTGATCTGGTTTCAGTTCTGTTTTAATTGTTTCTTTTCTAGTTTCTATTTTTTTATAAAAAAAAATCTAGAAATGAAATTGAACCTAAAACTAATAAACAGTCAGATTTAAATTAGTTGTAGTTAAACAAAATCATTTTAGATTTATGTCGGCTATTTGCTCCATATACAAGTTTGTACATGTATTAAATAGATTAATAAAACATGTAAACGAACCTTTTTAATGTTTGCTCCATATGGTTTGTACATACATGTATTAAATAGTTGACAAAACATTTAAAATAACCTTTTTGTTTGTTCAATCATTGGGAAATCATAGAATTTGTTAAAAAAATCATGAAACAGAAGTGAGAAATATTAATAAATAATTGTTCTGTTTAATAAAAGAAAATTGAATTCTTAGACCAAGTCCGGGAAGTCCACATTATTTATCTTGGGCAAGAACAAGACGAAAAGTCAAACTTGTTTCAATATACATAAATATATATCCCTAATATATACACAAACACACACACACACACAAACATTTACTTCCACCCAATCCCAAAAGGCAAATGACCAAACTACCCAACATCTATCCCTATATATACCTGACCACTTTTTCCTTCTCATCCACAAACAATAACACAAAACATGGCTTTCACAAAAATCTCCTTAGTCCTTCTTCTCTGCCTCTTAGGTTTCTATTCTGAAACCGTCAAGTCTCAAAACTGCGGTTGCGCTCCAAACCTCTGTTGCAGTCAGTTCGGTTACTGTGGTTCCGACGATGCATACTGCGGTACTGGATGCCGATCAGGTCCTTGTAGAGGCAGTGGAACCCCAACCGGTGGTGGATCGGTCGGTAGCATTGTGACTCAAGGTTTCTTTAACAACATTATCAACCAAGCCGGTAATGGTTGCGCTGGGAAAAGATTCTACACCCGTGACTCTTTCGTTAACGCCGCTAATACTTTCCCCAACTTTGCCAATTCCGTTACCAGACGTGAAATTGCTACCATGTTTGCTCATTTCACTCACGAGACCGGACGTAAGATTTATTTCTTCCTTCTCTTCTTCTTTTTTTATATATATTTTTATAAATTAATATTTTTTTGTCTGTGTATACATCTACTTTAGTCATGACCGATTCTAAGTTTATAACTTTTAGTAAACTAAACGAATGATTGGATATTTCTAAACCTGAGGATTTGATATTTTTAAACGTTTGCATTATTTGAAATTTACAATTTACAAATGAGGATTATAATATTATAACACGTTAAGTATTTAAAGCAAAACAATATTGGTCTGAGACATATAAGATTAAACCGCTGATATAGAAAAACTGAACATTTGACTTGATTTGATCTCAAGTAATTGAGATGATCCTAAATCACTCTTCTGTTTCATGTGCATCTCCATACGTATTAGATTTCTGCTACATAGAAGAGATTAACGGAGCAACACGTAACTACTGCCAGAGCAGCAACACACAATACCCATGTGCACCGGGCAAAGGCTACTTTGGCCGGGGTCCGATCCAACTATCATGGAACTACAATTATGGAGCGTGTGGTCAAAGTCTCGGTCTTGACCTTCTACGCCAGCCTGAACTTGTGGGTAGCAACCCAACTGTAGCTTTCAGGACGGGTTTGTGGTTTTGGATGAACAGCGTAAGGCCGGTTCTGAACCAAGGATTTGGAGCCACCATTAGAGCCATCAATGGAATGGAATGTAACGGTGGGAATTCAGGAGCAGTCAACGCAAGGATTAGATACTATAGAGACTATTGTGGACAGCTTGGTGTGGACCCTGGTCCTAACCTTAGTTGCTAAAAAGCTCTTTGAACCCAAACACGCACACACGAGACGTGGCACGTGGTAAGGTGGAATAATAAGTGGGATAATAAGTTAAATTTCACACGTATGTACTTTATGTTGGGTCAGAGTCTTCCCTGTGTCACAAGCAAAAAATGGTTGTAATAAACTTGTGAAAGTGATTTTCTTTTCTTCTGTCACTTCTTATGAAGGTGAATTTTAAGATTGATAGATGTTTGAGTTTGACATTTACAGTATCTGCTTTTGGGATATTCGCACGAATTGGTGTTATAATATGTTATAGTCTTGTATTTATCACGCCAAAAAAAAAAAAAAATTTCGTAATGATAAACGGTGTGGTCACCAAATTAGTAGTTAAATGGTTCAATAGTCTCGGGTTTTTTAAGATTTACTTTCCGTCAATGGATTCATGAGATATGCAGCCTAGCGTAATTAAAGAGACTAAAACGGTAAGAGATGCGTAGCCTTGCGTAACCCCTAGTAAATTCGTGCCACTGGTTTTATTGGAGAAATGGTAATTAAGTACAGATGTAGAAAAGTCCCCCAAGAAGGTAACTAATATAGAAAAAGATGTTGTATTCTTATTACGTTCACAATTTCTTCATATAATAATACAAATATAAAACATAATATAAAAATTTCATGATTTTATTGGTCGTAGAGTTTAATAATTAATATCATCTATTATGTATGAATTGTTTGTGTTATAAATTCAAAGCATCTCATTTCTTAACTCAGATAGATGATTCAATCCGCTATTGCATGAGCTGTGTTGTACCAAATAAATCGAAGTGATTATTCTTAACTCACGTATTGATACAAAAAAAAAAAGGTTTTGCAAGTCATCGATCAGTAAGCAAAGGCATTAACTTATTCATGTTATCGCTTATGGTGAGGTGACCATCCTAAATGGAAATTAACCAAAGTAGATTTTAGTTACTTTTGTTAAAGGTCCATTTTTTATGATATGGAGGTCTTAATATAATTGATCCGACCTTGATTTAAATCATTCTTCACAATTTGTAAGTTAATCTAAAAAGTATCAGCAATCTGTGAGTAAACAGTGTTCCTTCGAATTTGTTCATTTGATCCAACATTTTTCAATATAAAGTTGTTGACCAAAAAAAAAATATATAAAATATTAACAATCATAAATATGTATATGCATGTGGTAATTAAATCTACATTTATTTTTCGCCACAAATTTTTATGATTCATAGGAATGGAGTTCAAGAAAAGTAAACTAACGGTGCATTAAAGAAGGCGTTCAGTTTTGAAATCGTCTCGAAAGAATTTGAAACCATGATTAGAGGTTCATATACATACATTGAATAGCCGTAATGGATCCAAAGGTTCACATGGTACCAAACTTTAGTATGAGTCATGAGGCATGATATTGATATAAGCTTTCACTTTTAGGCGGCTTTGAAGATATAAGAAATGCTACCAATGAAATATACTTCATCCATTTATTTTGGGTATATTTTAAAGTTTTCACACATTTAAAAGTTATCTGCAATATCAAATCTCACTCTATCAATTAAATTAAAATGTACATTGTATTAATTTAACTGGCATGACTAAATTAAGAAATGAACCACTAATTGTACATAGAAAATTTTAAATATTAATTTATGTAAAACAAAATATAAGTATTTAATTTAAACAACTAGAGGCCAGATCATATTTTATGTCTATATTCCAAAGATACTATATTTTAAACAAATATATAGTCCTTCAAAAACAATGTGATAGGTTTTAAAAATCATAGAAAGCAGTTCTACAACTGATTTCAGACCTTTTTCAAAACAATTATGAATTCTTTTGATTTTTCGTTGTGGTATTCTAAGAATTTATTAATATTTTTATTTTTAGGAAATAAAATAATGCCTCCAAAATATATAATATCATGAATTCATTCTATTAGTTGCTATTTTTCTTTCTTTTTAAAGACTAAAGTTTTGAACTTCTTATGAGATCATAGTCCACTAATATAAACCTATATTCGGTAGATAATTCAATCCAAGTTAAATTAAGACAGGAAAACTATAATTTGCAAAAATATATTTTAAAAGGTACAAGAATAAAAAAGAAGAGTCATGAATGTGTGATAATATAACTACTCTATTTATGGCAATTAATTCTAAATTTCAACGTTGAAAAGTCAAAATTATGGCAAAACTATCGTACAAAGATGTATCATGAAAAATATACGACGATTTGTTCTAAGAGTCGGCGTTTAGAAAATGCTCGAGAGTCGAGGGGCAACTGATTGGGGACTCGGTTTGTATTATTGTAATTAATCAAGGAACACTCCAATATTTTTTTGGATCGTTTAGAAATGAGTAGTCAATTTCAATAAATTGACTATATTTATATTTTTTTGGTTAACATAATATTATTCGTGAAGGGTGGCTTTTCTTTGTCTCATAAAACAACCAAGGGTAATCTACAAAAAAAAAAAAAAAAAAATGAATAGCCTGCAAGATTTGTACTCATTAGTTCCAAATTAGGGTGAAGGCATGTAATGAGAAGTGTTCGATTCGTTTTAAATTCAGTGTGGTTCTTGGTTTCTTACGTTTTCTGGATTTTTTCATTGGTGAATAGAAACTAATTTGTGTTGGTTTATATGGTTTTGATTTTGGATTGGGTTTATTAATTTATTTTCTTTACTTTTAGCCAAACTGATGGTTCCTTCACAATTAGACGGATTCCATAACAGCTACTCGGAATATTTCACTCTGTTAAACAGAATGTAATTTACAACATCTTTTGTTTTTATTCGCACACGTAACCATATATTATCTTCTTATTACTGTAATCAGACATGCAATTTTTCAATGGAATGTGTAACCTTGTATTAGATCCTAATTTGTGTAAATACCAATCATATTCCAACTATAAATTCCAATCTGCAAAATTGTGTTGTTTTTATAAAGAAAATTCAATTGCCATACATCTTCGGCAGACTAAAAGTCAAAACCATTGTTAAATAATTGAAAGAAATAAAATCACAATTGATTGTCCATGCCAATGAAATGACCAATCAACCCAATATCTCTCATTATATTCAACCTCAAACTCTTCCTTCTCTTCAAACAACAAGAACATCCTAAAAATGGCTCTCACAAAGATTTCCATAATCCTTCTCCTCTCCCTCTTAGGTTTCTACTCTGAAACCGTCAAATCTCAAAACTGCAGTTGTGCCCCAAACCTCTGTTGCAATCAGTTCGGTTATTGCGGTACCACCGCAGATTACTGTGGTTCTACGTGCCAGTTAGGTCCTTGTAGAGGCGGTGGACATCCAGCCGATGCTGGTTTGGTTGGTAGTATTGTGACACAAAGTTTCTTTAACAACATTATCAACCAAGCCGGTAATGGCTGCGCGGGAAAAAGATTTTATACCCGCAACTCTTTCATTAACGCCACCAATACTTTCCCTAACTTTGCTAATACCGTTACTAGGCGTGAAATTGCTACCATGTTTGCCCATATCACTTACGAGACCGGACGTAAGAATCATTTTCTCGCGGTTTTATGCTCTCTTTTCTTTATACACCAATCTAGGGTATATCTATTTTGGTCAAGATATACACATTAGTATATTGTGACATATAAAATGAGCATTATATTCTAAAAAGTAAAAACTTAAAGCAACAATTGTTTATTTACGTTTGTATCTACACTGGCGTTACAATCATTATCTTGGACGTAAGGAATTAAATCCTAAGACCTTGGATATTATCTCATTTCATATTATCCTAAAACAATTATAAATATTGAACATTTGATTTTATCTCATTTGTCCGTTTGTTCCTAAACTAACTAGTGTGTTTCATATGCATCTCTGTACGTGTAGACTTCTGCTACATAGAAGAGATAAACGGAGCGACACGTGCAATGTGCGACCAGAACAACAAGCAATATCCATGTGCACCGGGCAAGAGCTACTATGGTCGTGGTCCGTTCTTTCTATCATGGAACTACAACTACGGAGCATGCGGCCAGAGTCTTGGCCTCGACCTCCTACGCCAGCCCGAGCTGGTGGGTAGTAACCCAATTGTAGCTTTCAGGGCGGCTCTATGGTTTTGGATGAAGAGCGTGAGGCCTGTGTTGAACCAGGGATTTGGAGCCACTATAAGAGCCGTCAGCGGTTTGACCTGTGACGGTGGGAACTTAAGTGGGATGAATGCAAGGATTGGGTACTATAGAGACTATTGTGGGCAGCTTGATGTGGACCCTGGCGCCAACATCACTTGCTAAAACGCTCTTCAGACATACACGTGTAAAACGCTCTTCAGACATACACGTGACGTGGCACGAGAGTGTTAAAGGTAAAATAAGAAGTGATGTTAAAGTTGTTATAGTAATATTGTGAAAGTAAATCACGTTATTAAAAGATTAACAAAACGTCTTATATAAAGAAAATGTTTGATTCATGACACTTATACCGAACCCTAAAAACAACAGAAATGGGGAGTAACAAAAAACTCTTGTGCAGAACGCAATTTTTTTTTTCTTGGTATGAATGTTAGCACATATATTTTTTTTTCATTATATTGTACCGCATTTTGGCTCCTCCTTCAAAAAACGCACTGCATTGGGTCTCCACTCTCCAGTCACAGCCTATATGTACTACTTCCTTCCCTTCTTATCCAGTATTGTTTGTTTATTACCTCAATTGAGCTATCGGTTAGAATTGGTCTCTGAACTAGTTTATTAGGTGAAAGGGGACTATTAAAATGAAGAGTCTTGTTGTGAATTAGAGGGTTTGATAAGAATCTGACTGAGTTTACGATTAAACCGGATTTGTGTAAAGTCGTTGTAACCAACTATGTTTAGCTCTGTATTGCTCTGTTTCTATATAAGATCAATCTCTTGAATAGTGAATTGATGATGATGTGTACGCTCTGAGAAGATTATGGTGAATTGTTTGTGTAGATTTGACCGAGATATCAGGATTCTCAAGATCTTGAATATCGTAAAGTTTCTTGTGTCATTTTTTTCTTTCACGTTTTCTTCTCTGTTTTTGATCTCAGAGGTATAATTGTTTAGCGGTTTCTTCAATTCGACAGTACAGGTCCATGTTTGGATTCGAACTTGATCTCTGAATGTTTCCAGCGAAACAAATGTCTTAGGATTAAAAACAAAAAAAATGGTCTTAGGATTATAAATTTCTTCAAAAAAAATAATCAAACCTTTCATTTTTTTTGTGGATCTTTAGTAGGAAAACACTTAAATATTCGTCACCCAGAGATATAACAAAATACCTTAGAAACTTTTATCTTACAAAAATAATTAACTTTTGTCAAAAAATTAAAGATAAATTTATTCTGAATCTTATTATATGTAAATGAAAATTTTGATGTTTGTGTGGAAATTTCCCTACGTAACGAATGGGATAGAACAAAAAGTCTACATGAGTTGACGTTGACTTGGAAATTACATAACACTTGTCTTCCACAACGTCTTCTTCACGGATCCAACAATTGTCTTTACTCTCCCTCATTGTTCCAATCAGCTGATCCCCACTATAAAACACGAACCTAATAAACCTCTATCAGCCTCACACACACATAAGCAACAACAACAAAATGGCGAATTACGCCAAATCCACCACAAGAAAAGACACATTTTCTCTTGTTCTCCCAACTCTCCTTGTATTGATCCTGACCGTTTCCAAAACCGTAACCTCCCAAAACTGTGGCTGTGCCTCTGACTTCTGCTGCAGCCAATGGGGTTACTGCGGCCAGACGGATGATTACTGCGGCGATGGCTGCCGTGAGGGTCCTTGTCAAGGTGGGGGTGACGCCAGCGGCAACGGAAACAGTGGCGGAGGCGGAGATGCTGTTTCGCTTGAAGGAACGGTGACACCTGAGTTCTTTAACTCTATAGTAAACCAAGCAAGAGATGATTGTGCAGGTAAAGGATTCTACTCTCACAACGCCTTCATGGCCGCAGCTAATTCGTACCAGAGCTTCGGTGCTTCCATCTCCAAACGCGAGATCGCTGCGTTCTTCGCTCACGTCACCCATGAAACAGAATGTACGTAAATCTCTCTAGGTTTTGGACATTTGGTTATTTTGGGTTCGGTTTGGTTATTTCTACTTTTTTTTTGTTTATTCGGTTTTGAAAAATTATGACTGAATTATAAGTTAATAACTGCTTTTTTTTAGTTTAGTTCAATTCGGCAAAATTTCAATTCAATTCGATTTATGTGGATAAAAAAATATTAATTCATTATATATAGTTCTATAAGTCTCTTTTTTCTAATCTATAAAGATCAGTGTAACGGAGTTTTAGTATTTCCAGTTTAGTTGGTTTAAAATACTAAAATCGATCATATTATCTAAAATTTTGGTTCGGTTTAGGTGTTAAAATTTTGGTGCAAATTATATGTTCACCACTACAATAGGAGTCGTTTTTGTAACCATCTGATTAAACCTTGTTGCAGTCATGTGCTACATTGAGGAAATCGATGGACCATCCAAGGCCGAGAACTACTGCGACAAAGACAACACAGACTTCCCCTGTGCACAAGGAAAAACCTATTATGGCCGTGGTCCGATCCAGCTCTCTTGGAACTACAACTACGGTCTCTGTGGCAGAGAGCTCAACGATAACTTGTTGGCTTCGCCCGAGAAAGTGGCTCATGACCCAGTTCTTGCTTTCAAGACCGCTTTCTGGTTTTGGACCACTAATGTTCGCCGGAGTTTTAATCAGGGTTTTGGCGCGACGATCAGGGCTATAAATAGTATGGAATGTAGCGGAGGAAATTCTGCAACTGTCGCCAAAAGGATTGAGTATTACCGAGACTATTGTGGCAAGCTTGGGGTCGAACCTGGAGATAACCTCTCTTGTTAAATTTTCTCTCTATCCATCTGAAACAAACAATGTTTGAACTACAAGAATAGGATATCACATCAGAGAAAATATTTCATATAATTAACAATTAATGTAACGAAATGTCTACTGATTTGGCGCAATATATAGTGAACCGTGTGTGTGAAATTGAGCTGAATGGTAACCAACACCTATATTAATAGTTAGTTAAAATGTTCAAAAATTCATTAGGTGATAATCGGACGACAAAGTCAAAAAAATGTTGGTTTTCAATTGACAAAGTCTGGCCAAAATCAGAGTTCCCAAGTGACTTTGGACACCTAAATCCACCTAGTTGCGGCCAATTTTAGAACTGAGATTAGACATAATTGAAGCTTTAAAAGCTCTGGTTTCTTATTATGCGGAAAAGGTCATGGCGGCAGCTCTAAGAGCTTCCTTATCAGCTCTCGGAAGTTCCAAAATATTCTAGGAACAAAGGTAACTTTTATATATATTGCGGAGCAAATTGAAACTGTTAAAAACTTATGTTAGAGAATTCTCTACAAAATAAAATAGTGTCTAATGATTTCTTTTTTTTTTTGGATTAAAAATCTAGTGTCTAATGATTCAAAATGATATTATACATTGCTTTGTAATAAAATAGCTAACTGTGTTATTCAAAAAATTGATTATAATATATTTGCTTTGTTGGTGGATGAATCCATGTTTCTAATAAAGAGACGATAGCAATAATTCGTTTTTGTTGATAAATGCGATATTGTTATAAAAAGTATTTGATTTTATGGGTATATAAATATAAATAATAGAAAGAAAATTTATACCCGTAATCGGATCGGATACAAAGAGAAATAACAGAGACTTGTATTTGCTCTCTCGTAAACTTGTTTACAAATGTTATGTCTACAAAATTTACAAATGATCGTATTTATAGACAAATAAACATAAGTTACTGTGCATGCATAGTGACGGTGGGCTCCACATAAATCTTAATCGTAAACAAAAGTGTGCGTATGTTTTGTTTGAAATCATTTGTTGCCTTATTTGACAAAGCTTTCTCGAAGCTTTTTACTTTTCTAAAACTCCCCCTTGGAGACCAGTGTCACTATGTATCTTGCGTAATATCTTATGTTGCCTCGTTAAAAACATTTTCCAGGAAAACCCAATGGGAAAAACTATGGTAAGGTAAAAAGAGTACAACCACGCAAGCTCCCCCTCGAATGATCAGGATCACATCTTATAAGTCCTTTTGACGACGCATTCCAATATTGTGGACATGCTTCCTGAACATAGCGGTAGGTAATGATTTCGTGAAGAGATCTGCAGAATTCTCGGATGATTGAACATATCTGACTTCAATCTCTTTATTCTTCACGAGCTCTTGAGTGTATGAAAACAACTTCGGAGGTATATGCTTAGTTCTGTCACTTTTGATATATCCTTCTTTCGTTTGAGCAACGCATGCAGCATTATCTTCATATAGGATAGTTGGCTCCGTATTTTCATAAATCCCACTGCTTGACTGGATATGTCGGCTTATTGACCTTAGCCATACACATTCTCTACTTGCTTCATGGAGTGCAATGAGTTCGGCATGATTTGAAGAAGTTGCCACAGGTGTCTGTTTCTGAGATCGCCACGATATAGCAGTGTCTCCAATGGTGAATACATATCCTGTTTGTGATCGAGCTTTGTGCGGATCTGATAAATAACTTGCATCTGCAAAACCAATCAATTGACCATTTAAATCGTTAGGATAAAATAATCCTAAATCAATAGTCCCTTGGAGATAACGAAATATATGTTTAATCCCATTCCAATGCCTTCGTGTAGGAGACGAGCTAAATCTGGCCAAAAGATTAACAGAAAATGAAATGTCAGGTCGAGTGCAATTTGCAAGATACATAAGGGCTCCAATTGCACTTAGATACGGTACTTCAGGACCAAGTATCTCTTCATTCTCCTCAGGTGGTCAGAATGGATCACTTTCAACATTGAGTGATCTAACTACCATTGGAGTACTTAAAGGAGTTGCCTTATCCATATTAAAACGTTTTAACACTCTTTTAGTGTACGTGGATTGATGTAAAAATATACCCTTTTGAGTATGCTCAATTTGTAGGCCAAGACAAAACTTTGTTTGTCCGAGATCTTTCATCTCAAATTCTCCTTGTAAATATTTTGCCGCTTTCTGTATTTCAGCTTGAGTCCCGATTATGTTTAGATCATCAACATATACCGCGATTATCACAAATCCGGATATTGTTTTCTTGATGAAAACACATGGGCATATATGATCATTCACATATCCTTCTTTAATTAAATGTTCACTGAGACGATTATAACATATTCGTCCAGATTGCTTTAACCCATATAATGATCTTTGCAACTTTATTGCACATAATTCTTTGGGTTTAGATTTTAATACTTCTGGCATATTAAACCCATCGGAAACTCTCATATAGATATCAGTATCTAATGATCCATATAAATACGCTGTAACGACATCCATGAGACGCATCTCAAGATTTTCGCCAGCTGATAGACTCATCAGAAATCTAAATGTTATGGCATCCATAACTGGGGAATATGTTTCCTCATAATCAATCCCGGGTCTTTGAGAAAATTCTTGAGCTACGAGACGAGCTTTATATCTCGTAATTTCATTTTTCTCATTTCGTTTTCTAACGAAAACCCATTTATATCCAATTGGTCTCACATCTTCAGGTGTGAGTACAATAGGTCCGAATACATTTCGTTTATTTAATGAATCAAGTTCGACTTGTATAGCATCTTTCCATTTTAACCAGTCATGTCTTTTTTGACATTCATATACAGACTTTGGTTCCGGATCCTCGTTTTCCTCATCTATTTCCCTTGACATAAGGTACGAGAAAACATCATCAACTTCATCGATTTTATTTCGATTCCATATCTTTCCATTATGGATATAGTTGATGGAAATTTCATGATTTCTTTCCGGTTCAAGATGCTCAATATTATCATTAGACTCATGATTTACTTCTTCCAAAATACTTTCTGTTATTTTGGGAATATCATGTTTTTCAACTTCTTTTCATTTTCTAGGATTTTTATCCTTAGAGCCAGCTGGTCTAGCACGCTTCAAGCGTGTTCTACACTCACGTGTATCATCTGCTCTTCCACTTTCTTGTGGTATTTCAATTCGAGCAGAAACATTTGCAGCTGGTATATATGACTTAGTTACCGTTTTAGTATCGGCAAATACATCCGGAAGTTGATTTGCTATACTTTGCAAATGCATAATTCTTCGAACTTCTATTTCGGACTGCTTTGTAGGAGGGTCAAGGTGTAACAGAGTTGGTACACACCATTTGATATCCTTTCCTTTTGAATTATTTTCTCCCCCTAGAACCGGGAATACTTTCTCATCAAAATGACAATCGGCAAAACGTGCCGTAAAGACAGCACCAGTCATTGGTTTTAGGTATCTTATAATTGATGGAGAATCACAGCCAATATATATACCCAACTTTCTTTGTGGTCCCATTTTTGTACGTTGTGGTGGTGCTATGGGCACATACACTGCACAACCAAAAATCCTTAGATGGGATATATTTGGTTCTCGACCAAATGCTAACTGTAATAGGGAATATTTATGATATGCACTTGGTCTTATCCGAATGAGTGTTTCTGCATGCAAAATAGCATGTCCCCATACAGAGGTTGGAAGTTTTGATTTCATGATCAATGGTCTTGCAATCAATTGCAGACGTTTAATTAATGATTCCGCCAAACCATTTTGAGTATGACCATGTGCTACAGGATGTTCAACTTCAATTCCCATTACCATGCAATAATCATTAAATGCTTGGGATGTGAATTCACCAGCGTTGTCTAGTCTAACTCCCTTAATAGGATAATCAGAGAACTGAGCTCTTAATTTGATTATCTGAGTTAGGAATCTCGCAAATGCCAAATTTCGAGATGACAATAGACAAACATGTGACCATCTGCTAGATGCATCAATCAACACCATAAAATAGTGGAATGGTCCACATGGTGGATGTATTGGTCCACAAATATCGTCTTGAATCCGTTTAAGAAATTTTGGTGATTCTTTACCAATTTTGGTTGGCGATGGCCGTATGATCAATTTTCCAAGAGAACATGCTGCACATGTCACTTTATTTCCCTCATATATCTCATGAATTTTCAGAGAATGACCATGTGAGCTCTCTATGATTTTTCGCATCATTGTGGTGCCTGAATGACCAAGGCGATCATGCCACAATGTGAAATCTTCTGGATTTCTTTTGATCACAAAATGTGATTCAATTGCATCTATATAAGTATGATGCAAAGCAGAAGGAAGTTCTGGAAATTTTTCCAGTATATGCCTTTTTCCAGCTTTATTAGAAGTCATGTATATGTACTTCTTTCCTTCCTCAGTAGCAGACTGAGTTTCATACTCTTGAAGGTATATATCTTTGAAGCTCAACAAATTCCTTTTAGAATTCGGAGAATATAAGGCATTTTTTATGGAAAACTTTGTTCCATTAGGCAATACAAAATTAGCCTTGCCACTTCCTTCAATTACATCCGTAAGACCCGATATTGTATTGACAATAATTCTTTTCGGGTTTAGCTTAGAGAAAAATCTCTTATGCCTCAGAATAGTGTGTGTTGTTCCACTATCTGGTATACAAATTTCTTTGATATTTTTCTTTGCTATTGAATCCTCATCCATTTCTGTAATCAATATAAATGTTAATACATATAAGCAAACTTTTATTCATATAGAAAAACATGCAATAATTATACAACGGTTTATTTCAAGAAACAACATTATTTGAAAATAACTGAAATAAGTAATACTTATATGATGGCATTACTGGAGACTAGTAGTCTCACTACAAGCGTTTCAGTTATCCTCATGAGCGGTCATGTCGAAATCATTCATAAAGTCTGAACCATCAAGATATGATGTTCCCTCAAAGTGTTCATTGAGGTTGACTTCCTTTCCTTTGCCTTTTTGGGACTCTTTGTATAATTTACAAAGATGTTCGGGAGTACGACATACATGAGCTCAATGACCCTTTGATCCACATCTGTAACAGATGTTTTCACGCTTTTGAGCGTTATTTCCGTGGGATTCTTTTCTTGTAGGACCTTGTTCAGGTCGAACCCATTTATAGGACTTTCTGTCTTGAGGGTTAAAGAATCTCCCACGTCCACGGTTGAATCGTCGACCACGACCTCGATAGGTTTGACTTCTCCTCTCCCGATTTTTCACATCCGTTGCATTAATCTCAGGAAATGCTTTCGTTCCTGTAGGCCGAGAGTTGTGGTTTTTAATAAAAAGTTTATTATTATTTTCTGCCAGTATTAGTGTCACGATTAAATCGGAAAACCTTTTGTATCCGCAATTTCGATACATTTCTTGCAGAACACGATGCTCTTTGTGAAAAGTAAGATAAGTCTTTTCGAGCATTTCTGCTTCTGTAACAGGTTTTCCACAATACTTTAATTGTGACACAATCCTCAGCATAGCAGAGTTATAATCTTCTACTTTCTCAAAGTCCTGGAACCTTAGGTTTTTCCAGTCCTCTAATGCATGAGGGAGAGTTATTTCTCTCTGGTTATCAAACCGAGCTTTTAAAGCTTGCCACATCCCGGCAGGATCTTTTATATTCGCATAATCATGCGTCAAACTCTCATCGAGATGTTTTCTTAAAAATATTATCGTCTTTGCCTTATCTTTGGCAAGCGATGAATTTTCCGCTTTTATGGTCTCGGACAATTCTTGCGACTCTAGATAGAGTTCCACATCCGTGGTCCATGCTATGTAATTTGCTCCAGTAATTTTGAGAGCCGGAAACTTAAGCTTCTCAATATTTGCCATTATTTATCTAAACACAAAACCGAAATAAATATTATTAGTCGGATACTTTTATTTATTTTTAAAATACACCATTAATATTAATAATGCATGCGATTACAAAGAATACAATTGCATAGAAAAGTAAAACAATGTTTATGATAAATTCTCCGTGAGTATATTCTCCAACGAAGATACCATAAATACAAGCAATAATTGTAACTAAGCAAATGATTAAAAATAAGCGAAACATTTTCTAAAATGAAAACTTAAACAACTTTCTTTAGAAAAATATTTGGAAGAGATGATTTTTTGAGTGAATGAATGAGTGAAAATATGAGTGTATTTATAGATTCAAAATACTGTTCATTAGCCGTTTAATTAGCCGTTTGAAAAGTGAAAATTTTTTTTTTTAAAATATTTCTTCATGACCGTTGGAGAAAAATATTGAACGGAAAATCAGTCGTAAAATTATAACAAGCAATCAGATAAATTTTACCGATTTCAGATAAACAATTTATATTCAGATGGTTTAGCATGCTCATATAATAACTAAAATATTAAAACATTTAAACAACAATATTATGGTGACAGAGTCATCCACTTTAGAATAATAAATTGTTCAGCGGCTTAGCCGTCCAAGAACATTAAATAAATAATTAAGGCGGCTTAGCCGTCCGTTAACAGTAAATAAATAATTATGGCGGCTTAGCCGGCCAGTATAATAATTTTTCATAGGCAGCTTAGCCGACCAATATAATGATCTTTTATAGGCGGCTTAGCCGACCAATGTAAATTTTTTTTTTCTTTTTTTTTCTTCATCTCCCTTTTTTTTTTTTCTTTTTTCGGGAGGTATAACATCCGGTATAACAGGGTATATATTATCAACATAAAAAATATCCGATCATAGAGTGATCGTGCTGATAACGTGTTATAAAAAATATTTGATTTTATGGGTATATAAATATAAATAATAGAAAGAAAATTTATACCCGTAATCGGATCGGATACAAAGAAAAATAACAGAGACTTGTATTTGCTCTCAAGTTTACAAATGTTATGTCTACAAAATTTACAAATGATCGTATTTATAGACAAATAAACATAAATTACTATACATGTATAGTGACGGTGAGCTCCACGTAAATTTTAATCGTAAACAAAAATGTGTGTATGTTTTGTTTGAAATCATTTGTTGCCTTATTTAACAAAGCTTTCTCGAAGCTTTTTACTTTTCTAACAGATATAATAAACAAATATAGTTTCTTGGTCTTATTCATGTAGAAAAAACAATGTATCTTTAAAGAGTGACATAGAATTATTATTTTCGAAGCTTGAAAATTTTTCTTTGTTTGCTTCACCCCAGAAAAAAGTGAATTCGTCACTTTTCTTAACTTAAAAAAAAAATGAACTCTATACACTATTAATTAGTGAACTACAATATGTTGAATATATGTATTTTTTATTAAAAAATTATATTTGTTGTATCGTTCGATTGTTTCGTAGATCATAATATAAAAACCAACGTGAGAAAATTCAGTTACTAGACCATATAAAACTATATTTGAACAAAACTTCAGAGTCAAAAACATGTGTTAAATAATCAAAAAATATATATATAAATATATATATATATATTATATATATTTTTTTTTTCAAAAACATTTTATTCCGATTGACTGACAATTATTTCCCAATAAAATTACCAACTACTACCAAACATCTCCAACTTTAAACCTCACAACCTCTTTGTACTCTTCATTCTCATCCACAAACAATAAGAAAAAAACATGGCTCTCACAAAAATCTTTTCAATTTTTCTCATTTACCTATTCGGTTTCTACTCCCAAACTGCTGCCCAGATGCTGTATTGCGGCTGCTCTCCGATCCTCTGCTGCAGTCAGTATGGTTATTGCGGTATCATCGACGAATTTTGTGGTTCCGGTTGCAAATCAGGTCCTTGCAGACGAAGTAGAGATCCGGTTGACAGGATTGTAACACAACAGTTCTTTAACGATATTATTAGCAAAGCCAATAATGGCTGCGCTGGAAAAAGATTCTACACCCGTGAGTCTTTTCTTGAAGCCGCTAATGCTACCTTTGACTTCACTAGCTCTGTTAACAGCCTCGAGATCGCTGCCATGTTTGCTCATTTCACCCACGAGACCGAACGTACGTAAGAACTAATCCTTTTCATAGGTTCTCTTTCTCTCTCTTTTTGGATATACCAAAACAAAATCTCTAGAGTTTATTCCGGTCTGAAAGGGGCTACATATAGAATTTAGTAGATTGTGAGATAATACATTATTGAATTATCTAAAGATTTAGATTCCGATTATTTTACTACAAAAAATAAAATAAAAATACTTGTTTTTTGCTTTTAGATCAAACAATTGGTACCACAATTAGTTTCATATATATGTCTCTACGTTTAGATTTCTGCCACATAGAGGAGGTAAATGGGACGTCACGTGATTACTGTAACGAGAACAACAGGCAATACCCATGTGCACCGGGCAAGAGCTACTATGGTCGCGGCCCGATCCAATTATCATGGAACTACAACTACGGTACTTGTGGTCAGAGTCTCGGTCTACCCCTTCTACGCCAGCCCGAGCTAGTTGGTAGCAACTCAACTGTGGCGTTCAAGACTGGATTGTGGTTTTGGATGAATAACGTAAGGCCTGTACTGAACCAAGGATTTGGAGCCACCATTAGAGCCATCAATGGTGTGGAGTGTAACGGTGGGAATTCAGGTGCGGTCGATGCAAGGATTGAGCAGTATAGAAACTATTGTAAACAGCTTGGTGTGGACCCTGGCCTTAACCTTAGGTGCTAAAATGCTATTCAAACGCACATTTGACGTGGCACGTAAGTGTTAAAAGGTTTAATGAAAATTGGGATAATAAAGATTGAAATTTATCTCTTCGGTATGTATTCCTTATGTTCGGGTTTCAGTGTTCCCTCTTTCTTAAGAAAACTTGATGTTGTAGTATAACCATGTTAAAATGGCATTAACGTTATTGCTTCAGAAGTATAAAGAACTGACAATTAAGGTATTCCTTACCTTTTCATTTATAAGAGGTTTTAGTTGAACGCCGTCAAAAAAAAAAAAAAAAAAGGTTTTAGTTGAACGCATAGTAATTTATAAATTAATCATTTCTATTTTATAATTACTGCTACAAGCCTACAGATAACAAAGAGGAATATATTTATAAATAAACAAAAAATTTGCATTAAAATTACAAGGCATCGTATATATAATATTGAAAAGAAAAAGAAAACAAAGAAGAAGATAAAGATACATCTTAAAATACCACAAAATTAGAGTTTCTAAAAATAGAGTTGCAAGAAAATTTAAAAAATATAATAAGAAAGAGTTTCTAAAAATATAGGAAGGGTTTGTGGTATTTCTAAAAATACATAATTTAAGACCCTTTAGACATTTCAGGAACTTGTTCCCAAACTTAAAGTTTGTGGTATATCTGGAGGTTTAGTAATAGTTTTTATAAATTAAGCAAAACAAAACATGTTGTAATTTTCAGATTTACATGAAAACTAATGTCAAAATATCCTATAAATTGAAACTGTGTATATGTTTATGTTTGGCTTTTGGGATAGGGAATTGGCATGAGTGGGTGTACTATATGGTTGAATTTTATATGTTAAGAAAAATATATAGTTGTATTTAATATATATCACGCAAGAAAACAAAGAAAAAAATGTTGATAAATTAAGAATAGTAAACGGAAGGGGTGGTCAACTAAGTTGAACGGAGATATTAATATAGAGATATACCGACTACGTAAACCTTCTGTATGTATTGAATAGGACACATGGTATTGACTTTGACTTAGAAATAACCACAACGACTTTTCTTCACAGATCCATCATTTCGGACAATTAAACCGCATGAAGCTACTTATATTCTAATAGTGTTATAATTAATCTGATTTAAGAAAACTATATATTCTATATATGCGTAACATTTATATCCAAGAAACCTGGCTATTCTAATTTCTACAGTTGTCATCGCCTGTTGGCTTAGTTTACGAGGACTTTCTGATAATTGTCTATGATATTGATCTACATTGATCAACGATGTCGGATGTTGAAATCTGAAACATCGACTCTTATTATATGCATTAAATATTGTTGGGGTTTTCATTTTTCAAATTGAATATGAAGTCGAATATCAGCAAAATCTAATAGTACACTCGTGTCCTGCTGGCTTTGTTTTAGGAAGATCTTAAGCTATCTTGATTTTCTTCTGCAATATCTTGAACACCTTCTTCGAAATAGTGTAGTGTATCTTGACTTGGTTCTGAGAAGTTTGAAGTCTCTTGACTCTCATCAGCAGCTTTTGCAATTGTTGATGCGGGTAAAAATAAAAGAGGCTTAGGTGGAATCTCCAGAGCCTCTAGACTCCCCTCTAACATTTCAACTACTTTGTTCATTGGTGGCCGATCAAATGGATTGGTCTGAATACACCACAAACCAACCAATACCATTTTCTTTACTATATTCCCATCTTCTTCTTCTATTATCTGATCCGCATAAACACTCTTGATTTCTCCCTTCTCAAGATCTTTATAAATCCAATCTGGAAAATACATTGAAGTGTTGTTGGATCCAGCATTTTGAGTGTTTTCTCGTGCTCCAATCATCTCAAGAACCACCATTCCATAACTATATACATCCGATTTATGAGAAACACCTCCAAAATTTTTGGAAAACACTTCTGGAGCAATGTACCCCGCTGTGCCCCTTGCGTCTAGCATTGACATGATGCTTTCATTGTTTTTGCATAGCTTAGCAAGACCGAAATCTGAAATCTTGGGGCAAAACTCTCCATCCATGAGTATGTTTTGCGGTTTTATATCAAAATGTACAATCCTCGATACACAACGGTTGTGCAAGTATTCTAGGCCACGAGACACACCTACCGCAATGTTGTACAATGTTTCCCATTCCATCTTCTCCGGCATCTTCTCGGAGATGAACTTGTCGAGGGATCCGTTCGGCATGAACTCGTATATTATAGCTTTCTTGCTCCCTTCATAGCAGAATCCAAGCAGAGAAACGATATTAACATGAGATGTCCTACTCATGCTAGCCACTTCATTGATGAACTCTTCCCCATTCCCGTTAGATTCATTCAAGATCTTGACTGCAACATCTCGGCTGCCATCGGGTAACTTCCCTTTATAGACAGTTCCAAATCCCCCTTTCCCAAGAATATTCGCAAATGATTTTGTCATCTTCTTGACTTGCACATAGCTAAATCGTTTTAACATTACAACTGCTTCCATGTTCTTCCTATTCCGATCACTCTTTCTCATATTACTTGCTCTCACCTTTACCACAATAGCAATAATGATAGTCGTAGCAAAAACTGATGAAACTCCTACAAGAGAACAAGCCTCGAAAGTTAGGTGTTATATAAATGACAAATTAATGAGTAATACAGTTGAGAGTAATGTCACACGGTTGAAGTGTACCAAGTATGAGTTTTAACTTCCATGGGGACATTCCTGCAAATGTATCAAACAAAGATTTCGATTAATTAATGAATAAAGTTTTGCTACTGCTCGAGTTTTCTTCCAAATATTCATTATTTGTATGAGGCGCTAATGGAGACTCAGCCATTGAGCTGCTGTTGTTGCTTCTCCAACAAGTAGCTTAATTACATATCCTCAATATACATAGAAGTAGCAAGCTCATTTACTTTAGTTTGCGAACATATTAACCCATTATAGTATCACATAGTGATTATATGGACCCAAAACAGATGTAACTGATCGACGGTAAAAATACAAACTAAAACTACTATGATACATGCCCTATGGTGCATTTAACCTAAATAAATTATCTTTATAATGTGAGGTCGGAGGTCTAGCGTTTTGATGTTTGGCCTACCCGCTAACATATAATGAGAGAGATGAATATAAATTCTTTGAAAATGAAATAGAGGTGAGTGGAGGGGAATTAACCTGGTTTTGTTGTGCTAGACGGGCAAAACGTGATGACAAAGTTGGAGGAGCCTGGACATGTGAAGTAATTATTGTCGTAGGCGTAGCTGTAAGCGTCTGGGCACGAGTGGTTGAAAGTCTTCGAGTAGATCGTCCGGGTGCAGTTTTCCGGTGCTTTGACATCTTTGTCATCGACGTAGAGTCCGACACAGCAAAGCTCCGGCAACTGGTTATGCTGACAAGAGGTCATGCAGCCAAATGGATCGTTCGATCCGGTGTCGCTATTATTCAACCACAGCTCCAATGGACACGTCTTGTTCAAGTCAACACCGCATTTGATGCTTTTGCACTTTTCGTTCTCGGGGGTTACATGCAAAGGGAGATTGTAACCATTGATGACGCTGACGTCGTAATAGTCTAGACCATCGTCAGGAGTTGCGGCGAGGTTAAACTCGGCTAAAGTTGCCGAAGTTGCCGTAGTTATCGTTGAGACGACGCCCTTGTTGCACTCAATTTCCCCGGTTCCACAGTCTCCGGTTTCGCATGAGAAAACCCCTGACGAGTTGGTCGAGCAGAGCGTCCTACCCCAGAATTGACCTACCCATGACGACGTCGCTTTGATGGTACGCGTCACTCCCTTGTCCAGACGGAAAGCGGTTGTTTCGAGCGATCCCTGGTAGGTGTAGGATGCAGGCCATATAGAGTATTCGCAATTGTTCTCTATCGTAAAGTTCCTGATCGATATCACTACAAATAACAAAACGGTTAACAAATAGTGATTAAAAAAGAACCCATGCATGAGTTTCGGAATGAAAATGTACCCGAGACCAACAAATGTGAAGCAAGAAACAAAAGCAGAGCAAATCTCCCTGCCATGGACTTGAAGATTAAGATTCGAAGATTATTCTTTATCTAGTTAATAATCTAACTACCCTTGAATTCTCCTCTCTCTGTCGATTAGATACTTTCAAGGATACAAATATCTTGCAAGGAAGAAGAGAAATGAGAATTCTCTTCTTATTTTCACCATTGTTAGATGGTGGGTGGGTACTGGTCTCGGTCAAGTATATTAAATCAAGCTGTCTGCTCTGATTCAAACATGTAACAGTGCCAGTGCCGGTGGAACTCGGAAACTTGAATATGAATGGGACGTAATTATTAGGCTGATATTGATTTCAGTTGGAAAAAAAAAAGACATATAAATTAAAATATAGACAGTTCATTGTTTGACTATTCCACATGTTAATCTCCTACATAATGTATGTAAAACGAAGAAAAAATGTATGACATGGTATAGAGCCCGTTTGCAAAAGAGGCAGTTTTCGCTATGATATATATATCCCTGCAATAC
The DNA here is from genome assembly GCA_900406565.1 of Turritis glabra. NCBI lineage: Eukaryota > Viridiplantae > Streptophyta > Magnoliopsida > Brassicales > Brassicaceae > Turritis > Turritis glabra. Next base: position 1,263,069 of record OVBN01000025.1, read on the forward strand.
ATATTGTTAAATTACTGATTGGACTCAGTCTGATTAGTTCAGACTGTCCAGTCATTAATAAGTTGATTACTTTTAGATCATAATAAATAGAAAGAACGCTAGTGAGGAGTTTATTGAAACCAATAAATATAGGCCTGCCTGCCATCCACACCCGAATAAATAGAGTTTTCCAGAAAAACCTCCACTAGTTTTTTACTTACTATTCAAGAGAAGACCAATTCATCATAGATTATTCTTATGTATTATTCAAAATTATGGATACTAATGCATTCCTTTATATATACAACTTGAGATTATTATTTCTTACAAGACTTGTTCAATAAGATTTTTTTTTCCAATAATTATATATGACTTTTCTGTTATTTACAATTTTTCACACGTCTATCGTCGAATAATCACACAACATGGGATTAGTAAAACCAATTGGCTACAAGAGTCTACTTATTAAAGTTGTCTGATATAACAAAGTAAAACCATATTTTATTTTATTTTCCAAATTGGCGAATATTTTCAATAAAAGCCAATTTCTTGCTTTTAGATCCACAAAAATCAAATATACTATACTTTTACACTATTCTATGTTATCTCTGATAATTTTTCTTTAGACTTAATGTTTACATCACAGTTCTACAATAAATTAAAAAAAAACAAATTTGATTAACGAATTTCGTAGATGAATGTCGATGTTTGTTTGAAAATTTTCATACGTAACGTGACGAGTGGGCAAGAAGCCAAGAACTAATAAGTATACGTGGCTTTGGCGTTGAGGTTGACTTAGAAATTACAAGGTACTTGTTTCTACCACAAAACGTATGCTTCACGGATCCATCATCGTCTATAACTTCTCATCTATAAAACACGAAGCTAATGTACATCTCTCTCTGCCTCACAGACACACAAAAAACAATGGCCAATTACGCTAAAACCACAACAAGAAATGACCGATTTGCCCTTTTTCTCACAACCCTCTTTCTCCTGATTCTAACCGTTTCCAAATCGATCACGGCTCAGAACTGTGGCTGCGCCTCTGACTTCTGTTGCAGCCAATATGGCTACTGTGGTACGACCGACGAATTCTGCGGCGAGGGTTGCCAGGCAGGACCTTGCCGGAACAGTGGTGGCAGCGGGGGCGGCGGAGATCCTGCTGTTTCACTTGAAGGAACGGTGACCCCTGAGTTCTTTAACTCTATAACAAACCAAAGAGGTGATTGTCAAGGTAAAGGATTCTACACTCACGACACCTTTATCGCCGCAGCTAATTCCTACCCTAGCTTCGGTGCTTCCATCTCCAAACGTGAAATCGCTGCGTTCTTCGCTCACGTCGCCCAAGAAACAGCGTGTAAGTAAGATAATTTTGAATGATTAATAAAGAGAGTTACAATATAAGTTTTTAATTTACTTACGACTTTAATTGTTAAATTTGACTATATTCAATTTCAGCATAAGATAACAAAATCAGCAATTAATATTATATGCATATTTTGGTTCATATTATATGTTGCACCACTAGACATTCGTTTTTGTGACCATTTGATTATACCTTGGTGTAGCCCTGTGCTACATTGAGGAAATCGATGGACCAGCCAAGGCCGCAGCGGGAGAGTACTGCGACACAAAAAAATTAGAGTTCCCATGTGCACAAGGAAAGGGCTACTATGGTCGTGGTGCGATCCAGCTCTCTTGGAACTACAACTACGGTCTCTGTGGTAGAGACCTGAACGAGGACTTATTGGCTACACCAGAGAAAGTGGCTCAAGACCAGGTTCTTGCCTTCAAGACCGCTTTCTGGTTTTGGACAACTAATGTTCGCACGAGTTTTAAATCGGGCTTTGGCGCGACTATCAGGGCTGTAAATAGTAGGGAATGTAGCGGAGGAGATTCTACAGCCAAAGCCGCCAACAGGGTTAAGTATTTCCAAGACTATTGTGCCAAGCTTGGAGTCCAACCTGGAGATAACCTCACTTGTTAAAGTTTTTTCTCTCTCTATCCATCGGAAACAGCCAATGTTCGCAATTTAAGAATATGAGATCACATATATAAGAAAAGGTAACACAATAGTACACTAATAATGTTGTGATAATGCCAATAAACGATTTTTATTTATGTATAGGCATGGCGGATTTTAGAACAAAGGTTAACACAAACACAATGTAAGCTTTCAAAGCCAACGCCATTGTAAACTTATCACCAACACACATTAGATATATCTTGTTTACATCTACGTGCATGAACATATCTAAGTTGTGACTCCTACCTTTAATTCGAGTAACTGTTAAGCACAACAGAGAGAACACAAATAGATAGGTAATAAACAGAGAACCTTTCCAATGAAGTCAGAGAACAATCTTGGGGACATTGAAATTTATAAGAGTTTGACTAGTAGTAGCTCACACTACAAGAAAACACTCCTAATTCCGACAACGATATTCCTCGGAAATTCGTCGGGACCACATGTTTCCGACGTATTTTCGAGGAATAAATTTTGTCGGCATATGCTGGTCGGAAATTGTCTTTCGTCGGAAATTCGTCGGAAATATCCGACGATAACTATTGTCGGAAATGCGTCGGGAAACAAACATCGGAAAACCGTCGGAAACAGTTCCGACGAGTTACCGAAGACCTATTCCGACGACAACATTTGTCGGAGATTTGTCGGGTATATCCGATGAATTTCTGATGAAAATTATCAGTCGTCAACAGAAGCTATAGTCGGTAATTCGTCGGTATGTTTCCGACGAATTTCCGACGACTGTCACGAAGTTCTCGGAAATTCGTCGGAAAATTACCGACGGATTACCGAGGCTTTGAGGAGAGTTGTCGGATATTCGTCGGAAATTATCAATGAATTTCCGACGAAATGGTTTTTTAGAAAAAAAAAATTAATAAAAAAACATAAAATTTAAAATTAAAATTATATGAAACATAAAATTACTAATATTTATAAAAACTAATTTAAAAAGTTTTTTAAATTATTACAAAATAAATCATAAATCATATTGGTCGCCGGTGCTGCTGTTAGGACCGGGACCGGTTTGGTTTCTTCGTGAAGGCGGAACTACTTCAGGATGAAGTTGGGCCATCATTGAACTCCAAAATGAAACATCTTCATATTTTTCTTCCAGACCTTTAATCTTTTCTTCCGCCTTAGCAAGAGCGGCCTGAGTTTCCCGGTACTTGACTTCATAAGATTGACTGGAGGAGCTTTGACCGACATCATGGTCAAACGGGATAGATCCCACGCCATATCTCCGACCCTTCTTCATTTCCACTTGGTAAAATAAAATTATAAAAATTTCTTGTTAAATTCAAAAAATATCAAATTATATAAAAAAATAATTGCATAAAACTTACAGAGCGGAAAATCTCGTCTTTCTCTGGCTGGCTCAGCTGATAATCATCTGGCGTCTCTTCAAGCTGACTCAACTGAGTGAGTCTCTCTGCTTCCATAGCTCGACATCGCTGAGCGATTTCTTTTGCTTTTTTATCAACGAAAGTTCCGTCAGATTTCCGCTTGTGCGTCTCCTCCATGAAAGTCACCATATCAGGAAGATCACTAGTCTCCGGGTTACGCTAGAAAAACAATTACAAATATATTTGTTTAGATATTATAATGTTTTAAATATATATATATATGTAAATAAAACAAATTATTAAAATTTAAGAATTACCATTGTCTCTCGTTTTCTGACATATGGCATTGCACCGCATGTGTGTTTCGCCATTCCGTAACTCCCACGATCGCTCAAACGGTTTTACGAGTTCGTTTGACTTCGACCTTTATTTTTTTCATCCTCCCAATATGCAATAAGCCCTTGCCAAACGGTTTCGCGCATCCACTTGTAAACACCGTCTTTCAATCGAGCCGCGCATAATTCCTCAAATTTTTCTCAAACTTCGGTCGTTAGCTCGTAATCCCAATAAAAGTTTTGCTATACAATTTAATTTATTTATAATTAATTTTTAGATAAATGGTTTATTTAAATTTATTTAGATAAATGATTTATTTAAATTTATTTAGATAAAATATTATAAATACTAACCGCGAAAGCCTTGAACCAACGCTCCTTTATATCTCCGGAAAGCGATCGCCAATTAGGAGCTGCTTCGGGAAAATCGCTTTCCATAATTCTTTTGATGGGTTTCGTTAGACCCCCATCAAATTTATACCTTGTACAAATTTTATTTAAATGAATTAGAAAACAATAAAATATTAAAAAATATTGTAAATATTAATTTATTGATTTGCTTACCAAACTATTGAACCCATACGGCTGGGATCCAGTTTTTTTAGATTCGTTCGACCTGGAGCACGGAGCAGCTGTTCCAAAGTCATACAATCGACCGGATTAGGAGCATTGGTTCCCTCTGGTTCAGTCTCCGGAATTTCCGTGTCCATCGGGAAGTCGAATTGTTGGGTAGGTGGCTGAGTGGCATCGCTAGAAGTTTGTCCACGGGTGACATTGGGATTTTGTTGCATCTGTTGGCAATACTCCATGTACCCATTCCAAGTTCCATGAGCCATTTTCTGAAAATTAAAAACAATATTAGTAATTATAAAACATACTAAAAACAATAAGTGAAAAAAACACCAATTTTAAAAAACCTTACCCGACGTTAGAAATTCGCAAATGTTGAATATATCTAATAGAGAGAGTTTTTTAGAAAGAAGTTTATAAGATTTGTGAGTTGTGAGGAGAGTGAAGATCTCATTCGTATATATAGAAATATTTCCGACGACTATTACCTCGGAAATTCGTCGGAAACGCGGTTATATAGGGGACACGCGCAAACTATAAATGCATGCACTTTCGACGGATTCCCGACTACATTCTTCGGCAACTCGTCGGAACTCTTATTTCTGACGAGTTTCCAAGGAAATTACTAAATAAATTCTGTATATTAAAATAACAATTTGTTGGAAACGGTAGCGAATTAAACAAATATCCACGAATTTTCGAGGAAACTCAGAATATTCTTCGGAAATTCGTCGGATTAGTTATACTTTCCGAAGAATTTTCGAGGACAATGCAGTATTTAATGAGATTGGTTAAGATTTGCGACGAATTACCGAGGAAGGTCCGATGAATTTCCGAGGATATGCAGAATATTCTTCGGTAATTCGTCGGAAATCGTAAGTAGTCCGACGAATTACCGAGGACTATTCTGTATATCCTCGGACATTCGTCGGAAATTCTCTTTAATTGACTAATCTATAAATAAAAAAAATCTAATTAATATAAAGTCAACCATCGTATTTATAGTTTGCGTATAACATATATTTCCGACGACTTACCGAGGAATATTCTGCATATCCTCGGAAATTCGTCGGAAATGCTCTTTAATTTAATTAGTCATAAATATAGAAAATCTCATTAATATTTAGTCAACAATCATATTTAGAGGTTTACATACCATATATTTCCGACGCATTTCCGAGGACTATTCTGCATATTCTCGGAAATTCGTCGGAAATCCTCTAATTCGACGAATACCCGAGGAAGATTCTGAAATAGATCGGAAATCTATTTAATGTAGTACCAATTCATGAAATAGATTGACTAATCTATACACAAAAACAAACAAGATTTGATACATTACTAAAATTACGATAATTATACAATACCAGTCATAAGATAACTATCATCCTTGCATTGTAAAATACAAATACCGATAACAATAAATACATTTCATACATGTCATAAAAGCTATTATCCTTCAGCATCAGACGAATAAGTTGAACTTGCAGAATCACTAGATTCGTCGAACTCATCTCTCTCTTCTTCTTGAACATCCCAGACCTCGTCAACTTCGACATTCTGAACATCTACCATTGGAATGGCTGACACGGTCTGTTCAACTTCAGTATTGACGTTCAAATCGTTCTGCTGCAATGGTTCACATTCTGTAACACCCACAATTCTACTCCGAGGATTTATTTGATGAGCCGTAATCCATGTGTCATGTCTTTGAGAAATGCGAGGATATAGTAGATAACACACCTGAGCTGCCTGCGATGCTAGAATGAACGGATCGTACTTTCGTAATCTCCTTCCAGAGTTGACTTCCGTGACACCAAACTTAGTGACTCTAACTCCCCTACCAACTATGGGATCGTACCAGTCACACTTGAAGAGTATACATTTCAGATTGATGTATCTAGGATACTCAATCTCCAATATATCCGTGATTTCGCCGTAGTAGTCCACAGATTATGTATTGACAACAACTCCGTAGTTTACAGTTTTTCTGCTAGACATACCTGGTCTTTTGCGAAACACATATCCTCTAGTACAGTACATCGGTGATGTCATTGCCCTCGATAAAGGACCTCCAACTAACTCTTCAAACCATGTTGGATATTGTTCATTTCTGATACCGCCGGATTTTATCTACAAAATATTCCACATGAACTTATTTACTATGAACTTACATAATATTTCTAGCAACTCGAATATCTTATTTACTATGAACTTACATAATATTTTAACCAATTTGCATATTGAGTCTGCTTCATTTCCTCTATTTCACCATCTGTCAAGTTTGGATAGGCTCTAGTAACTTGTTCGACAAATATACTACAAAAAATAGAACAACGACATAATATGCATTTAAGATGAAGTTGAAAAATTAAGTTTTTAAATAAGTAAATGTGCTTACTTCTCGAAAGGTATGACATCATCACAATTTCTGAGAATGTAGGTGTGGATGTGATTGAACTCTTGGTCTGTGAACCAAACTTCTTTTTTTTTCCCACTAAGTCTACCAACTTGCTAAAATATATCTGGCACATAAGTATGGTAAGTAGGTTTCACTCCGCCATCATCGTATCTGCCTGGTTTCCTAGATTTTGTTTGTACATTTGGGGCGAAATAGTATGCAGAAAAATTTGATGTTTCCTCGTTAATGCTTTGAGCAACAATAGAACCTTCAACCTTGCTCAAATTTTTAACTTTCTTCTTCAAATGGAACATGAAGCGTTCGAATGGGTACATCCACCTATATTGTACCGGGCCTCCTAGTGCGGTTTCTCGAGGAAGATGTAGGAGTAAGTGTTCCATGACATCAAAGAATCCTGGAGGAAACAATTTTTCCAAATTGCAGATAATAATGGGAATATTATCCTCAAGAGTATGTAGCCCTTCAACTGTTGATGATCTAGAACATAGGTCTCTAAAAAAAGCATTGATTCCTGGGGATGAAAACAATCAATTGTGTTAAAACAATAACTTCTGTTAGTGTTGTGATTGCTACATACCAATAGTTTAAAGGATCTACCAGCAACAGCTTCGTGGACAACAGAAGGTAATAAATGCGCAAACGCGAATGGTAGTAATCTTTGCATGAAAACATGACAGTCATGACTCTTCATGCCAGCTAATCTTCCACTATGGTCATCAACACAGTTAGAGAGATTTGAAGCATACCCATCAGGAAATTTAACTGAATCAATTATCCATTGGAAAAACGCAGCTTTCTTAGAGGCATCTAATCTCCAAATAGGCACTGGACCTATTCCGTCTGCAAGCAAATGAAGATCTTCACGAGCACAAATATCAGGCAAATCCATTCTTGCCTTAACATTATCTTTAGTCTTCCCTTGCACATTCAATATTGTGTTGATGAGGTTATCAAACACATTCTTCTCAATATGCATAACATCAAGATTGTGTCGTAGTAGAAGATCTTTCCAATAGGATAACTCCCAGAAGATACTTTTTTATGCCAATTATGCTGCTCTCCGTATCCATCGATCCTGACATGGCCATTATCCACACAATCTGCAGTTCTCTCAACATCAAAATCGCGAAATTGATGAAGTATGTAGTCTCCATCATACTCAGGAGGAGGACCTTCACGAACTATCTTGTTTTTCCTAAACAATGTCTTACTTCGTCGATACGGATGATTTCGCCTGAGAAAACGCCTTGTGCAGTCAAACCAACATGATTTTCTTCCATGTTTTAATTGGAATGCATCAGTATTATCTTGACAGTAAGGACATGACAACCTTCCGTGTGTTCTCCAGCCCGACAACATGCCATATGCTGGGAAGTCACTTATGATCCACATCAAAACTGCACGCATACTGAAATTGATCTTTACTTGCAACGTCATAAACACCAATTCCTTCCAACCATAACATTTGCAACTCTGCAATAAGCGGCTGTAAAAACACATCGAGAGGATGATTCGGACCAGGAACCAAGATTGTTAGGAAAAGGAATTCACGTTTCATACAAAGAGATGGTGGGAGATTGGAAGGCGTGACGATAACTGGCCAAAGAGAATATTTTCTACTTGACTTACCAAATGGATTGAAACCATCTGTGCATAAACCAAGGTAAACATTTCTCGGTTCATTTGCAAAGTCTGGATAGACATGACAGAAATGCTTCCAACCTGCTGTATCCGATGGATGTGAGATCTCCCCTGTGAAAGAATGTTCTGCATGCCATCTCATTCCTACGGCTGTCCTTTCTGATTGGTACAACCGCTTCAACCTATCTGCTAGCGGCAAATACCACATACGCTGAAATGGAATCTTGTTTCGCCCACTTGTCCTTTGCCATCTATCACTCCCACAGAAATGACATTGTGACATATTTGCCGTTTCCCTCCAGTAAATCATACAGTTTTCCTTACACACATCGATCATCTGAAATGGTAACCCAATACCTGTTACCAACTTCTGTATTGCATTGTACGATTCTGGTGCTAAATTATCATCCGGAAGATAATCGTAAAAAAACTCAGCCCATGCATCGACGCAATCTTCACTTAAATTGTAATCAGTTTTAATGTTCATCATTCGAATCGCTGCAGATAATGGAGAATGACCATCTTTACATCATTGATATATTAGATGCTTTGCAGCATCTGACATTTCAAAAAATTCCCTCGATTCTCGGTTCGGTTTCTCATCAACATTACCACTTTCAATCCTCTCATGATATTCTCCTGTACCCCTTGGAATAACATTTTCTTCTTCCCTTTCATCAAAACTATTCCTAACGTTTTCATCTATTATCCTCTCACCGCTTCTAACATGACTACTGTTAGGCCCAGATCTTATATCTTCTCCATGTGAAGACCAAATATAATACCCCGGCGTAAAACCTCCCCAATATAGGTGATTCCAAACAATTTCGTGATTTAAAAATGTTTCGTTACAACATTTTATGCAGGGACAAGCCATAATACCTTCTGTACGCGTCATTTCTTGATTAGATGCAAACCGCATGAACTCTAATAATCCTTCTTTGTATTCAAGTCGCATATCTCCAGTTTCTTCATCTAAACGTTTGTACATCCACTCTCTAATTTTATATATATTTTGAGAATCCATTCTTTGGATATTGAAAATTCCAAACTTTGTGTGCAGAGAAACGGTTTGGTATATATAACATATTTTCCGACGACACGATTCGTCGGAAATGCGTTGAAAATTTCCCCCATAACAATTCCGACGGATTACCGAGACCGGCGTCGGAAATTTCTCGGAAATTTCTGACAAATTTCCGACGACATTTGTCGGAAATTCGTCGAAACGTAGACCTGCGAACACGTGTCCCGTTTTATCTTTTACCGACGATTTTCTGACAATATATCTAGAACAAAAGTCCTCGAAAACTTTTATCGGAAACGGCTGATAAAGAAACGTGTTTACTAACTTATCTTCTGACAAAATTCCGAGCACATTTCCGACGAATTTCTGACGGTGTATAGTTCTCGAAAACTTTTACTGTTTCCGACGCTTTTGTCCGTCGAATTACCGACAAAACTTTGTCGTCGGTAATTTCCAAAATATATCCGACGAATTTCCGACAAATATTTTGGTATTCGGAAATGCGTCGGAAACTCGTCGGAAGTTCGTCGATAACTTTCCGACCACTATTTTCGTCGGAAATGGTGGTCGAAATTCCCGATGTTTTCTTGTAGTGTCAAATTTAAAGTCTTTAATAGTGATATTTGTTAAATGCCACTAAAATTGCGAAGCAAACACTACTAACTATGAATAAAATCTTCATTTTGAGTTTTTAAAACATCATTTGCCTTTATCGGATTTTTTGCCATCATGGACTAGCTTATCAACAATGAAGATATCTTTTGAGCAGTGCTTATATCCAACGAGTCAAAGCACGAAATTGCAATATGCGAAACTAGCTAGACTAAAAACTAACTTCTTCCACGATACTTAAATTTGGCGGTTTTTGACGAGGAGGAGTCGAGGAGACAGGGGAGATGAGCATATTTTCATTTACAAGGAGCTTGTATCATAAACAGAATTATTTACGCCAAACGTTTCTTTCTCTTAAACATCTTACCCCAAAATTTTGTTTCTTAAACATTTTTCCCGTGGTTTTACTTTTGCGTTTGTCCTTTTACGTACTTTTGGATTAGGGATACTATTTCTAAGAGGAAAAAATTGTTTGACTAGTCTATTTTTGTTAAATCGTTGGGCTGTAATTCTGTAAACGCAAATTGAATATTGAGTTTCTGTTGTCGTTAAAGGAAAGCACCCCAGAATAAAAACGTATCAACATTGAAATGGAAAGACATTAATTCTTGTGTAAAATTTCTATCTTTGAAATGAAAAGATGAATAACGTACACCAACTAATAATTACCATATATCCATTAAATCAGGAATAACATTGATTGTCTTATTTGACGAATCTCTAAAAATTAAACGTAATATTTTCATTTATGCATGGAATCATAAAACATAGGCGAAATCAAATATAAATAGATAACATAGCATTTCACGAAACCATAGAGAAAACCAAACTTAAGTTCATTATTCTACAACGAAAAAGAAGATCAAGAAGATGACCACCACCATGAAATTCGTCTTTTTGGCTATGCTACTTGTTCTCCTTTTCTCCACTGGTTAGTTTTTGGCTAAACTTTTGAGATTTTTCAATACTACAAATCTTTGTAATGTTTTCAAGTATTGATCAAGGTCGAGCGTGAATTAATGTATATTAGAAAATATATATATATACTTATGTATTATACTCTTATATGATCTTTATATAGCTTTTAAATTCTTTGTTTTTGTTTTTAATAGATGTTGAAGGGTCGAATTCTACGGAAAAGGGTTCGTTGTGCTGCAATTCACATCCAAAATTCGGAGTATGCAAAACATCTCAAGATGGAAAAAGATGCAACACTTGGTGTCTTAATGGTTGTGATAATGGCAAAGGTGGTCATTGCAAACCTCTTCCTCATGGAGGACAATGCCATTGTTCCTGTTAAGGATCCGTTTGCAATACGTGTTTTCATTTACACATAGTTTATATATGTTGGTTATGTCAACATATATAATTGAAACTATTTTCGTTGTCTTAGTTATATATGTTTTTAATATGATAAAATTTCAATGGAGGAATAAAGTGAGAACGACGGCGTTTGGATGAGGTTAACTGGACCCCACTATAGATGTATCGTAGGGAAGAGAACTACTTACCGTTTCAACTTCTGGATGGTCCACTTCTTGACGTTCTTCTTTTCCTATATCCCTACCCTAACGAAATAAAAAAAATGGAGAAAATTAAGAAATTACGAGCCAAGTCAGCAAGAACCGAACGAACAAACAAAAAACGAGAGATTTCGTTATCCACTAATCTCGTTAGCCTTCTTCTGTCAAATTGCCAAATCCTAAAATTTTCTCGAGCTTGAACAAAAAAATAAAAATGGCAGCTTCTTCTCCATCTCTCCTTCTACCACTAGGTAAGACCCTAAGCTACTGAATCTACTTTCTGATAGATATAATCTCAAAGATGAGATTTTTCGTCTGTTCTTCTCCACTTGGAATTTTGGGTCTCTCGTTTCTTTAGATTTCTGCTGAATCTAACTTTCTCAGAGATAAAAATCTCACCTTTGTTGAACCTCTTAATCAGGGCGGTGCAGATTTAAACCGGTTTCATCACTTTCTTGCATAATTGCAATTAGAATTGTAGATTCCTTATTCATATGCACTGGTCAATTGTTTTACTTGTTGGGTTTTGGGAATCTGACATTGTGGTTATGATTTTAGGTTCAGCATGTAGAAATGGTCTAACTGTAAAGAATCCGAATTCATCAAGATATATAGCTACAAGAGTTATAGCTTCAGAAACAAGAGATAAAAGCTGTAAAATCAATAGTCTCTCTAGCCGTAGAGAAGCAATGCTATTGGTACTCGGCGTCTCAGGAGGATTATCAATGAGCTCGCTTGCGGCTTATGCAGCCGGATTGCCCCCGGAAGATAAACCGAGACTCTGTGAAGCCGAATGCGAGAAAGAGCTTGAAAATGTATGGTGAGATCACACAAAACACCTTTTGGCTTTCTATACAACCTTTTTGATTCATGACATGGAGGATTCTCTTTTGTTTTGTGATTAAAGGTTCCAATGGTAACCACAGAATCAGGGCTTCAGTATAAGGATATTAAAGTCGGTACAGGGCCGAGTCCCCCGGTTGGTTTTCAGGTATGAAATGAATCAAAACTTTGTAACTTAAGGAAATTGTAGTGAGATTGTAGAGGTAAAATGTTTCAAAATGTTGTAGGTTGCTGCTAATTATGTGGCTATGGTTCCATCAGGGCAAATTTTCGACAGGTGATCTTTCTCAATCCATACAAGACCGAACAATTTGATCTTCTTTACTGATTGATTTTTATCCTGGAATCATATTAGCTGAATGAATCTACTATCAAATGGTCACATTCACTCAATTGCAGTTCCCTGGAGAAAGGTCTACCGTATCTGTTTCGCGTTGGGTCTGGCCAGGTAATCTTCCCGTATTCATCAAGCTGTTTCGATCTACATTGGCTCATTGGAGGCACAATAGTAGTTTCTGATAATTTGAGCAGGTGATCAAGGGACTTGATGAAGGAATCTTGAGCATGAAAGCTGGTGGCAAACGCAGACTCTACATTCCAGGGCCTGTAAGTACTCATCAAAATTATACATCATAATCATTTAATGTAACAGTGCTTCTAACTTTCTGCATTTTTCTTCTGTAAATGTTACACCATAAGTTGGCCTTTCCAAAGGGTCTAACCTCAGCTCCAGGGAGGCCTAGAGTTGCACCAAACAGTCCAGTGGTATTTGACGTGAGCTTAGAGTACATACCAGGCCTCGAGTCAGACGAAGAATGAAACTCTTTTTAAGTGCAAATTTCAATACACAATTACAAGATTTTATGTATGATAATATCTCATTGTACTTCATTCCATTGAAGAATATTACATTAATTATAGATACTTCAGTTCCTCAGCATTAGGCCCCAAACTTTGTTGCAATTTATTTACTGTCCAAGATGATTACTATAAAATAGAAGTTCTTTTATTTTTAGCAAATGGATTGTTTATAATTTATTATATCTAACACATATGAAAGGATAACATATTATGCTGATAATACATGAAAATGTTGGGACATTATTACATCAAGGATACATTTATAAATGTATATGGAACTACAAACGTTTACGGTTACGTTTGGCGATTATAGATGTAAAATGTTTCAAAATGTTGTAGGTTGCTGCTAATTATTCATACAAAAACCCAACAATTTGAGCTTCTTTACTAATTGATTTTTATTTATATCAAGGATACATTTATAAATTTATATGGAACTACAAACGTTTACGGTAGGAAGGTGCATGCGGTTACGTTTGGCGATTGAAGCTAGAACCAGCGGTTTGATGATTTTCTTTGTGTGGAGAAAGATGACACATTGGAAAGATGGAAGGGATTTAAGTAATATATAAAAAGTTAGGACCAATCCACTCATTGACATTTGGTTTTGTGTTGGAAACCCATGAAAAACTCAAATTTAACATGGTAGCAGAATCCGAACACACGCTGACCCATTAATCCGGTCCAGAAAGTAACACGATCACCCCACTAATTAATGGCTCAACATGAAGATTCAATTCCACCGAAATAGCTAGAAGAGCATTATCTCGAGGAGGCGTGATGGATTATGTCTAGATTAATGGTTAAAAATAGTTATTATCTCGAGGGAGAGTGTAGAAAAAAAATCGCATATTGAAAAGATGAAAAAGACTTAAATAATATATAAAAAGTTAGGGTAATGGATTATCAATTGATTTTGACATAGAATGTCCATGCCAAATTTAACATCTTGTAAAGTTTAGTCATCTTTGCAATAGTCGCAGAAGCATTTGATAGGTTTGTGTTTGGGTTGCTTCACGCATTTACCGCCCTTCGCACCTTTGAAGCTCCGGCAGTTTTGACGGCACAACGTCGGGAAGAATTTAGGGTTACAGAACGTGGGACCCACGTCTCCACCGTACTCAACCACGCATTTGAACTTGTCTTTGGCTTCTATCTTCTCTGGCGCCTCTGCATATAGTAATCATCTTATATGAGTTGAGAGAGTGGCAATTTCGTAATAATGTAGTAACTGTATAGATAAGTCGTAAGTACTTACCAAGAACGACGAGAAAAAAGACGAACAGAACAGGGAAGATGGAAACAGACTTCATTTTACCTTTGCCTTAATGCTTATTGCCACTTTGAGGAAGGATGTACCGGCCACTCAATGTTTTATAATGATGTGAAATGATTTATTAGTTCATTTTGTACAAGAAAATTATATTATATTAGTATCAAACAAAAAGTATCCGAAACCAAAAAGAAAAAAAAAACAAATATCCGAGACACTAACGGTCCCTTCTAGATTTGACAAATCTAGAATTCCAGATTGCCTTGCAGGTAAAGACGTTTTCGCGTGGTCATTTTCAAGCTCCATTATTTCTTCTTACTTTTAACTCGATTATTGCCTCTCGTTTATTTCAAACATACTAGATTTTTTCTCGTTGTTTATTTATTTATTTTTAAGATAGGATATACATTGTAAATGGCAATGAGATTGGGCTTAATCGATTTGCAGTTCCCCTTATTTCTGTAGTTTGTAATCTTATTAGTTTATCGGCTTAAATCTTTCTTGTTTGGGTTTAGTTTCCGGGGATATTTTTGTTTTATGTCGGTTTTGTATATCAAAATCGTATTTTACCATTGTATTTTACAATCGTATAATATAATGGAAAAATTTTAGATATAAAAAAAAATTGTAAATGGCAAAAATAATCACTAGTTTTCTCTAACCTTAAAAGTTCAAAATACATAACTACTACCCGGTGAGTAAATTAAAAAAAAAAAAACAAATCAAGACTCAATATCTATTTAGTATTTACAATCAATAACTTTATCCATCCAATTTCGGAAATTGGACGCTTTACCTTATATTTATATCTCATCGGATTTATGCCCATTTACATGTGGACTGGATTAAACAGACACGGTTGTCGGTAATGATGAATCAATTAAAATCATAGTTGTGATTTGTTTTGAGCTTAGTAGTCAGTACTTCAAAACGAATAATCAAACTAGCAACCCATGAGAATCATACTTTTCTTTATGTTACATGATTGTTAAAAATCTACACCAAGTTATTAAATGCAAATTTAAATAGATAGCAGAACAAAGTAATCCTTTTTTTTTAATTAGAGAGGCTGAGAAAAACAGAAGTAGCAACTCCAATCGTGTAAACACCAATCGCTGCTCCAATCACGTTTTGACCCGACCGAGTCACCGCACCGATCCCAGCGATTCCCACGATTCCTAATGGAATCCGACTCGCTATCGCCTTCCTCGCGTTTCCCACAACGGATTCCGTAAAAACCTCCAAAGCCCATTCCTTGAACTCCACCGGCCCGAGGATCTCGTCTTCCTCCTCCTCCGCCGCGACTCGAGAGATGGTGACTCGGAGAGCTGAGTCGACTTGGGATTGACTCGGAGGAGAAGAGACCCATCTCGTGGTTAGAGGGAACCGGAGAGATGAAAGATTCCGGTGGATATGGGCGGCGGCGGAGAGGAGCTGGTAAGGACGAACTCCGGAGAAAGCATGCTGTGCAAGAGATAGAGATTCCTCGTATGCTGAGTCACAGGCCGAGTCGAACTCGCGCGAGTTGGATAGAATCGTCTTGACTCGCTTTGAACCCGATATCCCCATCTCTCTCCTCTCTCTTCTCGTGAGTTTTACTTACGGTACGGAGAATCTATTAATCTGTTTGTTCACACGTCACAACTGAAGTTAACTTCTAACCGTTGGATTAGCCGTAAGTTAATCCCACGTCGTGTGATCTTATTTCTTGTCGTATAGTATGATTATGATCATTTCTTACACAATTAATTTTATAATTTTTTTAGAAAATTATAAGAGCATCATTATTGGAAGAACCCTTAAAAGGGTTCTTAAGTAATATTTTATTAATTAATTGTGGTTAAGAAACTTATTTAAGAAACTTTGATTTTATATCCTACAATGGTAGAACTTTAATATGGTTCTTAAAAAATATTTTTTTTTTTTATTGTAAATAAGAGAATCATTCTAATATAATGGTATTCGTAAGAGAGATTGTTTTGAAACATAATGTTTGCAGCTATTTCTAACAGAGATTTCAATGAATTCAAGGCAATTCATTATTGTCCTCACCTGCATTGCCCGATGATCACATGATCTCCTTCTTTGACACGGAAACACGGTGAGACATGAGCAGGGATGTTTGAATGCCTTTTCTCATACCTAATGATATGTCAATGTTAAAGATGATATAGCAGCAGAAAGAATTAAAAAAAACACATAATCAAGAAGTACCAACTACAAAACAAAAAAAAACAAAAAGAAAGAAAAAGGCGAGTGTTGCAGCAGATGGGTTTTCGTATGAGCTTGAAGCCATAGAGGAATGGCTGAGCATGGGACATGACACATCTCCTATGACAAATCTGAGACTAGATCACCAGGTTCTTACACCAAATCACACCCTTCGTTCTCTCATTCAAAACTGGCAAAGCAAACGAGCAGCACAAGCTTCGTCCTAAATTCATTTGTATAACCTCGAATTGGCAAAAACCATAGACCTCAAAACGTTTCTAATTCTGTAATTTGGTTCACAACTTAAAGCCATAAAATCCAGAGATATTGTAGTAATCAGCAACAAAGGATCAATCTTGACAAGCTTATTCCCAAAAGAAGATGATCAAAATAGAAATACTGCACATAGCTTTCATTTTACCATGTGTTTAAACAAAACAAAATCTACGATTCTTAGAAATTTGCGGCTGAAATTTCATTTTAAGTGATACTATCAAACACAAACAAACAAGGGACAGCCAAAAGCAGAGAGATCCCACAACAAAAAAGAAGAAACAAACAAGAGGAAGAAGAAGAAGAAGAAGGTGAAGATGACGCTCCCTTCCCTCTTTATTTCGTCGATACAGGAGAGAAAAGGCGAGCAATTCGATCTCTCTGCTCTTGAAATCGCCGTTCCAAGAAAGTCTCAATGATCTCCATGACCGAAACGAATCTCTTCATATGCTCCAACCTACGGCTTAGCTCAGCTTCTCTCGCCCTAGCTCGTCTCAGCCGCGCCTCAGTTTTCGCGAGCCGGTCTCGATCGAGATGATGACTGGATCGAGATGTACAGTCTATTCATGTGAAGTCTCGAAAAGTCACTTAATTTCGATGGATCATGAAGACCCTTTTGCTAATTACTCGGAATCATGGGATTCACCGGCTGATCGGATCAAGAAACTCGCCGGAGATGAATTTTCTAGCTTACCGGATTGGGATACTGAAGACGACGGCGGGTGGTATCAAGTGAGAGGCGACGTAAATGGAGAAACCGATACATGCGACGGCGACGAGGACGTGATTTGCGTTGAAGCAACGTCGTCGACTGAAGAAGTGCCACGTGTTATGTAAGAACCGTTTCTTCCGAGCCTTAATTAAGAAACGGTTCTAGACTTTTTATGCAATTTTGATTTTTTTTTTTTAAAAAAATGTTAAGAAACGGGGTTAAGAAACCCCGATAATGATGCTCTAACCAGTATTATCTTAATTATTTCGTGAGGCTTTTTAATCTCCTATCAATTATCTAGTTTAAAAAAAAAAATGATCTAGCTTGTGCGAGATCGATCTTAAGGAGATCGACATCCACTTATCATCATTTAGACTTTAATTAGTAATAATAATACAAGCAAACGTCTAGCGTTTCTTATTTTTTATTTTTATTGTAACTATTCATTGTTACATTATTTCCTGGACGGCTGGACCACTTACCTTTTGATTATTACATAAACCATTACACATGCAAGATTCAAACATTGCTTAGAAACTGATCGAAAGGTTTGTCGCTGCAGAAGTCGCAGAAGCATTTAAGACCATCGCATTTCCCACCTTTCGCGGCCTTTTCCGAACGGCATCTATGATAGCACAATGACGGATAAATCCTAGCCAGACAATAGCTTAAAGGCGCATCGGCGTATTCTTTCAGGCATTCGCTATCCTGCGCTTCTATCTCAGATATTTCTGCTCCTATATTGTATATACATACATTTAAGCAAATAAAAGTCACATATAATGAAACTTTCTGTGATCACCAAGAGAAATACTCTATGGATCGTATGAATCACAAATTTTAACAAATAATATGTGAGAAATACGAAATTAGTTAATTTACCAGAGATGACCAAAATGAGGATGAAAAATATGGCGAAGGTAGAAACTGACTTCGTTGCCATGGCCATTCTCTCTCTCTCTCTCACTTCGGAGTTTATAATGTATGTGTAAATGGACTTATGTTCAACACTTGTTGTGGTGCTATGTTTATTATCTTTATCGTTGGGACAACAACAAAAAATATCACTAGAACCACGTGCAGTAGCTGTGATCACTACATTATATTCTATCAATTTCAAAATATAAAATTTTTGCGAACATTTTTTTATTTTAAAATATAAAATATTTTCACATCTTCATATAAAAAATAAAAAAATAATTTATTTAAAAATTTAAAAAATAATCAAATATTTATTTTTTTTAATTGACTTTAAGTGAGTGTTTTTATTAAATAAATAAGATATTTTGACTAAAGTTATAAACTTTTTAATTTCCATAGTAACTTTTAAAATATTTAATATTTTGAAACAAAAAGAATATTTCTAGTAGAATAGTGGGTGATTTTGGTACTTACCATAGTTTGACCAGATAAATAATATGCTCTCATAACTTCGTTTTAAAGCTTTTCGAATTAATTAAATTCGTCTTCAGTCGCTTTAAAAATATCCCCAGCTCTCTATCTCTTATTTCTCGTAAACTTACTTCTAGAGATATAACATTTTTATCTAATTTAAATCATTATATATAAAAACCTCCTATCAATTATCTAGTTTTTCATATACAATATCTCTTGTTCACTCGTGAGTGACAATTAAATTTACAGAAACCAAAGTCGCACATATATATCTTCACTTATTATAGTAATAACATAATGAAAGTCTAACGTTTCTTTATTTTAATTTTACTTCTTCATTATTAGATTATTGGTTGGATCATTTACCTTTCATTATTTCACAAACCATTACACATGCAAGATTCAAACATTGCTTAGAAACTGATCGAAAGGTTTTTATTTTTTTATTAAACCGCATAAATTCCGAATCTTTGGTCTATAATTTCTCTCGATACTCAGAACCAGCCTTTACCCTATTTCAATTTAAAAAATAAATTTTCGTTATAAAAAGAGATTGAACCTGAAGCAAAAAAAAACCAATCTCTTGTACAGGCCACCACTCTTTTGGTAACTGATCGAAAGGTTTGTCGATGTAGAAGTCGCAGAAGCATTTTAGACCATCACATTTCCCACCTTTCGCGCCCTTGTCCGAACGGCATCTATAATAACACAATGACGGATAAATCCTAGCCGTACAATAGCTCAAATGCGCATTTCTGTATTTTTTTCATGCACTCGCTTTTCTGCGCGCTCCTATCTCAAATATTTCTGTTCACGCATAAATTTAAGCAAACAAAAATCACATATAATAAAAAATACTTTATGGATCGTCTGAACCACAAATTTTTAAAAAACCTCTACCCTCTCTGTTTCACTTTAAAACTATCGTGTATGTAAAATGGACACATGCTCATTGTGGTCCTATATACTTTTGTCGGTTGTTGTGAAGCCTCGTGACCACAAGTCATTAGCTGTCATAAATATGGCCGTATGCATTATTTTTGTTAATGGATAAGTATTAAAAAATATGTATTACATTAAATCTATATTTTAGTTTATATTAAACAAATATTTAGAAAAATTAATAAAACATACTAATTAGTACTTTTTCTATTTCGCTTTAATTGATTTTTGAAAGATTTTTTTGTTTCAAATTAAGTAATGTTTTTAGAATTCTATGTAAAAAATACCACAAATTTATTATTTTATATTTTTGTGTAGTTGACGCAATATTTTTGTTAATTATGATAAAAAAAATTATAAAAAATATTTTATTAATTTTATTAATTTTATTAATTTGTGTATCAAAATCTAAAAAATTAATTAAAATTGAAGAGAGAGTAAAGAATAATTGTGCAGTGTTACTTGTGGCTTCGTGCTTGACGTGTAATGTTTTCCTGTCAATATAGGTTAGGGATAGATTTAATTTCTTTCAGAAAAAAAAAATTAATCCAAAAATATATATAATATCGAGCTGGCCCCAATAATATTTAACGAATAATCTGAGAAAGATGATTGTTAATGACTTATTATTAAGATCTATGGAGCTTCATTTGTAAAATTTTGTTAATATATTAATATCATAAACAAATAACATTCGGAACCAAAAGAGGAAAAAAACAAACACTAACGGTCCTTTTTATATTTGTCAAATCTAGAATTCTGGATTGCCTTGCCGGTAAATACGTTTTTCACGTAGTCATTTTGAAGCTCCATTATTTCTTTATTTATTCTATATTTTTAACTCTATTATTGTCTCTCGTTTATTTCAAACATACAGTACTCGATCTTTTTCTAGTTTTTTTTTCCTTTTCTGTTCTTAAGATAGGATATGTGCTTGATTGATTAGGTTTTATCTCTTTTCTTCAGGCAAAAAAAAAAGTTTTACCTTTAATATTGAACCAATCATGTTTTAGCTGTCCTTAAAAAACTAAAACAACTTTCTTTTAGTTTTTTGGCTGTAGCTTTTAAAATTTCTACAACACATATTTTTATGCTTTGAGGACTGTAGAAATATTATTTTCTTTTTGCTATGTTTAAAATTTAATTATATTTTATTTAGTTACAGCTACAACTAACATAGTTATAACAAAAATCGTATACGTACAGCCAACACAGTTACAGCAAAACATTTACAGTTAGAACAAAAATTTTACGGTTATATAAATGGCAAAAATATAATCACTACGAGTAGTCTTCTATAACCATAAGGTTCAAAACATATAATTGGTATACGTGAATAAATTATATGAAAGTCCTGATATTTGGAGGGATACAGAGCAAAGAAATAAATCAAGACTGTTCAATATCTTTTTACAATTAATAACATTGTCTGTTTACATGTGGACTGGATTAAAACAGACGATGCTCGGTCATGAATAAATTAAAATCATGTATTGAGATTTCTCTTGAGCTTATTACGTATTCAGTAGTAGGGATGTTAAATAGTATTTTTGGGTCCAGCCTGGCTCTGTTCATTTAAATCTTTATCTTAAATGAGTCATAATTTATTTTGAGCTTTGAAAATTTGTATAATAGGGTTTGAGCTATATTTTGGTTATTTTTAACATTGATAAAAAAGTTTTTCAACAAAATCATATTTTTCCGCCAAAACCGCAAAATCATATCTTTCCACCAAGACTACAAAATCATATTTTTCCATCAAAACCGCAAAATCATATTTTCCCGCCAAGATCGCAAAATCATATTTTTCTACAAAAACCGTAAAATCATATTTTTCCGCCAAGACCGCAAAATCATACTTTCCCGCCAAAACTGCAAAATCATATTTTTCCGCCCTGACAGCAAAATCATATTTTTCCGCCAAAACCGCAAAATCATATTTTTCCGCCAAGATCGCTAAATCATATTTTTCCGCCAAAATTGCAAAATCATATTTTCTCGCAAAAACCACAAAATCATATTTACCCGCCAAAACCGCAAAATCATATTTTTTCGCCAAAACTGCAAAATCGATTTTTTCCGTCAAAAACCACAAAATCATATTTTCCCGCCAAAACTGCAAAATCATATTTTTCCGAATAACCACAAAATCAAAATTTTCTACCAATACCGTAAAATCATATTTTCTTGCCAAAACCGCAAAATCATATTTTCTTGCCAAAACCGAAAAATCATATTTTTCTGCGAATACCGCAAAATTGAATTTTTTTGGCCAAAACCGCAAAATCATATTTTTCCGCCAAAACCGCAAAATTTAATTTTTCCGTCAAATCATATGTTCCCGCCAAACCCGCAAAATCATGTTTTTACCGCCAAACCCCGCAAAATCATGTTTTCTGCAAAAACAGTAAAATTATGTTTTTTGTCAAAACAAAAAAATCACGTTTTTTCGCCAGATCGCTAACTTCTGGTTTTTTTTGTCAAAATTGAACACATTTTCCATTATAACCGATAAATTATGTTTTCCGTCAAACTGCAAAATCTCGTTTTTTTGCCAAAAACCACAAAATTATATTTTTCTGCCAATACCGTAAAATTATATTTGAATATCAATTTATGAATTATGCGACAAAAAATTTTTGCATGTAATAGGACCGGCCCTGTTTTAGTCCAGGATTGTTTGACCAAAACTCTTTATTAGTCCAAAATTATCCATGTTCAATTATTCATCAGGGTTAGAGTTTACATTAATTTTAACGGATCCGGACCGGTTCTAAATTCTCAATCCTATATAACATTCCTAGTTGGTAGTACTTACTTCAAAACGAAAAAAAAACTAGCAACCCATCATAATTGTGTGGTTAATGAAACAGATGTTATATGATTGTTAAAAATTTACACGAACTTATTAAAAGCAGATTTTAAATAGAAGAACAAACTAATTTTTTTTTAATTAGAGAAGTTGAGAAAAACCAAAGTAGCAACTTCAGTCGCGTACACACCAATCGCTGCTCCGATCATGTTTTGATGCGACCGAGTCCTCGCGTCGATCCCATTGATTCCAACTATTTATAGTAGAACACCTCGAAGACCATCTCCATCGGTTGGAGGGGAGGGGTCTTAATTTTTTTTAAAATATAAAATAGTAATAAAAAATAAAAATTGAGGAAAGAAAAAAATAAAATGTCTATCCACAGATCTTTAGACTTCTTTATAAAGACACTCTAGTGTCATGTGTGTCTTTTTGATTGGTTTTTAGTTTTTGATAATTTAATATTTACTTATTTAATTTGATTAAATAATAAAGACACTCATATTACTATATAACTGATGGAGATGCACTAATGGTTAGATATTCTATAAATATCTTATGAATATTATAATTATTTAATTAAATATTAAGTAATAAATAAAATTAAACTAGTTATATTAAAATAAGTGGTATACGAGTTTTAAAAAAAAACTCAAAAAAATTTAAAATATAACATATGTTTTTAAAATATAACATATTTTCACTCTTTTTTCTCTTTTTAATTATTTTATATTATTTTTATGTTAAAAATTCATTATAAATTCTCCATTGGAGATGCTTTTACGGTGAATCTATTAATCTGTTTGTTCACACGTCATAATTGGAGTTAACTACTAACCGTTAGATTAGCCGTAAATTAATCGAACGCCGTACGATCTTTTCCCTTGTCGTATATAAATGATCGTCTCTAACATATTTAAATTATACTTTTAGAAGATTATGGTTTATGACCAATATTATCCTCGATTTGTTTTTAAATAACAGATCCTTAACATCCAGAATAATAACAACACATGCAAGGTCTAGGTTTCTTTATTTTATTTTGTAGTACTTTATTCATCGTTACATTACTTCTTGGATTACTATCCTTGATGATTACGCAAACCATGACACATGCAAGATTCAAATAAGTTTTATAAACTGATCATAGAAGTTTCGTCGCTGCAGAAGACGTCACACAAGCATGTAGCAGTACCGCTATCTCCCCAGAGGCATTTTCCACCTTTAGCCCTCTTGTCCTGTTGGCACCTTGAATAACAAAACGTCGGAAATATCTGAGGCGCAGAAAAAGCGGAAACCAACATCACCACCGTATTCTTTCAGGCACTCGTCATCATGCGCTTCTGTCCCAGGCATTTCTGCACAAATATATATACACATATATATAAGCAAATGAAAATTCACATGTATGACTGCGAGAAATACACTATGGATCCTATGAATCATAAAGGTAAACAAATATGCTAGTTATTGCGATAAGACGAGTTTGTTAGTTTACCAGAGATGACCAGAACGAGGATGAAAAAGATGGCGAAAGTAGAAACTAACTTCGTTGCCATGGCCACTCTCTCGTTGATAATGTATGTGTAAATTGTAGGTACTGGTGCTCTACCCTTGCTCTGTTGCTATTTATCTTTGCCGTTGAGACAGAACATCTATAACGAGGATAAATATAGTTACCTCTTGGATATAAAAAATTCTTGTAGGCTATATCTTTTATAATAATATACTCCATGTTATTTACTGTAGTACAAAAAATTAAAAAGATCCTGTTTTTCTACAATCTGGGCAATACAAATTAATTTTTTGTAAACATATTGTGGGCCATATGTTCAAGCTTCTCCAACACTAGTTTAGAACCGGGTCTGCTATATGTAAATGATCCTACTTACCGTATCGAATTATCGATTGTCACTTATCTTTTTATATTCTTGATAAGTCGGGAAAAGCGTGACAGAATTGTTTTTGTTTATATATATTTATAGAAAGGTTCTCTATTTAATGGCATGAAAAACGTATCAAGAACAAAATAATGTTATTTTAATAGATTTTAATTATTTAATTAAATTTAAATTTATTTTAAAATTAAATTAATAATATAAATTTTTTATTAAGAAATCATAAGTTTTTAATTTTATTTTCCTATTTTTTATTTATTTATTGTGATTTTAATGGGATATGTAGATAACAAAGTATTAAAAAACAGTATACGTTAATTCAAACAGACTCTTCTTTTTGGACTTAAGATCTTTTTTCTCAATCAGTGTCTTTCATTAGGTTTAAAACAGAACATTAGATTGGAATATCTCTTTCCCATCGACTGTAATCCACTGTTTTACACTTGTTTTCGACTCTTTTAGCTTGAATCTTCAAAACCATTTAGGGTTTGTTCAAGTTCTTCGATTCTCATATAAATGTGGATCTTCATTAGAGCTCTTCGTTAGTTTTAGTCCTGCTAATATCTGTTAAACTCTGCTCCGAAGAAATCGATCTTGTTAGTGAAAAAGTTTGGAAGCTGTTTAGTTATCTGCGAAGAAAATCATGTCCTTAGCCATGGACAAGGCCCTCATGGCCATGTCGCTTGAAGATGAGGAGGATATCCTTTTCGAGATGTTGAATCTGCTGGAATTCATGTCGATGGAAAGAAATGCGATTAGTCTTATTGGTCAAACTCTCAATCCGGAGTGTCAATCGATGAAGAATCTTATTAGAGATATGCCAAGAAAATGGCAAAAATCTGGAAGAATGAAGGGAGTTGCTCTCTCTAACGAAAAATTTCAGTTCATCTTCTACTCAGAACATGATCTGCAAGAAGTTTTAGATAAAAGAGCGCACACTTACAATGAATGCTCTTTAACTGTGGATAGGTGGTATGAGACTCCGCCGGCTAACTACCTTCAAATCATCCCTCTTTGGGTTCAGATCTAGAATCTCTTCGTCAACTATTACACGGTAAATGCTATCACAACTCTTGGAGAATTGATTAGGGAAATTAAAGAATTGGCCTTTGATCCAGATAGACTGCAAATCCAACAGTTTGTTAGGGTTAAATTCTTATTTGACGTTTCCAGATTTCTTCGTTGATTCAAAGTTGTCAATCTGCCTAATGGGGGTTCTACGTCTGTGCGATTTCAATATGAAAAGGTCCAAAAAGATGTTATGAGTGTCAAAGGCTTACTCACGAGAAGGATTTTTCTCCAATCTTGGTCAAGCGGAGAAAAGATACAACTGCAACTAGAAGAGCAGGAATCTCTATTCCTAAAAGTCTAAAACCCAACTTCCTTAAAGATAATGAAGTTGGATTGGATTCTCTTATGGGTAGACAAAGAATATCGCCTGATGTTCTGAAAGGTATGAGGCAATATCTACTAGCAAACAACAATAAAGATAGACAAGTCAAAGCGGACAGAGTCAGAAAGTCAGTTAGTGAAGTTGAGAAAGATCCAATTGCTCAGAAGTTAATTCTCAGATTGGAGTCTATTCCGGTGATTCATTTAGATGTCAACAAAGATAAATGAGTTATTTTTGGATATGATGATGGATTAGTCTCAAGCTCCAGGGCTGATGAAATCACGGATAAGAGTCAAAGTTTGCTGGTATCTGCTTGCAAGGCAAATTCGGGACGGTCTCAAGACTTGGTGATTCCTCGTCTCAAGGAGTTACGTAAAAAGCATTTTTCTGAGATGCTATTTCTAATGGAAACCATGCAGTGTCGAGATAGTTTGTTTGATTTGCAATTTCTTCTAGGGTATGATAGATTGTTCACGGTGGAGCCAGTTGGTAAGTGTGGAGGGTTGGCTTTATTGTGGAAGAGTAGTGTTCAGCTGGATATTTTGTTTGAGGATAAAAATTTGATTGATGTATAAGTGCAGTTGGTTCATAAAATTTTTTCTTTTTTTGTGTTAATGGAGATCCAGATAGTAGTTTAAGAAGTGGAGTTTGGGAAAGAATCACTCATCTTGGAGTTGGTAGAAGAGATAGATGGTGTATGGTAGGGGATTTTAATGCAATCCTATATAATGGAGAGAAGATTGGAGGTCCCAGAAGAAATGATAATCTCTTAAAAAAAATTTCTGAGATGTTGGTTGCTTGTGAAATGCTAGAACTGTCAAGTTCTGGAAACAAGTTTACTTAGGTTGGCAGAAGAGGACATCATTGGATCCAGTGTAGATTAAACAAAGCTTTTGGCAACAAAGACTGGCTGTCTTACTTTCCAGCCTCGAATCAAGCATTTTTGGATATGAGAAGATCTGATCATAAACTTGTTTTGATCTGCATATTGGCGTCTCAAGATAGCTACAAATGTCAGTTTCGGTTTGACAAAAGCTTTCTTCACAAAGCAGAGGTGAAAGCAGCTATTAAAAGAGCGTGAAAACCGAGAATTAATAAGGTTGGTTTTTGGTATCTCAACGGTTGAGAGATTGTAGAAAAGCTTTGAGCTCTTGAAAAAAAAAGAACAGCTTGAACTCTCTGGAAAAAATCCATCAATATGAGGAGGTTTTGGAAAGAGTATAATCTGAAATGTGGCCTAATTTGCAACAAGTTCATGTCTTAAAAAGAGAATTGGCTAAAGCTTACAGAAATGAGAAAGAATATTGGAGACAAAAGAGTAGACAACAATGGCTAAGATCAGGAAATAAGAATTCCAAGTTCTTTCATGGAGCAGTAAAAGGAAACAGTGCTAGAAAAAGAATTAAAACGCTAAGAGATGTGCACGAAATTGATAAGAAATCTGAAGCGGTTAAAGGAGAAGTAGCTATAGATTATTTTAATAATCTTTTCAAGTGTTCTTACCCTCAGAGTTTTAAAAACTGGTTCTCTGGATTGCCTCCAAAAATTACAGAAGAGATGACTGAAGGGTTAGTAGAAAAGGTAACAACAGAGGAGGTTAGAGAGGCGGTTTTCTCGATCAAAGCTTCTAGTGTTCCAGGTCCCGATGGAATGACTGCATTGTTTTTCCAATAGTATTGGAATATTGTTTGTCAACAAGTTACCAAGGAGGTCCAAAGGTTCTTTGATGATGGTGAATTTTTGACTGAGTGGAATTATACTCACCTATGCTTATTGCCTAAGACGCATCATCCCACTAAGATGACTGACTTGAGGCCTATAAGTTTGTGCTATGTCCTTTACAAGACAATCTTTAGGACTTTATTGAAAAGATTACAACCCATTCTTTCTCAGATTGTTTCTGCAAATCAATCTGCATTTGTAACTGAAAGATTGATCACAGACAATAGTTTAGTGGCGCATGAAGTGGTCCATAGTCTTAATGCTCATCAGGATATCTCGTCTTAATGTATGGCAGTAAAGACATATATGTCAAAAGCTTACGATAGGGTGGAATGGAGTTACTTGAAGGCCCTAATGGTTGCTATGGGTTTCCACATAAGATGGGTTGAATGGATAGTAAAATGTATCTCTACAGTCACCTTCTTAGCATTGATCAATAACCAATCATTTGGAATGATTATTCCTCAGAAAGGCATCAGATAAGGAAATCTTTATCTCCGTTTATGTTTGTTCTTTGCAATGAGGGCATCACTCATTTACACAATCAAGGTCAAAGGAAAGGAAAATTGCAAGGGATTAAATTTATTGAAGAAGGACCGAAAGTGCATCACCTGTTATTTGCAGATGACATCTTATTCATGTGTAAAGCCTATATGGATCAATGCATTTTCCTTCAAGAGACTCTAAACAAGTATGGAGCAGCCACGAGCCACGAGTCAATCCATTAATCTCAGTATGTCTTCTATCACCTTTGATTCCAAGATCAATCTTATTCTCAAAGTTGGTATTCTAAATAGGATGAGAATTCTAAAACAAGGAGGTGCTGGTACATACTTGGGTATGCCAGAATGCTTTAGTAGGTCTAAGGTTGAGTTACTAAGGTATATAAAAGACAATTTAAAGGCAAAACTCTCTGGTTGGTTTTCAAGGTTCCTGTCTCAAGGAGGAAAATAAGTCTTATTAAAATATGTAGCCTTAGCGATGTTAGTCTTTGTCATGTTTTGTTTTAAAATGCCAAAGACCACATGTGATAACTTCTCTAGTGCCATGGCTTATTTTTTGTGGAGCAATACTGAGCATTCAAGTAAGATTCATTGGCAAAATTAGGAAAAACTTTGTCTCCCAAAAGACCAAGGCATGTTAGGTTTCAGGGACATTCAGACCTTCAATCAAGTTTTACTAGCTAAACAAGCATAGAGGTTACTTTAGTACCCTGATTGTTTGTTTGCAAGACTGATGAAGAGTAAATATTTCCCTGACTTAGATTGCTTGAATGCTAGTATGAGTACTAGGTCTTTTTATGCATGGTGAAGAATTATGCATGAGAGGGATCTTCTGTGTAAAAATTTGAAAAAGAATGTGGAAAATGGAAAATCTTTTAAAGTATGGATTAAGGAATGAATTGAAGATGAATATTGGAGAGCTCCCTGGAGGAAAAATTACTTTTTTAGTCCGGACCTCAAGGTTTTTGATCTAATTGATAAGGTGAAAAGAGATTGGGATCCGCAAAAACTCTTGGACAATTTCTTACCTGGTGATATTCAGAGAATCAAAAAGATCAAACCAGTTACTGAGCTAGAAGACATTTACTTTTGGAAACATAACAAGTGTGGTGACTTTTCGGTGAAATCAGCGTACTGGTTAGCTTCTCAGACAAATAACCGTCAAATCAGGATGAAAGCTAACCAGCTTCTTTCTACTAATGAACTGAAATCTCAAATCTGAGATTTGTCGACAGACACAAAGACTAAGGTCTTTCTCTAGAAGGTTCTGTGTGGGGCACTACCGGTTGCAGCGGCTCTAAACTGTAGGGCGATGAAGATTGATGAGAGGTGTCAATTATGTAGAGGGGTAGAAAAAACTGTTAACCATGTTCTCTTCAATTGCTCACTTTCAAGGCAACTCTGGGTGTTCACAGGGATCTCTTCCCCAGAATTTAGGTTCCATAATGGGTCGATTTTCTCAAATATTCATTATCTGTTAATGAATAGAATAAACACTTTCTGGCCAGAAGAGCTTAGGAACTCGTTTCTATGGACTTTATGAACAATCTGGAAGAATATAAATCTTGCTTCTTTCGAGCGTAAAAGTTTTTCCCCTTTGGAATCTGCTCAGAATGTCAAAGAAGATTGGATGGAATGGACAAAGGATAAAAAAAATGGAGGAGGAAGAGGAATTAGAAAGTAAAGGACTAGAGAATGGGTTAATGGATGATCAGAGAACAAGGGAGAGACAAGGTAAAATGAGGTGGAAATCACCAACGATAAACTGGCTCAAGTGTAATGTTGGGACCTTTTGGTCCAAATTAAAGGAATAAATTGGCAGGTTGTGGGTGGATTTTGAGAGATCATGCAGGTGTGGTGCTGTTTCATAGAAGGAGAGTTTTTGCCTTGATAAAAGACAAGCAGGAAGCACAGTTCAAGGGGCTGATTTGGGCCATTGAAAGCATGAGGAGTCACAGGGTTGACAAAGTGATTTTTGCATTGCATATTGACTGTTTGGTAAAGGCGATTACCAAACCTGCAGTTTGCCCTTCTTTTAGATATCAATCTATGGAAGCAAATCTTTTTCTTAAGTTTTTCAAAGACCGAAAATTGTTTTTGGAAAACTCATCTTCAAATAAAGGAGCTTTCCTCATTGCATAGAGTGTCACAAACGAGTGCAAGTTACAATTGTATGTTGCGATTTGTCATTTTTTTTGGCTTGATGGTTTGTTTGCAGAGGAAATGGCTTTGTCTTCTGATTGAATTGGAGTTTTTCTTGTTAAAATAGCTCGAGTAGAGGAGCATATTTTTTTGTGCAGGTCCTTGAAAGGTTTATACATGGATCAGGTTTTATATGGGTGAGGTGGTGGTCTCATATTCATATAATTAGTGATTATGTGTGTATGTGCTGTAACAAACTTTCATCTCTTAATATATTTCCGGTTGACCAAAAAAACGATAACAAAGTGTTTTCGTTATTAAAACGCAATACATGTTTAAGTTAGAGACTAATGAAACTGAACTGAACCATAAATTAATAAAGAAAGTAGCCACCTAGGAGTATTTTTTTTATATTTATGATATAATTAATACTAATCATGGATTAGTAAGAGTATCTTTTTATATTTATGATATAATTGATACTAATTATGGATTAGTAAAATCATACAAACGTAACAAAATTGTTTTTCTTTTCTTTATATAGAAAGGGTTTCTTTCAAATTGCATGAGAAAAATAAAATTTATTTTCTTTTTAAAAAGAAAATATCTTACAGAAGTCCAGTCCTATTAATTATGTCTTTGTTTTTAAAACCGAACACATGCTAAATTTGGAGATAAAAGGAAACTGAATCAAACCAAAATTGTTCACTCGTGGAAAAATCAGAATTACGGAAGCCGAAGTCGCACGTATCCTCATCTAGTGAAACCATAATTACACAAACAAAGTCGTACATTTCTTTATTATATATTTCACATATTCATTATTACTTGGCGGACCATTGACCACCTTTATCATTACACACAGTCACACACCATGACACATACTATATTCAAATACAGGGCAGCGGCGTTTGCGTTTGCGGCCAAAGCGTGTAACGATCTGATTTAAGGTTTGTCGCTGCAGTAGTCGCATAAACATATCATACCACCAGCTCCTGCCCCTCCCGAACGGCATCTTCCTCCCTTCGCGCCCTTATTCTTACGGCAGTTTCGATAACAGAACGACGGAAATATCCGAGGCGCACAATAGCTGAAACCCACATTGCCGCCGTATTCTTTCAGGCACTTGCTATCCTGCGCTTTTATCTCTGGCACTACTGCGCTTACGTATAAAGTGAGTTAATCATATAGAAATCACATATAATGAAACTTTGTATGCGATCACCGGGATAAATTAATACTCCCTGGATCCTGTGAATCACAATTTCAACACACAAACGCAAAATTTAACAAATACGCAGTTGGTTAAATTACCAAAGATAACCAAAAAGAGGATGAAAAAAACGGTGAAGGTAGAAACTGACTTCGTTGCCATGGCCAGCTTCTCTCTCTTTCTCTAGTCTCTAATCTCTTTGTTTCACTTTGGAGTTAACGTATGTATATATATATATAGACTCATGCTCAACACTTGTTGTGGTACGGTGCTACTATTTATCTTTATCGTTGGGACAAAAAATTATCGTTGGGTCATGAGTTGTCATCACTATCAATATGAAAAGAATCCCCTTACCTTCCTGATATAATAGCACGATATAGTAAAATCATGAAAACTGACATAATTGTTTTTTTTATATATATTTAATTGCATGAGAAAAACAAACTACATGCTTAAGTTGGAGATCGAAGTTGAAATACTCTAAATTTGATGAATCTTTTGGTTTATGGGATTATAAGTTATTACTTTCTTCTTTTATGCCTAACACGATTTATTTATGCGTTAAGACTTATGAGTTCTGAGTCTTTGTTTAAAAAATTGGTAGGCGCTAGTCGGGTATTCGGTTTAGACTTAACGATTAATCAGAAAATCAAATTAAAATTGGAAATTAATCGGAGCCTAATTTTAGAGCTAGTTTAATGTTTAAAAAATATATTAATTCATTATAATTATATTTTTATATAATATTATTTTTAAAATTTCAGTAAACACATGAAAACGTATTTTTAAGATAAATTTTTATGACTTTTATTGAAATTTTGAACATAAGTTATTGTAAAACATCACAAACTATTAATCTAAATATTTAAATAACAAAAAAAATTGTTTTATACTTGCAATCTAAAAATAATCGGAGTATGTAAGATTATGCGGAGAACAATCGAATTAGACAAAGAATAATTGAGTAGTTGATTTTTTCAAGATATTAGTCATTTTGTGATAGATAAGGTGGATCTAACAACTAGGCAGAGAGTAATCAAAGCTAAACATAGATTTTTAGAACACAAAAAGAGGAAGTACGAGTTTTTTATATTTATTAGAATCATTAGTGAGTTTATATCCACTTGAATAATTTTTAATTTATATTGTTGTCTTTGTAGTTAAAATGATATTTTTGCCATTTTTAATATTATTTAAAATTATTATATAAATATATATTAGTGGACTTACTAGTTGTCTTTTACAAGTGTCATAATTTTATGTTTCCAAAAATTCTTTCTATTTCAAAATACAAGATGTGTTGGAAATTATCATAAAAATTAAAAAAAAATTTGTTTTTGTAATTAAAATATCTTTTTTTTTAGAAAAGTATTATTTTACAAAAACACTTAGTTAAAGTAGTTGGTTAAATTTTTTTAATTTTTTTTTATATGAAGATGTGAAAATATTTTATATTTTAAAATAAAAAAAGCCTTCAAAATATATTATATTTTATAACAGGAAGAATGTGAAAACTAACATAATTTAATATTTGTATAAGAATTACATGTAAAAAAATATAACCACGTCACATTCAGAATTCAGATTTAATTTGTAATACAAATTAAATATCTTGTTCACATGTCACGTTTGGAATTCGTCTTTGACTGGCTAGATAGCCTAGATTAGCCGCAAAACAGTGGGAACATTGTCCACAGAGTAAACACATAAGAACACGTGGATTCCAAAACACAATAGTAAAGACATAGTTAGGCAACTAAAGTCGCATGTTTCATTTTCTCTTAGTCAAAGTACACCAAAATATAGTCGCAAAACAAAAGTCGTACTTTTAATTATTTCTTATTATTACATTTATTATTGTATTATCACTTGGACCATTCATATCAACTTATTACACAATCCATAACTAAGACTTGTGCAAGAACATAACAAAAAATTCAAACATAGATGCGTTTGTGTTTGCAGCTATTTTGCATTTATTAGTGATTACTTTACATTACTGCCCTCTCTCCAACGGCATCTTCCTCCTTTAGTTCCCTTGTTCTCACGACATTTTGTATCACAAAACGTCGAAAATATCCGAGGCACACAAAACCTAAAACCAACATCACGGCTATATTCTTTCAAGCACTCGCTATCCTGCGCTTCTATCTCTGGCACGTCTGTTAAATATACACAAGAACATGAAATCACATATCATGAATTTGCTATGATCGCAAAGTATTTGCAAACGAAACACAAGCGTAAATCTCAAATTATTAACAATTATGTCAAGAGATGGAGAGTAAGTTTGCTTAATTACCGGAAATTACCAAGAAGAAGATGAAATAGACAACGAAGTTGGAAACGGATTTTATTGCCTTTGCCATTGACTTTCAATGAACCAAGTTGGACAACTAGCGAGAACAACCCAACACCAAATAGACCAAAATCCCAATTCAGAGAAAATTCGAAATCCCCAATAACAAAAGGAAGACACACAACCAGAACTATTGATGATACTTTGAAACATAAAATCTAAGGTATTTAGGGTTTTCTGTAATTTTTTTTTCCAAAAATTCTTTTTTTTAGGTTTATCCTTAACCTGCAATATATAACCTTCGGTCACCACTTTTAACTTTCTAAAATTATGATAATATAATATATCAAATTGAAACACTCGCTATATAAGAAATCTAAATTTACTCTTAGAATTTAAAAACACTAATAAATGTAGTCGTACAAACTCTTTAAAAATACACATAAAAATTATATTACACATTAAATTTGACTTTATTATATTTGTCGGCGTTAGTAGAGGGGATTCTCAATTCTACTATCTTCGGTAACCATCTAGTTTCAGATCTCGATCTATGGTGAAGTCACCGGTTTTTTTTTTTTTTTTCCTTTTGTGATCGTGTAGTTTCTATAAAGTTTAGTCCCAAATTCATTTAGAGTCAAATTAATAAAATTAAATAATTTACAATATATAT
This sequence comes from Turritis glabra, assembly GCA_900406565.1. Lineage (NCBI taxonomy): Eukaryota > Viridiplantae > Streptophyta > Magnoliopsida > Brassicales > Brassicaceae > Turritis > Turritis glabra. The sequence goes on from OVBN01000025.1 coordinate 1,297,718, forward strand.
ATATATATATGGAAAGGATCGATGATATCATAACAATATATATCATCGATTCCTTTCCATTATATCTTCTCCTTCTTATAGTCGGCCACATCATAAAATGAATATGAACTAATCTTCGCAACTTTCTTAACTGTAAAAGCCCAACGCTTTTTTGTGGATTTTGGCCCAATAAATATATTATTATAAAAAAAAGGATTGATATGAACTAATCTTCACGTCATCATAAATCATAATTGTCTTTTTCATTACGTTGTGAAAATGTATATTCATTTGATTTTGGTACAAATCGGAATTATCTTCAATCCAAATGACACACAATTAAAAAGGACCAAGCCCAACTAAAATCAAGTCCTCGTTGACTTTCAACCAACCAATTAAACCGGATTCTCGTTGACTTAATAAACCAAGCTGGACAAACCCAACACCAAACAGACCAAAATCGATCCCAATTCAGACAAAAAAAATCCTGTTCTCATTATTTTCAAAGTGGGGAAGATGAAATTTTGGTTCTGAAGTATTCTTCTGATTAAGTTCATCAGTACCAGCATTGCTTGAAGAACATCGCAATCGATGGATTATTCAGTTTTCTTTCAGACGGATTCTGGTTCGATAGTTTCACAGATTAAGAATCAAGTAAGAGAATCAGATTCGACTGAAGGGAAGGTATCTTTTTTTTCTTCTCCTTTTCCCAAATCCACCTTCAAAACCTTGGGGAAATTGAGTTTTTTGGTTATAATATGTGTATGCGATCTTTTAATCGTGGGTTCTTCCCTAGAAAGCTTATCTCATTCTCGAACATGGACTACTATAGTTGTGACTTAGCAGAAGAACACGAGTGCTTCGTTGATCTCGAATGTTCTTAGCAGAAGAACACGTGTGCTTTCCAGAGCTCTGCTTATTAGAGCTTTGGAAAGTTTCAACCTTTTAATGTTCCGCAGAATGTTTCAGACTTTGTTTTGTTTTGTCTTTTGATGTCTTTCTTTGGTACACTCACTGAAACTTTGAAACTTGTAGGGATGTGTTGTGTCTGAATCTTAGAACGATACTTCGGGAAAGACTGAATTTCTCAAATCCGAGTGATTTGGTTACTAATTTTCTATTTGTTATTCCACTTGGTTTAGCTGATTATCTAACTACGAGCTCTTGGTTCTTTTCTTGTTTTCTTGGTTTGACATATTCCTCCCTGAATCTTTGCACAGAGAAGATGACGTAGGTCTTTCTCACACACCCTATCTTAGTATCTTTATATATATATGAGTGTTCACAGTTTTTTTCAATGAGATCTCTTCGTTTTTTCCATGTTGTGTGTGATTTCAGATATTCTACCAGACCATAAAGTCCGCGTGTAGAAGAAGCATTTGGATTTTGCCAGAATGAGAAGTACGCCATGCTGCTCAACAAAAGGAGTCAAAGTTCTGCACTAACGACGTTGTTAGAGAGCTTGACAAAGCTAATTTGTTAAGCAGCTGCATCGAGTTCTTAGTGATCCTGGAAATTTCGGTAAAGATTGCATGATGAATTTGGCGACACCCACTTTTCAGTCCCATAGTGATGCTGCAATGAAGGTACTTAATGAGCTAGATAATTTGTCAACTCAGACCTTACTTGCAATGAAAAGGATACTTCAAGGTTCAAGAATGATACCTTGATTGAAGACCAGTAGATGTGGTCAGCGTCGAAGTGATCTGATAAACCAAGTGAGGCAAGCTCGCGAGAAGATGCTCTCGGAACTTTCTGTAGGGGATAAACTGCAGGAGCAATTGGCTTAAGCCATGTCATTAGTAGATTTATCTCTTAAGCTAAGTCCTGGCTACAAAACTACCGCTGCCACCCGATATTTTTTCCAGTTCTCACCTGAAAAACGAGATAGTGAAGGCCAGTCTGGTTACTCCGTAAGAAGGTCAGGTTTCGTGAGCTGAAAAGACTCAGCGGTCAGAAAAATGTTGATTAATATCTGTTTGAGTGCAGTGATATGGACATCATTCCAAAGTCTTTAATGAAAGCTCTTTTATTAGTCAACAGGAGTACACAGAATGTAGAGCATAAGGCATTTCCAAGGGAAGCAAGTGAGGAAGAGACAGAGTGTATATTAAATGTGCGTGCTCAAGTGAAGCACAAATTTTGGCAGTGTAATCCACATTATGAGCTTGATCAGGACTTTGGTGATGCTTATATGGAGGAGCTAGAAGACAGTAATGATGATGATAAGGATTGTAGTTTTTTTTTGATAAGGAGGAATTTGTTAATGTAGAGAACACATGCCGAAACATAAAGCTTGAAGTGACACTCGAGAGGGTGCAATCTATTCTTCTGATGTGGATCATGGAGAAAGTAATGCAGAATGCTTGGTTTGGATCTGATTGCTTCTGCATGCGCAACCAACCAGTGTCATTTAAGCTCTTCTGTCAATAGGGTCGTTATCAGAGGCATGACGGAGTGTTACGAGAGTTCATCCTAGGTCACTCCCACGTCCAATAAATCAACACTTATCAGTGATAGACATAACATAGGTAACAGCAAAGTCCGAGTCAAGGTTGAGAGGGACACTGAGATGGAAGTAGATAACCAGTTTAGCTCTCGTTCATTGTTTGCTGTTGAAAACATATAGACTGATGATCGTGGTGAGCAGAAGCCACGCAGAAGCAAAAACCAGTACCTCGGCAGTCCAAGATGATGAGACAAGCTTGGTTGCACATCACCTAATGTGCCGTTTACTATAGAGAACTTTGCGGACCAAAAAGGTCTAGACTTAGAAGCGGATGAACGTATCTTGGAGAAAAATTTAGGCTTCAAGAAGATATAGAAGGTAGGATGAAATGCGTCTTTTCCTTGTACAAATTCATTTGACTTGTGAGTTGTGAAATTAAATATAAAATCTATGTTATTGATTCGATTGACACAATGTAATAGGCTCAAATATAATATAAACTTATTTCATGTTGTCGTGGTTCAAATTTCATAAACTTACAAATAAATTCAATAACAGTCCAGAAAAATCCTTTTTAAGAACGAACTTAAAAACAAAGTTATATTAAATTATATATTAATTATTCGGTTATATTCGATTAACCGGAGTGTACCATAAAGTGAACTCGATAAAGCTTTTTTTTTTGGTAGAAAAGAGGAGACAATGTCTCCCCAAATTTATTAAGAAAATAGATCAACTACAAACGAACTCTTCTTGGGAACGCAGTCTCTCGAGAATCCTCGTCCAAAATCGAAACAACAGCATCAGGGCATGAATCAAATAAAACGACCCCGAAAGGTTGAGAAAATGCATAGTTAGCTAGGCTATCCGCGAGACGATTAACCTCTCTATACCCATGAGTAATTCGGACTGTCCAGTCCTTTGAAATGAAGCCATAGCACATGCGTACTAGGGTAGACAAGGGATGAGTCTCACTTATCCCTTTCTTTAGAAATCCGACAACCAACTCCGAGTCCACTATAAGCTCCAGACGGGGGATCTTTTTGTCCCAACCTAGACACAACCCATAGTAAACTCCCCACAGCTCTGCAAGGGGCGCCGAACACAAGCCAATATGAAAAGCAAACCCGCCTAGCCACTGTCCCTCCGCATCCCTCAAAACCCCGCCAGCCGCAACTAAATCTGGGTTGCCTCGTGAAGCCCCATCCGTGTTCAGTCTAATCCAGCCCCGCTCTGGTGCTCGCCATGCAATCAGCCTCATCTCTCGCAACACCTCCTGAGTATTGCCTTTAGAAGCCGAGTGTGCGTGGAACGTTTCTCGTGATACATCTTTGACAAAACGCACACGGTCCCGACACTTACTTTTTGGTTTCGTTTTATTTATTTTTCAGTGGTTGTGATCAATTTATCAAATAACTCAAAAGTTTTGGAAAACAAAACCGATAAAAAAAAAGTAATTATCAACTATGCCATAATTGCGGTTTATAATATAAGATTTGGCTTAAAAGTCTCAGACAAATATTAACTTAAAAGAATAAACTAAACCGGTTCAGATTGTATTAGCCGGTTTAGTCTAATCACGGAAACATTATTATATAAGGTTCAGATTGTATTATTTTTCCTATAAAAAAAAGAAACAAATTCGAGAACCAGCCATATTCGTCAAGCTCGAAAAAATTTTCCCCCTCTCTGAAGATTTTGAAGGTTCTTGGAGATTTTTCGTCAGCCATTGAAGATATCATCAGTTAATATAGTGTTTCAGGTGCTTAAATCTTTAACCTCATTTCCAATTCTACTTTTGAGCAATCGCCGATTGAATCTGTTTCCGTTTACATTCGCGAATCTTCTACTAACCTAGTTTTTGATTTCGTTGTAACAATTAGGGTTCATGTTTGCTTGATTAGTCTTTGATAGATTTTTTTTTGTTTATGATTTTGTGATCCAAGGAAATCTCTTTAAAACCATATCAATCATTGATTGAATAAAAAAAAATAAGACAAGAAGAAATCATACTCAAATCCATCTTGAAGAACTCCCGTTGAGTAATTGAGAGTGAGAAATAATTTTTTTTTTTAATTTCCAAAGCTTACCCAGTTAATAACCGTAGTTTCTATTGATGGGATATAGAAATATATATTATTCTATTCGGGTTGTTTCGGTGATCATAACTCTCTATTTAACGAGTATCAATTTCTAGTTCAGCCCGTCATTAAATTAGAAATTACCAAATGTATCCACAGATAAATATATTTCACAACACTTATGCTCATAATCTTTTCTTATATCACAAAAATGACCACTTCAAAATAGATTAATCAATTAATGGCTCTAACACATTTAATTCTTAACATATTTGACCCCATAAATTATTAAATAATTTAACAATCTCCCACTGCGTCATATATGTGCCTGAAAATGTGATAGACTTTATGAGCTCAATATGCCATTAATTCTGAGAGTATAAAACAATCTCGTCCATTAGTTATATCAACATAAGACCATGGCGGCATTTGTTATATTAATCATAACAAAACCTTCCATGGTCACTAAAATCAATACAACTAAATGACATAGATCAATTGTGAAAAACGTGGCATGAAAATCACATGAAAGGTGGTCAATACATGTCAATTTTCAACTGGTCCAGCTTTAGTGAGATCCTTTAACTTTATTGTACAAAGTGTAAGTCAAAAACTTTACTTTAAATTTTATTTCTGATCAGAACAATGTGCATAACACAACCAAAATAACATAGAATCCAAACCAAATGACAAACTCCCACTAAACTAAATGATCCTTAAAAGTCAAAATGCCTATACTAGAAGTATGCTCATGAAAGACCCTTGGCACAATGCCTTTTGTAAGAGGATCAGCTATCATGGAGTTTGTCCCTAAATGTTCTATGGAAATTTCCCCACTTTGTACCTTTTTCTTAATAACTCGGTACTTTATGTCTACATGCTTAGACTTTACCGAACTCCTACTATTGTTGGAATACAAAACGGCTGCCTTATTATCACAGCATAACTTTAGTGGTCTTTCTATTCCTTCCACAATTCGCAGCACTGTGACAAAATTTCTCAGCCAAATTCCCTGAATTGATGCCTCGTATACTGCTACTAATTCTGCTGCCATGGTAGAAGAAGTTACGAATGATTGTTTGGCACTACGCTAGAAAATAGTTCCACCAGCCAGCAGAAAAACATAGCATAATGTAGAATTTTTACTATTGCGGCATCCAGCAAAATCAGAATCAGAATACCCAATGATCTCCAAATTATCTGATCTCTGATATGTGAGCATATAATCTTTACTTCTCTGTACGTATGGAATGACCCTTTTTGCTGCTTTCCATTGATCGATGCCTGGATTACTTAAGTACCTGCCTAACACTCCAACAATGTACGTAATATCCGATACATACTTGAGCATACCATTAGACTCCCTACTGCCGATGCATAAGGGATCTTTTGTATTTCCTGAATTTCTAGATTTCCTTTAGGGCATTGGTCAAGACAAAATTTATCTCCCTTAGCGACTGGAGTATCCTCTGGTTTGCAATTTTGCATGCCAAATCTTTTAAGTACTTTATTGATATAGTTCTTTAGTGATAGTCTAAGAAATCCTCGAGAACAATCTCGATGAATTCGATTCCTAATACAAAAGATGCCTCACCAAGATCTTTCATCTCAAAATTATCTTTAAGAAATCTCTTGGTTTCAACAAGCATACTCATATTGTTTGTGGCCAATAGTATGTCATCGACATATAAAACCAGAAAAATACATTTGTTCCTACTAAACTTTTGATACACACAATCTTTAACCAGATTAACCACAAAACCAAATGAGATAATAACCTTATGAAATTTGTGGTACCATTGACGAGAAGCTTGTTTTAGCTCATAGATGGATTTTCTTAATTTGCAAACCATATTATTTGCATCACCTAAGGCAAAGTTTTCTGGTTGCTCCATTTAAATTGTTTCATCAATGTCTCCATTGAGAAATGTCGTTTTTACATCTATCTGATGAAACTCCAAATCATAATGTGCAACAAGAGCCATGATTGTCCTAAAAGAATCTTTCGATGAAACTGGAGAGAAGGTTTCTTTATAGTCAATCCCCTTTTTCTGAGTATATCCTTTAGCAAGTAGACGAGCTTTGTATCGTTCCACATTACCATTTGTATTTCTCTTGGCTTTAAATATCTATTTACAACCAATGGTTTTCTTTCCTTTTGGTAACTGAACGATATCCCAAACATGATTGTCTATAGCATCGACTGATGCTCTTCTTTTGCTGCTTCGATCCACTTATCTGATATAGAACAACTCGTAGCCTGAAAGAAGTTGATGAGATCATCTTCCGTAAGAGTTTAATTTTCCTCATGTTCCATTAGAAATACTATATAATCATCTGGAATAGCATTTTTCCTTACTCTAGTGGATCGCTTTAAAGCAACTTGATCTTGCTGCATTAGTTCTTGAGGATTTTGAATTTGACCTTCATGTCTGATATCATCGATATTTTGAGTTGGAGGAAGAACGTCATTATCAACTTGAGGTTCCAAATTTGTTTTATCTAAAGCAACTATAGGAATCGATATATTAACCGGAATCGATTCTTCCTCAAAGATGATATTTATGTCCTTATTTCTCTCCCCAAAGTCAACATCCTCAAAAGAACGTAGCTGTTCCCATCTCAAAAATATTTTTTAGTGTGGGATCATAAAATTTATAGCCCCGAGATCGTTCAGAATAACCAATAAAGTAACTACTAATCATTTTTGAGTCCAGTTTTTTTTCATACGGCTTATAAGGCCTTGCCTCAGCTGGACATCCCCATATCCGAAAGTGCTTTCGACTTGGTGTTCTTCCAATCCAAAGCTCATAGGGGTTTTAGCAGTTGCTTTAGTTGGTATCCTATTAAGAACATATATTGCAGTCTTTAGTGCCTCTCCCCAGAGTGATTCAGGTAAGGTAGAATGACTAATCATACTCCTTACCATGTCCTTAAGAGTGCAGTTCCTTCTTTCAGACACACCATTCATGCTAGGAGACCCAGGCATGGTGTACTGAGGCACAATACCGCATTCCTCTAGGTATCTGGCAAACGGGTCTGGACGTTGTTCACTTGAACCATCATATCGACCGTAGTATTCACCACCACGATCAGATCTAATAGACTTTATCCTTCGGTCGAGTTGGCACTCAACCTCAGCCTTATATTTCTTGAACACGTCCAGAGACTCCGATTTTTCATGAATAAGAAATAAGTATGCATATCGAGAATAATCGTCAATGAATGATATAAAATATTGTTGATCGTTCCAAGATGGAGTAGGAAACGGTCCACAAATATCAGTATGTATCAACTCAAGGACTTCCTTAGCTCTATATGCACCTAATTTCTTATGTTTGGTCTGTTTTCCTTTAATGCACTCCACACAGACTTTAAAATTAGTGAAGTCAATTGAACTCAATATACCATCTGACACAAGTCGCTCAACTCTATTTCTAGAGATGTGACAAAGGCGCTTATGCCATAGAGTTCCTGAATTTGCATTTTCAAACTTACGTTTAGTACCCCTTGATTCAACACTTAAACTTTCAACAACATTATTTATAGTGTCAAGCATATAAAGACCGTGATTTTCCAAAAGTTTACCGGTTCCAATACACACACTGAATTTAAAGACAAAGTAACGGTTCCGTTCTCAGTTAGACAGGAATAACCTGATTTGTCTAAATAAGAAACAGAAACCAAATTACGTCTTAAAGACGGTACAACAAAAGTGTCTGTTAAATCCAGAAAACGACCAGAACTAAAACACAGTCTAAAATGCGCGATTGCCTCCACATGCACCGGAATTCCATTAACGAGGTGAATGCATCTTTCGGCATCAGTTGGGTTTCGGTAGCTCAGGCAACCCTGTAGTGAAACACTGATGTTAGTAGTAGCACCAGAGTCTAACCACCAAGTGTTTCTAGGTACTTCAACTAAGTTGATTTCATAACAAACCAAAGCAAGGAACATAACCTTCTTAGCATGCTAAGCATGATACTTTTGGCAGTCCTTCTTTATGTGTCCACCCTTTCTGCAAAAGAAACATGTCTCTTCAACCTTAGCATGTTTCTTTTGGGTAGGACCCTTAGCAGCATCCTTTTTAATAGGATCAAATCTGTTTCTCTTGCCCTAAGACTTAGAGGTGTAAGCCATATGAGCACTTTTAGCCCGTTCTTGTTTCATTCTGTCTTTCTCTTGTACACAATATGCAATGAGCTCATTAAGAGACTATTGCTCATTCTGTGTGTTATAGTTTGATTTCAGCTGACTGAACTGAGGAGGAAGAGAGTTCAAGAAAAAATATATGAGCAATTTAGACGGAAGCTCAGTCGTAAGTGTCTTGAGTTTTGAAACAATGTTGGACATTTCCAAAATATACTCCCTTATGGTTCTTTTGCCGTGATACCTCATCGTACTAAAGCGATGCAAAAGCATGCTTATTTCCGCCTTATCGCTTCTTGGAAAGCGCAAATCCATCTCGGAAAGGAACTATTTGAGATCATTGACCTCCTCACCACCCCTAAAGGTTTCCGGAATGGTGTCTTTAATGATCATTAAACCAATACGATTAGAACGCTCCCACTTCTCATAAACCGTTTTATACTCAGCAGTGCTGGTATCCGAAGGAGAAGTAGGTCGTTCCATCCTCAGCGCAAGGTAAAGATCCATACACCCAAGAACGATCTTTATTTTACTTTTCCATTCCGAAAAGTTAGAACCCGTAAGTATTGGAATGAAACCTAAGTTGGCAGATAGCTTGGCAGCATTAGCTGAAAAGAGAACATATTAGGAATTAATAAATATCAAACAATTGTACATCCCATCCAAGATACCAAGTGTAACGTTAATATCAAGTCTTTGGACATTAATATTAATTACTTGTGGTATTCTTGTTGTAATGATCAATCACTGATAATAAAACATGATAAACAATAAACTTTTCTTTGGGATGATTTATCATTCACATGTTTAACACCATATAATTATCACGTATTTATCATCACATGCATATATGCAATTTGGCCAAATATTAAATCTTCCTTTGAGCCGATTTAATATCCGCATAAATTGCATAAATACTTCATTTAATATTTTGTATGGAAAAATATCATCAAGAGATGTCATTTTGGCAACTTCTTGATTCAATTAATCCACTTAAAATATTAAATATGTACAACCAAATTTATTTATTGATTTAAATCCTAATTTTATTCTTGCGCAGACATATAAATAAAACTCTGTGGATTCTTTATGCAAGAATACTGAAGTGGTAGAATGGTTAATGACATTTTCAAACTGCAATATCAACCGGGGTTCAAATCCCAAATGCATCATTTTAAAAAAAACTGATTAAAAGACTAGATTTGGACCGGATGGGCCATAAAATAAAATGAAATAAAGCCCATTTAGAAACGGATCAGGGTCTTGATTAAAACTGAATTCGGCCCATTTAAAACTGGATTATGGCCCAATTAAAATAAAATCAAATACGGGCCTAAATTAGTTCAAAAGCCCAAAAAGATTTTTAAACAGAATTTGGGCATAAGCCCAACCAAATTTGTGTCAATAACCATAAACACAATTCTGCCTACAAAAACAGAAAAACGGATCAAGCAAGTGTTCTTGATAAAAAACCTCAAGAACACCAAAAACATTGATTTTTTGTTTTTCAGATCGAAATCTGTACATGTTTTCCTCTAGATAACAACCAAAAATCTAAGTTTAAATGATTTTCACTATATAAAAAACTGAATTTATTTTATAAAAACTAAATAAATCCGAATTTCACATAAGAAAACTTAGATCCAAACAATAATTGATACAAAATAGCTCTGATACCAATTGATAGATTTCTTTTTGTTTATGATTTTGTGATCCAAAATCAATATCAACCTTAGGAAATCTCTTTAAAACCATATCAATTATTGATTGAATAACAAAAAAAAACAAGAAGAAGAAGAAATCTTACTCAAATCCATCTTGAAGAACTCCTGTTGACTAATTGAGAGTGAGAGATAAAAAAAAAAAAAATTTCCAAAGCATACCCACTTAATGACCGTAGTTTCTATTGATGGGATATAGAAATATATATTATTCTGTTCGAGTTGTTTCGGGGACCATAACTCTCTATTTAACGAGTATCAATTTCTAGTTCAGCCCGTCATTAAAGTAGAAATTACCAAATGTATCCACACATAAATATATTTCACAACTCATAATCTTTTCTTATATCAAGTGACCACTTCAAAATAGATTAATCAATTAATGGCTCTAACAGATTTAATTCTTAACATATTTGACCCCATAAATTATTAAATAATTTAACAGTCTTAGGTTTTGCGTTTTAGTTCTTATCGTCGTGAATATCTGCCGGAATCTTGCCAGAATTTTGTCAATCGTCAAAACCAATTTTGGCGGGAAAATTGACTCTTGATTCTTTACAATTTTTTCTAAGATTTGGTTGTTTATCAGTCTTGCGACAATCTCAGAAGTAATAAACTGAGGTAACATAATCGATCTACTTCGTGAGGATAAGTTGTTCTCGTTGTGCGTTTTGTTTTGATGGAGTTTTGTTTTACAGGTTATCAATGGCTAGTCCTCTTGAATAATCAAATTAATCAAAGCCAGTGGGAGTACTCCATTTAGCCCGATCAAAGCTCGTTCAATGAAGTACTCCGATCAGAGTAATCAAAGCTAGTGGGAGTACTCCATTTAGCCCGATCAAAGTACTTCATTGAACAAACTTTGATTACTCTGATCATAGTACTTAAAAGACTAGATTTGGGCCGGATGGGCCGTAAAATAAAACAAAATAAAGCCTATTTAGAAACGGATCAGGTTCTTGACTAAAACTGAATTCGGCCCATATAAAACTGGATTATGGCCCAATTAAAATAAAATCAAATACGGACCTAGATTAGTTCAAAATTCCAAAACGATTTCTAAACAGAATTTGGGCATAAGCCCAACCAAATTTGTGTCAATAACCATAAACACAATTCTGCCTACAAAAACAGAAAAACGGATCAAGCAAGTGTTCTTGATAAAAAACCTCAAGAACACCAAAAACATTGAATTTTTGTTTTTCAGATCGAAATCTGTACACGGTTTTCTCTAGATAATAACCAAAAATCTAAGTTTAAATGATTTTCACTATATAAAAAACTGAATTTATTTTATAAAAACTAAATAAATCCGAATTTCACATAAGAAAACTTAGATCCAAACAATAATTGATACAAAATAGCTCTGATACCAATTGATAGATTTCTTTTTGTTTATGATTTTGTGATCCAAAATCAAAATCAACCTTAGGAAATCTCTTTAAACCAATATCAATTATTGATTGAATAACAAAAAAAACAAGATGAAGAAGAAATCTTATTCAAATCCATCTTGAAGAACTCCTGTTGACTAATTGAGAGTGAGAGATAATTTTTTTTTTCCAAAGCTTACCCACTTAATGACTCTAGTTTCTATTGAAGGGATATAGAAATATATATTTTTCTGTTCGAGTTGTTTCGGGGACCATAACTCTCTATTTAACGAGTATCAATTTCTAGTTCAGCCCGTCATTAAAGTAAAAATTACTAAATGTATCCACACATAAATATATTTGACAACACTTATGCTCATAATCTTTTCTTATATCAAGTGACCACTTCAAAATAGATTAATCAATTAATGGCTCTAACACATTTAATTCTTAACATATTTGACCCCATAAATTATTAAATAATTTAACAGTCTTAGGTTTTGCGTTTTAGTTCTTATCGTCGTGAATATCTGCCGGAATCTTGCCAGAATTTTGTCAATCGTCAAAACCAATTTTGGCGGGAAAATTGACTCTTGATTCTTTACAATTTTTTCTAAGATTTGGTTGTTTATCAGTCTTGCGACAATCTCAGAAGTAATAAACTGAGGTAACATAATCGATCTACTTCGAGAGGATAAGTTGTTCTCGTTGTGCGTTTCGTTTTGATGGAGTTTTGTTTTACAGGTTATCAATGGCTAGTCCTCTTGAATAATCAAATTAATCAAAGCCAGTGGGAGTACTCCATTTAGCCCGATCAAAGCTCGTTCAATGAAGTACTCCGATCAGAGTAATCAAAGCTAGTGGGAGTACTCCATTTAGCCCGATCAGAGTACTTCATTGAACAAACTTTGATTACTTTGATCATAGTACTTAAAAGACTAGATTTGGGCCGGATGGGCCGTAAAATAAAACGAAATAAAGCCCATTTAAAAACGGATCAGGTTCTTGACTAAAACTGAATTCGGCCCATATAAAACTGGATTATGGCCCAATTAAAATAAAATCAAATACGGGCCTAAATTAGTTCAAAAGCCCAAAAAGATTTCTAAACAGAATTTGGGCATAAGCCCAACCAAATTTGTGTCAATAACCATAAACACAATTCTGCCTACAAAAACAGAAAAACGGATCAAGCAAGTGTTCTTGATAAAAAACCTCAAGAACACCAAAAACATTGAATTTTTGTTTTTCAGATCGAAATCTGTACACATTTTTCTCTAGATAATAACAAAAAATCTAAGTTTAAATGATTTTCACTATATAAAAAACTGAATTTATTTTATAAAAACTAAATAAATCCGAATTTCACATATGAAAACTTAGATCCAAACAATAATTGATACAAAATAGCTCTGATACCAATTGATAGATTTCTTTTTGTTTATGATTTTGTGATCCAAAATCAAAATCAACCTTAGGAAATCTCTTTAAAACCATATCAATTATTGATTGAATAACAAAAAAAACAAGATGAAGAAGAAATCTTATTCAAATCCATCTTGAAGAACTCCTGTTGACTAATTGAGAGTGAGAGATAATTTTTTTTTCCAAAGCTTACCCACTTAATGACTCTAGTTTCTATTGAAGGGATATAGAAATATATATTATTCTGTTCGAGTTGTTTCGGGGACCATAACTCTCTATTTAACGAGTATCAATTTCTAGTTCAGCCCGTCATTAAAGTAAAAATTACCAAATGTATCCACACATAAATATATTTGACAACACTTATGCTCATAATCTTTTCTTATATCAAGTGACCACTTCAAAATAGATTAATCAATTAATGGCTCTAACACATTTAATTCTTAACATATTTGACCCTATAAATTATTAAATAATTTAACAGTCTTAGGTTTTGCGTTTTAGTTCTTATCGTCGTGAATATCTGCCGGAATCTTGCCAGAATTTTGTCAATCGTAAAAACCAATTTTGGCGGGAAAATTGACTCTTGATTCTTTACAATTTATTCTAAGATTTGGTTGTTTATCAGTCTTGCGACGATCTCGGAAGTAATAAACTGAGGTAACATAATCGATCTACTTCGTGAGGATAAGTTGTTCTCGTTGTGCGTTTCGTTTTGATGGAGTTTTGTTTTACAGGTTATCAATGGCTAGTCCTCTTGAATAATCAAATTAATCAAAGCCAGTGGGAGTACTCCATTTAGCCCGATCAAAGCTCGTTCAATGAAGTACTCCGATCAGAGTAATCAAAGCTAGTGGGAGTACTCCATTTAGCCCGATCAGAGTACTTCATTGAACAAACTTTGATTACTCTGATCATAGTACTTAAAAGACTAGATTTGGGCCGGATGGGCCGTAAAATAAAACAAAATAAAGCCCATTTAGAAACGGATCAGGTTCTTGACTAAAACTGAATTCAGCCCATATAAAACTGGATTATGGCCCAATTAAAATAAAATCAAATACGGGCCTAAATTAGTTCAAAAGCCCAAAAAGATTTCTAAACAGAATTTGGGCATAAGCCCAACCAAATTTGTGTCAATAACGATAAACACAATTCTGCCTACAAAAACAGAAAAACGGATCAAGCAAGTGTTCTTGATAAAAAACCTCAAGAACACCAAAAACATTGAATTTTTGTTTTTCAGATCGAAATCTGTACACGTTTTTCTCTAGATAATAACAAAAAATCTAAGTTTAAATGATTTTCAATATATAAAAAACTGAATTTATTTTATAAAAACTAAATAAATCCGAATTTCACATATGAAAACTTAGATCCAAACAATAATTGATACAAAATAGCTCTGATACCAATTGATAGATTTCTTTTTGTTTATGATTTTGTGATCCAAAATCAAAATCAACCTTAGGAAATCTCTTTAAAACCATATCAATTATTGATTGAATAACAAAAAAAACAAGATGAAGAAGAAATCTTATTCAAATCCAGCTTGAAGAACTCCTGTTGACTAATTGAGAGTGAGAGATAATTTTTTTTTTCCAAAGCTTACCCACTTAATGACCCTAGTTTCTATTGAAGGGATATAGAAATATATATTATTCTGTTCGAGTTGTTTCGGGGACCATAACTCTCTATTTAACGAGTATCAATTTCTAGTTCAGCCCGTCATTAAATTAGAAATTACCAAATGTATCCACACATAAATATATTTGACAACACTTATGCTCATAATCTTTTCTTATATCAAGTGACCACTTCAAAATAGATTAATCAATTAATGGCTCTAACACATTTAATTCTTAACATATTTGACCCTATATATTATTAAATAATTTAACAGTCTTAGGTTTTGCGTTTTAGTTCTTATCGTCGTGAATATCTGCCGGAATCTTGCTGGAATTTTGTCAATCGTAAAAACCAATTTTGGCGGGAAAATTGACTCTTGATTCTTTACAATTTATTCTAAGATTTGGTTGTTTATCAGTCTTGCGACAATCTCGGAAGTAATAAACTAAGGTAACATAAGCGATCTACTTCGTGAGGATAAGTTGTTCTCGTTGTGCGTTTCGTTTTGATGGAGTTTTGTTTTACAGGTTATCAATGGCTAGTCCTCTTAAATAATCAAATTAATCAAAGCCAGTGGGAGTACTCCATTTAGCCCGATCAAAGCTCGTTCAATGAAGTACTCCGATCAGAGTAATCAAAGCTAGTGGGAGTACTCCATTTAGCCCGATCAGAGTACTTCATTGAACAAACTTTGATTACTTTGATCATAGTACTTAAAAGACTAGATTTGGGCCGGATGGGCCCTAAAATAAAACGAAATAAAGCCCATTTAAAAACGGATCAGGTTCTTGACTAAAACTGAATTCGGCCCATATAAAACTGGATTATGGCCCAATTAAAATAAAATCTAATACGGGCCTAGATTAGTTCAAAATTCCAAAACGATTTCTAATCAGAATTTGGGCATAAGCCCAACCAAATTTGTGTCAATAACCATAAACACAATTCTGCCTACAAAAACAGAAAAACGGATCAAGCAAGTGTTCTTGATAAAAAACCTCAAGAACACCGAAAACATTGAATTTTTGTTTTTCAGATCGAAATCTGTACACGTTTTTCTTTAGATAATAACCAAAAATCTTAGTTTAAATGATTTTCACTTTCTAAAAAACTGAATTTATTTTATAAAAACTAAATAAATCCGAATTTCACATATGAAAACTTAGATCCAAACAATAATTGATACAAAATAGCTCTGATACCAATTGATAGATTTCTTTTTGTTTATGATTTTGTGATCCAAAATCAAAATCAACCTTAGGAAATCTCTTTAAAACCATATCAATTATTGATTGAATAACAAAAAAAAACAAGAAGAAGAAGAAATCTTACTCAAATCCATCTTGAAGAACTCCTGTTGACTAATTGAGAGTGAGAGATAAAAAAAAAAAATTTCCAACGCTTACCCACTTAATGACCGTAGTTTCTATTGATGGGATATAGAAATATATATTATTCTGTTCAAGTTGTTTCGGGGACCATAACTCTCTATTTAACGAGTATCATGTAACACCCGTCTCACCCTTACTCGGGAACGACGTGCCACGTGTAACTTCCGTCTCACCCTTCCTCGGGAACGGCATGTTACCAAAAATAACTCCAATAAAATAAACGTCCACTTTTATTAAATAACAATCCGATAAATCCGATAAACCACAATAAATACAACAATAAATCCGTAACACTAATGTTTAATTAAAAATAACGCGGAAATAAGAAAAGATCAACCCAAAACAACAACCCCGACACGTCAAGTACGAACTACTCGGCTGGCTCACCTGAAAGGGGGAAAAAAAGGGGTGAGCAACAGGGGAGTCGCTCAGTGAGGTATGGGAATGCTAATCCGCATGTCACTGACTCCGGTCTAAGAAACTAATCACAAAATAGCACAAAACCAAACATGAACAAACACAGCACCTACAGTGCTCAACCAACAGACAATTGCCCTACTATTGGCTAGTGTCCAATCACATCCTCACCCTCGAGGTAACCACGGGCCAGTGCCCAATCTCATCCTCCAACGAGGTCAATTATGGGATAGTGCCCAATCTCACCGCCCGGAAGACGATTATCGATCTAAAGGTGCAGGGCAACAGATCGATTACGGATTGCCCTCACCCCGAACCCTCAAACAATGCGACGCGATACAGAAATTCATCTCTGTACCCTCGCTAACATATATCCATATAATTATATACTTATATATAGCAAACACTTAACATAAACAGTATGAA
This sequence comes from Turritis glabra, assembly GCA_900406565.1. NCBI lineage: Eukaryota > Viridiplantae > Streptophyta > Magnoliopsida > Brassicales > Brassicaceae > Turritis > Turritis glabra. Next base: position 1,314,758 of record OVBN01000025.1, read on the forward strand.
CAAACAGTTGGGTTGAATCATCTATTTTTCTTATGTCCAATTTAAACAAACAAACTATCTAGACTCGATCATAGAAACAAATCACATTTAGTTACTACACTATCCGTAACTAGAATCGTTGAACGAAGTACAGTAGTTTGTGAAATAGCCCTCACCTTGGCAACACGGAAAACTGCGGTTTCTGGACCTCAAATGCTTAATCCGACTCTGGATCTGAAACCAGCACGAAAAAATGAGTCAGACGGCTTTCGAACGGGAAAAAGCGGTTTTCAGGTCAACCGGTCAAAGTCAACGGTCAACTCCGAAAAGTCAACGGTCAACGGTCGGTCAAAGTCAGCCCGAACCGGTCAACGGTCAAACCAGTCAAACCGGTCCAATTAAGCTAAACCGGACATCAATTGATTTAAACCGATCGGTTTACCTAAACCGACCGGTTTACCTAAACCGGAACCAAATTGATTTTAACCAAATTAAACCGAATTAAACCGAATTAAACGACCGGTTAACCTAAACCGGTCGGCGGCGAATATTCCGGCGACGGCTTACCGAAAAAGTCACAGGCGGCGGACGGCGACAGACGGCGGCGAGCGGCGGCGACACGGCGGCTCCGGCGGACGGCGGCGGCTCCGGTGACCGTCGGCGGTGCGTGAGATTCACGCGCGGGAGAGGTGGCGGCGCGTGGCGGCGCGTCGACTTCAAGCGCGCTCTTCCGGTGGCGCGTGGCGGCGCGTCGTGGCTCGGCTCCGGCAACGGTTGGTCTCTCCGGCTTCGTCTCGTCGTCACGAATCCGATGGTGGCCTTAGATTTGCGAGATTCAAAGCGGTTAGAGAGAAATCTCAAAAATAAGAAACGGCCCGAAACTAACTCTTAAGAAACCGGGTTTTTGGAGTTACCTTCGGTTAAGCTATTCCGTGGCTTGGCCGGTCTTAGCTCGGGGAAGGGTTCGACGGTGGCTCTCGGTGGTTCGACGATGATTTTCTCTCCCGCGAAAATTCTGCAGAGTTTCTCTACTCAGGAGAGTTGTGGAAAATATGAAAGAAATGAGATCTATTTATAGAGAAATAGGGGATAGGGTACCTAGGGTTTGAGTGGTGGGCTTCATATTGGGCTTCGGGTTGGGCTTCATTTTGGGCCTCGGCTTGGGCCGAAAATGGGCTGTTACAATTCTCCCCCACTAACATGGAATTCGTCCCCGAATTCTGATCCCGACTCGCCTGCCCGATACCATCCTTAAACAGCTCTGGGTAGTCTGACCTCATCTCATCCTCAGGTTTCCAGGTCTCCTCCTGGATCCCGTCTCTCTCCCAACGAACCCTGACCTTTACCACCATCTTTCCCTGTACGTCTTTTTCTTGACGCTCCAAAATTTCAACTGGTCGACTCAGTACAGACAGATTCTTACGGAGATCACTAGGCGGATGCTGCAAAATAAGCTCTAGTTCTCTTACAACCTTCCTTAACACTGACACATGAAACACATCATGGAAGTCTGATAACTCTGCCAATAAACCCAAACGATATGCTACTGCTCCAATCCGCTCAACAATAGGGTACGGTCCCATGTACCTCGGCTTAACCTTCTTTAGCTTTCGAGTCTTAGCACCTCCCTGAAATGTCCTCATCTTCAGGTATACTAAGTCGCCCACCTCGAACTCTAAATCTTTTTGGCGCTTGTCTGCATAACTTTTCTGAAGGTCATGTGCTTCCTTTAACCGCTTCTTGAGCAACTCCACTTGCTCTGCCGCCTCTTGAACCATTGCAGGTTCTATGTCTCGGTACTCTTCCACTTCTGTCCAACAAAGTGGGGTACGACACGGCCTACCATAAAGAACCTCATATAGTGCCATCCCGATGCTCGCATGATAACTGTTGTTGTAGGAAAACTCTGCGAGTGGGAGGTACTTCCCCCAGTTTCCATCCCAATCTAACACACATGCCCTGAGCATATCTTCCAAAGTCTAAATAGTCCTCTCTGACTGACCATCTGTCTGCGGGTGATAAGCGGTACTCATATGAACTTTGGTCCCCAACGCCTCCTAAAAGGCTCGCCAAAAAGTAGAGGTGAACTTTGTGTCGCGATCAGACACTATACTGACAGGCACCCCATGCAACCTCACAATCACATCAAGGTACTTCTGAGCCAACCGAGCTGCATCATCCATTTTCTTGATCGCAAGGAAATGAGCTGACTTGGTTAGTCGATCGACGATAACCCATATGGCATTATATCCACCACTAGAAACTGGTAGACCAGTCACAAAATCCATAGTCACCATATCCCATTTCCAAGCTGGTAATGGCAGGTTCTACAATAAACCACTAGTTACCCGATGTTCTGCCTTTACCATCTGACATGTCTGACAACAAGCTACAAACTCTGCCACGTCCTTCTTCATGCCAGCCCAGTGATAATATCGCTTAAGATCCTGATACATCTTGGTGTTCCCGGGGTGAATGGAAAACCGTGAGTGATGTGCCAGCTGCAAAATTGACTTCCTTATCTGCACATCTTCTGGCACACATACTCGGTTCCTGAACAACAACATCCCATTCGCAGCTATGTGAAATCCATCTTTCTCAATTTTCTTACCAAATGATCCGTCTTTCTCTTGAGCCTGACGTATCCTCCACAACAAATCTGCCTGATCCAAAGCCTCGAGACCAACTGTGTCCCCCTCTGCAGTAACCGAACACAATCTGAGGCTAGCAACTGTCCCAATCAGCTCCTCAACCTCCTTAGTCCCTGATACGTCGCTCCTGCGCCTGCTCAAGGCATCAGCCACAAGGTTGGCCTTGCCCGGATGGTAAGTGATCTCTAGATTGTAGTCTGCCAAAAACTCAATCCATCTGCGCTACCACAGGTTCAAGTCTCCCTGGGTAAAGATGTACTTCAGGCTCTGGTGGTCGGTGAGAATCTGTACCTTCTCTCCATAAAGGTAAGCTCTCCAAATTTTTAGAGCGAACACCATGGCTGCAAACTCCAAATCGTGAGTGGGGTAGTTAGTCTCGTGAGGCCTCAACTGGCGTGATGCATAAGCAATAACTCGCCCCTCCTGTGTTAACACACAACCTAATCCAACTCCTGAAGCATCAGTGTACAATGCATATGGTATCACTGGATGAGGAAGTACCAACACTGGGGTTGTTGTCAACTGCCTCTTCAACTCAGTGAAACTCTGGGAGCATGAATCTGTCCACTCGAATTTGACGTCCTTGCCCGTCAATCGTGTCATCGGTTTGGCTAAACTAGCAAACCCCTTGACAAACTTCCTGTAATACCCTGCTAAACCCAGAAAGCTGCGAACCTCAGTAGCACTCTTTGGCGTCGGCCACTCAGTAATAGCAATAATCTTCTCTGGATCTACTGCAACTCCTGCCTCTGAAACCACATGGCCTAGAAACCCAATCTTCCTCCGCCAAAAGCTACACTTACTCAGCTTAGCAAAGAACTGCTGTTCCCTGAGCTTACCAAGCACAATCCGCAAATGCTCAGCATGCACCTCTCTGCTCCGAGACTAAATCAGAATGTCGTCGATAAAGACAATCACACACTTATCCAAGTGTTCGCGAAACACATCGTTCATCAGCTTCATAAATTCGGCTGGTGCATTCGTCAAACCGAATGGCATCACAACAAACTCATAATGACCATAACGAGTCCTGAAAGCTGTCTTCTGCACATCTGCCTCTGCAACCGCAATCTGATGATAACCTGACGCCAAATCTATCTTTGAAAACCATGACGCCCCCTGAAGCTGATCTAACAACTCATCAATGCGCGGCAGTGGATACTTATTCTTGATGGTTACCTTGTTCAAGCCTCTGTAATCGATACAAAGCCTGAAACTACCATCCTTCTTCTTCACAAACAGCACTGGCGCTCCCCATGGCAATATACTCGGCCTGATAAACCCTTTTTCTGACAAATCCTCGAGTTGCTTTTTCAGCTCAGCCATCTCTGCTGGAGCCAAGCGGTAAGGAGCACGCGAAACATGTGTCGTCCCTGGTTCTAACTCAATATTAAGAAGATCTCCTCTAACCGGCGGTGGCCCCTTTAAGGGCTCAAACACATCCTCATACTCTGCTACCACGGGTATCTCACAAAGATTCTGTTCTCCATCATCCTGAATCATAGTTATGGTAGCCAAAAATCCCTCTGCTCCTCTGTCCAATAAGTCATCGGCCTGTAACATAGATATGATGGAGACTCCCTTATTCGACCGAATCCCCTGGAAAGTAATCGTCCCCTCTGCGCTCGGAACATGCACTCTGGCATTTGGGCAATCAAGCCCTACCTGATGACGCACTAGCCAGTCCATCCCGAGAATCACATCATAATGGTTCAACTCCATTTCTGCTAAGTCTCCGACGAACTCAACTCCCTCCAGAAAGACTGGTACATCACGATGGATGCCTGTAGCTCCCAACTTCTCTGTGCCAATAGTCTCGATCTTCTTAACTTTTCGCTCAAATACTCCCTGAAATGGCCAACACTTGACCAAACCCGGACACACAAAGCTATGCGAAGCTCCTGTGTCAAACAGCGTATACGGTGCTATACCCCCAACAATAACCGATCCTACACGAGTAGCACAACAAAACGAACCTCACAAAAGACTAACCACGGAAACAATAACAGGATAATAAAATATAAAAATAGATTACATACCTGCTATTGGTTCCTCTCCTGCATAGTCTCCCATAGCAAACACTCGTGGAGCGATGGTTGGACGTTTGGGCGGTGGTGGCGGAAGTACGTCTCCCGCTCTCTTGGGACAATCCCGGAAGTAATGACCCTGCTGACCACAATTGTAACAGGCTCTCGGTCCAACCGCTGGTGGTGATGGTGCTGCTATCTGCCTGAAAACTGGTACAGCCACTGCCTTATCTCGACAATTCTTCGCCAAATGTCCCATCCGTCCACAGGAAAAACACTTAGGACACTCCCCAAAATGGTTACGCTGACAGCAGAAACAACGAGGTGGTCCTGACTGACCCATTGTCCTCCTCTGTGGCTCTGGAGCCTTCCCGAACCTCTGCTGCGAGACCCTGCTGAGCTTCTGTTCCTCTGCGAGACCCATCTCCTGAATGGCAGCCTTCTCTACCAGCTCCAACATGCTGTGGTAGTCCCTCACTGCACAGCGGTTGCGAATCTCCACTCGCAACCCCTTCATAAACCTCCTGACAAGCTCCTGCTCATCCATATAACACCCAAGGATCCTGCGAAGACGGCTAAACTCGAGCTCGTACTCTCGGACTGTCATACTGCCCTGTCGAAGATCCTGGAAGGCATTTTCTTTCTCATCCATGGCCTCTCGAGGGAAGTACTTACGGGTGAACTCCCTCCTGAAATCATCATATGTCAACTCAAAACGACCACGTGCCCCCTCAACAACTGCCTCCCACCAGGCAAGGGCATCATCTCTCAAGTACTGAGTAGCCAAATCTAGACGGTACTTAGCTGGACACCTCATGTGGTCCAGGTTGCGCTCTAACTGCCTCCTCCAGTTATCCGTAACGGTAGCATCCATAACCCCGCCAAATCGATCCAGCCCCATGTCCTTCATCTGCCTCATCAGCTCCCAATATGAAGGACCCTCTCTAACCCTGACAGGTGGTGGTGGCGGGAATGGGTCACGATCAACTGGCTCGTGAATAACACGATGAACCTCCTCTGCAGCCTGCTCTCTACCCATCTGACCTCTGAACCTCTCTCGGTACAACCTCAGCTCCTCCAACAACTCTGCATGACCCGCGGCCTGCTCTGCTCTCTGCACAACTGGTGGTGCCTGCTGCTGCGCCTGAAGACCCATCTGATGGGCCACCTCCTGAGCAGCAACTCGAGCAGCTTCCTGAGCAGCTACCCGTGCTGCTTCCTGAGCAACCTGTCGCACAGCATCCTGAGCAGCCTGCCTCGCTGCCTCCTGAGCAATCTGCCTAATGGCATCCTGATCCACTCCCTGAACAGCAGGTCGGTCAACCTTAGCCTCGCTGCCCCCGACATGGGCACTCTCATCTGCTTGCTCAGGCAACACAGGCAGTTCTGAGCCTCTGGCGCTCATGGAACGGGTATTCCTCATGTGAAAGGAAAATCACACGGTTAGCTTTAACAGAGATGCGAGCGCTTAACCAACACAGACTAATACTCGACTGAAAGGGGTGTCATTTATTTTGAAATCTTCCCATCCCCGAAAACAACTTTTAAAACAAATCCAAATCGAAAACATTTTCAACTTTAGACAGCCCCCGGGTCAAAACCGGGTCAGCTAAACCCCGCTCTGATACCAAATTGTAACACCCGTCTCACCCTCACTCGGGAACGGCGTGCCACGTGTAACATCCGTCTCACCTTTCCTCGGGAACGGCATGTTACCAAAAATAACTCCAATAAAATAAACGTCCACTTTTATTAAATAACAATCCGATAAATCCGATAAACCACAATAAATCCAATAATAAATCCGTAACACTAATGTTTAATTAAAAATAACGCGGAAATAAGAAAAGATCAACCCAAAACAACAACCCCGACACGTCAAGTACGAACTACTCGGCTGGCTCACCTGAAAGGGGGAAAAAAAGGGGTGAGCAACAGGGGAGTCGCTCAGTGAGGTATGGGAATGCTAATCCGCATGTCACTGACTCCGGTCTAAGAAACTAATCACAAAACAGCACAAAACCAAACATGAACAAACACAGCACCTACAGTGCTCAACCAACAGACAATTGCCCTACTATTGGATAGTGTCCAATCACACCCTCACCCTCGAGGTAACCACGGGCCAGTGCCCAATCTCATCCTCCAACGAGGTCAATTATGGGATAGTGCCCAATCTCACCGCCCGGAGGACGATTATCGATCTAAAGGTGCAGGGCAACAAATCGATTACGGATTGCCCTCACCCCGAACCCTCAAACAATGCGACGCGATACAGAAGTCCATCTCTGTACCCTCGCTAACATATATCCATATAATTGTATACTTATATATAGCAAACACTTAACATAAACAGTATGAACAAACCGTTGGGTTGAATCATCTATTTTTCTTATGTCCAATTTAAACAAACAAACTATCTAGACTCGATCATAGAAACAAATCACATTTAGTTACTACACTATCCATAACTAGAATCGTTGAACGAAGTACAGTAGTTTGTGAAATAGCCCTCACCTTAGCAACACGGAAAACTGAGGTTTCTGGACCTCAAATGCTTAATCCGACTCCGGATCTGAAACCAGCACGAAAAATCGAGTCAGACGGCTTTCGAACGGGAAAAAGCAGTTTTTGGGTTAACCGGTCAAAGTCAACGGTCAACGGTCGGTCAAAGTCAACCCAAACCGGTCAACGGTCAAACCAGTCAAACCGGTCCGGTTAAGCTAAACCGGACATCAATTGATTTAAACCGACCGGTTTACCTAAACCGGAACCAAATTGATTTTAACCGAATTAAACCGAATTAAACCGAATTAAACGACCGGTTAACCTAAACCGATCGGCGGCGAATATTCCGGCGACGGCTTACCGGAAAAGTCACCGGCGGCGACGGCGGCTGACGGCGACAGACGGCGGCGCGTGAGATTCACGCGCGGGAGAGGTGGCGGCGCGTGGCGGCACATCGACTTCAAGCGCGCTCTTCCGGTGGCGCGTGGCGGCGCGTCGTGGTTCGGCTCCGGCAACGGTTGGTCTCTCCGGCTTCGTCTCGTCGTCACGAATCTGATGGTGGCCTTAGATTTGCGAGATTCGAAGCGGTTAGAGAGAAATCTCAAAAATAAGAAACGGCCCGAAACTAACTCTTAAGAAACCGGGTTTTTGGAATTACCTTCGGTTAAGCTATTCCGTGGCTTAGCCGGTCTTAGCTCGGGGAAGGGTTCGACGGTGGCTCTCTGTGGTTCGACGGTGATTTTCTCTCCCGCGAAAATTCTGCAGAGTTTCTCTACTCAGGAGAGTTGTGGAAAATATGAGAGAAATGAGATCTATTTATAGAGAAATAGAGGAGAGGATACCTAGGGTTTGAGTGGTGGGTTTCATATTGGGCTTCGGGTTGGGCTTCATTTTGGGCCTCGGCTTGGGCCGAAAATGGGCTGTTACATATCAATTTCTAGTTCAGCCCGTCATTAAAGTAGAAATTACCAAATGTATCCACACATAAATATATTTGACAACACTTATGCTCATAATCTTTTCTTATATCAAGTGACCACTTCAAAATAGATTAATCAATTAATGGCTCTAACACATTTAATTCTTAACATATTTGACCCCATAAATTATTAAATAATTTAACAGTCTTAGGTTTTGCGTTTTAGTTCTTATCGTCGTGAATATCTGCCGGAATCTTGCCGGAATTTTGTCAATCGTCAAAACCAATTTTGGCGGGAAAATTGACTCTTGATTCTTTACAATTTTTTCTAAGATTTGGTTGTTTATCAATCTTGCGACAATCTCGGAAGTAATAAACTGAGGTAACATAATCGATCTACTTCGTGAGGATAAGTTGTTTTCGTTGTGCGTTTCGTTTTGATGGAGTTTTGTTTTACAGGTTATCAATGGCTAGTCCTCTTGAATAATCAAATTAATCAAAGCCAGTGGGAGTACTCCATTTAGCCCGATCAAAGCTCGTTCAATGAAGTACTCGGATCAGAGTAATCAAAGCTAGTGGGAGTACTCCATTTAGCCCGATTAGAGTACTTCATTGAACAAACTTTGATTACTTTGATCATAGTACTTAAAAGACTAGATTTGGGCCGGATGGGCCGTAAAATAAAACAAAATAAAGCCCATTTAGAAACGGATCAGGTTCTTGACTAAAATTGAATTCGGCCCATATAAAACTGGATTATGGCCCAATTAAAATAAAATCAAATACGGACCTAGATTAGTTCAAAATTCCAAAACGATTTCTAAACAGAATTTGGGCATAAGCCCAACCAAATTTGTGTCAATAACCATAAACACAATTCTGCCTACAAAAACAGAAAAACGGATCAAGCAAGTGTTCTTGATGAAAAACCTCAAGAACACCAAAAACATTGAATTTTTGTTTTTCAGATCGAAATCTGTACACGTTTTTCTCTAGATAATAACCAAAAATCTAAATTTAAATGATTTTCACTATATAAAAAACTGAATTTCTTTTATAAAAACTAAATAAATCCGAATTTCACATAAGAAAACTTAGATCCAAACAATAATTGATACAAAATAGCTCTGATACCAATTGATAGATTTCTTTTTGTTTATGATTTTGTGATCCAAAATCAAAATCAACCTTAGGAAATCTCTTTAAAACCATATCAATTATTGATTGAATAACAAAAAAAACAAGATGAAGAAGAAATCTTATTCAAATCCATCTTGAAGAACTCCTGTTGACTAATTGAGAGTGAGAGATAATTTTTTTTTTCCAAAGCTTACCCACTTAATGACCCTAGTTTCTATTGAAGGGATATAGAAATATATATTATTTTGTTCGAGTTGTTTCGGGGACCATAACTCTCTATTTAACGAGTATCAATTTCTAGTTCAGCCCGTCATTAAAATAGAAATTACCAAATGTATCCACACATAAATATATTTGACAACACTTATGCTCATAATCTTTTCTTATATCAAGTGACCACTTCAAAATAGATTAAATCAATTAATGGCTCTAACACATTTAATTCTTAACATATTTGACCCCATAAATTATTATATAATTTAACAGTCTTAGGTTTTGCGTTTTAGTTCTTATCGTCGTGAATATCTGCCGGAATCTTGCCGGAATTTTGTCAATCGTCAAAACCAATTTTGGCGGAAAAATTGACTCTTGATTCTTTACAATTTTTTCTAAGATTTGGTTGTTTATCAGTCTTGCGACAATCTCGGAAGTAATAAAGTGAGGTAACATAATCGATCTACTTCGTGAGGATAAGTTGTTCTCGTTGTGCGTTTCGTTTTGAAGGAGTTTTGTGTTACAGGTTATCAATGGCTAGTCCTCTTGAGTAATCAAATTAATCAAAGCTAGTGGGAGTACTCCATTTAGCCCGATCAAAGCTCATTCAATGAAGTACTCTGATCAGAGTAATCAAAGCTAGTGGGAGTACTCCATTTTGGCCCGATCAGAGTTCTTCATTGAACGAGCTTTGATTACTCTGATCATAGTACTTCAAAGCCAAAATGGAGTACTCCCATTAGCTTTGATTACTCTGATCAGAGTACTTCATTGAACGAGCTTTGATCGGGCTAAATGGAGTACTCCTACTGGCTTTGATTACTCTGATCAGAGTATTTCATTGAACGATTTTTGATTGGGCTAGATGGAGTACTCCCACTGACTTTGATTACTCTGATTACTCCAGAGGACTAGCCATTGATAACCTATAAAACAAAACTTCATCAAAACGAAACGCACAACTAGAACAACTTTTCCTCACAAAGTAGATCGATTATGTTACCTCAGTTTATTACTTCGAGATTCTCGCAAGACTGATAAGCAACCAAATCTGAGAAAAAATTCTAAGGAATCAAGAGTCAATTTTCCCGCCAAAGTTGGTTTTGACGATTGACAAAATTCCGGAAGCTTATCAACATGCCCTCACCATGGAAGCTCAAACTAAGGACGACGACTTTTGGCCGAAAATTGTTGCATAGTCTATACTTGTTGCCTCATCCGGTGCTTCTCTTTCCGTCCTTCTTTTTGAAAGTTCCAAAAGTAAAAGACGGTAAGACGACGAGAAGACTGTTGGAACTTGTTTTTTGACAAAGTAGTTTTGACCACTTTCCGGTGAAGACGTTCATCGGAATGAACAGTCCTTGGGCACGATAGTATCGTCGCCGCAAGCACTACTTGATGGTGTATTGGAATATCGAAAACGGAGTTCGTTTGAATGAGAAATGGAGATCCGAAGTGGGTACCTTGAAAAGCTTGGAATTTTGATTTATAGTCAAATTGCCTACTTTAGATGTTAGAGGAGAAATTCAAACGTACATGGGTTGGATTTGAAATTTGAGGATTGGGAAATGGGCTTACAATCTATATTTTATCATTATTTGCCCAAACTCATTTTGAATTAAGTTGTTAACTATTTCAACAAAATATCTTCTCTTTGAATGGAAAGAAAAAAAAACGGACATATTGATTTGCTCCTTAACTCTAGCCATTCTCCATCAATGCCCATCGTCATTATTGCTCACATAAGTGTCACGATTTTGCTTGTGCAAGAAGGGTTGTGGTTTCTATAAAAACTTAGCCTCTCTTCTCATTCTAGGAATCGATTATTTTTGATAATAGAAACTCCAACAATCTCTCTGTTACAAAGTAAAGTTTTCGAGAGTATCGTAGTGATTTAGTTCGTTAGAGCGGTGTTTCGAGTGATTGCGAAAACAATTTAGAATAGTTGTATCCTGGGATCCTTGAGTCACAAATTCCCGTCGCACTATGGGTGATTCAAAGGGTTAAGGAAAGAGTTCTATAAACTCACCTCCTTTCATGTTTTTCCTTAACGTTTATATCTTGTATTTCAATCATCTTTTTTAGTGTTACAAATATTGTTCCTACAAAGACTCCCAGCCAGAAGGTCTATCCTAGATTGGAGTCCTATAATATAGTTTTTTTTTTCTTATTTCCTTTCATTATTTGGCAGTTATGAAATTTATAAACCAGTTTTTTTTTTCTACTCGATAACTTCGATTCATAAACTGATATATAATTATTTATAGCGGTTGTTAATCTCCATTACATTGTCGTTCTATGTAAAATGTGCATGTATTCCATCTTCGCCAGTTTGGACTCCATGGATTATACTACAGTTTTTAATGCAATCCTATTTAATTGTCTTTTCTGCTGTCATGAACCCTGACGATTTTTTTTGTCCAATGTATTTTATCTATCGATTTACACTTGTTTTATTTTATTTTATTTTCTGTTAAAAATCTGAGTTTCTGACAACTCTTTTGCATCCTAACTTAGTCTAAATCAACACAGTTCATCGTGCATTCACTTAGTCTATATAGATTCAATCACAAGATACTATTGTGATTGTATTGTGCACTTGGAGTTTTATATTGGGTAAAATTTTACTCGTAACACTGCCCTGATTATAGATCTGGTCATACCTCGATAGATGAAACTATGATCTCAATGTTGTAGCTAGTACTGGCTGCACTATTTGTTCTGCATGCAAATGGTTCTTTCTATCTTCACACCACCGGACAAAACATATGTATATGTAAAAATCTTTAATTATGATTACCACCGGACAAAACATATGTATATGTAAAAACTTAGTTATAATTTTGATGTGATGTGTGGTGGAATAAAACATGTCACTATCAGAGATTGAAACCCTAAAAGTAAAACAAGGAACATGTATGTACATTGAATCATTTGGATATATATTTTTTACTGGCTTACTTTCATGTTTAATTTGCTTGTATAATAATAACGAGTGTGTCTGTGTTGGTGAATTGAGTAGTTCAGGGCTCTGCGTGTTCTTTTTGGTTTGTTTGTTATATATCAATTATTTGCTTGTGGAGTTAAAATATAAAAACCAAGAGAATCCTCAAGATTTATTTAATTGCAATTTTTCCTCTCTTTTGTACTCTCTAAAAACTGATAACTGAAGAGTGCAGAGAATACTAATGCACTTTTCGTTATGGTTTTGTTTAATCTTTTGGTATATTTGAAGTTTTTTGAATGGTTGATCTTATCTGGCAGATATCAGGGAGTAAATTGTTAGAAATAAACTTTTCAAGTAAAGAGCATGTGAAGTATGAAAGAAGAAAAAAAAAACCATAATTTCACATTAGATAACCTGTGAAGTGTCTTTATTTCAGTTGGAACAAAAATTATGAGTGCAATATCTGCAAGATTTATAGTAAGTTTGTCCATGTTTTATTGACAATTACAGGTCAATATCACTCGCTCATAAGCAATTATTTTTTGTTAGGAAACATCACCAAGACTTGCAACAAGACTGAAGAATCCTTAAGACTTGTTAATGAAATTTGTGTAGGAAGAAACAATGGGTCACACAGTAATCACGGGCCTGCTTCATTGGCCCATTATAATAGATAAATCATACTGTTTTAAAATATTCTTCGCAAGTTTCAGAAAAACGGTTTCATAATGTATACTTGAATAGGACTGAATAAATACACACTTATCAATGAAAGACCTGAGACATAGGTACGAGCAAAGTCTGAATCAAGGTTGAGAGGGATACTGAGATGGGAATAAATAACCAGTTTAGCTCTTGTTCATTGTTGTCTGTTGAAAACATAAAGACTGATGAGCAAAGTTGTAATCTTTCTACCAACGTGAAGTAGCAATGGAAGGGAGAGAGAAACAACGAAGAATACGATTTTGCATCACATTGTATTGATTTTGACTTGTTTCTCAAACCCCTGACTTATGTAAGAACTAAAAAGTGTTGTGTTTTTTTATATGAAAGATGACTAAACATGTGTTTCCAGAGTACAACATTAACAACTTGGATAAAACATCCAACTTTTATTCTCGGATTCATATAAAACGAAAAGCATATACATTCTCCGGGCTCCACTATACCAAAATTGTCTTTCTCCTTCATGCCCTTCTATAATAATAGCAAACTAACGTCTCGAGAATTAAGCAACACATTCTTTCTCTGGAGAATACGTAACTGTGTGTGTAGATGTCATAAGCCTGTTCCAAGGTAACCATTGCTGCCAGCAGAACTACCTATAGGGGGAGGCAAATCACGAACCAGAAACTTCACCGAGTGTTTTGCCATACCATATAGTATCTCCAAGCATTCTTGGAGATCAGAATCTGTAACCAGCAGCACCCATTCTTCTTCATCATCCAAGTACTTCAGTTGAAACGACCCGTCTTGCAGTTTAAAACGTTTCCCAACTTCTTTGTAGAGCTGAGGACACCCAACCGATGGCTCGAACTTGAAACGTACGGTGTCTTCTCTATAAGTGGCCTTTACGATCAGCGTTGTTGATCCACTCTCGCCGCTATTATTATTGTGGGTTCTCATTTGGTTCCAGTCTTCCATGGAAGTAGATGAGCTTCCGAGTATAACTGCACCTGAGCCATTTGATGAATCTGATATGCTGCATGACATGGATTGGTTAGGTTCAACGATACTGTCCCTGCATCGGATTGTTGCATCCATTCCATCTGCAATTGCCAGAGAGCTTAAGTTGCAAACGTTCTTTATCCTTTCACTGCCATTCAAGCCAGACTGTTCAGCCATCCAAGCCCATGGTCCATCACTAGCAGCACGAACATCCATGAATGATCCTGCACAAATTGAAAAATGGCTTAAGATTCTAATCGCTTCATCTATGGTTTATTGAATAGAAATGTTCTTACCCGGTCTTGCTTGGTCCGTGGTAATATCCTCCTCTGACTTAACAGCATTGTCGACAGATTTAGCTTCCTGGAGCTCGAACGAGGTATCGTCAGTCATATCCTCCTGACTTCTTACATGTGCATCGTTACCATGAGAAGATAGACACTTTTGGGTATCAAATTCTTGGATAAAAGGGCCAATTGCAATGAATTCGCCTGTTGCTGAGTCAAACTTTAGTCCTCCTTCTACACCTTGGACCGAGTCAAGTACCGTCTGTATTTTCCTTAGTGACCTGTTCACTTTTTTAATCTTACGAGATGGCCACCTCATGATCCCATGTTGTCTGCATATCCGTTTTAATGTAGTTGGACAAACTGCAGAAGAACATCCAAGTCAAGGTTTAGATACTTTGTCTGGTAACAGAATTAAATCCATGCCTGGGAAAATGTGGAAGTCTCACCACCAAGGCTTTTTGCAGCATCCTTTAGACTCCCAGAAAAGTGTTGTTGGAGAGCACTTAAGCTCACATTTTTCTCTGTAGTGCTTTTCTTCTTCTCTGGTGTTCTAGCTTTGCTCATATCCTACGAAAAGATGTAAGAAACAAATATCAGTGCTTAATCTAGCACAATATCTACAGAATAACCAAATTTCATACATCACATACCTGCTCCAAAGTGCCTTGAGATACTGTAACACCGTTTTCTTTATCAGAGGACATGCCTGAAAATATGCTTCTAGTAGCGTTAAATTCAGAATCCAATGATATTGTCTGAAAGTTTCCCGAACATGTGGTCTGTGGGAAATTAGACATCTCGCCACTCCGAAATCCAGGTTTAGTCACTTCATTTTTAGTTGACCGAACTCCTGAAACAGTTCTCAGAGTTCGACAAATTCTCTGCATTGTACCCGAAAGGCTGTCTAATAGAAGTTGTTGTTCCAAGCTTCCTTTCATACTTACAGGCAAGAACAGTTCAAGTATGTAATCATCTTCACCAGTGTAAGTGCTCCTCAGTTTTATAGCGACAGCAGCATTTAGACCGTACTTTCGAGCATGCTGAACAACAGGGTACTCACTGATGTCATATGCCTTCACATCAGAAGAAAAGAACGGCTGGTTGGATATGAAAGCTTTACCAACAATTCCTTCCTTTTCCCTTAGACAATGCTCCAAACATGCGTGCACAAAGCCTTCCATCTCCATATCATTCACATAACAAGCTGTCTCCTCTATACGAAGAACACAATTTTCACCTGAATTTGGTCCAGAAACCCTTATAGATTGATCCTTTCTACAAGGAATCCAAGCAAGTGCTAAGGGCAACTTGTGTGCATGACATACTGCTCGGAGAACATCTTGTATTTCAGCTAAGGCATTTCTTTGATTACTTGAAAGGTACTGGAAAACACAAATACAAAATTTATGAGGCATAAAATAACTAGAAATAATGGTTTGTAGATAGTTTTTGTCTAGTTCAGATGTTACCTGACGACGAGGAATCGCTGATGTTTGTAAGTTTACAGCCTGAAAAAGAAAAGGAAAACATGAATATCTCAGACCCTATACTATTTCACATTATCTTTTTTCCAACATTTTTGGTACAATACAAGTATTCAATAACTGCGTTTTGTAACCTCAGGTTGCAACCACAACAAACTGTCTCCAGAGCTGCCCTGGAAGCTTTCATTGACAAAGGCAGAGGACTCAGGCAGGTCTTAAGCCAACAAAGATTCTCATACCCTAAATCAAGCTTGCATAAGATTTAAAAGTTGTTTTATGCACTTGCTGCTGCAAAAAACATCAAAATCCAGATTGTTCAAGATAAAATTGACACAAGTTCTCTACGTTCAATGGTTTTGCCTAGAATGTTTGGAAGAGCCTAAGAATCAAGAAAATAAAATCCCTTCTTTTTTTTCTGTTGACCTTGATTTCTACCAGCTAACAGGTGTTGAACGTGATAAAAACAATGTTCTGTGTGAGAATGAAATAATCGCAGACAAACTTTAGAGAAAAGATCATCCATATCTTTGTAAGACCTTCAATTTTCAATCAAAGTAAAATTAAAACAAAAAGTTTGAAGATCCAACTAATGAAATACAGCGACCTTGGTGGCAGCAGTAATACACGCAAACATACAAATAAGCAAAGAGAAAGAGAAAGAAAGACAGAAAGAGAGAGAGAGAGAGAGAGAGGGAGAGAAAAGTGAATCAACCTGGAGAGCACGGCAAACAGAGTCCATCTCCATATCAAAATTGGGTTTTTCCTCGGATGTAACGAGTTCCATGACAGCACAACACGATGTCCCAGAAGCTTCAAGGATAGGTATTGCTATGGAACCACGGACTTCATTATCAATTGCATGCTTCATGCGCAAATACTCATCCGTCTTGTAATACATAACGTTTGATGTCCATTCAGGTACTCCCGAGATAAAGACTCGGCCAGGTAGACCCGGAAAAGAACATTGATTTGCTTCAGCAGCGAACGTAAATTTCCTTGACACTTCACGGTACTGAGAAAGCCTCGGATCAAGCAAATAGGCCTGATCACAAGTACTAAGCAAGTACTGATCTCCTGTCTTAATAGGGGTCCAAACTTGTGCTAAAATGCCCTCTCCTGAACCTGAGGACTCCATAAATAAGCTTAATGCCTTAAGCATCTTCTCATCTAATGAGTGGCTCAAAGACCTGGGAATAGTACAGTTGAGTACGTTAGGAAAACCAATCTTCTGATTAGTAACCCTGCGCCGTTTACCAGTTAAATCATCGCTATCTAATGAACGATGAAACTGAGAGCTCAATTCCTGTACTGACGATATTTCTTCACCAAAGTAAGAGCTTTCCAAATCATGGAACGAACGAGTGAGACTTGTACCCTTCGGCTCAGCTGCATGAAATGAAGTGAAAGCTCCGAAAGGCATAGGTTGAGAGTTCGACAGACCATATTGTGCGAACAAGATATCAGTCGCGGAAGAGCTGTTACAACATGCGGCAAAAGAGTCGAAATTCATAAGCTCGGAGGAAGAGTTAAGCATATCATCAGACATCAAATTCCTAACACCAGAACCAAACGACGAGCTTAAACCATCCATCTGTTCTGTTGGAACATCTGAATAACCAAACCCCTTCTCTCTGGAAGCAAAAGGGTTTTCCATTTCTTTGATGATTGATTCAAACTCCTAGAGTATAACAATAAGATATCAAGATGAATTACAGAACATTGCTCACACGATCAAAGACAGGATCTTCAATTAGAATCTTACATGTAAAAGAGATACTTAAAAGATACCACAGCGTGTAGCAAATTCAATGAATCAAACCTCCATCAGAAACCTACAACAGAGAAGACGTCACGGTATCAATAAACTTGAGCTCTGAACCCAAAACTTTAGAAAAGGGAAAGCCTTCCAAAGAAGACAAATATCACCGCACAAAATAAGACAAAAAGCCCAAAATTCCACAAATGCTAAATCAGCAGCACATTCCTTAAGCAAACAACAACAACACACCCGTCTCACCGAATTGCGAAAATTCCAACCAAAACCCCAATAAAAATCCAAACTTTACAAAACGCAATTCCAGAAAAATCTCTGTCACAATAAAAAAGACCAAGGTTTTAATTTACATACCTAGAACATCGAACTTAAAAAACGGCCAAAAAGTTCAAAACAGAGACGAAAACTACACGAGTGGTCTTCCCGGAGAGAAATTGCGGCAAAGAGAGAGAGAGAGAGAGAGAGAGAGAGAGAGAGAGTAAAAGGAAACTTTGGGCTTTAAGCTAAAAGTAGAAAGTTCGAATTGTTTCCATTTGCGGATATTACGCAGCTTACACTTAAAAGAAGAAGCTCGTGGAAGCTACTACATCAGCAAGAGTGAAATAAGGCCGCTTCCAATTAATGGAAGACTTCGTAAGCTTTTGCAACGGAAGAAACAAGTTTCCTCTGAAACAGATCGAATCGTCTTCTTCTTCTTCTATCTCTCTCAGAGCTTTTGTTCTTGCGTAAGCAACAAAACGATGCGTTTTTAAATTTTAGTCATCCACGTGTGACGACGTGATTGGTAACTCGGGATTGATTTTTTTTTTTTATCCAAATTTTAAAGATAATATTTTATTTCAGAATCCTTGGACACGGTATCATTTGTATGTTTTACAAAACCGACATTACTGCTAATTTAATCGTGTACTAAATACCGTATGCAAACATGTAATTCATCGTATTGACTGGAAAGTATCAAAGTACGTACACATAAAAAGAGAATTTTATTTTGGATTCGATTTTTAATATTATTAGTATCGTAGTTATTGATTCTTAGCACACCAACCTCCACACATGGTGTGAACCGAGACCGTTAATTTTTTTTTTTTTAATTATTCACAGATCCATTATAAAGATGGAACATTTGGTTTTGGTTAAAAAAAATATGTGTAATATACAGTCTTAAAATAATTACAACCATAACTCAATAAAAATCTTGTTTTCCTTTTTTGAAACAAATATGATCAACGTATTGTGGAAACAATATGACGAACTACATCTTATTCTATAAAAAATCAAACACAAATATCTATGACAGAAGTATCAAACAAATATTCGCTAATTAAAGAATGGCATGAATATATATGTTAAAAGCATTCGGAAGACATGAAGCTTTGTCTTGGAGCTAGTGGCAATCCAATACGTATAAAAATATATTTTAAATATCTACGGATCAGTATTTTCATAGAGAAACATGATTAAAACTCACCCAAATACAAATAGATCAGGTAGATAATCGAAAAGAAATAACGATATTAGTTCATTTTAGAATGATTTTGTTGCAAACCTTAAAACTAATTAATAAATATGGTCAGAAACCAATAATACAATCATCAAATGCCACTCACGCACTCACATCGATTTCAATGTAGAAAACAGACTATTCAGAGATACAATAAAACCTGTGTTTTAAACCGTGATAGATGTTTGTTATGCAGTAGACAAATATCTAGTGTCTAGCTGTATATGCATACGCTTAAGACGAATTATATATTTTAGGTATATATATATATATATTTATATAAAAATATATTTATATAATATATTATATATATATAAAAATAAAACTTATATATCTTAGTTTTAATAAAGACAAAAAATAGTATTTCACATTAAATTCAATAAACTCTTATGAATAAAAAAATAGTTTTAAAATATATAATAGTTTCATATTTTAGACAAAAGAATATAAATTATAAGTTTAAATTTATTTTGTAAAAAAAAAATTCTTAAATTTAGAAACTAATTATAAAATTTATTTGAAAAATAGTATCTAAAAAAATTTAATTATAGTATTTTTTTTTTTAACAAACCGCTTAGAATTCGTCTAGACGTTTGTCTAAATCGTATAATGTTTGTCGAATGCTATTAAGCGTCCGAATTATTTAAAATTATTTAAATTATTGCATAGTTGAAATTTAAAATGTCTAATCACCGCGTAAAGTATAGACACTGTCTAAACACCCTTACAAACTGCATATTTGAACACTGAATAAAACCAATTTGTATAAAGCCCTTGAAGGAGAACACTAAAATAAATTAACATTTTCTTAATCTTATTTTAGTTTTAGGAGATCAAACCAGATATGCATCGGACCCACTTTATATCATTTACTTGGCTTAAAATCCATTATTGCACGTTAAAATCTGTGTCTAAGTATATTATATTGTTCTACTGATGTCACGAATGACCCACTTCGTCTCGTCTTACATATTCTCCACATATATTAATGACGAAAGCTTGATATACAGTGAATCTTGGCCGTCCGATTAGATTCTACTTTCGAGATTCGAATTCTCTTTCAAGATTCTTCAAGCGTGGAATCTTCAACAATATACAGCTAGGCTATATAAAACTTGTAGGACTTTGCCTGTCTATGACGTATGATTGTGAAATATCTACTTCGTTGTTATAAAATTGCTGTGTAATATAATGTAGGATACTAAGATGACAAATAAACAACTGTAGAACTGCACTAGACGACCAGAAAGGCAGAAACATCTAGAGAACACGAATCGTTTTTATATCTTTTTTTGACATTAGAGAACACACGAATCTAATACGTACGCAGTGATTGCATATTTTTAATCAACTAGGATTCACAAAGTAATTTATCTATTTACGATTTTGCTTTAGATTTAAACTGACCTCATTCATAATTTTCTAAATTTTATTTGAACAATCATATGCAAAAAAAAAAAAAAAAAAAATAGTAGACAACACACGAAACTTTTATCTATTCCAGCTCTAAACCGAAATTTATGTCTGACCAGAGTTTTACTCCATAATTTACTAGATCAAATGTGTTTCTTGATCGGAGCTTCTCAGCTTCCGATTATGTTACGATTACAATAAGAGAGAAAATTGTAAACTATAAGGTTGAAAGAAAGAAAGATCTAAGTTTATATATGAACTTCTAGAACTCTTTTCTCTGTATGTGTCTTGTTCTTCACACGTGCACGCGCCTTTATTACTAAACAGCAAACCTTCTTTTTTTTTTAGAAACTTCTCCACACTTAGTATAATCCTTATTAATTTGCATTGATGGACATAAACCTTCAAATCTCCACCTTGTCCACAATTCCTTGATCTAGCTTGCTTGAATTCCATCTCCGGATCAATGAACAAACTTGCACATTGACTTGTACCTTGTGTATCTTCAGAGTCAACCCACTCTGCTTTTGATCTTCCAAGACTAATTCATCTACCTTAAAATTTTCTAGTAAATCCACCTAGCTTCTTATCTCCTGAGTAAATCCATTCAGCTTCTTATCTCTGGAGCCAAAACTCCATTATTCTCGAGTAACTCTAAGTAGCTCCAGAACATCTTGGAGATTGCTTATTGGTAGAACTTTTGTAAAGATATCGGCAAGGTTGTAGGTTGTCGCTATCTTTACTACTTGAATTGTTCCATTACTGATCAACTCTCTAATGAAATTAAACTTGGTAGCCATGTGTTTCGTCCTCTCATGGAAAACTGCATTCTTGGACAATGCTATTACACTTTGCTAATCATTATATATTTTTACTGCTCCTTGCTTAAAACCCAGTTCTTCCAATAAAATTTTCAGACATACTGCTTCTTTAGTTGCCTCTGTTAATGTCATATACTCGGCTTATGTTGTAGACGGGGCAACTACCTTTTGCAAAGATGACTTCCAGCTTACATCATTTCTTTCAACTGTGAATACCATTCCAGAAGTCGATATTCATTTATCTTGATTTGCCGCATATTCAGAATTACAGTAGCATTTGACAACAAAATCTTCTTCTTTCCTGTATTACAATTTCTTTCCCAGTGACATGTTTATGTATCTTAGTATCCATTTCACAGCCTGCCAATGTTCCTTGAAGGGTTTGCTCATGAACCTGCAAACTAATCCCACTGAATAGGCAAGATCTTGCATAATTCTTATCATGACATACATTAAACTTTCCACAACACTCTGATAAGGTATACTCCTTATAGTTTCACCCTGAACTCTAGCTTCTTCATCAGTAGCTGATTTCAACTTATAGTAGATTCCCAAACTGACTTACACTGATCCATGTGAAACGTTCCTAAAATCTTTAACATATAGCCTTCTTGAGAGATAGTAAGAGTACCTTTGTTTCTGTCTCTGTTTATTTCCATCTCTAGGATTTTTTTGGCTTCTCCAAGATCTTTTATTTAAGATTCTGAGCCCAGCAACACCTTTAACTCACATACGTGTTCTTTATTCTTGGATGCTATGAGTATGTCGTCGACATTTATGAGAAGATATACATACTCATCATTTTGCAACCTCTTGAAGTAGACACAGTTGTCATGCTCACTTCTTTTATACTTATTCTTTTGCATGAAGTCATTAAACATTTTATTCCATTGACTAGGTGATTGTTTTAATCTGTATAAAGATTTCTTGAGTAGGCAAACATTATCTGGATGATTTTGATCTATATACCCCTCAGGTTGTTCCATGTATATCACCTCATCTAAGAACCCATGTAGGAAAGCTGTCTTGACATCGATCTGTTGTAGTTCCATGTTAAAATGTACCACCATGCTTAACAAAGATCTAATGGAAATGTGCTTGACAACCGGTGAGAAGATCTCTTGATAATCCACACCCTCTTTATGTGAATATCCATTAGCTACTAATCTTGTTTTGAATCTTAGACCCTCAACGCCTACAATGCATGTTTTCCTATTGAATACCCATTTACAACCTATGGACTTTTGAGTTTTCAATATATTAACCAACTCACAAGTATTGTTCTTCATTGATGATCTCATTTCTTCGTTTTCGTCTGATACTTCAATCCACTTATCATTGTCTTCATCTATTATTGCTTCTTGGTAGCTGTTTGGTTTTGGTTTACCACCATCTTCTGTGACTAGGTAAGCGTAGTCTGCAATCTCTTCTAGCTGTTCTTCATCAACAACATAATCACCAAGCCTTGCAAATAGATTAACTTGTCTCTTGACTTTGTCTCTAGTCAACTGGTAGTCACTCAGATTCTGTTATCTACTCTCTTCAGACTTCTCTGCAGTTTCTGGTTCCACTTGTTAGATACGATTCATCTTTGTGGCTAATTGTTAGATACTTCACACAATATCCCAGGTTAAAGTCAACAAAAGGGAACAACCCAAGTGAAGACAAACATCTTCAGGATCTGCCTTAATGTCCAATGCCAATCGTGTGACTTCTTTGGCGGTGCAACCTGTGACAGGTCAGCAAATAGAGACAAACATGTGAGAGCAGATGATATATAAAATACAGAGTATGAGAAGCTAAGGGTAAGAGACGAGTGATAGATTTGCATCATAATAGAGAGAGATAGTAAGAGTGGGTGAGAGAAAAGCAAGGACAAGGCTTAAGTATACCATCTTTCTTGATCTTCATGTTCTTCTTCTGGATAGTTCTTTTCTCTGTTGGTGAGTGGTGTGAGTTGGGTGTGTGCTATTGTAATCAGATTCTCAGAGATACTCTAGTGAGCGAGTCATTTGACTCACCGAGATGTACCACAACCGACTTGGTGTGGGAGCTCGTATATTACCGTGTCGTCTCTTCTTTTCTTTTCCTACACAAATAAAACCATAAGAAACAACAAGCAATTGATAACCTGACAGATCTAATCACACATGGATAAGAATCTCTGACCAACAAAATATCAACAGTGGTATCAGAGCCTTGTTTAAGGTGTTTTGGATAATAAAGTTTGAAGCTTTCTAACAAAACTTGCAACTTTATGGGTTTTGGTTGATAAAGCTTGAAACTTTCTGCTGTTTGAGTGATAAAGTTTGAAGTTTTTGAAGGTTCTGGTATTTTTTTGTCAAGCAATAAAACAGTAAATCAGATCAGGTAAAGGATCATATTTGGTGCGTGATTTATTGTTTCATTCTGAAAGATCTGGGATATTGTGTGAAGTATTTGTGATTTGTGGCTTGGTGAAAATCGTTTGTGAGCTGTTTGTTGTTGTCTGGAGTTTTCTTTTTGTGGTTGTTCTTTTTGTGTGACTGAAATCAGGTTTGTGACAGAAGAACATGGAACCCACTCAAGGCAAATTTGAGGTGGAAAAGTTTGATGGAGAAGGAGATTTTGTAATATGGAAACATAGGGTGTTGGCTCAACTGGAAATCTTAGGACTTGACTCTGTCCTTCAAGAAGAAGTCACAGATCCAAAAGAAAAAGGGATCGCAATAGAAGGAGGTGACACAGAAGTTGTCACTGATCTTAAAAGACTTGAGAAAGACAGGAGAGTCAGAAATCTCTTAAGTATGAGCCTAACAGATCTGGTGCTGAGGAAGGTTATCAAGTCACGCACTGCGCTTGAAATGTGGAATGCTTTAGAGTCCACATATCATATCAAATCACTTCCAAACATGTTTTATCTCAAACAAAGGTTCTATACCTTCAAGATAGAGGAGGATAAGAACCTGGATAAGAATCTGGATGTCTTTAACAAGTTAGTTTCGGACCTCTCAAGTGTGGATGTGGATTTGAGTGAAGAAGATTAAGCTGTCATCTTGTTAAACAGTTTGCCTAAGAAGTTTGAGCCATTGGTTCATACTCTGAAGTATGGCAAAGGTCAAGATACTACCATATCTTTGAAGGAGATAACAAGAGCAGCTTATTCACAAGAGCTGGATTTAAAGGCTAAGGGAAATTACTTGTCAACTATGACAAGTAATGGAGGCTTGTTTGTCCAAAGTTGTGGTAGACCAGAGAAGAAAAATGTATCAAAAGGAAAACAAAATCATAGAAGTAAGTCTAAGCCTAAGTCCAAGAAGGATTGCTGGATATGTGGGAATGATGGACATTACAAAAAGGATTGTCCTAAGAAATTTCAACACAATGGCAATGAACAAGCTTGTATTGGAAAGGCAGAAGACCGAGAGCCCTTGATACTGACTGCTTCAGAACGAAACACAAGAGACGGATAGGTTGTGGATTCTGGTTGCTCATATCACTTGACATTCAGAAAAGATCTCATGTTTGATGTATAAGAAGT
Source organism: Turritis glabra (assembly GCA_900406565.1). NCBI lineage: Eukaryota > Viridiplantae > Streptophyta > Magnoliopsida > Brassicales > Brassicaceae > Turritis > Turritis glabra. The sequence goes on from OVBN01000025.1 coordinate 1,339,616, forward strand.
TAATGGAGGAAAAATTCTGATGGACAATGACACATACTATGAAATCACTGCATTGAAAAACTAAAAATAGTTAACTACGACAAGTCAATGATTGTGTTAACTAATGTTAGATACTCTCCTACAGCGAAAAGAAACTTGATCTCTTTGGGTCAACTAGAGCAACATGGTTGTTGGTTTAAGTCAAAACACTACAGAATGCAAGTGTTAAAAGAAGACAAAGAGGTTTTTGCTGGTGATTATGTGGATACATTGTATATGTTGGATGGAAAACCAGAGTTGGAACAAGCTAATATAGTAATTAAATCAGAAGATAAGACAGTCTTATGGCACAACAGGTTGGGACATATGAGTGCAAAGGGTTTGCAACTGTTAGTCAAAAAAGAGTTGATAAAATCTGGGGAAATTTCAGACATGAATCAGTGTGAACATTGCATCATGGAAAAGTCTCATAAGCTGCCATTTAAGACAGGGAAACATACATCTAAAGAGCCATTAGAGTATGTGCGTTATGATTTATGGGGTTCATCGAATGTCACTCCAAGTCTGGCAAAATGTCAGTACTACATTTCTTTTGTAGATGACTACTCAAGAAAGGTGTGTGTGTATTTTTTAAGAACAAAAGACGAGGCTTTCAGGAAATTTGTTGAATGGAAAAATTTTGTAGAAAATCAGTGTGGAAAGAAACTTAAAGCTTTGAGGACAGACAACGGGCTCGAGTATTGCAACAAAGTATTTGATGATCATTGCAAGCATCATGGAATTTTGAGGCATAAGACGTGTCCTTACACCCCACAATAAAATGGTGTTGCTGAGAGGCTAAACATAACCATTCTTGAGAAAGTAAGGTGTTTACTAAGTGAGACAGGTTTGAGATAGTCATTTTGGGCTGAGGCTGCATCTACTGTTGTGTATATGATCAATAGGACACCTTCAACACCATTAAATTTTGAGATACCAGATGAAGTTTGGTCTGGTAGAAAAACAGAATACACACACATGAGAAGGTTTAGCTGCCTAGTTTACTTTCATGTAGAACAATGAAAACTGAAGCCAAGAGCAAAGAAAGGGGTTTTCATGGGTGTTAAAGGTTACAGAATTTGGAGTGGTGAAGATAAGAGGTGTATTGTTAGTAGAGATGTCATTTTCTGTGAAGACATTGTCTACAAAGACATAGCGAAGGTTTCAGAGGAAGAAATACAGAAATCTAAGTCTAATGGGAAGAAGAGAGTTACATTCTCTATACCTAGTGATCAGTCTAAACAGGAAGAATCAGAGTTTTCGGGAGAAAGTTCACCTCAAGATGGAGCTACTTCGGAGTCAGAGGAAGCTGTAGAAAACTCAGAAGATGACTCAGTATCAGAAAATTCAACATAGGATCTTCAAAATTATCTCTTAGTCAGAGATAGAGAGAAGAGACATATTAAACCTCCAAGTAGGTTTGATGATTCCGATGTAGCTGCCTATGCATTAATAGTGGCTGATCTTATGGAAGAAGAAGAGCCAAGAAACTATCAGGAAGCTATGAGTGGAAAATATAAACTCAAGTGGACAGGAGCTACAACAGAAGAGATGGATTCTCTCATTAAGAATCATACATGGGACCTAATAAAAAGACCAGAAAGACAAAGAACCATTGGCTGCAAATGGATATTTAAACTCAAACCAGGCAATACGGCTGGTATTTTTGATAGTTGTCAATTTAGATCTGGAATTAGAGTAGTTAGATGTGAAGACTGTATTCTTGCATGGAAATTTGGAAGAGAGACCACTGAATTTTGTTTTATCTGATCATTAATAGCTCCACTTTGATCTTCATTACTTGTCTGTCGGCTATTACCTGCATATTTAAAACTAGAAATTTTGTCAGTAGATAATGTATGTGTTAGAATTGTACCTGATTGTTGTCAACTTATGTCTTTGAACACCACATCCTCTATGAACATCACATTACGACTACCAACACACTTCTTTTCCTCTAACAGTCATACTCTAAACCCTTTCACCCTTTCTGGATAGCCTGTGAAGATTCATTTCTTGGCTCTAGGATTTAGTTTACCATCATCTGAATGTACATAAGCAACCCATCCAAATCTTTTTAACCCTGATAGGTTTGGTAATGATGATGTCCACATCTCCTCTGGAATTTTGAATCAATGACAAATGATGGAGTTCTATTGATCTGATATACCGACGTTGATGTAGCTTCTGACCCAATCCACTTTCACTAAACATATTCCTCACCTTATTAATAGCAGTCCTACTGAGTCTTTATGCTATTCCATTTTGTTGGGGAGTATATGTGCAGTTCGTGTGTCTTACCATGCCTTCTTTCTTACAGAACTCATTAAATCTATGACTGTAGAATTCTAACTCATTGTCTGTTCTGAGCCTCTTGATTTTTCTCTCACTTTGAGTCTCCACCATCCTCTTCTAATTGACAAATACCTCAAATATTTTATCATTTGTTCTTAAGAAATATACCTAGACTTTTCGTGACCAATCATCTATGAATGATACAAAATACTGATATTTGCCTAAGCGGAATGGGATATTAGGAGATCCCCATAGATCTGAATGGACATAGTCCAGTTTTTCCTTAGTAACAAGTTTTTATCATTTGTTATTAAGAAATATACCTAGACTTTTCGTGACCAATCATCTATGAATGATACAAAATACTGATATTTGCCTAAGCGGGATGGGATATTAGGAGATCCCCATAGATCTGAATGGACATAGTCCAGTTTTTCCTTAGTAACAAGTTGTATTGTCTCAAAACTTACTCTATGAGTCTTCCCAATGACACTGTCTTCACAAAATTTTATCTCTAACACTCTGCCTTTGCCAAAACACCCTCGTTTAACCAATATTTCTAACACTTTCTGTCAAACATGACCTAACTTGCTATGACATAGATGAGGGTGATCATTACCTTGATCACCTTGCTCTGTTGTTATTGTCAACGCTTCTATCTTCTTAGCTTCTGACTGTAGTATGTATAAGGACTCCTTCCTGAATCCTTTTATAAACACAGTACATCCTCTTACTACCTTGAGACAACCATTTCCTCATTTAAACTCGCATCCTTCTTCCTCTAAAGTATCCATAAAGATCAGGTTTCTTCATATTTTAGGCATGTATCTAAGATCTGATAGCACAAAAGTTGTGCCATCAGGATTCATAAACCTGATACTGCCAATTCTTTTTACCTCTAAGTATGAGTTGTTTGTCACTCTTACCTTCCCAGAGTTTTCTTCTTTGAAGTCTATAAGAAGTCTTTCCTTAGCGTCATATGGAATGAACATCCAGTGTCCATAATCCACTCATCAAGATCCAACTTATCCTCACTTAGATTTACTTACGCATCTATCAGACCAACCAAATCTTGAGCATCATCTCTTGCTAATACATATTCTCTTTGCTTTTGATTCTGAGTTATATGCTTGTTTTTCTCAAGCCATTTATAACAATGTTTCTTGCAATGTCCCTCATTTCCATAGATCCAACATATTTTTTTGCCCTCTCTTGACTTGTGTCTACCCCTACCTTATTGACTACTTCTTGACTCGGTTCTTCTCCTAACAAATAAGCCTTCTGTAGAGACCTTAGTATTTGAACTATCCCTTAGGTCTAATTCCTTTGACTTAGTGGCACTAATAATATCGTCTAGCCTAATACCATCTCTACCATACTTCAAAATCTATTTCAACATATCAAACCTCGCTGGTAACGAGGTTAGTATCAAGATTGTTTGCACTTCATCAGGAAATTGTATTTGAATATTGTGCAGATTTGATATCATTTTCAAGAACTCATCTATGTTTTCCTCAAGTGACTTCGAATCTTGCATCTTGTAGTTTTAGACTTTGAGTTGCAGATATACGCGATTTGGTAGAGTCTTTACTAGAAACAAACGATTGAGCATAGACCACGCTTCCGCTTCCATAGTACACTGATCGATCTTTCTTAGCACCTTGTCGCCAACATTGAGAAAGATTATATCCATCGCTTTCTCGCTTTGCGCTATTCTTGCCTCTTCGTCTTCAATCTGCTTCTTCTTCTTTGTTGGATTTGCTTCATCTTCGGTAGATAGCGGTGGGAACGGAGCTTGTTCCACCAAAGCGTCTTTCAACCTAAGCACCCTTAAGGGTGCGGTGCGTACATCTGTGTCTTCCGAAGAGAGAAGTCATCGGATCTATCGAACGATGCAACCTTGAGCTTCGTGTTCATCATCCTCGATCCAGATTGTAGCCAAGAACCTGGCTCTGATACCAGTTTGTGTGATTCTACCTTAGATCTAAACCGATTTCACTCGCAATTCTCTGAATCTCACTCGAACAATCACATGCAAAGAAAAAAAAAAGAGAAAGAGAACAGTAGACGATACACGAGACTTTTACTAGTTCAGTTCTAAACCAGAACCTACGTCTGGCCGGAGATTTACTTTAGAATTCGCTAGGTCAAAGGTGTTTCTTGATCGGAGCTTCTAACCTTCAAATTATGTTACGATTACAACGAAAGAGAGGGAGAGAAAATTGTAAATGATAAAATTGAGAGAGATCTAAGTTTATATATGAGCTTCTAGAATCCTCCTCTCTGCACGTGTCTCGTTCCTCACACGTCTGCGCCTTTGTTACTAAACAACAAACCTTCCCTTTTGTTTAGAGATTTCTCCACACTTAGCATAATCTTTATTAATTTGTATTAATGGACATAAACCTTCAATCTATTTAGATAAAAATTTTTTTAATAAAACACATTAATAATTAAAAATGGTATGCAGGAAAATGCATGAAAACATCTAAAAATATATATGTAGATGTTTGAATTGTACGTACGATGACTGTTTTTTTTATTATTTTTTAGATGTGATTTACGATGATTATTTTTTTAGTGATTCTTTAGGTGCGACTGAAACACCTTATTAAAGAAGAAAAAACTATACTCATTTTAATCCACATACGTACCAACTAAGAGAGAAAATGTATATACTGATATAGCAATATGTCCCTATGATTTTAATTCAAAGCTTAATAGTTTAAAGTAAAAGATAAATTAGGTAATTTGTTGTGAAAAAATCATGTTAGTAATATAAAATGAAATTCGTTTTTAAACAAAAAAAAAAGTTGGCGAGCGACAATGTCATAAATTTTAACAATTCGTGACATTAGTGATCAGATATGTTGGTAAAAATTAATAACAAAATAGTATTAACAACGCTGAGACTTTAACTATCCAGGCCCAATATAGTCAATGGAATGGAAGCCTAAAAAATATCCGAGAGGCCCAATTTGTACTCTTTTTTCTCAAAAGAAACTCTTTATAGCCTTAGCGGAATTGCAAACTTTAACGATCAATTTATTTTGGTGTGATCACTCTGGTGACAACATTACAGACACTGGTTCTAGTTCAACTATATTAGAAATGGGGGAAAAAATCGTTATATAAAAAGCCAAACTAAAATGATTAAATCGAAATCAGATTGTGCCACCCCCTAAAACTATATCGTAAACATGGAACAATTATAACTGATGATTGATTCTTTGTCTCCATTACTTAATTGTATAAATTATGGCACCGACTTTTCGATCGATCCTATAAGGGCTATATCAATTATTATCACACTTCTATTTATTTTTCAGATTATATTAGCTTATTAATTTTCTCAAGAGTTATTTGACTAAATAATTAACGTCTGCCTAAATAAAAGGAAGAAAAACAAATTATGTAAAATAAAACAAAATCGGAAAAGAAAAAAAACACTTCATCAGAAAAAGAGAGAGCGAGAGAGAGAAGACGAAGAAGAGAAGAAAAAAAAAAAGGAGAAAACTTTTGCGTCGATGAAAAAATGGAGATCGGAGAAGAATATCCTCCTCCATGACCATTGACCTTTCAGGTTCTTCTCTTAGCTTTCGACATCGATCAGTATTATCAAACGACATTAACATATTGTATCTGAGCGTGAAAAATGTATATATGTAATGCTTAAGGAAAGTTTCAGTTTTTAATATTTGTTTTGTGTATATTGAAACTCGTCTATGTATTGTGAATAAAATGCAATTTCAATCTGTTCGATTCGAGTGATCTGATCGATGGTTTTATTCGTGAAATCTGAATCATGTTTATATGACGCCAAGTTTGCTGTTTTCGACACTCGATATCTGGATTTCTGAAAAATGTGATTTTGGTTACAGTAAGATCTGTGATTCTATTGGATGCCGTAATTGTGAACTTTGGTCTTGACCCTTTTAGTTTCTGGCTGATTTTGGTTATTTGGGTTATACTAAAGGATCTTGATTTTTATGTAGATCCTTTTGTTTTTTGGTGTTGTCAATTTTGGGTTATGTGATGTTGCAGAAGAGTTGGGAAGTGAGGACTGATGTGTTCTGGTGGAGAAGGAAAACAATGGAGTTGTGGAAAAGCGGGTGTAGTGAGTTTACAGAAAGTTGGATCTCTGGTTCGAGATTTGAGCGAGCCTTGTCTTTCACAATCGCGGATACAGGTTGTTATAACTGTAAGATCTTCTTCTTGTACCACTTTTTATTTCAGCATTCGTAAATCATTTTTTCAATCAAAAGTTTCTAAATGTAATTCTATGACTAAACGTTGGTTTATAATGCACAGATCGGCAAAATGCTTAAGCCAGACAAGTGGCAAGCGTCTTTTGATAGCGACGGAAGAGTTTCTGGTTTCCAAAAGGCGCTTAAATTAATTATTTTGGGGGTATGTTTTTCTTTTGTTGAACAATTTGTAGCAGTTTTGGTTATTCTTTCGATACAGGGCTCTAATTGTATGATGTTGTTCTTTATTAGGGAATCGATCCGTCTATTAGAGCTGAAGTTTGGGAATTTCTCCTTGGTTGTTATGCATTGAGCAGTACCTCTGAGTACCGTAATCAACTCAGGGTAGCTCGAAGGTTAGACTGTTTGATTGAGTTAATATATTATCACAGCTTAGAGTGAGAGAGAGAGAGAGAGACTGCTAATAGCAAGCTAAGTTTAATCAAAAATCTTAAAAGTGTTATTTGAATTTTCACGCAGGAACCGGTACAATGAATTGCTCAAGCAATGCCAGGCGATGCATTCAAGTGTGGGAACTGGTTCACTTGCTTATGTTGTGGGGTCTAAAGTTATGGATATGCGGAAATCTTATAGAGATGAGGCAGTAAAGGTTGCTACTTCAGATGAAAACAAAGGAGAAGCTTGTATAGATGATAATGATAATGCTAATACTGAGAATCATCACAGTGATTGGAGTAATAATGGTACTGATACATCTCATGTACACAGAAGGGGAAGTTCTAGCGAGTCTGTTGATTTAGTAAGCGGAAGAGAAAGTCCGGAGAGCGTAGTATACAACACTTCCTCTTTTGTATCTGCTTCTAGTCCATATGGCTTTACTTCCCCTGATGGTTATTTTGATTTTCCCTCGCTACCGGTTACTGATTTGTTTGGGAGGAATAGTTTAGATAAGATAGAGGTTTCTACGCCAGACGAGGATGCTTCGTTGAAAAATGAATTAAAATCTGAGGATGAGGGAATGCACAATTTTCGAATTGATAAGAATGCTGATTTAGTTAGAGAACAACGTAGGTCCACTTCAGAGATCGAAGTGAAGCAACCAGATTCTGTTGGTCCGTCGTCTTATACTGGTCGCAATGCAGAGATAGTTGATGGTTTGAGAATATCAGATGTCCCTGTAATGGCATCAGTAAAGGAGACTCCGTCTCGTGTTGGCAATGTCACGGAAGATCGAGTGTCTGAATGGCTTTGGACATTGCATCGAATAGGTAGGAATTATTCCTTGTCTCTTTTGTTTCGAGAAATTGCAAAAAACTTCCTTTTTCTGTCCCATCATAGTTAAACTTTCTCGTTTCCTCAGTTGTTGATGTGGTAAGGACGGATAGCCACCTTGAGTTTTATGAGGATCCAGGAAATCTAGGAAGAATGTCGGATATCCTTGCGGTTTATGCTTGGGTTGATCCTGCAACTGGTTATTGCCAAGGTTTCATATATCTCTTAAGTTTGATTTCTTAGATATGTTAAATGAAAACTTAATGAGGTTTTATTGGTTTAGGATACTAACTCTCTGGTTGCAAATCTGTTGATAGGAATGAGTGATTTAGTCTCTCCTTTTGTGGTTCTGTTTGAAGATAATGCCGATGCCTTTTGGTGCTTTGAAATGCTCATAAGAAGAACGGTAAATCCAATGCTTAAGATGTCATATTTTTTTTTTGTTCTGGCTTTAATTTGATCATGCATTATGCTTTTGCTATGTGTCTATTTGTGTAGCGTGCAAATTTCCAAATGGAGGGACCAACCGGGGTGATGGATCAATTGCAATCACTGTGGCACATATTGCAGATTACAGATAAAGATATCTTTTCCCACTTATCACGTATTGGTGCTGAAAGTCTTCATTTTGCCTTCCGGATGCTTTTAGTTCTGTTCCGACGGGAATTGTCTTTTAACGAAGCTCTCAGGATGTGGGAGGTTTGTGGTTCTTCTGTTTGCTTCAAATACTGAGTCTTTTGTTCAATCTCTTTTAGTCATATATATTTATGGGTTTTGTCTTTAATGTAGATGATGTGGGCAGCTGATTATGATGAATCTGTTGCCGAAACTTTGGAGAATGATTGCTTGGAGCCTTTGGTGATTCAGCTTCCAAGAAAATCTGAAGCTGAGGTGAGTGAAGAAACGATAGAGGATGGGAATGGTAATAGTGCAAAGAGGGAACCAACAATTTCAAAGAGCGGGCCAATTTCAAAGAGCAGCGGTTTGTTGTCGAGGAGCGGTTTGCTGCCGAAGAGTGGTCCGTTGCCAAAGACTGCTGGTCCTTTCTCTGATGAGAGTGAGATAAAGTCAGCATCATCTTCATATCACTTCTGTGGTTTGACAAGAAGTCTTTGGTCAAGGAATGATAGAACAACACATGTCCCTTGTGTAGTTTCATCCATCAAAAAAGGGGATGATGCGCTTCCTGTCTTTTGTGTGGCGGCGATTTTAATCATGAATCGACATAAGATCATGAAAGAAACTCGCTCAATCGATGACATGATACAGGTAGAATTTTTGTTTCATTTGTATTTTGATCTCCTTGCATGCTCACTGATGCGATGCATCTATACTGATCCGGAAGATATTTTGCAGATCTTCAATGATAAGGTTCTTGTATTCCGCGTGAGAAGATGCATACGCACAGCCATGAAACTTCGTAGGAAATACATGTACAAGGTTAGATATGCTTTACAAAGAAAACTTCTGGTGCTGGATATTCTATTTTCACCATTTAACTGTTGAACGCTTGTTAGAGTCAGGTAATCAAGACCAAGAGCCACACTCAGTCTCAGAATCCCAACCAGGTTCAAATCCAGCATCAAACCCATATGGAGAGCCAGAGGCCGGAGGAGATTCAGAGCCATGGTGAGAACCAGAGCAGAACACCAAGTTTACATCATAGTCCTGCTGCCCAGAATGGTGACTAGGCAGAATTTACCTATAACAGTAACAAATATAAAACAAAAAGAAGAAGTAGAAGCTCACACAAGTAGGTCATCTTTGATTACGGATTACGAGGAAGGGGTTTCTGTTTGAAGATTCATGCTTTGATCTGTGTCTCAGTGTCTACAACATGTTTGACAACTTTTTTGAGGTAACCGTTTTCTTTTTTCACCTGCAGAACATGTTCACACATAATGAAATCTCGGATCAAGAAAAATATCAAGAATTGTTGGCAAACAATCTTACATTTTCTGAGATAAATCTTAACCACTACTTAAGGCTCTGCGATTTTGTTGTTTATGTAATAAAATTATATTCTTATAATTGTTTGGCTTCTTCTTGAAGCCAGCAGGATGGAACTAGCAAGAGATTGAGAAGTTTGTGCAATTCAATCGCTTGGTACTTCACAAATTGAGAGTCTAAGACTCATAACCAAAGAGGTTAGACAAATAAAATCTCCTTTCTCGTTTGTGCGGGAACAATTTTGACTGCATACCCTTTATACTTATGTGAATATCGGAAAAAATTTCTACTTTTTAGAAACACGAAAAGAATCAATCTCCTTTAGCTATAGAGAAGCCTTTTTCATGGCGATTACAATGTAATAAATGACAACAAATTTATATCTGAAATATAAACATTTCAATCTTATTTCCTGTTGTTTTCTGTTTACACCTGTTTATTCTTCTTGCAATTACAGAGATCAGAGAGAGAATGTGCTTTTGTGTTTAGTTTCTACGCCTGCAATCTCTTCGTATCTCACCTTCTGTTTTAGTTAACACATTTATCGCTCCCATCTTGCTCATGGAAAGAGCAAAGGATTTCCGAAAATCCTCAAAACTCTCTGAGAATTCCTCGGAAATTTGCTTGGTGTCATCATTGTAAAGCAGTTGCTGATCTACTTCAAGTACAGATTTGTTGGATAGAATTCTTGAGTAGAACGAGTTTGTGAAGCTGTGGTTTGAGCCTGAATCCGGGTTTAGGTACACTAGCGGATCGGTTTGGCCTTTCCTCGTTCTTGGTGGACATTGCTTTGCCATTTCAGACAGGAAATACTTGTTCATAGTCGGGTTTGGTTTACCGGTCTTGTTGTAATTGTAGAGACGATCAATGACATAGCTGCAATGTGTTCTTCCCATTGAATGTGATCCTGAGTAGGGAGTAATTCAGTTTAAGCGATTCGAACCAAACAAAACTAGCATCGAAGTATGAACCGTGACCGAACCTATATCTAACCGAAACTAGTGATTTTTTGGTTTCTGTTTGATTTCGATTATTCACAAACCAAGAATTTCAAAAACTGAACCAAAACGCAGGATGGGCACTCCTAAATCCTGATAAACCAGTTTTTAAGATATTGGCAGGAATAAAAAGGTGACTGACCTAGAAGTGTAGCCATATCAAGGACACTCAAGCCTCTGGATTTGAAGTAAGCCATGGCTTGGTCCCATGAGATGGATGGTGATGGTAGGTCCACGGTTTGCTTATCCGACATCAAACCATCTCTCCTGCCCGTGAACACAGGATAAGATGGTGCACCCGCCTGTAGGAAATCATTTCTCTCTACTGGTCAGTATCTATAATGATCCATATATAGCTCTATAGGTACAGATAAAGAGAGATTACCAAATGAACAGCATCCCGAGTTGCAAGATTAAGAATGTCAGCGCAAGAGACAACACCGGGACATCTTTGTTCCAAGACTATTTTGATTTTGTCTATGATCACGAATCCTCCAAGTCCTCTGTTTTGTGGCGCCATTCTCTCTGAGTTCGGACCTTCTAGAAGAACCGATGCATCGCACCCCTATCAATATAGTGTCACACAATGTGAGGGACTGAAAACCCGAATAGTCCATAAATTAATAGCCTAAAGTTAGATAATTTAGTTTGGTATCGATTCAGTTTAATTTTTTCTTATAAAGTGAAACTACATAAAAGTATTATAACTAGGTTTGGTATCAATTCAGTTTCATACAATTTTAGCTTGGTTAAGGTTCTATTCGGTAATATATAATGGTATATTGTATATTATAGTTATGTAATTTGTAACTTAGAATATTGGAAACATTCAATGACTAATCCATTATCTATTTATATATAACAATAAATATAAAACGTTGATAAATCAATGATTTATTAGGTTTGGTCTTGCTCAAATATAATGAAATCAGTTTCCTTTAGGTTTTGCGTTAAACATTTCAATTTGGTTCGGTTTAATTTGTATCGATTACATTTTTTATTGCGCACATCTCATTACGTGTATTCATGGCAAATCTTGTAGTTAAACTTTCTTAACACTCGTTTGTTTTTGTGGTTAATTATATTTCCTTAATTAGGTTCATATGATATAATATAAATGATTAAATGGTAAGACAAGGGTAAGAAAAAACGTACGGAGACGAAGCAGTCGGAGTAGAGGAGACGAAGGAGCTTAGGAGCAATGCTTTTATCGTTCTTGTAAACTATTTCAACTTGGTGCCTCACAAAATTCTCGGCATTCTCGCAAGTGTTGTAAACTTTGTAATAATGCCACGTCAACTTCTGCATCGACGGTCCCATCACGGCCGCTTCTGCCGTCTCCGGGAAGAAACTGACGGCTCCAACCACCACTACGGTGAGGAAGATCTGAATCATAACCATCTCACGGTTAAGTTGTTGAGTGTTGATGGAGAAGAAAATGAGGTGTGTTGTTGAGTACTAGCGAGGGTTTATATAAGGAGATTGATAGATTGTTAAGGCACTTATGGGTTTTTGTCCACGTGGCATGTCTGACTAGGATTGGGGTTCTTATGTATATAGTAAGGGATTTCAAAATTAATTAAAAAACAAGTTGTGCAAGCATAATTATCGGATCTTTTGTTGAGTTTGTTTAGGTGCCGTGCAAGCTAAGTCGCCAGCCCAATGTCGTCTAGGCATTTAAGTTGCATGAAAATAAAAATACCAATTATTTACAATTTGATTTTTTCATGAAGATGATGAATTGATATATGGAAATTAAATCTTATGAAATAATAAATAGTATGCCCATAACTCATGAGAAATGTAAATGGAAGAAAATCATATCGGGGTTTAAAGAGTTGAATGGTTTATAGAGAAAGTTTTATTTTATATACGTGACATGTAAACTATGTGTGAACTGATTAAGAAGCAAAGATCGAAAGAGAAAATAATAAGACTTTAACCCGATTGGAGTTTGGGATATAAAAATATTAATATGTTGAGAACTAATATTTTGTTTGTTGAAGTTATTGAGAACTAATATTATACGTGTAATATCTTAAAATATCAATTAAGTGCGTGTATGTATGTAAATATAGTTTACGGTTTGATCGTCAGATAGTGAAGCAACGTGTTAGCATGTGATCTTAACTCGGATTCTGCGCGTCGTTTGATTTCCCATGCAGAATTATGAGATCCCCATTTCTCTTTCTGTATTATCTATATATACTTTTTGTGCTTATTTATAATTGTTGTGTATAAGACTGTTTCAAACATCTAAATATAAAGGATGGCTTTGATTGAATTTTCCACAAAAGACTGATCATGTAGCACAACAACATTGGATTTTTGTCATTAGTTGCTATAATGATTTAGTCGATGGCGAGACGATAGGAAATAATTAGCAAATGATTGTATAGTGATAGATTAAATAAATCCGTTGTCATTTCACATTAGGTTTTCTACATTTAGATCAACCTCAAATTATGATAAAAGATATAAAATTGAATTACCTTTACTTTGACGGTGGTTTAGTGTCGATCGGATCAGAATATACATGGATGTCGGTTAAACGTGTCACTAAAACGACAATTAGCAAGAACATATTCTAAGTTCATATAGACAATCAATTGTGCAGGTGCACAAAAAAAAAAAAAAAAAAGACAATCAATTGTATTTTAAAAATTCTAAGATGCTTAATTATGCCTTAATATCGTGTGGGAGATACGAGATCAGGCTTACTTTCCTTTGATCTTTTTTTTTTTTAATCTAATTATTTTACCTTTTCTTTTCTAGGGTGATTTAGGATTTCAATTAAATACCTCTACATAACCTAAATAATGATTATACATTTTTTTTTGGCAGACCAATATGTATTTTTATAGTAAAAATTGTATAGGGTTTCAATTAAAATATGTTTGATTTACCAAACTCATAAATAAAAAGTTTAGATTCACATTTATAGAAAAAAATATATCTTTTACTAATTCATTACAAAAAATATATCTTTTACTAATTCATTACAAAAATATTATCAATAAGACATGAGAGGATGTCTATTTGATAATATGCATTAAAACAGCTGGAAACTCCCTATTAATAATTAGTACATTGTTGTATCTGTCTGTACTATTTCTCCTTTTATACATGAATCAATGGTTGGTCGTCTTCTCCATTTTCTTGTATTTCAGTATATTTAATTGTGGTCAGGTTTTTCTCTCTTACAGATTAATTTGAGAAAATTAGAATCAATAAACTTGCTTCAAATAGTTGAGTGAGAAAACTGCTACAAAATAAGCGAAAAGTAGAATAATTGCAATTGATGTAGAACATATTAAAACGAATGAAATGAACACAATGGAACAACAGATTCGATAATAACTTAAAATAATATTAATAACAAACAAAATTCAATTATTTTTCCTTGCATTTTGGAAATTATTCGATCGAACTTTGAGAAAAAACTTCACACTATTACATTAAATACGAATTTTTTTTTGTTTAGTTATTTTATTATTTTATATGAAGCTAAAAATAGATTTTGACTGGACTGTTATTAATTACCCGTCATGTATGCATCAAATGCACATAATCACAACTATTCACCATGTAGAATATCAAGATTATTACACAAACAAACAAAATTGGGAATTTAAATTATGTGAATTTGTTTTATAATGTCATTTTATGCGATCGTAAAGTAAATTTCACGCTGATTAAATTAACAAATTCCGAGATTGTACACTCATTACTCATATATATATGTCGTCTCATTGTAAACTCATATATGAACATATATACATACAGGTGTTTAAATATACTAAATGTGTTCATGGTCTACAATAATAATGCACGATGTTTTTGTAACCCTTAACTGTTTTCATCTAGACATTTTATAGTTATCTTTGCAATAATAGAAGAATTAATTAATTGTCAAAATAAAATATCTCATAAAGAAATCAAATTTTATAAAAGAAACTAAATATTTCGTCTACGCTTTTTTTTTCCATATCTCATCTATATATTATCACTTATATATAATTCTATCTAGGCCTGAGACTTATTATCAGGTATCCAGAATCCGCTCCGAAAAACAGACTATCCGGATGGACCGGATCCGGATCCGGATAATGAAATTTCGGATCCGGCCGGATATGGATACGAATCCGGATAGTAAAATAAAACAAAACCGGATATCCGGAATAAAAATATTTTTAATAATATTTTAATTATTTATATTATATAATATATATTTTTAATTTTTTCTCAAATTATATATTATACTAATATTATAATAATATTTTTAATTATTTATATAATATTAATATATTTTTAAAAAAAATTCTCTCAAATTTTTTTTCTTTTCTTTTTATAAAAAAGCCGGATTCGGATATCCGCGTTTCAAATATCCGGGGTAGCCGGATCCGGATCCGAATATCTCCAAAAATCCAGGATATTCGGCTCCGGCCCATACCTATTTCTATATATCCGTATGTTCTTCGGATAGTTAGGGCTTATATATCGTCTATATATTATCACTTATCACATGATTTTTGTCCCTTCGCATGTGAAAATTGTGTTTGAATTACGGATGGTTCTCAAACTATTTTCTCTCAACATTATTGAGCGGAGGATTCAAACTCTCTAGCGTTGTCAAAACTTCGTGGATATAATACCTCGTTGATAGCTTAATTTCTTCTTATACTCCGTCGACAGGAAGTACATTCTCATAGCTTGTAATGATATCGGTTCCTTATCGGAATCCTGCAAAACACAATTTTACCAAGTATTACCAAGTTATACTTTTTTCAGAAATTTCTCAAAAAACTAATAGTTCTACCAGAATAACAAAAACACAATAGTTTTACCAAGTATTACTTTTTCAGAAATTTTCAAAAGACCAATAGTTTTACCTAGTTCTATTAGTATTACAAAAACACACTAGTTTTACCTATTTATACTAGTATTACTTAAAACCCAGAAATTTAATCAAATGACATCAAGAGCAAGCAAACAAATCACGAAACTCTTCCTAACCAAAACGTTCCCTAGTTCTACTTGTTCAATCGAATCAACCTACTTGCCATGGAGTCGATGGGGTCGCTCACGGTTCGGCTTGAACTTTTTGCCGAGTTCGTTCCCGAGTTGGTTCTTCCATCTTTCTTTTCTCCTTCTTATTCACTCTGTTCGACATCCTCACCAATCCGAACCGGAGATCGCTCGCTCTCTCCTCCTTCTTTTATTACCTCTTCATTCGTTCGGACTTCCTCAACAACTGTGACCGAAGCCGAACCCCTCTGTCCATCTTGAGTATCTTCTATGCATTTCGAACAATCTCCATCCTTTTTTCCCACCTTGTCTTAACTATTTTCGTGCCCACGAGTTATCGATCGAACACAACAATCGAGTAGAAAACCGAGTAAATCGAGTAGTTATTGATCTCATATTCTCTAGTTATATCTAGTTTGCCGAAGAGAGTGAAAAAGAGTTAGAAACAATTTTGATTTTGAAAGATTTTGTGAGAGTTTTTCGATTTTGTCGCGATTTAGAGTGAGAGAAACAAGTTATGTTTTCGGGTTGTATTCGGTGGGTTTTGGGTGAACGGATAAAACCTAGGTATTAGATGTAATTTTTTATTTTTACTAGGGTAACATGGTAATACAACTACTTTTGGAATTAAAAATAATACAAAACGAAATTCTTTTTAGAAAGAGAGTTTTGAGATTTTAGTTTTAAATTTAGGGGTATTTGAGATGATTTCTCTTCTTTAAAGTATTGAACTTTGTTCCGATTGTAGACCATGAACATGAACACATTTAGTATATTTAACCAGATATTCATCTTCTTCAGAGGTCCAATTCATTTAGGGTTTATATTTTGTCTATATATTATCACTTATATATAAACCTAGCTATCCGAAGAACTATATATATAAGTGATAATATATAGACGAGATATGCAAAAAAAAAGGTAGACGGGATACTTTATTTCTTTTATGAAATTTGATTTGTTTATGATATATTTTATTTTGACAATTAATTAATTTGTCTATTATTACAAAGATAACTATAAAAGGTCTAGTTGAAAACAATTAAGGATTACAAAAGCATCAGGGTTACAGAAGCATCAGGGTTACAAAAGCATCAGGGTTTATATATAAGTGATAATATATAGAGGTAGGTGGTTTTGGTTTGTGTTTGATGATGGCGAATCCTCCCTGGACAAACGAAGAGAGGAATCATCATATTGCCGACTCCGGCAACTTGACGGAGAGCTCAATGATGAGACATTACACGGGAATCGTCGTGAGTTGGAACTCTGAAGAAGACGAATATCTGGTTAAATGCCTTGATAGGTTTGTCATGAATTCCTTACGATCATAATTTGCTTTTAGTTTCACGATCGAGAATCAAACTTAGGTTTACGATTTTGTTGATTTCTTCTGATATCGTTTGTCTTTCACGAAGTTATTCGCTCGATTCGAGTTTATTGCGTTACGTGAAAATCGCGTCAGGGCTTCAAAACAAGAGCGTCAGGGACGTTGCTACACGCTGCAGATGGATATACGTAAAGTCTTCTCCTTCTTCCTTCTTCGTCAAGTTTTCTTCTTTCTCTGTTTCTTGATCGGGAATTAATCATTAATTTTGTTTTCTTTTGGGTTTATTTTGTTTTTGTTGCAGACAAAGGAAGATGCCAAGAGAAGAAAAGAAGATCACACTGGATTGGGAAGAGCCAGAGTTGACAATAAGGTTTGGACATAGAATCTCTCTGTGTTCTCATCTTATCTGCAAGATCTTCTTGTTATCTAAATCTTCCGGAGTTAGCTTTAATTAACCTCATCATCTTGTTAATGTAATATATGTTTTATGTTTGATTTCTTCAGGAGATTATTGATATGGTGGTGGCTTCACAACAGTTTGAACCATCTCAACATGGTAAGTCTCTCTTTGATTCAACGAATCTTAAACAAACAAATATGGAAATATTCTTAAAGTGCCCTCATTTAATGATATGTGCGCAGGGATCACCAACGAGCTTCTTAAACAGAATGAGCAATGGTTCAGTCAGATCTATGCAAATCTCACATCCTTAAACGTAAATATAGATCCGATCCCCTTCAAATCACCAATTTAGATCTCTAGAGATACCAAAATTGCTGAGAAATCTTGGTCTATTTTCCTTTTTGTTTGTTTCTATATATACAGCCCATGGAGAACTTAGACCTTTTCGTCAAAATCCGGAAGAACATCAATACCCTTGTCGACAAGTAAGTAACATATCATCAATTCTG
This sequence comes from Turritis glabra, assembly GCA_900406565.1. Classification (NCBI taxonomy): domain Eukaryota; kingdom Viridiplantae; phylum Streptophyta; class Magnoliopsida; order Brassicales; family Brassicaceae; genus Turritis; species Turritis glabra. Next base: position 1,357,627 of record OVBN01000025.1, read on the forward strand.
CAAAATGTCATGCCTTTGTTGATGTTGATCTCTTGATTGTGTATATCACCATAACTTTCTGTTTTTGATCTTACAGTTTGAATGAGAATGTGTCGGAGACAATGAAGCGTATGCCATCATTGCCGGAGAAGTTGAACGATGAGCTGCTGTATGAGCTAGTTAATGCAATCTTTCCTGAATCAAATCTACCGAAGCTACCATGAATGACTCTTTTTTTTCGTTGTTGGTTTCTTCTTTGGTTTTCTAGTTATTTCAATTGATTATTTTGGTTATTAGGTTTTTCTTGTTTCTCTCAGGAGAAGCACTAGCTTAGATCACAAGTTTTAGACTTTTGTTATCAGTTGATTTATTAATCAAACGATCATTTGATGGAAGCTTTTTGTTGAGTTAAATGTTAGACAACAAAAAAATCAAACCTTTTCATGTTCAGAAAAAAAAAAAAAAGAACATTTTTTTAAGAATCAGAACTATTTCACAATGGAGGAGGGTTTGTTTGGATTCTTCGAGGTTAAAGTATTGAACTTTGTTCCGATTGAGTGAACATGGATAGACTGAGAGATTGTCTAGAGGAGATGGTGAAGTTCACACTCGATTGTCGTGTAGAATTTGATTTAGGGCTGACCCGTGATTTTTGCTCCGGTCTTCTTTCCGGCGAATCAATTCTTCCCGACGGTGAAGGAATCGAATCGTCTTCCCACGCTTTGCTACACGGATTTGTAGATACTGTAGAAGCATTTGTAGGTGTTTCTGAGTATCCTTTGTACAAGCGTCTTGCTTTGGCTATGCTGAAATCAATTGATTCTGGTTCTTTCTGTGGAACTTTTGAGAATACTTCGTTGGGGAAGGAGGTACTCCGGTTGAAGGAGAGAGAAGATGAATGGAGCAAGCTGATAATCCAAAAGGGTTCCGAGTTAGTCAATGTGAGTGGATCATAGTTTCAATGTGAGTAAATCATAGATTTAGATCTTCAAAAGCAACATTTTTGGTTGATTAACTCTGGACTGAGTTGTGAATTTGAAGATTCCTACCTTGGGAGTTACTTAGAAATCTGTGAATTTGATTGGTATTGGGGTAATCAGAGTCATCAATGCTTAGCTTTTGGTTTGCTTTTGATTGTTAAAAGTTTTGTTCCCTTTGCAATATTCTAACAGGCCTTGAAGGATGTAGCTTGCGAGCTTCACGTTCAAGAGCCCTTATTCTCCCTCATGAAAGGTACTCATTACCTTTTTAGATGCCTGAAATTTTGTGTTTTTTAACCGCTTATCAATAACAATATGAAGTGGCAAGAGTTCTTGATCAGATTTTCGGTTGCTTGATTTCAATGGATACATTAGATGGCATCAAAACAGTTGAACCAAGGTGTTTTGAGGCTGAGTATGATAGGTATGAGAAGTGAAAAGTTACTGAGCTTGATCACTTCTGTAGTTCTGTGTCTCTTGCGTTCACAAATGTTGTTTGATTTCCTCAGACTTAGACGAAGAGGTTCAATGGTTATGATAAATAAATGTCTAATGTTTGAAGTTCTGGTGAGATATATGCTGACATCATTCTTTTTTGCTTTTGTGTTCCTGCAAACGATTTCTTGTGATAGATTCTCTTAAATGTTGATGTATAGGAAGTTCACCAATATCCGTCCTTTTACGAGCTGTTGAAAGCCGAGAGTTCAGAGAAAGTGTTTCCTGGCACTAAAACAGTGGAAGAAGGTAAGCTTTTTTTCTTTGTTTGATCCTTAGCCATTAACTTCCGTGTAAGTTCTGTTTCAAAGATTTCACATTCTTAGGTATGCAAATGTTTAGGAAGTTGTATGATATGGATCAAGAGAATTTCAATGGTGTTGTGGCAATCCATCTTACTAAATCAGTTGTTCAGCCTTGTGTTGCTTTGGCTCACATACTGTCTGTGAGTTCAATTTTTTTCAGTCTTCTCCTCTGTGATTTATGATTTTTATTCAATGTTTCTTCCAAAAACTTCATTTAAAATTACAGGGCTTGAGTTACACTGGCGTGCAAAGCCTTCTCGGTCTTTCTCACACAACTGGATCCATTTTTCATGCTCTGCCTCCTCCAAGATCGATTATACTCTCTTCATTCATGCTTCCGTATAAGCCAAAAGTACCACAAAAACTAAGATATAGTTGGAGATACATCGTAGTGAATTCTTTTGGGAATAGTTAAGCTGTGTTGTGTGACATAAAATTTAGAATCTTTCTTTTTCCCTATTGTCAAGATAAAAGGTTGTAGATTGAGCCATGGAGCTAGAGCATTAGCCAAGCACGTTGATCGAAGTAGCGATGGATTTTGGGGTGTTCTTCAGGGAAATGGTAAGTAGCAAATTTGTGCAAGACACTGATGTATTTCCATATTTGAGTCTTCCTCTTCCTCTTTTCAGATTCAGATAAAAATAGGCGTGCGATGGACATTATCAATCGCTTCATTGGCAATTGTTGCTGGATGAACATACATATCGTGCCACCACACGGGGAAGTGTTCGAGATAAGAGTAGCTGAAGGCTATGGAGCACGTTGGTCTCGAGATGGAACCAAAGTATGTTACAGACTTTATCTTATCTTTGATCAACAATTGTTTTACCAGGCCATCAGATTTTTGTTGAAAGTGTTCTGTTTCTGGTTCTTTTTTTATGGCAGTTCATTGGATTTCTTGAGCCTTACATGGAGGATGGTCACTCCATGGCCTGGAAGCATTAAGAAGACCACACCTGAAAAACAAATCTGTGTCTATAGGACTTAGTGGACTTTCTCTTGTAGCTGGAATCGTTTTTTTCTAGAATTTGTAATGTTTCTTTTCATGTGACAAAAAAAAAAACCAATTTCTTTTTTTCTAAGTACATGATTTTGTGGTTGACCTTGTTATGATTTTGGGTATGAAAGGAGTCAAATGACAATAAAGGGATTAAAATGTAAGAAACGCCGTAAAACTGGGCAAAACTGAAAAGGGAATTAAAGTGTGAGAAATTGATCAGGTATAAGATTGGGCCTGCAGCAGGCCCAATATGAAAATTGTTTGATACATGGGCCGGAGGGTAAAACTGGAAATTCAGATATGCGAGAGTCTTAGGGTTTCTTCTTGATACAAGTTTTAAGAGATGTCTTTATATCCCTCGCGACGGCGAAGTTGCTCGGGTCTCTGTGTGAAAGGCGGCTAGTTTCAACCAACAGATTCGACAATGGTACCTTTTTTCTCAGTCCTTCGTTTTATTTTCATCTCCGACCTCGTCATTGATGTTTATGATTTGGTTTTCGTAGCTCCTCTGCAATCATTCATAGTGTAGCATAGTTGCTCCTGTGTCTTGAAGTTTTCTCAAAATGATCGATTTTTGTATCATTTCAGCTTTGATTATTGCTTGTTGCTTTAGTTAATATCTAGTAGAACTTGTAGGTTTCAATGTAATGAATCTGTTCTTCCTAGAATTTTGCATTTATGTGTCCAATACTAGAGGTTTGATTTCTGGTAGTATAGTTTCGTAATGTCGTTTGATGTATTGAGCTCGTGTCTGATTATTATGGTGTGGATTTTTGTTTTGATTGGTTTGGAAATTTGAAGCTTGTATTGAGAATTATGGAATTTTGATGATTGATTGAAAAATGTTGCAGCCTAAGCAAATCCACGAGATCAAGGACTTCCTTCTGACAGCTAGAAGGAAAGATGCACGATCTGTGAAGATCAAGAGAAGCAAGGATATTGTCAAGTTCAAGGTCAGATGCTCCAGGTACCTCTACACGCTTTGCGTCGTTGACCAAGAGAAAGCCGACAAGCTTAAGCAGTCTCTTCCTCCAGGTGCATAATCTAAACCCTGCTTAGTTTTTCATTGTTCTACACTTCACAAATTTCTCATGCTTTGTATCATTTGAAAACTTGTAGCAATGTTGGATTTTGGCATATGGGTCTTAAACCTGGCTTTAGTTTATTACATTGCCTGAGTATTGCGAAGTAACTACATTCATGGAAGTAATGCTTCTACATTACACAAAATTGTACTGCTTGGAATCACTTGAAACCAAACGAAATTGGAGTTTTTCATTTGGATCTTAAACTTCTTTACCTAATGACATTGTTTTAGTTTTGCTAAGTAACTATGTACATGAAATGATTCTATAATCTTGCAGTTTGAATCACTCATTTGAAAACCTAAACAATATTTGATTTTGGCATGATGGGTGCTAAACCTAGCTTTGCCTTGGCGTATGTAACTATGTTTATGAAAAGCATCTCGATTTTCATATAGCATTTTATTTGTTGTTTGTGAATTCTGAATTGTGGACTCTGTTGTACTTTTTCAGGTTTGAGTGTGCAAGACCTTTGAAGATGAAGCAAAGTGCCTGCAGATGAAATTTTCTTAGGAGAATTTATTTTGTGTCGTTAAATTTATGTTCAGACTTTTCCAGTTTGAGTGTGTTTTGGATTGATTCAGTTTGAAAAATCAAATACGTTCTCAACTCTAGACTCAATTTGGATTTTTATAATCACACCACCTCAGCACCTCTATCATTAATCTAACAATCACAATCACAGTCATTAAAATGAATCATAACCAAATTAGTCCTTGATCTTAACATTAACTACAATGATATATAATATGCGTTCATACATATCATTCGAACTATCGCGTAATAGCCTCAAAACTTATGAAAACTACATGATAGTACCAAAACTTGTATCAAAAATTTCAAAATTGCAGTATCATTCTTGAGGTGTTACTCCGATCGATTGCTGACAAAAAATAAAAATAAAGGAAGGAACCAATCAATCCTTGGGGACCAGGTCCAGTTGGAGCTTGGGCTTTTTGGGATATACTTGTCGGCCTTTGGACCAGTTTTTGTCCCAAATAATTTATCTATTTATTTTTCTTTCTCGTTCATGATTAATAGCTAGCTTAGCTTCGGGTCAACACTCTAAAAAAGTCTAAACCAATCAACGTCGGCCTATAATTTATTACTCCGAAATTTTAGAACAAGGAAAAAGTTTCTGGCAGCAAAAAATATCAAACCATGGAGAAGAACGTCTCGACAGACGTCCGTTCCAACACACAGTCATTCCTATCATCATAGGAGGTCTTTTATACTAGTATTTGACAATGGAACTTGTTGTTCATTAGGCTAGTTACTGTATTGAAGAAACCATCATCCAGACTTAAATCACTTTTCAGAGATTGGGACACCATGAAGTTCTAAGTGCCGTGATACGACGACAAACAGAAATACATAATTACATAATTATAGTTTTTGTTTTTTTCAGGTTACAAATTTTAGTATTTTATAGAATATTTGACATCAATATAAAAAAGAAAACCGACAACTCTGGAAAAGGAAAAACTTTAGTAGTGAATTAAAGGAAAAAAATATATAATAGGAAGTTTCAGGACAGAAAGAAAAGTCAAATAAAAGATAGGACCTTAATTATAACTCTAAGTAACAGTTGTAGTTTTGCATGCATATATCAGAGACTGGATACCCTGTATTTGTCTAAACCATAGACCAAAGATGGAGAAATTATAAATTCTATCTACTTTGTAAACTAAAAAGAACTAGAGATTTGGTGCATCGAATCTAAAGTATAAAGAAGGAGCAAAACCTACTCAATAAGTTTAGCCGACATAGCTACACAACCCTTCATCCATTGAAGGTTTGGTTCACGTCAGTGGTACGTACGTACGTTTCTAAGGAAGGGAATGTTTTGATATGTGACGATGAGAAGAGCTTAATTATTCAAACATTATCCACGAAACAACATCACTCGTCACCTCACCCTCTTCTTGTTGGGTTATATCTCCTTATCTCGAAAATTTATCCCGAGTTCAAATATATATATTTTTTGTTTACATTATTTTTTACCCTCTACCATGTTCGGTTAATCAGGGATACATTTATTTTATACAACTTTTTCCTATCAATGTCTGAATAAATCTATTCTCTTTAATACACTTTCTTACACCTATCGAACAATTGCACAGTTGCCAAAATTATAAAAATAGCATAATAGTCAACTCTAAAATCTAAACCAATCAACTTCGATCTAAAATTTGTTACTCCAAAATTTTTAAAGAAGCCAGATTGAATAAGAAATTCAGAATACACTGGTACGAACCATGCTCTAGCTATGAGTTTACGACTAGCAAAAGAGAGACATTTGAATTTTAGCTGAGTGCGTGTAAAGAGGGTAGAGAGAAAAGCACATGTCGGTCACAATTATGACTAACATTCATTTCTTCATGCCTTCTAATTTTTTAAAATCAAAACGAAGAAATATTTAATCATTAATGTCGAATTATAATTGTACTTTACACTTAATTACCTTTATGAAAAAGGTTAACGGCAACAAGATTGACATATTCCTTGGTTAGTGCACATAAATAACCAGAATACACATAATAAACTTATTACTATGAAAACAACCATAATTATTAAACTGTAGTGTGTTTTTTTTGTCTGGCAAGTTAGATATGTGACCCTGTTTAATCGTTAATATTAGTTAATGAACAGAATTTTACAAAAAAAAAAAAAAAAAAAAAGTGTGAGCGAAAATGCAAACAAATGTTATGTCCTTTTTGTTAAATAAAACATATGTCTTCTCATGAAAAAGATGCAAGAAAAGTCACTTCAAAAATAAAAGAGCTTGATTTAAGGTATGTTTTGAAGTTTGAGACATATGAATTTTCAAAAATGTATTAAATGTTAACCAACTACATAAGCCAATCATATGGTATGTAGTGAGGTCCTATACTATAATACAAGTGGTTCGTTTTCAATAAGATAGGCACAATTCTTACTTAAACTACTCTGGTATATATTGAACTACTTTAATAAATTACTGTTTTCTTTGTTTTTTTTTTGTTTTATTTAACTTTCTATTGAAATCATTAAGATTACTATAGTTTGTATAACATCTAATGATTATAAGAGAATCTCATAACAAACGAAATATACACATCTTAGAATCTTGATATTATCAACTAATGTATAAACGTTTCAACTTTATGATAATTGATACTATATCATAATAACAAATATATAATGTTGATAAATATTCTAATCAATGCTTAATTTTTTTTTTTTTTTAAATGGAAAATGTAAGACTGACAAACTCAAGTTACTCAACTAGCTGATATGAGAAAGTTAAAATATTGTACTTGATAAGAAAAAATCTTACCTATAAAAACCCAAATAATCAAGGCAAGCGTTTAATCTCAACCACTATAAATTGACCTAACCAAATCAGCAAAAATTGACCAAAGGGAATCTTTTCTATATTTTTTCGTCGACCCAAAAGGAAATGTTTTTTTCCCTGGCTTCCGAAAGGGAATCTAATCGACTATCGAGCAAAAGAAGTAGAAAATAACAAATTATATGGTGAAACCGTTATAGTAACAAAAACTATAATACCATAATATGTACTAGTAAAATATTTATTTCCCTTTAATTCCCTCGTGGTCAAAATATTTATAACCAGTATATAATAGCACGAAACGGAACAATTTATTGAGGGATTTTAGTAGTTGAGCTAAAATAAATTTGACTTAAAAGCGAAAACAAATATATAAAAAAAAAGAGTAAAAAAGCTGTCTCTAGCTCTGACGTTTTTTCCTGTCGAAGTCGCAGACTCGTCATCACAGCTCAAGGCGAGTAATTCTGGGTTTCTTCTCTACGCGCAAAATCTCTCAAACAAGAGGCTTCTTCTCATCTCAAGGTAACCCAGTCATCTCCTCCTCGTTTCTATCTGAAGATTCTATCAGAGAGAAGGGGGATAGAGAGAGAGAGAGATATAGAGGATGCCAATGATCTCCAAAGCTTCATCTACCACCACCACCAATTCATCGATTCCTTCGTGTTCTAGGGTTTAATCTCTCTTCCCCCTTTTTTACTCCTCTCTTTGATTCAGTCTTTGCTCCAATATATATATATATATATATATATATATATATTTTGATAATTCCGATCCAGTTCTGTGGTTGGTACGAGATTTAGCCTTTTTTGAGTTCTCTGTTGTGTCCTGTTCATATAACATATATGAGATTTCGCTGCTGGAAATTTTCCTAATTCAGATTTTCACTATACCGATCTTCGTTTGTATGCTTTCTGTAGATTCATTTGACTGGGCTAGCGTTGCGTGTATTGAATTCGCCTTAGTTGAGCTATAAAATTGAGACTAGTAGGTTTGATCCAATCATAAGGGTCAATTACTATCTGCTATTGACTGGTTAGGTGAAACTGACGGTTGAATTATCTAATTGTAATTTGTTGATTGAATCCATGAAACAGATTGGAGGTCAGCTTTGTGTGTGGCCGGGTTTGAGACAACTTTGCCTCAGGAAAAGCTTATTATACGGAGTAATGTGGTTATTATCCATGCCATTGAAAACATTGCGTGGAGCTAGAAAAACCCTTAAAATTACCCACTTTTGTAGCATTTCCAACATGCCTTCCTCATTAAAAATCGAACTGGTTAGTATGCTTGTCCTCTTCTTTTGACTTTGTTTCTCTTCTGTATCTTATGCCTGTGCAAACATTGTTATTTTAGTTTATTTTCATATGCGTGCTTTTCTTATTTGTCGGGGATGTTTCAGGTGCCCTGCAGTAAGGACAACTATGCTTATCTTTTGCACGATGAAGACACCGGCACAGTTGGAGTCGTTGATCCTTCTGAGGCTGAACCTGTTATAGATGCCTTGAGCAGGAAAAATTGGAATTTAACTTACATTTTAAATACTCATCATCATGATGATCACATAGGGGGTAATGCTGAATTGAAAGAAAGGTATGGCGCAAAGGTAAGAGGATACTATTTTCTGTTTAAAATTGTATGACCTTGTTTTTTGTTTTCTTTCTGCTCTTTGCGCAAGTTAGCCCTCTCTTTTTATCATCATTTGTTCCCTTGGGAGTATTCCTTGCCTCTGAAAGCTATGAAACGTAGATCTCTACACTATAATCGTTTGGTTTTGTGATGTAGTAAAGTGTTAGTCTAACCAGAAAATTTAGCTTTCTGGGCCTTTCTGTTTTGCAACGGTGTTTAGTTGTTCTTTTCGTTGTTACTTCTGTTATATATACTAAAGTGGTTATGTGACTTATGTTGCCGACAGGTGATTGGATCAGCTTTGGATAAGGATCGGATTCCTGGAATTGACATACTTCTGAAGGATAGTGATAAGTGGATGTTTGCTGGCCATGAAGTTCGGGTACTTGACACTCCTGGCCACACACAAGGTTTGTAGCTGCCATATACCTCTACTTTAAAAAGCTATGATATATCTCTACAGTCAAGTCTTGGCAACTTTAGAAATGTTTGGTGGATCACATATTAGTATCTTATTTGTCATTCTAATGTCATCCTCCATATATTACTGTGTAACTGCTCTCCTTTTTTATCGTTTTAGTGTAGAACAACTAGTAATTTCATGAATACTTGGTGCCATGTTTTACTCTCTTAACTGTTTTTATTCTCAAGCAGGCCATATTAGCTTCTACTTTCCTGGGTCAGCGACAATATTCACAGGAGACCTGATATATAGCTTATCCTGTGGTACCCTTTCAGAAGGTACCCCTGAGCAGGTAACATTAATTGAAAAGTAGGCCTAAAACCTAACTGTTGAATCTGATAAATAGCAATATTCAACCTTCTCTAGCTTTACACTCTTATGGTTATTTCTTGTGGCAAAAATTATGCAAAGTGATTTGCGGTTTTTGAAATCGTGTTTCTTTTTCAACCTTCTCTATCTTTGGATTGTTATGGTTAATTTCTTGTGGCAAAAATGTGCTAAGTGAGTCAAATGTTATAGAGAGATCACTTGGGAGTACTCTAATAACCTAACTTCATAGTTTTCTTCCATAGAAGCAAACTTATTGTGCTTTGTCCCTTTTTAACGATAAAAACCTTTTTTGCCTGTCTCACAGATGCTTTCATCACTCCAAAAGATTGTGTCGTTACCAGATGATACAAATATATACTGCGGCCGTGAAAACACAGCAGTAAGTTTTACACACATAAGTACTGTCTTATCTCACATTGGTCAACTCTCTGCGACTTGGTGAAATAAACTATCTATATATCCTCCATGATACAGGGAAATCTCAAGTTTGCACTATCTGTCGAACCAAAGAATGAAACTCTTCAGTCCTATGCAACCCGAGTCGCCCATCTTCGCAGCCAGGGACTGCCATCGGTAAAAACTCGTTCTCTTCCCTATCTCCTCTTGCTCTCTAAATCTCTTTCTGGATTTCATTTATGGGTTTTTGTATGTAGATTCCAACGACTGTTAAGGTCGAGAAAGCGTGTAACCCATTCCTCAGAACATCGAGCAAAGATATCCGCAAATCTTTAAGCATTCCAGACTCAGCAACCGAAGCTGAAGCACTGCGTCGTATACACAGAGCCAGAGATCGTTTCTGAAATTATGGGTATCTTTCTTAATTGTATAGAAAAATTTGCAAGCCATCATCAGCTGCAAAGATTAATATTTTATATGTTTTGGGCTTTCTTCAGTTAACATTTTGAATTGTATTCAACACAGAAAACATCTAAATATTTAGTTGCCTTCAATTATAAATTATGAATTTTCAAGTGTAATTTATGCTTCAGCATACACACGCGAGTAATGTATAGGATACGTTTTAGTGATCTCTTCTAGCGCGCTTACCAAATTTCCAACTGTGGAAATCATTTGTTTGGTGGATTGATGGAATTGGCTCACCAAACGTGAAAACGCAACCGTGCGTCTACACAATAATTATAAAAAAAGTCTTACAACAATTAAAATTATTAAGTAGATGATTTAATACTATTAAGTCCAAATCATGAATTTTTGTGAAGAAGTGTCAAATATTAAATTATTATTTCTTAGCAAAAAAAATATTAAATTATTATTACACAGCCGAAGAATAAATGAAAACGCGAGTGGAGAGGTTGCAAGCGTATGATCTGCCCGCCAAGCAACCCTTAAAGGCCTAAACATTAGTATTCACCTTTTTATGCACTGATCCACCTCGACTCGGCCTTTTTCTCTGAGTTGACTCGCGCGAGTTATATAGAGAAAAAGCGAATAGAGCTTCGGCGATTACAATGGAGGAATACGCCGTCCATGGCGATTCTCACCTCAAGACATGTGTCGTCCTTGGCGGCCGAGGGTTCATTGGTCGATCGCTTGTCTCCAGATTGCTTCGACTCGGAAACTGGACAGTCCGAGTCGCTGATTCGGGTCACACTCTCCATCTCGACGAGTTCGATTCGGTCCTTGAGGATGCTCTCTCCTCCGGCCGCGCTTCTTATCACTGCGTCGATGTTCGTGATAAACCTCAGATCGTTAAAGGTTTTCTTCTTATTTCCCGTTGCACTTTGATAGATACGGGAATTACTAGACATGGGACGGATCGGTGCTTGGTATCTGAGAAATTGCTGTGGGAGAATTTTTGGATATTTGAGATTTTTTGGGTTCTGATTTGAGTAATGCATTTGAGTTTTGGTGTTTTAGATGTTTGGGATGTCATTGTAACATCATATAGTTGTTTGTTCTTTGCAGTTACTGAGGGTTCCTATGTTGTATTTTACATGGGAGCTACTGATTTACGTTCCCATGATTACTTTGACTGCTACAAGGTCATGGTTCAAGGTGAAGTTCTTAATCACTTCTAGATGGTTACCATTACACTAGTTAGCTTGGGTGGTTAATCGATTTCCGTATAGGTACAAGAAATGTGATTTCTGCCTGTCGTGAGTCTGGAGTCAGAAAACTTATATACAACAGTACTGCTGATGTTGTTTTTAATGGTTCCCAACCTATACGTGATGGTGATGAATCCTTGAGACGTCCTCTGAAGGTAATCCCTGAGGATGATTGTTTTGTTGGTTTTTGTCTTTGCTCTTGTTCAGAGATGATATCTGTTTTGCTCTGATTCTGTTGCAGTTCCAATCCATGTTGACAGACTTCAAAGCTCAAGCGGAAGCCTTGATCAAATTTGCTAATAACCGTGACGGTCTCTTAACTTGTGCACTTCGCTCTAGCATTGTATTTGGACCTGGTGACATGGAGTTTGTACCTTTCCTCGTGAATCTAGCCAAGTCCGGATATGCAAAGGTCTTACTATTATTTCATCCCATTGTTGCTTTGATATATGTCATCTTTGATACTCCCTTTGGATGGCATAGTCCTTGAGCTTAATGCATTCTTGGTTTCCTTTCCTTTTTTGGGGAGGAATGACTGTCTCCGTTTCTAAAATTTCAGTTTATAATCGGGAGTGGTGAAAATATGTCTGATTTCACTTACTCTGAGAACGTTTCTCATGCACATATATGCGCTGCAGAAGCATTAGATTCACAGATGGAGTATGTGGCTGGAAAGGTAATTTGCCAAATCACTCCTGAAAGCGCATGACCTTTATATGTGATTAAGTTTTTCTGTGCTGACTATATGTAGGAATTTTTTATCACTAATCTCAAGCCGGTCAGATTTTGGGACTTTGTAAGCCACATAGTTGAAGGTCTGGGGTACCCAAGGTAAATGAGCATCCAAACAGTTTTGGATATCGAAACTTGTTGTGAACTTCTTTATCTTTCTGTTTCCTGATTATCCGTGTCTACTGCAGCATGGAAAAAGGCCCCTCAGAATTTATGAACCTACCCTGAATGTTCCCTTCTTAAAGCATAAGATTTTAATTTTCTGTTGATAGATGTCATGAACTACCTTATCTAGTAATACTGTTTCGAGTACAGCCATATTTATGTTAATTTTATAAAGTATCAACTATCTACATGGTGATTTGCTGATATTTAGTATCTTGTACGTGGTTATATATGTTTCCTTCTCCTATTTCTTAAATATTGATCATTTTGAAAAGTTTCAGATCCTTAGAGCCAACTTTCTGGTATACCTGTTTTGATGTCTTTCTCCTCTTCAATTGCAGACCATCCATTAAAATTCCTGTTCGGCTGGTTTTGTTTGTTTTCTCACTTCTTAAATTGACACATGAAAAGGAGGGCCTTGGGAGTAATTATGACACAGCTCATCAGTATGCTCTGTTAGCTTCATCAACGAGAACTTTTAACTGCAATGCAGCTAAGAAGCATCTTAATTACACACCTGTTGTGACACTTGAGGTGGGTTTAAATTGGATACTATTTTGTTTTTATAATATTCAGCTGCTTGATAGCTTCCTTGGATTCATTAGCTCTTGTTGGATTTGTAGGATGGTATTGCATCAACTCTTCAGTGGTTCTCTCGGGATCTTGAGAAGTCTGATGACACGATCACTCAATCTACTGCCAATCAGCTTCTTGGTTGTGGAAAAGGTTAGAACCATCTCGCTATTAACAATTATAGTACCCTTTTAAAGTGTTCTTGGCTAAGTGTCAGTCTCATTTAGCTATGAAAATATGATGATGCATGTTAATAAGGCTTACCCTGGAAAGAATCTATCTCTATTCTTAACTTAGATTTCTTGCTTCTAGATGTCTAAAACATGCTGAGGTATCTGCTTGGTCCATTTACATCTGCTTCCAGACCATGTGATTTTATGCGATTCCCAACTTTATTTCATGCATATATATATACAAACTTTTAGCGAATCTGGTCAATGCAAGCGGTTAATCTTAAACTCTTTAAATTGACTTAAATTTTCATCTATGTTCTCATCCAGTTGCAGACATGTTGCTGTGGAGAAATGAGAAGAAAACATTCGTTTCTTTTCTTTTCCTCAACTTGTTATATTACTGGTTCGTCTTTTCTGGAAACACATTTACTTCATCTGCAGCCCAACTACTGTTTCTCTTTGCTGTTGCTCTCTATGGACTCGCTTTTGTGCCGTCAAAGATGTAAGTATTGGTTCAAAAACTTTACGGATATAGAAGACAGCAAACTTATTATGTGATACCACAATTTTCCTAGCAAACCATGATGCATGCATGTATGTTTTTCTTTTGAAATTGATATGCAATTAAGTGATTTGTTTATTTTGACAGTTTTGGGTTTCAAGTCAAGAAAATACCCCCGTGGAGATTTGAGATCTCAGAATCTGCCGTGAGAGATCTTAGTAGAGATATCGTAGTTGTATGGAACCAGGGAGTTCGCAGTTTTAAATCCTTAAGCAGTGGAGGAGACTGGATCAAGTTCTTCAAGGTACAATTCTACTCTCTCTACACACTTCTCTAATGCCCACCAAACATGAAAAAACCTCATTTCTCTCGTTTCCTCAAATCGAATAACAGATTGCGGGATCGCTGTATCTTCTCAAACTGATCTTATCACGCTCATTGGCAACATTTCTTTTCACAGGTACTTGTACAAAGCTTTTGTTTTCACAATTCATAAAAAACATGATTAAGAACTTCTGTATCCATTAATCCTCCTGTCCATAACATTGTCTGAACGCTTTGTCGAACAGTGATGTCGTTCTCGTTCACCGCTTTCTTCATCTACGAGCAATATGAGCTTGAGCTCTATCACCTAGCCCGGATCTTCATAGAATGCTTGACAGTTCTTAGAAGGATGGTGATACCTGTTTCTGATGCTTCACCTAAACCAATGTTCATGTGAAGCTTCCAAAGTCAATACAACAATTCCAGAGGCTAACCGCAGTTAATTAGATGTCTATGTACAAACAATATGCTATCAGCATTCTTATTTCAGACAATGGTAATCTTGAGTGAGAGCCTGAGAGGGATATATATAATTACGATAATTTACGAATTTGCCATAACTACTATTAAACGCACCGTTTCGGGCCGGCTTCCAAAAAGGAAAAAAATAATAAAATAAAAATAAAGGGTAAGTATCTATATATCCTTTAAAAGGCGCCGCTTCGATTTCCTCTGGCCTCTATCTCTCTCTTGTCTCTCAATCTCTATCTTCTTCGTTCGTCTTCAAACTCTTATCTAGGGTTCTCTCTTCTCCTCTCTGTAGGTAGGATTTTAAAAACTCAAATCTCTCTCTGAACTTTTTATTGCTCCACGTATCATTGCTTCATCGTTCAATTCGTCTCTCCTGGATATCGAAATCTCATAATCTATCCGTTCCAAAGGTAAACAAGGATTCGAACTTTTGGATCCCTAGGATTATTATTGCCAATTGAACCAATCCCGATGGCGTTAGCAATGAAGCCATTCAGAGCCGATGATTCCGGTTTCAAATCGAATAACCTTTGGGTCGGTAGCCTTACGACGGATACGACAGAGTCAGATCTGACCGAGCTGTTTGGAAGATACGGCGATATTGATAGAATCACGGTGTATTCTTCCCGTGGCTTCGCGTTTATCTACTACATACATGTGGAGGAAGCTGTCGCTGCTAAAGAGGCTCTTCAAGGAGCAAATTTGAACGGAAATCAGATTAAGATCGAATACGCGCGACCGGTTTGTTCTTATCTATATCTTCGTTTGTTCTCTAACTTTGATGGTATTTTGTCGACGATTATACTGTTTTTGCGAATTCATACTCCAGGTTCAGATAACTTCTTTGATGATGCTTGTTTAGTCAAAAAAATATCATGTTGAATCTGAGTTTTTTTTTTGTCCTCGTACAAATCAAAGTCGAAACCTAGATTTTTTTTCTGTTATCTATCATAGCTGAAGGCAAAGCCTGATCCGATCTTAAAAAAGAGAGAACGCAAATTTCTCGAAATTACTCTTTGGTTTTATCTACAACGTCTAATCAAACTCGCGCCAAGCCAAAACCACAGAGTGCATATACGTCAAGAATTTGATGTCAAAGCATATATAACTCTTATCGAATGAGCTGCAAAAGAAGAATACATCAAACACATGTTTTCGAGTTTGCAGCTATGGTTGTCGGTCTGCAGTATCATTAGCGTTGTTTTCGGACTTGTATCCGCGTTTAGCAGTCTGATTTCAGGTTTGCTCCAGATGTTAAATCTCACAAGCTTGAGTATGAATGAATTGCGTACAGCACTCGAAATTCGCAAAGGTGAAAATTTGGAAGTGAGCATTATCTTTATCATCGGCCAAACAGATTAGAAAGTGGGAGTTTTATAAGTTCAGTTTCCTGCATAAATCACACCGTGTGGTGTCTGTGGGGTACTCGAGATATTAATCATTCTACTTGGGGAATAGTTTTCACTGAAAATTCTGGCAACATATCGTACAAATTCCTAGTATCGGTGGCACAAATCCATATCAGTGTTGGGGAGTTTTGGGCTTGTTTTTCCTCGATGCTACAGTAAGACAAATTACGTGGTTGTTAAGCGGCTAACTCTACTGATCAGAAACGTAGTAGATGATAGACTCATGGTGAAAGAGATGTTTTTTTTTTGTGAAACGATCTATTTGCAGAACCAAGCTTGCTCCTCAATTCTTGCCCTACCTACAATCTGGCTTTCCCATTTTTGTTCCTTAAGGAGTTGAGTTCTGCACGACCATTCTGGGATTGGTATATAGATTCATTTGCAGGCAGACTCAAATTTCTATGTCTTGCCGGCTTTGAGTAATTAATGGAGTGTCCAGGGATTGGTTTATTTGGGACTCAGGCAACGATAAAGACAAGAATGCTTTGCAGAAAACTTTAATGTCTTGCCGACTTTGAGATTGACATGCTTCTCCTGCAGACCAAATGTGTGTTTAATCAAGAGATACTGTTAACACTGATTGATAGAGGAAGATGATGTGGTATCCTTGCAGAAATGATGTTAGTTTAGGATAGCAATTGATATGAATTGGTGTCATATGGTAGTTGGAATTATTAGTCAGTTTGTGTGTTTAATTTCCTTGATGTTTGATACTTGATATGTTTGAAGCTCTATTCTTGGCAACCTATCTGGGTATATTATATCGCCTTCTTATGCACCTTTTGTTGTTGCAGGCAAAACCTTGTAAGAGTCTTTGGGTGGGTGGAATCAGCCCGAGTGTCTCGAAGGATGACCTGGAGGAAGAGTTCAGCAAGTTTGGGAAAATCGAGGATTTTAGGTTTCTTAGAGAACGCAAGACAGCTTTCATTGATTATTATGAGATGGATGATGCTTTACAGGCTAAGAGCATGAATGGAAAGCGAATGGGTGGTAGCTATTTGCGGGTTGATTTTCTCCGGTCACAAGCGCCAAGAAAAGTAAGCACTCTTGTATCATTTGTTTTTGTTTAATTTAATGAATTGCATCAGACTTTTAGGGCTAAGCTCTGTCTTGTGCACCTAGGAGCAGTATTTACTCAAATCTGTACAGCCTCGAATCAATTGATTTTTTAGTGAATTCTTACAGCTTTGTAGCACCATTTCATATCGGTGTCTCTATTCCATAGTAGAGTCTGCTCAACTTTTTTATTCTGAAATCAAGTTACATTCTCTTTATCTTAGGAACAACGGGTTGGCTCGTATGATAACAGGAATGGCAATATGAATCAGAAACCGAAGGTTAGTCTTAAATATTGAAAATAGTATGTTTCTTGATGCTGGTGATTTGCATAGGTTAATTGGCTTTGACATTTTGGTATATTCTTACAGTATCTTCACTCATATGAAGATGGTAAAGGAGATGGCCAGCCAAGTAAGTTTCTGTGGATTGGGTACCCTCCTACTGTTCAGATAGATGAGCAAATGCTACACAATGCAATGATACTCTTTGGTGAGATCGAGAGGATAAAAAGTTACCCATCGAGGCATTTTTCACTTGTGGAGTTTAGGAGCGCAGAGGAAGCTCGCCATGCCAAGGAAGGGCTACAGGGGAGGTTATTCAATGATCCAAGAATCACAATTATGTACTCAAACGATGAGCTGCCTCCTGAGCAAGACGATACTAGTTTTTACTCTGGTGTGAAACGTTCAAGGCCAGATATGTTCAACAATGATCTTTCATTTGTATCTTCTCCTCATTCTACTGGAATTCCTGGGTCTATGAGGCCCTTCAGAAGTAGCAATGAACGTTCCTATAATGGTTCAGAATACAACGACGTTGTAGGTAAGGAGCAAAACTGGAGGAGGCCATCTCCAAATGGAACTGGAATACTCCCATCTCCAACAGGACCTGGAATCCTCCCATCTCCTGCACAAGGTATGAGGCATCCTACGAGGTCTAACCCTGGTTCTTGGGAGGGATATGATCCTGCTCAGTTGGACAGGGAAAGTAAACGAACCAGAAGAGATGGATCGGTGGACGGTTTTACTCCAATGGGTGTAGATGAGAGGTCATATGGGCGTGGTTCAGTTGCTGCTAGGCCTATCCGTGGTTACCCTGATTCTGACATGTGGAGAGGAATGATTGCCAAGGGTGGAACTCCCGTCTGTTGTGCTCGTTGTGTACCTTTTGGAAAAGGGATTGAAACGAAACTGTGAGTACTATTTACAGCATTTTAACCCTTCTAATGTTTTCATTATTTTAGAGAGAACGATATATTTTCTTTACATTCTTGATGGAAGTTAGAGGTCATTATTTTAGATAATAAATTGTAGGTTAAAGTATTGCTTTTATTGTTTCTGAGATGTCTTGATTTACGTGGTGCTGATGCATTTATGATTTAACTGATGACATTGCCCTCAATTTCTGACTTTGTTTTTTTTAATTGATTTATAGCCCTGAGGTCGTCAATTGTTCAGCAAGAACTGGTTTGGATATGCTCGCCAAACATTACACCGAAGCCATTGGATTTGAGATCGTTTTCTTCGAACCAGACAGTAAAGAAGATTTTGCGTCTTACACTGAATTTCTCCGCTACCTTGGCTCAAAAAATCGGGCGGGTGTTGCCAAATTAGATGATGGAACAACTTTATTCTTGGTGCCTCCATCAGATTTCTTAACTGATGTACTCAAAGTGTCCGGTCCAGAACGGCTTTATGGTGTTGTTCTCAAGTTGCCTCCGCCAGCCGTTCCTGTCGCAGCATCATACAGACAAGAATCTCAGTTCAATCCTCTGCCTTATACGGATCAAGCCCGGGATTCACCTGCCAATGCCAGTCACAGTTTATATCCTCCTAGGGAAAATTACATTATGGGTGCACCAGAACATTTGACAGCTCCTTCAAAACCATCCGTTAGCGAGCCTCTCAGAATACCTAACAATGCAGCGCCTCAAGCTGGGGTTAGTTTAACTCCGGAGCTTTTAGCCACCCTGGCATCTTTTCTCCCTGCAACTTCTCAACCTGCTGCCCCCGAGAGTCACCAACCTGTGTCAGGCACTTCAACAGTTGTTTCCACAGTACCTCAATCCAATGGACTGTACAATGGAGAAGCACAGTCAAATCAGTCGTTTCAACAGTATGGAAGTCAATACACTCCAGCCGGGCAACTACCTCCTCCTCCTCCTCTGCGTTACCCTCCAGCTTCAAACAACCCCAACTACTCTAGTGGAATGGTCCATGGCAACATGCAATACCAAGTCCAATCTGCTAGCATGCCTCAGCTGTCTCCATTACCAAATATGCCTCATAATAATTATGCCATGTACACTCAGGGTTCGTCA
Organism: Turritis glabra; assembly: GCA_900406565.1. NCBI lineage: Eukaryota > Viridiplantae > Streptophyta > Magnoliopsida > Brassicales > Brassicaceae > Turritis > Turritis glabra. The sequence goes on from OVBN01000025.1 coordinate 1,377,021, forward strand.
AATCATCCTGTTTCTCAGCCCATGACACAGCAATACCGACCAGAAGCTTCCATGCCAAACCAAAACTATGGTCCAATTCCAAGCTATCAGCAAGCTAATTATCATGGCGTAACAACAAATCAAGCGCATAACTTAAATCCTTCCCAATTTCAAGCTGCGATGCAACCACCAGCTGACAAGGCAAACTTAGAGCCACAAACCCAAGCACCACACTTGCAGCCTATGCTCTCTGGGGCTGGTCAGGGTACAACAGATGGGGAGGTCGATAAGAACCAGAGATACCAGTCAACACTACAGTTTGCCGCAAACCTTCTTCTCCAGATACAGCAGAAGCAGCAGCAACAGTCTTCAGGTACTCCGGCTGGACAGGGGCCTTGAAACTAGCTCCACTCGCCATCATAATCTTCAAGGTAATCATCTCTATCTTCACCGTTTGGTTGATTACTGAGTTGAATGAGCATAAGCTTTATTGAAATACTTGTCTTATCCTTTCTTGTGGCATATGATAAAGCATGTGCTCTCTGTCGTTTTTCTTGCAATCTTCTTGCGTTACTGTGGAGTTATGTGAGTTAAAACTGAAGCATTTTAGTCTGCATTTTTATTTAGGGTACATGAAACTTTGTGAAAAAAACATAGGACTGCTTTGTTGAATATATATACTATTTATTTGTGTTGCTTGCATTATCATTGTTGATGTTTACTTTGGTACTTCTTTCTTTGATTCTTCCGTGAATCTAGTCAAGTAGTATACTTATAACATCTAATCTAGTATTCTTCTTATCACATGTAAATTTTGCTTTCTCTTGAATCCGCTTTGTTTTCTTGGAGCTATGGAGTGTGTGTACGAACGGTTTCTTATTAGCATACCTTGGATTTGTAATTTTTGTAAATGTGATAAGAATATACTTTGTGATTAGGATTTCTAATTGTTTGTATAGAAATATAACAACCGTTGCTTCAGCTTGCAAAACTCTCCTTTAATACAAAAGATAAGAGGCAAAGAATCTTGACTGCGATCATTAAGAGCATACAAAGATGACCTGATCGCAGAAAGCCAATTTGATAGACTTGAAAACGCTGTCCGAGAAAAACTCAGATGAACAATCTTATCGTTCACCTTTTAAAACACTAAAGATAAAATAACAGATTCAATTGTGATTTGCCTTTTTATGAGCTTAGAGAAAAGTGAAATGAATTGGAGGAAGGAAGCTTAGAGAAGCCGTGTCACTAACTCGTACCTGTTTTGAAACTGTGTAGGTGGTGGTCTAAGAGCTAAAAGCGCTAAAACTTGCCTGATCAAGAGAGAGGCTTTGTGCTATAGTAAGAAGTGTACGAACATGGTCCTACAGACGCAATCAAACGCTCTTAGCTCATCTTCATTTTGTTTTTTCTTCGATAGGTTTTTTTTCTGCTGCATTTAGATGAAAAAGGCTGTATAAAATGAATGTGATTTTAGATTGTTTTTCTTTCCAATACTTGTTCGGCATGATGTCAAAATTGTTGATGATACTTCAGTCGAGAAGCCCCAAGTTTTTCTTTGGTTTTTTTAAAATCACTTTCGAATCTACTTTAGTTTATCCATTAATGTCAAGTGAAAGATTACAAACAAACGAAACACTAATGCTTACAGACATTTTCTATTTAAGAACTCAAACAAATAGGATTTTGTTGAGTCTCACTTATTTATCGGATATGGTAAAGTGAGAGGCTTATTGAATCTTGGGGACTACATGAGGGAATATGCAGGACCTCCACCACCTTCAGGCACTGTCCACTCTATGTTCTGCTTAGGATCTTTGATGTCACATGCCTTTTAGATAAAAACAAAAAAAAAAAAAACAAAATAACGATTTAAGCTTCTCCAAAATCAATCGAGTGACATGAATACACATAATTTAACACAAGTACATAAAGTCAACGAGTGATGCGTACCTTGCAGTGCAAACAGTTTTGAGCATTGATCTGCAGTTTCGGCTTTCCCTCTTCATCTTCGACATATCTTTTTTAAGTTTTGAATCAACATACAAACCATGATGAGTATCTTGTTCCAGAAAATCTATTGATCAAATTGCATATGAAGAGAGAGAGAGAGAGGGGAGAGAAAGTTTATTACTCATAAACACGGGCTGGGCAGTAACGTGACTCTGGTGCAGCATAATCTGGAAAGTTTACCTTTTCTGGAATCTTGGGATCCCTCAAGCGCAAATGAGATGGTTGATCATGATCATGATTGGTATTACTCCTGTTATCATTTCAACATTCAAGATGCAACGGCTTGTAAATACCATAGGAGGAGTACTTTTACATTGCAGTTCTTGTCATGGTACAAACCTGTATAACGAAGTTGGCACATCAAATGACAAAACACCATCTGGCTTTGGATACTCAATTGGTGTGCATTTCCGAGCAAGCTGCATAAAAATGTAGCCCGACTTTAGTTGTGTGTTTTATCAGTGTCAGTGTGTTCAGTGGACGATCTAATTATAGTTAAAATAATTAAGGTTTATCCGAGTGCTTGGATACTTACATTTGTTGCTTCGTGGTCAGCTTTCCCATGCTTGAGCGTGAAAGGGACCTTTCCTTTCAGTACATAGCTGCATAATCAAACATAAATAGTTCACTTATGGCAAAAAGAAATGATCATACAAACACGGCAAAAAGAAGAATCAAGGCCGGATCTTACTGTTCCATAGCACTTACGGCCAAGCCAGGGAGTAGCCCATACTCGAATGCCTACAAGAATATTATGAGATTAAGATCTTATCTTCCAGGAAAGATCAATTAAATAGAAAACCATATGCGCTGGTATATGGTCATAATATTTACGTACAGGACGGTAGTTTCGAGCTGCGTAGAGCTCCTTCCACACCCATGAATCCCTCAGGTTGTCCCAATATGTGTTCATGTTTATACCTTCATTAAGTACACCAAATGCAGCCTCTGCTGCTAACATTCCTGTAAGATATTGATGAAATTAAGATGATTCTATGATTGGACAACGAAAAACAGTATTTTACCAAAGATATATTGTGACCTGATTTCATTGCGGTATGTGTTCCCTTAATCTTGGGTACATTGAGAAAACCAGCTGAACATCCAATTATTGCTCCTCCAGGAAAAACTGGATAGGGAATGGACTGAAATTTTACTAGCATCAAGTTCAAATATGACATAACATGTCAAACAAATTATATCTTACTAATTACCACTCAATAAAACTAAACTATGTATATAAATGCTTTAGAAAATGGCTATACCAAAAATAGAAATTGTTCTGCTTTCAAAGAATCAATGCACAGTTATATCTCAGGGGGTGGATACAACTCACCTGAAAACCACCTTCATTTAAAGTACGCGCTCCATACTGAAGCACAGTACCACCTTCCAATATGGGTTTAATGGCAGGATGGTGTTTGAGTTTCTATTTGGAGGATAAAATGATATTGTTCATCAAACTTCAAAGGTATTCGAAGTAACCGGTGAAAAGTCTTATTGTTATGAGAAATTGAGATACCTGAAATTCCTCATACGGATTCAAAAAAGGGTTGTGGTAATTCAAGGCAACAACCAAGCCAAGTGCAACCTGTTTGGTTGAAAAGAAAACTCCAACTGAGCTACCAAAATTCAAAGGTAAGTTTTGTAATTGATTAAAATATCACTGGAAGGAGATAAGACAATATTATTTTCAACCATTACAAAGGATCTTCCAAGGGAGAAATAAGTTACCTGTCTATCGTTCATGTGGTACAAGAAAGAACCTCCATATGTCTTGGGATCCAAGGGCCAACCCAATGTGTGAACAACCTCTCCAGGGTTATGCTTGCTTTCATCTATCTCCCATACCTGTTGAGATCAAAGTATCAGCAATTAAAAGGCCCTATGACCAATAGTTATATCGAGAGAAAATTCTCAACCCTTAAGAAAGAATGTGTGATCACTTTTTCTATAGAGATGTTACAAACCTCTGATTCTGATTCGATTTGCAAATCATAAGAGTAGAAGAAAAGAAAACTACTACTTAGCAAAGTACCAAATTTGTAAAATCAAACATGGATTCAAGTAACAACTACCTCCTTGATTCCCAAAGCATATGTCTGATGTTGTGCATTAACCTCCTCTCTTAATTTATATTTTTTGATTATTTTCTACACAAATTGAAGTAAGAAATTAGTTAGCATCAGCAGTAGACACAGGCAAATCGTGTGTATCTTATATTCAAAAACACTTCTTCTGACCTCGGACAATGATCCTCTGCATCCTTCCGCAAATAATGTAACTCGCCCTGTGTGTTGAAAGCACAAATCTTAGTACAAGAGAAACTTATAGAAGATGAGAAAGAGAGAGAGAAAGAAAGAGACAGAGACCTTTTATGTCTACACCTGGCTGGAAATTCTCCTTCTTGGAACCATCTTTGGATATTCCCATATCTTTGGTTGCAATCCCAACAACTTTATCACTTGCATCATATAACACCTAAAAAGAATGTTCACTATGCAAAACATCAAATGATTTTAACTATAGAAACAAAAGTAGAAGCACGAGATTACCTCACTAGCAGAGAAACCAGGATATATCTCTGTTCCAAGCTCCTCAGCTTTTCCTCCTAGCCAACGCACCAATTGGCTCAAACTGTATATACAAACACCAACAAAACACTAAACATCTCAAATGAAACTTAACCATGGAAATAAAGAGTAGTAATAGTTTCTCTCTAACCATACCTAATGACGTAGTTTCCCTTATTATCAAACGGAGAAGGAAGTGAAATTGCACGATCTTTGGTCAAAAACCAGAATTTATCAGAAGAAGCAGGGATCTCAATGGGTGCCTACAAACAGACATATCATGAAACAATTAGGATATGAATAATTTGCCTATAAATAAAGTTTCGTAGGATAGAAACAGACAAACCTGTTCTTGTCTCCAATGTGGGAGAAGCTCGTCTAGTGCCACAGGTTCAAAAACATTTCCAGATATGATATGTCCTCCTACAAATTAAAATTCACAACCAATTTTAAGAGCATATAACTCTGCAAGATCAATACTTCGAGAAAGAGAGAAAAAAACGGACCTACTTCTGCTCCTTTCTCAACGACACATACAGATAGATCAGTGTTCTTCTCCTGAGACAGTTGTTTCAATCGTATAGCAGCGGATAAACCGGCCGGTCCAGCTCCGACAATCAGAACATCGTACTCTATTGACTCTCTTCCCGCTTCACTGCTGATACATCTACTACTACTCCCATTCACTCCTAAAGTACTCGAATTTAAGCTTAAAGGTGACAATTTTCGAAATAACTCGACGGAATAAGGATACCCAAATCCATTAGAAGGGTTCGAGAGCCTTGGAGGTGACACAGAGGAGGAGGTAAACGGTTTTGACAAAGGCAATAAAGGGAGAATCAGACGCTGATTCTTCGAGTTTCTAAATTGATTCGAAGAAGAAGAAGAGAGCTTTACAAGGAATCTATGCATGACGAGATCACTGAGTAACTAGGATGATGATCGAGGAAGGATTAAGAATTCACAAGCATTCTCATTCGCAATATACGCAGAGAAAAAAAAGCTTCCAACTGACTCGGCAATGATGTGGCAACCTCATTCATTACTCTCTTTATCTAAAATAAATTAAAATCATCCAAACATTTTACAATTTTTCTCTATGCAATCATTTATGTATTTCTAATGTTTTTGCGGTAAATTTCTTCTAGCATTTATCGGGAAATTTTGTTATTGTATTGTATCTCTTTCTTTTTAAAACTCAAAATATACAACATCTATTAAAAAAAGGAAATTGACGGAAAAAAAAAATTGAATTTAATTAGGTTGAGAAAAACCCAAAAGTAAAACTACGAAGAGCAAGGAAGTAGTCTTCCTAACAGATTGTTCAGACATTGTGAAGATGGTGTCATCTCCGGAAGATTGGCCAGCATTCACACCTTATCTGGAGGCGATTAAATGTGATAAGGATGAGTTTTCTTATTTTTCTTTATCATTGGTCTCCCGAAAAAACAATGTGAAAGCAGATAAGTTGGCACGAAATGTGCGATCAGAATCGTATCTCACCACCTATATAAACAACACTCCGAATCATTGGTTGATTTGAATATAATGAAGTTTGTTAGAAAAAAAAAAGAAGAGCAAGGAGACTCAAATAAAAGCGTACTTCTAAGTTGTATATAATAAAGGTATCTGAAGTTGTCGAGAAAGAAAAAAGAAAGAAGAGAATCTGTAATTTGTTCGGACAAGAAAATACACAATGCAACAAGGAAGAAAAACCTATCGAATGTTGTTGGTAAAAAGAAGAGAACAAACCCAATGGAAGTAGAAAACCCTAATTTGAATGCCTATGAACTTGAAGAATTGTACCTTACGCTTCCCTTGAAATCTCTAGGCAGATTCAAAAGCGTGTCGAAAGAATGGAAATCGCTACTGGAATCAAAGTGATTCGTAAAGAGACATCTCAGTCATGCAAAATCTAGCCGAAAGATCCTCCTGGCCTACGACTGCGAATGCGGCGTCTCTTTGAATCTCCTCCCCAGGCTGCGGGACTTTGAATGGAGCCAAGAGTTTGTCTATTTGCACTGCGACGCGACACAACCGTCGATGAGTTTTAAGAAAGCTTTAAGAAAGCTTGAGAAAAAGCTTGGAGAAGAAGAACTTTTTATTATTATTATCAACTCAATCTTTTACAAAATGCAGAGCCTTTGATATTTAAGGAATCAAAGCATACAAATATGATGATATGACAGGTGTCTTTAGCACGTGACTCCACATGATCCGAAGACTCCAAATTTGTTATGAAGGAAACTTCCTGGAATCTCACATTGCTTTGGGAAACTTTGTGGAACCTCACATTGTTTTACGCTTTGTTGCAGGAGAGGGACTGAGATTGTGTAATGGGCTTTGGCTTTTGTATTTCCGTTGGCCCATCTGTAGTTTTGCTCAATGAGACCAAAACCTTTGTTTCAACTACTGAGTTCTTTATACACCCCCTCAAACTTGTGGTGGGTGGCAGACCAACACCAAGTTTGTAACGTAAATCACAGAAGGGTGTCTGTGGAAGAGACTTAGTAAAGATATCTGCTAGTTGGAGATATGCAGGAACATGTTTGACGACCAACGCACCAAGAGCAACTCTTTCTCTAACAAAATGGAAATCCATGTCAAAACTCTTCGATCTTGAGTGCAGAGCAGGATTTGCAGTAAGATAAACAGCCGATAAGTTGTCACAACATAATTCTGGAGTAATACGCTGAGAAACACCTAGTTCTTGAAGCAGAGAAGATAGCCACTTTATTTCTGTTGCAGCCAAGGACATTGTTCTGTATTCTGCTTCAGTAGAAGATCTTGAAATGGTGAGATGTCTTTTTGCAGACCAAGATATTATGTTTGAGCCAAAAAAAGTGCAAAATCCCCCTGTAGAGCGTCTTGTTTCTTTGCAATTTGCCGAATTACTGTCACTATATGCACGTAGAGTTGAATCAGTGTTAGCATCAATGTTGATCCCCATTTGCAGAGTTCCTTTCAAATAACGAAGTATCCGTTTAAGCAAACTGAAATCAGAGACAGTTGGAGAGTGCATCTTTTGGCATACAAAGTTTACAGCAAACTGTATGTCAGGCCTTGTCAATGCCAGATACTGCATCTTGCCAGCCAAACTTCGAAAATATGTAGGATCCGAAAATATTTCGTGCTGACCTGAGATCTTATCTAACTGCAAAGGTAAGGGGGTTGGCATAGGGGCACAATATTCCATTCCTGCTGCAACCAGAAGATCTTTTGTGTACTTTTCTTGATTGAGAAAGAGTCCATCTTTGTGAAAGTGAGCTTGTATGCCTATAAAGTAATGTAAAGAACTCATATCTTTCATCCTGAATGCTTGATTAAGACTTGCCAGTAAGCGCTGAACCAGTGTATCATTATTGCCTGTGAGCACCATATCATCCACATATAGCAATAAAAACATCACATCTTTGCTTTTGAGATAAGCAAATAAAGATGGATCAGAAAATCTGTAAATGAACCCAAACTCAATGAGAAATGTACTGAACTTGTCAAACCAGGCACGAGGAGCTTTTTTAAGTCCATAGATGGCCTTTTTGAGTTTACACACATAATCAGGCCGATTAGGATCTTCAAAACCAGGAGGTTGTACCATGTATACTGTTTCTCTAAGATCACCATGCAAGAATGCGTTTTTGACATCCAACTGTTTGATATTCCAATGATTTGTAACAGCAATATGAAGGACTGACCTTACTGTGGCAGTTCTGACAACGGGACTGTATGTTTCAACAAAGTCCACTCCCTCTGTTTGATCATAGCCTTAGGCAACAAGTCTGGCTTTTAATTTATCTAATGTTCCATCAGAATGAAGCTTTGTTCTGAAAACCCATCGACATCCCAACGGTTTTTCTGCCATATCTGGTGAAACAAGATCCCATGCATCAGTTTCATGCATTGAATCCATTTCTTCACCCATCGCTTCATTCCAACCAGGGTCTTTTAATGCAGTTTTGACAGTCTTTGGCTCTGGATAATTAGCTTTGATAGTGAATAGAGCATACTTGGAATTTGGCTTGAAAATACCTGACTTAGCTCGTGTAATCATTGGGTGAGTAGCAACATCTTAACTTTGATTTGCAACTAAAGAAGAATTTGCAGGACTTATGGTACTTAATGCAGGAAAATCATCTTCTGTAAACAAAGTAGTTGACGTAGTGATGTCTGAAGAAGTGATAGGAGTTGTTGATTCTGATGCAGAAAGCAAAGAGCGTGTTTAAATTGCTAGATACAAGAGGAGGACTGTTGCCAATAGAAGCAGGATCTATGCCCGTCGTACACTCAGAACCCTCCTCTGTATTTGCAACAAACAACGCAGGTGGAATAGGATCCAATGTATCAGAATTATCGACTTGACCACATGATGAACTTGATTGTCCTGATGAAGCCTGCGGAAGAAAACTGAGCTGCCATGCTGATAGTAAGAACGTTGTTGATGGTGAATGGAAATTTCTGTAAATGCTTGCAAAAGGGTAATTCTTTTCATCGAATAACACATGTCTACTAATGTAGATCTTACCAGTAGGAGGATGCAGACATCGATAACCTTTATATTTCTCATTGTATCCAAGGAAAACACAATGCAACGACTTTGGATCAAATTTATTTTGAGCATATGGCCTGAGATATGGATAACAAGAGCAACCAAACACTCTCAATGAAGTATAAATCGGTGGCTTACCATAAAGGATTTCATATGGACTCTTGTGATCTGTAGTGACTGATGAAGGTAAGAGATTGCCCAGAAAAGTTGCTGTAAAGAAGGCTTCCACCCATAATTTGTGAGGAACCTTACCTTCAAACATCATGGAGAGACCAAGCTCTGTAATGTACCTATGTTTTCGTTCAGCAAGACCATTTTACTGGGGCGTATGTGGACATAATATAAGTTGTTTGATGCCACAGCTTGATAGATGATTGAGAAACTGAGTGCTAATAAACTCACCCCCTCCATCACATTGAAACATACAAATCTTTTGTTGAAGTTGATTCTCAGCTAACTGTTGAAACAGACAAAATACACTGAAGAATTCTGATTTTTTCTTAAGTGGGTAGAACCAAGTGAATCTGGAGAAATTATCCACGAAAATCACATAATATTGGAATCCTTGAGTTGAAACAACAGGAGATGGTCCCCATAAATCACAGTGGACACGTTCAAGAGGTAAGGAAGACACAAAAGTAGATGAAGTAAAAGGGAGCCTGCAATTTTTCTCAAACTGACAAGCATCACACATATTAGAGCTTGTCTTAGTCATTACTATAAGCTTAAGTTTAGATAAATGCTGAAGAATCTCATGATGAGGATGACCAAGTCTTCTGTGCCATACTTCATCACTTGTTACTTGCTGCCTATTTGAGTAGAAAGCTTGAAACTGAGAATTCTCCAAGACATATAGATCCTCACGTCTGCTGCCTTGAATGATCTGTTGATTTGTCCGTTTGTCCTTCACGATTACAGAGTCAGAATCAAATGTGAAAGAGCAGGGAAAATCACGTGTAAGTTTGGAGACAGATAACAATGACTTTGTGATATCAGAACAAACTAATACATCTTTTAATGGTAGTTTACCTTGAAGATCAATAGAGCCAACATGAGTAATTGGCAGAAATTCTCCATTTCCAACAATCACAGAATCATCACCTGAGTATGGCTGAGAAGTTTGAAGCTTTGTTGTGGTATTGGTGATATGTGCAGTAGCAGCTGTGTCAGGAAACCATTCATTCCCTGCAACAACATCCTGATTTGATAACCTCATTGCAGCAAAGGCAGTATGAACTTCTGATGGTTGAAAGGTTTGATCAAACCGACTGTAACACTTGAATGCAGAATGACCAAATTTTCCACATATTTGACATGTTGGTCTCGTTTCTGAGCGAGAGCCTGAACTAAACTGCTGCTGAAAACCACGACCATGAGTGGAATATGAGCCTCTTCCTCGGTTTCCACCTCTGTACTGACCTCTACCACGATTGGAGTATCCTCCTCTGTTGTTGTTGTATGACTGAGGATATCCGGATGTATTTGTGTGAAACGCCAGATGAGGTGTAATAGCATCAGATGATTCATACTTCTGAATCTTATCATCAAAACCAGTAAGCTTAAAAACCACATCATCAAAGCATGGACCAGGATATGACTCCATAGATTCTTCAATCACAGTACAAATAGATTCATATTCTTTCCCTAGTCCACTTAAAGCACCAGAAATGTTCTCATGTTCTGAGATAGAGGCACCAATGGAATCTAACTGATCACACAGAGATTTTATTTCAGCAAGATATGCAGTCATTGATTTACCCATTTTTGTTGTTGAATGTATCCTTCTCTGTAGTTCTAGCTTCCTAGTAGGCGAAACACGATTATACTTCTTAGCCAAAGAAAGCCATACCTCATGGGAAGATCGTAGACCGTATACACTTTTGAGAGCATCTTCAGACAAAGATCCAAACAACCAGGCCATAACAAGTTGATCTGAGTGTATCCATCTCAGAAATTCAGGGTTACTGACTTCTGCAACTTGATCACCGTTACGAACTGCCATTGTTAAAGAGGGACGTGGTGTTGCACCAGTAACAAAACCGAGAAGCATCTAACTGGACAAAAATTGCTCAAACTGTAATTTCCAGAGCAAATAGTTGTTATCTGTCAGCTTTAGAGTTACACACTGAGAGATAGTTACTGTGGGAAGAGAAAAGGTTGCAGCTGTAGGTGGATGGAAAGATGAAGAACTCATAGGAGCAGAAAAATATTGAGGAAAAGTTGTGGCTGTAGATTGAGAAATCATAAATGCAGGAGCAGGAATCGATGATGAATTCATAGAAGCAGAAAGAGGTTGTGGAGAGCCATCCATGGCTCCGATACCATGAAAGCTTTAAGAAAGCTTGAGAAAAAGTTTGGAGAAGAATAACTTTTTTTATTATTATCAACTCAATCTTTTACAAAATGCAGAGCTTTTGATATTTAAGGAATCAAAGCATACAAATATGATGATATGACAGGTGTCTTTAGCACGTGATTCCACATGATCCGAGGACTCCAAATTTGTTATGAAGGAAACTTCCTGGAACCTCACATTGCTTTGGGAAACTTCCTGGAACCTCACATTGTTTTACGCTTTTGTTGCAGGAGAGGGACTGAGATTGTGTAATGGGCTTTGGCTTTTGTATTTCCGTTGGCCCATATGTAGTTTTGCTCAATGAGACCAAAACCTCTATTTCAACTACTGAGTTCGTTATACTCTTGAATCCCTTCCCAAACTCCGCTACGTTTCGGGAAGGTACAATCTAGTTTTATATTTGTGTGAGTCAAAGCTGTTTTTTTACAATCCAGGATGTCCCACGTCCGCCTCTTCCCAAGGGCATCTTGTTTGAAGCACATATTGTCAACATTAGGGATCGTCTTGCCATAGCCATGCCCGTTTATCATCCTCTTCACCAATGCGAGCTAGAGATATGGAGTATGGATGCACCAGAAGAAAATGGAGCAAGACTCACTCCATTAGTTCAGCTTCTCTTGGTTTGGTGGAGTCTAGGTCCTTCACACCCGTGAGACTCTCTAAGCAAGGGGATGTTATCTTCTATGACGATGACAACTTGTTGTTCAAGTATATTTGAGAAACAGACAAACTCCAAAAGTTCCCTGAAAACATTTTTGTTATATCTCCTTACGTTGAGAACTTGGTCCCACTTCCGGCTATACAAGTCGAGTTAAGGACTGGAATTACTTGAAACAGAAACAACGTTATTTATCAAAAAAAAAAAAAAAAACCAGAAACAACGTTGTAGTTTATACATTTACAGTTCATCAAGTGGTGTTATTGGAAATATAATGAACTTGTCTTCTAACCTTGTTTTATGGTTTGTAGGATGGTATGCAACCAAGAAGTGTTGACGAGTATCTCCGTAAGGGAATCAGAGGTGAGAGAATCTTCCAAATGTTTCCAATTTAAACTGATCCACCATATTTTTTGTGACATGTATGGTTTTTTGATCATGTGATTTGTTTATTTCATTGAACTCTTTATAACAGAACTAGGAACCTGAATATGGGAGAACAAAATGGACTTGTTTGTCTATTTCATGCATGCATGGGCTGCTGCTTCGACGGGAGAACTCTGGGAATTCTGTTTCATATCCCTTTTTGTTTTATTTATAATAGGCTCCTTCGTACTAGTCATATACCCATCATAATTAAGAAAACTAAATGTGACAACAAGATAATTGAGAACTATACACCCCTGTGATCCCCCGATCGCGTCGACATTTTTGAACCCTTCAACGGGACACCAATGGCGATTCAATCCCTCATCCCTCTTGGATCATCGCCCAAACTCCACGATTTTTTTTTCTTCGTTAGGTTTTTTTTCTGCGGTATTTAGATAAAAAAAAAAGTATAAAATGTGATTTTAGATTTTCTTCTATTTCTTTCCTAATTAGATTTTTTTCTCATAAAACAAATCCTCCGCATGATGTCAAAATTGTGGACAATACTTCAACCGAGAAACCCAAGTGTTTTTTGTTTCTTAATTCACTTTTGAATCTATTTTCCTGTTTGCCCATTAACGTCATGCGAAAGTTTACAAACGAACAAAATATATTCTTAATAAATTGTTTCATTTCCTTTTAATCTGTAGAGCACATCACTAACATAAGCAATATTATACAATTTCAAGGAGCCAATATGTTTCTGGATCTCAGTGCTTCTAAGGTATATTGATTTTGTATTTGCAGTTTCTTCTTTTATTGCAACCAATACATATTTGATGAAAATATGAGTTCCAGCATATCTAACATGATGCATTTTATGCAGGTATACTGTTTAGTCATAAATTAACTTTTTTACCTGCATGGCTTCTTGCGTTGGACACCGTAAAAGGATTATGGAAGATTCTTCTTTTCTTTTCATAATTAGATTTTTTTTTCATAAAACAAATCATCCGCATAATGTCAAAATTGTTGACGATACTTCAACAGAGAAACCCATAGTTTTTTTTTTTTTTGGTTTCTTAATTAATTTACTTTCGAATCTACTTTCTCGTATGTCCATACATCATGTGAAAGTTTACAAACAAACGAAATAAATACATATAGAATTAAAAAAAAAACTCAACCAAATAGGAAGAGGTTTCTTTGAATCTGATACTCCATATGATATGGTCTCTCCTCCTTTCTGGAGGATTTGATATAATGTATATATTTCTCCTCTTTTATTCTACAGAAGCTAGATATATAGTACTATGGGTTATCCAGTTCGTCGCATTTTTGAATTTATAACAGTTGGAATTTGTACAAAACATGAACTCTCGGAAAGTTACATTCCAATTCCACATGAAAACAAATATTTATAGTTTATTTCGGAGGTGAGATTTGTATTCAATGACTCAATTTAAAATAACTAAAATGAACAGAAAATGAAAGATTTTAAAGTATTTGACAAATCCTATCCAAATGACACTATAAAAGGTGAGATTTGTTTCTTCACTTTTTTCCTTTGTTTTCTATTAAATTCTAATCAAATCACATTGCCATTAAAGCCATCTCAATATTGAATAACACTAGCATTTAATAGAATTATAAACTAAAAAATTGAATAACAGTAGAATTTAAAAGAATCTATAAAATACACAATTAAATAATATTAGATTTATATTGAATTCTAAATTCTTTCAAATTCAATAAAAATCCTACTTTCAATAAACCTCCCCTTAATCACTTTTTTAATTATAAGTCTATTAATCAAAATTTTAAGATTTTTTAAACCAATTGACAAATTACATGGCAGCGTACAATATGCCACATAATGGTCACATGCGTATGACCAAATAACATGAGATTCCATATTTGGTGCAACACAGTCACCAACCACTATCAAACGAAATTTCAGAATTGTTCAACCAAAATCTCACCCAACTCTCCCTCTCATATATATATATATACTAACATATAGGAGAGGATATACACGCTACATCACTTTTCTTACATTGCTTTATATTTATGATGCCGGAACAAACGTACATGTACGCTTATGTAACACTGCCGCACCTTGACCAGAGAGAACGCTACTCTCAGAAATGTTATCGGGACGGAAGACGGGTGGTGTTGGCAAGCTACGACTTGATGGGATCAGAGAGTTTCAGTTTTAAAGAGAAGCTAAGGAAGTCGATGAAAGGAATGAACGAGTCGGCCGAGCGGTGGGTTTCGGAAGTGCGTCAAGGTACGACCAAGAGACGTTTTGCGATTAGAGTTTTAAGGACAAAACTTGGCTTCTATTCTTGCTTCATTCGTAGTGTTGGATGTTTTACTTCTTGCGTGGGGCACAGAGATAATTTCATGAAGTAATTAATCTAACCGTAAAGTATTTATCGATGTTGCTCTTCGTACATATACATGTAAATATTTGATTTCATAGACACACACACACACACACACACGTGTGTTTTCACTGGAGAGTTTCGTTTGAATATTTCAATATCCCACATTGAGATTCAAGTTGGAGACTTTGTCAAGTGATTAAACAGTTTATTGTGTATGCGCCGGTATATATGTAATTAGAAATCAAAACTATATTTTGGTATTCCATTGATTTCATGATCACTATAAATGATGCTCACAAAATTCACGTAACCGTCGAATATATTGTAAATAATTAATTTGAATTTTGGCTGAAAATACTTAATTATCCAAGAAAATGTATGTCTTATTTAAATATTAAATTACATTTTCACCCAAAAATAAAACAAAAAATATGCCAATATGTGGACAGTTTTTCTATGGAAAATCCACAATTATAGAGTTTATCTAAAAAAGAAAGAAAAGAAAACAAATATGTGGACATCACTCCTAGAAAATAACACAATTGGTCATATATATAATTCCCAATAAATATTATTTTCAGTGGTCCACTAATTTGATTATTTAGATATATATAGTTAATTAATCCTCCTTATAGAAAATGAAAACTAAAAAATCAGAATAAATGAGGAGGTAATATAATTAAGGTTTACGAGTAGGCTGAGTAGCAGGAGCAGGACCACAACATGTAGTAATGAGTTTGTTGCAGCAATGTTTACCCTTCATTGCGCCAACGATATCATATAATTGTCGTCCCTCATCAACTTTGATATGTTTATTAGTTTGGCCTTCCAATAAGTTCCGTCCGAAAGTAATCCGGCCATCAACTTCGGTCATGGTCATTGCTACTATCATTATCAAGACAGCGATTGAGACACTCGCAGTTTTCCTTTCAAACGCCATTATTATTATTTTTTTTTTTTCTTAGAAATGTTTTTTGTGTTTTTGTTTTTTTTGTTTTTTTTTGTTTTTTTGGACAGATGATTATGGGTATAACTATCGGTGTATTTATATGGTAAACCAAGCTCCCAAATTTAGTAAATTACTAATTTAGATAACTTGTTGAATGTTTCTTGTGGATGGTATTTCAGTGAATCTTATTCTTAATTTTATACGTTTAGAACAGGATTATATGATGACTTGGTATTTTGGTCTACGCAAAATGCTGATATATAAAAGTTGATTAACAAAATTTTTTTTGATACAATTATGGAATTGATGAAACTATATATTTGCTTTTAACCAAATTTTAATTTAATTTTGTTAAGTTTATAAATTAATTTTGATTTTTTTAATGATGTTGAAATTCAGAATGGAACAGACTTCCTAACTAATGAAGTATATGCTTGACGTCACAAAATATGATTTCAAAAGAGGGCAACAGTTTATAAAATTTCAAATAGGTTTTTTATTGTTACGTTGCTTTTTGAGTTCAGTGGTTGGAAACTTGGAATAATCACCTCCTTTTTGTCATGGTAAACAAAACTACTATCTTAGCCTTCTAATTATGTCTTGATTAGTCGATGATGATGGCTTTGGTGATATACAAAGTGTAGTCGGAATATCAATAAGTATTAAAAACGTTGATAAAAAACATAAACATCAGGATTTAAATAGTGTATCTTTTTTTGGCCCAAAAAAAAGAATAGTGTATCTTTCTAACGAATAAGTAATGTAGAATAATAGAAGAGGAGAAATGAATTCCTTATCAAATCAAGTCCTGAAGAAAAGACGAGACCACATGGAGTAGGCGACGAAACAAGGCTCTCACGGCCAAGAGTACCAAAATTGTGGTGAAAGCAGATAACAGCACTGCTAATACAAATAATAATATCATCAATAATGGGAAGATAGTTAAAGAATTCACTATATTATAAACCAAATTATATTTTTAAACAAGAAAAAGGAATAGAAGCTACCTCCAACAATCACAAGCGAGAATGAGAATGACATCACAAGTTTGGTGAGTAAAATCATGACTATAAACTGTAAAGGTCAAACAAGTAATAACATTAGGAATCTCACATTGACTATATATGATGGACATAATCTAATACTAAAAGGGATATGGGATTGAGTTAGAAGCCTATTATAAATAATCGAAAGATCATCCAAAGTAACACACTTTGAACCATAGAAGAAAAATACCTTGAAGATGTCGTGTTCAAATACACAAGCACAAAAGCAACAGAAGCAATACAGCAAATGGACAACAAAATATGTAGCTAGTACATTCATTCTGTTCCTCCATAGCGAATTACATAATTCTGTAGGGTCAATCAAATAACAAACCATCGTCAATCGTAAATGTTCCAAATCTCTAGGGTCATTTTATTAAATATTTGAGAGTTTACTAACCTTTTCCCTTGCAAAGAAGCTTAGTAAATCTTGGTTGAAATGATGATACAACATGAGCATTTAAAGCAATCCCATCCTGCAGTTAAAAAGACATATGATATATAACAATAAAATAAATACAGTTCAACCAAGAATAACACTAGTTTAACTGTAAACTTACCTCAAAGCTGCATATTGTTCCACGGATGCATGCAAGCCTTAGTTCGACTTGTTCATTCGAAGTCGGACCATATTTTCGAGATAAGGAGATATAACACAAGTATATGGGAAGATCTGACGGATGGTATGTGTACGTTGATAATATCTGAACAACCTATTCTTATCGTCATGGATCACAACATTACCATTCTTAGAAACTATTACCGGCCTGAGATAATATTTTTGAGAAAATTAATTACATATATATATATATATATATTTAATTGAAGTGACGTCAAAAAAAAATATTATTTTTTTTCATAAATTTAATTCTATTTGTAATTGTTTTTCCTAAAAAAATATTATCTCGTTCGGAAGTGCGCCAAGGTACGACCGAAAGACATTTTGCGATTAGAGTTTTTCTAAGTACGAAATTTTTCTTATATTCTTGCTTCATCGTTAGTGTCGGATGTTAATCATGTTATAACAAAATTTTGGTATTTCCATTTATTCACTAATTTTTATGCTCACAAAATTTACATAACCCCATCGAATATTTGAATTTTGGCCAAAAATATTCGATTGTCCAAAAAATGTTTTCTTTTTTTTTATTTCTTTTTAATAAGTTGGGAATCTAAACTCAAAATGATATATAACAATTATGAATGAATAACTGTTATCTTTTATGTATCCATTCATATAAAGGAAATTAAAATTTAAGACAATACAAATGTATCTGTGGACGGTTTATATCTCCCACAACTATATAGTTTACTACAATGGATGATCCTCTAAAAAAACATAAGACATTTGGTTCATATATACATCGGTAATCAATGTTATGTTCAATGGCCCACTTATCTATATATCTATATAGTTAATTAATTCTCCTTGGAGAAAAATTAGAAGAAATTACGAAGTAATATCTAATTAAAAGTGATTAAGTTAATGTTTAGGAAAACAACAAGTGTGAATGAACACGTTGCAACAACCTCCACCAAAATCAGCTAAGCTCCGTCGGACATGAATTCGGCCATCAACTTCGGTAGCGGTCGTTGCTACTATCATTAAAAGTATGGCCATTGACACAATCGCAGTTTTCATTCCAAACGCCATTTTTTCTTAGAAATGTCTATTTGTCCTTTTTATTTCCTTTAAAATTTCTGGCTGTTGATTATAGGTTTAACTATTAGTATATTTATATGTTAACCCAAACTTCCAAATATAGTAAATTACTAATTTAGACAACTTGTTGACTGTTTCTTGTGGATGGTATTAGAGTGATCAATTTTATTTTTAGTTCCATACATTTAGAAATAGAAGAAATGATTACTAGGTTTTGGTATATACAAATTACAAAGTGTGGGTGTATACACAATTGATAAAAGTTATTTTTTGGTGAAAAGATTAGAATAATATTTTTTTTGCTCATAGGCAAACCACGTTATTTGACTCGTGAGATTTTGGTTAGACTACATCGTTTTTATTTTTGTAATTGCTATTTTGGGCCCAAGTAATGGGCATCTATTGGGCTCAGTAAAGACAATTCAAAAGTCCGTAATTTTTTAAACTTTATTGAATAGCGAGTGAATGCTAGGGTTTTTATGCTTCTCTCCTCCCCACAGTCACTATATAATCTCAAATCGCTCTGTTTCTCCGCATCAACCCTCTCTCTTCCTATGTAAAACTTTTTACAGATCTGTGCGTTTTCGAATGCTTTTGATTTAATAATACGAGAAAGAGGGCTCCATTTTTACTGAGTCAACAGCAGGCGCCACTTGCAATGGTGACCTGACTGCCGCTTGGAGCCCAGATCAAATGCCAGAGGAAGACCCATGAAACTTATTTCTCAATAGTTTCATGATTCAATACTCTTGGCTACATATTATTTGGATTCTTTGGTTATGTTTTTCTATTGTGGTGAAATGGATGCAATAACGGGGTTTTAGTAGAGTTATTTTTGATGGCATTAAGTCAGACACGGGTGCTTGTTGGGTTAATAAGAAACAGCAGAGCTACCTTTTGCATGGTGCCTATAATTAATAGCTTCTCATCACGATTGGAGGCAGTCTTGATCTGATGTCTTCTCATTGGCTTCCTCCAAATTTAAAGCAGCTACATTGTTTTTCAACTTGTTGCCTTTTTATTTTTGTTTTCTTCTTTTTACACATACGAATGGTATATATCTGAAGTACTAGGATATTTGAAAGAGGGATTCGTTGGTATGCTGCTAGGATATTGGTAATCTTGTTTCTGTATATTCCTTGAAAAACTTGTTCGTAAAGAGAGGGAACAATGGATCCATCGATTTGATGGAACAGTTACAAACTAGTTATAATTGATTGATGTTTTTGGCATAAAAGGAGAATAATCCTTCTGTATGGGAGCTGGATTCTATTATTCCCATGTGCTGAGATGTGAGTTTGGAAGATGGGTATCTGTGATTGAAGCCTTCCCCGAGAGAAGAACTGTGTTCAGTGGCACAAATTTCTAGCAGAAATGATTGAGGAGAGAATATGCAAATTTACGTGTTGTTGAATTAATTTCTTCAATTGCTCGAGTTGTTAAATCTTTTTGGGAATGCAACCGTTATTAAATTTGTTAGTCTGGATTTGGGAATTGTATACCTACTGATCAATGATTCTCGAGATGTATATGTATGAAGGTCCTCTTCCCTACTCGAAGTTGAGATATAAGTTCCAGCAATCATCATAAAAATAATTGCATAGAATTATATAATCAAAGGAAACGAAATCCCCGAATTACCAGAACATCGTCTAGGGTAGTAAAAATATTTAAAAACCAAAAAAAAAAAAAAAGAGGATTAAACTAGATATGAAGTATGAAGAGACATAACCCAGTACATGGTGAGAGGTGACGGATGACACGTTTGTATGTGAAAAGACTCTTCTTATCGTCATATATCAAAACATTCGCACTTGTAAGGGGCCAGGATTTTCCGGCATCGAAATCTCAGATGCATCTCTATGAAACTCTTTGATCCCACTATCGATCTCCATTCTTTTGATACAGTTTGGAATTTGAGCAGATATTTCACGGGAAGCCTCAAAAGTATATCTTTCACTAGCTTTGGAGCAAGATCGATAGAATCTAGGGTTTTTCCCGTCTCCTTCATCTTTGGTGTGTGTGAATGTGATTTCCCTTCAGACAAA
Organism: Turritis glabra; assembly: GCA_900406565.1. Taxonomy (NCBI): domain Eukaryota; kingdom Viridiplantae; phylum Streptophyta; class Magnoliopsida; order Brassicales; family Brassicaceae; genus Turritis; species Turritis glabra. The sequence continues at coordinate 1,397,611 of OVBN01000025.1, forward strand.
TCCACTCTTTGACATATATATATATATATATATATATATATATATATATAAAATTATATGCAAAACTACAACTTCTGTTACTTATGGAATTAATATTCCATTCGACTTTCCTTTTTCTTTCCCGAAACTTCCTATTTTACAATTCTTTTTTTTGCCCTTTTTCCTTTTCTTTTATTCTTTTTTTCTTCCAAATACTTAAACAATATAACGCTTTTTCATTTTCCAAAAATTATCGACTTTCCTTTCTTTATTTACATCAATGTTATTATGCATGCCATGTATCAAATAATGTATATATGAATATGCATGTTCTTCGTATCATGATGATTCTTAGAACTTTCATAGTGTACCCCAACTCTGAAAAGTGAATAAAGTCTCGTCTTATGATCTACGGCTAAGGAAACGCGACCTATCTCTCTCGCAAAAAACTTCTTAAGCGAGGGTGATATAACCCCAAAAACTATGCAATTGAGTACACCATTTGGGGAAATAGCTTATACCTCTCAGAACCTTATAAGATTCAGTCGGAAGAATGATGATCTTGACTAGAGGACCTCCTATGATGATGGGAATGCATGTGTTTATGACGTTTGTGAGAACGTTCCTCTTCTGCACGTTTTGATCTTTTGCTGCCAGAAACTTCACCCTTGTTGTCACCATATCCATCTTCCATACCTCGTGATCTCTCTTTTCTATCAGAACGGGACTCTATCCTGGAACGCTCCTCTCTGTCTTTGCTGCATTTTCTATGAGAACTGTGTGTGTGTGAGCTCGACCTGTGACTGTGATAAGTCCTAAGGCTGCTTCGCTCGTTAAACTCTTCTTCCCTTTCTACAGAACTCTTTTCCCGATAAAATCCTTCCTCTCTATCTGATACACTTCCTTTTCTCCTCGGAGGTGAAGGGATCTGCATCCACAAACAAGCTATGGTGCTAAGAACTTTAGTTTTGTACCCATCGGCTTTTCTCTAGACACATTAAACAATCCCATCAGTATGCCACTTCTAGAAGAACATGTACAAAGACCCGACAAAACAGAGATAAAGTTTGAATGACTGTAGAGTGGTGGTGATGTTAACAGACATAGTAGACCTGTGTGCGCGACATATATCTTCCCTCAGGCGGAAGCTGAATGCCGAGTTTTTTCAAATCTTCATGAGGGATTGGTCGCCTGATATTAACAAACAGAAAGAATGCCCAGTTAAATACTTATCTTTTAAGGAATATGAAAATCAGAAGGTTCATGACTACTATGTTCTGCTGGTTTTTATCTTTGAACATGCTAAAGGAAGAGCAAAGCAAAACCGTACAAGGGAGCGCGGAATGGTCTTTCTCGTCCTCCAAAACGAAGTTGTCCGGATTCTTTCCTACCACCAAGCCCACCTCCTGTTAAGAGAGAAGAAGATTGAATCTATATGGGATGAAGATATAACGCCTATCGTCATTTCATTACAGACAAAAAAAGTTAAAAGAATGGTAGACCTAGTCTTCTTGGTATCCATCCAGGCATCAGTTGCTGCCGATTGTAATCAACAATAATCTCTCGACCATCTATTAGTGAATGATGAGCATCCTGTAGAAACACCACAAACAATTTCACTCTAAAAAACAAACTCCACTAGTTTCCAGAAACAGCACGTACATGTATATGTTAACGAAACAAAAACTGTAAGTTCCATTCATATAGTATCGCATTGTGGTGCCTTAGTAAGGATTTCAGACAGCTTTCAAGAACAAAAAAACAAGAGGTAAAAAAAATGCAATTTAGCCTCAGAGCACACCTCATAAGCACGAAGCATCTCCTTTTCAGTCTCATACTCCACAAAAGCATATCCTCGTGAAGATCCCGTCACTAAAAAAGGGAACAAGAAGAGGAGACTCAATAATCAGACAAAATCTACACAAATGTGGAAATTTGAGTAAATTTGTAATCACAGTTCTGCTAAGACAATAATAGCTTGGTAGAAGCAACAAATCAGAAACAGAAAGATGATAAATTTCCTAAAGATAAAAGCAAAAGTGGTGATGTCATAAGCAGAGCAATTTGCAAAACCTTACCAATGTGCCTAACCAAGCGCAAGTTCTTAATCCTGCCATACTTACTCATCATCTACGAAGAAGAAACCTCCATAATCATACTCAAAACATAGTTTACACGAAAATCAAAACTAAGTGAAATTCCAATCATCAACCTCTCGAAGGGTATCTTCCGTAGTATGATGAGAGAGGCGACCCACGAAGAGAGTACAGTAAGGATCTCCAACAGCTTTCGAATCACCAGAAGGATCATCTTCCAAAACAAACCAAATCAATGAATGTTACAATTCAGAATTCAAACGATAAAAGTGGAAAGAGGAACATAGAGAAAGAGAAATTACATAAGCCGGCGTTATAACAGAGAAGAGCTCTACGGACGCCGTTATCATGTGGAGCAACATCGGTTCCGTCGATACTTCCGGCTTGAATCGGATGATACGACGTCGCGTAGAACACTTTGTTCACGACGTTGTTTCCGCCGCCGCTCATTTCTTCCTCCTTTTCTCTCTCACGGCGGCTCCGGCTAGTCAACAAGGATTCAAGGAAATAAAGCAAACAACGTCGTCGTTTAGTTGATACTATTTTAAGCCCAATATAAATTGGGCCTATTACAGCCCATTTAAGTGTCCCGAGTTTATTACACTCTCGTGGGACCCACACAAGGCGGAAACTACAACGGCGTCTTGGTTAGGTGAGAGTCACTGAAGTGAAATCTTTAGCACAAACACCAAATCTCATTTCTGCTTCTTCTTCTTCCGGGTTTTAAAATTCATCTGATTTGCAGTTCAGATGATGCTTGTTCGATCTGTATTTCGATCTCAGTTGAGACCCTCTGTATCGGGTGGTCTGCAATCTGCTTCTTGCTATTCTTACTCTTCTTCATCTGCAGCGTCAGCTGAAGCTGAAAGGACTATCAGAGAAGGTCCCAGAAATGATTGGAGTAGAGATGAAATCAGGGCTGTTTATGATTCTCCTGTTCTTGACCTCCTCTTCCATGGAGTAATTTTCCCCCTTCTCTCTCTCTCTCTCACTTACTCTTCTCGTTTTTTGTTCTTTTTACTCTAGTTCACAAATTTGGAGTAGAAAGCTTTGGGTCTTGGTAAAATTACAATAAAAATCGGAGGAAAGTTTCGATTTTGAGTTTAGCCCTGAACTTGAATCTCTTTGAAACATTTGGCTTAACTTCCAGGATTCTGGTCTGAGGAATTTAGTGTATTCCAAAAACATTTTCTTTTTGATTTCTATTGATTTACTATTATTTCAGTATTATTCATTTGGTTGCTCATCTGATCTCATTATTATCGGTTGTCTTTTACTTGAATAACGATGTTGTGTGGGCTCTTTGGGTTTCAGGCTCAGGTTCATAGACATGTTCATAACTTCAGGGAGGTACAGCAATGTACTCTCCTCTCCATAAAGACTGGTGGCTGCAGTGAGGACTGTTCGTATTGTCCTCAATCCTCGAGATATAGCACTGGAGTGAAGGCACAAAGACTCATGTCCAAGGATGCTGTCATTGATGCTGCAAAGAAGGTTACCGGTTTTCTTGTGGATTTTATTTTGCTGAATGTAGTATATTGTATATTCCTTAGCACAATGTATCAATAAGGAACTTGAGGAATGTTAAAATTGGCAGGAATGTTTCATAATCCAGTCCCATTATCGAACTTTGCTTTTATCCCCTAGCATATTGTAATCAAATCTCTTTTCTATCCAAAAGAGTCAGCCACACTATTTTTTCTCTATTTAACTAGAAGCTTGAGGATGATAACAACTGAAAATGTAGGATCCGAGAATCTTAAGAACGTAATAAGCCTCTTCTGATTTGAATTAACAAAGTTAATGTTTTGTTAGGCAAAAGAAGCTGGCAGCACACGTTTTTGCATGGGTGCTGCATGGCGAGATACAATAGGACGGAAAACCAACTTCAACCAGATTCTTGAATACATCAAAGAAATAAGGTACCTTATTATTGTTAGCAATATTTATGAGGAGTAATTTTAATACTTTTTAAGTTGGACTTCATTTTTGAATTTCCTTGTTTCTACTACATATGATCTCCTCGCAACTGCTTTCTGAATGAAAGCAACTGCTCTATAGCCTACATATGATTCACAGGCTACGACCATTAAAAAGTGCTGTGGATTTTTTAATGGTTTTTGAATGAATCTGTGTGCATGTGAAACATTAATTCCATGTACTTGAATGATTTTACCTTTTTGTATCCGTGAGAAGAATGAACATGATGTTAAATATGGTCTCTTGGCTGTAACATCCTTTATACTTACTTTCTGGACTCTCACTTTGCAACAGAGGCATGGGGATGGAAGTTTGCTGCACCTTAGGCATGATTGAGAAACAACAAGCATTAGAGCTGAAGAAGGCTGGCCTCACTGCGTATAACCACAATCTTGATACTTCAAGAGAGTACTACCCAAACATCATCACTACTAGAAGTTATGACGAACGCCTTGAAACTCTTGAGCATGTCCGTGATGCTGGAATCAACGTCTGTTCAGGTAACTTCGATATGAAAACAAAGAAATCCTGGTTCTTATTATTGTGTGGCTCTGATTTTATAGAACTAGAGAGCTGAAACCTGTCTCCATCTTGGTCATTAGACTCACAATTGTTAATTTGATAAAAACCATAGATAAGAACAACAAATATGTTCTAAAGTGTTTTCTCTTTACCGATAAACAGGAGGAATTATAGGACTTGGAGAGGCAGAGGAGGACAGAGTAGGTTTATTACACACACTAGCAACACTTCCTTCTCACCCTGAGAGTGTTCCTATAAATGCTCTGCTTGCAGTGAAAGGCACTCCCCTTGAAGACCAGAAGGTATATCTCCACAATCTAATAACACAAAATCCAAGCAATAGCTACCTAGTGGTAAAGGGATTTGAAAACCTTTTGTGTTTTTGCAGCCGGTTGAGATATGGGAGATGATCAGGATGATTGGAACCGCAAGAATAGTAATGCCAAAAGCAATGGTGAGGTTATCTGCTGGTAGAGTTCGGTTCTCAATGCCCGAGCAAGCCCTCTGTTTCCTTGCTGGTGCTAACTCTATTTTCACCGGAGAGAAGCTTTTAACCACACCAAACAATGATTTTGACGCGGACCAGCTCATGTTCAAGACATTAGGCCTCACTCCTAAACCTCCAAGTTTCTCTGAAGATGATTCTGAATCAGAGAACTGCGAGAAAGTTGCTTCCGCTTCTCACTAATATCATCATCCACTTCTTTTTCGGAGTTGGGACACTATAAATTTAGTCCCTTTTACTATGTAGCATGATTTGACGATTTTGTGATACCATTGTTTTTCGTTAATCTTCATAGATGTTTAGATTTATTCCTGAAAGTAAAATTATTATTCTCCTAGAATGTGATGAAATTTGAAGATAAAAAATGCCAAAACTATTATTTTTTGCAACATTAACCTTTAATATATAACTAAGTAAATTTTCCATTTAATTTAAAGTTCGCAATAGTGTTTCAAGGCTGAGATGGGCTCAAGTTGGGCGTAAGCTTATCAACTAGATCGTTGCCCATATAAAAGCCCATTACCCTTGCTGTTCTGAGTTTTGAAGTCAACAAGACAACAAGCTTGCTCTGTTCTCAGTTTTTCCTCTCGTCTTTTGTTCACCATGCCTAAATCAAGCAGATGGGTCAATCATCGAGCTCCATCTAAGATTAACAGATTGCTTCTCTTCTTACTTGTAGCCTTCGTCTTCTACATCTACAGGTACCCTTCTTCTCCAGCCACAGTGGAAAAATCATCCAGCTCCATCTACGACATTTCCGTTAAGGTACAATCAGCTTCAATTACGGAATTTAGAAGCTACTTGCTCGCCCACTATGTTGATCCGCATTGATTTTTAGTCCTGATTCGGATGAATCATTCTACTTGATTGAATTGATTTCTAATTGAGTACAAAGATGTGATTTTTAAGAGGAATCAATGGGGATTGATGTTAATTTCTTGATTTCGGATGTTTATGTGTATGATAATTTTATGTTTACTGAGGATTTAGCTAAGATACTGATTCTAGACGGGTGGCTTCATTTTAAGGACCAGTTACTAATGCAAATGTTTAGTGTTAGATTAGGAAATGGCTTTGTTTTGTGTTTTTTTTCTAAGTGAGTCTTTCAAATGGCTTTGTTTTATGTTTTTTTACTATGCCGCTTAAGTTCATCTTTATGGTAACGAGTTTTACTAGTTTATTTATCATAAATCATAAGTCTGTATCAATTTCTCGAATTGAAAATGCAGGACATCGAAGGGAAAGATGTGAGTTTGAGCCAGTTCAACGGAAAAGTGCTCCTTATCGTCAATGTAGCCTCTAAGTGGTGCGTTACTAAGTAATTAGTTGTTCAGTATTTTCCTGCTCGAACTGTTTCCTGTGGACGGATTCTATTGCATTATTTATAGGTAATGTTAGGAATAGCATAACTCATCTAATGCTATTTGTATCATCTCATGTTATTATGATACATTGGCCAAAAGAAGCTTTGCATATAATGTGTCTTTATATTGGCATTATATCTGTATAATTTTGTTGTGATGAATGGGCAGTGGTCTAACACATGGAAACTACAAAGAGTTGAACATTTTGTATGCCAAGTACAAATCTAAGGGTACCTCTCTTAATTTCGCTGAGGCTTTCTGAGGCTAATAACTAAATGGAAAATCCATAAGTATTAAGGGAATATTGTTTCACGCAGGTCTTGAGATATTAGCGTTTCCCTGCAACCAATTTGGCAGTCAAGAGCCAGGTAGCAACAAGGAGATCAAGGAAACCGTTTGCAATATATTCAAAGCAGAATTCCCAATCTTTGACAAGGTCTCAAACACTTTTAAAATGGTCTCAATTTCTATCACACAGTGCCAATTTTTCGTATTTGTTACATACCTTTTTTCTAATGCAAGATTGAAGTGAATGGAAAGAACACTTCTCCCCTTTACAATTTCTTAAAAGAACAAAAAGGCGGATTATTCGGGGATTCTATTAAGTGGAATTTTGCTAAGTTTCTGGTAGACAAACAAGGAAATGTTGTGGACCGATATGCTCCAACTACATCACCTCTTGAAATTGAGGTTAGTAGAAGTTTCCCCTCATACATTGATATTCATTTCTCTAATCATTAAAGAGTCTTACTCTGTAATTTTCTCGCTCTTCTTTTCGCAGAAGGACATAGTGAAGCTATTGGCATCTGCTTGAACATAAATGTTAAAGGTTAGTTTTTGTGCGAGCCCCCAATGATATCTATCTATACCAGATAATCTCACTTTTCCTCTCTGGATTAAGACAAGAAACTAATTCTTAGGTTGAAAGTTATGGAGATTAGATAAAGTGATATGTGGCATGTGAACATATATCTGTAGTTAGAACATGGAATGCAACTGTTGCCAAACTCTTAGGGGCAGTTAGGTTGTAAAAACTCCTCCAAGCTCATGGGTGAAACATAGAAGCAACAGATTCTTGTGAAATTGGTATTTACACTTTCAAGGCCAAGAAACAGAACTATTTTCTCTGGAAATGCTTATGGAGACAACAAGGAATATAATGTGGACCGATTTGGTGCAGGACAGGAGAGCAAAAGCATCGCATCAAACCTGAGAATGAGAGCCACTTTCTATACTTATTCTTAACCTGTATGTTTATCTAAAACCCATTCATGGAAAAGAAGATGCTTGTCTGATTCTTGTCTGAATCTGATTCTATCAAATGCAAACCTCATTTTATGTAACAAGACCCAAAATACTTATGAACTATCAAAAATAAATAAAGTTTTATTTATTTCCTCTTATTAATCATCCGTTACAACAATGTCCTAGCAAAATCTTTTTACATACAGCCTGAAGCAAAGCTCTACAACAATGGGTGTTTTCAAGCAGGTCAGTCTCATAAAGAGACTTCACTCCTGCAAATTGCGTTGTTCATCATCTTCCTTCCCCCTCAATTGATTCCTCAACTTTTGATTGATCAAATCCAAATTTCTTCAAGTGCATAATCTCACAGTACAGGCCACAGCTTGTGCCCAAAATTTCAACCTTGCTTTAACATCATCAGGATTATCACCTGCTTTCACAAAAAACATAATCAGAAAAACATAACAAAAAGAAAAACCTGGAAAATGCAATTATAAAGTTGAAAAATTGAGACTTACCAGGACTAGAGATCTTCCAGCTAGCAATTGGACTAACAGGAGAATCAAGAACCGACGATTTCTTCTCCGGCGAAGAAGAAGATGATGAAGAAGAAGAAGAAGAAGAATGGTGATGGTGATCTTGATCGATAAACTTCTGACTCATGGAGTAACAAAGCTCAAGAGCAGGTAAAGTATTACAAAGCTCAGGAATCTCCTCGTAATTGAAACCAAATCCTAGATCTACACAACCCTTAAGCTCCTCGAGATCATCGTCCGTTAAACTCTTGGTTCTCTTCAAATCATCGTTCACCGCTGAATCAAAAACGTAACCTTCTAACAACACATTGCTCTTCTTCTTCTCCAGTTTCTTCGTCTGCTTCTTGGACTGAACAACACCAAAACCATTGTCGATCTCTTCTTCCTCAGATTCACTGTACGAGCAAGAACTGAAACTGGAGGTAGTAGAGATCTCTCTGTCGGAATCAACGTCAGCTTCGTAGGAAGAACAACGAGAGAAAAGATCTGAGTCGCACATTGTGAGTTCTCTGTTTTCTTTTTTTTCTTTTGTATGGAGGAAGTGGTAAAAAGTGAAGAGAGAAAGAGGAAGAAGAGTTGCTTTATAAAGCTACCAATATTATCGGGCGGCAAATTATTTTTTTGTCTCTTTCTAATCATGTGGACACTAATCAATGTATGTATGTTTATGTATGCGATGATATATGATGGTCATGGTTATGGATGTGTCATGTGTGTATATTGGGCCGGGACCACCATGTGCGGCTAGAATCTAGATCATCGAATCGTCGTCAGAGAGCACATTTTCGCCAATTATTATATTCCCCACCGCTTTTTTAGCCGTAACATACAAAATTAGTATTATTACATTTGTAAATTTGTTATGTCCATATTTCTTATACCAAATCCTATAAAACTATGCATAGATGAAATTTGAAAACTTTTCTGCTTTATTTTAAAATAAAACTTCGAAAGCAATCACATAACGAATTGGACATTATGTGTTTCGTATCCCTTATTTCTTCATCGAAATGTAGTTTAGAAGCTAGACTTTAGCTTACGTGTGGAGATTAACTTACTACTGCGTCGAGATAAATAAATCTAACTCTGTTGACAAATAAATAAATTGACACAGCTAATCGCTAATTATTTTTCTCAGCATTAAACGAATTTGGAGAGACTACGTACCATCATACGTCATTTAAGCTTAGTATGATTAAAAAAAAAATTATGAGACAGACAACAACTATTATTATCAATATTTAGGAAACATATAATCGATTAAGTAAAATTACATGACAATTATATATTTTGCATGTAAAGCCTTACATATTAAAAAATCTATTATTTGTATTGCTCATTTTCGTTCTTAACCTGACATAATCATCTTGCTTGACTATCTTATTTTTTATGAAATTCCAAATTTTTTTATAGCGATTCATCCTTTTTATCGCAACCGATTCGAACATTTTTTAAATTAGGAGATGAGATTTTTTTGGATATATACCAAATGAATTTTAGCCCCTCTAGTAAGATCATTTGTAATAGTATAATAATATACATAAAACGTGCAAAATAATACTTGTGTATATATTATATTACATATGTTAGTCATATATGGTAGTTATGTATGCACACAATTTCACATCTAACTTATCGCGGCCGCAACAAGAAGTCGTTGCTCCAAACGGGTTAGGTTGCTGCAATTATTTACTGAAAAGAATATTGTACATAACACTTAAAAAACATAATAAAATGTACCAATTTAATAGAGAAATATTATGTAGGTGAAAGGCCGAGCTATTAGATAAAATAATGATTACAAATCTAATTATAAACAATTCACCTTCGGCCTGCCAATAAGTCGTTGGCCTCGAGATGCGCCACGTCAGTTTTACATTTCCCTACGACTTAAAAACAAATTTTTAATACGATAAGTGACTTTAGATTCCGCAACAACATTTTGCTTTTTAATATTATTTTGTTGATATCGGCAAGCAAATAATAAGCGTGATTCTTCAATCTTCTATAGCTTAATCGACAAATGTTACTATGTTAGTAAGATTAAAACCAAAGAAAACAAAAGTTAGTGCGATGATGCAAATCCATGGAATGGCTATAAGGGTCGGTTACCAAAGCGAGACAAAATAATTTGCATCCGTCGCTTATTGATGTATTATATGTAAATCCTACCAAAACAAAAATGTATTATAAGTAAAATAAATTTCATAAATCGGTTTCTTTGTTTGTGATGTATTAAAGAAATCACTGATGACTATTGTGTATAGTTATTTTACTTATTACAGAGAATTTAATTTTCAAGTCATGTTAAGATTTCACTTTAGAACATATAAAGTGAAAAAATAGTATAGCTATTTGAATTATTGTTTTATATTGTGCTTTATAACGAGTTTTCTCATAATATCATGGATTAGTTGATTGTTTGGTAAGCAGTATAGTGGCAAATATACAAAACGAAAGAAAATAAGTTTGAATTATATGAATATCAAATCCATAACATCGACTATCACTATGTAATGATTGGTTTATCAAGTAATAAATTCCTTCTTTTTGCTAATAATTTAAATGGGTAACCAATCCTCATAGCTTTTGTACGAAAACTCTTTGCTGTAAACAGCTAAATATATAACATAAGATATCAGAAAGAAGACATATTGTAGAAGCCAAAAGAAGATTGCTTCTCGAAATTTCTAATGGAAAAATAAGATATGTATGGAAAATAAAATGATCGTGGTCCAGCTTTTGATGAGCTAATTGGCTTCATTGACAAATTAGCATGACTTTGATATATGGTGCGCCGGCGTCAAATGGAGACAAACGTGTCATGTTAATATATCTGACATTCATGTCATGATGATGATAGTCACATGACATGGTATATTTACCAAAACATAATGGTTCTTTGCCATGTGGGATATATAGTCAATATAAAAGCAAGATAAGAGGGCATAGTTTATATGGTATAAGATGCCAAACCATTAGTTTCCCATATTATTGTTCCTGTAGAACGAAAGGCTCCAAATGATTGACAGATTGAGGTAGTTTATATGGCGCTGCGAACAGTGTATAATAAATGCGATCATCGCTCATTGAATAATCAAATCGTATGTTGATTTAAATTGGTAGAAAGTATTATTTCATTCAAATTGCAATTTCGATATTTAACAAAAAGAAAATTTGTAACTCGTAAAAAATAAAACACACGCATACATTTATATTAAAAGCAATTATAGTTGAATTGACCGTAAATTATGTCCACTAAACTCTAGTGCATACAACTCAATATCCAAAAAGAGAAGAAGGATCACGAGATACAACAAACCAAAAAAGTTTATTTTGTTGGATCAACAGCCATCAGATAAGTTTTGTTTCGTGAACTAAAGTCAGAAGCAAGTGAAATATTATTACTTTTTAATTTCAGAAGTAGTTTAATTCAATAATTGTGCGATGGAAACAATTAACAAAGCATGTGGAAGCGTAAGGGATTTATAAATGTGGAAACAGAAGAGAATCACATGTGAACGAGAGAAGAAGACAAAAGGCAGGGGAGACGCCACGTGGACAGTTACGATAAGAAATTAAAGAGCTTAGGGACTTATAAGAGGGGCTCACTATAAAATAGAGACAAGAAGAGACCCAACAACTCACGTGTCCCCATTTCCTTTTTGCTTATTCGGCTCAACTAATCAGCACCACATTTCACACCCACTCTCTCTCTCTCTGGTCTTCACGACATTCATGTTCACTTAGGTCCCATTTCATCATTTATCATTTGTCTTCTTTTATCCTTTTTTAACTTTTACTTTTATCTATCACGGGGTGATATTTACATTGGAGGTTTTTTTACTCACGGGTTGATGGTATAGATAATGGGAAAAGTGTTACTTTTTAATAAAAAACCGTAGGAAGCTAATTTATATGCTTCGAGATATTATGGGTTATGAATTTTTTTTGGTAATCAGAAAAATTTAGATCAAACCTCAAACTAAATTTAAGAATATATTACTGCTGTCTAAAGTTTATAGTGACTCAAAAGATATACTCGGCCATAGTCGAGAAAAATATTATATATCAATATATCATAGAAATATTGACCATAAAAGAAATATAATGGCACTCGTTTCTAGATAAACATATCTAAAAGAAGATGACTCATTTGATATATTTCAGATAAGTACAAAAAAAAAAAAAGATATCGAGGAAAGATGATTAAAAGTAATAAAATCACCATTGACACAAATAGTATTGAGTTACCAAAACACAAACCTACATTGTATAGTGACACATAAGACAACACAAAGGATACGTTACACAATATCCAATCATACATTTTGGTGGCCCTGTTATGTCCCTAATTTGATTGCCGTGTCCACTACAATTGAATGTTCTTTTTCATCTCCCTTAATTTCCCTCAATTAATGTTTTCACAAAAAGACAGTTCATCTATTCAATGGAACACAGTTCCTAATTTAGTTCTGTGGCTTAAAGACGAGTCTTATGTTTGAGCTTCAACATTCATCTATTCAATGCTCTTGTCTACTTTTCTCTGCTCATCCTTAATGGCAAAAACGCACCGTTTTGATCATAGACACATGCAACACAGAGATTTGCAGACAAGAAATCTCTAGAACATAAGACACTGAAAAAGATTGGGTACCAAAGTGGACCCTAAATGTATATATTTACAAACACAGTTCCTAACAGATTACAATTCCAACATCACATATATATCACATTGCTTAACCGGAACCAGTCCGGTTTACTACTATGTGATTTCACAATGTATAGTCATGACCCGTCCAAGATCCTTAAGATCGAGATCCTTTATGATCGAGATCCCTGCTCGAGTAACCCCTCCATGTTGTTGCTATCACTGCTACTGCCCCAACCACTGACATTTCCATAAGCTCTTTCTTTCCAAATCTGTTCAACTTCCGAAAACGTTAGCCCTTGAGTCTCAGGGACAAACACAATCACAAATATTACCGCAAGAACTGCAATTCCCGCCAAAATCAAGAAAGTCATTCCTGTTCCAGCAGCTTCCGCGATAGTCAAGAATGTTTGGGCCACAATCAAATTGCTGATCCAGTTAACTGTAGCTGACATGCCTCCGCATATGCCTCGGTACTGTTGAGGGTATATCTCTGAGTTCACCGTCCATGGGACCGGTCCCATTCCCGGTGCAAAGAAAGCAATGTATAGAGCTAAGCCAAGTACAGCGAGCCAACCGTAAAGCCCGCCATCAGTTGATGCATCAGATTGTTTGAAGAACGAGACAGAGAGGATTACGAGAGATATAATGACGCCGAATAAACTTGAGAGAGCAAGCTTTTTCCTTCCACAATGATCGATGAAGTAAATCCCTACGACTGTTCCAGCAGCGTTCATGGCAGCAACGATGAGAGAGAGGAACAAAGCGAGCTGGTTTGAGTGAAATCCAGCCATTTGGACTATAGTAGGGCTGTAGTACATAACAGTATTGATGCCAGTGAACTGCTGAAACGCCTGTAGAAATTCCGACAGTACTTTCAAAATCTTAAGGCATATAAATTTTTCTCAGTCAAGACTGCAAAATTCTACATTTACTTTACCTGAAGTCCTGCTCCGGCGAGAAATGCGAGTCTCATTTCTTTGGATCTGAAAACATCCATGTAACCAACAGTGCGTTTCCTTTGTTTTTCTTCCTCTTCAGCCGCTGAAAGATGATCAATCTCGTCTTCTAACCGCGAGATGTCATAGATTCTAGCGAGAACTTGGATGGCTTCCGCTTTACGATTCTTCATGAAAAGCCATCGAGGGGATTCTGGCATGAAAAGCATGAGGCCAAATTGAATAACAGCGGGAACGCCTGAAACACCAAGCATCCATCTCCATGTTCCTGGAACCTGCCAAAACTAATCTATGAATTCATAGGCTACCAATATAAAATGCCAAAGTTTTACTTTCTCTATATAGGTACTCGACATAAAAACTGGTCTCACATTTTTCAAGTACCAAGCTACATTTACATCAAATCTATACAACTTTACATTTTCATAAAATCAAATTCACTTGGTTTTATTGAATTTTTGGAATAATAGTTTCAAATTCAAAACTGGATAAAAGTAAAGGACCACCAAAGAGTGACCTTTGTGGAACTCAGGATAGACTTATTTTCTCGTCATGGTGACAGGACAGATAAGCTGCCTTAGCTGGGACATGAAGTACTGCAGCAAAGTAGAACTTGAGCATTGAGATAAACCAAAATCAAGGCCACAAAGATCATCTAATATGAACTAAATGATACAATACAACACCCACAATGAAACTGTAGCATGATTTTGTTAACTAAATCAACATGAGACAGAAATGAGCTAAGACGTTTCACTTTTTACCTCCTCAAAATTTAGTTTAGCTTCAATTTATAAAAAACAATATAGGTAACAGAAGCAAACATTTTACTACTGAATTTGATCCTCTAACCAGATTCAGATGAAAAGAGCATACTTGTAAACCCATAAACAATCCTAAATTCACGGACTGCTATGAGAATTCCTAAAATGCTTACAATGAACATAACATGAATGGCGCATTGTCATTCACTCGCAAAGATAGTAGCTGTTACTCTCTTTAGATGTAACAGAGTTGTACCAAAATCCAAAACTTTTTGGGATGAGGAAAGATATGTCTAACCAACCTGTGTGAAAGCGGAGTTAACTAGGTATGAAAGAAACTGTCCACCGGTGATCATCAATACATTGGTGCTCACAAGTCCACCTCTCACTTCCGATGGAGATGCTTCCGCTATATAAACCGGTGCAGTCACAGAAGCAACACCAACTCCCAAACCAACCAAGAGACGACCCGATATCAAAACATACGGATCAGGAGCAGCAGCCATAACGATTGCTCCAGCTGCAAAGACAACATCAGCAAACAGAGTTGCCTTTTTACGACCGTAGTAGTCATTGATCCAACCTCCTGCTGCAGCACCGATCATGGCACCAACTAAAGCCATACTTACAATAGTTTCCTACAAGATCACATTCTTCATAAATCACTACTCACACTGAACGTTACCAGCTTCGAAGAGGTAAAAGCAAGAAACATTATTTACCTGTAAGAAACTGCTCTGCTTAACAACTTCGAAATCATCCTTAATGTACAAAAGGGCACCGGAAATTACACCTGTAAAAGGGAACAATTCTTAAAGGCTTTAACTAAAATATAAACTAACCCAAACCTGAACGACTATTATGAATCTAATAACAGTAGAGATCCAATGAGACAAGTAATGCAGATTAGAAGAGTCCAGTTTCAATTTAATTCGCAAAAAATTTACAAATGGGTAAGTAAAAAAGTCAAATCTAAGGCCTAAAACATCTGAATTCGTGAGTAATTCAGCGTGGGTAGTAAGAGAGACCTGTGTCGTAACCAAAGAGAAGGCCACCGATTCCAGCAGTCACAGTCAAACCCAGAATATAAGAATTCCCAAAATATGACATCCTTCTCTCTGGGAACATATCCAAGTACCCAGAGCTCCCAGGTGCGGTTTGGATCGTCAATGTCATCTTTCTTATTAAACTCTTCTCCCTACCGCTTTGACCTCAATCTAAGACGAGCCCCGCACCTTCAAACGGAACGACCAAAAAAATCTACTGATTTCGCCGGAATTTCAATAAATTCCGATTGGTTGAAATGCTAAGACTCGAGGAGAAAATTTGGGAAATGGAAAGGAATCTGTTTTCTTTCCTGATTCTGCAAGACCCTAACAAAATTTTCCCAAGAAAATTCCAATTATTGAATTCCCTTCGAAATACCGGAAAAAAAAATTGGATTGAGAATTCGCCGAGGTAGATGTGGCGGCACAAACGAAGCCGTGAAAATAAAGGAAACGTTTTCGAAGACGAGAATATGAGCCAGAGAAGATTATCTGTAGTAACGAGACTGTGACTAACAGACAATAATGTTTTGTAAACGTGGCAAGGTTACTCTGGATAAGGCTGTCTTATTTCCAACAAAGAAAACAAATGTACTCCCGCGTTTATATAAAACCTGCTCTACTCGCTCTCCTCAACCTCTATTCTTATTTATTCACATTTCGTCTTTACCGTTGGTTCGTCGTGATAGTCACGCGCGTTGGTGCACGCGTAAGAAGGTTAGATGATAAGTGACAAAACTAGTGGTGGCTATTGTTTGTATGCGGAGGCGCGTGTAACCACGCTCTCCTAGGACACTATCTACAGGCACATCTACCCATACTAACATAGTTAGCATGTGTTGATAAATGATAAACCATTTTTAGATTATACTATGTTGATTACAAGTAAACCTTGAGGTAATTATTCGTTATTTTTCATGTCATTTTATAAATACATGTTATTTAAAGGAAATTAAAATTGAAAACCTTTGAAGCCGATTGGTAACGACTTCGTGCTCGTTTAAATTATGGGAAATGGGCCTATTTCTTAAGCCCATCGCTGAAGTCTCTCTAGTTTCTTCGCTTTCATCATCATCCTCGTCTATTTTGCCACGCCCGACGAAGCAATTCCCGTCGATCCAACCCCAGTGAGCTCTCGATCTGCTCTCACTTTTCCGTTTATAGCTAGAGAGTTTGTTGACCCATGGCTATGTGATAGAAGCCTTTTAAGGCCCATATCATTGGTATATAAGGAGAATTATTAAAATTCCATATTCCAGGAAAATGAGATAAATGCCACAGATCAGACCGACGACCAAAGGAAGAAAAGAAAGTGGTCAGTTCCTGATTTGCAAAGAATAGAAAGGACTAGAATTATAAATAGTTAGGGGCAGGTTGACAAAAGCGGACCAGCGGGTCTGAACCGAAGCTTCGATTTGTTGGCCAAACTTCCTTTTTTAAAAACGGAAAAAAATTCTTTTACTTGAAACGTGTGAGAGATCGCTTTGCTCTGAAATTTCAACCCTTGTTCCCTAGATTCTCGCCGTGTTTGGGAAGAATCTCATCTTTTGCCGTCTGAGTTGAATTCCGTGTCGAGAACTCCAACGCTGGATCGCTTTCTCTTTTTTTTTTTTAAATTTATCTTCCTTTATAAGCAAATACTCTCTGTAAGTAAATTTCAATTTCTTTGTTGTCTCTCTTGATACTCCATTGATACGGTACTCCGTCGTTTAGAATTGAAATTGAAATTGAAGTCCATATTTTGATTCATTTTGACATAAGAACTCATGTCCATTGATGGTTTCTGGTTTTGGTTTTTATCCTTGTTGGTCATTTTGATAGTAGGGGATGTGGAATTGAGGATTCGTGTGGATCTCGCAATTGGGTTTAGTTTTGAATCGTAAAGTTCTTATTTTGACTTTTCTTTGTCTGCTAATTTCTGTATGGTTTGTCACTAAGTTTGCTTTCGCATTTATGTCTGCTCATGTGAATCATGTGTTTGCATCGGCGTTAGGTGAAAATCATGATGTCTAGGGTTTTGGAGTTTAAGTTTTAGAGTTACAATGTTCAGAGGTGGCGATCTTATTACTAAAGTTTAGATCTTTTTGACAATTTTAGATTGTGACCTTTGGAGCGTTATTGAGAACGCAGAGCTAAAGAATGCGTGCACCGTCTTTGCTTGCACAATGCTTGCCGGGTTTGCTGCCTCAAGACCGAGGCGGTGTGTCTGCACTATCAGAGAAGGATTTGCAGCTTCCAACACCAGCTGTTGAGATCATACCTTCTAAGGTTGTTTGCTCATTGTCGATTTTTATCATCATCATTACCATATTAATCACTTTTTGTAAAGAAGTTTTCCGCGTAGTTTCTTATGACTTCTTCCTTTCCAGGGCATATTCGGATGCTCCATGTATTTTACCTACTTCATCTTATGTCGAAATTGAATCTGAGACATATGAAGAGTTTCCTTCATTTTAAGAATGGAGTAGACCTATAATACCTTGAAATGCTAATTCTCTTTTCCTTTCTTTCTTCTGTAGACAGCAGCGCATCACAGGTATTCAGGGGAGAATCTAGATGTGCTCGGTTTACAAGTTTTCAAGGTACTACAAATGCAATTTTGAATATATTTTACCACTTCTAGGCTTTAAGAAAGTAGACATAAATGTGAAAAACTGATCTGCCCACTTGGCTTTTGGAGAGCCTAGACAAGAAACTTTGCTTGTAAAACCTTTTATTCAAGATTTAACATGAAGAATTGAGATTTCTGGAAGGACCAATGACGCAGTAGGATGATATTCTAATACTGTTTTGAAGAGTGGATACACTACCTTTTCTTGGCTAAAATGTGAAATAGAAAGTAACCAGGCTGCTTTTCTTTGAGAACCTTGTCTACTGTATGTTATAACTAGTATGTCTAGAAGTGCATGGTTCGCTTGATCTTTATAAATTTTCATTGAAGAGCAAAAACTAGAATCGATTTTGGTGATTTAAAAGCCTCCATGCTTTATAAAACCACGGGCTAGAGTAAGAATGTATAGAAAATCCTAACCTTTGCATTGTAACCATTAACTTGTTGCAGGGAAAAGTAAGTGTTGCTGATATGATTGGGCTCTCTGGTTCAGAAACTGCTCCTCTAAAAAATGAAGGTATGTGCTTCACATGCACTTGAATCTGATGTTTTCCTCTCTTTTTGTATCATAATAAACTGTATCAAGTTAAAAAAATATTGTGTAGGTTCTCTGAAAAGTTGGGAAAGCTCTATTGTTCTTGTTAATGTCCTAAAAAACGAAATCCGCGATGGACAGCTGAGCTTCAGGGGCAAAAGGGTCCTTGAGGTACTTCCTTCTCTTCTGTACTCTCTTTTAGGAAAGCAATGCTTATCTCACTGAACGTAATGGCAAAAAAATTGTAGTGTGTCACTTATATACCCAATGCCCTGCAATTGAGCACCCTGTATCCAAGATAGGCAGTAATCTATAAAATCATATCTCTATAGCTTTGACAAAATTGTTTACAAGTCAAATTCGTTCAAACCTTTTACTTTCATTTTTCATTTCCACTTAATAGTTAGGTGGCCTGATACATTTTTCATTTTTGTTGAATGTTTTTATCATGAATTTGTACTATGGTGAAGATATTATGGAAGCTATTCTTTGAGAACAAACTCCAATTCCTTGTGTTCTGACTTATCACTTTTCTTTTCCCCTTGTATGGTGACTTAAACAGCTAGGTTGCAATTACGGAGTTCCTGGGATATTTGCCTGCTTGAAAGTAAGTAAACCAACGCTGCAAGATAGCTATTACTTTTACGTTTCTAGAAACAGTTCACATAATCGAATCTTGTTTGCTTTTTCTAAAGGGTGCTTCCTCAGTCCACTTTCAAGACCTCAGCGCGGAAACAATAAGATGCACAACCATCCCAAACGTTCTTGCAAACCTCGAGCAAGCTCGAGACAGGCAAAGCCGTCAGCCAGAAAGCCCACTCACACCATCAAGACAAGCTGTCTCTGCATCTGTCCGTTTCTATGCAGGAGAATGGGAAGAGCTCTCGACCGTTCTATCCATCATTAGAACAGATGTCCTTGAACCGGCTATCCCTGCAATGAACTTGAGCTTTTCAGAGGAAGATTTCATGGATGGATGTAGCAGCCAAGACGGGAGCATTACAGGACAGCCAGATTTCTCCTCGAGGCGATCGAGGAAGCTCTCGGGAAGCAGAGCGTGGGAAAGAGCCAACGAGACTGATCAAGGAGGAGAATGTGGATATGATGTTATACTAATGACTGAAATCCCTTACTCAATTACTTCTCTGAAGAAACTATATTCTCTCATAAAGAAGGTTGGTTTTTTTATCCTTCTCTCTTTAGTTCTTGACTTGGTGGTAGTTTTCGGTTATAGTGATGGTTGTGTTGCTTTGTTGTGGGACAGTGCCTGAGACCGCCATACGGTGTAATGTATTTGGCGGCGAAGAAGCAGTACGTAGGATTCAACAGTGGGGCAAGACATCTGAGGAACTTGGTCGATGAAGAAACTATCTTAGGAGCTCATTTGGTTAAGGAAACTACAGACAGAGATATCTGGAAGTTCTTCCTCAAGTAGGTGTAGAAGAACTCGCTCATGAGTCATGACCAAAAATATTCTGCAGCCAACATAAGTTGAAAAAACAAGTCAAATACAAAACGTGTTTTCCTTTAATGTAGTTATGCAATGATGTAATTGAAGATCCCATCTTCATTTCTCTTTTTCACAAGCTTGGTGGTTCCTTCATTTGATTTTTGTATGGATTCAAAAATTAGATAAAATTTGCCCAGTAAATTCACTTGCCTCTTCTATTGTGCTGGTCTCTTTGTTTTCTATTAAAGTGAACATTGATACTACTATAGTGGAGAAGTTTTACTGTTACAGAAGCAAAAAATGATAGAAGGGGAGTTTGAGATGATTAAAAACCATCAAAATGTTATTTGGAAAATAATCAAATTAGTTCCTGTAAATCTCTCACTAATACAAGAAACTGTACGAACGAACAAACAAAAAAAAACCCCAAATTCGTAACCCTAATTTCTGGGAATAGTAACTGGGGCACCAATATCGTTCAATTGCTCAGTTCCGTCAACTCTGATGCCGGTACGACGGACGGAATCAAACAATGGAAGAACCCTTTTGCGATGGTGAATAGGTCGTGAGATCTCTTCATCCGCATCAATGGAGACTGCGTCGACACCAAGCTCTCTTAAACGCAACCCAAGCTTCTCCCCGACGCGTGAAGCGGTCTTTGAGTCCCAGAAATTGTTGGAATGAGGGAATCGGTAGAGATTAGCTCGGCTTCTGGCTAGGAACTCTTGTTCGGAGGATGAAGCCATGGCTACGATCGTTGAGGATCCTGGTTGAGTCACTTGCGCTGTGATCTTACGGCATGATAAGACCAATTGAAGAAGGTGGTGACGGTGAGTCCCATTCATCGCTCGCGTATTCGATTTGCTGTGATCGCTCTCCTTGTTGCTCACGGATGAGGAGGAGAATGAGATTTTTTATTCAAATGAGAAAATAAAAATGAGATTTTTTACTTCTTTTCCAAGCTCGGCTTTTAACCCTTTTATTTCCTTATCCCACCATTAAAAATCCCCAAAAAGAATAACATTATTATCCAAATCGAAGCTCAAGTCGTTGTCTTGTCGGAGCCTAGAATTTGGTCGGAAAGGTTCGTTATTTCTCCGAGAAGATATGTCTACATCTCGACTTATTCTGTTTCTTGTACTTAATTATCCCTCTCTCCTGTCGAGAATATCTGAAATTCGATTTAACAGTGTAGTTTTTTTTTTTTCTGAATTGCGAACTCGTATTTTGTTTAGGATTTATGTCAATGTCATACGAGTTTATGAAAATTTCCCCAACTCAGTAGGTGCTTCAACATTACTCCAACTAAATGAGGATTTCACTTAATATATGTAAAGTATCGGTTAAAATGGAAAGCAAGAGCCCGTATAGCTCAGTGGTAGAGCGTCAGTCTTGTAAACTGAAGGTCCGTAGTTCGATCCTGCGTGTGGGCACTTTTTTTACCACTCTTTTTAACTGTATATTTCATCATTTTCTGACATGATATATCTGACTGTACTGAGAATCGTATGCAGGGCAGCAAATTGTACCGATTCACAAACTTCTAGTCAGTGCATCAATCAAATCCTTTATATTTGGATGGCATGACTGTAAATAACGAATGATATGAAGCCCAACAACTAATTCAGCCCAAGATTGAATCCTTTTTTTTTTTTTTTTTGTGGAATTCTTGAAATGTTTAACGTGAAAATTTGAAAATAGTTTTATAAAAAATTTGGTTATTCTTCCACGGAAATATAAACAGAACATGGTCATGGTATATATATATATATGTAATTAATGGGTAAAGTCAATAATTCATAAGAGCATGCATATGTCTTCTATCTTCCGGAATATGTGCCTGATTGTGCAACCCCAATGTGTAATAGGTCAATAACTAATTAATTACTACATATTGTTTGCTTACCCTAAATGTTTATTGTTGACATACTAGACGAATATTATATGTTGAAAATGTAAAACCGCGTATGACAGTTTGAAGATGTTTTTGTTGCAGTGGATAATTAAGGAATTTTTTTTTCTTTCACCCGTAGATTACTTATTTAGACAATAATGAAACCAAAAAGATGTTTTTGAGTCTTTTAGTGGTAAATGTTTTTTTTTCTTGTATTCTCAAACCAAAAATATGCTTCAAATCCGATCTGTTGATCAATATCATGGTCCATCGAATATATTAGCCACTGAAACTAAAGCATTCCGATAAGCCGTGATGATGTTCATAAAGCAGCTGAGTTTCTTAAGTGTGAATTTCATCAAAGAATGTGAAAATCTAGTTTCGGGTTTTAATAGGGAGAATCTTTGAGCCTCTTTACATGCAATTGCACACGAATTCAAAGCGTTTTAAGAGGAGTTCAACTCAATCTCCCTCTCATGTACACCCCTAGCTAATCAAGTGGCAGATTGCATATATAACGAAACAATTCCGATATTTTTCTATACCTTTGAAGCAATTTTCTCTTCATCTTTACTGAAATGGATGGATCTCTTTGGACAAAGTGTATAATACGGATTGAACAACAAAGTATAATAATCACAATATATATACTCCTTATACTATTGTCTTGTAATGAAAACAAATGTTAAAGTAGTACATTTTTCTTTTTTTTTGACAGCATGTTAAAGTAGTACCTAAAAGTATGAAATTACGTGGGATGATAAATTTTTTTTTTGAGAATAGGAGTAGAGAGTGGCCACTACCGAGAATCATTGCAACTTGAATTTTAGAACGACGAAAGCATAGAAAGAAAAAAAAAACCATAAAAAAGAAGGCTGTCATGTAAAACTGGAAAAGGGCAACAACATTAAAATTCCTTTCTTTTTAATATGAGATTAAGTGAAATATTGTAGTAAGAAAATACATTTAATAACAAATGATAATGTGCTGCGCAAAAAAAAAAGAGAACATAATATCAATTGAAAGGGAAAAACCTATAATCCCTTTCTTAAAAACATAAAATGGATATTTTAACATTAAAATACAGTTAATAATAATAGATAATGACAATTATAAGTATGAATTATGAGTGGAGCTGGCTTGGGTGAGCTGGAAGACAACAACCATATGAAGTCCATAACACTTCTCACAAGTCAAATGTCCTTGGATCCCGTTCCACCACACCCTGCGTGAGAATTTCAAAATATATCATTCATTAATTTTATTTATATATTATTCATTGATCTATTTTTATACTCCGTATATTATAAATTATACTGTCGATTCATCTTGTAAATACCAAAACTGCATATTGAGTTTATGCTCTACTAATTCTAAATTTATTGTCTACTGTTTGAGAAAATAATTCATCTATAAGCTCAACATAACTTACAATCAGGATAATCATATAACAAAAATATATGCAATGATTAGAAAGCAAGTTATGTTACAACTTATAAGCTATATACATGAAACTTATTCAAAAATTAGAATACCTCTCTACAAGATTTATGACACAACAAATGAAAAATTTCAAGTAAACCATATAGAGGTAAAAGAAACTAGAGATATTCAACTGATAAATACATACACTGTTCACAAACGCAAGATCCAACGACTTTTGCGTCGTTAGTTAAAGAATTGGTTTAGTGTTTATGTACTCTTTCATGTCATGTAAACCATATTTGGCTTTCCAAATAAACCTATAGCTTTATATTGGTTCTTTGATTTTATTGAAATTTTATTGTTATTGGTTTGCCTAGTTAGCGTTGGTCATGCTAGTGGCTCGAGTTCTAAGTTTAGACATTAGGTTATGGACCGTTTTAATGGAAAATTTCAACATCATTTTTGATTAAACATTTGTATATATAGATTATTTTATCCCAACACCAGTGACTTTCCAACGAACTTTTTTGTCTTCTAACTAAAGTTTATTAGTTACTGCTTCCTATTAATAATAATAATAAATTTTTTTTTTTTGCCGTCAACTGCCTATTAATAATTTAGTATTGCAATATGATGAAATAATAAAAGTGAAAATTGTTGGCTGTTGAACAAGAGTGGGGTACACTTGGAAGAATCAAAACCAATAGAAGAGCGACAACCTTTGAGAGAGGAGGGACATCCAACGGTCATAATTCCAACGGGCGTCATTCTTGGCGCGTTTTTTGGTCCCCATTTTCTTCCTTTAATTCTTAGACCCGTTACGTTATCATTAACAACACTTGTTTTTACTGATTCTAGAAAGAGTACGTACGTCAATCATATTAGTTGTGATGAGTTGAAATAAAACACTAGCAAAGAAAAAACATACGAGTTACTCGGATCTCGGTCCAGATTACCGGGTTATTGAAGAAAACGATCAGTTGAATGAATTCAATTGGTAGGTTTTTTCCTTTAAAGACTCATGCTTTACGTTGACGGTAAAAAGATATGCTATATAAAGTCTAAATACGAAGAAGACCGGCAGAGTTAAGAATAGTGTGCTAATATCCAAAGAAATTATTTACCTCCGGATTAGTCGGGTTTGCCACCGGCTTATCGAAGAAAACGATCAGTTGAATGAAGTCATTTGGTAGGTTTTTTCCTTTAAAGACTAATGTTTTACGTTGACGGTAAACAGATATGCTATATAAAGTCTAAAATACGAAGAAGACTGGCAGAGTTAAGACTGAATAAATGACCAAACAAATGGGGACAGGAACCAAACATCAACAATTATAACAACGCGTTTTTGACATTACTTCATTTTTAATCTATCAGAAAAGCGACGTATATGTTTAACTACACCTCTACCTTCTTCACGCGTTTTCTGCATTTTTCTTTACTTTTTATATTAAAAGACCGAGTGGCTTTTTTTTCCCTTACAATTTCAATCTCTTTTTCATTTTATAACATATATTTATCATGGTTCATACACTTAAATAGATTCTGTAAATCACGGCTTTTTCTACTTTTTAGCTTTTTAACTTGTATTAGGTGAGATCCTTCGGACCTTAATTCGTTATATATAGGATTAACTATTGGCATTCACTTAGTGCCGTGTATTGTAAAATGTTATTTTGATAATGTATCTTAATCTTTAACAGTGACTACTTGAATAGATGAAGACTAGTTCTGAGTCTCTAGAGTTTCAAACTTTTTTAGAAAAATGTTTTAAAAGTCATGTTCAGAAATCAGACTAATTTTGCATTCGCTGTGTTTGGATCACTAGTCGTTCTTTGAATCGTTCCCATTTTTATTTACTTCCTCCAAATAAAGTAAAACAGAAAAGTGAAAAGTAAAAGTAAAGGAGTAACGTATATATGTTTCTATTAGATATTAAAAAATAGATTCAACGGTTGTATTATATTGGCGTGACAAAGGAAAATTAAATTCCCGAAGATATATATTATTTAATGATTTTATAATAAATGAAACTCTCTCTTTCTATAAAAAACCAACAAGTTCCAAGTTTCTCTCTATCACCAAAGAAGCTCTGTTTCAAGCTCTCTGTTTCTCAGATCTTCTCTCTGTTTTTTCATAAAAGAAGAGTTTTGATTCAACAGTTATGGTGAGAATATTCCTTCTCTACAATATACTAAACTCCTTTCTTCTCTCTTTAGTTCCAAAGAAGCTACGAAGTCTCTTCCCTCTCTCTTGGTTCGACAAAACTCTCCACAAGAACCCATCACCATCTCCATCAACGATGTTACCGACTCCTTCTTCGTCGTCTGTGCCGACCAAAAGAATAGATCCGTCCGAGCTCAAACGGGTTTTTCAGATGTTCGACAAGAACGGTGACGGTCGAATCACAAAGGAAGAGCTCAACGACTCGCTAGAGAATCTAGGAATCTACATACCAGACAAAGATCTGACTCAAATGATCCATAAGATTGACGCAAACGGCGATGGATGTGTCGACATAGACGAGTTCGAGTCGCTGTATAGCTCGATTGTGGATGAGCATCACAACGATGGAGAAACAGAGGAAGAGGATATGAAAGACGCGTTTAACGTGTTTGACCAAGATGGAGATGGGTTTATCACTGTGGAGGAGTTGAAATCTGTGCTGGCTTCCTTAGGACTCAAGCAAGGGAAAACCCTAGATGGTTGCAAGAAGATGATTATGCAAGTGGATGCAGATGGTGATGGTAGAGTCAATTACAAAGAGTTTCTTCAGATGATGAAAGGTGGAGGCTTTAGCAGCAGTAATTGATCTTTAATTAGGGTTTGATTTGACGGAAGAAAAGAGTGCTTATTCGATTGATTAGTTTGTTTTCTTGTTTTTCCCTCTGTAAATAATTTTCTGATGACGAATCAAAACATCGTAATCGACTAAGGTGTGTAATCTTTGTTTCTTTAGGGTTTCTCTGGGCTTATGTAAGATTCACCTTCGCATCTCATCTGGTTTAGTGTTCTTAAATGGATTGTTAACTGTTTCCTATCAATATAGTATATTCCAGAACCAACAACATTTGTATCAATCTATTAGGCAAGAGTTAGTTTGATGTCCTGAAACCTGATTTGTATGTAAAACCTTCATGTTCTCTTCTACTCTATTATGTTACACAGTTTCTCACATTATATTACATAAACAAATAAGATTCAACCACATCTAGATTACACTAAAACCATTGAAGATCGGGAAAGACGGTAGAGAAAGCTTTACCGATTCAAAGAATATACAGCCGCACGCATACATAGTTGGCTTAGAGGGCATCTCGTTTACTTCGCAATAACTCACGCTCTATAGGTTCGAATTCTTTCAAATTGTTCACTACGTTCTCAACTTTCTTCGATATCTGATTACTGTGCTCTTCAACAATCCTTGCAAAGGCATCTAGCTGTTCCCTGTATGCTGCACATAACCGCTTCTTGTTTCGCAGCTCTATCGTCAGTTCTTGAATTCTCTTATCCTTTTCGTCCTACAACAACATAATTTACCAAAATGGTTTCATACATTGTGTTACATTGCACAAGGGCATAAGTTAAGTTTATACTCACCAGAGTTTGGCGAGCTTCACGAGGCGAAACAACGAGTGGATGGTTATGTTCTTTGACGAATTTGGTTATAACCCATTTGCCAGAACGGTCATACTTAACATGAATCATGGCCTTGCAACCTTCTCTTGTGCTCGGTCTTGGTTTCCTGACTGATCCAAACTTACCGCGGATACTAACACAGTGACCTTCTTTGTTACAACCAAATCTCCGGGCAAGGATCCTTCCGTCCTTCTCTGATCTCCGGCAAGACATTACACGCATCACAAACCCTAAACGTCTAGAGTAATCATCATAGAACATCTTAGCAGCATCCTCAGATTCAAATTCAATCCCTTCACGAGGCTCTATGGCAGAATCATCTGTGTTGTTGCTGTTCTTCGTTGCTGGATCCTCCTCATCTTCCACTGCCACAAAAAATAAGGGAGAATTACAGCTTTTACATAATCAAAAAGTTTGGAAATTATGTAAGTAAGCCAATTCAACTCTGAGAATCTGATTTGGAAAATGTTGGAAAAAAGTTTCAATTTTTATGTACTAGAGGATTGTTCAGAGAATATAATGATATGAACAAGAATGTGTCGAAATAATAAGAAAATTGAAACGTTAGCTGAATCAGTCAAGAAAATTTAAGACCCAAAGACGAAAAGCAATTGAAAGAATCCGACAAATCGCTAATGTTAGCTGAATCAGTCAAGAAAATTTAAGACCCAAAGACGAAAAATTCGATTGAAGAAATTATTCATCTGTGGAGTTTAAGTAATTGAAGACTAGAGAAAAGTAATAGGAAAAGCTGGGAAATTTAGCTTACTGGATTTGACTGACGATCAGAGTAGGGATCTTGGGCTGCACGGGCGCGAGAGAGAGAAAGGAGAGAGGTGACCTAAATTAATCTTTTAGAGATTGACTGGGCTAAATAGTAATAATGAAATATTTGTGGTGGTTTTCGTTAAAACAAATAAAATAAAAAGTTATTTTTGTGATTTATCTATATAACAACAAAAACATGTTTACCGAAAGAGTTGAGTTTTAGTTTTAGTTGTGATTTATTTATAAATAAAAACAAAGAAAAAAAGAAAAGACAAAAGTCGACTTCCGAACCACGTTAAAAAAGAAAAAGCAGGCAGCATGGGAGAAGAAGAAGAAAAAGACCCTAATCCGATGATTTACATAATTCCCAAGTTACTGGAAGAAATTTTCCTTGGATTGCCTTTGAAGTCCATCCTCAAATTCAAAACTGTCTCAAAACAATGGAGATCAATCCTGGAATCCAACTTGTTCGTGGAGAGGCGTATGAATAATGTTCAGAAGAAGAAGCAGACAATCCTGGCTGTCGAAAACCGGACCGAGTCGGGATTCGAAGGTGACGAAGAGGTCGAGATGGTCTATTTACACTGCGATGACGCCACACGACCCTCGCTGACATGCGAGGGTTTGGTCTGCATCCCAGAACCAGGTTGGATCAATGTTTTGAACCCATCGACCAGACAACTCCGGCGATTCCCTTCTAGCCCAGATCATCCCGTGCCCTCCTTTCTTCTTGATTATCAGCTAAGAGGTAATTTGTTATATGGTTTATAAAAGAATCTCAAGTCAAATATGGATTAGCTGTCTGAAAAGTTCAAAACAATTGCAGCCACCCCATGGCTCACTTTCTTTCCGGGAAATTGGGCTATGGGATTCGGTAGAGACAAAGTTACGGATTGCTACAAAGCGGTGAGGATGTGTTTTTATCCTGTTGAAGATTGCGAGGTTCTTGATGTTGAAACTGGTGAATGGAGGAAACTTAACCCACCTCCTCACAAGGTCGATGTGGGAAGGAAGTCAGTGTGAGTGAATGGTTCAATCTACTGGTTATACACTTTCTGGTGTTTCAAATTACTAGCCTTGAATCTTCACACACTAGAGTTCCACAATATGTAGGTTCCAGATACGTGGTTCGCCCGGGATACCCAGATGGTGAACCTTGAGGGCCGTCTAGCCATAGCCAAAACAAAAGGTGCGCCAGAATGGGAACTAGAGATACTGAGCATGATGGATGTAGAAAAAGAAATATGGAGCAAGACTCACTCCATAACTTTAGCCAGTATCATTATTATTAACCACCCATGGGAGTCAAGTTGATTCACGCTGGTCACAATTTTTAAGTTAGGGAATCTTGTCTTCTATGACAATCACAAGAGATTGTTCAAATATTATCTAGAGACAGATGAGATTAGTTGTCTCTCCTCAGATATTTCTGTTATATCTCCTTACCTCGAAAATTTGGTACCATTTCGTTCGGAATCAGGACATCATCCGGATTATAAAATCAGGACATCTAGTTGCGGGTTGGGTTCCAAGCATCCGGAGGCCGGGTTATCCAAGAGGATCAGATTTCGGGTTGTGTTTGCCACTCTAGTTATAGTTGGTTATTACTATTTTAGATCATTAAAATTGAAGTAAGTGGATTCCTCTCTATCTGTTTGCCCTCTTTGCATGTAACTTGCAAAGCAAGTACGAAGCTTCAAAATTTTCTCCCTGTTTACAAATTTTGACTGGGGGCAAAAAACTGGTTGTGATATCATCAACATTACGGATTAGCATTTTACAGGTAGCTCGGACATTTTTCTAAAAAGTTGATATTCACTTTGCTTCTGCGTCGATTGCTCATTCACTTTGTTCTTTCAAAGGTTATTGGTATTTTTGAGGATGCTATAATATTTATGGTTATGGATGGCTTCACCATATGTACGAGATGACGTTATGAGCTCAATGTTCTTAATCTTACTCCCTTAGGAACTAATAAAGATTATATACGTTTATCATATAGTAGGAATCATATTTCTGAGAAAAAAAGAGCAAGAAAAATAATTACATAAGACAAGTTTTCTAGAGAAAAAGAGCAATGAATTTTTCTCTAGAAAACTACAGTTTCCTTGAGAAGACAAGGTTTGCGTCGTTGATATTGATTATGTAATCCAACTGTTCATGGTTTGATGTTATCAAGTTGAACCGTTCATTCTAGCTTGGTTTTACTAAGTATTCTACATGAAGAATACTCTGATTGAGTGAGAATGTTTAGGGAAGGAAGACACTTGTTGTGAGAGAAAGGGTTAGCTGTTAGTGTTGTTAAAAGGCTTTGATTCTGTTTCTAACTCGGTACACCTTCTTCTTTTTCTGCATTGTAATCTTTTTGGAGCACTCAGACGGTGAGAAATCCCAAGGCTCATTCTGATAAGGTGAATTGCTGGGGGAGAGTCCTGGTGGAGACGTAAATTCTGTCATACAGTTATAATCGAACTCGTAAAGCTGTGTGTGTTCTTTTATCTTTAGACTAACTCTGTTTTATGTGTTCGTTGTTCTTGAGTTCTTCGTGTGATTCGATTAAAATCAATCAAAAGACAGATTCCGATAGATGCAATCGGCTCAACAGTTAGTGAGAAAACGAAAGTATATATAACAGAGTATAGGAAATGACAGTTTAGTAGTAGAACCTAAAAAAACACCAATCCAAACCTAACCATGCGATAAACAACCATTTGGTTATTGTTCCATTTGGTTATTGTTTTGTCTGAAAGTGAGTAACCGCTAGGTTTATCTATTTGATCTAATTATTAATTTTATTGCACACGGGTTTTTATATCAGCTATTCCTTTACGGCAGAAATCATAATGTGGTCACAAATCGCATCTTATAGTATGCACTCAACAACAAGGTCGGACCATCTTTTATTTACTTCCAAATTCATTGCCATCTTATTCATCTTTTTTTTTACGTTTTCCAATACGCGTGTTTATGCTTTATATACTTGTAAAATTTAGCTAAGTGACGCTACAAGAAAAGTGCAAAATAAACTGGAAAACAGAACATGACATAAAATTATTTCATAGGAAATAATGCTTTAATGGAAAAAGATAAATTGAAGTGTATTCCCAAAAGATAAATTTTAGTGATATGAGTTACGATTTGCTCTTGGTACCACGGTAATTGCAAATCAAGTTAAGGTTGAATCAAGTTATTTACCGATTTTGCTTTTGGTACCACGGAAATTGCAAATCAAGTTATTTACCGATTACCCTAACAATCTAATTAGCATAATAAAATAAATATTTTTTTTTGCTAAAAAAATAGTAACAAACAATTAGAATAAAAAAGAAACCAATTTTTTTGTTTATTAAAAAAGCACCACGTAAATATATTTGTTGAATATAGGAATCGAAAAGACAAATGAGAGGAATGATATAGTATAGGATTACATTCTAAATTAAATAATATACGACTTTTATTTTTAATTATTAACAAAATTGAAATACTATTTGAACTGATAAAAAAATAGAAAGAAAGATAAATTTGGTTCTTGAAAAACTAGTTAAGAAAAAAAAGGAGAAACCTATATATATATTTTAAAGACGAGACTCTCGCGTCCACCTCACCTCAGCCTCGTCTCTTTACGCATCTCATCTTACTCCAATTCTTGATTAGAGTTTATCCGCTATTGATACAACACTCGTAAACATGGAATCTTTGTAAAATCTAGTACTTTCTCTACAAGAAAACATCACAATTGGTCGAAAATTAGTCGGTAATGGCATATTTCGACGAATTTTCGACAAAATCAAATTCCTCGGGCATTTTTTGGTCAGAAACTAACAGTCGTCAAAAATTAATGACAAAAAATATTGGTCGGAAATTCGTCGAAAATTTACGACGAATTTCCGACCACAATTATAATTAAAATAAAAAATAAAATAAATATTTCCGACGAATTTCCGACCACTTTTATATATTTTTTTAAAAAATAAAAAATAAACAAAAAGTATTAAAATTCAAATAAAATAATTATAGTTAAAAATTAAAAATATTTATTATCTACAAATTAGAATTAAAATTCAATTAGTTAAAAGAGAAAGAAAATGATGAACTTTTGAAAATTAAAAATGATTTTCGAAGTAGAGAGAAAAAGATGTTATTAGAAATTGAGTTTGTTGAATTGTGAAATGGGTGAATACTCATTTGGTATATATAGGAAATATTTTCGACGAAAATTTCGTCGGAAATTCATCGAAAACCGCAAAACGCGATAAATTCAATTATAAAATTCATAAAATTTCTAACGAATTTACAAACGAGGGAACATAAAAAACCCATAAAATTGTATAAAATTTTCGACGATTGTATAAATTTTTCGACGAATTTCTGACGAATTTCCAACGATATTTATAAAAAATAATATTTTTAAAAAATTTATTTTAAAAAACTTTTATAATAATTGTCGAAAATTTCCCACGATATTTAAAAAAAATAAAAAAACATATTTGTCAGAAATTCGTCGAAAATTTTCGACGAATTTCCGACAACATTTATAAAAAATTGAAATATTTGTCGGAAATTTCCGATGACATTTAAAAAATTTTAAATATTTGTTCGAAATTTCATCGGAAATTTCTGACGATATTTTATTTTTATTTTTTATATTTGATTTAATATTTGTTGGCAATTCGTCGGAAATTTCCGACCACATTTTTAAAATAAAAAAATCTAAAAATTAAAAAAACTAAAATTTTCGACGAATTTCCGACGAAATATTTCGAATAATTTTCTACCAACTTTATTTAATTGGAATTTTTTTGACAATTTCCTACTAATTTCCGACTAATGATTTTTCGTCGGAAATTTGTCGATATTTTTCTGAGTACTAATTTCGTCGGAAATAGTGATCGGGAGTTGACATATTTTCTTGTAGTGTTTTCTCATTGTAGTTTCATACGTAGTGGCTTCCAATTTTGACGTTTCCTTTTTGTGTGTTCTCTGGAATTTTCGCGTTTGGTTTTGATACGTGGATTAGGTTGTTCTATCTCTGAACTGGCAAAATCAGTAAATTTTTGGGTTCAAATCGATTGTGAAATTGGATTGAGATGCGATAGCTAAATGATTTTTTTTGTTTATCGATTGATTTTTCAGAATTTATTGTACCTTGCGGTGGTGATCGTTCAATTTGCCTCTGAATAGGCTCTGTAGAATTAGCGATATATGGTTATGTTCTATCAAGTTTGCATTTCTTGCTAGAAATATGCATGCAGGTGATTGATTCTTTGCGGAAGACTGACTGACTACTTGACAATTGTGTGTGTTGCCTTAATCGCAGAAGCGTTAAGATCATTTTATTGATTATTTCTCTGTATTCTCAGGAGGAACGCTCTTAACTTTTTGAAATAATCGTTTGGTTTGGAGAGGAAGGTTGAGAGACTAGAGGATCAGAACGTCAATGAGGCTCAAACCGCAATCAGAAGGGTTGCTTCTCGCCTCAGAATTTCTGAAGATAGAGCCACTGTTTTGCTTGTCTTCTTTCATTGGTATGTATCTTTTGTCTAGATTGTTCTTACTTACTCTCTTCTTAGTATTGATTATGAATTCTGAATGTGTTTTTAGGGATGAAAATAGGCTTGACTCGGAATTCTTACTATCTGATTATTTTGTGAGCAATCCTCAGTTTAATCCACCTTCAACGGTTTGTTTCTTCTACTTTTGGTCTTTTAAACTGTCATGGCACTCTGATTTTTACTTACTATTCTTTTATATTATCTAGAGGAATTGTCGTATATGTGATGATTATGCTATTTGCGAGAATCTCGGCTGTGGGCACTACTCTTGCGCTCCTTGCTTCTTAGGTATAGTGTTTCTTCTTCTTTTAAATCTTGTGTTGCGTTTTGGTGATATTAAATGCTGTCTTTTGCTGGTTTGTAGAGTACATCTGGGCAAAAATAGTTGCTGGCGAGTTAGATATGTTCTGCCCTTACATAGGCTGTGGGAAGTATCTTTCTCATGCTAGGATAACAAGTTTCCTATCTGCAGATGCCCTAGCCACCTATCATCGTCGTTTGTTTGAAAACTGGCGTAGCGCACAACCACAAGATAGTCTATTAACAAAAGTGGTCTCACTATTGAGAAAGGGTACAGGTTAGTAACAATACCATAATTTGATGATTGCTTATTTGGAAGATAATTACTTACTTGTTATTAATTGTGTTTTTTTTTTCATGCAGAGTTGGGAAGTTATCTTGGATACTCCAATAAGGAGTTAATATTTCTTGCCTTTCTTGTTGTGATGGATGAGATCATGAGACCAAATTTCACCTACACATTTGATAGACTGTTTTTAACAAAAACGATTATAATAACAAAATTTTAAAGTTGCATAGTACGTAGTATTATATTTGCGGATTAAAATGGCGCTGAGCTGTTAATTTTTTTAATGTTTTTGTCTTTTTATAAGATAAAAAGCCAACGCCAAAGTTTATAAGTAATAAAACCGGAAAATAGCCAAATTAAGACCATTAAAAAGGGATTTAAAGTTCTGAAGCCTGACCATTTTGGTAAGCTTTTATGTATTTTGAGAACCGGAATTAATTAATTAAATATTTATTAAGACTACAAAAACCTATTGCGATGTGATCTTTTAAACTGACACCAAGTCACTAGCCTTTGAGATTCTTTGTACTAGAATTCATTTGAAGTCCGTTACAATTATGAGCCAAACTGTTGAAAATTAAACGCTGGTTCGCGATAAATATGTCAACTGGCCTCTAACTGGGGAGTTTGGAGATGTGAAGACACATTATCAAATCTCAAGTCTCACTCGGGACACCTTATATTACAAAACTATAAAAAGCCTATAGCAATATAATCTTTTGAGTTTACATGAATGCATATTTTTATAGAAGAACCACTAAAACTGTTATAAAATTGATTTCTCTCTCAATCTTTTAAATTGGTAATTCAATAACCACACCTCTATCTCAATCTTTATACTTCTAATCTCAAATTACACGAATTTTGTAAGAGAAATTATTATTAGTTTTGATTTTAATAGGATAACTTTTTGAAGAGAAACTACGATCTAAAATATGAGATCCAAAATGTAAACTTATCATCGGAAGGCCCTCTTGTGTTCAAAATCTCAATTATGTCGTACAGCACACATAGGCTAAGAGTGGAAAAATATCAAGTATATATATCTAAACTAGATATATATCTTGATATTGAAATTCGGATCTAGATCACATTATACTGTATTGTTTGAGAATATATGTGTATATATATATAATTCATTTTATTCTATATAAAATTATATTCATTTTGCTTGGAGATTCCAATGACATATCTATAACAAATTTAATATTTCAGGATATGGATAATGAGAATAGAGAACCGGTTTGGGTGGGTTAGCATTCGAATAGAAAATCATGATCTTCTCAACATTAAAAATCCCGACGAGTTCTTAAAAGACTATTGTTCGACCATAGCGAATACTCCAATGAACATGTCTATACATCCATGGGAAAATCATGCACTGGACATAGAGACTTGCCAAGGTTTGCTCGAGTATTACCTCCATAGTTAGTTGACGCCTCACGACCTACGATGACTTGCCAAGGTTTGGCCTGCTTCCCCGAGCAAGATTGGATCATCGTTTTGAACCCATCTACCAGACAACTCCGTCGATTCCCTTCCGGCTTGAACCATAGGTGCAGATTTGGAATCGGTAAGATTGCATTAGAGATCAATTTGGTACTTCCTTTAGAGTATAGTTTTGCCATTAGAAATTGAAACTTTTTTCAGGATTATGGAAGACTTTCTCTCCGGGTAATTGGGCAATGGGATTTGGTAGAGACAAAGTTAATGGGAGATATAAAGTGGTGAGGATGTCTTTTTCTTTCCGGAGAGTTGGGCAAGAGGATCCTGTGGTGTTCTTCATGTTGATACTGGTGGATGGCGTAAGCTGTGTCCACCTCCTTATGTGGTCAATGCGGGAAGCACATCAGTATGTGTGAATGGATCTATCTACTGGTTACACATTCAGAGGGTTTACAAAGTACTAGCCTTGGATCTTCACAAAGAAGAGTTCCATAATGTCCCAATTCTGGCTACGCCGATCACGCTGGACACTCAGATAGTGAACCTTGAGGACCGTCTAGTCCTTGCTATAACCAGAGTTATGCCTGAATGGATACTAGAGATGGGGCATGGATACATACACAGAAAGATGGAGCAAGACTTACTCCATATGTTTGGATCATAGAGTTGTTTCCTGGCCAAGGTAGAAAAGGTGGTTCACGCCCGTGGCAGTTTCTAAGCAAGGTAATCTTGTCTTCTATGACAATAAGAATAGGCTGTTCAAATATTATCCAAGGACAGATGATATTCGTTGTCTCTCCTTAGACACTTGTGTTATGTCTCATTACGTCTAAAATTTGGTCGCACTTCCATTAAAACCAAGCCATCCGCATCCCGCTCCGAGAAATTCAGATTTTGAAATGAGGAGGATATCCATTTGCCGCTTGTTTTCGAAGCAAGGCTCTTGGATATCCAAAGTTTTTAAACGGAATGTTAGGATTCTAGATATCCAAAGCTTGGATATCCAAAGTTTTTAAGCGGCAAATGGATATCTAAAGTTTTTAAACCAAAGTTTACCTCTCTAGTAGTAGTTGGTTACATTTGCTTACCTCTCTAGGAGTTACTTATCTAGTGTCTAACTATTATTTGGTTCCACCTACTTCGAAATCTTACGATATTTATTTTGCTAACTGTTTATTTGGTTTAGAGTTGTATTTACTAATCGACTTTATTCGATGATTCTCCCTTATCTTAAGACGAAATGATTCATAATATTTTCATTCGACCTCTCCGAGTGAAACCAGCTTATATTTTATGTCACCATCTAGAGATCATGTTCAAACCAAACCATTAGCTGAACACGAAACATGTAGAGAGAATATATACAGTAAGCTAAAAGAAAGATTTAAGTGAAAAGTATAAATGATACTCTCTTCTTCATTGAAACTTTACTTTCTTCAGTCTTTGTCTAAGGGACTCGATTGCGTTCTGTATCCTGTTGCCTTCTCTCATTCTCACTTCCAGAGACGCCTCATGTAAGTTTTGAATCCCTCGACCCAAGTTTGCAATCGAAGGAGCTGAAGGAAGGGACACAGCTGCACATTCAATCCCATCTCCATAGGCGAACAATCCCACACAAGTT
Organism: Turritis glabra; assembly: GCA_900406565.1. NCBI lineage: Eukaryota > Viridiplantae > Streptophyta > Magnoliopsida > Brassicales > Brassicaceae > Turritis > Turritis glabra. Next base: position 1,434,788 of record OVBN01000025.1, read on the forward strand.
GCAAGGCTGGCTCCAAATGTCGCCAATGGTAAGGTACCGATAGGTTTTGCTCGTCTTTTCCGCATAATCTCATAGAATGCAGTTCTCATGGCAGATAAGCTTGTCTTTTCCACAGAAGCTATGATGCTATGTGTTACTGCTCTGATTTTCTCGGCGGATAAAGATGCTTTTACCAAAGATGTTGATTTGGCTCCAGAACTAGCAAAACCAGGGGCCATTACTTTTGATGGAGCTGCCACTTTAGTAAATGCAAATGTCACTGCCTTATGGGTATGTGTCAAGAATAGGTTCAACGAAGCTGGTACTTTATAAGTTACAATCTTGAAGAAAGGAGAAGCAGAAATGGCCTTGGATAGTGATGAAGCACCCCAGATAGCAGTCGCACCCGCACCAACTGCTACCACCGGTTTATCAGATAACAGTCGTTTTAACTTTGAATCATTAGTCTTCTCGTCGTTATCAAAATCTTGTAGCATATTCTCAGACATATCTTTGACTTCTTGTGGAACACAAGTTTTCCAGTGCTTCCTAAGACCTGCGAGGCTACATGCATCTACTATTGCTACTATGTTCTTGAACTTTTTAGCCTGGCTACGAAGAAGATCTGCCATAAGTGCATAAGATTTGTCTTCAGAAGAGAGCTGTGAAAACTGAACTTCGGTTTGGCTTAAACTTCTCATGTTTTTTATTGGTAGCCGCCCAGCATTGTTCATAGCAATTCTTAGACCTTCAACTGCAATCTGGAAAAGGTAAACTTCAGAAATAACCTCTGTATCCATGGATTCCCCTCTATTTACATCAGACAACATTCTTCTGGCATTGGCTAGAGCTTTCCCAATAGATGGGAGGTCACTGAATATATTATGAAGGTCAACAAGCAGGGGATAAATGGATTGAGCAAATGGTGGAACCTCATGACTAAAGGACTGTATCTCATTGGAAACTCCACTTGCAACACAGCTTGATGGGCTAAGTTCTTTATTGAGCTGATTCATCTGTGAAGATACCAACTTTAGCATCTGTGCCTGTACATCATTGGTTATCAGAAACCTTCGCGAGCTTGAAAATATAGCAGAGCCAGAAAGTTGTGGTACGAGACTATTAGCTAGACTTTGCATCTTGCCTCCGGTCTCAGTTTCTCCAGAGGAGGCTTCCACGGCAGCTATATTGACAAAAGGAGATTCAAGTGCCATAAATGACGAACCAACCTCCCCAGCCACCCTTTTGGCAGCCAATAGATGTCCATTAAAACTTGTCCCAAAAATCTCCCTCAAAACCAAGATCCCTGCAACACTTTCGTACTTTTCTTTGTTAACCTTGTCTACAAAACACTGTATAAGAACTTTAAAAGCTGATGTGGGGATTGAATCACTCGACCCATCTCCTAATACACTCTGCTCAACTTGAGCTTCCCCAAAAGCTGTTTTGTCCACTTGAGCCACCACAGCACCAGGACGGATTTCCCGTATAAGACACTCGGCATCACTAGCAGATCTCTCGGATAAATTCTGAGCAGAAAGTATGTATATAGTGGAATCATGCTCAGGGACTCTAAAAGCAAACACAAAGTTCTTTGTACTCTCAGGCAATGAAAGTCTGTGAACAAGCTCCTTTGATTCCTTCAAGTCACTGCTTTCGAAAATTGAAAAGGGCCATATGTTTTGGAGACTATTCGGAACAAAAAATGCCAACATTATCGAATTCGAGTCCAAAGACAGAGACTTTCAACACCAGTCACCGAGCCCTCCAGGGCAAACCAAACAAATCCGAACAATACCTTAGTCTACTATCGAATTCAATCGAGCTGCGCATAGATAAAGCCAATCGGTATACTGAATCATGCAGGCAATTTCGTATCTACTTAAATCGAATTTAGGGGAAGTAAGAAACTTATCCTCCGTACATATTCAGAAATTGACGATCGAAACAAGCACTCAGATGAATCAACAAAGACCGATGGATAGAGAATCTAGAAAACCAACAGTGGAGAGTCACAGCAGACGGATGAGGAGACACATACACTGATTCTTGCGCGGCTGATGAAGGAGAAGTACCTTGATGGTGTAAGGCGAAGAATCGATTTCGAAATTGGGGTCCAGTAGTATCAAGGTCGATGGTTCGAACCCAAAACGACTCTGCCTCTCTCGCACGCGCGACTCGAGTTCTCTTTCTCTCTGTCTCCTTTAGGTCGATGAATCACGAATTCGCTTCGCACACAGACACGGTCCATTTACTTCTTTAGCAATTTTATTTATTTTCTCTGTAATTCTACATTGTGATTCCGGTTAGTTATTCTTATTCGGTTTGGTTCAGATTGGTTATTTTGATTTTTTTTACGCGGAGTAGCAAATGTATTATAAGCTCTGACCGAGTGACCGGTAACCATCAAAAAAACAAAAAGAATGAAAGAAAAAACAATAAAAAAGGAAAATAATCAAAATGAGGAATAAAGAAGAATAAGATGTAAATGAATAATTGAAAAAATTTTCATATTAAATAGTAACAAAAAGTTGAATAAATATTTTTTAATATATTTAATAGAAATACTATTTTTTTTAAAGAAAACCATTTAATAATTTTAGTTTAGAAATTTTAAAATTTTGAATATTTTATATTAATTTAAAATAAAATTATAATAAATTTGAATACTTTATTTTAAAAGTATTAATATGAGTTGAAAGAATTATTAATATAAAGTTCACTTGAAAACATATTTTTAATTTATTTAAATATTAATATAAAATAAAGTCATAACATTAATTCAAAGTGAAATTATTTTTTATTTAAATATATAATAAAATTATGAAAGTATTTATATATAGAAATGTAAATATTATCATTAAAACTATTTTAAAATTATTTAATTATAAAAAACGAATTTGAATTTTTGTTTTTCATAATTCCTCTACAATTTTGAAGAGGAACATTTTTGTTCTATCATTCTTTATGTTTTGAATAATGAAGAAGAATAGTATAGGTCCTATATGTCTTATAATTGGAAAAAAAAAATTCTTGTAAATGGTAAAATAAATTAAGGAACAAAGACTAACAAAACATTCCTCCTTATTCTTTTCCTCAAAAAGTGGTCATCAATTGGAGCCATATTGTATGACTTAGAATCTGAATTCTTTTTGTTTGGTTCAATTTTGAATTAGACTAGCAAATTTGAAAATATTATTTGGTTTGATAAGTAAATTTGATGTTGGTTCGGTTTAGTTTTAGTTTATTCGGTTACAAAATTTCACTCTAAAATATGTTTTGCTCTAGTTTACCGGGCTAATTATGACTAAAATATGTTGTGATTGAACAATACTGTGACCAAATTGATAACTGATTGTAACAATTGGTAGATCTTCGTTTACAATAACACTAACAAAAAAAGAAAACGTCATTTACAACTTTATACGGATCACTTATAAAGTGTGAAGAGTGGGATACATTCGTTGTGTATATTTTGTTCTTATAATGTTTGTGTGCAACTACAAGTCTACACGGAAGTGCATGCATATTGTGTGTGTATCTCTTGTTTTAAGGAGAGAAATATAGATCATGCCGTAGAATATGTCACATATTTCTAGGGTCATGTGAATTAGTTCATGGTCCAAGTATTCGAACTTCAGACAAACCCGAAAATACTTTATAGAACAATCGTTTATATTCTAAAAACTTTAGCTTAAATTGGATTACCAAAAAAACACTAAAACAAAATTCATGATAAGTAGCTCGAAACTTCTAATATCCAAAATTCCAAAATGCTAGTTTAGTACTCCATATTCGTATTATATAAGAAAAAAGGAATACACAAAGTTTTAACAGCACAATTAATAAAGCTCTCAGATCATGAAACGAATGCATTATGAACTTTGTAGTCCTTAAATAATTAGGATATCCTATAATTAGAGTATTTCCTACAACAACAAAATCAGTTAATGTTCGTGTTTACGTTAAAGAGTAAGTTAAAAAAAAGTAGTACTAAACGAAGTTACGAACCACCATTATTAAGTCATTAACTAAACATAAACAAACAAAATCAAGTTTTATGTTGTTTTAGAAATAAGGAGTAGAGAAACTAACAAGTCCAAGCGAAAGAAACATTCGACCAAAAAAGCCAAAACTTGGATACAAATACAAAAACCCTCAAAGCCTCCATCACCCGCATGACACGTCAGCCTCACTGAAGCTTCATTACCACTCATACTAAAATCTGATTGGTCTGTCACAATCACCATGTGTCAGCGCGAGAAAGAGACACAAATAATATATTTGTTATTTATTTAATTTTTTGGGACGTTTTGTTTTGGGTTTTGTTTGTTTATTTGTTTCCAAAGAAACGCAATAAAACGGTGTTGTGAAATCAAAGCAAAAACCAAAACAAAGGGTCGTGCGTGAGAATAAGAGCGCACTTCAATCGACCGACGGATTCATCTTCTTCTTCTTCCTCATATCTCTCTCTCTGTATATTCTCTCTCTGGAGCTGAAGCTCGAGGAGAGTTCTAGATCCTGTTAAATTTTCTGTAATTTAGATCTCACATAGACGAGAAGGGAGGTTAGACAGAGAGAGTGTTAGAAATTTTCTTCTGGATCTTAGCGGTTTAAGCGGGAGGAGGTTTTGGTTTGGGAATGCGTTATTGAGCTGATCTTATAGGTTGATTGAGGTTAGTTTGATCGATCTGGTTCCATATTTATTTTCCCGGAGTTTGATTTCTGTGTATAAAAATGTGATTTTTACAATGACGCAATGCTTGATTCAGCTCCCAGCTTACATTCTTGTTTTTGTTTTAAGGTTTAAAGATCTAATTCACTTATTGTCTTTGTGAATTGTGGGGTTCATAGCTATTGAGATCTGATCGTGGGTTTTCCCTTTGGGTTATACATACATCACTCTGATTTTTCTCTAATGCCGTGGATTTGATTGCGTTTTGTATGAGTTCCTTTTAAAAAAGTTGATATCTTTTGCTTAAATGGCGTTTCTTTTTTTCTTGATTGCTTCTGTTTATTTTGGGTTTTTCAGGTTTGGCTCAGTCTAGAATTCGTTAGCTTGGGAAAAGGCCGATGAAGAACGGGATGGCTGAATGCAGCGTATGTCGTTCAAGGTTGGTTTCTCCCAGTAGCAGAGCCATATCGAGGGCTTATGACAACCACAAGATTAGAGTATCTTCAAAACAACGAGCTCTCAATGTCTTTTTGGTAGTCGGTGACTGCATGCTAGTTGGTCTACAGGTAAAAATTGTTTTACAACGAATTGGCTAGAACACTAGCGATTTCAATATTGCTACTACGAATTGACCTGTTGTTGATTCATGTACAATTCTTGTAGGTTTTTGTTTTTCTTCCAATTCGTCATTTGTTGTTTAACTTTCTTTATAATTTTACCTCTTTCCCTTATGTCCTTGCAGCCTGTCTTAGTGTACATGTGTAAAGTGGATGGAAAGTTCAACTTTAGTCCTATTAGCGTCAACTTCTTGACAGAAATCGCAAAAGTTATTTTTGCGGTTGTCATGCTATTATTCCAGGTACGTTTCTGAATTGACTTCAGTTCTTGCGAAATATCAGTTTTGTTTGTGGGCCATTTGGGTTTCATTCTTGCATTTAAAACTACTTGGTAGATGTTTCTTTTGCACTAGAATATGAAACCAATTGCTCAGGTTGTTGAAGAGGGATAAAGTCATATTCCATTTCTTTATGTATCTTTATGGTCGGCGTGCTGAGGTTGATTAACTAGTAATGGAATGAGATGGGCTCACATTCATTTTTTGTGCATGTAGACAGTTTCTTGGTTTTAACTTATTGCTTTTTTCACGTGTCTTGCTTTTCCGTCGAAAATTGGCCGCCCTTTTAATACTCAAGTTTTTGTGGTAATACTGTAGGCCAGGCACCAAAAAGTTGGAGAGAAACCTCTACTATCTCTTTCCACGTTTGTCCAGGTACATCTTATTGGCAATTAAGCGATTTGGAAGTACTATGATTGTGGCATAGTCTCAAATTAAGATTTAGTTTCTTGAAATCTTAATGTCTAATAAGCGTGATACATGTTATACATCTGGTTTTCAAAACATGATTGTTTGAAATGTAGATGTTATGTCACCACTAGATCCATCTAATACTATATTTTTTCTTAAATTAGTTCCTGCTAATAAACTCGAAACTTCTGAGTAATTCTTTTTTTTTCTAATTATCTATAGTGCAAGTTGCCGTAACACGAGCCTTTATTTCGCAGGCAGCTCGAAATAATACGCTTCTCGCTGTTCCAGCAGGGTTGTATGCCATCAATAACTATCTTAAGTTCACAATGCAGGTACATCTGCTTCTTATTTTCATTTTGTGCATCCTTTGGTAATTAAGCTGCAGAAATGCAATTTCATTGAAAAATTATCCTAGTGTTCTTGAGTTATATAGTAAAAAGGTTTTAGCTTTGTGGCGAGAATGTATCATTTGGTGTTTTGACTCGATAAGAACTTAGCAATGGTTTTGGAATGCCAGGAAGCCTAATATGGCTGTGTAACATAGTTCATAGGTGGGTTTTGTAAGAATCCTTGGTTTTGTTGCTCCTCGAGGATATACTCAATTTGATCAAATTTGTTGATCCTTGGTTTTGTTGCTTCTCGAGAATATACTCAATTTTGTTACTTTTGATTTCTTGGTCTAGACACTACTGGTCCCTGAGCATATTATTACATTATCATTTCTAAGTAGATGTTATTTCCCTGCTCTATTTTCCCTAATCGTTATCTTCCCCAAGTCCTGCTCGGCATTCTGCAATATGTCATGCTGCCTTTTGGTGATAGATGTTTGAGTGTGCTGTGAAAGTTGCACTGAACAATTGCTTACAAGATAGTTACATTATGCTCTGCTGTTGTACTTATCTAGCCTTCTCGGCTACTATTTGGTTCTATCTTTCTTTCTTCTATTTTAGTTTCACACAGCAATTCACTTTTCTGCTGTGCCAGCTATATTTCAATCCTGCTACTGTGAAGATGCTCAGCAATCTAAAAGTTCTGGTGATTGCTGTACTACTGAAGATGATAATGAAGCGACGGTTTTCCATCATACAGGTCAGCTTCACTTATTCTTGGTTATTGTATGTGTGATTATTATAGTTTCAGACATATTATTATGGATACGTATATCTGTTTGACCATCCTTACCTCCTTCTCTTATTGGGATTTAATATGTAACTTTTTGTTGCAGTGGGAAGCACTTGCTTTGTTGCTGATAGGGATTAGTATAAATCAGCTGCGTTCTCTTCCTGAAGGTGCTACAACTATGGCTGTTCCAATTGCTACGGGCGCATACATCTGTACCTTTATCTTTGTAAGTTACATTTTCTGGCTCTTATAAATGGTTCTATCGGAAATATAGTATGGAAGTGATTCCATTGCTGCATCAAAAGAAAAGTTGTAATTCATGTTAGAGGCTTATTCCGCACATCATCATGCAGGTTACTGTCCCATCTTTGGCATCTGTCTACAACGAGTATGCTCTAAAGAGCCAGTATGACACAAGCATTTATCTTCAGGTTAGCTAATCTTGATACATAGTTTTTTTCATATAGCATCCGAGAAATGAGAGGCTTGTACTAATACTGGAGAAGGCTTGTGGTGACCGTTGTTTGTAACTGTTGGTTATTGCTGTTGCTTCTTTTGTATTATTATCTGTGAGGCACATCGCTGAAAATGGGCATGACCATCACAGTAGCAGTTTCTATGATAAAAATAGAACTCTTGGCCTGTGTTGTTGAACTCTTTTTTCAGTTCTATGGTCTAGCTGGTTGTGTTAACACTGTGGTTTGATACAGAACTTTTGGCTCGTGTTGTTGAACTTGCTCTATTCTTTGGTCTAGTAAGCTCTCTTAGCAATGTTGTTGTATTAGTCCTGTTCTTTAGCCTAGTCAAATTCTAGGACCATGATCCTCTCCTGCGTTCTGAATGTAAAAGTTTAATTTTTTTCCCTGGTGCAGAACTTATTTCTCTATGGTTATGGTGCGATATTCAACTTCCTCGGAATACTAGGAACTGTTATATATAAAGGTATGGGTATTTTAACATGGCAGAGAAGAATATGATAAAAAAGCTTCTTAAATCTTGTTAGACGCGGTACTAACAATCTTGCCACTGTGTCGACAGGTCCTGGCAGTTTTGACATCCTACAAGGACATTCTAGGGCTACTGTGTTTCTGATACTGAACAACGCAGCACAAGGGATTCTATCCTCCTTTTTCTTCAAATATGCAGGTTAAAATAAACACTCAACTTTGTTACCTCAGTTAATTTATGGATTAGTTCTGGATATGGTGGTTCAATATATTAAATTTGAATTTTGCTATATTTGGAAAATAAAAACCTTTCAGTGAGGTTGTTTTTTGAGATATTTAGTTGTCTTCGTTTCCGCATGTTCTCAGATACAATCTTGAAGAAATATTCGTCCACAGTGGCCACAATATTTACTGGCATAGCATCTGCAGCACTCTTTGGACATGTATTAACCATGAATTTTCTTCTGGGAATTTCTATAGTTTTCATTTCAATGCATCAGGTAATCTCATACAAACTGTTTCACAAGTGTATCAATTAACTTTCAGAAAGGATCGCCTCTATAAGGCTGCCTGTGATTCATCTATGATGTTTTTCTGCCTTATATTTTCGCAGTTCTTTTCACCCCTTTCAAAAGCAAAAGACGAGCAACAAAACGGAAACCTTGAGTTAGTTGACGCAAAGGACGGTCATAGGTGTGTTCATGGATTATTATTATAATATCTCTGAAACCATATCATAGTTGTATACTAAATTTGTTCTTTTACATAATATTTGTTGAGAAGCAGAAAGTGTGGTCATATGCTGTATTTGCACCATTTAACTTCTTTTCTTCCTCCTCTGTTTATTTCCTTCAGGGCTAAAGACTCATTCATCAACATAGCAGCAGGAGCAAATGAAGAAGTAAAGAACACACACATTCCCATCTTCTCTGAAATCCATTTCTTGTAAAAAAAATTCGACTCAAAATCATGTTATGTTTTTCTTCTCTGTTTACGCAGGCTAGTCACCGCATTGGATCAGATGACAGAGTGCCGCTTCTTCCCAGATAAAAAACTTTCTCAGCGTAAGTAACAAAATTTCCTCCCAACTTAATCATAATTTGGAACCTCTCCATGTTTATATTGATATGCAATTTGTACTTCTTGTTCTTGTTGCAGGATTTTGCTTCAAAGAATTCTTTTGGCCAAAGATTATTTTAGAGATCAGGGAATTTGGATCGATCGTATACTAGCCCAGATTCAGCGCAATAAACTTGGTGAGATTGAGTCCTTCGCTGTGCTGCAATTCTCTCAAAGAGTCAGTTAAGTTCGTTAAGAAACATCTTTAAAGCCTAAACCTGTATTCTTTTTCAGATAGAACAAAACAACTCTTCATATTACATGTAATTTAAAAATATAAATATCTCCCTTAATACCTTCATTTCTCCTATCACTCACTTAACAAGCCACTGATTCGTGTAGAGAGTTTAGTCCGAACCGGCTTAAACCGGTTGGTTCGACCAAACCGGAGCTCTTCAACTAACTCCATTCTCAGTCCACAAGTGAGAAAAAAACATCACCACACAATGAACATGACTTCGTCTTCTTCTTCTTCATCTTCTTCTTTCCCACGACTCTTCGCTACCAAATCCCAAATCTACAAGTCTCCTCTTTTATCCTTCTCCACTCCAAAACGCCGTCGTCCTCGTCCTCGCCGGAACCGGAAATCCAATGGCTCATCCTACGACTACAGCGACGGTAATCTTCTCACAATCTCCACTTCCTCTCCCGCCGGAGCCGACGACCAAAGTCTCAGCTTAACCCTAGACGTTCACCGGATTTCAAACCTAGCTAATTCCCGTTTCCAATTATTTCTCGACTCCAGCAAAGACGCATTCTCCGACTTGCAAACACTAATCACACTCGACGATAACCGGAGAGTCGTCGTCTCGTGCAAAAAATCGACCATGCAGTTCGTCGGCGGTGTGGTTGTGCTTGGGTTCGTATTGGGTTTTACAATTAGGGTTCTTGTGAAATTAGGATCAGCGTTAAAGGGTAATTTCCAAAGTAATCCCAAATTAGTTGTTAGGAGAGATAGGAGTCTTGGTGGGAAGGAAGTGGTTGTCTCTGTTGATAGCATTCGTTCATCTTCAAGGGATTCGAAGAGCTCCATAGCTTCTGATCAAGTTTCTCGAAGTAACTCTCTACCCATAAATCTCCAGCTTAAAGCTCAGAATAATTTGCCGAAATGGTGGCCTACTTCATTGTCTAGCCAGAACTTGGATGTGGTGGATAAAGAGGAGTATCAAAGAGAAGCCAACAGAATCGTTCGAGGTCGCTTCTAAAACTCCTTGCAAAATCCTCATTTTTTTCTGGTTTATGTTTTCCTACAAGCTTTTGCTTAGACGTTTCATTTGTTTTGTTACAGGTAGAAAGCCTAAAAGCTGAAAGATTTCATTTTTTTTCAAAATGGTATTAGTATTATGTGTTGATGGTTTCATCCTACAATTGTAACTTACTACTTTAGTTTCCAGCAATCGTGGATAACAGAACCAGCGGGAAGGACATCACAGATGATGATATTATTCAAGTTAGTATTTGTTTTCTTTTTTCTTCTTTCCACTCGATTGTGTAACTATCTTGAAAAGATTTGAATTAACCGGATTACTCTATTTTTTGTTGCTATGAAATTGTATACAGCTTCGTAGAGTATGTAGAATTTCTGGAGTACAAGTCTCTATTGAGCCAACAAATACCCGAGATTCCTTTTACCGAACATCTATTGATTTTGTCCTGAATGCTTGCAGCAGGTGTCTCTTCATTGACCTTTACTTATTAAGTAGATTCTACTCGTTTGTCTTTTATTATGGTTCTGAACTTGTTTGGTAACTCTCTGTAGAGCTCCTTGGGAGTCTTCTTCTGTTGAGATTTGTAGTGAAGATGCTCGAGAGTTCATTGCTGGGCTTGCTGAAAACATTGGACTTGCAAAGATAGATGCTGCTATAATGGTTTCTGCAGCGGTTGCTGCACGCACACGTTCGTGGTTTCTACAAGCTTGGGTCACTTTCTATCCTTCTTTTAGTGTCAGCAGTATTGCTTATTTTTTCTCCAAATCTTGACATGAATATAAGATGAACGAGTGCATTATTCTCAGCAAATTTCAGTTTACTGCAGGCTTTGGAGATACAAGGTAAACATTCTGAATCGGTGGCTGAACTATCGAAAATATGCCTCATTCATCGCATATTTCCTCCCAACGAGTACTCTGTATGTGCTTTTTGTTTCTTTGCAAGTTCAAGATTTTTTCACCATTCAATCTCTCCCATGTTTTCACAAAACTGCACTTCTTGTTTACTGATCCTCAGGCTGAAATGGAAATGGTTGCAAGAGGCTTGGAGAAACTCATGAAGCTTGAAGAGCGACAATCTCTACTGAAAACGTTTGTTGGAATGTGTTGCAGTGAAGACAGTCAAAGAAGTGCAGCTGAGGCTCTGGGTTTGGTGCACTGGTAATAAAATTGAGTTGACGCCCATTTTTCAACTTCTAGTGACGACAAGCATTTCAAACACTCTTTGTCATACTCAACTTAACAGAATGATTTTTAAGTAATTGAATAGTTCTGAAAATATTTTTAGTCTAGTGTCTGAGTGACTCTTTAACACTAAAAAAGTCATAAACTAAAACATAATTTGTTATAAATTTGTGTATATTGAGGCTTGAAGCGCTATTTTCCATGAATTTGCCTAAAATAGATTAAATATCAGCAGCTCATATATTAAAAAGAACAAACAAAATTTAGAAGATTTCATAGAGAATCAACCCATCAAAGAACAGTTAACACAACCATGGACTCGAATTCCAATTCCTACTCACCATCTCTCCTTAATAACCCATTTACATTCCATTTGAATATAGAAAGAATAATGTAAAGAAAAAACCTTGAAGCCATGAGTTAATCAATATGCAAGAACCACAAAGAAGAATCAAGCTTGTGTTGGCGGAGCAGCAGCTGTTGCTGAAGACCTCAAGAGCGGTTGAAGAGCTTTTACTACAATGCTCATGTTTGGCCTAAACTCTGCTTCGTATTGCACACACAACGCTGCAACCGCCGCAAGCTGTGTTTACCATCAAAACACACATTTTAGCTTTAAGTAGTGTTCACTGGATTTTATATAAATGATTAGGAAGTTTCTATTTTTGTACCTTTGCAACTGCTTTAGGAGGATACTCTCCTTTGAGTTTTGGATCAACACATTGCTTCACTTTGTCTTCACTCAGCCTTGGAGTAGCCTGAACATTTGATTTGCAGAGAAAGTTGTAGATAAGCCAAGAAGTGAGTCAGTAATCTCAGAAAGCAAAGGTTCAGATCAGTAAGTTAATTACCCAAGTGACAAGACTTTGTTGACCACGAGGCATTGTATGATCAACCGGTTTTCTCCCGGTAAGAAGCTCCAAAAGCACAACTCCAAAACTGTAAACATCACTCTTCTGTGTCAATTGTCCTGTCATGGCGTATCTGCAAACCCAAAAATGTATAAAGTTACATTCTTTCAGTTGCTAAGAAGTTTCGAGTCTTCGATGTTGAAGCATATTTACTCTGGTGCGTGATAACCAAATGTTCCCAAAACTCTAGTGGAATGAAGCCGAGCAGCCATATCAGGAGCTTGATTAGAAAGATTAAAGTCAGCAATCTTGGCTTTGAAATCTTCAAAAAGAAGCACATTGCTAGATCGAATATCTCTGTGTATAACGGGAGGTTGAACTTTCTCGTGTAAGTATTCTAATCCTTTAGCTGCATCAACTGCAACTCGGACTCGTTGCATCCACTCAAGTGTTGGACCAGGTTGTGCTCCTTGCACTCCCTTTCTCCCTGTTTAACAACAAGTTTATCAACTGATCAATCTCCATTCCAAGTTAGATTTGATGTTTGAGCAGAAAGCTTTCTTACCGTGTAAGATGTCATGCAAGGATCCCATTGTGGCAAACTCATACGCAAGGACACGAAGGTTTCCTTCGACACAATAACCAAGAAGCTGAATAAAATTGTCATTCTTCAGCCTTGAAACCTTCGAGACCTGAGTTAAGAACTCAACATTTGTTTCAGGTTCGGATGAATTATCAAGCTTTTTCACTGCCATGGCTTTCCCATCATTCAAGTTTGCATAGTACACTCTTCCATAGGATCCTTCCCCAATCAATGCCTTTGATCCAAAGTTCTCAGTCTTTTCTTTGAGTTCAACTAATGACATCGCGGGCACATCAATGGGAGGAGGCTCGTTCAAGACAGTAGGCTTCACAGGAGCTTGTGGTTTCTTGTTGTTACGTCCTACACAAGCAAACAAAATTGAAATCGAGTATGAATACTACACATTTTTTCAAATTTGGGTCAAGAACATGAACGGTCATAAGATACTCATTCGTTACAAGAGTGAGGGATACTTAGAGACATCATCAATAGCATCTTTTAATACAAGCTTTGCTAACAAACAGAGGAAAGAATAACATTGACAAAAGCTACTTAACCTGTGGACAAGCAAAAGATACGCAACATATGGACCAAAAGCTCAAACGGAATGTAACTAAAAGAGGGCCAAGAATCTAATTTGTTAGGTTTCGTCAATCACAAGGCAGTTGAAGAAAGAGCAATACCATAGTCGTGGTGGCGAGTAGGAGGGGTTCTCAATCGGTTATGCTCAGCTGAAGGGTAAGATTCTTGTACACGACAAGAACAGCACAACCACCTACGCATCTTCCCTCTCTTGCCTATATCAAGATCGTCTACAGCTCTCGGTTTATCCAATCGAACAAAGTTGCTTTGTGTACGATCATTCGCCTGAAAGTTCATCAAAATACATCAATGAGCTGCTCTAGAAGTTGCAGAAAAAACAGAGGACGCTGCCATCAAATCAACGGCTAATAACAACATTTTTCGATCATCATCAACACATAAGCAAATTAGGTTTCATTATAAATACATTTGTAGATACGCATTCTAAAATTTGTAAAAACAGGTGAATTTAATGCGCATTGATCTAGATTGACCTAAAGTTAACACGTTTACGTGATCTCCTGACACCTGATTCAAAATAAGGTGACATTTATAATGAGCAAAGCTGTGTTGAGTATAATGCTTACCACTTGACCACGTCGATGAAAATCACGATCCATCAGAAATCAAGATGCAATTAGAAACAAACGATCAACGAGGAATAAACCACGACGAATCAAAAAGAAAAGATTTGGTAGACAAATGAGAGGCAGAGACGAAAGGAGGTGAGCTTGTGGAGAAATTTAGGAATGAAAAAAAAATTGGAATCCCAAATAACTACGGGAAACAAAAAAGACAGAAAACACAAAAGATAAAAGAAAGGAAAAGAAACAGCTAAGAAAAGAAAAGAAAACGTCAAAAGGAAGCGACAGAGAGGCGTGTGATCAAGAATAGAACAAACATCCCAAATTTGGCGAATTATAATAAGAGGGAAAAAAAGATGAATTGCCTTCAAAGCCTCTCTCTACGTAATTACGTGTATATGTAATATATTGCGTATGTGTCATGTGTGTGTATATTTCTAAGGTTTGTTTATTGTTCTGATTTGGACAGAGAGCGAGACAGACGTGGGGAAATGATTTCCTTTGAGAGAAGACAGAAGAGCAACGCGGCGGCTAAGGATAACTTCGTGCGCGGGTCACATTTTCAACTATTTTTCAAAAAAAGGATGTAATAAGTTCCCAATATCAGCCATTTTGCTTAACCTTTACAGGTCACATGCTTGACATGCAAACGTAGAAACATAACTTACTCCATACATAATTATCAGATTCAGATGGTTATACAGAAACATACTCTGATCTTAAGCATTATGGATCTAACTGATCTCAAATCCAAAAGTTTGTCGGCAACCACCAACATCATCATCCACGTTGTACTAACATCGGCGGCATTGACTATCACACATGATACACCAAATACAAACATATCATTAGTTTTCATTTAATGGGGCTTTTCTAGTTCTAGACTAACTCTATAAGAGAAAAAATGCTATGAAGTCAAAGATGGTTCGACCAAAAGTATATGAATTTTATAGTGGAGAACCCCCCAAGGGTACCTCACCGTCGTATTTTTCTGGGATACACAGACCGAAAAAAATATTCCAAGAAAAATATTTATATTCGTTCTCGGCATTTTGTTCATACTATCTATTCTCCATATTCTTGTATTGAACGTGGTGCTATTTTACTAGTTCTCGGTTTCTATGAACTCGGTTGATTCGGATTGTGAATCATATTTGGTTACTCAATGATATATTTAGTCTTTCTATATTTCATTCATGGAATTTTTTTTCATTATGTTTAATATATGCTAGATTAATTCAGATTGTACAACTACGTCTAGATTTAAGATAGTGTAGTCTAAAAAGAGAAATGGCCTTAGATCTCGTTGAATTTTAAAGAAATTTTTTAAAGAGACAGAGTAGACATGAAAAGGAGAGATGAACAACGAATATGAGTTGATGGGCGACATAATCAACAGAAGAGACGAGGAATACATACAGTATAACCTAGTAGAATACAACGAGAACAATATAGTCATAGTTTTATGAACTGAATAAGCAAACAAACAAGAAATCCAAGAGAACAAGTTTAACTAAAATTAATTGAAAGACATAAAAGCTTCCACATGTGAAACCCATCATTCTTTTGTTCTCCAAGCCTATCTTTTGAGTTCTTTCCAGCAGAATCATTTGCGCCTTCAAGCATAAGCTTGATCGACTCAACGCAGTGAATTCTCCTCAAAACACATTAGTGAGCAATGGTAGCTCTCAATATTTTCTTGACAAATCTTGTAAACCAAAGGGAACCTACAACGACAGCCACAACTGGAGCATTTTGGTCTAGTATTGTGATCGTTGAGAACGGCTTCTAACGTCAACCCCTGGGTCATGCAAGAGATACCTGGCTTTATGTTCACTGAGTCACCGATTACGCAATCAACATGGCACACGACCCCACAATCATCGCATGTATAGAACCATTTTTCAGGATTGGTTTCAGTTTCACAAATTTCACACCAATATTTACCAGGGGCCTTTTCATAAGAGCACAAAAATAAGAAATGGTCATCACACCTGTGCTTTATCACTACTGGTAGAGTAGCACATTTGAAATCCAAGGAATACTCACATTCAACGCAATCCAGCACCCAGAGTCTAGTCTCATCGCAACCTACGCAAGTGCCGCTTTTTAATGTGGTAAGGAATAAGGTGTGAGGATGAAGTTGTAGGCACCGGAAGCAAGAGAGAGACGCACACAGCACATCTAATACTACATCGTTACCATCCTTATATCTAAAACCACTTCCAAATCTATCACAAGCAACACAACGGAAAATTTCGAACTCCTCGTCCTTACCGAGGCAAAGTGAAAGTATACGTGTGGAAAGTCCATGTCGTTTATGAAGAGGAAGATTAGCACATTGTTCGTGAAGCATAAAACCGCATTCCATACAGCTGTAATGCTTCTCAGAAGAGATAGGACGGGCGCAACCTTCACAGTGTATGTTTTCACCACCATCTATAAAAACATCCTCAATAAGGAATAAGTTATGTTCCTCATGGGAGAAATGGTTTATTACCCCTTCGTCAATCACTTTGAATGGCGAAGTGTCTACTACTTCCTCAGGTGTCCCTTCTAGTTCGATCCCATCCCACACGTCTCCTCTGGCTGCGCATCTGGAATGAACAAAAAAACCTGGACATTTGTTGCATGAATAGCCTCCGTACCTTGAGTCGATATCTTGACGACAAATTTCGCATACCCAATTCCCACGACTGAGCGGATATGCATGCGATATGCGATGATCATGACGATTGATGTTGATTACGTGTGGTAGATAATTACACTCATAATGAAACATGAGAGAGCATGGAAGGCACACATAAGGGTTTCGTTCACCATGGGTAGCACAAGCGTTACATGTGAAGGATACATCTCTCCCCATGAGGGTGAGTGCGTGCTCGTGGCACTTTGGATGATCCAATGTGAGGGGCGGAGGAATGTTTGCGCAAATCATATCTACGCTGAAATCGCATAACTTACAATGGTAAACAAAGTTGGAGAGTTTCCGTGTACAGAGGCTGCACTTCCCGTCAGAGTAATTAGGTGGCCCTTGGAGGAGAAGCTCCAGCGGATGGTTTGGGTGGCAGGGGTGGTTAATATTCTCCGGTGAGCTTGGAACGCAAGAGAGATGCCAATCCTTGTTGCATTCCACGCATCTATATAGCGGTTTTATATCCCTAAATTTTCTAATAATCTCATAGCACTCCTGGCACTGATCGGAAAATTGACCAATTCTTTCAAATACACGGTTTTCGTGCCAAAAGAAGTCCAGCATCTTAGGCATGGTGAAAGGTGGTTGTGTGACACAATTATGCAAAGGGAACAAAGGGGTAATTAAGAAATATAAAATAAGGTTTCTCTTCAAATCTTAATTTATCTCCCTGGATAACTTATATATTATATATAATACACACACATGTATCACTACCCAAGGTCTCCTTTATTTTTCAAAGAAGATTTTTTATTTTATTTTATCTCATATATATTTAAATCACGCAAAGTGATCATCATTAGCTGTATGCAATTATCCGAAGTGGTTTAGTGTTTTAAGTCTATAAAATGTTCTATTCCAAAGAGAAAAGGGGAACTACTTAATTGTTTATTATTATAAGGCTAAAGAGGTTGGAAAGAGGGACAATAAATCTGACTAATCTGTCACAGTACTATTAAAATGAATGTTCGTATATAATGGGCTCGTCATATGTAAATATATATAATAATATTTCAATCCTACTCCTTCCGTTTTTTTTATATTTAATGTTTAAGGTTTTATACACTGATTAAAAACTTATTTAATATTTATTTATTTTTAAAATAAAACATCATTTATTATCTACCTAAATACAATTCAACCAATAATAAAACAATTTATAGAATATAAATCGTCAAAACTAATAAAAAATATAATTAATTTTATAATAAACATTGAAAATATTATCTAATTTAAAACAAAAAAATTTTCTTAAACTATCAAACAAAAAATGGAGTGAATATATATTTTTAATCCAAGTTGGTCCATATTTAAGTCATTAGGTAGGTGTAAGGCTAATGTCGAAGACAAAGTTATGAAAATTGAATAAATGTACTGTACGACATCAAGGTGATCAACTTAATAACGGAGACGTAATGACTTAAATATGATTAGTCATTCTTAAAGACTAATGACAAAGTTATGAATATTATAAGCGAATAAATGTACTATACGACAGTAAGGTGATCAACTACACCTTATGACTTGTATATGATTAGTCATTATCAAAGACTAATGACAAAATTCAAAATTATGAATATTATACTCCCGCTGTTCTCTTTTATAAGAAGTTTTAAAAGTTTTTGTTTGTTTCATATTACTTGATTTTTTCAACTTTCTAGACAAAATTTATATTTTTTTAATATTTTATGATCATTTAAATTATGTAATATTTGTTTTCATTGGTTGAATTAATTTTTGTTATGCATTAAATCATAGTTTCTTAATTTTTGGGCTTTTAACTAAAAGATTATACAAAAAGGAACCGAGGGAGTACAGGGAATAGAGGTTCTATGACTTTTTCCTTAAAAAACTTAAAACTTACTTTGTTTTCTTTTAATTAAAAAAGTAAACTCAGAGCTGTTTCTGTATTTTTCCAGACAGATTTCAAGTTCTCTCATTTCATCGCCTATCATTATCGTCTTCGCCGCTTCCACCACCGTATTGTGTGGAGTTTCCGTTCCAGAAGGCGTTTCCATCACCAAACGAAGAGTCATCTTCATCGTGTTTCAGCGTATGGATGTTACTTCCAATCCTAGAAGTGGTTGGTCTCCTGTTCCTAACGTTGCTCCTACCTTCTGATGGATCTTGAAAGGACGATCCCGCTTGCCCCAGATTGTTTCTAAGCTGCGTATTTGGTCCTAGAGACAAAAAGAGAGAATCAGATTAGTAATTACATGACTTTTTGCATTAGAAACGATTTATATAAACTCACCATACTCCCACATACTTGTTTGACGTTCTTGACCAGAGCTCGATGCGCTCGCAGTATCGCCCCCAAAATATGAAAATGGGTTTGCATAAGACAGTAATCTTCTAACATAAGCAAAGTAACCGCCGCCACTGTTAGGGATTGTGTTGTTATTAGACTCAGAGTCAGATGGTCCTCTCTGATAGACGGTTGCTCTTTTACGTGGAACCACTATAAGTGCTTGTCTATCAAACAAACCCAGCTCAGATAGAGACTTATCCAGATCTGCAGAGATCAAGAGTAATGGACTTACGTATCTACACTAACGCAACCTGACCAGATAAAAAAAACTAAATGGCAGAAAACATCATCTTCCATCAAGAAGAAGCTGGTTTTAAAGTAAATGTTCTTCACAAAACATTCTAAATCTATTTGGTGAATTGGAGATTTTACGTACCTTGGTCACTATACACCTTACGGGGGTAAGGAACCGCAAGATCGTAAGCACCCAGTCCGGTTGTTTGGTTACCGTTCACATAGTCCTTGACCATTCTTAATATACTGGTCACAGAAAACTTCTCTTGAAGGTTAGCACCATCAGGTAATCGAATGTTTAAATGAACATCAGATGATTTTCTCAAACTTTTTCCATCCTCTCCTTCATCCTTTGGCTTTACAGTCTCTTTTTTACATACAGATTTTACTAAATCTATGTCCCTTTCACTACCACCTGAACCACTATCAGCTTTGTTTATCACGGTTCCCTGTTTCCTTTTTCTGTCGGTAGAAGATTGTACATTGGATGTATTATCATTTGGTCTAGGGGCTGCAGGATGAATTGGCTCCTTTTCTTCCTGAACACGCGTAGGGGTCTCTGTCGCTCCATGTTTGACATTGGCCTTGGTTACATCAACAGAAGATGCTGGCTGATTGTTGGTAGTATCACACAAATTACTGGGTTCAGCAGATTCTTTCCCCTGTTTTAGAACAAGGCCGTACCATGTAAGTACAACATCAAACTAAAGTAATGGAAATGGTTTCAGCTCAAGGGACAACCTTAACTGCAACAGTGCCATCATTGTTTTCTTTTGTTGATGCAGATGTCACCGTTGACTTTGTCTCTGAGGGTTGAACACTAGAGGCCGTTGATGGAGATGCAACCGCTGTATCTAAAGAATCGCCTTCAGAGGGCAAGACAACATTAGAAGCACTAGAGGCAGCTTGCTCTGAGTTTTGTGATGCAAGTGCTGCTGAAAGGATACTAGCAGTTGTTTCCTGAAAATGAGAAATTTCTACGGCATTAAAGCAAAAAAAAATATATATATCAAATGAAAATGTATAGAAGGATACACAACATCATGAGTGAGAGAGAAGTAGCTAACGTGCACCTGGATATGAAGTCCCAGCCACGCCTTCTCTAAACTGGATGCAAGGTCTTCAGCAGCAATAAATCCTTCTGAAAAATAGAAGGGATGAAAACCAGCGTGAGCATGTTTGCTTGACTGTTACATGTAAATACTCTATCTAAAAGTACATAAGGTCTTACCATTTTTCCAAACTTGTGTACCACTGAATCCAATGGCAGCTATACAAGGAACAGATGAAAATGGGTCTAGAAACTGATGTAAGGATCCCAATTCTTTTCAAAGTGTTGCCTCAAGAAAATCAATAGAAAAGAACTTGCATTACAGATATGGCAGATAGAGAGATAAACTTATTACAAACCTCCAATGCAGATTCTATAGAATGTCTGTTGAAACGCAGCACTCACTATACAGCCCATAGAAACAGCTTTACAACTAGAACAGCTATCTTAAGTTCTCTCATAACAAAAAGGATACATATTGCAGAGAAATTTGTGGCGTCAACACTTCCAGCTTGGAGATGCACTAAGACGCAATACTTGGACAGCGACTCTGCAACCTTTAGTAGGAAACATACGAAAATATTATGAATGAACAATAGCTTTGTTTGCATTTGTCAATGTAACTGAGAATGCAAATCATAGAGGAAGACAATGCGTAAGGTACAAAACAAGAGAAACCTACCGATGCATCAGTCCAAGTCAAACTGTTCAACTTATCCGACTCTTCATCCTCTCCTAATAGTAACAAAGCAAATTTTTTTGAGATGGAGCTCACAATATGGTTATGACTCTCTTCACTTTTCTAAAGTCAGATTCTTGGATGATCGGAAGTCTTATTCGAATGAGACTACAGCAGAAACAAATATCCAACACTATGCCACTCATATTCAAATTCCAACAAGAATTACCAATAACCAAAAAGAAAAAAATCCATAATTTACCAGAGATGTAAACAACGAAAAGCTTCTTCTGCCCTTTGGCTTCAAATATGGCTTCTGGAACTGAACCCTTGAACGTAAGAGACGACAGAGCTTCCATCTGTCAATACAAGAATCCAAATTAAGCACACTCTAAACAGTTAACGACGATCAATCAGAAACCTTGAACCCTAAAATTCAGTGAATTAAACAACGAATTCCCAAATAAATAAATTAAAACCTAATCAAATTGAAGGAGCAAGAAACAGAGATCCAAAATCCTGAAATCTCCTCCACCACCACCAGGAAGAAACAAAACAGAGTACTGTAATCGCGAGAGAGAAAATCGCAGCTCAAGAAGCTACGAGTAGATCAGACGCCGTTCAGAGTCGGAAGTCTTCTCTTCACACAGCAGACGACTAAACACCACCGTCACATTACCCGTCGTTATTTATTTATTACACGTTTGTTATTAAATCTTCTCGGGGCCCATTAATTTCATAAAACATCTAAATGTTCCTCTAACTTTTTTAATTGTCCAATTTAAACCCAATCAACAAATCTTACAGAAGTTTCCAAATTTTTTTGTAATGTCAGTGTGACACAAAAGAGTTTTGTTTATTTAACTGAATTATCTATAATCAGTATTGTTCCATGATCAAAACCACTCTTATCGTCTGGATATATTGTCCAATTCCATCTCATTTGACTGGTTATAGCTTTCACTTTGATAAGAACATCTAAACGGTCTCGTATTATAACTGCCCCTTCTGGTCTAAGAATCCTCTGCATCTCCAAGAGTATATCAACAATGTCACATCTATCATAAGAAACAACAACAAACAAACCATTATTCATTGATTACAAAATGTAAATCGAAGTTTTCAAGTCACAGACGGATCTTACTTGCTCAAGTACAAACTGAACACACCATTGGCATGAATCAGATCATAGGTTCGAGGGTATGTAGAGAAAGCTTCACACCTACCAAAACCAAAAAGGCGGTATAAGAGAGGTCAAATAAGATGATATCAGAAATGTTTTCAGTGTTTTACCAGTTCATGTAAGTTCCAATGAGACCACGATCGTATACAACACTGAGTGTATTCGGTTTAAGATCAAACGGAACCACATTCATAACCCACATTGGATATTTGATCAAACCTGCAGCGAAACCGCCCAAACCAGCGTTCATATCAATGATGTTTCTGTATTTTCTATTGCTGAGAAACTTTAACTTGGTGTCATAGTACAAAACTCTTCTTTGCCACATGTTAGTGTCAGCTTTGAAGCTGGCAATAGTTGTTCCCTGTATCGACCCGGTTTTAATTCGTCGAGGCATGTGATTTAGTCTCGCCGGCCAGTTTCTGAGAACGGTCTTGTGTGTGTCGTTGACATCTGGAAGAGGAGTGATGCACGGCTCCATCTCTTTGTACCTATTATCACAAAAGATGTAACTGAATCAAGCTTCAGCTTCAGAATATGCAGAGCAAATTAGATTTGAGGAAAGTAAAGTCACCACTCAGCATCAGGGTCACTAGAAGAGCAGAATCCTGGAAACGTTAGAGCTCTTAGTCTTTGTCTACACTGCAAATGATTAGAAGGCTTTCTCCATATCACAACCGGGTAACTTTCAGCAATCTTCTCCCAACAAAGTTTTCTAAAAACATCATTTAGTTGCTCCATCTGGTTCTGCAACTCCTTGGAATCTATCTTCTGGTTCTTGGATTTAACCCTTGATGTTACAGGTGGTCCAGACAACACCCAGTATCCCTCAGGACGTAGAACACGATCCACCTCCATCAAGTAAAGCCCATCTGGATAAAATGTTCTCTCTTTCAGTATCAGAAGCAGAGTGAATCAAGCAAGGGGTCCAAAAATCAGTGAAATAAATCAGATAAATACATGTATTTTACACACACCATAGGCAGTCCAATTGACAAGGCATCTAGAACAATGGACCATGTCAAAAGACCTCGACGGGTAAGGCAGCTTATAAGTGCTTAGAACACCAAGCATAGCAGGGAGTCCACGTTCTAATGCAAACTGAACTTGAGCCTCATGTATATCCCTTGGTGCAATCGACATTGTCAAGATGTTATAATTCAACAGAAACGCTCCAAAACTCGCTACCTGACATTTTGAGTTCAACAAAACACAAGACGAATCCATTGTCAAGAAAAATCACTCTAAAGTACTAATACTGCAGCTAAATATCAAGATTAATCAAGTTATGGTGTCTATTCATGTAACCGAAGAACTCACTCCACATCCAATATCTAGAACAGTCCTGATACTCCCGGAAGCCAAAGGCAAAATACTCAGAATCACATCAACATAATCCTTTACACCGCCGGGAAAGGAAGTCCCCCCTCCAGGGAAAACAAAGCGGTCTCCTTCAAGCCTAACCCAGTTTTGAGACTTTTTAAACTCAGCTAGCCTCTTGAATGGAACGTTCTTGAACCAAGCATAGCTTCTACTATCAGGCCAAGGAAAAGGCGTTTTGTAGCCAGAGGGCTTTGGGACCAAACACCTGAACTTCTCTTGAGCTAAGTCAGGACAGTGCCTCTCTCTCCTATAGTGTCTCTCAATGCTATACTGTCGTGCTGTTGATGGGTCGTGGCAGGGCAAGTAGTTGGTGAAGTTCTTGGGACAGAGTGGAAAGTAAGATGATGATGGTGGTGGTGGTGGTGGTGGTGGTGGTGGTGGTGGTGATGGTGAAGTTTCTGGAAGGGAGGAGTAATGGGAAATGGAAGGTACTTGAAGCTGTGGGGGATGGTGAGGATCTTGGGGAGAGATGGTGATAGTTCTGATAGTGGCGAGGATGTAACAGATAGAGAAGAATAAGACTGGAGTGAAGAAAAATAATAGACGTTTAGAACAGAACTTTGGTAAGTCTTTTTGTAATGGATTCATCCTCTTTTTTGTCTGGACTGCTTCTGCAATTAGGTTTCAAATAATTTCAGAGCTGCGGAAAAAGAGAGGACAGTGATGTGAGGTATTATTACTTTAGTTAAGAAGTCAGACTCACCTCGTTTTCTGAACTGGAATCTTCAACTGTACTTGTCTTTTTACTGGCCCCCAAATGGATTTCTGAGATATTAGCACTCATTTTCTTATAATAAAAAATTAGTATTAACAATAATAGTATATTTACCGAGGAGGATTCATACAAAAATCAAAAGATTAAGAAATACTCCCTCTGTTTCAAAATAAGTGATTTTTAAGGTATTTTCACACAAATTAAAAAATCACACAAATTCATAATTTGTTGAGTTTCTCTATGTAAGAAAATCATTTATTATCTAATTCAACCAACGATAAAAAAGACTATATTATTGGTCAAAAAGAATTAAAAACAAATTAATGTTACATTGAAAAATTAAAAAATCACTTAAATGAAACAAAAATTTTGATCTAGAAAATTATTTATTTTGAAACAGAGGGAGTATATGTTAAAATGTTAGGTACATAAGGAAAGATCTAAAGCAAAATCTTGTGAAACTAGGATGCTTCTGTTGTCATAAATGGTTGTTGCTTTCTACTACGAGCAAAAGACAAAAGACGAGAGCTTCATTTTAGCATCAACGTTGAACAATATTGTCTCTTGAAGTAAACTTGTCCCCAAGTAAAGTAATTTTCCAGCAGTCGAGTTGGATGATGAAGACAGAGTGCTTCTTAGGTACAACTATATCAGATTGATTACAATAACTAAGTTAAGCCTTGAGGCTTGGGAAGAGAAATATTTTGACAAATATATGGTGAAAGAGCTTTAAGATACCTTGAATTTTGTCGTCTCTTGTGATTATTCCAAATGTTTCGGATGTCTCACGCACCATTATGCCTTGTACACCAATGAATGATGCTATCTTGCACTCAGCAACTGTCACAAGTAAAACAGGTTCCTGGATTAGAAGGAACAAATAATAATATGAAAAATATATAGATTCCTTGGACAGTTCATGGACTAGTTTTAAGGTGTGCTTAAGCGTACAGAGAAGTTGAATTTTGAAAGTGAGAGCCAAAATATCGATCCTACTACTACAGATTTGTGAAAGAATGTAGGATTACCAAACATGAAAGCGCCATGAAGATCTACTGAGAGAAGAGTGGAGGCTAATTGAATCTTCCTGCAAAATGCAGATTGTCCAAGAATGATGACCAAGCTTAATATGATTATGAATGCTATATTACACCCTCAATTTAGTCCTTATAAAAAACACATAGTTTGAATTATTATTTCACTAATCAGATAAGAAGCTTACCCGGTCACCTTGATGAGTTGCATCATGTAACTTTCCCACATACCATGCATTGGCTTAAACAAATCAAACCTGCACTCCAAACACAAGTGAACCAGTAAACACTTAAAGTTTGTTAAGAATACCAAAATCATAGACTCAGATGCATAGGCAGAGCCCGTTCAAGCTTTACGACAGCAAAAAAGAACTCACTTTTGGAGATCTTTAGGCATATGCAAAGCACCAGACTTCTTGAGTCGCTTCATAGACATACGGCTCTTAGAACGTTTTGAATCCTTCTGTGAAGCCTTTTTAGAACCAGAGGCCGAAGACCGTGACTGTACAAAATTATCAAGGAGGATATAGTTGTCCAGCTTCACACTTTTAGTACCTTGCAAGTACTTTTGAGCAGAGTCACCGCTTCGAAGGAGGTTATGCAAAACCTTATCGACTATAGTTCCCTTTGCACTAGAAAACTGAATTACAAAAGACACTTTCAGCAACCTTATCTCAAATCGTAAGGAAGAAGACAGTGGTTCGCTCGCCTCAAGAATCTGAATTCACCTTAACATTGGTTGCCAACAAATTCTCATCAACGGGATGGGACAATTTTGTATATGCAACATAATCATCGTCCTTGGGATCTACAAAACAAAAATTCCATCAGCAATCATGCTTATGAGTTTGTAACTGAATTCTCAATTAAGAGTTTATACTCAACAATCAAACCTTTTCTAATTGATGTTTTTGAGGGAGTAGGTAGTGACTCAGCTTGAAGTGATTCTTTCGAAGAGACATCTACATCAGAAGTTCCCTTCTTGTCTTTCTCATTCTTCTGTTGTTGTTGAAGAAGCTGAGCTTTTGCAACAGCAAGCCTTCGTTCCATCGCAGCCATTGCCCATCTTGCCTGATCATGCACAACCGTCTCTATACCCATTGCAGCTAGATAGCAAATAACCTAGTCTCTGTAGCTGATTACTGATACGCAAATTACGCAATTAAACAAAAGAGACGAAAAACTTATTAGAATTGTTCACTCTTTAAGTATTTCAAACCCAGATCAGTGAAGGAAAGTAAAAATCTTGCGGCAAAATTCATATACGACGTTGTATGTTCCACAGAGTTAGGAGCTTAGGATATTGAAACAAGTACTGAGGTTTAAGAAAGCTCAGTTTTGGATGTCATTACTAATTCAATCAGCCTACTGTGAGAAAGATTCACCAAAGCTCACTCAATTCAATCCAAACACTACGAATTTTTGGATGCTCAAACTGCAATTAACCAAAAGATAAGAAGACTACGAAAAAACATAGCAAAACTCAATGAAATCGAAAATTAAAACCCACGAAATCGACAAAACACTTACGAATCGACGAATGAAAGATGGACGGCGAAATTAAGACCGACGATGCAAGGCGAAGAAAAAGTTTTTTCCTTATTTTTATTTTTCTCTGAACTCGGCTGCTGTAGTGTTGTACTAAGAAATACTATTGAAGATAGAAGATGATCACGTATTCACGTGAACCCTAAAAAATACTCACGTGATATAGTCTTATTTTATTTTTTTTAATAGTTCTTAATTATTAAATCCGGTTCGGTCTGGTGCTTACACCTGAAAGCTGTTTCGGTTTGTCCAACTTCTCTCCTTTTTTATCAATCTCTGTTTTTTTCTTTAATCGAAGAGAAGTGAATCCTTCAATGGCTTCACTAAACTTTTACAGCTCTTCACCTCCTCGAATTCTTCATAATCAATCTAAATCAAGCCTTTTCCCTTCAGACTCTTCCTCTTTCACACATCTGCTTTTCTCTTCCGTCGGAGAATTATCTGCGAAACCAATCTCTGTCTCGAGACGATTTCGTGTCGCCGTTAACTCCACCGCAGTTTCCGATTCATCGGGAAACGCGAAGCCACCATCCTCTCCGGCGAAGAAACTAAGGGAGATTATGCAATCCCCTGGTGTTCTTCAGGGTCCTTGTTGCTTCGATGCTCTAAGTGCTAAACTCGTCGAGCGAGCTGGGTTTCCTTTCTGTATCACCTCTGGTAATGATCCATTAATCGATCATTGATGAATTTGCTATTGCGAAATCGATCTTCTACTGTTGTTGGTTGTGTTCTGTTTAAAGTTACAGTTTTTTAGCTTCACCGAATCAGATAAGAGAGAAGTTTGCTTCTTTTCTTTTTTTTTGTGTGTGATATCTTGTCTATGCCAATAGGGTTCTCAATTTCAGCGGCTCGGCTTGGTTTACCGGATAAAGGAGTTATTTCTTATGGAGAAATGATTGATCAAGGTCAACAAATTACTCAATCTGTATCTATTCCGGTGATTGGAGACGGTGGCAGTGGATACGGTAATCCCATGAATGTTAAGAGAACCGTCAAGGGATATATCAAAGCTGGCTTTGCTGGAATTATCATCAATGATCAGGTTTGTAGTGGTGATACTACAAGTGAGAGAAGAGTCGTTTCTAGAGAGGAAGCGGTGATGCGTATTAAAGCTGCGGTTGATGCACGTAGAGAGAGTGATTCCGACATCGTCATTGTAGCTCAAACTGATTCCCGAGAAGCGATATCTCTGGAGGAATCGCTCATTAGGGCAAGAGCTTTTACAGATGCTGGGGCTGATGTTCTCTCCATTGATTCTCTTGTTTCTAGGGAAGAGATGAAAGCGTTCTGCAATGTCTATCCACTAGTTCCTAAATTGGTAACTTCACTTTGCGCCCGAAACTACTCTTCTCTATCTTGATATATACCCGGGAGGGCGGGAGATATGAAGATACATTTGTGCGATCTTTGTGTAGGCTAATATGCTAGAAAGTGGAGGGAAAGTTCCGATACTAAACCCGCTTGAGCTAGAAGAGATTGGATATAAGCTAGTGGCATATCCAATTTCATTGATTGGAGTATCTATTCAAGCAATGCAGGTGGCAATCTTTCTGTTTCTGCCAATAGTAAGTAACCTTACCGTGCTGGCAAAGAGACTTAAAACTATGTAGAACACTTGCAGGACGCTCTATTGGCAATTAAGGGTGGTCGAATTCCTCCACCAGGAAGCATGGCATCTTTAGAAGAAATCAAAGAGATTCTTGGTTTTGACACATACCAGGAGGAAGAGAAGCGGTACGCTACCACCGAATCAGATAGAGGTGAAACATGAAAGTTTTCAGTTGTATCATCTTTGGGAAATATTAAATCAATAACTAATCTGTCTTTGTCCTTTTCAAGAAGTGAGCAGCAGTAGCGCCTATGGTAATCAACGGGTGACTCAAGATGATCCAGAACAGAGAGAGGACCCGATTGTTGAAGTCATAACACCTGAGGTTTATAATGAACCAAGAAACCCCTTTTCGCAGATCTGGTCACGATCTTTGAGGATCAAAATCATTGGACGCGATGGGTTTGAGAAACTCGATGTCAGAATTCCGGTTAGTCCACTTTGAAACTCTGATGTCAGAACTCCTGTAAGTCCACTTTCAGGGACCATTTTCGTGTTTTATCTGAACTGATGCAAAACTTTTCTTATGGTTGGAACAGGCCGGATTCTTGGAAGGTGTCACCAACATTGTTCCAGGTATTTAAAATCTCAAGCTTCTTATTATTCTGTTTCAGTTTTCTTAGGCATAGTTATTGACAGACCCTGAATTTTGCAGCTTTAGGAGGCGTGAACTTGAAGCAATTGATGGACGATGCAGCCGATGAGGTCGGAGGGAAACTTTTGTTAGATTTTAAAGACACTGCAGGTGACAGAATCCAAGTCTTTCTAGTATGACACGCACGTAGTGAAGAAAAGTACATACTGACAAGAAACATTTAAGAAGAGAAAAAAAATGAAGATTTTATTTGTTCCGTGAATGAAAAATGTTTGACACATCTTCAAATAAAGAAATAGAAGTAAATGCGTATATATCAAATTATATGCATATAACAAAAAGGGCAGACCCGAGCAAGGTTTGCCACTCTCACTGGTACAAATTTCACAACAAGCTCTCAATTTGGTCCATACTAGAAAAAATAAAAATGAATGATGAGTAAAGATTAAGGCAAGAACAGAGAAGAAAATCCGTGGAGCTGGTGTTGCCGGGATGAATAATGTAACCTGAGTACTCCCGTGAAGCGGCTGGCCAATCCGTCTACTTTTATCGACTGATATTACATATCCGAGAGTAAAGAAAAAGCACTGAAGAGCGGATTTTTGATTATACAAATGAAGTCAAGTGCGTAATGTTTGGCTTGATCTTACCGGTATCCACCACCATAGGATTGTTGAGGGTTGTAACCGCCTTGACCCATCACTGGATTGTAGTTGTTGCCAGGCATGTTTGGGCCAGGGACCATCCCTGGGTTTTGTTGTTGCATCGGATAACCTTGGCCATATCCTCCCATGTTCATGTTCATGCCAGGTCCCATTCCCATACCCATCGGTTGGTTTTGGTTCATTCCGGCCCCCATACCCATACCCATGGGTTGGGTTTGGTTCATACCTCCATAGCTACCAACACCCATTCCTCCGCCCATGGGCATACCGGAGCCAATCATTGGATTAGGTGGAGGTCTCATAGCGGTTGCACCAGAACGCCCTAAGCCAGTGCCTGATCCCATGGCTTTACCCATGTTGATAGTCGATGTTGCTGGTGTGTTTGTTGGTTTCTCCAGCCGTTTCTCTCTCCTGTTGATCGCCTCGAAGTCAACTCCTATGTCTGCCAATGGATTTGTTTTAGCTGCGCATAAGTAGAAAAACAAAAACAATGTTAGAAAGTTTGCTGAAAACTGGGTTTTTTCCAAAATGATGCGGCGAAATCTATCTTACGTCCAGATATGTTAAAGTTAACAAGCCCCCTGCTCAACGTGTCTGCCCAGACTGATGATTTTGGCTCAAACTTTTTCTGAGGCGGGGGAACAATCTCAATTGCTCCTGTTAAAGGTGTGAGATCTGGATGAGATGATGATGACGTCAAGGAGTTTGGCGCAGCTTGTGAAAACATGTCTCCCATGACATTGTTGTTCCCTTGCAGAGTAACAGGCCCGGATTGAGTTCGTTGTGGACCATGGGAAGGCGGCATTCCATGACCCTGGTGTGCCATGAACTGACCAGCTGGTCCACTTGGGGTAGAGTAAGGAGTTTGTGAGCTCGATGAAGTGGCAGCAAATGGAGTTTGTGAGCCCGGCTGGTGCATGAAGCCTCCACTGTTAAATGGCATGGCTCCAGTCATATTTTGAGAATGAGGAACCACGTTATATGGTTGTACAGCTTGTCCAAATGGAGTTTGTCCGGGCAGGTTTGGAGCTGTAGATACCGGCGGCTGAGAATGAAAGCCCTCGTACATGTTTCCACTGGGAGGAAACTGAGATGTTGGTATTGAGGGACCCGATTGTTGAGGGAGAGAAACTGGAGGTCCAGATGGTGGGAGAATGCCAGCAAGAATATCAATATCACTCTGAGATGTAGCAAACTGCTCTTGAGGAAAACCTGGTGAGTTTGATGGAGGTTGCACATTCTGAGAAGCAGGATCAGGATTGGCAACGGCGGAAAATGAGTCCCCAAAGCCAAAGTTATGAGCAGTATCAGGATGTGAGACCTCTGAGCTGAAGGCTGTTGGTGTTGGCTGGAAAGGAGCTCCAAAATTCTGCTGTGGGGTTGAGTCGGTGTCAGTAGAAGTGAAGGCTTTGAAAGGAGAGTCACCAAATGGGTCATCAAATGACTGCACAATCCAAACAGCAGTCATCAATAATCATAGGAAACCATCATAATCTTCAGAGTCCAAGCTTCAGTGTATATACCTGAGTTGATGGCTGAGATGTAGGAAACGATGGAGCTGGACCAGCGTTTGCTTGTCCATTGGTTTCAACAGAGGTAGAATCAGCTGGTACAATGGCCAATGCGTTTGATGAAAATACGTCTGCAAGGGAGCCAAGCAAGTCCATCTCAACACTGTTTGAGGTGGGAGGGGCAGACATAGAAGCCACCGTTGGAGGAGCTGTAACACCATCTGTAGATGCATATGCTGGAGGACCAGCTGATAAAGTAAAGAAACAAAACTCCCACACTCAGAACAAGCAGAGTTTGATGGGATAGAAATATACCATACAGACATGAGAATAGAATCATACACCATCCAATTAAGTGCCTCGAAACATTTACTGAATTAGTTATTGAATAAGATTTTATGATTTAACAATGAGCATTAATCTCTATGCAGCCGAGGAGTTTGGAACTTGAAAGACTGAGAAAAACTAAGAAAATATCTCAAGATATAACAATAGCAACTATAGAATTGCAAAACTTTAAGTACTCTGTACCTGAAAACGCACCGCGTGGATCAAATTCATCGAAAGTCTCAACTTTCTGAGAAGGTGATTCATTAACAAAAGTAGCAGCTTTATTGTCTGTGTTGGTTTCAGTAGAAGAAGAAGCAGCCCCTGGAGCAGCAACTTGTGGGGGAGGAGGAGAAGCAGCTCCTGGAGCAGTAACTTGTGGGGTCTCCCCACCATCCCTGGCATAGAAAGATTCATCAGCACCAATAAAAACCAAGGTAGCTTTCAATTTGCAAAGCAGAAAATTATCACCTTTCACTATATACAGGGCTGCGTGATTCACTGACAGCTTCTTCATAACTGGGTGGAGCGCCAATATTTTGTTCAGAAAATTTCCTCTCGAGTCGCCCTCTATCATATAATCCCGAAAGAAGGTGAGATGAGTTGTCATACAATAAGAAAATGCCTAAACTTCAGCAGAAACATATCAGAAATTACCTCCCATCCTGAGAATTATCATCAGCTCGAGCACCACTGCCTCTACAAGACAAAAAGGAGTGTTTCATTTAAAATTTTAAAATGGTGGGTCCGTATAAATAGAACTAGGCTAACAAGATGCTCGAAATAAAATCAAGGACATCTACGCTAGTATTCAAAATCAAAATATTCCATCCAAATGGTGTGGATCAATCTTCAAAATTGTTCCTTCCCTTTTTATTTTAGGTATTTAGGCAAGCTAAAACTTAAAATCAAACATACCGTGATGAAGAATGGCCATCATCCTCCCGCTCCCTTTCCGAACTCCTACCTCGTGACCCATATTGGTAGTTATCAACACTTCTGCTCCTTCCCCTGTAATCATCATCCCTATTACCATCTCTCCCATACCGGTCTTCAGAGTCTCTGGAATGACGATCTCCATCACGACTATTTCTATCATCATCTCTGTAACCATATTCTCTTTCTCTTCCATAACTACTTCGCTCATCATCCCGGCTTCCGTAATCATATTTGTCTCCATATCCGCCTGAAGGCTTATACATCCCACCTGGTGCGGAGCTGCGATACCTGTTATAAAAATAATGTCAGGTTGATATGTTCAGCATATTTTGAATGAACCAAAATACATATCTTTTTCTTTTCTCCGAGTATAAAACTTTCAAAAGTCAGAAGCTAATACTATTAAAGGGCCACCACTACAAATTAATAGACTACCGAGAGGCATGATAATATTGTAAGCCACTAGCAACAAGAAATCCAACGTGTGTCCAGCGAGACTCACACAGAGAGGAAACTATCCACCAGTTCCAGGAAAATACAATGACAAGCAAACTTACTTATCTCTGTTAGCAGCAGCCTTCTGTCTGACCTCAGCTATTCTTTCTTTGTCATTCACCAACGCTACCAAGCTCTGTGATTTCTTTCTAACATTGCTTCCTTGATCTCTACCACCGGAATCAATATACTGAAAATCGGACAATGTCTGCCACAAGGAAAATGGACATATACGAGTAAGATAGTCAACTACTGAGATATAAGACAAAAGGGATCTCTTGATGTTGAATACTTCCAAAATAATGTACTTTGGGTTGTCATTACCGAAATTTGATATGCACGTTCTCTAATCTCGTCTATAACACGTTCTGATCCATGGCCGACCATGTACTCCAAAACTGTCAAAGCCTGACGGGGAGAGAGAAGAGGTAAACAACATGAAATGCTTCCGTCACTGGTACAGAAATTCGACATGAATAAAGCCAGCAAGGCATTAATATTGTTTACCTTATAGACATGCCGCCAATTTTTTCCAGTGTCGCTGAGACGTTTCCATATGACCCCCATGATCAGCTGGTATTCATGACTGCAATAGAAGTAACATTTTTATAATTCCTGTGCAATGTCAAAATTACAGTAAAATATAGCAGTTGGAAGGTGGCCGTAGTTACTAATTTCTTGAAGCTTGCGCAAGATCAGCAAGAAGTGATCCATGTGGACCCCATGGCTCATTGCTAGTAGCATCTAGAACCTGAATAGGAGAAAGCAACGGCAAGACAGACAAACAACATGAGAGTATGCTGGACACCTCGCTTTCAATTGTTTAGTAAGATGATGAGTGCAACCACGATAAACTATCTATTTATATATTTAAAACCTTTGAAAAGTAATGAAATTGATCAAATCAACCATATCAATCAAAAACAGCAACTAAATCTCAGGTTCAGCAGAATTTCAATAAAAACAAAAAACAGAGAAGAAGCTAAGAGCATCCTTTACCTTCTGTTCTATTCCAGGCACTTTGAGCACTTTCTTGTTGACCTCTCTCTTACTGAACAAATGGTACATAAAATCAAGCATTGGTAATGAGAATTAAATAAACCACACACAGAGTAACATTGAGAATATTATTAAACTTCAGGCACTATAATTCTTACAGGTCTCTGACAGTTTGGCCGAAGACTTTCTTCATCTTCGAATGTGTTCCACGAACAACTGTATCTTCAACAAATGTTTTAAACGCCTTCTAAGGTTCTGTTGTATAGCTAGTATGAACACCTTAGCTGTCAAGGTTCCAAACAAGGACATATATCACCACAAATGCATAGTACAAGGGAAAAAAAAGAAACAAACATCATTAACAATGAATCATTCTTCAGCATAACCTCACATTTCAACGTATGACCATCACAATATACTATGAATCCAATAACACAATCGTAAGAGCTAATACATCAAATCATTGAAATGAGGAACGGGCCACAAAATCAATCAGCCATGATCGAATTTTTTTGTTCAGATTCAACCTAAACATCCCTAAGGCAAGCGGCAGCTCGCAACAAAAATTCCCGATTATACCACAATCAAACGAATTAAAAGAAGAAGTCAAATAAAAAATCCGAGTCCTAAGCAGACTCAATTTCAAACGGTAACAATAAGAATCGATCAAATAGGAAGAATTCACATTCAAAAATGAAGATCTTAAAGCTAATAAGATCCCTAAATAAACGTCCGCAGAATAGCTCGTCAGGTGAATCACATCCAACAAGATCAAAATCAACCGGAAATTTCAAAATGGAAACATAGATCTAAGAAAATCCAAAAATCAATGAACAGAAACAGGAACCTGTTCTTAAAAGAGCTAGATCGTACCTGCAGAAATGTAAACTTGAACCAGAATCGGATCGTGGATCTGTGACGCAACAGATAAGAGGAAGAAGACGAAGAAGAAACGCTTTGGAAGCTTGTGATCTCTATCTCTCTATCTTTTGAAGGTGGAGCAGATCGTCTCCTTTTCTCTGCGTTTAGCTTTCGCACTTTGGCTCCTCCTCTCTCTAGAAATTTTCGGGGTTAGAGAGAGAGAGAGAGGAAAACACAGCAGCCAGAAGAGAAAATACAATAGATAAATTTAATATAAACAAAATGAAAAAAAAAAAAGTAAAAAATGAAAAAAAAAAAAAAGAATAATAAAAAAGACAGCGCAACTAAACACGGAGAATATTAAGGGGCTCCAAATCAATTATATTCATCGTTTCTTTTTTGTCATTTTGAAATCACAGCTGTTTCTTCTTCATCTTCGTATTATTTTTATTTTGAGTATACATAATTATTACTTTGGTCTCAGCACGTTCCATTCTCATATACACAGTTCCTAACTTTTTGTGACAAACATGCTTCTTTTTTTTTTTTTGGTCTAGTGGAGTAGGAAGCTTAGCTATTAAACCACAGTATATTTTACTACCGCTGAAATCAAGAACAAAAAATTTGTCCATAGCTTCATTGAATGATCTTATCATATTCTCATTAATAATTTTGAGGGTGTTAATGAAAATCTCATAAATATAGTATAAAGTTGCAGATGTTGCCAGAAAAACAAAAAATGACGGTGACAAAAGAAAAAAATCGGAGGCAAGATACCAAATACGTTTAATCAATGGGCCTCTCGAATCAGCTAATGCTATCCCAAAAGCCCAAAGTACAACCACTCCGCTTATTTCGAGTCTTTGACAATAACCAAATTCTTCAACACTAAGGTTTTCATATGCTTTTGGTTCGATTTTTTCGACTAAATAAGTATATAGAAACTAAATATAAGTTCGATATGAATTCATTTCAACAAGTTTAAATGTTATTTCAGTATGTTTTTTTGGCTCCGATTCGGTTTTGTATTTAGCATATAGTATTGCTCAATATAAAAAAATAGGAAAATAAAAAAACTCCAAAAAAGAAAAGAATAGGTGGAAATTAGTTGAATGAAAGTGATTCTCTGACGTACTACATAACACAATTTAGTAATAAGCCAATAAGATCGAAGAGATGTGTTACTTCCACTTTCCAGCTTTTGAAGCAATGATAACTTTCTCTGTACGAACAGATCGAAACGATGTCGTGCCCTACTCAAAAAGAATGTCTTTTTTTTTTTTAACTTTATCGTTGGAACTATGTTTTAAGATAGAAAATGTAAATTATATCGAACAATCGAAAGAAAGAAGAAACTGAACCTTGTTTTATATGTATATGCTAACAACTCTCTCATTACAAGAATAACAAAATAGAAAATGTATGCACAACAATTAAATTACGAAACCCATTTTTTCACTTAACAACAAAAGGGAACAGAGAAGAGTATGATACGATCTAAAAGGGTCTTGGAAACAATTTGACTTGATGAAGACGCAAAGATAATGATGCAGAAGTGGAAGATGAGCGACATTGAAGAAGATGAAGTGATGTGGATCGTTGTTAGAGATGTTTTGTTTCTGATTTCCACGCGACGATCCTTATTTGGTTCACTTCTTCTCCTCTTTGACTTTGACCCTTCCTTTATTTCATTTTTTAAAAGAAAACCTGTGAAGAAGAAATTGAGATTTTATTGAGGGGACAATTATTAAAACGGATGGAGTATGAACTGAATGTATAAGAGTGTTGAACTTACTTGAATAATGGAGAAATTTTGTTGAATTTGATGAGCCTAGTAATGTGTGGGAGGTGGGGGAGAAGCGTAGATGTAGACGGGAGGTGGGGGAGATTTTACTGGTGGTGGTGGAGAGTTGTAAAGGTATGGTGGTGGTGGGGATTTCACCGGAGGTGGTGGTGAGGTGTAATGGTATGGTGGTGGTGGAGACTTGACCGGTGGTGGTGGTGAATGGTAGTAGTATGGTGGTGGTGGAGATTTCACCGGAGGAGGCGGTGAATGGTAGTAGTATGGTGGTGGTGGAGATTTGACCGGAGGGGGTGGTGAGCTGTAGTGGTATGGTGGAGGAGGAGACTTGACTGGAGGAGGTGGTGAATGGTAGTAGTATGGTGGTGGAGGAGACTTGACCGGAGGAGGTGGTGAATGATAGTAGTATGGTGGAGGTGGGGATTTCACCGGTGGGGGTGGTGAATGGTAGTAGTAAGGTGGTGGTGGGGATTTCACCGGTGGGGGTGGTGAGTGGTAGTAGTAAGGTGGAGGTGGTGATTTGACCGGAGGAGGTGGGGAATGGTAATAGTATGGTGGTGGTGGAGATTTCACCGGAGGAGGTGGGGAGTGGTAGTAATATGGTGGAGGAGGGGATTTGACCGGAGGAGGTGGTGAGTGATAGTAATATGGGGGAGGAGGAGACTTCACCGGTGGAGGTGGTGAATGGTAGTAGTATGGTGGTGGTGGAGATTTGACCGGAGGGGGTGGTGAATGGTAGTAGTATGGTGGTGGTGGAGATTTGACGGGAGGGGGTGGTGAATGGTAGTAGTATGGTGGTGGTGGAGATTTGACCGGAGGGGGTGGTGAATGGTAGTAGTATGGTGGTGGTGGAGATTTGACCGGAGGGGGTGGTGAATGGTAGTAGTATGGTGGTGGTGGAGATTTCACCGGAGGAGGAGGTGAATGGTAGTAGTATGGTGGTGGTGGAGATTTGACGGGAGGAGGTGGTGAATGGTAGTAGTATGGTGGGGGTGGAGATTTCACCGGAGGAGGCGGTGAATGGTAGTAGTATGGTGGTGGAGGAGACTTGACCGGAGGGGGTGGTGAATGGTAGTAGTATGGTGGTGGAGGAGACTTGACCGGAGGGGGTGGTGAATGGTAGTAGTAGGGTGGTGGAGGGGATTTGACCGGAGGTGGTGGAGAATGGTAGTAGTATGGTGGTGGTGGGGATTTGACCGGTGGGGGAGGAGAGTGATAATAGTAGGGTGGAGGTGGAGATTTGACTGGTGGTGGTGGAGAGTGGTAGTAATATGGAGGTGGGGGAGATTTTACTGGTGGTGGTGGGGAATGGTAGTAGTATGGTGTAGGTGTGTGAGTTGGAGGTGGTGGTGACTTGTAAACATAGGTTGGGGTTGGCGGTGGTGGTGACTTGTAGACATAAGTCGGGGTAGGAGGAGGCGGCGACTTGTAGACATAAGTCGGGGTTGGTGGTGGTGGGGACTTGTAGACGTATGTCGGAGTTGGTGGCGGTGGAGACTTGTAGACATAAGTAGGAGTAGGCGGTGGTGGAGACTTGTAGACATAGGTCGGGGTTGGAGGAGGCGGCGACTTGTAGACATAAGTCGGAGTTGGTGGTGGTGGAGACTTGTAAACGTATGTCGGAGTCGGTGGTGGTGACTTGTAGACGTATGTTGGAGTCGGCGGTGGTGGTGACTTGTAGACATAGGTCGGAGTTGGTGGAGGCGGCGACTTGTAGACATATGTTGGGGTTGGAGGAGGAGGCGACTTGTAGACGTAAGTCGGAGTTGGTGGTGGTGGAGATTTGTAGACGTAAGTCGGAGCCGGTGGTGGTGGTGATTTGTAGTAGTAAACCGGAGATGGTGGTGGTGGAGATTTGTAGTAGTAAGGAGGATGGTAAGGAGCCGGTTTGTGACATTCTCCGTAAGGTTTCTTTGGTGCATAAGCAAAAGACTTGGCATAAAGAACAACCTCGTCCTTTGTCTTCGATTTCACGTGAAGTTTAGCACCCTTGTTACCCCAATGGTAATCTGTCGGAATGTTACATGGCGAGCCTTTAGGCGACGCGTGAAGCTTGGCCGTGCAGACTTCGCCACCGTATTTACGGTAGTTGTATCCCTTAACGGTGATTGCGTATTTACCGTTGTTCTTGGTCTTTCCGTATGCCTTAACCGTCTTGTCACCGGCCTTACAAGTCACTTCCACAACAGCACCTAAATGACAAAAGCAAATTATTTTATATTTTAAATATTATTTTCTGTTCTTATAGTTGGTATCCACAAAATCGATTTTGCCTGTTCGATCTCTTTGGATTGTTTAAGTCAATAACAAATCCTTGTCTTTTTCTTGACTTAATCGTTTTCTTTTCTCCACTAATTAAATAATCTATATACCACATGCAACCACCACTTTACAGTACATATATGCTACTTATTTAAATGCTACAAGCCTATAATCATCAAATATAACATATTCTAGTTAACTAAGGAATTTGCTAAGATTAAAAATTAATTATTATTGAACACATGGAAGGCAGAATTACCTTCAAGATGCTTCTTATCATGAGACTTTTTAGGGTGAGTCCAGTCATAACATCTGTAACAATACACTTTACCAACAACTTTGAAGACAAGTGGATGTGGGTGAGGATGAGGGTATGACACCGGAGGAGGTGGTGATGAGTAGTAGTACGGTGGCGAGTATGACTTTGGTGGTGGTGGTGGTGATGAGTATACGTATGGTGGAGAGTATGATTTTGGTGGTGGTGGTGATGAGTATACGTATGGTGGAGGGTATGATTTTGGTGGTGGTGGTGATGAGTATACGTATGGTGGAGAGTATGATTTTGGTGGTGGTGGTGATGAGTAATAGTAAGGTGGTGGATGAGATTTCACTGGAGGAGGTGGTGAGTGATAATAATATGGTGGTGGGGGAGACTTAACCGGAGGAGGAGGAGAGTGGTAGTAGTAAGGAGGAGGAGGGGATTTCACCGGAGGAGGTGGAGAGTGATAATAGTATGGTGGTGGTGGAGACTTAACCGGAGGAGGTGGGGAGTGGTAGTAGTATGGTGGTGGTGGAGATTTCACCGGAGGAGGTGGTGAATGGTAGTAGTATGGTGGTGGAGGAGACTTTACTGGAGGAGGTGGAGAATGGTAGTAGTATGGTGGTGGTGGAGACTTAACCGGAGGAGGAGGAGAATGGTAGTAGTACGGTGGTGGTGGTGATTTGACCGGTGGAGGCGGAGAATGGTAGTAGTACGGTGGTGGCGGAGACTTAACTGGTGGGGGAGGAGAGTGATAGTAATAAGGAGGAGGAGGAGATTTCACCGGTGGGGGAGGAGAGTGGTAATAGTACGGTGGTGGTGGAGACTTCACCGGAGGAGGTGGTGAGTGATAGTAGTATGGTGGTGGTGGAGATTTAACCGGAGGAGGTGGTGAGTGGTAGTAGTATGGAGGAGGAGGAGATTTCACTGGAGGAGGTGGAGAATGGTAGTAATACGGTGGTGGAGGAGATTTCACCGGTGGTGGTGGAGAGTGGTAGTAATATGGTGGAGGAGACTTCACTGGAGGAGGAGGAGAGTGATAAACATAAGGAGGGGGAGGGGATTTCACTGGCGGCGGCGGTGAATGATAGTAGTATGGTGGTGGAGGAGACTTAACGGGAGGTGGTGGGGATTTGTATTCATAAGGTGGTGGTGGAGATTTAACCGGAGGCGGTGGAGATTTATACTCGTAAGGTGGTGGAGGAGAGCTATAGTAATAAGGTTCGGTAGCCATAGCCGAGCCAAGGAGTAACGCCAACATGGCGACTACCCATTGAGCCTTGGCATGACTCCATGCCGGAGTCGCCATTCTTCACCTGATTATTTTCAGTCTTCGCTAAGACTTTTTTCTCCAAATTATTAAAGAAGAAAAAAATTGGAGAAAATGTTTTTATTTTTGAGGAAGATGAAGAAGAAGTGATTGATTGTGTTTCTGCATGGAAAAGAGTTGTTTTTATAGTGAAAAAAGTAGTCGTTGGAGGTGGGCTTTGTTCATAAGGGACCAATTCAATAGCTTCGTTATTTTTTTCTAGTTTTGTTATTTTAATTTCGCTATTAGCTGGCAATTATTGGTTTTGTTAGTTTTATAATAAACAAGATAATAGATGAGGAAATTTCCACTGTATGAGAAAACTAATCTCCAACCACCAGATTGAAATAAAGCCAAACTAATTCTAATTGAAAATTATACATAGATATTTCAATCACACATTTTTAAAATAGAAGCTACTATTGGATGCTAGTTAAGCTATATTAATCACAATGACATCTACCACAATCATTTTCGGTGATATATAATTTATTTTTTATCTACCGACATTCCGTAAATGTTAAAATCGTGTATAATCGTATTCGTATACAGTCAAAAGAAAGCTATAAAATATTTCAAAAGAAATGATTACACGCAAAAGATATTAAAACTTGTTCGGGCTCGAAATTTTGGGGAAGAGGACCACAAATTTTCCGATCATGCATATAACAATGTGGTGCCAGAACGTTCCTAAA
Source organism: Turritis glabra (assembly GCA_900406565.1). Lineage (NCBI taxonomy): Eukaryota > Viridiplantae > Streptophyta > Magnoliopsida > Brassicales > Brassicaceae > Turritis > Turritis glabra. The sequence continues at coordinate 1,476,091 of OVBN01000025.1, forward strand.
TTTTTTCAAAGTCATAAACTTGGAAACTACAAATATAAAGTACAAAAACGCTTAATGCTTCTGAAAAACCACATCATATATAGAAAGGTAATTAATTAAAACCTTAACAAGCAAAGAAATGTACAGAAAAGGATGATTATAAGTAAAGTCAAATGTCTTAAAATGGCTGACATAAGAAAACCTACGCGATCAATAGGAAGACAGCTGTATTTGAAGATGAAACCGAGTTACAATACAAAGTTCAATTAAACTAAACTACACCAGACCAAATTAACCAACGACTTTGATTTGTGACATAAAAATGCGATTTTAATATATGCGAGGTCGCGTGTTGTGACTCGGTGTATAATACCGCGTCGACTCGCTTCACACTTATCGACTGTAATAATAGTTTTTAGTAGTATATAGTATGACACAAACCATAGAGCTAAAATTTAGTTCCGTTTAGAATTTGAGTTGTGTCACATAATTGACCATTTAGTTTCTATTTTTTTGTTTTGTTTACTCCGTATTGATCGTATAATATCTCATTGTATGTACATAACGACATATAAGTATAGAGTACATGTGAAATCTCAATTATGAGAAATATAATCGTGACTAAAGAAGGCCTTGTTTAAAAAAAAAAAAAAGAAATCTAATTAAATTCGACCAAAATTAAATCTATCTAATACTAAGTAAGATGAGTATGGTAAAGTCTTACTGGATTTTTTGATACGTCATCCTTTTAAAAACGAAGAGATATAGCATGTGGAATGAAACTTAGTGGCATTGCAGGCTTTTTCGTGGTCGTACGATTGGAGAGCTAATACGGGGCTAAAAGTAGTAATAACATGAAAAGACTAATTTTAATCTTCTTTTACTCGTATTTTTATGATACATTGAATTAGAACTAGGTTAATGGTAATATGGCACATCACAATTTACTACACGAACCACCAGCACATGATATGTGACGAAAAGGACTACCACATGAGAAATAAATATCATGACCTAATCAAAAGTTAATGGCATAATTCAAATTACTAAATCAAATTATTCTTGTTTTTCAGATTTGGAAATTCTGCTGTAACACACAAACACAGAAATTATTATGAATAAAAGACAAGGAAAGACAGAAGTAAGATGAACATTAAAGGATGAAATAATTACAAAATTGCAAGCATAAATGTAGGTTGAAATTTTTAAATCATGCAAAGAAATAATAATTTATGTCGTGAAAAGTATAATTACTTATGTTTCCCAAAGAAGGTGCAGAAAACTGTACCTAGGCTGCCCATATTATTATAAATTTCTCCTTACAAAAATTATATAAATGCTGGAAGATATTAAACAAAAATGGTTATACACTGGTCAATTAATTTGAGCTTATATAGTTCGACTAATGCTTGTATATATGATCCATGCATTTGTGGTGGGACTAGTTATAGATTTTCGTTCGATTTATAAGTTTCCGGTCTACGTCACTGTGTTAGGGTTTTTTTCCTTTAACAAATTACGTTTTCTTTTTTCTTTTCTATCTTCATAATTATGATATTTCTAGAATTTTAACTATCAATTATTAAAGTTAAAGGGTGGTTAGAGTTTGAAAAAAATTAGCAAGAAAGCACATGGGCGGGTAAACACTTTTTCCACACAAAAAAAATGTGATACACCAAGGATTCCTCCAATTTAATTTAGCCAAAATAATATTTTTTAGGATAAAGTGTATAAATCCTCTGCACTTCGATTGGTCACATGTATCAGTCAATTAATGTCCATGTAAAATAGTATATAAGAAAAACTTTATAATTAATATATAGTTAAAAAGTTTCATAAGTAGCATAGTCGTCGATGGTAAGTTTTGGGTCACATCAGAGAAAAATTAATGTTGGTGATTTGATACCATGATAATATTATTAATTGTTAATGAATAATTATGTACTTTTAAAATGTTATTTATCAGTAAGTTACTCTATATCCAGGGCCAAACTCTCAAGTGTTGTAGGATTACTCATCGAAAGATGAATTTTAATGTGGAATTTTCTTACCCAAAACAGTATTATTAATTATCAACATATGTGTCTGTATTTTGACAAAAAAAAAAAAAAACATATGTCTATGTATTTCTTAAATTTAACAGGGAATTAGTTACTATATAGCTTTTTATAATATTCACTACCCTATCGTAATTAGGACCAACTAACACTTTAAAATGTTATAGGATTCCCTAGTCATTAGTCAATGGCGTGCCACGAAAGAACTCGAAAGGGAAGTATTGAATAAAAGTACCTTTGGGTTTGGTTGTTTATCTAGAATTTTCTTGTAACAACCCTATTTTGTGTATGCCATTTTATTTCTTGATTTATATATAGATGTGTATAAAAACACAAGTTGCAGACTATTAGTGAATCTAGCAGTCAATAGTTTCGGTGGAATTCATGTTTAATACCACAATCGATTAATTGTGAGGGAACTTCAGTGGTAGTTGCCATAGATGGAATCGTTAATTAAATGTTTTGAACGTGCTAATGATTTGCAAAATATATATACAAAAAGTATATCAAGATTGATTATTCAACCCAATGTTACCGTTTCATAACCTGATTTGCAAGTATGAATTAGAAAAGATTAAATTACCAGTATGAATTAAATTCAAAATTTGAAAAATTTCAAACCTAATACAGCACCTTAGATTTTACTTTGGCAATCAGATAAAAAGTTAGCACCGCATCTGTCAAATTAAATGTTAATATTAAAAATAAACATTTATTCTTATATATTTTCAGAAACTATTAGACAACGTACAGAGATCTGACGCAAGTATCGGGATCATGTGAGGCAAGAAATTACATTGCAGGGAGACAAATTATATTAATCGGTTTAAAGCTATTTTTATATATATTTTTTAAAAAAGTAAATATTTCATTAAAAATAAAAACGGTTTAGATTCGTAATCCATAATTATACATTTATAAAAATAGTCCTATAGCAAAAAAAACCAAAAACATGGAAACATAAGTCATAATTAGAAGTCGGTCTATCCATTCGACTAAAGCGTGAAGTTAAATGAATTAGATGAAACGACGATGATTTCGATTGTTCTTCTTAGATTTGTCGTTGGAGAGGAAGGACGAGCGCAAAGAAGAAGAATCTGAATTGCTAAAGGCTGATAACATTTGAAGCCTTTCAGTAGATGTCCGAGACCGGACCGTCAACGGCAGATTACATCCATAAGTCCTCGATCACATATGTCTCCCACGTCATGTGAGAGCGACCAGAAAATTACATCTATCAGTTTTCCCGGAACGAAACCTCACGAACCAAATTATGCGAAAAACGCGAATTCACTCTACCAAGTTCATTCTCTGAAGTCGGCTAGCACTGAGCTTGAAATTGCAACTAAACACCACACTTATCACCATTAGTTTTACTAGCTCCTCTTACGCGAAGTGCTTAAGCAACCAGAACAAAACGCTTTGTAGTGCCTAGACTTCAAACTCATAAAAACATCAGCGGCAAGACACAAGCGAAACTAGGACTTGAAGCAAAATTATCGAATCAAGATAATACAAAAGACGACAACAAATGGAGACGGTACATTAGCTACCACTGGCAGCCATACCATCTCCATAATGGCACCATTGTAGCTTCTGGAAGCAAAAAATAACAGCCATGACGAATTTTCACACGCGACACGCCACAAAAGCCGCTCTCCAAATAGATCTGTTATTGTCTTCAAGCCGATTTGACCAACAGAGAAGCGGTAATTCAATCGTTACATCTTTTCATCTCGGTAAGACTCCAAAAAATACCATCCAAAGAGCGACACTAAGAACTATCTGAAGAAGTGAAGCTAAAGAGGTCGAGGCTTCAGCAACCGGAAGAGACGGAATACTAAACCAGCCTCACGGCGGAGAAGCTCCATTGCAACCACTGAAAAGCCACTCACCACGACAACTCTGACAGACGAAATCGAACCGCATAGTGAAGATAGAGCCAATCGGAAAAATAGCCGTCATCGAGCAGAAGTGACTGTCGGAAGATGCACAACCACCGTTTGAAGCAGAACGAGACATGGTGGAAATCCAAGCCGTATACTTGGAAAGAGCGAACCCAAAGAAGACGGAGCGGTGACATCAGAGCAGCCGCAACACTGGCCAATGAGGTTGTTCCGTCGTTGGAATCGCGAGGGTGGAGACAGAGATCTACAGCGAGATCTCACTTCGTCGATCGTATTACGTGATGCAAGGGAAAGAGGCTAGACTCTGACGATGCCACTCACCGACAATATGCAAAGAACAACAACGGATGAGCGATAATCCACGTAAAAAGGTCGTCGCGCATGGCAAATTCACACCCAATCGCCGTGAGATTCAAAGCACAAACAAGAAGTCCGATTAAACTCCAGACACCGGAGAAGGAATAACACTAAAAGGAAAAAAAGGGGTGACTGCTGCAGAAGCCACCGACCACCAGTCACCGGAGAAGAAGCTCGATGAGGCGGCTAGGGCGAACTTCGATTTGGGAAAAAAGTTTTGAGCGCGTGGGGTTCACGCCTTCAAAGACCCAATAAATTCATTTTTATATTTTAGGATCATTATTTATTAATACGTCACTTGAGATTTTGTTAAATTTAAGAATATGACGACACTTATGAATATAGCTTTCGCACATCCTTTCTTCTGTCACTTTAAAAAAAAAAACACTCGAAATGGGCTTTGGCTATTGGGCAAGGCCAGATACACGGTTACAAAACAAAAAAATCCAAATCGGAGCCCACCGGAAAGGAGATCTGAAAACGGGTGGTACACCAGAAAAACGAACCTCACCTCCTAAGTCTGACGCTAACGAGGACGACTTCTTTCCAATTACGATCTTGGCACCAAGCTTTTAGCCAGAGTTAGCGGATCCCGTCGCAAACCGACACCGAGAAACAAGTCGAACCCGGAGCTTTCCTCTCGGGAAAAAAAGATCCGCCATAACCGAGACCCCTTCTCTCATTTCCCCCTATCTAGCAAGAAGAGAGAACATGATATCGAACCCTCCCTTCTGATGCTGCTGACCCTCGAACCTCTCCCTAGGCTAACCAAACTTCATATTCGGTGAAGAGAATGACAATCACGGCGACGAAGACGAACGTTGGCTCAAACATACCACCAACCGCCGAAATCCGCAACTAGCTATCTAGGATCTGGTTGGATCTGCCGCTAATCTCTGCACACGCAGTGAACCCACCGATCTGAAGCCCAACTTCTGTCGTAAATCGGAGCATCAGACACGAACCGCTGAGATGCGAGATAACCACTCCAAACTTTTGTCGGAGTCCTCGACCAGCCAGAATCGGATGAGAAGCTACTCAAGGCCACCGTGAAATCAGCCACCCACTTGCATCGAGCTCCGGATCTACCACGTCTCATCACCACTAGAAAAGAAAAGTGCCCACCACCGTTTCGCCGACCGACCCAACCACCGGCAATGAAGACCTTTATAACAAACTAACGACGAGGTTAAACCTAGATCTATTTTTTCACAAGAGAGAAGACATAAAAAGGGAACAATTGTCTTTTCTTCCGTCACTTGCTATGCGTGATGTTTCTTTTTTGACAATTTGTCATACTTCCATTAACCAAAAAAACAAGAGCTTAAATTTTAAATTTCCGACCATATTTTCATCTTACCATATATTAGAAAGCTAGGTATTTAATTAAAAGAAAGCCTCCTACATAAAACATAGCTTTAGATTTATTTCGCATAATTTTTTAGTTTAGTCGAATTCGAACTATCTATGGATAAATGAAAAGATAAATTTGAGTCTTGACAAGAAAGCAATGATTATTTTTAATCAATTTGTTGGAGCCTATCATTTTCGAATCCCATTACAATCAGAAAATGAATATATAATTTGATTGCTTCGAGAACGAAAACTACAATCGAAACCCTTAACGACAAAAGAATTGTTTTTTATAAAAATATTTATTTAAGTAACATCATATATAAGGTAAGAGCATATGCAACGAAATTTTTTCATAAAAGTCTTTTATTTATAAAACATTAATAAAATATTAAATAATATTATAGCATATACGTCCGTACGAATTCTGAAGCGTTTATGTATTGTTTTAATAGGAAACTGTTTTTTGGTCCATTAATTAATCAGAATTATATATTATGAAAACAAAGACCCCGGAGCTGTCAAATTTTACCTATAAAATCAAATTCGAAATTGCCTCGTGTCTTCATCAACGAGTGACACTTGACAGTATTCTAGCTACTAGTTGTAGGTAATTAAAAATTAATAACGTCATTGTAACATTGTTAATTAGTAACAGTAATCGACATATTGATTTGCTATTTCTTTTTTCTCTGTTTTCGTAATTCAACGCGAAATGATCCCAAACTATATGCGTGGACGTACACGTAATAATATCCGGTGCATAAATGATTATACTTCGTCTAAATATGCCACTATATTAGATAATTAAACCAATTCTTACTTACGTACTTAACAATAGCGATTCAACTAACATGCTATTTTGACTAGTTGTAAAACACAACTCAGGCGATTCAATTATCCAAAGAGGGCAACAAAGACAACAACTCTATCTTATAAGCTTTAACCAAAAAAAAAAGTATTATCTTATAAGTTAGATAATTTTCACCGACACTTTCTAAGCTTGAATAAAATAAAATCAACATCATAAAAAATTTGAAATTTGACCGATGTTTACATATTAATTAGATGTACGGACGGATTAACTAACAACAATATATATAATTTTAAGAGTAAAATATTGGTTTACCTTAGTCACATATTATATCGAGATATATGTGTATATTGATAATGGTTACACAGTATAGTTATTGAGGTTTGTTATTTAGGATATAATAGTAGTATTTTTGGTTTAACTTTGTAATTTCGTTGATATAATATATGTTCTTTTGTACTTAAAAATATGAAAAAACTACAAAATAATATAATCCCTAAAAATATAACAAAACCACAAAATAGTAAAACCCCACATTTTTCCAAACATATTTCTACTATACGCTACCACTCACATGGAATGGAATTCATCTAATAGTAGTTAATAATACTTTGTTTAGAATACGGCCAAAAAATCATATCAGAGTTAACATTTTATTTGAGAAGTAAAAAATAAACATTTAAAGAGAGGAGACATGTGCCACTAAACAGTAAATTGGTCCCAAAACTTGAAAAAATCTTACAATTCAGATATTGTGCTTCTAATGAACCACGCAAAAATACGTTTTATATTTGATTTCTTATTAAGAAAAATATAAAAGAAAGATCAAAAAATTCTGAAAGTCCACCCCTCCGAAGTTTTAATTCACCAAAAAAAAACAATATGACAAAAAAAAAAAATCAAAGGTATCAACAAATAGGACTCGACAATCAATAAAATACAAAATGTTGGAATTATTGTGCTCAAACATACTTTGATAGGCACTTCCACATTGATTAATTATAACATCACATGGCCACGTTTCGGTCAAGTCTTTCGTGATGCCACCGGCTCAACCGGTTACTTCCATAGGCTCACTTGACTTTGTGGCCAATATCTTCATGCAATCAGCTAGCAGCCATCAATGATCAGTTTTTCATTTTCAGGTTTTACTAGGTTTTAATACCAAATCAGCTTAGTCCTATATCCTGCAAATTATTAGAGGCATCATAGTGGCCAAAACAAGTCTCGCTTCACATTGTAAGAGAACTAACACAAATATCAACTACTAGCGGATTCTATAAAATCTTCATTTTTATAAGTAACTAGGCATAAAAGTCATTCATTTTTCTTATGGCGATTTTAACAGTTGGCTCAGGGACCCCACGACGGCGTAATCCGGATAGCAGCCTCCAACAACTAACTCTTCTGTCTCATCTTTAGGTCTCTGTTCGTTTTATTTTTAATTTATTTTTATTGTATGTTTTCCTGCGAAATACAGTATATTTAACAAATCTTCATTATGTTTGTTATTGTTCTGATTAAAATATTGAATGCATGATATAGAAGGTGGCCTTACTTTATTAAAAAATATATTAGGCTGCTCTATCTTGGAATTTGCTCCTAGTAAAGATGCTCTTATAGGTATCGACTCGATGAATATTCTTTGCAATAAAATAAAATGTATTAATTAATCAATTAAATCTATTAGGAACAGTTAACCGACAATTTTTTGAGATTAACCTTCTTTTTCATAGAGATTAACCAAATTTCAATATTTGGTTTTTAAGATTAACCAATGGTTGTGGTTAGGCTGTCAAAATTGTCCACGAATGATTCCTTCATTAACCACAAAAATAAAATAAAAAGATAGCATAGATTCGTCCACTAAAAGGGGCAACCGTATAAGAGGATCCAAAGGGAAAACGAAATCCCAATGAACGTTACTCACGATTACGGTGTACATATATATATACTAGCAGTAGCGCATCCAGAACAAAAATTTACCAGAATCAAATTATATATAATATATATTAAAATAATTTTTATAACAGTAATTATATTTAATTTATAGGTTTATTTTACATCTACAGTAGATTTTTTAGTTATTATATATATGTTGATAAAAAGAAAGCTTATATATGTTTTGTTAATAGATTGGGTTGTGGCCAAATAATAATAAGAAAAGTTCAAACAAGTTAAAGAAAAAATAAAGAGCACAGAAGCATTACTGGTGTTGACCGTAGAATAGTAGTGGGTTCAAACTTAATTGCATCTAACAAAATGAACTACAAATAATGGTTCATATAATTAAAATATCACATTTAAGTATTTAACTGGGGTCAGTTGACCCCATATCCTATAACACACGGGCAGCGCCGGCGATAAGTATTTGCAAAGAACACATTTATATTGGGACTTTGTTAAACTAATGTACTTAAAGGCCCAAAAAAAATTCAAATTTTTTTATATTTAATTATGATTCATTTTTCAAAAATTGGATGGAATCATAGTTTTTTTTTTTTGCTATTTTTAAGTCGGTTCTGAATATAAGTCCGCCGGTATATACTGGTCTTGTATCAATTATTACCATAATTTATAATCCTTTTTTATAATATTTGGTGTTACATGATTGTGAATTTTAAGTGCATATCTTTAATGTGTTTAACTAGTTACATATATGATGATTTAAAATCATATTGTCTTTTTTTATATATATAAAGGAGATCTAATCATATTGTTGTAAAGTAATAATACGTACTAAAAAGCAAAGGTCCACGAGGTTCATCACATGGAGTTCTATGTAAAATTTTGATTTTCTGTCATTGCATTTTATCGTCACAAAAGGACGAATCAATATATGATATTAAGATATTTATAAACAGTAGTACATATTAAAGGAAATAACACTTACTGTTTCAACTATCAACTTAAATTTTTAACGAAAAAAAACTATCAACGTAAATTTTATATTTGAAAATTTAAAACTGCAAAGAGATTAGTTATTAACATAATACGTGCAACACATTTTCACATGGTTAATGTCCACGTCGCTGATAAAAAAAAGGAAAGGGGTCCCAAGTCTCAGTAAAGAACTAAATAACTCATTTTCGATCACTATAACAAAATATGCAAAGAACTTACAAAAGAAAGAAAAAAAAAACACTCTGCTTACGGGTCTCGTTTTACTTGAAAACTTACCCGTCAACTAATACGAATAACAAATTGATTAAAATTAAATTAGGAAAATGACAGATTAACAGAGCTTGATTAGGTTATTAATATCCAATTAACAAAACGATACAACATCTAACAGTTGTCAGAGAGTTGAGGAAAACGTGAAAAGGATAGCATAGATTCGTTAATTTATTTCCGGATTCGTATGCTCTCTCGTACCTTGTCTTTCTCGTTCTCATTAATTTTCTTTCAGTTTCTTCCTTTTCTATTACATATTTTGTGTACACCTTCTTCTTTATTTTAATGTTTTTCAATTTAAGTGACAGACCTGAACATTTTTTATCTAAAATTGTTTAACGCTCTAACTTCTAAATATTTAGTATAATAATGTGAATTAGTTTTTACGATTTACATAAGAGTACCAATATCTCCTTCGTGGCTATGTCCGAAAGGGCGTGAAAAAGAGCTTAGAGTCTTCCTTTCTAGGGCTAAAGTTAATTATCTTTATAGACTTCTAGTGCAATACTATACCTTTCTTCTTCATTAATGACTAAAATATTTCCCAAATCTCATTTACATGCGATCTTTATATAATTACTGGTTGTAGCTTTCTTTATTCTTCTGTATCTATAAGAACATTATATTAAATAATTCTTCCTTTATGTAAATAATTTAAGATAGTTTTTGAAAATTACTGAAAAAGTAAATTCAATGATATCTTTATTTTATGTGAGCTATTTTCTTCACTTTTTAACTTTAATAGATTATAACTTTTTCTCACATGTTTTACCGGGTAATTTCTTTTGTGATAGCAAAATTTTTACGTGTAGAACTTGAGAATTAATTTTGTCAATGATGTAATAGCTAAATAGATTTATCAAAAACAAAAAGAAGAAGTTAAATAGAAATATTGGTGTTCGGTACTGAGATTGTGGTAGACCAAAACCCAAAGATTAAAAACCTTAAGTTTTGTGTGATCTTTTTTTAAAAGGTCATGATCGGTTTGATCCATATAGCCATTAAGCCATATAGGGTTGAAACCCGTTGCAATTATATCAAAATCGTCAAGCTCGTCGTGTTGACTCAGCTTTTAGTTGCCATGAACTAAACATTTAATTTGTCTATAATTAGACCAGCACTTAAACACTTAAAACCAAAACCAAAATTAATATGGACGAGTCAGTTTAACTCATCACAAAATCGCTAAATTCGCTCTTGGTAAACATAATAAATATCCTTGAAATATATTCACTTAGTTATTAAATTTACTATTAGTTAGAGCTTTTCCTATCATATACTTATATTATATACTATACAAAATTTGGTAGTCATTACCAAACTAATAACATATATTCGTCGCAACCTTTTCCAATAAAAATCAACAACAAAAACTTTTTAAATAAATGTACGTAAGAAATTCGCTGAGCATACATCCACATTTGGAGTTTCATACTTGGAAATTGGAATCACCTAGTTGTCATGAAGGTGAAAGTGACTGGATGAAATAACCAATGACAACTCTTAATTGTTGCATATATACGCATATATGTGTATGATTACATAAACAAATAAATTCAGTTTTAAAATATGAATTAAAAAGTAATAAAATACTACATCTTTCAAAATATATAATATTTAAGGTTTTTCACATAGATTAATGAATCATTTAATTTTTATTTATTTTTAAACTAAAACATAATTTATTATCTACCTAAACACAATTCAACATAAAGACAATTTAAACAATGATAAAACAATGTAGAAAATATAAATCGTTATAACCAATAAAAAATAGTTAATTTTGCATTAAAAATTGAAAACATCATCTAATTTTGAAACCAAAAAAAAATCTCTAAAACATCATATATTATAAAATAATTAGGTTTACCAATTTATATAACCAAGATAAGTTTATCTAATCAAAGTTTCAATTCGGCTGGGTTGGCTCTCTCTTCGTTACTAGACGTACAGTGTATTCATGTATTCACAATTTGATTGAACGTACTTTAACTAACTGGACCATTGGGATAACAAAAAAAGAAATAACATTTACACATAAAGACTAGTTATCGAAAGACAAGTAAACTCGAACTCAAACAAATTCCAAAACAAACCCAACCAAACCAAACCCAAAAATTATTTACTAAAATAGGTTTCTCTTTATCCATTTGTATTACAGTTTAGTTTTGGTTTGGTTGTTGTTTTCCAAGAAAACGAAACCAAAAAGAAAAAGTTTCACTTTTAACAATAACTTCTTGAAACTGAATAAACTGATCAAGAATGTGAACCAAATGTTATCAAACTGAATTCCAAAGTTACCACTTCCATATGTTTGTATCTTAGTTATTGGATATTAATCTAAAACCGATGTTATATTTTTCTTCTGTTAGAACTTGTTTTTTTGATAAAGTGGTTTTGACTATTTTCCGGTGGATATTCTGGTGAAGACGTTCATCGGAATGACCGGTTCTTGGACACGATGGAATCGTCGCCGCGAGCACTAATTGGTGGTGTATTGGAATGTCAAAAATGGAGTTCGTTTGAATAAGAAATGAATGTCCGAAGTGAATAGCTTGGAAAGCTTGAAATTTTGACTTAGAATCAAATGATCTACTTTGAAAGTTAAAAGGAGAAAACCCAATTACACATGGGCTGTATTTGGGATTTGAGATATGGGAAATGGGCTTATAAGCCATAAGATTATTTTTATTTTTCTTAGTTATTTTGATTTAATTTGTTAATTAAATAAACAAATATCTCCTTTAATATTGAGTTTTGTAATAACAAAATCAATTAACAACAATTAAGGTGGAGTAATTATTTTGACTTTAACGTTTGAGAATCAATTCTCTTAAGTGTCATATCCTCCTCTTAATTGTGCGTACGTTGAGATTTTAGGTATGAAACTATGGCCATTGTTTCCCGTTTGGATGATCGATGAACAACATCTCTTCTCTCTTCTCTTTTCCTCTCTTGGTTGATTATAGACTTAGAACACAAAAACTCCAGCAATCTTTCTCTGTCACAAAGTAAGTATTTTGAGAGTATCGTAGTGATTTGGTTCGTTAGAGCTGTATTTCGAGTGATTGCGAAAACAGTGTAGATTGGTTTGTAAGAGTTTAAATTTGCAACACTACGGAATACGATTGAAATACAAGAAATCACAAACACTTAAGGGAAGAATAACACGAATGGAGGCGAGTCATAAACTCTTTCTTTAACCCTTTGAATCACCCGTAGTGTGACGGGAATATGTGATTCAAGGATCTTAGGATACAACTAATCTATATTGTTTTCGCAATCACTCGAAATACAGCTCTAATGAACCAAATCACTACGATACTCTCAAAATACTTACTTTGTGACAGAGAAATATTGCTGGAATTTTTGTGTTCTAAGTTTATAATCAACCAAGCGAGGAAGAGATGTTGTTCGATCATCCAAACGAGAAACAATGGCCATAGCTTTATACCCAAAATCTCAACGTACGCACAATTAAGAGGAGGATATGACACTGAAGAGAATTGATTCTCAAACGTTAAAGTCAAAATAATTACTCGACCTTAATTGTCGTTAATTGATTTTGTTGTTACAAAACTCAATATTAAAGGAGATATTTGTTGATTTAATTAACAAATTAAATCAAAATAACTTAGGAAAATAAGAATAATCTTATGGCTTATAAACCCATTTCCCATATCTCAAATCCTAAATACAGCCCATGTGTAATTGAGTTTTCTCCTATAACTTCCAAAGTAGGCCATTTGATTTTAAGTCAAAATTTCAAGTTTTCCAAACTACCCACTTCGGACATCCATTTCTCATTCAAACGAACTCCGTTTTTGATATTCCAATACACCATCAAGTAGTGCTCGCGGCGACGATTACATCGTACCTAAGAACCAGTCATTCCGATGAACATCTTCACCGAAAAATCCACCGAAAAATAGTCAAAACCACTTTGTCAAAAAACAAGTTCCAACACCTTCATCCTTGAAAGGAAAAAAAAGATGTTATACTTTCTTTGCAGGATTCGCCAAAAAGCGTCTCTACTCTCTAGATATTATTATTTTATTTCTCTGTTTAGAAGCAAAACACAAAACATATAATGTATGTTCATTTGAAATTGCTAATGGCAAACACATAAGGGCAAAAGATAGTTGAACATGAAATGTGAAAAGAAAATAGATAGATAGTCCGTATTGAAGAAATGCCCTGAAAGGGAGTTTATTCGAAGTTGGGGTCTTTAACCGTCTCCTTGCAGATTTGGGCTGATATGGCCTATTAATTTGGGCCCTTTTAATTTGTAAACAGTAGTAAGTTAGTAACCATTTATCTTCTTCTTTTTTCCAAACTCAAATTTCGCATTACTTGTTTCCGCCCAAAAAGACGTTGTTCGTTTATTTTATTTATTGTGTGAACCAATTGTGAATCTGAACCCAACAGTTACGCGCTTGTGCTTGTTTTGCTTGCTGCCCGAGCGCGGCATTCCTAGAATACAAAGCTGTCAAAGGCGAGTTTCAATAATCACACTAAAAACAAAAACAAAAATCAAATGATATATATACTCACTAAACGCAATATGTGAAACGAAACACATAATTCCACTGAGAGGACAGTCAAACTAAAAGGTAATAATCACTTACCTTTTCCAAGAGAGTCGATCTTGAGAGACGTTTGTGTGATGATAGAATGTCTATTGGGAACAACTCCATTCTACAATCAGAAGAACCAGTTAAAGTATTCCTATATGATATACAAATCCAAAAATCTAGAAGCAAAGGATAGTTATACTTACATTTATCCAAAAGAAAAAAGGATAATATACTTGCATATTGTTTGTAAAGTCTTGTAGCAACAGACTTATATGATCCCTTCGCAAAATTAAGAGTGTTAAAAGTACTATGTAGTATTTACATACTCTAATTTATACTCAAAATAACCCGATAAATGATGAATCAGTTCTAGTAAAGTGACAGCAACAAAATCACATAAGATCCTCAGCATGGCCTAACCTTTGGAACAATGTAAAACTAATCCTATAAGTGTTATTCATTTCAATAACTAATCATAACAATTTTTCTAAATTGATTCAATATCATTAAAATCATATATAAACATTTCCCAAAAGTTAATTCGTTTCAGATGTTTGATTGAATATCTCATCTTCTATTTTTTCAAACCATGCTTTCAATTTAAATTTCTGTAGAACACTTATTATACGAAAATATGGTATTGTTTTGTGTGAAACTATACTAACGGAATCTTGCCCATCTTAAACAGAAACGTGGAATCCAAATCAACTGTTTAAAAACAAATACAATTAATGGTCTATATCCTAATCTACGAATTTTTCACCATAATTATTTAATAAAAATTGCATGTGTTCTTTTTATTATAAAATCAACTAATGTATATGATTGTAAAATGGAAGTTTTTGTCATGGTCTGCCTTTGTCTTGGATCATATGGGGTGGTCGAAAACATGAACGAGAAAAATAGTTTTATTTTTTTTTAAATAAAAATAAATCATAAGTTTCCGACTATCTGTAAACCATAATAAAAGTACAAAGTTAAACAGCAAGTTGTTTCCCCTATTAATACAAAATGGAATCTTAACGACCCACTTGACGATAATTAAACCAATGCATATTAGTTTCATCTCCCCAAAAATAATTGTAGGCTTCGATTTTATGTACATGTATTCACCCAAATTTGTATAAACCACCATTATTTTGGCATTTGCTTCTCTCTTATGAGGTTAAAATTTACTTTACAGGCTCTACAGATTTTATCAAATCATATATGCCCGAGATCATATTAACGATCTATCGATACATCATACATCATAATAACTCCACTTAATTGATTTTTTTGATAGTATTACGATCCTACTAATAAAGTAATTAACCATTCAACCCCATAAAACAAAAAGATTATATGCATATGACATATCCAATTAATGATAAGTTATAAGAATAAAACGACAAGTAATAAGTTTAAACAACGTCAAACCACCATCTGTCAACCACGTGAGGTGCACGTGCGTTGACGGAACCGTGAGTCGAAGACTCTCTCTTCGTCAAGCACCCACAAGCCATCGCTCTAATTTGTTACCCTCACATTTAATAAATTAAATTTAATAATCCTAACTATAATTAGTAACCCTCTTGCATTATCATATTAATTAAATAACTACTCATAATTTCTCTCTCTCTCTCTCTCTCAACCCTCTCCTCAAGATTTTTTCCCTAACCATCTCAGATTAGCTTTTGCAGGGTTTTCCTTTTTCCGGTTTCATGTACCCTCCTAATTCCTCTAAGTCCACCGCTCCAGACGGCGGCGACGCCGATAACAATCAATATGACTCAGCCGCCGGAGCCACCCGTGATTTCTCCTCTTTTGGCTCACAATCCCACCATCCTCCGCCGTGGCAGCAGCACAATCCCAACGTTGTTGGCCATTACATCTCCGGCGAACCATCTTCAACCGGAATCGATTCCGGCGCTTCTTCTTCTTCTTTGTTTCGACACAGAAGCTCTCCGGCTGGATTCTACGACCAACATCTTCCCACTGATTCCAACGGTAACTTTTTCGTTTCTGTAATTTTCCTACATTTTTTTACCCCACCAAAGGGTCCGCCTCTTAATTAATTCGAATTTAATTAGTACTGAATCTAGTCGACGTAATTTACATATTAGAACACGTATTAAGATTTTTCATTAATGTGTTAAAAGAAATTTATACATAGTAGAATATTTATTACAATATTTAAAATAAGTTTATACTATATGTTTTCTATTACATTACTTCATTGTCTAACCCTAACAAAAAAAAATGTTATACAAATTTGGTAACAAAATTCCATATTTGTGAAAATATGTGTATCCGAAAACATCTATTATTAAAAAACTGAATACGTTATTATATCGATAAATTAATGAGTCGGCAAGTAAATTGGTCTAGCGCGTAAGTTTTGACTTACTGTAATTTAGACAATGTAGTGTTGATTTTGTTTCGGTGACTTAAACTAATTTGTCCATAGGTTTGGAATTTGTTTGGTTTCCCTCCATATATAAAGGGATACGACTTTTGTTTTGTTTTAATTAAAGAACAATTCGATATCAACCACGTAATTGAAAATCTAATAGACATGTAGTTTTCAAAATATCTATATAGATATTTGCTTTAGTGAATAGTTAATCTATCTCTAGATCCTATACACACCTTTCTCTTTCGTTTTCTGTCTGAGAGAAGTTAACCATGGTTGATATTAGTTATATATGTGTGTGTACTGTGTATAATATATATATATATATACATGCACGAATAATCAAATACGTATTTCCAAGAGTGGCAAGTTGTTTATTTTAATAATGTAATTTAATGCAAATAGCATGTAATATAAAAACATGCACTTGACCAAAAGTATATGTTAAAAAACGAATCGTTACAAAAAGAAATAAAAGTATAGTCCACTTGGCAATATAAAATCAAACCCACTTGCTCTTTTCTTCTGACAAAGCAGCCATGAGGGCCCACACTGCTGACATGGCCTCATCGTGGTCACTATTTTGATTTTTGGATACGCCTACTTGTCATTATATATAATAGGTTTTATTACTATAGTGTTGGTTGCAAGTAATAATTTATATTATTTTTGGGCAATTTGATCGTCGGTTCATTGTATCCGTCCGGTTTAGTTTCCCCTGTAATCCATGTGCGAGCCCCAAGAAAATTTACCCCTCTTGCATTATTATATACACACATATACAATACATAGTCTTATTTATAATAATAATTGGAATTCGAATAGTGAATATTTCTAAAGATTCTTCTCATGAATGGTTATTCTCTACCAAATTGGCGATAAATTAAATATAAATAGAGACAAAGGAAGGGGTCCTCGAGTCTCGAAGACGACCCATTCCCTTCTTGTATTATACATTTTTAAAATCATACTGGTTATTAAAATACTGAGATATATAACATAACCCTACATAACTACATTACATTACATCTCTTTCTTTCTCTTTCGATCTAAATTTGTTAATGGATGAGGGAACAGGTTTTTCTCTAGGACGGCCAAACCAAGGATACGGCGGAGGAGGAGGAGGAGAGCGAGGGCCGTCGAGATTGAAGTCAGAGCTGAGATTCTCCGGCGGGAGTAGTAGTCATCAAGAACATAATTCTTTACCGCGGATCTCAGAGGTTGAAGCGACTGCAGCGGCTGTAAACGGTGTCGCATCGAGTAGTATGAGTTTTGGAAATGATCATAATAACAACTGGGACAACTCGTCTTCTCATATCAGTTTCACCATTGATCAACCAGGAAAACGGTCCAAGAACTCCGACTTTTTCACCTTAGAAACTCAGGTACTTTCTATAATTTTGCGGTTATTGTATGTATTTATATTGTATGAATACTTTTTAGATTAACTTTTTATACAACAAAGTAAATAAATCTTGGATTCTTCTAGCTAGGTAAAGGGGGAAAACAGTGAATATGCCCAAAGTTGTGTGGTTTTGTGTATTATAAGTTTGTATAAGCTTGGAGAGAAGGTTTATGATTGATCTATATATGGGTTCACAAGTTGTATGCTAAGAAATTATATCTAAGTGTGTGACATATAATATGGAATCTATAAATCAAATTTCAATTCCATAAAGTTAGCAATAGGATTCCAAACTGAAATATTGCCAATAAAAATGTCTGTCACAAGTTCATGTGTGTAAAAGTCAAAGTTGGGTGGTTTTGTGTGATACATAAAAATAGCTTGGAGAAGGTTTATGACTTATTTATGTATATTGTTCACAAGTCCATTGCAAACAAATGATAGTCGTGTTTATTTTTAATTGTTCCAAACAAATAGCTTGAAGAAGGTCTATTTATGATTGATCTATATATGGTTCACAAGTTGTATGTTAACAAATGATAAAATAGTGTGTGTCATATAAAATAGTGTGTCATATAATATGAATTCTATAAATCATATTTAAATTACATAAAGTTAGAAATGGGATGTATAGTTTATGTGTGTAAAAGCCAAAGTTGAGCTAGTGGTTTTGTGTAATCCATATAGATAGCTTGGAGAAGGTTTATGACTGATTTATCTATATGGTTTACAAGTCATTTTCCAACAAATGATATTTGTTGCAAGGTTTTTACGTTGATGTTGGTTTGGTTATGCTATATATTGAGTGGTTTATTGATTTTCATCTCAATATTGTTTTGATTTTTAGTTTAGCATGCCGCAAACATCTTTGGAAATGGCGAGAATGGAGAATTTGATGAACATCCCAGAGGACTCAGTGCCTTGTAGGGTAAGGGCCAAGCGTGGTTTTGCGACTCACCCACGCAGCATCGCTGAAAGGGTAAGTTTTATTTTATTATTTGGATAATTATTTTTGCATAATTATTAATAGCCATGAAAGAGAGATTTATTTGGAAACCAAAGAAAACAAGAGTATAATTGGTTTGTGGGTTTGTGTATATATATAGGAGAGAAGAACAAGAATAAGCGGGAAACTGAAGAAGCTACAAGAACTGGTGCCCAATATGGATAAAGTAACGGATACTAATTTATATTTTTGTGTTATTTTGGTATGTTTTTATAAATCTATAATTTCGGTTTGAAAATATTGGCAGCAAACAAGCTACGCGGACATGTTGGATTTGGCTGTTGAGCATATCAAAGGTCTTCAACACCAAGTAGAGGTGCGTCCTTATATACTGATATACATATCAATCTATATATAAGCATAGTGACATTTTCTCAAACTTAAGTAAAGGTGATCATAAATCCGTTATATATATACGTTGAGAAAATATTACCATAAAGCCAAATTATAGTATTTTATAGACACAATTATGGTAATATAGTGGTTCACTGTAGCCCAATTGATTCATAAATCAATCTTTACTCGGACGTATTTTCTTCCCACTGCGGAAATTACATGACAACAATAAGTTTTGAAGTTAGTCAAAGTGTTGATCTAAATCATGGGTGTTCATGTAAGAATACATTCATTTGATCATGATTTGTGTCATGTATTTGACTATGTGAGTGAGTGTTAATTAAAATGATATCATGATCTCTTTTATTCTTCTCATAATAATGTTTAATTAGGTTCATTTAAATTATTTTCAGCTATTAACATAGATTTTATTATATATATATATGTATTATGTATAATAGTTTTCGTTTAAAAAAGCTTTCATATATTGGAGTACTTTTTACTAATACTCTTCTAAAGTTTCATAATAGAAGTACTATAAGAATCATGCATAATTGCTCTACTTAAACATACAGATGGATGGTTACAATATTATATATTTATCATTCAGTCGTCAATCAATGCATTTGTCTGCGTCATGTTTGAGGTTAGATTCTTAGGTCCCATAATCTCACATGTTATCTTATTCAAGTACGTATGCTTGTATAGCTAGGAAAAAGTGATCGAGTTAAACTTTTTAAAATTAAAGTCCGTAGAAAACATACAAATGCAAGATAAGATTTCAAAACGTAGATAGAGTACTTGTACGATATTCCACACTTATGTATATTTGTTTGGAAAAGCTCTAATCAATACGATATTGGAAGAGCTCTAATCAATATGATATTTTATTTGATGTTTCTTTTCTTTTCTTTTTTGTTATGTGTAGTCATTGGAAAAGGGAATGGAGAGATGTACCTGTGGGGCATGCAAGAAGCGATGATGAATCATGATTGATATGTTTCCAACTATGATGCAAGAAAGTATAGAAGACAGAAAGAAACATAGCAAAAAGGAGTTATTTTGAAGGTCTAAAGAAAGTGATGATGATGAATTAATGAAGGCTGGTTTTGGCACACTCTCAAAGTCTTGACCTTAATTACAACTTATAATACCTCTTAAATTCGATCAATCGAATTTTTTTTTCTCTTAAAGTTGGTTTAATTTAGTTTAGAGCAAACTCAATTATTTGAGATTTGAAAGAGATGTGTGTATGTGTGTGTATAGTACTCAATCGTACGTTTTGATCAGTGAATGAACTCAAAGAAGCGGAATATTAGGATTTAGGATCATAGTGCTTTTCAACAAATGTATAAAACAACCTTAGTTGACCAATTCGAATATCCCACTAGTGACCATCGATCTTAGAAACTTTGCAAAATAGTTTCCTTATAGAATTTAAATCTTCTTCCAATTGAAAATGTAGTACCATGAGAAGAAACTATATTTACATAAAAATGATATTACTATTATAGACGAAATCAAATTCTGTATACATTTGAAGAAATATAAATCTCTTTAATAAAATTTAGATATCTTATAAAAAGAAAAAAAAATTCAGATTTGGCATTGTATTAGTTTAAAAAAAAAAAAAATATTCATGCGCAGAAAGTAACATTCATTGCGCTCACAAAACAACCCTAATAAAGCAAAATAAATCCTCCATTAAATTTCTCAATCTCTCTCTCTCTCTCTTGCCCTAACAAAGCGTTACAGAGAAGAAGGAGAAATGTCGGACGACGAGAGAGGTGAAGAGTACCTCTTCAAGATTGTTATCATCGGTGATTCCGCCGTCGGCAAATCCAATCTCCTCACTCGCTACGCCCGCAACGAGTTCAATCCCAATTCGAAAGCCACAATCGGCGTCGAGTTTCAGACTCAGAGCATGGTCATCGACGGCAAAGAGGTCAAAGCTCAGATTTGGGATACCGCCGGCCAGGAACGCTTCCGTGCAGTTACATCTGCTTATTACCGTGGCGCCGTTGGAGCACTCGTCGTCTACGACATCACTCGTAGCTCCACTTTTGAAAACGTCGGTCGCTGGCTCGATGAGCTTAACAGTATGTGTTTCGATCTCTGATTTTGAGTTTCTCTGCTTTGTTCTGTGGTTTCGATTTTAAGTGAGATCTGTAATTCTGAGTGTTGATTTCGATTGGAGTAGGAACCGGATTTGGATTTGATTAGGTGTGAATTTTAGGTTTGAATCATTGCGGTAGTGATGCTGCTGCTGAGAATTTTTTAGATCTGAAGATTTATGATGATGACTTCATAAGACTTTGATTCAAAGCCAAGTCAAAATTATGATAGATCATGAAACTGAATTATGAGGATATGTAATGATTGTTTCTGAACTGTTACATACTCTTCAAGTAGAATTTGTGATGAACATTCGAAGAAAAATTAGCACTTTGGACATGTTTTGCATATATACTCTACTACTGAGCTTCAACTTGTTATACGTTGGGTTTAGAATTAGTATTGACAATAATGATGAATCTTGGTGCAGCTCATTCTGATACAACAGTAGCGAAAATGCTTATTGGAAACAAATGTGATCTCGAGAGCATAAGAGCGGTGAGCGTTGAGGAAGGCAAAAGCCTTGCGGAGTCTGAAGGTTTGTTTTTCATGGAGACATCTGCGCTTGACTCGACCAATGTAAAGACGGCTTTCGAGATGGTTATTCGGGAGATCTATAGCAACATTAGTCGAAAGCAACTGAATTCTGATTCTTACAAGGAGGAACTAACCGTGAACCGGGTTAGCTTGGTCAAGAACGAGAACGAAGGGACAAAGACATTCTCTTGCTGTTCGAGGTAATATCTTTGTACCGGTTTCTCTTGTCCTGAGGATTGGTTTCGGGTTGAATCGTGTTCTCGGTTAACTTATAGAAAGACAGAGACATTATTTTAGCTCTCAATTGAAGTTAAAAGAAGAAGAAAGAAAGGATTTTTGAGTTTCTTTGTTACAGAGTAACAAATACAGAAGAAATGTGAGCAAAATTGGACAAGAAGTTTGGTCAGTGTATAAGTTATATTCTCATTTGTTCTTCCTACTTGTAACTTATGTAAACTTGTGATTGTTAAATCAATTTTGTTATTTTCCCAATTGATCTTTATTTTGGTGGCCCATAAATGTACTACTATCAAACAAAACGATAAAAATATTTATTTCAATTTTGGTACTTAACTTCGAATAGATGTGGCAGTTGAAGCGATGTTGTCAGTATATTCATTGCGTCGTCCACTAGTTAAATCATAATGCTGAATCAAAATAATAGAAATTGTATTTGTTTCTGATTCCATTTTGTTGTTGTAAATAGACGAGTTGAAATAGTATTTTGATAATTTATTTGAAACATCATCTCAAAAATGAGAATGTCTCCATGAGTTATTTGTTAGTATACTCTCATCCGCTTCGAATACTTTTCAATTTTTATTTATCAGAAATAAAATGTTTTATAAATGATAAAAATACCTTTTGTAGTAACAACTAACAAATACGTTCGAATGCATAAACTGCACTTTGCTCGATTTTCCCCCAATTAGATTTAGGGTTCTTGAGAGAAAGGAATCAAATCGAAATGCACCTTAATCATCCAAAATAACAGACCAAATACATCCAAGAACCCTAAATCTAATTGGGGAAAAATCT
Source organism: Turritis glabra (assembly GCA_900406565.1). Lineage (NCBI taxonomy): Eukaryota > Viridiplantae > Streptophyta > Magnoliopsida > Brassicales > Brassicaceae > Turritis > Turritis glabra. The sequence goes on from OVBN01000025.1 coordinate 1,499,141, forward strand.
ATTTTGAGAGTCACAAAGAGAGAGAGATAGAGACGCGAGATAAAGTTTTAATTTGTGGGTTTGGATCAGGTTAATTGTAAACGGATTTGAGGCGTAAACGCGATTTAGAAGTTTTAATTTCTTTTGTGGATTTATGAAGATTTATAAAGATTGTAATGTTATTTAAAGAGAATCGATTTTACAGGGTGAAAAAATGAAGAGTTTAAAAGTACAAGAAAAATACGATGGAATGAATATACTACGGGGGATTTATACAGAGCACCTCAAATTTAATATAAGATGTTTAAAGTAGCAATCATGTTTTATGTCACTTCACCGTGTTAATACGCGTTTGGTAGATAACAATTGTTTTGTCTATGTCTTATTCACATTCAGACATTCGAAGAATCATAGAAAGTGTCTTATGCTTTCTTCATATGTCAATATAATTAGTATGAACAGTTTGTAATTTAAACTAAATTGTGGAAGAACTAATAATGATGACTAGGTTGGAACTGCAAAAAAGTCAGCCTCGGATTTAATGGGTTCCCACCCACAAATTTAGCAAAAGATACAAAAAAAACATGTTTATTTTCGTTTTATTATTATCCAATTAGAAGAAACACACAGAAAATAAAATAAAGTAGAAAATAATAAAATAAAAATAGTGATGATTATCAGTGTCTCTTATTGTGACCTCCAATACTTGGCCATTTCGAAGCCATTCTTACCATAGTGATAATCTTCAATGGTCATATCAATCTCGGCCTGAGTATTCATCACGAACGGACCGTATTGAACCACCGGTTCACCAATCGGTTCTCCAGCTATCAACACAAACCTCAGTTTCTTCGCAGATGACTTGTTCCACACGCTAACACCATCACTCCCTGGTCCGAACACCACAACATTGTGTGCTGAAATAGGGGAAGAGTTCGAGGAACTAAAAACGCAACCGCCTTCACCGCTTTCTAGAACGTAAGCAAACGCGTTCCAAGATTCAGGAACGTTCTGGTGGATTTGAGCTCCTGGTTGGAGAGTGAAATCGAGGAACATTGTAGGTGTTCTTGTGTAAACAGGGGATTGAATTCCCATTGATTCTCCTGCTATGACTTTGACTTCAACACCGTTTGCTTCCGCTCTTGGTATGTCTGAATGCGACAGTTCTTGGTAATTTGGTTCTATCCTGTCAAAACCAAGTTAATAAAGAATCAATTTCCGGTTTAGAAACTCCAAATATGTCGAATTTACGAGTTGGTTTATTTACATTTTCTCGTTGGAGGAAAGATTGATCCAAAGTTGTAAACCTTTGTTTATTTCTTCTTCAGGCATTTCAGAATGAATGATTCCTCTTCCTGCAGTCATCCACTGTAAAAAATGTCCAGAAGCTTTTTAAGTATTTAAAATCGTTGAATTATTGAATAGTTTAAGTGTTAAATCTGTTTTTGAAGTACCTGAACATCGCCGGTATAGATTGTACCCTTATGGCCTTTGAAGTCTTGGTGAGTGATTCCTCCCTAAACAAAACATTTAAATTCGTATAAGATAATTTTAAAACGTTTTAAAAAAATTTATGATAAAATATGTTTATTTAATTACCTCTAGTACGTATGTAACAGTTTCAAAACCTGTTAATCACAGATTCCACAAAATGTTAGGGACACATTAGATATATAAAACAAATGGTTTATATTTTCATCTATGTATGTAATGTGTATATGTAAGTATGTGTGATATTGACCTCTGTGAGGATGATCAGGGAATCCAGCTGGAGGCGAAACTGCTCCAAAGAAAAAACAGAGTAAAACATAAATTAGAGAATCATCAATAAATAGATGTTTTTCTAATAGATAATAAATAATTAAAAATGGCTGCTTATTTTAATGGATAAATAAATAAAATGGTTGCTTGCAAAGGCAGTTTCAAGAATTCACCGGAGAATTCATCTAGCATCAAGAACGGATCTAACAACTTCTGCTCACTCCTGAATTCATAAAAAATAAAAAAGCCAGAAAATTTTCACAAACTTGAAAATTATTGAATTTTCCCGAGAAAAAGAATAGAGAAAAAAAAAACAGTAAGAAACCTGGAAATGCCGCGTCTAACGACAGCTCCATCGCCTTCTTTCTGAAGCTTAGCGAAGACTTTCTTGATTACAGGTCTTGATACGAAATCTTGGGAAGAAGAAGACATTGATTTGATGTTTCTGATAAACCTAAATGAAAACAAACCTCTAAGCGAATCTGCTCTGTATATCGCAGCTCTCATATACCTTTAAAGTCGTCGTCTCTTTTGTTTGTTTCTTTTCTCGGTAATAAACGAGTTTTGGATGTGTTTTGGTGTTGTGATTGTGTGTGACTATTTATAGAGAGAGAGAGACAGAGAGAGAGGACCAAGACGGCTTTGAATGGTTTGTAGGCCCTAATGGGCTTCAAACAGCTTACACCGCCGCATTGTTTGGAACCAACACGGGATGCATTGTGTCATCCTCACGTCATTATGATCCAACCTTTGCTATATTAGTATTTCTGATATAAGCTTTGTGTGTATACAAAGTTTTAAAATAAAGTACTTTAAGCTTTTATCTCCAAATATTGAGTTTCTAAATCAAGTTTCCAAATTGGCTATAGATTCTTATTTTTCATTATGTCATATATATTATAAAACAGTCGTATGATCGAATAACATAATATTTTATAACCAAATTATACTGATACTGAAACTTCTTTTTTTTTTTTGTTGGTTTAAGAAGGGACGTGTGTGTACTTATAAATAAAAAAATGCAAATTATATACTGAAACTTTTTTTTGGGTACAGCAGACAAAGTAAAAAAGTTTCTGAGCTATAAGAGAGTGAAAAGTAAGTAGACTTTAAGATAATAAATAAGACAATGTCATTAACTTTAAAGAAATTAATTTACTTTGGCCAGTATGATTTGAAAGTTTCAGATAATCCCCAATTTTAGAAGTTTTAAATAGGAATTAACCTCGAAGACCAGTTCAAAAGTGAACGAATAATTATCTCTAGACTTTCTACTAGCCAACGTGTAACTTAGGGACGTGACACGTGTCACTTTTGCATACATCGACACATATGTAACCTTGACGTCATCACAAATTTGGGTACAGAAACCTATGTCTATCCGTAAGAATTAAGAGTGTTTAGGTAAATAAAAAGATTTTGATTGGAAATTAGTTTTGTAACCAAGACTATTATGGATAGTGAAAAGGGTGACGAAAACTTTATTTTTATCCAATATATTTACGAACATTACTATCGTTATGAGAGTGGAAGAAGGAAATAATTAAATGGTGTGGATCAGACCTTTCTTTTTTTCTCTTTCTTTAATTTCTTCATCTTTCTCTTTTTCCTCTTCTTTCTTACAGCTACCTTTTTTTCTTTTCCATCGTTTATTTTTTTTCCTCTGTATTTTTTTGTTGATAATCAACACAAATCCAAATCTAAATAAATATATATATCAAATTACATCAGTAAAATATATTCTCGAATGGAACCGTAATCCAAATTCAAGATCAACAACGTAGTATTTTATCATAGTCATCATCAAAACCGTCACAAATCATAATCAAATCGAATTCACTGAGATAAGAACAAAATACATCAGATTTCCAGCAAAACGCTTCTGGAAACTTGATTTTTTTCAATGTCCTAATTGTTATCTATTTTCTTGACATGATAAACATAATTTTAACACTGTTATTTATTTTTTAGCACGGTAAACATAATTTTAACATTGTTATTTATTTTTTTACCATAACAAATAATAAATAGCAAGTTATATTTATTTGTAAAGTGTTATATTTACTCTTAACATGTTATATTTACTTGTACTATGTTAAACAAATAAAAAACAGTGATATAAATATTTGATTCACTAAGGTAAGAGTAAAACATATATCAGATTTTTTGCAAAACGCGTCTCAAAACTCGATTTTTTTTGGTATCCTTACTGTTATTTATTTTCTTAGCATTTTAAACATAATTTTAACATTGTTATTTATGTTCTTAACATGATAAATAATATTTGTAAAGTGTTATATTTACTTTTAACATGTTATATTTTTTTGTAATGTGTTAAACAAATAAATAACTGATATAAATTGTGATCCAACAATTGTTTTTTAAGCATATAGATATATATATATATATATATATGCATTCATTTTTATATTTTAATCTAATAGTACAGTAACCGTGTTAAGTGAAATATATATATATATATATATATATATATATATGTGATACAAGAAATATTATAACATGCTATTAAAACATATAACTTATTAACTATATAATATATAACTATTGTTGTTTATTAGACTGTCTGAGATGTTTATTAATTTTAGAAAATTATTTTGAAATATAGAGTTAATGGTGACGGTGATTTATCATGCATATAACATGTTATCTATATTTATAAATAACAATTGATGATATTATTATTGTAGAGGAGAAAAAACGCATAGAATTAAAATTAAGTAAATATAAAGACGGAATATTTTGATTGTTTAAACAATTGACTAAAAACTAATTTGAGTCTAAAATCTTGGCTCTCAGCTAATTTTCTCATGAATTAAACTGGCAAGTATGCGTTCGCTTTAGAAATAACATAACATAAACAGATAAATGACTCATGCTGACGTCATACGAATATTTGTGAATAAAGTTGTCACTTTCGATAAAAATTCAGATAGGAATGATTTGGCCATCATCAGAATGAGACTATTTTTTCTCTTTTTGTTTTACATTTGTGGTAAAAAAAAAAAGGTTAAAAAGAAAGATCAATTGACATCCAATCTTAAGTATGTAATCACCTTGTCAAATCTTACACGAATTAGTAATTATCAGCTTTCCTTAATTACTTTTTTGCAAATTTACATAACTAATCAAATAATATATCATTTTGGTTACAGTACATACATCGTTCTAGAAAAAAAGATTTAAACTCTTTACGCTTGCAATTCCCTTATTGGATATCTAATCTCGACATAGCTGGACTGGGAATGGTGTTTTTTTGCTTAGAATGGCTTTCCACAGTACTCTTTATTACATATAGAGGCTAGAGCCGACATGGACGACTTCCCTCCTCGCCTCTGCGGTTTGAAGCCACCAAACAACTATCCGAGCTAATCCAAAAAATGTGACATATAATATGCCTAAGCAATACGTGTGCTTTGGATATAAAAAAAAAAACATTAATTATCGACTTACTCAATTCCGGTGAACTATTTTGAGTTTTGTTTTTCTCCTCTGCCAACAAAAGACTATATTGTCTAATATTATATAAGATGGACCCTCCCCTGAATATTTTGGATTAATAGTTTATAATATAAGAACATCCAATTATTACACACTTCCTCGTTTCTGTTTGCCAGTACCTATTAATATGAAAAAGGATAAAGTTAATCTAATTTTAAATTGTAGACGATATAATTTGGAACTGTTATTGGTTAAGTGATTCAATAAGAGATTTAGATGTTTCTATACTATGTTTAGATCGCTTTAGAAACCACATTAAAGATCGATTTATGAGGTTCATAAGTTTAATTTCTTTTAAAGTCTTGAGAAGTGATCTGTCATTATATTGAGTATGTTTATCTGAATTTGTCTCGTGAATCTCAAATCATTATTTGCAATCATAGTATCACTAATGTTAAATTTCTTATGAATGATATGTAATAAATGACAGAAGCATAACGCATAGATATACTAAAGACATATTATATCTTAAGGAGAATGGTGTAACACCTTCATGAGATGCAAATGGATGTCTAGTTAGTGGAATAAAGAATGGTGGAATGAAGTATTCATCAAAATTGTGCTAAAATGTAACCATTTATGTTGAATGGAATGGAATGAACATTTCACTCGGTCCACTTATCCCACTAAAACCTTCAAAGGAAAATATTGCTCTGCAATTGTGTAAAGAAATAAGTAGAGTAAATTTATTAGTTATTATTTATATCTCATTTTGGCATATATTTCATTCATCTTTATTCTATCTATTCCTTTTATGTTTGCCATTTAGAGCCATGGAGTAACTCTCACGAATTGAATGCAGAGCATAACAAACAAGATTTACTAAATTATAAATGTTCTTCAACGAAAAATCAACAAGTTGAGTTTATACAATTCATATGTTACTGACACAATTTTACAGTAAATCTTATATAATTGGTTAATTCATATGCAGAATCGTATTACAAAATAAAACCATTGCGTGGAGAAAAGAACAAGCTATTTTACGAATGAACCAATCAAAACATTTAGTTCGACGACAATATTCAATTGGTTATTGTGGTTGATTAAAAACGATACGCACAAAATCTTAATGATAAAAATAAATAAATAATGAGGTAACATAGAGGATCTGAAACAAATAAAATTTAATCAAAATAATGTGCAACTCCCAACTAGAAAAAGCGTCAGTCCTTTCGTTTGGCCCAACGAAAAAGTGTCATTCTTTCGTCATCGTACCTTGAATATATCAATAGACATAAGATATGGAAGAAACCAATTCACAACCACGATTTGACTATACATTTTAATATAATTATCAATCATTATGAAAAATAGGATCGAAAATAAAATACCCATTGTTCAGTTGACATATTCATTCTATCATATAGGTGTCTTCACAAGCAACACTAATCAAATTGAGCTATGTAATGTATACTAAAAAGCAAAGCAACGAGAAATCTACATTATCTTAAAAGTATGTTATAATGGGATCATTATGCATCATCTTTCACAAAACTAAAAAGACATTAAATGTTTCTTGTTTAATGGAAAGTTCTAAAGTCAAACATCTAGAAGCTCTTTGGGTGGTGTTTCCACTATTTTCTGCATTTGTGGGATCTTCTTCCCCACCATCTATTGGACAAACACACTTTCTCATAGATATATCCATTTACATATATTCATGTATTTATATATAGATATTATTTTATTATTATTATTGATTTGACTTTGAGAGGATTCTTTTTTTTCAGTGAATCTTAGTGCACTACTCTAGGCCAAAAGAACACTAACACAATATTGCATTTCTCTCACAAGCTATTCATGGCTCACTCTCTGTATAGTAAAAACAAATCAAGTATTGCAAAATCAGAGCTAAGTACGTAGGTTTATGAGATTTAATGACAAAAGTTTTGTGGTCTTCGAAATCCATTATTTTTTGCATGTGAGGCATTATGAAACACTGCAAAGATAAATGGTTTTCGCTGCTATAGTTTTAAATAATACTTACAGCTGAGTCAAGTGGTAATTGGTAAGGACATAAATTGGAGTGAAGTGAAATAATATGATGCAAAGTGTTTACTCTTAGGCTCTTTGGTTCTCTCCCTTTTATTGTTTTCAGAACTCAGTTAAAAATACATGTTCAACACACAACAAATCAACAAACTCTTTCCACAATCTATTTCTAACCAATTTTTTTACTTTTTCGGTTAGTCCTTTTATCCATCTTTAGATTCATGCTTCTTGATTTTAAACAGATCTGGAACATATGTCATTATGTTGCTTAGCAACGAGATCAAAAATGAAACTAATCTAAATGCTGGGTCTTCTTCACCAATTCACACAGCAACATGATGCATTTGTACATATAGATACGTTAAATGAACATCCAGACTTGATACAGTTACAAAACAGCTCAAGACATAAAGCTTTATACAAGGACCATTGGCCATTTTCAATAGAATAGCTTCGTTGTCGAATTGGAGCAGCAGCTCGATCTAAGAAATCTCATATCCAGGTTATGTTAGAATTCTTTTAAAAATCTCGGAGGTAAGAAAACAGATGAGTATAGATTTGTTTTGATAATTTTTAGAATTTGAAACAATTAATAAACAAAGTCATTTATTTTTCTTCTTCTTTAGGTTTGGAGCTGGCTTTGGACCATACATGCAGATACGTAGTCTTCCTTCTAAGACTCTCTGGTGGAAGCAGTTTTTATACAAATCCCAAAATTCATCTCTGCAAATATCAATCAAAACAAAAATCAGAAAAAATACTCGTTTGATGATGATGGGAAAGCTTGCTCAAGAGCTGAGAAACCAACCTGACTTGGGGCAATGTGAATAAGGAAAATCCCTTGACATCTGTGTGCATGTCGAGCACAATCATATCTAATCGCGAAAGCCCTAATGCCTCTATATCAATTAGCTTTTTGATTCTGCACATAGGATGAAGAGGAGAATCAGGACTTAGAGTGAGAAGGATATAAAGATACAAGTCCAAGGAAGTGAAGAGATTTGATATACATATGTAGAAGGAAGTCATGAGATTTACTAACCTACTTGGTGTGCCACTCCCAATATTAACCCGTTTCTTCAATAGAGATACCTGCACCGCATTGAGCTTGGGTTAATAATTTGAGTCATATAACAATTGAGCTTGAGAAATCTAAAACAGAATCGAGAACACAAACAAATTTTTTGAAAAACATTGCTTTTTTACATGAGACTTTCATCTTAAGATCAAAGCAGAAGCCATTGATTCCAAGTTCTAACCAAAACAAGAGCTATGATGTGAGATTTTTACTATAGTCTTATATGCAAATAAAGAAACAAAAACAAGAGCTGGGATCAGACTGACGTACAAATATTTTGTTCAGCATTGCATATGCCTATGAAATATCGATATATTTATCATCATTTCCCAGACTCTTAACATGAAAGAAAGACAAAGAGAGGGATGAATAACATGAGTATATGCTTTGATGCTTAATGATGGATATACAATGGGATCAGACTGACGTGCAAATATGGTGTTCAGCATTGCATGTGCCTATGACATATCGATATATCTTATCATCACTTCCCAAAACCTTAAACATAAAATAAATGAACTACATGAGTATGCACCAACTCTTAATGTTATAACTTATAATGGGATCAGACTGACGTGCAAATACATTTTTATCTGCAGAGCAATTAGCCTTAGAGATATCGTATTTTTGTCATCACATCCCAACGTTTCAAATAAGTAAGAAACATGCATCCCACACAAGAGAACCAAAACAAGATTCAATAAAGACAATCTCAACATGTCAGTTTCAATTTGTTATCTTTTTCTATATGCTTCGAATTAAGTTCACTTATCTATAGACAAACCATTCTTGTAAGAATAGAACACTACCTGTTCCTCAACCTTCAAATGCTTTGAGAACAACTTCACCGCTGGACATTGCTTAGTGAGTGAATGCAAACCCCTACAGATATGAGACAGAACATAGTCTAAGCACATTTTTATTCATTCAAGTATTAGTTTCAACAATAACAAAGATACAAGAGCACAAATTTACAATGATATACCTTAGAAGTTCCAAAGATCTCAAAGCAGAGGAACTAATGACGAGGACAGATGGGTTTCCAGGATCAATATTTCCTTCAAGTGTCTCTCCTTCACAAAGAGCCTCTCTCCATGAAGACCCACAAGACAACTTTATATGCTCTCCCAAGTTGCTTACATCTTGAGCCAATCTTTGAGGTAACTCAACTACACACGTATCTGCAATCAACAAGACAAGCTACAGTTTATCAGAACTTGGGAAAATTTGTGCATTGATAAGCCGAATCAACAATCAAAGCTCGCATTTTTGGGATATAAAACCCTAAACCCTTAAGATATTACTAGTATTGATAGAGAAAGAGCTAGGATAAAACAAAGGACGAACCTTTAATGGAATCGAGCTCTAAAGAAGAAACCCGGATACCAGTGGCGGATTCAAGCTGATTCAAAAAGTAGCTAAGCTGCTCAGAGGCAGATACCGGTTCTGATATCAGCTCATCGTCGTCGTTCTCGCGTTTCTGGTCGTTTCTTCTACTCTTCTCAACGGTCTTATCAAAGGTGGAAGCTTTCGACTTCTTAGTCTTCTTCTTCTTCAAATCTTTCTTCGGACCCAGTGATGGTTTCCGAATTTTTTTAGGGTTTTTATCGGCGGAGGGTTTTACCTCTGAGGTCGCCATGTTTTTTCAGTGTATGCAGACAATGGAGAAGAAGAGCGGCGTTATAAAGGAGTCTCAAATTTAGGTTTAACGATGTCTTGGTTTGAACCAAGCGCTTAACGGTTCTTTTATACCGGTTTGTTAATCCGTCCAATTCCCAACAACCAAACCAAATTGGTCTAAATTACTTTAGGTTCCAATTGGCAGTAAACTAGATAATAGAGTAATAAAATATGAGAAATATAATGAGAAAACTAATAACGGAATTTAATTTATTACTACAATCGCATAATGAAAGATTCTTTTGCTATCATACTTACGGAATTTTGAAGTAGTTCTAACATAAATCACATCTTCAAATTTTAGTGTGATTGATAAAATTTTGCTAAATCGTAAATATACCAAATTTAAAAATATTTTTATACAAACACAAGCATCGTTATGTGACATATATTTACACATCTTGTGATTGATAAATTTTTGCTAATTTGTAATACCAAATTTAGAAATATTTTTATACAAACACTAGCATAGTTGTAACTTATGTATGCACATCTTGGAACATGTCGTCAGCTTGGCCTTTGATTTCTTATTCTTTAGGTAATAACACCAATATTACAAACAAACAAAAAAGTTAAGAAAATAGAGAACGACACACAGATTTGAATATGAAGAGTTATATATACAATAGAACATTATGATTGTGGAGGAGGATTAAGCTAATGATGGAATCATTCCCATCATCCTCGCATAAGCAAAAATACCACCAGCATCGATAACCGGTCCCGCATCACCGATCGACTTCAGCTTATAGCTTTTCCCGGTTGTGTGATTAGTCAATAAACCACCACTTTCACTCAGCTCGATCGTCACCGTGTCTCCTGTCTTACACTCCTCACAGACTCTAACCTCTGACTCGAGCGGAAACACCTCTCCTGTAGCCACTGAGTTACGGAAAAAGATCCTTGCGTAAGACTCAGCAACTATGGCTTTAGCTCCTGCTGCTCCGAGACAAACTGGAGCGTGTTCACGTGATGATCCGCAACCAAAGTTCTCTCCGCCGATTATGATCGAGTACTTTGATCTGTTCTCTCCTGGCTCGACGTACCGGGTTTTGTGGAAGTCTGGGAGACCAGAGAGAGCGTGAGCAGCGATCTCGTCACGCTCTTGCTGGTTCGATGGGAACGTGCAAGCGGCTCCTGCTGGGATGATCTGGTCGGTGTCTATGTTGTCTTTCAAGACATAGCAGAGACCGTGGAAGGTGGTGTTGGCTAGGGTTTCGTTTGAGTCGGATCCTGCGACGGCAGCACGTGGGGTGATGGTTGTGGAGGATGTGCCACGTGAAGTGAGCGAGATAGAGGAGGGGACGAAGGAAATGGAACCGTTGATTTTGAGGAAAGAAGATCGGAAAGGAGCCAAGGAAGAAGACGTTTTGCTTGATGAGGAAGGTAAAGCTTTGGGCAATGTACGAAGAGAAGACGCCATTGTTTCTTTACTTTGCTGAGTGAGAGAGAGAGCTCACGATGAAATGAATTTAAAAGGGAAATTGTTTGTACCCTTCTATTTACAAAAGTGCCATCTAGAATACCAAACGTGCGTTTTGAGACACTTGGGTAGGTCACGGTGAAACAAAGACTATAAACAGATGCCCAAAAAAGAAGATTTTATATATTTCTATATATTCAATGACAAAAGTGTGTTAAAACATTATGTTGTGTGAAAAACAGAGCTCTTGTTCTGTTCTTATGACCGAAATATCAGATTAGTGGAAGATATGAGAGAAACCTTTGTTTCAAATGGGAAACTATGCAAATTTTTAGCAGCAGAAACATCCAAATGTAGAGAAGAAACTAAAAGAGAAAACTAAACCAACAGTCATATATATTCATAAAGCATAAAATAGGTTCATAAGCTCTTGCAAACATACATCTTATTGTTCTTTTTATTGGACAAAGATCCTTGAAGAGACTCTCATGCACTTGCATTGACACCTGCAAAACAAATAGAACAAAAAATGGAAAAGAGGAGGCTTAGAGAAATTAAAAAAATAAGAATTGACTTTTGTTCTACTAACACTCAAGTCTAATGGATATGAGCATGGAAAAGATCAGCCAACAACATAACTTTTACACAAGTTCAATAGCGTCCCAACAACTACAACCTAGAGATGTTCAAGTTTTGTATCTAATTGAACCAGTGGAAAGATAAAAGAGCTTTAAAGTGAAGAGAAAGAAGGAAATTTGAAACACTTGATAAGCGAAATAAGTCCAGAAGCAGTCATAATCAATCTCACTCTAAATCAACACTTTTAAACAACACCATATTCTCACACGAAACCAGAATCCCAACTACTGTGTTCTCTTTCTCTAATTAGAACCATTGAGAACAAGAAGAAGAAAAAACTATGGTTTGCATCATTGAATGTCAAGCTTCCCAGATGATTCCACAAATTCGATATCATTCCCAATCTATCAGCAATCCTCATCATCATCAAGTTACAGAATCATACCTGACGGCAAAATCAGGCAGCAGCAGATGGAATCATTCCAGCTTTCCTAGCATAAGCAAATATACCTCCAGCATCAATGACAGGTCCAGCGTCACCAATAGGCTTGAGCTTATACTCTTTCCCCGTCGTATGATTGATCAGAATACTATCACCTTCCCTCAACTCAATCGTCGCAACATCTCCAGTTTTACACTCATCACAAACCCTAACTTCCGAATCCAAAGGATAAATCTCTCCCGTGGCTACAGAGTTCCTGAAAAAGATTCTAGCATAAGACTGAGCCACCACTGCTTTAGCTCCCGCCGCACCAAGACAAACCGGAGCATGTTCACGAGACGATCCGCATCCGAAGTTTTCACCCCCGATGATGATCGAGTACTTCGTCTTCATCTCACCTGGCTGAACGAATCGTTCCTTGTAAGCAGCTGGGAGACCAATTAGCGCGTAGGAACCGAGTTTCTCGTACTCGTCTGGATTCGAAGGGACGAGAGTGAGAAACTCGGCGGGAATGATTTGGTCAGTGTCGATGTTGTCACCGACGACATAGCAGAGTCCATGGAAGGTCTTCCTCTCTTGCGGCTCGGCGGCGGAGCGAGTGACGAAGGCTGAGGATGCATTTCTAGAAACGAGGGGTTTGAAATTGGGAGCGACGGAGGTGGAATTGAATCTGAGAAATGGAGATCGGAAGGGAGCGAAGGAGGAAGAGTTGTTGGGAGAAGCTAGGTTTCGGGACAATGTAGGGTTTGCAGATTGCAGAGAAGCCGCCATTGTTTGTTTCTTCTCTTTGCTTTTGTTTGTGGTCAACCAAAACAATGCGATTATAAATGGGTCTCTGTTCTTATTTACCAAAATGCCACAGAAAATAAATTGGAATGGGTATTGGATAACTGAATTTAAAATAATTAAAATGAATAAAAAATAAAAAATTTTAAAGTATTTGACAAATTATATCCAAATCACACAATAAAAAGTGAGATTTGTTTTTTCACGTTGCCATTAAAACAATTTTAATATTGAATAACAATAGAATTTAATAGAATTTTAAATCAATCAATTGAATAACAGTAGTATAATTTAATAGAATTCTAAAACCAATAAATTGAATAATACTAGATTTAAATAGAAGTCTAAATTCTTTCAGATTCAATTAAAATCCTACATTCAATAACCCTAAATAAAAAGGAAAAAAAAAAAGAAAAGAAAAGGCCTTTTCTTTTTTTTAAAGAGCAGAGAGAGAGAGAGAGATCCCACGAAGAAACTCCTCTGACGTTTTTCTCCACCCAAACCTCTCAAGCTCCTCTCTTTTTCCCCTTGCCTTCTCCAAGACTGTTACTGATCTCTCTCTCCCAAGTTTTTTTTTTTTTTTTGTCGGAGATCGAGATCAAGGAGAGACATGGCTCCTGCCATGAAGATCGTGTTCGGTCTCTTGACATTTGTCACTGTCGGAATGATCATCGGTCCTTTCTCTCTCTCTCTCTCTCTATTTATTATAGTCGTCTACATTTGAATTCGTCTTTCGATCTTTAAAGTTTATATATATTTTTTTCTCTCTCTCTCTCGGCCGAGTGGAAATTACTTGTCATTGCCTAGAGATTCTAGTATGAAATTGAATTGTTTTTATTTGGAGACGACTATGAAATTGACTTTATGAGAAAATTGAAACGGCTCTTTGGTAACTCATGAAAATTGTGTTTTCTTTTTTTTTTTCCTGGAATCTGCAGGTTCCTTGTTACAATTGGCCTTTATAAATAGATTGGAAGATTCGTACGGTACAACCTCTTTCTTTCACTCTCTTGTTGTATGTTTATGTGTGTTTTACTTGTACATGTGTGTTTGGTGATAGAATTGCATATATATATGGTGTTATGACCTCTTCTGTAAGGGATTGAGAGTTAACACTACAATGCCACTGAATTTGTAGTACTAAATCAGGGCTTTTTATTCTGGTTTATGTTTGATACAATGGAGATTATAATCTTTTTGATGTCGTCTTGCTTGTTATTTTGTCGTAGTTTCCTTTGATTTCTCAGTACCTTCTCCTTCTCCTTCTTCTTCTTCTTATTCAGGAACTGGATTTCCATCCCTGAGAGGGCTTCGAGGTCAGAACGCCCGTTATCTACGAGGTTGGTGTGATCGTTTTTTTCTAGCCAACATTATGCTTGCATATTATAGGTTAACACAACAGTTTCATTCTAACTATCCGAATCTTAGCTTTAGGATAAGACTCTTCTTGGAGAGCTTAATTTGTGGATACAGAATCGATAATGTCTAAGACTCGTTTATTTTCAGATGTTTCCCGGTGGGCAAATGACAAAGATGCAGAAATGTTACGGCTTGGCAATGTAAGTCTTATCATATTCATTTTGCAATTGTATTTCTTTCTCACGGCCAATGGTTGCCTCAGAATTTCATTTATACACCTCTATACAGTTCAAGAAATGGTAGATGGAGAAGAAAGGAAATCTTTTATATAGTTTTTACTGACACATTTCGTATATATTACTATCCCTTTTTGAAAATAAGAAAATTACACACACATGTATCGTTTTTGTTTTGCTTCTGTAAAAATAGAGGTCCGCTCTGTTTGCTTCCAGCTAATGTTTATTTGCTTTAGTGCAGGTCAAGCCTGAAGTAGTCAGTTGGTCCCCTCGAATTATTGTGCTCCATGACTTTCTAAGTCCTGAGGTATACACACGCCCCATAAATTAATGTTAGTTTTATGAGTTAGCTTTGTAGCATTGAGTTAGCTGACTATAGAATTGTCTGTTCTCGCTGATGTTAGGCCGTAAATTAGAGATAATACTTGTTCTTAGCATCTTTATTCTAGCAAGGATAAGATAAGATTTGAAAAAAGAAAAATCTTAGGCTCAGTTTTAAGCATTATCATAAGAATTAGCAAAAGAGATTTTGGCAGTTTTTTGTCTTGCCAATAACATAAATTTTTTGTTCCTCCTGATTTGTATATCTGCAGGAATGTGAATACCTAAAAGCAATCGCCCGGCCTCGCCTTCAAATTTCCACTGTTGTTGATGTAAAAACCGGAAAGGTACTGCACAATACCTTCCTTTAAAGAAGTAAAACTTCTATTACTTCCACTCTCTGCCTTAGATTGTTCTGTTGATTCGGTCAAATATTGGACACGAGTTGAAATGCTCTAGTTATGCCTTCAAAGTCTTATTCATTTTCTTATTTCTTTCTTCTTGCTTAGGGAGTTAAAAGTGATGTGAGGACAAGCTCCGGAATGTTTCTAACTCATGTAGAAAGAAGTTATCCAATAATACAGGTAGGTCACTCTCTAATATCTTAAAAAATGTGTCATTTTGATCAACTTGACAGTTTTTAAATTATATTCCTTTTCTTTTGCTATTATTAGGCAATTGAAAAGCGAATTGCTGTCTTTTCTCAAGTACCAGCGGAAAATGGAGAACTTATTCAAGTTCTAAGGTGCGTGCACAAGTGCAACCTTACTATGTTTTTTAAATTGAAGCAAACAAAGCTGTTTTCTTGATTTGATGAAGCCAAATCTGCTGCAGTGCAGATACGAGCCAAAACAGTTTTACAGACCGCATCACGATTACTTTGCTGACACTGTAAGTCTTCGGTTCTGTTTCATACATATCACTGATAAGTGTATAGTGTTTGGTTTGGTCAATAATGTTTAGCTCGATCCTTACTTTATATTCTAAGAACAATCAATTTGAAAATTACGTTTATCAAATGTGTTCATCATATTTCCTCGTTTCATGTCTTATGTTTACCACACAGTTCAATTTGAAGCGTGGTGGTCAGCGCGTAGCAACTATGCTTATGTATTTAACCGATGACGTCGAAGGAGGAGAAACTTATTTCCCTTTGGTATAACCCTTCTGCTAGTGAATCTCTTTAGCTCTGCAGATTGTTTTCATTTGATACAAAATTGTTTCTTCTCTCTGTTCATGCAAATGAAACCAATGTGTAATATATCTCTGTCTTCGAAATGCAGGCTGGTGATGGTGAATGCACCTGTGGTGGCAAAATCATGAAAGGCATCTCTGTTAAACCCACCAAAGGAGACGCAGTTCTCTTCTGGAGCATGGTTTGTTTCTTCAATCTCTCTCTCTCTCTCTCTAGACAAACATGAATCATATGGACTGCTTTGTGTTTAATTTCGTCTCATGAATCATTCAGGGACTCGATGGACAGTCAGATCCAAGGAGCATACATGGAGGATGTGAAGTTCTGTCTGGAGAGAAATGGTCTGCTACTAAATGGATGAGGCAAAAAGCTACTTCTTGAAGAACTTAAAACTTATAAAAACAAAAAGGAACCACAGGGACTTATGTTGAAAAATGTCATAGAATCTCAGAGTTTTTATTTACTCTCTTTTTGACCCTTCAATTTTAGAATCTATCATTTACATACATAATGGATATGAGGGTATTTTACATTTCAACCACCCCCAACAAATCCTAAACTACTGTAGCATAAACTGACATTAAATAATATTAATATTCATGCAACTGTTACAAAAATCAACCAACAGCTAATGAGTGCTAACACTTAATATAATAATAAAAATTATTTACTGGAGTACTACATTAGATTAATAAGGATCGAAAGTGTGAAGCCATCTAATTTTTTTATCAAATAAAATAGAGAGAATAAATGGGAAAATGAAATACTAAAGTGGTGGAAAAAGAGAAACGGTGCTTTCATATTTGAACGGAACAATAATAACCAAAAAAAATAACATTTTACTGAAAATTCTAATACAATCTTTTATATATTTCATATGAATATCTATTAATAAATGTAAAAATTTTAAATCTATTTTTACTTCTTTTCTTTACATCAAAATATATTTAGTTCACCATTTTACCTTAAAAAGTGTTTGTTTAGTAATTACAAGAAAATTTGGATTATTTTAAATATATATATTTTTAATTATCTAGTATATAATATTTTCACCGAGAGGACAAATGGAAGTATATCTCCAAAATGCATGTTTAGTGTTAGACTCCTTATGTACAATACAACTAAATGATTTGTCATAAGTAATTGAGTTAGCAATTTAGCATTTTGCTTTTCTTAATTATGAGGATGATTGTAAATAAAAATAATTCTGTAATACCGATTATTTTGAAAATGTGATAAAAATGTGGAGAGAGTTATAAAACTTTTAGAGAGTTTTGCATATTTAAAAAGTTTTAACAATCTCAAGTATATCCATTGTATTCTCAAAGTTGTGTTTGATGAATAGAATTGCAAAGAATTCATGTCTCAATATCACAAGATTTTAATAGAATTATAAAATCATTGATAACAAAAAAATTTGAATAACAAAGAATTTTGAATATAATACAATACATTTTTATTCAAATATAAGTATTATACTCAAATAAATGTGTTGTTTGTGTTTTTAATAGAAGCTTAGTAAATGATGAATATTTCTTAAAATATATAAAAATTGATATTTTTTGATAGAGCTTAACTATTTAAGGAAACAAATACAATAGATTTGAATAAATAAAAAGGTGAAATGATAATAAATAAAGGAAACAAATACAATAGATTTGAAGTTCAGAATCTCGCTTCGTTTTCTGTACAAATTCTGAAGTTCAGAATCTAGCTTCGTCATTCTAAGACAACATAATAATATATTTCATACAAACAAAACCACAACACACCAAATCATATTCCGATTATGTTTTGGGATTTTTCCATCAAATTTATTTAAGACAGGAAAAAAACCAACAACCTATCACATTTTCAGTGTCTTGATAGTAAAATAGAATGTCAAATATATTTTTTGCGCCAAACTTGGTTTAATCGCCACTGAGAATATAGGTAATATTCATCTACTTACTTCTCTAAATTTATCCAATTAAACTTGGATTTTTCTGGTTTTTTGTTGCAATTGATTAATTGCTCATTTCACTTGATTCACTTGAAGAGGTTGATGATGAAATGATATTTATTATAATTTGATTTTGGTTTTTGAACTTTAGAAAAATTATAATTTGAAACTACTTGTTAGTTTGGAGACGGAATGTTATGTTTGTTTATGGGAGCAATTTTGTGAAAACCTTGGATGTGAACACTGTATTTGTAAACAGTGATTTAAAGGTATACAAAAGCTGCTTTATTTGTACCATATTTTGACTCAATTTTTTTTTTTGTTTTTTTGAATCGACATATCATTCTATATACAAGACCAGCTCATGTTCCAATTTCATTATCTTATTTCTTTCAACACCTTGATAGATATCATTTAATTAAGGTACTATAGAAACCTAACATATATTGTAGTAATCATTGTTTTAAAAGAAATTCATACTATAAATAGCTCAAAATATTAACTTATATTTTACATACTTTTATGGGAGGCTATGAAATTTTACTATCATATACAACAGTGCACCCTGGAAAAAATAAAATTCCACATAATTAGGAAAGACATTTGTAATTTCATATAGACAGTAAGATTCCGGAATTACATTGGAAATTGGGTTGGCTAATGGCTATCATTAAACAAAAATAGTTCATCAACAAAAGTAGGTCTGCTCAGGTATAATTTTTATAACTTGTAATATTATATTATACCATATTACCAAAAAGGTTTTTCCCCTAATAATTAGTTATTCTTGGTATAAGTTCATACTAGTATATAATTTAGTAATGGAATAAACATATAAACCGGACGGTTCTATTGGCATTTTGTCTGACGAGTCAAAAAATAATAATGTTCTACTGATTTGTTCTATTGGCTTTTGTCTGACATGTCAAATACATCGTGGGGATCTGAATTCTGCTCTAAATAGTATTGGACTAGTAGCTGGAAATTTTAATTTTGTTTATTATCGGTAACTCGATTCATTGATCTATAAATTAATAGAGTAACGCACCAAAACAACAAAATAATAAAAGAAAAATGCTGTCGTATTTTTAACTAACAAAAATTGGAGTGGTGTTTTATCAACACTTAAAGATTTATTAAATTAATCACAAAATTTAGAGAAAAAGGGAAATTAAAAAGACTATTGATGGACCGTCCGATATATATCTCATAAAGATTTTAACCGCAACTCTTTTTGTCTCTTCCTCTTCTTCTTCACCTTCTCTCCGATTTGCTCCGTCGATTGCGTCATGTCGTCGTTTGATCCGCCGATTCACCGATTCTCTGCCGTAGTATTGGTTCTCCTTCTGCTAGGTCTTTCGGTAGCGGCGGCCGACGATGTGTCCTGGACCGACGATTCCGGCGGCCTCGAGTCTCCTGGCTGTTCCAATAAGTTCCAAATGGTAATTAGATTTTTTTTTTATTCTTCTCTTTGAGTCTTTCATTCGTATTCAATCATCCTCTGCTTCACTGGAGTTGGTTGATCGAGTTTGCTTTATCTATCTTCCGATTTGGGGGCTCTTTCTCTCTCTCTCTCTCTCGTTAATGCGATTGGTCTCATTGTTGAATGTTCGATTATACAGGTTAAGGTCTTAAATTGGATTGATGGGGTTGAAGGAGACTTCCTTACTGGCTTAACTGCTCAATTTGGAGCACCGGTGCCTTCTGATGCTGATCAAAGTGTCAGATTTCCGGCTGCTTTTGTAGATCCTTTGGACTCTTGTTCCAATCTCTCGTCCAGGGTTAGTTTCTCTTTTCTTGGTTTATATAATTTGCAATCCATTCTCTTCAAGTCAATGGGCTTGCATCAGATTCCTGTGATTTGGGATTATATTTGTAGTCAAAGTTTGGAAGTATTCCTGTGCAAGCTGAGTTTTTGCAATGTTCATTGACTTTTTCTATTGTTGTTTCTGGGTTAAATTGGCTTTGCATTGTTTGTTCCAGTTAGATGGACATATTGCCTTGTCGATCCGTGGCAATTGTGCTTTCACAGAGAAGGCAAAACATGCTGAGGCAGCTGGTGCTTCTGCTCTGTTGGTCATTAATGACAAAGAAGGTTTGGTTTTTCAATATGCGGTTTTGGATTGAAATATTTCGTGTTTCTTAGCTTTGGATCATCTAATTTAGTTATTATCTGTTATCAGATCTTGATGAGATGGGATGTATGGAAAAGGACACATCTCTAAATGTGAGCATACCTGTCTTAATGATCTCTAAGTCAAGCGGGGATGCTCTCAACAAGTCTATGGTAGACAAAAAGAGTGGTGAGCCGTGTTATTTCACAGTTCAGTTTTTCTCAGCTATTCAATATGCTTGTTGACTTGTGGATGCTCTACCTCTACAACATGAAACATCTGATATTTCTTGTAAACCCTCTCTTCTAGGCTAAGTCCAATTTCTTTATGATGCAGTTGAGCTTTTGTTGTATGCTCCAAAGCGTCCTGTCGTGGACCTGACAGCTGGAATGTTATTGCTCATGGCTGTTGGAACTGTTGTTGTTGCATCACTATGGTCAGATCTTACAGATCCTGACCAAGCTAATGAATCTTACAGCATATTAGCGAAGGTTAACATCTTTCAAGTCCTCTTTTGGTGTTCTTCTTTGGTAGCTATACGAGAAAATTGTGGTTAAAGCTCTTTTGCATGCTATGGTTTCATATCATATACAACTAACTGCCTTTAATATTCCTATACACTTAGTGTACAGTCTCTTGTAATTGTGTGGACGTGGTGATCAAAACTTCAATTTATTTGACTCTCTAGCTGTTATGATGCTGAATTAGCGATATGTCTTTTTAAATACAAAAGATTGATTTTTTCCAGGAATTTTCTAGTGCTGGGACCAGAAAAGATGACCCAGAGAAGGAAATCCTTGATATAAGTGTCACTGGTGCTGTATTTTTTATTGTAACAGCCTCCATTTTTCTGCTGCTCCTTTTCTACTTCATGTCATCATGGTTTGTATGGGTGCTTACCATATTTTTCTGCATCGGCGGCATGCAGGTAATTTCATTAATATCCGGTGGTTTCAAACCTGTTTAATATATTTATATTGTATGTGTGCCTTTTCAGTCAATTTAACGAAGTGGCTGTTGTTTTCAGGGTATGCATAACATTATTACGGCAGTTATATTGAGGTATTCTGAATTATTCCTGATTATCCACTTCTCTCTTTTTCTGGTTAACATTTCTTAATGGATATATGTTTGATCCGCCTACAGAAAATGTAGACATCTTGGTCGAAAATCTGTGAATCTCCCTTTGCTTGGTACAATGTCAGTGATGTCACTTTTAGTGAACATCGTTTGTTTGGCATTTGCTGTTTTCTGGTTTGTAAAACGGCACACATCGTATTCTTGGGTTGGCCAAGATATTTTGGTAACTCTCGCAGCTCTCTTTTCTTCATCACTCAATGCTTTTTTAAGTCTTTTCCTTTCATTATTTCTTTTATTACTGCTTCTGCTTTATTTGTCAACTTAGTTTCATATTCCCCTCTCTCCATAAAGGAAGAGATCATGTAGAGAAGTTTTGGTTCCTTGGTTGCACTATGTGAAATATATATTGTCATATTGTTGACAGGGCATATGTTTGATGATCACTGCCTTGCAAGTGGTTCGATTACCCAACATCAAGGTAGTTTATCCGGTTTGTTATTTAGTGATTTATGATGTTTCTCTGTGATATGCTGATAGTGGTCTGTACTCCAGGTTGCTACTGTACTTCTTTGCTGCGCGTTTGTCTATGACATTTTCTGGGTTTTCATATCACCACTGATTTTTCACGAGAGCGTTATGATTGTGGTGAGTTTCTTTTACAATGTCCATAATCTATCGTTTCTATTGCTACATTCAATTTATCCAGGTCAAGCTTAGAATTTGGGCTTGTTATGTGATATCAGTTTCTTTTCTACAATTCTGACAAAAAATGTGCTTCAGATATCTGATTTATTATGAAGAATTGGAAGGTCTCAGTGATTTATTTGCAGTTTGCTTTGTGACACAGAAATTTCGTATGGTCCGTCACATTACATCATTGCAAAGTTGCAGGGCTGTATTTCTTTGTCGTTTTGGCAACTGCGTACACAAATAACTTTATAGCTCAATAACCTATCAATAGTATCC
This sequence comes from Turritis glabra, assembly GCA_900406565.1. Lineage (NCBI taxonomy): Eukaryota > Viridiplantae > Streptophyta > Magnoliopsida > Brassicales > Brassicaceae > Turritis > Turritis glabra. The sequence continues at coordinate 1,521,596 of OVBN01000025.1, forward strand.
GAGTCTATAAGCTGAGTAATCTTATAGACCATTGCAAGTTAGCTAGTTGATATTCTTATTTGAGATTCCTTCTTTGTAGGTTGCCCAAGGAGACAGCAGCAGTGGGGAGTCCATTCCGATGCTACTAAGGATTCCTCGGTTCTTTGATCCTTGGGGTGGTTATGACATGATTGGTTTTGGGGACATCCTCTTCCCCGGTTTGCTCATTTCCTTTGCTTCCAGGTACTTTTAGTCAGTTACATATTTAGAGCTTCAAAGTACAAGCTTGGAATTCCATCTTTGCCCATACTTTCTCTGGACTGTCTTAAATCTCTTAACTCATACATCAGGATTCTTCCTCAACGATTCTCTTGTTCAATCCTCTCCTACGATTAATGCTTGTTCTACTCTTTGATCTCAGATATGACAAGATAAAAAAGAGGGTAATATCAAATGGGTACTTCCTTTGGTTGACGATCGGTTATGGAATAGGTAAGTCCACGCATTACTAACTCTGTGAACACAAATGGCGTTATATAGCTTGTACAACAGAGTGAACGATCTCAAAATTCTGTTATTTTTTTCGACAAGAAAGTAACATAACTTGACTTGCTGATAGAGGTGGCTGCTCACATTCACAATCTTGAAACTTAACAGAAACATTGTTTCTTCCTGTTCTGTTTTGTAGGTCTGTTACTGACATATCTAGGTCTGTATCTTATGGACGGACATGGCCAGCCTGCGCTATTATATATCGTTCCCTGCACACTCGGTAAGACCAGAAGCTTGAGTTCGCTTTCCTCCATCTGTTTTCGAACACTCTACTCCATCGTTTTCGAACAAAAACCTGATGTGTTTTCTCTTAGGTTTGGCCGTCATACTGGGGTTGGTAAGAGGAGAGCTTAAAGAACTATGGAATTACGGTATCGAAGAATCAGAATCTCACACACCGGAGGATCCAATGCCTGCGGCATAATAACATGATTCAACAATCTAATGGTGTGTTATCAATCAAACCAGATTAGCTTTTCCCCAAAACATAAAGCGAAGCTTAGCAGATTTCATCTGTGAGAGATACACAAAAGCTGATGTAAGTTTTCTGCAAAGCCAAAGTTAATCGGATACCAAAAGTTATTCAAGGCACATCGGAAAGTGTACTATATCGTATTGTTTCTTGTTTGGGGGAAGAGGAAAGTAAGATTCCGTAGTAAGACTTATGACATGTTGTACAGAGTCTATAATAACCTTCTCTTGGATTCAGACTCACATTTCAGCAGTAACCTTCATTTTGTAGTATTTCAAGTATAATGCAAATTCCCTTCTGTTATTTTTTTTTTTCACTTTTGGATAAAAATAGTCTCAACTAATTCCTAAAAACTTTAAAGTTTGTCCAATATTATTTGACTCATGGAATGAAATTCTGACGAGAACAAATGCACGAATCAATGTTTGATGTGAAATATGTGGAATTGACCAACCAGTCTATTTATGTACACGTGTATAATAATTGACAAAGTAGGACAATAGTATGAAATATATATATATATATATATATATATATAAGTATGACCAACTGCATAATATTATACGACGTGTAGATAATCCTTCCAACGGAAAATGTGATTAGAAAGAAAACAAATAATCAGAGTTTTCTAGTTTTTGTTAATAATGTTATAGTTGTGCTACCATTTGAATTCAATCCGGCATTAATAATGTAGTGTGTGAGTTAGAAAAAACGAGTAAAATAATATTTCTACAAAATTCTTTAACCTATAATATATTAGTATGTCAAGTAATTTTAAGAAAAACAAATTCAAGTGACACTTATTTAAAAAAATACAATCAACTAATTAGGAGATTCATGATTTCAATAAACTATAAAAATTTACTAGCTATATCAAATATTTTTCCAAAAATTTACTAACAATCATATATATAAATAAACGAAGGTATATTTATGCTAGTTATAATTTCACTATAATTTATAAGATAAACTATAACAAAATATATAATCCATCCATAGAAACATCATTCATCAATTACAATCAAGAAGAACCAAGTAAAGCATAGCTTAAAGAATAAAGACAGCAGTAGCTAGTGCATAGCTCCAACGGCAAGTTCCCAAGCCCTAATGTTTAAAGCGGCCATAGCATATGATAAATAATAAATCCCCTTTTATCAAAATTCAAGAAAAGAAAAAGAAAAAAATCTTTCGTTACTTAGAGACTAATACATATCCACACATTTCATATATGTATCCTATCTTACACGTATGTATATATATAAGAATATATACACATATATATGCGTTATGATTACCCCAATCCAATACTATGTATGAGTCGTATCTCTATATACATCGATCACTGATGATGATGATGATGATGATTAGATCATGATGATCATTTCGGAGATAAGCCATCAACGAGACACTGCATGACCTTGACCTGCATACTAAGGCACTTGATGTAATGAGCCGTCTCTTCCATCAGCTTTGACGTCTCCATTCCTCCGCCTCCAGGAACAAGATTCCTCAACCTCTCTGCTGCCTCCTCTACCACCGGAGCTGTCTGGTTACTCCTCCTCCGTTTTGATGATATCTTCCACGTCACCTTCGTCTTTCTCCTTGAAAATCTTACGATCTTGTTGTTTTCTTTGGTGGCTCGGCGCAAGACGGCTCTGCTCCATATCCGGCTAGTCCCTCCGGCTGCTCTGGCCATGGAAACGTACGCAGCCTTCTTGATCTTCCTCACACGGTAGTTTGTTGTATCCGGAGAATTAAAAGGGTTTTGTGTTCTGAGATTTGACAGGGATTGGAGGAAGTGGAGAGCAAACACGTCTTTTTCAGGGACGTCTGTGTTTATGGTTTTGTCTGCAGAGGCCATTGTTTGGGTTCTTAGAGAAGAGAACTTGAGTTGAGAACCTTTAAAAAACTTTTTTTTTGAGAATGACACAATATTATTAGGGTTAATATAAACGGAGAGGTGGAGAGAGAAAAAGAATAAATATTGTTTATTTTTCCTTGTACTTAACTTTTCTTTTACAAGTATGGTTTTTTATGTCACAAGACACAACTATTCAAATTCTCAATAAAGTTGACAGTTAGACTCTAGGTAGAGCTATTTTCTTAAGATATTCTTTAATCCATGTTTTAATTATGAGTAGGATTGGAAAAAAGAAAACGTGAAGAGAGATATGAAGAAATTAACAGTCAATCCAATTGAATCTTGGAGCTTAATTGGTCCGCCAAATTTAGTTGCATTAAAATATGAGAAATGAAGGTTATGTGGTAGTTTTCTTCAATGGTGACAAGATAAATACAGTTCTATGTTTATTTTTGGGGGTTTAATTATAACAACAATTAGAAAAATTGTATAATATTACTGTAGTTCAAAATTATGGTGATTCGTCTGTTGTGGTTTAGTGGATTGACTGTTAGATTGTTTACTGGTGGATAATTAGATGTGTAAATCATTATATGTTAGGATTTTAAAATGAAATGTGAATTGTATATAGCAAAAACCATGTATTTCGGATAAGTATAATATACACCTAGGGTTATAAAGTCTTGAATATATAAATGGGAAATTAGTGGAAAACGATGTTTTGGCTTGAAGAAGAAAGGTGATGCCAATAGATTAACAGAACTTGGCCATTTTGGATATATGTATTTGACTATTTTGAAATATGTTTATATATTTGAAATATATAAATTAATTATATAAATATACTAATATAGCATTAATGCTAGAATATATACATCTCAACTAAAACAAAATTATAATTCGGATGATGTTTACAAGACGCAAATTAATTCAAATTAAAGCCCTTTTGGTTCGTAGCTGTGTATAAACGGGAAAAGAGCAATTAGGAGCAAACATCAGATTATGGAATAAGATTCCAACCACGATTTTATGTTTATTTGTTTGTTTTTATAAAAGGTTAAGTTCAGTGACGAATGCGTATGAATTAATTAACGTGACCAGCTAATAGAGACTATTATGATAATATTAGGTAAGCTATATACATACATGTATGTATTTATGTTAACATTAGTTGACAATTAATGACGACTAAGATGGAATGATGGTGGAAATAAGAAAACATCTAAACTCATTTTCATTGCAAAAGAAATTAAAATCTATCAACTGGTTAATTACTTGCTCAATATCATACAAACAAAATTCAGTCAAAATCCAACGCTCGTAAACGACTGTTTGAGGATGCTTATTCGATCCAGAATATGAAGTTCGCAAAAGTAATCCAATAGAAAGAATAACTATGATCGTTTGGGCGAGAAAGTATTAATAAACTTAACCAATTAGTCGCTCGCATCATCAAAGATAAAACGTGCTAAAAAGCGATCAAAGATATAACAAAATATTCACCATGCAATAGAGCAACTACACTATATATATATATATATATATATATATATATATATGTCTATCTTTTCGTAGGATATGAGATTATTCAATTGGCTTGACCAATAGAGGACACCAGGATTTTATATACACTTAATATTACTAACTATATTAGAAAAGACAATACATGAAAATATAAAAAGCCAAAGAAGAAGAAAAGAAAAGAGAGACTTGAGGAATACGATTTGTGTTTGGTTAAGGCTATAATTCAGCATTAGTCCCATCTCTTTTGTGTTAATCACTCTCTCCCTACCGCTTTGCCGCCGGACGTATTTTTCACGCCATTAATTATTTTGTATATTATCATTATCACATCCACCTTCTCCAAAATCCCTTAAAAACCACAGTTTTCTTTTAAGCTTCCAATTTTACATCTATCAAAAAATATACAATAAAATAATATATATATATATATATAAAGTTTAACAGTTTTGAGGAAATAACAATTTACAAAATTGATATTAGGAGTGAAACCAAATGAATAACAATGTGTTAATCATATAGTATTAAGAACTAAAAGAAGGAGTTGAAGAAGCGGTAGAGTGGGGTCACTAAATGGGCCAACCACCACATGAAGGCACATGGCTATGGCCTTTACCCACCCCCACTTTCCTTTCTCTCTTATCTTTATCTTTAATTTTTTTGTTCTAATTATTTAATTAGTTAATATTAACTTACAAGTCTACACCATTCGTTTTCTTTGATTCTCCTCTTAATTTTTTAAAATTAATAATTAGTCGTTGGGGCAAATAAAATATCTAACTAAACACAAGTATAAAAGAACAAATGCAATTGGCCACTCTCAGTAATAGTGACAAATGTTAAACTGAAGAAAGGAGTTCTTATTCGTACTGACGTTGAAAATCGGAAACGTGTGAAAAAGAAACACGTCATCACTGACGCTTTGTTTTATCAGATATATTTTCTCGTGTTAAAAAAAAAGCTTGACGTTACAACTATCGGCGACTTTGCTCCGTAATTGGTGACGTGGTTCCGTTTTACTTTCTCCGGTGGATAACATGACGGCGCTCCTTTTCTTTCATTTTATATTCAAACCTCAAAGACTAAAAGTATAATTATCCGACGAGCCACAAACCATGGCTCAAGAATAGTGTTTGTAACTTAATGCAAAAATAAAATAAAAAACATATATTTTCTGCTTGAATTGTTGGATGGTGAAACTATAAATTTCTTTGATTTAAGATCTTGAATAAACTCGTTAAATATGTTCGTTGTGGTTCAACATATTGTTCTAAAACTCATCAAAGAGAAGTCCAAATAAAACGGAATCGACGATCTGGTCTCGGTTTTTACAAACTTGAAAGAGAAAGACCAATGTCAATGTTATGAATTTATAACTCGATAATAGGAATAAGAAACGGACAGAGACAAAAGGTTTGCACGTGGGATAAATTTAATGTACACATACGTATACACACGACCATGCAAATATCAATGTATAATTCATTATTTGATTAATGTTAAAAAACGGAACCGTGGAGAAAGAAAAGGTGGGCCAATCTTGCCTATTGTTAGAGAGGCAAGATTTTAATACTTAGAACGAAGACCACTTCCTAATTAATTATCTCTATTATATTCATATATTCTAAACTTTTAATTATTCTCTATCACTATTCTTCAATTATGGTTAGTTGGTAAAGGCTCTCACGCAATTTAAAATTACTTTTAAATCTTTCTATTCGCTTACAAATTACAAGTTTATACACCGCAAGTGCATGCAATATTCAATATGTTTAAATATTGTAGATTACTACTTTACTAGTATCGAACTGAGACTTGAAGACTTGAACAAGAAAATCTTTACACCTTTCAACTTGCATCTCCACAAGATCAAACATACAAATTAATTAACTACTCGATCATCGTTTACGAAATAATTCTTAGTTTGGATTTTGCTCCGGAATTCTTTCGTTATAAAAAAAAAAATGATTTACAAACTAATCCGCATCATACGAATTTATGAATTTATGAAATTTTTTGGACGTATACATGAAATATCTCCGATATTCTCAAAGATATCGCATTTTCGCATAGTTTGGAATTTGGACTAATATATGTATTATTTATTCATACACCAACCACTTGACCAAAACTATTCAATAAAAATACTTAACCAATAAATATCATAGTTTTATTCGTCCGTTCTACCAAATACACCCACAAAATATCGTCTTTTTCACTAACATAAAAGAAGAACAACAAAAAAGTTGACCAAAAAAGAAGAAAGAAGAGTGAACATAATCCAACGGTAGTATGTTATTTCTTACCCCAAAAAAAAAACATTAGTATCATAGGTCTATAACTATGGGCTTCAAAACTCTTTATATTCACTTATTTGCAGGCTTCAAAACCACTGATGAATGGGCTGAGCCCTTATCCACATGCCATAATTTGCATCCAATCGTTCACAAAGTTTGATTTACAGTTTTCTGCAATTCTACAAGTTTCTTACAGTTTACTGCAGTTACAAACTTAACAACAACAATTAAAAAGAATATCGATAATTTTAAGCATATAGAGAGATGGGTAAGAGAACACATTAGTATAAACAATTCTGCAACCAATTCAGATTTTATTCGAGAACTTTTACTTTCTTTTGAAGTTACACCCAAATATACAAAAATAATAAAAAGAAAAGGAATTATATAAACACACACTTGTAATTAATTAAAAATTATTTATCTCACGATTACCTTTAATCACACAATTCAACATAAATGACTATATAACAATTTGAGAATGTTTATCCAACGAGAGCTCACTTGACAAGTCCAGAGTCGAAACTAACGCCCGTTGACGGCAACCAAATATTCCCGTCAATAAAACCAGCAACAGTGAATTTTCCCGCTTCCGTCACCGTCAAAGACGAATGATACCCAGTCCATTTAACCCGACCCGAAACCGATGACCCAGGACCCGAATTCCCAAATTCTCCGTAAAACAGAGATTTGAGACCGAAACTACCGGACCAAGGAGACCAACCCGACGGGTCAATCGACCCACCGAGGAACGATTGCATCACCACCGTCCTCGAATACTCCTTCCACGGCCGACCAAGGTAAGTCATCGATTCCGCCGTGATTTTGCAGTTCTGAATCGAGATTCCGGTGTTCTGACCCGGATTGCTCCGCCCTTGCGCCGTCACGAAGTTTCTCTGACCCGGTAAAGGTTTACGGGCGGCGATGTTGCATGATTGGAATACGACGGCGGAGTTTCCGAAGATGAAATCGACGGTTCCGGTGATATCTGTCTCTCTGTAGAATTGTCGTTTAGAGTGTGTGTAGAGTGAATCCTGGTATCCTACGACGGAGCATCGATACACGACGGATTTATCTGCTCCTACGCGGAGCGCCACCGCTTGCTCCGATTTGGGTCCGGCGTTGTTCACAAATGTTATGTCCCGCGCTATGAACCCCTCTCCCATTGCAGCTTTCAATATCAATAAATCAAATCTTGTTAACCGAATTGAATCAAACCAAAACCGCACCAAATCATTTCAAAAAGATAACCGAACCGAACCGAAAATAAATAAATTGATTCAGTCTCAGGTTATTTTATATGTAAAAACCAACCGTAACTGAAACTAAAACCAATTCAAACCTCACGTTTCTTTAAAATCACAAAAGTAAAAATGTTCTGCTAAAATTTCAAATCCGAACCAAAACCAAACTTATATCAAATTGGACCAAACGCTCATAGGTTTCTAAAAATTTCTAAACTTATATCAATATTGATTACTATAATTTAATTAACAGATTATAAGAAAACAATACAAGTATAGTATTTATAGAAACTTACCGACGGTGGCAGTTTTGTAAGTAGTCCAGCCGCCTCTATTACTTCTGCTACCAACAATGACCGTTATGCCCTTGCCATCACCAACTAACATAACGTTCTTCTGCTTCGTCGGAATGTTGATGTTCTCATTATAGGTCCCAGCTTTCAGGTGAATTACGGTCCTGCCCCCACTACTCGCCAATGACGCAGACAACAACGCTTCTCCTATGGTTTTGTGTGTCCCACTTCCGTCGGCAGCCACCACCGCATCAACCTTTAGTTCCTCCACCGAAGCTTCTAGAAGCCTACGTGCCGACGAGGTAACGAACGTCGGAAAATACTCCGGTTCCGACAAGAGTCTCCGCTGTTTCGACTTTGCGGATACGAACAAGTCAAGCGAGTTAGTCAACAAACCGGTCAGGTTTCTTGCGACGAAATCCATCGCAAGTCCGTGTTTGTATGACTTGGATTTTTCTTGAAGGCTCTGCTCACAAGTATCTTGGTTCGTGAGTGCTGCGCTTAGCCATGTATGAACATCTTCTTCATCGTTATCAGCTTGGATGCGAGACAACATGTCAAGTGTGTCGTCGAGCAGCTCGAGGCAGTCGTGGATGGGATCGACTGTGTGGGTTTGTGCGGTTCGATGGGAAAGAGTGAGATTGAAAGCGAGAGAACGAGCCAGGAGAGCATGGTTCATACTCTCTTGGACCGATGCGAGAAACCCTTGTTTGGTTCTTGATGATGGTGAGCTTCGATGTCTCGAGAATCTTGAGAAGTGGGAGTTGGAATTGGTCACAGCTGACGTTGTTTGAATAAGGTATAAGAAGTTTACGATCAGCAAAAACATTAGTGTTTTTAGAATCTTGTGATTTGATATTGATGATGATAAAGCCATTATAGTTATCATGAAAATTAATGATTTGCGAGTTGTTGTAGTAGCAGCAACTATACATGTATATATAGTTTCATTTTATGTTCGTTACTATTTTAAATTTGTGTTGTTGTTAATTAATTTCTTACTCTTTACTACACGACTCTTAAGTTTCGAGCAAAATCATCTACCACAATGAATAACGCACGAATACTTGTACTTTATTTCCGAAATATTAAACTAAGATGCATCCATATTAATCTTTATTGTATAATAAGACAGTGCCTAATCTAATCTCATCCATCCTGATAATTAATGACTTTGTAAAGATATGTGATGTATCAGAACGTTTGATATTTTACCATGCTTTATCTCTATCGATTAATTATATCCGTGATGAATCAATTAATTACTCTCCAGCATAAGGTTTTATAATCTATTATCTCTTCCTTTAATTTGCACATAATATATCTATAATTTATTTTAAGCATAAGTAAGTAGGACACATTTTTTGGATTTATTTATTTATTTCTGGTTAACCGTTAAGAGATACTGGAAGTGGCAAGTAAATATCTTTTATTTGACAAAAAGAAAGATTATCTTGATGCAATCAGATTAAGATTTCACAAATATTGTGGTTAATTTATATGGATTACCTGTTCCACATATATATTGTATAAAGTTAGTTCACTAAACGTAAACCTTAAGGGTGAAGCAATGCAAAGAAGGCTTTAAATTGCCAGACTGTGCGTAATATTTACAATCATTTGCTGCTTTTTAATCATAGGGAGCTACGTATATATAATGTATGTGCTTTATTTTCGCGAATATACGTATATTAGTATATTTAATTTATGTATGATATAGTTAATCTGTATCCATGCAAAAGTAACATTTAAGTGAAATTCATTTATTTATTGACCAACAAAAGTGAAACATTAATTCTAAAGCAAACCGCGCATAAGTTCATAACTTTTTCTAACAAAATGTTTGGAACTTAACCAAACAAAAAAAATTCCCAAACAATTAATTCAACCATAGTATAAAGTATGATGTTACGTATTAACTATTTAATAAGTACTATTTTTTTTTGTATATGTTAATTAATACCAAGTCCCAACTCATAATCACAAACCAATGATATATGTAAATGCGACTTATCAACCTATAATATATATGTATCGAGAAAAAACAAGCTAGCAACAAAAAAAAGATGCTTGGAGACAATAGAAAATAACCAAAACTTATTTTTTAAATCTATACCTGCTTATAATGCTTGGAAAATATGTTTCATTGTTAATTATTATTAAATAATAATTAAATTGCGTGGTTTTGATTTGTGCATGGATAATGATACTGCCAAACTTAAACAGACAAACAAATGGGATCCATCTTATGTACTCCTCAAAGAAAATTCAACGACGCGACGTCACCACTACTCACCCACTTGGCAGCCTCGGGGTCAAAGAAAAACACTTGTGTTCCTTTAAAACACTGTTATTGCTAGAATCTCCTAACTTCTGGTATTACATAGAATAAAAAAATCCCTAAAAAAACATAATACATCTTGTTGTGAAAAAAATATTCATGCAACTGATATAAAAAATGCTTTAGCAAAAAACTGATATAAGAATGATAAAAAATCATCGATATGACGTTAAAACATAATCACATTCTTTAATACTTACAAAAGTTATTTTATGCATGCATGAGTATGAGTCTGACTGAATGAGTAAATAAATATTATTAATATTTCGGTAGTTGTTTTCGATAATTGTTTGATAAGGATGCCACTAAACTCATGCCTCTTAGCTTATACGAATGACTTAAGACATCGCAATCTATATATTATCTAGATTTATAATTGCTAAGCTAAGAGGTCAAGGTCTTGTCTAATAAATGCATGCACAACTATTTCACGCAATAATGTACCTGTATAATACTACAAATAATTCAAATTAATTGACTATTGAAGAACAAATAAGTAATCTATTTCGGATTTAGTCCTATTATGTGTACAAATACATAAATAATTACTTAATGATTTATAATATATATAATATGGAATAGTAATAATAGAGAAAAACAATGAAGTATTTTGAGAGATATAAATTAATATTATATAATTACAGATGATTTGATGATTGACTATACGTAAGAACTATATGTGATAGTTTTGAATTGGGACAAATCAATGGAGGCTACGTTTAAGCTTTAAATGTTTCCCAATGCCAAAGGAGAGTGAAAAGGACAGACTACCAGTGATTTGAGTACTTAGTTAACATATTATTATGTATTTTGAGTTAATCAGTTTTTTTTTTTTTAAATCAACATTTTTTTTGGATCACTTAAACAAACCAATACGTGGAAATATTGTTTACATACAAAATAAAGTGCTATGGTATACGAACAATTTGTGCTAATTTATCCGCTTGAACATTACCTCGACGAGAAATTAAATATATCGAAAAAGAAGAAAAAACTCTCTTGTCCCTTTTAATTTATTTCAAATATGTAGAAAAAGCTGGCCACTCGGTTATGGAAATTACTATTTTCACCAGATCTGAACTGTCTGTAATACTACCTCACGCTTATTTTTATTATTCATGCATTTCATTGCCCACACGAGTGCTTCCACTTTTGTATGTAAACAAGTCAGGTTCCGTCAAAAATAGTAGCTCCCATGGTTGGCGTGTCGTCATTTGGTAGCGTACAAAACCATCATATTCCTGAAAAATTATCACTTTTTTCCAATAACCATAAATAAAACATCGGTATCCTGGAGAGTTTATAATCTCTGACCCAATTATCACAGGAACCTGGGTTTCGTTAACAACCTCCATTTGAGATAAAGGTCCAAGCATGGGCCTCATTTTCTGCTAATTGGAGAACCTCTCGTGGATCTCTATCCACATTCTCATGAATCATTTCATTCAGGGTTTTGCAAATGTACCACATGATCCAAGAAAAATTAGAACTATGAGAGTTTGTTGGTGTTTGCCAAAACAAGTGATCGATGTTCACATAAAAGTGATGTGGATGGCAAAATTTCTGGTATCATTAGGATTTGTGAAAGTGCACAGATCTGTAAAGCTAGTGGACACTCAAAAATAGTATAATTTATTGTTTTCTTTACATCTAATACAACCTGGATCACAATTAAGATCCATTTTCTTTAGATTTGTTGTGACCAACACACAATTGTATAATAAATTTCTAAATAAAGTATCTCAACTTCGACAAACATCCTACTTTTCAAGTCAATTAGTTTTCTATTAATAACAAAAACCAAGCTTGCACATTTGAATGTGATAAGTAGATGAATAGTATTCTAAGATAATTTTTTTAACAAAAAAGGAATATTTAAAGCTTGCAAATTATTCGAATCCTAGAGGTCCTTGCACCTTTTGTAACAATTACCTATTATGTGGGTTTGGGGAACTCTAGCTAGCTACATATTTTCAATTATTTTCTCTACTAAATTGAGATTATTGTTATCAAATAAAATGCTTCACCGTTCTAAACTTATTTACTTTCGAAGTGTATTTTTTTAATAAGTAAAAAAAATGTAAGAAAAGAAAGAAAAGTAGAACTGGGGTTATGAGGTTTGAATATGATTGATTTGAATCGTCTTAGAAGTGTAAATGCCACCTAACGCTTTTGTTGTTATACTAGTATCGTTAAGTAGGAAACGCTAAAGTAATTAAAACTCTTTTCATTTATACATTTATAAAAGAGTATACATTTGTAATACTTATTTTGTAATATTTGCAGTCAATAAAAAATATAAGATTTGTCAACTACAAAAGTAGTAAAGTATACTGAAAATAAAAATTCAGTAAACAAATAGTCAAATGATTAGGGATGTTAAATAAGGTTTTTTGGTCCAACCTGATTCTGTTTATTTATAACTCAATCTTGAATGAGTTCTAATCCATTTTGGGTCATGAAAGTTTGTATAACAAGGTTGAGCCATATTCTGATCATTTCAATCTTCTATTTTTTTCTCATATTTAAGAAAAATATTTTTTCAACAAAATTTTTATGTTGATAACATTATTATTTAATTATCAAATGGAAACACTATAACATCACAAAATTATAAATAATTTCACTTATCGTTTTTTTCGCCAAGAACGCAAAATCATATTTTCCGCCAAAATCACAAAATTATATTTTTCTGCCAAAACCGCAAAATCATATTTTCCCGTCAAGACAGCAAAATCATATTTTTCCGCCAAAACCGCAAAATCATATTATTTCGCCAAGACCGCAAAATCATATTTTCTCGCCAAAACCACAAAATCATATTTTCCCGCCAAAACCAAAAAATCATATTTTCCGCCATAACCGAAAAATCATATTTTCCCGCCAAAACCGCAAAATCATATTTTCCAGCCAAAACCGCAAAATCATATTTTCCCGCCAAGACCGCAAACTTATATTTTTCGCAACAACCGCAAAATCATATTTTCCCGCCAAAACCGCAAAATTAAATTTTCCTGTCAAATCATATTTTTCTGTCAAAAACGTAAAATTATGTTTTTCCGTCAAACTGCAAAATCTCATTTTCACGCCAAAAATCACAAAATTATATTTTTCGGCCAAAACCGCAAAATTATAATTTTCCGTCAAAATCGCAAAATTATATTTTTTCGTCAAAACCGTAGTAATTCATATTAGTTAATAACTACATATTAAAATTTTATCTTCAAGAAAAAAAAGTTTTCATGTAATAGGGTCGGCCCTATTTTAGCCTAAGGCTTTTTACCAAAACCCTATATTAGCCTAAAGTTCTCCATATTGAATTATTCATGATCAGAGCTTACATTTACTTTAACGGATCCGAACTGATCCTAAATTATGAGTTCTATATAACATCCCTACAAATGATAAAAAAAAATAGTTAACTAATTCAGTTGAAAAATAAAACACACCTAACTGATTTTGGGCCAAAAATATACTGAAAGCCCAATTGTAGTTGCTGACCGTCATAGACCAGTGGATACAGTTGTTTCAAGAAAACAGAGTATAACGCTAAAAATAAGTTATTTCCTTCTTCCTTTTTTCAGTTATTGACATTTTCACTTTTAAATTTTCGTATCAAAGTTTTTTTTTGTTCCTTCTTTCAGTTATTGACACTTTTCAATTTTACATTTTCGTATCAAAGTTTCCTTTTTTGTTTTGTTTTAATGTTGTTTCCTTTTTCAACTTCATACTCTTTGCTGAGTTTGTGGTTTATAGTTAGGGTTCCCAAAGATTTTTTTAAGAATCATTCCTTATCTTTTTATTTTATTTGATAAAAAAGAGACGAGATCGTTTCAATATGGTAACATCACGGTTTCGCGGAAGAGCTCTAGCTTGGTGGAAGCAGATGCGCAAGGCTTTTGTACAGAGATTTCGCAATCTCAAGCAAGGATCTCGATCAGTGGAAGCTTACGCTACAAAATTCTTCGACATGTCAGATAAAATCGCCAACATTAACGAATCTGAACAACAATTGGCCAGCCGGTTTATTTCCGGTTTACGTCCCCAATTACAAACCATGGTGAACTAATTTGATCCAACTACGGTTCGGTAAGCTCGGGACCGAGCCATCTTATTTGAACAACAACTGAACTCGTTGTGGCTACCAACCAATGTTTTTCAGTCCACGTGTACGGTTAACCGAAAAGTAATCCGTTTCCTCATTGATTGTGGAAGCTGCGTCAATATGATCTCTGGAGAAGCTGTGTGTAAGTTAGGATTGCGAAGTGATACACATCCCGAACCAGGTAGCGTACAGTTTATAAACCAAACAACTGAAATTCGAATTTCTAAGCAGGTATTGGTGAAACTCTCCATCTAATCAATCTACGAAGACTATATATTTTTCGACGTGGTACCTATGCATATGTCACATTTAGTTTTGGGTCGTCCTTGGCAATTTCATCGGCATGTGATACATGACGGTTTTACTAACACCTACACATTCGATTTCCAAGGAAGACAAATCACTTTACTTCCAAAAGAAAATTTGTAGTCTACCATTTAACGCTTATGACAGAATCTGTGTCAGAGATTTGAGCTTATATAATAAAGTTTAGAGCTATTATTATTCTTATTATAATTTTTATTTTTTATATGAATAAAGTTTGGACTTGTTTAGCAACAAGATTCAACAAGACAAAGAAATTGAACAATGGTTGGTTTTTTTATATTTTATTTTAAAGTTGCGTTCTACATTTTGACATGTCTTGGTTGTCAAAACAAAATTAAAGAATAGATTTTGGCGTTCTCTATCTGTATTGTATGCTTAGGTTAAGGTTAAGGAGATAACAATAATGGATGAGGGACCAACTTAATTTGCTTTGTGTAAATCATTACGACGCGTTTAACGATCGCGATCAGGTACATCACCGCTCATACATTTGAGCGTAACTCGACAAACAATGACTGTTGGATCCACGAAAGCTTACTCGATTTGTATTTTCCAATACCATCTTACAATGATTCTTCGAAAACATTTTAGAAACGCTGCGGAACCATTATTCATAAAAATCTCAACTTAGAAACGTGACCAAAACGTTCGATTCTGTCTTAGAAACACGACGAAAACTAATTCAGAAACGTAGGGATATATTTGGTGTATTTGTAACTTTTGCATGTCATGTATTTTGTTTGTGAGCGCTTAATCTGTTAATCCCACCAACGATGTCTCTCTTCCTAGGGTCTCAATATCCAAATGTAATAATCTCATTAGCTACATTTGCACAAGATTAACAACAACCTGTACAAGTCCCAAGTATATATCGAGTTAAAAACAGCATAACAGAGGATGAAATTGAGGCTTCTTTTGTTGTCACAGGCGAGAAACTTCACTTCTCCTTGTAGCAAAAAACCGAGAAAAGCTTAACAATTAAGATTCATGTGCTGAAGCTTTGCCACAACAACAACAACCTTGTTCTTGAACTCTGCTTCACCTTGTCCTGAATGTTTGTTTTCTAACAGTTTCACTTCCATTACCATTTACAAATTAAGCAAAATCACTTCATTGTTACCCCACAAAAGACTATATAACAATGACTAATGCCTCAATAGTGTCATCTGAGATTAGGATGGCCTTTAAACCTAATGAAGAAGACAGAAACAGAGAATTATTTCTTTGCCATTTTTGTTTTTGTTTTGTGTGTTAGTAGTACGTATATGTATACTTCTTATCAACTATATCACAAGTTTAATTGATTATGGTTCCGTCCACTGAGCCACATGACCATAAATGCTTAGAATCTCAGTTTCAAAAACACTAGCAATACTCTCTCTTTGCAAATAGCCATCCAATAAAAGACCAGAGGAACCACTTCTTCGCCCGTGAGCGTGACAGTTAGTCACTTCTTCTTAAATTGCAACTTAGTCTTTCATTTGTTTTCAGTTAGTCACTTCTTCTTAAATTGCAACTTAGTCTTTCATTTGTTTTCATGAGTAATCTCACACCATACTCCACAAATCACAACCTTGGTTTGAGATGCATGCTCGTGTAAACACCTCTTGATTGCTTCTCCAATCTGGAACTCGTGATAACACTCATCACGAAAACAAATCCAAGGCTCCATATGAAGTATTTTGATAGATATAAATATTAGTATAGAACTAGAGATGATTCAATGATTGACTGTACGTAGGAACTAACTTTGATAATTTTGAATTGGGACGAATCAATAGAGGCCTTACGTTAAGCTTTAAATGTATCCCAATGACAAAGGAGAATGAAAAGGACAAACTATCAGTGATTTGAGTTTACTTAACAAATTATTATGTACGACGTTGAGTTAATTAACTTTTTATTCATAACAAAAGCCAAGCCTGCACATTTCAATGTGATAAATAAATGAATAATAATTAATTCAAGATAATATTTAACAAAAAAAAAAAGAATAAATGGGTATGTCACATGTGTTATGTATTATGTGTTGTTTATTTGCGTGTAAATAAGTCATCAATTCACTTTTACCAGAGAAGAAAACCAAAAAAACAAGTAAAACTTAGATTCCAACAGAGATTAAAAAAGCTTGCTGCAGCGATCAACCAGTTATGTCTTAGACAAATTAGACCATGCACCTGTAGACTTGACTTATCCACCTTATTTTAATAATATTTTCCATCAGTGGCGCGTGAAAGCCTCGTACCGAACTAAAAGGTTTAGTTCTCAAGAGTTTTTCCTTGTAACCGAAGAAATGACAATATTACCCCTGGACAAAACGTGAAAGAACATAAGAGAGAGAGAGAGCTTAAGACAAAACAGTGGTGTTGTGTTGTGTACTTGTGTTGGGGTGTTTCTATTTTCTCCTCCCCCGTTCACGTTGTGCAACATCGGAAGCACGTACGGCTCCTACGTTTCGCCATTTTTTAAACGCATTCTTATTATAAAACAAATTAAAACCCAAAGATCAAAAGTTTTCCTCTCTTTCTAATTAATTTTTAAAAGTTTCTTTCTTTCTTCTTCCAGATCCGAAATTTCGCCGCAAAATTCGTCAGTGCAGCTTCTTCTTCTTCTTCTTTGCGTCCTTGATTCGATCGGCTCTCTGGGGGAGCATGAAGCTGATGATCGTAGGTACGGTAGATTCATTTTCCCGAAATTGCCTTTGTTTTTTTCTGATCGAAACGAAACCGATTTGAAATATCTGCGAGGTTCAGTTTCATCATTGTTTTGAAATCTTACTTACAAAAGCAATGGCGTTGACAGATTTGTTTCTTTATAAATGACCCACATTGCAATTTTTTTATTTATTTTTATTTTTTATATTGGTTGAATTTGAAACAAAAACATGGTTCTTCTTTGATTGATTTCAAACAAGAATTAGAATTTCATTTACCATAATATAATTTTGCTGATGTGATGAACAGATGAAAGGAATGTAATCTCCAATTGTTTAAGGTAATAATGATTCCTCTAAGTGAAAAACAAAAACTAAAAAAGTCAGAAAGATGACAAAAGTTGAAGATTGATTCTTTTTTTTTTGTCTTTGAAGCTTCCATTTTTGGTGTGGGTCCTTTCAAGATAATGATTTCAATTCTTGGATTTGTGTCAAGAAAAAATGTTGTTCTCTTTACAATGTTTTTTGATCATGAGCAAGGAACCTGCGTTGACTTAAATCATGTCATTATATATTGGTTTCTCACGGTTATATTTGTTGTTCCAAGTGATGCAGTTGCTAGTTACGGTGGATTGTTGTTTGGAGTATTGAAAAGATAGATAAAGAGAGAGAGAGAGAGAGGGGTCGCAGAATTTTTGATGCGGGTTTAGTCTAAAAGGTGAACAATGCTCGGCAATCAATCCGCGGATTTTAGCGAGAATGGGGATGATGAGATTATCAGACAATTATGTGCAAATGGGATTTGCATGAAAACAACTGAAGTTGAAGCAAAGCTTGATGAAGGAAATATCCAAGAAGCTGAATCTTCTTTGAGAGAAGGATTATCTCTCAATTTCGAGGTTTGTTTTGGGATTTTCCAAACTCCATGAAACAAACTTTTTATATAAGTAAAGGATTTTAGTCTCTAGATTTTGCTTTGTGGTTACAGGAAGCAAGAGCACTTCTTGGAAGATTGGAATACCAAAGAGGGAATTTAGAAGGCGCACTTCGTGTCTTTGAAGGTATTGACCTTCAAGCAGCTATCCAGCGGTTACAGGTTTCCGTACCTCCTGAGAAACCAGCTACTAAGAAAAACCGTCCTCGTGAACCGCAGCAATCAGTTTCCCAGCATGCTGCTAACTTGGTGCTTGAAGCTATCTACTTGAAAGCCAAATCCCTTCAAAAGCTTGGGAGAATAACCGGTATAATCATCTTTCACCTTTGATGCCTCAATTTGTTTCCTACCAATGAACCCATAAGACAGTCTGAAAAAATGAGAATGTGATGAATCTGAGGCCTTGATCTTGGTACAGTCTTTAAATCTGAATCTTTCCTTGCTGGTTGTTCTATTTTGCAGAGGCCGCACGCGAATGCAAGAGTGTTCTTGATTCTGTTGAGAAAATATTCCAGCAAGGGATACCAGATGCTCAAGTGGATAACAAACTTCAAGAAACCGTTAGCCACGCCGTTGAACTACTTCCTGCGCTATGGAAAGAATCTGGTGATTATCAAGAAGCGATATCCGCTTATAGACGCTCGCTTTTAAGCCAATGGAACCTTGATAATGACTGTTGTGCAAGGATTCAGAAAGATTTTGCAGTCTTTCTTCTACATTCTGGAGTCGAAGCGAGTCCCCCTAGCTTAGGTTCTCAGATAGAGGGCTCATACATACCTAGAAACAACGTAGAAGAAGCCATTCTTCTTCTAATGATTCTTTTAAAGAAATTCAACCTCGGGAAAGCGAAATGGGATCCGTCTGTGTTTGAGCACCTTACCTTTGCGTTATCTTTATGTAGTCAGACCTCGGTTCTCGCCAAGCAGCTTGAAGAAGTAATGCCTGGTGTGTTTAGCCGTATTGAGCGTTGGAACACTTTGGCTCTTTCTTATAGTGCAGCAGGTCAAAACAGTGCTGCAGTTAACCTTCTTAGAAAGTCTCTGCATAAACACGAACAACCCGATGATCTGGTGGCACTTTTGTTAGCTGCTAAGCTTTGCAGTGAAGAGCCTTCTTTAGCTGCAGAAGGTGCGGATTATGCACAGAGAGCTATAAACAATGCTCAATGTATGGATGAGCATCTGAAAGGTGTTGGTTTGAGGATGTTAGGACTTTGTTTAGGGAAACAAGCAAAAGTTCCCACATCGGATTTCGAAAGATCTCGGCTTCAATCAGAATCATTGAAAGCATTAGATGGAGCTATAGCTTTTGAGCACAACAATCCTGATTTGATCTTTGAGTTAGGTGTTCAATACGCTGAGCAACGGAACTTAAAAGCTGCATCGCGTTACGCCAAAGAGTTCATTGATGCAACGGGAGGGTCGATATTAAAAGGATGGAGATTTCTCGCGCTTGTTTTGTCGGCTCAACAACGGTTTTCAGAAGCTGAAGTTGTGACCGATGCTGCTTTAGATGAAACCGCAAAGTGGGATCAAGGACCTCTCTTGAGACTTAAAGCAAAGCTGAAAATCTCTCAGTCAAATCCTACAGAAGCTGTTGAGACTTATCGTTACCTTCTTGCATTGGTTCAAGCGCAAAGGAAATCTTTCGGACCTCTCAGAACTCTTTCTCAGGTTTCTAAATATCGTTTACTTTCTAATCTATTGAGATCATCAATGAAAACCTTCTTTTTTAATTTAAGACCTTGTACAATAACACAGATGGAGGAAGACAAAGTGAACGAGTTTGAAGTGTGGCATGGCTTGGCTTATCTTTACTCAAGCCTTTCGCACTGGAACGACGTAGAAGTCTGTCTGAAAAAGGCAGGGGAGCTAAAACAATACTCTGCTTCAATGCTGCATACAGAAGGCAAGAACAAGAACTCATTTAACTAATCTTTTAGAATCCATTTCTTGATTTACTCAAATTTGGTTTGAATCTTTGGGATGTTCAGGTCGAATGTGGGAAGGACGAAAGGAGTTTAAACCCGCGTTAGCAGCTTTCTTAGACGGTTTATTACTAGACGGATCATCGGTTCCTTGCAAAGTAGCGGTTGGAGCGTTGTTGTCTGAAAGAGGGAAAGATCATCAGCCGACTCTCCCCGTGGCGAGAAGTTTGCTTTCTGATGCATTGAGGATCGATCCGACAAACCGGAAAGCTTGGTATTACCTAGGAATGGTTCATAAATCTGATGGACGTATAGCTGATGCTACTGATTGCTTCCAAGCTGCTTCTATGCTTGAAGAGTCTGATCCTATTGAAAGTTTCTCAACCATTCTTTAAAATCCCAAAAACGCACCATAAAGATTTATATTTATATGTTCATTTTTTGTCTATCATCTCATGTACACCAATTTTAACCTCTTAATTTCTTCAAACTAAATATATATATATAACATTTTCAAGTTAGGCCTGCTCGCTTTAGTTGTTTAAGATGCTGAATTTGGATACAATTTTGTTCGATTTCGAGTTTTGTAGTCAAGAAACAATATGCGATTACACAATTTTGACATCATAAGTACAAAAGAACATCATTTCCAACATAAAAACCGATGTACTAACACAATTTCACCGCATTGAATTACAATTCAAGAACATTAGCATAGAAATAGTGATTCCCGAGTTATACAAAAACTCCAATTCTAACACGAAACTGTGATTTAGCAATTCTACAAATTTCAACTCCAAAATCCAGATTCCGCAAGTTTCGATACAATTTTGAAGGAATAGAGAGATAAACAAGTGAAACATTACAAAACAAAACAAGTGTGACTTGTCTACACTAGTTCTTGGGAATATTAAGTCCGACGATTTTAGCCGGAGTAATACGAAGAAGATTCCCAGGCTTACCAGGCAAAGCACCTTTGATCATGACAACATTAAGCTCCTTATCAACTTTAACAATCTTAAGCTTCCTAATCTTGGTCCTGGTCCCTCCCATTCTTCCAGGCATCTTCTTCCCTTTATAAACCCTTCCAGGAGTGGTACCAGCACCAATCGAACCCAAAGCACGATGACTCTTGGAACCATGGGTCATCTGACCTCTCTTGAAATTATGCCTTTTGATTCCTCCTTGAAACCCTTTCCCAATCGTGGTTCCAGCTACATCAACAAGATCGCCTTCTTTGAATATCTCATCGAACACGAGCTTCTGGTTCGGTTCGAATCCTTCCACGTTGGTTAACCTGAACTCTTGGAGATGTCTCATTGGGATTGTACCGGCTTTTTGGAGATGACCGGTTTCCGGTTTGGTTAGCTTCTTGTCGCGTACTCGACGGTAACCGATTTGAACCGCGTCGTAACCGTCGGTGGCTAGGGTTTTGATTTGGGTTACGATGTTGCCTTCGCGGAATCCGACGACTGTTACTGGAACAACTGTGCCGTCGTCTTCGAAGAAACTCATCATCCCGAGTTTTGAACCCATCACTCCGATTCCAGCTTCCATGGATGCTGAAACAACGAATCTAGTTTTGGGCGACGATTTGATGAGAAGGGAAGAGGATTTCGCTGGGAGGAAGGTCGGGGTGAAGAGTGAAGATGATAAGGTTGATTTTTTTACAAGAGATGGGAAAGAAACAACCGCCATAGCCATCGCCATTGTTCGAAGATACACAGAGAAGAAGAAACTCTTGAGAGGATAAAGAAAGCTCTGTGCCACTCTTATCTTCTCTTCTCCAATCTAATAAATCTATCATTATACCCCTGAAGATACTCATATTTACATCACACAGTCGTTTCCCTTTTGCAACATCGGTCCTGAAAATTCAAATTTTGTTCCTCTCGTTCTTTATTTCTTCTCATGTTCAATTTAACCTCTTTTCGGATTAGTGCTTATATTAGTAAGCACAAGTGCGTAAAAGAAAATACTTGAATTCTTAAAGATGATTGTCATATATAAATGATATCACAAGGATATAATAATGTTCAAATTTATTGAATATAAAACACACAGAAAATAAGACTGAAAATGTTTTAAACGATCCGACACGATAATAATTATAGTTTCAAATTTAGACACGAGACACTCCATCATCACTTCAGGTTCTTTCTAGTAAACGATAACTGATTGCAGAGTGATGGTAATGATGAGTTTAGAGACGAGAGATAAGAAGCGGAACAGAGGCAGGTCCTTCTTCACCCATCACAGGCTGAAACAAATCCAACTCACCATACCGCTCCAAAACTCGCATCCTACAATCTTCAGCTGCCATCAATCCAGTTGAATATGCACCGTGAACCGAGCCCGGGAAGCTCGAGCTCGTTGCTTCACCGGCAAAGAATAAGTTATCCACTGGAACCCTAAGCCTCTCGTAAAGATCATGTGGTTTTCCCACGATATCGTAGCTATAAGATCCCAGTGAATTCACATCCGATCCCCACCTCGATACAAGATACTGTACCGGAGGCAATGCATCGGGAAGAATTTTCTGGAGTTGCAAGACGGCGAAATTAGCAGCTGCTTCATCAGACATTTTCTCGATGTCTTTAGCGAGCTGACCAGCCGGCATGTAAACCAGAACCGGGTGACCCGTGGCCTTGTGCAGGTTCAAAAAATAACTGCAACCGTAGGAGGTTTCAGCTACCACTCCTAGAAACTCTACTTTCGGCCAGAAGACTTTCTCAAAATGTAGTATGATCTTGTTCTCGATACCTACTCCTAGGTCGTTTATTGCTTCTTGTTTCCACTCAGGTAGCTTCGGTTCGAACTTTATGGTTCCAGATTTTAAAACTCCGAGAGGAACAGCAATGACTGCAGCATCCGCAACAAATGTTTCCCCGTTTTCTGTCGTTACCTTCACTCCATTGTACCGCCTGACAATCTTCGTAACCCTGAGACAAGGTACAACACCGAGGTTATGACTGAAACACTAAACGAATGCCATAACTCTTGAAAAACGCAAAGCTTACCTGTGGCCTACTCGGATATCAAGACCTTTCGCCAGAGTGTTGATGACAGGCCGATACCCTCTAACCATAAGACCGTGTCCACCAGGCAGCAATTCCTCCTGCACATTTCTCGGAGTGTTCCACCGAAAATTCAAGAAACAGTGTATATGCTCAAAACCCTTAACTACGAGAGGAAGAATGTAACTAACCTGGTCCCAACACTTTGCAGAGATGGTTTCAGCATCTGCGGCAAACCATCCTTCCATGCGGCATAGGTACCATTGAAGTACATTGTGTGCAAGCCCCTCTAACCTGGATGTGAAAATTCAAATTCAATCATGAAACCAAGCTTACAAAAGTGCATCGACTAGAGAAATTAAAAAAGTGGGACATTGTGTTTACAAACCTCAACTCGGGTTTCCTAGTAAAGACAATTGAGAAAGCCTGAGAAATTGACATATCTGCATCCTGCTCATCCCTGACTTTATTGATCTGTATTTGCAAAAGACGAATCTAGTTATGATGAGCATAAAACAAAGACTTGCAACGAAATACGAGGATCAGAATATGAAAGAAAAGATAAAAACAAATGAATGTGACGGACATACCTCTTCCAAAATATGCTCAAAAGTTACGCCAACTTCTGTTACCAACTCTTGAGGAACTTGGTTGCCATCCATATCAAACAGAGCATAGCTACAGAAACAAAAGAATTGCAATGTGAGTTTTAAAGTGTCAAACAAGAATAATAAATAAATAAAGATCCAAACTGTTGTACACACCTCTCGAGATCATGATCATACAAGACCGAATTGTCACCGCTAGTACGATACAAGGGCAATCCCAGTCTTCCAATTACTGGTGCCAGTGGATTCTCTTTGCAAACTCCATGCAGCCTGTGAAGAAACGATGTTGCTGTGTTAGCAAAGGTAAACAAAACCAAAACATCATCCAGTAACAAGATTAAAGAGCCATGACATCACCATGATGCACCAAGATCAACAGGAAAACCAAATGAATAATCAGTGTGAACTCGTCCACCAATTCTGTCACGGGACTCCAGTACCATGACCTAAAAACAAAGAACCACACCGTGAGAAAGAGATGATGTAAGAAGAAAACATGAATCCAAGATCCAATCTAGTTCCCAAGAAGGTCATTATAGAACATCAAAACAGTTCCCCAGAACATTGTATAAAACATCAAACTTGAAATAGCATTGGTTGTACAGACCTGAAAGGAAGCATCTTGAAGAGTGCGAGCAGCTGAGATTCCACCAAAACCACCTCCGATGACAATCACCGACGGTGACCTTGTCTTCATCCTCTCACCAGCTGAAAAGCAATTAGCTATATGAAAACAAAGCACGAATTAACGACCGTCCACGTCCAATAAAGTAGCAATTCTAACAAAGAAAACAATTGTGATTACTATTAAACAACGATTTGAATGAACGAACCCCACAATAATAAAACATGTGGCAATCAGCAAATACAGCCAAACAAGAAAACGCCACAAAGGAATCAAATCACCGACAGAGAAATCAGCACGAGGGCAAAATTGAAGACCCAAAAAACAAAAACAAATAAACCAAATTACCCAGATTATAATCTAGAGGACACCAACGATTACAATCCATAAACAATAAAAAAAGCCGAAATTTGCGATGGAGGTTGAAGAAAACAATACCTCTACGCATTTGACGATCAGAGTTTTTCCTGGACTCCATGATTTGTTTTTCAATTGATCAAACGATTACTCTCGAGATTATTAGAATTACGATTACTATTATTATTATTACTATTAAGCTGAGGAGAGAAATGAAGAATAAAGATGAGAAGACAAGTCGTGAAGTGGCTCGAAATCGAAGATGAAAAAATCAGGCTTCCAAACAAATTCATGCGATTTCTCTTTTCTTCAGGATTTTTAAACCCCCTCTGGTTTTTTTTGTTTTTTGTTCACTCTGTTCTACTCAGCCGGCCTGTATCAACGTAGATCTACGACGATCGGCGAGATCGGATGCGTAATTCAAGCGAACAATGAGGGGAAAGTATCAAAATCCCAGAAGCCAGAAACGAGAAAGAGCAAGGCGAGGTTAATTGCTAGAGAGAGAAAGATGAAAAACAGAGACTTCTAGAGAGAGAGAAAGAAAAGGAGAGATTTTTTTTAGGCTTTTGGAGTCGTAGGGGTCGGTAAAGTAGGTTAGGTTGTAATTTATAATAACGCATATGCTCCCTCAATTATCAATATAATTTAATAATTTTTCTTATTAGAATTGTAGATCTTTTTATTGTATTTATTTAGTTTTATTTATTTATTAAATACATTAACGTTAAATTAAAATCTACTTATATGATTAAATTACCCGTAAACTGCATTAAATTAAAATCTACTTATATTTATTAAATACATTAACATTGAATTAACTTACTATATATTAAACAATTAATATTAAAAGAGCTAAATTACAATTAAAGAGTTTATGATATTAACAAATATCATTGGTCAATAATTAAAACTCAAATTAGATAAGATATTTAGTTTCAATATTATTTGTTGACTATATAACTTCTATATGTCAATATTAGTTTCTCCATTTAACTTTTTTTTTTATCACGTGTTCGTTTTGGCACGCTTGATAAGTTACGCACCTTATCAGGCCAAGTGGTCCAGAGGGAGCACGTGTCATGCATCTATACGTCGTCCATCAAAATCAATAGTGTCAATACGTCAGCTGTTTTGTCTGTATCTGGTAAATAATAAATATTTTTGCTTTTGAAGACAATTACTTAATGTGACAATGCAAGGAAAACTTTCTAGACGTTTCTAATGATTTTAATACGTATGATGTTGTGGCTATGAGTTTGGTAAAAGAATTGAAGACAAAACTTTTACCATACTATTGCCACGTTGACTGGTTTTTTCATCCATTTAATTGTATTGATTTTTTTTAGTTTTAATTCTATGGATTATTATTTACGAATACAAGAAAAATTCAAACATTATAATACTATGATATATGACAAAATTATTGCATTTGTTCGGGGTGGGATTTTTTGGGCTTGAGTTTAATGTGACAATATTTTTTGCAACTAAAATAATAAATATTTTGTTTTTAAAAAGACAATATTTAATGTGACAAATGCAATTCTTTGAAGTAAAACTTTCTAGATGTTTATAATGATTTTAATATGATGGTTTTTGTGTGGATAGTAATAAAAACCAGATATTTACGACGGCATGGAATAAACAAGATAATTTGGTTGTCAACAACGAATTGTATATATCTATATTAACATTTTTGAAGTACATTTGGGAAAAACCTTTGGTTTTCGAAACTATTTATAAAAATTGTCATTGTTAGGTCGGGTCAATTTTGAAATCGGGTCACAAAATATCCGAAAATCTTTAATGGATATTGACACCAACAATTACCATAACAAATTTGAGTTAATTTCCTAAAATATCTCTACCTAATTCAAACATAAATATATGATTCTCTTTTCACTTTTATTTAATCTTATATTTCAATTATTTTGAATTATTATATAATACATTTAGTTATTAAAATCTGAATTTTTTTTTTGCATATGATGTGATTAAAATTTTTTAAAACGAACATATATTACTCAATAAATGAATAAAAAACATATGTGTACAATGTTCCACATCGCTTGAAACATTGGACAATGGTTCAGAGTCATACTATAAAATACAAATGAGCAGGAAACTTGACTTATCATGCGTCCAAATTTAAAAGTTTTATTCGGTTTATTCCGGTTCTTTATTTCAAAGAATTTAAACTTTTAAAAAGTTTTAAAATATTATAAATATTTAAATTTTATTAAAATTTACTATTATAAATATTTAAACTTTATTAAAATTTAAATATTATAAATATTTCAACTTTATTAAAATTTAAATATTTCAAAAATTTTTAATTTTTAGTTAATTAAACTTTATAAAACGTTGAAATATTTATAATATTAAAATTTTTATGAAGTTTCAAATATTATAAATACTTTAACTTTATAAGAATTTTAAATATTATAAATATATAAATTTTGTAATAAGTTTAAACATTATAAATATTTAAACTTTATAAAACGTTTAAAGTATAATATTTAAACTTTAAGAAAAAATAAAATATCACTGGACGGGGTTATATGACAGGACAGGTTTGGATCGATATTAATACGGGATGGTATACCGCGGATGAAATCTTAGAATTAACAATCAGAATACAATTATACAATCTTAAACTCTAAACAAAACAAATACAATTTTAAATTTAAAATTTTTTAGTTAAAAAAAAGTCGATCCGCGGTGCACCGCGGGATAAAACCTAGTATATATATATATATATGATTGAATCGGGGTGGTAATAAACCAGTTAATAAACATATTTGTTGAGAATTTTAATCAATCGAACTAGAATTTACCTCTTGCAATCTATTAGTTCTCACACTTTTCACGATACGCGCTATTTAACACTTGAATCAAAAATACATATGCAATTTTACTAGTTCTCCAATATCAAAACGATCTTACGTATCAGTGAGTGTCAGTGAGGATTGAACCTTGGCAATTAACTATCAAACAGAGTTTTGAAGATTTACATAAGAGTTAGATAGAAAATTAGGGAAAAGAAATTGTAAACAAAGAACTGAAGGAGATCAAGAAGAAAAAAATTCACAAGCTAACAAACTCAAACGACTTCAACAACGTTGAGTTCCATACCCTAGCAAACCAGCTTTACTCGAACCGGAACGGTTCAAACCCTTGGTTTAACTAAATTCGATTTTATACGAGATACTTATTTTATCTTTAGTAAATCGAAGTTTCTCTTGACGCAAAGTATCTCACAAACCGAAACTTACTCCCCAACTTTAGTTATTATAATTCTCATTACTATTGATAATAGAAATATATAGTAAATATATTTTTGATAAATATCTGACCTATGTAGATTGAATCATACAAATATTTTTTTCGATAAAAGGTTTGCAAAGATCATACATGCATCGGTGATCAAACAATTCGTAAATTAAAACCCAATCATAAATTTCGTTTCAATATTATTTGTTATTCTTGATTTTGTGGTATAAATTCTTTTGGTTATTAAAAAAAAAGCATATTTCTTCGTTAATAACTAAAAGAGCCAATGAAAGACATATATACAAATTCCTTTATACAATAAAATTGTATTTGATTCTAAGATAAATTATAAAGCACCCGGAGAATTTTATTTCAAATAGGAATACCTTTCAGGCTTTCACCAAACATGAACGTCTATACAACTTTTATCACGCAACACCATGACAGTGATTTAAAGGGACACATGTAGTTATGTTCGATCATCCAACGGACAAATAAACGAAAACTCTTAACGAGATTTTGGTGTTTTGCCACACACGACCACTGTTTTCAACTGAAGAAGAAAAAGTGGACCACATAATTAAAAAGGAAAGAAAAAGGAACGGCGGAAGATAAGTTGGCCGGGTCGATCAAACACAAAAGCCACAATTAAAAACTATCCACTAAAATCATATCCTGGACTTCTGCTCTAAACAAAATCTCAATCTAATTGAAAGAAAATGATCTTAGCATGTTGATTTAAAGACCAGTAAACCTAGTGATGAAGCATGTTGTAGTTGTAGTGTTCCACGAAGATTAAAATATGATTGATGATATGGGTGTGTGTCTGAATGTGTGTATCCAACCTTTGATCGGTTCCACTTTCGAATTTGTTTACTATTGTTAAGTGTTTTTGATGGACTGTTTCAAACTTTCGAATAATAAAAAACAATATGCCAAAAATATCTAAGATATTTAACTCAATTATTGCTAAATAGATACTGACCAGTGGAGCACATGGCTTAAAACTTATAATGTCGATGTTTGACAATTGACAGATGACTTTCATTGAAACCTGCTCCTTCACATGTGACTTGCCGTTTTCCATCTCTATAATTTTAGACAATCAACAAGAAATGCTTACGTTATTATTTATACATTTATCGAACAATATGACGTCATCATAAGAGATTAATATTTTTATCAAGCTCCGGCCAGACGATTTATCATATGTATGTTTTTCTTAGAGCTAGATAGTGTTTTTTGTGTTTCTTATTAATAAACAGAATGTTTCTTATTAGGGGAACAGATAAAAGATGAATGGAATTGTAGTTACATCTTCGAAAAATAGGTATGATCTATAATCTATTGGTGTGATAAAAAAAAAATCGACTGAATTCCAAGTTGACATATACTGAATAAACTGAATTCCAAGTTTTTATGATTACAAAAATCTCATGTCCTTTTTTTAAACATCTTGGTTACAAAAAAAACTCATGTCATTTATGACATATATTAACTCGCATATACAGAAAATAAGAAGTTGTACGTTTGTACTCTATAATAATACATCATTGAACGCTTTAAGTATGTTCAGAAAGATATAAAAACAAACATACCCCAAAAAAAAGGAAGAAAAATGTGCCTCACCAACCTAGTGGTCCAAACAAGGACGGTCGGTGGTCTTCGTCGGCACAGACGGTTGTTGACTTTGCTGTCCCGCCGGTGACCCAAATCTCAACATCTCCATCGGCTGAGTTTAATTTAAACCACAGCGTGTCAGATAAAGCTACAGTATGTCGTTTCAACATATAAGTGGAACGGCGTCGTATTAATAATAAAACCTATTAATATATCAACTAAAACTACGTCGTTTAATAAACACTCTGCTGTTATTAGGCTTACCTGAGACGCGGCCTGCATCTGTGGGAAGCCACCGATGTAACTAGCAAACCGGTCGGAGAAGACCTGGTTTTGTACCGGGTTCTGACAAACCAAACCGGGATTGTTCTGAATCGCAGACCGGTCCATAACCGGAAATCGAGGCAATTGTACCGGGCTCTGCATCTGACGGATGAACCTCGGAGGCTGTACTCCGGGGAACATCATCGGAGCCGCCGCCGCCATTCCACTCCCCATCCACATCACTTGAAGCTGTAACTGAAGTGATTTCAAGTAATCTATGGCTTCGTCCAAAATTGAAGCTTTATCAGTCTGCAAAAACAAATCCCATTAACACCAAATTTAACTTAAACCAATCAATCAATCTCCATATCGAATTCGATTTGGTTAACTTACTTTACTGCAGTGAGGTATTAGTTCTTGCAAAGCCTTCATTCTCTCATTGATCCTATCTCTCCTCCTCTATTTTAATTTAGAAAAGAAGAAAAAAAACAGAGTTATTGTATCTGTTTTCTTTGTCTGAATGTTGTTATATGATCTTTTAACATTAAACTATATATTATATTATATATAGACGAACCGATGAAGTACCCTTTCGGAGAGATTATGAACTTCAGCTGCTCGACTCCTTCGCGATGATCCTGATCGTTGGTTCGACTTGTTACCGATTGCCTACAAACCATATTATCAAGAACTCTTGAGTAATGGACAAAAAAAATAAAAACAGATTTTAATGAACTTATCTCCATGAGTTGAAATTAAAGCATACATCTGACTGGGACACAGATTCATAAGTGTCCATTATATGTTTTCTCTTACGGTCTGTTGTGATGCTTCTTCCACTAGCCATTTCTTTGATATCCTTGCCAAAGCTGCAACCAGAGGAGCCACCTGATGAGGAACTTGCGTTCAGGTAAAGCTTGTCTTCCATCTTTTTGCTTCGATCATGACTCATTGAGACATCGAGATCGTTTTGGGATGGGTTGCTCCCGCAATGGCTAGGTCCAACTGTCGTCACCGAGTACTGTTCCTTTCCTTGTTCCCTGTTTCCTGATGATGAATCCGTTAACCTAAATTTAGGAGGAGGCATGACTTGAGGAGGGTCAGGACCGGCCTTGGGCCTAACCATGACTTGAGGTCGGTCAGGACCAGCCTTAGGCTTAACCATTTCTGAGGTCGGTCGCTGGAGAGGATCGAGAGTTGAGAAGAAATGAGAGGAGAAGTCGTCGTTTTCGAAGGGGTCCTCATCTGGAGGGTATTGGATCCAAGAAACAGTTTCTTGATCTTCAAGAAAGGTGTTGGATCTTAGGGCTTCTTGATGATGATCTTGTTTCTGGGTTTGGGCTTGGGTTTGCTCTCTATGAGTTTGGCTCTGCAGAACCACTTTCCCATCTCGCCATAACAACTCCATTAGTTCATCTTGTGGCCTACACATATATACACACAGAGACTATATTATATATTTTTGGTTAGAAGGGAATGCCAAATGACTACATTATTAGATCAAAGATTATTATATATACCTTATAGATCTTCTATTAGTGGACAAATTATGATTCTCATCGTAACTCCAACCTTGGTGTTCCATGTCAGATCTCTGGAGACATTTTAAAAGAATACTAGTAATATTTAATTCTAGTGAACAGAGAACAAATGATAACTTATGATTAAGAGATACAGAAGAGCATAAAGTCGGATTTTATAATTCAGACACCCAATAGTTTAATTACACTAATCATTATAAAAAGATTTAGAAATCATTAAAATAAAAGCAAGTCCATGAGTTTGCTCTCCTGTTGAACATTTTTTAATATTCCAGCAATCTAGGAAGGATTAAAGAATACCTATGCTATTAATAGAGAGAGACATAAAGAAAAAAGGATTCCAAATATAGCAACATCTTTTAAAACCACAAGACCGTATAAGAGTACTGACCAGATATGGAAAGCTTCTGGACGAATCAGAAGTTGAAGGAGAAGATCTAAACCTGATCTGTGGAAGTCGAAGTTCCACGCCCAACAATTTGTTTTTTTGAAAAGAAACAGAACTTTTCTCTCTCCTCTCTCACTCTAGATAAACCCAAAGAGACCAGCAATAGTTGAGAAAACTCTCATAAAACATGAAAGAAACAGAGAAGAAGAGGAGAGAGAGGGGTTTTTACTTCTTTTGGGTACAGACAGAAAGCGACAGGAGCATAAAGAGAGAGAGAGAGATATTACAGCGAGGGAGATAATGATTCTCTAAGGACAACAGTACCGCAATCTTTTGTAATGAATGCCACGTGGCGAGTTCTGGGACATTATGTTGGAATCAGTGGGACGCACGAGTAGAGATCTCTCTCTTCTTTAAGCGATGAGATCTATTGCTCGATTTCTAGAGGTGGTTTCTTATCTGTACCTTATCTAAAAAACTCTGAAAACAATGATTTGAGGGTGTTTTTGTCAAATCATATATCATCTATGGCTTTATTTCTTGTCGACACCTTTCTCATATGGCTTCTTTTTTCAGGAAATTATCTTTAGTTTTGACGTTTTATTCTTCAAGTCTTCGCTATGTGCCAAATCAAATTACGTGTTCTTTTGTTATCTACGATGTAAATAGGGGATGATTTATTATCCGAGTTCGATGGTCTCCTTTAATTTGAGGCAGAAGAGTCTCAACGAGTTCATAGTTTTTCATAAATCGTAATTTTTTGGCGTTTATTCACATTTAGGTTTTTGATTGGTAACTTCATTTAAAGAAGGTGGTTAAAAAGTTTTGCAACGGTTATGAGAAAGATGGTAAAAAAAAGAAGTTAGAAAAAATGAAAAAGAAAAAGCTGTTAATTTAAAACAAGCAGTTGAATAATAGCTATGATTAGTAACAAACGGTTGAATAGTAATTATTATAAAAAATAACTTAAAATTTTAATAAAATATTTTAAATTTCAGTTTCATTTTTAAAACTCTTTTAAGAAAATAATATAGATACACAAATATATATATATTTATTTTAAATAAAAATGTTGAATAATTAAAAAAAGTTCAACGTCCGTTTTGTAAACAAGGCGGTTGGAAACTCACCTATTTTTGAAGATTCACAACCGCCTCGTTTGAGCTTCTAACCGCCTCTTTTAACCATTTATTTCAACAACTTGTTTCATATGTCCATTTCAACCGCCTTTAAATATGCTACCAATCAAAATGTTAAAGTAACCTTTGAATCAAGAAAAACAAAACGTATCTTTTGTTGTTTGATATAATTTCATACTACAACATCCAGTTAGTTTTTGATAGTTATAACTTTAATCTTTCCAACATTCACCTAAGAATTTGTTTTTTCTTTTGTAAATTTGAAAACGATATGGTGCAAATGGTTGCATACTAACGAACGATTGGAAAAAATTAAGTTGAAAAAAGAAAATTTGAATAGCATTCAATTCATTCCTCTACGAAATAGGAGAACAACAAGTTGAACAAAATTTTTTATACTCTGTTCATTTCCATCTTATTCATTTTAAATAGTAAAAAATTAAATGAATGATCATTCAACTCTTTCAACCTTTTAATTCAAGACAACCATTTGTATCCATAGTGTGCTCTTCGTTGTTGATTCATATGGTTTTAAATATGCAATTAATTCGGTTGTCCTAATTACAATTATTCGTGGACCATCGTACCTCCTGTAATGGACCACATCCCACACCGCGTCTCGGTTTCTATTTTCTCACATCATCACATTGATTATACATTTATACTTCATGAATTTTCCTGAAATTTATAGTATCATTCTCACTTAATTGCACCGTGAAAGA
This sequence comes from Turritis glabra, assembly GCA_900406565.1. Taxonomy (NCBI): domain Eukaryota; kingdom Viridiplantae; phylum Streptophyta; class Magnoliopsida; order Brassicales; family Brassicaceae; genus Turritis; species Turritis glabra. The sequence goes on from OVBN01000025.1 coordinate 1,555,653, forward strand.
TGAAATCTCAATTCTTTAACAAAGAAAAAACATAAAACCTTAATTATTCTCTAGCAAAATGATTTCAAAATCTTATTCTGATATGGATTTAAAATTGTCATAGATTCAAATTGTGATAGCCAAACAGACGACATAAAATAAAACGGAAGAGACGGAACAATGACATCATAATGATGTCTTAATTTTTTAGAAGATAAGAATCAAACTTCAACTGCATTTTATTAAGATTTTAGTGACCAAAACACAAACAATTCATTTCCATACTAAAGTTTTCAATTATTATTTTCCATGCTGGTACGCCCGGTCGAATGCTTCGGCCCCAAATGTGTTTAGGATACGCTCACACGAATGACTTTTTCTTTTTTCTTTTGCCGAATATAATATTTTGTTAATGGAGAAAAACTATACTATCTGATTGTCTTCTGTGATATTCTATTTTCAACAACTGCTACTAAAAATCTTTATAAATAATACATATTCAAGTTTAGATAGTCTAACTGATTTAGCCTTTTCTACAATTGTCAGACATCCTAAGCATACTCTGACGTATAGGAAATTTGTCTGGGTATTACAACATGTAGTTCATTCCATATGTTTGAATAATCGATTTTCTTGCATAGAATAGAACAAAGGTTACTGTAAAACAAAATTTGTGTCGCATCTATATTAACATTTTTGCAAGCATTTTAAAACAAAACCTTTATGTTAATACTTATTTACAAGAAATGCCATTGTGGTTTAGACAAATAAAGAATGCTCATTAAGAGTATTTTTGTTACAAAAAATTAATTGGATCGGGTCACAATTCCAATTTGACCCGAAATTGATGAGTTCGGGTTTTTTCAATTATAGAAAAATCTCATCTACGATCGGATCCACTAATTAGGAAAATGCATCCACTGATTCCTTAATTTTTAACAATACCATTTTAAAATATCTCTCTGATCAACTAACAAGAGATTTTCCTATATATGCGTATAACTTCTGCATATACTCTCCTTTGATTCCTTAATTACGAATATCCTAATCAGTGTGAGTTGCATATATTCTAAACTAACAAGACTTGTGAGATGCAAATCTTGATATATACATTTCGCTCAATTAATTCCGATTTCACCTTTCAATATTGCCTTTCCAAATCTTTCACCTCCACTTTTATGTTGAATATCTTTTAACCTTTGATCTCTTGCTAAGAAACAAATAGCATTCAATATTATTAGCTAACATAATTTATATGTATCTACATATGCTATTAATAAATCGGAGGATATCATACATATTTGTTTAAGAAATCGTGTAGATATACTACTCATTACCATAAAATCACCATAAATCCTACTCACATATTCCGAAAATAAGAGATCTTGAAATATTTTCTACTTCTTCACCAAGCATATTTTCAAGATCTCACATAAAACTCTATCATCTACTTAATACTCTATAAATACTACTCATTCATCGCATCTCATCACACCAAAATTCGATATACACAAGCAAAAAAACTAAACTACTAACATGGCTGTTTCATTTGCTTTGTTAAGAGATGTTCGATCTTACAAAACCGCATGGAGAGTCCAGGTGAAAATCTTTCACTCATGGCGCCAATACACAACCAACACAGGCGAGACACTAGAGTTGATTTTGGCTGACGAGAAAGGCATATCCAAAGTTTTTTGATTAAGCTGAGGTATCATATCATCAACGATGATGACAACAGGAGAGTTGGATTCCGTTACACCGCTTAGTTATAGTTTCAGACAGTAGAGATCTGACGAAGATATGAGAAGAAAATGTTTTGTTTAACAAAAATAAAAACAAAACAAACGATGACGATCGGTAAGATTTGATAGTCGATTGTGGGAAACTTATCTCTTTCTTTGATTTGCGCCGATCGATCATTGAAAAAGGTAGAAAAAGCTAAAAAGCCAGATCGTGAGATCTGATGTTTTTTTTTTTGGGTGTGATTTAGATCTGAAGAGTTTAGTTATCTATTTTCGAGCTAAACAATTATGTATTTTTTTTTCTTTTTTGGAAAGTAACAATTATGTTTTTCCCGTAAACTATTTGATATTTATTTCCAGTCTTAATGTCTTATTATCTTATTGTCTAATTAGACAATCATAAACCTTACGCTCCGTAATTTAAATTTAAGGATACACTTTTTATCATTGGAAAATTGTTTCTTTTCCAAATGATTTTTTAATGGATTTAAACCTGCGTTATACCGCGGGATATTTTTATACAAACTTAAATACTAAACAAAAAAATAAAATTAATACACAAATAACAGATAAAATTATTATTTTCAATTTACAAAAAAATTTCTGCAGTGTACCAGTATATAAGATTTTTAAATAAAAAGTAAAATATACATGTAATTTAACATAATAACAATTAACGTACATAACCAAAAACAATATATATATTTGTTATTTTAAACTTAACAATCTAATACAAGTAAAATAATTGTAATAGTTATAAAAAACTTCATCAAATAACTTTAAAATTATAAAAATTTAAATTTTGTCCCGCGGGTTAAAATCTAGTAAAGTAATTTTCAAAATAAAGAAAGTAACAATAAGCAACTTATGTTTTGAGTAATGGGCCTTTGGGTAAAACCCAAAAAAAAATTATACGAAAGAGGCCCAAAACTTTTTGGGGGAACCACAATTGTTTGTGGTCAAAATTTTCGGAGAAACAAAAACTACTTCAGTGAATAGAAGAATCGAAGACAAGTTGTGTCAGAGTGTTGGCGGTTAGAATCTTCGTCCTGTGTAGCTACGCCGCTTCCACCGACCTCGTGATGATGTGCTAATTCATATCCCACAAATTAAAATGCCACAATTTCTTGCCGTTTTTCTAATTTTGATTGTTGTTTATTTTTTCTTTGTTTAAGTATGAACATACCCTTAATAGAAACCTGATGCTGATATATATCATCATTCAATGTTTCTCTCTTTTTCGTGTCGAATAGATTCAAAAAAGTTATGGAGTTGAAAATTTGGATATTATGTTCCTTTGACTCTCTTCCTCTTCTTTGAAAACCTTTGTTAATTTTTTTTGTCTTCCCGAGAAGATTGGATGCGTACTAATATTGTTGTGGCAACTTTTTTTATACTTGTTTTTTAATGGGTATTAATGATAATATTCAACAGTCAAAATCTGGACTTTGAATGTTTTATAGATCAAATGGGTCACTTTCCCATTTGGCCACAAGAGCTAAGTTATCGTTTGTACTTCTTTGATAATTTGTTTCTTCACCATGCTGTCGTTTTAAACAATTTCTGTTGTCCAAACTTCATCTAAGGAATGTACTATACATTAAGCTTCCAATTTTTGTTTTGTGATTTTAAATCTATTTATTTCTTTTCTTTTATTCATTTACTATACGATAATTCTATTTAAAAATTACAAGAAACGAAACAACCCCTAAAACACATTACCACAATAGAAACCAATACTTAATATTGGTAATTTTAGTTCTAATTTTGGATCGATAGAATCTTTGGAAAACTAAATGCCATCCTTTATCCTTACTATCACATTAATTGATATATGTCTGTGTGTATATATAGATTTGGTCAATATACTTTGATATATATATTTTAAAACTTTTGTAATAGCCAATAAACAAAATGCTAGAATTCTTTTAAAATGAATTTAGTTATGCGCACGGTCTGCAGAAATGGTAAATAACATTACTGTTTTTGCTAAGTTAATTATTAATTGGTTTAAGAAAACATATACTACTAGTTTTGAGATCAAATAACTTTGTCGTCGAGTCGACGACACTTTGTTAATGGACTATTTTACTAATCATTCCAAATATTTTACTTTCTCGTAAGATAATGTTAAGTGGAGTGGTTAATGACTCATTATGAGATCATGTAGGCGTCATCTTTACATCATGCATGATTTACTATGTTGAACCAGTTTCTGATCTACCAAGGCTCCTATTGGCAACTGTAAGAGTTGTTTTAGTAATAAGTAGAAATTGGCGTCGTTAGAAAAGATAAAAGTATATTATGATAAAATAATATTGGTGTGGCAAAAAATATGAAATAACTATTTGCTATTTGTTGCCGCCCAAGAACAACTATAGTAACACTTGTTCATCATTCAAAAAATCGTATTTTGTATTAGACGGTAATATTAATAATTTAGAACTTTTAAAAATTGAGTAGGCCGTCTATTTAAAGAAAAACAATTTAGATACAAATTTGTTTTGAACTTAAAGATTCTAGAAATTTGGGTTATAGTTTATTGGTTATAATACCTTTATAACTCTCTAATTCCTCCATGTTGGTTCCACCCTTGTATGTTTGTTCTCTAAGATACATTTGCTCTGGTCTTTCTGCCTATTCTATATCACTTACTGTGCTGTTACTTTTTTATTTATTGTGCTTTAGGTGGAAACAATTCTACAAGAGAATTATATGTTGATTGGTCCAAAATATTTATAACATGTTTTGGATTATAACAGGAAAAGTAGTAAATTAGACTTCCTCTGACTAAGTATATATACTAACACTTTTATCGATTTGGTCTACCATCTACGTTTGTATTTGGCTCCCGGCTATCAAAATATTTGAGTCCAGAAAGGAGGCATATTTAAAAGTTATCTTTTGGTTTTATCATTTATGAGAAACTTTGTTTAATATCTTTTTTATCTTCTTCAATATTTTGGAAAATTATAATATGGTCAAACCACGTGACTTACAGTTTATTGATAATCTGATATAATTACTGTAATATACGTAACAACTACGGATAGCGACATGTTTGAATTTCGATTATATATTACATCATATATAATTAGTTGCAATCAATGAGTTAACTATTTTTCCATTTCCCTGGACTTTTCTGCATAATAATAAATAGCCCACCAATATCAAAATTATTAAACTATATGACACTTTTTATTTTATTTTGTTATTAATTATATCTTTAAACACAACCAAAACAATAAACAAAATAACATAATTTTGAGGAAAACTAACACAAACTTTAAGTTTAAAAGCAGAATATCCGGATCATTCAAACACTACCTAAATTATTTATAGAAAAATTATCGCATCTAAAGTTCAAATATTTTGTTATTAAATCACCAAGACTATAAGAAACATGGATCGGTGAATAGGCTAGGTTCGTGTAAGAAAAATCTTTATTAAAAAATATTTTTAAAATAATGAGTACGATTATACCCGTAAAAGATTTTTAAATTTGGGAAAGTCTATAAGATGTTGTGTGTATAATAATAGTCAAAGTCATTCGTAATTGACCGAGCACCAATTAAATGGGCAGAAAAATAATCATTAAATAGATAAAGATTTACCTATATATGTATATGTATAGAGAACTTTTCATACAGACTGACTTGATTGGTGTTTTAAAGAGATCGATGTAGTGAAGATGGGTGGCCAAGGTAACTTAGGTAAGGATCATGAAGAAGAAGACGAAGCACCACTTCCTGGATTCAGATTTCATCCGACGGACGAAGAGCTTCTAGGGTATTATCTTCGAAGAAAAGTTGAGAACAAATCCATCAAACTCGAACTTATTAAACAGATCGATATCTATAAGTTCGATCCTTGGGATCTTCCTAGTAAGTCTTCTTATTGGATCAACCTTTCTATAAATATGGTATCGTATATTATGATCTTTCAATTAAACCGATGTGGTTTCAATTTCTATATCTTAATATCTTGAAATATAGTTACCCGGCCGATTAGATTTTTTTTCTTTCTTTTTTTAGCTTATAAATTTTTTTGATAAAGAATCGAATCTAAATTGTATCAGACCAAATTTAAATTTTAAATTTTGGATTGGACTGTACACCCCGCTAATTAATTGAAACTTCATGTACCAAATATACAAATATCAAAATCTGAATTGAATAACTTGCTAGCGAATTGAAACTTCGTAAATGCGACACTATATTCGAAAAAACTGGCGGTCAATCTTCGTTTTATAGGATACAGTTATACTTTCATATACTAAAGGAAATGGGACCATCGATACTCATACCAAATACTAGAATTTAGTATATACATATATGCATATAATGTGCCTTTATCATCGATCGCATGAAGATAGAGAACACTTGCTAGGTAATGAAAGCCAAACTGTAAGTTTTCATTTTCTATAAATAACTTTTCACGAAATTAATATGAGCATTTACTGTGGATTTCATTAGGAGAAAGCAGCGTCGGAGAAAAGGAATGGTACTTCTTCTGCATGAGAGGCAGGAAATACAGGAATAGCGTTAGACCAAACCGAGTCACCGGTTCAGGTTTCTGGAAAGCCACTGGTATTGACAAACCGGTTTACTCCAACCTAGACTGTGTTGGTCTCAAAAAATCTCTGGTTTACTATCTTGGTTCAGCTGGTAAAGGCACCAAAACCGACTGGATGATGCACGAATTCCGCCTCCCCTCAACCATAAAAACCGACTCGCCGGCTCAACAAGCTGTGAGTTGTTTTATTTTGAATAATTTTGTTATTCCATAATTAATCCAAATAGTTTTTTGAACAAATAATAATAAACCGGTTTATTTAACCAAGAAAGGTATGCATCAGACTAAACCATCTTGTCCATTTTTAGTGAGACGAGTTTCTAGCATTCATGGTGTTAAATGCTTTAAAAAGTCAGTCACGAATGCACATTTCGTCATTTCCAATTTTCCATATGAGCTGGAGCTATCGAGAAAGCCACATCACATATTTTTCTCCACAAATACTTTTTGTTAAAATTAGACCAACTAAAATTTTATTTTACACAAAGACTAATTATCTCCAATATAAGTGAAAACGTCCACAATGAACTAATTTTTTGTTTACTTTTACAAACATTCTATGGAATTTACCGTAAAGATGAGGTTTGGTAACAATATCCCAAATTTGTGGTTCAATCAGCAAAATTTTAATCACTAGTAGAATACCATCCATTGATTTTTGTTTCTTCTGAAATTTATATCATCCATTAGTTATGTATTTTTCTTTGAACCAAGAGGCATTCGACTAGCTATTGTCATTCGAATCGGATTCTCTTAGTAAAATTGAGACTTTTTCTTTTCATTGAGTCAATGGCAATTAATGGACAGTTATGTATTTTTTGAATTTTCTTTATAAAATTTAAATAATCATAATATAACAAAAATGCATCCCCCATTCATAAATTTCTTTTCAGATATTATTACAGTTGGAAATTAAATAAATGGGTCTGTCTTGTTTTCCACAGGAGGTATGGACACTATGTAGAATCTTCAAACGAGTCACCTCTCACAGGAACCCAACCATCGTACCACCAAACCGAAAACCGGTTATCACTTTAACCGACTCTTGTTCTAAGACAAGCAGCTTAGATTCCGACCACACCAGCCACCGCGTCGTAGATACCTTGGCACACGAGCCGCCACTTCCTCAGCCACAGAATCCTTATTGGAACCAACATATAGTTGGTTTCAATCAACCGACTGCATATACTTGTAATGATAATAACTTCCAGAGTTTCTGGAACATCAACGGTGGAGATTTCATCGGAGACTCAGCAAGTTGGGATGAACTTAGATCTGTTATAGATGGCAACACTAAACCCTAGAAAATATCCAAAAAAAAAAACACTAAACCCTAGTAATAATTTTCCTTTTCACAGCTTTGTATAAAAGATAAAACAACGTCAATTGTTTTTGTTTTAGATAATAATGATATATCTGTAATGACCCTTTTCATATTTTTGATCTTATATAGTTTGCACCATAAGTTAAAAGGAAGTAAATTTTTTTCCTTTTTTGGACAGCGTTAAAAGGAAGTGTATGAATCATTAATAAATTACATTACTAGATGAAATTTTAATATTTAAATTCGTCTAAATTTTTTTATGGAATTTGACAATATTATTAAAAATATCTAAGACAAAACTACTAAATAAAAGTTTCTTAACACTTTGTCTGATACTTGCTGTTCAAGTAACCAATCATTTCTCTGCTCTTTTTTTCTTTAATGATCAATCCTCTGCACTCTCCACTTCCATTCAAAGATCTAAACTTCAATTGAATCTGACTATATGAATAATATTGTATTCATTAATTAGGAATTTAGGATCAATGAAACTAGGAATTTAGGATCAATGAAACAGATTCTTGAGATGCTTGAAGAAGTAGTTAGACACAATCTGATTAGTCCTCTCGGTTGGATGAAAAGCGTCCCAGAAAACGAACTTATTCGCATCACTGCAAGTTAACAGATTGTTCCGGCCGCAAAGAAATCCCATCTCGAACAATCCTGTGCCGCAACATGCAGAACTAGATACCTCTAGACCATAAAGATCAGGTTTGGTAACAATATCCCAAATGATATCGTAAGGATTAGCGAAATAAATCTTTATTCCAATAAGCTCTCTATTCAATTTCATCACCAATCTTCTCAATCTTCCATTGAAATCGACAGCCAAGTCATTATAACTCCGAGCACAGCTAAAAGGGTCGTCAAGATTCGTCACTCTCTCAAGTGGTAGACATCCCATAGGCGAGATTCCGGTGAAAGACATTTTCCGAGCTCCGAGTCTGTAAAGATCCTTTAAGAACACCTCGGCGATCTCAATTAAAAAGTCTTGGTACTGAATGATGCTGAATTGCGATCGCCTGTCCGGTAATGTGTAGTAGTTCTCAAGGAAATCGTTGGTTCCTATGCTGACTAAGTACAGAGATTCTCTGATGATTTTGGCGGCTCTCCGGTGGCCGAGATGGGCGGAAAGTTTGCTTTGGTATTCCTTGAAGTACTCAACCTCTTTCCATAACGGAATCACGCCCTAAAAGATCAAACAAAACAATTATCTCGATGTTTCTTCTTATGCAAGAAAGCAACTGGAATTAGGTATTTTGAGGTGAATGCTGGACTTACAAGCACATCGGCGGTGGAATTATCATAGCCTGTACCAGCGGAGGCGAAGCAAACTCCGGTGGCGAAATCAGAGATATTGTAGGACGGATCAAGGTAGGCCGGCACAGTCGGTTTAAGACCGTACGCCTCGGAAGTGAAATCGGAGGAGAGACGGCCGTTACAAAAGCGGCCGGTGGCGCGGCCGCCAGGAAAGTCACGACCGTAAGGCTCGAAATTGGCTCTGGCCATCGTTGGTATGAAGTTGTTATTGCCGGAATCTACGGAAGAGTCGCCAAAGACTATAATCGCCGGGACTTTTGCTCCGGTGATTGAGACAAGAGTGGTCAAAATAGTGCATAATATTGATGGTGACAAATAATGTGTTGCCATGCCAACAACTTGTTTAGCTTGCGGCGATGGTACCTAGGAATTTCATTCAGTATATATATACATATTACTGTACATAGTATTTAATAAACTGAAATATTAGATATGTACGAATTCTTGTATATGAACTTGGTTAATTTCAGTGTACTATAAGTTATTCGAATTCGGTGGTATAGAATCAATTTTTTTTTTTGAAACATAGGATTTAATTTATTGTCGTTATTTGATATATATATATTTCTTTAACTGAGATTGATTTTTTGTTTGTTCATAACTCTATACAAATTTGCTTAAAGAACCAAAAAAAACAAAAAAGGGACATAGTAGGAAGTATTTATTGAATTAGAAGTTTGGTGGGTTTATGATATATAATGCATGCATGCTCAGTGCGCTCATTAACAGATATCTACCTAAAAGCAGTCATGTATATAAATTATATATATATATATATTCATATTGGTAAAATTAAGACTAATTTTTCACAACCCTACATACCACATTCAAATTTGGTTGAATTCTAGTAGACGTGACAGTAATATATGCTATGTTACGCCACATCAATGCAAGGTGATAATTCTGCTATAACATAGGTGAGAAAACACAAATAAGTGAAATATGGAGAAGACAAAAAAAGAAGAAATAGTGTGTAAGTGGTCGGTCGAAAAGGGGTTATTAAATTTTGGTTTATAGTGAGAAAAGTGGATGGTGAGGTAATAAATGAAACGGCACATGTAGAAGAGATGTATAATTGTAGATTACAATAATGTACGTAGTTCTGGTGGTTGCACCTCCACACTTATGATTTCGTCTGACCCCGTGAACCGCATGATTCGTAACAATCATATAGCTTCGTCAATTATATATCTTAAAAAAGTTTTGGTATCTGTAGATAATTAGGTCAAGCCGTCAATGTCAATATTAAAGGTTAAAGCCTTAAAGGTCATCTTAAAACCATTAATTAAAAGATTTGTGATTGATAAGAGATGGCAAATCGTCTTTTGTTATGTAGTCAACCAATTTTTTTTAATTTTAGCAGATTTGTAAACATTTATTTTGGATGTGATTGACACTAGGTAAGTAAGACTGTCTTCTAACATATGTAAACAGAAGCCACAAATTTACTCTACATATAAATTAGAAATTATTATTTTCAATTTTTTTTTATTTTTTTATCAGAATACCGATCTCTTTGTAAGTTTCTAAACAAACTGACTAAACACTCCAGTTAGAGGGAGTCTTCACTCTCTTCGTTGAAGCTAATCCCTGTCTTGACGTCGTGTGAAGAGTGTTTTTCTCTGTTTTGATCGGTTTATTCCTAATAGTTATCTCACTGATACATGATGCTTTCACAGTAGGAAAACAAACAATTTGGCTACAATTTTGCCAAATTTTAAACGTCAAACATATCGGCTACACGATAATAACACCGATAAAAATGTTTTTGAAATGAAATATTAATCTTTCAAAACACATGTCGCATTTGTTTTTTGAATACGAAAATTAGATTTGAACCCGTGACCGGCGAAAAAGAGAGAAAAAAGTAGTTTTTAACGATAGAGATGGAAATATATAGGAGTTACGTGCACACTTACAACTGAATGTTTGGTTTGGATTATAACAAACTGAATGTTAATCAGTTTGTTTATCACAGTTTGGTTAGGAACACGTTACACTTACACTGTTACACAGTAAACCTCTGAAAGTCAAATCCGAATCTTTTGCTTTATTTATAACAATACATCCACGTTATAATGTATACATCTTCCTGAACTTTATCTATTATTGATTTCATTTTATAAATAATCATTTTAGTTTTTAGTGTACATTTACTAAATTACTTGATTTCAAACATATATAAATTCCTGAAATTAGCTTTCATGAAAATCTTCATTGTATTATAATACTATTTTGTTTTTCTAAAATATGAATAGTATGAAAGAAAAGAATTTCTGTAATATATTAAAATTAAAAGATAATTTCGTATTTAATGATCATTTTCAGAGTAATTAATTAATTATATGTAAATATTTTGTGTTTATAGTACAAGAATAGAGTTGCAAAGGAAAAGTATAACTTTAAAATTTTCAAGTTTTCCAAAGATTTGGTGCATTTCCAACATAGGTTATTTAAATAAAGTATTTGAATAACTGTTTATATGTGGTTAGTTAGTCACAGTCAAACACACTTAGAAAGACTCTTCTACAGTCAATTAAAGTATAATAACCTATTTGATCTTCAAAGTGCTCTCAATTAAATATATTTTTCTAATTAAAAAGTCGCATTATGGATGTGCTTTTGATCTAATTATGTGACTATTATTCCCTCTGTTTCAAAATAAATAATTTTCTAGATCAAAATTTTTGTTTCATTTTAAGTGATCTTTTAAGTTTTCAATGTAACATTAATTTGTTTTTAATTCTTTTTGACCAATAATATTCTATAGTCTTTTTTATCATTGGTTGAACTATGTAATAAATACTTTTCTTACATAGAAAAACTCAACAAATTATGAATTTGTGTGATTTCTTAATTTATGTGAAAATACCTTAAAAATCACTTATTTTGGAACAGAGAGAGTACTTAAGAGCCTATATACACCACAGAATCTAGTTAAACATAAATATTTTACAACTAACACTTAGAGGGGATGTATTCAATCAAATATTTAGTTGAATACCACATTACAAATTAGGTTGTTCATTAGAGTAAGTCCGACTAAAAAAAATCTTATTTGAAGTTTTATTTTTGAAGTATGTACTACCAAAATATGTTTGATACTATTAAACGGGGAATTTCACATTTCAACGAAACTTACGAATCCGAGAAAGAAAATAAGATAAAGATTCCACATGTTTGAACCAGTCTCACTGAAGAGAAGACCACCTAAACTCTAAAATATGTTCTGCGATTGTTTTTCTTGTTTTTTCTGGGCATGCTATTGCTTTCCGTCCGAGTCATATTGATATCGAATTGTCATTTATTTAAAATTTAGTTGATCTTCGATTGATTCCATTGACTTTCACAAAATCCTATACTTCCCACACTCTTTTTATGTTGGCTCCTCTTTTGTCCTTAGAGACTACAACCCAAATCTCCCCATGGGTCTCTCTGCTTCTCTATCTCATTTCTTTTCCTTATTCTTTAATTATATTATTAGTAGTAATCTCAGCAGCTTAATTTCGACCAAAGTCGGTATAATTCTTGGCCTGATTTTGTTCTCTGTCTCACCATTTTCCGGCGAGTGTAGAACTCTTTCCGGGAAACATGAGCATAACTCTTCATCTCTTGACGAGTTTAATTTCCAAGATCCGATGCGTTTCAGTTCTGTTTCTTCTTCCACAAGCAATGATTGCGGCTTCTCCTCCAAAGAACATGATCATACCAGAGAACCGGTGAAGCTTCAATTAAGACGCAGGGAGATTAAACAAGAAACAAAGAGAACAACACATTCTGTTGTTGATCTTAAAATCCAAGACCGCACAAGAATTCAGACGCTTCACACACGGGTAAAGAAATCGAAAAGTGAGAAGGTTAAGAAGAAGTTTACCTCGGATAATTCTTTGGTGGGAGCTCCAGAGGCTTCACCGGGGAAGCTGGTAGCGACTCTTGAGTCCGGTATGACACTCGGTTCTGGCGAATACTTCATGGACGTGCTAGTGGGCACACCACCAAAACACTTCTCATTGATTCTTGACACAGGCAGTGATTTAAACTGGCTCCAATGCCTTCCTTGCTACGATTGTTTCCACCAAAACGGTGCGTTTTATGACCCGAAAACGTCTGCTTCATTCAAGAACATAGCATGCAATGACCCCAGATGTAGCCTCATCTCATCACCTGAACCTCCAGTACAGTGCGAATCGGAAAATCAATCGTGCCCTTATTTCTACTGGTATGGAGACAGATCGAACACAACTGGAGATTTCGCAATGGAGACCTTCACCGTTAATCTCACGACCACTGAGGGAGGAAGCTCAGAGTACAAGGTGGAAAATATGATGTTTGGATGTGGCCATTGGAACCGAGGTCTCTTCAGCGGTGCTTCAGGTCTGCTTGGGTTAGGAAAAGGACCTCTTTCGTTTTCTTCTCAGCTTCAGTCTCTCTATGGTCATTCCTTTTCTTACTGCCTTGTCGATAGAAACAGCGACACCAATGTAAGCAGCAAGTTGATATTTGGAGAAGACAGGGATTTGCTGAACCTCCCAAATCTAAATTTCACTTCTTTTGTGAATGGGACGGAGAATTCTGTGGAGACATTTTACTATGTACAGATCAAATCCATTCTAGTCGGTGGCGAAGCTCTAGACATACCTGAAGAAACATGGAATATCTCATCAGATGGTGCTGGTGGAACCATCATTGATTCTGGTACAACCTTAAGCTACTTCTCAGAACCTGCATATGAGATCATCAAAAACAAGTTTGCAGAGAAAATGAAAGAGACGTACCCGGTGTTTAGAGATTTCCCGATCCTTGATCCTTGCTTCAATGTGTCTGGCGTAGTGGAGAACAACATCCAGCTGCCTGAGCTCGGGATTGCATTTGCTGATGGCGCAGTTTGGAATTTCCCCGCTGAGAACTCCTTCATTTGGTTGAGTGAGGATTTGGTTTGCTTGGCAATTCTAGGAACTCCTAAATCCGCCTTCTCGATCATCGGAAACTACCAGCAACAGAATTTCCATATACTCTATGATACAAAGAGGTCTAGGCTAGGCTTCGCACCAACAAAGTGTGCCGATATATAAATTCTTGTAGATTATACACATAAAGCAACTGTACACAAGATAACACATAAAGAACGTATTTTCTTTCATTCTTTAGTATACTATTCTGCAAACAACAAGTAACACATTGTACCAATATTTCAAAGAAAAGATCAACCTATATTTATCATTGGACAATCTGATTTCTCCATCTGCTATATGCAATTCTGACAAAGTACAGAAATTTATACTTATGGGAAAAGTTGAACATAGCCAGTTACGATAGCAATAGCTAGAATCACCAAAGGAGGAAGGATTACAAAGGCGCCGATAGTAGCAAAGAAAACAGAATCATTCCTCTGAGAGACCTCATTAAGGTAGCTTTGTCTCTTAATGTTCCTTTTCTGAGAAATGGTTAAGAATTTAGGACTCACTTTCTTCAGGTTTTTGCCTAAGGGAATGGTGAAATCATCGTCTCTGTCACCAACAAGTCCAGCTAACTGGTCACGAACTGTGAGTCCTCTCGAGCCACCACCATCACTCAAGTACCCTGATGATTGATATAAACACCAGATGATTCTAACCATCTAATCAAAACCCAATTCTAAGAGCAAAGAGCAAGTCATGTACCGTCACTTGTTGAAGTTAGCTGTTCAAGGAGATCTAACTGTGTGCGTACGGATGAAGAAGAACCTTCAAAGGAAACAAATTCAATGGTTATCAGCACTCAATAGATGAAAAATTTATCATTTTTACATAGAAATCACACAAAAAAAATCATTTTTTGTTTCTTTTCTGAATTCCCAAGTTCACCGAAGAACCAATTTGGCGAATTCCACAAAACCCATATTGAAAAGATCAGAAATCGGATCATGTACCGGAGAGGGAAGACGAAGAAGGATCGTTGTTGTTGTTGTTGTCAGTGACGCCGCTTTCACTCCTCTCAGAGCGGACACGTGTTGCCGGAAGGAGGTGTTTCTGATTGAATCGAGGAGAAGAAGAAGAAGATGAGTTCGAAATTGGGTGAAGAGAAGCGGAGAAGAAGTTTAAGGCCATGACATGAAAAGGCTCGAAGCTTCCCACTGCAAAATTCGATTTTTTCTTTTCTTTACTGTTCCTCTGAGATTCCAATATTTCAAACTTTCGTTGAGAGGTCAGGAAAATTTTCAAATATTTATTTTGGAAAAATATAATAATAATTTTATATATATCGGACCAAATTAAACCGCCTCAATTCGTTTGTAAAAACCGTTCGGTTACACGTGTGAGGTGACGTGTAAAGGGAAAAAAAAAACGAAAAACCAACGACTCCACTGGATCGAACCCAGAATCTCCAGCTTATAAAAGCTATTTGTAGTAGAAGCAAATAAATAGCACTAGAGAATGCCTGGTCATCCGCATATTGTTTGTATCGAGCTTTTTGATACGATGTCGTAGTTGGGATTTGTCGGTCTCCAAATAGCCGTTGTGAATGCTCATGTCTTTTTGGTGGTCAGGCAAAGGAGAAAAGTTTGAAAGGAGAGAGACATAGAAATTGATGAATCAATCTCACGAAAGAAAAAACTTTTCCTCTTTATCAAATATCTTTATTCTTTACCCTATAAAGGATTACAAAAAAGGAAACGCAATATACAAATACGAGCTAGTGGTGTATATACGACAATTTGATTTGTTTTGTATAATTTATTTATATATTAAATTTTGAAATCACTAAAACTTAATCTTCGAGTGAAGTTTATCTATATTTGCACTGGTTTTCTATATGTTGTTGGAGTTCAACTATGCTAAATGATGGGAGAAGAGAGTCCACTTTTAGATGTATAAAATGGGTACTTAATCCCTTGAAAACTTTTATTTATGTGATGTATGCAAAACTCTTTACTAGGAGATATACATCTCGCACCAATCAGAGTTTTCTGTTTTGGGATTACCGATGTTTGGAGTTCCAAACTTGCAAAGTTATAATGAAAATACCTTGGGATAGCTATATGATGGCAGACAAATCAAAGCGAAATGATGTGTCTCTAGTTTGATTCAACCAGTAGTTTTCAACTATGTTGTTTAAAGCTAAATTCATTAATAGTTGTTAGGTTACTGATTCTCTTTTGTTTTCCGTCGAGCTTGATATATGGGCGTCAATAATAGCATAAATTGCACACATGGAAGAATAATATAAATCTAGTATTAATAATTGATCAAGAGTAATCATTCTTTTCTGACCTTCCATCACATTTTCTCCCTCAAATCACATAATTTTAAAATTACGAATCACATAACTTTGGGGCTGCTTTGGGGGAATAACACTTGAGGACGAATCTAGCTGAAAGGAGGTGTAAGACACGTGAGGAGCACATGATCACATGCGGCAACAACAATATTCAGAAAAAATTGGCCATTCTTCCTCTGCAAAAATCTGGCCTTAGCCTGTAACCCCACCCACCATCAACCAATCACACGACGACCAACATGCAAGTGCAAACGTTTATTTAAATTATTAGGGACTTACCATATCCAAAATCATCTTTACTAAAACTAAAACTAATATGATTATGTTAAAAGCTGATAAGATTTATTAATCTTTTGGCATAAAACTTTATCCAAAAGTTATGCTTCTAGTAAAGCCTCCATCAAAGGCTTTTAAATCTCTCTCTCATATGAATTCATTTTCTCCAAGAAAGGCACATTGGTTTCTTACATATGACTTATGAGTTGTAACATTCCCCAAAACAAAGACATAATTTTCTCTATATGTGCATTTGAATGCCGTATATTATTCTTCTCCATCCAAAAATAATAATATAAAGTCTTCAATAAGCTTATATATCATAATTAAATATTTGAAGTGCAGAAAAAAAAATTGTAATTTTGATAGAATCCAAACTTGACATGTGAAAGGAAGAAAAAAGGTATATTGAAGAGTGAGAATAATATTGACCTAAAAATTCCAAAGCCTGTGTTTGGGAATTCCCTCTTCTGTGCTTTGCCCCTACCCATATCTATCTATCTCTATCCACTTCATTTTTTTTTTTGCAATAATTTTTATTTATTTAAAGAAAAAAAAAATAATACTAAAAATATCTTATTTATTTTGTTCAACCAGCTATAAATGTCACAGTTGACAAATCCACTGTCTTTGCTTTCCCTTCACTGCTCACTCCTTCTCTCTCTCTCTCTCTCTCTCTCTTGTTTCCTCCATAGCAAACAAAGCTTTCTCCCACTAACCAGTTTCACCAAACTATTTTTTCTCCATTAACCCATTACTGTGTAATTATTATATACACACACTTCCTTGTTATATTAATATTATTTTGGCTTTTAACCATAACCCTAAATCGAGTTTAGTTTCTTCTGGTAGATGATTTAAGCCCTGGTTAGCTCAAAATCTCCAATTCATCATTGGTACATCTATGCCAATTGATTTCTATTGTCTTCCTCTGGTTTGCTTCAGAAACAGATAAAAAAAATGGAGCCTTTTGTTTTGTTTTTTTCATTGTTTCTTCTGTTTTAAGATGAAGATACATCAAAAGGACAAAGCTTTATCTCTCCCCACATTCTAAGGTAAATTTATGCTCTCTTTTTTTTCTTTCATGAGAACAAAAACAACGTTTTTTTTCTTCTTGCCCTGAATGTTATCTTTCGATGGCATTATGTGATTGATTCTCAGTAAATTGTCTCTTGCTTCAAACTTAAATGATGCTTTTTTCGATGATTTTAAAAGCCGAGATTCTCTTGTTTCTTCAAGCTCCCATCTTTTGTGGGGACACGTAATGCCCATAACTTGTTTGTTGATATGCCGCAATTTTTTACTTATACCCATGAAAGTGTGCGTTTTTTTTCCTTCTTGCTGTGTCTGTAAACGTTTTTGTTCTACTCACACCCATTAGATACTTCCATCAGATTGAGTTATCTTCCATTGCTTTCAAGATTAATACTTTGTACGGTTTCTGTGTTGGTTATGGCTAAATGTCAAATGAGAAGTGTGAAAAAGATATCTCTTTAGTCCTTGTATGATGTATGCAAGTGTTTAAATTTAAGGCACTCTCTTGTTGTCTAGGTGGTTATAGTGAAGTTGTAAGAGAAGCAAAAAGACGGTTTTGGCAGCTAGATACAGGACCAGAGATGCCACCTGAGAATTCTTTAAACGCTGAAATGTCCAAGAAGATATCATTTTTTGGTTTGAAGGGGTTGAAATTGTGGGTATGGGTTTGTTTGGTAGTTGGAGTATTCATAGTTATGATTCTCTGCATCTTGTCCCTATGGATCACATTCCGCCGGAAATCTAGAAGATCTTCAAGCAAGTTTCCTTTCAACCAGATACCGCGTGAGTCCAAAGATATCAGAGTGGACAGGGCTAGGTTTCAGAATCACAATTCTCACCCTGAAAGTTTATATATCGATATGAATGATAAATCCACTGGAAAAACAATGATGTCTCACTTGGGAAGAACCAAGTCTAGTGATAATGATACTTTGAGTCAATGTAGCTCTGTGAATCATCATGAGAGAGCTTGTAGTTCTCATTCCGGTGAAGAAGGAGGCTTTGGAAGTGCTGGGAGACAGTATGGAGGACCTGTAACAGCATCTCCTTTGGTTGGTTTACCAGAAATATCCCATCTTGGTTGGGGACACTGGTTTACTCTTAGGGATCTTGAGCTAGCCACCAACCGTTTTGCTGCAGTGAATGTTCTTGGAGAGGGTGGTTATGGAGTAGTTTATAGGGGTAAACTCGTCAATGGTACTGAGGTTGCTGTTAAAAAGCTTCTGAACAATCTGTAAGTTTTCAACTGGAGTATCAAATATTTGTAAATCCTATGTTTAGTTTCCTTAATAATCCTTCCCAATTTTGGTCTCTAGAGGGCAAGCTGAGAAGGAATTCCGGGTAGAAGTTGAGGCTATTGGTCATGTACGACACAAGAATCTTGTTAGGCTTTTAGGATATTGCATTGAGGGTGTTCATCGGTGAGTCTCACTTGTTTTTCATCATTTTTAACATACTTCTACTGCCAGAGCAAAAGGATCTTACTCTATCAAAACATAATGATGAATGCAGGATGCTTGTTTATGAGTATGTGAATAGTGGTAACTTAGAACAATGGCTACATGGAGCAATGCGGCAACATGGAAATCTCACTTGGGAGGCACGGATGAAGATCCTTACTGGTACTGCACAAGCGTAAGTGGTTTGAAAGAAGTTTAGCTTTTGTCGGATATGTTCAATGCTTGCATACTAAAAGGGTCTGCAATTTGTACAATTTTACAGGCTTGCTTATTTACATGAAGCAATAGAACCAAAAGTGGTCCACAGAGATATAAAAGCAAGCAATATATTGATTGATGATGAGTTTAATGCAAAACTCTCTGACTTTGGGTTAGCCAAGCTCTTGGACTCGGGTGAGAGTCACATCACAACCAGAGTCATGGGTACCTTTGGGTAAAGTCCAAAACTTTGTACCCTCCTGAAGCAATTATGGTTGTTATTATCTTCTCAGATGATGTCCTTACAAGAAATTATTACTTTTTTTCTTTGTTATTGTTTCAGATATGTAGCACCAGAATATGCTAATACAGGTCTTTTAAACGAAAAGAGTGATATATATAGCTTTGGTGTCTTGCTTCTTGAAGCTGTAACTGGTCGAGATCCAGTTGATTATGGACGTCCTGCTAATGAGGTGCTAATTAAATTGGTATACATATTGTACATTGCTTGACAATCTTGGTTATGAATATGTTCATTTCTTGAAATCTTGAATGGGCAGGTGAATCTTGTTGAATGGCTAAAGATGATGGTTGGAACGAGACGAGCTGAAGAAGTTGTGGATCCAAGACTTGAACCTAGACCTAGTAAAAGTGCTCTAAAACGCGCACTTTTGGTTTCCCTTAGATGTGTTGATCCTGAAGCAGAGAAACGTCCTAGAATGAGTCAGGTTGCGCGGATGCTTGAATCAGATGAACACCCTTTTCACAAGGTATATGATGTTCCAAAGCTGTAACAATTGTTATATATATGTTTCTGTAATCATCATTCAAACAAAATCTTCATGTTATGGCAGGAGAGGAGGAACAGAAGGAGCAGAACAGCGAGCATGGAGATTGTTGAGACCAAAGATGAATCTCTTGGTCCTAGCGGCTCAGAGACTCACATTACAAAGCCTGAGAAGACTTGTGAATAAGAGATAGATGAGACACAAACGCCATTAGACCCGGCTCAGTAGCTTCTTCAAGTCTTGAAAGGCTCTGTTTCTACTTAGCAACTAATTGATTGATGATCACACACGTTTGGTTGTGGAAATTTGAGGACAAAGAAGAAATCTCTCTCAGATGATCTAAAGAGCCTATGGAGTGATGATGACTAATGCAAACCTTAGGAGGCATTTTGTTTTTCTTTCCTTTTTAATATATTTATTATTTTGGGGCTAATTATTCCTGTCTTGTCTGTACGGAACGTTTGTCAGTCAAAAAACATGTGTTTAAGATTTCTGTGACGTCAGAAAGAGAGACGTCTTTGTAAATCTATGGATTGATGGCGTAAGCAGAAACAGGATTAAGGACAGATGAAAGAGACAAAACTAAGTTCAATTATAAAGGCTAGTGGCTTAGCTTTAAAGCCCTCTTATAGAAATCATTATTAGTGGTTTTTCCTTTATTAGAAAAACCTTTATTATTTGTTCTGTCGGAATGTGAAAACTTTATTGAACGAGGATAAAAGAATACGACATTGAATTATCAAAACTAATAATATAAGTCTAACGTCCACAAAAACCACTAGCTTTTCTTGCATATCTGTCAAATGTTGCGTCGTATTTGTCGTATTGTTTTTTGTGATTCTCACTTTCTCACATCACTACAATAAGTTGAATTAGATTCTTTGACACGTTCTCATCACGTGGCCAGTTACAACAGTCATTCTCTTTTACTTTGCATACTAGCTAATCGAATACATTAATAGGATAACCAAAATTCATGAAATCAATTTTTATTGGTTTGATATTCATGATATAACTATTTTTAAAAGAGTTATTGCCTAAAATTTTAACAGAAATACATCGATAAGTTTTAAACCTGATATCGATACAAATAAACTATCGCGTATATTTTTTTTATAAAGTTTGGATGGTTATAGAAGTTTTTATGTATAACTGATAATTAATAATCATTTATTTTTGTTTTACTTTGCATACTAATTAAATACATTAATAAAATAACCAAAATTTATGAAATCAATATTTATTGGTTTGATATTCACGACATAACTATTTTTAAAAGAGTTTTTGCGTAAAATTTAAATATAAATACATCGACTATAAATTTCAAACCTGATATCGACACAGGCCACATAAATTATCGCTTATCTTTTTTTTTATAAGTTTGGATGGTTTTAAAAGTTTTTATGTGTAACTGATAATCTAATAATCATTTATCTTTGTTTTACTTTGCACAGTAAATACATTAATAAGATAACCAAAATTCATGAAATCAATATTTATTGGTTTGATATTCACGACATAACTATTTTAAAAGTTTACGTAAAATTTTAACATAAGTACATTGACCATAAGTTTCAGACCTGATATCGACAAAAGCCACGTAAATTATCGCTTATGATTTTTTTTTATAAATTTGGATGGTTTTAGAATTTTTTCTATGTAATTGATAATAAATAATCCTTTATTACTTTTTCTGTGTAATTGATAATAAATAATCCTTTAACTTTGTTTTAGTGTCTAAAATTTATATAAAATCTAATTTTCTTTTATCATTTGTTTTTTACTTATATTTTGCACACTTTTTTCTTGTCATATGCTTAATTTTGTGTCAACTATTTTTTTTTCATATATCAAAATACAAATAAATTTCCGGGCATATCTATATGTACAGAATGAGACACCTGACATAGAACTTTCCTTGATGGAGTTGGAAACTATTTCCAAAGCCACATATAACTTCTTTAAAACGCAATCGACTCGAGAAAAGTGGTTCTGGATCGGAGTAGTTTACAAAGAGATTTTACCTGGAGAGCAAGAAATTGCAGCGAAGAGGCTGTCAAGTACAATCGGTCAAGGTGATGCTGAATTCATGAATGAAGTGATGATGGTCTAGAAAATTCAGCACAAAAACCTCGTCCAGCTTTATGGCTCTTGCGTTGATACGAGCGAGAAGGTTCAGATCTATGAATACTTGGAGAATGGAAGTCTAGACTCATATCTCTTCGGTTAGTGCTTCTTAATGATGTCTTTTATTTTTATAATTAAAATGTAAAGTTAAACCGCTGTGATTGTTTTGCAGGCAAAAACTCAATTGGCATATGAGATTTAATATTGTTAATGGCATTGCTCGCGGACTCTTGTATCTTCACCAAGATTCGCCATCGAGAATCATCCACATGGATCTAAAACCAAGTAATATTTTACTTGGTAAAGACATGAGTCCAAAGATCTAGGATTTCATATTGCTTAAAGACCTTTGGAAAGAATGCGACGGAAACTATCACGAAAAAAGGCATGCATAATCCAGTAAGCAAACAACATCTCTAAAAGGAAAAAAATAGCATTTGTCATTAAATCTCACATCTTTTAAGTTTAATATTCTTTATGCAGCGGTTTACATGTTTCGAAATTAAACCATGGATGGAAATCATTGACTAAATCGTTATGTTTTCAGTTTTGAAATCATGGTTTTAAAAATAAATAATTTTACCGTTCGTAGATGGCCATTTTATTTTTCTTCATTTACTGTAGTTTGTAAAAGTAAAAAATTGCTGATCGTTCGTAAGTTTCCATCATTTAGTTCTTTCTAATTTTTGCAAGAAAATGTTATCAAACCAAATAAATTTATTGTCAAATTTTATCTTTCCATTTTTTAAGGCCAAATCGTTTCTATAATACATTATCTTGTCTTTTTTCTCTCTATCTCTCTCTTGAACTCTGCTGTATATAGTAATCTCCATTTTAAGAAAATGGAAAATTCTTGTTTTGTTTTTCCACGTATATTAATAAAAAAAAAAGTTTCTTGTGAATAATGTAGACGTAAAAATCCGCGCGTGGGGGGGGGGGACATCCAAAAATAAAAGGGGAAAGTGGATGTCGGAAGAAGAACAAAACCGGAATCCGATTATTTACCTATTTCCCGATCTACCGGAAGAGCTATTGCTTCGATTGCTGTTGAAATCTATCCGCAGATTCAAAACGATGGAGATCAACCCTGGAATCGAAGAGTTTCGCGGAGAGCCGTATGAGTCTTCAAAAGAGCCGCCGCAAAATCCTAGCTGAACGACGAGATCGATGTGGTCTCTCTACACTGCGATGACGTCACACGACCTTCGCTGACATGTGACGGTTTGGTTTGCGTCCCCGTACCGGGTTGGGTCAATGTTCTGAACCCTTCCACCGGAGAATTCCTTAGATTCCCTTCCGGTCCAGATCCAGTGACCCACCACTATCAGGCCCGAATAGATCTCCTCCTCGACCCTCCTGGTAACTCTCTCTCTCTCTCTCTCTCTATATATATATATATATATACAATTTATTGATATGAATAATTCGTT
This sequence comes from Turritis glabra, assembly GCA_900406565.1. Taxonomy (NCBI): domain Eukaryota; kingdom Viridiplantae; phylum Streptophyta; class Magnoliopsida; order Brassicales; family Brassicaceae; genus Turritis; species Turritis glabra. Next base: position 1,579,164 of record OVBN01000025.1, read on the forward strand.
TTATGCATTCATTGATGGGTTTAGAAAAATTGAAATCGTAGGTAAGTAAGTGGTACAATATATTCCCCGCATTTGGTTGGCAGGGAAAAAGTCAATGGGAGCTTTAAAGTTGTGAGGATGTTCTTTGATCCTAACCATTATTGTGAGATTCTTGATGTCAATATTGGTGGATGCCGGAAGGAAGTCGGCGTGTGTGAATGGGTCCATCTACTGGTTAAGTGTTGTTCCTTTGAATCTACTAGCTTTGGATCTTCACACACAAGAGTTCCGTGATGTTCCCTCAAGACCAACTTCCCTAACGTTGGCTGACCAGCTAGTGAACCTTGATGACCGTCTAGCTATAGCCACACCCTATGGGCTGCCTTGGAGACTGGAGATATTGACCATGGATGCACAAAAAGAAGATGGATGGACCATGACTCACTCCATACCTTAATCCTCCTGTAGAGATCTTTCCCCTCGACCATGGGATGTGCATTTCAGGCAGCTGGCGGTTTCTAAGCAAGGGAATCTTTTCTTCCATGACAATGATAATAGGTTGTTGAAATACTATCCAAAGACTAACCTCCTTGTTTGCATCTCTCAAGACACTTGGGTCATATCCCCTATAGTTGAGAATTTGCTCCCACTTCGACCTCCAGGTTCTTGTCCCAAGACATTCGGGTACCTATCCAGATCTCAGGATCCAGGCCTCACGCACGTGTCTGGCTCGCGGATATCTAAATTTGTTAGCAGAATCGAACTGGGGATCCCAACTATACTGCTTACCACCACTCTAGTGTCTCTAGTTGTTTACCGCTATTTTGTTGTTTCTTCTAGGTCTTGATTTTAGTATTGAAATGCCATGTTTTTCGCTTACCACAACTCTAGTGCCTCTAGTCTTTTTTCGCTTACCACCACTCTTGTGTGATATTTTGTCCTTGCTCAATACTGTTCTTTCTCAGTACTAGCTTAAAACTGAGGTATATAAAGTATGAAAGTTTTTGAAACAGTTAGGTTGACTATTGTTTGCAACATCTACGTTTTCATTTCAACGGTGTTTTTAAACCTGACTAAATCGGAAAGATCAGATTGAATAATAAAACTTCCAAAATATAAAAAGAAGATTCAGTTAAAAAAAGAGTCTATTAATGATTTTCTAAAGATTAAATATCCGACCTGTTACAATTTACAATCATAAACCGGATTGATTTCATTCCAAGAGAACGTAACCATTCGGATCATGGACTATCATTCTACAACTACTAGTCGTACGTTCTATGTTCCGAGGAACTTTTTTGCAGACCTGAGCATGAGACTCAGCTTCTCTTTGAAACTTCTTGACCATTTCGTCAAGCTCTAGTTTCCTAGTCTCCACATTTTCTTCTGCCACTGGCTCCTTGAGTCCAAGGTAGAGTAAAGCAGCCACCACTAGCACCAAACCCAAGAAGAAGAGAACGGCTGAGAAAAGCGCAAAGGCTTGTGGAGAATCTTGAGCTCCTGGTATCCCATCTACGTTGATTCCAAATAGACCGGTTACTATTGTAAGTAAAAGACCGACTCCTCCAAAGATTCCTAGGTTGTGTGTAACCGTGAGGCTCCGGTCCTAATCAAGCCAAATAAAAAATTAAGACGACTTGGAGAGTTATGTACTTATGTCATCATCAAAGAATATGAAAATCTCACCTGTAACCATGCTCGAACAGTGTTTTGCATGACGTCTTGGATAGTGAATAACCGACCACGAACGGCTTCTTGTTCATTGATCATATCGCGGGTGCTCTTTTTTATTCCTTCTAGCAAGTCTCGTGTTCTATTGCCTTTTAGTTGCTGAAGAAGCTCGAACACAATCTCTTCTCTAGCATGAAGCGACCATTTCACCCGTATAACCTGATAAATGATGAACAAGAAAATATTGTAGTGATTATAAAACCACTTGTATGAAGAAATGAATAACATTATTCCAGATTAGCTGATCTCATCTCGTAGTCAAACAAGAAAGCTTTACCTGGGTCGAGAGCCTTCTGATCTCTTGATTCAAGATTGTAGTGAACAGATTTAGGTCCTCGTACAGTCTCCTGATATCAACAAGAACAATTTATTCTGCTCCATCAGACATATGTCAAGGAGCGGCTTACAAAGAAAATACCAAAGTAAGAGAAGGCTCAGTTGAAGTACTTGTTCATAAACATCAACTCAACTTCATCAGCTGCACCAAATATATACTTCCGGAATAGCCTACATTAAGGATACTGATATCAATCATCATAGGGTTAAATCCAGAGGATGAAAAAGATTCTTATATCTAAAAAGATAACAACTGTCATCTAGTACGGGAGAAAGATGCAACTTGCATCTTTCAACATTTGACTGTCATCTTCCAAACTCTAAGAATAAGATAAGGCATATTGGTTCTATTTTATCAAAGCAATACTAAGGCTTGACAAGTTCATTGCCTATACCGTACAGACCAGGTAAAATGTGTATCCATTGCTAAAAGGTTGCATAATGAATACTAAACTTCCCCAATATACAAATTTTCAGAACTTGATCTAGATCACGGGAAGACAAATACCTATCATCCCAGCGTGCAAGGCGGCATGCAAGATGTGCTATTAGTTCATGAACGGTTCTCGGAATGAAGGCTCCACCAGCAATAAGCATTTCCTGGTAAGACAGAGTGCATCAGCTTAGACAAAAAAAGACATAGAAGAAGCCTCAAAAGACTGAAAAACCTGTTTTGATTAATTGACCAACGAATGAAGGAAAACAATGATTCAGATGAGAAGAACAAACCTGGACTTCTGTAATACCTAACACACTAATGTTCAAGGCAAAGCCTTTAACGTGCAATGCAGTCACCAGAAAATTCTGTGCTTGCCATGACCTTAAGACAATAGGTATGTCATCTTCTTCGATAAAAGGATCACCAACTGATTGTCCCAACAGCTCAAACAACAGTCCACCAGCAACTCTGACAGGCACCTATCCACCAACATATAACAAGTTTAATCTATTTCAGCTATAGAATCGTAGCACAGTCCACATTACAAAGAAGCAACATACTCAGAAATTTTTACCTCATAGAAAATATGTTTCATCCGTTCACTAATCAGCTTGCTTTCGTCACGCAGAGCAAGGCTTACAGCCGGATGTAACCAGTGCGAATTACGCAGCCACGAGGCAATACCTCGATGGCTAGCATCAACATGGCACCACCAAGTTGGACCAGCAAGTGGTTGTTCCCAGTAAGGAGCAGCAAGCTCAGCAACTGTGGCATCATCCTCATCTAAGTCAATATTTTGCAATTTCCAATCATTATCAACTTGCACAGTCTGAACAAGCTCAGCGATCCTATCCCATCCAATTCCTCGCCAATAACTCCTCGAAGGTTCTTCTTCGTCTTCACCAGCACCAAACTGATCTGATTCACATTCCTGTTTCTTTCTATCACAACAACACTGTACATTGGTTAAAAACTCTACAAGCAAAAAAAGAGATCGAAGCACTATTATTAACAAGTTAGTAAATATCATCATCATACATTCTGAGGGACGAATGCCCAAGAACACTTGTGCTGTTCTTACGACGACCTTGACAAAACTCGAAAGCACAGATAAGGCCATTGGTCCAGAGATTGTGATAACCTGGATTCCCGTTGTTGTTATTCGCATTCATACTTCACTTTAAAATCACAGATTTCGATTCATATCAGTAGTCAATCTCGTTTTTTCGAAATTCAAACGCAACCTAGGCCACAGGAATCAAACGCAACAATTTTCCCAAGAACTTCCCTAAGTTTCTGCACCGATTCGAAGAAAGAAGAGAACTTGAGAGAGAGAGAGAGAGAGAGAGAGAGAGAGAGAGGGAGAGGGAGAGAGAGAGCAATGTGGCACACGCACGATGCAATAACAGAACACACGTGTATATACAACATTTGGGCCTTATTGGACCTTCTCTATTAGGGACCCAAATTAAAAGCCCAATACGAGTCGAGTATGGAAGGCGAGAGAAAAAATAAACTATATTCTACAGAGCAGTGTTTCTCAAATTTTTTTTTTTTTTTGTTCTCTAACTCTCATTCAGTATTTAATGTAGATTTGGTCCCAAAAAGGGTATAATTTGGTTTTAACATTATTATGAATCTCTCTGTTAAAGAAGACAATTGTCATGAATCAAATACATAATCAACCATCTGTTGAGAAGTAGGCTGCCAAAAACCCTTTTTTTTTGCAAAATAATTTGTTAATTATTAATCACAATTTTGGTGACTACTTAACCATCTCCTACTCTTCACAATCATTCTTTTGGTGTCTCTACCATATAATAATTCACCAAAATATCTTTACTTAAACCCACAAACTCCTCACAAAATTTCTGAATCTTTCAGTTGAAAATATAACAACCATAACAATGGCTGGAGGCACAGCTCTAACTCCAACCTCTGTAGGATCCAAGTCAGTTCCAATGAGGAACCATGAAGCAACGGAGAGAGGCAATAACAATAGCAACCTGAGAGCATTACCCAAAGCTGTCCAACCGGTTTCATCAATTGAAGGAGAGATGGCTAAGAGGCCCCGTGGCAGACCCGCTGGCTCCAAGAACAAACCCAAACCACCAATCATTGTGACTCACGACAGTCCAAATTCCCTCAGAGCTAATGCCGTTGAGATCAGCTCAGGTTGTGACATCTGTGAGACTTTATCGGATTTCGCAAGACGGAAACAGAGAGGTCTCTGCATACTCAGTGCCAATGGTTGTGTCACCAATGTGACTTTAAGGCAACCAGCTTCATCAGGAGCAATTGTGACATTACACGGACGTTACGAGATCCTCTCCTTGCTTGGATCAATCTTGCCTCCACCAGCACCACTTGGAATAACTGGTCTGACCATTTACTTAGCCGGACCTCAAGGACAGGTTGTTGGTGGAGGAGTGGTTGGTGGGCTAATCGCGTCTGGTCCTGTTGTTCTCATGGCTGCATCTTTCATGAATGCTGTTTTTGACCGTCTTCCTATGGATGATGATGAAGCTGCTTCTATGCAGAACCAGCAGTACTACCAGAATGGAAGATCCCGTCCTTTAGATGACATTCATGGACTACCTCAGAATCTGCTCACTAATGGAAACTCCGGTTCTGATATTTACTCCTGGGGGCCTGCACAGCGTGCCATGTCGAAACCTTAATACAACTCTCTAATCTCCACGTTTCATCATATCAAAGTGCCTTAGTCTTATTATCTAATTTACCTTGGAATCAAACATCAATGTTTCTGTAGGTAGAGAGAACCATAAGTTTGGTTAAACTGAAACTTATTTTCCTCTTTAGTTTGTACCTGCAACAGTAAAAAGGAAGAAACTGAAAACACAAGTACCTGTTTATGAACTCTAAGCAGAATCCTCTAATTTAATACGAAAGATATTACGATATATTTATCCTTGATCCAAAGTGAATGAATGTTCTCCACTAATAACAAGACATACCAGAACAAGATAACTACTAGTTTACATGTGAAGAATCATACAAACTGGTGATATTCTCTTTACTTGTGTGATACCAATTGCAGTTGCTTCGTTCCAGCAATTATTCAGGAAACTGAGCTAGCAACCAACTTCTGATTTTACTCCACACTCAATCCCAGTTTCAACATGTTATCTAATCTGTAAATCTCTAGAGAATTTGTGAGGCTTTCGCTAACAAGATACAAAACTCTTGGGGTTTCAAATATCTGGGGATTAAACGCGGTTTCTCATGTCATATAGCCTATTTCCCTATTTCATTATCTAACTACCTTGAATTAAACATCAATACTTATGTAGGTAGAATAACATGTTTGGTGAAGCTGAATCTTATCTTCCATGTACTTATACCTAGCCAATAAAGAGGAAAATATATGAAACTTTCTCCTTCCACCTCACGGAAAACTTAGTAGATAAACCACAGATGCTTTGAATGATAAACTAACCTTCAAGCAAATGTAGACGGAGTTCCAAACAATTGTTCTGGATTTCAATCAATAACTTGTGCATATCCAAATCAAAATTCACTACCAAGTTTTCTTTGAAAGATTCCCTTTTGGACGCTTCCCTGTAACGATCACATACAACATAGACACTATACATGGTCAGTGTAAACTGCAAAGCATGCCATGGCTTTAATTAGAAATAAAGACAGAGAACCATGCCTGCCATAAATTTCAATAGTTGGTGAAACACATTCATAGGCCTTAACTACGTCTCCAACCAATGATATAAATACATGCAAATGTACAAGATTGACAACAAGCAGCATCATCATCAAATATTTTCATCACCAGTTTCTCCATTTATTTTTCTATACCAAAAAGCAAGAATTTCTCAGAAAATGAAAACGAAGATGTTAATAACCCTCTTTGCACTTATTTCAGTAGCAGGAACATCAGAAGCGACTGGTAGACTTGCTGCACAGCAGAACACAAGCATCATACCTACATACCCACTCTGGTGCGTGGAAAATCCATATGCTTACTTTACAAGAGTGGTTGGAACCTAAAATGGGCTTGCGAAAATGGTGCTGATTGCTCACCGATGGAAAAGGGTGGCCGTTGTCAGGACCTCGACTATTACAAAAACCGAGCTTCGTATGCCTTCAATGACTATTACCAGAAGAATCCTATACCGAGAAACTGCGATTTCGGTGGTGCTGCTGTGCTTACAATTCAAGACCCAAGTAATTCCAAACACTTCACATTCGAAAAAATAAAACAAACCTCTGATCAAAACAATTAGAGTTCCATTGTAATAGTGACTGCACGTCAGAACTGATTTTTCACAATCATCTTCAATTTGTGATTGTTCTTCTCCTTCTTATATCTGTAAACTTTGGTCGCAGGCACTCCAACGTGTAAGCTCCCATCTAACAGGTGAGGACAAGATTCGTTTTTTTCTTTCATTTTTGTTAAACTTATGGGAGAGAAACACAGTAGATCATTTATATAAATCAATTTCAGCACTGGTCCATACCCACTGACTTCTTCAGTAACAAGAACTGCAACTCCAAACCTAGGAAGCTTCTTGTGGGGTCTTGTATTCACATACCTAGCTTATTGTGCTGCTCAGATAGCTTGACCTGGAAGAAACCTGTAGAATAAGACTATCAGGTGTGGGTTTAAGAGAAGAAATCTTTTGTATATGAACTATGTATAATTAACAATATGATAAATCAGTGTAATAACTAAATGATATCTTCGGCTACATCCCCTCAACTATGAAATTGCTTATTTCTCTGTTAAATTAATGAACTAGATGTAGCATCAAACAATTGAGCGAACTGGTCAGTAGCAAACCTGATTTTATTGCAGAGACATCCCAGTTTAAAATACCGAGTAAACTGTAAATCTCTGTGGATTTAGGATGTCTTTTCCCACAAGATACAAACTCATGAACTTCAAAATCCACTTCAATCGAACTGCAGCCAACTTCTTTCTCTATTTGTCTTTCCTTCATCAAAAATCTCTGCTCAACTGCCTCTTCGAACAAGCCATCAGAAGCATACGCATTAGACATGAGCACATAACCACAAGTTTCATCTGGATCCAGCTTCTTCAAACATTTTACTGCGCGTTTAGCCATCTCAACATTACCTATTTTCCTGCAAGCAGAAAGAAAAGAACTCCATATAATAGTGTCTTCTTCCACCGGCATGTTCTTTATTAATGCTTCTGCTTCTTTGAGGAGCCCCAATCCACCCAGCACATTAACCATGCAAGTATAGTGTTTTATTGATGGCTGAATCATATATTTTTCTCTCATCAATCTAAAAAATTCCCCAGCTTTATGTACTTTCCCAGAGTGAGCACAAGCTGTTAAAACACCAATGAAGCTGACTGAATCTGGCTCCAAGCCAAAACGCTCCAACTCCAAGAACAAATCCATGGCCCTTTCCTCGCATCCATTGTTAGCTAGACCAAGAATCATCGAATTCCAACACGATAATTGCTTCTTAGGAGCACACTCAAACACCTTTAGACCTTCCTCAATACACCCGCACTTGCAGTACATATCTATGAGTGCTGTAATAACTATACTATTCAATTCAAATATATTCCTAACTATATATTCATGTATCCATCTCCCTTGCTGGTTTGCTCCAAGGTAGGCACAAGCATTCAACAGACTCACCATTGTAAACCCATCAGGTTTCACATTTGTCTCCTGCATCTCTCGAAACATCTCCAACGCATCCTTAAATCTACCATTCCTCACAAACCCACTGATCATCGAATTCCAAGAAACTTCATTCCTCTGCGGCATTTCATCAAACAGTTTCTGCGCCTGATCAATCAATCCACATTTAGCAAGACCCATAATCATCGAATTCCAAGCAACAACATCAAAACCCTTCATCCCCAAAAAGATTCTCCGAGCTTCAACAAAACACCCACAAGTGACGTACATATGCAACATCGTATTCCGTATAAATGAGTCGTCTTCAAGTCCCTCTTTAATAACCCTCCCGTGCAATTGCCTCCCATCACGAGCTTGCCCAAGACTACCATAAGCTTTGAACACCGACGGATAAGTCAATCTCTGCGGCTTCACAGACGGAGAAGAACACAACATATCGATGAAAATCGAAACCGCCATCTCCGGAAACGAGCTCCGTGAGAAACCACGGAGTATAGTGTTCCACACAAATGGGTTCTTGTGATTGATCCTTGTGAATACCAAATAAGCGTAATTCATGTCTGACGGAGACGCGCAGCAGAAGGCGAGGACACGGCTTGCGGCAACAGTATCGGAAACTAAACCGGTTTTGATGAGATTGGCATGGATTTGCTTGAGTTCTCTCATCGTACTACATTGTGTGTCTATCAATCGGAGATAAGACGCCGGTGACGGAATCGCAGGTACTGTCACACCGGAGTAGCATAAGATTGTCGGAGACATATTTACCGCCGAATTTTTTTATAGATTAAGTTTAAAGGTGAGACATTTATGGGAAAAAAACCTATCCTTTTTGCGGGAGATTACACACGTGTGGAAATGATCGCCACACGTGTTTAGTTGTTCTTCTGAACTTTAAAACGATTCAAATTTTTGCAAAACACGTGATCAAACAGCAACAGAGTAGGAGGTTTCAACAATCTGTCTAGTTATTTCAGTGAAAGTGATATGATTATTTCATAAATTGATCATCTAAGAGCGCATCTCTTAAAGAGTAGAAGCAACAAGGCAAAACAACCAAAACGAGCAAAAGAACCAGGCTTAATTATCACTATTGCTTCAAATCTGCAGAGCATCAGCAATGGATCCCGCGAGGCTCAAGACTTCGAAAGGAGCTTTGTTGCCTATGGCCTTAACCGTCTGTGGACAAGAATCCGTGATCCAGAAGTAAGCAAACGCTTCTTCCAATCCTAATTCGAGGAAACAATAATATAGACTTCAGTTTTAAAGATACAACAAAATGTAAAGAAGAATGAACAAAGTCAGTTACTTTTTCTTCCATTTTCACAGATAATTACCATTGTTCTTGTGGGTGAAACGCTCCCACGACCTCTTTGGGAAAACACCATGAGTTACATAAGCACTCACCTTCGCAGCTCCATGAGCTGCCAATACTTTCTGTGTGACAAAAAGAAAGTGAAACGGTTAAGACCAGTGAAACCGCTATTCTCTTGACAATTTCAGACTAGATGAAATAACAAAGATTTTCGACCAAAACTAGTCTGAACTTGGAATATTAACACAATTCAGCACGAAAGGTTTAAACCAGTTTGACATAAAGCCTCTCCTGAGTTTTAACTCAACACTTGTGATTAAGAATTCATTGGAGATTGCTATAGGTTAATGCAAAATGCAGGGAGATTGTATTTCATGAGGATTCCAATACCTGGCATTCGATGAGTGTGCCCCCAGACTGCACAAGATCATCCACGATAACAACGTGACAACCAGCGGGGTTTCCTTCCTTCAGCCTGACTATTCTTTTATCGCCTTCACGAACCTTTGTACACACAACCTATTTATGATTCAATCAAGATTGGGTTCCATTAGATATTGTGAGGGTCATAAAGATGTTCAAATGAAGCTTTATGAAATATCAGTGTAGATATACAAACCGTGGGATACTGATCCAACAGCTTGTGGAAACGCTTCCAGGCTCCATCATCTGGAAATGCAACTATGACCTGCAAACGAAAGAAATCAAATTTAGCTGAGGGAGCAAAAACACAAAGAAACACGAGTGGACGCTATCAGTAACAGTTTTCCCCCTTCTCAATTGGATAAAACTAACAATGATTTCATGAACTAACTTTCTCAGTTTCGGGAAGCTGTTGAAGGCGTTTCGTCAACAACGGGATTCCAGTCTCAAACAAAGGAAGAACCTGGTCAGCAAAGTAAAACCTTTCCTGCAACACATAAACATATATAGAGAGTGATGAAATTGAATTCCACAAATAGATGTAGCAAATCTCAGGGATATTAGAAATAAAGATAAACAAACCTGCAGAGCATGAATGTCATAGATGACAACGCTAGTCGGACCACCACGTGAAATGGGGATATTAGAGACAATCCTTGCCATGGTAAAAGCAGTTGCTACATCTCCTTCCTCTTCCATTCTCTCAAAGGAGCCAGTGGGGAAGAAAGGCAACACCAAGGTGAAGGACGCGACAAACAAGCGCGGGAGCAAGTAAATGACAGAGATCTGCTCAAAGATGACCGCAGGAGAACTGAATGAAGCAAGGAAGGCAACGTGCTGTCCTCGGATTTCATGTGCGTTGTTGATAAACAGATTGGGGAATCCATCAGCAAAACTCCTGAAAGCATAAATAAATGACCAAATCAATTCACATATCCTCAATCCCATCTATGAATCACCAAACACTATCCAATCAGAGATTCATTTCACAGAAAGAGATAAAGGGAACTTAAAACACTTAAACTGCAATATTCTTGAATACATAAGCCTCGAATCAAACAGCCACACAAGCAAAACGCAGATTCTGGAGCAGAACAACAAAAGGGAGTTTTTGTAGCAGAGCTAAGCCAAATTTCACAATAAAGATATGACTTTTCCTTAACCTAAACTCACATAAACCCATTAAACATCATCCAAAATATGGGGGAAAGAGGAAAAATCACCTCCAGTTGATGGATTGAAGAGTGATATGATCAGATTCAGCGGCGATATTGCGAGCAAGCTCTTCGCACTCTAAGCAGTAAAAGAGATGAACTTTCTTCTTCTGTAATTCAGACACGATGGCGTCTTTACAAATCTTGGTCTCCATGATGTTGTTGGCTGCGTTCTCAGACATTATTGACGCCATGAGTGAAAGAGTCCGAATGTATTTGCTACGGAATCGGATACACACAAAAAAGGGTTTAAAGGTTCTTTTTTCCTTAAAAGCCCTTGACTTGTTTTTTTTTTTTGTTCGGCTGACTATTTTGATTCCTTTACACTTTATTTCTGTACCCCAAAATCTACTTGTACAACTATTCCATATGTTTTTTTAATTTTTTTTCAAATAAAAGGAAAACTATATAGTTACTGACACTGAAATTTCATTTCTGTTGTCATTATTTCCAATATTGAATATTTCCTTTCTGTCATCATTTCATTTACTTTTGCTGCATTATTTTCATAACTCAAACTTTTATTATTACTCTTTTCCTTCTTAAACGGCATGAACCAACGCAATTAACCAAATATGCATTAGTCATACGTTCGGAAAGAGTAATATTTGACTAGGTAATTCTGTCTTAACTTTCCTTCAAACGTGTAATTTGATAAATTTTATTTTACAAAAAGAAATCCAACCCAATGTATATTCGAGGTCAAAACCTTTGATTATACTCAGAGCCGGCCCAAAATATTAATAGACTACAAGTTAAAAAAAAAATTAGACCTACAAATTAATAAAAAAAACTAAAAATATTAAAATATACCATATGATTTATCAAACTAGGCACCTCAACATTTATAACTAAATCCATTACCAACCGAATTAAAGAAATTTATGAAAATTGAGGGCCAAAATTTTACTTATACCTTACAAGATAGCAAACACATGTTTTGCTTGCTTAGGCTCAACGCCGGATCTGATTATACTACAATATTAAATTAAACCTTGATTAGTGTGACTGTGACACTAACACTGCAAAATAGCTCATAAAATATTACTCCTATATATATATCCCTAGGTCCTGATCCTACTCCTACAACTCTCTTGTTGGACAAGGCCTTGGTCTATTTGAATGATATAACAAAATCAAAAATTTCCACTCACGGGCTCCAATAATATTTTTTTTTTGTAGCAGACTCGAATAATTTAACAAGACCAAACATATAAATTTCATTAATTTCTTTATACATCCGAGAGAAATAAAAAAAAAATCATTTTTCGAAAAAAATAAAGAAGTTGAATTATACACATTAAATACTGACGTGGAGCCATGTGTGCTACAATAGGACAGCACGAGAACCAATCATGTTCGTCTCTAATTATCAATCCCACTGTCGTCCATCTTAAGCTCACGCAACACATCTTTACGTGAATCACACGCACCATTCGAAGCAAGATTCACCGTCCGATCATCCCACTTAAGTCTCATCCCATGGTTCAACCGTCGGATGAACCCTTCGCTACGTCGTTCACAGTAGTCCAAGAAGCTAACCACAGACACAAACGTAGACTCCTTATCCTTCCAATGCCCACATAACTTATCAAGATGACGTCGTTTTCGTCCCTCCACGGCCAAATACTCCACCATACCGGCGACAAGCTCTGGCGAAGCTCCGGACTCGTCTCCCCATAGCCATATCCTAACCATAGAACGTTGCAATGCAGATTCCACAGCGTTGCTAAACTTACTTCTTTCCATTAAAGATGAGCTTAATCTGATCACATATTCTCCATGACTTGCACCTGAAGTTACCGAGAACCTCTCGACTCTATCACTGCTGTTTCCACAGAATCGGACGGTCACGTGGTTTACAGGCTTCCGGAGACGATGAGGAACACTCTCGTAGAGAAACCTCTCCACAAAGAAGCTCATATCGAGCAAAATCCGCACTGCGGTGTCATCAGATTCGAAGAAAAGGGCAAATCTTTTACCGGAAGGAGAATCTTTAGCTTCGTTGATGATACTTATGGAGAAATCTTTTGAAGCCTCATGGTTTGCCCACAATGAGATTGCTCCGACGAGAACTACTGAGAGTATCCGTAGAAGAATACCTGAATCTGATTCCGATGTTGAGCTTTTGGTAGTGGGTTTGGCTAGGAAAGGTTGAAGAAGAGTCTGATCCGCCATTGAAAACATGGACAGATGTGTACAGAGAGAGAGAGAGGTGTAACAGTTTTGTAATGATAACTAATTGAGGCAGAGACTTATAACCAATCTGTTGTAATGGACAACTAAAAACTGATCATGTCTTTCACATGGACAGGGGAATGTACACGCAAGAGGATGTTGTTATATACATTACTGATAAGGAAAAAGTTTCCGAATAAAGTGTATAACGTAATGTACTAATAGGGATGCTTTCAGATCGGTTTTTCCGAGTGAAGTAATCCCTAAAAACCGGTTACTTTGTTCCGTGGAAAAACAAGCCTTAATACTGTACATTTGTTTCTTCCATAACCGCGCCAGATCTGTACACTTAGTTTACCTTTGATGGTGGGTTAGAGTTCCCTGTTACTGGTTTTAGTAGGGATTCATAAGCACTCTTCTGCAACATTCTTGGAGTTACCGTTCTCCCTCTGATTCTCGATAAGATCCATTGTATAAGACCAATCTGAATCAGGCGCGGTTAGGTTCCAAATGCTTGAAAAAAGTTGCTCCTGTATGATCCATAACACAAGGTGAATCAGTGCACATAAATCTGAAGAGCTGCATATATATGCATTTGAAAATAACCTACGTGATCATCGGAGTCTTGACCCTCATCATGGTGGGAGACTTCTGGAAACAATTGCTTGTCTTCCTTCATAGGACTTGGACTCTGCATGTATGAAGCAAGAGCAGATTTTCCTTGGATCTCTGCATATGCCAATGAAGCAGCTTTCCCACTGTTGAATTTTTCCCATATTTTACCATTGAAGGTCTGCAGAAACACACATTATGAATATCTGTTAACTATAACAATCTCAAGCCACTGAATCGGAAAATTACCATATCCATAATACATGGACAACTTCACGACTATGGTGAAGAGCAGTTTCCAAAAACACTAGTGAAGAGAAAAGGTAAAAACCTGTTGGAAGGGAACGATGTGCAATGGAGAGACCATGTTGACAAAAGCGTGACCCATGTTGCACTTATTCTGTATCCCGAAGAAAAGCTAGATTGTCAGTAAAGTTCACAGGTCATACATGAGCATCATGTGTTCGCTCTCTTATAGTATAGTACCTTAAAGTCTATAGGTAAGCACAGAAAGTCATAGTCTCCCTTGTGCTTTTCGTCGATTTCAGCCACCAGCATCTTGTAAGTATACCTTACCAAACAAAGCATTTGAGACTTAAACATTGCCCAAAGATCTTAGATTGAGATCAATAAAACACTTACTTGTTTGGGATGTTTTTAATGATTAATGTAGTCCGCATATCATCTCCACTAGCAATTCTATCCAAGTCAATATGATATCGCCCACCATCTATGAGCTGACTCCGATTGTGAGTCTCGTGGTTATGGATCCTACCCTGCTCAGCAAAAGGTTCAGGTCTTACTGATTGTAATCCTCTACTCCCACCGAAAGGAACTGTAGGCATTGAAGACATGCCAAAGCCAGTGAAATCCCGTTCGCTATAGTTTCCCGGTAGACTAACACCAAGGTTTGCTTTTCTATGAGCATTGATATAGTTTTTGTTGATTCCCATATCACTAAATCCAAGGGGTATCTCTGGTGATCCCGGATAGCAATAGTTTTGGGTATTGAAATGAATGCTTGAGGGAGCAGAGCCCACATGATGCTGGTATTTTCCAAGCAATGAAACTTGCCTCTCAGCAAATGGAAAACCACTCCTGACAGAGAAAGGACGTTCAGTAGATGATGATGACGACGACACTCTAGTGTAACCAGGATAATTCATATGCTGAGGAGGGCTTCCCCAGCGATAGCGGTGATCAGATGAAGTCCCATATCCTGATGAGTGTGGAGCAACAAACCTCATGGAGTTGGAAATTCCTCCTGCTATATGCTCTGGCAATGAATGAGGTTGCCCATAGGTAACATTGTGCATCAAACCCTTGTTCAGAATAGGTTGGTTTGGATGATTTAATAGCCCTTGGTCATTACTGACTGGTGAAAATCCATGAAAGCTAGAGGGATGAGCAGGGAGAATTGAAGCCAATCCAGGCATATTATCTGAGTTAACTGGCCTGACCATTCCTAGACCATGTGGCCTCGGAAAGGCATGCGAAGGAGATCCTTTCACTGGGCTGCCAATAGGCCAGTTACCTGTTAAGGAGATTGAATGAATTCCGGTTTCCGGAGAAGGCAAGCTAACCAGTGGAGAAAAAATATGATAAAAGAATTGATCAATATGAGATTACCTGGTGGGGAATTAGCAACCTGTGAACCTACTTGATTGAAGAAATTTGTAACTTCATGTCTGTCCAAATCTTGACTTTGTGATGGGACCGAGCTGCATACATAAAGTATCAGTGCACTGTGTATGCAAGATAACTCAATTCTAGGATATATACAAACTGCAGGCAACTTACAGTCGACGAGCCCCTCCAGGACGGCTAAGTTCGAGCTTTATACATTTACCACCTATCTCGCTTCTATTCAGTGCTTTCAGGGCTGTCTCTGCATCTCTAACGTCATAGTATTCAATGAACCTGTGGAATCGCCTGTTCGGGGTTTCTCTAATCTGCATTTACAAGTCAAGAATCAATAAGCAGGTGATTTGATACATTAAATACCAAACAAAGAGAAGAATATCTTAGACGTAAAGATAAACCACTGCATAGCATATGCACATTTGAACGCACAAGTTAAACTAACAAACATAAATTACCTCTCTTATTTCACCATAGGCACCGAACAGCTGAAGGAGCTCATCGTTCGATATTGTTGTGTCCACATTAAAAATCACAAGAGTTCCTTGATTCATATCCTTCTCTGACGGATTTTCCTATAATGTGGCAGTAAACTGATGATTAGAAAAGTACTAAAGAAAAGCTGAAACTTCAAAGCAAGAATAGTTCTCCTAGTCCATACTTTAGGAATGGAGAAGTGAATGTCCAGTGTCCTTTTTCTTAAGAGTGTGTTCTGTAGTGCACGCATTGCGGCATGAGCAGCTCGGATATCGTAGTAGGATATCATTACAAAACCCCTGCTTTTGCATGCCGTGTACAAACTTCTGATCTCCCCAAAGGGCTGGTGACAAGTAGAAATCACGTCAGCAAGACTAAGCAAGCCTCGATATTAAATGAGTTAAGGCTAATAAGAATTGGACGAGAAAAATCGGAAGCAAACAAGTATGCGTTACCTCAAAAAGGGCGCTTAACTCAGAATCTTCAACACTGCTGTTGATATTCCTCACAAATAATGTCCTTGAAGGATGTTCACCGTTTGGATGTTCTACTGAAACTCTGCCAGACGTATTGGGACGTTTACGAGGAACAAATGAATTTGCAGCACCGCGATCAGATATCTGAATCCCTGACACATCAACAGCATGATTATCTTGGGATTCAAGATCCAATTCCATACCCCCTCCCGAGCAAAAGACATCACACTCTTCGAGATCTTCAAGTTCATTAGGCAACCCGGTAAAATTAAGCTCATCGATGAGGCCAGGAAGGAGCTCATTTTCATCCTCAGGAAGCAAGATTTCTAAAGAATCGGGTTCAACATCTTCCAAAGAATCTTTCTCTGAGTTTCCTATGCCAAGTTTGTTCAGATTGGGTGAGTTATCATCAAAGGAGAGCCAACTATCTGAATCAGTCATATTCACTGCAAGTTTGTCAAGACAAAAAGATCTTAGCACTGACTTCAAGTAAATCAAGAGTTATATTGAATCACTAAAAGAAGCTAGGACATACGCTTTTCATTGAAAAGTGTAGGCAATGAGCTTGAGAACATGCTGAGATCACTTGCAGAACGATATCCATTAAAAGCTTCCGATGATCTACTCAGCAAAGATGGCATGTCTAGATTTGACATAGCCAAATAATTAAATATCAAAAAGAAAGCGTAAGAAACAAAAATAGTAAATACAATCAAAGCAAAAAAAAAAAAAAAAAAAGAGGAAACAAGAAAGAATCTTTGCATACCAGCAGATAGTGTTTTCTTGGGTTCTAGCTCCATCTTTTTGCCTTCTGCAACTGCAAACAAAACAAGAAACAACTGTATACATGAATCAGGAGAAGATCAACCAATCAATATCAAAGACCTGCAAGTTGATATCTGATTTTGCATCATAAAGCAGAACAGTTTACTTCCTAAGATCAGACATAAACAAAGATAAACAGACAGGAAGATAATCGTAAGCAAAACCTCAGTTGGTCAACTCGATGAATCAAAAGTTTTAAACTTTCACTTAGATAAGAAACTTTTGCTGCTTGTGGTGACAAAACATCATCATCAGAGACAGAAATCATCTGTGCAATAAACTCAAATTCAAAGCTTGAAAAATCGAAAAATCCAAAAATCAGTTGAAAAACCAACACAGAGGATCGGTGAATTCCACGGAATCCAAAAGAGTATTAAACTTGTCATCTCGTTAAAATCATAATCAGGTTTGAGTAAAAAGAAAAAAGAAAAACCCAGAACAATCACAATCAAACTACATGAAGAACCATATATAGCAATCAAACAAATAAGGAATACAAAATTTCATATGAATAATAAACAAAAAAAATCAAACCGATTTGCAGAAATTGCATCGAACAAGTAAGTTGGTTGTAGTACCTGCGATGATGGAGGAAACCATCAACAACAAAAAAAAAAAATAGAAGCTTGGAGTAGAGAGTCGGATCAAACTAAAACAAAGAAAAGAATCGGAGAAGCAAAAGAGGAGAAGAGCTAATGTTTTCGTAGAAGAAGAGGAATTTATTGCTTACACTCTTCCTCCTCCTCCTTCCGTTGCCGGGAAATTACACAACGAGCAACAAAAAAAAAAAAAACTGAGAGAGAGAGAGAGAGAGAGACAAAAGAGTATTTAATTATTTATTTATGAAGTAATTACAATTTAATTTTAATTAATTAGAGTCTTATGATTTTTAAAAATCGCTTTTAGAGGCCTAAGTGCCCAACCGTTGACACGAACCTAAACCAGCTTTGATGACATTGATAATTTGTTTTAAACTCTAAAAGAAATCAAATCTGTTGATATCTGATATGTTAATATTTACACGAAATTATCTATATGTCCTATGGTCATATGTTTCTTACCCGAATTTTATTCATCGATTACATCAAACTTTTTTCAACACTTATATCCAAATCATATCTATACAATAAAAGTACAGAAAGTTGAACATACTGTATATCACAAAATTTTATATTAATTCAAAATAATCAAATGATTAATAATTATTGGTATATATAACATTATGGGCCTTAATCAATATTTAAACTATGGGCCTTAATTTTAAGGCCCATATTTTAAATATTGATTAGGGCCCATAATGTTTTTTTGTCAACGGCCCATAATGTTTATATATACCAATAATTAATTACTTGATTATTTTAAATTATTATTAAAAAAATTTGTGATATAAAGTATGGTTTAAATTTTATCTATTAAAAATATTTTATCTAAAAAGCAGATGTATTAAGTTTTTCTGGTTTATAGTTTTTTGGAGGAAATATTGTTTCAACTTTCTCTACTTTTTATTTATAGATGATTTGTATATAAGTCTTGAAAAAAGTTTGATGTTATGGATGAATAAAATTCATGTAAAGAAACATATGACCATAGGACATAGAGATAAATTCGTGTAAAATATGTTTAACATATTAGATGTCAACATATTTTTTCTTTTAGAGTTTAAAACAAATTATCAATGGACATCAAATCTGGTTTAGGTTCGTGTCAACGGTTGTGCACTTAGGCCTCTAAAACGTTTTTCAAAAATGTTAAAAAAATATTTTGGTCTAAATATGTCAGAACTTATTTTGACGAAGTAGCTAATGTTTTTTATGGTGGTTTTTCTCGTTTGCATCAACAGAGGCAAGGATGAACCCAGCTTACCTTTTTGATTAAAAAAACAAAAAAAAAAAAACAAACCAAGTTCACTATATCAAACGTTTTGCAATATCAACTTTTGCAATACCAACTTGAGGACAATAATATATGTGATAGTTGTGGTCTTGTGGACAAGGTTCTGATCGCCACTTTTTAGTGTGCGCCATATCCGTTTTCGGCTTATAAACTCATTTTTGTCTTAATGGTCGGTATATTACGTTCGGGAGGTTTTAAAAGTTTGTTTACCGACTTTACAAATCAATACGTGATCTTTTCCGTGTTTTGTCCTCACTCTCACGGTACTGACAATCACTTTCTGGTAGGTCATCTATCTTGAAATTACTCCAGTACAAGCACGCTTAACTGTGAAATTCTCTCAGGACAGTTGACCGAAAAGATAAGTGCATTTTGGTGCACTTTGGTGATATAGGTGGCCAAATTATTTTTTAAACATTTTCGCATGCACCACCATATTTCCTGAAACAGGAGTGTTACAATTCACTCCCACTAACATATCGCAACGTCCTCGTTGCGCACCAAGACCGTCACCCTAGACGGCGTGAGCCTTCTTGACTTCATACTCATCTGGGTTCAGCTCTGATACCAAATGTAATACCTCGACCGCCACTTCTTAGTAGGTCCCACGTCCGCTTTCGGCCCGTGGACTCACCCTTGCCCTGACGGTCGGTACGTTACGTCCGGGAGATTTTAAATACTTGTTTACCGATCCTACAAAGCACCACGTGATCTTTTCCCGTGTTTTGTCCTCACTCGCACGGTACCGACAATCACTTCCCAGTAAGTCATGTGAAACCCAACTTCCCTAATAAAAACAAAACCTAAACGTGTATGTATATATGATGTATATCTCCCTCTACCTCTAGCCGCTTCTTCACATCACGATCTCAAAAACCCTAAGCAGCAGCAACATCAATTTCGTGATTAATCTTGTGCCCAGACCCATCATTGTTCTTCCTTGTTGAGAGAGTAGTCACTGCTTGTCACCGATTAGCTCCGGAGCCACCGTTCATCACCGGCGGCGTGATCTATTGTCTTCGTTTATTAGGTAAGGAAAACCTAGCATGATCATGTCTTCTTCTGCTGCAAATCTCTATATTGGTCTTTTGAATCTGTGGATTAAATCTGAATTTTTGGTGAAATAGAATAAGAAGAGAACGATTGCAAGTAGGGGGTTTTGGTGAGCAGTTTCCCATCACATCTGAAGGAACCAGGTCGAGATTTTGGTGTCGTTGGATAGATCTTGTTGCAAGGAAGAAGCAACATCTTTCGGTTCTTCGATGCGAGGTAAACTCCATCTGGAAATCAAGTTACAAGTTGGCCAAAAGTCACAGTTTTTTAAACCCAGAATTTAAGTAAGTGTCAGATAAAAGTTACAGAGTCAGATTTGGGTTTTGGGGAAAGGATTCCGGTCACACCTGAGCAATCTAGGTCCGATAGACGGTGGTTCCTGCCAGAAGAAGGGTCAGGGAAGTCGCCGGAGCTGTCAAAGTCACTGGAAAAGGTAAACCCTACCTGACACGTGGATTGCTTGTTGGGCAAGAATCATATGTTTCTGTTAAAACCAGAGATCCTAATCTGTTTTTGAACTATTTTTCTTGTGCTGCAAGTTTCAGATTTTGTTGTGAGTTTAGCGAGTTGTCTTCAGCCTTTCTCTTCCAGTTCCGTTTCTAGCTAAAAGTCAGGTGAGAGCGGGTAGAAACACAGTATCACTTTTCTACTTTTGTACTCCATAAGTTTATTAGTAAAGAGTTAGACATTTATTGTTGATTGCTAGGCCGTTAGAAAATTATACATTGATATGCATTGATGTTTGTTGCTTGATAATATGTGATAAATGATGACGTGAGATGCATGTTGATTGTTTAATGTTTTGAGTAGTACCTTTATTTGTGAACGTGATAAATTATTGAGAAGAATTGGCAATGAGAATAATAATAAAATTAAGTGGAATGAGATTGAGGATGTTGGACTGTAATGGACCGACGGGTTCATTGCAGGTCATTAACCGCTGACGAGCAGTACGGGAAGATCGAGCTATGGGTCGTGGTCTTCCAAGATTGAGGTTTGGAGCTATAAGTGAAAATGGCTAAAACTAAATTGAAGTAAAATATTTTAATGTGATCAAAAATAAACTTTGAATGTTATAGTTTGAAACGAAAGTGTAGGCTATATGCTTGTTGTTTGACTTTATGCTTTTGAATGGAAGTTATGTGAAAGTATATTTGTGATGTTATGTTTCAATGGGCAGTGTAGACCCTCTCACTGAGTAATTCATTACTCACCTTTACCTTTTTTCTTTCCCTCAAGTCAGGGTAAGAATCTTGAGTAGTTGCGCAACTCCGTCTCGCTTTGTGGTGTGATTTCGGGAACGTTGGGTTTTATTTAGTTTTATGGTTTACTTTATGATCTCTTTAGACTCGGATTTATATAATATTTATGATGGTTTTTTTAAACGAATTATTTTGAAGGTTTTGTTTCTATTAAAGAATGGTTTTCCCGGAAAGTATGAGTATTTAATCATGTTTTATGAAAAAAATGAGATAGATGAAATGGCCTAGTAAGGCAAGTAGCACGTTGTCTCAAACGATCACGGAGACAAGTGTTACAATTTGGTATCAGAGCGGAGGTTAAAGCCAAGCCGGTGTTGATCCGGAAGGCTAGGTTATATATAATGAATTTTTTTTTTTTAAATGATTGTTTTTTTTCAAAAAGTGTTTTCAGCATTTGGGAAAGGGGAATGGGGACTTTAAAAAAAAAAACACCAAAAGAGCGACAATTGCGTGTAGAGTTGTTATATAAAGTTTCAGTTTTCGAAGTGCTTCTTATGTTTGACCTTATGTGAACAGAGAATGGCACTAAACAGAAGAGCAGTGGAACATCCGGCAAATCCTAGAGGGAACCAAGCAGAGAATGCACCAGCAGTTGGGAAAGATCAGCTACCAGCACAAGAGATCCCTGCAGGAGCTCCGAAACATGATGCGAGAGATTTTGGATCGACCTGTGTATGCACCACCACCACCACCACAAGCTGCTGCACCCCGTCAGCCACCACCAGCACCTGTAGCTGTTGCACCTCAGCACCGTCAGCCACCACCACTGGCAGCAGGTTTTGAGCGTTCTTATTTCGATGAGTACAATGGGCACATAGTACTTTACTGGTGGGATTGATCCGGTTAGAGCTGACGATTGGAGACATATGTTGGAGAAAAATTTCAGGTCAACAAGGTGTCCAGTGGAGTTTAAAAGGGATCTTGCAGTGCATTACTTGAGGAGAGATGCAGATAATTGGTGGAGGAATGTTGAGAGAAGTTTTTCCGTTGATTATGTGCTTACCTGGGAGGATTTCATAGAGGAGTTCAATAAGAAGTATTTTTTCCAAGGAGCTTTGGACGAGTTAGAATGTGAGTTTTTGGAGCTTCGTCAGGGTACAAAGACTGTTAGAGAGTATGACGATGAGTTCAGTCGTTTGAGGAGGTTCACTGTGAGAGAGTATGGGGAGCATGAGATGATTCACAGGTTTATGAGAGGATTGAGGGCTAATATCCATAATAGTTGCTCTGTCCGAGGATGTACTAGCATGGTTGAGCTAGTCGAGCAGACTGCTACGGTGGAGAGGGGAATTGAAGAGGAAGCTAGGGATCTTAAGTGTACTCTGACGATGGCAGCAAAGGCAGTGGAACCTCATAAGCGTACTTGGGACAACCATGGTGCAGGATCAAGCCATAATCAACAACAGTGTGTAAAATGTGGCAAAAGACATGGTGGAGTGTTTTGGGGAGCTTCTGGAAAATGTTACCATTGTGGGAGATCTGGTCATACATGGTTTAATTGTCCAGGGAGAGATAATAATTGCAGGAGGTGTGGGCAGCCGGGTCATTTCGCAAAAGAGTGCCCAGTGAATACGACAGGGGGGCAGCAAGGAAATCAAAGCCGAGGAATTATGCCGCCACCTTCCAAGAGGCAAGCAGTTGGGCCTCGAGTTTATGCAGTAGCATAAGAGGATGTAGCAGAACCGATCGTTGGTAAGTTTTCATCCAAGATTTTTTGTGGTTTCTTTTGGTTGTTAGTAATTGCATGTGGTACTGTGGGTGCTTAGTTTAAAAACCTATGTAGGATCAGTTTTTATTGGAAGAGTTGCTGCCTATACTATGTTTGATACTGGCGCTATAAATTGTTTTGTGAGCCCCAATTTGGCAAGGAGTTGGAATTCCAGAATTGACTTTATAGAGAAGCGAAGGAGAATTAAAACCGCAGGAACACAGTTAGTAGGATCATCAAGGACCTACCGGGACGTCCCTGTGGTGATAGAAGGAGTGGAGTTGTTGGGAAATTTTTTTGAGATGGAGTTGAGGCGCTACGAAGTAATTGTTGGTATTGACTGGTTGAAGAGACATAAGGCAAATTTAGATTGTCCTGGAGCACGTGTCATTATTAATCGAGCTGAAGGGAATTTGGTATTCCAAGGAGTTGTAACTAATAACGGAATTCCTATCATTTCAATGATTCAAGGAGAGGAGTTACAGTGGAAGAGGCCTGAAGCTTATTTGGCGATAATCTCTGTTGAGGGAGGAGATACAGGACTAGAGTTGGATGACATTCTTGTAGCAGAAGAGTTTGCAGATATTTTTGAACCACTTAAAGGACCGCCACCGAAAAGGGGAGATGCTTTCACTATTGAGTTGGAGCCAGGGACCGCTCTAGTATCTAAGGCACCTTATCGTTTAGTTCCAGCAGAAATGGTTGAACTAAATAAGCAATTAGCGGATCTTACAGATAAGGGATTTGTGAAGCCTAGTAGTTTTCCATGAGGAGCTCCTGTTTGATTGGTGAAAAAGAAATATGGAATTTTCAGACTTTGTATAGATTACCGTTGACTGGATAAGGTGACTATTAAAAATAAGTATCCTTTACCACGTACAGACGAGTTGTTGGACCATCTACAAAGAGCATCTTTGTTTTCAAAAATTGATTTGGCGTCGGGCTATCATCAGATCGCTATTGCTGAGGAGGACGTGAGGAAAATGGCCTTCAGAACACGTTATGGACACTATGAGTTCGTGGTGATGCATTTTGGATTGACGAATGCCCCCACAGTTTTTATGAAGCTCATGAATAACTTTTTCTGAGAGTTTCTTGACAAGTTTGTCATTGTGTTCATCGATGATATTTTGATTTATTCTAGAAGTGAAGAAGAGCATGCTGGATATCTAAGGGTGGTATTACAGAAATTGCGGGATCATCAGCTTTTTGCGAAATTAGCGAAGTACAGCTTTTGGCAAAGACATATTGGATTTTTGTGTCATGTTATTTCAGAAGCAGGTGTAGCTGTGGATCCGGAAAAGATCACGACCATCACTCATTGGCCTAGACCCAAAAATACCACAGAAGTTCGTAGTTTTCTTAGACTTGCTGGTTATTATCGGAAATTTGTACAAGGATTTGCCAGCATAGCCAAACCGTTGACACAATTAACATGTAAAAAAGCAAAGTTTGAGTGGACAGAAGCATGTGAGACTAGTTTTGGGAAGTTAAAGGATCACTTAACTCAGACACCTGTATTGGTATTTCCGAAGGTTGGGGTACCATATGTGGTGTATACTAATGCATCGGGAACTAGTTTAAGATGTGTACTTATGCAGGATGGTCAAGTCATTGCGTATGCATCGAGGCAGCTGCGGAAACATGAGATTAATTATCCTACTCATGACTTGGAGTTAGCTGTAGTGGTCTTTACTCTTAAAGTTTGGAGAGCCTACTTATACGGAGAGAATGTGCAAGTATTTACTGATCATAAGAGTCTGACTTGAATTTGAGGCAGATGAGATGGGTGGAGTTGCTTGCAGACTCTGATTTGGATATTGCTTACCATCCAGGAAAAGGTAATCAGGTAGCGGATGAATTAAGCAGAAGAAGAGATGATGTGAATGGAACAAAAGAGGTGGAAGAGCTTGTTTCAGTTTTATCAAGTCTTAATATTTGTGAAGCTTGTGTTGATGATGATGTTGTGGACTTGAAAGCTGTAAACCAAGCTGATTTACTGTGGAGGGTTCGTGAGGCACAAAAAGGAGATGTAGACCTAAGAAAATCAGTGGAAACTGAAGTTGGCGGTTATCACACTGCAGAGAATGGAACGTTCATTTTCAAAGGTCCAGTGTGCGTTCCAGATAATAAAGATCTGGAGGAAGAGATTTTGAAACAAGCGCACCAGTCGCGTTTTGCCATTCATCCATGTTTTACCAAAATGTACCGGGACTTGAAGAGGTTGTATCATTGGAGTGGAATGAAGCGGGAAGTAGCAGATTAGGTAGTAAAGTGCACGACTTGTCAATTGATAAAAGCGGAACACAGGAATCCGAGCGGACTTTTACAGGGTTTACCATTGCCAGAGTGGAAATGGGATAGGGTGACTATGGATTTTGTCACTGGCCTTCCGAGAACAGCAAGTAAGCGAGATGCAATCTGAGTAATTGTGGATTGACTTACAAAGTCAGCTCATTTTCTAGCGGTTAATAAAAAGGACACGGCAGAACGCTTAGCTCAGAAGTATATTGATAAGATAGTGAGACATCATGGAGTTCCGGTGAGCATTGTTTCAGACAGAGATATAAAGTTCACATCTTTGTTTTAGAAAACATTTCAGAAAGCCTTGGGGACTAAGGTGCAGTTGAGTACAGCATATCACCCTCAAACTGATGGTCAATCTGAGCGGACAATTCAGACGTTGGAGGACATTCTTAGAGCATGTATGCTGGATTGGGGAGACAGTTGGGAAAAATATTTACCTTTGGTGGAGTTTGCTTACAACAACAGTTATCATTCGAGCATTGGCATGCTACCATTTAAGGCTCTTTATGGATGGCCTTGTCGCACACCGCTTTGTTGGACAGAAGTGGGGGAGTGCCGAGATATTAAGCCCAAAATAATTCAGGAGAAAACTGAGCAAGTAGAACTGCTCAAAAAAAGACTTAAAGAAGCTCAGCATCGTCAGAAGAGTTGTGCAGACAAAAGACGAAAAGATTTGGAATTTGAATTTGGGGACTTGGTGTATCTAAAAATGAGAATGTTCAAAGACTGAACTGTTGGGCTAAGAGAGGAAAGCTTAAGCCGAGGTATATGAGACCTTACCCTATTACAAAAAGAATTGGGGCGGTGGCTTACCGTCTGGATCTGCCAGTAGAATTGGCAGCATTTCATGATGTGTTTCATATCTCGGTGCTAAGAAAGGTAGTCATAGAACCAAAACTTATCATTTCGGAGCCACCAGAGGACCTCGAATTGGATTTATCGGTAAAAGGAAAATCGATATCCATTGTAAGTTGCAAAAAAAATGGTTCTCAAGAAAAGAAAGCAAAGTCAATACAAGTTTGTTGGGAGAGAGACGGGGTTCAAGAGACGTCATGGGAATCAGAAAATGTAATGCGAGTGGACTATCCAGAGCTCTTTATGGACGACAACGGAGTTCAATTGGGAATGTTGAATTCGAGGACGAATTCTCTTGAAGTGGGGGAGAATTATGAGACCCATTTGGGCCCATTAAAGACCCAACTTCCCTAATAAAACAAAACCTAAACGTGTATGTATATATGATGTATATATATCCCTCTACCTCTAGCCGCTTCTTCACATCACGATCTCGAAAACCCTAAGCAGCAGCAACATCAATTTCGTGATTAATCTCGTGCCCAGACCCATCATTGTTCTTCCTTGTTGAGAGAGTAGTCACTGCTTGTCACCGATTAGCTCCGGAGCCACCGTTCATCACTGGAGGCGTGATCCATTTTCTTCGTTTATTAGGTAAGGAAAACCTAGCATGATCATGTCTTCTTCTGCTGCAAATCTTTATATTGGTCTTTTGAATATGTGGGTTAAATCTGAATTTTTGGTGAAATAGAGTAAGAAGAGAACGATTGCAAATAGGGGGTTTTGGTGAGCAGTTTCCTGTCACATCTGAAAGAATCAGGTCGAGATTTTGGTGTCTTTGGGTAGATCTTGATGCAAGGAAGAAGCAGCATCTTTCGTTTCTTCGATACGAGGTAAACTCCATCTGGAAATCGAGTTGCAAGTTGGCCGAAAGTCACAGTTTTTTAAACCCAGAATTTAACTAAGTGTCAGATAAAAGTTACAGAGTCAGATTTGGGGTTTTGGGGAAAGGATTTCGGTCACACCTGAGCAATCTAGGTCCGATAGACGGTGGTTCTTGACAGAAGAAGTGTCAAGGAAGCCGCCGGAGTTGTCAAAGTCACCGGTAAAGGTAAACCCTAGCTGTCACGTGGATTACTTGTTGGGCAAGAATCATTTGTTCACTCCAAGAAAACCTGCATATAGTGACCACAAATTTGCGACCACCTTTTTGGTCACAAACACTAGGGACTACTTTCGGACTATTTTGCAACATATTAACGACTCTGCTGAAAAAGAGGTAAAATGGTCACAAAATTACGACTGAAATGAGGTGTCATAAGGTAGTCTCACATTAACGACCATTTTGATACGTATTTCAGACTACAAAATTGTGGTCGTTTAAGGGTCGCAATTTGTGTCGTCTTAAAGACTCGATAAAGTGTCGCTACCTGTGGTTGCTAAATTGGTCACAAATTGGCGACGAAATTGTAACGATTTTAAAATTAATAATTTCCATTACAAGTCGGTCGCTAAAAACAGTTAGAAAACGTGGGAAACATTTGTATAGTTAGGTACACCGATTTTTTGAGACACCCTAAATGTAGTCGCAAAAGCGTCACAAATATTCCCTATATATATCCCTTCCACCGATCAATCTCTGCTAATTTGGTGGTTGTGAGAAGAAAAAAAACGAGAGTTTGAAAAAAAAAAAAACAGAGTTTGAAAAAAAAAAAAATAATGTGGAATTCTATATCACGAGAGTGGATATATAATAGAATTGATCCACATACAAATAATATTTCTAGAGAATACTCGGCGTGGGTGGATCAGTTCATTTATTTTGCAAGTCGTCAGCCAATAGCTCATCGTAAAGAAGGTAAAATTCAATGTCCTTGCATTAGTTGTCTGAACAACAAATGTTTGAAAGGCGAAGTTGTTTCGAATCATTTGCATAGCAGAGGATTTATGCCACATTATTATGTTTGGTCTGAACATGGTGAAGATTATGATGTGGTTGGGGGAGCTTCTAGTAGTCATGATTATGGTAGTGCAGATTATGGTTGTGGTAGTCAAGTAGTAGATAATGATGATAATCATAATGTATATGTTGGGATGGTGAATGATGCGTTTCATGGTTCCACGCCATTTAATCATCATGGACATGATGAGGAAGTGGATATCATGTTCATGAAGAACCAAGTCATAAGGCAAAAAAGTTTTACGACATGTTAGATGCTGCTAATACTTCACTTTATGATGGTTGTCGTGAAGGTCTATCAAAGTTATCATTGGCTGCTTGGTTCATGAACATTAAGGTAGACAATAATTTGTGTGAAAGTTGCATGGACTCCTGGTCTGAATTGGTTTCAGATATTTTACCAGAGGGTAATCAGGCAACTGGTTCGTATTACGAGACCGAATCTTTGATGCGAAAGTTAGGGTTGCCATATTATACATATGATGTATGTATAGATAATTGTATGCTATTTTGGATAGAAGACGAGAATTTGGAGTATTGCAAGTTCTGTGCGAAACCAAGATACAAGAATAGTGAGAGAAGAACTAGAATACCATTCAGCCGTATGTGGTATTTACCGATTGGAGACAGATTGAAGAGGATGTACCTATCAGAGAAGACTGCAGCAGCAATGAGATGGCATGCTGAGCATGAGTTAGAAGATGGAGTAATGTGTTATCCTTCTGATGCGGTGGAGTGGAAGAATTTCCAAGAGTTGCATCCTTCATTTGCACAAAAAAAGAGAAACGTGTATCTTGGATTATGCACAGACGGTTTTAATCCTTTCGGGAAGTCTAAAAATTATTCGTTGTGGCCTGTTATCATGACGCCATACAACTGACCTCCAGACATGTAAATGAAAAGTGAGTATCTGTTTCTTACGATACTAAACTTCGGACCAATTCATCCCCGAGCCAGTC
Source organism: Turritis glabra (assembly GCA_900406565.1). Taxonomy (NCBI): domain Eukaryota; kingdom Viridiplantae; phylum Streptophyta; class Magnoliopsida; order Brassicales; family Brassicaceae; genus Turritis; species Turritis glabra. The sequence goes on from OVBN01000025.1 coordinate 1,608,407, forward strand.
TTGATGTTTTTCTACAACCACTAATTGAAGAGTTAAAGGAGTTATGGAATAAGGGAGTGGAGGCCTATGACGTTTCATTAGATCAAAATTTTAACCTTAAAGCTGTTCTTTTGTGAACTATAAGCGATTTTCTGGCATATGGTATGTTGTCGGGATGGACGACACATGGAAGACTATCATGTCCAATTTGCATGGATGATACAAAGGCTTTTCAATTGCCGGCTGGTAGGAAAACTTTTTTGGTTTGACTACCACAGAAGATTTCTTCCTGTCAGACATTCATTGAGGAAAAATAAAAAAAAACTTTTTGAAAGGTAAGCACGCAGTGAATGATTACCCATCTCCATCTTTGACTGGTGAATAAGTTTTATATGAGCGTATACGGCATGCCAAACCACCTAAAACTTCAGAAGTCGGTGAAAATGGTCATGAAGTTAAAGTTGATGGCTATGGTGAATGGTATAATTGGCACAAAGAAAGCATATTTTGAGAGCTTCCATATTGGACCGATCTGACGCTACGACACAATCTTGACGTGATGCATATCGAGAAGAATGTGCTCGAAAATATCATGTATACTGTTATGAATGTTAAAGAGAAATCAAAAGACATAGTGAAGTCAAGAATACATATTGCAAGATTTTGTGATCGGTCCAATTTGCATGTGGACGATCAAGGAAAAGCTCCACTTCCTATTTGGAGATTGACTCCGAAAGAGAAACAATGTTTATTAGAATGGGTCAAACATGAAGTTAGATTCCCAGACGGCTATGTAGCAGATTTAGCTAGTTGTGCAGACATCAAAGGTGGAAAGTTCTCGGGAATGAAAAGTCATGACTGCCATGTATTTATGGAAAGACTGCTACCGTTTGTGTTTGCAGAACTGCTACCACGTAACGTTTACCTTGCATTATCAGGTATTTATATAATAAACTAGCATATATAGTTTAAATTTTGATATTAATACTGATATAAAAATTTGCAACCTTGTTTCATTTTTGTAGGGATTGGAGCATTTTTCAGGGACTTAAGTAGCAGATCATTGGATCAAGCCCGCGTCCAAATTCTAAAGACTAACATTGTCATGATCTTGTGTAATTTGGAAAAAATCTTTCCACCTTCTTTCTTTGATGTGATGGAGCACCTGCCCATACATCTACCTTACGAAGCGGAGCTGGGTGGTCCTGTGCAATATAGGTGGATGTATCCATTTGAAAGGTTGTTTAAACGTTTGAAAGGCAAGGCGCATAATAAAAGATATCCAGCAGGATCAATAGTTCAATCATATATAAATGATGAGATATCTTACTTCTCAGAACACTACTTTGCTTCACACATTTCTACAGCTAGGATAAGAAGGTAAATCAATTTAGTTACAAATTATCTTGCTAGCTAGTTATATTACTGTAAATGTTGACCTTGTGATTGTTCAGGTTAAAACGATATGATGAAGGTGAACTACCCGTATATTCTGTACCGGTACCAGATATATTCACTCAACTAGGACGTCCGAGTGGAGAAAGTAGTTAAATTCGGTTGAGTGAGAAAGATTATAAATGTGCACATGCATTTGTTCTAAGGAATTGTGATTATTTCCGACCGCTAGAGAGTTAATTTTAGGCTCAGCACAAATTTTACTTTGCTTGCATAACTTTTGGAATTCACTAATTTTGTTTTTAAATTAGATTATTGGATGCACAAATTCGATTTGACTCACCAGGACTCTCTAATGAAGAGGTAACGTCGAAAAGAGATGAAGATTTTGCGACATGGATTCGTTTATATGTAAGTATTGGCTAACACCTAATGGATTCATTTGGTTGAAGTTTAGATATATATTAATTACTTGGAGTGTTGGATTACATATGTAATATATAGGTGAGTACAATGGGAAGTCATACTTTTCTTCCATGTGTTCATGAACTCGTAGAAGGTCCTGAAAATAAAGTTTGGTCATGGCTTATGTATTTTACAAGAGGATACTTGTTTCACACAAGGGAACACGAGATAAAAAAAATAATGAATTATGGGGTATACGTCAGAGGACAAAACTATTCGGAAGCATCTGAAGAGGATGATTTTTATGGGATCGTGGAGAATATCATTCAACTCCAATATCCAAGTTTTTTACAATTAAAGATCACCCTTTTCTACTGTGATTGGTATGACCCTACGATTGGAAAATGAACTCGAATGAGAGATGGAGGAATCATTGATGTCCTCGAATCGAGGAAATATCAAAACTACGAACCATTTATTTTAGGTATTTTTTTTTAACTAAGTATGTTTATTTGTGTTTATATATGTATGTACACTTGTGAATGAAGCTTAATGTGCAGGATCTCAAGCTGATCAAGTTTGTTATCTTCCATACCCATGCAAAAAAAGACCTCGACAAGTGTGGCTCTCAGTTCTCAAAATAAATCCTAGGAATGCAGTTCAAGGAAGTTTAGCAATGAGTTGGTCAATTTGCAGTAAACAGTTGATGATGGATTGACATGTACGACTGAAGAAATCATAGTTGATAGTTTAGCAAACGAAAATCATCGTGATGAATACATCGATTTTGGAAATGAAGACGCTGCAGCAGAAGACGAATTTCAATGAAACGTTTCAACTTCTGATGATGATGATGATGATGATGATGATGTTTATGATTATGATAATTAGGAACTTCTGTTTTTTTTGTAATCTCACTGATTCTATCACTATAGATCAGTGATACTTTGCTATAAAACAGGTTGAAATTGAATAAGAGAAGGTTTGAGACTCTCAGAAAAATGTATCAAAGTAGTAGCGTTTTGCGACGCATGTGTGGCGGCGTTACAACTATGTCTCTCATTACCCATGAATATGCGACTTCCACCTGAATTTGGGACGAATATGGGACATGTTTGCGACGCCCGTAATTTTATATTGAGATTTACCAATGTAGATCACTCCATATGTTAGCATTGGATGTGTTTACAACGATTTCAACAACCTTGACCTGTGTATACAAGTTATAGCAAAGTAACTTAGGTTTTTTTATGGTTTACTCAAAATTCTATAACATTACATAAAACATTGTGTAATGTTATAAATTAACTTTGGAGAAATGTTATAAATTCAATGCATTTTATGTTTTTACACATTTAACTCAATGATCTTGTTTTTTAATGTAATCTCACTGATCCTAACACTATAGATCGTTGATGCAAGGCTATTAATCTTATAATTGAATAAAAAAAGGTTTGTGACTCTTACAGAGGAGTCTCAAAGTAGTAGCGTTTTGCGACGCATTTGTGGCGGCGTTACAACTGTCTCTCATTAGCCACGAATATGCGACTTATATGCGACTTCCACTTGAATTTGGGACGAATGTGGGACATGTTTGCGACGCCCATAATTTTATATTGAGATTTACCAGTGTAGATCACTCCATATGTTAGCATTGGATGTGTTTACAACGATTTCAACAACCTTGACCTGTGTATACAAGTTATAGCAAAGTAACTTAGGTTTTTTTATGGTTTACTCAAAATTCTATAACATTACATAAAACATTATGTAATGTTATAAATTAACTTTGGAGAAATGTTATAAATTCAATGCATTTTATGTTTTCACACATTTAACTCAATGATCTTGTTTTCTAATGTAATCTCACTGATCCTAACATTATAGATCAGTGATGCAAGGCTATTAAAACTAAAATTGAATAAGAAAAGGTTTGCGACTCTTACAGAGTCGTCTCAAAGTAGTAGCTCTTTGCGACGCGTACTGTGTTCATTACAAATGTGTCTCAAATTACTCACCTTTATACGACCTATTTGCAACAGGCTTAGAGTTGAGACGACTTTGTTACTTATTTGGGACAAGAATAACAATTTAATTATATATTAGAATATTTTGTGACTATTAAAAACGTCCCAAAACAGTTGCTCTTTTCGACCCAAAAGTTTATAATTCACCAAAATTTACGAAAATATTTCCTAAGTCTAAGCGCCAAAATTATTACCCAACCGCGGCAAATTCTCCCTCCTAATTAGAACTAACTAAGACTTATCTGCCACCGTTTTGTGACTCCTTTAGTTTACATTGAAAACCATAACCCAAACGAAACTTTGTATTTATCGAAACAAATCTCTTCTATTTGAGACGTAGGGTTCTTTTAACGCATTTCTCTCTCAGTTTTCTCTCATACCAAAACTAATCTCTTCGATTTCAACCTAGAATCCATTTGTTTTCCTTAATTCTCTTCCATCTCCTTCAACCCTATCTTCTAATTTCTGTTTTCAATCCTCGATTCAAAGGGATTTTTAATGCCTGGAGGCAAATCGAGTAAAGGATGAGGAGGGAGGTCAAGCGGTCCTCGTACACGAGGCGGTGGCTCACAACCTGTGGGTGGAAGGTCATTGTCTCAGTCATCGACTCCGTCATCGACCGCCACACCTTCCTTTTCTCCTTCATCCCAACCTCGGCTTGCGACGCAACGTAGATCTGGTACTCCATCACATCAGATCCCAAGACAGCCATCTCCTCCTCTTTATCAGCCGCCGAACAATCCTCTTCCACAGCCGCAAGCCGCTGATATTCCGCAGCAACAACCACCTCCTCAGCAAGAGCCAGATCCACAAGACTACCCACGTCTGCTTGATGATTTGCTGCATCTTCCGGGCCGAAGTCATCTACCATTATTGAGTAAGGAACCCATCCAAGGCGTTGAGACTATATGATAACTAATCTGAAACAATTTTATCTTATACCATTATAGATTTTGTTTAGAATCAATTTGCAAAAAACTTGCATGTTCTCTCGCTCAATTGTGTCATTATTTTGAGTTCTCTTACCATGTTTTGTGTAACGTTTGACTTCTGTTGAACATGTTACTGTCAATTGTGTTTCCATCCTTACAGGTTTAACCAGGACAAAGGCAAATTGGCTCGAGTGGTTAAAAGAATATTTCGAAAGAAGTTTGATGGTCCTTACTATAGCTGGAGCGTGACGCCAGTGGATAAACAAGAGAGATATTTCAGAACGTTTGCGGTAATTTGTTATTACTCATTGATTGTTTTACAATGTAAGTAGTAGTTACATTTATACTTAACAATTTCCTATTTTGTAGGGGAAGTTCAACTGGGATATTGGTATTACCGACCTTGTTAGAGAAGGATTCTTTAAGATTACAAAGAAACGCATGAAAGGAATCGTCAGTCAAGCAAAGACCAGTGGTGTAAAACCGATTTGGATTGGCGATACTCTTTGGGAGGAAATACAGGCTCACTGGAACACTCCCGATGTGATGGAGAAGAGCGAAAATGCTTCACAGTCCCGTAACTCAGACCGTGGCGGGCTTGGTGTTCACAAACACTTATCATGCCAGAAGTCTCACTTGCAAATTCAACAAGAAATGGTATTCCGTATCATATTTTCCATTTGTTTTACATAATTTCCTTCACTAACTATTATTTCTTACACTAACATTTGTTGTTTTTGTTTCATTAAAGGAGGAGGAATTGGGTCATCCTGTTTCCCTTGAAGAAGTGTTCATGAGAAACATACAAGGGCTGATGGATCATTTGTTGATCAAAAAGCCAAACAAGTAGCTCAAGCATATGAGAAGAACTTGGAAGAGATCATTTCTCAAATGGATGCTCCAGAAAATTCAGAGAATTCAACTGAAACATCAACTCAGCAGGAACTCTCTGTTGAACAAAAGGATGAGATCTTTTTAAAGGTAATGTCTGTCTTCATCTTCTTAGCATATGTATTCTCTGTTTTTGCTGTCGGATATGTTGTTTCTTCTGTTTTTGGTTTCCTAGTATGTCTTCTTTGTTATTGGTTATTTGCAATTGTAAGCTTTTTATCAATCTCTTCTTTGCTTTTGAATCATTCTCTTCTTTGTTTGTTTTTAGTGTACTCAAACAGATGATAAGGGAAACCCTTTTTGACTTGGCTGACTTGGAGAAACTCTGAGGAAAGGGAAAAGAAAACAGTCTTGTGAGAGCTCTTCTTCCTCATCCTTTATGGAGATGCATGACCAACTTCAAGATGCTCGTCGTAAGCTAGTTGAACACCAAGAGGACCACCAACAAGCCCTTTCTCGAATCTCAAACTTGGAGCAGCTTGTCTTATACTTAAAGAACAAAGATCCAGACTTCGGTCAGTTTTTAGATGCTCAACCCCCAACCACTACACCAGCTACCGCCACAGGCACTACACCAGCCACCGCCACAGGAACTACACCAACCACTTCCTCAGGCACAGCAGCAGCCACTACCTCAGGGACTTCACCAACCACTACACCAACCGCCTCACCAACCACCGCAACAAATGGTTCACCCATTTTCTCTCCCTCTCCTTCCATTTAATCTTGAACCTTTTTGGATTGTAGGATATGTTTATCCTTTTTTAGACTTATGTAGGAATTTGGAACTTATTTGGAACTTGGAACTAATGTGTTAAATGTTGATGTTTGGTATTTTGGTTATAAATTGTCTTTTTGGTTACTATCATTTTTAGCTTTCAATTAATACGTTTCAGCATAAATATATTTTGTATATTGGTTAAAGAATATCATAGATCGAGTTACATAGTAGTATCAAATAGGTCTTAAATATTGTGACCAATTGCACATCAAATAAGTTAAACACAGCAGTGGTAAAACAGTTGCAATTTTCAGACCAAAACATTTCTATGATAAATTGGTCACAAAATTTTTAAGACGTTTTTGCGACTACTTCGTGACAACCTATTAGCTCATTTGTCTCCAAATTTAGCGTCTCTAAAACGGCGCGAATAAACGACACTAAAATGGGCCTCAAAGCAGTCGCTAATGAACCACCCATTTGCGACTTATTTAACACGATTTTGTGCGACTTATTCGTGACCACATTTAGGTCACGAGTCTACGACGACATCGCTCGTCCTAACAGAGTCCGAATATACGACTACCAAAAATGGTTACAATTGCGTCTTAAATTTAGGACCACAAAATTATGCTTTTTTACAGTCGCTTATATACGACTATTTGTTGTCGTCACAAAAAGGTTTTAAAACTGCGAATCGGTTGCGACCACTATCGATTAGCAACCATCGTTGGTAGACGGGAAACAGTCACAAATACGTGTTTTGCGACCCACTTATGACGATTTTCAGGGTCACAAAACACAGGTTTTCTTGTAGTGGTTTCTGTTAAAACCAGAAACCCTAATATGTTTTTGAACTATTTTTCTTGTGCTGCAAGTTTCAGATCTTGTTGTGAGTTAAGCGAGTCGTCTTCAGCCTTTCTCTTCCAGTTCCGTTTCTAGCTAAAAGTCAGGTGAGAGCGGGTAGAAACATAGTATCACTTTTCTATTTTTGTACTCCATAATTAAGTTCATTAGTAAAGAGTTAGATATTTATTGTTGATTGCTAGGCTGTTAGAAAATTATATGTTGCTATGCATTGATGTTTGTTGCTTGATAATATGTGATAAATGATGACGTGAGATGCATGTTGATTGTTTAATGTTTTGAGTCGTACCTTTATTTGTGAACGTGATAAATTATTGAGTAGAATTGGAAATGAGAATAATAATAAAATTAAGTGGAATGAGATTGAGGATGTTGGACTATAATGGACCGACGGGTTCATTGCAGGTCATTAACCGCTGACGAGCAGTACGAGAAAAATCGAGTTATGGGCTGTGGTCTTCCAAATTTGAGGTTTGGAGCTATAAGTGAAAATGCCTAAACCTAAAATGAAGTAAAATATTTAAATGTGATCAAAAGAAACTTTGAATGTTATAGTTTGACACGAAAGTGTAGGCTATATGCTTGTTGTTTGATTCTATGCTTTTGAATGGAAGTTGTGTGAAAGTATATTTGTGATGTTATATTTCTATGGGCAGTGTAGACCCTCTTACTGAGTAATTCATTACTCACCCCAGCCCTTTTTCTTTCCTTCAGGTCAGGGTAAGAATTTTGAGTAGTTGTGCAAGTCCGTCTCGCTTTGTGGTGTGATTTCGGGAACCTTGGGTTTTAATTAGTTTTATGGTTTACTTTCTGATCTCTTTAGACTCGGATTTATATAATATTTATGATGGTTTTTTAAGACGAATTATTTTGAAGGTTTTGTTTCTAATAAAGAATGGTTTTTCCGGAAAGTATGAGTATTTAATCATGTTTTATGAAGAAAATGAGATAGAGGAAATGGCCTAGTAAGGCAAGTAGCACGTTGTCTCAAACGATCAGGGAGACAGGTGTTACAAGTCACCGATCCTGAAATTTCTTCAACACAAGCACATTTAATTGTGGAGTTCTCTTAGAACAGTTGACAGAAAATATAAGTGCAGTTTGATGACATAAATTACCAAATTAATTCTTTTAAATCTTTTCACATGCACTACCATATTTTTTGGAATTGGGGTGTTACAAACATTTGATGATGAGAAACCTGTCTTTAACAAACATAATCTGATTTTGAAATTAATATAATAAATTGTGTTTATTATATCTTAAATTTTAAATATATAAGTTTAAATAATAACGGATGGAGATATAAAATAGGGATGATGTTATTTGTAATCTATTAAAGCGGATAAAATAGTTAATACAATTTTCTTATTTTTATGAATTAAGTATGACATAAACAATTGGATATGTTTGTGCTATTTTAGTATGATTACAGAGTATGAAATCAAGAATACTCAACTTTAATTGTCACAGATTCATGTCTCGCATTATTATGATCAACTTTAAAGAACAAATTCTAGGAAGGACATAGTAAGAGAAATGTTATTTTATTGTCCAATAATATGATATTAAAAGTCACAATACACTTATGATGCAAATCAGAAATATAAAACTTTGAGTTGTTACATTATTTTGAAAACTTTTGCTGTTATTGAATGACTTTAAAAAATAGAAACTGAATAAATAAAATGGATCATTTTAAATTAAATTTATTGATTTTTTTTGGTGTGCAACAAATAGTTTTAATTAAGTTGTTTCATTTTTCAAGTATATAAAAAAGTATGTAAAGATTACTTCTTCTGACATGCTTACATTTATTATCTAGTCAAATTTAATTGAAAAATAATCAAATTAGTCAAAATTCACAGAAATTTTTTCATTAATGGTTTTGCACTTAGTCAAAGTGATCAGTTATAAAACAAGCAGTGTTGAGGTTTTATTGGTATGTGATTTCACTGATTTCTATCATACCTAATTAATCATTTCAATATTTCCAACGATAAACTCTTGCATTAAATTTAATATATTCAATTATAGTATAAGTAATGCAAGATCTGACTGCAGAAGTTTATGTTGGAAAGTTAAAAACATAATTAGCAGCAAATATGGAAGATTCATTTACGATTAGATTCTTTCTACTTTAAGAAGATAATAAAAATAAATAAAAATCTCTCTATTATAAATAAATATATATATAGAAGATCCAATTAAGCAAAGACATAGTAGAAAACTGAAACTTTCATAGAAAACTAGATAAACAAAACTTTTCCACAAAAAAACTAAGAAATCATAGAACATAACTTCTTGGTATATAATGGGTATCACAAAAAGCTCTATAACTGTTTTTCTTGTAATAGTCTTGACAATTTCGTTTTCGTATTACAACGTTTTGGCCGTGTCAGGTATGTTGTTTCTTTTTGTTATTTTTCAATTATCATTGATCACTTCAAAAGCAATAACTCAAACTTTTTTTCCTGGTACAATTTGAAAAAAGTTTTTTTTTAATGGCATTTGTACATTTTACCATTTTGTCTTAAAAAAATTAGATTTGTCATTTATAAAGATTTTAGAACAGAATTTTACATATTATGCTTGAGTTTATTTGGTTCTATTTTTTTTTTAGGGTTTAGTGTTTGTTATTAAAAATATATTTTTATAAAAACAATTTCAAAAATGTGTTGATTTTGAATTGGCCAAAAATGACAAATCCACAAAGTGCTTAAGAAAATAGCAAATCCAAAAGATTAAGGTGACAAAATGGTATTTTCAACAATAATCCTTTTCTTTTCTTTAAGTGTAAAATTCGTAATAGAAGATTACATGTATGCGTGTATGTATATTTTTGTTCAAATATATGTATGTTTTAAATAACTTTTGAGTATTAATGTGAAGTTGTATATGTGCAGTGATCGAACCAGCAAAATATGGTCCATGCCTTTTCAAATGTGAAGGTTTATTTGATGATCATGCATGCTTCCATGACTGTGCTCAGAAGGGTTACAGGCATGGCTACTGTGTCGAGAATCCTCCACGCTGTTGTTGTCTCAAACGATCAGGGAGACAGGTGTTACAAGTAATTTGGTTAACTATATATATTCATAAGTAATTTGGTTTGAGCTCTATAACTGTTTTTCTTGTAATAGTCTTGACAATTTCGTTTTCGTATTACAACGTTTTGGCCGTGTCAGGTATGTTGTTTCTTTTTGTTATTTTTCAATTATCATTGATCACTTCAAAAGCAATAACTCAAACTTTTTTTCCTGGTACAATTTGAAAAAAGTTTTTTTTTTAATGGCATTTGTACATTTTACCATTTTGTCTTAAAAAAATTAGATTTGTCATTTATAAAGATTTTAGAACAGAATTTTACATATTATGCTTGAGTTTATTTGGTTCTATTTTTTTTTTAGGGTTTAGTGTTTGTTATTAAAAATATATTTTTATAAAAAAAATTTCAAAAATGTGTTGATTTTGAAGTGGCCAAAAATGACAAATCTACAAAGTGCTTAAGAAAATAGCAAATCCAAAAAATTTAGGTGACAAAATGGTATTTTCAACAATAATCTTTTTCTTTTCTTTAAGTGTAAAATTCGTAATAGAAGATTACATGTATGCGTGTATGTATATTTTTGTTCAAATATATGTATGTTTTAAATAACTTTTGAGTGGGGAAAAAAACTGTTATTTGGACAAGTGTGTAGAATATTAACGTGAAGTTGTATATCTGCAGTGATCGAACCAGCAAAATATGGTCCATGCCTTTTCAAATGTGAAGGTTTATTTGATGATCATGCATGCTTCCATGACTGTGCTCAGAAGTGTTACAGGCATGGCTACTGTGTCGGAAATCCTCCACGCTGTTGTTGCACCAACGACTATATTCATAAGTAATTTGGCGAATTGAGCTTTAAGTTATGCGTTTATAGTATGTGATTTTAAAAGATGAACTTTCTTAATAGTTGCTTTTCAGTTTCTTGATAATGAAATAAAACATAATTTATCATGAATGACCAAAATAATGAGCCAATGAAGAGATAAGAAGATAGCACAGTCTCCTCCCCGAACCAATATGTGTAAGCCCAAACCTACGAGCCCTTCAAAATATTCCACAATCCTCTCTGAGGTGAGAGATTCCCTGAAATTCGAAACAGATAAGTTTTCTTCTCACTTTTTCCAAGGGAAAACAAAATTCATTTAGGAGATGTTATTGAATTGAGGTTTTTAATGGATTTAAATTAACATATGAGATTAGTGGATTTTGAAATCCAATACATATACGTGGGTTTTCTAATGTATTTGAAAGTCATTATTAATGTATTTTTGATGATTGTTGTGGACTTTCTTGTTTTTCTTGTTTATATTCTTTTATCTTTCGACATTATATAGACTAATATATATTGTAATCAAAACAGAAAACCTAAAATAATGAATGCATATCTAATATTTTGTTGGAGAAAATTTATAACAAATTTCTATCAAAAACGATGGTCAAGCATCTGTTACAAAATTAAAGATTTAAGTCAAGCTCAAGATATATAAGATTTAATTTGACCAGTTCAATATATTGAACACCACCCAATTATTTTATCCACGTTTTCCAAAAGATTTTTGTTCGTTGTTTGGCATCTCTTCCATCCACTTCTTAATAAAGGCCGTTTGATAGAAGCTCACAAAGTGTTCGACGAAATGCTCCAACCATGGTCTCTCTCAACTCCAGCCCCATTTTCTCTTTTGCTTCTTGCAATTCGATCATGATGTAGAAGAAAATCTTGAAGATGAAGGGAAATCACATGATTGGCTCGATTTTAGGACTTTGGCCATTATCTCAAAGGATAATCCAAAAAAAAAAAAAATCTTGGAGTGATGGGTACGCTCTCATAAAAACAATGAGAACAAACAGTGACGGAGGTGTCAAAATCAATGGCTATAAATAATCAATTTTTTTTTTGTCAAAAAAAATTTCGAGAAAAAAGAGAAAAATCTAGAAAATTGGATTAGTAAATGGGTAATTAATGATTATTTGGATAATCTTTTGCCTCTTTCTCCTTTCGGTTCAATCTTTTTCCTTCGACAAAAAATCAGAATCCCAAATCCAATTTAACAATTTTAGAAATTGATATCATTAAACGGTTTATCGGAGATTTTGGAAATAGATCTTAAATTGGTTGGGGAGTGACACAAAGCCCACAACCATTGTCAAATGTCAATGAACTGAAAGTAGTATTCGTCGTAGTTTCAGAGGTTGATTTCTATATTAGTGACTTCGGTGTCGAGACTATTCTCCAAAAGCTCCTTGAATAGCCGAGGAGAGAGAGAGAGAGTTGAAAATAGGCGACAGAATAGAAAGAGAAAAATGTAGTATTGTGTTTTTTTTTTTTTTTCTATTGTGTTTGTTCAATGTTTTAGGAGTAAAATAAGTTCAAATCCAAAATGAACCAAAATTATATGGATATTGGATAACAGTTGTTTTAAATGTATTTTAGAACTAGATTTTATTTTGTGCTACACTGCAGGTCGATTTTTTTATAACTAAAAAAATATATTTTAAGTTGTATTTGTTTTGTTAATATTGTTTGTTTTGTTTAGTGTTTAAGATTGTATAATTGTATTTTTATTGTTAATTATAGGATTTCACCCGCGGACCGCGGTATACCATCCCGTATTAATATCGATCCAACTCTGCGGTGTACCGCCATATAACCCCGTCCCTTGATATTTTAATTTTTCTTAAAGTTTCCATATTATACTTTAAACATTTATAAAGTTTAAATATTTATAATGTTTAAACTTATTATAAAGTTTTAATATTTATAATATTTAAAAATTTATAAAGTTAAAGTATTTATAATATTTAAAACTTCATAAAAGTTTTAATATTAAAAATATTTTAAACGTTTTATAAAGTTTAGCTTATTAAAAATTTACAATATTTAAACTTTATATAATGTATAAATATTAATAATAATTGAAATTTTTTTAAAAAATTAAATATTTATAATATTTGAAACTTTTTAAAAGTTTAAATTCTTTGAAATAAAGAACCGGAATAAACCGAATAAAACTTTTAAATTTGGACGCATGATAAATCAAGGTTCCTGCTTATTTGTAATCGGAATCATTTTGATCTCTTTTATAGTATAACTTTCAACCATTGCCCAATTTTTCAGGCGATGTGGGACATTGTACACACTTTTTTATTTATTTATTCAGTAATATATATCCGTTTTAAAAAATTTTAATCACATCATATGCAAAAAAAAATCTCAAATTTTATTAACTAAATAGATTATATAATAATTCAAAATAATTTAAATATAAAATTAAATAAAAGTGAAAGAAGAATCATATATTTATGTTTGAATTAGGTAGAGATATTTTAGGAAATTAGCTTTTTCTTTAAAAAAATTGAGATTAATGTAGTTTACTAAACCGAAGATTTGAGAATAAGTTTGTTTTGATATTATCTTTTTAATTTGCAGATTTAACATTAATGAGTCTATTATTTTTGTCTTAAATGTAATGGCATTATATGTAAATATTACTAAAACAAAGGTTACTCTACAAAATGTAATTCAAGAATGTTAATATAGATACATCAAACAAATGTATAATCCAATAACAGTAAATTTTAATGTATTTTTCTAAAAATACATAATTGAATAACACTTAATTTCAAAATACAATTCTTTTTTTTTTTTTTTTTGAAAACAAAGATTCTAACTAAGAAAATTCAAACTCCAACTGTGGAGGAGATGTTACAAGCTAATAAGTCAGTCTTTGCAATTGAATCTGTTTCCGTGTTCTCAAAACGAGAAACAAAATGGAAAGAAAGTGAAACAGATTTGGATCTAAGAAGATAGATATCCGCCAAGATACCGTCGAAGATATTTGCGTGGGTATCGGCGTTGAGAAGAAGGATTAATTCTTGACAGTCCGAGTTACAGGACAGCCTTATTGCACCCAAAGCTAAGGCTGCATTGATTGCCGCCTTCAAAGCTAAGGCCTCTCCTACTAGAACAGAGGACACATAGGGTCTTAAATAAGATCCTTGATGGATCGAGTTAGTGAGTGGATCCTTGACAATCCACCCCATTCCGCTTCGATTAGACGTCTCTAGCCATTGGTATCATCTTGATTATCAAATCGATCTTGACAATAAACTGAAACTAGTCTATTAGTATCAGTTTAGAAAAGGGTATGGATGATCAAGATTGGTGAGTGTGATTAGGTACAAATGTTACAGCTACGTTAGCAATACTTCCTGTTTCCTTTCCAAATCAGATTCTTGATCCTGAAGAGGTAATTGCTATCCTCTAGGAATATATTGGCTGACAAAAGCTGGAAAATTTGTCTAGCAATTGGAGTTAGATGATAGTTTTTGGGTTTGTATTTGCAGCTTCCTGATTCTACATAATAAACTGATTTTGTAGTTTTTTAGGATATGTTTCTTTGGATGATAATGGGGTTGTGATTACATTGCTCTATTGTATTTGCTAGGATCATTTATTAATTCATCATCTATACTGTTGCTCGACTTCATTTGCTAAGCAGGTTTTGGAATTTTATAATGCAAGAAGAGACATGTAACACAATTCATAAGTTTTAAAGGTAAACTAGTTACAATTCATAACTTTTAAAGGTAACGCTAAATTTGATAACGTTAACTAATAAAAACAAAATATTACGGTTGAAATATAATATTTGGTAATACAATGTGTATATATGTTTATTTTTAAATTTGAAATTTGATTGATTAATTTTGATGTATGACATTACGACAGTTCGATTATTATTATGGTATAATTTGAGTATTAGTGTAAATTTGAGTTAGTTCATATTTGTAGAGTTGAATATTTTAATATATTTTTAATTCTAAAATGAATCATTGTGGATGTGAATATATATCTATATAACCTATAATAGAAGAAAATTGTATAATAATTTTATTTTCTTTTTAAACAATATATTAATTATATTATCTATTTTACATGTTAGAAACTGAGATATTTTTTTAGTGTCATAAACCTACAATCCATATTATGAAAATCAGATTCGTATGTATTATAATAAATAGTAATAATCTTCAAACAAATAACTTCGATTAATTTTAAAAAATTTAAATATAATAAATTAAAATGTAATAAGTGTATGATTGAATAAAAATAAATAAAACTTTCTTATTGTTGAGCTTTGCTTAAGTGGTACATCACATTGTTCTTTCTCAAATATTATTTTTTACACTTGAAAGATGATATCAAATCAAAAGAGGAGACAACCTTCAATTATCCTGCAAGAATCAAAAACAAAATAATTTATGAATTTAGATATAAAATTAGTTAAAACCAAAACATAGAAAAAATATTAGAAAACATTAAGCATGAAATGATTATATAAGAAAAGAAAAGAAAAAACTATATATATATATATATGATGTAATTTAGTAGCAGAAACTTTTAAACGAATATTAACTATAGAAAAACCCGTAATTGCTAGAAGTATTTTGAAAGATTAGAAAAAGTAAAAATTTACTCTTACCAATCAAAACTCGTATCCAAATTTTAAGTGTAAAAAATAATATTGGACCCGCCTAATCAAAATTTCTCATTTTTCTGAGAGTACATAACGATAAAACAATTAAAATTGATAGCATTAGAATAATGTAACTTCAAAATAATTTCATTTCATTAAAGAAAAAAATCATTTTTTCTTCTTAGCTTAATGAAAATGAGAAAAAAATAAACTTGTTAGCCTAGAAAATAAAATAATTTATAAACATTAAGAATATGGAGAAAAAACATGAAAACGTTAGAAAACGAAACTAGACATTTATTAAATTGCATATATGATGATAAGAAGTTGGACTAAATTACATTTTAATGCATACCTTGTTTTTTTTTTTAGTTTATTGGAGAAGATGTTATGATCTTCATAGTTTTACAAAGACTTCAAAATCGCAAGCTACAACATAAAAAGAGTATATAACAATTAATTGTTTAAAAGAAAACTAAACACGAAAAGTAAAATAAAATCATTGATTAAAAAACATATAAGTTTAGTTTTACAGAAACGTTTAGCATTATGTATTAATGGTTGAAAATATCATCTTTATGTAGATGAATGAAAAGTATTTGAGAAGATTATGTTTGACCTAAAAACTAAAAACAGTTTTACATATATTTGATTCTAAATATTTTTGATTATGTATTAGTAACTGAATAATGTCTATATGCATGGTCGAATTTATGATTGAGCAAATCTAATTAATGGTATATTCATATTTGTTTTTGGAAGTTTGTATTATAATATCTAAAACAAAATTAGTATAAATTAGTATCATTACGATTACCTTTTTAAAAAAAATTCTATTAGAAATAAATATTGTTTGGTTAGTTTTAGGAAATAATAAGGAGATATGCGAATATCCTAATAGAGATTGTTTTTATTAGTAGTTGTAAATTAAAGATTTAATTAAATATTATGTTTTTGGTAAACTTTTATGAGTAAATATATAAGAAGAAAATATTTTAACAAAAAATAATTTAGATATCGATTACCTTTTTTAATCTTCTAATTCAAAATAAATATTGATTGATTAGTTATAGGAAACAATAGTAAAAACGATTTACTTAAATTAAAAAATTGAATTAGATTTGGATTGATATTCAAAATTTATTTTGATCACCCGTAATTACATTATATATTGTCCATATTAGTAGGATTTACGAATAATTAATAATCCATATTTAGATTTAAATTTCAAAAAATCGTAGCAATATCAAACAAAATAAAACCAATAAATCGAATTTGAGTGAATATTTATTTGAAAGTATAAATATTGATTTTAATTTCTATGGGCTTATATGAATATCCTAATAAATATTTTTTTATTATTAGTTGTAAATTAAAAATTTGAATTAGATATTTTGTTTTTGGTAAGATTTTGTTAGTGATTTTATTAGAATTAGTTTAATTTTATAATTACGACACATTTCTTTTTAAAATTTTTGATTCATATTAAATATTGATTGGTTAGGTATAGGAAATAATTGTAAAATGATTTAACTAAATATAAAATACAATTATAATTTGATAATTTCCGAATATTTGAAAATTTAATATTGCAAATATATGAGATATGATATCTCGTTTATAGAAAAATTTCAATAAATCATACGAATATATGAATATTTGATAAGTTTGTTATGCTTCGTTGTAACTAATATGCGGATTTATTCTATATTTAAAAATTTTTGAATTAATATTGCAGGATTAAATCAACTATCAAGATTTATTTAAAAACCTCAATTAACAATTCCGGATATTCCTAAACTTGCGTTAATATCTGATTTTCTAAGTAATTAGAAGTACAATTATATTCTTAATGAGAGATTAATTTTTGTTATTAAGAGGACTGGCGTTTGTTGTAATTTTTTACAAAAAGATGTTCAAAAACTTTGTGATACTTCAGCTTTAATAATAGTTGATGAAAATGGTGGAGATATAGAGCTTAACAACATATCTCATGAAGCAGCATTCGACATTCTTCATAAAGCAACATCTATTGTATCAAAAGACCATGTAAGAATCACATCTACATCTTTTTATAATAGTATACCATTTAATTTATATAACTCTGGAATTTGTATATGATTTCAGGCTAGTAGTGTTACAAAACAAGTATCTGAAATTTATGAAGAAGAGAATAAAAAGATACACCGATAATAAGATTAATGCATATGTGATGTAATAGTTATATTAAAGTGACATTTATATTCTATGTAAAACATATTTATTTAATTAATGGAACTTTTATATGAGTTGTTTTCGAAATGTGAGTTATATATATATATAGACTATTAATCAGCATAAAAGTAACCTAAAAAAAAAGAGAAATATCCTAAAATAGCACTAAAACATGTTTTGTGGACAATTATATCACACACTCCACAAACTTCCAAAAATAGCACTAAAATAATTTAAGATTTTTGGTTTGGATTTAGTATTTTAGGTTTAAGGTTTAGTTTTTAAGATTTAGGGTTTATTTTTTAGGCGATTTAAAAAAAAAAAATGGGCTCCAAAATTAAAAATATTTTTATATTAAATTTGTGCTATTTTGGAACTTTGAAAATGATGTGCTAAATTTAGAAACAAAACTTATTTTTGTGCTATTTCTGAGAATTGTACTAAAAAAATTTAACGTTCAATCATGTAAATTATCTTTTTTACTCTCATCCGAAGGGAGACACTTATGATTTAACTATATTAAATCATAAATGCTATATAAAATATTTATTCTAATATGTTCATTATAAACAGTGTTTTTACACAAAAAACTTAAACGAACAAATATAAATAAGAAAAGAAACTAAATGATAATGAACAAACTAAAACTAAAATAAAGAAATAACAAACTCAATCGTAGAGGGACCACTCCTGACTGTCTGTGGCCAAATCCTGGTCCCCCATAAAAGAAATGAGTTCCCAACTCATCTCTATGCAGGTTCTTAACGTCATAACAAGAACCCTCTGCCTCTATAAACAACTCTGGGCATGGTTGGAAAGTGCAGGTGTTATCTACCACTTCTAGGTTTCGGAAATAGCTCGCGTTTCCGAAACCTTCTTCGGGGAAACGCCCGGAGCCCATATGCGTCTTCGTGTGTCGTCTGAAGCTGTGCGAGTTCACGATTTCACCACCCCAAGCGATTGTCGTTCCATGATCGGCTAAAGTGGTAAAAAGCTCCTTAGGCCAGTATCCTACCAGCGCATTGTCGGGCCCTAAACTTAGCCACCAGTTTCCACTTTCGCAATCCTAGAATTATTTTTATTTTCTATTATTAAAAAAGTGATAATATAATAATAGAATTTTTAATCTATTGTCAAATATTAAAATAAAATACATAAAAAGTAAGAAACCAACCTTCCAGACGAGAATAGTGATCTCAAACTGGCTACCTCCGAAGCTAGATATATATAGGAGAAATAGCGCCTCCTAGGACAATCTCGCTGCTGGTTTGTATAAAACCAGGTTTTCGAAGGTTATAGCCTCCGGTTGTAACGTATGCGTCACTCTGAAATAAATATCAATATTATTGTTATATATTAGAATGCAAAAAATCATCCAAAACCATGTTATTGTAGATGATTTTTTAAGTGAAATATTTTAAAAGAAGAGCAAAAATAACATATTGGATGTATTAAAATTCTTTTATATATTAAAAGAGGATTTACGTAAACCAATAACATGTTATCTGTGATCATTACCCAAAAAAAAAAAAAAAAAAAAAAACACTAAGCCGATCGAGAAAATCTGTTTTCTTTTTTTTTCAAATATTTTTGGTTTTATAATTAATTCAACTATTGATATTTTGGTTAAAATATGTCAACTAAGTACGTAATGCATTTTTTCTTAGAAGAAAAATTATATGTGTACATGATATCATATTATATATCAACCAAAAGATGTGTCTTGAGAAAAACAAAAACCTTAACAACTAACCAGTAAGATTTTATTATGTTGTTTTTACTTTAAATACTGACTAAAATTATTTTGAATTCTGGATTCTAACTAAGATTAAATTTCGAATTCAAGTATGGGTTTGATTTTGAATCTTAATTTTCTATTTCAAACATAGTTGGAAAATAAATTGAAATGATATATGGTGAATGAAAGGTTTTTACGAAATAAAGTCTGTATTATTAAGAAAACTTATTAACTTTTTTTCAAAAAAAAAAGTCTATATTATTGCTATTACACACGCACCCAAAAAAAAAACAAGACTAATTATAAATGTATAGTTTATTCTATAGTAAATCCAGTGAATTAGAAAATCCAGTCAATTTAACTATCAATTTATAATATTTTTTTGTTAATAATTTTGTTTTCTTAACCTAAAGTTATAATAGAAATACTCCATTAACGTATATATAGTATTATTATGGATAAATTAACTTTGAAAGTTTAAATTAATACTAATAAATTGTTTTAATAAAAGTAAGGATAATTTATGTTTGAAAATGTGAAATAAGTACAAAGAAATAAAAATCAAACATACCGTCCAGTAAACGAATAATCTTGGCTTGTTGTCATTGTATAACACCTGGCATACCTAACAATACAAAATTATGTATTGTATTAGTCACATATTATTTAAATTAAATGATTAGGAAAGAAATAACAATACAAAATAATATATCATTCCAAACCTGCCATCCAACTTCTATCGTATTGAGATCTTTCGTCTCGTAGTTTCCCGAGGTTATCCAGATTTGTGAGATGCTCAACTCGCTATTTCGATTTTCAACGACCGGTTCCCACGCATTTATCGTAGCTCTTGTCCCATATAGTTTCTGTAGGCAATCCGTCGTCACCTCTGCATACTATCATTTTAAAACAAAAACAAAAAAACATAGTTAATCTAATAGTATTATTAAGGTTGAAGTACTCATAAGTTTTTAGACATGTTTTTGTAAAAAATTTCATTCGAAGGTCATTGGTGCTAAGCCAAATTCTTAATTTCTCATTAAAAGTATTAATGTAATTTTTAATCTCATCTAAACCGGATTTAACCGCGGGTCTAAATACAAAACAGGTATGTTAAACGGGTTAAAAAATTTAATCTTGATCGTTCATCTAATATTCAAATATTTTAAAGATTTTATAGTTATTACAATTTTTAATTAAGAAAATAAATTATATGGGAATTAAATATTCAGCCCGTATTTAGTTAAGTCTCTATAATATCGAAAAGATTTTAAACTTTTGTAAACAAATTATTATATACTTAAATTATGTTGCTTAATTGGATAGATTTTAGTAATTGAAAATCTTCTCCATATCAGAAAAATAAATCGCATCAAAGAAGGTTTATGATTGCAGTAAGAAACTAAGGAATATTCTAAAGTTTGTTTAGTTGGGAAAAAGAAACTACCAATTATTTAGGAATTTCGAATATATTATATTTGCTCGATCTTCAAGATATTTTATGATTACAACATTATACTTAACTTACTCATTGAACTCTATAAATACCTCTTCAATTTTAGTTCCTAAACACTACGAGTTCCTCGCATACTAAAATTTCTCTTTGTAAAAAAAAATGATATTGCTTTTTTTTATGATTTGATACTTTTCAGGTTTAAATAAACATTGATAACTTCATATGATCAGTTTTTAATTTACATTCTAAAACAACATATAGTTTTTCAAACAAGATTCAATTACAAAAAAAAATCATTTACTCTACATAATATTTTGTTTTTATCGTTATCACACGATTTGTGGATTTGGATCAAATTATTATTTTAACAAAAAATACTGAGAAAATTGTGTTTTATATTGGATGTGTACGTAGCTAAAGAATCAATGTGGTGTTGTATATAATTGGTTATCAAAATTTTCCCACATTACAATTGTTTTATAATAACATTCAAATAGTCGCATTATATAGCATTATATATTCTTAACAAAAAAATACTAATATTTTAATTCATTTTGGTTATGTAATTAAATTTTAATTTAAAAAAAATGAATCAATAATAGAATCACAAATGGTATAAGAGTTTCTTAGGAATTTCTTAAAATTTCTTAAACAAGATATCCATCTCACTCTCTCTCATCATTTTCTATTATTTTATTCTTTTATAATAAGAAACTCATTTAAAATACTTCTAATGAATGTGCCTGCCCATTTTGAATTTTGCTTTTAAACGAAAATAAGATCGGGAAAGTAAAACAATTTTTTTATTGACCATATTAAGAAAACTGTGGACTAAAATATTTAAAAAAAATCGACACAGTTTTAATAGCTTATGTACCTCGTGGTGGGAGGTAAAACTACTGTTAGCCTCGCCCGTTTCAGGTTTCGCCCGATTATCCAAAGCGGTTATGTTCTGTATCGGTATTGTGCCTTCGGGACACTTGGCCGTACTGACGTGTGCCTCGGATGTTCGCCATTCACTTTTTTTGGTAGTTCCAATCACTCTAGGAATCTCTGATGGCGATACCTATATAATTTAATTAAAAAATGGTTAAATATTATTTAAAAATGTTAGTAATAACGAAACTAAAGATAAAATGATTATCAACACAAACCATACATATACAATAGATAAAATAAAAATTTAAAAAGTAAATAAAAAACCTGTATCTTGTGATATTGTAAAAGAGGATGGTCAAAAGCTGGTTGGTTATATTTGTCGACGCAAACGACCATATCCCCGTCTGAAGCCTGTAAAGTAGATTTCAAAATATAAAACATATTAGTATAATTTTGTCACACGAAGATTCAGCAAAAAAAAAAAAAAAAAAGAAAGATATATGTATTATGTATGATATATCGATTCGTTGTTCATCGGGCCGGGCAGACCATACGGTGATTTCCGTATGAAAAGAAATAGTAAAATGTTTCAGGTAGCTATTTTCGTTTTTGCTTAGGTTTTTGCAGCAATGACCGTAAAAAAATTTAGCTTCATATTTATAACAAATTGAAAAAAAATTTCTATAAAAAATATGTTTATCACGGACCTGAGTTTTACGTTTATGAGTTAATGACCGACTATATATAATTAGTTGATTATATCCAAAACGAACAAACGAACAAAGCTGTTCATTAGTGCACTCAACTACCTCCACGCTCTTTCTCTCTCCAGTCTCTCCAGTTTTTAGAATAATATTCGTTGTTTGTTTTAACTTGGTGTGTTTCAACCTTTTTAGGGCAAAATATTTGTGGAGTAGAGAGATTTGTTTATCTCTTGCTTTTCATTAGAAATTCCTTACAAAGCGTTTTTCCTGAGGTAATTAAATAAGAAACCATGTGAGACAGTGAGTATTCACTGTTTACTTTAACGTAAAAATAAGAATAATTTTGAAAATTGGGATTGAAAAGCCTATAAAAACACTGATTTTGTATCTATTTGTCTTTTATTGCTTGGTTTGAGTTCAGTAATGTGTTCTGGTTCAGTTTCAGACTTGGCATTTTAATTATACTAATTTATCCTAATTTGGATGAAATAAAAAATTTTGGTTTTTAAAGTGTATAGTTTCAATTATAAAAACACTAAAAACTAAATATCAAAAAAACCAAAACAAAAGAGTATTTCTGTTGAACCAGTACACAACCCTAAACCTTAAAATAAAATTAATTTATATATTAATCAACCATGAATATATATAATATTTACCTCAATGGTGAGGTCATCATTGCTCGCCACCTGAGCAAATGTGAGTAAAAGGAGAAACACCCAAAGAGACTGCATGTATAGAAAATTAAACCAAATTAGTTAATGAATCAGCTAAAGAGATAGCACCACAAATAAACATTCGGTCCGGAAACACTATAAGATGCATTTTGTTGATATGTTGTTGTATATTTGTATGTTTTTTTTTTTTTTCTCTCACCTTCTTCTTCGCTAGCCCCTGGCTCCTTCTGGGTGAACTGCCCTTTCTTGGGCCGTTAGGTATACCTTCCTTCAAACTGAAGTCGTAGATCGCCCAAGCTGAAGTCTCCATGATTCAGAGAGTGTGCAAAGTTTCGCGTTTCCTATCACCTCCAGTCTCTCTTTTTCTGATTTGATTTTCTTAGATCTGTAAGAGAAGGGCGTGTTTATAATGTCAATAACTCTCTCTCTCTCTCTCTCTCTCTCTCTCTCTCTCTCTCTCTCTCTCTCTCTCTCTCTCTATCGAGCGAATTAAGATTCCTTTCGTTATGTAGTTTCAAGCCTTTTAGGGCAAAATAGTGGTGTGTAGATGTTTCAGCCTAAAGGATTAATAATCTTTAATAGATAAAATATATAGTGTTTATTGTAAGAACACATTTTAATAGATAAACTCTCTCTCACTCTCTCTCTTTTTCCAGTTTAGGGCGTAAGATTTCCTATTTTCAACTAAAAGATTACAATCCTTTTAGGGCATAATAGTTGTGTGTATAGGTTCAAGTGGAGATGATGATTGATATTTTGTTCTTAGTTACGATAACTATGTTACGTCTATATACAAAAGAAACGAAAAGAATTAAATCTAATTTGAAAATCAACGAATCATCTTCTTGGTTGTAGTTATAATTCCCTGTTATGAGTTTTTTTTTTTTTTTTTCCTGAGTTGACGAAATAAGAAACCCATGCGAAGAAGACATGAAACAGTGGGGGTCACTTTGTGGACAAAATAAAGAATGGTTTTCGAAAACCGTGACATTCTTATCATATTCATGAACTATAAATAGACACGTACATTATTTTAATCAGTTTTGGCATATTCGAAAATATAGAAACTTAACTCTCTCTCTTCACTAAATATTTTCTGGCCATTTAGTGGAGCTTTTAATTATATGGGAACCAATTTTTTTAACTAAATAAATTAATTGAGAAAAATACCTTAGAATAATTTAAAAATTATTATAATTTATATTATACTTCATATTAATATGTTACATAATTGAAATCTCTAATTAATAAATTAAAAAATAGGAATAAAACTAAAATTTTATTTTAAATTATGCATTAAAAGTATAAAATAATATTTTTATGAAACAAAAATTACGCGTTGAATCTACATTTACTATGAAATGGAAGGAGTAACGTAATAATTGAAGTGGCGTTGCACGAAGTTCCACTCGGTTATACACTTTTTATTTAATCAATTTAACTCCATCTAATGACTAATTGTTGTCTTGACAAAAAAAAAAAGACTAATTGTTGTCGATCCTATGGTATTAGATAGGTTTGATCTATTAAACATTTTTATGTATGGACAAACACACTATCAAATCTCATATTTAACGGATCTTGGGAACTTTTTTCCATAGATATTTTTATGATGGGATATAAATTATATCTCAACAAAGTCATATCATTTGTTTAGAAAACACAGGAATTTAATGAAATGCTAATTTTTCAACTATTTTATTTTTCTAGAACACGCACCTGCAGCTGTATCCTCAAACTCTAAAAATCATGCCAGCAATTTACAAATATCACATTGATAACCTAACTGATCTAGCCATCAAAATCCAATAATGTATTCCAAACACATATATATTGGTGAAATGCTTGGAGAAGCCTATCTTATATTGAGAGTACGTATAGGACAGATTTCATATCGATCTATCTGTATTGCTTGATTTATGGCTTCATGATCTGCGTTACTCCCTTTTATTTATTATATGTATTAAAACAGACAAATATATGTTGTTCTCTCTTGGAATAAATCATAGTTTTGGCTACCCTTTACTCTTTAGTTTATCTGTGTTTGGACTCTCTCTTTATCACACTATTTTTTTACTTTATTTTTATCTTGCATATATTGCTTTTTTCTTTAAGGAATATTGTTATATTCCGTTTCTTCTCTATTGGTTTTGTTAACTTTTTTGTGAACCTACGCAACCAAATTAATGTTACAAACAAAATTAATAAAGATTATATTTGTGACAAAGTTTATCATCTTATTTGATCAGCGATATGAATCAAAATTTTCTAGAGAAACTAAACACCCAAATTTAGTCTACACTCTAGGACATAAACTAGATTTGTCAATAAAAATTAAAGACTTAATCTTGATCCACCATATAAAGTAAATTAAACTTCCTCGTATTTCAAGACCACACAAATTTTAAAAAAATTTAACATCTAAATTTGGCCCATCATGAATAACTCTTGTCTACATAAAATCACAAACTTCCTTTGGTCCACGAGATGAACTAAAGGGTTTTTTTAAGAATTCTTAAACTACATTTGGTCTACGGTATAGTTAAACATATACATGTGTCTACTAAACTAAATACTAAAATTTGATCTACAAGATAAACTAAAAACTAAAATTGTTCAAGTTTGACAAAAAAAAATTGGTTCACCGTATAAGCTAAATTTGTCGATAATAATTCAATAGAAACGGAAGATAATTATAAATCCTTTAATAATAGTCAGCTAAATTTGCTACATAAAAACTATATAATTAAAAATAACTAAAAGAAGTCTTGAGAAAATGTAAAGACAAACAGAAAAGGAGAAATGAATAGGTCCACAAGATTGTACAAACTAAAAAGTGGAAGAAACAAAGATATATTTTCTTCTTAAGATGCACCTAATGCAAAATATCATTTTGCACAAATACATAAAACAACAAATTTATATTTATACTCAAACACCCAGAAAAAAAGAGAGAGAAAACATGTTTTTTAAGATAATAATTTTTCAAATTGTATATGAAAAAGCGGTGCCTATTGGAAAAAGACATAAATTAAACAATGCAAAAGGAGAAATTTTGAAAAGCTAAACCCTTTAACAATTTTTTTTTTTTTGAAAAGCTATGTTGGACAACCGTTGGAATATCTCAATATCATCTTCGTAAATGATATACATGTGGCATATACTATAAATAGCCTATACAAAATTCTATATCAGTACTTTTCTCCTTTTTTTCAACCAATTCAATATGATGTGTGCTTACGTAACAACGGATCTGATAGTCGTTTTATACAAGATTAGTCGCGTAAGATAAAATATAAGATTCGCTCAATGGCCACGTGGAATAGTTATTAGCTAATGAAAAGGATTACTTTTTATTATAACCATAATAAATGGATTTAGTTAAAAATAATTACACTCATTTAAGCTGGTTTTGACTTTGGATTTTAACCACAGCGGACGCAAAAGAAGAAGACAGGCTAATGATTAGCTCGGTTTATCACATTTTGACAACAAGTCTCTTGTAAGTACAACTCGTGTCACTGTGTCAGAGGTGACCTGGCGTTAAATATCCGCATAGAAAAGAAGACCTTCGGACACCAAAAAAACCCCTACGTGTGTGTGTGCGCGTGTAGTAAAATGGCATGGCCCATTGGGTCTGTGCTAATTAAGTGAGAATTTATCACAGCACCACGATCGCTCTATCTTTTCCAGTTTAAACTTTAAACCGTAGGATTCCTTACGTCAATTAAGTGGTTACACTCCTTTTAGGGGAAAATAGTTCTGGCCTTCTGGGCATAGGTTTACTGGTTTAGTAGAGATAATTATTTTTATTTTTTTGATAAAGACAATTATTAATTTTTTCATAGTATAAATATATAATTATCTATTTACACAAGAAACGGAAAAAAATTTAATCTATTGTGAAAATTAACGTTTCATCTTCTTAGTTTTCATTATAATTCCCTGTTATGAGTTTTTAATTTTTCCGAGTTAAAGCTTTCAAAGTCGGTAATTTTGAATAGACCAAACAATAATTTATATGTTAAGACTTAAATCATTAGTAAATTATTATATCTGCAGTATGAATAGATATTCTGTACTTATATGATATTTAAACTGATAATATCTCTATAGAATAATAAAATTATTATTTCTTGTAATTATAAATATTGGAGGAAATTTAAACCCGGCAACTGGAATTTCAACTGTAAAAGAGAAAAATCTTTTGGTTTTCATCACTCAAATCACCAATTTTTTTTGTCCGACGATCAAATATACGCCCAAAGATTAACATAAATACCCATATAAAGAACCTAAGAGTCAAAGTCTGAAAGAGACTATCTGTTCCGCAAATACATTTGACATTTAACAAGTCCTCTCCTTTACCCCTAACACTAAACTCTAACCAGTGTTCAGTTCCATGGGGCTACAACCAAGATTATCTGAATGTATCAACTTATCCATCACATGAATTTTTTAAACTGTAACTGTAAGATAATTTCTATGAAATTGATGCTCTGAATACAAGAAGTAGAACGAGAACATGTACCACAAATCTCTTACGCCCCTCAGAATTGTTGAGCGACTTTACTGCCCAAACTGAAGTCGCCATAATTTGTATGCTTAAGACTTAAATCATTTAGTAGATTGTTGTGTATGCAGTATGGATAGATAAATTTACACTTATATGATATTTAAATAGATAAAATTTCTATAGCAAACTAAGATTATATTCTTCTTCTCCCTATTATTTGTGACTCACAATTCAACGATCACAATTTCGCGATTCGATTATGCTTTCAGATATTTAAAATTAAGATTTGATTCGAATTTTAATGTTAAAACCGTAAAGAAATAGAGAGACAAAGTTGAGGTTGACTATATATAATAGAAAAAAACAAAACATAAGCAAAAAATAAAAGACAATTCTCACAAATAGCACAAAAATAAGTTTTATTTCCAAATTTAGCACATCATCTTCAAAGTTTCAAAAATAGCACAAATTTAATATAAAACATATCCTTAATTTTGGGGGCGATTTAAAAAATATCAAACCCGCCTAAAAATAAATTTTAAACCCTAAAAACTAAACTTTAAACCCAATATACTAAACTCAAACTCAAAATTTTAAATTATTTTAGTGCTATTTTTAGAAATTTGTGGAGTGTATACAATAATTGTCTATAAAACTTGTTTTAGTGCTATTCTAGGGTATTTGCCACTGTTTAATTTAGTTTAACGTATGTGTTTTATATTATTTGATATATATACTATATGGATTAAACTTTTCTAGAGAATCTGTCATCCAAACTTGGTCTACAATATAAAGTAAATTTTAACAAAAATCAATCATTAAACTTCATCCCTTATGTCAAAAAATTGAATTTCAGCATATTCCATAGACATGTACAAAACTTTGAGATCTAAGTTTGGTCCATGATAATATGATACAAATAAAATTACAAACTGTTTTTGGTTACATCCAACAAACAAAAGCTAGATTAATATCAACTGAAACTTCAAAAGAAAACATAGATCTAAGTAAATCCAAATAAAACCTAAAATAAATAAAGGAAAACATGATTGTACTTAAAGCAGGTAGGTCGTAGCTACAAAAATGTAAACTTGACAAGAATCAGACTGCGGATAAGTGGAACACAAATAAGATGGAGAAGAAGAAGAAATGCTGATAAAATTACAGACTTTCTTTGGTCCATGATAAGAAAATTTGGGTTTCTAACGCTTTGGGGAAGTCGTTTGGAGAGTAGTCTCCTTCAACTCTGGTTTCACAATCTATTTTCTCCTTCAACTCAGAAGTTTGATTTTTTGAGACTAAGATTTTTCTGGAATTTCACTTTGTAAGTATTTGGATATTTTCTTGGGTTTTTGTAAGGATTTTGGCAATTCGGTGAGAAGTGCGTGTTAATTTTGGTCCACGATATGATTAAATATGTCCACTGAAACTAAATACTTACAATTGATCAACACCATGAACTAATATTTATGGTATATATTTGTTATGTTTTGATTTGTAGCATTAATTAGGTGGTGGTAGTTGGAGGCAATTGGACACAAACCATTTTTTCTATTACCAATCGGAGAATAAATAAAAGAACAGACAGTTCAAATAAGTGACTAAAATATGTAGATAAAAATTTAAACTGAGGCGGTTTGTAAAATAGATATTTGTCAAACTATCTTTTATGGCCGAGATATCTTAGTATTATGGACTAATGATATTTTTTTTTTAAAACAAAAAACAAAATCAAAAAGATGAAATTTTGTTAGCGATAGATAAGTTTAAAGAGTTCATTATTTTCAATATAGTTATCTTTTATTGAAGGCTATATGATATACAATAGTATTAATGAAAAATAAAATGATAAAGCGAATTAATAGAAATTCAATACACAAAATAAGCTAAAAATTCTATAGAACATAATGAAGATGATGATATAATATGGATAAAAATATAAATTGGCAGTAAATTTAATAGAGCAAATGATTTGCAGAAATGATTTAAAGATAAAAATGTTTAAAAAGTGAATAAAACAAGGTTCTTGCAACCAAAAAAGAAGAGCAAATTAAAACTTTGAAGAACAAAGAAAAATAAAAATATTATATTAACACTATGTCTATCAGATCAGATATGTACGTCACAAATAAAATAAAATAAAAAAATTGGGTAAAGAAGACATGAATGAATGGCAATAAAGATCGAATATAGATCATACACTAATAATGATCTGATCAATAATGTGCTAATTAATTTATATAACACTTGACTTTGATAGATAAATAATTGCTTTTTTTTTTTTTTTCACCTTTTACAAAATGGATTTTTGGATCACAGTGACCAAAGCAGCTCACCAAACGCGACGCTTTAACCATATATATAAGGCTCTCTCTAGATTCCTTCCATATCTCTCTCTCTCTCCTTTCATTTTCACTCTTCCTTCTTCTTCTCTCTTCTCTCTTTTCTATCCCTTGTGTGTCGGTGATCAGATCTCGTGCCGACGAAAACGTGCGTTCAAAGCAAATGCTGCTGTTCGCACTCACCTTTCATCAATTCCTCGATTTATCTTAAAAGCTCTTGAGATTTGTTCTTTGTTTCGATCGATTTCGTCGGGTGGGTGAAATCAGAGAGGTGAATGAGAAATTCGCCTGCGATTCTGTCTCTGTCGGTGAACGATTGCCAGAGCAGAACCAGGTCGGATTCTAGCTTCGCCATTTGGAGCAGTGGTCGATGGGGCCAATGCGGCTGATCTGATTTCCCTCCCCCAATTCAAATCGAATCTGTTTTCTAGGGTTTTAATTTCCGGGGTTTTTTCTTTTGTCTGTGTGTGTGTGTGTGTTTCAGTTGAGTCATGATGCAGCAAGATCACCGTAAGAAGGTGAACAAAAATACTATCTGTGTTGTCTTGTTTAATTTTCGGTTAATCTTGTCTTTTTTCCTCTTGTTTGTTGTTGGGCAAATTCTGATTTCTGTTTATATGAGCTGATGAACGTTACAAGTGTCAATCAAACAAACAACGCATAATGTCCATCATTCAAGACAAAGATGTGTGGTATTGAGATTTTTATTTCTTCTTCAGAACTGCACTTTAATTCATATCTGTTGGAAAAAAAAAAAACCTCAAAACCTTCGATATCTTATCACCAAGGCAGTGGTCTTCTTTAACTACAAATTCTTCATACTGTATTTGTGTTGTTCCTATCATGATGACCTGTACTTTATGTTGTTGAATCTGGTTATGTCCTTCGGTCAGTTGTCTGAGTCTTTTTCTTCACTATGCAAACCTTTATGAGCGGCTTCATATGTTATCAACTGAAGCTTTTTGAAAGTATTGTGGCAATTGATGTGTGTATGCGTCAGTTATAATGTTTTCTGACTTCAAAATTGCTAATTTGTAACAGAATAATCTGGAGATGGAGTTCTTCTCTGACTATGGCGATGCCAACAGATTTAAAATTCAAGAAGTAATTGGAAAAGGAAGTTATGGAGTTGTTTGCTCTGCCATAGACACCCTTACGGGCGAGAAAGTTGCGATCAAGAAGATACATGATATTTTTGAGCATATATCTGATGCTGCGAGGATTCTACGGGAGATTAAACTGCTCAGGCTCCTAAGGCATCCAGATATAGTTGAAATTAAGCACATTATGCTTCCTCCTTCACGAAGAGAATTCAAAGATATTTATGTTGTGTTTGAGCTCATGGAATCGGATCTTCATCAAGTTATCAAAGCCAATGATGATCTGACAAGAGAGCATTACCAGTTTTTCCTGTATCAGTTATTGCGTGCACTCAAGTATATTCACACAGGTAGTCCATTTCTTTTGATCTCTCTTTATACAGCATCTGACTATACTGTCTTCATTACCGGTTTTACTTGTATATCTCAATTTCTGTAGATGAAAAATCTTGGACTTACAAACTATACTGGATGTCAGATTTGTCTTTTAGAATTTTACTTTCTACACTTATATATCATACATTGATGCTCTGGATTGGATTCATACGGTTTCCTAATGTCTGGCTAAATGTTTTCCTTTTGAAAGTTGGCCCTGTCAATGTTTCTGATTTTTACCTCAATATTTCTTATGTACCTTGGTTGTTGCAGCTAACGTCTACCACCGAGATCTGAAACCAAAGAACATATTGGCAAATGCAAACTGTAAACTTAAGATTTGTGATTTTGGACTGGCGAGGGTTGCATTCAATGATACTCCCACAACAATCTTCTGGACAGTACGTTGCACAGGATGGCTCTTTAAGAGTCTTTTTCTTTACTTATTCTGAAGCTGATCTAAATACTAATCAATACGTTGCAGGACCTGATACTCTTCAACCTTATTTTCTATTGAATTTACAGGACTATGTTGCTACCAGATGGTATAGAGCTCCAGAGCTGTGTGGATCTTTTTACTCTAAGGTGTTTCATTTGTTCTCTATATAACATCTTCTAATTGGTGTATTACTGCGAGATAACTTACTTTTGGTGGATTTGGCTTTGTAGTATACACCCGCAATTGACATCTGGAGTATAGGCTGCATTTTTGCTGAGGTATTGATGGGAAAACCACTTTTCCCTGGAAAGAATGTGGTTCACCAGCTGGATCTTATGACTGATCTGCTTGGGACACCTTCCCTGGACACCATCTCCCGGGTACTGATCTTCTTGTTAAACAAAGTGCATTGAGTTTCTGCAAATCTTAAGCAAGGACCAATAATGACGAGTACCCTGCTTTTATGATATTATACAGGTGAGGAATGAAAAGGCAAGGAGGTACTTAACAAGCATGAGGAAAAAGCCACCTATTCTGTTTGCTCAGAAATTTCCAAATGCTGATCCTTTGTCTCTGAAGTTGTTGGAGAGGCTTCTTGCTTTTGATCCAAAAGACCGGCCAACTGCTGAAGAGGTGCTTTACAACTTCTGTATTGACTAATCATCTCAAATCTACAAGTTACAGCTTCCCGATTTTTTTTCTCTTTAAGAAGAGCGTATCATGCATATGCGTGGTCTATTGGAGTGACCCGCTTAACTGCTCTTATCCTTATACTTGCATCAGGCACTTGCTGATCCATATTTCAAGGGATTGGCAAAAGTGGAAAGGGAGCCTTCATGTCAGCCCATCACAAAGATGGAATTTGAGTTCGAGAGAAGAAAGGTCACTAAAGAGGATATCAGAGAGTTAATTTCTAGGGAGATACTTGAGTACCATCCTCAGCTGCTTAAAGATTACATGAACGGGGCTGATAAAGCCAGTTTCCTCTACCCAAGGTTGTAATATTTGTTGATTATATTCTTGAACAAGCATCGCATCGCACTTAATCCCTGACGTTGATGTATATTGTATACTATGCAGTGCTGTTGATCAATTTAGAAGACAATTTGCGCATCTTGAAGAAAACAGTGGTAAAACCGGCCCTGTGGCACCTCTAGAAAGGAAACATGCCTCTCTCCCCCGGTAAATCCTCGTCTTTTTCTGTAATGTCTATTGTCACTTTATGTGATTTCGGTGATCTCCTCTGTTTTTGACCCGTTATGCAATTGTTATACTAGTTGTATATGAATATCCATTGACATGACGAGGATAAAAAAGATGAAATCATGAAACCGTGACTATCTCTTTCTTGTGTTGAACACTAGTTTTTATGAGGATCATGTCAACTTCATTATATATATTGCTCTAGTTAGTATCGTTGCACAAAGAAAGAATATGTCCTTCTGACTCTGTGTTTGTATGATTTCAGATCAACGGTCATACACTCAACCGCAGTAGCGAGAGGAGGACAGCCAAAACTTATGAATAACACAAACACATTGAACCCTGAAACTACTCAAAACATTGCTCTTAATCATGCAACATTACAAGCATCTCAAAGAAATCTCTCAGGTACTTTTAATCACTCATCCTGGATCCAACAGAAATGTTTCCAAACCGAACTCTATAAACCGTTAAACATCTCTCTATGCGCAGCCGCCAAACCAAGCACATTCATGGGCCCGGTCGCGCCTTTCGACAATGGCAGGATTAGCAGAGATGCATATGACCCAAGATCATTCATCCGGAGCACTAATCTCCCCTTTGCACAACAGTCTGCTGCAACAGTCGCCATGGGAAAGCAGCAAGAGAGAAGAACAACTATGGAGTCTGAGAAGCAGGCAAGACAAATATCTCAGTATAATAGATACGCACCAGATGTAGCCATCAACATAGATAACAACCCGTTTATCATGGCTCGAACGGGAATGAACAAAGCCGAAAACATCAGCGACCGGATCATAATTGACACAAATCTGTTACAGGCAACTGCCGGAATAGGAGTTGCAGCAGCGGCTGCAGCAGCTGCTCCTGGTGGTTCTGCTCACCGGAAAGTTGGAGCTGTTCGGTACGGTATGTCGAAGATGTACTAGTCTCCACCTAAGCGGGGCTTTGATCACACACAACATCTCGTATGTTCCAACTTCATGTCATAAAAGAAAATTGTCTTTGATACAAAACCATATGAGAAAAAATGTTTTTTAATCAATCCATCATTTGTTTTTTTTTATTTCCAACAAATAAATGGATGTTATAGTTTGGCATATAAAATGGACAAGAGAGGTTCTGAGTTTTTCACGTTTAAAAGAACCGCTGGCTACAGAGGATGGATCAATGATGATGGTTTCATGGCAAATCCGAACGCATGTGGTGGTGGGAGCCCATAGGCCATATCACAGGCACCACTTTGTTCTTCCAATGTCAGAAGAAACAGAAAGCTGCATTGCCCACTTGATCAAATCTTTAACCAAACAATTTGTGTATAGTATATTTTTGTGTAAACAGTTGAGTTCGCTTGTTTTTCATCTTAATCATGTTCCTTCTTATGCTCCACTTTTTAAAATCCAGAGGATTACATTAACATTTTTTTCTTTTTGCATAGCCATAAAATATAACCTGTTTTGAGCCATATTATAAAATTTTGTGGATCTACAGAATATTAAAATTTGATCTCCGAGAGATTACAGTTTTTTCTTCTTCTTTCTGATTACATAATAATGCTGCTGATGTAAATGTTTTACAGCAAAAGTGATAAGTAAAACAGCATCTACAATTAAAAAATAATTACAACTGCAACTAAATGAGGCCAATAAAGGAGACAAATAACGTTTGAGGTGGACCCAAAAACACTGTAAGCATTGTCCCAGAGATCACCCATCATGGTGGGCCCACCTGATTGGCCCATATCTCCATCCTTAGAGAAAAAAAAAAGAAAAGAGAAGAGAACTAACTTCCCTTGACTGTATTTTTTGTAGCTAAACCATTACCAGATAATCATTTCTTCGTCCTTTCTCAACTCTAAAAAACATATCTCGTCTTGTCTTAATCCCTCCCTAGTTATGAATATTTATCATTAGATATGGTTACTTTTGAAAAAAACCAGAGGAGAAGAAAAAAAGTAACAACTAACAAAATACAAAAGGACATGGAATTGATTATTCCAAGACGAATGTGAAAGCTGGCTAAAAAGCTAAAATTAAATTTCAGTGTGCTATTTTTGTAACATATTTAATGTAAGTTTAAATACATAAATAAATGGATACTAGAATTGGGTGAGTGTCAGTTTGGTAGATGGTGAAATGCGAAAGGCACCCGATTTTTGTAAATCTCAATCCCGAGAAACCAAACACCTCTTCGTCCCCTCCTTGGAAACATCATCTCTACCCTCCTCCCTCCTCTTTTATTTATTTTTCTCTTGCATCTTCTTTAAAACATCTAAACAATCCTACTACTGGCTAAAAACCCTAGAAATAAACGAAATTTTTGTTTTAGTGTTTTAAAAATAATAATAATATCTTAACCATTAAATCGTACGTCTTCTGCTTTTTTCTTAACAAAATTAGATGTTTTCAGTTTTTTTTTGTTTTCTTTTGTTTCACCATATATATGGTACGTAGTACTAGTTTAAAATCCGGAATCAACATTTAGTAACATCTATTATAACGGTTTTATGTATAAGATGTAAATCATATACAGTATATCTCTAGAAACATAACACTATATTCGAATCCAATAACATTAACTTCCTTGGCTTTCTTCTTGTTTTTGGCCGTTTCTCTAACAAAAAAAAGTATTATAGACATATTGGGATTGTTGTTTTTTCGTGGTTAGAAATATGGGAGATTGGAGTTTTTATATATAAAAAAAGGGGTTGACAAAACAAAAAAAGAAGGACAGATTTAGGCAAAGGAGTGCCACGTGGCCACCATGCCTGATAGATATCATGTGGATCTTAGTAGGATTAGATCCTCAATTGTACGAACTACTTCACTATCTCTTAGAGTATCTATTTGATATCGATCTCATCCATCTATATGTACCACACATATATATATATATTACAGTCTGTACATGTGTTGCATGTATAGAGAGGAGGCACATGGGAATGGGGCTTTGAAGATGGAGATATTCATGTGAGCGCACATGTGCTCTCTCCTCTCCTTTTCTTTTTTTTTTTTCTTTCTTTCTCGGCCTTTCTGTGGATCCCATTTCTCTCTCCCTTGTTCCCATGCACCTGTCGCACTGTGTCCTCCTTCTTATCTCCACGCGCGTGGTGTTATTGTTTCGTCCGTACTACGTTATTACTACAACTTACTATACCACTACCACCACCCGAATGGCCTATAAAGCATAAGTGCATAACTAGAATTTGTCGTCGTCTAATTGATTTTTCTTTTTAAAATTTAAGCTCTTTTTCATTTAATCTCACATAAAAGAATAATTTATATCTTTAATCTAGTAGAAAGTAAGACTATTTAACATTGCAAACACAACGTTTAGCTATTAAGTTTTGTTTCTCTAACCGTCACTTAATTTTATGATACATGAATTCTTTTTTTTTTTTGTATGTCTTCTTCATATATTCATGGCTTAACCAGAAAACCACACCATTTTAAAGTTTAAATTAACCAGAAGAACAACTTACTAAAAGTAAACCAGCCTGTCCTAACAACACATAGCCTATGCAATACTAAATCATTGTTATATAATTAGTAGATCAAACCTCTAGCTCTTAATAAAATGGAATAGAAAAATACTAAATCTCATTTATCAAACAAAAAATAATCCAATCTACATGTGAGCATGCTCCACTTAAGTGAGTGACGTGTCCACTAAAGTCTCAAACCAGTCGACATGGCGCGTGAGAAATCATGTCTCTTCTTCAAGATCCAAATCTGTGTAACCCAAGTAAGAAAAATGAACAATCTCCAAAATCCGAAACACGAGGATAATAAAATTAAAATAACGTACAACTGGACCCAGCTTTGATGGTTAGCCATTTTTCAATTTCTAAAAGTAGAATTTCTTATATCGAGTTTCATATTTTACATCGTTATTTATAGACGAACCAAACCAAAATTCGTTCATAACCGAACCTTTCACTAATGTAAGCCAACAATGTAACATAAAGCATAACAAACCAAACCAAACCGATATACATTTGTCTCTAAACTCACAGTAAAATCAGGTTAAACCGACCAAATTTAACCATCACCATTTTGTCCAATAAATCCATCATCACTCATATATATATACAACACACACACACATCGACATTCCTAACTTCTTCATTATTCTCTCAAAACTCATCATTCCTCTCTCTCCTTCAATGGAAGAAACTCTAGCCACTCCCGACACCACGACACGCTCTCTGTCACCGTCATGCTCAGCCGCCGTGAAATCACGCGCCGCCGGTTTCGAGCGCAGAACCAAACGGAGATTGTCAGAGACTAACGCAAGCGTACGTGAAGGCCGAGAAGAAGAAGACGAAGAAGAGGTAAAGGAGAAGATTGAGGCTTTGCAGAGGATTATTCCCGGAGGAACGGCGCTTGGTGTAGACGCGCTCTTTGAAGAGACAGCTGGTTACATTATTTCTCTACAATGTCAGATCAAAACCATTAAAGTACTCACTTCGTTTCTTCAACGCTTAGATAAAGAAGACATGAAGTTCGGAGGTTGAAGATGACCACACCAAGATTCCAAACAAAACAAAAAAAAAATTCACTTTTTATTTCATTTTATATTTTCTCTCCTTTTTAATTTCTAATATGGGTTTTAGCTTTGATATATGAGGAAAGAGATCTCAGCATATTTTTCTTCGAAATCTTTTTCTTTATGAGGACTTTAATCTTTAATTTTTAAGCTCCGGTTTTATTTAAGCCGTTTCGTAGTTATGAGAAGTGTTCATTAACGAAATTTACCATTAATGTAGGGATCGGAGTGTAGTTATATAACTCATTTAGTTGGACGCCATATAGATATTAAATTGGATCACGAGGTAGCACTTGCATTTGAGATTTGGCATTAATGATATTGAGAAAGTTAATATAACGTGGCCCATTTTTAATTTTGGATGAGCTCATTCTACATGCTTTATAACAAAGATTTCCAAAGTCGGTCGATATTTATTTAAGCTTATGATGAACATACTTAGATTTGAGTTTCCGTGGTCCAACAATAGAGTTCATGTATATTCCTTGTACATATACAAGACAATCTTTTTAGTCGTGTAAGTAGAGCTAGCATCTACACCCAGTTTAAAAAAAATTAACCGCTAAAAAAAAACAATCGGATAGTTTTAGGATTCATTATTAAGTATTTTCTGACCATACAGCTATGTCGAACACTATAGATCTCTTTATTCCACACATAGCGGGAAGATATTAATTTCTTACCAACCCTATTTATCCAAATGCTCTCTCGATTTTATATACAAACAGCACCAACAAAACATTAGTAATAATTATCTTGAAAAATCTCCCAAGACTTACTTAAATCATTGATATTTTAAGTGAGTTGTAAATTGTATATAGTATTAAGTGAAGTTGTTTTGTAACCATAATTTTAACTCTTTTAAGACTTGCTTAAATCATTGATATGTGAGTACAAAGTTGTATATCATTACTGTTAACCTCAAAATCCTTTACCAAAAATAATCATTGATACATTATAAACTAATCACATTCTGCATGGCTACAAGCACTACGACTCCACACGTTTTGCCTAGTTTTGTCCTAATTGGGCTTAATCTAACTGGGCCTGGCCCCATTAAAAACTAAATGTGTCCGTATAAAAGTAGTTGTATAGTGGAGTTTCAGTAAACGACTCTAAACAACGTGTGCGGCAATATTTGTCCACTACCCTCGGATCGATCGTCAAGTCATTTCTCAACCGTCCGATTTCTCCACTAAAAGCTAAAAACCCTAAATCAAATACTTTTAGTTTTTTTTTCTTTCTTTTTCTGACGAATTCGATTTCTCCTGGCAAAATAAAAATCTCAACTTTTTGTTATTTTGTTGATAAAGATCATCTTTTTCTTAAGAATCTCTGTAAATGGCGGACGAAGTGGTCATTGAAGATCAAGGAGGTGGCTATAAGAGAAGAAAAACTTAAAGAGGGGATTGAGGAACTAGAGAAGAAGAATCAGTCATTGACACGGGATAATGGGGAATTGAAGGAGAAGGTTGAGAGATTACTGGTAGAGATCGAGGAGCTGGGAAGTCTAGAAGTGGAGATGAAGCAGAGGTTTGAAGAGATGGAGATTGAGATCGAGCAGTTTGAAGAAGAGAATAAGGTTTTTGAATCTAAATTTACGAGAGCTGTGGAGCTTGAGAGCGAGGTAATGAGCATTCAGGAAGATCTTATAGCGGCGTTGAGAGGTGGAGATGAGACGAGGTAGGGGAATTGAAGAAAGGGTTAATGGAGGACAGGTCAGAGCTTTGAGAGTTTTGAGAAGGAAGTGGAGAGTTTGAAGAAAGCGAGAGGTGAGATTGAGAAGAGAGTTAGGGATTTGGAGAGGGGAATTGGGGTTTTGGAAGTGAAGGAAATAGAGGAGAAGAGTAAGAAACTTAGAGTAGAAGAAGAGATGAGAAAGAGAAGTAATCTGAGAGATGAAGAGATTTAACGAATTGCAGAGAAAAGTTGCTGACTGGAAACTGGAATTGGTGAAGGTAGTGGGAGAATTGTAAAGTCTGAGAAGAAGTGCAGAGAGGAAGCTTTGAGTAAATCAAAGAGAAAGGCAATGGGGGTTGAGTTGAAGAAAGATGAGCTGCTGAAGAAGGTTGAAGAAGCTGATAAAACGCTAGCTGTGTTGAATGAGAGGATCATGGAGCCTACCAATGGAGTCAGTGCCACAAAGGATGTTGCTTGTGATGGTGACAGAAAGATATTCTTGGAAGAAGAATTACAGTGGCCAGTGGTTGCTGCTGGTTCAGTTGGAGTTGCCGTTTTAGTGGCAAGGACATTGTTCATATGCTATTCAAAAATTCGATAATATGGAGCGGAGGATTAGCTTAAGACCATAACTTTTTGCAGTTTCACAGCCAT
Organism: Turritis glabra; assembly: GCA_900406565.1. Classification (NCBI taxonomy): domain Eukaryota; kingdom Viridiplantae; phylum Streptophyta; class Magnoliopsida; order Brassicales; family Brassicaceae; genus Turritis; species Turritis glabra. The sequence continues at coordinate 1,648,678 of OVBN01000025.1, forward strand.
ATAGGTCCCCAAGATTTTGCCTGGTTTTGGTTGAGTTTGTGATGTTTTTGGTTTTATTTGTTTGAGGTAATTGATGAATCTTTGGCTTTTAGGTTATAAAGGCATTTGATACCGGTTTGTCATCAGTTATCTGTGTTTCTGTTAAATGAACAACGAAGAAAGGAAATTGTTGCTAGATTGCTTGACAGTGTTTCGTTACACACATCTTAGCCATTACTTGTAAACTCAAGCAAATGAAGAACGTGAGCAACTTACTATTAGAAAGTACGAGGATTGGTTACTAGAACAACATGTCACATGTCTATTTTCTATGAATATGTGGGTATGGCCTCTGGGTGTAGTGCTTATGCTTTAATTCTTTATTTTCTGCAAATATCTATTCATTGCAGGTTAATACTATTTACTATAATACCATAATCTTGGTTTGCTCTGGGTCTACTTTCTCTGATGCCTGAATTTTATGGATCAGCAGACCGGAGAAGCTGAAGGAGTCCACAGCAATTCTTCCACGAAGTTGGTGGCTGCATGGGGTGCTTAAGACTCAGTAGAGGCATCTGAAAAATGTAATCGCTAGTGTCTTAATAAGCAAATGATAAAAGGTAGAGCTACAACTGAACTGTTGGTGCTTATGTAGAAAGATGTGTCATTTTCTTGTTTAAGGTTGAGTTGCGAACCTGGTTTTCATCTTCAGGTACAGGACATTCATCTTGATGGGTTTCAGATTCTTCGACATGAGTTGAAACCGGTAAGGACCCATCAAAATAATACGTGGAAAGGCTGGAATCAACGTCTGAGTTACTGGATGAGTCCTCTGTATCCTCATTTGAAGCTGATGATGACTTGATTCCTTCAAATATTTCTGGTGAATTTTGATTCACGGCACCTAGATCAGCTATCTCATTGCTATCATTCAGACTGTGGAACACTACACTTGTTTGTTCTGTTTCTACAGGAGTGTCTTCTTGGAACTGAAGTACCATCCTTTCAGAGTTGTTCAGATATGGGAAGTTGTTTCTCTCGGCGACCTCAGGTATCAAAACACTATTACGTTTGAAAAAATTGAGAACCCTCTCTTCGTCCTCCATATCAGATTCGCTGAAATCATAATCTTTGGAGGCGACAGTGTGTGCGTTAGATGGACCCGTGGAGCTTTCTTCTATGGAATCTACTAGATCAACCCGATCAGCAATTGTACCTCTGATCATTTCTTCTTCTTTATCACTCCTCGTCTCCTCAACTGAGTTGCTTGCTTCTTCAATGGTTTTCTCCTCATCTTCACCTACCTTTTCCATTCCTCTTCCGGTATGAGTCTTCTTTCTCTATCTTTTGTTCTACTTCAAGCTGCTACAGTATGGATCTTTTGCCTGTTTAAAGGGGACTCTGTTCACGGACTCAGTCTATCTCGAAGGTTGCTTCAGATATTAGTTGCAATGTCAGAGTTCAAACAACGATTACAATACCAAACATAGACTAAAAACCAAACAAGGAAGATAAAGAAGAGAAAAAGTAAATCTTATGATGGAAACTTTGAAGAGTAGTTGAGAGAAAAAAAGAATGGCTGATGGACCAAGGAAGAAACGTTCACATCGTTTGTTTTGATTCTTTTGACTAGTTGGTTCGATGTGAAAGCAAGACATAAGCAACTTCAGAAACAGGGAATAAAAAAACCACATCAGACAAGACAACAAAACCTCGTACTTCTTTTCACTATTAAATTTTTGTTTGGACAAGGAATTGGACAGTTATGTAGTGGAAGTTAGAGATGATCTTGTTGAACCATTGGTTGAGAAGAGGTTTTAAGCCTGTAAATCATCATTTGCTATCTGATGTGACGCAGTGCGTTAAGGATCCATAAAATTTGTAAGAAGGATTCTCACTTTGCAAAAGCATTTATACATATACATGGTACTTGTGCTTGTTACACGGAAATGTTATGAAAGCATTCACTCTCATTTGTTTCTTTTCTAGTTAATGCAAGTCTAGAACTTGTGTTGTATTTTGAGTATTGCATACATACAAGCTACAACATACTCATGACTCTATTCTATGACACCTTGGGAGAAATTTTGATTGGCATTCCAAGGAACGGAAATGGGAGAGGATCCATGCTGATTGTCTCATCTGGGTAGACTAGGGACCAATCGTAACGGGTCACAACGTAATGCAAGAAAACAAGAATGCTGATTTTTGCCAGCTGGTGACCTGCACAAAGCCTTGGTCCACCTCCGAATGGAAGATATGTATATGCCTGTATTGGCTTATCAAATCTTGTTGGATCAAAACTCATTGGATCTTGAAATATTTCAGAATTATAATGAGTTCCATAAGTTGTCCAAAGTATCTGCACTCAAACAAAGATCCGAAGGTTTATTTATTAGTATTTGTTGAAAGAAACAGAGTGTTGATTAGAATTGAAGGATCTTGAGATATGGATGTGTTATACCTTCCAGCCTTTGGGGATTGTGAAACCTCCATAGTCAATATCAGCAACTGCTTTTCTAAAGGAACCGAAGATTGGAGGGGATAATCGCATTGTTTCACGAACAACTTGCCAACTATACTTCATCTTCTTCACATCTTCCACTGTAAGATGTTCTCCTTCCCCTTTGTTTGCTTTTATTTGAGCATGTTCTGATTATGAATCAAGAGAAATCTGAAAGTTGAGTATATGACTTTTGCTGATAGGAAAAAGAATAGTCTGAGATTTGATATTTTTTTCTTTATTACCTTGAAGGAGAGTGTCACGACAAGTTGGATGATGAGCTAACATCTTGAAAGTCATGGCCATAGCGTAAGAGGTTGTGTCATGGGCTGCAAACACTAGCAAAACCATATTGTCTACAACCTCTTCTTCGGTTATCACGCCTTTGATCAACTCTTCTACTAGCCTCGAGAAAAGCGTTGTGTTTGGCTTCTCAGCTTCTTCTTCCATTTCTCTTCTCTTCTTCCTAACCTTCTCTACCAGTATTGTCTCTATCTCTAGCCTCGCCTTCTTTGCTCTAGCAAATTTAGAACAAGGAAACTCAACAGGTAAAGCGAAAACTCCTTCTAAGACCCTCTCAAAGATCTCTAACATCCCAATCTCCACTTTAATCCCATACAAACACTCAAAGACTACAGTAAAAGTAAGAGCTTTTGTCGAACGGTAGAGGCTAATCTCTTCCTTGCCTCGCCATTCGGTTTCAAGATGAAACTTAACGGTGTCACAGAGCTTAGGTACTATGGACTCTAACCCGTTGTAGCTAAGGCTATTAGCTACAATCCCTCTAAGGACCCGATGCTTCTCGCCTTGCTTAGCCATGATGCAGTTCATGCCCATTAGCTGAACAGAAGATGAAGGCCATGAGCTCACCACTAAGCTAAACTCATTGGACAATATTAGCCTATTGGCTTCAGCTCCGTTGACTACTATTGTTGGTGATCCCATGATTCTTGTCTTGAAGATGTTCCCATGTTTGATGATCCTTGGATTCACGAAATCTTCAAACACTGTGTTGCTTTTCTGAGCTTTGTAGAACTCCATAGTTTCACCAATCCATGGAAGCCCCATTTCTCCAGGAGGAAGCTTCTTCTTCTTCTGAATCTTCTTTGATATGAATCGGTAATGTTTCTTGCGTAAGAAGAAAATTGTGCTGGAGATTGTTGCAGCTATGCATAAGAAGACCCATGAGAGAAGGAAGTTTGGTTCTAAAACCATTTTTGTTTGTTAATAATCAAGTTTTGCATAATAGTGGATTATGAGCTGAGTATTTATAAGTAAGAGATTTTTTTGGTGAATGTTAAGGTCAAACCAAGTGGGATTTTTCTAATTTTCTTTCTTTGTTTATAAACTTGCTCCCTGTTTGTTCTGACACATGATTGATCTTCAAGATACAGTTCCTTTAGAGCTCAGACTACAATATCTTTTTATTGTCTTGCAGCAGACGGTGATACTAAACAGTTGATTAAGAAAAAGACGGTGATACTAAACATGTTATGCAGATGCATACACATGTATTATGGCGATTAGAAAAATTTAATATGGATATAACACATACTCCTTCTACGGAGATTATTAAAATAATACATAGAAATGGTTTGGTTCATATTCTCTAATATACATTTTCTCATTGGTATTTTGATTTTCTTACCAAAAATAGAAATTTTAGGAATTAAAATCCGAATACGTATCCTCATAAAAACTTTAGACGCGAAAAATGTTAAAACGGCTAGTTAGTTGAAAGAAAACCAAAAAAGAAAAGTAAACCATAGCTTAAATTTATTGGTATATGTCTCTTGTATCTCAAAAAAGTATAATAATTTACGTTTGTAGATATATATGTATTATATACAGCCGATTTTAATTGAAATATATGAATTAATTAAATGTCTAATTAAACTTTTTGAATAACCAACAAAAGTTTCTAACTTATATGTTGACTTTCGGATTATGAAAAAATATATATATTATTATTGTTTTTTCCTTTTGTTGAATTTGGGTAAGAACGAGGGAGAGAGAGACAAGTGCATGTGCTTGGAAGTTGGAATATGCTATAACCAAGATTGTTAATGAATGTATAACATATGAATCTGATCCCCATAATCTGCCTCTTAAATAATTTCGTGATATTTTATATGTTTTTTTGTTCATAATAATAGTATAACTAATATGTAAACACATTTGCTGACGAAATTTTCATTAGATTTATATTATACTTTGGAAAGTAAAAAAAAATTATACGCGAATCCCTAAAGATCTGCTGTGGCCGGCTGCTTCTGTTATGTTGAAGTTACGTTGCAAAGTGTGAGACATTGGTGTGTACATTCATGTAGTTATCTATCACATACATTAAACTAATCTTACGGTGTGTCCAAATAATCGCATAATATATAGTCCTTTGTGTATACTTTTGGGAATTTATCTTTACATATTTCTCTTGAACGTTACATTATTTCAAATTGATAATTTGTGTGTACAGTATTGATTCTTGAGATTTGGACAGTTCATTTTTTATGGTATAGTTCATGCACCTACGATAAATTTTTTTAATTCTGCTCGAAACAGCAGAGAGGATAATTTGAATTAGTAATAACACGAATAATTGGTTAACAAGTCGCTTTTTATAGATTCCTTGTGAAAAAAACGTCTTGTCATATCAAACGAATTTTGGAGAGTTTAATAATCTTGTCGCGGCATTAAGCATATATGATGCCACTTTACGTCGTCGGTTTTGTTAATTAACTTGCATAACAAAATAACCTCTTGTAGACATAACAAAATAAGAAAGAGAACTAATTTAATAAAATTAAGCTATGAACTAATTTAATAATATATAGTTTGGCTTGTAAACTAGAATTACATTATTTAGCAGCTGCAAAAAAATGATGATGATGATCATGATGATGATGATGTTGACATTGACAACAACAATTATACAAACGTTATGATGGTCGTCAATCATTATCAACGGTATTGGTGTATATATGATCGGTTAGCGAATCCTATTATATACATATTAATAATTAAGAACGTTTTACTCGAAAAGATAATTAGCACTTTTGCATATACATAGGCACACACATATTTTCGTATGTATAGACATGTTTATACATACGAAAATATGTGTGTATAGACATTTCTTAATTAAGACATTGATTCTTTGAATGGTCGGGGATATTAGTGCGTTTGGTTGGTCGGATCGCCTTGAACGCTAAGAACAGACAACTTTGTCCGTATGTGTTGCCCTAGTTTTGGAGTAATTTATTTTGGACCCTTTTAGCCATTAGTGGAAACCACCTAACTATTTCTATCAAATGTTTCTTACTGTTGCACACATTTGATCACCGCATTAATCACATCGACCATACGGTGCTTTTTTGTTCGCACCAAATTCACCGTTGTAACTATTTAAAATTCAAAGTATTGGGATAAGTACCAATATATTTGTATATTCATGATATTTGAATCGAGTTTACATAACGAGAATCAATTTCGTATTATTGCTTTGACCTATCAATCGACACATACACATTATAAGTCTCTTAAATCTAATACAATAAGAGAAAAAAAAGAAAGATATATGAAAATATTCGGTATTTGTCCTAATAATGAAAACAATCATCTATTTTAGAAGCCAAAGGCATCTCTGACTCTAAGTGTCAACGGATTTGAATTGGTATACCAACTAACATACTTTCAAATGTCAAGTCTTGACTCTTGACTCTTGTAATACTCTCAAAACCGGTAGATTTATGTGGTACTGGAAAATGAAAATGAGAGTTTATTTATCTTCAAAAGTTACAAGTATAATGTCATATACCGTAACATGAGATGTATGAATATTCACGTGGTGTCTAGTGTCTACATAGGTAAAGGACATTAATCATACATTCGTAAATGGATTGTAAGTTTGTAACCCCTCTGGCCCAAACCAAACCAATCGGTCGGAAGCTACAATACTGTGTCCGAATCCTAAAAGGCTTAAAACTGACTCGGGCCAGCTTAGGTCATATGGTTAGCGGAATAGCTGGCAGATTCAACTAGTTCTGAATTAAAAACATTTATAGACGATTTGGCAATTTTTGAACAGGAACGGTGAAAAAGTGGTTGAGTAGATATTTCTTAGTTTATTTGTTAAAAAATAGAGAAATATACAAATGAAGAAAAGTTCTATCTATTAAATACCGTCATAATTCCAAAAAAAACTTAAACGTCAATATTGGCCCATGTTCATTTGCCTGTCGCTGGCGACAGTAACCAGCGACAGCGACAAAAAATTGTTCGTTTGCCTGTCGCTAGATTCAGCGATCAATCATGACGACCAGCGATCATAATTTTCAGTCGTTAAAATTTTCAGCGATCAGCCGCTGCGATTGGTTACTGAATCCAGCGACAGGTAAACGAACAACTTAGCGACCAAAAATATTTAAATTTTTTTTTAAAAATAAATTAAATTAAATAAATTAAAAATTAAATTAATATAATCAAAACTAAATCTAATTAAACTTAATTTAAATAATATATAATTAAATAAAGTAATACAAAATTAAATTAAATTAGATTCAAATAAATCAAATTAAATATAATCTAAATGAAATTATATTAACTATACTAAATTAAATTAAATTATATTAAATATAATATAATTAAATTAAATTAAATTAAATTAAATTAAATCAAATTAAATTAAATAGAATTAAATGTAATTAAATTAAATTAAATCTAATTAAATTAAATTAAATCTAATTAAATTAATTAAAATAAAATAAATAAAATTAAAGTAAATAAATATAAATAAAATATTTCATCAATTATTTAATAACACAGTGACCATCGACAGTCCAACGAACAACACAGCGACAGTCACCAGCAACAATCGCTAGCGACAGGAAAACGAACAACACAGCGACAATCGCCAGCGACAAGCAAACGAACATATACTGTCGCTGGTCGTTGTCGCTGTCGCTGATTGGTATCGTTGGATTCAGCGACAGACAAACAAACAGGGCCATCAGTGAACAAATTATTTACATGATTAAAAGGGAAATAAATATTCACATTACAATGGTATAAAGAAAATGAAGAAGCCAGATCTAGGAGCAACTCCAGAGAAGATACAGTAAGAGAAGTGAAAGAGTGTACATTATTTTGTGAAGCATCGAGCTGATTAAAGATTTCAGACCCACCAAAACCTATCACAATGTTAAATTTATTTATCTCTTTCTTTTTTAATCTCTCTAATCAAAAGTTTCATCTCATCTTATTTTTTTATGAGTTTATTTTGGTGGGTCCTCTTCTACCTCTGCATCTCCACGTGCTATACAAGTGGCCTCGCTGTATGTACATTATTTACCACTCTCTTACTGTTACTCAAACTTAAATGTCACTTGAATGCAAACTATATATTTAGGTGAAAACCAAATCAAATAGCAATAAATAAACCCACAATTATGCTAATTAAAAAAAACTTGAAAAAAACACTATCTATTATCAATGATTTTTAACCAATCTTGGGTTTTGCTGTCCATAAAACGAAGTCGAGAAGAGCGAAGTGACCTTAATTGTAATAAATGCAGCTTGACTTAATCAAGTAAACACTAATTTAATAATATCCTTAGCTTATCTTAGATAGGCACAAAACAAAAGGGTCTACGTTAGTCTACCTAGATTCTTGATTTGAGTCTTGATGGCCACTTGCTTCTTATGTTTCAAGTCCTAAGAGCATAATCAATGGTGGGTTTTAAGAGTTTCTTAGGTGGATTGCTAATGGATTAAAAATAATAAAATACTAATTGGAGTTCTAATTTTAGAGTTTGGGGTTCTAATTTTAGAGTTTTTAGAAACTCTAAAATGGAGTTCTAAGTTTTTAATAATAAAAAAATCACTAAGAACTCCTACTTAAAACCTATCTTTAATCATGCTAAGAGTGGAAACTTACTTGGATTAATTAGCTTTCACATGATAACAGAGCTAGCTTGAATTTTAGATACAAACATTTCCTGTAGTAAACATAAGCAACGTACTGAGTCATTGATTGAAACGTGAATAGTAATACGGATTGAGAGATGAATCATTTTATATGGGAGACAGCTTTCTCATACGCGTCCATGCCTTTGCATGAAAGATTAATTAACTCTTCTATTTTTATATATTTTTTTGCAGAATTCCAAGTGTTATTGCAATCACCGGGGGTATTAAATGGGATAGTGTAAATGCACCTGCAACACATCAACTAACCACACACTCCTCCACCTGTTTGTATTTACTTCAAAACTTTTCAAAAACCCTTTGCTTCCTTCCCTCTATATATAAACCCTAGTATCCGGTTTTTATTCTACCACCAAGGACCACACGACACCATTTGCAAAACTTCTCTCTGCATCCATCAGTGAGTTTCAGAAATGAAAGGGATCAGTAGTTTTACCATTTGGGCTCTCTTTGCTGCTTTACTCTCACAGCAGCTCTTTGCTTCTGTTGCTTCCATAAGGTTTGAGGATGCGAAAACATACTACTCTCCTCCTGACCCAAATGCAGGAACGCCTCCCTCTGGTAAGAAAAAACATGTAACTTTTTATATATTCATTTAGTAATAAGAATCTTGATTTAGCAGCTTCACTTAACCCTTTTTTTTGTTTAACATGTAGTCTCACATGGAACTCCTCCATCACACGGTGGAAGCTACACTCCAACTCCTTCCACTCCATCACACACGCCTCCTTCTAACTGTGGAAGTCCACCTTACGACCCTACTCCTTCAACTCCATCTCACCCTTCAACTCCATCTCACCCTTCAACACCATCTCACCCTTCAACTCCTTCCACTCCATCACACACTCCATCACACACTCCATCGCACACCCCTCCTTGTAACTGTGGAAGTCCACCTTCCCACCCTTCGACGCCTTCACACCCTTCAACGCCTTCACATCCTCCTTCTGGTGGATATTACTCATCTCCTCCACCAAGCACTCCAGTCGTTGTGACTCCACCAACACCTATTGACCCAGGCACACCTATCATTGGAGGAAGCCCACCAACTCCTATCATTGACCCAGGCACTCCTGGAACTCCTTTCATTCCTGCTCCTTTCCCACCAATCACTGGAACATGCGAGTAAGTTACAGATACTCTCTAACACATACATTATAAGACGATGATTTCACACACTTCATGAGTTTTGTTTTATCCTTGTGTAGTTACTGGAGAAACCACCCTACATTGATATGGGGCTTGCTTGGATGGTGGGGCACTGTTGGAGGAGCTTTTGGTACAGTCAGTACTCCCAGTAGCATTCCAGGGTTTGATCCTCACATGAACCTTCTTCAGGCACTTTCAAACACCCGCTCTGATCCCATTGGAGCTCTCTACCGTGAAGGCACAGCGTCTTGGTTAAACTCCATGGTCAACACTAAGTTCCCTTTCACAACCCCTCAAGTCAGAGATCACTTTGTTGCAGGACTTTCCTCAAACAAGGCAGCCACAAAGCAGGCCCATACCTTCAAGCTTGCTAATGAAGGTCGTTTAAAGCCCAGAATCTGAAATTAAGAGAGTTTCATTTCTCAGTTTGTTTGTTGGTTTATATCAAAAAGCAATCTTAATTAATTATCTTGTCATGTGTGTGCTCAGTAGAGAGTTTTAAGTGTCCTATAGTCTCTAGTAATATTTATGATGGATACTTCTTTATATTGAATGTTGCTGTTTTTAAAATTTCTTGATCTTAAATAAGGATTTAGTAGTTCCTCTGTTTCTCAATCACTCACTGTTCAAGAGTATCCAAAGAAATGAATTGCATGATAGATAGAAACTTTAACCCGAACAAGAAACTATAGATAGGATCATAAAACATAAATATTAAAAGAGAAACATGATTTAATGTATAGACCAAGGTACAGAGAAGTCAAAGTCCAAATATAGATTGACATGCTCACAGACCAACACAATGTCATAAGTGCTACATTAAATTGTTCATGAGCATTTTTAAAATCATGCCTAAGTGATGTGTCACCAACGGGAAACAACTGGATTAAAGTCCAGAAACGACAAGTCCATGAGAGAGAGAAAGGAGCAAACATTTAGATTTAGCATTAAAGAAGGAGGCAGTACATATCAGAAGTGTGGTGTGATGTCGTGTTACTGTAATAAACTCTGTGGAGTAAATATTGCAAGATGGTCTCCATGCATTCAAGTTTCAAACCCCAAGTTCTACCCACCATTGACTAATATATTTAATAACTCTCTCTATTAATGTCTGGAATTGCATATTAGTGATATTAAGTTGGTGTCATGGAAATGGAAACACAGCATCTTTGGAGGTTGAGAAATATCTCTATCCAAGTTTATCTTTACCCAAGGCTGTTCTTTTTCCTACTCTATGATCTTATCACTGATGCTAACTTTTTAATAATCTCAACATAATCCATATGAAAATTAGTACTAATGGTTCTGCATTTCTAAGCTTATTAGAAAATCAGACTGCTTGCATTAGCCAACTACTAGTGAGAATCAAAATCCAATCTTCAATCTTTTGTGGAATAAATCTAGATTTTAATACATGAAGTGATGATAGCTACTCAGCTCATATGCAATTCCAACTTCAAACAAAATGCTCAGTCTGCAAGCTTGATATGTATCAAGACTTAGCTCTTCTTCAACAGAAGTAATCAAACTTTGATCCAATGAATCTGTTTTAGCCATGGAGAGCTGTTTTTCAGAAGTAGTCAAACTTTGAAGTAACTTGAAGGAGTAAAATTTTGAAGTTGTGATTTTTCCTTGCCATGATCAATGTATGAACAGAGGATGAAGATTTGCTATAGTTCTAGGCTTCTAGCTCTGCAATTTATTTTCTTCAAGAATTTTACCCCTTTTTTCCTTGCTAAATTGGATGTATAGATTGATTCTTTTAGGCTTGATTTGTTCACCAGCATGTGGAATTGTCGGAACAGAGCTCACTAAGTGGTTTCTTATCGTTTTGAATAGAAAGTGATCTGCTTTCGCCTAATCACATCCTGCATTAAGGAAACTAATTTTATTTTTTGGAAACAATCTCCTCAGATTAAGACTGATGTCAGAGCACATGGAGCAATAAACAACATTTAGCTATGAGAGTTTTCAATCAATCAACTGATAGGACATGTAGCTTGTTTGATTGCTCTCTTGCAGTAAAAGGTAGGTCTTTTGGTGCTTTGTAACATGAATTTGGCGTCAAGACACTATGACAGATTTTGGTTTTACTATAAATCATGGTGAGAAGAAGTGCATGAATGTATTAACCCACGCAGAAAGTTAGGAAGGAGCATTGAGGAAGTGAGGTCTTATTGAAGTCATTAGAAGATGGTACATCTTTAAGCTACATTTCCTTTAATATCGTCTGCTATCTCTGTAGTTTCAGGTTTTGACGCGGTAAGACACGATTTACCGGGTCAGTTGTTCCAAAATCTCAAAAGATTATAACACAAGGTTCTACTAATATCTTAGGATACAGCAAGATGACCTTTCATTTTTTTAGGTAATGGTAAAGCTGTGGATGCAGAGAACTTTATCAATTTCTCACATCAAGCTTCTTATTGATAAGAGGGAGTACTAATCGCATTCCTTTGCTATATATACCGCCACTAAGAAACCTTCTAAGTTTCATTGCACTAACAGTCTCATATACCGTAGAGTGCTCCGGGGACTGCATTTGGGCAGCCAAAAGCTTATGCCACCAGCTTTACTCTCCGTCAAAACTCATATTCTCCAATTCAATAGTGTAGAATTTAAAAAGATCTTAAGTAGATGTAACTTGGAATTGACCTATGCGTATACAGCTTTTGCATCTCAATAGTGTTGTAGAAATTGCATATGTTTTTAATGTCGCATCAACACATTCGGACTTGAATATGCAACATTAGTTAGCAATAAGGAATTAATCAGAAATTTAAAGACTAGATCTAGATCCCATTGTTATTTGTGGATCTCTTGTCTTATATCATTAGTCGTCTTAGCCTTAACATACATAATCAAAATATATGTAAATTATTAGGTCTCTCTCAAATCGTTACCATCTGCATTTTAAGTTTTTAACAGTAAGTTTAACATGAATATATATGCATAAGATCGATCTCACGCGAGGAAAGAAGCTTATGTTAGACTTAATCAAACAAGTTGCAGAGGTGGTTGGTCTTGGTTGGTGGAATTCTGATTAGGTTCAAGAAGGTTAACTGGAATATAATTCCGGTTATACTGCTCCGACTGGTGAGAAGAAGTAACACCGGACTCGTAAACTGTCCCTTGATGTATCACACTCGATTCTTGCTGCTGTAGACCCGATCTTTCAGTAATCTGCAGAAATATTTAGAATTTGCACATCAAGAGATTGCGTACCGAAAAATAATGATAATCAAAATGCTAAAAAAAAGTTATATAAAACCTTGGAGCGGAGATACATGTTATTGTTTTGCAGCTCGATTTCCTACAAGGCAAGCAACAACAGAAAAGAAAAACGAAGATTAGAAAGAGAAGTTGCTAATAAAGTAGGAGGGGTAATTAAGTTACTTGTTGAGGAAGATAGGTTTTACTTTTACCCTTTTTTGCATGTATTCAATCTCTGCAACTAACATCTCGTGCTGGAGACAACACCAAATGTAACGGGGAAGAATCAGTTGGAGTCGTGAAAAGAGATATATTCAAGAAAAGGAGATTTGATGGAAATTATAGTAACTATACCTTCTTGGAGCGGACACGACTGATTCCTTTCTCAAGCCTACTTTCAAGGTTCTTGAGTTCCTTAAAATTCAAGGAACCAAGAGATTCACCAAGAATGTGTCTGTTCAGATTCTGAATGTCCCGTATCTGTCTCCGAAGTTTAGACGCCTCTTGCTGATAGTACTTCATCAAATTCGATCCATGCATGGTTGATACAAGAGGTTAAAAGAAGTCAGATAATCAAAAAAGAAGAAATTAACTAACGAACTAGGTGAATCAAATAATGAAGCTAACCTGAGTATTAGCTTCGGTGACGGAAGGAGGGTTAACGGCGTCGGAGCAAGCTTTCTTGTACCTTTCTATTGTTCCTCTCACACTTCACCAACATTCACCACCAAGGAAAATATTTAAAAATTAATCATTCTGTGGTAGCTAAATCTATTGTCAAGTTTAAACCACCACAAGTAATTAAACAAAGACGCAAAAAACTATAACTATTGGATTCCAACATAAAACCTATATTGACTGAAACCGACAAAATGGAGTGATTGGACCAGTACCATATGATTTATTTGCCCCTCTTTTTTTGGGATATTGTTGTTATTGCCTATATCTGTTATGTATAATCAAAGTTCGAGAAGACCCTAGCTAATACAATCCCACAAAAATTGTAGTCCTAATTTGGAAAACACAAAAGAAGGAAAACGAAGTAGCAAATTGGAGGAGAAAAAGAAATTGAATTTCATATGCTTTTCAGCTCTTATATAGTTAACTGGGACTCGTTCCAATGTGTCCAAAATTTATGTATGACACAAAATCCAAATTATATTTTAGGCTAGTAGTGCCTAATTATGTTTAAAAAAATCACTACTAGACTTTTTTTTATGAAAAAGAAGTGATCTTCAGGTCCCTATTATTCAGCAAGCTAGAAGCTAATTATAATTTTGCTTTTTCATATTATGTTGGCTGAAAAAAAATATCAAAATGGAGAATAAATTCCAGGCCTGAATTAATGGGTACCTTAGCGTTGCATTTACATGCATATGTAGTCTGAGGCAAATATGTTTTACCAATGACGTCAAATTTGCAAAGCCTTTGCAAAATAGAAAAAAGTAAAGCCAGATATCTTTATATATGTTAGGCTTTCGTATTCATTTAATTCACATTGTGTTGTATGATGGAAAAATGAAGTTGAAAAATGTCAAAAGCAAGACACTAAAGCATGACGATGTTTGAAATAAGAAAGAAATATTAGCTACACTTGAGAATAAAACATAGAAATCACATTTTTCTACATACCTAATGCATTCCTCTTTTGTTAATCAAATTAGTTGGACATTGAATTAAAGGTACTTTTAAGTCATGTCACATACACAGTTATTACATTTATATTCTTTAGTCGTTAGTGAAAAAAAATGATTCTTTAGTCGTTGTGAAAATTCATATTGTAACTACGTACAATTTTTTCTAGATTTAACTTAGATCCATGATATGAGACTTGACTAATAGATTATAGTCATACATCACGTCATCACCCCTCAACTCTATAGTACTAAACTACTAATTAACAAAAAAACACAAGAACAATTTCAAAACAATTAACACTAAAAAAAGCAAAAGATGACAAAGAATCAAAATGTTGAAAAATGAACATGAGCTGTTAATAGCTGGAGACTTGTTAAGAAATGGAAATGACAAGTTCCCAACTTGGAGTGGGGAAAATAATAATCAAAAGTCAAAAATTTCTGTTTAATTATTTTTATTGATTGATGGATGATTAATTAGTGACTCAACAACAAGCTTTGTCCCTGAAAATTTTCTTGATTTAACAGACCAATTCACCAAAAAATTAGAGAAGTGTCAGAAGACAAAACACCTACTAGTCTCCCCTAGTGAATCAATTTTTAAGGAATCTACATAGCTTTTTATAAAATATATTATAATTTTTTCAAGAACCCTACTTTTTGTTCATTACTGATCTGATGGAAACCTAATGATCAATCTGCAGAAATAAAACTTGATGGGTCATCAAATTGGTCGAAGTGTCTTGTAGAAACTGACATACATAGATACATATAGATGCTGTTATAAGGATTTGTGGAAAAAAGTGACTGGAACGAGGTACGGGGATGCTAATTAATGATCAGAGAAGACCTCACAGCTTTTCACAAAGAAAGAGAAGAAAAGATTATCAAAATTTCCCCCAAAACAAAACTAGGGCTCCTAGTTTAATAAACCCTAATTTTGGTACACACACATAAATTAACAGAGAATTGAGGCACATAGAAACATTGAAAAAACAAAACCTCTAAGAGAGGAACCATAAAGAATGAAAAGCCCACCAAAAAAGTCGAAAATTTCAAGAAAATCAAGATCTAAAAGACGTATATATTACCTGTTGTTGGCGTACTCGTAAAGACGGCCTCGAGTGGAGAAGATGACAAGAGCAACCTCAGCGTCACACAAGACAGAGAGCTCATAAGCTTTCTTGAGCAAACCATTGCGTCGTTTGCAGAAAGTGACTTGACGATTCGTAGTGTTTTCAATCCTCTTTATCTCTATCTTCCCTCTCCCTATCTTCTTGCTGCTCTCTGCTGCTTCATTACTCGCACCACCCTCCATTTATTTAAACCCTAGAGTATAAACACCAAGAGAGATTTCAATGGAGAAAAGGAAGATCCTTTGATTAAAACAAAATAGGTTTTTAAGAATTAAATGAAAAAACCCTAAATTGAATGAAGAAATATTTATTACAAAACTGGATTATAGGGTTACTCAAGTGTATGTCATCAAATAAGCATACCTGGGTTTGCAAGAAAATGATCAGGAACAAAAGAAGGAGAAGTGAGAAGGGAAGATGAAATCTGATGAGAGATTTAATTTGTTAGTCTTGCCTAAAGATACTATTCTTATTATCTCAGTACCACTTAACTGCTGCTTCTGCTTTATTTTTGTTTTGATTTCTGTTTTGGTTTATAATTTCTTTTAGAGGAATATTTCTTGGTAAGTATTTAAAAACCCATTTGCAGAAAACAGAAGGTTTGGTAGTTTTTTTTCAAACTGAAATGTTATAGAAGAAAAAGAAAGAAAAAAAATGAACCATTAGTCTAACATTTTGCCAAATATTTCACACCTAATTCTTTTAATTCTCTATGTATACATTTAGATTGAATTTTGAAATTGATTGGAATTAAGTGGTAGAAAATATCAAAATAGACAGAAAAAAAAAGGAGAAGAAGAGAGTTGGGTTTGGATTGGGTGGGGGGAGGGCATTGAAGGAGGACCATCCAATTTTTCTTTCATGTTTAAGGGAAAAAAGAGAGGTATGGGCTCTGTTTCTCATCAGAATCACCTTTTGGAAATTTTCCTTTTTTGGTAATCCCTTTTTATTCTCCTTTTCTTTTTATTGCCCTACTCCTATATATGTCGCTAATATTATTAACCTGGATTTTTTTTTTCAATATTTTCTTTCATAACCATATATTCCAATTAAACCAATATTTAAAGAGATTATCTGATATATATGTTACGAATTTGCGTGGTTATATGAGTATTATAATTAACTTATCAACTACCAAACGAAACAATGAATGAGATTTCAGGTTATATATGTGTTTACGTTTAGACGTTGAAATATGATTTACATTCGAGTTAAACAAATTCATAACATACTATTAATTAGTGTTTTTACCAATTAAAAATTGTAAATGTAAATGCAAACACACAAAAGAAAAATATTTGTTTGTGTAAAAAAATGGCTTGATCACGGCAATCTAAAAGTATATATGTAGTTTAACTGATTTCGTCTTTCCAAATTCTTATACATATGTTCGAGTCTTATTCTTGGACATTAGGTTAGTCCAACGGCATCTTGAATTTTAAGGATTAATTATTTTATCATTACATCATATACGTAATTTAGACAAAGAACTTCATCATATATGCGACAATATAATTGAGAAGATGAATCTAATAAAGTAAATGAGAGCGGAGAGCCCACGGGGGAATGACTAATCATGTGTATAGTCATTATCCATAGACCCTTTCTCAGATTTGCATTAATTAATTGTAGTTACCAAAGAAAACTTTTTTGAGTTTTGCTCATACCTCATCCTTTTCATTGTACTGTACTTACTTCTATTCAATTTTCCTCACGAGCAACAACATCTACATACACCTTCACATTCATGTCGAATTAATTAAGTTTCAAATTCTGCATAAATATCATTTCAAGAAAGAACTTGAAAGCTGATAGGTCTTTGATTAACTTTCGTGGTCTATTTTCTTAATATATATATATATATATATATATATATGCTTTGAAAGTTGAATGCACTAGTTCTCTGTCGTGGAGAGTTAGCGTGAAGTAACAAATGTTTCATATTGGGTGTTTAATTTACTTGCTTAATGACAAAATAATCTTTTATCAAATAGAATATCTAGCTGTGTAAGAAAGATGAATTATATAAAGATTACTTTTACTAGCTCTGTGACAAAAAAAAATGTTAAATCTTTATCAAATTAACCGATCACTGATATATGAATTTTAGTGTAAAGAAGTGTATAAATGGGTAAGAGAGAGAGATTATATGAAGATTCCAAATTAAAGGACAGGTGATTTACTCAGAATTTAACAAAGTCGTGGACCAAATATCATAATCAAATTGTGTAATACGTCCAATCTCATTAATTAACGCATAAGTTCTTGATCACTAACTCTTGTGAAAAAAGAAAAGAATCTTGTTTACCAAAAATACATTCCAAGTATCAGTCATAGGGATAGGGATACTAAACCCAAGACTTGGATTTCCCTTCGTCTGAATTTTTTTTTATCACAATTACTTGGATACTAGAACACATACATAAGAAATAGGTTCATGAAAACGTAACAATGGGTTGGAGATTCTTTACCTGACTTGTTACCTTAACTCACACAAAGATTCTTGCTTAAAGAATTTAAAGCTTTTGTGTATATATCCAATGCCATAGTGCTAAAGACGTTTGTTCAGAGAGATAAACAAGAAGAAAGTTTCCGTTGAAAGAAGAGACTGAGTAAAAACTTAAAAAATGGGTGTCATTATTGTGATTGCAAAACGTTTTGATGCTCTAATTGGGTAGGTTTTGATTCAAATTTTGTCTCATATAATAAAAATAATAAACACGATTTTTGTCAAATTTTAACATTATTTTCTATTTTTTTCTTGTTGCATGCAGGCCTGGAGTCATGCTTCTCTATCCTCTGTAAGTGAAATCAAATCTAAATGTTTGGTATTTAAAAGTGCAACTTAATTAAGTTAAGTGAATGAATGATTAGGTATGCATCATTCCGAGCAATAGAGAGTCCAACAATGTTAGATGATCAACAATGGCTTACATATTGGATAATTTACTCCTTATTAACAATATTCGAGCTATCCGTTTGGAGAATCCTTGCCTGGTAATTATAATAACATTTCCACTCAATTTTTGTTACGAATTCAGAAATAGTATGTCTTAAAAGACTTTAAAAAATTGTATTCTTGTAGGCTACCATTTTGGCCATACTTGAAGCTTTTGTTCTGCATGTGGTTGGTGCTACCAATGTTCAGTGGTGCAGCTTACATTTACTCCAATTTTGTTAGACAATACGTCAAAATTGGGATGAATGTTGGAGGAGGAACGAATTATACGGATGAACAGAGAAGAGTCTTACAGATGATGAGTCTTGATGCTAGAAAATCGGTTCAAGATTACGTTGACCGGTTTGGGTGGGATTCTGTTGAGAAAGCAATCAAAGCGGTACAGTTATTCTCTTGTTGATCTCTTATATACATAATCACATACATATATTTGGGATTTTGACTTCATCATTTGTGTTTTAATGTAGGCTGAAAAAGAAACAAGAAAGCATTGAGATGGCAAATTAGTATCAAGAAACATTTTACTCTTTGGTTTGTATATGTATGTATAGAGCAAAACTTTCATGAAGTAAAAAAGAGAGATATGTTTAAATTTGTGTTCTTCTCTATGAGCAAATATACTATTAGAGAAGCAATCTATTTCATACAAAAACAAATCGGATTCTATTTGGATGGCTCTCAATTTGATTAGGAGACAACTCGAATTAAAACGAGAATACAACACTCTTTGATAAACTCAAACTAAAAAGAAGTCAGATTATTTTCCCTTTAAGTAATTACAATAGGTGTGTTTTGCTATTTCCTAATTTTGTTTTAATCATCCATCAGATTAGGCCTTCAATTTAACTTTTTGGTTTAAAAGAAAAAACCCAACTTTTAAAACTCAAGAGATCCGTGAATGATAATTAGCCCCAAGGCCTCTATGGCCACGTACACACGAAGAAATACATTAAAAAAAAATGGATATATGACGTCAGAAAAATAATAAATTTTTGAGATTCTTCCATATCTCTTCGTCCATTTATTTAATTTAATGGTAAAAAATTAGTGGGAAAATTAATAATTTCCAAAAACCCCTCTTCTCATAGATTCAAGGGAAGCGCATACATACTCTAGTTTTGACCAATCTAGGGTTTCTGGTCACTTGAAGTTTCTCCTTAAACCTGTCTAAACTCGTCAACCTCTTCCTCTTCCGCTGTCGCCAAGATCGAACCTTTTTCAGGTATAAATCCCACCTTAGAGAACTGAGATTTTCCGACAAACACGTCCTAGACGCTTGGCTTCCTTCTGTTGTTGTCTTGTTCTGCTTTTCCTTATCTGGGTTTAAGATCTTTTCACAGGATTTGTCTGCTAGAGATCTTTTTTTTCGACTTCTTACGGCCTTGAATCTGATATTCGTCCAATTCGTTGCTGGTCTGTAAAGAAAACGATGCAGAATATGAAAGTTCACAACTTTTTTGTTTTTTTGCTTCTTACCTATTCGCTTATTGTTTCTACTAAGCAATTTGCGCTGTGTTCTTAGCTGGATTTAGTTCTGTGCGTTTTTCAAGTTAATTGATGTGTACGAATGATTTTGTGTGAATGAGTTCTCTTCCTTGCTATGAATCTCGTTGCATGACTAAATTCTGTGGCTGTGTAGTACAAAAAATTTGGACTTTATTTAGGTTGAGTATGATTTGAATCTTTGAAGCTCTTAAATTAGCTCCCTGTTAAGTATAACTTATTGATATTGAGGAAATGCTCATGGATTTGGCCAGCTGAATTTGATTATTGTTCTTGTGCATCAGTCAAGTTTGTTTGGCATGACGAGATAAAACTTTAACTTTCCATTTTTTTCTGTTAAACTGTTCTGGCTTCACCGGATAATTAAGAAATTCAGTAAGAGATAAGTTCATTCTGACAACATGGAGACTAAGAATGAGAATTCTGATGTTTCACGGGCTGAGGAGTTCAAAAATCAGGCTAACGAAGCTTTTAAAGGTGCGCATGTTTACAACAGAATTAGTTAATTTCAACTCTCTTAATGGGGTACTCTTATCTTTTTGCTTTGAATTAAGAACAGCTCGCTAAATTTTGTTTGTTGCTTACAGGTCACAAATACTCCAATGCTATCGATCTCTATACAAAAGCTATTGAACTCAACAGCAACAACGCTGTGTATTGGGCAAACCGTGCATTTGCTCACACAAAACTGGAGGAATATGGCAGTGCAATACAGGATGCATCAAAGGCCATTGAAATTGATTCAAAATACTCTAAGGTATCATTCTGTGACAAGGTGTTGCTTGTTCTTCTTCTCATGTTTATTCAGCCTTATTCGCTGATTATCTGCGGAATTACAGGGCTATTACAGGCGTGGTGCTGCATATCTTGCCATGGGAAAATTTAAGGACGCCTTGAAGGATTTCCAACAGGTTAATGTTTATTGCACGAGCATTGTGCCATTTAAGTTCTTGTTTCTCGTTTATATTTGTTAGTTGTCGATCTGATAGTTCTTGTCCTATTTATTCTAAACTTTTTGAGTGAAGAGTCGGCACATGTTGAGAAATGTCAAAATACAAAAGACAAAATGTTGAAGTCGTGTAGCTTGAAGTAACCCAAAAGGTCATAATTTGATTGTTTTGATTGATCAAGTGATAAGACCCTGGAAACTTGATAGTGATCTGTGGAAATCCAGTTTAGTGGTGGACTGTCTTTATCTATTATGAGAGAGAGAGATTAGTGTTACGGTATTACTGACATGGTCTGCTATTTATATTTTAGGTGAAAAGGCTCTCTCCTAATGACCCAGATGCCACAAGAAAGCTAAGAGAATGTGAGAAAGCAGTGATGAAACTCAAATTTGAAGAAGCAATCTCCGTACCAGTATCTGAAAGACGTTCAGTAGCTGAGTCCATTGACTTCCACACAATAGGTATCCTTTATCTGTTTGCTTAATTTTCTGTTGTCTTTTAGCTTGCAGTTTGTTCTGTCATCCCTGGTTCTTTCGTCTCTTGTTATGCCATGACTTTGATTCAGTAGTTGAAAAATGGTTGAATGTAGCTTTAGACTAGTAATCATTCTTCTACCTATTGTCACATAATAGGGAACAAACCCAGATCATCGTCCATGCCCACCAAAACGGCTTTAGCAGCAGTTGTTGCAGCAGTAATGGTGGTGGCGGTCCGGGGATTTGCCACAACTGAGATACTCATGGTGTTGGTTTCGGTGGTATTAGGGGCATTTTGGTGGGGTAGCTCTGGTAGTAGTGTCTTTTCTCTGGTTAAATCCTCATCCTAGGATCAATGTGTATCGTTTTTATGCATATCAAAGCCTGGATATGTTTCATTTCTTGGAGTCTTAATTGAGAATTGAAAAGTTCAGTGACATTGATGTGAAAACCATCTCAATAAGAGTGGACATTTCACAGATTTACAAACTTCTCCTTTTTTTTCTGTTAAGATGGCATATCTGTTTTGCTACATTTTAAGTATTGGCAATAAAATGTGTCCATGGCTTGTAGTTTTTAACATTCATTGAAAACTGTGTCCACTGTTAGAGGTTTAAACTCTCTATCAATCTACTAATATTCTATTCAATTTCATTGTAGAGGTTGAGCCACAGTATTCTGGTGCTAGGATTGAGGGAGAGGAAGTTTCCTTGGATTTTGTGAAAACGATGATGGAGGATTTCAAGAACCAAAAAACATTGCATAAACGGTACGTATTTTTTTGGTGGTACTCAACATAATTTACACAGTGATCATCTGTTCATGCTTTGCTGGCATTATATTTGTAGGTATGCATATCAAATCGTCTTACAGACAAGACAAATCTTGCTAGCACTGCCGTCTCTTATAGATATTAGCGTTCCAAATGGCAAACATATCACTGTATGTGGTGATGTTCATGGTCAGGTAAGCTTTGGTTTCACCTACTCTCCTATCATAATTTTTTTCTCTTAGATGAATCTGCAATCTTCAGTTTCGATAAGAGCTCTTGGGAGTCATCAGCCTGTTATCCCCAGCATACCTTTGATCCGTTGAGCGAGAGCCCTTCCACACGGGACTCCCGGATCACTATGGCCTCTTGTTTATATGTGTAGAAATTTTCAATAAACCGGTTCCCATACTATATCTCTGGAATTGGATTTTATTGTGAATCTTTTTACTTCTCATATCTTGATTTTGCTGGCTAACCTTCTGCTCCCTTATGCACTAGCAAGGGCTGTAGTGTGTTGTATTGTGTCTTTGACACGTTGATATTTTTTGCAGTTCTATGATCTACTAAATATCTTTGAGCTCAATGGCCTCCCTTCTGAGGAGAACCCATACCTCTTCAATGGAGACTTTGTGGACAGAGGCTCATTCTCTGTCGAGATCATCCTCACACTATTTGCTTTCAAGTGCATGTGCCCATCATGTAAGTTCTTTGAACCTTTGCTGTATAATAATTCTTTGATGTTCAAGTTTGAATTGCTTTTGTTATCACTGGCAAGGATTAAATGATCTACTATTGTCTGATGGGTAAAATTTTCCCAATTAAATTGTTAATCGCCTTTTACACATTTGTATTTGCAAATTTGCAGCCATATATCTAGCCAGAGGAAACCATGAAAGCAAGAGCATGAACAAAATATATGGTTTTGAGGGTGAGGTTCGGTCCAAGCTGAGTGAAAAATTTGTGGATCTCTTTGCTGAAGTTTTCTGTTACCTACCGTTGGCTCATGTTATAAATGGGAAGGTCTTCGTGGTACATGGAGGTCTCTTCAGTGTTGATGGCGTGAAACTCTCAGACATCAGAGCCATTGACCGATTCTGTGAGCCTCCGGAGGAAGGTATGTTTCATCATATACATCTTCTGTATGATTACTTTTTTCTGTAATTGTGTTTTCTGTTTAATCATCTAATCTTGATAATGGTTTATTCAGGACTGATGTGTGAACTGTTGTGGAGTGATCCTCAACCTCTCCCTGGAAGAGGCCCAAGCAAGCGAGGGGTTGGTCTATCGTTTGGTGGAGATGTAACAAAGAGGTTTTTGCAAGATAATAATCTAGGTTAGTTTACTGTCTTGTTATTATCCGGGTTTGGTTTCTGGCGCCAATTTATTCTTGAGAATTGGGATTGCTATTAAGTTGGATTTTTATGAATGTCAATAGAGTTGTTGGTCCGGTCACATGAAGTAAAAGATGAAGGCTATGAGGTTGAGCATGACGGTAAACTCATCACTGTCTTCTCTGCGCCAAATTACTGTGATCAGGTAACTCAAAACTTCACGTTTTCAATTTTGAAACAACACTGAATTACATGGTTCTTACTTAACACGAAATGGTATTGTTGTAGATGGGTAATAAGGGGGCCTTCATTCGTTTTGAAGCTCCTGATATGAAGCCAAACATTGTTACATTCTCAGCAGTGGTGAGTGTAGTATATCTTTTACACAACATTGTTCTTGTGAATGTTTCACAGAAACTGGAATCATGAAACTGGTTCACGGTTTGATTTAGACTCATTTGAAACTCTTCTAATTCTTTGATATTGTGATTTCACAGCCTCACCCGGATGTGAAGCCAATGGCATATGCAAACAATTTTCTCAGGATGTTCAACTAATCGGCTAAAAGCTTCTTTGACTCAAATGCTATGCTAAAGACTCAAGACCAGAAGTGTTTCAGAAACATAATGATATAAGTTTCTTTTCCTTATCTTCTGCAGTTTTTCATGTTGTTCCAGGAAAGGGAGCCCATGATAATTAAAGGTACAGTATCCGGATTTGATAGGTTTTTTCTTTCTTTTTGATAAAGATTTTCCCTCTTCCTTTAAGCTTATCCAGCAACTTTTGTCTCTTTTGTCTTATGTTGTAAGAGGGGTAATGGATCATTCTTATTTTAGATGAAAATCTTGTGATTACACTAAAAGAGTGACCAAGCGACCCCCAAAACTCTCTGTACTTAGATGGTTTCTTGAATCAAAAATCAAAGAGTGGTTTCTTAAGTTTCTTGTCTGCTTCTTAGACCTTAGCTTCTTTTTGAAATAGAGTTTGATTCAAATATTCAGGCAAATACAGCAAATAAAGACAGAGGTCAACAGTGTAGAGCTCTTGCAACAGTAATTCTCATGTAGATTCAGTTTTCCCCTTCCTCTTATTTGAGTATTGTACAAATGGTGACCTGTTTAAATACAGTCTAAAGAGAAATCTAATAACACTATTGTTTTCCCCTCTCTACATGAGCTGTTCAGATAAAAAATACCTGCAGATTCTCATAAGATTCCCCCATGATTTTTGCAGAGAATTTTGACAAAATATGTGCTTTGTTTAACAATGATTAACTACTACTGAATCACAGAATTCGTAAAGCCCTCCTTTGTACGTAAACATAACATGTGGTGATCCGAGGGATTATCATCGATGTGCATACTGAAACCACGAGGTTTTTATGATATGATATCGAATATTGTATGTCTATGCATAGATACATGTACTAAAATGTGGAGAAAGCAAAAGGAGATGAAAATGGAAGTGGTGTCAAATCGTAAAGCACTGATGAAAGGACTGAGAGATCCAGAAAGCATTATGTGGATTACATAAAACAATTATCAAAAAAAAAAAAAGACTATTATTGTTTTTATTTTCTTGGTGTTTAACAAATTTGACAATTGTTTAAGGGAAGTAGAAATTTAGGTTTAATATATGATGTTGGCCGGTTTAAAGTCTTGTACTAATTCAGTGACCTTGTGACCGTTGGATTAATTTTGGTGTAGGGCATGTGATGTAAATCATGTTTGAGTTAGATCCGTACGGTAAATAGTAGGTTCTGATATTACCCCTCCAGACTCACAGTCCAGGGCTAAGATTAGATCCTTCACTACATATAATACACACCACACCCACACCACATACATCATACATTGTTGTACGTTTTACAAAACATCTGACTACATTATTGCGAAGTGTAGTACAATTTCTTAACGTTTGAAAACTTTGACCTTTTTTCTATTCCTTCTTTTTTGGGTTTAAACTTTTTTTTTTTTACTTCTTACAAATTTACGTTTCTCGGTTTAATGACAGTTAAAAAGGTAATTTTGATTCTATTTTGGTGTAATGAAAAAACTACAGTTTTTTATTTCAGTTTTTCCTTACATTATACCAAATCAAGAAGTTGATAATAAAAGAATAAGATAAAACATTATATTAAATTTCTTACAGTTGTTTTTAATTGGTTTGCACTATAGCAAAATATTCTACGGTATAACAAAAATAAAATCCAAAGACACGTGTCTTTGATTTTTTGTCAAAAGCCTTTATGCGGTTGTCAAATGTATTTCCAATGTTTAGTGTATGAATGTACAAATGACCATGTTTTTGTCTCGATCAATTCAAACTATGAATAATAAAATTTCAGAGAAATTTTGAAAAAAAGAAGACATGAATAATTGAAGACAGTAAACAGAGAAACATACTATGCCCACCACTTTTCAAGAGCTTTTCCTTATTCGTTTTTTTTAACACCATAATTTTTATTAAAAACAAATATCTAAAGAGGAAAGATGATTTAAAAAAAACTTGATAGATAAAAATTGAAACTATGTTGTGAACAGTCAAGAAACTATTGTGGGTGATTTTTGAAACAGTTTGGACCAATTTACATTGTGATTGTCATGTGGTGTGTTTTCTTTTGAACCAACCATCAAATGCTCATCTTAAATCAAATCTGAACTACGAATTGGTTTTCTTAAACTACTTTTCTTCGAAATTGATGCTTGCGATATCTTGATCATTCGTTTTTTCGTATTAATCCGATTAGTTGGATTGAACAATTTTTTTTTCATTAAGTTTTATGAGTTTTCAATTCAATACCAATTAACAATTAATGAATTGATCAATGTTTTTATATTCTCATTTTATTTATGATGTATAATCTTAACATTTTTTTAGATGATAACTAATTATTCATCCTGACAAAATCTCAGTCTAGGATATATTTCGGATTGGATTAATCGAACCAATTTCATATCGGTTTGAAGTATGTGTATTCAGATTTAAATACCATGTTTTATGAGTTTTAAATTTGTGAATATATTGATCCATGTTTTACAATATATGATCGTTAGTCTCATCTTATTTCCTATATGTGAGAAACAACAATACTACAATAGACTTGGATCATACAAAATCAGTTCCTTTATTGTACATTTTCACATAGACTATGCAAAATATCACATGGTTAGAAACTAATACTGTAATACATATATAGAGAGAGAGACAGAGACATAAAACAGGAAAACCGCTCCACAGAACCTGAGAGATTCGAGGAGCTAACGTATTCCCGAGATTACCACCAACAAAGACAAGTCCTTCAAAATTGGTTCGAACAAAATTGTTTGAATAAAGAAGCAACATATGTGTATGGTCTTACAAAACCCAATCAAGTAGTCTTTTAATTTGTGTCTTCCCCTTCTCTTCCCAATCTCATGTCTTGAGTCCCTACCTCTTTGTCTCTCACGTCCCCACACGTGTCACTTTCAATCACTTCCATTTATAATTGCATCTCTCTCTCTCTCTCTCTCTCTCTCTCTCTCTCTCTCTCTCTCTCTCTCTCTCTCTCTCTCTCTCTCTCTCTCTCTCTCACACACACACACACACACACACACACAAACACACACACTCAAAATCTATTCGTATTCTTTACTAGCTTTCTTCTAAGTCTTCACTCTTTTATCATACCTTGTTTAGATTCTGGTTGTTCACGTGTCTCTGTCTTGTCTTGTCCCAAATCCTTAAACATTTCACTTAAACTCGTTGAAAGCTTAAACCTTTTCCTAAGTTTCTCTTTTGGGTCTTTTGCTCATCGGTGATGATCTAATGTCACTTTTATGCCTTTTCTTCTCAAAGATTCTAATTAACATCACATCTCTCAATTTCTTTGCATTGGAGAATGAATAACTTTTATGAAGTCTCAGTATAACATCACCAAGAAACACACTCTCTCTCTCTCTGCTCTCTCTTACACCAAAATCTATGACAATGAAGAGAGCTTTACCATCTCCTTCCACACTGCTCTTCTTTCTCCTGATAACACCACTCTTTCTCAGTCAAGGAAACAGAGTATCTGCCTCAATGCCTCCATCTGAGTCAGAAACTCTCTTCAAGATCATGGAATCAATGTCTTCTGATCAACAATGGCGTCAATCCCACCCAAACCCTTGCGCACCTGGCTCATCTTGGCCAGGCATTGAGTGCAAAACCGGTCCAGACCACTTGTCACACGTCTCTCGACTCGATTTCGGCTCTGCTCCAAACCCTTCTTGTAAATCCTCTGCTTCTTTCCCTTCTTCAATCTTCTCTCTTCCTTTTCTCCAATCAGTCTTCTTCTTCAACTGCTTCACTCACTTCCCAACCACAATCATGTTCCCTTTAAAGCTCCTCCCTAATTCCTCTCTTCAACAGCTTAGCCTCAGATCAAACCCTTCTCTCTCAGGTCAAATCCCTCCTCACATTTCTTCTCTCAAATCTTTACAGATCCTCACTCTCTCACAAAACCGATTAACCGGAGATATCCCTCCGGCGATCTTCTCATTGAAAAGCCTCGTACACCTCGATCTCAGCTACAACAAGCTCACAGGTAAAATTCCTCTGCAATTGGGGAATCTCAATAGCCTCGTTGGCTTAGATTTAAGCTACAATTCATTAACCGGTACAATCCCACCCACGATCTCGCAACTGGGTATGCTTCAAAAACTCGATCTAAGCTCGAATTCTCTCTTGGGAAGAATCCCAGAAGGTGTTGAAAAGCTCCGTTCTTTATCATTCATGGCGTTAAGCAACAACAAACTAAAAGGAGCTTTTCCAAAAGGAATCTCGAAACTTCAGAGTTTGCAGTACTTCATAATGGATAATAATCCAATGTTCGTTGCTCTCCCCGTTGAATTAGGGTATCTACCTAAGCTTCAAGAGCTCCAACTAGAGAATTCCGGATATTCCGGCGTAATCCCGGAGAGTTACACTAAATTGATGAACCTTAGCTCGTTGTCTCTGGCTAACAACAGATTAACCGGCGAAATCCCATCTGGGTTTGAGTCTTTGCCTCACGTTTTCCATCTGAATCTCAGCAGGAACTTACTGATCGGCGTTGTGCCGTTCGATTCGAGTTTTTTGAGACGGTTGGGTAAAAACTTGGATTTGAGCGGGAACAGAGGATTGTGTCTGAATCCAGAGGATGAGTTTAGTGTTGTCAAGACCGGAGTTGATGTCTGCGGGAAGAATGTTACTGGTGGTGGAGCTGGACCGTTGGTGCATTCATCGAAGAAAAAATCTCTAGGTGCTCCTTCTCGGTATTACAGATCTTGTTTCATCTCCAATGCTCTGTTTCAGTTTGCTCTGTTTCTTTGTTTACATCAACTATTGCTTCTCTAAGAGGGAGGATAAAGACAAATAAAAAAAGACTATTAGATATTTATCTATCCCTAAAAAAGAGAGAAGATTAGTGGTTGTTCCCAAAGTAGACCGATGATTTCAAGGGAAATAAATTAATACTAGTCGATTTTGATGTGTATTAGTTTCCTATTAAAGCAATGTACGTTAATGTGTTTTCTTTTTTTAGTTTAATATTACTAGTAGTATTTTTATATGCTTGTTAATAAAATGATTTCGAGTCATTATTCGTTTAGGTGTATATATGGGTCCTGAACAACTTAATAGCTGTCTGTATAAATACGTGTTTGTATACAAATGGAAAATAACAAATGAAACGACGTTTTTGTTTTCTATTGGGTAAGAATTAAATTTCCAGCAAAATCTGTTATAAAAATTACATAAAATATTTTATAGATAGAGAGTGTAATGAACAAAAATAAGGGAGCAGTTTGGACAAAGAGTGTGCAGTGATCTGATAAAACGACACAACCTGATTCAGTCTGACCATGCAACTAAATTGTAGAGCTAGAAAATTATAATCTTTTAAATTGGGTTCCAACTAGCTCTGGTCATTCAGATCGGTTTTTTCGATTTTTAGTTTATTCGGGTAGAAGAATTTAGTATGCATTCGGGTATTTTCATATTTTAGTTCGGTTCGGTTCCAGATATTTTGAAGAAAAAAAAATTGTTAAATAAAATAAAATTTGGTTAAATATAACTAAAAATTTTAGGATATTTTGGTTATTTTAAGTATTGTGTTTATTTTGGTCTAAAATTAACTAATATTTTTGAGTTTATAATTGTAATTTTGGGTAATTAGGTTATATAATTCTAAATATAATTAATATTATGGACATATAATTATATTTTGGATACTTCGGGTATCCACTCGATTTTTGGTTCGGTTCGATTTCCGTTTTTCGAATATATAAATTTAGACTCCGTTCGGATATTTTTTTCGGTTTCGATTCGATTTCGTTTCTATTTTTTCGAATCAGTTTGGTTTGATTTTTTGTTTCCAGTTATTTTACCCAGACCTAGTTCCAACCAAACATCTTCAAATTGTTTTAAGCTATTATTGAATTTATTTATTTCATTCAGCTAACTTAATTTTGTTTTTAAACTGTTAAAGTAAACTGATATCGCAGCGTCATAGTACTTAACGTTAGGACATCCTATGATCGTATCTAATAAAAATAGATGATTGATTAAACAAATATTGGTACATAATCTTCCTTTTTTATCGTACGCATCTTTCGGATGTGATGTGACTAATGACTGGTTAAATATATTTAAACATAATAAACACCGAAACCACCATGACCATATAGGAGAAACTAGGAAAGAAAAATATTTTGTCAGTCATCTGTCTAAATCCAACTACTTTTTTCTCATGCGTTTTTCTTCCTGCAAATATTGCATTTTATTTTTATTGTTTTGTCTTTCCTTTGCCTCTCTCACACATTTCCTCTGTCATTTTCTTATTTATTTATTTTTATTTCGGAATTCCATTAGCGTGAAAAAGCTTCTTGTTTATAAACATATAAACATGTCAGTGAAATCTAATTTTTAAGTGCTTTCTTGTTGTTTATTTTTAGAATCAATTAGGACAACGTCATTTTTCTAATGGCATTTGTTGATTTTGCTATTTTGTCTTAAAAGTTTTAGATTTGTTATTTTTAAAAATTTAGTTCTATTTTTAAAAATTTATTTGGTTCTATTTTTTTAGGATCTAGTGTTTGTTATTAAGAATATATTTTATAAATTTTTTTTTCAAAAATGTGTTGATTTTAAAGTGGGCAAAAATAACATATGCACAAAATTCTTAAAAAATAGTAAATCCAAAAAATTTGAGTGACAAAATGACATTTTAAAACAATAATCCCTTATTTTTATCAAATACTATGGCCATGGTTGAATAACTAAAATTACGTGATGTGACTGTGTTATTGTAGATTCTCATTCTATATACAAATTTATTTTCTAGACGTGTAAAAGATATCATTGAGTAATCACCGTTGCAGTTTAATTATGTTTCACAATCATGATATTATTTATAACTACTGTGTTCTTCGAATTGTGTTAATTAGTAAGGAAAACAATAAGTGTTGAAAACGGAAGGAGCTGGAAAGAAATATCTTATATATCCATCACTCTCAGATTCAGAGCCTCACGTGGGGGAACTTAGAGTTCCATTTTTAGGTACGAAAAAAACTATACGACCCGTCGCTTTTAACATCTCATTTATTATATACCTATCACTCTCTCATTTCCGTCATTAGACGTAGCAGTATATTCTCCATATAATTAAATCTTATAAGATTAATAGCGTAATACACTGACACAAAAGAAGTAAAATATAAAACGTTATTTCCCTTCTCTTTGGTAACTAAATAATTTGGTACATACTATCATAATTGACCATGCAAGTTTAGATGATAGTTCTAGTCATTTCACTGTGAAATTCATTATTGAATATTGTTACATGCGTTTATTAACTGACAAAAAAAACATAACAATTTTTTTTCAGAGGTTCTAAAAATGAGCAATGCTTTCAATCAAGAAATTGCCGGGTACTTTATAAATAAACCATAATTCAGAAAAAAAAAAAATGTTGGTTTGGTTCCAATGGTACTACTGAGCGAAGCTACGAAAATAAAGCGAACCGTATAAAAAAAACAAAAGGCCGAAAGAGAAACTTATATACTGTTGGGCCGAAAGATCCATATCCAGAAGCCCACATTAAAAAGTCAGCCCATTCAGTAGTTGCTTCGCATCATGATGATGATATTTAGCAAATCGAGGACTAGATAAGTGGGTCCCAGATACTTCTGATGTCGAAGATTAATCCAAGTTGGGACAATCAAGCGTAGTCTCAGGTGTCTTTCCGCCGTTCGATATAAAAAATATCCGTTGGATTATAAACACGTGGACCATGATAATACTCCTGACCACAGGGGATAACACACGTGTCGTATATAACGAAGAGTACAATGGGTGGGTAATTAATTCGCTCCCTTTCTTCTTCTTCTCTCTTCTCTCTTCTTTGAATTTTGATTTTGATTTTTGTTTGAAAATGGAGATATCAGAGAGAGTTAGAGCTCGACTAGCTGTTCTCTCAGCTCATTTAGCGGCAGAGAGTCCCGTCAAATCAGGACAGGGATCTCCGGCGATCGAGCGATGGTGTATGTCGGCGGATACGAGTGGCGCACCGCACGGATCCTTGAAAGGAACACTGACGATCGTCGACGAACGCACGGGAAAGAAGTATAAAGTTCCGGTATCAGATGATGGTACTGTTAAAGCCGTTGATCTCAAAAAGGTATTATAAAAAATTCTTGGTAAGTAGAAATTTTTATATTTGTTGGGTTTGAATGATGATCATGCGTTAGTGGACAAGTAGTTGAATTTGCGTTTCGCTTCTGAGTTGTGGCCTTTTTACTATCACTGAGCTGAGACTTTGGTCTGTTGCGTGGTGTTTCGTTTGCAGATAGCTACGGGGAAGGAAGATAAGGGGCTTAAATTATACGATCCTGGTTACTTGAACACGGCTCCTGTTCGATCTTCGATTTCTTATATCGATGGAGATGAAGGGATCCTCCGTTATCGTGGCTACCCAATTGAGGAAATGGCTGAGAACAGCACTTTTCTGGAGGTGGCATATCTTCTCAGTAAGTGTATTGGATATGTGTTGTCTTCCAGCTTACTACTCAATTTCTTAGTATCGGTGCTTTCTAACAACACCTAGAGCAAAACTAAGTTTCTGCTCATAATTGGCTAGTAAAACCACGATTTCAAGAGTTACATATTTTGTCGCTTTTGTTGCTAGGATCGAATTGGATATTTTGATGAAAAGCTTCCTCGTTTACTTTTTTTGTGCTGGCAGTGTATGGGAATCTACCCTCTGAAAGCCAGCTCTCTGATTGGGAGTTTGCAGTTTCTCAGCATTCAGCTGTGCCACAAGGAGTATTAGTGAGTCTCTAATCCATTTGACTTTCTACTCGAGACGATGTATTATAACATCTCAATCCGAAACTAAAACAGGAATTTAGAGTTTACTGTTCTGTGCTTGTAACCTATTATTGTCTGGTCCAACATTAATTCTCAAGACGTTCTATACATGTCATTCTGAAAAGGTTGTTGCTGCTTTTACCATAGAATTATTCTCATATCTTACTAGAGTTACTTGATAACTTTTGTCCAGGATATTATACAGTCTATGCCTCATGATGCACACCCAATGGGAGTTCTTGTGAGTGCAATGAGTGCACTTTCCATCTTTCATCCTGATGCAAATCCTGCTCTTAGGGTAGGTTTAAGCTTACATTACTTCTCTAACAACATGTCAGGCCTTGTCACTCACTAGTTTAGCTCTTTTGAAATTGTCCGTATAAACATGTCGACTAATATTCTATTGGGTGCAGGGCCAGGATATTTACGATTCAAAACAAGTTAGAGATAAACAAATTATTCGCATTATTGGAAAGGTATTTTTGTTATCAGTGGTTACCTTACTTCTTCCTATATTGTGTCAGTCATTCTAGTCATGCATAAAAAAATTGGACTGTGAATTTGCAATTTGCAGGCACCAACAATTGCAGCAGCTGCTTATCTGAGGATGGCAGGGAGGCCTCCTGTTCTTCCTTCAGGCAACCTTTCTTATGCAGAGAATTTCCTCTATATGCTGGATTCCCTGTATGTCTCTACTATCTTTCTTCTTGAATTAGTTAGAAACTCAACTTTTAGATTCATTTTTGGATGATCGCTTGATGCTTCAGAGCACTGGAAGCTTAGTTGTTTTTACTGTACATAACTGGTAGCGTGCCATTAACACACTTTTTCTGTTTCTTACAGGGGAAATAGATCCTACAAACCTAATCCTCGACTGGCTCGGGTTTTGGACATCCTCTTCATACTGCATGCAGAGCATGAAATGAACTGCTCCACCGCTGCTGCTCGGCATCTTGCCTCTAGGTACATCTCTTTGGTTTGAATCTTAGTGGCCTTGATAGGAGATATATTGATTAGGAAATGTCTTCTTGTAGCGGTGTTGATGTGTACACTGCTGTTGCTGGAGCTGTGGGAGCACTTTATGGTCCACTTCATGGTGGTGCAAACGAGGTATGCTATTTATTCTCATATCTTCATATGTTACATATTCTGATGTATTTCCATGGTCCATGGTCTTTGAAATTCATGTATTTGGTTCCATTAGGCTGTCCTTAAGATGTTGTCAGAGATTGGGACTGTTGAAAATATTCCAGAGTTCATCGAGGGTGTGAAGAACAGGTAAACTCAATTCTTGAAACTATATGCTTCCGTTTTCTAGATTTGTGACAAGTCTTTTCATTAATATTCTCATCTCTTTGACATCTTAGGAAGAGGAAGATGTCTGGTTTTGGACACCGTGTGTACAAAAACTATGACCCTAGAGCTAAAGTCATCAAGAACCTGGCTGATGAAGTATTTTCCATTGTTGGAAAGGATCCTCTAATTGAGGTACGCTATGTCCACGAAGTTCAAGCATATACTAAAACTT
Organism: Turritis glabra; assembly: GCA_900406565.1. Classification (NCBI taxonomy): domain Eukaryota; kingdom Viridiplantae; phylum Streptophyta; class Magnoliopsida; order Brassicales; family Brassicaceae; genus Turritis; species Turritis glabra. Next base: position 1,683,168 of record OVBN01000025.1, read on the forward strand.
GATGCACACCTTTTCGATTTAGTGTAGTTTTTCATGTTTCCTTAAAGTGAATGTGTTTGATCCTGATGTCTGCAGGTTGCTGTTGCACTTGAGAAGGCAGCTCTCTCTGACGATTACTTTGTTAAGAGAAAGCTTTATCCAAATGTTGATTTCTACTCTGGATTAATATACAGGTAAAAAGTTTGAATGCATGTGCACTGTTCATCACTTCCTCTCAACTTCATCTAAATATGCAAATCTTGGACCATTAAAATAGGGCAATGGGATTTCCACCAGAGTTCTTCACGGTCTTATTCGCGATTCCTCGCATGGCTGGATACTTGTCGCATTGGAAAGAGTCGTTGGATGATCCTGACACCAAGATCATGAGACCACAACAGGTATAGTTAGTTTCTTTCCAAGAATGTTAAGAGGAAGATGTTTGTTTGGATCAATTTGATTGGGATGTTGAATGTTGCAGGTGTACACGGGCGTGTGGCTGAGGCATTACACACCAGTGAGAGAGAGAATGATGACGGATGATTCGAAGGAGTCAGACAAATTGGGTCAAGTCTCGACTTCAAATGCATCACGAAGACGTTTGGCTGGATCTTCAGTTTAGGCGTAGACCCTTTTAGGGTCAACTATACATCAAACCACACCGCAAAGAATAAAAGAGATTGTGTTCTCTAGCCAAAGCGAAGACAGTCTGGAGTCTTGATTTGATCATACTCTAAATTAGGATTTGTCATTTTGTATGCACAATGAAACATATTATATTTGATTCAATCCATCTTGTGAGGTGTGCTTGTTCCGCCTTGTTTGTATTCTTATCAGAATGTGTTCATCGTACAAAATGTTTTATGTTTATGGATCTTAATTTCCATATCGAATGCTTCTACAGACTTTTTGTTGTGAAATTTTTTTGGCCAAAGCAACAAGTAGAAAACAAAGCACTTTATTAAATCACTGCAGAAACTTTTGAAGATCTATTGTTACAACATAGGATATCATCAAGCTAAAGAGTTTCAAAATTTGGAATTCTTGAAACTTGGAGCAGCCATATAGATGATACACTTGACGAAAAAATGATCTGTAAAAAAGCTATATAAGTTACATTACATGTTTCTGTCTGGTGGCTGCATTTTTTGAAGTTGAAGGAGCAGGCCCAGAAAGGCTGTTGATCCTCTTTGGAGGTGGCTTTTGTCCACCAAAAGGAATGCTTCTTGAAGTTGAAGGCGGATTTACGGATAAACCAGTCCTCTTTCGGGCAGAAATGCTAGACAAGACATGATCCGTCAAACTGATCAAGTTTGGGGAATAAACATTGTGGATCAATATAGATATATAGATACTGAGGACATGTTACCTGAAACTCTTTTGAATCGTGTTCCTTTTAGTTTCAGTAAGATCTCGTCCACCATGAGGAATGCTTCTTGAAGTAGAAGGCACATTCGCAGATAAGCTAGTCCTCTTTGGAGTAGAAATACTAGACACGATATGATCCATCAAACCGATCAAGTTTGGGGGATAAAGATTGTGGATCAATATAGATAAAAAGATGCTGGGGAGATGATACCTGAAACCCTTCTGAATCGTGTTCCTTTTAATCGCAGTAAGATTTTTCACTTCTTGACTGTAATCAAAACCATCGGAAGATTTGAATGCAGATATAGATTGTTGCTAGAAACCTAATAAGTAAGCCTTGTGATTGTGCATTTTTGAAGTGTACCTCTTCAACAGATCTATTTTTGCCTTCTTCATGATGTTGCTCTTCACATGCCCAAGATTGTAACCTGATGCATTATTACCTGCAACGAAATCGTTCGATATAAGCATTAGAGTACAAAAGCCAGAGGGACAAAACAAATATATGCATGGAGAGTTTGCATATTGTTTTTATATGATCTGACCAGATGCTGCAAAATAATCATATAGATTAACAAAAAAAGTGTTACCCCAAAATGGTCTTTTGCTTGGAGGAGCTTTCGAGCATACCTTGGTTTGTCGACTCTGTTTTCCTGACAAAAATAAATTGAAGACGATAACAAGGGAACAGAAGAAGAATAAATTTTGGTATAAGAACATGCTTCTCATTATTGATCCACGGCCATAATAAAGACATATTCGTAACGATCATACTTTCATCTTCGTTCTTGTAACTTTGTTTCAGTCGATCAACAACTTTCTTCTCCTCTTCTTGCACGGCTATAACCTTCGCCTGCACGACACCATGTGCATATATCTTAAATATTTCAACATATATGTATCTACATCAAGACCTGAAAAGAAAACCAACCTCATATAAATTCCTCCATTTGAAATTGACTTTATTCCACTTCATCTCCTCCACAGTATCATTCAAGGCCACTTCACCATAGTGCTTCTTATAGAATCCCTTCCAAAACTTATTGGTGACTGGACTAAGATCTGTGTCCTAGCAAAACAAAAACAACGAAAAAAAGCATAACTTAAGATAGAGAAACCGTCAAAACATACAAAAGATATATCGTGCCATATGGTGAGAAAAGCTTCTTACTTGAGTAGAATCCTCTATGTGCTTCAGCTGTTGTAGTGTACAGTGTAGCAGAATCTGTTCAAGGAGCTGAAAATCAACTCCACCAACATATCCAATGTACTTTACATTATCAATCGCTTTTGTAACGCAAAGATCAACAAGGGAAGGTGGTTTCTTGATAAGCCCCTCAAAAAACATCGCAGCTTCCCAAAACCTACAACAAAAAACACAATTTCAATATGAATTCACAAGGAAACACCAGTAGACTATATGACTAAGGTACAATATACAGAATTCATCAGCTTATGAGAAACTTCATAAGGACAAATTTGAATTTTTCCTCAAAATCTAATGTAAAAACATCAGCTTGATAATACACAAACTTGCTTTAATCATTCAAGTAAGTTCCTTTACACTAAGAAAGCCATCCATCATAACTCATAAGAAGGATGCAGATCTTCATAAACTGAGCTAGAACTATCCAAATCTAAAATTTAGGGGAGTAGATTTATGAATTGAGACGATCCAATCAATCAAATCCTCAATTCCAATTCACAATTGAATCAATCCATAACCAAATCGAAAACAGTAGATGCAGAGGAGGAGTTTACCAATAAAATCAAACAGAGAGCTGAATCGAAGATTGACCCAGGAAGGAGACCGGTCCAAAGAATCTCTTCGACGATCGAAGAAACCTTTTCCTCTTCCCGGAAGAATGATGGTAGCGGTAAGAAGACGCCGGAGTTTTTGAGTTTGTTTGATCGTATCTATACCCACCACAACCAACGCTGATGATGAAGAAAACGCGCGTTTCCAAACCACGATTGTAGGTCCTCGTTAATTTACAAGCTTTCTCCTTCACCGATTTCACGTGACGACGTCGTTTTATGTACAGTAAACATAAAACCGAACCAAATCGAGATAAGTTAAACCGAATACTGCAACAACAACTCAAACTATAGGTTAATTCTTATACCAAATTATATGTAACCGAACAAAATAAACCGAAATTCAGTGAAATAAATATAGAGACATTACCTGATTAAAATTAAGTTTTTATATACTATCGAAATTGATTTCGGTTCGGTTCGTTTCAGTTTGATAACATTTGGTTCGATTCAGATTTGGTCCCGTAACCCAAAAAATTGGAATCGCATCAAACCGGAAAAAAAGACAAATGGACAGTACTCATTTGCGCTTTTAAAAGATTTAGGCAAAACACTCTGTTTTGACGGAGAAAAGGAATCATTTTTTTAATGGACGCATTGGGTGGTTGCGGCGGCGCTGGTGGTTTCTGGGGATGGAATGGCTTCGATCAACGGAGAAAGAAGAAGTCTTCCGGCGGTAGAGGTAAGAAGCAAAGGAATTCTGGATCTGCGGATTCCGTCGACGTGAGCAGGGACGCCGGCGGTTATCGGTTTCCTTTGAAGCAAGCTGTGACGGCCGGCGCACTTACTTTCACCGGTGACACGATTGCTCAGCTATCTGGGAGGTGGAATAAGAGAACCGCTCTTAAACAATCATCTTCTGAGCTTGACGAGGTTCGTTTTGGTGATTTTCGAGTAATGGATTTGATTTTTTTAGAGGTCTTAGTGAATGTTTTGGTGACTATCCATGAACTGAGTTTCTACTGTGATTTAGTTGTACCTCAATATGAAAGTGGATCTTTGCATAACCAAAAATGTTGGTGAGTATGGTTGTTTGATTAGTGAGTAGTGACAGTCTCTTGTTAGGCTTTGTTTTGATTTGAGTTCTTGTTGTTCGGGGTAATTCATATTTAAGTCTCTTACATTGGTGAAACTTGGCTTGAGACTAAGGATGTATGATTGGATCTTTTACTTAGGGGGAATTGTGGAACCTTTTCTCAGAACATGACTGGGTTCGTGCGTTGCGGATGAGTTCTTACGGGTTTCTCTTGTATGGCCCTGGCTCTTATGCATGGTATCAATTCCTTGATCATTCTTTGCCTAAACCAACCGCGACAAATCTAGTGCTTAAGGTACTTACTTATTACCTCTTAGACTTGTTTTGTTAATCGTACTTAGAACATGTTGTGATATAGTTTCTTACTGCTTATACTGATCCCTTGTTAGGTTCTGCTTAACCAAGTGATCCTCGGTCCATCTGTGATTGCTGTTATATTTGCTTGGAACAACTTATGGCTGGGAAAGCTCTCTGAGCTTGGAAACAAGTATCAGAAAGATGCTCTTCCAACGCTTCTTTATGGTGAGATACCAATTAAACAGAGTTGAACTTTTACCATTACATAGCATTGTTCATATATTTACTGTTCTTGGGATTACTGCAGGATTTCGCTTCTGGGTTCCCGTTAGCATACTTAACTTTTGGTATGGCTCTCTTTCTCTATCATTATATCATTTGGTGGAGGGTTTTTATATATATATATATATATGTATAATAGGATCAGTGTGGTATTTATTTAGTGTATAGTCTGAATTAGCATTCTACATTGAGGTCTGATGAAAGGTGAAATTTACAGGGTAGTCCCGCTTCAAGCTCGTGTAGCATTCATGTCCATGGGTTCTGTGTTTTGGAACTTCTACTTATCTTCAACTATGAGCAAGTAGATGCATATATATTTGTATTCTTCAGCCTCACAGAGTGATAATATATCATTCTGAAAGTTTTCAATACCAACCAAAGTAAGTCAATATCGCAGCTCTTTCTCTACCGTTTCGACTTCGGTTCTAGTTGTCTTGATAGTAATCTGACAGCCTAAGCCTTCATATTATATGTCTTGAACTGCGTAGCAGGCGGACGCTGAACCTCTTCAAGAAGCAGTTTAAAGTCTGTGTCAAACTCGCTTAGGTATCTACGGTTTTTAAGAGAAAGATAGTTTTCAGATTGTTAAATGAATTTCTGATAAGAAACTTTATTGTTGTTGACGGTCGACGGATAAGCACTTAATATACCTCTCTTGCATCTTACAATGAAGATTTTTTTGATGTTATAATTTACCAACACCTGCCATAATTTAAACAAAAAATAGTATCATTGCCGAGGCATGTATAAATGATTTATTTATATATTTTTATCAAAAGATTACATCTAGATAGATATAAGTTCAAAGTAAATAGCAAAACTACCGGTTTCAATATCCATCTTTAATTATTCCTTTTAAATACGTCAACTAAAATTCTACAAGATCTGAACGAATAGCATAACGATGTCAAACATAGATAATGACCTAGAATTATGCCCCTGAAAAAACGTCTTTGTCGTCGTTTCAAACTAGAAGGCCAATACGTCGTCGATGTGGAGCCACAACAACAAGTAGAAGAGGAAGAGCTTGAAGCAAATCGAGAGCTGCCTGAGAGATTAAAGAGCAAGATAATAGAGATGGGAGGCACGGAGGAGACATTAATAATGGAAAAGCCATCGACTAAGACCGATGTGGATGAAGGTGAGTCGCGTTTTTGAACCACAATTTTCTAACTTCCGATGAAAAGGAAAAGACCCACAAACGAAGAAAAAGGGACAGAGAAAGAGGTTTAAGCGTGGAAGTGATCATCCGAGGTTACAAGTATGGGGGCTGAAGATGAGAGGATATTGTGATATGGAGAAGAAAAAGAAGACGAAGAAGGGAAAGAGAGGGAAGACGAGTTCGATGTATCTGTTGGCGTATAAGTGTAACCATGTAGTTAACGCTAATCGTCTTAATACAAAAAAAAAAAAAAAAAAAAACAAAGCTAATCGTCATAGAGAACTAGAGAAGGTAATAACTTGCAGCTTTGGTCCTTTAGGTGACGACAAAAGCTATGTCTTGCCCTCGTCTTGCATTAAATTAGGGTTTTGAAATTTAGCTTATATTTCTAGAAAGGTTTGTGTGTCAATTTGTCATCTTAGCTAAGCTTTGATAGATGTTGTGTGAGAGTTTTAGTTGACTAGGGTTTTCTTTTGGTTTAAATATTTAGTATTATGGGTATAAATATCTCGAGGTTTTGTTATTTGATAACAACAATTTGTTGAATATATTTCTCTTTATAACTTTTAAATCATAATTTTCTTAAACAATCGGAATAATTTACTACATGGCTTGAATCGTACTCCGAGGGTGGTAGTGGTACAATGTGACTTGTAGCACCCGTCGTACTTATCCAACAATTATAAAAAGAGCAATTTATTGTAATCAATGAATCATAATCGATTTTATAGAACCTTCTCCTCTTCGACCACGGAAAACAACCTCGGAGAATGCCATAGTCACGTCAACACCAGCGGAGAATGCCACCTCATAGATCCAGCCAAATCTGTAAAAGCCATCTTGTCTTAATAAAACATAGATCAATGTTGGACAAATTTTTAAAAAATCACGAAAAATAAAGAATCATGGTTGGACTTTGACTTTGGCCTTCCTTTAAAAAATATATATATATATATATATATTATTAATAAAACAACCCAAAAAATTGGGTGATCGGAAAGTGTTGTTACAAGATCGGAATCGTTACAAAAAATTGAGTTTGGCCTTCCTTCTGATCCACACTCCTTTTTTTCTTCGAGTATAGTACAATGTTCTCAAACTCGCAGAGAAAAATTATCTTCTCTGAAATATTCAATTTGAATCATTTTCCTTGAGCAGCTGCTTATGGGTGTTGTCGATGGTTTCTTTCGAAGAACTATGTGGTAATTTTAATCCTATCAATCAATTAGTTTAACTCTCAATAACAAATCCTTTTAACCTTTGAATTTTATACATTACTCTAAAATTTTATATTCTCGTGATTGGCCAGTTTTTTCCACCGTTTACGAATTCGAATGCCTTTGTTTCCCATTTTCCATGGTTTAGAATTTTTGTTTAATTCTAGACTTAATGATGTCTCTTAAAATAAGCCATTTCATCATTAGATTGATTTGTCATAACAAGATAATTCCAAAACAAAATTCAAACTAATCTCCAGATCATATCATTTATGAAGAACCGATAATTAATTGTGGACGCCTTGATTGACTATGTGTTTTACTATTTTATGTAGATTACATAAAAAAAGAGAACGTATATGTAGTATAAGACTAACCAACAACTCTTTATTTTGTTTGGTTGAGATATGAAAGTAAGGTCGCAGAGAGGTTGGTTGGTCACTTTTAGGTATAAGATGGAAGTGTCTTACCACATGTTAAATATGAAAAAAAATTGCTAATAATTGAAACGAGTTGCTATATATTAGTATTTTTTTATTTTATAGCTCTACTCTTTTTTCTCACACTCTTTTTCTCACGCTCCCTTCCGCGTCCACACGCACCTAAAATGATACTCGAACCTTGGAAGAGCCAAAATGAAATATATGAATATATACGTTGTAAATATTTAAATGAAAAATTTAAATATATTTTGAATACATCATATACTTTTACAGTGTACGCACCAAATGAAAATCTATTATATATGAACAATTTGAATTGTATAACGGAAAGAAGAATTAATTAATCAACAAATATAATGGTGTATTATGACTTTATGAGTCTGACCCATTTGAATTTGATGACACTGTTAGGCAGTGTTAGTAGTGTGTTTGAGGAACAAACGGGTCCACACGTAATATTCGAAAGCTAAGGGATATTAAAGGTAATTACATACGTAGCTAATTACAAGGTTTAAATACCTAACCCCATTTCTTCATTCATCATCTTCTCCAAACACCAAAAAAGCAGAGAAAACAAACTTAAAAAAAAAAAAACTTAAAAAAATGGCTGGAGAGGAGTTGTTGAAACTGTTCGAGCAAAACTGGTCGGAGAGACCAATCTTCAAGAAAGACAAAGACTCTTTGAATCTCAGTGAAACAAGGCATGATAAGCGTGAAGAAACAGAGGTTCCAGAGGAGGAAGAAGATGCGAAGAATTTTCCGGTGAGCTTTCTTGTAGAGAGGGCTATGAGTGATGAGACGATGATGACGACGAGTTCCAAGACAAGTTTATTTGGTTCTTCATCAGATGATTTGTTCTTGTCTCCTAGATCGGTCTTACCCGTTAAAGCAACGCCGATGAAGCTTCAGACGATTCTCTCCGGAAAAGAAGTGAACGAGTTCTCGATTGCGGAAAGAGAGAGAGTACTTTCAGAAAAGGAAGAGCAGAGGAAAAAGAATAAGAAGAGCAATGTGAGAAGAACAAGAAAAGGAAAGAGTATGTCGGATTTGGAGTACGAGGAGCTTAAAGGGTTTATGGATCTAGGTTTTGTCTTTTCCGAGGAAGACCACAAAGACTCCGATCTGGTTTCGATTCTTCCTGGATTGCAGAGATTAGTGAAGAAAGATGATGGAGTAGTGCAAGTAGCAAAAGAAGAAGAAGAAGAAGAAGACAAGAGCAATGGAAATAGAGTAGCGAGGCCATATTTGTCCGAAGCGTGGGATCATTGTGGAGGAAGAAAAGGGAAAAAACAGATCACTCCGGAGATAAAGTGGAGAGTTCCGGCGCCGGCGGCTAACGAAGTTGACTTAAAAGATAATCTAAGGCTTTGGGCTCATGCTGTGGCCTCAACTATCCGATGATTGTACCCAAAAAGGAAAAAAACTATCCGATGATAACATATAAAGCTTGGATTCTAAAAATTCATGCGAACTTTTTTTGTATCAATAGTTTTTGATCATTCTGGTTTCAAATTCATGTGAATAAAGAAAAAGTATGTTCACAAAAAATTCGATTTTTGTTAGGTGTGAGATCTCTCTAACAAGACCATTGACCAAGAACAAAAGTGTCCTTGTCGGAGAAGAGAATCTATGATGAGGGTTTTAAGTGGTGGGCCAATCATATCCAATAATGCTCAACACTTGTCATATGGTTTTTTTGCCACTATCACAGAATTTTTAATACAATTGTCGTGCATAATCACGTTGATAACTAACTACGTATTAGTTGATGGCAAAAAAAAAAAAAAAAAAAAACTAACTAACTACGTATTAGTGTATTAGCAGTCATCTAACATCTAGGAATTAATGTATTACTATTTTATCTAGGCACTGGAAACTTATATACATAATAGTTGTTGATAAACTAACATGATAATCGACTAAATTTTTTGAACATAATTAACTATTTTGCAAATGCTAGATAACACAAAGACTTCATATTATTGAAATCTAGATTAAATCACAAACAAGAAAAATGACATTAAATCAGTAAAAGATACAGGGAATTAAAATTTAAAAGCGCTGCACTCAACACTCAACTAGTAACAATAGTAATAACCTGATTAAGCAAGTACTTTAAAAAAATTCTAAAGAAAACAAAAGAACTTTTAGACTTAATTAATAGTTTTTTTTTTTTTAAAACATAACCTTTAAACTTAATAGTTGCTCAGATCGTTGTCCTCGAAAATCAGACGCCGTGTAGATCTTTGGCCAAATCGTTTTCCTCTCCATCTGAATTCTCTTGGATGATCTCTCCACCCGGCTGCAACCTTCCGAGTTCGATATCGCGCAAGCGAAAATATTCCGTTTTATTAGTTTCATGACCAACCAACCAGTCCAATATTATTAAATACATGATTGTATAGATGCAGACAAAGCATAAGACCAAGGTGATAATCATGCTCGCAGTATCTATCATATCATCACGCCGTGCGTTGAACATTGCAGAAGTAGATGAAAACGGAGGAGGTATTATTGATAATATTCGTTGAGCATATATTTATATAATAGGCATGGCCCTTATCCATTACTAAACTTCGTACATCTCCTAATTAATTAATATCTATATGTATATAGAAAACCAAGTTAGGAGCCTTTAATTGGTAGGGTAAACAGCTCTTATAAGTGTCGTTTATTTATTAACAAAGTCTTTCACAATTACGCATAGTCTTCAACTCTTCATCTTCAACTAGAAGTGGTTGAGTTTTTGGAGTCGTCTCGCTAAGGCGATGGATACATCACGATATGAAGAAACTGTAAAAGTGCTGTTTTGGGTAATGATGGTGCTGTCCGTCATTGTTATCGTCTTCGGCGCTTCTCTTTGTGGTAAAGTTTGCTCGGCGATGGACGATCCAGGCGAAGCACAGTTTGCGAACAAAATTAGATTAGAGTCTAGAATTCATTAGGGACTTTTCGTTACCTTTTAGTCTTTTTAGGTTAAATTTTGTTCGAACTTTTATTGTTTTGTTTTTTTTTTTGGTTATATATATGGGTTTTAAATATTTGCTTGATTATATAATTAGCTTTTTATTGCTGTTATTTTTTGTTTCTTACTAAACCTATCAGATTTATATCAATGATCTTTATCATCGGGAGACAATTATCCTTTTTTTTGGGTCAAACTAGAAATTATTATTATTCTATATAAATCTATTTGACAATGAATCAAAATCATATTTTTCTAATTGGATTACAACAACAACTATATAAGACTAGCAAATATTGAAAATCACAAAAAAACTTGTTCGTTTGGACACTTTGTCGATCGATTGACCATGGATGATGATACATTAGCATATTTGTATTACACGGTTGTATCCATATCCTTTTTCCTTGTCTATGGTGGAATTTTTGGACTTTATTTGTTTCGTCAGTGCCTCAGTGGCTATATCTGATCGTCGACCAAGGCGAGGACCAAGGATCCAACCTCGTCAATCGAGTTTGAATACTACATGGTTTTTCGTCAATTATGGGATTTAGTTTTTTTTTTTTTTTTTTGCAATGAAATTTAGTTTAATTTGTTATTATTTTTTTTCTTTTTATTATATAGTAAATTGATAATTCTGGTCACCATCTTTCAATGGAATTGATTCCTTAATTATGTTTTGCTCATCATCTCTCTCTCCCTCTTTGTAATTTTAATTTATCTATTATGCTGTTTTAATTTTTTATCTAGGCGTTGGAAACTTATTTACATAGTATAATACATAAAAATTGAATACGTTAATTAATACACTTGTTTTATTCTTCCTGAAATCAATGTGAGAAGAAAGATATACAAGTCTAGAACGCGACTTGACACACCTGTACCGAATGAAGTAATTACATATATAATCTAGTAAGAAACCTACATACCTATATAGAAGTGATTTATGTCTATGGTTTCAGTTGTCTCCTTTGGCGGCGGAGTCGGGGAGTTTAAAGGTGGGGCGCTTATCCACGCCTCTTCGTGAGTATTCCCTCCATCTCCTGGCTGCTGCGGCGGCTCGCTGTGCTCGTTCTTGTACTTCTTCCTCTGTCACATACATCGAAATGAGTAAATATGTATGTTATGATGATTAGCCAAAGAGGAAGAGAGCTTACTATCATCAAACCTTACCGCTTTTCTGGTAATCATTCTGTTTGCCCCAGAGGTTATCCCAATAGGAAGGTGTTTCGTCTGTGTTTTTCCGCTTCATCATTCTACTTCTAGCTTGATTCTGAAACATAGGTAAGCACGAGGTGATGTTATGTTCATCTAAAAGATTGCGTTTTGTAAGGATTTCGAAGGTGATGATAGTTCATACCAAAACTTTTGCTTGCCTCTTTTCCCATCGAGATCTCGCCTGAAGTGGGATTCAAAGATTGATCAGTTAAATGAAAAATAAAGAACAATAGGCTATCTGGTTTCGCAAAGGAAAAAAACATGGGCCAAAGTCAACTTGTAAGTGGGAATAAAAAGACTCAAGGAGTAGAAGGAAAAAGACTAGGAACATTTCAGCTCTTATCAGCTACCGAACCGCGCGGTTTTCTTTCCGTCTTACCATTCTAAAAACATCAACTGCTCCTGATCCCATTCCAGAAAGCATCAGAGCAACCTGATCAATCAATGACAATTCCAAGAGCTTAAATGCAACAGTTTAGCAACAAATATACAATCAAGAAACCTTAGCAATGCCTTGTGGTTCTTTTCAAAGAACAATAAGATAGCTACAAGAGAAATGCTCATCTTACATTCACTCTTTCAACCCTTCGCATCTCATCTTCAAGCAATGACAACTGTGCAGCAGAAGTCTGATGGATGCAATCAACCGGGCTGAAAACCAAAAAAAAAAAGCATCTCCTAATCAGTTCCCTGAAATTGCCCACCAGGGTTTTTTATTATACTCCACAATCAGTTGCAGCATCTACAGAATATAAACCTACCATGTTTCAACCGCTTGCTGAATTAAATCTGGGTTGCCACGCTGGTTACAGGCCCTTGCTCTTCCAAAGTCTTCCTCAATTTTAAATATATCTGGAGCCACATTGGCACAATTTTTGCAGCCTGTTAAACAGCAAACACAGATGAAGTCACTTTCCAGATCATCAGAGTCGGTATCAAAATTTTCGCTAGGCCTCAAACGAATTGCATTGAATGAAAATTCAAGAAATAATACCTATACAAGCAAACTCATCAACAAAAACATGATCCCTTGGGCTGGAGTCATTAAGAAAAGGATTGATGGCAGTCACTGCATACCCATGAATTTCATCGTAAACCATACGCTGTACAGGGTCACTGAGAATCTGCAATGCAACGGTTATCGGTAAACGAAAAGCACATGGACCTTACTAAAGCTTATAAAGTGTATATGGAAGTCAAGTAAAAAACGCACCTCATAGATATCGTTAATGAACATGCAGAAATTTGTGGTTTCAGGGTCATTGCCACTCAAGTCTGGATGGCAAGATTTCATACAGTTATAGTATGCTTTCTTAATCTCCTCTTGTGTCGCATCTGGCAGCTATTGAGGTAGCAAAAGAGAGTGATTAAAGTCACAATCTTTAGATCTTAACGATTGTAACCTGTATAAGGCTTCACAATCTCGACAAAGATGAATCTAGCTACAACCATATGTTATACTGATGTACTTCAAATTTCAAATGCAGAGTATTTTTGCATGATACACAAGAAATGGGGGATTTTACAACAGATAATTATTCTTCTTTTCAATCATAAACAAAATCATCACTTCGAAATCCCTAAATTCAATTATGAAATCGGATTGGAAAATATATTGGTTCGTACCAGTCCGAGAACGGCATAGTAATCATCGGCGACATCACCGGTGGAAAGAGAAGAAGCATCCTCAGTTGCAACTCTCAACCTTCCGATGGAACCAATTCGCCTCTTTCCGGCGTACCGAGGTAAGAACCAAGATGAAGAAGCACCGCTTGTCTTCGCCGAGAACCGCGGCGACGCACCTGATCTGGAGCTAAGAACCGAGTTCTGGAACTTCAAAAGATCCGTACAAACAGGGGAAAGTATCTGCGCCATTGAAGAACCTCACAAGATCCGGTACGATCCGATCACTCAAATTAATTTCAATTTCATTCGTAGGAGATGCTGATTTATTTGAATTTAATATTTTATTATTTTTTGTCAATAACTTAAAGGCGTACGAGGGTCGAATGCTGACGTGGCGGGATAAGAACCAGGGAAGCTTATTTGGAATCCGATATGAATCTAGCGGCGACCCGCGAAAGCGTGCTTAGCCGACCGTGGCACGTGTCAGCTAGTTTACTTATGTGTCTCTTCACGCTTCAACTACCCGCCAAATTTTTATTATTTTACTTATCCTCACACGGAATCAGATACTTGTAATCTTGTGTAACCAAAAAATACACATACAAGGATTTAAATCCAACTCTGAAATGTGAATTTTAGTTTTCATGAACTGTAATTTTATAGATAGATAAGTTAGCACATAAGATTCAGAGAAGTAAACAAAACTGAGACAAATGTTTAAAACTGAAGAAACGGTTTCGAGGAATTTTTAGCCAGTGATGTTTTGAGACTTGTTGAGAATGACTCCTTCGTATTTCACTTGGAACCACTTCATTGCAGCGTCTTTAGTTACTCTGTGTTCGATACCAACACGAGCCTTGCATCTTCTGCAACGTGCCACACGGTAACCAGGACGTGCTAGGACCACGTAGAAGTCCATACCGTAGATTCCAGTTGATGGATCATACCTTTAAAGGGATTGAAACAAAAGGTGAACGAGTATCGTTTGATTATATTGTCTTCTCCAAGAGTGTGGCCAAACTCAAGGGGTTGACAGGATTATGGGGGACTTACCTTGATACCCAAATCAATGTGTTCTTGAATACCAAAACCGAAGCAACCAGTGTCGCTGAAGTTTCTTCTGAGAAGTTCGTATTCCTTGACTTTCAATCCACTTTCAAGTAGTTGCATTGCCTTTTCACCTCTGACGGTAACATAACATGCGATCTTCTCATTACGTCTGATACCGAAAGAACGAACAGTGTATCTAGCTGCAAAAAAACCATAAAACAACGGTTCGTGATATATGCATTGGAAGAAGCTAATCCAAACTATGTTTCTCAGAGTCAAGAGCAAGCCAAAAGAGAAACATTAAATGGTGATCACTAAAAACCCAATTGGAAGAGGAGACATAGTTTGGAACTATCCAAGAATCCAGGAGAGGGGAAACAAACAGCTCGACTAAATTCATCCTAATTTGGATTGGTAAGCTTAACAATTATCATAAACAACAACATAAGGGACTAAATGGACTCAAAAATCCTAAATTTATCATCAAACATGTACCCATTCATCGTCATAAATCTCAAAGAGTGTTTTTTTTTCAATAGTGAGCTATGTTTCCCAGATTCTTCTAGATAACTAATCTATCAACCAGAGTATTTCTGAGAGTAAGGCTTCAACTAAGAGAAATCTTACCTTTGGAGAAAAACAGGAGTCTGACCACTCAATTGTTCCAAAACCTGCAAAGTAACAACGAATCAAACGATTATAACGAAGCGACAACAAGAGTGAGAACCAGAAAATGGGTAGAAAAAAGACGCAGCAACAAGAAACCTTGGAAGCTCTGGTGAGATGTGTTAACTTATACGTGTGTAGTCACTCTCTTGAATTGCTTACAAGTTGCTACAATTTCTTCGTCTCTTCTCTCAAACTTCCAAAACCCCTAGTATTCGATGTTTTCACTTTTGGGATTGAAAGTGGAGAGCTTTCTTTGGATTTAACGACTCCGTAGCAAGGTATGTTGTTTGCTCTGTTTCATTCTTTTAATTTCTCTGGGAATCAATGGGATTTAAGAAATTCATTTGTATTAGACTCTGCATTGGATGAAAAGAACGAAACTTGGAACTTAATTAACTCTGTAGCTACTGTTTCTGAATCCAATTGTTGAGATATCTAGTTTTGTTCACTCTGTGTTTTAAGGTCTTGGTGTTAATGGATGCTAAAGATGCAATCAGCCGTCTACCAGATGCGGTTCTTGGGCGTATTCTGTCTTTTCTCACCACAAAAGAAGCTGCTTCAACGTCAGTACTCTCTAAGAGGTGGTCCAGGTGGAGGAATGTCATAACTCGCAAACCACCTTGGAAATGAGGAATCTTATGATGCTTCCAAGAGCTTTATCAAAGTGCAAGATCCAAGTCATGGTTTTAACAAAAAACAAATGATCCAAGTGATGTGATGGGTAGCAAAACCTTGTCATATTATTATGTGTTTACCTAACTAGTAAGGTCGAAGCTTCATTATTTATGGATTTTGAATATGTTATGAAATCAGTGCGACTTTATTGTACCAAGCAGAAAGTTTTTCTCACATAAATTTATGTTTTCTCGTCTTCTCTCGTGAAACCTTTTCTTATTCAGAGTCTAGTGGTTTTCTTGAGGTCAGTCTGCTATGGAAGCAAGATGTGGAAAAGACATATATGTATGTTTCACATCACGGGCACACCTTTGATGTTATTATTTTAAGATGATCATATAATTATTAGTTGAGATATTTGATATAACTTTACACTGGATTTAATAAACAAATAAAAAATGACATGGCTTTATTCAGTATCTTCAGATTTTGTATAATCGATTAGCTGATTTTTTCAAATACGTTGGTTGATAATAAGTCCCCACTGTAAAATTATTACATGAAGAAAAATGGAAACTCTTTCAAAACTTACAAAAAAAAAAAGGAAATTTCGAGCAGACTTGGATAGCAAGTAAATAAAATAGTTATCGAAACTAACAAAACCTACCTGGTTTCGGATTAAAGTCTAACTTTCTTTCTCTTTATATAGACACATCAGAGACCATTCTAACAATTCCAGTTTGTCTCCTATTTCATTTGCTTCCAAACCCTGATTAGATCGAGAGATAGAGAGAGCAAGACACACAAAAGACCGATCAAGAACGAGAACGATGCAGAAACAAGAGTTCTTGGAGTTATTCGAGGCAGCACTTGGAGCGGCTAAGTCTGTGAGAGGTGTTAAGAATTCTCCAGAGGTCTCGAGGTTTGTTGACGCCATGAATCGTTTGAAGCAAGCTCCTGAGTCACTTGC
Organism: Turritis glabra; assembly: GCA_900406565.1. Lineage (NCBI taxonomy): Eukaryota > Viridiplantae > Streptophyta > Magnoliopsida > Brassicales > Brassicaceae > Turritis > Turritis glabra. The sequence goes on from OVBN01000025.1 coordinate 1,699,883, forward strand.
TTGTGACGTGGTCTGCACAACCTCCATGGGGAAGGGTTTGAGATTCTTCAACGATCACAAAAACCCCCAAATTCAATCGGAAGGAAGGCTTCTTTGGAATCTTTGGATGCAGATTCTTTACGCCTCAGGTAGAGAAAAGAGCCGTGATAGAGAAACTCCGGTCAAGATTCCGAAGAAAACTGGAGATACAAAGCGAGACAAAGTGCGTGAGATTCTACAAACATCGTTGGCTAAAGTCGCTACTGAGGTTGTTGAGACGGAGATGAAGACACGAGTCACTGCTTGTGATCCTTGGGTTGTGGCTGTATCTGTGGAATCTGCTATGTTTGAGAAATTAGGTTGTTTCATGGGACCTCAGAAAGCTAAGTACCGTTCGATTCTGTTCAACATGAGAGATAGTAACAATCCAGATTTGAGGAGGAAAGTGTTAATTGGTGAGATCAAGGGAGAAAGACTCGTGACAATGGAGAGACAAGAGATGGGGAGTGAGAAGATTCAGAAGGAGGTTCAAAGGATTAAAGAGATTGCAACATTTAAGGAAGAGAGTCGACTGAAGATGCTTCAATCACAGATATGATCATGACCTAGCAGAAATTTAGTCAGTATGAGCGTATGACTAATGTATATGATCAGTGTTCTTGTCATAACTCGAAATATTATTTGATTGTGATTTCAATATATACCGATGATTGGTTCAAGTTGCTTCCTTAATGTTTCTAAATCTGGGTTTTGAAGACTCTCTTGGCAAAAGAAGGTTGCGTTACAATATTGGAGATGGTACAAAATGAAACGGAAGAGTAAATACAAATGGAGCAGATTACATCAACTGCTTAGCGGTTAACATGGCATATCTCATGTTTGTTGGCAAGGTTTTGTCATAAACCAAATACAAAGACTTCACATTCAAGAGTGATTCAAAAGGACTTAGCAAAACCAGTAGTACTACCCACAAGTCTTTTGTGTTTTTTCTAAAGTTAAAATATGGCTTGGATCTTGCAGTTTGATGAAGCTCTTGGAAGCTTCATAAGATATGGTATATCGATGGGCACTTGGAGGTTGTTTACAGCACGAATTTTCACCAGCTCAAGATATGGTAACTTCTTTAAGAAATGCATCATTTGGTTCAGCTCTCTTGGCGTTCCTTGATAGCCCCATATCTCCAGCACCTTCACTCGAGATGATGACAAGCAAGACGAGTTGTTCTCCCTAGAGCCAGAGCAAGCACATGCATCCCCGCAACCTTTAGTTATGTAGTGCTCTAGACCCTGAAGCATAAAGGAGACAGAATCTAAAGTTATAGACATATCGGTATTTTTGGTGTTTAGGATGGGTTTTGTATATGTCATGAGATACCTTGAATATGAGAGTTTCTAGATTTGGAGAGTTCTTGATCAGAAGTGGCAGAATGTGCCATCCTTGCTTTTTGTCACTCGAAATAGATAGACAGACAAGGTTGTCGAACATGGGTAATTCTTGACCGGAGAAGTAAAACAGCTGCAACAAAACCAAATCAGCTGGTCGTCACTCAAGTAACACAATATATGAATCAAAACCTCAATAAACAAGTCCAATTTGCCATCAGAAGACTAACATGCCAAAGATCTTACTGGCGCAGAACCTAAACAATCTTGGTTTATCCTTTTCTTTTATTTCATTGAGCAGCAAAAGATTGTTAGAACAATTAAAAAAAAAATAGAAGACTGACCTCCAGAGCATCACTAGTTAAGTGAAGGACCCTAACACTTTTGATTCCAATGATGAGATCCATCATGTCAGCGGGAACTAAATGAGCAGATCCATCTCTTAGTTTCCGTAATCGTTGTTCTTCCACCCAAAGATTGAGTCTAGCCTCAACGAGGGAATCCAAGTTAACATTTGCATACTTGCTCCCAAATATACAAGAAAGTTCCAAGTAGACAAGACTGGGAATATCAAGAGAAATGATGGGGATATTAAAGAAACGGATGCGTAGTCTCTTTAGAGATGAAGAAGACACAGAACTACACCATTGTTCCCATCGCTGATCCTCAAGAACCAGTTCTTCAAGCTCAGGGCAACGAGGTAGAAGAGTTTCAAGGACATCATGATCTCCATCAAAATCAACCGTGTCAAGACATAAAGTCCTAAGCTTTGGAAGATAAACATCCTGATGAGAAAGCTTGATTGTAAAACCACGTCCTAGTCTGAGTTTAACCAGTGTCTTGCTCTTGAAGATCAACAAAGGCACAAGTTGAAATTTTCCTTTGAAAGTGATGAACAGATCAAGATCGACAACACCACCACGCTCAAGCACATTGCATATCCAGCTCTGAACACGAGTTGGTTCTAGGCCAAATTGATCACCGAGATGAATCTTTAGAGTGAGCTTCTTTATAGGCCACTTGCCTTGCCGATTGAGCAATTTGTCTAGAAAAGCCATTAATTCGTCTGGAAAAGTCTTACGCACATGTTGACGATCATCAAGGTCAAGACTTGAAACCAAAACAAACACATTCTTCCATCTCTTGGAGAGTAACGACGTTGAAGCAGCCTCTTTTGTTGAGAGAAAGGATAAGATGTGCCCAAGAACCTCGTCTGGTAAAGGGCTGATTCTATCCATTGTTACTCAAAAACCCTAAAACACAGAATCAAAAAAACACAACAACTAGACTCAGAAATGGCAGCCACAGAGTCGATAAGTTTCAAAGTTCCGTTCTTTTTTTTCCTGTTCCATCCAATGCAGAGTATTGTATGTATTCGACCCAAAGAGAGATAGTGATCAAGCCATCGATATCCAAAGAAAAGACCCTACCTTGCTAATTGCAACGGAGGCGGCGGCTAAATTCACGAAAGCTCTCCAAATGCAATCCCAATTTAGGGCTTTGGCAATTCGAGAGAAGGAGACGTCGAAAATGTAAAAATGATGCAGGTAATTAAAGAGTCGTCCAGTATGGTATAAAAAACAAAAGACGCGCCGTGCCGTCTGACTACTAAAACGACGCCGATTTTATAAAATAAAACTCGCGTAGGCCTGGGCTTTTCTTTTACACTGTGAGCCCAGAAATCAGAAATTTGAAACCACGATATCTCTCATTTGGCTAAACATGCTACTATGAGAGTGTTGATTAGTTGTTAAACATTTTTTTTATTAAGCGATTGCTATGAAGTTGTAATGGGAAAAAACAAGGACATGTTAAGAATATAAAATAATTATTTATCAGATATTTTTAATATTTTATTATATTAGTAACTGTTTTTACCGACTTAACTGCATTATAAATATGCAATTGTACTTAGCAAAGTTGTGTGAGAAAAGAAAGAATAATAGAAAGACGTTTTCTCTTTCTCTCTCGACAACATAATCATCTCTTTTAATACAATATCATTGCTCTCTCTCTCAAACACAATCGCTTAATCATATAGATTATAATAAAATAAATATTATCGTTTTTATAACACGTTATCAGCACGAGTAAGCTCCAATTTCCAAGATCCACCCAACTGCTATCCGATCACATATCTAAGGTAAAGTTAAGGTAATATGTTAATTATGTTCTACTTAATTTAACTTTATTTATTTATGATATCTAAAAGAATGGAAGGTTATACTTCCTCCTTGATCCTATGGAAGGTTATGCCTCCTCAAACGGATCATGATCATATGGTAGGCTCTGCCTCCTCAGATCATTGCTTTATATACAATCAAAATATCCAGAAGACATATAAAAAGCTTCAGAAGAACTATCTAATAAAATTTTGTCCAGAAGACAAATTATTTATTTTACATTATTGTTCTTTTACTTTTGTAATTATGTAATGTGTTTATAAATTTTTATTATGCTCTCTAAATTAGATTTAAATTGATTATAATTTATGATTGATTTTTTTTATGATTCAAATATTGACAACGGTCATGAAGAATTTTTTAAAAAATTTTCTTCTTTTCCAACGGCTAATGAACAGTGATTTTTCAATCTATAAATACAATCATAATTCACTCATTCACTCATCAAAAATCATATCTTTTTCAAATATTTTCTAAGAAAAATGACTCATCCATTGTTAGTTTTTGTAATGGGTTTTATATTTATTGTTATTTATGGTTTAATCTTTGGAGAGTTTTCTCCCGAAGAATTTTTAATCGCTATTATTTTACTTTTCTATGTAATTGTGTTTCTTGTAATTGCTTTGCTTATGCCAGCGATTTCTATTTTTTAAATAATTTTAGTTTTAATAATTATCTTTGTAATCGGTTATAATATAAATGGTTAAATTGAAATAAATATTATCGTGTTCTTTAAAATTTAAAATTAATCTTAAATAAATTGTTATGCAGTTATCATGTCAAATTTAGCAAAACTCGAGATCGCTGCCCTTGACATTTCCGGAAATAATTATATGAGATGGGCAGTCGCAGTAATGATGCATTTAAAAGGAAAAGGGCTCCTTGATACCATCGATAAAACGAAGGCACCTCCAGAAGAGGATAAGGCAAATGCCATGATATTTTTATTCCACCATATCCATGATGGTTTAAAAGACGAATACATCACAAAAGAAGATCCTGCAGATCTTTGGCAATCACTAAAAGATAAGTTTGATCATCAAAAATATGTGATCTTACCGAAAGCTAAACATGAGTGGTTAAATCTCCGGTTTCAAGATTACAAGAGTGTTGCTGAATATAATTCCGCTCTGTTTGGAATTACTTCCAGGATAAAATTATGTGGAGAAGAGATAAGTGATTATGATATGATCGAAAAAACTCTCCAAACATTTCATCCTGGAAATGTACTCCTGCAACAACAATATCGGGCAAGAGGATACACAAAGTATTCTGAATTAATGCAAGTTTTGTTGGTTGCAGAACAGAATAATGAAATTGTGATGTTAAACCATCAATCTCGTCCGACTGGTTCAGCTTCATTCCCAGAAGTGAATGTTGCATCATCGAATAATTACGGACGTAACCGCGGTCGAGGAAATTATCGAGGTCGTGGACGAGGAAGATATGTTCGTGGACGTGGACGTGGCCAAGGAAGAAGATTCCGCCCTTATGATTCCAACAATGAAAGAAACAATAAAAGGTTCAAAGGAAATGAAGTTGGTCGTGTAATGAACAAGCAATATGAAGATGCTTGTTACAGATGCGGCATGAAAGGACATTGATCTCGTACCTGTCGTACGCCAAAACATTTGGCCGATCTGTATCAAAAATCACAGAAAGGAAAAAAAAAGGAATCTGAAACCAACTTCGTCTATGGCGAATCAGGGCCTTCTTTCGATGGTATAAATGATGATACATATCTCGATGTTGCAGACTTTATCGTGGATCCTGAAGATATCAACGCAAAACAAAGCAACTAAAACTTCCTGAAGAAGTTTATATGACATGATAGTTATGTTTGTTATCCTAAAGAATAATGTGTGTTTGTTGCATGTATTTGTGTTTGGTGTAAAATAATTGTTAGTGTAATATAAACATGTTCTGTTATACTAATAACTTTTTGTGCTTCTTTATAAATTCAGAAAATGTCCAAAATTAATATGGAGGATGGAGATATATGTCTAGCAGACAGTGCTACAACGCACACAATACTTAAGGATAAAAAATATTTCTCCTCTCTTAAAATACAAAATTCCGCAGGAAGCGTGAATACCATATCAGGTAATGCAAAAATCATTTTGGGCTCCGGAAGAGCCAGTTTTTCAATGCCAAGGGGAACAAAATTTGAAATACATAATGCATTATATTCCCCTAAATCTTACAGAAATTTGCTAAGTTTCAGAGATATCCGCAGAAATGGATATCATATAGAAACTATGAATGAAAATGGCATTGAATGTCTTTGCATTACATCAGTTATTTCGGAGAGGAAATATATATTAGAAAAACTACCAGCTTTATCCTCCGGAATATATTCCACAAAAATAAATATGACTGAATCATATGTTACTATAAACCCGAAGTTTACAAGTACATTCAAAGTCTAGCATGAACGTTTAGGGCACCCAGGTTCAGTAATGATGCGTAACATTGTGGAAAATTCAAATGGCCATCCATTGAAAAACCAGAAGATTTTTCAATCGAGAGATTTTGCATGTAATGCTTGTTCTCAAGGAAAATTAATAACTCGGCCATCACCAGCCAAAATTGGGAATGAATCTCCAGTATTCTTAGAAAGAATACATGGTGATATATGTGGGCCTATTCACCCACAGTGCGGACCGTTTCGATATTTCATGGTATTAATTGACGCATCCAGCAGATGGTCACACGTGTGTTTGTTAACCACAAGAAATACGGCTTTCGCAAAATTCATTGCCCAAATAATCAGGTTGAGAGCACAATTCTCTGATTATACAATAAAGAAAGTAAGACTTGATAATGCTGGTGAATTTACTTCACAAGCTTTCAATGACTATTGTGTCATTAGGAATTGATGTTGACCATCCGGTACCGCATGTTCATATACAAAATGGCATGGCTGAATCTTTGATTAAACGGCTACAACTTATTGCTAGACCGTTAATATTGAGAACAAGACTTCCCATTTCGGTACGGGGTCATGCAATCTTGCATGCTGCTGCACTAATTCAAATACAGCCAAGTGCATACCATAAATATTCCCCATTACAATTAGGCTCTGGCCAGAAGTCAGATATATCTCATCTCCGTGTCTTTGGGTGTGCAGTTTATGTTCCTATAGCCCCACCACAAAGAACAAAAATGGGACCACAAAGGAGATTGGGAATATATGTCGGGTATATCTCACCAAGTATAATTCGGTATCTTGAACCGCAAACTGGTGATATGTTTACGGCATGTTTTGCTGATTGTCATTTTAATGAGGATGAATTTCCAGCATTAGGGGGAGGAATCAAAGATGTTCCAAAAGATATTACATGGAGCACACCGTCTTTGTTGCACCTTGATCCCCCTACGAAACAACGTGAACTGGAAGTTCAGAGAATTGTACATTTACAAAATATGGCAAATCAGTTACCAGATCGTTCACTGACACTAAAAGGGTGACCAAATCATATATACCTGCTGCTAATGTTCCATCAAGAAATTAATGTTCCGGAATAACAAACCGATGGAAGAATAAATGAACCTAAAGTTCAGTTGAAAAGGGGGAAACCAATGGGATCAAAAGATAAAAATCCCCGAAAGAAAAAGAAATTGGGAGAATTAAATGAGAAGGTTCCTGAAGAACCAGATACAGAGAAAAGTCCTGAAGACGAAAAGAGTCCTGAAGACATAGAAAACCATGAGATTTTCATTAATTATACCCAGAATAAAATGGTATGGGTTAGAAATGAGATAGATGATGATGATGATGATGAAATTTTCTCATTCTCTGTATCCAAGGAAATTGATTGTGAAAATGATGATCCAGATCCAAGGTCTATAATGGAACGCCAGAAAAGATCTGATTGGAAAAAATGGAAAATGGCCATGGAAACCGAATTAAATTCTCTCAATAAAAAAAAGTCTTCAGACCTATTGTCACAATACCAGAACATGTAAAACCCGTTGGATATAAATGGGTATTTATTCGGAAAAGAAATGAGAAAAATGAGGTAACAAGGTACAAAGCCCGACTTGTTGCCCAAGGATTTTCTCAGAGACCGGAAATTGATTATGAAGAAACATATTCCCCGGTTATGGATGCAATTACGTTCAGATTTCTAATGAGCTTAGCAGCCTTTAAAAATCTGGAAATGCATCTAATGGATGTTGTGACAGTATATCTTTATGGATCACTTGAAAATGATATATATATATATATATATATATATATATGAAAATCTCAGAAGGATTGAAAATGCCTGAAGCATTAAGATCAAAATCTAAAGAAATATGTGCGGTCAAATTACAGCGATCACTTTATGGATTAAAACAATCCGGACGCATGTGGTATAATCGATTTGAGTGAATATTTGTTGAAGAAAGGATATACCAATAATGCGATATGCCCTTGCGTATTTATTAAGAAATTTTCATCCGGATTTGTGATCATTGCTGTTTATGTTGATGACCTAAATATAATTGGAACTCCAAAAGAGATTGATGATGCACGAACTCATATGAAAGAAGAGCTCGAAATGAAAGATCTTGGAAAGACTAAGTTTTGTCTTGGGCTCCAAATAGAGCATTTCCATCATGGAATATTTGTGCATCAATCCAATTATACAAAAAGGATCTTAAAACGCTTTAATATGGATAAAGCGAATCCTTTAAGTACTCCAATGGTCAATAGATCTCTTAATGTTGAGACTGATCCATTTAGACCTTGTGAGGAAAATGAAGAAATACTTGGTCCCGAAGTACCTTATATGAGTGCTATCTGTGGACTTATGTATCTTGCAAATTGTACTAGACCAGATATTGCTTTTGCTACTAACTTACTTGCAAGGTACAACTCATCCCCTACCCAAAGGCATTGGAATGGGATAAAACACATTTTCTGTTATCTTCAAGGTACGATTGATTTAGGATTATATTATCCTAGAAACTTAGAGTTTGGTCTAGTTGGTTTTGCAGATGCAGGATATCTATCGGATCCTCATAAGTCTTGATCCCAAACTGGCTATGTTTTCACAATTGGCGGAACGGAAATCTCGTGGCGTTCCCAAAAGCAGAGTTTAGTCGCTACTTCGTCAAATCATGCAGAAATCATTGCCCTTCATGAAGCATGTAGGGAATGTGTATGGCTTCGATCTATGACTAATCATATCCAAGAAGCAAGCGGATTAGCCATCAGCAAAGAACCAACAAAATTGTACGAAGATAATGCCGCATGTGTTGCTCAAATCAAAGAAGGCTATATCAAGAGCGACAGAACAAAGCATATTACCCCAAGGTTTTTCTCTTATACTCAAGAACTCGAGAAGAATAAGGAAGTCGATATTCAATACATCCGCTCAAGTGACAACGCAGCAGATCTGTTTACAAAGGCGCTTCCGACTTCCACATTCAGAAAACATATTCACAGTATTGGAATGCGTCATCTACAAGACCTATGAAGTCTTTTCGATGGGGAGTTTACGTCACTGTACTCTTTTTCCCTTGTCATAGTTTTTATTCCACTGGATTTTTCTATGATAAAGTTTTTAATGAAGCAGTACGTAATATATCATCAGTCATGAATAATTAAGGGAGAGTGTTAAGAATATAAAATAATTATCCATCAGATATTTTGAATATTTTATTATATTAGTAACTGTTTTTATTGACTTAACTACACTATAAATATGCGATTGTACTTAGCAAAATTATGTGAGAAAAGAAAGAATAATAGAAAGACGTTTTCTCTTTCTCTCTCGACAATATAGGGCTTGTTCTTTTTTATGTCGCTAGCGACTAAAAATTAACACTGGATTTTTGCTAAATATTAAATTCAGCGACCAATTAGATGAAGAACAAAAGTGTATGTGCTGCTTAAAACTGTCGCCGGTAAATGCAGCGACACCAGCGACAAAAAAATGATGAATAAATTGTTGAAAAGTGTAGTTGGAAGATGTCGCTGGACTGATAAAGAAGGGGAAAAGCAGTGTAATTATGGTTGCTGGAAAGTGTCGCTAGCGACGATGAAAAGAACAGGCTAATAATCATCTCTTTTAATACAATATAATTGCTTTCTCTCTCAAACACAATCGCTTAATCATATAGATTATAATAAAATAAATATTATCGTTTTTATAACAGGACAAAATTTATGATGTCTTATTCAAGTGAAGGGCCTTTACGGGAAAGTGGATAAAGCTCTCAAACAACAAAAACATAAAGGAGAAAAAGACCAAAAGCCATTTCGATCAATTGAGCAATAGACTACCTAAGAGACAACAAATCATATAATGTTTCAAAGATTCAGCATTTGGAAACAGTTAAAAAACTTTTCCGGGATAATTAAGATTTATCTTTTCGAGTCTATTAGCTCACTTGAGCTGCAATTTGGTATGGAGATCCGCTGCTCTAGATAACGACTGTATCGATACCGGATAACCCTTTCCCATCTGCAAAAGCAATTCTTTTAGGGTTAATGGAATCCAAAAATGTTTTTCTAAAAAGAGACGTTGGATTTGAATTTATAAGCTTACCGTACTGCATAAGTGGAATGCATTCACATAACCAGCATATTTTGAAGCTGTAGAAAGGAGATGAAGAGTGAGCACTTTAATCAGCCAAACAATCATCTCTCAGACAAAAATTATAAGTTCCCGGTATGACTTACTCTTTTTCAATCCGGCAGGCTTTGCTAGCAAAAGGGCGTTCATAAACGCACCAACATTCTCTCGCAAAGCATCTTCAGGGAAGCTCATCTAGTGGAGGTTTTTAGGAAAGTGTTCTTTCTTAAGAATGAAGCTAATGAAATTCAGATAATAATCAAGTCTTTGGGAAGAGATGTTACCTTTCCAAGTGGCACATGAAGAATAGAAGTTTTATCCATTCTAAATTTGGTATGTCCAGCTTTAGCGTCTTTGACTGCCTTCGTAACATCCTTGGTCACACTACCTTGCTACAACATATATAATATTCGTTTAAATTAATTTAAGCACTAGAGGTAAGCATACTGACTTATACAATTGAGTAAGATGTTGAGCGAAAGAATCCAACTCACTTTGGGGTTTGGCATCAAACCGTGATTGTTAAGAATCCTTGATATCTGCAAATAAGCACAAACCATATGTATGTTATGTGAGAAGATATAGCCTCCATCATGTTCCAAAGAATTTTGGATATGTGCTCAAATCACCTTGTAAACACGGGGCATCATTTTTGGAGTTGCAAGACATCTATCAAAGTCGATCTTGCCACTTTCTGCAGATGTAGTTAAGTACGGATAATCAACCATTGGAACACAATTCGACCAAAAAAAAAAAATGATCGTCTCGGGAAATGAGATAAGTTATGACAGAGCCAAATGCAAGCCTATTCAATTAGATGTCAGAAGTGGATTATCAAGGGAGGCTGAAGTAAAATGCATTGGTTCATTACTCAAGATTTCTTCAATAAGCTCAAGACCACCAACAACATCAGCTCCTGCAGCTTTTGCATCCTCTGCATCAGCTCCCTCGGCAAAGAAAGCCACTTTCACATCCTGAACAAGGAAGATCATTTCTTGTATTCTACTAGTGGCTGGTAAATAGAAATTCTCATCATGGATTAGAAATACATTTTCTTTTACCTTCTTAACAGAGTGGGGTAGAGCCAAAGTACCACGAACTATCTACAGTTGAAACAGTGATAGCAGTCAGTCAAGAGATAAAGCCAGGGAGAACAATTGTTTTCAGAATAAATGATTAGGAGTAATCAATAAAAATGCTACGAATGCTATCTTTTATTAAGGATAGGATAGAGAAATTAATGTATTTCCAGAGAAATCATATACCAGCTCGGATCTGCCTTTTTCAATGCCCAACCTCACGTGTGCCTCAAGAGTTTCATCAAATTTCGCCTTGGCATTGGCCTAAAACATTGATGAAAACAGTATCAGAATGGAAAAATACATGAATACAAGGGATGCACAAATGAATGAGTCCATGTTCACGCTGAAGCATCACTCTGTCCTCCCTCACTCTACTTGAAAATAAACCCAGCAACATCTATTAAAAGTTAAAAGAATTCTCTTGCATGATCTATATTACTCGTTTGAAGTTCCCTACGTATGAAACAAGTGAGAGTTTAGCCTCCTCTAAACTAATCAACAGAGTCTAACAAGGCTTGGAAGCCTCCTATGAGACGTCCTATGTTCAGATAATATAGTCTAATAATCCCAATCATCATAGCTTCCTTTATAATACTCATTTGAAGTCCCCTAGCTACTAAACAAGCAAAAGTTTAATCCTTTTACACAAAAAATTCTTGGAACCCTAAATAGTGTAGCTTCCATTCTATTACAATGGCAGCTCAGTTGAGACTCCTGACCTTAATCTCTCTAATGGCCTCCATGAGATCGAAAATAGGTTTCTTTCCATGTTTCAACTCTGGTTTAAGCAAAGTCGGCAAAGGAAGTGAAGAAGTATCCTCTTCAACAGCATTAGCTCTTAAAAACCTTCTTCTAGCTCGATTCTCTAATTCAATCCTCTTCCTCTCTCTCTCCATCTCCTCCGGAGTTCTCTCTCCTTCATCCTCACCGGCGACGCGATCCTCCGGAAGCGGAGCCACACGCTGGGCGTAAGAAACCGGATTGATCGAAGCAGAGTCTTTCACATATCGGATTTCCTCACGAGTCCAGCTCGCTGATTCCGGAGGCTGAAGATTCTCCGTCGATTCAGCATTGGTGGATTTGGCGGCGTACGACACTGGCTCGATTGTAATGGGTTTGTTGCGAGATTCATTTGAATCGGGAGAAGGATTCGAATCGGATGGTGGAGAGGAAGAGAAGAGCCTGGGGATTTGTTGAGATGGAGACGAAAAGGGTTTGGTTAGACCTTGGCGGCGAGCTTGAGAGAGTAGAAGCTTCATAGCTGCCATTGTTCTCACACTTGTTCCTTCACTCGAGGTTTTTCGTGTGAAATGTGATTTTGGGGGTTTAAGAGGATTTCTGATTTTTAACTTTTTCTGTAAAAGTATAAAACTTGAGGGACCAAAGATATAAATAATCTGAGAATTAAAAAGACTCTTATTCACAGTTAACACCCAGTTCTCTTGTTTTCTCTCGAAAATGGAACTATATTTTTGTAAATCAAACATTCGATCGTATTCATGGTGTTTCTTCTTCTTCTTGTAATACATAGCTTTACAAGCTAACAACAGAGAAAATGAGAGTGAGGATTGTGAAGGAGATCAAAAATGGCTGAACTGTCCCAGCAATAACTCAAACATGTTGTCAGGAGTTAGAAGCGTCGTTCCTCCAATAACCAGGTTAATGTCCGGTCTTCCGCTCTCTGACACAGCCTCTTGAGCTTCCAAAACCTTTGACAATGGAGGAAACAGAGACAGAAACAGTTATTACAAAGATAGGCCTAAAACAGGTGAATGCGATTTTTGTGGTGAAGAAATTAACCTCTCGACCATTGATTCCTCCAATGACAAAGACAAGAATGACACTTTGATCTGCGAGGCTTGGTTTTGCCTGCAATAGTTTTACCAAACATTAATGTCTATCTTGTAGAGGATGGGGGAAAAATGAAAGTACTGGGTAGAGAGAAAGGTCTAACTAACCTGACCAAGACCAAACCTTCCAAACCCGCTTTTAATAAACCTTCCGACAGAAGAAGAATGGTATTCTAAACCGGGTATCTCTTGTTTGCTCAGCACTTTTGTTAGTAGTCTGTAAAGTAGCCCTTTGTTTCCAGAAGGATCGCCGGGAAAGCTGCTCTCTGAAGCCAATGAGCCTTCTCTTAATGGTAGATTCCTTGTTCTTAGACTCGATAACTTGTGGAGAAACCTAAATAAGCTGTCTACTCTATCACGCAAATCCAGTTTCAGCTGCATATCGTCATAGGACTCGCCTGCTTTACTATTGTCAACTTCTTCTTCTTCCTCGTCACCCCATTTTCCCCATGGATCATCATCAAGAGCATCAATGTCTAATTGATCATCAGAGGGAATTTCTTTGGTTTCCTCGGACTTGAGACGATTCAATCTGCCCTCAAGCTCTTCTATCAACCCATTAAGAAACTTGAGATTTCCAGCTGATGGATTCTCGAGAACAGCATCGACAATGGCTTCTTTTAGAAAATGCTCTTCTTGCCAAGAGAAAGGCCCACCTGAGCCAGATGTAGGGAAATTCTCGCCAGCAAGAATGTAACCAACAATTGTAAGGAGCAGGGCATCACGAAAAGATAGCAGCCCTCGTGATGAGGTATTTGGTTTCTCATTTTTCTTCGCTTGAAGTTCTGCCACAGCGCTTTTGTTGATCAGGTCACTAATTTGAGCAGCCAAACCCTGACTCGTATCACCAGCACTTACGTTTAACATCATCTCCGCACTGCTAAAAGTATCCCATTTGGCACTTTGAGATTCATCAAGAGCAGCGGCTGTAGCTGCCGCTAACTGAATAATCCCTTTGTTTTTCAACAAAGACGACTGGCTTTGGGACAATGCTCTGATCATGGCCTGGAGCTCCGGTTTTGTAGCATAACCAGGACGAGCTCTCACGTTAACAGAGATATTTTCGCGACGCAAAGCCTCTTGAAGCCATTTCTTCACCAGTACACTTCCATCCTTTGTTTTCCTATCAATCATGGCCTCTAAGTAAGGTGTTCCTCTAAAACATTCAGTAGCGACAAGAGATCCATTTAGTAGTTCAGTCCAGTTGGTGGTAGATTTCTTGTTACATTCATTAAGCAAACCTACATTTTGTGGATCAGAAGTGTATGAATCCCAGCCACGTAAAAAAGCTTCAACTCCTTCAGGAAGACCAGAATCCCGAATCTTGCTTGATTCTTCATTAAGCAGTTCCCCAAGCGGCACTTGAACATCAAGAGAAGGACGATTGATGCTTGGGACCCCTTGTTTAAGCTGTGCTTGTGAAGAAAATCTTTCTGCCCGAGGTAAAGATGAAAAGATACGATCGAAAAGTGAATCCCCGTGACAGCAGGGAGTGATAAGATCAAGTGTGCGGTCAACAAGTAACAAGCCGGCAGATCGCTTACGACGACCTACATCATAAACACTTGACATGTCTGTCAGAATCTTCCCAACATTCTTTGATAGGTCACCAAGTGAAAATATTTCCAACTTCAACTCCATCTACAATTTTTAAAAAGCAACGACATGGTCACAAACTTCAGGATAGGTACAGAAGAAATTAAATTTTTGACAAACAAGCGAAACAGATATCTTCTAGTGTTCTAGCTCACGTACTTCATGAACATCATGAATAAGTTCAAAACGATTTCTGCATTATTAATTTACCTTAAGAGCCAGCTGGTAAAGAAAATGTGCGGTAAGAGTTGCACCAGGAGGAACATCATCAGTATCAGACATAGATCCAGTACTTATGGGAGGCAAACCAAAACTAAGAGAATCCTCATGTTGACGGGACAAGGACGCTTCTGCGACTGATCCTTGGGAAGGTAAGACAAACGCTTGAGGAGTGAAAGGACAAATAATCAAGGGGAAGTGGTGCACCGAGACTACCAAACCTTCTGCACCACCTGATGAGATATCTACATTTTCGTTTATAATAGGCTCCATAGTAAGGGATTCAAGTGCAGAAGAGAACTTAGAAACCCCTTTATCTTTAGATAATTTGTCATTTTTCTTAGTATGTTCATTGTAATCCTGAACAAGTAAGGTTTCGTACTCTCGATACGCGTCTGAACCTAGAGGTGAATCAGGGATGGCTGAGTGAGATCCCTGTACAACGTTCAAATCAATAAAGTAATTAGATGAGAAATATTCAATGACTCAAGGAAAAAACACCTATTCTGAAGAGTCTTATGTATGGAAAATATTTTGAAGAAAAGGCATAAAGAACCAGGCCTGCTAAATCAAATTAAGGTATACATTACTCACTTTCGATTTGATTATAGTGATGATAAGTCGGATACAACAACAACCAGTAGTGTTGATAAATCAAATAGCTTATGATTGTTCTAGAAAATAAATAAAAAATGCCAATATAATATAAGTGTCCCTCCTCTTCTCTTCATCCATAAAAAAGAGAATGAATAAAAGAATGAGACCAAGGATAGCGTTTATGATGAGCACCTCTGAAATAGACGTGAATACGGTGCAGCACTGAATAGCTTCATGGGTGCTTAGACACCGCAGCATATATCGATGAGCATCATTGAGAAGCCGAGATGTCATAATCACAATTCTCTTCGCACAATCAGTCTTTGAATTCCAATCAGCCACCTAAAGCACAAGGCATCAAAAGTCACATCATCATCATCATAAGAAATAAATCAGAAGATTTCTCACTTTCTAGGTAAAAAGGTTCCCTTTATACTAAAATTATTATGGAATCACGTGCGAGTGAAGAAGAAGAGAAACAAGAATAACAACCTTCTGTATTACAATTGAATATAAATACTAGTTTTACTCTGTAATTAGCTTTATGCATTGTTTGTGAGTTGTAAAGGCAACGCATGTGTTGCTTAGTGAGAGATTTCTTAACACAATCTAAGCGGTGCCTAAGGTTAAACCATTCAAACTTGAATGCCAAGATCGCATACAATAGCGTCAGTGAAATCAATTCAATCTTCCCATTGAGAGTTGATAACAATCAGGAGAATGCAGCATGGATAACAATCTTCCCATTCTCTATCTAGATCCTCAATTACCAACACTAAACATTGATCCCATCTTCCTTAACCAGCATTTTGCACCCCAAAATCGAAACTTACCGCATCAAGGGAAGTCATATTTTCAAGGCTGCAGACTGCTCGAGCACCTAGTTCCAAGAACAAAGGGAAAGCTCCTGCAAACTGAAAACTTTCTGTGCAGCCAGCATCGATATACACAATGGCATCTTTTACATCCTCTTCTATCTGCAAAACAAAACATTTGAAAAAATTTGAGAGATTTCCAATTATGATAAGGTATTTCTTAACGTTTCCCCAAGAACACACAAAACGAGCAAAATAAGATCGAGAGAAATCGTAATGATTAAGGTGCAGCAGACCCAAAACGGATAACACAAAATAAAATAAAAATAACCGAATTCTGATTTCTTACTTCGCGGATCGAATTGAGACAAGATATTGCGACATCGATCAGAGCCATAACTCTACGTTAATCACTAATTCCAGTACGAGAAATGGATACAATTGGTCGAGATAGACTGAAATCGCCAGCTAGAAGCAAAATACTATGAGATGTGTTGTCTATATCAGACTACTGCCCATACCACCGGAGAATCACTGATTTCGCTTCGCCGGCGACGACGAGCATCGTAGCTTTAGCTTGATGATATCATCATCGTTCGTATGATCGTCTCACTTTGTTGGGCCTTTATCTCTTTTTGGGCTTTAAATCATCTCTGATTAAGCATGGGCCATAATATATTAGTTACCGGTTCTAGGATGCAATGTTGGATTATTAGATAATTAAATAAATTTTAGGAATGAAGATGATATCAAAGTATAATGAAAGGTCAAATATGAATTTAATGAAAATTATATATCGACTCTAACTTTAGTCAATTGCATTTTCTTAAAACCCAGTCAATACCTTTATAATCAGAAAATATAGCAACCAAGTATCGATGTCCTAATCACATTTCATATCAAAAGGTTAAAGTAAAAAGTGTTAAACCTATGTACAGTATTGTATTACCTTCCAAACATGAATTTCTTATCTAGATAAAAACATATAAACTTTGAATAACAACTGCATTTAAATTTAATATTTGGTGTTGACCAGTTCAATTAGCGAACACTAGCATATTCTACGGCATATATAACATTGATTAGTTCATCATTTCACTATCCAAATAAATCAGAAGTGGCTCTCACGATTATATAAGCAAGTCTCGAATGCGTTAATTTACACACAATTTTACACAAGAAATCATATCATCATATCATATTATCATGGTCGAGCCAACATGGGAAGAGCTTCTCGGTCGAGACAATTGGCAAAACCTATTGGAACCACTTGACCACTCACTTCGTCAACTCGTCCTTCGAACCGGTGACTTCTGTCAAGCCACTTACGACACTTTCATCAACGACCAAAACTCTATCTACTGTGGAGCCAGCCGCTACGGCAAACCATCGTTCTTCCAAAAAGTTATGCTCAACGACGCGAGACACTACGATGTCGTTTCGTTCCTCTACGCCACGGCTCGTGTCAGCGATCACGAAGCCTTCTTCCTTAGCTCTATGTCTCGCGAGTCTTGGGACCGTGAGACTAATTGGATCGGTTACATCGCGGTCACCTCTGATGAACGGACGGCTGAGATTGGAAGGAGAGAGATATATGTAGTGTTTCGTGGGACGACGAGGAACTACGAATGGGTTAATGTGATGGGTGCGAAGTTGACTTCGGTTAAAGAACTGTTGATGGACGGTAGAGATGGTCCTGAGGTTATGCTTGGATGGTCCACTATTTATACGACGGCTAATCCAAACTCACCTTTCACCAAGATGAGTGCACGTTCGCAGCTTCTTACCAAGGTAGTGATTTAAATTAAATTGATTGTTAAGAGTTTCTACCAATATTCAGTAATCATTTTTAACTTATTTTTGTTCAGCGTAGTTTAAATATTCAATTTGTTTGATTTGAGTAAATGCTAACTTGGTACGAATAGATAAAAGAGTTGCTAGAGATATACAAGGACGAGAACCCTAGCATAGTGTTCACCGGACACAGTCTAGGTGCAACAATAGCGACTCTCGCAGCGTTTGACATTGCGGAAAACGTCACAAGCGGCTATAGCGATGTGCCGCCCGTAACGGCTATTGTGTTTGGTTCTCCGAGAGTTGGCAACAGAGAATTCTCCGACCGAATCAAGGCACATAACAATGTGAGGGTATTACACGTGAAAAACGAAATTGATCTCATCACTCGATATCCAGCTAAGATAATGGGTTACGTCAACATTGGGACCAAACTCAAAATCGATACGAGGGTTTCACCTTTTCTTAAGGAAACTCATCATCCTGGTGATTGGCATAACCTACAGGCAAGTCATTCTATTTTGCATTATGTCAGTATAAACTTGAATATGATCCGATGTTAAACAAAGTTTAGGTTAATTCTAAACCTAATGTAAACGAATGAGAACCTTTCGTCTGCGTTTGCATTTTGCAATAATTTTTTTTTATTGAAAATATGAGTATTTTAGAAATCTGAAGTTTTCGTTGATTTGTTTTTACATATAAACATGCATGCAAACACAAAATTGACGTTTGAACCATCTATAGTCATATGTTCGTAGAACCGACATTGGTGTTAACGGTTATGCTATTGGGTGGATGTAGGCGATGTTACATGTAGTAGCGGGATGGAATGGGAAGAACGGGAAATTTGAGATGAAAGTGAACCGAAACATAGCCTTAGTTAACAAATCGTGTTCACTATTGAAAGAGGAATGTTTGGTTCCCGAGTGTTGGTGGGTCGAGAAAAACAAAGGCATGCTCAAGACAGAGGATGGTGATTGGGTCATGGCCACTCCCGACGACGAAGACAAGCCTGTCGTCGAGTTTGATTAGTAGCAAACAATTTGTGTCTTTTCGTGTGTCTCTATTGATTTGGTTGAATTTTCTTTTCTCCATTTGATTGGGTTGATTTTTACTCTTTTTTTTGTATGGTTGAGAATGATGTGGAAGTTTGTGATATACTATATGCCAATAATATTCCCACACCATGGATAACCTTTTATCGCTATGGAGTATGGATATAAGTGGGTCATACACCATCATCATCACAACCACTTATATAAAGTTAAAATAATTAATTTAAGAAAACAATTTTGTTATATACCCAAGAGCCAAGAGTCACTTATAATTATCTCCTCACACACACTATTTCTCTCTAATGGCTACAACAACATCATGGGAAGAGCTCTTAGGCTCAAAGAATTGGGACACTCTCTTAGACCCGTTAGACCAATCACTTCGCGAACTCATCTTACGTTGTGGCGACTTTTGTCAAGCCACCTACGATGCCTTCGTCAACGATCAAAACTCCAAGTACTGTGGAGCCAGCCGCTACGGCAAATCTTCCTTCTTCGACAAGGTCATGCTCGAATCCGCTTCCGACTACGAGGTTGCAAGCTTCCTCTACGCCACAGCTCGTGTTTCTCTCCCCGAAGGTTTGCTTCTCAGCTCACAATCACGAGATTCTTGGGACCGTGAGTCTAACTGGTTTGGCTACATTGCTGTCACATCTGATGAACGGACTAAGGCTTTAGGACGCCGTGAGATCTATGTAGCTTTGAGAGGAACGAGTAGGAACTACGAGTGGGTCAATGTTTTGGGGGCTAGGTCCACTTCAGCTGACCCATTGCTGCGCGGACCGGAGCAGGATGGCTCTGGTGTAGTTGAAGGTACGACTTTTGATAGTGACAGTGAAGACGAAGAAGGGTGTAAGGTGATGCTCGGGTGGCTCACAATCTATACGTCTAATCACCCCGAATCGAAATTCACCAAGCTGAGTCTACGGTCACAGTTGTTAGCTAAGATCAAGGAGCTTCTATTGAGGTATAAGGACGAGAAACCGAGCATTTTGTTGACTGGACACAGCTTGGGAGCTACAGAGGCTGTTCTCGCCGCCTATGATATAGCTGAGAACGGTTCCAATGATGATGTTCCGGTCACTGCTATTGTGTTTGGTTGTCCACAGGTAGGAAACAAGGAGTTCAAAGAGGAAGCAATGCGTCACAAGAACTTAAAGATCCTCCATGTAAGGAACACGATTGATCTCTTAACTCGATATCCAGGGGGACTTTTAGGGTATGTGGATATGGGAGTCAACTTTGTGATCGATACAAAAAAGTCACCGTACCTAAGAGATTCAAGGAATCCTGGGGACTGGCATAATCTTCAGGTGAGAATCTGCGAGGTTAATCTTTCAATTTCGACTACGACAACATAGTAAGACTCACATTTTTTCATGTATGTGCAGGCAATGCTCCATATTGTAGCAGGATGGAATGGGAAGAAAGGAGAGTTTAAACTGATGGTTAAGAGAAGTATTGCATTAGTGAACAAGTCATGCGAGTTCTTGAAAGATGAGTGTTTAGTGCCAGGATCTTGGTGGGTGGAAAAGAACAAAGGACTGATCAAGAACGAAGATGGTGAATGGGTTATTGCTCCAGTTGAAGAAGAACCTGTACCTGAATTCTAAATTGTATTTCTGTATTTTTTTAAAGTTGATGTTAAATCAACAATAAGCAAATCTACTGTGTGATGAAAAGACCGAGTTATTTATATTGATATGAGTTTATGAGATGCGTGATTCCATCAACCAAACAAACATTCAAACGGTTTTGCTTTCTTACATCAGAAAAGATTCTTCTTCGCAAAGTTACGGCATTAGATCAAAGCATTGATTCTTGTTACTTACTACATCAGTAGAACTAGGCTCACTTCTTTCCACGAAGCTTGGCTCCAAGTGCTCTCTCCAGCTTAGAAAGGATTTGCTGGTTCGGGATTGCTTTGCCAGACTCATACTCTTGAATCACTTGTGGCTTCTCATTGATGATCTACACAAAAAGAAACAAACATATGTTTTTCTTGTCAGTGTACTGTTCCATACAACGGGTTAAAATAGGGAATATAGAGATAGCAGTTAGATACTTGAGCAAGTTGGGACTGAGTTAGCTTCTTCTCTGTTCGGGCTTGCATAATGGCTTTCTTTAGCTCAGTAGGCACACGTTCATCTGGATTAAAAATTGCATACATCAATACATGAAGCTTTAGCATCCATTACACATCAATCAATAAAAAGTAAATCTCGCTAAAACCTATCAAAGACTCTGAAAAGATAAGGCAAACTCACTCATGTAAGAACAGTTCTCCGATTCGTCATCACCAAAACATAATAGACCTCAATCATTGCGTGTGGCACTTTGAATCAAGAAATGAACACATTTGCCCAGATTTACAGAGCCTAACACTACCAAGTCTACCATTATCTAGCCACTAGGGAAATCAATTCATTATTGGGAAAGCAAATGATTAAAGATAAGACTTACGAGTAAGGTTCTCAGTGTCATCATCAAGCCTTTTGGTGTTCAGAGATGTGCCGCTTGATGCCGCCTTGTTGGTTCCAGCATTGACTAAACCCAACACACACAGACAAACACAAAATCGATGTTAGATGGAAGCCATAACTAGAAATTGCACATAGAACCAAAATCAAACCAGCAGAATTCATCAACCTAACATGAACAACAACTACAAATACATCGGAAATTTCAATTGACAACGAATATAAACCCTAAAATAGACCCGGTATCAGAAATCACAATAACCCCAAGGCATTGAAGGCTAGTAACATCTATTGAAGCTCAAATCAAGGACAAAATCGCACCTCAAAGCTCCGATAGCAAAATCAAGGAAATATTATTCTAGAGAGCCCTAAAGCAAGACAGCTTAGATCAACCGGAGCTAAGAGAGGTGAATCATCTCTATAAAATAAGGGGGAAAACAAAGAAGAACGAACATTTTCTGACGGTCTCGATATCGGCGCCGGATCGGCGAGCGGCGTTGACAGTTTTCTCGTCGCGCTTGGCGGCGGAGTTAGGGGCTTTCTTACGGATCACCACCGGCTCCCAATCCTGAGTCATAGGTCCAACTCCTGCCATGGCTTTCGTCTCAAAGTTTGTTGTTGTTCTGCAACCGCCTTTTTGACACAATCTAGGGTTTCTTTCTCTCTGTAGGTGAACAGATAAAAACAAAAGAAAAATGAGAGAATAAATTACATATGCAAAAGCCGTGCGTGAGCTTCACGCTACTTTGTTTTTTTTTCTTTTAAAATCATATTTATTTTCTCCGATAATTGATTTAACAAAACTACATAACATGAGCTTTCAATGTGAACTTTTTATCCTCTAAAGAATCCAGCAGGAGAAAGCAACTATCAAAATTATTATTTCAATTTTTATCACCAACGTAAACTATAATATGTCATATAAGTTTTGTATTTTCAGTTTCAAGTATAACTTCCAAGCTATTTACTAAAAGAGATGCATAAGATAACTTACCATCTTTTGTACTATATTCATATTCATAATTAGTTTTCATGTACACAAAGGTTTTGAATAGATATTGCAAACATGACGCACTCGATACTATACTATTTTTAAAACGAACAAAAATCCATCTATTTTTATAAAAATTGATTCCTCAACGAATTTTTATTATTTTTTAATAGACTACAATTTATGAACTGTAAACGTTTTGTCCGTCTCATCAACCGTAACTAATTAAAACTATTAAATCTAAATTCAAGTCTTGTTTATATTGGAATTGATCAAACAGAATGAAATTATTGAACTATAAACATGTCCACATGAATTGTGTGTTTGTTGGAGTTTTAATTTCGCTTTTTTTTCAGTTTTCAAGGGGTAATTTAGTAAATTGGTAATATGGGTCCTAGTTGGAGAAGAAAATATCTCTCGCGGCACATATGGCAACAAAATTAAGAATGGATCCTCTTCATTTTTTTTCTTTTACTCTTTACTCTTTTTACTTATTAAAAAACGGAAAAAGCAAAAAAAAACAAATTAAAAAAAATTACTCTGACCTCTCTCTGTGTCTCTCAGCCTTCCTTCTTCTTCATCGTCTTCAACAACTCGTACCGAGATTGATTCTATTTCCTCCGGATCTTACGCGAACCACTCACTTCAGGTTCAATCATTCTCTTCTCTTTTTGATATTAGTTCTCCGATTTGAGTGCTAATTCTGTATTTTATCAGATTACATGTGTAAGATTTCTGAGGATAAAATAGATGATAAATGCTAAAAATAATTGCTATCGATAATAGTCCAATTCGATTGTACCCAGTTTCAAAATTGTAATGGTGAGCGTTATCATGTCTAATATTCCTCTGCGTTTTTAGGTTCTCAAGTTGGAGTTATAATGATGGTTTCGTTATTCATAACGCTTATGTTTGGTTTGAACTCCTCTGCACGATGCTCATCTCTTAGTCGCATTTGATTGAGAATTGTTCTCATATGTATTATTATGCAAGTAAGGTTTTGCTGAAAATCGTACATTTGTTGTTTTTTTTCTTTCTTTGACTTGTTTCAGGCTAAAAAATGGTTGTATGATGTAGATGGAAGGAAATGGTTTTAAGTCATGAAGTTTTAGTATCATCAGTTGTGTGTTAGAAAACTTGGAACGGCTCTTTTCCTCTATTATCATTGAAAGGTTTTGAGGGGAGGGACATAGCTGAGTTAGCCTGACAATTTTGGAATTGGATTCAGATCATGCCTTATTTTGCTCAGAGGCTTTACAATACTTGCAAGGCGTCCTTCTCTTCAGACGGACCGATATCAGACGAGGCTCTGGAGAAGGTTCGCAATGTCTTGGGTATGATTATATGCACATATTGTTAAATCTTTCTCCAGTGGTTTTCAGTTTCTCGCATCTGTTATTTGGCTGATCATTGTTATCCTTTTGAGTGTGCTTGTGACAATGACTTGTGTGGCCCACACAGCATCTGAATTAGTAAATCTGATCATTCTGCAATTACCTTTTATGAGTGTATTTGTTAAGGTGTTGGTGGCAGTAATCATATGTCTCACTTTACTCTTAGATACAGTGGTCCCCTGTTGCACTTACAGCTTTATTTGTAATCTATGTTTCAGAGAAAATCAAACCATCTGATGTTGGCATCGAGCAGGAAGCTCAATTGGCGCGGACCAGGTCTGGTCCTCTCAATGAACGCAATGGAAGTCATCAGTCTCCCCCAGCAATAAAGTATCTTCATTTGCATGAGTGTGACAGTTTCTCTGTAAGCATACTTATTTGAATACTCTATGGCTGAGTAGTATTAAAATTTAGTTATTAAATTTTACTAATGGCTACTACAAGATAGTCAAATGTGGGGTTAAAAGGGTGCATCTTATGTGATCTAGTTTAGGATGACTTAGATAGAAGTCCCATTCTAACTTCCTAGGTTTAAATAGGAATGCTTCTGCTTGAAATAATATGCAAAGACCGAACTCTCAGTAGAGATAAAAGGTTCAAAGGCTTTATAGCCTGAGACGATTTAGTTGATATTTAATATTCTCTTTTTCCGCATATTCAAAATTAGGGGAATAGGGGGGCATCCAAACATGTCTTTGAGAGAATCTCAGGAACCCATCATTCAAGCCATGAGCCTGAAGTCTGCAAAAAGCCTATTGACAAATGATCTAGAAAGTATGAGTTTTGAGTCAATTCTGAGTCCGTCTCTAGCTGGGTGTTTTATCTTCCTCATACTGCCACCAATGATATCTCTCACTTGGTTCGTTTTGTCTCTGTTGTCAAAACAGATAGGAATTTTTTGTATGCCACCTTCCTCTATGATACCTCTTCATAACCATCCGGGCATGACCGTGCTAAGCAAGCTCGTTTATGGTTCAATGCATGTGAAGTCATATGATTGGCTAGAGCCTGAACTGACCGAACCAGATGATCCATCACAAGGTAACTATCGTCTTTCTCTTACTCACTCAGTTTTTAACCAATCACTCTTCCAGTCTAATTGTAAATTTTTTGTATCATAAGCAGCAAGACCCGCTAAACTGGTGAAGGATACCGAAATGACGGCTCCAAGCCCAGCAACGACACTGTATCCGAAAAGTGGTGGCAACATTCATTGTTTCAAAGCCATCACGCATTGTGCCATTCTTGATATCTTATCTCCACCTTACTCTTCAGATCATGATCGGCATTGCACTTACTTCCGGAAATCCAGAAGAGAAGACTTACCAGGTAACACAACTAAGCTCCTGAAACAACACGATTCTCGGTTAGAAAATGCTTTAAATCAGGGGTGTTCAATCCAAATGAACCCCAAAAACCGATTGCGAAACCGAATTAGAAGCTTTGATTGATTTTGACTTGGATTGTGAAACGGAGCAGGTGAGATAGAAGTGGATGGGGAAGTGGTCACAGACGTGACTTGGCTTGAGGAATTTCAACCGCCTGATGACTTTGTGATAAGACGAGTTCCGTACAGAGGTCCTGTTATTAGAACTTGATAACTCTCTTTACTTCTCACATAATTTGGGCGGGTTCGGATTTTTATTTTTTATATATTCCTTTCGGAAATAATCTGAAAATTTGGGGGTCTTTTATATTGCAAACGGGATTGTACATAATAATTTGTGATACGGTGTCTCCGTTTCATTATATTGCAAAAGATTTCTAATGTTTTTGTCTTCTGTAGTAGACTTCTCTAATGGCTTTTTTCGTTTTGCATAGTTGTGTTTCTTCATTTGTATATGATAAAATATTCCCTCGAAAGAACGAGAAGGGTCACACCCAATTTTGCAGGCCTAGTTGTGCATTTGATAACGAAGTTGCGACCGATCCGGAAATCGGAATAAAGATCATGGGGTGTGATTTGACTGTTTTAAAAAGTAAGGGAATAAAGCGCATCTTCGGCTTTTTCTAAGTCCCACAAAGCAAAATAGACCCAAAATTAATCAAATTATGCCTATGTTCCATCTCGCTCTATCGTTTCACTATTTAGTTCCTCTATGTATTGATTTTTGTCATTAGATGAGTTAGCTTTGCACTTGTTCCCTTAGCGTTCTCATGTAGAAATTCTGAACTATCGATTATGGAGATGATGAGCATGATGTTCAACAACCAAATTAATTCATAGACTCATATATAGTAGTCGAGTGGTCACTACAAGAAAACATAGAGAATTTCGACCACCATTTTCGACGAAACTGGTGGTCGGAAACCTACCGACGCAATTCCAACTACTTTCCGACGAATTTCCGACGACCAATATATTTGTCGGAAATTCGTCGAAAATATTGAGAAAATTATCGACGAAACCTTTTCGTCGGTAATTCGTCGGGAAAAAGCGTCGGAAATAATAAACGTTTCCGAGAACTATACATTGTCAGAAATTCGTCGGAAATATGGTCGAAATTTTGTCGGAAGATAAGTTCAGTAAACACGTTTCTTTAGCAGTTGTTTCCGACGAATTTCCGAAGAATCTATTTGTCGAACGTTTGTCAGGAAATCGTCGGAAACATCTAAAACGGGACATGTGTTCACAGTTCATCCATCCGACTAATAGCCGACTAGTTTAGTCGGAAATTCGTCGGAAATTTTCGAGGAATTTCCGACGACTTCCTCGGCAATCCGTCGGAAAGTAGTACGAGGGACATTATCAACGCATTTCCGACGAATAGTTTCGTCGGAAAAATTGTTATATATAGCAGTCTGTTTCTCAGCAAACAAAGTTTGGAATTTTTAATCTCCATTCTATGGATTCTCATAATATATATAAAATTAAAGAGTGGATGTACCAACGTTTAGATGAAGAAACTGGAGATATGCGATCTGAATACAAAGACGGATTATCAGAGTTCATGCGGTTTGCATCTAATCTACAAATGACGCGTACAGAAGGTATTATGGCTTGTCCCTGCATAAAATGTTATAACGAACAATTTTTAAATCAGGAAATTGTTTGGAATCACCTATATTGGGGAGGTTTTACACCGGGGTATTATATTTGGTATTCACATGGAGAAGATATGAGATCTGGGCCTAGCAGTAGTCATGTTAGAAGCGGTGAGAGGAGAGTAGATGAAAACGTTAGGATTAGATCTGATGAAAGGGAAGACGAAAATGTTATTCAAAGGGGTGCAGGAGAATTCCAGGAGATGATAGAAAGTGTTGTTGAGGAACCAAACCGAGAAGCGAGAGAATTTTTTGAAATGTTAGATGCTGCAAAGCATCCACTATATCAAGGATGTAAAGATGGTCATTCTCCATTATCTGCAGCGACACGAATGATGAACATCAAAACTGATTATAATTTAAGTGAAGATTGTGTCGATGCATGGGCTGAGTTTTTTCACGATTATCTTCCCGATGATAATTTAACACTAGAATCGTACAATGCAATACAGAAGTTGGTAACAGGTCTTGGGTTACCATTTCAGATGATCGATGTGTGTAAGGAAAACTGTATGATTTACTAGAGAGAAACGGCAAATCTGTCACAATGTCGTTTCTGTGGGAGTTCTAGATGGCAGACGACTAGTGGGCGAAACAAGATTCCATTTCAGCGTATGTGGTATTTGCCTTTAGCAGATAGGTTGAAGCGGCTGTACCAATCAAAAAGGACAGCCACGGGAATGAGATGGCATGCAGAACATTCTTCCACAGGGGAGATCTCACATCCTTTGGATGCAGCTGCTTGGAAACATTTCTGTCATGTTTATCCAGACTTTGCAAATGAACTGAGAAATGTTTACCTTGGTTTATGCACAGATGGTTTCAATCCACTTGGTAAGTCTGGTAGAAAATATTCACTTTGGCCAGTTATCGTCACGCCTTACAATCTCCCACCGTCTCTTTGTATGAAACGTGAATTCCTTTCCTAATAATCTTGGTTCCTGGTCCGAATCACCCTCGTCGTTCTCTTGATGTGTTTTTACAGCCGCTTATTGCAGAGTTGCAGATGTTATGGTATGAAAGAGTTGGTGTTTATGACGTTGCAAGTAAGATCAATTTTAATATGCGTGCAGTTTTGATGTGGACCATCAGTGACTTCCCACCATATGGCATGTTGTCGGCTTGGACAACACACGGAAGGTTGTCATGTCCTTACTGTCAAGATAATACTGATGCATTCCAATTAAAGCATGGTAGGAAATCATGTTGGTTTGACTGCACAAGGCGTTTTCTCAGGAGAAATCATCCGTTTCGACGAAGTATGACATTGTTTAGGAAAAACAAGATAGTTCGTGAAGGTCCTCCTCCTGAGTATGATGGAGACTACATACTTCATCAATTTCGCGATTTTGATGTTGACATAACTGTAGATTGTGGGGGTAATGAGCATGTTAGGATCGATGGATACGGAGAGCAGCATAATTGGCATAAAAAAGTATCTTCTGGGAGTTACCGTATTGGAAAGATCTTCTACTACGACACAATCTTGATGTTATGCATATTGAGAAGAATGTGTTTGATAACCTCATGAACACAATATTGAATGTGCAAGGGAAGACTAAAGATAATGTACGTGCAAGAATGGATTTGCCTGACATTTGTGCTCGTGAGGATCTTCATTTGCTTGCAGACGGAATAGGTCCAGTGCCTATTTGGAGATTACATGCTTCTAAGAAGGCTGCGTTTTTTCAATGGATCATTGATTCAGTTAAATTTCCGATGGGTATGCTTCAAATATCTCTAACTGTGTTGATGACCATAGTGGAAGATTAGCGGACATGAAGAGTCATGACTGTCATGTTTTCATGCAAAGATTACTACCATTTGTGTTTGCTCATTTATTACCTTCTGTTGTCCACGAAGTTGTTGCTGGTATGTCCTTTAAACTATTTTTATGTATCAATCACAACACTAACACACGTTGTTTCTCTTACACATTTGATTGTTTTCATCTCCCAGGAATCAGTGCTTTTTTTAGAGACTTGTGTTCTAGATCACTAACTGTCGAATGGCTACATACACTTGAAGATAATATTCCAATTATTATCTGCAATTTGGAAAAATTGTTTCCTCCAGGATTCTTTGATGTCATGGAACACTTACCGATTCATCTTCCTCGCGAAGCCGCATTAGGAGGACGGATCCAGTATAGGTGGATGTACCCATTCGAACGCTTCATGTTCCATTTGAAGAAGAAAGTCAAAATTTTGAGCAAAGTTGAAGGATCTATTGTTGCTCAGAGCATTAACGAGGAGACATCTAATTTTTCAGCTTACTATTTCGCCTCGAATGTCCAAACAAAATCTAGGAAACCAGGCAGCTCCTAATTGGAGATCGCTTTCCAGAGACACCAAGGAGCGTTGGTTCAAGGCTTTCGCGGTTAGTATATAAATAATTTTTAATCTTAATTAATTTAAATAAACAATTTATCTAAACACAATATTACAAAAAACATTTAATTTGTAGCAAAAATTTTATTGGGATTACGAGCTAACTACCGAAGTTCGAGAAAAATTTGAGGAATTATGCGCGGCTCGGTTGAAAGATGGTGTCTATGAGTGGAAAAAAAACTGGCGCAAAGGAAAGGACAAGCCTAAGTGGATGCGCGAAACCGTTTGACAAGGGCTTATCGCATATTGGGAGGATGAAAAAAATAAAGATCGAAGCCAAACGAACTTGTAAAACCGTTTGAGCGATCGTGGGGGTTACGGAATGGCAAAACACACATGCGGTGCAATGCCATATGTCAGAAAACGAGAGACAATAATAAATCTAAAATTTAAATAATTTGTTATATTTTACATATATATATATATATATTTTAAACATTATAATTTTCTAACAAATATATTTTAAATTGTTTTTGTAGCGTAACCCTGAGACTGGTGATCTTCCAGATATGGTGTCTTTCATGGAAGAGACACACAAGCGAAAATCTGATGGAACTTTCGTCGATAAAAAGGCGGAAGAAATCGCTCAACGATGTCGAGCTATGGAAGCAGAGAGATTTACTCAGTTGAATCAGCTTCAAGAGACGCCAGATGATTACCAGCTGAGCCATGCAGAGAAAGACGAGATTTTCCGTTCGGTAAGTGTTATGCAATTAATTTTTTAAATTTAACAAATTCTTAATATTATATTATTTTAGCAAGTGGAAATTAAGAAGGGTCGGAGATATGGCGTGAGATCTATCCCGTTTGACCATGATGTCGGTCAAAGCTCTTCCAGTCAAACTTATGAAGTCAAGTACCGGGAAACTCAGGCCGCTCTTGCTAAGGCAGAAGAAAAGATTAGAGGTCTGGAAGAGAAATATGAAGATGTTTCATTTTGGAGTTCAATGATGGTCCAACTTCATCCTGAAGTGGTTCCGCCTTCGCGAAGAAACCAAACCAGTCCCGATCCTAGCAGCAGCCCCGGCGACCAATATGATTTGTGATTTATTTTGTAATAATTTAGAAAACTTTTTAAATTTCTTTTTAATAAATATTATTAATTTTAAGTTTTTTTAATTATTAAAAAATATTATTTTTAAATTTATGTTTTTTTTAAATGTTTTTTTACCTGTTCGTCGAAAATTCGTAGATAATTTCCGACGAATTTCCGACAACACCTCTCACTGCCTCGGTAATCCGTCGGTAATGTTCCGAGGAATATCGTTGTCGAAATTCGCTATGTTTTCTTGTAGTGGGTTGAAGCATGGGGTTGGGAGACTAGGGTTCAAATCTTTGCATTGCGATTTTAATCATACTTAGTTACTGCAAACATCTTAAATGGTATGAATGTTCGGTCCAGATTCCTTGGTTATAAAAGAACAAAATTCAACAACCAACACTGATATGGTCCCTAACCTAGACCCAACGACCAGAATTATAGATAAATAACAAAAGAATTTTGGGGTAGTCATGGTTGAAATAGACTGAGTCATTGAGTAAAGTTTAAATAAGTATATCGATCTATCGTAGACAAAAATCGTGGAAATTGTTAACATGCTCATTAAGGTGTGGATACGATACCCATTCATGATTTCATCCCAACCGCCTTGAACGCAATACCATTGTTATGTTACATCGTTAATTTGTTACTCTACAATGCATTTTTTTTTGTACGAGAATTATAGATATACTTTATCTCCAAATAAATTTATAAATTTGAGAAAAGAAAAATGAAGCTAATAATCATGGTCCTGGGTAAAGATACGTAGGCATGTGATGAGGAAGAATTCGAAGACGGTGCCTTATTTTGCGGCGATTCTTTAGGGCAACATGCAGGATTTTTTAGCTTCTTGCATGCATTATAAATAAATATATACTATATCAACTGGATCAACGTCCTTTTCTATTTAAAATTTTATATAGATCTTACAATATAATATAGGTATCTCGCACTTTGCGCATGTTAAACGTACAAATTAGGTGGCAAAATTTCGGAACAAAACAGTGTGATGACCTTTTAGTTACGAATATATATATATATATATATATGAACTAAATTCAATTAACTATCATAGTAAAAAAAATTCATTAGCATTGTAAGAAAATTGTTGAAATGGGAAAAAGGAATTTTAATTCTTGGAAAGAACTCGACAAAAGATTCTCTTAACCAAATATATTCATGTCGATACAAGAATTATAAAAATAATTTGAAATATATTATTCCACAAAAGAGAGCATGGGAAATGGAGGAATTGTGAATGAAGTGTCGGTACGTAAATAGGTTAAGACAAAACAAAGTTTCCTCATCTTTCTTAGTACCCACATGAGTCTCTACGATTCCTTCTCTCCCATCAATGCTCTCTTCACTCTTAATTAATTACTTCGAATATTTGTCCTCTCTTTCCCCCCCTCTCTCTCTTGTCTGTCTATAACCCTAAATTTGAAGATCGAGGCGATCATGGTAAAAGACTTCATGTAAATATAAAACTCGATCAAGTTGTGAGTATATATATATATATGACTACGAACGTTGAAATTTGATCCTATCGCGTTTTTCATATATGTTCCAAAATGCTTGTATAGATTTGTGTGTGCATAGACATAGAGTGTCGGAAAATTGCATCGGGACGGTTTACAATTAATTTGGTGTAGGGTTTGAGGTCCTTATTAATTTCACATAAAACTTCGGTTAAATTTTGTAGTAAAAAGTGTTTGTACGTATTTGTCTATCTTTTAAATTTATTGTTTATGATTAACGACGACAGCTTATCTATGTTTACAAATTTTAATTCAATTCACAAAATGACAATAGAGAAAGATTGCACTCTGAAAAGAAAGAAAGTTGCTTTTGGAGAATCAAAATAGCAATCGAAAACAATATATATACACTTACTTTTTTTTTCACAAAGAGTTTCATACCATTCTTCACACATATTAAGAAAAATGTATAAATCTCTCTTATACCCTTTAATAATACACTAAATTTATTTCTCTTTCTAATTAATAAGCTGGAATAGTAAAGTAAAATTGATATTTAGTTAGTAAAAATTGGAAATACAAAAATATGTTCT
Organism: Turritis glabra; assembly: GCA_900406565.1. Taxonomy (NCBI): domain Eukaryota; kingdom Viridiplantae; phylum Streptophyta; class Magnoliopsida; order Brassicales; family Brassicaceae; genus Turritis; species Turritis glabra. Next base: position 1,732,420 of record OVBN01000025.1, read on the forward strand.
TTGTGAAACAAAAATATAACTTTAAAATGACACTTTGTAAAATGGAGGGAATATTAATTAGTTACTATACGGGTTCTTTGGTAATAAATGGTAAACCCTACAAAAACATATAGTTACCCAATCTCGAAGAGAAATCAAATAGTGTGTTACCCAATGCCCATTGAAAAGGGTCACCAATAATAAACCAAAAAGATAAAGACAACTTCTGTTTTTGTACATACGTGAACCCAAGAATCTTTGGGAATCACATCCTTAACCATTTGACAAAACTCCCTTCTCTCTTAAATTTATAAGTTTTAATTTGTTTTCAAGCGTTGGGATTGAAGACTGTCATGACTCATGTATTTATCCTGAGTATATATATGAGAAAAATGATATGAGTATATATCAATAGTCATGATCAATAGTAATTTTTCTTCCAAGTAAAATTTTCAGCGAGATATAAATGCATGTATAAACGTTTCATTCCATCATATTGTAATCGGTTCAGGTAGACAGTAATTTGTACCTCTTGTATGTCAGGGCTCGCATAATCAATCGGCTTAGATCGATAGTTCTCATATTCCATTTGAGTTTTCCCATGCATGTCAGAGAAAAAAAATGATATACAGTATATAGATTACTTTGAAGTCTTACTAATCTGATTTTATTTTACTTTTGAAGTTGTTTTGAAAAAAAGTGGTCTAATATGACAAAAGAGCAAAGCGTAGTCTCCGGCAAAGGTCAACTTAAGTGGAGATTATTAAAGAGAAAGGATAGAAAATGGTTACAAAAACAAGAGTGGTTTGGTCGGATTGAAATGTTTAATACATCATTCACAAAACTACAATTCTAATGACACAAAAATATTCGACTGCCAATTGTATATGCATATAGACTTGACTATTTAAACCAAGATGCGTAATATCAAATGTTTGATAAATTAACCAATTTAAATAGCCTAGCCATTATCACATGATATGAAAGGCATGTTAGGTAAACAAAAGGGATTTTTAAAAAATGATATCGTTTTTGGAATCTGAATTCATATTCAATATTCACTATATATATATATATATATATATATATATATATTCAAATTTTGTTAAAAGAGAGAACTATTTTTAAGAAGTAAAGGCGATAAGTTTATATGTCTTTGTCATTAAAAGAACAAACGGATATTTTTCTGGTATGTTAACAAAAATGAAGCAAAACCTAATAACTAATGTGATTTCACCAAACGGAAGATTCCAACACACTTTTCCATAAAAAAACACTTACACTTACACGTAAACATGCATGACATAGATAAGAATATATATGTCTACATATATTATAGTTTATGACAAATAAGAAGACTAAACAATATATAGTGTATATATATGATAATAGTATTATTGAAGCTAACGCCGAAATGATCATAGAGAGTCTATACATATAACTTAGGATTCAACTTTTCTCATGGGTTCCTTTTTTGAGTAATTGATTATAATCAGTTACTATATATAATACTATTCGAGAGATCAGCTAGCTAGAGAAACATGGCTGGGACATCTTCAGCGGGAAAATGCTCTAAGTGGCTTGACCTGAACAGAGAAGAGACGGTGGAGAAGAACAATGAAGAAGAGTCATCAGTTGAAGACGAAGACCAAGTCACGAGTAGTAACAACGTTAGACAATATGTTCGATCCAACATGCCTCGGCTTCGTTGGACGCCTGATCTTCACCTCTCCTTCGTTCGTGCAGTCCAACGACTAGGCGGTCCACACAGTAAGATTCTTTCTCTCTCTCCCTACCTCTCTATCTCTCTCTCTCGGCTTTGCAACGTAATTTTTGTATGATTTTAAAGGAGCGACGCCAAAAATGGTTCTTCAGATGATGAATCTGAAAGGATTGAGTATTGCACATGTCAAGAGTCATTTACAGGTTCACACCATAACCTCATCATCTGTTTCTCTAAGATTATCTCAGTTTTGTTCTTCTTTTTTTTCAATGTTTTGATGTTTCGGATTTCAAGATGTATCGAAGTAAGAAGCTTGAGCCGTCATCTCGCCATGGTATGTTAGTTTTGATCCGCAGACATTTATCATTCGTTCACCAGGTTTGATTTCCATTGATGAAAATAACTTTTGAACAGATATTGGAGCTTTCATGAATAGACAAAGAAGCTATTTGATGGACATGATCGCCTCTGGATGTATCCCATATGGCGATTTAAGACATGTCTATAACTCTAAAACCGTTGCTTCAAGGTCATTCATAGAGACAAGTTCCAATTCCTAAAATGTTTTAGATTTGTAGATCCGACCAAGGAAGTTAAAAATGCATTATTTTCTGTAGGGTACTCAATGAAGACGCTGTCTTTACAGATCTTGGAGGTAACTTTCTTATGCGACCTTCTAGCTGGTTTAGCGGGTTACACGGAAATGAGCGAGACAGCATAAAGAACAAGACTCTGCCTCTGCTCGAGGTAACTACCTTCTTTTCGATTTAAGAGTTACTAGATGAACAGTTTTGGTAAAATCAATTGATATTGTAATCTTGGTGAAATTTTATGCAGATTAGGAAGACGGTCACTGAGAAAAGAGTCCGAGATGAACAAGTATCATCAGTCAAACGATTGAAAACAATGTCCGGAAGTGGAATACAGTTACCTGAATTTGGAAATTGCAGGCAAAAACCAACAGATGATATCAACACGATGCTCTCGCTCTCTCTGTTCTCGACATCATCAGGAGACCGTAACATAGCATCCGATATAGTAGAGAGATAAAGTTTAATTTTAAAGAGATCCAGGAGTAGAGATTTTGTTTTCCTTAGCTATATCTTGGGATGAGTACTTAGCCAGGATCTGGGTCAGGCTTGGTTCAGATCCTGTAAGTACTTTTCTTTGAGGTTGTATTCTTAGAAAAAAAAATCGGAACCATTTGATACAACTTGAATTCTCGAATGCACCAAAACACATGTAATAATATGTTTTCTCCTCAAAACTACCAAACCAACTACATGACAAGTCACTAGTTTGAAGAAACAGTAAACGATAGTAAAAGTCCTAAATGTATCAGAATCATGATGATAAGACAAAGTCATAATCAGTATCCAAAAAATACTCAAGCAGAAAGAAGAGAATACTTAGTTATACCGACAGTAATCGAAGATCTTCTTTCCTTGGTTCACCTCCCCTTAGTCTTTGCTTTCAATCCACCAGCAGACTCATCAATGTCATTCTTTAGCTTTTTAGACTATAGCCCATTCTTACTCTTCCCTTTCTGCTTCACAATGTCGGGTTTCTTCACTAGTTTCTCACTCACTGCAGACTTACTACTACTCATCTTCTTCCTCCTCTACTTATCTCCAGAACCATTGGGATCAGCAACCTCACCTTCTTCAACATTCATTCCAATTTCATCGTCACCAAGAGTCTCAGATACTTTACTATCCATATATCTAATAACTTCATGAATCCTTCCTTTCTTATTCTTTGTCTTCACGCTCTTACCCTCATCAACATCATCACTTTTAACTAATTCTTCACCACTCTTAACTCCTTGAACACCAAAAGGATCAATCTTGAGCTTCAAATCAGGCACTCTCTGATATATAGGCAAAGCTAAACTCTCAGATAACTTCAAATGCAACGATCTTATGTATTTCGACTTACTAGGCAAAACATTGATTACCCCAGTCCCAGTCCTCATGAAGAACATAGCAGCTCCACAAGCTTTCTCAATCTGCTCCTTCCAATTCCTATGCTTCAAATCAATCGCCACAGGAATCTTCTTGCTAACAAAGAACTTCTTCCCAATCAATCTCGGCAACAGAGGAATCACTCTCCGATCAGAGAAGAACCTATCGTAAGAATCACAAAGCTTCCGTTTAGCTTCAAATGATCTATAATCCGATTTCAACTTCGAAAGCTTAAGAACCTTAGTGATTGGTATGTTCTCCGATTTGATCTTCTTCATCGCATCGTCCTTGGTGAGACCCACTTTTAGATCTGTCGTCGATGATGAGACAGAGCTCCGGTGAGTCTTCGGTAGTGTTAATTAGCGGATGCGGAAGAGCGATTCGATAAGCGTTCGTACGATTCGTCTGTGGAATCTTCTCCAGGGTTACGATTAGGTAAACGAATTCGTCTTCCTCTAGAAGCTGTGGCTTCTCCGTTTTCGACTTGGGCAGAGCCTTAATTGCACCGTACACAGTCTTGGGAGTTAATCTTGACGTTATCAATGGATTAGCTAACTGCTCCGGCGGTGGCGGTTGCGGCTGAGCTGCGGTGGTCATTGGTAAGTCGGAGAGTTAGTAAGTTAGTCAGGGTTCTGTGGAAGAAGATTCAGGGTTTTAGGGAAGACGAAAACTTTCAGACGAGCTTTGGGTTTCTTAAGGCCCATAATATAGTTAATGGGCTTAATTGTGTTGTTTTATAAATTGTCTACAAGTTTTGTAAAATCGAAGAAATTTTTGAAAGATAAATAAGAGTATGTCCATAAGGATATCTTAAGAAGATATTTTTTATTAAAATATTTTAAAAAAATAAAAAAAAATGAGAGAAAAAATGAGAGAAGAATTTTTTAAGGAAGGTACCATAACCTTTTTTAAGAACCTCTCATAACACATGTCATATATTTTTTTTTTCAACAAACTTCATTATATTTAAATTAACTAATGATTCGGAATGTTGTTTACATATTTGATGAGAGACGATTCTGATCACACATGTCTGGCTAACCTGTCTGTTTTCCCATTATCTGTTCGGGAAACCAAAGATAAGGAAAAGTGAGAGAACTCATCCTTATCACATTTAATCGCCTCCAGATATGGTGTGAATGCTGGCCAATCTTCCGGAGATGACACCATCTTCACAATGTCTGAACAATCTGTTAGGAAGGCTACTTCTCGCTTATCTTGGCCTATCATGCATCTCATTGCCCAGATTAGTGTTTCTACCTCTGCATGTAATGGAGTCAAACACATGTCATATTTTTATTAGTTATATTTTATCTTAAAATTAAATTTTAAATATATAATTAAATTACATAAAAATTACTAGGAAATTTTTGAAAGATACGCTTAAGATTTTAGGAAATTATGACGAATTAGGGTACTTTATCAATTCAAGAAATATTTTTTTATTGCATGTATTTGAGAATTTATTAAAATATAACTTTAAACATTATGTTAAATATTTATACAAAACATGATTATGTAGCAATGCTTAGCTGTAACTTGTACTCTTACCATATATCATAATTACCATACTTAACATAGTAAATTTGACATTAATTTTAATACCTGTCATTTTGTATGCAAAAGTATTAAATTATATAAGGGATTTTGCTGTAGTCTGCACACCTGGACCAATGTAAAATCAATAATAAAATTATTTTCTTTATTTATTCTTTCCCCTAAATGTTTTATTCCTTCTTTAGTTATTTAAACTTTTTTAAAAAATCAATATTTATTTAATAAGAAGTGGTAATTACATTAATTGAAAATGTCACTATTTAGATAGCAAAAAATGTTTCAAATAGTTTTCTTTTATGTAAAGTACTATATAAATGTAAGGGTTATCTGATAAACCAAAATGTGTGATATCTTATTGAACTCAGTGACAGAGTATATGATATAAATATAAAGACAATTGCTCTCACGTTTTTAACAAGCAAAAAAGAAGATAACGGCGCTGTCAAAACTTTGATGATTTGTTGTTGTTGACGTGAAGGTATTATAATCAACATCAATATTGGAGTGGGATGAATTTGCTTCAATCATTCTTATTGCAATCTTTTCGTTGAATTGCAAGTAAACTCTTTTCAAAAAAATTCATCCTCATTTTCGTCAAGCTCTTGTTAGACTTGTTCATCTACATCTTCTTCCTCTTTAGATTCTATACTCTTGTTAGACTTGTTCATCTACATCTTCTTCCTTTTTATTATCATCTTCAAACAAAATACTTATCATTTTATATGATATATAAGTATACGATATAGATAATTACTATTGTTCAATATTTAAAATATTTAACATCCATGATTTTCATGTATCAGGTTTAGCGACTACATCCATACAACAAGCAAACTCGACGTAAATGATATTCAAAACCTTAAGGTAATTGTACGTATGTTTAAATCTTTTCAATGTAGATTAATTTTTTTTTGGCATTTAAACTTTTCAGATACTATATTTTCCTTTTAAGTAAAAATGTCGTTTACAATATTAAAACAATATCTTGCAAAATTTAAATTAAATTTAAAATGATGAGTTAACTACTCGTCTTAAGATATTTGAGATAGAAATGGATTGACAAAAACAACCCAAATATACGTTTATGTAAATGACAAAAGTGGTGTGATATAAATATCATGAGAAAAAGTGCTTCTCGGCACGTGACTCATTTTCTCGCACGTGACTTACATCTCTTTTTGTTTCCCTCTCCTCTCCTCTTCTCGGCTTCATCACCCTCCTTAAACCCTTTTGACTGTGTTTTTGCTTCTTCCGCCATCAAAATCAAAACTTTCAAAAAAAAACCCAAAAATCCGATTTTATCTCATGGATCTCTGTTGCAAAACTCTATGCATATACGTACACATACTCTATGTGTGTGTACGTATAGTTCTTTGTTGCTTGATCATGGCAATCTTCAATCCTCTCTTCCGTCTTTCTCTTATTTCGCAGTGCGATTTGAGTAGATTGGTTGTTGGAATTTGGAATTGGGAGGACGTTGATCTGCTTTCGGTGAGATTTTTCATAAACCCTTATTCTTATTTTGCTCTTTAGCCTTTTCTTCTGGAATCATTTGACCGTTTGGTTTATGGGTTCTTGTGTGTTTGAATCCATCTTTGTGGTCGAAGTTGGTGGGATTTTGCTTTTCAATAGGTAGATTAAAGAGGATTTGCTCTTACTTAAATGTTCAAATCTGGGTTTGAAATCTATGTGATGCAGGAGTTTGGAATTTTGCAACCGAGGACTTGAAAATGGGAGCTAACTGTTGCCGATGTCACCGAGGATCAATTAAAGGTTCCGCCATGTCGTAAGTTTTGATGCTTGTACTATCGAAAGCCCAATACTTTGAATAAATTTGTAGCCAGTCTTTGAGAATGATCTACTACTACTAATTAAAAGATTTTGATAAGGAATATATGAAGTACAATTAATATGTTACTGAAACATGTATTTTATGCACCACGATATTAAAGTGGAAGCATTGAGGTTTTTTATTTACTTAAACCATTCTTGTTTTGTCTGTACAGGTTAGCTGACCTCAAGGTCCAAGCTACAGGTACACCAAGTTTGATTCTCAATATTCTGGTACCTACGTTTTTTTTCGTATTTTCTTGAGCGAACCCTATGGGCTAAGGAGACGCTCATGTGATTTTAGACCTCGAGGAGATGATTGTGGAAGAGACAAGAGATGATGCTGGGCCATCAGAACCAACACCTCCAAGTCCTACCTTGAGGCCTTCAGAAGTTGAGGAGATATCCCAGTCTGTATGTCTCGGATCACAAGGTGAAACCTCTGGTGCTAAAGAATCACCCAAAAATCTTGATCAAGTTGAGGTGTCAAGTTATGAAGCATCGAATATTCTTTGGAGTACTGGGTCGTTTTCTGACCCGATCCCAAATCATTTTTACTCTGTGATCCCGGTAAGCTATCTTTTGGTTGATATTATCTTTGTCCAATAATATTTCAGTTAGCTTTATTAATACGTGGTTACGTGCTGCTGTTTGTGAACAATCATTTTCTTTATCTTATTATGTTTTTGAATTTTTCAACAGGTTGAGAGATTGAAGCTTTTTAAAAGCATTCCTACATTGGAAGAAATTAATGCGCTGGGGGAAGAACGTCTTAAGGCTGATGTGATTTGTGTAAATTTTGATAAAGATATACAGCTTGTTTTGATAAAGGAGTATATCGTCAGATTTGTCGGAAAATTGAACTCAGAGCCGGTTAAAGTTATTAAGAAAACTGCTGGAATGGTAAGAATGAGCGGACTAACTTTGCTAATTGTGAACTCTCGGGAGAATCGATAACCGCGTCAAAGATGCATGGCTACAATGCATATCATTTTGTTACTTTATCTAATCACTGCATGCAGTAAATTTTTGGCCCTAAACTAGAAAATAAATAGATTTTATCCATATATTAGACACTTTACGGTACATCACATTATTTCAGCAACCTCATTATACTCTTTTAGGTTATCAGGAAATCTTAATTGGAATTTTCCTTCTTCTGGCAGGTGGCAGATGTAAATAAACGAAAAGATCTACAGAGTCCGGCAAACTCGAGACAATCATTTAAGTTTCCACTCCTAGGACAAATCAAACATGGTTCTTGTCGTGCTCGAGCAATCCTCTTTAAAGTTCTAGCTGATGCTGTTGGTCTTAAAAGTAAGCTTGTAGTGGTAAGTACTGTATAAAAATGTGATCAGTGGCCTTGTGTATAACTCCAATTTCCACATGTCATTGGTTGGTTCTGAGAACTTGGCATTTCGGTTAAATTTCTTGATCAGGGTTTTCCTAGTGATCTGAGATCTTCTGCAAGTGGCGACTCATGTAATCATATGTCTGTTGTTGTTGAGCTAAATACTGTGGAAATGCTGGTCGACCTTAAGCGATGTCCTGGTCATCTTAAACCCTTCTCACCCAAGGAAGTTTATATGGCTCATATCTCAACGGCATGGCAGACTGATTTTGTAGGCAATGACTCTTGTGTTTCACCATTGGAGCCAAACAGTCCTATGGAACGGTCTGGTTCCCCATCTGTATTACAATCTGGTTTAAGGTGATAAGCATACTTGTTTAGTTTTCTTGATTATGTTTGTATATTTGCTACCACCCGGTTTATATATATCTTATGTTTCTATTTAGGGCAAGCAAATGCGTATGCACGTATGAAAGTAATTTTGGTGTTTTTGTTGTTTCCTCAGTCGTTCACGAAGCGAGCCAAACATAGCTACTGTATTTTGGAGAAAGGTCATCAAGGAACAGCGACCTGCTGGTTTCAGGTTATATTGTTTGTCAATATATTTGTCCTTTCAACAGTGGTGTGGTTTTGATAAACTTTTTCAATGCCAAGTATTTGTATATAGATTCCATGCTACTTCTCTCTTAAAACTTCGGTGTCCTCATGTTCCCTCAAATTCTGTCAACTATCTTTATTGATAATAGGTGTAATATGGTAACCATTAAAGTCCATTCTCTTTCTCTGATTTGAGTCCTATTATATAACCTTATCTAGTCAACTGCAATGCAAGAGCTGTGAATGAGTTACGTTGTCAAAGTATTTGGCTTAACAATCAGATGAGATGAATTCTATATGTACTGCAATGATGAGTTTGCTTCGAAAGCATATGAAGTTGATAGCTGCAAAAGTTCATGGTATTTGATTAGTCATTAGTGTCTGGCTTACAATAACGTTTTGACTGAAAAAATGGTTGTAATGCGTAAAAAAGGCTGATGTTTTCAGTTTTTATGTGCAGCTGTAACTCAGATGGAACAGCAGAACCGGAAACTAAGAGAATAAGGAGAAGGCGTACAAAGGCTCCTGAGATCAGCGCTGACATTGCCAGGCAAGTGTTTGTTTTATAACACAAAAAAACATGTGTTCGAAGTCATCATTATGTTACCGAATTAAGTTGCTGTCATTAAAATTCATATCTTCTTTTATTGTAAACATGGGCCTACAGAACTGGCGGTACGATCTTTTATGGAAATTATAAAACATAGACAATAGGCAAAGATCTTGCGTTTTATCTTTTCTTAAATCTTGAGCACCACATAATATCACCAAACTAGCATTTGCTTGCTTCCTGTACCAACTTCCACATATGGTACTGAAAGTTTGTAGCAATGGTATCGGCTGTTGTTGTCACTAATATTTGAATGGTTTTATCGCTATCTTTTGCTTAAAGTAAACTTGACAATCTGTTTCAGGGCAGTGCGAGTAATGACGAAAGAGCGAGGTGATGATGTTTCATCTCCTTACTCTCCAGATGACGAAAATGTATGTAACAGTTTTCCTGAATCCTGATATTGATATATAAAGCTTCTTGATATATGCGTCATTGAAATACTTATGGCATATTTGGCAGCTATGTTGGTAGCTTTGAACTACAGAACACTTTCTGTATCTTTTCTCTTCGCCTAAGTTGAAATGACAGTTCATTATATTAGAAAGAGGAATTTTAGGGAAAGTGCTGGTGTTGTGATTCTTTGTTTGAGAAAACAAAAGCAGGACATCCATTTCCTGTTTCAACAAGTCGCAATAAACAAATTTCATCCCTTTATTTTACAATAGACACATAAATATTATGGGATATGGTTCTATGCTGTTATAAGAAAACCTTTCTGAGAAGACTATGGATATCTCAGAAACGTTTACTAAATTTCCTTATAAGGGCTTATTTCTGCTTCTAGGTCTCTGATTTCAATCTTGATTCCCATGATCAAGTGTCTCGTGGAAGATCGACACTAAATCTGCGGAAGGCAATATCGCTGCCGTCATCTCCCCAAAACTATCAATTCCAATCATCTGAAAGGAGTGAACCTTCACATCAAGATATTAGCCACATGTGGAATGAAGTGCTGGAATCTCCAATGTTCCAGAATAACCCTTTGTTACCATATGAAGAATGGAACATAGATTTCTCCGAGTTGACAGTTGGGGCTCCTGTTGGGAGTGGTAAGAATGGTTTTATTATCAAGACATATAGAGTGTTTTCGAATTCCATCTATCTGTTGTATTAGCCATAGATCTTCCGTAAGAAAATTTGGATATGGTCTGTGAGCATAAGTATACTTACTTTTACCTTTGAAACCCAGTTAACTCTTTTGTTGGTATATGTTATTCAGGATCTTCTGGAGTAGTATGTCGTGGCATCTGGAATAAAACAGAAGTTGCGATCAAGATGCTTTTTGGACAACAGCTTACAGCTGAGAACATGGAAGTTTTCTGCAATGAGATATCTATTCTTAGGTATGTGTCCTTTAATTTTTTCTGTGTCTCTTTAAATTATCTTCTGACCTTTCTTCCTGTCTTCTCTTCTGTGCAGCCGTCTTCGACATCCCAATGGTAATCATTATCTATTTCTTTTTTTTCTTTGTTTACTTGTCCAACGATCCTTAGGCGGTCAATTTGTAAGATTTTAATATCGTTTTTTGAGTAACGAGGCATCTCATGACTTCTTGTAGTTATTCTGTTCCTTGGAGCATGCACAAAGCCTCCTCAGTTATCATTGGTCATCGAGTATATGGAAAGGGGGTCCTTGTATGATGTGCTCCGTACCAGGAAAAAAGAGATGAGCTGGCAAAGGAAACTAAAGATTCTGCGTGACATTTGCAGGTATTTCATTTCTACACTGAATACTGCATAGATTTGATCACCAAATTCTCATAGGGATCAAGATTCACACCGTCTCCTTTTGACATAACAAAACTGTAAAAAAACGGTGTCAAGATTCTCATAATCCTGTTTTTTTTTTTAATGTTTTTCAAAGAGGTTTGATGTGCATACACCAGATGGGGATTGTCCACCGTGATCTAAAGAGTGCAAACTGCCTGTTGAGCAACAAGGGGGTAGCTAAGATCTGTGATTTTGGGCTCTCGAGAATGATAAAAGACACGACAGTGAAAGACACTGCAGCTGCAGGAACTCCCGAGTGGATGGCTCCTGAACTTATCCGCAATGAAGTTGTCTCAGAAAAATGTGACATCTTTAGCTTTGGTGTTATAATGTGGGAGCTTTGCACTCTATCCAAGCCCTGGAAAGGAGTCCCAAAAGTAAAAGTAAGTTCGTGGAACAAGAACAACACTTGGTAACTAAACAAAAACATCGAATCTAAACCCGGTTCTTACAATTTTTGCTTTCAGGTCATTCATATGGTTGCAAATGAAGGAGCCCGGCTCAAAATACCTGAAGGACCACTAAGCGAGCTTATTGCAGGTTTGTGACTCCTCAAAAACTAACTGTGTTTCTCTTAGAACTTTTACTGTTTTTTAGTAAACAGATGCTTATGGAAACTGTCTTGTTATAGATTGTTGGTCGGAACCAGAGCAAAGGCCGAGCTGTGAAGAGATAATGCACCGTATAATGACCTGCGAGTTTTCGATTTGCTGATTGTGCAAGTTTTTTGTTCTTTATGTATGTAGAAAATGTTGAGACATTAGGTGTTAGAAACTCATTGAGTTTATTATTAATAAAAATGGCTTTTTGTTTTATGAAATCATTAATCATTGCAAAATAGTAATCTTTGCTCTTTCCTTTTACAAACATATATAACACTTGACCATACAAATAAAATGGACCAGTTTCTGAAGTCAATACAAATACAGTAGTGTAAGTAACTCACTCTTTAAGTTTCAGTCAATGATGTTGCGGCTGTTCAATTGGTCCTCGAATCGGCTACACGAACCAACTCTCATCTCTGTGCTCATATCGTTTTCCGGCGCAGGATAATAGTCTGCTCTAAGCTGTACATCCCTTAAGTTGGGGATTCTCAACAAAAAGTTCATGAAATGCTCATGAGCTGTTCCATGGATGAAGAGCTTCCTCAGAGTCAGGCACTCTTGTAACAGACCTGCTCCGGGAAGCGAGAGACTCCTCTGGTTAACATCTCTATCCTGTGGTGGCCAATAATCAAGCTCGCTCAAGCTCAAGCTTCCAATTCCGGTCAAGAAGAATCTTTCCCATAAGCTCAAATCCATCTGCGTTGGCGGTGCGGTCAGTGCGAAACCGATTGTGTCCCCACAATCTAACTGCATCTTTGAGAGCTTTGGGTAGAGAACGAGACAGCTTAAGCCGAACTCTGGCTCGGCTGGCCTGCGTTTACCTCTGCAATCTCCTTCTATCTTGATCCTAATCTCTTCCAAATTCGGACAGTCATCTAGTCCTGTCATAGGTAATGGTGTCAGAAATTCTCCAACTCTGATCCATAAAGACAGATACTCCAGTTTCTCCCATACTCTGTCTTCAGAACAAAATCCATTCCCATCACTGGTTGAGCAATGTTCTTCCTCCTCCGATGTATACTTGCACCTCTTCAGGCTCCTCTCGTAATCATCATCATCCTCGTGGTTAGTCTCGCTTGTTTCCACCTTTTCTTCTACCTCCTCCTCTGAACCAGACCACACACAGTCTATATGCAGTTTCTTGATCCGATCACAGATCGGCTCAATCGCCTTTAAAGAAGCGGTTGTATCAAGATTCTTGCAGCAAGAGATTCTCACATCAGTCAAAGTCTTTCTAAGAAGACTAACCATTGTTCTTAGTCCCATCACTGTTACATTCTCACACCCTTGAATATCAAACTTACTCAGCTTACAACATCCTCTCCCTATAGCCACCAAACCCATATCAGTCAAATCGCCGGAATTCTTAATCGACAACGACTGCAATCCTCCACACAAAGCAACACCGTCGATCCGCCAATCAGTAGCAGAGCAAAGTCCTTGGAACTGTCCTAGCTTCAATACTCTTAGCCTCTTACATTTGGAATTCAATGCCTCTAAAGCTACACCACTGTGGTTCACATCCTTCCCTACATCAAGCACCAGCTCCTCTAGATTCGGTAAACCTGAGAAAACCTCAATTAAAGTCCCCGCCGTGACAGCTGAATCTCCAGCTTCCGTACCTGGAACTGCCCTAGGGTTCGCCAACGACGCCGTGTCCACCATATGGAGAAGCGTTAAATTAGGGCAATTGGTAGCTACGGCGGAGAGAGTCTCATCTCCGACGAATTCAAAATACCTCGGATCAAACGTACAAGCTACACGAAAATCTCTCAAACTAGGGCAAGATTTGGTGATACTGACGATTTCGCTTGATTTGTAACCCTCGGTGAAGGACGCCGTCAAGAGATCTAACCGTATAAGCCTCGCCGCCACGTCAGCGTACTGGAGAAGAACCGGAGGTAAGTCTTCAGTCCAGTGATAGAAGGCGGAGAGATCTAAAGAATCAAGGAAACCAGAACAGTGTTCAAAGATAGGAATAAAATCGCCACCTAAAGGGATCTGAGAAGCTCGTTGATGCCAACGGAGGAGCTTGATGTGGCGAATCCTCGGCCATTGAGGGAGCAAAAGCTCGAGAGAGCTCGGAGATCGCGAGTAGACGTTGAGAGACTCGACGGAAGGGAAACAGAGTTTGAGACGGAGAGCAAGGAGGTTCTGGTGATCGATTGGGAGAGAGGCGAGGAGAGTGTGACCCCATGGTGAGAGGAAAGAGAGATCGAGGTGAGTAACAGATCGGAAACAGCCGGGGACGAGAGAGAGATCACGAGCGTTGCCACGGAGAGTGAGGTGAGAGCGAGTGGATCTTTCGAGAGCGAGGAATTTGTGGGAGACGAGGGAGAGAGAGTTGCGAGCTCGGGAATCGGAGACGAGTGAGAAAATGGTGGATAAGATGACGTCAGGGAGGTCAGAGAGAGTTGTGGTGGTGGTGGAAGAAGCCATGAGAAGCGGCAAATCTACAGAAGAGGAGATTGTGGAGAAGAAGGAAGAAGAAGAGATTTGTGTTGGGAGGCGAGAGAGCCACGTGATACTGACATTTTTTGTTTTGGGGATAAATGTCTCTTTGCTGTGCGTTACGGGCAAAGGGATCTTAATATATATATATATATGTAAGAGATGTATTTCTTAGTAATTCAGTTCATCGAATATTATTTGTTCACTACAATCATCCATACTGATAACTATGGTAGACCAAAGTACAAGTACGTTGGATGGTTCTCATACCATTATAAGTCCCTCGCTATGATAAAGTTTATTACCATTATCAGACTCAAAAGATTTCGAAATCTTGATTTTCCACTTTGGTATGTACCGACTTTACTGTGCATGCACTCTCTGTCAGAGTCCTTCAAGCTCATTCACGAAAACCATATCTTTTAAATTTTTGAGTGGAATAATAGATTTGAATCACTGTTCTCCCAAGTTGTCCAATACTAATGTTACTAGCTGTTGTCTACCTCAATTTTCTAGGCACAACAACTTTTCGTTGTGAAGATCAGATATTATGGAATTGGCGTCGTAACTTCACAATTGTTCCAAAGCATCACAAATATACATATTTGAATATGATATACATAAGAGTCAAAATCAACCTCTCTTTCTCTGCCTTATGTTCCCACTTGAATTGCATATTTTTCTGTAAAGAACAATCTACCTTTGTCCCGTGCATGCATCTTACATTTATTTATTTCCCTCAAGAATAATACCAACCTCCTTTTGTCTCTTCACCTCTTATTTTGTTTTGTTGATGATATGTGCTGGAAGAGGAAAAATGATAATTAAAACCTTTTTTTTTTGGGCAAAAAAATGATTATTAAAACTAAACCCACTTTTTCAAAAAAAAAAAAAAAAAATCATTAATTGAATATATCATGAAAAATTCCAATAATAACAGCGTAGATATCTTTGAAAAATACATTATTTCATTAAGCTAGAAATAGTAAGAGATGAAGGTGAAATAAAAAAAGCAAAAGAATCAAGGAATATTATTTTATCGTATAGCGTAACTTCGATAGTTAATGATTTGTGTCATGTATCATGTGATAACTTTTATTTTTATCATATGATCAGGAGATTCTAGTTAAATCCCAAACTAATATCATCACATGTAAAAAAATCGTACTTTTCCAATTATAAAATTCATGGTCGGAATCGGTAAGAATGCCACCACTAAAAATTAAGCTGAACTAGCTCATTTCCATTTTAAGAGAAATATAGATCCAAAAACAGTGAATTGATTCAGTTGAAAGAGTGTCATATGAATAGACTTTTGTCTTTTAATTGGATACGATTCCTGCTCAGTCCCAACGACTTTCTCAGTCCCTGTTACTAATAAAAATATAGGTTTTGGTTATTGCTAACGAAAATACAATGTATAAGTAAAAATTGTATTAACTTTAAAAAGTTTAATGGATAGCTCAATGAGCAAAATCACGAAAGCAATAGTGACTTAAGTCGCTTGCAACTAAAACTTATTTTCCTTTTTTCTTTACAAAGTGAGAAATTTAAGATTTGTAGGGCACGCATTATCTCTTGCCTACTCATCTTGCCGGGTATAAAAACACATACACACATACATATACATGTGATTTCACATGCGTCAACATATAAAGTCGACTATTTTATTTTTTTTTGATAAATATGTGAATTTTCGTTAAAATAAAACATTTTGTAGAAGTGACAAAAGGTATGCACAAAGATATCATTTCTTCCCAGAAAAAAAAAGATAAAAACAAGGAAGAACTTAGTCACAGAGCATATCAGTAGAATAATTTTAGTCATATTTTAGCCAAATTTTCATAAGGTTTTAAAAGCGCTTGAGCTTCTTCTTTGCTAAAATTGTGTTTCGAATCTGTCTGTCCAGTACCTTGAACAAAACCTGATTATCCATGAAAATGTTATTGTGGTACCTATTTCTCTCCATCCAAATGGCGTACACTGTTGTTTAAAAAACTAGCCGCCAAAGAATCCGATTTGAGAAGTTGTTCTTTATGTCCAGCCAAGCCGAAAAAACGTCCCAAGTGTGAAAAATGAATGGCCACAGAGTACACATTTAATTTGTGTATATATGTACTATAAAGTTAATGTATTATCTTAAAAAGAGTGATAATTCAATGAACCCTACATATAATAACATTTTTGGAAGTACATGATATACAATATTAGTTTATACATTTAGCACTAATGCATAATCTGTGGAAGCCGTCGTGATTACGGTCTTTTGGATGCTTAATATTAAAAACGTTAGCAAGTTTATAATATTAGTTTTTTACAAGAGAGGACATTATATATAGTTAATGAACATATCATAACAAGACCGTTTCAAATTTTGAGGTCATGTTCAAAAAAATATAAACTCAATACATTAAAATGTTTTCTAAAACTTAGCAGATTCCAGTTTATATAAAGATTCAAAAGAATCTATAAAAAAAAAATTTAATCAGGATCATGCTTAAATATACTATTTGTACTTGCTAAAAACGGTACTTAAGACGGTTCATGGTCCTGGATCAGAGGTACATAAGTGTGAATAAGGTTTTATGACGGAAGATTTCTTTTTGAGTGAGTGAGACTTGAAAACCATAATCTGTAAACCCTTATAAATAATTAATTTTTTCTTGACACAAAAGGTAATTTACTTTACCAGAAATTCATGCTTGGTAAATAAATTCGTAGGATTATCATTATAATAATTAGTAATTATTTGTATAGCATACTTATATTAACTTTTAATTAGCACGCATGAAATCATGAAATGGAAAACGTGGAACAATGGATGGTAAAATAATCCATCAGACATGTTGACTTTTTAGACGAGCATAAAAAAAAACCACATTCGAAGACATGGTCCCTTTAAAATAATGTAATTAAATAAAAAAAAATTTGTGGAGAAAGAGATCACACGTTGAAGGCTTGAAGCATGATGAGAAGGTACTATTATATCAATGTATGGATAAGTGATTACATAATATATATTATCAGATTGTAAAGTAAAGGTTTTATTTTCTCACCTTTTCTTTTAGACTTTGGACATCGAACGCACTTCACAGCTCATAATACCCACATATCATCATATAATTGACGATAATTAAAACACCTAACGAATCAATATAGATTTCCAAAAGTTAATGTTTTTTTAAATAAAATAGTAAACTTATTGCTGGACCAATAATCTTTCATCTCACGGGGAAAAAACGTTTAGAATTGAGTTTTTGATCGTAATTGTTATCTATATATATAGGGATCATAATGTTTATCTATTTCGTTAGAACCTAGAATTAAAAAAAAAAAGTACAACAATAACAGTGAAACTACAATCTATATTTATTCAATCAAGTCTTACCATTAGCGAAGACGAGACTAATTTATCAGTTTTGATCATTGCTCCTAGAAGAAAACTATGAGCCGAAAATTTGGAACTCGAGTCTTCGGTTACCCAAAAGAAAAAGAAAAAACCTAATTCGATTGGGTGTGAGAAGGTGGGTTTCGAACAAGTGGGGTCCAAAAAGATTTCACTGACTCTTAAATCTTATTCATATGTTAATCGCCACTAATATTTCTTAGATCTCTTATCTTTTCTTCTGTTGAAATATTATATACTAGCCTAGTGTAAACTTTTCTCAAACTGATATGTTATATTAATTTCGTCCTTAAAAGTTAAAACGCAAACGATAGAAAAAGGAAAAATCGTATTTTAATTCATTTGCGAAAAATATAAACCAATTAGTGGAAGCTTTGGTGGGCCTGGGCCCGGGTTTTTAATTTAATGACCGTAAAGAAATTAATTGAAAAAAATAAAATAAAGAAGTGGTGGGAAATGAGAGTGACGTGGAAGTATATAAGTGGTGACGTGAAGTGGAGTGGATAGAGGCTTTTGTAATTGTAATTGTAATTGTACTTGTAATTGTTGTGTTGTGTGTTCCGTAACTTAACTCTTTCATTCAAAGTACACACCATTGCTGTCTCACTCTCACGACGTTGCCTTGCATGTCGTTTTGCTTCTTTTTCTCTCAAATCCTCATCAATCTATCGATGACGTGGACGTCTAGTAACAAAGCAGTTTCTAGAAATTCCACGTGTCACTTGTGGGTTCGAATTTAATGCATCATCTCTGTTTTTATTGGAACTACATCATTTAATGTGCTCTTGCCCCATCTCCACGTTCGTTCCAACGGTTTTGTGTAAGGATGTCGTGGTAACAACAAATTAGATGTGTAATTATGTTTCTGAAATTGAGATCAGATTTAATTCTAAAGCTGATCATTGGTAGTTTAGTTTGATAAATAGTGCTAGTATTGTTTTTTTTTTTTTTTTGGGAGTTAGTCAGTTGAGGTTTCCAAAACGAATATTTTATCGAATTTTTTTCGGGGTACAGCAAAATTGATGAAATTAAGAGTACTTAAAATATAAAGAAACAATTATTTTTTATGAATTAAATATAATAAATTGTAGCTCACTAGGTTAGGTCATGACATGGTTGTTGTTGACTTGTAAGGAGCTGAGAACTTCACGAGAACTGGGAAACAATATGGAGAGAGTGTTGGGCCTATCATATTGGGTTATGTTATTAAAGAAATTCTTTGGGTTTCTTTTAATAGTCTTATAGGGCCCATTTAGATTGTATGTCCACAAAACTATTAAATTATGTTGCTTTTTAACCTAGGGTCTAATTATGTTTTCGTTTACGTTTGCGTATGTGTTTTCATCTTTTTTAACTAAAAGATTAAACAGAGCATAGAACATACATGTTTAGAGAGATATTTAGAGAATTTTAAACAGTAGTCACAATTGTTGGTGTGAAGAGACTGAGGCACTGAGCTCGAGAGAGGGGGTCTTAACGTGCTTGGATGATACGTACGGGTGCTTTTTTCAATGAGCGAAACCGGAGGCCCCGATTCTTATGAGTGAAGACGAGCACTCCTTTGCTTCCAGATGAAATAAAATGAGATTTGTGCTGCTAGTTTGACGTTGAGAGTTGTGTTGCTTCAAGATGAATGAGACCGAAGCTATTGAAGCAATCCAACGAAGCTTGTCGATGGAGTGAGCCCAATAGTGTAGGAAAATAGTAAATACATACCAAACTGTCGATGTATGGACAGTCAAAGAAGAGGTACTGTTGAAAATGTGAATGTAAATGTAAATAAAATAAAAATGTAATATAAAACTATAATCATTATAACATGAAAATGTAAGTGTAGATAAAAAAAACAATCGAGGCTTAAAATGTATTTGCTTGTTAACGGGCAACACACAAAACCGTGTTTAAATCTATTTAATTAGGTCAAAATCAATCAAATTAAATCGTCACCATATATAATTGAAAAAAAATGTGCACATTTATCATTTCTGAAAGGAGAACACACAATTATAAGAATTATAAAATTCTTGTGGCGTTTCATAATAACGCTCTTGTTATTTAACATACAAGGTTCTCAGAGTTCTTACTCTAAATTCATGGAAGAACATACTTCTCTTACAAATTGTCTCTTCTCTATTGTTGAGACTCAAACTCATAACTTAATTTGATCCATTAAAAAAAGAGAGTAAAATTAAATACACAAACTGAGCTGTATATATTATCGCTGGATTTACACAAAGTACTTGACAATTAGAAAGCGATAAAATATTTATTTTGAAGACAAAAATGCGAATTGAATTGCCCTACCAATATGTTTTTGTAAAAGAATTTCCCTACCATATTATAACACCAAGTTCGTCTTTTTGGGGAAAAATTAATGGAATTTCTGTTAAAATAGTTTATTTTCAAACCAACTTGTTTTTGTCATTTTCATTGGACTAACCATTTACCAACATGGGTTTTACAAGCTTAAATTTTATAAGGGTTTTCCCTTATTTGTTAGGAACGTCAGTCATGAAACTAGTTTTTTCACTATTTTTAAACAGTTTTTTTTGAAGCTAATCCACTAATAAATTTTGCAACTAATCTATAAACGTACTAGTTTTTTCTCTAATTTATTACGTAAATCCATCAATATTATAATATGCCAAAAACAAATTCAGTGGTCATCAGACTCTGCTATTTCACCATAGTCCATTGTTTTCATTTAAATCCAATATGTTGAACATAGAAGTACGCTGACATAAGAAGACATAAAAGTACAAAACAAACCTGACAATATATAATAAACTCTCTTCACTTACTTATTAAAAAAGAACTTAATAAGTGAATACAGAAGAATAGAGCTTAATAGGAGAATAAGGATAAAGATATATATATGACCGAGAGCTACGGAAATAGAGGAGGAGACGAAGAGCGGCTAAAATGGGCCGAAAGATATGTTGAAGATACCATTTCACTTTGACTTCTTGATCATCAGTAGATAGATTTGAGGTCTCTTTCACATTTGATCCCTCTTTGAGATTTACTGATCCTGCCAATTTCTATTGTTTCAAGATTAGTTCACTAATTAATTGCCAGAAACACATATTATATGCGCTTAGCTAGATTTTCAGATGCAGATAGATTAGCGTATATAAATCCAAGTTTAAGCCATAACTATGCGAGATGCATTCATGCTTGCCCGGCCTAAATATAAACCCATACTTCAATGCCAATTCATCCAAGATATATTCTTTAACTTATGTTTCTTGTGACATATGTATGTTACATTGTATCATCGAACAAAATCTATAAAGCTTTGCGGGGGACAAAACAAACTTTCAAGCTTTTCCAAAGTTAGTGGTGACAAAGATCCTAAAGGAAGACGCATAAAGATGATTCGAAAAAATAAAAATTATATTTATTTATTAACCTAAGATTAAAATTATATTTGCGATCGAACAAAATAAAAGTGATTTGGGTGGATTCAAAGAGAAACTTACAGTCCCACAAAATCTAGTTATATAATATCAGAAAATGCCACGCATATCTACTACCAATGTTCACGCATTATAAACAATTATAAACAGCCTTTATAAAAGCTCCAATTAATATGTCACAATCCAAGCTCTAAAATCTGAGGTCCTAATTACAATTAATATGATGGATAATGTTAAGGATTTGGTTGAATTGTTCATATTGAGATCATTCTCTTAAGAGCCACATTGCAATAACGTAAAGCATGAATTAAAAAGGTTAAAATATTATATGTGTGTAAATTTCTATTCTGAGATAACCTTATTAACCTTTGAGAACAATAATGGAATATCAATCATTAATCAATTTCTTTAGGTTATAAAATGGGGGAAAGAGGTTCAATCAATTTCTCCCTTGATCACCAATGGGGAACAAAATCTACAAAAATCTTTAAAGAGATGCATTCCAAGAGCCAATCATTACATCTTTGAACCACTGTATATATAAACAGCAGTGGTAAAAATGTTTGTATACATAGAGATCTCTTCCTCTCTCTCTTTGTACACACGCACACATATGTGTGTGTGGTTGACGAAGAAAGAATCCATCTTTGAAAAATCAAATGTTTTTTTCTAATCTTGAATGAGTTGTTCTCGCGAGGGTAACTTGAAAAAATCTTTAATTTCCACATACATAGATTAAAAAATGGGATGCATTTTCAAATTAAGGATTTGCAATCAATCTAGTTTTTGACTTTTATTAATAGAAATTTTAAATAATGAATCATCCATTCAAAATTTTACTATATTGGTTGGCTAGAAACTAGAAAACCATTTTTCCGTATATACCATTCCAAAACTAAAATATACTTACATTCAAAGAGCTAAAATGATTTAAAATAAATCATCTCAAACGACAAATCTACTTCCATTCAAAACCTAAGAGCTAATTACAAACAAGGTCCCTTAATCTGAACCCAACATCAATAAAAAAATTATCAGATCAATACTTTCTCCAATTAGGGTTTTGATTCTTAGACCATTCTACACTATAAAGGAGGTATGTTGTTATCTAGTGAAACCACAGTTTCATAGGTTTCTATTAAAGAGATCAAGAAACAAGATCTATGTGTATATATATAGATATACAATGGCCTATATGCATGTTTATATATGTAAATGAATGCAAAGGCACATAATCCATCAAATATAAACATAGAAAATGTATGAAGAAATAAATTACCACAAAGTCTTCTCACGAAGATGGAGAATCTCTTAAGAGAAGCTGAAGGAAGAGGATGAGGAAGAAGAAGAGTCGTCTCTTCCACCACCCATCTCCGTCGTTGGCTTCTTCTTCTTCTTCTTCTTGTAAGGAATCCCTCTTGCCTTAGCCTGACACTCCCTAACCTCCCTCAGATAAACCCTTATCGCTCCACTAGCGAAAGGGTTCGTCTCCGGAGATCCACCGTTCTCCTCGTAAGCTGCTCTCAGCCGTCCGATCAAAGCGTCAAGACTTCCCCAAGCTTGTCTGAGAGGGCACGTGCAAGGAGCTGGTGGCTCAGGCTGGCCGTAGAACATACAGCCTGGCACGTGCACCTTTGTCTTACCGAACTGGTCTAAGTACCTGAGGAAATCAAGCACATGGTTGCAGCTGCAGTGAGACATCGGCACGGGTGGTCTCTGATTCTTCAAGTACTGTCCGAAAGTGTTCCAGTCGCGTCTCTTCTGCGACTCGTAACGGCTTGGTGTCACCGGTGGCTCTGATCCTGATGATTCCATCAGGCTCTTTCCTCTTTCTCTTGGAGAGGACATCTTATGATCTTGTTGAGTGTAGAGAGAGAGAGAGAGAGATGTTGGTGAAGAAGATTAAGGGATCAATTTGTTTTATGGATCTGATGAATTAAGTAATAAGAAAGATGAAAGGTTGAGTGAGTTTGATGAGAGGGTGAAAGTAATAGTAGTAATGGAGGATGATGTTGACGTTAGAGAGGACATGTTATGGACCCCTTTCAAAATTTGTTTTCTTTCTTCCTCTCTCTCTCTCTCTCTCTCTCTCTCTCTCTCTCTCTCTCTCTCTCTCTCTCTCTCTCTCTCTCTCTCTCTCTCTCTCTCTCTCTCATTCTTGGACTATCTCCCATTTTTCTATTCCTAATTTTCACAGTAATAAGTAATAACATATATATTAGCAGTGGCAGATCCATAAACTGTGGGATCAAAACATAACTAACAATTTTTTTTTTTAATATAAATATGAATTTTTTTTTGTCAAAAGACTCATGTTTAAAGTTAATAAGCTAGAGTTGTTGTTTTGTCGGAAAAAGAAAATTAGAAAAACATTAGATTTTTATTTTATTTTATTTTAACTAAAAACAAAAAAAAGTAGGATTTGTTCAAATGGACCACCAAAATTTTGAAAGAAAATGAAATTCTTTTTTTTTATAGGTTTTAGGTTAAAGAAACTATTTTTTATGAGTTCATTATAATAAATTGAATTAAAAATTAATAAATTTCATTATATAAAAAAATTTAAAATTAATGAGGTCAAGTGACCCCATAATCTTCTTCTTTAGTCCGCCCATGATTATTAGTCAAATTCATAGTGGTTTAGTGATTAAAAGATCTACAAGGATTACCGTATGAGTTCTTCACCGCAATTTTAATACCGGACATTCACTATACATCCAATTCTTCCATCGATTTCGGAAACTACATTGGAAATTTGTTAGTTAGCTAATTGTGTATTGTATTCTAACAGTTTTAATCGATTATTATATAAAATTAGTGGTAGATATGAAATTTATGTATGTGTGTACATAAATTTCTTAACGGATGTAGGGAAGAAGACATGCACATGTCATACTTAACATATATAAGGATGTGAAAAACGGGCTTGAGTTGTCTACTACGAATGTTTAGCACGCCTTAGAATGAAAAACGGTCAGGTTGAAAAATATGGGTTGGTTTGTCAACGAAACAGATTATAATGCATGGATCACTTTGAGTCTATTTATAAATATTACAATAATAAATATTAGAATGGATATTAGAATAATAAATATTAGTCGTCTATATATGTTAACACGCCTAGCTAGTCCATTCAATTTTCCGGACAGGCGGACTAAATTCGGCTGACCAATTATAATAGTTTGATATATGATCTTATGTTTTTATAATCTTCTGTTTATTTCTCGTATTTTACGATATAAAAAAAAATGATCGTGCTTTTCGATATTGAGTTGTTGATATCCTTGTTATCGCAATTTGATTTTTTCTAGAGACCCATATTTGCAATCTTTCAATCGATTTTGTTGATAGAGAGTGATGTTGTTTATTTAAAATTCATTGTAGGATTCACGTTTTTGTCCCCATTAAATTTAAATTGTTTTTGAACTATTTTTCTTAAAAAACTTCATGTATTCACCTTCTTTTGTTTCCTTTTTACATAGACATCATTGTTTTTTGAACTATTTTGTTTCACAAATATGGATGCTTTGCACTTTTTCATGTAATGTACTTGGTATTTTCAGTGATTGGTATTTTTAATAGTCTATTAATATAAGTGAAATTTTTTAACCAAACATTCATCGTTATCAAATGGAAGGAGTTCGACATCGACGGCACAAAAAAGGAAGGAGTTCAATAGTGTCTTACCAGTCAAAATCATTGTCAATTTGTCATTAAATGCTTAAATTCTAATTAGGGATCTTGTTTTTTCTCCGAAATACATTGCACATGATGTTCGTTAAAATCCAATTAAAGCCTAATTTAACGATAGATTTAGTCCTTCCATTTTTACTATGATATGCAATATAATAATAATATAATGACAATAATAATTGAACGAGATGTAAAGTAGAGTGAGCATCTGTCCCTGATTGGTTCATGAAAACTAGGTAATAGGTTATGACTCACTAACCACTATATTCTACCTATTTAATTTAGACATACATTACATATATATATATATAATATATATATGAGACTATGTTACATATGATATTTTTTTATCATGTTCAATCAAAATTAATCGCTTATCTCTAATAGGTTACCATATGATATACATATCAATATTCAGGATTTAAATATAGTACAGTTGAACTAGAAAAAATCATACCAAAATTTGATTTGGTTCAACCACATATTGAACCTCTTTCAAAGTCGGAATAACTTAGATGTGGAAAATTACAGTTTTTTCTGTAATCATTCTTTTGTTTATGGGAAGGATACAAAATTCCAAGTTGCAATGATTTTAAAGTAAGAACCTGAGATTTACGTCACGTTGAGGTGAAGGAAGTATCACCTGTTCGGAAATCTCCAATTAACGCGCACCCACATTTTTGTTAATTTATATTTCAAGTAATATTATCAATTTAATCAATATTATAAAGAAGACTCGTTTAAGAAGGGGAATATATATACCTTTATCAAAAAAAAGAAAGAATGGGAATATATCATGAAAAGCGTATAAAAGTAGAAGAATATAGTTAATCACATTGAGAAAAAACACTTCCATTATTACGATAAAAATATGTATATTGGATTCATTTACTTGATATAATTTTTGGCAGATACCATAGCTTTTTGAAAATAGCTTCAATCATACCTATATTACTCATACAGAGCATCCATTATATCTTTCTTTTTTAAGTATTAGAACATATATAATTAGATCTCGTAAAAACAATTATTATTAGTAAAATGTTTGACTTGTCCTAAATGTAATTTTTAAAATTATAACTCTGATAAAAGACGATAATAAAAAATGGTGTTTTTTTGGTCGTCTACAATTCACCCAACGTTATTTACATGTGTAGTCTTTTCACATGATAATTGTAATAGTATTCACTTAAATTAAATTATATAATTGAATGCATCCTTAAAATCTTCAGTCATTTAGCGTATGTAGTCAAAGCAATTATAGATTTCATCAATAATCTTTTTTCTAAATTTATGTATTGTTCTTTTAACTTTAGATAACTAAAGGAAACTAAAACTGGTTAACTACCATGTGATTTACTGAAGATGAAGAGAAACGAGAAAGGAACAAAAGTGAGGGCATGTGATGTGTTACGAGACTTGTGTATATACACACAATTATTTCCCAACCTGTCAAATTTGACTGTTTAGGATATAATATTTTAATATTGTTTTTCCCTTGCCTTTATTTTCTGTATAACTTTTAAATGTTTACAAAGTTGTCTATACTTAGGTTTTATTCGTTTGAATATGGGTGGCATTCTTAAAGTTTATGAGCCCACACGATTAATAATGCATTGGTTTTCTATGGCTATTATTATATCACAACGAATGCAATAAACTTCAGAAAATAAGTATTATAAAAAAAAATCATAATTAACATCACAGAAAATAAACTAGTAAAATTATTAAAATATTTCATTATAATTTAAAATATATTTTATCAAAATATTTAATGTAATAATTTTTAAAATTTTTTTACAAGTTTCATGAAACGTTCAATTATTTTAAATTGTCATGAAACGGCATGAATTTAATTCTTGTGGAAGAAATTTGTTATCAAATCTCCTGTTGTGAAACATGTGTATGATATGAGATTATGATGTATGATATGATTTGTTCAATATTGATAACAACGAAACGTGCAAAATTATGTTCTTTTTTACTTCTCTTAAGAATCACTAACATTAAAAAATTGGTTTTGGTGATATTTTTTACTTCTGAAAGAAAGAAAAGCGTTATTGGTGTCTTTGTTCATAAAAAGAGAACAAAGAATACAAAATTGTCTGAAACTAATAGTACTACCTTCTCTCGTTTCTGGTCCAAGGAGATTACAGATCTAAGGTCCAAAACCAAAACCTCTTGGTAAAAAACAACAAAAAAGGAAAAGAATACAAAAATGGGTGTATGTACATACACAAATAAACAAAAAAAAAATGACATACAATTTTTTTTGTTAAAATATTTTGTGTGGTTGTTGCGTTGAGGGAAGTTGTTCTCTTAAGAACTTGTTGGGAGTGTAAGGAACATATATTGAAAGTTTCCTAAAAGAAGACGAACGCAGTTTCAGAGGATCATCAACTTCGGCTTGTACTATAGGGTTTCAACTCTTTCATTCTCCAGGGTTCGCTTTCGATCACAAATACTACTGAGTCATCTATACCCCAGTTCCCCACATCGCTTCTATTACCTCGCATTATTGCAAGCGGTTGGTACGACCTTCAATTCTCTTATACCTGCTAATTTCTCATGGCATAACAGCTGGTTTAATTCCTGGTTTAACTCTATTTTCTTTATTCTAATTGGTTCAATTCGGTTTCCTTAATCTCCAACGTCAGCATATATTGGGCTTTAAGAAAAACATAAGGCTCACCCTCTATATACTTTTCTGTTCTCGTGCAATTAAATAGCAAATTATTTTATAAAGAAGAAAAAAAAAGACCGACGCATATTCAAAGGATAGTTATTGTTTTTACGTTTTTTAACTCATGGTTTTGAATAATTATATATCTGTAGAAGTTAAATTATAGCATTTATTTGTTCTTCTAAACAAATTTAATTGAATGTTTTATGTATCCTACTAATTTCTTGCCTTGGGAAATATATATATATATATATATATATGTATGTATATATGTATATATATGTATGTATATATGTATATATATGTATGTATATATGCAGGTGTAACATACTAGAAATGGGTCAAAGATGCAAGACCTGCCAGTTCCATTTCTGTTGTGGATCTAAATTCACAGTTTAAAAAGTATATGTAAAAAGGTATACTGTGCGTCTATAGTAGTTATACACATACATAGATTGGTTACTGTTTAAAGATTCTGTTACCTCTTTCCGAAAATCTGTAAGAAATTTAGTGGGCATCGACATTGTCTGACATTATCTAGGGTTTTATCACTTTTAAATTGAAAAATTTGGTTGTCATCAAGTGGCAGTGTACGGCTCTTTTAGAGGTTGCTTTAAACGTAGTTCGTCTTTTTCTTACACCTTGTTAAAATTAAGAATCTTTATACAGGGTCACTATTACCATTTGTACGGTATGTTAATCGCTGGACTATTCTGAGAGTGAAGATGTTTCTTGTAAACTCACATATATAAGATAAGTCTCGTAAGAACTCATTATCAAATAGACCAATTGCATATTGATATTGCACATAGTGAAGATTAAAAAAAATCTGAAAATAACGAAATTGACAATTGGACCTTATAGTTAGAGGCGCTTCCAAGTTCCAAATTTCAACTATATACCAATCCATTTGAATTTCTAGCCCAAATGTATATGCAATAGAATTTTCATAATTATATTGTTTATTTGTACGTATTTAAAATTACGTGCTTATATACATTTTGCTCATATGTTTATAATGTTATACCGTTTTAATGGAACACTGATCTCTATCTTTTTAAAGTCATCATAACAATTTGCTTACGGCAAAATATTTCGAATAAGCTACAGTTTTTACATATACAACTCACACACACGGCATTAACACCAGTAAAAATCATTAGACTACAAGCACTAGTCGAATTTGTAAGTCAACAACACGAAAACTTTCTCAAAATGATTCCCTTTCTTTCTTCTTCTTCTTAGGGATTGGGACTAATTAAAATGGTTGGAACAAAAACATCCATAGTGTATTTCTTTTGTGGTTAAAACGAATGTATAAATTACTTTACAAACGTATATATAGAAAACAAAAGAAAATTTGTGATATTTTTTAATCTTATTTTTTCGAACTCATCACTAATTAACATTTTCATGTTGTGTGTTCTATGATTGATATAAGCGCCACTAAAATGCTGAAATAGGGTTTATAGCCCTGGTTCTAATGTATCTGAAAAATCACATATAAAGTGATTAACCATATGTTCTAGTCAGTACTGTCTCAAATTTTGTCTTCGATCAATAGGACAACCTATCTCACTATATGTGGAGCACCACTTGGTTTGGAAAGTTACGTTGATACCCGCAAAAAAAGAAAAGAAAAAAAGAACCCTAGAAATAGATGATACATATCTAAAATCATGTTGAAAGACGAAACAATGGGCAAGAAACATCTTCACGCATGAGTTGCCAAAAATGTCACAGTCTCAAAGGCACACTTATGCATTGGTCTTTTGCCCCCACAAATCTTTTCTTTGCTTCTCTTTTTGTTGATAGTGATTCATCTGTCTTCCCACCCACCCTCTCTTTTTTTCATTATTGTTTCTTTCCCTTTTTGTCAATTCATCATTTAAACCGGAATCTACTTTGGTTTTAGATTCGGTTATGAAGTCTTGAACCGGTTTGATGTACTAGTTTACATTCACAATTATATCAGGTGTTTAACATGCTCCGATGATGATTGGAGTATTTGTATAGGGATTGTATGGGTGTGTGAGAAAAGTTTATGAAAATAAGTGGAGGACAATAATTAAAGTTTATTCGTTTTTGCAATATAAACGTTGATTACACATTCATCGAGTCTATGTCACGAAAAGAAAAAACATATAATTTACATTGGTCAATCGACGAGTATAACCAATAATTGACCTTCAACCAATTATGATTTTATAAAGTATTGCATCGGTCAGTGTACATTTAAGGAGGGACTAAGACCATTTACAACCCCACTTTAATGGCTCTAACCCTACTTTACTTTTAACTCTAAAATAGAGATTTTTTTTTCTCCTCTATATTTAGAAATTTATATTTTCAATTTACACTAAATCTCTATTTTATAGTTGGAAATAGAGTATTGTTGGAATGCAACTCACTAAAACTGCATGGAATTACCGACTGCATCTACTCAGCTTATAAGTTTCATAGACCGTATGGTCTGTAATCGACTCTCAATAATTGTGCAGCCAGGATCTTCCAAACTAGAGGATGAGCTTCTTATTTGGCTTGGTTCAAGAAGCTAACAAAATAAAGATGTGTTATTTCTATACTATGTTTTTTTCTATCCTAAGCTCTGAAAAACTCAAATCAAGGATGCATTATATATAAAAAAAATTTTGGTGAATACAATTTTACATTCATACAAAAGAAATCACTAAAACTAAGCTCTAAAATCAAATTACTCTATTTTAAAGAAAAAAAAGTAGAAAAATGGGTTGAAGTTGCCTTAAGGTAAGAAAATAAATTGTGACCTAATACGCTCTTTATTCGAGTAGATTTATCGACAAATCTGACAAGAATTAAAATACTAAATATTTGGAAAAGATTCAAAAAAGTAAAAAGTATTATTTCACGTATTTTATTTTTATTTATTCATTCACTAAATTACAATTTTCTTACAAAACTTCTGAACAATCTACCTTTTTGACACATAAAACTATTCACAAGTGAACGTTTTCATTATCGGATATATTTTTCAAGATTTTATTTGGGAAGTTTCAAAAAATAAACATTTGTGTATAGTGGATAGTGAAGTAAACGTACGATTCTCGTTAACAATTTTTGGTATATGGTGTACAATATATAATCAACATAATGAAATTGATGGATTGTAACAAAACTATTGAAACTAATGGCAAAAATCCTATCTGCCATTTTCAAACCCTAGCCTTAATTTCTCCGCCATTTTCAAAACATAAGATGAGAGAGATTGATGTTTAATTATTTTTCATTTATCTTTTTTAATTTTTTTTTTTTGGTTGTTAATTTCCGAACTTAAAAAGAAGAGAAAGATGTAATAAACGTGTTTTAAATTTTTTTTTATCAACTCAATACTTTATTTTATAGTTTAGTTTTATTAGAATGTAATTGTGATATTTACATGTATGTAAAGACTTATATACCCAATCTTATTATATAGAACTCCATTCTCTTCATTCTCTAAATTATATCTAAAAGTAGCCATTTAACCAATTCTCAGTGACATACTAAATCAGGCGGGACTTAGTGAAACATAATCCACATGCATTAAAGTGTCGAATTGATGGTTTCTGAAAATCTTCGGACCCAACTACAGGGTTGGGATGGTGGTGTTTTCGAGGAGAATGTCAGACAATACTAATTAGGGCAAAGTGTCAGCGAAAGAGTGCCTCTCCTTTACACTCGGAGATGGAAGCTTTATTATGAGCTATGACGAATATCCTTTCAAGAAGGATTGACTGTCAGGAGTTTGAAATAGATAGTACAGAACTAGTCGCAATGGTGCAATCTCCTGATAAGTGGCCAGCTTTCTCCAATCTTCTAGAAGAGTTTGGTCTGCTCCGAGTTTTCTTTCCTCTCTTCTCTTTATCTTTTATTTCTCGCTCTTATAATGTTAAAGCAGATTGTCTAGTTAGATCTTCCAGATTACTTCATTCTGAATTTTTTTTTGTAAACTCTTTTCCTCCAGATTGAGCTACCAATCTTGGAGTCTCTTTTTAATTAATGTGTGTTTGAAAAAAAAAAAAAAAACCAATTCTCATAAAAATGAGTTAAAAAACAATAGTTGTTTATTACAAAGTAATCAAAATTTATTATATCTGTTGATTGGGTTTTTTAATCGTAGTTAAAAATTCATAATTAAAACACAAATGATCACATAATTGTTCATTTTCAGTTGCTTGTGAATCTATATTAACATTTTTTAAGTACATTTTGTAGAGTAACATTTGTTTTAGTAAATATTTACATAGAATGTCATCACATTTAAGACAAAAATAATAAACTCATTAAGGTTAAATCTGGAAATTAAAAAGATAATATCAAAACAAACTTATTTACAAATCTTCGGTTTAGTAAACTACATTAATCTCAATTTGTTTAAGGAAAACTATATTAAACTAATTTCTTAAAATATCTCTACCTAATTCAAACATAAATATATGATTCTCCTTTTAGTTTTATTTAATTTTATATTTAAATTATTATATAATACATTTAGTTAATAAAATCTGAGATTTTTTTTTGAATACGATGTGATTAAAATTTTTAAAACGGACATATATTACTCAATAAATGAATAAAAAAATGTGTTTACAATGTTCCACATCGCCTAAAAAATTGGGCAATGGTTCAGAGTCATACTATAAAAGAGACCAAAAAGATTTCGAATACAAATGAACAGGAAACTTGATTTATCATGCGTCCAAATTTAAAAGTTTTATTCGATTTGTTCCGGTTCTTTATTTCAAAGAATTTAAACTTTTAAAAAGTTTCAAAATATTATAAATATTTAAACGTTTAAAAAAATTTCAAATATTATAAATATTTATACTTTATATAAAGTTTAAATATTATAAATATTTAAACTTTATTAAAATTTAAAGTTTATAATATGTATAATATTTAAACTTTATTAAAATTTAAATATTTTAAATTTTTAATAAGGTAAACTTTATAAAACTTTTAAAATATTTATAATATTAAAACTTTTATGAAGTTTCAAATATTATAAATATTTTAACTTTATAAGAATTTTAAATATTATAAATATTTAAATTTTATTATAAGTTTAAACATCATAAATATTTAAACTTTATAAAATGTTTAAAGTATAATATTTAAACTTTTAGAAAATCTAAAATATCAAGAGACGGGTTATATGGCGGGGCAAGTTTGGATCGATATTAATACGGGCTGGTATACCGCGGGTGAAATCTTATAATTAACAATCAAAATACAATGATACAATCTTAAATACTAAATAAAACAAACAATATTAACAAAACAAATACAACTTAAAATTTATATTTTTTAGTTACAAAAAAATCGAATCGCGGTATACCGCAGGGTAAAATCTAGTAGCACTAGTATAATTATACGATCGAACAAGAAAAGAAAAAAACCAATACATACTTTATTGTCTGAAATGTAGGCTTTTCAGATGGGCCGCTAGGTTCATGCGTATATCAGCTCCAATTAAAACAGTCAAAGGTAATTTTAAGAGAAATCCTTGAAGTTGCCTTTACAAACAAATCAAGTAGCCGATATCATGGCGAAACAAGCTTTTTCAAAGACGAAACATAAATCATGGATTAACACATTGCGATCCAAACCGGCCTTATTTATTCCAATCCCACCTGGTCTACTAAACCCAATCAGCTTTTGATATTGGGCTTTGATAGGGTCGAATTGACATGGGCTAATTTGACATATGCCCACGCCTGCTCGCCAGGATTAATTGTGTCTGAGTCTGACCTTTCAAGTTTCAATATCTGTTTATCACATTTGAACCCAAAAAAACCACGCAATTGTTTCATTCTCATCAATTTTTATTCTTTAACAATAGTCCCCATTTGTCACAATTCACCACTTACGCAATCGCAAGAGATTCTTTTGTATGATGATTTCATTTATTTGTTAGGATTTTCATGTTGGAAATATAACATTTAAGGGACAAAGGCCAATTTATTTATTTTCAATTGGTTTTGTGTTGAAAAACTCATAAAACTTAACATGGTATTAGATTTCAGGTTTGTTTGTTGATCAAAGTATAATGACCTGAATAAGTTATTATTGATTTCATAGTAGGATTCAGTTGGAGATATACATATAAGAGCCATATCTCGAAGGACATATTAGAATTCCAAATTAAAAGTTAGAAAAGACCTAAAATAACATATAAAAGACATGTCAGTTAACTTATTACCAACTAATTTTAAGTTATAAGTTTATAAAAGTTAAACATTAGTTGTCAGTTTTTTTGTCATTTTAATCAAATTTATACATATGTCTTTTATCAAACAAGCAAGTGATCTATAAAGTTTTAGTTGGTTTAGATCCTAACTAGAGTGATTTTATAATTGAAATAGTATTATCTCTAAAAACAATGTATTTGTTGAAATATGTTATCTTTTTTTTTTTTGAATTTTTTTTTTTCTAATTAAAATCTTTAGGAAGCTTCCTGCTGCTATAGACCTCTACGTCTCTCTCTCTCGCTAACTTGGACCACTCGAAATCGAGTTTTGAAGCACGGATAACGTTTGTTTTGACCTTTTGGGTTTGTCATAGGTCGTTTTATTTGGTCGGTACAATCGTAATCTCTAAAAAATATCACTTTATTAGTTTAGTTACACTGTTTTTTTTGTCATCGTGCATGTGTGATATGTGAATACTGAATTATCATCCTTTATATAGCGTATACAATACAACTATATGTTAGTTAACTAATACAACTATGATGTCTTTGTAAGAGAACACAAAAGATAAGAGGAATATAATACAAGTTCAACGAAAAAAAAAAACTAATATTACTATAGTGTTATGCATTTTTGTTTGAGTATATGTATATATTGCACTAATTGAATGCAGTTTTTATCATATACATATACTCGGTATTTTTAGTATGCAAATAGGTTTATGTTTGCATACATAAATATCCGAAGAATATCCGTAGAACAATTAGCATATATTCCCACCAGCCACCACTATCTCAAATTTCATTTTCAGATATAAAGTTATGCTTTTATTGTTTCTTTTTTTATTTAAACTCAATCTTACCATTGATATCAAACATTACTGAACACATAAGTTCCAAATGTCCATTTCCACAACCGGACTTAACTTGTTTGGGGTATAACTAAAAATCTAATATCTCTCTTTGCAATAATCAATCATGTATGCACATTCACTACAAGAAAACAGGATAGAACCAACGGTCATATCCATCTATTTTTTGTCGAAAACAATTCTAACCAACGAAAAACAGACGGATTTATCCGTCGGTTCTAGAGCGTCGGTAAAAATAAACCGTCGGTAATTCGTCGGTAAAGACAGACGGATTACCGAGGGACTATTTACCGACGAGTTTACCGACGAACTGTATTTTCCGATGGATTACCGATGGAATTGTGGAAACGAAAATCTCCATCATAACCGACCGATTATCCGTCAGAACCGACGGATTTTACAAGACGGTTAAACGTAAAATCTCCGTCATAACCGACGAAATTACCGACGGATTTTAATATTTAAAATTAAAAATTGATTTTATTTTTTATTTATTTAAATTTACTGAAAATAATTAAATTGATTATTAAAAATATTGGATAAATTTTAAAAATGCATAAATATTAAAATTCAGAAATTAATAATATTATTTTAAAAAACTAAAAACAAGAAATTGTTCGAAATTAAAAAACAATAATTAAAAAAAGCGGACGACGCTAACTACGGATTTTCTTCGACCGCATCTCTCTCATGAACGCTGCTAGCTCCTCATCCCTCTTCTTGTACTCCTCATCCCTCCTCTTGTTCTCGGCTTTTTATTCTTCCATTTCTTTCTTCAAAGCCGCAATCCGCTCATCTTTCTCTTGCATAACTCTTTGGAACTCAGGAGTAGACGCATACGAGAAACCCGAGGTACGAGATGCGGAAGATCTTTGCGATAGATTTCCTAACCCAAAAATCCGTCTTTTGGTTTTGTGAGTTTCCTACAACTGAAATAAGAAAAATTAATTCAACATTTGAAGACAAAACATATGACCGAGAACCACTCGTGTCTCCGGAGGAACGGTTGGACGAGTGGTCACGGTAATTACCGTAGTTCTTACAAAAAAAAATGTTAGAAATGATAATAAACTTTGCATTATAATGAACAAAAAACTAAACAAAATATGATAATGTTAATTATATTTCTAAATGCATAAAATAAATTATATTTGAAAATTTCTAAAACAAAAACTATATCAAAATTAGAAAAAATTTCCTAAAAATAATTTTTCTTAAAATTTTAAAAATGATAATAATTTCATAAAATTTAAAATATGATTAAATTTTTTCGTAAATTTTATAAATATGATAAATTTTAAAAATAAGAAAAAAAATTCATAAAATTTTAAAATCATTAAAAACTAATCAATAACTATTTTTTGAAAAATAGAAACCAATTTCAAAAAATCTAAACAAAATATGATAATATGATATATATTATTTAATTTCATAAAATAAATTATAAATTATAAAATTTTTAACATTTAATAAAAACCTACTTAAATTATTCTAACACAAACCCTAATCTAACAAAAAAAACCCAACGCTTAAAACTAAAATTATAATAAAATCCTAATCATAACAACAAATTCTATTTAACACCAAATTCTAGCATCTAATTCTTACAAATTCTAACAATTTCTAACAAATATAGATTTCATACCTATTCTAACAAATCTATCAAATTCTAACAAATCTAGCAAAAATTATATGAAATAAAAAAAAATGTTAAACTTACGCCATTCAAAATCGGAAGAGGGGGAGATGAAAGGGAGGGGGAGATGAAAGGGAGGGAGAGAAGCCGCCGGAGGGAGACGTCGCCGGAGGGAGAAAAGTCGCCGGAAGGAGAACCCGTCGCTGGAGGAGAAGGAGAGAAGAAAGGTAGAGAAAACCAAATGGAGAAGGGAAAAAGGTTTCTCGGATTATAATTACATATTTACCGACGAATTAACCGACGGATAATCCATCAGTTTTCACTAAAATATTAATTGCCGCGTTTCTCAAAACCGTTTCGCGGACAAATTTTCGGATCCGTCTGTTATTCCGTCGGTAATCCAAAAATTTCATGCTTTCTTATTGGCCGGTCATTGTTTTCGGATAATACTCTCAACCGTCGGTAATTACCGACGGATTCAAAAATTTGCATGCATTCTTATTGGCCGGTCAACGTTTTCGGATAATACTCTAAACCGACAGTAATCCGACGGATTAACCGACGGTTTAGGGTATAGAGTTCTTAATTTGCATGATTAATAATGGAAATGTGTATATAATCTCTATAATACACTGAACATAAGTTATGTTGTCAAACAACATACATTTGTACGTACAATATATAAAATACATAATGTGATTTTCAAAAGGCAAATACTAATTCATAAGATATAAGTACACATCATAAGTACTTTTGTTAAATTAATATTCAGATTCAGAAAACACATATTTGAAAGGCTTTTAGTAAAGAAGTTAGCGTGTTAGTGATTAAAACTGATCTTTTATACATCGGTTATCAGAAATATGCGTTACGGAGCAGAATTGATAATTTATATCCTAAACCATCGGTAAACCGTCGGTAAATACCGACAGATTAGATATACTTACCGATGGTTTAGAAAAGGTTATCATATAACTACTTAGAAACAATAAAACCGACACAAATTTTAAATTCGTCGGTAATTACCGACGGTCATGAATCTGTCGGTAAAAACCGATGGATTCCACCCTAGGTTTTTCCGTCAAAAATCAGTCGGGTGTCCGTCGGTAATACCGTCAGTTCCTTCCTTGTTTTCTTGTAGTGATTGATTGGCTTGTGTTTCCCGGATGAGCTAAGATGTCTACTTCGAATGAAGCTCTTACTGCAGCCAAACTTGCGATTCGTAAATAGCTCGGATTAGATATGCTTTTATTCAAAGTAGAGCAATTTCATATTAAGTTATATTATTGTAATAATGTCTCTGTCTAATAGTAATAAATACTATGATGCTACTACTGACGATGAAATTGCAAAACATAAAACTTGCGTGATTTGAGTTTATCTAGAAGATGTGAATTAATCATGCAAAACAGTATATGTGTACGTACGAATCTTCTTTGCCATACGGATCGTCGGAAACTCCTTGTCATTTTCTCTCAATTTTAAAATATCACGTACATATTCAATGTGAGAAAGTATGAGAGACAGGACAAAATATAGATGTTGGTTGGTAAAGTTTTTAGTGGCTAGAGTTAAATATGGAATTAAATGAGAGCAAATTTATTTGATATACACCTCATATTAATGAAAAAACTTAATATTGGTGTTTGTTTCTTTCATCCGACTCTTGAAGAAATTAAAAGGTTATATACAGATTTTGCATTGCCCTTTCACGTTTTCTAAAGCTCATATAATGTTTGATAGTACCGTTCGATACATGTTTTCTTGTGTTATATATATATATATATATATACATATATATTGCATACTTCACAAAAAATGAAAAAAAACTTAATCTTCAATATATTTGCAATATAAAAAATATAATTAAAAATAGAAGTTTATAATATATTGGAACTGAAAAATGGAATTCGATGTGTTAAATGATGTTGGATTAGGCTTATGATATTCGTTCAAAATAAATTTGTCTATAGTATGAATTAGTACTCATCCAGTGATGATTGTGCAGATATGTTATTCATAGACATCTTATAAATCTTCTATATTATTTTGATTCAAAATTTAACATTCGCACAAATCACAACATAATTTTATTAAGGAGAACTGGTGAAATGGCCAAAATGACGCAAGATTTAAAAGCTACCACCATAATTACA
Organism: Turritis glabra; assembly: GCA_900406565.1. NCBI lineage: Eukaryota > Viridiplantae > Streptophyta > Magnoliopsida > Brassicales > Brassicaceae > Turritis > Turritis glabra. The sequence goes on from OVBN01000025.1 coordinate 1,770,932, forward strand.
AAATTAGTATAGATTGAAAAAAATGCTCTGAACCCCAGTTTTTTTGGACTAAGCAATTTGACATAAAATAACTGAGTTCGATTTAATATATTATATAACTCAAAATACACTTACAATACATTTAGTAAATGAAGTTCAATTTTCTAATAATTTTTATTTCATTCATGATTTATCAATGGTTCAGTTGAGTGATCTTAAATTATTATTTTTAATGTTTTTGTTTGACAAATCTAAAATGATAGGGTATATTGGATAAAATAAATCTAAAATATATGATTCCATATGTGATATGTCTGGGATTTATAAATTGATACGATAAGGTGATTGATAAAATAAGCTGATATGATAAGGTCTTTATAGGATTCTATTTCCACCCGTCGGAATCTTTGGTTGGCTATTTGTTCTAAGATTCGAGAATCAATTAAAGAAAATGAATATAAATATAAATACTAGTTAAAAAAGTACTAAATGATAAGACCGTAATAGACGTGGTACGTTTAAGTCAAAGGTCAAATTTCTGGCTCCTTCCACAACTTTTGGGGATTTTTCTTCTTTTCACCCAAGTAGTTTTGTTTTCCTAAAACCTTGTCTATAGTTTTCTAAGGCTTGTTGATACAAAGTAGTTTTTACTTTGAATCTATTTTAAAACAAATTCTTCTACTTAGATTGATAGCTCAAACGAAAAACATATTTCCCATAGTTATACTGAATCAATTTTGTTTTCTCCGGAATTATTGATCTTACAAGTAAAAAATTAAAGGAGACGAGAAGCTATATTTGCTTTGCCTCACCATTTAGGAGATAATAAATATGAAACAAATAAGCATATCCTTTGGCATATTCCATATCTTGCTCGTAATCATCTGTAAGCTTTCATATTTTCTTAGATGCTTTCGTACAAAAGCATTAAGATAAAAGTAGACAAAAAAACAAGACATGAAAGTCAGTTTCGTGATATATTAAAAGAAGCAAAAAAAAAGAAGAAGAAAAGTCGAATTAGTGGGTGGACTCATTAGTCCACTTAAAAGTCATCAGAACCGTACACATGCAGCTTGGTCCCGTCCCTAGTTTCGTATGACGACGTACAACATCATTCAAAACTTCATTATTCACCCTTTTTTGTTTATGGAAAACATTTGATTCCACGTCGAGTATGTTAGCGCATGTCTTCTTATGGGACATAAATATAGATCGATCTTAAGTACATTATATTCGTTGCTAAGTTAAAACTTTGATTAGAGCAAAGTCTTGGTTTTCATGTAGAGGAGAACTTACTACAATAGTGTAGTCTTTTACTCTATTGCTTGTGTTAAACAAAAAAAATTATCATACTGTATGTTCTACTCATTAATAAAAAAAAGCCTTTTAAAAACTAAGGAAACTAGCATTTTTATCACACTTTTAAAAATTATTTAATTTTAGTTTTTCTCAAAGCAATTAAAACTAATTAATATTTAAAAGTAAAGTTAAATAAAAAAATCTACAAAATTCCACATCCATACAAAAAAAAAGATAGACATATATACTATATATGCTACGGTTAAAACATGTATTATAGCTATGTTATATGTGAACGGATACTATGTTATAAAATAATATGGTTAGACCAAGATAGAGTATCTATCACAATCTGAATTTAAATCCAACACAATCTGAATTTTAAACTCAATAAAAGGTATGCTCCACAAAAAAGTGGTTGATAATAAATATTTATCTGATGGAAAGAATTGTGAAATCTTTTTAGTTTTGTACTGTGGATTCGTAATCTTTTGGAGTGAAATATGGAGTTAATTAATTTTTTTATAAAATAAATTAAAGAGAAAGCAAAAAAAAAAAAAAAACACAATTTCGGCTATAAATAAGTTACAACTACACATCGAATGGACTAGAGCTTTCGTTTGTTGAGATATTTGAAGAGGCTTTTAAACTCTTTGAGAAAAACAAATAATAAGCATATCAAACTTTATCCACCTGTCTCTACTCTCTAACCCATCGTCTTCCTCGTGAACGAAACTTCTCGTTCTTCTTTTTTTTTCTTTACCTGTTTTTTTTGGGTTTCTCACGAGATACAACGCTTCCACTCTACCACGCCACTTTTTTTTTTTTTTTTTTTTTTTTAATTACCATAATAATTAACCTAAAAAGTGAATCTTTTTGTTTGACGTTTCTTCAAGTTCCAGGTTTTTCGGATATATTTTCCTTGATTTGCTCTGATTTTGTCATTCCGGAAAATTATTGAGAATCTATCTATATATCTATATCTATAAGAAGTTTCATTAGAGAGGGAAAGAGAGATAGAGAGAGAAAGAGAGAAGCATCAAACCATCCATGGCTGCGAGAAATTTGGAGAAGATGGCTTCAATTGATGCTCAGCTCAGGCTTCTTGCTCCTGGTAAAGTCTCTGAAGACGACAAGCTTGTGGAGTACGATGCTCTGTTGTTGGATCGATTTCTGGATATTCTTCAGGATTTGCATGGCGAGGATGTCAGAGAATTCGTATGTTCCTCTTTTTCTCCCGAGATCATTCTCACACTCTTTCTTATCTGTTACGAACTCGGTTTCTGTTAAAAATCTGAACTTTGAGATATATTTAGGTTTACTATGATGTGGGTTTCTTGTTTCTGCTTAAATTATCCCTAAATTTCAAACCTTTTTTTAGTGAAATTGAGCTGATCAGAGCACACTGTGTTCAGATTTTTTCAAATTTTTTTTTTTTTTTTGCTAATTCTGGTTTTATGAGTTTTAGTGATTGAACTTTCTCCTTCCCTTTTTTGCTTCAATGGCTCATATTGAGTAATCTGTGATGTGTTTTCCGTTAATACTTTGGTGTTCTCTTGTGATAATGTTTTTGTTTTGTCTAAAAGGTTCAAGAATGCTACGAGGTTGCGGCTGATTACGATGGAAACCGCAACACTGAAAAGCTTGAGGAGCTTGGAAATATGCTGACGAGTTTGGATCCAGGAGATTCAATTGTTGTCACAAAGTCATTCTCCAACATGCTTAGCTTAGCTAATCTGGCTGAGGAAGTCCAGATTGCTTACCGGCGCAGGATTAAGAAACTCAAGAAAGGCGACTTCGCCGATGAGGCCTCTGCAACAACGGAATCCGACATTGAAGAGACTCTCAAGAGGCTTTTGCAGCTTAACAAGACTCCTGAAGAGGTCTTTGATGCTCTCAAGAATCAGACTGTTGACTTGGTCTTAACTGCTCATCCGACACAATCTGTTCGTCGGTCTTTGCTTCAAAAGTTTGGAAGGTTTGTTAAACTTTTCTTTGAGTTCCGAGATTTTTGATGCCTTGTGTGTAACTTTACTGATGTCTCAATGTCTTCAGGATTCGTGATTGTTTGACGCAGTTATATGCAAAGGACATTACTCCTGATGATAAACAAGAACTCGATGAAGCTCTGCAGCGAGAGGTAAGCGAAACTAAAGAACTCAATGAAGCTTCTTTGCATGAGTTCTACTAAAACTCTGTTTTTTTTGCACCAGATCCAAGCTGCTTTTCGCACGGATGAAATCCGAAGAACTCCTCCTACACCGCAAGATGAAATGAGAGCGGGGATGAGCTACTTCCATGAGACAATCTGGAAAGGAGTTCCGAAGTTCTTGAGACGTGTTGACACGGCTTTAAAGAACATTGGAATCAACGAGCGTGTTCCTTACAATGCGCCTCTCATTCAATTCTCTTCATGGATGGGCGGAGACCGTGATGGTACATTCTTACTTCTTTCTTCTCTTGAACCATTAAAACATGAATTGGTTCTTATTAATGGAAACATTTTCTGTGTCTAGGAAACCCACGAGTAACTCCTGAAGTTACAAGAGATGTATGCTTATTAGCTAGAATGATGGCTGCTAATCTCTACTTCTCCCAGATAGAAGATCTTATGTTTGAGGTAAGGAAATGTTAAATCATATTGCAGCTTTTTACTTTCTTGGTTGTTAATGTTAATGTTAGACAGAGATCTTACTTTCGGTTTTGTATGTGTTTCGCAGATGTCTATGTGGCGTTGCAATGAGGAACTTCGGGTCCGTGCAGAACGTCAACGATGTGCGAAGAGGGATGCAAAACACTATATAGGTGTGTTACATTCTCTGACATTTTTAATAGAAGATTTTAATAGTTTGTTATATTTTGCTGGATGTATCATTGGTTTTTGGATGGATGTAGAGTTTTGGAAACAAATCCCTGCGAATGAGCCATACCGAGCTATTCTTGGAGATGTGAGGGACAAGCTGTACAACACACGTGAACGTGCACGTCAGTTATTGTCAAGCGGAGTTTCGGACATTCCCGAAGACGCGGTTTTCACAAGTTTGGATCAGGTGTGTTTTCTTGCTGTTTGCAGATCAACTAGAGATGTTTAAGCTAAATAATCCAAAAACTGAAACTGAAGATGATCTGAAACTTTAATAATTCCTTTGGAAACATATTTGATAAACATTGAAACTGTAACAAACCAATGCAGAGTTGATTGATTTGGTAGACGGAAAGAGAACCAAAACATGGATTGAACCGCCCTTAAAGATCAACGTTGTTTCTTGTTTCTTTCCTATTGATTTCCCTATTTTCCTAACCTTTGATTGTTTCTGTTCCTTTCCAAAGTTTTTGGAGCCACTTGAGCTTTGTTACAGGTCGCTCTGTGATTGCGGTGACAGACCTATTGCTGATGGAAGCCTGCTCGATTTCTTGCGCCAAGTGTCAACATTTGGGCTTGCGCTTGTGAAACTTGATATCCGACAAGAATCTGACAGACACACCGATGTCTTGGATGCTATCACAACACATTTAGGTATTGGATCTTACAAAGAATGGTCGGAGGATAAAAGACAGGAATGGCTCTTATCTGAGCTAAGCGGGAAACGCCCTCTCTTTGGACCTGATCTCCCCAAAACCGAAGAGGTAGCAGATGTGTTGGACACTTTCAAAGTCATTTCCGAGCTTCCTTCGGATAGTTTTGGTGCTTATATAATCTCAATGGCCACTGCTCCATCAGATGTCCTTGCTGTTGAGCTCTTGCAACGCGAATGCGGGATCACTCATCCTCTAAGAGTTGTCCCGTTGTTCGAGAAGCTAGCGGATTTAGAATCCGCTCCTGCTTCAGTGGCTCGTCTCTTCTCCATAGAATGGTACAGAAACCGGATCAATGGAAAGCAAGAAGTCATGATCGGGTATTCTGACTCGGGTAAAGATGCTGGTCGTTTATCTGCGGCTTGGCAGTTATACAAGACTCAGGAAGAGCTCGTGAAGGTGGCAAAAGAATACGGAGTCAAGCTCACAATGTTCCACGGAAGAGGTGGGACCGTAGGACGAGGAGGTGGACCCACCCATCTTGCTATTTTGTCTCAGCCTCCGGATACAATTCACGGGCAACTAAGGGTAACAGTTCAAGGTGAAGTTATCGAACAGTCTTTTGGAGAAGAGCACTTATGCTTTAGGACTCTTCAGCGTTTCACGGCTGCTACACTTGAGCATGGAATGCATCCACCGGTTTCCCCTAAGCCTGAGTGGCGTGTCCTCATGGATGAAATGGCTATAATCGCCACCGAAGAATACAGTTCTGTCGTCTTCAAGGAGCCCCGTTTTGTTGAGTACTTCCGTCTAGTAAGTATTTATCCAACTCAATTACACCTCCCTTAAAGAAATTGTAGTTAAAAAAGGTCTAATTTCGGATTTGGGTTTGTGTTATAGGCGACACCAGAGCTTGAGTATGGAAGGATGAACATAGGAAGCCGACCATCGAAACGTAAACCGAGCGGAGGAATCGAGTCGCTGCGTGCAATCCCATGGATCTTTGCATGGACTCAGACAAGGTTTCACTTACCCGTGTGGCTAGGCTTTGGAGGGGCATTCAAACGCGTGATCCAGAAGGACAGTAAGAATCTCAACATGCTCAAAGAGATGTACAACCAATGGCCTTTCTTCCGTGTCACAATTGATCTAGTCGAAATGGTTTTCGCCAAAGGAGATCCCGGAATTGCGGCTCTGTACGACCGCCTCCTCGTCTCTGAAGAACTTCAACCATTCGGTGAACAACTTCGAGTTAACTACCAAGAGACCAGACGCCTCCTACTCCAGGTATAACTTACTTCCACTATAACCATTATGGTTTTTTAATCCAGCTTATAGTTCGATTTCAGTTCAGTTTTATGAATTTGGTCACGTAGCCAAATTGGCTTTAGTTCTTTTTTTCATTCCTTTTTCAAGTACATTTTCGGTTTGATTCGGATCAGACAATACCCGTGTTGCGCAAACCGCATACTAATAACCTGCGCGTTTCTTACCTTTCCAGGTCGCAGGTCACAAAGACATTCTAGAAGGTGACCCTTACTTAAGGCAAAGGCTGCAGCTACGTGACCCATACATCACGACACTGAACGTGTGCCAAGCCTACACACTCAAGCAGATCCGTGACCCAAGCTTCCACGTCAAAGTCCGGCCACACCTTTCCAAGGACTACATGGAGTCTAGTCCAGCGGCTGAGCTCGTGAAGCTCAATCCAAAGAGCGAATACGCACCGGGACTTGAAGATACAGTTATCCTCACCATGAAGGGTATCGCCGCCGGTATGCAAAACACTGGTTAAGCCAGTTTAAACCGTCTTTGTACCATTCCCTAAATCTATGCTATGTAATGTATTATGTTTATTCTATGATGTGATGAGATCTCTCCGACTCCCGCGTCTGTACGCTTTTTCATGAGTATGATAATTTCTTGTATTCTGTTGTTTTATTAATATATCTATGAAATATATATCTGAAATGAAACAGAAAAAGTAATCTTTCTTTTTGCTCTAAGATGTTACCGTGGAACGTGAAAGTATCAATATATATATTACTCTTATTAAAATAGTATAAATTAACCCAAAAACCTAATAGCAAAAAATACTAAAAAAAAGTTACTTTGACCAAAAGAATTAAAAACAATAGTCAGGATTTTGTTGATTAATAATAATAAATAGTCTAAAACTAGTTGACCAAAAAATCCTAAACTTCAAAGACTAAAATATAAACTCCAAAGACTATACTTTAAATTCAAATAATAAACTCTAAGGGAGTGTTATTGGATTGAGGTTTTTAATGGATTTGAATTGACTTATGATAAAATAGTGTATTTAAATTCAAATTTCTAAACACTAAAATTTTGGAGTTAGAAAAAAAAACACTAAAATTTAGAAAAAATAGTGTATTTTCTGTTTTTATTATCAGATGCAATTTTGTTTTCGTAATGTAGATTTTTTTGTAATCTATGAATACAAATATATAGTTGACAAAAAAAAGAATACAAATATATAATTATCATGGGAAGAAGATAAGTACTATAAAATAAGTGGACTGGTGGATAGAGAGTGATGACATGTCATTATATGGTTGGACAAAGAAAAACCAATGGATCCCACGAGCACGAGGAATAATATAATAAATGAATAAAATCACCATTGAGTAATAAATTACCCCGTTAAACTCGCCATAATTACGCTTGTGTCCCTACGCGCGTCTCAAAGATTTCTCTCTCTCTCTCTCTCTGTGTCTGGAGAAAAAACAAAAGAACAGCGATCGTCGAGAGACATATATACTCGGATCAGTCGAAAAAAGTTTTGGAATTTGATACTTTAGATTTGAAAAATCGATCATGGGTTCCGGTAAAGAGCGTGACACTTTCGTCTACCTCGCTAAGCTTTCTGAGCAAGCTGAGCGCTATGAAGGTAAAGAATCTTCTTCTTCTCTCGATTGAATTCTCTGAATTTCTCGTAATCGGGTCTTTTTTTTATAGCTTCTTTAGCTCGATTCTCTCTTTATATCACTGAATTTTGATTTTATCAAAGGGTTTTGATTGTTTGGTTTGATTCGTTTTTTTTCGAATTGGGAACTTCTGAGCAAGATATTGGAATCTAAAGTCTCGATTTTTACAAGATGGGTAGTTAAAAATGTGAATTCTTTTTCACAGAAATGGTGGAATCAATGAAAAATGTTGCGAAACTGAACGTTGATCTGACGGTGGAAGAGAGGAACTTGCTCTCTGTGGGATACAAGAACGTGATTGGTTCAAGGAGAGCTTCGTGGAGGATTTTCTCGTCGATTGAACAGAAAGAAGCAGTTAAAGGGAATGATGTTCATGTAAAGAGGATCAAAGAGTATATGGAGAAGGTTGAGTTAGAGCTTTCAAACATATGCATTGATATTATGTCTGTGTTAGATGAGCATCTGATTCCCTCGGCTTCCGAGGGTGAATCAACTGTCTTCTTCAACAAGATGTAAGTTCATAATGCTTCTTTACATGATGTTAAACTTTAAGGTTTTTTTAAGTCATGTGTCTGAAGGTTTTTGTTTGGTTTTTTTGCAGGAAAGGTGACTATTACCGCTATCTTGCGGAATTCAAATCAGGGAATGAGAGGAAAGAGGCTGCTGATCAGTCTTTGAAAGCCTATGAGGTGTTCTACTAGTGATCTTTAGTGTTATTGATCACTGAATATTCTCGGTTTCTGTTCCTTTACTTTTGAGTTTGTTTTGTTTCCTTTACAGATTGCTACTACTGCTGCTGAGGCTAAACTCCCTCCAACACATCCTATCAGATTGGGTTTGGCTTTGAATTTCTCTGTCTTCTACTACGAGATCATGAACTCACCTGAAAGGTTTAGAGATTGTTAATTATACTAAGAACAGTAAAGACTCATTGTTTTGGTGATTTGAGATTTTTTTTTTATCTTTTCTCTTCAGGGCATGTCACCTTGCTAAGCAGGCGTTCGATGAAGCTATCTCAGAGCTTGACACTCTGAATGAGGAATCCTACAAAGATAGCACCTTAATTATGCAACTCCTTAGGGACAATCTGACCTTGTGGACTTCTGACATCCCAGAAGAAGGAGGTGACGATCACTGTGGACCTAAGCAATCTCTTAAATTATGATGTTTTGATGCTTACAAAAGTCCGTTTTAGTGTTTTTCCATTCTAGGTGTATCTTGTCATTACTAAAGTGTGGTGTTTTGTTTTGCTTGGAAACAAATGAATCTATAAGACATTTTAAGCATTTTCATGGACATTCTTGATGATAGATAGTTGAACTAGCATCCAGAAGATGATTCCCTATCTCATAATGATTCACATTTTGCCTATATATGCAGCAGATGATGCCCATAAGACGAACGGTACTGCCAAAGCCGGTGCAGGTGGAGATGATGCAGAGGTAAAGTAGAAGAGATTCCTTTCTTTGGGAGTGAATCGAATAAGTCAATTCTGATTCAAGATCTCTTTGCTCTTGATGCAGTGATCTGATATGTGTGCACCCGCAGCAGCAGCAATGGTCAATATGTTTCAAGAACAACTGAATGCGCGGTGAATAATAGCGAAACGTAGAGTTCCTCAGTTTTCTGTATCATTATTGTCTATTTTACTTGTACTCTGGTTTAGTCCCAAATCTCTCTGGTTTGAATGTATTGCATCATCTGATGCCTGTATCAGGACACCGTCTTATTTGTAATTTGTAATTCACTACTGTCTCCTTACTATTTGTCCTTATGGATCCAATCTTTATATCCCTTCATTTCTGAATCGCTGAGACAGAAGCTGTTTGGATTTTGTACTCTCTGCTTCTTTCTTCTCTTCTGATCTCTGATTCATGTTCTGCTCGCTGATTGAATCAACCACACCAAAGAGCCCATCTCTGTTCAGTTTCTTTCACAACTCTTTTGTCTGTACTGGTGAGTTTACCATATACAAGCCAAGCGTAAATAGATAATGAAGCTTGCATTTCTTGAATCCTTCCGAACATTTACTCATATGTAATATAGCCAAAGCAAGAAGAGTCAAACTCCAAAATAAAGAATTAGAACCGAAAAAGGAAGAAAGAATGAATAGTTTGTTGAATTTGATAGAATAGCTCTTTCCCATCTTTCACAAAGATTGCTTTCTGAGTCTTTAAATAGGCTCTTCGGATCAAATCATAGGGAAGCAGAGATTGATGATGATAGGGCTTTTTCAATTATAAGAGGAAATGCTTTATAGAGTCCTCTAGAAACTGGTGGCTAGGACAAACCATCTCCTTCACTTTATCTCCATTCTTGTACATCTTAAACGTCGGAACTTTCCTGATACCCTCTGCCTTCGCCAACGCCATGCTCTCCTCCACATCCACCTAATAAACATTTCATTTTCTTAGTTAGAACATTGAGAGAAATATGTTATACATATAGTAGTTTAGACGAAACTGTGATATGAAAAAGCTTATGTGGAAGGTTTCTTACCTTAAAGAAATGTACTAATGGATATCGGAGACATAAAGTGTTGATAAACGGAGAAATTTCTTCGCATTGTCGGTTTGATGATGATTTGAAATGAAACACAGAGACACCTAAAGACATATGTTTCCACTTGAGCAAGACAGATAAAATCTCAACCTTCAGTCAAATTGGAGTTTCTGTTTAAACTTACCGGGAAGTGCTACCGAGCTCTTGAACTTATCCAAAGTCGAAACCGCTTCAACTTCATTATTGAATCCTAGGCTTTTAGATTCTTGGCTTCTGTTCATTAGCACGGTTTTCGCTCTCTCTAGAGACTCCGCAACTTCGCTGTCTCCCGGAAGTTCCCTTCTCAAGAACTCGTAATCTCTAACCGCATCCTCCCACTGACCAAGCTATATTTCAACAAACATTGTCATTCAAATACACTACCAAACTCGGTTAATAACTGATTAAACTGAGTTCTAAACTCACCTTGCCATATGAAGCAGCCCTTCGTAGAAGTGCCTTGATGTAACTAGGCTGAATTTTGACCGCTTGGTTACAATCTTCAACAGATTTCTCCCACAAACCGAGTTTATACCAACACGCTGCTCTGTTGCAGTACAAAACCGGGTTGGAATCATCATGCTTGAGACCGTCTCCATAAGCTACACTCGCTTCCGAGAATCTCCCCGAACTAAATAGCTCATTACCACGAGTACGTGCCTTCGCAACCATCTTCACATTGTTTAAAACCGATGCTACCTCAGGATTAGTCTGATCGAGCATCGCAGCTCTCTCTGCCTTTACAACCGCATTCTCAAATCTGCAACAAACCTATCATTTTTACTCATTCACCGCCGGAGAAAATCAAACAAGCAACTAACAAAACTTTTCCGAGTTTTGAAAGCTCACCTTCCTAATGCCATATCAACTTGAGCTTGGATACAGAGCACATAAGCTTCAGCCACCATACCAAAAAGTTTCGCCTGCGGTTGAGACTGGTAATGATGATGATGATCAAATCTTGGAATGCAAGATACACAAAAACCCGAATCCTCTATTTGGTTAAGACGCAAAAAGGCTTCCGCTTTACAAGCTACAAGCTATCCAAAACAATTGAAAAAAGCCTCACTGTTAGTTAAAAATCTTTACAAGCAAATGCAGCGCCTATCATAATGACAATGATCTCTCATCACCTGAGGAGACGAATCAGCGCCATTAGCAATGGCTGCATCGGTTTCCTTAATCGCGGTTTTCCAATCTCCAATCTTTCGAGCCTCCCAGCATCGCCGGAGATGCTTCTCCAGCGTCTGTAGCCGTTGGAGATCAGCTTGATCCGGACATTGCCCGGGAAAACAAATATGACGTCTTGCATTCTCTGCTTCTCCTAATCTAAAAGCAACAATCCAATCCATCATTTCAAATTCCCAGTCTTTAAACTAAAACGACACAGCCAAAAAAAAAACTCTCAAGATTACCTGAGATAGAGAGAAGCGAGTCTTTGGTGAGCTCTAGAGTAAGAAGGATCAAGCCTAACAGCTTCAAGGCATTCTTTAACAGCCTCTCCTAACCGTCTTAACGCTGTTAACGCCGCCGCACGGTTGCTTCTGTAAGCTGCATTTTCCGGTGAAATCGAAATTGCTCTGTCGTAAAGTGACAGAGCTTCAGAGAACTTCGCTCTCCTATACATATCATTCCCCAATCTCTTCAACTCCTCCGGGTTTTCACCGTTCTCCGCCGCTCTCACCGCCTTCCCGCTACTTCCTCCGCCACTGCGTACAACGTTTCCGTGTCCGTAATTTCCAGTTCCTGTGCACAGAGTCTCAGTCCTACTCGAGCTCCGACTCGCCATTCCGGTTTTCAAGATCCGACCCGACGGACAAATGTTTCCCGCCGGTAAAACACCGTGATTCGGCAACACTGCCGACGTCGCGCCGGTACTGCAACCGCCTACTTGACTCGTTGCTGAGGTGAAGCTAGAGCCAGAGAAGATCAATGGCGTACCAGTAGAAGAAGATCTTCTATGACCCGGTTTAAGATTCCGGGTCGTCGTCGGCATTCCGGATCCGGGGCTAGAAAGCTCACCGGAGTGACTCTTGTTGTAGCCATTCTCTAAACGCTTACCCATCTGAGAACTCACCGACGGTTTCCCAGAAGCAGAGCCTGAAGAGCCAGAGCTGCTCGTAGGAGTCGCAGCGGCTGAAGAAGAAGCTGAGCCACGTGGCATTAAGGTAGAAACAGGAGAACCCAGATCGAGTTCTCTAAAATCAGGTTTGTTGACGTCATCGTCTCGCTGTAAATCACGAAATCGACCTGTGATTGAATCTATAGCAGGTTCCAACGAAAGCCTTCTAGAATGAGACATCACTCACTCCTTTCCTCGTAGGCTGAATCTAATGGGACTCAGCTTCTTCTTCTTTCTTCTTCTCAGAACTCAGAAAGCACCACCGAAGCTTTTAACGCCGGACAGAAACAAGTACTGTCTCCAGAGAGAAGAGAGAGAAAAGAAAGACAGATCTCGTGATAAATAGAAAAGGAGGAAGCAAAGAATGAAGATGAAAAGAATAAAATCAAATAATTTTTGGGTTTTTGTTAAATGATTCAGATTAACCTTGATTAATAAAGATTACAAATTTATTTCCCTGAGATTAGGACATTGATCTTCTTCTTCTGTTCACCTCACGAGTCTCTCTCTCTCCACTCCCGTGTCTTCACGGCTCCTTGTCGTTGAAGAAAATAATACGGTGTTTTTATAGGATTTAATTTAATTTCGTTATAAACTACATAGTCTAATATAGTTGACTTTGAATTTTTCGAACACTGTATTCGAAAACTTACTCGTTAGACTTTTTCCATATCAATGGACTGAAATTTTCTATATAATTTACAACTTTTTACAACACCTTTGCTAAGTACATCTACTTTCATATTATTGCGTCGTGTTAAGGAAACGAATTATATGATTATACATTGCATCTGTTAAGTGTATGCGTAAAAAATCTGGAATGTTAATTAGGAGTATTTAAACAGCTTCTGACGTGCAGTTAGTATATGGTTTTAATTCTTTTTGCTCAAAATGTCAAGGCACGCAGATTCAAGCACGTTCACTCATGTTCCCAATATGTTACTCTATCCAAATTTTAATTTTTGTTTACAGACTATACAAGTAGCATAAGCAAAGCTATCATATTATAGAATTTTAAACACTAGACCATCGTAGGATAATTCAATGCGCCACGACATGTTACTATTTTATCATTATTCTTTTTTTGTTGCAATATTTTCATTTATCAAACCCACTTTTAGGGTCGTTGTACAGAAGTCTCGCATTAAATTGGCCAACTCAGTCTTGCTTGAATTGCAAAATCGTAATCGGATTTCTTAAAAGACTTTAAAATTTTTAACTAGTGTATAGTTAATTCAATTGTAACAAAAAAAAAATCACAACAAGTACTAAGAAGTTACCTTCTAGAGAGAGTAGAAATTTACTCTGATTATTTCAACAAATAACATAGAATTTACTTTATCCAAAGAAATAAAATAATTTCATCAAAGAAAAATATGTCAACAAATCACTGACTTTTGAAGTTTGGTTAAACTATTTGACCAACTTAAATGGGAAAAATATATATTTTTTTAAAATAACGAGAAAATGCCACGTAGAGATTTCAACCCTCGTACTCAGAGACAGCAAGATCGAGGGCAATATCGTCTATAGATGTAGATGTATTTATCAAGCCAGCCAAACTTTTGTTTAAGCCACCATATTTATTGTACTGTTATAAGCATATAAAGTAATCTTTTTGTGACAATAGCCTATTTAAATATACATGAAATAAATGAATATATTATTTACAAGGACTTTTCTTCTTGCTTGTTGAGAAGAGCGCAAAATAAAAAAGAAGACAAATGAAAGTTCAATATCTAATGCAGAGCTGGCAATTTTTTTTTTGTTAACGGGTGTCCTTTAAAAAGGCTGTCATAGTTCTCTTTTCTGGGGATTACTACTATTTAATTCCTTAAATTCATTTAATATAACTTAATTTTCTTAAAACTCATAATTACTTTGTAGTAAACTACTCCATCGCGCCGTTTATTTATTTATCCTAGTAGACCATCGCGCCGTTTCATATAGTTCCGTACCGTTCAGACCTACGGAACCACTAATAACACTTAACCAAGGACCATGCATGCCTTACTTTTATTTTATTTTTCTCTTGGTCATGACTCTCACCGTCAAATATTTTTCATACGCAAACTCAAATAATATTTTCTTAAATGATCACTTTTTTTTCAACGGGTAAACGCTTATAAGAATATAAATAACAAAAGAAAAAAAGAAAAAAATCAAATTTAAGAACGTAGCAAGAAAAAGAAAAGATTCTAAAAGAAGACTAAAAAAAAATACAAGAGAACGGTGTTGCGGTAAGATGGGGATAATGCAAAACGGTGATCATGCCAGCTGGCTCTTAACTTAGCTGTTGTGCCTGCCAGCTAAGCACACAGTCTCTGTTAACGGAGTTTATTTTTCAATAACGGATTGTTCTGTTAACACCGACGGATTATTCGAAAACTAACCTCGAGCCCGCCAAACTTGAGATGGCTGACGATAGTGACTCAACAAATCGCTAAATCTCGGGTCAACAAAACCAGCTCGATTTTGCAATTAACCAAAACAAACATGCATAATAAGTAGCGATATAAGGATTACATTAGTACAATAAATTATCGCCTTTTTGAATGGCAAAACACGTATAAGTGAAATGTGCATTTTAAAAATAAAACTGACTTTCAGAATTATACTATGTTTGACATTTGTATAAATATTAATTAGGAGCAAATGAAATATTTCATTATTATCATAATTCATAAACGACACTTCAGAGAAAGAATTAGTCTAAAACGACACTTGCTTTAAAATGAAAGGAATATTATTTTTTCCCCACAGAATTTAATAATTTGGACACCATTTGCATTAATAGCAAAGACCAATCACAATTAGTCTGTTTGTTTATTCAACGCATGTCACATTGTTTGTTCCGCCGGAGACATACAAAACATAATACAATGCGCAGGCTGTAATGTTTGAGCCAATCAAAATAGACAAAAGAGGAAATGTGTGGAAATTAGAAAAATAAGTGCAATTAGCTGCTAATGATGTATTTTACATCTTTTTTTTGACTCTCATTAAATCACTGTCGGGGCATCTTATTTGGTAATTATAATCACGAGATTCGGGTTTCATATAAAATAAAAGAAGGAATCCTATCTTTTACAATTTTACCTGTCGGCAAACATACTTTACTTAATCAACTACAGTATTTAAAATGATGCTTGATTTTAGTCAAGGTATGCCTTTGAATTTGATCGTTGTTGGAGTGTGCCGAGAGAAAACAAGATTTCTAATCTTGTTTTTTTGTTTGTTCACCAAGATTTCTAACCTTGTAAGTGCTTATATTTCACATGAAAAAATTAAGACAAATGCTTAGTTCTGGTAAGTTGTAACTACACGTGACAATTATTTATAATTACCTTTTCTTATTGCCGAATACATCAATTGGTGTTCGTGGTATATTCTTATCTATCTGTATCTGTTGCACCATGATCCATGATTCTTGATAATATATACAAAAAAACACGTATGAGAATTAATCGGTTTTCTTTAATTATTATTCGATTAATCAGTTTACTGAAAGCTAATCCACGCTTGTCTAAGCTTAACCACTATGATTATTAATTAAGGGTATCCTATGTTTCATGAATAGTATTTTATGTTATTTTCAAAATTAAGATCATAATGTCAGTGCAAGCAAAGAATATATGTAGATCGCATTACCGTCCAACTCGCATTTTCTTTGTCAACCCGCAATTTTATTAAGTTACATTCCTTTACTCTAAATATATAAAGTAAACAAGTACTTTGCTTTAGAACGAAATAGTTAAAACTAAATTCTAAATTTGGTGCGTGAAAACAATGTTGGTGGAAATACTTTTGGTCAAGTCATTGGCCAATGGATGATGAGACTTTCAATTTATACATAGAAGTCAAATTATAAGAACTTGCAGATTATTGTAGTTTGAGGAAAGGAAATATCTTTTAAACTAGAAAAACGGCTGCATGTGTGGATAATTCAACATATCCGTATGTATTAGTAAATTTAACAGATCAATTATATATTGCCATGATGTTATTTGTTGCCACCTGAGGTTAGATGCTCGATCATGTGAGCATATGCTGATATGATATGAATCTTCATCATCGTCTCCATCGATACTTTGATTTAATTTGAGATTTTTTTAAAATTATTTCTTTTAATGTATCTTTTTTTTTAAAATGTCCTATTGAACTACTACTCGAAAACTCGACGCAAGTATTTATAAAAATTTATAAAGTATTTATAGGGTTTTACAAAGTATATGTAAAGTTACAAAGTATTTAGAAGGTATTTATAAAATATTTATAAGGTTTTACACACATATAAAAATAGTTTGTGTATGTTTTTATAAAGTTATATACGTATTTGGATATATCTCAAATTGTTAGAGACATTTTTAATAAAAAAATTAAATTTTTTTTTTAAAAAAGTGGTATTGGAAAATGAACATTTTTAAATTTTCTTAATTAATTTCCATATTATTACTCTTTGAAAAAAAATATTATGTTTTAAATTAAAACAATGTATTTATCTATAAACATCATATTGAAATCTAAAGGTAGAATGCAATACCAATTCGAGTACGAATCAAGAGAGAAGTTTTTAAAAATAGTAATAGTAAGATAAATTATACTAGTAGCTATTATTTATTAAATTTGACATATCTTTGTAATTTATGATTAAAAAAAAATATTACTGACAAAATATTACTTTTTCTTGTAAAAAAGGAGCAAAACTAAGATATTTCTGTGTAAAAAAATGTTACTTTTCTTAATTGACAATAACAATACTATTAACAGCTTTTATTTATATATATCTCTTATTATAATTTAATGATTTTGTAAAGAAAAATAGAAAACAATTGATTAGCTTTTCGCAACTGAGGGAGTGTATGTGCGGTGCAAAAACATTCCACATGTCCCATGTCTCAAATTTTGAAGGGTAAGGGTAAGTAACACTATACACTATGGTTTTGACTACTTCATTATATAGCGATCCGTTCGACTAGTTTTTTGTTTGTTATGGGTTCACTAGTTTCTCATCACTGATTCACTGTTGACAATATTTTGTTCTTAGTTGTTTTATGACTAAGTACAACAGCTAATATTATCAATATATGAAAGTCTGTCGTTTCCAGTGAAGAAAATATATTATCAGAAAAAATATTTGGTATTCCTCATATGTTTCTGGTTTTGTTTCATCTCATAGAAATGAATACTTAAACGACAAAAATTATGCCTGCAGAAACATACACATTTCCATGTGTCCCTTTGAAGGCCGAAGATAAACACATTTGTTGATAATATTTTAGTTAAGATCCACTCTAGTCTCGCAAGGATGCACATTCTAACAAAAATAATAACCAATAGAGATGGATAGTGACACTTATGAGAAAAGCAAAATATAGAGCAAAATACAAATTTGTTAATGGAGTAATGGTTTCCGTCTAGTAATAACTCATAACAAAAGCCATTACTCGTTAGTATTTTTTATGTTTTTTTGGTTGATGCGGTTAATTACAATAATATAAAAATCAATGAAAACTTAAATTTATTAGTCCAAATGTGTAACCAAAAACAAAAAAAGGAAAAGCCTGGATGTAGAAATGGCTGTTTTAGACTTTAAGGATAAACGAACATGAAATGTGGGGGAAAGAGTTAAACAACATGATTGGTGACACATGTTGGTCTTTGTCTTTCTCTGTTACTTCAGTCACGCTATCATATCATTGAGGTCGAATTTCTCTTATCTCTTTTCTTATTTATTTTCCTTAACATCTACATTTTATCGTTTTATAAAACTTACCAAATATTCCCATATTTACAACTTACTATGTTTGTATTTTACGTCGTTAATACTTCAAAAAGATAAAAGATCTCTAAATGACGCTGCATTAGAATGTTTGGTTATAAGGTTGATAAAAACTAAACCTTCAAATGCAGTGTTGTTCATGGTTTTTGTTTTGTTGTTAATGAAGAACGACATTATTAATTATGATGAGTCTAATAAATGTGTTGTTTGAGTATTTTTATAGAAGCTTAAAAATTGGTGTATATATAAAAATTGCTGATTTTTTTTTTTTCAACATTTTTATTAAAGAGACTCAAAAGAGCCAATTAGAAGGAACATTGTTTACATATGTTATATAATGCAGTTTGGTACGAGCTCCTTTCGCAAGTTTATCTGCTTTAACATTTGCATTCCGAGAAATAAGAGTTAGAGAGAAGAATGCAAATTTTTCCTTGTCTAGCTGAATCTCCTCCAAATAAGTTGTAAAAGCGGGTCAATCTGCAGGGAAAGATACTATCTTCACCAGATCTGAGCAGTCGGTTAGAAAAGCTACATCTCTCTTATCCGCACCAATCATGCACTTCATTGCCCAGACTAGGGCTTCAACTTCTGTATGTAGAGGCGATAGACTTCGTCGGAGATTGGCAGCGCCCATGGTGGAATCGACATCATTTGGCAGCGAACAATACCATCCTATCCCTAAAAATTTATCCGTTGTTTTCCAAGACCCGTCTACAAAGCAACTATAACTTCGAAAATTTGATTCATGTAAGCTACCTAGGAGGCCATTTTGTTGGTCAGTTTCCATTGATCCTTGCGTGTCGTCCGTAATTTCTACCTGAGCTAGCCGCCAAGATTGTTCCTCACTCTCTGCCAAACGTAGAATCTCTAGTGGGTTTTTATCTATATTTTCAAAAATCTTCGCATTTCTAACCTTCCATATATACCACATTATCCATGGATATGATGTATTAAAGATACTCGGTGGTGTTCTCCAGGACAAGAAATCTATATTTGCAAGACTAGGAAAATTGCTGATTTTTAATAGTTTTTTAAAAAAAGTTAATTAATTATAGTTATCAACCCAAAAAGACATTACAGGGGATATACAACGGAAAAACCACATGTACAAAACGGAGAAAAAATGGGGAGCAATCGGTCTCGACGATGAATTGAAGCCGACTCTAAGCCTGAGACCCGAAGCTTCCCTCCCGGAATAGATCGCAGGAAGACAACCACTCCCGCAAATCTCGAGTCCCCTATTTAGCAACAAGAGAAAATGCGAACTAAGCCGTTACCCAACGATTCCTCCTCCGAAACAAACAATCTTCAGATCCGGTCAAGCGAAAGCCATGCACGGCGGCGAGGAGGGGAAGAGGCTCAAACAAACACCCAACCGCCGAGATCCGTGACAAGCCAACTGATCTGAAACCAAATCGGCTGTAAATCGCCTAACAAAACAGTGAACCCACCGAGCCCACCTCTGACTTCCGCCGCAAACCACAGCTAAATCCGAAGAAGTTGAGCTGCGAGAAGACACTTGACCGGTCTCACCGGCGTCCTCTACCGACGAAAGCTTCTCCATCCACCGGAAAGAGCTAAGGAAATGCATCAGGAGCAGCTCCACCACGTCTCACACTGTCGGAGAAGAAAGCCTTCTACCCCTGCGCTTCACCGTGTTACCTCCTCCGTCGATGACGACCGGAAAGCAATCCTAGATCTAATGTTGAGCTACCAGGAAACGAAATACAAGAGTATTGAAGAAACGAAAAGGTTAAATAATATTTTCTATCAGCAAACCTTATTTGTTAACAGATCTACACTTTTTTTTTCTTTTCTTATCTTCGACTAGGGGAAGAATAAATTATCAAAAAAAACAAAATAAAAAAGTAGGGGAGAATAACACTTGATAAATAATGAAATTGTGGGAGATTGGCACATGCCACTAACACTAACATGTGATTCAAATAATTTTGACTCTACCTCATGGGAAAAAGAGAGATAGAAAATAAGCATTTATGCTCTGCCATTTCTTCCTTTCTCCCTTAGATCTGCATTACATGAATCTTTTTCTACTTGATCAATACCAAAACTGAATCATTTGGTTGGTTTATTCTCTAACACATCCATTTAGATTCGATTTAACTAAGACCAGGACCAAAATAATGACATTTTCATCATCCAAATAAAACACACACACACGGCAACTAGAGTTTATTCAATTACAATAAGAAGGATTCTGCTGAACCCATGTTTTCTCAGTTACTAAACTGACGCAACTCTAGTCGAACTACGTCTGCATCTGAAGGCACAGACTTTGATAGTGCCATATGGACTGAATCAGAGAAGTTGCTAATAAGGTTTCTGTTGATAGGAGTACCGTTGTCTACTGTCTAGACTCTAGAGTAGGGCGGCGAGTTCGGTTAAACCGAATCGGTTATCTCGGTTTTTCGGTTTTTCGGTTACCAAACAATACCACCGAAATTAATATTCGGTTCGGTTCGGTTATCGGTTTCTTTCATTTAGTGAAATTGTACCGAAGTGAACCGATTTGTTGGCTTTTGGCGGTTAAAATCGGATAAATTTGGTTCAATCGGTTAATTCGGTTCGATTTCGGTATATTTTGGTTTAATTTCGGTATAGTTTTGGTTTAAAAAAAAGATATAACCGATCGGTTCGACCAACCGAACCGAATGGAACCGAAAACCGAACCTATTTTGAAATCTTTCCGAACTGAACCTACTTCCAAACCGACTTTATACCAAAAACCGAAAAAATTGGTTTGGGTGGGTTCGGTCAAGTCGGTTCGGTCCAAAACCGCAGGCATACGCTAGAGCCACCAGAGCTTATTGGGTCAAGACAAAAAACTCTGGGGCCCATTCTCTTGACCCGAGTCTCGTGGTTGTCCACCATCAAAGACACACTCCTCTCGCGTATTTTGGATAAATCTTGAGAAACTTGTTCTCATTTCAGACAATGAAACAATTTAGTGGTGGCCAGCCAAACCTAACAAAATCTGAAACTCTGAAGCCGAAACTGAACCCGGAACTTGTTTAAAACCCGAAAGGTTGTTAGTGTGTGTATACTGAACAAACCAAACCGAAGCCAAAGCAAAACATAACCGCAGAGTACTCATTTTTGTATTATAGATTATAATTTGAAAATCATATGTGACATATAAATAATACTCCCTCTGTTTTATAAAAATGTCATCCTAGCATATTTCATACAAATTAATAAAAATAAATAAATTTTATTTATACATTTTATTAATACACTAGATAATACTCTTTCTCTAATTAATAATCTGAAATAGTACAAATAAAAAAGAGATTTGATTTTAAAAACTGCAAACACAAAACGAGAAGAAGATTAAAATCTTATATATAGTGTTGATGGGTAAATGGGCTCAATCACTCTTTTACAGGCCCAGATTGAACCTTATCCGGTTCTCCGTTGACGAAACCCGTCTATTAAACTATTGGCCATAGTAGTATAGTACCAACAAAAAAAATCAAATTTTCTCAATATTTAGGAGATCATTTAAGTCGAGAGTTAAATTGAATGATATGGCGGGTGCTAGGTAGGGGCATAAAGCATTGTGATAGGGACAAATCAATGTAGATATGCGTATGAGCCTATGACATGAGTTTGCTCAATTCGGCACTTTCTTGTCAAATCTGCCTTAAATCCATTATTCTCGGAAACTCCGGTTTGTGTCACTTCACTAATAATCTTTAAATTGCCAAATCTATATTAGCGAGACTTTATAGCCCCAACTTAACCTTCGGTATAAACGATCATATTAAAACCCATACGAAATACACAATCTATTTTGGCTTTTTTTAACACCTCATCATACATAGTACTAATTTTTTTTTGATATGTCAGTGTGTAAAGAAACAAATGACTATCACCAGTTGTGTTTTTCTGTCAATTATATAGATTATCACGAGAGATTGAAAATGGCGAGACGTGGGTGGACCCTTTTTTTTTTTAATTTCCTTCTCAATTATTAAACACTTCAATCTCCAGCAGATTATTATTGATTGGTTCTATATATATTGCCCAAATTAATCGTTTCTTGTTGCCTTCAATTTTTGGATCTCGATTAACTAGCTTATATACTTACAACTTATACCCTCCCCCGAGTTGTATGCTTGTGCTTTATTTGAATCTTGATTCACAATTGAGACTTATGACCAAGTTTGCGTGGTTCAAGAATAATCATGATACTCAAAATTACCCGCTATTGTATGAAAAAGAAGATGATATAAATGAATTGATGTGTAGTCTGTAGATGTAAAAAACAACTGGCGAGATCTCTAGTAGTAGTCTAGTATACATATATAATAACTAAAAAAATTACTATTTTAAGAATTCATTATGGGGTAAATTCGTGCATGATGTGCATCGCATTAGAAAATATCTTAGTGCTTCAATTTTCAGTGCTCTATTCAATTGTACTTTCATGAGTTCATGTGGCTATATGGCCACATTTGAATAAACAATAAGGGTTCCAAATAATATCTCCCATTATTTACCCTTTTCAGTTTCATTTTCAACACGACTCATAATTAGTTTAATATTCGATCCACCGATTTTCATTTCTTACATTTAATCTCCGTAATCTACGAAAGAAGAAGAAGAAATTCTCCATAATCACCGGCGAAAAGATGATGATGAGAAGTTGTAGATACTTTTGGTCGTCTCCACATATTTTCACACTCTTGCATGCAGTGCATATGAGAGTTTGAGATATATAATATCGTTATCTATCAAAAAATTTCGATGAAAGAAGTATAACTTTCAATTAGACACGAACGTTCACACCCTCCTCTTCATTATTTCAGTGATAATAACAGCAATTATTTTTTACAATTATCGAAGGTTTACTAATAATTGGATATATGGCTCTGACTCTTGTACTATATGTGGGGGCAGATGTATACTCACATCTACTCGTACGTATAAATCGGTGTAAAACGGAGTAAAGTCAAAGTTGGACCCGCTTAGACTCTATCACAAACTAAAATTTCATGAAATTATATTTTTCCTATTTTTTGCATCCTTTACCTACCAAGTCTACTTTTATTAGTTTTTTCTCATCCTTTTAATTCTTTCGTAATAATGAATCCATGTAGAAAAAGTGTATTTATTAGCTCGCAAGTAAACAAAATATTTCTATAGAAAATATTTATATCAACCCATAATTTACCAGTAAATTAGCTTATACCAACAAATCTTTTAATATTTGTAATTTTAAAAGACAGATAGGTTTTTTGGGTAAAGACGATGATTTATTTATTTTTAACACAAAATATTGACCTATAACGAATTAACCACTGCCCCTTATTACGCTATACAACTACAAGTGGCAAATTTTCCAGTAAACACATTCGGACTTCGACTAGTAACCATAAGAAAATTAAAAGAATATACTAAAAAACAAACAGAGGTATGGTAAAAAATGAACAGAGCAAAATGAATAATTCTAGTTCTATCGATGTTGTTAAAAAATTATTGTTGAATATGGGAAAGCCAAAAATTTCTATACTAACTGAAAGGTGGAAAAAAAGTTTTCTCTAACTTATGTTGAATTGATTGTTTAGATTTATTTTCAATATAACATAAACTAAAACAAAATTCTCAATTATTTATTACTTAGCTAATGACCAAAGTTGGTTTTAAGTTTTGGTTTCAGCTTATTTGAACAAAGTTAACTAAACAAATGTTGCAAATTTCAACATTTTCTTACTGTTAAGGTAATTTAAAGAAGTAAAAATATATTACAACAGTAAATAAAAAAAGGTAAAAAAGAAATGAGAAGTTATATTTTGGAACATACCTAGTACCAAACAACCAATTAGAGGACACTAATATTAATCGAATAAAGACATATAAAGGATCTTGTTTCTTGTTTCCCCCTTCCCATGTGATGTGAACAATCTCACTCTCTTTCTCTATCTCTCTTTTGGGTTTTGTAGTATTATATAACAAATCAGTCCAAGACACCTCTTTTCCCACAACCAATCTCGCTCTCACCAGAAAAACAGAGAATCTCAATCTCAGATCGAAGCAACACAGAGAGAGAGAGAGAGAGAGAGAGAGAATGGGTTTCACTTCCCGAGGAAACCCTTCTCTCTTCTTCTTCTTCTTCTTCCTCTGTCTCTCCACAGTCTCTGCTTACATCAGCAACAACACAAGCAGCAACAGTGGAGAAGTAAGAAGAGAGCTAGCTTCTGGGAGATGCAATTGGTTTAGAGGGAATTGGGTTTATGATGCAAAGTACCCACTTTATGATCCTTATAAATGTCCCTTCATAGATCCACAGTTTAACTGTAAGAAGTATGGTCGTCCTGACAATGCTTATCTTAAGTATCGATGGCAACCATCTTCTTGCTCTCTCCCCAGGTCCTTCTCTCTCTCCTTATCTTCTTATTACATTCTTTAATTCTGGTTTTTTTTTTTTATTCAAGATCAAACTTTTTTGTGTTTTGTTTGCCTTTTTCCATAAATTAGACAGAGTAATAAATTGCACATGGTGAAAATTTTGAACTTTTATTTTCTTTGTTCCCTGTTCTATTGTGAATCAAAATCTTTTTGTTTTTTTTTTTTGTTTTTTCCATTAATAAATATGGAAAGCTGTAAATCTAAACAGTTCTGTTTGTTGGGTTTAATGCTATTTACAGAGATATTTAAGCATATTGGTAAGAAAGGTAAGCAATTGAATTTTTAAAGTTAGATAGTGTAGTAGTAGTATTTTTTCTCTTCTTGAGTCTTCTCTCTCTCTCTCTCTCTCTTACTGTTTTTCTCTTTTTTTTTTTGCCTTTTTGGATTTCAAAATTTGAAACTTTTGTTGAGTTTGCTTTGGAGCAATAATGTCTTGGAAATCCCATAATTTCACTCTCCAAAAAGTTTAAAAATCGAATCCGAAGCTCAAACCAAAGTGTCCTTGATTAAGTAAATAAAGAGTTCAAGTTTTTAACTTTTTAAGTAGCGTTCGTTCTTGAAAACCAGCTGGAAATGTTTTATTTTTCTCTTCTTTCCGATCTAGAATTGAGATTATAAAATGTTTCTTTTTGTGGTTTCAGATTCAATGGGTTGTATTTCTTGAGGAAGATGAGAGGGAAGAAGATAATGTTCGTTGGAGATTCACTGAGCACAAACATGTGGCAGTCTCTTGCTTGTCTGATTCATTCTTGGGTTCCTAACACTCGTTACACTCTTCTTCGCCAAAAGGGTCTCGCTTCACTTACCTTCGAGGTTTGTTCTTTCATTTATTTTATTAATTAGAAACTATTAATTATTCCACTACAATAAGTAGATATTTATTGAGTTATGATTTTTCACAAGTAATTAAGTGGGATTTTTTAGCTTTATAGAGTGGAAAGTGTGGTAAAAGTCTTTATTTATTTTTATTAACGCTTAGTGATCGTTAATAGGATTAAAAGTTAACTAAGAAAAGGACAAAGTGTTTTTGCTTTGTCTCATTTGATTTGATGTAAAGATAATGCTTTGCTATATAGTTTTATTAATATTATAAAAAATAGTATTAGGACAAGAGAATGAGAGAGCATTTAAGAGATGAACGTGATTAGTGGCCTATTTCCCAAAAAAGAGAATCTTCCGGAATATCATGTCATGTTATAATCTTTATGATCATGAGCCACGCAAAAAGAGATTCGTTTTCTTTTTTTTTGTTTTCCCATGATATTTTGAGATAAAAAAAAACATGGCCAGTTAAAAAATACACATGGACATAAATTATATACTCCATTATCTAGTGAACTAAATTTGGGTTTTGTAATGGGTACGGGACGCAGGAATACGGAGTGACGTTGATGCTTTACAGAACACAGTTCTTAGTAGATTTGAATGTGGAGAAAGTTGGGAGAGTGCTTAAGCTGGATTCCATTAAGCAGGGAAACATGTGGAGAGGCATGGACGTTTTGATTTTCAATTCGTGGCATTGGTGGACTCACACCGAGCACATCCAGCCGTACGTGTTTTTTTCTTTGGCTCTATCTTTTTTGAGTTTTGACTTTGACTAATTTGATGACGTGTACTTGTGTGTATGTAGGTGGGATTATATGGAAGATGGGAATAGATTGTACAAAGACATGAACCGGCTCGTTGCTTTTTACAAAGGAATGACCACTTGGGCTCGATGGGTTAATGCTTACGTCGATCCTTCTAAGACCAAAGTCTTCTTCAACGGCGTGTCTCCTACTCATTAC
The DNA here is from genome assembly GCA_900406565.1 of Turritis glabra. Taxonomy (NCBI): domain Eukaryota; kingdom Viridiplantae; phylum Streptophyta; class Magnoliopsida; order Brassicales; family Brassicaceae; genus Turritis; species Turritis glabra. The sequence goes on from OVBN01000025.1 coordinate 1,797,341, forward strand.
GAGTAAATATACGTCCTTCAATCTAATCTTATTGTTCTATTGGTCGGTTTTAGTTATGTCAAATTGAGCAAGGACTAGGTTGTTATGTTAATCCTAAACATTTTCTAGGCGTTACTTCACTTCTATATTAATAAGGTTGGTTGGATATTGTTTTGCAGGGGAAAGGATTGGGGAGAGCCAATGAACTCATGTAAGAGTCAGACGCAGCCATTCTACGGGAGGAAGTATCCAGGAGGGACACCAATGGCTTGGGTGGTTCTAAACAAAGTGATGAGGAGATTGAAGAAACCGGTCCATTGGCTCGATATAACCGGTCTCTCTCAGCTTCGTAAAGATGCTCATCCTTCTGCTTACAGTGGGAACCATCCTGGTAATGACTGTAGCCATTGGTGTCTTCCTGGTTTGCCCGATACTTGGAACTTGCTCTTTTACTCTACTCTTTTCTCTTCATAATTCTTGTTCTTCTTTCTCATCAATGTATAAGTTAACTTAAAACGACAATCAATTATTTTTAGTTATCTTTTCATTGTGGTCGCTTGATTCTTGACTGAAATAACTGTTTTAATACCAATGCACTTGACTGTGTAAAATCAGAAAACATTTCAAGAAAAGAATATACAACGAAGGACGAAGAAATTAGTTGATACATATGTTAATGAAATGTTCCAAGTAATTAGCAAAATGAGCTAAAGAAATTAGAGCTAATTGGGCCTAATAGAGATGAATGGGCGGGCCTGAAGAAGCCCAGATGTGATGAAGTGTTCGGCTGTTCGCAGTAGAGATAAACGCGTCAGAGGCCAAAGTGCACCGGTAAGTCTCCACGTGTACATGTACGGATAGACACGTGGATAAAACCGAGATTATTGGGTCACTAAAAACTGATCTCTTCCCACAAGCTGAGTCACCGTGTCTCTCTACACGTTTCAACAGTAAACTCAACACGTCACACACCAAATTTTGTCTTTTTGGTTCTTTAATTATAAAGCAGGAATTAAACAGGTCGATAAAAATCACCCGAAGATAAAGATAACACAAAAAAGAAGTATCCAATTATCATCTTGGAAGTAAAAACTGTTTCTTGGAAGTGATTGTTAGCATTAACAATGGCGTCGGAGCAAGCAAAGAGAGAGAACAAGGTGACGGAGAGAGAAGTTCAGGTGGAGAAAGACAGAGTCCCAAAGATGACGAGTCATTTCGAGTCCATGGCCGAAAAAGGCAAAGATTCCGACACACAGAGGCATCAAACAGAAGGTGGTGGGACACAGTTCGTGTCGCTCTCAGACAAGGGGAGTAACATGCCGGTTTCTGATGAAGGAGAAGGGGAGACGAAAATGAAGAGGACTCAGATGCCTCACTCCGTTGGAAAATTCGTGATGAGCAGCGAATCAGGAACGGGGAAGAAGAAGAAGGATGAGAAGGAGGAGCATGAGAAGGCGTCGCTAGAGGATATTCATGGTTATAGAGCCAATGCTCAGCAGAAGTCAATGGATACGATAAGAGCAGCAGAGGAAAGGTATAACAAGGCCAAGGAGAGTTTGAGCCATGGTGCACGAGAAGCTCGTGGCAGAGGAGGTGAAGAAATGGAGGGAAGAGGGCGGGACAGTGGTGTCCATGTTTCTCAAGTTAAGGCTGTTGGTGGTGGCGGAGGAGGTGCTGCTGTCTTCGGCCATGAAGCTCGTGGCAGAGAAGGAGAAGAAAAAGAGAGTGGTGTACATGGCTTTCATGGGGAGAAAGCACGCCATGCTGAGCTTTTGGCTCCCGGAGGTGAGGAGATGAGAGAACGTGAAGGTCAAGAATCAGCCGGTGGTGGTGGTCGGAATGCAACAGATATAGCGGCCGAGAAAGGACGGAAAGCTAAGGAAAGTGTAGGACAAGGTGCTCAGAAAGCGGGAAGCGCTGCGAGTGAGAAAACTCAGAGAGCTTCAGATTACGTGACGGAGAAGGGAAGGGAAACTGGACAAGTGGCGGCTCAGAAAGGACAGGAGGCAAAGGAACAAGCTGCGAGAGCAAAAGACTACACTGTTGAGAAAGCTGGTGAAGCTAAAGATACGGCGGCCGAGAAAGCTCGTAGAGCTTCTGAGTATGCGACGCAGAAAGGAAAAGAAGCTGGAAATATGACGGCTGAACAGACGGCGAAAGCAAAAGACTACACTTTGCAGAAAGCTGTTGAAGCTAAAGACACTGCGGCAGAGAAAGCTCGGAGAGCGTCTGACTATGTGACGGAGAAAGGAAGGGAAACTGGAAACACGGCAGCTGAACAGGCTGCGAGAGCAAAAGACTACACTCTGCAGAAGGCAGTTGAAGCTAAAGATATTGCGGCTGAGAAAGCTCAACGAGCTTCCGAGTATGTGACGGAGAAAGGAAAGGAAGCCGGAAACCTTACAGCTCAGAAAGGACAAGAGGCGGCTTCAATGACAGCTAAAGCAAAAGATTACACTGTTCAGAAAGCCGGGGAAGCGGCTGGGTACGTAAAAGAAGCGACGGTGGAAGGAGGGAAAGGAGCGGCACATTACGCCGGAGTGGCAGCTGAGAAAGCGGCTGCGGTTGGGTGGACAGCGGCACATTTCACGACGGAGAAAGTTGTGCAAGGGACGAAAGCGGTTGCAGGTACAGTGGAAGGAGCGGTGGGGTACGCAGGGCATAAGGCAGCGGAAGTGGGATCCAAGGCTGTGGATTTGACCAAGGAGAAAGCAGCAGTGGCTGCTGATACGGTGGTTGGATTTACGGCGAGGAAGAAAGAGGAAGCTCAACACAGAGACCAAGAGATGCATCAGGTATTGCACAACTTATAGTAAAGTTGGATCTCTTTTAGCTCATATTAGTATGATGATGTTTCGTGTTACTCAAGAAACTGTATTTTTGGATTTGTTTTGAGGGAGGTGAGGAAGAGAAGCGACCAGGGTTTGTCACAGAAGCAAGGAAAGGATATGGAGGAGAGTACGGAGAAGAGAGAGGGAGTGAGAAAGATGTCTACGGCTATGGAGCAAAAGGAATGGCGGGAGAAGGGAGGAGAGATGTTGGGGAGGAGGAGTACGGAGGAGGAAGAGGGAGTGAGAAAGATGTCTTCGGATACGGAACAAAAGGAATGGTCGGAGAAGCTAGGAGAGATGTCGGAGAGGAATTCGGAGGAGGAAGAGGTGGTGAGAGATATGTCGAAGAAGAAGGGGTTGGAGCGGGAGGAGTGCTTGGGGCAATCGGCGAGACTATAGCTGAGATTGCGCAGACGACAAAGAACATAGTGATTGGTGATGAGCCTGTGAGGACACATGAACATGGAACTACTGATCCAGACTATATGAGACATGAACATGGACATCGTTGAAGAAAAGTAATGTAATGGAGAAATGTATTGGGTTTTTTTTGCTTTGCTTAAAAGGGTCTTTGTTTTTTGTATGTAAATAAACAAGAAGCTCTGTTTCATAGAGTTTTCTGGTAAATAACAAAAAAAGCTCTGTTTCTGTTTAAAGGTTTGAAGAATATATTAGTGGGTTGGTTCCTTTGAAGTGAAACTGTACTAAGCTTGATCTACTCTTGAAAACTAAATTGATGGATTTTGATGTTACCTTTTCGCAATCTGCAAGTGCATTAGCAAGTTGCTCTGCTTCCTTCATGAGCCTGTTTCTGTCTGACCAAAAGATCAATAGCAAAACACATCAGACTCTCTTTTTCATTCACTTACTTGCTATATACACAATCATGGTATTAAAGGACGTTGTATTTCTTCTCTCAGGCGTTTTATCGAACAACTTGACTGCTAAAAATAAGTATCCCAATGTCCCATATAAAGACCCCATATTTTGTTGCAGACAAAGAAGGGTTGATTGATAGGCAAAGCATACAGAGCGAGAAGGGTTTCTGGGTTTACTAGAGGAATGAGCTTTTCTGCGTATATGAGTGTAAGCAAAGATGATATTTGTTACGCTTGTCTAGATCTCATGGACTACATACAATAAGTCCTATTTCCAAGTCGTTCTCAGACGTGGAAACACTTTTAGCAGCAAAAGTGTATTTAATAGTTAACAAATTTTTTGATGCAAAAGTGTATTTAATAGTTAATGTCGTAACACACATTGAGAATTGAGATCTACATTTGGTATCGACATGTACCTTGATCTACAATTCTAAACTAAGTAAACAGAGATGAATTTTCAACACACTATTGATCAGAAACGAAACTAGAAGCTGGAGGCTTCGGAAGCATAATCTTCACCTTCAACTTCAAGGGTTGTATCTCAACTTTCTTAAACTGTGGAGGCTTTGGTGGAATAATCTTCAACTTCAGGGGTTTCTTTAGAATATCCTTCGATTTCTCCGGTGCTCGTTTAATCTTCAATTTCAACCGCGGTAGTGAGAAGCCGGAGACCATATTCTCCGTTTTCTGTTCACCACGTAAGAACCAATGCAACAATAAATCCGAAGCGGTTCCTCTCTCCTTATGGTTCCTTGCGAAACACGTTTCTATAAACTTCCTTGCATCACACGGTACGTTCTCTGGAATCTCTGGCGCTTTCCAATCCAATAGAAGAGACGCAAGATCATCAAATTCAACCTCCGACCATGGAATCTCACCGGTATACATCTCCAATACTATGCACCCTAACGACCACAAATCTAGGGCTTCCTCTGCCACGCCGTTGTGGACTGATTCGGGCGACATGTAAATAGGCGTTCCCACAAACGGAGAATCAACTTCCCAGGTATCAACATCTTCTCCTACTTTTCTCGAAGACCCGAAATCCGAAATCTTCAATTCGTAAGACTGTCTACATGGGAAGACAAGGAGATTATCGGGTTTTAGATCGCAGTGAACATAACCGTGGCTATGAACAGAGACCAATCCTTGAAGAATCATACGAGTGAAGTCTCTGATCATAGTTTCTGGTAATTTTCTATCTTTGTAACTGTCCATGAAAGTTGTTAAGTTCCCTGCTGCTGCGTACTCCATAACCATCTTGTAGACTCGGAATCCCTCGTCATCGAAATCCTCTTGTAAAGTATAGTTCCCATAGCATTGCACGATTCTTCGACATCCCTTGAGTTTGGATAGAATCTGAATCTCTCTTCGGAGAGAGTCGTGGTCTTCGCATTCGGCGGTTTTCACTGCTGCGTAAACCGGTGACGAGCCGTCGTTGTGATGTACTTGACAAGATCGACTGTTCCGTACGAACCTTTTCCTAAGAACTTCACGAACTCTGTTTCTGGTTGCATCTTCGGAACAACAACAAGAGTTATGCTTCGTATCTCTCAAGGTTTTTTGTAACTTTGAGCTGCAATTTAAAACCCTAGATAAAATTGAATCACTGGAGAAATTGCAGCGAGAGAGAGAGAGAGTTAAAAAGGAAACTTTTTTGGCTTTAGGGTTCTTTCAAGTCTGTGACTTATTTCAGTTAACGTCGGGAGAGTGTTGTAAGCACGAACCACTAATCCACCGTTGCTCATAAACGATTATAGATCTTGTCCGTTGGATCCATTTTTAGACTTTTTTTTTTATGGATTTCAATTTAATTTTGACATCATGAAACTATTGCATTTTCTATTCCACATTGAATTAGGAGATGTTACTGTCCGTCCGATTCTCTGGTCTTTTCCCCCTGATCTACGATCAAAATTTCAATTTAAGAAAAAGGAAATAGACAGAAAAAACGATATGACTGATCTCGTGTCAAATTGCTATTTTTTAGGGTTACATATATTTTCTTTTGTTACTAAAAAATCTCAAGCCTAGATAAAATAAGTTGACAAAACCATGATCATAAAACAGTGCGGATTAGGGTTGAATTTTCGAGAACTGCGGTATTTGGCAGTTATTCCAATAAGAACATCCTAAAAACTTTAAGGGCAATTTTTATAAATAATATAAAAATAAATTTTGTTTCTAAATTTAGCACATCATTTTCAAAAGTTCCAAAAATAACACAAATTTAATATAAAAAATATTGAAAATTTTGATAACGATTTAAAAAATATCAAAATTGTCTAAAAAATAAACTTTAAACCCTAAAAACTAAATCCTAAACCCAAAATAGTAAACCCAAATCCAAAATTTTAAATTATTTTAATGCTATTTTTGGAAATTTATAAAATGTGTGTTATAATTGTCCAAAAAACTTATTTTAGTACTATTTTAGAGTATTTTTCAAACTCTATATAAACTTTAAATACAATGCAAAAAGTTAACCTGTTTTAATACCTCTGGTATTAATGTTCCATAAATTACCGTAGCTATATACCAAATTTAACAAACATGTAAATACAATAACGACATTCTTAAAAGAAAAAGATATATCAATAGTTAATATCCTAAACGTACACTTTGAATGAAAACTGAGATCTACATTTTTTGCATCCACATGCTTGCATGTACCTTGATCTTTACTAAGTAACAGAGAAGAGTTCAACACACACACATACACACGTTACTGAATACGAACGAATGACAACTGGAGGTCTCGGAGGTTTTCTTCACCTTCAACTTTAGTAGGGATGTTATATAGGACTCAAAATTTAGGATTGGTCCAGGTCCGTTAAAATTAATATAAACTCTGACTTTGAATAATTGAACATGAAGAATTTTGGGCTAATATAGGGTTTTGATAAAAAGTTTTAGACTAAAACAGGACCGGCCATATTACATGAAAACTTTTTTTGTCGCATAAATTCAGAAATTGATATTCAAATATAATTTTACGGTTTTGGTGGGAAAATATAATTTTGTGGTTTTTGGCGTGAAAACGAAATTTTGCAGTTTGACGGGAAAATATAATTCATCGGTTATAATGGAAAAATGTGTTCAATTTTGACAAAAAAGGAACTTAGCGATTTTGGCGGAAAAACATGATTTTTTTTTTGTTTTGATGAAAAACATAATTTTACGTTTTGGCGGAAAAACATGATTTTGCGGGTTTGGCGGAAAAATACGATTTTGCGGGTTTGGCGGAAAAATATGATTTGATGGTGTTAGGTTTTACAACCATCCAAAGCCTCAAGCTTTCTCCTTTGTCATCATGACCACAATATCACACACACAAGCAGAGCATATAATGGAGAAGAAGATAAAACATAGCAAGAGAAAGGAAGGAGAGGAGAAAGCACACAAAAGATTTGTTAACCCGGTTCACGGCATTAACGATCCGCTACGTCCAGTTAGGATCTTTTGATCCACAACTTTATTATGAAGAAGAAGGTGCTACAAAAGATAAGTGATTCACTCTCAAGAACTCACTTTATCACTCTCAAAGAAAACCCACCCCAAAGCTTACGCTTCTACATGTTTTCTTACCCCTTCTCACCACATTGTGTATGTCTTGCTCTCTCTCTCTCTCTCTTTGTGGCTACACCGTTTCTCATGTCTTCATATCAATTTATATATAGGAGACAACCACAACCCTAGTGCAGCTTCCAAACGTTCCTTTTGAATTCACAAACAGACAAATTGTCCTTATTGGCCAACAATGTAGAGGCTCCTCCTTGTGGTCCCCAAAAGCATATCCCAACCAGAGGTTAATTTACATTAACTCTATTTAAAATCTTGTTTAACTTTGTGTAGCACTTGTGTATTTGATAAAACTTGCTCATCAAGTTCTCATCTTCACAAAACTCCACCTGAGAACATGATGATCAAACCAAATAACCTGCACATACTTGAGAGAGAGAGAGAGTGCCTTCTAAGCAGTTTAAAGACCATAAACCTGCTTGATTCTTCCTGCATTAAACTTACATTCAACACATTTTTGCTGTGAAGTTCTCACCGCTGAACAAACCTGAGCCATCAACACATCTTTAGACCACTAGAGTTGTGAAAACCAGCTCCATACACACTTGCATTAAACTCAACTCTTCAATGATCGCTTCATGATGCATTCAACACCTAAATATTGATGTAACCACTCAGCAAAACTCCATTAACAAGTCAAGAAAACACTCCAACTTATTAATTCAACATAAAACTCCATAAGCTTCACCACCTATGAAACTTTCAATCACACATTCTCCACCATGGCCTCTGTTAAGACCATAAGCATGTTGCAGTGACTGAAATACCAATTAACTTTATGCAAAACTTGATTCTCTTGCTATAGCTTCTGATTCAAACTCATGTGCACTGAGCTTAGAATCAATTTTTCCTTGAACTATATGCAGAAATCTGAATCATCTTAGTCTCAGACTTGAAACTCTTGATTCACCATGTAGAAAGTCTCACTAACCGGTTAAATATCCTGTATAACCTGAGACTGAACCTTTTCTACAACAATCTGTTTCACACAATCAAAACTTGAACATAAGCACTGTTCAATCCCTCTGTTAAAACAGAAATTTACTAGCAGATTTCAAACACTACCAATTGTCTTTAAACCTGTCCCACATCAACAAATTCTTGTGATGACCCTACGATAAACATGTACAACTACTTCTACATCAAATCTAGATCCCTGATGCACTTCCTGCTGTAACCTCAATCTGCAATACATTTACTTGTATGCAAACTCCACCAGACGACTTGAACATTGCATCATTCAATTTCCATACATAAACCAAAGCCTTTTTCTTCTTTATCATCTCATGATACTTGAAGATACTTACTTTGAATGACATTCAAGTGTCTTTCCCTGAGAAGATACTTACATAAGCTCCTCATGATACAAACAAACAACTTAATAACTCCTTAGTTGTTGTCTCTCAAGTGCAATAGATTTCCTGCATTTGCTTCCTTCTAGAGCTTCTTTTCAGCCACTACCACCAGCATTGAGATGTGACGTTTATCAAGATAGGTACACGACACTTTCACATTCTTAAAGTGAGTAGTCTTAAGACAGTTCTTGCAGCATTTGCACTTATCTCTTTCAGTTTTTTCTTCTAAGAATCTCACTGAATCACTTCAATAACTTCATCTCTGCTTACTCAGCTCTTAAATTTTTTAGAAATCCGCAACCTTTTTCCAGGAACCTGCAACTCTTTTAAGAGAAACCTTGAAACTCGATTTCTTAATGTCCTTATCAACAACCAGTTCTAAACCAAATCTGTAAGAACCTTTTTCCTCTCCGATTATAACCGTTGAACTTGTTAATAACCACCTGTTCTTCGTTTTCCTTTCTTTTAGGTAAACTGAACTTCCATGAATCTTAATCAACAAATTTATGCAGCCTTTTGACTCATCCATTAAGCTACATACCTAAGACAACATCCATGAACATAGCTCCACCAGAAACTATTAAAAAAAATGGATGTTACTCTGTCTTTGTCACTTCACTTCTCTGTGTTAAACCACTTTTCACTACCACATTAATCCACTCGTTCTTCAGTATCATAATGTTAAAACAATGGCTCCTTACTTGATAAAACATGTCAAAATTTTTGGACACATATACTTTCTTCTTGCAGCCACTCCAACTGATCCATTTTAACACAAAGAGCACCAAGAACCTTTATCTGTTTCAGCAGCCTTGTCCTCTCTACTTGGAGCAATCTTCATGATCTAATAGTGAAACAACTTAGGCTCATACACCATCAAACCATACCTCTATCCCAGAAATCAAATTTTGTACTTTCCTTCAACAAATATACCCATATTCTTATCTTGCACCGCTGTTAAAAAAATTAACAGGACACGCCGCCTAACACCCCCTGGCTAGAAAGACTCTCGACACAAGAAAATAGTACAACCAATTGCATACCATCAGATACTTTTTTGTCACTTGAAGATCTGATCCAAAACACAAGATGCACTCTGAAAAAACATTGCTCCACCCGAGATAAGAACTACTTGCTCTCTTAGATTCATTCCAGCAGAATCACCATGTGTTATACCCAATAAAAATCTGCACAAAAAATGAATCTTAGCCACTCCCATCTTTGTCAAAAGCATTCAATCTCAAAATAAGAACTCACACACTGTCCAGCTTACACCAAACAACATGCTTACAAATGACGCTGCATTCCCTCTGAAAATAGCAGCCTTGTAGCGTCATGTTCTTTGATGATCCACAGCCTGTAGACTCTCTCATTCACAAGAACTGATAACTACACACAGAGATAAGCCTGCAATCCAAACCCCTTTCAGAACTCAGCCAAACTAATGAAGTTTCCCAAACCGTTTCTGTCTTGACAAAACAGAAAACATGACTTGCTTTCTAACCATTCTGCAACCTTCTTTAAACTGAATTGAGAATACCCAAACTGATAATTAAACAGCCATAAACACCCATAATATTCAAGGTTCTAAGGCGTCCCCTAGTTCCATGAATCTTATGAGTTACCGGGCTGAAAAACTACAAAACTTAGAACACCATCTTCAACTAATTATACCACACTGAATATACCAGAAAGCAACCTGAGAAAATCACCACTGAATCTTGGCCAATCCCTTGCAAAATCAATACACTGCCTTTGTGTTCCAACTAGCTTTCAATCTCATCAACATGCAGAACTTACGCAAACCTGAAACTTCAATACATAACATCACAAAATACCTTGTGACTGTAACGGAATTAGACTTAAAGTCTCCCAGAACTTGAGTCTCGAAGTTGATGTTCAATTTCGACATCAACTCTAACCGGTTTCTTCAGCAATGATCAAGAAACACCCATCATTGATCATATGATTCTTGCATCCATCTCTCCTCCTTTCCAAACAAGAGTAAACGAAGACACATACTTGTGACTGTCATCATTCTTTACTCACTGCAACCTCCAATTTCTTTACAGAAACTTTGGATTTACTTGAATATCTTTAAGCTTTGCAATTCCAATATAAGCTCTAGCCTTCACATTTACTTAGCTAATGGAAGCTCCTTTATCTCGAGAATTTTCTTCATCAATTGTCACTTCCTCCGACGATGAGAATCTTGATGTGGTTTTCGGGCAACTGCTCCATCTTCGACTTTACCATCGAACCAAACCGCTCCCAGCCATAAATTTCCAATTCGCGATTTAAGCTCCGGTCTTAACATATTGGAGCTCATTTTTCTGGTATCAACACTGACAATAAGTGAAGCACCATCGACCATAGGCTCTACTGCTGCGGCGAAGCTTCTGTAGTCATTGGTTGTCCCTTCGAGCTTCAGTCTCGAAGCTTGAACAAAAGAGAAACATAAAGAGGAAAATATAACATGTGCCTTATTCTTCTTTTGCTCTTGGGCATTAATAAATATTTTGGCCCACTATTTACGAATAAGAGAAGAGGCACGCCGTCTCTCAACGCTTCCTGTGTGTTCTTCTCTCAACGCTTCAAGCAGGTTTAGGTCTTCTAAGATGGAAAAGACACGCCGTCTTTCTTGAGATATTATCTCCAAACCATCGTCTTTTCTAGAGCTGCACTTCCTGAAGCCATTGCTTGATAAAGATGTGACCATTTTTGAAAAAGCTTGCATTTTCCTAGTAAAGCTTGAATCTTTCTCACGAGACTTAAAGATTCTGGATAAAGCTTGAGTCTTTCAGCACTAACCTGTGCTCTGATACCAATCTGTTAGGTTTTACAACCATCCAAAGCCTCAAGCTTTCTCCTTTGTCATCATGACCACAAGATCACACACACAAGCAGAGCATATAATGGAGTTATCAACGACTATAAATTCGTCGGAAAAATAGTCAGAAAATGTCTACAAGTTCCGACGATTTTATATCGTCTGAAATTCATCGGTAAAATTGTCAGAATTTTGTCTGAAAATAAGTTAGTAAACATGTTGGCAAATTAAATGTTTCCGACGATTTTTCGACGATACTTTCGTAGGAATTTCTAAAACGGGACACGTGCCGTCGATCACAAATTCTGTAGAATTTCAGACGAAAGTCATCGAAACTTTCCGACGAAGTCCCGACGAATTTTTCGGAATATCGTCGGAAACTTAACGGTGGGACTTTTCAGACGGACTTTTCCGACGAATTTTCGACGACACATTCGTCGGAAAATTGTGTTATATATACCGAACCATTTCTCAGTAGGAAGACTTGGGATGTTGTTATAAGAACAATGGATTCTTATAATATTTATAAAGTTAGAGAGTTGATGTACAAGCGTTTAAATGAAGGAACTGGAGATATGCGACGAGAATACAAAGAAGAATTACCAGAGTTCATGCGTTTTGCATGAAATCAAGAAATGATGCGTACAAAATGTATTATGGGTTGTCCCTGTGTCAAATGTTGTAATGAAGAATTGTTAAACCACAAAATTGTTTGGAATCATTTATATTGGAGAGGTTTTACACCGGGTATTATATTTGGTATTCTCATGGGGAAGATATAAGATCTGGGCTTAGTAGAAGTCATGGTAGGAGCGTTGAGAGGAGAAGACAGGAAAACGTTAGGATTTGTTCTGATTATAGGGAATAAAAAAATATTGTTCGAAGGGGTACATAAGATTTTCAGGAGAGGATAGAAAGTAGCAATGTTATTGAGGAACCGAACCTAGAATCAAGGAGATTTTTTGAAATGTTAGATGCTGCAAAGCATCCAATATATCAAGGATGCAAAGAGGGTCATTCTCCATTATCAGCTGCGACACGGATGATGAACATTAAAACAAACTACAATTTAAGTGAAGATAACGTCGATGCATGGGCTGAGTTTTTCCAGGATTATCTACCGGAGGATAACTTAGCACCTGAATCTTACAATTCAATACAAAAATTGATATCCGGTTTTTGATTACCATTTTAAATGATCGATGTGTGTAAGAAAAATTGTAAAAATTACTGGAGGAAAACTGCAAATATATCACAATGTCGTTTCTGTAGGGCTGACAGATTTCAGATGACAAGTGGGCGAAACAAGATTCCATATCAGCGTATGTGGTATTTGTCTTTAACTGATAGGTTGAAGCGGTTGTATCAATCAAAAAGGACAGCGGCGGTCTCACGAAATCTGTCAAAAAGATTATGGAAAGTGATTTCCTCGAGGCAGTTCCGAATTGGCGATCACTTTTCGGAGACACAAAGGACCGTTGGTTCAAAGCTTTTGCGATGAGTTTTAAAATTAATTATTTTAAATATTTTCACCAGTTAGGATATGAATTAGATAACCGAAAATTGAAATAAATTTTTATAAATTGTAGCAAAAAGTTTACTGAGACTATGAGGTAACAACTGAAGTTCGAGAAAAATTTGAAGAATTATGCCAAGCTCAGTTGAAAGATAGTGTTTACGTGTGAATAAAAAATTGGCGTAAAGGCAAGGATAAGCCTAAATGGATGAGGGAAGCAGTTTGGAATGTTCTTATTGCATATTGGGAGGATGAAAAAAATAAAGACCGAAGCCAAACCAGCTCGTAAAACCGTAAGAACGTCCGTGGGGGTTACAGAATAGCGAAACACACGTGTGGTTCAATGCCATATGTCCAAAAACGGGAGATAATGGTAATTTTCAATTTTTAAGAATTAGTTACACTTTTATAGATTGAAAATTATAATATGCTAACAAAAACGTTAATAATTATTTTCGTAGCGTAATCCCAACACTGGTGCTTTTCCCGATATGGTGACCTTCATGAAAGAGACCCACAAGCGAAAATAAGACGGAACCTTTGTCGATAAAAAGGCGGATCTTCCCGACGATGTAGAGCTATGGAGGCAGAGAAACTCACTCAGTTGAGTCAACTTGAAGAGACTCCGGATGATTACCAACTTAGCTAAGTGGAGAAAAACGATATTTTTCGCTCTGTAAGTTTTATTTCAATTATTATTAAATGATTTATTACTTATACAATTTAACTAACTCTTCTTAATTATATAATATTAGCAAGTGAAAATTAAGAAGGGACGGAGATATGGCGTGGGATCTATCCAGTTTGACGATTATGTGGGTCAGAGTTTTTCCGGTCAATTATACGAAGTGAATTATCGGGAAACTCAGGCAACTCTTGTTAAGGCGGAGGAAAAGATTAAAGGCTTAGAGGAGAAGTATGAGGATGTAGCAGAAAAATATCAAGATATTTCATTTCGGAGTACGATGATGGCCCAACTTCATCCTGAATTGATTCCGCATTCGCGAAGAAACCAAACCGGTCCTGACCCTGACACCAACACCGGCAACCAAACTACAAATTCTGAGAATTTGTATGATTTGTGATTTATTTTGTAATAATTTAGGGAACCTATGTAATTTCGGTTTTTTTTTCTATTATGAATTTTAAGTTTTATTTTAATTTTTTAAAAATTAATTCAAATAAATAAAATATTATTATTATTTTTTTACATGTTTCGTCGGAAATTTTTGATGATTTTTCGAGCATCTACTCGATCCACGGGAGACGATTTTTGTCGTAAATTCCTCAGCAATTGCCGAGAAATTTCTGACAAATATGTTCGTTGGAAAGATTTATCGGAAACTTGTCGAAAATATTTCCGATGTTTTTCCGATGATAATTTTCCGACGAATTCCCGACAAATAGTATCGTCGGATTTTTCCAACCAAATTCTGATGAACTTCGATTTCCGACCAGCGAATGCTGACAATATTTTTTCCTCGTAAATTCAGTTTCCAATGAATTTTCGACGAAACTCGTTGTCGGAATATTGTATGTTTTCTTGTAGCGTTAGCTTCGATCTATAATGATCTCTTTAAGGTTTAATCAACTTATAAAAACCCTAGGGAAAATCGAATCAGTTGAGTTAGAAAGTTAAAAAGGAAACTTCTTTGAGTTGCGTTCGTTAAGTCGGTGACTTTGTTTACTTTAACGGGCAACATTATCTACACTGCCTTTAAAATTGACGTAGATCTCGTCCGTTGGATCCATTTTAATTTGTGCCCTTTTTTTGGAATTTAGTTTAATTTTACGATATGAAATTATTAGGATTTATGTATCATATAAAAATAGTAAATGTTATGGAACGTCAGTTTATCTTCTTCTTTTCTACTGACCCTACGATCGGATAGTTTTGACAATTTAGAAAGTATGTTGAGAAAAGGAAATACAAACTAAATAACGAGTAAAACCACGTTTCGAAGTATTATTTTAGATTATTTATAAAATAATATTCGATCACTTGAGTTTGTTTGATATATGTTTTTAAAAATTATACAATCTTAACATGGAGAATTACAAGAAGTCACTCGAAATTATACAATGTTAACAATTTTGTTTGTTTGTTACATTATCATTTGAGCATACACAAATAATGATTTTAACCTTTACTTCTACTAGATTCCCCAATTGACAATTCTATTTACACAACAAAGATCCACAAGAAACGTTAGATAATGGCCAGACAAACGATTATAATTAGAGATCTCTGATAAATTTATGTACATTAATCCGCAAATATTCGCCTTCTCTGATAATCGAATTCCGTTGTTTTCAGCATGTAAAAAATGGTTTGTGGTTTTTACTCATTTGGGCTATAAGTTTTACATTTAGGCCTGCAACCATGTTGGTTCATTTTGTGTAGGCTTTTGGTAGATTTGGACTATTGGGCTTGCAAACCCAAATTTTAACTTGTTGGCCGACATACATTTGTTTTTATTACAACAAAAGTGAATACACGTGAAGGCAATGAGAACGACCATTTTTAGTACTGAAAATTGCGAAAAAATAATATAGAAATGCTAACTTGTAAGTTTTTGTTGCCAAAAATGCTAACATAATGTAACCACAATTTCATGGCCGACCTGCTTTTTTTCTTTTCTGGAAACCACAAATATGATTACACGTGGCCAAAAAAGAACGTACAGAAAACTCTTCTCATTCCATAGTTACAGATAATAGTAATGAGCAAAATATCTTACTCTAACACGTGTAATTTTGGAGTCTAATTGGTCTAGCGATCTATAAAACGATACTACTGGAGATTAGATTCTTCTCATCTCACTTTGTTCCTCTCAAAACACCTCTTTCATTTCTTTTGCTCCCAAAAACCTTTTTTTACATCTTGAGTAAATCTCATGGCGATGTCTTTCTCAGGAGCTGTTCTCACTGGCATGGGTTCTTCTTTCCACAGTGGAGCCAAGCAGAGCGGCATTGGTGCTGTCGGAGTTAGCCGGAAGACTCAGTTCGTCGTCGTCGCTCAGCGCAAGAAGTCGTTGATCTACGCCGCTAAAGGTGACGGCAACATCCTCGATGACCTCAACGAGGCCACGTAAGTCTAAATTCTTTCTTTTAATATCTTGCCTCGTAATTAAGGATGTTAGTATATGCTATATATTTTATTGGAAATTTGTGTGTTTTGAGCTAATTTACGATTTTATTTGAATACTATTAAAAAATAAAACGATTCATATACCATAAACATTAGCCGTTCTATTTTTTTTTTAGTTTACATATAACCCTAGATTATCAAGACAGGTTTTGTCCGACGGCTCTGTTGACTACTATATTTGAGTTTAATACCTTTTGTTTCATCTTAATTAAAAAAATACAGAAAGAAAGCTTCAGATTTCGTGACGGATAAGACAAAAGAGGCGTTGGCCGATGGCGAGAAAGCAAAAGACTACGTTGTTGAGAAAACCAGTGAAAACACAGATACGTTGACTAAAGAAGCTGAGAAAGCTTCGGAGTATGTCGAGGAGAAAGGAAAAGAAGCCGCAAACAAGGCGGCTGAGTTCGCAGAGGGTAAATCAGGAGAGGCTAAGGATGCCACAAAGTAGGGTCTTAATCAATTAATTCAAACTCTTAAACTCGTAGATATATGGATCCATCCTCTCTCTTCATGTTTAATGTTTTACAATAAGATCAGTCTGTTGTAATTTCTTCACATCAACCATTGAAATAAGATATGGCTCGCAGTTAAAACATTGGCTTTCAACGAGTGCTAGGATGAGCATATGGGAGCTCGATAGCCTTTTGTCTCTTTTGTGACGAACCAGATGAAACTAGGATCCATCTCTTTTTCGCATGTCCGTATTTCTTTCTACTGTTTGGTTCGACTTAAGCTATTAATTATGATCTCATCTGTTCAGGTCTGACGTCTGATTGGTCTGATACATTGTTGTACCAAATAAATTACAAATTTGGCTGCTTATAATTAACATTGATCAACTTAGCCATTCCAAGCAAATATTTACCATATAAGGAAGGGAAAGAATGGTATGGCACCAACAAAATTACCACCACATCTCCCCGTCACACACATCATCAAGAAATCTATCCGCAGTTAGATTGTCTCTGTCCGATACCATGACTCCCAAATGTGAGGGTTCTATTAGTAAGTGTGAACGTAAATCACACAGAAACTAGCTCAAAAGTGAATGTATGGCAAAACACCTATAAGGAGCATATTGCTCAAATACCCAACCAATGTGGGACATATCTAATAGGCTCCTTCGTCGCTGGTATCAAGCAAGAGGAATCTTCAGCTAAGCCCTCTGTTTATACATGCTCTATTTCATATTTCTCAAAATTTAACTTTCCTTTTTAGCTTATTGTAAATAACGTTTTTGTTGTTGAGCAATATATATTTTAAAAGTAACATTGTTATTTATAATTATAAAATAGCCCTAAAGGCATTGAAGTATTAGTTTTTTTTTTTTTTTTTGTTCGTTTAACATTGGAGTATTAGGTTCTTAGAATATATATACTATTATCAGTTTAACAAACAGTTTGTACTGTAGGTTAATTAAAAATTAATGTTAAAAGTTGTTTTAACATAATTGCTAAAATGGCTAAATAGTCACATACACATGTTGTACACATTTTCAGCTTAACGACTAGCTAGCTAATACATTTTTGCTTTATATATCTCTATCGAGTATACTTATTAATGTTGAAAGTTGCAAATAAAATAGGAACGCTAACATGTAAATTTTGGTTGCCAAAAATGCTAACATGTATATAACGGTTATAACCACAACTTGATGGCCGACCTCTTTTTTGTTGTTGGTAACCATAGAAATGATTACACGTAGCTAAATACGAACGAACAAAAACTCTTCTTATTCAATAGTTAAAGATAATAGCAATGCGCAAAAATATCTTGCACTGACACGTGTAATTTTGGATTCTCATTGGCCGAGAGATCTATAAAACGATACTATTGGAGATTAGAGGCTTCTCATCTCACTTTCCCCATCTATAAACTCTTCCTTTATATTTATTTCCTTCCAAAATACATCTTAAATACATCTCTTTAAAGAGATCTCATGGCGATGTCTTTCTCAGGAGCTGTTCTCAGTGGCATGGGTTCTTCTTTCCACAACGGAGGAGCCAAACAGAGTGGCGTTGGAGCCATCGGAGTTGGCCGGAAGACTGAGTTCGTAGTGGTTGCTCAGCGCAAGAAGTCGTTGATATACGCCGTTAAAGGTGACGGCAACATCCTTGATGACCTCAATGAAGCCACGTGAGTCTATATTAATTCTTTAAACAATTTTCCTGTGACTAAGTCTATCTAGATCTTTTACTCAAAAACATTCATGTTAAATTACGTACTCGCCACGACAAATTTTTTTCTTTCGGTTCATCCCATGATATTAGTTTGATACATAATCAACTGTAATGGTCTTGTTGAGGGTTGAGTTTTACCCACTGATCGGTTCTGATGGCTGCCATTTGAAACATTTATTCGAACTTTTATAAAAGAACCTTACTTTAATAATTACATGATAAAAGCAAATATATCTCTTCGAAAATATATTAGAGAAGATATTTTTGAGTAGTTTCTCTTAAAATTGAATGATTAAAATTCATGAATAAATATAGAAATTCAAAATATAGTATTTTTAATTAAAAAATGATGTTTTTTTTGAGATAGTTTTATGTTTTTATTTCAATATATCATTCAAGATATTGTTTCATATACCATAAAAATAACCCCTTGTGTTTTTTAGTTTTACATATATAGCCTCCAATATATGAGAACTCAGCACGATAGTTTCATGCGTAGATATCTGTTTTAAGATCGTTGGTAAATAATGAATCTGATTATATATATTTACAGAAAGAAAGCTTCAGATTTCGTGACGGATAAGACAAAGGAGGCGTTGGCGGATGGTGAGAAAGCAAAAGACTACGTTGTTGAGAAAACCATTGAAGCCAATGATACGGCTACTGAGGAAGCTAAGAAAGCTTTGGATTATGTGACGGAGAAAGGAAAAGAAGCCGGAAACAAGGCGGCTGAGTTCGTAGAGGGTAAAGCAGGAGAGGCTAAGGATGCCACAAAGCCCTGATTTAACCACTAATGTTCAGTTTACAATAAGATCAGTTTGTTTTAATTTCTTTTTCACCATTTGAAATGAAGATCTGTTAATTACTCACTAGCACATTTTAAGTTCTTATTAAATAATTAATAAAGAAACTATATATAGTGACTACAAGTAACATAGTTTTTCAAGTAAAAATGTCATGTGTAAAAAACATAGTACGTATTTCAAGTAAAAATGTTTATATTTCATCCGATTTCCTGATTTTGTAAAAAGAGATGTAAATAGGTTATTGATATTGTGCCAGACCTTGTAGCTCAATTGGTTATAGGGCTTCATTCCACCTCATGGGTTCGATTTTAAGGCAAGAGGAGAAAGGTTAGTGGTTTTGTAAAGTTCGTAATAACACAGATATTGTTAATTACGAATATTTGGCTTGTTATTTACGAGGATATGGTTAAGATTACTATAAAGTTGAGAATATTGTTACATGTTAATTGGCTTGGATACTACCTAGCATCATATCTAATCATTTTAGTTCTTATAAGATATAGGTTTATTTTACTCTTTAGCCTAGATGTGATAAATTTTTTCATCTTTGCGTTGAGGTCAAATAGAATTATCGCTCGATGTGCAGCTTGTCGTCTGGTTCGATTGGCACATGCGAAGTGTAACGGATTGTGTAATTGAACTATGTAATCAAATTTGATATAAAACGATTTTTTTTAAAATAATATTAGCTAAACACGTGAACGGTTATAAGAAGCTAATTTGCAACTGAATAGACAAATAACATCCATAACTAACTTAACTGAAAAGCTCTTCTATAAACCCGTATTTGCTATCAATAAACAGAGGAAGCTTCTAAATCACACTGTGAATTAGGTCATTCAACACTCCAAAAATATATCTTATTAATTAGCTTATGTCATGTGATTTCATTTTCATTTTTTTGGGGCGATATTTGTACAAATTTAATATAATACTATAAAAGAATATGCAACCAGTAAGATTTTATCTTATCATTTATCTAATCTTCTATATTAACTAAAGTGATCTTTCCTGATTTATTTATTCTTTGATAATTTTAAAAATAATATTTGAGTAATTTAATGTTCACTGTAAGATATTTTTTGATAACTAATTTGGAGTGTCAAATGTTTTAAGAAATTAGAAAGATTTTGTTAGATTTTTTTTATCACAGTATTGCGACGATTACAATGCCAATGCTCATGTTGCGTTTCTAGCTGCCGAGTAATACTGTGTCCATTGCCAATGCATGAGTTACAAATAGTAAGAAGATGGAATCTTGTTTGGGTTCTTTCTCCGTAAAAATTAGTTTTTGTTGACCAAGTTGGATTCTCGTTGGGATTTTGACTAGAACTCTGTATTTAAAGAATGACCATTTTGGAATCCTGCAACCTCAGACAAAGCTGGCTCATGAACTGCATTTGAAAACATGTTCCTTCAAGTCATTACCGATATCCAGCTCTTGTCTCTCTTATTCGTGGGCCTACGACTAAGAGGAAGATGATACATTTTAGTTCAAACGAGCCGTTGTTTACGATTTTTACCGAGGAGTTCACAAGCAAGCTGTCATGATTACATATTCTACACATGTTTGTTTGATTACGTATTCTATCTAACTCTCTTTTCCTCCGAAGCTTTTCTCAGAAGTAACAAATGGTTTTTTTTGTTATGTCAGCGAATACTTTGAGCGTTGGAGGCTTAAAAAAACTAGTGGAACAAATGAAAATGGAGCAAAACAAAGCTCTCCCATCTCCGTAATGGAATTCTAGCCACATCGCACTATTAGCACAATATAGGTCAATAACCCAGCTTATTTATAGGATATGACTGATTGACGATACTAGACCTTTATACAAACCCCTTCATTTGAGATAGGAGGAGCGATGACACAACATTTAGCCTCAGCGCATTTATTTGTTAACCCTTTTCTCTCTCCTTTTGATCCTCAATAGTAAAAAAAGAACAATGGTTTCAGACTCATTTCTTTTGTCTCTTGTGAATTTATTGGAGACGTTGGGCTTTAGTATTAGATCATTTCTGAGTTGGATTTGAGAAAAATCTGTCAAAATCTTCTCTCATTTTGATCCTATATAGTGAAAAGAGAACAATGATTTGTGAGACTCATATCAATGGTCTCTTGTTATGAATGGCTTTTAGACATTGACCATTTCAGAACTCTGTTATATGAAAATGGCATCTTCAAAGCATATCATCATGACAAATTTTAGTCTTCAAATATAACAAGTATAGTTGATAAAAAACCAAGAACATGATAAAAATTTGGAAACACTAAAACTGTGAAACTGATGACTGTTTTTTTTTTTTACGACAACCCCTACTAATAGCCTATAAAAGATCAAAACACCTTAAAACAGCAACAATTGTTATATATCCATCTCTTGAGTAAAAATCTCATAGGTGTAAGGGGCAATACATACTCTCTTTGTGAATGTAGAAGAAAAACAAATAGTCAAAAGTTATAACCAAACAAAAAAAACCATTGGGAGCTTAGTCCCAAGCACTTGGAGGTTCTCCGCCATATCCACCACTTGGAGCACCGCCATATCCACCACCATATCCTCCTCCTCCACCATATCCTCCTCCACCACCATAGTAATCGCTACCACCACCACCACCTCCTCCTCTACTGTAAGACCCTTCCCTTCTAAAGTCACGACCACCAAACCGACCACCAGACCGCCGATTCTTACCACCACCAAAAGAGGAGCGTGATGCATACCGTGTGAGCCACGCAGGGACTTCCTGGTTAGCTTCTTGCATCAGCTCAGCGAGCGGTCTGGCCAGTGAGGTGTTGCCATCGTTGAAGAAGGCAGTTGCTAATCCTGATTTGCCAGCACGTCCTGTTCGTCCAATACGGTGGACATAGTCATCAATGTCATTTGGTAGATCGAAGTTGACCACATGAGCCACGTGGGGAATGTCAAGCCCACGTGCTGCTACATCTGTTGCAACCAAAATCGGTGTTCTCCCACTCTTGAAGGCCTTCAGTGCCACTTCTCTTTCCTTCAATGCATACATAGCAACACAATAACTTAGCCACATAGTTCCTAACACTTATTGATAATGATGACCAAAGAGTTAATTTCAACAGTTTCCTTCAGATTTTGACTTTTGTTTTAGGTTTAGTTGCAATGAACTATATTCCTACATGAGGTCTCTCTTTGGTCTCAATATTGAATTGATACGATTGGATTTTGATGTCCACATTAACACACAAGATGTTCAGCTTTAAATTGAATAACAAACCTGCTGCGTTCTGTCACCGTGAATTGACGTTGCTGGAAACCCATTAATGCACAACCAATTTTCCAAAGAGTCAGCTCCCCTCTTTGTCTCCACAAAAACTAAGGTCAGGGCTTGCTGTAATTATGGAGAGAACACAATCATCACGAAGTATGAAGGAGCATGTCCAAATATTGAGAGAAGACCAGCTACTTTGGTAATAAATTATGAACTAAACAAAAGATGATTCCTTCCAAACGAAAGAGGAGTATCAGTTTTACCTTGCCTTGGATGCCATTCTCTCTCTGAGCGTGAAGCAGGTCCATGAGATGACTTCTCTTGTCAGAGTCAAGGACAAACTCAACCCTTTGGACAATTAAATCAGTACTTGAACCCACTCTACCCACAGCCAAAAATATATAATTGGCTAGGAAGTCAGCTGCAAGTCTCTGCACATGAAACAAATATGCTAATCTTTTAAAATTTGCAAATGATTATGCAAACGTAGCAACATTCTTGTAACAAATATTATGCAGCTTTAGTCACACAGGAAACAGAAGCATGAAACTTAATCAATAGCTTGCCATCAAAGGTTCACCATCATCCATTAATGAAGTGGCATTGTAATCCTCTGACACATAGAACTATCAGTTGCATGTCAGTTAAACTGCAACGGCCATCATTTCATGAAACCCATGTATAGGGTAGCTAGCATCATAACAGCACTAGAATTCATGTAATTAGCTTACAACCAGAAAATCTCTCTCAGAAAAAGATATAATTTCTGCAGAACAACCATGTATATCGTGGTTATCACACACAGTTTCAGTTTACGTTAGACATTTTCTCTTTCCCCTTTCTTTTTTTTGGAGAACCACAGGAATTTAACTGTACGCAGAAGGGACTTACGATTGAAGCCCAATATAGAAAATGTAACTAGCAGATAAGATGAAAGGAAAACATATGGAACACAACAATCACACACATGGCAAAGAAACTCAAAAGAGGAAATTCGGAGAAAGGAATAGGTAATCAGAGAGTGACAAAGTTGGCAAAATATTATATTTCAACCAACGAGAAGGTGAATCAAGAAAAAGTGATTTACAAACAAGTAAACCAACCTGAATCTCTCTTGGAAAAGTAGCACTAAACAACAGTGTCTGTCTAACTCCACGTGGAGGCATGTCCATTTGTTCAACAATCTTTCTAATTTGTGGTTCAAAACCCATGTCCAGCATCCTATCAGCCTCATCAAGAGCTAAAAATCTAATCATCTGCATGGAGACTCTAGCTCTCTCGAGCAAATCATTTAGTCGACCAGGAGTTGCCACAAGAATATCGACTCCCCTCTCAAGTTCCCGGAGCTGCACAAACAACAAGACACGAGTTTATCATGCTGAAGTTTGAAAAAAGAACAAGTTACACATACAGCTACGAAATCTAGCAATACTTCTGCATGTCATATATTGATAATCTCTTCTTAATAGAAAAAATGCTGACTACAAAACCAAAACGTGTTTTTAACTAAGTTGAGTAGCCTTAGAAACGAACATGCTTGCAAAACCCAAAACAATCAGCCTAAGAGACAACACGAAACAGACAGCTGTGAAAGATGCATGAAGCAAAACTCGGAAGTCAGAAGCTGAAAAGAATATAAAAAAACCTATATCTAAAAAAAACTATTTGCACATTAAAGTACCTGCTGGTTAATAGGTGTTCCTCCATATGCAACAACAACCTTCACACCAGTTTGGTAGGAGAACTTTTTAGCCTCATCATGTATCTGCCAAAATATCACAGAATAAGATATGGGAAACTAACTTCTACCAAGTACCAAAGCGAATAAAATCTTGACATTGGTAGAGAACCCCAACCTGACTTGCCAACTCCCTTGTTGGTGAGAGAATGACTGCAAGAGGGTAGACTGTCCGTGAACCACGGGGTCTCTGTACATGCTGATCTTTCATTATTCCACTAATTATTGGAAAGCAAAAAGCAGCTGTCTTCCCAGACCCTGTCTGAGCACAGGCCATCAAATCCCTCCCTTCAAGCAATATCGGGATCGCATGACGCTGTACAGGTGTTGGCTTAACATATTTGCATCTACGGATATTTAGATTCAATGCCTCCCCGAGATCTATCTCTGCGAATGTGTTAACAGGAGGAGGCACATTATCCCCACTGGTCTCAATGGGAATATCTTCATAGGCATCAAAATTAATGACCGAATTATCCTGCTCAGTAAAGGCTGGTTCTGGTTCCGAATCATCATTATCAAAGGGGTTTACTTCACGTTCCCTACGGTCCCACCCTCCGCTTCTGTTGTTCCAACCACCACCTCCTCGGCCACCATAGCCATAGCCAGGACGACCTGCATCAGCCCTATAACCAGCACCGCCACCACCACCACTACCACCAGGAGCCCATCGAGAGGCAGAAGGTGGACCACCAAAACCTACACGATCATTAGCGGGCAATGGAGCAACAGGCTCGGAAGTTGGTTGCCTGTTTCTTAGATGTGGAGGAACATAAGCAGGTCGTGAAGGATGAGAATTCTGATTAGATGAACCAGAGCCCGTGTTGTCTGAGTCAGCCACATCAGCCCATGATGCACTCATAATGGAAACGTACGAGGTCCTAAACCAAAAACTAGCTTGCAAATCCCCAGCAAACAAAACCCTTGGATATCAAAATCAATAAATCAAATCCTCAAAAGCTGCTCCCTTTACTTTATAATCTTCAATAGAATTACAAAATCCTGGAAAATCACAAGATGATGGGGTTTCAGTTAGATCAAACAATAGCAATACACGAGTATCAATCAATAGCAAGAAGCTGGGAACAGCTTTAAATAAAAAACCGAAGCACCATAATCATAACCTCAAAAATATCATAATCGAATCCACCGAATAACACAATACGAATTTAACAGTCCAGTCTTAGGAGAAGAGCATATAATATCAAACGAGAAAAGGAAAACGAATATAACAACACAAATGCCAACAGAATCACGCAAAGAGGAGAACAATGTTCACCTCAAAAGGGAATAAAAAAGAACCCAAAATTTGCAGAAAAAGCAGCAGCAGATAACCCTAGCTTACAGCTCGAATTCAATCTGCGTAAACCCAGAGATAGAAGAATCTTCAAAACTCGCGCACCAAAATCGAATTGAAGAAATCAACGGCAAACCCTAAAATTCCTTAAGATTACCTTTTGGTATCGGACAGAGAAAAATAGAGCGATACGTATGAGCGAGCGATAGAATCAATAGAGAGAGAGAGAGGTGGAGAGATATATATATATTTTTGACAATTTGTTGTTGTTCTTCTTCTTCTTCTTCTTTCGTCCTCTTGATAATTTGTTTTTGCTCACAGATTGCGTCCCGTTTTTATCAACATCTTTCGTCTTATAGATAATTCTCAGTTTCTAACTTGCGTGTCGGTTTGGTTGTATCGTTCTGGATTGTATGTCGGCCACTTATTTTGCACTCTAAAACTAGATTATTTATGACATTCGCATTAAGCAGGTTTTTAAATTTAATTTTAAACTGTTGGATTAATAATATTCAAATAAATGTAGTGAATGCTTTGGTGTGTCGTTGTGATGCTATTTAAAAAAATCATCAAAACCAAAAGATAACTCTTTAATGCTTCAAAAAACATAATTACTCTTTAATGCAATATTATAAGATGACAAGATTTTTGGAATTCAAAAAGCGTGTGAAGCTAACCGACTGTTCAGATCTGGCGAAGATGGTTTCTTCTCCTAAAGAGTCTGCCTTCATGTCATATTTGGAGGAGATTCAGCTTGATAAAGAAAAATTTGATTCTTTTTCTCTAATTTTTATTTCTCGGCAAGCAAATGCTAGAGCGGATAAACTTACGAAAAAAGTTCGTACTGAACCGCTTTATATAAAATATGTAAACAATGAACCCATAACACTTACCTTCATATCTTGTCCATTAAGAGAAACCCTGATAATATACAAGTTAGAAGAAAATTTTACCAGGCGAAGGTGTGAGAAGTCGGAAAGCAACGAGTCCTCCCATTCCTTTACCGGCAACAGGTGCTCTGGGCATTTGAGGATCTCAGGAATTTGTGGCATGTAAATACTCTGCTCTTTTTTATGTACTTGCTTCCATTTATCTTAGCTACTTTTACATTTGGAATCCGCTTAGCCTCCCACCTAAAATACGCAAACAACTTAACCATACATGCCAAAATGCAGATAAACAGAATTGAAACAGAGTGAAAAAATATACCTGCCTCGTCTTAAATATTCAAGCCCATCTTCTGGTGGTCCAGAATCAAAATCAGGTTCTCCATCCACGGCAAACGCAGGCCTCAAAATGCTATTATAATCGTCATTATCTTCAGTGTACTCCTCTTTCACAACATAGTCTTCTTCAAGAGTTAAGTCTTCTATTCCTTTGGAGCCAAAATTTTCTCATGAAGAAATAAAAGTCAAATTTGTAACCTCAGTGTGATTGGGTCAGTAACAAAAACGACATTGCATAGAAACAGAAAAGTACTAAGGCCATTAAAAAGATTTAGCTTTGGAAGATTTTGATTTTATTGAAGATGTATGAACATGTACAATATTAGCCAAACAAATCATGGCCATAGACACTTTACACCAAAGAACCTCTCTATACCCCTTATACAATCTGAACCATAGAAGCTATATACAGAAAGAATGTATTGTGTCTTAGAAAAGGGAAAATTGGTGAAGAAAGGACTTTGACAGATTTCTTCAGCTCAATGTACAAAGACATTCACACGGTTTCGTCTTGGTACAGCCGATACAGGACCTGTGGAAAAGAAAACAAAAGGCCCCTATCAAAACGACATGTTACCGGAACTGAGGAGAGAATGGATACAAGAAGAACAGATCTGGAAACAAGGTAAGAGCTTTAGACCAGAAATAACAGACACCAAAATCGTCAAAAAGGCTAGAGAGCATTAAACACATTTCAGCGGTTTAAATAGGGAAGAACCATAGACCCGACTGGATTTGTCTTTGATGACCAATTGAGAAAGAAAACACCAGAAAACCGTAGCAAAGAAAAAACCCATTTGAGTATGGACGGAGAAAGAGACACACACAAACAAAAATGCATCAGATATAGCTTAAGGTTATACATGAGTTAAGTAATCCAAACTTGGAGTGACGTATTTTTCTTAGACCTATAGTTTTTCTCAACATGTTCAACTAACAACAGGCAACATCACAAAATGCAGCAGATAAGATAAAAGTAAAGTAAGTGGAGGGTTACCGAGGATACTGATGCCACTCTCCCTCAGATTAGACTTTGAACTCTTGTGATTCTTCAAACCAACTAAACCTTCGTACTCAGTCACCAGCTCAGGTAGGAGCCTAGCATACATGTCACCCCACAGTTTCTTCTGATTCGCAATGTGGGCATACCTCATCGCCTCCATTTGGTTCCTAGAGTACATTATCCGCAACTGCTTCCCATTCATTTCTCCACGGTTACGAAAGTCAGAAACTTTGGTTGATGCATTCCTTTCAACAATGCTGGAAGCATTTCCCTTTTCAATTGGTTTCTCTCCTGCAACTTTCTTATGCTTTCTTGGTGCATCCTTATCAGTTCCTGGTCTTTTAGGATGATCTTTACCTTTCTTGTAGAAAGGAACAACATCAAACAACGCAGTATCATCAACCAATTCGATCTTCACAGATCTCCCAACAAAAGCATTATCCTTAACTCTCACTCTTTCCACCATCTCATGCTTCTCTTTAAAACCCTTGCCATTCTTTTCGATCTTATGGAAATCAGAAGCCTTAGCGAGCGTATCAACATCGTCCTTCTTCTTGAAGATTGACCCACCTTCGATTTCAGCCAACAATCTTCTCTTCTCAGCCTTCAAAATCCTCTGAACATCAGAATCTTGTCCCTTCTTCTCATGGTTCAAACTTTCTTTCAGATCAGAGATAGAAACGACGCACCCATCAGTCTCAACAACATCCTCTATCTTGTGCACGTCATCTCCAAATTCCTTAATCTGTGGCAGTTCCTCACCAACCTTATTCTCTTCAAGAAACGTGGAACCAGTTTCAGGTACAGAGACTACTCCAGGACACTCTACATTCATCGCCACGGTTTCTTCACGACTCGTTTCGGAGAAAGAAACTTCAATAGAACCCGAAAGGATGATTTCTCCATCTTTCTCAGAAACAGAAATAAAAGGGGAAGACTTTACTTGCTTCTTTGGGCTAATCATCTCTCCAACAGAGTCGTCGTTCTCTACTGGCGGCAAAGAAACGATCTTTAGCGAGTCTTCAGCAATTTCATCCCGAGAAATCGAAGTTTTCTCCGACCCAATACATTCACCGGAAACAAATCTCGTCGTCATCACCGAGAGCCGAAGAGAGATCGAGTGAGAGAGTCCAGTGAAGCGTAGGCAAAAGGAAGAAGAACCCTTCTATCTCGAAACGATTAAATAAGCAGGAACCGGTTCAGGTAAACCGTAAAATGCAGCCTTCAACCGGTGACGGTTATTGTACCAATAAAATCAAAAGGGGTATTATGGTAATATCAGAGATAGAGCTCGAAAGCTACAAACCACTCGCTTCTCTCCTCTCTCACGCGCCTTCTCAAATTCGATCTTTTCTCACTGCACACAAAGCGAAGAGACAGAGAAGAAAGAGAGAGAGAGAGAAAGTGGGGAAAAAGCGAAGAATACGCAGATTCCATCCAATTTAGGGTTGGGGCTTCCCCTAATTTGGAAACCTAGTCCTGTTTCCTGATCTGTTTTCCGAATCGGACGAGAGGCGAGAACGAAGTAACGAGAATGGGAGCGAATTCTATTCCCACGGATGCAACCATTGATCTTGATGAGCAGATCTCGCAGCTCATGCAGTGCAAGCCCCTCTCCGAGCAACAGGTGCCTACAACTTTCTCCTTTGACGTTTTTTTCTACTTTGTTGTTTATGGACTTGGGTTGTATCGATGATTGGATCTGATTTTTTATTATTTTTTATGTTTCGAGTCGAAAGGTTTATTTTTGTTTTCTCTGTGTTTGTGGTTTCTTTGGGTATGGGATTAGCAGATTTGATTAGGAGAGTTTCGATTTTATTTGAAATGAACATCTTTCGGGAAATGTTAGATCTTGGCGTATGTGTATATTCTCACGGGTGTTCATTTTCACCGCAGTTTTATGGGTTGGAGTGTTAGCTGCATCGGATCTTAACATAGAGTGATTAACCACACCTAAGCTCGTGTTTTTATGTGCCTGGTAATGTGATTTGATTTAGATGATAAAGTTTTATCTTTTTGCATCAGTTAGCTTTTCAAGTAGTGTAAAATAGCAGAAATGTATAGGAAAACAGGTTTTGCTGGTGTGAGAGATATTGCAACTCAGTAAAGGACCAATACTTGTAGCTGATATCAAGGATCAATACTTGTAGGGATTTTTTTCTGTAATTGATTTTCCTCTTTGCTGCGTGTGTCAAGTTGATTCTGTAAATATATATTTCCAAGTCATGTGTTTGATAGTGATTAATTACTGGTACTCCCGTCTTTCCTTAATTAGGAAGTTAATGAGGTGAATATTATATGAAGTATTGTTTTATTTTCTTTAGGTTAGAGCATTATGTGAGAAAGCCAAGGAGATCTTAATGGATGAAAGCAACGTTCAGGTTAGTTCTTGGTCTTGCATATTTCTTTGGTTGAGTAAATCTTTCATCGCTCTTGGTGATTATATTTGAGTGTGGTAGATTGTGCTACTAGCCATGAATTCATTCTTAACTCCTGCTTCCTGCATGCAGCCTGTGAAAAGCCCTGTGACAATTTGCGGGGATATTCATGGACAGTTTCATGATCTTGCAGAGCTTTTCCGTATAGGGGGAATGGTAACATCTATAAAATTTATTGAGAGATGCTAGTCATTTTTTTTGTCAGCATGCATTTTGTCTGTTAATTACCCTGTTGTGCATTTCGGTTCTGGTATAAGCTCCACAAATCTTACGAATTATCCATTTTTCTCTTTTTTCAGTGCCCTGATACCAATTATCTGTTTATGGGAGACTATGTGGACCGTGGTTATTATTCTGTTGAAACTGTTACGGTATGAGGATGAAATATTCAGACTTCCTTTTTTTTTCATTAAAAGTAGGCTGATTGGCAAGCCAGTCCTTGTCTCTTTATATTGGTAACAATATAGTGTTTGCATGATGGATATTTTTTCCTTAAAATGTAAATATTTTGGGTCTGAATATGAAGTATGTTGATACTGTTTCTCCTTTTTATTCTCTTTCCAGCTGTTAGTCGCCTTAAAGATGCGATATCCTCAGCGAATTACTATTCTTAGAGGGAACCATGAAAGTCGTCAGGTATACTAATGGTTATGATTTTATTACTCTGTTTCCACTTGTAAATTCACCTTCTGATGTTAAATACAGTACTACATCTGTGTATCCAGTCTTTTCCATCGTTGAGATCTTGGTTGACACACAATTTCTTTTTTTATAAATCTCTGTTTTTGTCTTCAACATACATGTTGTGCGCATTTTTATGTTGGTTAATACTTCTCGATTATCCTACTTTTTTTTATCTGACACAGGCTTTTCATCTTTTTCTTCCATCTTGCAGATTACTCAGGTTTATGGATTTTATGATGAATGTCTGCGAAAGTGAGTTACCTGGAAAAATTCTTATTTTGTAGACGCTGCTGATTGCATGCAAGCAATTTTTCTAAATTATTATTAGCATTACTGTTGTCCGTATTTTTTTGCTGTTGCTATGTGTGTGTATGGTAGTCTGTCAAAATTGTCTTTTCTTTCTTTACTCCCTGTTTCTGTTAATCCTTCAGGCTTATGATTGCTTGCTTATAACATTGTTCTATATTGTATTATCTTACACATCCGAGTCTGTAGCTTATTAACTGCTACTTAGGAATGCATTTGATTATTTGGGATATAGATTTTGCATTTTGTTTAACAAACCTTGTTTTTTTTTTAGGTATGGCAACGCAAATGTTTGGAAAATCTTTACAGACCTCTTCGACTATTTTCCACTGACAGCCTTGGTTAGTACCTATCATACATGTCTCACACTTTTCTTCCTCTTTTTTTTGGTTAGTGGGGTTCACATGAACCTATCCTAGTCCGGTAGTCAATTAATATAGATGATCAGTTCTTAGTCTTGTGCTGGCAGTATCATTTTGAACGAAAGTATTACTTTTGTACTGTGCTGTCATATTTCTTTGGCTAGTGTCACATCAATTGCAAGACGTTAGTATTCTGAATAATGCAAAGAATGGAAATCTTTTATATATGGAAGATTACATGTATGACTTATCTGACTAAATCGATGGTGTTCTTTACACAAAATTTTGGGTATCATCAAATCATTATGTTATTCCATTGCAGGTTGAGTCAGAAATATTTTGCCTTCACGGTGGATTATCTCCATCTATCGAGACCCTTGACAACATAAGGAATTTTGATCGAGTACAAGAAGTGCCCCATGAAGGGCCAATGTGTGACTTATTATGGTCTGACCCCGATGACCGATGTGGTTGGGGAATTTCTCCTCGTGGTGCCGGATATACGTTTGGTCAGGTAATTACAAGTCTTGCGTCTTTGAAACCGTCTCAGAAACGGTCCTGATTCTCTCTCTTTTTTAAAGCAAGTGTCTAATTGACTTCTATCTTTTTCATTTTGTTTCCATAGGATATATCCGAACAATTCAATCACACAAACAACTTAAAGCTGATTGCCCGAGCTCACCAGTTGGTTATGGATGGATACAACTGGGCTCACGTAATAATGCAACTATAAACCCTTCTTTACACAGCTTTGCAAGGCTTAAGATTTTTTTGTTCATTTTTATTGTCTTTCCATATCAAACAGGAGCAAAAAGTGGTTACTATTTTCAGTGCACCAAACTATTGTTACCGTTGTGGGAACATGGCCTCGATTCTTGAGGTCGACGACTGCAGGAACCACACCTTCATTCAGGTCTTCCCCAAAACCCACATGTCTTGTCTGTTAATGAAATTAGTGTAGAAGAATGACCAAAGCTAACTTAAGTATATAAAAATGTGAGTGCAGTTTGAACCAGCACCGAGGAGAGGAGAACCAGACGTTACCCGAAGGACACCAGACTATTTTCTGTGATCACTGGACACAGACTCTCATCTCAGTCAGCAGCTGCAGCCACCCACAAGTGAAAAGTCACAGTTAGTAACTCAAGATTCTGGTTTCTATGCATTGTGTTCAGGTTGCTCTGTTTAACATTCAACTTAGTCCCACCACCGGAATATAGTGTGTATTATAGGCGAAGAAGGCTCTCTTATCTTCCTCTATAACCAAGAAAAAATGGAAAAGAAAAAAGATACCCATTATGGACATTGTTTGGTTGATGTTATTAGCTTCTTCTCCCTTCTACATCAGAATGTGTTTTCATGTGAGAGATTTCTAATTTTATTTCACGTAATTTGTCCTTGAACTTCTCTGATTTTTGAAGTTGTTCTGTTTATTTGTTTTTGAAAGCTTGATATAATAACAACAATCGCTGAATTTATCAGATCACTCACGTAACATGTTAACTATAAATTAATGTAAGAGGATATTGAAGGAACAAGTTCGACTATGAACCTTCTCTTGACTTAATATTCCTATTACAACGCCACTGAAGGCTTTGTGGTACACAAGGCTATTTCATTGAGTATCTCGGATAAGCAAAGAGCAATATGAGACTCTGTGCAGTCCAGAAGGATTAATTTGATAGAACTCTAAGGGTTCATTTTAGAAGGAAGAAATGAAGAATGAGCTGAGCTGGACAATGAGAAAGCTGAGTTGGTGCTGAGCTGGATAAAGAAGTGTATTATTGAGTTGTATATCTTAATGTATAGAGTCGTAATAACAGTCTAAATACAAGTAGCTCTTGGAAGTAGAAGGGTAGATTGTTACAAAGTTGTAAAGGGAACGATCCTGTTAAGGAGGTTGAGGCGAAGGGACTGAAGATCTCCGGACTCTTCTTGTAATAAAGAATTGGTGTTTGTTTCTATCAATAACTGCACAAAACCAGAGAGTTTGAGTTTGATCTTATCAAAAGCAATAAGGCCTACAAAGAGGCATACAAGGGCAAATCCACAGTAATGTATCAAAAAGAGGATAAACACGTAGTGACAAAGATATCTGAAACATCAACCAAAGGTTAAAAAAGTGACAGTGAAAGCCATATGCTTAATAACAACAATGGACAATATAGTTCAGAATAGTGTGAAATAGAGCTAAATCTTCTGGTTTGTCTCCCAACAATAATGTAACAACAACAACCGCAGCATTATATTGGAATTCTACACGTTTTGTTGGCCATTAATTGGAGGTTTGAGAAGAAACAAACAAACCAAAGACTAGAAAACCAGTTAAATTCAGTAGTACGTATAACATGACGTGTTTCGCACCGAAGACAATCATATATAAACTGTGCAGACGTTAAAGTGTCGTTTTAAGGCTAAAAAAAATTATGGAGTCATGGACGGATTAATTTACAGGAATTTCGCAAAAAATGTGAGCCTCGTAATACCCACTAGTCGTAGACAGCGGTTCTTTGGTGGTTGATAATGCATGGATTGTGCGGTCCACTCCACGATCTATTTATATGTTAAAAATTATTAACTATTGCAACTATATATATATATATATTAATAAATTTATGTATCATATACTATATATAGTCTATTTATATTTTATAATTGTTGGGAGGTAAATAAATGTTTCACATCGAAAAATTAAAAATAACAGTTTAATATATAAGTTAAATCCTATTCCAATTAATATGAGACATTTTAGGAAAGAGTCCAAAAAAAATTCGTACGGGCTTAACTAGTTGACTCAAAGCGAATAATATCATACTAATAGAGGAGTTGGATTTGAGTTTGGAGAATTCAATAATTCGTATCAGAACCAGATTCAGCAGAAGACGATCTAGTATCAGGTTCTGCGGGTGATCACATTAAAGAAAATCAGGTAAACAAGAGGATGTTGAAGGTTATATAGCTATGGGTTCTAATGAACAAAAGGTGGATGTACCAAAGTTCGACGGTAAAATATACTTTGGGCTATGGAAGTTCAAGATCCGGTGTCAGCTGGAGTTACAGGGATTAGAGTACACTTTCAAGGAACCAGAGACCGTTACTGCTTCAGAAAAGACCAATACCTCATCAACTCCCACAGACAGTAGCAAGGGGGTAGCAAGAGTGAAGGCAGAAACAGAGAACGTTGTTAGGATCATAGGTTGAGCAATGGTCTACGAACAATGGTCTGGAGTTCTGTAACCAATAGATGGATAAACTATGCAAGGATTCAGGGATTAAGAGACATATAGCCTGCACCTATGCTCCTCAGTAGAATGGAGTATCTAAAATGATGAACATGCAATAGCTGATAAGATCAGGTGTATGTTAGCAGAAACATAGATGGAGAAGAAGTTTTGGGCTGAACTTGTTGCAACTGCAGTTTACCTAATCTATAGGTCTTCCAATGCATCCATAAAATTCAAGATTCCATAAGAAGTTTGGTCAGGATCAAAGGTGGATTACAGTTATCTCAGGCGATTTGGATGTATGGCATATGTACACATTCAACAGGTCAAGATGAGTCCTAGAGCTATTAAGGAAATTTTCATGGGATACCCACTTGGTACAAAAGGTTACAGGGTATGGTTATCAGAAGAAAGAAAGTGCACAATCAGCAGAAATATAGTCTTTGATGAGAAAATACTGTACAAGAAAAAAGAAATAGTACATGAAGCTAAAAAGAAGAAGAAAGTCACTTTTAGCACAAATTTGATCCAAAGACCAAACACATGTGATTCAGTTCAGAGCTCTACTGGTCAAGTTGGAGCTGACTCAGAAGATACAAGTTCTACTGGTCAAGGTAGAGATGACTCAGAAGACACATAATCTACTGGTCAAGGTGGGGTTATTTATGAAGGAACAGAGTCAGGTACACAGACATGAACAAAAAACTAAATTAGAAGAAGAAGATGAATCGAATCCTGAACAGGAAAGTCAAGAGGAACAACATGAGTCTCTTGAGGATTATATGCTGACAAGAGACCCAAAAAAAACCCAACAATTGGTATCAGAACCTAGGTCGAAAAAGTGAACCTAGGAAAGTAGGTGTGGGCTGATGCTCGGTATGGGAAGAGCCCTCAATATGACACGATTAGAAGGGTGTCTCAAGAGAACCTTGCGAATAAGTGGTGTCGGTGCCTAGGTGCTAGGGTTTTGCTGGAGGGGAGGCCAAATGTTTCATGGTCCTCGGTTTGAGGGGAGGATTATTGGAAGACAAACCAACATTCCACATCAGAAAATTAGAAAAAAACAATTTAATATATAAGTTAAGTCTAACTCCAATTAATATGAGATATTTGGAAAAGAGTTCAAAAACAAATTTGTGCGGTTTTGGCCTGTCAATCCAAAACGAACAAATATGATATTAATAGAAGAGTTGGACTTGGATTTGGACAATTTTAAATATATTTTTGTTTAGTTTAAATGTATATGTCAAAACACTTGGATCAATAACTTTTGTAAATTTTTAATAGTTTCCTGCAATTTCTGTGTTAAACGTCACCAAACGTGGCATAGTAATTAGTAAATGTCGTAGAGTTTTGGTGAAACACGTAAAAAGTCTAGTTAATAAGACTATTTTTGGTTGTATTCATTTATTTTGGCTATGTTTCCATTTAGCTTGTTTCTTAAAATACTGTTTCCGATAACAGCATAACCTTATAGGATAACAATACGTGTAGAATTTGGTGAAACACGTGAACCTTTTATTTAACAAAACATATATTTTTCATGTTATTTTTCCGATTTCCATATTTTTTTAGATAAAATTTCCGATAATGATATAACCTTATGTAGCCAGTTAATATATTGTCATATTTTTCCATTTCCATGAGCAGCTCACATTTTTCTTGATGATATCTTATACTTTACATCTTCGATAATTATTTCCAATATTTTCCTTTCTTCATATATATTTTTCCTTATCTTGATTTTTATTTCCAATTTATCTATTTTTAAATAAAATAAACTTTAAACAGAAAAATATGTTTAAA
This sequence comes from Turritis glabra, assembly GCA_900406565.1. Classification (NCBI taxonomy): domain Eukaryota; kingdom Viridiplantae; phylum Streptophyta; class Magnoliopsida; order Brassicales; family Brassicaceae; genus Turritis; species Turritis glabra. The sequence goes on from OVBN01000025.1 coordinate 1,833,776, forward strand.
TTATTCGACACGTATGATATTTTACCAATTAGTAAATTAGCAATTTGAGAAACTGATGAACTATAGTGCATCCACGTCGTTTTCCAAGTTGGACTTCTTTTTTAAAAACAAAAATAGTTAATAAATTACACCTTTTTTTTATAAATACATATATACTTGTTAAAGTAAGAAGAGCCCACAAATAGGCTTTGGCCGCTTCTGCTTGGACTCATCAAACCAAAAAAAATCAAACTCTTAGGAAAAACAAACAAATTGAATCAGTAGACGTAGTATAAGATCTTCTCCACCACCACGGGAAGAGAGATACACGATCACAGAGAACTCAAGATCCGGTGACGGAGCTGAAGTCGACAGAAGAAGACAGTAGTAGTAGCTGTGGATTTTTGTGTCATCGGAGATCGGAATCTTCTTCTTCTTTGGAGCTTCTAGAAGTGGAGAGAAGGGGGAAGATCAAGCGACGGATAGTGATAGGTTTTGCTGTATGTCAGTAGATTGTGTTGAAACTGATTTTGGTGGATTTGGAGAACTTGTGAACCCTATTCAATGGCCTCAGCTTCGAAAACGACGACGGCATGTCCTCACCACGGTGGCTCTTCTCCGCCTCCGAAACTCGTGTCTGCCGCGCCCGATACGGTTGCTGGATGGTCTGAGGGTGAGGATCAGCGAGCCTCTAAAGTTGCTTTGGAATCCATCATCCGCCCTGTCGATTCGCTTCCTGATACTGCCAAGAAACCTGCAAACAAAGGTAATCTTACGCTCTGCCTTTCGGATTTCTGCTCCTGTGGTTGATCCTCTATCATTGTTCTGATCTTAGATCGCGATCTGTTTGAATTATCTGAGTTCTTGTTCACTGGAATTTGTTAATGATCATTACTTTTTGTGAAATTGGTTGTTGTGTGCTGCTATCAGTATTTGATGGCTTCTTTCTTACACTTAGACATGTTTAAATTGAGATCTAATTGTGATCATTATTGTACCAATGCAGGGATTTCTGTGATGCCAAGGACTGAAACCAAGCACCCATTGGATCCTTTATCTGCTGCAGAAATATCAGTTGCTGTGGCCACTGTTCGCGCGGCTGGTGCCAACCCTGAGGTGCGGAAACTTTTTTTTTTTTTTTTCACCTAGCAGAATGCTGAAAATATGGTCATCACTTTGATCAACTGAAACCGTTTAATATTTTCTATGGCAGGTTAGGGATGGCATGCGTTTCATTGAGGTGGCGTCAGTGGAACCAGAGAAACAAGTTGTGGCGCTTGCAGATGCTTACTTTTTCCCTCCGTTCCAGCCATCACTACTTCCAAGAACTAAATCTGGTCCTGTGATTCCGATGAAGCTCCCTCCAAGACGAGCAAGGCTTGTTGTTTACAACCAAAAGTCCAATGAGACAAGTGTATGGATTGTGGAGTTATCTGAAGTTCATGCTGTCACTCGTGGTGGCCATCACAGGGGAAGAGTTGTTTCCTCACAAGTTATACCTGATGTTCAGCCACCCATGGTATGATTATTGAATTGGATCTCCAAGTGAATTTTAGATGCTACTGTTGTTGCCAGTCTCTCAGTTTAGATTCTTTTGATTTTAGGATGCGGCTGAATATGCTGAATGTGAAGCGATTGTCAAAGACTTCCCACCATTCATTGAGGCAATGAAGAGGAGAGGTATCGAAGACATGGATCTAGTGATGGTTGATCCCTGGTATGTTAACAACATGATGGTTACTGCTGAAAGTTGTCAATTAAGGTGTACTTTTTCCCTGAGCCTGCCTCTGATTTTTTTGTGCAGGTGTGTGGGTTATCATAGTGAGGCTGACGCTCCTAGTCGTAGGCTTGCAAAGCCCCTTATATACTGTCGGACTGATAGTGATTCCCCTATGGAAAATGGCTATGCTCGTCCAGTTGAGGGAATCTATGTACTTGTAGACATGCAAAACATGGTGGTGATTGAGTTTGAAGACCGTAAGTTTGTGCCACTCCCCCCACCTGACCCTTTGAGGAATTATACCCCAGGTGAAAGTAGAGGGGGTGTTGATAGAAGTGATGTTAAGCCTCTCCAGATTATTCAGCCTGAAGGTCCAAGTTTTCGTGTAAGGGGTTACTTTGTCGAGTGGCAGAAGGTAGATTTCCAGTAATAGCCTGATTGAAACCAAGTGATTATGCTTAAGCTTATTTCTAAATTGGCTCAACATTTTGTTTACAGTGGAACTTTCGTATTGGATTCACTCCAAGAGAAGGATTAGTCATACATTCGGTAGCATATGTTGATGGCAGTCGAGGTCGAAGGCCTGTTGCACACAGGCTAAGTTTTGTGGAGATGGTTGTGCCTTATGGCGATCCGAATGAGCCACATTACAGGAAAAATGCTTTTGATGCAGGGGAGGATGGTCTCGGAAAAAATGCACATTCGCTTAAGAAGGTTTGATATCAGTTTTTTTTGGTGTTCTCATTCTCCAATCAGATCTCAGTTTGTGTTTAACAATCGGTTTTTATAGGGGTGTGACTGTCTGGGATCTATCAAGTACTTCGATGCTCATTTCACAAATTTTACTGGAGGAGTTGAAACAATTGAGAACTGTGTTTGCTTGCATGAAGAGGACCACGGGATTTTGTGGAAACATCAGGACTGGAGAACTGGATTAGCCGAAGTGCGAAGATCTAGGAGGCTAACTGTCTCTTTTCTATGTACTGTTGCTAACTACGAGTATGGGTTTTACTGGCACTTTTACCAGGTAAGTGGAATACGTGATTATTCATTTCTAGAGTAAAGCAGATATTAGTCATATTTGCATCTAATTTCTATAGGGAAGACAAATGATATGTCTCTGCATGAGAATAAATCCTGAGTTTAGAATGGCAGCTCACAACTTTTTAAGCCTTAACACTTTGCTTGTGATTGTTCACTTGGGGATATTGATTTACAGTGCTGAATCCGAGTTTCATTTGTTTGCTGATTTGTTGTTTCATCTTTTTAGATATTTGAAGACCAATATCATTTTGTGTCTTGAATGTCTTACTGTAGGATGGGAAAATCGAAGCTGAAGTAAAACTTACTGGTATCCTCAGTTTAGGAGCGCTGCAGCCAGGAGAAACTCGAAAGTACGGTACTACTATTGCTCCTGGCTTGTATGCACCAGTCCATCAACATTTCTTTATTGCTCGCATGGATATGTCTGTTGACTGTAAACCTGGTGAAGCTTTTAATCAGGTACCTTTACTTTGCTGTTCTTCTTCTTGTTGTTTACTTACATATGCAGATTATTTTCTCAGTTTTTAGGAATGGCATTGGTAGCCTATGAAAATTAATCGTAGACACATGTTGTCAGGTGATTTTGCTCAATAGTCAGCTTAATCCACTTTTATTTGTAGGTAGTTGAGGTAAATGCTAGAGTTGATGAGCCTGGTGAGAACAATGTCCACAACAATGCGTTTTATGCGGAGGAGAAGTTACTTAGATCTGAGGCAGAGGCGATGCGTGACTGTGACCCATTTTCTGCTCGCCATTGGATTGTAAGCAATCTGTATCTTGCATGATCTCGTCCACTACTTATCATTTGAAAGCATTAATTTATTGCATGTTTAACATCGTCATATTGTTAATGCTCGTTCCCGTCTTTGTACTATCCTTGTTTCTGGCACCAGTTATAATTCTTTCATCCTTGACTATCTACTAGCCTCATCCTCGAGTGAATTCGGGAGAAGAGATCACCTGGCCATTCCTAAGTTTCAGTCATGTCCTTATATAGTCATACTTGAGTTGCATTACCAAAAACTCATCGGAGAGTTTCATTGAATATGATTTGTAGCTGAAGTATAGATGGTATACGTATTCAAGATGTATATTCAACACAACTCATTGTAATGTGTTGTCAGGTAAGGAACACGAGGACTGTAAACAGAACGGGCCAATTAACGGGATACAAACTTGTTCCGGGTTCAAATTGTTTGCCATTAGCTCGACCCGAGGCTAAGTTTCTAAGAAGAGCCGCTTTCCTGAAGCATAATCTCTGGGTTACCCGTTACGCTCCTGACGAGAAGTTTCCTGGAGGAGAATTCCCAAACCAAAACCCACGTGCTGGTGAAGGTCTTGCCACATGGGTGAAACAGAATCGCTCCTTGGAAGAATCTGACGTCGTTCTTTGGTATGTATCTTTCTTTTACTTACCTGATTCACTTAAAACTACTAGTTACCAAATTAGTTATTTCAATGTGGAATTTTCATTTCACAGGTACGTGTTTGGGATCATACATGTTCCTAGACTTGAAGATTGGCCGGTTATGCCCGTCGAACATATTGGTTTCACACTAATGGTAAGCAGATCTTTGTCTATACCTTTCAATTTAATATCTTAAAAAATAAGAACTTAAAAATGTTTTGGATTTTGGGTAAACACAGCCACATGGATTCTTCAACTGCTCACCGGCCGTAGATGTTCCACCGAATCCATGCGAATTGGATACTAAGGACAGTGAAGTCAAAGAGGTTGTAGCACCGAAACCGCTTCAGACTGGTTTACTTTCAAAGCTTTGAAGAAGACAGATTTTATTTCTCCTTTCCTCTTAATAAATTGGAGACGTTGCTGTTTGCTGAAATCAGTTTCGAATTTGGACCTTTTGTTGTTTGGTGTGTGTTTGCAAGACTGAAAACTTTGTCATTGGAATATTATTTTTCTTTCACATTGTCGTTTAAAAATAAAAATAAGTTCGTCTGAGAAAAATTTAGGTGATGAATGGTATATTATTTTCACGTTTTCATATATTGGAATCGCGTTTTCAAAAAAGCATTCTATAATTAGTCTACAAAATATTTGTTTAGCTCAAATGTACCATTGTACTATTCCGTTGACATACTGATAAAAGTCCTCAGTCGTTCTCAAGCTCACGTTTTCCTACCAAATTTTTATAACTTTTGTTACATCCCAGAACTTAAGAGAGAATTTTAGAACTAACTTTTAATTAATAAACTATTTACAATAATACCATTGGCCTATTAAAACTAAGATAATAACAAAATATCTCATATGGTTATAAATATCTTTAGATGATAAAAAAAAAAAATCGTTTTTTTAATAATTAAATGATCATATTTTCCGGTTATTAATTGACGTTTTGCTGCATTTTTAATATTTGGATGATTTCCAAATACTTTTTACTCTTTATCTCTTATTTAAGAGTATTATAAGAATTTATTGTTTGTAGGGTTTTATATATCAATATTCAATGAAGTGTCTTAAATATGTTTTTGTATACAAAACTAAACCACTGATATCAATAGCTATATTTTGGACTAAAACTCTTAAAAGCAATAATTAAAAGATTTTGAACTTCTCTATAATATTAGATTTACCAAAATTTTTTTAACAATGTATTAAATATTCACATTTATTTTATTATAATTTTGTTCAAAGTCTATAACTATTTTTTTTTGTTTTTTGTAATTTATGTCATAATGATTAGGACAAACTATAATTGTTATTTCCTTATAAAAATCGTAGGGTTTTACATAATTATTAAATTGTCTTTTATCTAGTAATTAAGAGAGAGGTAATTGTTCCTCCTCTATAAACCGAGAGGGTTTAACCTGTCAAAGTAACAAACAAAGTTTTTGATTATTTCAGTCTCTTGCTCTCGAAGTAACAAACTCTAAGAAAGCTTTCAAATCAACTATGGGGAAGAATCAAGTGCAGAGGAATTCGAGTTTCATTTTTGAGAAAGATAACTTCTCGGAGAAGGAAGCTGCCATAACGTCTCAGACATTCGTGATCAATTACGGATGCGAATGGTAAAACGAGAAAGGAATCGGATCTTTAACTAGTTTTTTAATTAAATTTTATTTTTCTCTTTATTCGAGAACGATATGTTCTCAAAAATTGATGAATTCGATTTTACGTAGCACTAATCAAAAAGTTTTTTTTTTATAATAAAAACACCAAAAAAGGTTTATCTTTAATTTGTTTTATATTCTTTCAGGTATCTCTACGTTTATCCCAAGGGAGAAGATAGTCTTTGTGATGATCACTTGTCTTTGTACCTGAACGTTACAAATTCTAAGCCATTGGGAAGTGGATGGAAAAGGATTGCTAATTTTTACTTCCTTCTGTGGAATCAATCCAACAAAGCTCTATGCAGATCACCTGGTAATTAAGCTATATATATCCTTCCATGCGTGAATCTTGTTATTATTATTATTATTTTTATTTTTTCACTTTTGGTCGAAGTATTTGAGGTAATCAATAAAAATGTCTTGATCAATCTACATAAGAAGCCAACTCTAATTTTTTTTTTTTTGGTCTCTTTTTTTGCTTATGTTTCATAGTTGAACAGCACATAGTATTTCATGCAAAAAACCTGAGCTGGGGTTTCCGAGAGGCCGTGCCTCTTAGCATGTTTCAGAAAAAGGGTTTCTGGAGAACGACAGACTCGTTGTTGAAGTCTACATTCAAATTGTAGAAACTTTTGATGGAGAAAGAGGAGATGTATCAGGGAAGAAGAGACGCTATATCAACGGTTTTCAAGTTCTTGATTCTCAGGTAAATTAGAAGGATCTGTTTTTGAATAATTAATCACTTCCTTTATAGGGTTCCTTCTTGGCGTGTAGATTCATATTCCTTTTCTGAGTAACATAAACCTACTTTATCTTGGTAGGTTACTCCAGCAAGGAAGATATTCGCGGAGCACCCAGACCTCGCAGATGATTTCAAACCAAGGAACCAAGTGGTGAGGACGGAATACATGAACGTCCTTCTCAACCTCGTTGACACTTAAGAAAGCCTTCACAGAATCACTCAGAGACTGAGCTAAGCGGTGCTTACAGCAAGTTGAGTGAGCTGACGGAAGCAGGCTTCAAGCTGGAATGGTTGAAGTCAAAGCTTGATGAGGTTTCCTTGAAGAGGAAGAAATCAGATGATGCTGCTGGGGTCCAACAACTAGATCAGGAACGCCTCAAGAATCTTGAGCTGCTGGATATGGACTTCAAGTTGGACTGTTTGAAGTCAAAGCTTGAGGAAGTTTCCTTGGAGAAGATTAAAGCAGATGCTGATTGGTCTCGGGTCCAACAACTAGAGGAAAGCGTCAAGAATATTGTGATAATGGTGTCGGATCTCAAAGTTGAACTGGACAAGGAGAGGCCAAATCTTCTGATGGATTTTTGTTGGTTGACGAGGTTGCTTGACTAAGAGATTTTATGGCTTTCTGAATTCTAATAGTCTAGAATTTTGGCTTAAGTGAAAGACATGGTTAAGGTGATGGCTTCATTTATTTGTTTTATCTGCGCCACTTTTGGAAATTTTCGTTCGATCATATTTTAGGTTTATTTGTTCTGATCCAGTCCCAAAATTAACCAGCAAATCAAATTCTCCTTGACCTCACCATGTTTACACGTTTGAGATCGATAACTTCTGAAAAAAAGGAAGATGTACTGTTTCATATATTCCTAAGCGGCGGCTGCAAATGGTAAAAGGAGAAGAACATGTCTGTCTTTTGATTCTTTTTAACTCATCCATCCAGATTATAAAACTAGCACCATCTACTTGATATCTTCCTCCTCTGTTTTTGGTCACCTGTTAACAATCTTTATGATTTGATTTGTTTACAGTGTTATGCAAATAATCTTTTTAAAGTGCGATTAGGTAATAGAATCTGTGTCGCTCTCAAGTTCATGCTTGATCAATATGAATATGAATATTATAGGGAAGTTGATGGTAACACTTGTTCAAACTTCAAGGCTGCACTGTTTTGGAATTGTCCGAGGAAAACCGAAAACCCAATCCTCATGTTACTTGTGCTAGCTGCTCATGTCTTGATTAAACAAGAGATCCCTTTTTTTTAATATTAGAACAAACACGAGATTCCACTGCATACTTGTGCAACATGGTTCTTCATCCAAAATGGAGAGTCCCTTTTGAAGCCATGTGCCTCCTCTGCTACTATGGCAAGCAAATCTGATTGTGAGCTGCCCAAAAGTTTGGTCATCATCATCCACCTCAGGATTGGCTGGCGATTATTGTATGACTTCCACATAGCGCCACAACCAACATACTTCTGAGAAGATTCACCTTAATTTGTTTGCTGGCATGGCAGTTAGTTATCTATGAGATTTGGAAAGAGAGAAAAAATAGCTAGCACACCTCAAACTCATTCGACACCACAAGCACTGATAATCCAAATAGAAAAAGAGTTTAGGAATCTTATGAGTTGCAAGCAATATGAATTGCCATTTGCCCATTTTACCTTTCTCTCCGTCCTCTCCTTTAATATTTAGGGTAGTAAAAATATCATAGAACCTTTTTGGTATAAAAATAAAATTTATTACATTAGTAGCTATACTTTTTAATAAAACTGTTACATAAAAAATATTGACGTTTAAGTAATTATATAACGAAGAGAGGAATGATTCTATTTTTATTTTGGAGGAATGATTATTTTTAGTCTAATTATATATTGGTTTATTAATTATTTTATTTATTGATTTATTTAGCAGTTCCTTAATTTTGAGCTAGGGTTTTGAGAAGGTTTTTAATTTTTCTATAAAAGGAGGACTTTTATGCGTGAAAGTAACAAATAAAGTTTCTGAGATATTCGTCTTTGCTCGAAGTAACAAAATCTACGAAAGCGTTTTGGTCAGATATGTGGAATCAAAAGCCGTGTTTGAGGTTTGAGATAGATAACTTCTCGGAGAAGAAAGATGCGATGGCATCTCACACATTCGTCAGTGGCGGATGCGAATGGTAAAACGAGAAGAATCGGATCTTTCATTAGCTTTGTTATTAAATTCTCTCTGTATTCAAGAATAACGTGTTCTCGAAAACTTGATAAATTAGATTTGTACGTAGCACTAGGTTTTAATTTAAACAAAAAAAGGGTTTAATAATCTTTGTTTTATATTCTTTCAGGTATCTCTACCTTCCTCAGAAGGCAGATAGTCGTTCTGATGATCGCTTTTCTTTGTTTCTATCCGTTGCAAATATTAAATCATTACAAACTGGATGGAAAAGAAGTGCTTATTTTCACTTCTCTGTGCTGAATCAATCTGACAAAGAGCTCTACAGATCACCTAGTAATGAAGTTATATCCTTCCATGTTCTTTTTTCTTTTTGGTGAATTGTCATTCGTGTTCGGAATCTACAAACGGTCTAGTATAGATTCCAAAGCAGCGTATAGGGAGAAACCAAGAGTCTATTGGATGAATTGAGGTCTGCTGAGAAAGTAGTGAAGATAGTTTATTTCTGCAGATTGATGGTATACTAATAAGAATATTTCAAACAGGAAGTCTTCATTTAGCTTTTGTGGTCGTTATACTTGGTTTTAGTGGACTTGGTTTGGATCCGACTCTTGTTAATTGGTCAGGCCTTCCTGAACTATATATAGGATGTTGTTGCAACAGGCAATAGGACTAACCTTGTTTGAATCTTGAAGTGGCAGCAATTAAACATGACCATGTGTTTTTTTTTTTGTCTTTTCACAGTTGGACTAGTACGCTATTTGTTTTGCGCTCAGGATCCATCCTGTGGTTTCGGAACGACCTTGTCTCTAAGCAAGTTACAGGAAAAAGGGTTTTTGGAGAAGGACAGACTCATCATTGAAGTCTACATCAAAGTTGTTGAAGCTGTGGACGGAAAAGGCGGAGGTGTATCAAAGAAGAAGGAGACTGTGGATATTATCGGTTCCCAAGATTATGCTTCTCAGGCAAGTTTAAAAGGATCCGTCTCTTTTTCTGTTTTTGATCAGTAAATCACTAGCTTTATACGGTTGCGTCTTTGCGTATAGATTCAGATTTCTTTTCTGAGTAACGAAAACACGTTTTCCTTGGCAGGTTACATTAGTGAGAAAGATATTCGCAGAGCACCCAGAAATTGCAGAAGAATTCAAACCAAAGAACCAACTGCTAAAGACAGAATACATGAATATCCTGAGAAATGCTTGCAGCAAGTTTAGTGAGCTAGCGGAAGTAAAGCTGGACTGGTTGAAGTCAAAGCTTGGTGAATTTTCCTTGGAGAGTAAGAAAGCAGATGATGAGCTTGGTGAAGTTCCCTTGGAGACTAAGAAAGCAGATGATGCTGATGGATCTCGGGTCCAACACCTCGAGGAACGCATCAAGAATCTTGAGCTGATGGAATCCGGCAAGATGGACTGCTTGAAGTCAAAGCTTGGGGATCTTTCCTTAGAGAGGAAGAATTCATATTATGCTGATGGGTCTCGGGTCCAGCAACTCAAGGAACGCGTCAAGAATCTTGAGCTGATGGAAAATGGGTTGAGGCTGGACAGTTTGAAGTCACAGCTTGAGGAAATTTCCTTGGAGAAGAAGAAAGCATATGCTGATGGGTCTCAGGTCCAACAACTAGAGGATAGGGTGAAGAATCTTGAGCTGATGGTGTCAGATCTCAAAGTTGAATTGGACAAGGAGAAGGCCAAATCTTCTGCCGATGGATTTTTTGTTAATCTTTTGTTAGAAAAAGAGTAAAGGGACAAAGACAAAGAAAGAAGAAGAACAGAGTATGAATAATTTATTCTCTCTTTGAGTGAAACAAACACTTTTTATTAATTACGGAACATGATTCTTATAACACAAGTATTCGTTTTTATATAGACTACAACAGTCACAACTGAAACGATATGAATGTAAGAGTTGTAACTCTTTAATTGTGACTCTTAATAATAAACTATTTTAGGACAAGACACGACTCTTAATGTATATAACTTAAACATAACGAAACTCAATTATATCCAACACTCCTCCTTAATTGAGTTTCGGTCTATCACCAAGCTTCCTTCTCAGCTCTTCAACTCTTGTGATGATAACACCAATCTGTCATGAACACTATCTCCATGTCGAGTGCATTCTTCTTTTATGGTTGTCGATGTTTCTTCTCTTGCACTAAACAGCAAAATGTTCTTCAACATCTTCGTCTTCAAGACTCATATGTGCCCTTTCAACCTTCTTTGAAACACACTCTTTTGCAAAATGCCCAATCTTGCCACATTTGTAGCATTCCATCTTCTTCTGCTTCTTCCAGCAATAGGGTTCTGTGTGATTCTCCTTCTTACAGAATCCACACCTTAGTTTACCTTCACTTTTATACCCAACACCTTTGCCATTCTCAGCCATGAAATGAGACTTTCTTCCTCGTGAACTAACATGAAACGCACCTTCAGCCATGTTTTCATCACCTCGAGAAGCCACACGTTTCTCATGTGCTTTCAGGGTCCCTATTAACTCAGTCACCACCAATGATGTCAAATCTCTAGTTTGCTCCATCACACTTACGATGCTGTCGAATCTTGCAGGGAGAGAGATGAGAATTTTCTGGACAATTTGATAGTCAGTCTTCTCTTCGCCAAGTACCCTTAATTGATTCCCTAAATCAATCAACTTGTCTGTGAAAACCTTGATGTTATCACCTTCGTTCATCTTCAGGTTTTCATACTCCCTTCTCAACGATTGTAAATTGATCAATCGTACTTGTGGAGATCCTTGAAATTCTGATTCCAACGCATCCCAAGCATCCTTCGATGTGGCTGCTGGTGCAATACGAGAGAAGATATGATCTGAAACTGCAGTTTGAAGAATTTGCAGTGCCATCAAATCCTTTGTTGATTCTTCCTCCCGTTGATTTCTCAATCGCAAAGCTTCCGGAGTTTGCTCCACTTGTGCCGGTCGATTTGAGACTCCGTTCTCCACCACCGTCCACAATTTTCTGGTTTTAAAAATTGTTGTCATCTTGATGCGCTAGAAATTGTACTTATCCCCATCGAATATGGGAATCACTTGTTGTGATGTTCCTTCCATCGCCTCTTTGAACCGAAAAAGATACTCTTTGAGAAAATTAGGATGAACACATTCCGTGGATGGTTCTACGATGAATATGATCCCGGTGATACATTGTCACCAATAAGGGGTAAGTAGAAGAACATCAAGCTTAGTGATGTCAAACAAGCGCGCTTGGGAGGCAATCCCATGGTATCCTTGTACTTATTGATTATGTGTGTTTTTGGTGTGTTTTGTGTATTTGTGTGTTTTTGTTTTTGTGATTTTGTAGAGGGAACAAGGTTGGACTCCATCTCACTCTAATCTCTTGAGACTCCTCTAGCTCCACCACTCCTTATAAGCTCCAAAGTACCAACACTCTCCATTGAACATACAATTTAGATTTGTGCGTATTTTTTGTTTTTGTTAGTCTTTTTCTTGAATTTATTCTCACACCGATACGGTGTGAAATAAGTTTGGGGGAGAGACTAACCGTCTAACATTGTGTTTTCTTTTATTTTATTTATCTTGAGAAGTAGCATTGTGATTATATTTTTTTTTGAAAAAAAAAATATATAGAAAAATTTGAGCATTAAGTCTAGATGCATATAGACTCAATGTGAAAAACCAAAAATATTCATATAAGTTTTGCATATTTATTTTAGGATTGAGTCTAGATGCATATAGTTTGCATTTTCATGTGTATGAGGATGATATTGCCTTGTTGAAATTAAAATTTAGGATTGGATTTTTAAGACCTCTATGATAGTTAATTGTTGCTTGAACATCTCGGTTATAATTGAAAAATTCCTACTTTTCTAAAACTCGCTTGACATTTGAAGCATCTCTATGAATTCGGTCTTAAAATGAATTTCAATCTCTCACTTAGGGATTTTAAATACGTTTTCATGGTTGTGTAGAGGCATGTTTTTCTATAACCTTAACCCTAACCATTTTCTTTCAAACCAATCATTATTCGTGAGTGAGGCCTTTTCTTGATAATGCTATAATGTGTAAAATCTTGAGAGTATCGAGAACGACAAAGGTTAACTCTCGTTTTAAGCTAGCAATGGTAAGACTAGCGATTAGGTTGAGAAAAGAATAATTGGGTGGATAGTTTGAATATTTAGGTCTTGGGATTTGGAAAAGAGTTGAAAAGATGAAAGAAAAGCTTGATCAATAAGAATTTAAAAGGGTTTCCTAGGGAATGAAGTCATAAGTTAATAAACTCTAAATCTCAAAGTTCAAAGGAAAATAAAAATAAAAAAGAGTTTAATGTTAATAAAAGTGTTTTTCTTAGGAAGCCATAAGAAAAAAAAAAATTTGATCATGAGGTTTGTGGGGTTTAAAAGAAAAAGAAAATAGTGTTGTGCAAAAAGGGTAGAAATTAGAGAAATCATAAGTTGGGTAGAATGACGGAAGTTAAACTTTGTATTCGTCAATTATTCTCCTTCTTAGATAAATTTTACACAATGTCTAGCATTCCTTTAGTTTGAGAGAAATCCACCAAAAATCGAAACCACCTCAAAAGCTTTTGCCTAAAACCAATTGAGAACGATTTACTTGCCCTTTGTGAGACCGCACTTAATCGTAAATGAATGTTAAAGAGATGTTTTGATTTGATTGTGAGTATTTTCCTAAGTTTTGGGATTCTATTAAATATTGCATTGAGATGTTTTGTTCTTGCACTTTTTAACTATCATTGAGGACTTTGAGTTGAATCCTTCTATTGATATTTCTTGGCTATTAATCCCCACTTTCAAACATTTTTCTCTTGCTATGCTTTGAAGTTTGCTTGAGGACAAGCAAAAGATTAGTTTGGGGGAGTTGATATCATGTGTTTTTTAGTATTTTTATAGCTTTATTTCATTTAGTTTTCATGAATTTTGTCTCATTTAGAACTTGTTTAGTATGCATTTGCATTTTATTTGTTTGTATAGGTTCATGGAGTGAATCTTGGTTTTTTGGAGTCTTATGGAGCAAAAAGGACATCAAAAGAGATGATTCAAGATATGGAGATCAAGGTGTGAGAAAGAGAGTGCAAATAGAAGAGAATTGAAGCAAAAGAGGAAGAGATGGGCATGCGATCAAGCCAACTGAAGAAATGATGATCCAGAATCCATCTAAAGTGCCTAAAAGATCATGTCATATGAAGACTTTGGATTGTGACTTAGCTTTGGATCCCTTCATGAAAGTTATAGATAATTGAAGTATCTTTCCAATGGTGGTTAAATAAGGCCAATCGGAGCTACGAGTCAAAAGTTATGATCCGATCGGTCTGCAACCGATCCGAGAAGTCGCTCGGCAAATCACGTTTTAAAGATCGACTCATATGAAGGTCTTTCCATGGGAATTAGCTTCCGAGCTCCTCATCAAAGGTGTAGGAAATTGAAGTAGCTTTCTAATGGTGGTGAAATCAGGCCAATCCGAGATATGAGTCAAAAGTTAGGATCGGATCGGTTTGCAACCGATCGAAGAAGTCGCTCGGCAAATACGAGATTTCACGAGCGAAGTCATGATCGGTTTGTAATCGATCGAGCTAATCGATCTGAGCCTCCAGACACCTGTTTTTCTCTATTTTCCTCTGTTTTTCTCATTGCAAACCCTACCACTATAAATACTCTTTTTAGTGGAAAGTAAAAAAAAGATGAGGATATTTTTTTTAGCCTCTTAAACTCTCTCTCTTGTTCTTGAGAGTTCTTCTTTGTTTTTATGTTTATAATTTCATCATCTAAACTCATGTTATTTACTTTTTGTTAAATCTTTTTTATAGAATCTTCATTATGTCTTCACTATCTATCTTTTGTACGGTTTACTTTTGTGATTTTAGCATGTGTGAGTAGTTGACTTTTGGATTGTTGGTTTGGTAGATCTAAGGTGTTAGAGCTTGTAAATGATGTTTGATGATTGAGTAATCTTGCTTATGATTATGCATAGAATGATCTTAATGCTAGAAATGAGCTTCAAAAGAGAGTTTTCTAGATCTTAGATTATTTCACACCCGAAAGATGTGATGAAATAATCCGAACCGTCTATGTATACGTTCTAATTCTTAACCAACAAAAGTTGAGTTCTAAGAAGGAATTAAATGACTAAAATGAGTTTGTGTTCTTTGCTTATAAATCGTTAGATTGCAATTGAAAGATTAGCTTAATCGAACGGTTTGTAAAGGGGCTAGTATCACGACAGTGGACTAGTCTATCTAAGCGACTCATGTCATGGAATTAAGTTTAGATTATTCGTTCGAATTATCGTTTATCAAGTCATTTTTCATCTTTGTCGTATTGTCTTACCAATAATCTATTCTCGATTTGTTTAGGTTTTATTATTGTTAGTTTTTTATATTGTTGTTAGTCTTTTGCATTATAGTTCATTTTGCTTTGTTTTGCATTTTTAGTTTGATTTACATTGTTAGTCTTATTTTAGAAAACCAAAAACCCTTTTATTCTGCTTAGATTAAGCGAACTTGTGCATTCTTAGTGTGTTGGTTCATTGCTCTCTGTGGATTCGATACTTTAAGTGCTACCAATGACATACCATTAGTATTGTAGTATTGTTTGCACACAAGGTTTAATTGATGTGCATTGTGTGAGTTGTTGGAAATTCACGCCTATCAGAAGTATAGTTAATATTATAGGGTATTAATTATGGTATTGTATAAAAAAAATGGGTCGGGTCGTCTCAGATATGATCTTATAACTAGGTGTATGTTATAACTAGGTTTGTTAAAGTTCACCCATTTTTTGAATCTCTGAAGGAAAAAGAAAAAAAAAGTTGATTAAATCTTTTTGTGTATGTCTTACAGAAGCATGCAACTTGTTATGCTCTGAGGTGTCGAACTGGTGTTTCTCGAAGACGTTGCCTCTTAGCAAGCTTCAAGAAAAAGGGTTTCTGGAGAACAATAAACTAACCAATAACCACTGAAGTCTACGTTAAAGTAGTTGAAGTTGTTTATGAAGAAAAATTAACAGAGAAAGAGACGTTTCATTTTTTATTATTTTTTGGGAAAAGAGAGATGTTTCATTTAGTAAACATTATTATTACATCTTTTTCTTGTGCAGATTAAATCAGTGAGTTGGATCTTCGCGAAGCACCTATACATTGCAGTAGATTTTAGACCAAAGAAAAAATTGGTGAAGACATCATTCATGAATATTCTCCTCGGCCTCATCGAGACATTGCGCAAGCTTCCTCTGAGCATCTCTGAGACTGAGCTAAGCAACGCTCACAGCGAGTTGATTGAGTTAACGGACAAATTTATGATTTTAGATGGTAATCTCACAGCAAGTGTTCAATTATATAAAACATAGACAAAACTGGGGATCCGAATTTTGTTTAGTTAGGTCAATCAGGATTTTAGATTAGTTTGTTGCGTATCCTCCTCAATCTAATTAAATAAACCTGCAAATTTATGAGTGATATATTTAGTTTTGTTTTTTCTATTGAAGTGACAAAATTTGTTTCAAACTAGATGGTAAACTAAATAAATAAAAACTATTCACTCTATAAACTGGATTTGATTTGGTGTTCAAAGTGGGTTTGATGATCAGTATATTGTATCGTTTATGACTTACGAAACCAAAATATAATGACGGATGTGAGTTACAAACATAGCTTTCCACCATGATTTACGTTGAAGTTTTTATATTACGTAGATTACTTTATTTATTTGCTTTTATGGACTTTTACGATAATACACAAAATCGTAAATTTTATTTTGATTTAAGTGTATATATACATGGCAATATGTACATCAAATCTTTTTAAATCCAAATAAGAGAATGTCAAAATTACTAAATTACCTATCATCCAATAAAATAAAAGAAAATGATATTCAAAGATTTTGTAATGGCATAGATTGTAAATATAATTAGATTATACTTTTTTTTTTTTTTTTAATTTCCTTTTTAGTAGATAAGGATTATCTTTATTTATAATTTGAAGGTTTCCTTGTTCCACTAATCAGGACTCGTGTGTGTCTAGATCCTCGCCTACGATTCAAGGATCAAACAAATCTCAAAGAGTTTCCTCTGTTCCTCCTCCCTCGAAGAAGTACCAAAACCCTAAAAATTACAGATGGGGACGCAATTCCGCAAGGCTTTAACTCTGACGGTAACCAACTTCTCCCAAAAGAGTTCTCCGATAAACTCTCCTCCGTTCCCAAGCGGTGGCTGCGATTGGTAAGAGTCACTCTTTAGCTTTCTTAAGTTCATTCTCTGCATTCAACAGAAATGTTTTCTTAGATGAAGACCGGTAAGCACTTATAAAGTTTAATCTGGAATCTTATTGTTTTTTCCTCAGGTATTTAAAAGTTTATCCCAAGGGCAATGGTGATGATAATTACTTGTCTCTCTTCCTGTCCCCTGATGATCCTAAATCACTTGGACTTAACTGGAAAAGGAGAGCTAATTTTTACTTTGTTTTGCTGAATCAATCAGGCAAAGAACTTCATAGAACACCTGGTAGTTTAACTTATCTTCTCTCTTTGTGTCTCTAAGAGGCATCAACTATACACATCTTTATTGAAGATGAAGAAACCTTAAATTTCCTCTTTTGTTTTTGTCTTTTAACAGAGATAGGTGATCAATTGTTTTGCGCTGACTCACTGAGCTGGGGTTTTCCACAGACGTTGCCTCGAAGAAAGCTTCTAGACAAAAGCTTTCTGGAGAATGACAGATTCAACATTGAAATCTATATTAAAGTTGTTGACGTTGTTGAAGGATATCATATGTTTCCAGCTTCATTCACGAATAAGCTGCTAAGAAGCTGCTTAGAGTATCCAGATAAGTCTGAGAAGGAAACTGTGGATGTCATCAATGGTTTCAAGGTTCTTTCTTCTCAGGTAAGTTGAAAATTGTCCTTTTTTATCTTTTTGATTAATTAAAACCACACAAGATTCAAATTCAAAAATCCTTGTTTTGGATCTGGGTAACATAATTACATATTTTTCTTTGGCAGGTTACTTCAGTGAGGCAGATTTTCGAGGACCATCCAGATATAGCAGTAGATTTCAGATCAAAGAACCAAGTAGTGAAGACAGAATACATGAATGTACTTCTTAGGGTCATCGAGACAATGGGTAAGCCGCCACAGCTTATCTCAGAGTCTGAGCTAAGCAACGTTCACAGCGAATTGACCGAGCTGACTGAAGTAGGTTTCAAGGTGGAGCGGTTGAAGACAAAACTTGAGGAGGTTTCCGTGGAGTGGAAGAAAGCAAATGCTGATGGGTGTCGGATTCAACAACTTGAGAAACACGTCAAGAATCTTGAGCTGACTGTGTCAGATCTCAAAACTGAACTGGACAAGGCGAAGGCCAAATCTACTAGTGATGCTGCTACAGTTTTGTCATTGCAGGATACATTGTCTGATCTCAAAATTGAACTGGGTAAGGAGAAGGCAAAAACTGCTACTGCTACTGATAAATTTTTGTTGTTGAAGGAGACGTATTCTGGTCTCAAAGTTGAACTGGACAAGGAGAAAGCCAAATCTAATAGTGCTGCTGCTAAAGTTTTGTCATTGCAAGAGACTTTGGCTGATCTTAAAGTTGAAGTGGATCAGAAGATAGGAAATTCTGCTACTACCTATAATGTTTTGTCTTGGGAAGATGATGATGATTTATTTTCACATACTAACTGTCTAGGAATTCAGCAGAAGACAAATGTTTACAAAAGAATAAACTGAAAGACATTATGATGCAGCGTATATTTATATCAAGCCAGTTTCATTATTAGGCTTTGTTTTTTATGGTTTTATATTAATTTGGGCTTTGTATTTTATTAGGTTTAGGGTTTTTATGTCTTATTTTTAGTATTTAAGGAGTCGAGAGTTGTAAAGGTAAATGACAGCTTTTGATTATTGAATAAAAGATATTTTTCGAAAAGAGTTTTCTTGTGAAAAGCCCTGAGAGGAGGACTCTCATTCCTAAAGAGCTTTTTGTGCGAAGCCCTGAGAAGAGGATTCTCCCCCTATCCCTATTGATTCTTCGTCAAGTTTTGACGTTCTAAGCAAGATCCGTTTGTAAATCCGAGTTCTCTTTGGAGATCTTGTGTTCTCGTCCGTTATTTAGCTTCCGCTCTCCATCACATTACTATGTTCATTGATATATAGCTTCATTCTCTGTTTTGTTTTTCACAGAAAGAAATTAAAATTTATTATATCAAACTTATAAACAGACATTACTATGTCCAGACATTACTCTGTTTCACTGATTGTGTTTTACTTTTACCATTCGCCTTCGCCTCTTGAAATCAAGCATTTTGAATGATTTGTGTTAAACTTAATAACAAATAATATGTTATTCAATCATAGATTTTAAAAAGTCATCTAAAATCTAATATTATTGAATTCGTAATTTGGAAAAATACATCCATTAGTATTAAAAACATTTTACAAATTAAATCATAACAACTTCCTTAAATTCATTTAAAATCACATAAAAACTCATTATAAATCAAATGATTTAAAATAGGAAATATGAATTATAAAGTATTTTTTCTTTGGCTTCCTATATAAAGGAAAACATGATTGACGTATGAAGCAAGAATCAAACAAGTCTCTTGTCTTCACTGGAAGAACCAAACCTTAAAACTAAGAAAGCGCTTTGAGATGAAGGAGACGGAATTGCAGAAGACTTTTACATGGGAGATAGACAACTTCTCCGTAAGGAAATTTCAAATAAAGTCTACTGTGTTCTCAAGCGGCGGCTGTGAATGGTAAAACTGAGAAGAACCGGATCGTTAGCTTTCTTACTCAATTGTCTAGATTCTACAAATAAACTTGTACGTATTCCTACATAGAGTTTTATCTAGTTTTTTTTCTTTCTCTCAGGTATGTTCTAGTTCATCCCAAGGGAGATGGCTTTGATGATTACTTGTCTCTGTATCTGTGCGTTGCGAACCCTAAATCATTGCGACCTGGATGGAAAAGGCGAGCCAGTTTGCACTTCATTATATTGACTCAATCAGGCAAAGAGGTCCATAGAACATCTGGTAAAATAACTTATCTTCCAAGTCTGAATCTGTAAGGGGCAGAAAACTATATACATATCTCACTGATAAAGAGGAAAAAAGCTTAAAATCTATCTTTTGATTTCCTTACAGAAAGAAATGGCTTGTTTGACGCTGAGATTCCTGGCTGGGGTTTTCGAGCAGCGTTGCCTCTTAACAAGTTACAGGATAAAGAGTTGTTGGAGAACAACACACTCATGATTGAACTCTACACTAAAGTTACTGATGTTGTTCATCAAGGAGACGAAACTGGGAAGGAGATGTTAGATTTCAGAGGTTTTAATGTTCTTTCTTCTCAAGTAAGTTAAGAATCCCCCAGTTATTGCAATAGTTGCAACCGGAGTTTGAATTTGGTTAACATAATTATATGTTTCTCGTTGTAGGCAGATTGCTTCAGTGAGCCGGAATTTCGCAAATCACCCAAACTTTGCAGTAGATATCAAACCAAAAGAAAGCAAAGCGGTGAGGACAACATACATGAAGATTCTCCTCGGCCTTATCAAGACAGTAAACAAGCCTCCAAAGAGCTTCTCAGAGACTGAACTAATCAAGGCTTACAGCAGGTTAATTGATCTAATGGAAGTGGGCTTTAAGATTGACTGGTTGAAGTCAAAGCTTGATGAGGTTTCCTTGGGGAGGAAGAAAAAAATTGATGCTGATGCAGCTCGGGTCCAAGAACTCGAGGAAAATGTCAAGAATCTTGAGTTGATGTTGTCGGACAAAGTTTAACTGGACAAGGAGAAAGCCAAATCTCATACTGAACCTAAACTTTTCTCGTTGAAAGATGATGTTTCCTTTACAACAACTAAGAGTAATGTGATTCGACGGAGGAAATTGGATTAAGAAATAAACAGACTGAAAGACAATAATATATGTTCATCGTTTCTTTCTTAGCGTTCTCCTTTCAAGTTTTCCTTTAGAATATATTTGAGTTAATGTGTTAGAGAATATAAACTAGAGATAGATTCATCATTAATTGTTTGAATCACATAGCTTTGACAAAAAAAAAACAAAAACCAAAAAAACAACAAAACCCATTGTGGTTTTCTTACAAATTAAAAAAGCTCACGAGGAACCCTCCACCTCCTGCATAAGGGTATGTGTGTTCTGTTCTCGATCCAAATGGTACAAATGTGGTATATAAGTGGAGAGATCAAGTTAAAGCTTGGGGAATAAAAAACATATTCTTATCACAAAAGAAGAAGCTCTAAGACCTCTGTTCTTGACCCAACGGTCGGTCCAATTGGGATTTATTGCTGGAAAAGTCAGAAAATAATGTTTAAGAAAATACAAAGGGGATCTTCACTTACGTCCCTCTCACTATAACGGACTTGAGACAACGTGGAAGTGTATTTGAAATTGGCTTATGTAGATTAATCTCTTCCTCCTAAGGTGCCTTGCGTCACAAGTCCATGATTTTCAATTAAGGAAGTGTTTTAAAAAATCTCAATCTCAAGAATCCGAATAATAAAACTAAAACATTTTTTTTTGTGATAAAACAGAGAAGCGAGCTGCAGCTGCAGAATTTCCTGTATGTCGATTAAGATGAATGATGTAAATATAGGAGAACAAGAGGATTACTGATCACACAGATATGAAAACTCATTACAAATTACTGATAATAAACATTTTAAGTTCTAACTACTAATCATGCGGACCTAATTAATATTATGAAATTCCACTTGACTTTATTAACAACAATTTTTTTTAATTCACTAAAGCAAGAATGTAAACACTTTTCCATATAACTTTCATCTTTCTTTGGAATTTTTTCTTGTCAATTCTTTCCTTTAATTTTTAATTCATTATATACCATAAATTATATCTCCAAATTTGTGTTTTCCTTTTTTTCCAACGTCATCATCAAGTATCATATCTAATGAATAAGTTAAACTTAAACAAACAAAAAAATGTATATGTATATGTTTATGGAAATCCTTTATAATATAATTCACAAGTCACTTTGCAGCCAACTTCTACTCTCTTTTTCTGCCACGTAGCAAAAGTCCCAATTTTTACACTTTCACGATTGTCATATTTTTTTAAATTTTAGTTTTTTTTTTTTTTTCAAACTGTTTTTTTGTCACTATATTTTTATTATTAACTAAATGTTATAAAAAAAAACACAAATTATATAAAGGGCCTTGGGCCAAAGCAATCCTTTATAATATAATTCACAAGTCACCTTGCAGCCAACTTCCACTCTCTCTTTCTGCCACGTAACAAAAGTCCCAATTTTTACACTTTCACGATTGTCATATGTTTTTAAATTTTAGTTTTTTTTTTTTTTTCAAACTGTTTTTTTGTCACTATATTTTTATTATTAACTAAATGTTATAAAAAAAACACAAATTATATAAAGGCCCTTGGGCCAAAGCAATAGTAAATATATGTCTAACCTGGGGAATTTTACATTTATATCCCTTAAAGATTTTTTTGGTTCAACGTGTCCCAACTTTGTATATTAGGGTTTCTTTTAGCACAAGAAAATTCTTCTTACAAATTTCTCTGCAAGAACTTTGTTTTTCGGTTGACGAAGCAAAGCCTAAGAAAGCGTTTTGATAATATATGGGGAATCTAATGCAGAAAAATATCTCAAGTAAGTCGTTGTTTCTTCTGATTTCTTTTGATTAAAGTTTTTTTTTGGTTCTGAGAGAGCAAATAAGTTTATGAGAAATTTGTTTGCCCCTCAAGTGTAAATTATATAAGAAAGCGTTTTGAACAGATAAAGGGAATCATGAGTTGCTAACGATTTTCACGTTTGAGATAAATAACTTCTCCGAGAAGAAAGCTTTGTTTATGTCTCCAACGTTCTTAGGCGGTGGAAGTGAATGGTAAGCGAGTAGGATCAATATTTAGATTTTAAGAAAATCGACTTAAAATAAATCTATTGGACCACTTAGCACTAGAAAGGGTCTCTAATCTTTGATTATTTTTTTCTAATCTTCTCAGGTGTGTTCTAGTTCAACCCAAGGAAAACGATTTTGGTGGTGACTTGCGTCTATACCTAGGCGTTGAGAATCCTAAATCGCTTCTAACTGGATGGAAAACGCGAGCTAGTTATCGCTTCGTTTTGTTGAATCAATCCGGAAAAGAGCTCTACAGAGCAGCTGGTAATGATATGATATCATATCTTCCATTTTTGAATCTTCAGGAGCAGTAAATATACATATTAGAAGAAGGATATCTAATTGATGAAGAAGACAATTACATATCTTTTTGTTTGTCTTTTCAGAAATATCAAGTTTGTTCTGCGCTCAGTTCCGAGTGTGGGGTGGTGATAGGACATTGCCTCTTAGCAAGCTAAAAGAAGAAGGATTTCTGGAGAATAACAAACTCATCATTAAACTCGAAGTTAAAGTAGCTGATGAAGGATATGTAACTGGGAAGGAGATGTTTGAAATCAAAGGTTTTGAGGTTCCTTCTACTCAGGTACCTTAAGGAGCTTCCCGATTTCTTTTTCTTTCTTTTTTTCTTTCTGGATAAACCGGATCTTCTTGTTGTTGTCAGGTTGTTTCTGTAAGCCGGCTTTTCATCAAATACCCAGACATTGCAGATGATTTAAAACTAAATGGCAAATGTCTGACGACAGCATACATGAATCTTCTCCTCAGCCTCATCGATACATTGCGCAAGCCTCCACTGAGCTTTTCTGAGAGTGAGCTAAGAAACGCTAACAGCGAGTTGAGCGAGCTAATAGAAGCGGGCTTTAAGCTGGATTGGTTAAAGGAAAAGCTTGAGGAGGTTTTTTTGAAGAGGAAGAATGCAATTGATGATGGTTCTCGTGTCAAAGAAGTGGAGGAACGCATCAAAAATGTGAAGGTGACTTTGTCGGATCTCAAAGTTCAATTGGAAGGTGAGAAGGCTAGATCTGCTGCTGCTAATCAACCTTTGTCGTTTGATGAAATTGATTTTGATTGATGTTTCATAAATATCTCTGGGATTTTGCATTATTATGTTGGTCGTTTCATCCTCTGTTTAGTTCTCATCACTTTTCCTTTAAACGTATTTGAGTTCAAGTGTTTGATCGAAAACAACGAACCCAGACAAAGTTTGCTTGCAACAAAAGCGCTATATTTTATAAAGCATGCATAGGTTGATCAGTTATTTAAGTTTGTTTCTCTAAACTTTGTGGATTTGTGTTTTTATTCTCCTCTGTAGCAAAACAGAGACTTCCTCTGTTCCTCAACAAAGCCCTAAAAATGATTTTTGACTTGTACAGGAAGATACTAATCTGGGATTTTTCAAAGGCCTTACAAAAGCAGAATTGTAGCCCTGCTAGTCTGCCATTAATAAATGCATTAGACCATATATATATACATATTAATTTAAGTCTCTTTAACATACAGCGACTTTGTAGATTGTTTGGTTACGTAAAGTATTGTTAACTCCGTAAAGTAAAATAAAAAAAAAAAAAAGATAGTACGTAAAGTATTGAAAATAGACTTGCCTTATTCACAAACGATCACAACGTACTAAGGAGATAAACCTTACCCAATATAATCGGATATACTTTAGCATATAATAAACGATATAGACTTATCCCAAGTAATATATGTAATTATCCTAAAATAAAAATCTAATGAATAGCGTTAACAACAAAAAATAATCTAAAGAATTACAAAAGTTTCACTTGTCACTTTTTTCATTCAACATTTATTATGTGAGATTTTTAGGTTTAGATTAGGCCCATAAATACTCGATTTTTATCTCTCGTAATAGGGTTCTCGCTTAGCACTACAACATTCTTGTTACAAGAAATTTTGTCTTTCACCACAGACAAAACAAAGCCTAAGAAAGCGTTTTCATAAGGTATGGGAAATCAAATGCTGAAGAGTATCTCACGTATGTCGTCGTTTCTCCTGATTTCTTTTGTTTGTTTTTTCTTCTCTGCACTACAAGAAAACATGTAATTAGCGACTGTAATTTGCGACTGATTTTGCAGTCGCCAAATTTTGTGACTTATTAGCGACTGGTTTGCTACGTTGTGGCAACTACATAAATATTGTCGATTATCCGTCGCTATTTTGCTACTGATACTCATAGTCGCACAAGCGCCGCATATTGACGACTACACATAGCGACTATATATGTAGTCGCTATATTTAGCGACTACATAGCGACTATGTTGCGACGAAATAGAGTAGTCAGTAATGTAGTCGCAACTTAGCGACTCAGACGCTACTATTAAGCGACTGTGTTTTAAAAATTAATCTTCTAATTATTAAAAAAATAAATCATTAAACTAAACCACAAACTCTATACCCCAAATTACCTTATACCTCAAACTCTATACCCTAAACCTTAACCACAAAATCTATACCCCAAATTACCCTATACCTCAAACTTTAAAGAAAACAAACCTTAACCCAAATCATATTCTCCAATCATAAAACCAAAATATAACTATTATATATATGCATATTTAAGTTATATATATATATATATACTTTAAATAAAATCTATATTTTTAAAAATATCTTTTTTTTAAGTTTTTAAAATATTTTCTTATAAAGTTTTTAAAATCTAATCATTATCTTAATTACCTAAATTATATTCAATGTATATACTCTAAACTTAGAAAAAGGACAATTATATAACTATTATTGAAAATCATATAATTAAAAAGAATTGTTATTCAAAATTACAAAATTTGGCAAAAAAATTTCAAATTAAACCTGCTATTAAACCGGCCAATTAGAGAGATTAGAGACAATTTTTGCGGCCCAAAACATTTTTTCTCTTACACAAAGACTTCCCCGATTAAACCCAATATCGGTCTAATTTTGTTACAGACTTCTCTCTCGGTCTCTCCTTCTCAATCCCAATATCAACCCTAATTTTGTTCTTCTCTCCCCTTCTCATCTCGACGGTTCGGTCTCTCTCTCAGACGATCTCTCTCTCTCTCAATTTTGCTTGTTGCAGGTTCGGTCTCTCTCTCTCGGTCTCTTCTCTCTTCTCTCTCGGTCTCTTCTCTCAGACAATCTCTCTCTCTGTCTTTATCTCGCTTCTTCACTCCTATCAGTCTCTCTCTCGGTCTTCCTCTCTCTCTCTCTCTCTCTCTCTCTCTTTCTCTCTCTCTCAGTCTCTCGGTCTCTATCTCGCTTCTTCACTCTTCCCTCTCGGTCTCTTCTCTCTCTCGGTCTCTCTCTCAGTCGATCTCTCTCTCAGTCTCTCGGTCTCTATCTCGATTCTTCACTCTTCCCTCTCGGTCTCTTCTCTTCTCTCTCGGTCGATATCTCTCTCAGTCTCTCGGTCTCTATCTCGCTTCTTCACTCTTCCCTCTCGGTCTCTTCTCTCTCTCTCGGTCTCTCTCTTAGTCGATCTCTCTCTCAGTCTCTCGGTCTCTATCTCGATTCTTCACTCTTCCCTCTCGGTCTCTTCTCTCTCTCTCGGTCTCTCTCTCGGTCGATATCTCTCTCAGTCTCTCGGTCTCTATCTCGATTCTTCCCTCTTCCCTCTCGGTCTCTTCTCTCTCTATTGGTCTCTCTCTCAGTCAATCTCTCTCTCAGTCTCTCGGTCTCTATCTAGCTTCTTCACTCCTCTTTCTGTCTCTTCTCTCTCTCTCTCGATCTGATTCAATTCCAATTTTTAGTCAATTTGTGTTTGTGTTGTTGTTGCAGGGTCGTATAAGATCTCCTCCTTTCGCTTCCCTAATTTTATTCTTCTCTCCCCTTCTCATCTCTACTGCTCGCTTTCTCTCTCAGATAACCTCTCTCTCTCGGTCTTCCTCTCTCTCTCTCTCGGTCTGATTTAATTTGTGTTTGTGTTGTTGTTGCTTGTTGCAGGCTCGTATAAGATTTCGATGGCTCCCCGTGGAAGAGGGAAGAGAGGAGGAGGAAAGGCTGCGAAAACTAGACCGACTACTCAAGCATCGAACAAGAGACCTACAACTCTTCCCAGCCAGTATACCTTCACCCCATCGAACCATGAAGCAACCGAGTCTCGACAAAGTCCTGTCCCAATCTTCCAGCCTCAAACGGGTGCTACTGTCAGAGACTATCCACCTCCGATGAATCTTTTCCAGACCGTGAGGAGCTATCCTGGAGCATCTCATGCGAGCGAACCTCAACCTCAACCTCGAGCCTCTGCATCGCCTCAACCTCTAGCCTCTGCATCGATCAACCTCGAGCCTCTGCATCGCCTCAACCTCTAGCCTCTGCATCGACTCAACCTCTAGCCTCTGCATCGACTCAACCTCGAGCCTCTACAACTCATCATCCTCGATATTCTTCGTCTCACAGTTGTGAAGCGCAAAACTCACACGAAGAAGATGAGGAACCAACTCTCCCGGAAGATGTGCTCGCTGATTTACAAGAGCTGCTTGTTCGCCCAGGCCGTGAACTATATACGACTGTCCTGTCTCCCACATTGGAGCCTGGAACCACTTGGTAAGGGCTTAATGTTGTCTTTGTATGATTCTCTGTTACTTTATTTGTTCCTTACCACCATTTGCAATGTATGATTCTGTGTTTGTAGGTTTGGTAAGGACAAGTCTGCACTGACCCGGAAGATTACAAAGGTTTTTACAAGCAAGTTTGATGGGGCATATTACAGTTGGAGTTGTGTGCCTCCTGCAAGAAGAGAAAGATACTTCCTTGCATTCGCGGTAAAACTCCCCTCTTGTTTTGTATTTATAATTGCTTTGGAGAAAGATACTTGCTTTGTATTTATACCTTTTTGTGGTTTTTTAATTACTAACATCAATCTTCCCTTTTGTTTTGTAGAAAGAACACACCTGGCATCCCTCACTGACAGGTGTGGTTCAAGCCAAATTCTATAAGGTTTGTCAACTCCGTATGAAAGACATGGTGTCCAAGGCAGCGAGTCGACGAGAGCAACCAATTTGGATTGACGATACCCTGTGGAAAGAAATGTGTGACTATTGGGACACAGAAGAAGCCATAAGAAAGAGTGCAAACACATCAGCAGCTCGAATGTCTGACCGAAATGGTCATGGTCCTCACAAGCACGTATCGGGGCCTAAGTCTTACTTACAAGTCGAACAAGAGATGGTAAGTTACAGCAGGACATAAACATTCACCTTTTCATTGTTTAACATTCACCTTTTCATTGTTTAACATTTCAGGAAGTAGAATTGGGAAGACCGCCAACTATTGGTGAAGTTTTCGTCAGGACTCATACCAAAAAAGATGGGACTTTTGTCGATAAGAAAGCGCAGGAAGTTCATGAGGCATATAAGAAGAACAAGGAAGCTAAGTTGGCTGAACTCGAGACTGACGAGTCTTCCGACGGTACTTCGCGTCGATCACAGCTATCTCAAGAGGAGGATGACGAGCTTTTTCTTCAGGTAAAGTGCTTCTTAATGTTTTGCTTTTTCTGATATAATTGTTTTGGAAAACTGTTAAGGACTAATACTCTTTGGTTTGTTTATGCAGTCTACTTTCACAAATGACAGAGGAGAATTATATGGAGTTGGAAGCCTAGGGAGTTACATCAATGGGAAGCGGAAGTACCCGGAAAGCTCTTCTTGTTTCACAAGCCTGCAAGAACAGCTTGAGGAAGCTACCCGCAAAATAGAGCAACAAGCAGCTCTACAAGCAGAGCGTGAAGCAGAGGCTTCGCGGGTTGCAGCTGAGCAAAAAGCAGAGATGAAGCACTTGACGATCGTGAAGAAGTACTTGAGCGCAACTGATCCGAACTTTCTCGCCTTCCTTGACTCTCACTCGAATGATCCTGCAACTGATGATGCTACCACATAGGTCCCTTATCTTTCTCTCCTTCTCTGAACTCTCCTTCTCTGAACTTGAAAACTTTTGTGTTGGTTGTTTACTAGCTTTTTAACTTATGTTAATTACTTTTGAACTTATGTTAATTACTTCTTTGCAATGTGGAAACTATTTGTGTTTTTAATACTATTTTGTTATGTTTGTTGAGTTTATAAGCAATTGTATCTAATAAATTCGTAATTAAAATCAAATAACCGAATTTAATCAACAGCTAAGTCGTAAAAACAGTCGCAAAACAGTCGCAAAACAGTCGCAAACAGGCACAAAGCAGTCGCAAAATAGTCGTTAATTGTTAACGACCACAAAATGTACAGTCGCCATTTCGTCACAATGATGTCGTTTCCAGTCGCCAAATAGTCAAAACAGTCACAAATTGGCGACTACTATGGCGACTGACTAGCGACGAGATAATATGGTCACTCTATAGTCGCTAATTAGCGACTACGTGGCGACTTTTTAATTCAGCGACGTATTTTTGGCGACTATGTTTTCGAGTCGCCAAATAGTCACAAATAGGAGGTCAGCGACCGTTTAGCGACGGTGATTATAGTCGCTAATTACATGTTTTCTTGTAGTGCTGAGAATACCAAATAAGTTAGAGAATTATGTTTGTCCTTGAAAGAAACAAAGGCTCAGAAAGCGTTTTGAACAGATATGGGGAAACAGTTGCAAACGAGTTGCACGTTTGAGATAGATTACTTCTCCGATAAGAAAGCCTCTATTAAGTCTCCTAAGTTCTTAACCGGTGGCTACAAATGGTAAACGAGAAGAATCAACGTTTAGAATTTTTTTTTAATGACTGGTCATTGCTATTAATATTAAATCATGTAGCAATAAAAAGTGTACCCTATTTATCTTTGTTTTTTTATCTTCTCAGGTATGTTGAAGTTTATCCCAACGGAAACGATTTTGACAATCACTTGTGGCTGTACTTGGGCGTTCAGAAGCCTTATTCGTTTCGAGCTGGATGGAAAAGGAGAGCTAATTATCACTTCCATCTGTTAAACCAATCCGGAAAAGTTCTCTACAGCGGAGCTGGTAATAATGATCATATCTTCCATATATATTTTGAATAGTTAAGAACAGTAATTATACATCATATGTTGTTTGCCTTACAGAGATATCAAGCTTGTTCTGCACTCAGTTCCCGGTTTGGGGTGATAGGATATTGCCTCTTAGCAAGCTTAAAGAAGAAGGATTTCTGGAGAATAACAAACTGATCATTCAAGTCGAAGTTAAAGTAGTTGAAGTAGGATATGTAACTGGGAAGGAGATGTTTTACGTCAAAGGTTTCGAGGTTCTTTCTACTCAGGTATGTTAGGGGAATTCCCTGTTTCTTTTTTCTTTTTTTTTGGGGATAATTGGAGCTTACATAAACAACCTTTTCTTGTTGGCAGGTTGTTTTTGTAAGCTGGCTTTTTGTGAAGCACCCAAACATTGCAGTAGATTTCAAACCAAAGGACCAAGTAGTGAAGACAGCTTACATGAATGTTGTAACACCCCAGTTTCAGGAAATATGGTGGTGCATGCGGAGAGATTTAAAAAAATTGATTTGGCCACCTATATCACCAAAATGCATTTATCTTTTCGGTCAACTGTCCTGAGAGAACTCTACAATTAAGCGTGCTTGTGTTGGAGCAATTTCAGGATGGGTGACCTACCGGGAAGTGATTGTCGGTGCCGTGCGAGTGAGGACAAAACACGGAGAAAGATCACGTGGTGATTTGTAGGGTTGGTAAACAAGTCTTTAAAGCCTGTCGGACGTAGCGTACCGACCGTTAGGACAAGAGTGAGCCCATGGGCCGAGAGCGGACGTGGGGCCCACTAATATGTGGCGGTCGGGACGTTACAAATGTCCTCCTCAGCCTCATCGAGACACTGCGCATGCCTTCACAGAGCTTTTCTGAGACTGATCTAAGCAATGCTCAGAGCAAGTTGAGCGAGCTAACCGAAGCAGGCTTCAAGCTGGATTGGTTAAAGATAAAGCTTGAGGAGGTATCCTTGGAGAGGAAGAATGCATTTGCCGATGGTTCTCGGGTTGAAGAAGTGGGGGAAGGCATCAAGAATCTGGATCTGACTTTGTGGAATCTCAAAGTTGAACTGAAGAAGGAGAAGGCCAAATCTGCTGCTGCTACTGCTAAACTTTTGTCGTTTGAAGACATTCTTTGATGTCAAAATCAAGTTTTAATTCATGAATATCTCTGCGATTTGGCATGACTATGTTCATTGTTTCATCTTCTGTTTACTACTCATCACTATTCCGTCAAACGTATTGGACTTTTAGATGTTTAATCGACAACAACGAAACCTAAGAAAATTGTCATTGCAACAAAAAACGTTGTATTTTTAACTCATCCATCTAGATTATAAAACTAACTACACCAACTTGAGATCTTGCTACTCTTTTTCTGACCACCTGTTAACGATCTTTCCGATTTGATTTGTCTACCGTCTTATGGAAGTAACATATAGGAGATTATCTCTTAATAAAATTCTAAGTCTTTGATGGTTTTGCAAGTGCGGTTAATAAGTTAATACATTAGAAATGTATTGCCTTTCAACAAATATAACTCAAAATCAGTTGGCAAATACCGATACTTTTTAAATATCAAATTAAGGCTCCTCTAGTTTCAAATGCCGGCTTTGTAAGTGTTTTACTCTGATATCATGTAACGTATTGTAAACAGTATTTGCCTTTATTCACAAACTATCACAACGTTGTACATTGATACAAGAAGTTGCCCCAATTATACTGACCTTATCATAAACGATATAAACTTATCCCAAGTAATACATGTTACTATCCTAATTAAAAAATATACTAATTACAAAAGTTTCACTTGTCACTTTTCTTATCAAACATTTATTTTATTACGTAAAATTTTGTAGGTTTAGGCCCATAATTACCTGGTGTTTATAAATAGGGTTTTTACTTAGCATAGCTCTACAATATTCTTGTTGCAAAATTTCACTACAAGATATTTTGTCTTTCGGTTGAGGAAAAAAAACCTAAGAAAGCGTTTTCATAAGATATGGGGAATGGAATGAGTGTCTCAGGTATGTCGTAGTTTCTCCTGACTTCTTTTGTTTGCTTCTATTCTCTGAGAGTACCAAATAAGTTTATGAGAATTATGTTTGTTCCTCAAAGAAAAAAAAAAGGCTAAGAAAACGTTTTGAACATATATGGATGAACAGTCGGAAACGAGTTACACGTTTGAGATAGATAACTTCTCCCATAAGAAAGCTTCGATTAGGTCTCCTACGTTCTTAAGCGGCGAATGCTAATGGTAAGCGAGTAGAATCAATGTTTAGGTTACAGAATATTCTATTAGATATTTTTTTCTCATCTTCTCAGGTATGTTGAGGTTTATTTCAAGAAATACATATTTGATACTCTCTTGTGGCTGTACTTGGTCGTGGAGAATCCTTTTTCACCTCAAAATATTGGATGGAGAAGGAGAGCTACTTTTCGCTTCCTTCTGTTAAACCAATCCGGAAAAGTTCTATACAGCACCGTTGGTAATAATGATCATATCTTCCATAGTTTGAATATTTAATAAAATTAACATCATATCTCATTGATAAAGACGAAAAGTTAAAACATATATGTATATATATATATATATATATATTTCGTTTTGTCTTACAGACACATCAAGCTTGTTCTGCGGTCAGGCTCGGGGTGTTATGATATTGCCTCAACACGCTTAAAGAAAAGGGATTTCTTTAGAATGAAAAACTGATCATTAAAGTCGAAGTAAAAGTAGTTGAAGTAGGATATTTAACTGGGTGGGAGATGTCTGAAGTCGAAACGTTCCATTAACTCAAGTATATTAATTAAGGAGCTTCACGATTTCTTAAGTATGATCTACATACATTTCTTGTTGGCAGGTTCATACAGTGAGCAAGATTTTCGAAAGCTCCCGGATATTGCAGTAGATTTCATACCAAAGGGCCAAGTAGTGAAGACAGCATGCATGAATGTCCTCCTCGGCCTTATCCAGAAACTGCGCAAGCCTCCACAGAGCCTTACTAAGACTGAGCTAAGAAACGCTCACAGCGAGTTGAGCGAGCTAACGGAAGCGGGCTTCAAGCTGGATTGGTTAAAGACAAAGTTTGAGGACGTTTCCTTGGAGAGGAAGAATGCATTTGCTGATGGTTCTCAGGTTGAAGAAGTGGAGGAACGCATCAAGAATCTGAAGCTGACTTTGTCGGATCTCAAAGTTGAACTGGAAAGTGAGAAGGCTAAATCTGCTGTTGCTGCTGCTAAACTTAATTTTGTCGCTTGACGACATTCTTTGATGCGAAAACCAAGTTTTTCTAGGCTTCTAGCAACAAAAGCGTTTTTTCTAGTAAACACTGATAAGTTAATCAATTATTTTAGTTATATTTTTGAGGCTCCTTCTTTCACTAGACTTTTGTCTGAGATTAAGTTTCGTTTTTTCTTTCTCCTCTATAAATATCAGAGAACTTTCTCTGTGTCACTAGACTTTGTTTGAGATTATCTCTGGCTTTTTATAAAATTTTATAATAAAGACAAATTCATCATCTAAATTATTGACCGACTTCCAGGATTATATTTAGAATAAATATTTATGTTAATTGATACATGGTTATAGCTTCTAAGAGATGGCGAAAATTAAGTAGCAAAGGAAACAAATTCAATCTTATTAATTTTGTAAAATCCAAAATTTAATGTAATAAATTGTATTCTCCTATTTATTTCTTATTCATCCGTTTCTCTTTATTCAACTCATTCATTATATATAATACATGTACATATGTAAATGTAAATGTAATCTCCTTTTATCTAACTCAAAATCCAACATAATAAATGTGATATTTTATAATTTGTAGGTAAGTCTATAAATACTCATTTTATATTTTATAACTAAAATCAAGAAAATTTTCCCTACCAGATTTTGTCTCTCGCTTGAAAACCAAAGCCTTAAGAAAGCGTTTTGATAAGAAATGGGGAATCAAATGCAGAAGAGTATCTCAGGTAAGCTGTTGTTTCTCCCCATTTCTTTTGTGTTGAGATTTTGTTAGCTTTTTTTGTCTTAATTTCTGAAAGCAACAAAGCCTATTTTGAACAGATACGAGGAATCAAACGCAGACGAGTTTCACGTTTGAGATAGATAACTTCTCGGAGAAGAAAGCTGAGATATCGTCTTCTTTATTCGAATGTGGCGGATGTGAATGGTAAACCGAGAAGAATTGGACCTTTAGATTAAAGAATATATATCGATATATTAGATGTAGAGTTAACCTAGGTTTAATCTTTTATTTTCTCAGGTATGTTACCGTTCATCCCAAGGAGACTATTGTTGTGATCACTTGGCTATGTACTTGAATGTTGCCAGTCCTAAATCATTTAGAACTGGATGGAAAAGGAGAATTAGTTATTGCTTCGTTTTGTTGAATCAGTCGGGCAAAGAGCTCCATATATTAGGTACACCTGGTAATGATCCTATCTACCGTGTTTGAATCTGTAGGAACAAGAATTATAGATCATATCATCTTAATGAATAAGAAATGTTTATGTCTTTCAGAAGCAGGCAGCTTGTACAAATGTAAGCTTATATATATTTTTGTTAATGTCTTACAGAAGCAGGTAGCTTGTTCTGTACTGAGGTCCCATCCTGGGGTTATCAAAATGTATTGCCTCTTAGCAAGCTTAAAGAAGAAGAGCTTTTAGAGAATGACAAATTGATCATTAAAGTGGAAGTAAAAGTAGTTGAAGCTGTTCATGTAGAAGAGGTAACTGGGAAGGGGATGTTAGGTATCAATGGTTTCCACTTTCCAGGTTCTTTATACTCAGGTATGATAAGGATATCCTTGATTTCGTTTTCTCCTTTTTTTTTTGTTTTTTTCTAGAATAACCGAAACATTGTTGATATGGTCTACCATGCACCTTTCTCGTTGGCAGGGTGTTTCGGTGAGCAAGATTTTCGCAAGGCACCCGAACATCGCAGTAGATTTCAAACCGAAGAACCAAGGAGTGAAGACATCATACACGAATGTCCTCCTCGGCCTCCACAGATATTTTCTGAGACTGAGCTAAGAAACGCTCACAGCAAGTTGAGCGAGCTAACAGAAGCGGGGTTCAAGCTGGATTGGTTAAAGGAAAAGCTTGAAGAGGTTGCCTTGAAGAGGAAGAATGCAATTGCTGATGGTTCTCGGGTCCAAGAAATGGAAGAACGCATCAAGAATCTGGAGCTGACTTTGTTGGATCTCAGAGTTGAACTGAAGAAAGAGAAGGCTAAATCTGCTGCAGCTGCTAAAGTTTTGTAGTTTGATGTCAAAATAAAAGTTTTTTTTTAGTTCGTATATTTATATGTGATTTCGCATAGAATACAATTACTATGTTCATGGTTCCAAAACCACAGGATTCGAAATAGGCTAAATAAGAAAAGGCCCAATTAAGCCCATAACGCTCTCTTTACTGAATAAGTCTGGATGAATCCAGTCGGTTTGCTTTTTTCTTCTTTACCTCCGGTTTTGGTTTTTCCGATTTGCTCGGCCGATACTCTCCGACTTAATGCTTCGCCGTTTCTTCGAAGTTTCACTTACTTGGAATCTTTTTGCTCGTCCGCCGTCGGCTTTGGAAGGATCCTTTTGTTTGAAAGGAGGTTTCTTTTTTTGGCCGGAGAAAGCCAAATTCTGAGCTCGCCAATGGCTCACAAAGCATTGAACCGCCTTCTATGGAATTTCTGTAAGCTCTAATATCTCTTTACTTGTGGAAATTTCAAGCCTTTTTAGTAGAATCCAATAGAACACTGAGAAATCACTGATGAATGGAAAAAACGGTCTCTTTATGATTACTCTAATAAGATTTTTAGCATGAAAATTGAATATGTTTTGTATGAAAGTTTTGGAATTCTAGTAAGGATTCTTAACAAGTTTCAGTTTTGTTATCTCTTTTCAAGTTGTTGAAGGTTCACCGTTCAAGAAGAGACGAGGATTACATCAAGGAGTTGTTTACAATGTAATCAAGCGATTTCAGTCACCTTTATCAGAATCAGGTAAGGTAGAGAAGGAGTTAGAAGAACAGGGAGCAGAGAAGAGAACGCCTAGCGGCTCTTCTTCGAAGTCCGGATTAGAGGATACAAGACGATTTGAATCAGGAGTCGACTGTGATAGCTCTAGTGACGAAGATACAGGTGATGGAAAGTGGAAACTGGACGTAGCTTGGCTCACAAAAGCACTTGAGCCAGCTATGCAATTGCGTAGATGGGCTCTTCCAACAGGTCTTTATCAATTTGGTGGATTCATTGTGCTTCTTAAATCCAATATACCGAGGCAACGTTTAATGTGTGTTTTCTCTAGGAGAGAAGTCACCTCCTGGTAGTCGATCTCTGTCTGAGATCATTGCTAGTATTCAGAGGAGTAAGCTCGGGATTGAAGGTTGGACTCTTGGTGATCTTACAATTGGTCTATATCTTATATATCTTAGACAAGCATCCTTGTCTCCATTTGAGGACGTCAAGGGTGTACAAGTTGTTTCAGAGTCTACAGTAAGAACATTATTCTGATCATTGTCATGTTGACATAACTTCCCTTTTACCAAATTCTAAGTACCCTTGTTGTTTTTCAGGTTTATGATCTCATTTACAATGCCGAGTTAGCAAAAGGTTGTTACAGGGATAGTGTGACTGGTCTTGCAAAGAACACAATGCTTCGCGAGAATAACATTCTTAAATTTGTGAAAGATTCAAGTGTTATGAGGCCTGGTTATTACATAGGAGTTGATCATCGAAGGAAACTCGTTGTTTTTGGAATCCGCGGGACACATACAATTTATGATCTTATCACTGACATTGTCTCTTCAAGCGATGAAGAGGTCACTTTTGAAGGCTACTCAACACACTTTGGAACCGCTGAATCTGCACGATGGTTCCTTAATCACGAATTGCAAACTATACGAAGATGCTTAGAGAAATACGAGGTGATGATATAATCATTGTTGTTGCTTATATCTTTTGTCTGTGAGACGTGAGAAGTATGGATTTATATTGCAATGAACGATCCATAGGGATACAAGCTAAGGCTTGTTGGTCATTCTCTCGGTGGCGCTATAGCTTCGCTAATGGCGATAATGCTCAGGAAAATGCCAAGGGAGGAATTGGGATTCGATGCTGAAATTATTTCAGCCGTTGGGTATGCGACACCTCCATGTGTTTCAAAAGAGCTTGCAGAGAATTGCTCTGAGTTTGTAACAACTATTGTAATGCAGGTCAGAACAAATAATCTCTCTTTTCTTGATATAATTTTGCTGAGACTACCCTCTTCTTGGAACTCACAGCATTTCCACCAATTACAGGATGATATTATACCTAGACTAAGTACAGCTTCTCTAGCGAGATTGAGGAATGAAATCCTTCAGACCGACTGGTAAACAAACATTTCTCTTCTTGAAACTTTATTACCCTTCTACAATTAGTTTGTTTACCGCTGTGCATTTGTAAATCCAGGACGAGTGTAATCGAGAAGGAAGAATGGAAGAGCTTACTAGATTTGGTAACAAACGCAAAACAAGTTGTCACCTCTGTGCAAGACGTAGCTCGAAAAGTTTCTGATTATGCAAACTTCGGAAACAAGAAAGAACTTCCTGGTAACTACTACCTGAACACTATATTCTTTCGCATATTTCTGTGTATCACTAGAAGACTTAATTATGTACTTAACACTTCATGAATCTCATCTTTCTTGATTCTTACCAGAAATCCCATCATCCAAGAACAACCAGTCTGAAACTTTAATCTCTGAATCTACCACTAAAGATGTTGTTAAAGTGCCAGAAGAGTTATATGTACCGGGCGCGGTTTACTATCTGATGAGAAACCTAAGAGGAAACCCGAAAAGCCCAGCAGGAAAACAAGTAGAATACTTTAGTCTATGGAAGAGAGATCCAGGACAACATTTTCAGAGGATACTTCTTTCAGGTAATTTCATTACAGACCATAAATGTGATAGCCATTACTACGCTCTGCGAGATGTGCTCAAAGGATTTCCTCGTTTCATCGACGAAAGCATCTTTAAGAAGAGATGCAAGTGAAAAATAATCTCATCTCCGGATAGAACTTAATGTTTTAGTTTGTCTGCTGTAACATTTTAAGAATAAATTGTCAGTTTATCACAGCATGAAGAGTTTTTGTTTCGTGAAAATTTTAAAGGATTATTGGCTAGCTGGCCGTGATTGGTTCTACTTTTATATGTAAGAATAGATAATTAGTGTTGGTTTGTATTTATCAAACTGTTATGCATCACAACCCCATGAGACATAATTGTATAGTTTAAAGCCGATTTGGATTGCTTTAATTTTTCGTTTCAACTTTTGTATAGGACATTGCATAAGCCATAAAGTCTTCTTCTTTTTCCGACATTATATAGTGTCTTAAGCTAAACATTAATATAAAAACTTTTCCTATCAACCCCGTTGCTACAGAATTCTCTCGTTTGTCGGGCCTCACTGTTCACTCCACTGATCCCAACAAGTATTTTCCCCAATTTTTTCTACATTATAAAAGTCCTTGAAACAAAAATGGCTCGATTTACTGTTAATTTTTAAAAAATATACATATACGAATGGGTGAGAAAATAAGTTAATAATAAAGCCAAAAAAGGATGAATTAAATATTTTTGATTTAGTCACTGATTGGGTAGCTACTTAATACTTATAGGCACTTAGAGTTAAAAGAGTGGGTTTATAGCAATGCATATAGATGATAGACCCACAAGAAAAGACAGTGATAGTTACGTCTTTTGCGCTTCCATTTACTTTCATATTTGGTACTTGGTAGTTTTCAATTTGTCTTTCCCTTAGCCGCCGCTTTTTGTCTCTATGTCTTTCTATTATACCCCTTTGTAAGCTAATAAATTAATTAATAATACTATTACTTTCCCGATAATTCATCATTTGTTTGATTTTCTTAACGATTTCTTATAAAAACATGTTATTATCTGTATATTGTTTATATCGGAACTAAGCACATGTATGGAAACAAATACAATTAAGACTATATACGCATAGTCGTTATATTAAGTAGAGTTTGCTAATATAGCTCAAGAAAACGAATTAATGGTGGGTAACGGTGGCTTATTTTTGATTTGGCCAACTGGATAAACTCGATGTACATACAAATCGGAACATGAAATAAGTGGAAGACTAAATTATTTTTCATATACTTAAAATAATGTTCCATATTATATATATTTACTTTTTAAAGAGTTTTCCATTACTTTCTGACGTTAGATTTATGATCTAATGAGAAATAAAGGTTGTTGTGTACGAGACTTGCAGCACCGGAACAACAATTCTATTTAAAAATAACTAATTTCATAGAATATAATGTTTGTGTCCCTTTGGGTATTATATGCTCAAGATCCATGCTTATATCTAAATTTATGTAGCAACTTTTTCTAGGTCATTAGGAAGATTACCTATCACGCAATTATTTTCACACAAAAATACCAAATCGATACTCGTAGTCGTTGGCTTGAAATTTATTTTGAAATGTCATATCTCGACCTATTTGAAAGGAAATCCTTTTGTCTTTGAACCAACTTAATTTTAATATTAAGTTAAGTAAACCATTCCCTTATATTGAGGTTTAGACTTTGACATTTTGCCTCTCCTTCAAACTAAAGCACACACGCCCAACTATTTTCTTACATGCAAGTAATATTAAATTAACCCATTTATATTTTAAAAACGATGTAACTAATTTGATATTGTGACCTTTTGCAAGGAAATAGTAATTAATTTCGCATATATAAATAATCAACAACATCACTTTCACGGTACTTTCTTGTCCATCAATTAAAAACTCAATATTCAACTATTTACCTGATCTTATCTATCTTAAGTAGCAGATGGGTTATACATGTATTAAAATATAGAGAGTGCATGTATCTTGTTATATAAAGTTTCGTAGTTTTTAAAGTGATCGCGACACATATTTAATCTATCGATCAGATTTTGGCACGTGTTAAAAAAGTATAATTTTAAAATTTGATTTTTTAAAATTAGTCACTGACATAATCGCCGCCACACCTATCAATTCTATCGATCAGATATTGACACATGTCAAAAAAATTTAACTTTCTTTTTCATAACAGAACAGAAAAATTAATTTAAAAACATAACTACATATACTAATCTACATGGCTATATATAAAATAAATCTAATTTTTACTATTTTTAACCAAAAAAAAAACTAACAAAAATAACATAAAAAAAATATTTACATATACTAATTTATGTGTCATTGGTCAATTAGGTTTTGAAGTAAATATTCTTTTTTTTAAATCATTTAGTATGGATATTAAACAATAAACAAAGAATATTAAAATTCAAAATAACAATATATGTTATTAACATTAATTTAATTATATAAAATTTTTATTTGTCGTTGTAATATAGTGTTTTTTATTTGTAAATGAAAAAAAAAAACAAAAGCCTTGAAGAAAATAATGAGTTTATAGGAATAAATTTTCAA
The DNA here is from genome assembly GCA_900406565.1 of Turritis glabra. Lineage (NCBI taxonomy): Eukaryota > Viridiplantae > Streptophyta > Magnoliopsida > Brassicales > Brassicaceae > Turritis > Turritis glabra. The sequence goes on from OVBN01000025.1 coordinate 1,873,770, forward strand.
TCACTTGATGATAATATTATTATAGTTTTAGTAGTAATTTATTTTATTAATTTATTCATAAGTGAAACACACAAAAAACTTGAAAAAAATAATGAGTTTGTAGAGGTGAATTTTCGATTACTTGATGAGAATGTTAATATATATTTTCTATTTATTTTATTAATTTAACTCAGTTAAAATAGTTTGACATGAGGTAAAATTATAATATATGAGATTATGACATATTAGAAAAAATATGTTTAAAACAATATTGATTTACTAATTCTTTTCCGTTGATTTCTCATTTTTTTATTAATTATGTTTTGTTAAATTTTTAATTATTTTTAATATTAAATAAGATATAGATTTGATATGGTGCACATATTATTTTGATATAATATTTTTAACTTTTATCTATTAAGATGGAGTGCGTAGAATTAAAATCTGATTTATTATGATGGAATAGATAGTTAAATTGTATTGAAAAATGCAATGTGGGAAGTTAAAATCTGATTTTTTAAAAAATTATCAAATAAATGTGAACTATCACTTACAATTTAAATATTATCATTAAAATTTTATACTTAGTTTTTATACCCACATAATACGCGGACCTTATCTAATTATATTATAAAGATACAACATTCAGCTCGGTACATATATATAAACATTTATTTGTTGTCAACATTTTGAATATAGCAATAGATGGATTTTTTTGTTGATGTAAAAAAAAAGAGTTTCTATATATTGTTGTTAAGTAGTATATATTACGCAAAGAGCAAAGCACCCCCACTATTTAGTATGCAACCATGACAATTGTTGTACTCATAAATATATCAAATATGGGGAGAAGACAAGTGTACCTAATATCACTGAGAATCCATCGACATTATATAGGTCTATATGCGTACGTGCACATAGTACATCAAACGATTGCACTCACACGAACATTTACAATAGATATGTGAATATAATTTTTTGTTTTGATTAACGCTATACCTATTAGGGTTGAACCCTTTTCCAAACAAGGTTTGAATCCTAGAAAATTTTTGGAGCGAAACTTCTTTCAGAGAGCGACAACTACCAATAGAACTTATTACATTATTTAAGAATATAATTTACATATCATATAGCTATGTAATTTGAATATACCCAATATACATGTTTTTATACTTCGAAAGAAAAACTGGTTTTGTAGACAACAAAAAATACGTTTTAAATTTGCAATCTATTTTGTGTGGGTCAGGGTTGTCGATCCATAGTTCCATACAATGCGAGAAAAACTTAATTAAACCAGATATTATATATATAATTAGATTGATTGGTGTGCTACAATTATATGAATACTAATTTTTTATTTTTTTTTAATTGTCTGTGCACACTCTACTCAAACTGTATGACGTATCAAATACCATACAATGTCTCCGTTGTCTCTACTATATTTTTTGGCTCCTTTGGAAAACTATGTTTCTTTGTTCATTGGCTATAATAAGTTACACAAATTAAATGTTTCCATTGATTAATGAAGAGGTTAAGCGGTCTCATTCAAGTTTCCTGCTAATGAAATCCAATTATACGGTAAGATGTTATTTCTATGGAAATGGAACGTTCTACCTATGAGCGTTTGGATTTTATGTTCAGTGTGTTTGGGCGTTTTGTTTGAAAAATGTATACCAAATTAGAATGGGCTGAAAATGTCTTCTCAATTATTTCGATGTCAAATTGATGGTTCGTGTAAATTAAATGGTCCTATTACATATTTAGATTGGATTTGTATTCAGAAGAATGCACATGTAGTACTTTTAAGGGCAAAATGTCATAGGAGTAGCCTCTCGCCTCTTCACTCGGAGATGAAAGGTTTAATATGGGCAATGAAAAATATTCTATCAAGATGGATAAATTGTCAAGTTTTTGAAACATATTGTGCAGAGTTAGTCTCAATGGTGCACTCCCCTGAGAATTGGCCCGCTTTCTCCAATCTTTTCGATGAGTTTGATTTGCTCTGAGTTAATTTTCCATTTTTTTTTGCTGTCAAGTATTTTTTGTTCTTATAATCTCCAGGCCGATTATTTAGCCAAAATTCTAAATCTTTAATTTCTGAATTCTTTTAATTTAAACTATCTTCCTCCTAATTGGACTATCAATCTATCAATTAAAAAAGTTTTAATCAATGTGTGGTTGAAAAAAAAAAATCTAGAACTCGCTTTGTTTTAGTTTTCATTCAGTAAAATATTAATTCGCTATTTTTGTAAGGTTATGCTTTAAGTTAAAATTACCAAAATTTTCATATAAGTAATTAATTAAAATTAATGTTATATTTTTATATAATATAATTAAATCTGTTGCTCTTATATAAAATTTCACTAAAATTAAAAATTTAATAAATTTAAATTTACTCGATCCAATTGCAACAAAAAAAATTTTAGTTCATTTTTTGGTATAAAAATATTATCATTTGATTTTTAAAAAGATTGTCTTGGTTTTCTTCTGAAATATGAAATTGTTTTTATATTACCGTCACTATCAAATATTAAGTCTTGATAGAAAAAGAAGGACAATACAAAAACAAATTAACGTTCATGTAGAGTAACTATGAGTATTCATTCCAAATAAGATAGACACTTATTAGGATGCCATGATTATATTAAAAAAAGAAATCAATGAGAACTCTCAGTAAAATATTGGTCAATTCAATCAAATCCTATAAAAATATAGAAAATAAAGATGATAGATCAAGACATATAGTATAATATGAATGTTTGGTTTTGTGCGAAATTTCTTTTTTACGAGCTATAGCTAAGCTTTTCTTGCAAACATCAAATATATTATTGGATTTCCAATTTTATCATGGATATAAACATCTTTAAAAAAACGAAACAAAAATAAATTAATCCAGATCGACTGTAAATTTTTCTTAACAGAAATCTAAGAAAAAATAATGAAAATTAACAATGAGAAAGGTGTAGGGCACTAAGCAGACAAATTTTGATTAAATAATGTAATAGTATATGAAACCCACCTTCATCTACATCTTTATAAAACTTTACCATAAGCTAAAGCTCCTCCATTCTTAAAGCTACTGAAGGTTAATTATAATCATCATTCATCAAAGACCTAAGTACGTAGTAACACATCATCATGATGACTGGCTCTGGCTCTCCTTGTGGAGCTTGCAAGTTCTTAAGAAGGAAATGTATAAAAGGATGTGTGTTTGCCCCATACTTTTGTCATGAACAAGGAGCTTCACATTTTGCAGCCATTCACCAAGTGTTTGGTGCCAGCAATGCTTCTAAATTGCTCTCTCATCTTCCCATGGAAAATCGCCGCGAAGCCGCTACTACAATCTATTATGAAGCTCAAGCTCGCCGTCAAGACCCCATCTATGGCTGCGTTTCTCATATCTTTTCCCTCCAACAACAAGTAAATATATATAACTTCCTCTATTAACCCTAATCTTGATTTTGGATATGACAATGTCATATGGTATATGGATAATTTGGAAATATGGATCCTTAGTTTTGCGTGGTATTATGTGTAGGTTGTAAATCTACAAACACAGCTAGAGATTCTAAAGGAACAAGCAACACATAGCATGATGTCTACTGACTCTCCATCCATAGGAAACCCTAATTGCTATCGAGATAGTAAGCCGCAACATCTTCAAGAACCTCAAGATCTCCATCTTCGTCATCATCATAATAATGACCACCATCATCATCATCATCATCAGACCACTTCGAATTATCAAAATGGAAGTTTGGAAACGGAGCACAACTCTGATCTAAAGAATTTCATGACGTCGTGCTACCACCAGAACGAAACCGGGACGAGGTCGTTCATCGGAGCTGGCGGAGATACCACGGCAGCGAGTTACTACTACAACTCCTCCAGTGGCTGCAGCGAAGAAATTAACTCGACCAGCGGTGAATTTTCCAAATATTCTGAATTGGATCAACATTTGAACACTTTTAATCAATATCATCATGGCGGCAATGATCTGCTGTCCGCGAGTTTTGGGTACATCCCGTATTCGTGATGTTTTCTTTCTTTTTTTTGTGAAGATATGAATGAACACGATCAAGAACGATATAAATTAATATATAATTTTACTTTATAGTATTAAGTTTATTAATTGATATGGATGAAATGTTTTTTATTGCTTTAGTGCCCTTTGAGCTTATATCGGAGTCAAAGAAATTATTGGGAAACCACAAATAACAAATCCCTAAGCAGTTAAACTTACTTCGTTGGAAAATTCTGTTTTAGACATTCTAGCCTAAAGATGATTTCCACCTTTTCCATTATTGGAAACAAAACTAAGAATTGTTATCTGAATTAACACTAATCTATTCTTTTAATATTTCTGGCTATAGTTGTAGAAGGTTTTGGTTATAATTAAATCACGTACGGTTCTTCCTTAATTGTACAATGGATGTTTTCGATTTTGTCGTTGTAATTTTTTCTGGTGTAAGTCAAGGTTTTGCATTGTCATTTTATTATTAGTTAGTCATAAGTCGGGCTCAAGTGGAGTTGAAACAATTTTTACTTCGTAGAATTCCAACCTTTTTTTTTTTTTTCGGTTTTAAAAAATTTTCAAATTGTTACAAAATATGATTTTCCAAATAGTAATGCTCGTGACAAGCACTACAACAAAATAAAAAGCTCGTGAGTCACTAGTCGTGACATATATTCATTCTATAAATTAAAATTAGTCAAGACTATTCACAGTAATGCTAAAAGCACTATTATCTTATCATTTTAAATTTAATAGAGTTGTTTCTGGTTGACTGAGATACGTCACGTTACCTATTTTAGGGGGTTAATGTCATGTTCAAGAAAATGCTTATGTGAAAGACGAAAGAGTTGAAAAGTTGTATTTTTTGAAGTTGTTTTTGGTTTTAGTTTTTTCAAGATTTTATTTTATAGCCAATAAAGATTATGAGAAAAGTGGTTCTCTTAAAAAGATAGAAAATCTAGATTTTGATAGTTTTTGTTAATTTTCAAAAAAAAATCTAAAATCTATGTTTCATTGGTTTTTTACTTTCTAACGTGACTTGACTTTTTTCCAAATTTTTTTAACTTAATACATACAAAATCTAAATATCATAAACCAAAATCCAAAAACCAAAAAACTATAATCCGAAAAACTACTTAAAAACTTAAAAACTAGCAAACATTCATGGCCGAAGAATCCAGATATATAGACAAAACTGAAAGAACTAGAACTGTAAGTGTCGAGATCACATTATAAGCGCCGTGTTAACATTGAAACCTATTAGGCCCACTACGTGTAGGTAATCTAGCCTTTCCCCAAAAAATGTGTTTGGATATGCAATGTTCGAACTTTGTTTGGAAGGAACCTATTTAATCTCCCCGGAGAGATGTATTGATTTAGGCCTAAAACTCCATGATTAACGTTAAAACGAAACTATTTACCCCATCTATAAAGCGTATTGGGCTGACTTTTCATAATAATGGGCCTAGAACGTCTCACTACCACCACATGACACCTCCAAAGCTCCAACGCACTGATTAAAAGAAATGGAAAAAAAAAATGCAAATTAATTTCATATTCACGGCCTGGGGAAAGAAATAGTGAGGTGGGTTCTCAAATTAACAAACGACTTCAGCAGGCCGCACGTGTGATGGCTCAACGGTCAAAGACTTCGATTGTACTTAAGCCACGGGCCCACGTGCGTTAACTCCTGCCGTTTCAGTCCCTTTACCAATTACTAAGAAATTTGACAAGATGACAATAGTTCGTGTTTATTCCCTGTCAGTCGACATGTCATTGTACTAAAATATACGCATTATAATAATGTACTTAGTTTGCTTTCTTTTTTTTTAATAATTATCTTTGATGATCATAATAATTACCTTTATACATCCAATTAATTCTCGATGATGAGCTTTTCCTTTCTCTAAATATAATTTTTAATATATTTCCGACACATATACGTTCCTGATGAATGTCTACGTGGTGATATCATGCTTTGACCACCTGCTTTTGATCTGTTCTATATAAATAGTAAAAAGAGAGAGATTGAATACAATTTGTCTTCGGTAATGGGCTCGAAGAGCTCGATATTATTTAATACACATAAATAAATACGCACATACATAAACGGCTTGACTAAGAACAGGCATCGCCGAATTCTTGTTCATAACTCACAACCATAATTAAGTTTTGATTAGAAACTTGGCTTGGAAATAATGTTTTAAAACAATTTTGGTGTTTCCCACCTAAATCATATCATACTCTAATATATTATAAAATCGACGTCATGCATTTCATTAACCACAGTCAATGCATATTGTTGACTGTTCATTGAAAAGTGAATAAATTTTTCAAAAAAGAAACTTTTAATTGTGAGTGATAATGAGATGTTAAACTGTCTTTCTGACCCCAAAAAATTGAGATGTGAAACTGTCCAAATTTTTCAATCTTCACTTGTTGAAGTGACCAACATTCTGACATGTTAATGGTAGAGTAATACGGTGAGACATGTATCACACAGTTTACAACTTTACTGAATATTTGGATAGCATACAAAATGTTAAACAGAAAATAGACTATCAAATTAATTACACTTAATTCATGACTGTCAAACTAGCTAGCCAGGGGAACTGTTGATCTTTTTTAAACATCTATGCGAAGTATTGATCATGTGCTTAATTAAACTTATTTTTCTTCTATTTATAACTTGTTTTTGATTAGGTTACCTCGAGATTACAAACCATAAAGTCCTTTCTAAAAAGACTAAAACAGCACTTGTGATTTTAGGTGTGGACAACAATCGAAGCTTCTTGGTGGGGAATCGGGTTAGAATTAGATGAGGCTGATTAGAGTTGGCAAAGTAAAGCTAATTAAATAGTATCATTATTTGAGTTTAATTTAAAAGATTGCATACAATTTAGGGGACATTTTGTCTAATAGGACCACTACAATTTATATGGGGGATTGGTGCTATCATAATTAACAAGACATTGCTTAGTTAATGTTAGGTAAACATGTTTATTAAATGTAATACTAATGCGTGGTCCATTTATATGTTAGTAAAGTTATAGATGAAATGATTTTCGATGATTTGTTTCTCTGACAGACAATCATAACATCCATCCCTCCTATGTTCTCCAAATTGTTTTTTTTTTATCAACAATTTTACTTTTTGTTTCATCCCTTATAAAATTAATATTTTATAGTGAAAATAAAAGTTGACTTGTACTCATATTATTTGTATCGTTTAGACCATATACATTTTAGCCTTCATAGAGATGCTAAAAATAAATGGTTAGTTGACATTTAATTACAAGCATATAAAACTATCAATTCATAGAGATGTAAGAAAATGTCTTTGCAAGGTTTAGATTTAAATATAATATAACGCACACGTCTACAGTTATTATATTTTTAAGTTATGGAAATTTAGCAAATCCTTAAACAAACTCATAGAATGTAATGGAGCTCAGTCTACACAGAAGCATTTTTATTGCTAACCTATAAAATTTATTAGTCATATTATTTTCTCTGTACTCGTGTGACATTACCTTCTCTGCTTAATTAGTTTCTTTTATTCATGGAAGTAATATTATAGTGTCGAAGTGGATAGTCCTCAGTTAAATTACTTATAAACTCATTTTTTTTGTGGGTAATGAAAAAAAGCTTGTGATAATCTAAGACATGCAATCATCATGCGTGAATATCACATTAGTCAAATAGAAACATCTATATTGATCAACAAACCAAACCACTGAACTATAACCAATTGTACTGAATTTTCTTTTTGTTTAGAAGATTTGTAATATTGAAAGATCATGACTAAATCGTTTCTGTTTCAATTCTCCGTTCAACAATTGATTCAGCTTAACCGATAAAAAAGATTACTGTCAAATCTTTCAGTTATTGATCGATGGCCGAACGTCAGCGACTACAAAGCAAACATGGATGTAGACATCTTTATTGATGATAGCATGTGATGATGTGAACATAAAATGTTCTATTGTCTTTTTTTTTTTTTTTCAATAAAAACATCTCATTTGTTCTCTGTCTGTCTACATAAGTTACCAACTTATCTTAGTTCTTCATCATTCTAAGAGCCAGAGCCTGAAGCTCACCTAAATCGCTACTACAATAACTCACTGATCTCTTCTTGTTAGGATATCCTTCGTGAAACCCTAAACCATCGTGACCGTATACGCCTCCTCCGGTTTGATGAGTCTCTCGCACGTTAGCTGTTGTGGTGACGTCACTACTCGCGTTGCTGAAAGATTCTTCTAGCGAGCTCTGTGGCGACACCGGATTGTTAGGGTTTACATGACCGTAGTAAGGATGATGATGATTATACGGTGTTGAGTATGAACTACCGATCGGAGAGCCAATAGTTTGTTGCCACATCATAAACTGGTTAGTACTCTCCAAGCTGTTTCGTAGATCTCCGGCGGCTGACGTCTGGTGGCCGGCGATCTGTGCCTTCATTTGCATGACCTGTGCTTGCAAGTAAGCCACCTATATATATATATATATAAACGCATCAAACGCTAAGTTAAACAAGATTGATCCAATTCTATTGAAAAGTTATAAGCTCATATATAGACGAATTAGTAAATGCTTCTTCCGTTTATTATGAAGATTTATGTTTTATAGTTTACATTTCTTCATTTAAATTGATGTTTTTGTGCCAAAAAAAAAATGTTGCAATTTTATTGTAAATTTATATGGTATTTCTAAATATTAGTACATATGTAATTTACATTCTTATAGCGGTTCATATGCCAAGAATGATAAATGCATCATAAGAAATATATTTACTTTTACAAGCGTTTCTTAATATGCACAAATTTTTAAAAACTCTTTATGAAACGGAAAGAATATTATATCGTTTATTCAAGGTTTTGACGAGTCGAAAATGACAAACACAAGAAATGAAAACATCATGACAAAAGTTTATTTTGAAAACTGATTACTTATTGTTGTAACGTTTCCTAAAACCTATATAATTAAAATCTCAAACTTTTTAAAAATTAGGCAAAGAAAAAGAGGAAGAAAAGCCCTAATGTGAAAACAAACGATATGATGAGAAAAGAAGTTGTTACTAATTCATCGAGATTTTGGAAAACATTTAATCTCATGCACGAAATCTCATACCAATCAACCACCATATAAATATTGTAGTGACTAAACAAATAGTCTATATATAATGATGGATCACTGACGATTACTCGGTCAATTACCTGTTGTTGGAGGGCGAAGATATGAGAGACACAGCCATAAACAGGGTCGTGAAGACGAGCCTGAGCTTCGTAGGCGATGGTGACGACAGCTTCACATCGATCATGGATTGGAACATTAAGCAAGAGCTTAGAAACGTTGCTTGCTCCAAACACCTTGTGAATAGCTGCGAATCTTGCTGCTCCTTGCTCCGATGAAAAGTACGGTGCAAATATACAATCGGATGCGCACTTCCTCCTCAGAAACTTGCATGCACCGCACGGTGAACCTGTTCCCGCCGTTGTACCGTTACCGGAAGATGCCATCGGCGAAACAAACAAAAAAAGAGAATTTTTATGTTATTTGTACAAAAAGAAAGAAGGGCTCTCTTGTTTCTGTTTTTCTTTAGTGTCCTTTTTTTTCTTGATTGGATATATAGGAGAGATGTTGAAAAAGATTGGAAGAAGTGATGATTTTAGAATTGGGATCGTCGGAGATGTGCACGAGCGAACTAGGAAATGGTGATGGAGGAAAAAGAAAAAGAAATGAAATGATGATGGAGAAGTGTTTGGTGTCTTTGGGTGGATTTTATAAAAGGAACATTATGATGAGAGAGAAGAGTTTTTTTTTTCATTCTTGGGCATACTTATTTTATATGTTCACTCAATGATCATTTACAATCACATATGTTATGATACTATTTTTTTTTTTTTTTGAAAACAGATATGATACTATTTTAATTAGTTATTTTTGGTCTACCATATTTTGTCATCTCTGTATATAAAATACTTTAATTCTCCATCGATAGAGTATGAGCCATACTTATCGTTTCGTTTATATATTTTAATATATGATGACACTATAATTCGATTATCATAATCTTTTAAATTCTGATTTTTATGGATTTTTGACTATATTAAAATTTACTTACACAAGGGACTCTTTGCTATGGTGAGTATTTAATTTAATTTGTGCTTTTAGTTTTACGTTGGTTATACTATTTTTTATTCAAATTTATACACGAAATCTATAGATGAGTAAAATTTAAAATGCGGTATACCGTAGGACAATTTTTACTTTTACAATTGAATCAACAGAATTTGATATGCCTAATATTTTAATATTGATAACGTTTACAAAATAATAAAATAAAAATTTATCTCTATTATAGCAATGAGTTAATTATATTTTAAATTTATATTAATATCGATACAAACTCGTCCCGTCATATAACACGTCCCTTAGTACTTTAAATTTTTTTATAAATTTAAATGTTCATAATATTTTAAACTTTTTATAAATTTTAAATATATCTATAATAATATTTAAAACTTTCTAAAAATTTAAAATTTATTATATCCAATATAATTAAGCGGTTCAACTAAAGAACTAAAATTAAACAGGATACAAACTTTTAAAATTTGGATGCTAAGTTAAACTTTCTACTCACTCAGATTTGGATTCATTTTGGTCTTATTTATAATATGACTCTAAATTATTGTCTAAAAAATTTTTAGTCGAAGTGGAACCTTGAACACACACTTTTCTTTCACTAATTGAATAATATATGTCTGGTTTTAAAAAATTGAATCACATCTTATGCAGAAAAAATATATTTTTCTTAACTTTATCTATTATATGATGATGCAAAACAATTAAAAAAAAAATGATAGGAGAATCATAATTTTAAATCATAACAAAATCTTCTAAATATCTATATTATTATTTGTGGACCAATATATGGATATTTCTAAATTTATAATTAATGTTAAAATATTTTAATTGTGTTTGGTTATAGAGATAGTAGAAAATTAATTGTAAAGATTGTTTGGATACATTGATATAAGTATTTGTCTATTCCATATTTACCCTTAATAAATTTTTTAATTTGTTATTTAAATCAATGATATTTTATATAATAACTTATAATACTAAATATTTTTTATAAAATCTATTTCAAAAATGTTAGTATAAATGCTATCTTATTATCCATAAAAGATCATCAATTTACTTGGCGGAAATATGTGATCTGATTTGAAAATGCTTGTGACTTGTGAGAGCCTTTTTCTGCTTAATCAAAGACTGGTAAATCCTCCTGCCTTCATACTTCATAGTGTAGATTTGAACTCTCTTTGAAGATATATATATATATATATATATATATATATATATATATATATATAAATTTAAAATCACTCGAGCCATTAATTTTAACCATATGAAATCCTACAAAAATTTAGGATGCGATTATTTCACAGAATAGAAAAATAGAATCCAACCAAGATAATATTGTTTCTTCACTAAAAAAATTCGAATGTTATAATCTCTCTAGAATCAAATGTTACTTTGTCTAATGTTAGTAGCGGATCCATTAAATACATATTTTCCATTCACAACCTTTACATTAGCTTTGAATTCGGATCCAATAACATTAAAACATCATATGTTTTAGCTGGTATAACTAAGCACATTCATATATTTAAATTATCTAGAAGTATAATAACACTACAAGAAAACATGTCAATTTCTAACCACCGTTTTCGACGAAAATAATGGTCGAAAAATTTCCGACGCGATACCGACTAATTTCTGACAAAGTTCCGATGGAAGGAAAGTTCGTCGAAAATTCGTCAAAAATATTATAAGGTTTCCGAGAAAATTATTTCGTCGGAAAAAGTAGTCGGAAATAGGAGACAACTTCCGACGAATAGATATCGTAAGAAATTCATCAGTAATATGTTCGGAGTTTTGTCGAAACATAAGTTAGTAAACACGTTTCGTAATTAAAAGTTTCCGACGATAGTATTCTAGATATTTCGTCGAAAATTCGTCGGAAATATCTAAAATGAGACACGTGTCACCGATCAAATATACCGACAAAATTCCGACGACTATCGTCGGAATTTCATCGAAAATGTTGCGAGAGACGTTTCCGACGTTTTTTCGACGAAAAGTTCGTCGGAAAATTATGTTATATATACCAAACCATTTCTAAGCATAATGATTTTGGACGTTGTTATAAAAAACAATGGATTCTCATAATATTTATAAAATACGAGAGTAGATGTACAAGCATTTAGATGAAGAATCTGGAGATATGCGACGTGAATACAAAGATGAATTATCAGAGTTCATGCGTTTTGCATCTAATCAAGAAATGACGCGTACATAAGGTATTATGCCTTGTCTCTGCGTAAAATGTTGTAACGAAGAATTCTTAAACCACAAAATTGTTTGGAATCAATTATATTGGGGAGGTTTTACACCGGGCTATTATATTTGGTATTCTCATGGAGAAAATTTAAGATCTGGGCCTAGTAGTAAGCATGTTAGAAGCGGTGAATGAAGAGGACAGGAAAACGTTAGGCTTATTTCTGATGAAAAGAAAGAAGAAAATGTTGTACCTAGGGGTTCAGAAGAATTTCAGGAGACGATAGAAAATATCAATATTATTGAGGAACCGAACCTAGAATCAAAGGGATTTTTTAAAATGTTAGATGCTGCCAATCATATTTTTTGAACATGTGTTTCCGACGAATTTCCGACGAAAATGGTGGTCGGAATATCATATGTTTTCTTGTGGTTATAACCACTATTGATTTGAAAGTTTCAAACTCATATACGATATGTCAAAATCATTATAAAAAAATTGATATTTGAGGAGAAGCCACATAGAACACTATATTTAGTCGGTTGATAGATCATGAACTAAAATGCAATGTGGAAGTGTATAAGAAGATTTGCCTTGTCTATAAGTCGCAGCAACATCCACAGGGCGGGCAACCCTTGATGACAATAACAACATTTTGCTTACACAATTAACATTAACTGAGATTTTTTTTTTTTTTTTCAAATAAAAAGAATGCAATTAATGTCCAAATTTATCGACTGAGCCAAAGGGTGTGAATGGTAGACAATGGAGGGTCACATGTTGGATTCTAAGGAGACAATCAATAATGGAGACTGCAACATGAGACTTCTATTTTATTGGATTAAATTTTTTTCTTTTACAATTATTGGATTTCAATTTAATTAGTCCAACTTCGTTTTCTTTTCATTCGTGGATTTCTATAGAAAAAAATATCCATATTTTTAGTAGTGAGGTAGTCTTAGGTCTTCTATCACTTTTTATCGTATTATTTTATACCCGCATACGTTTGGTTCTTGGAGCTTCAAAGCAAACTCAATTAATAATTTATTTTGTTCTATCTTCTTTCTTTCTTTATTCTTTATATTTTAATTTTAGAAAAGTTATTTATAAGTTCTTCCGCCGAACGCCGGACATCGGAACTGCTGCTGTTTGTCGTGATGTGTGGGGACCGGGTGAACCGGCAAATGGCGGTAAATATGTACCGACAAATGCTAATGCCATGGATGTATTTGAAACCCATTTTTGTAGTCTAATTATTAATTACGTAATTATAAGCTAATTAGAATCCCTTTATGACAAAACAAAACACTAAAGCTCTTAATATTGATTGATCGTGCTGGATCTGCTTAGGTGGCTTAGGAATATTTGGTTACATGGAGTGAGTGTGTAGCTGGTACAGACTAGGATTCAAATCACCTGAGGAGATTATTAGAATTTTATAATGTTACAAACAAAAAATTAATATTATGCACTAACGGATTTTGTACACGAGAGAAATCGTGTGATGCAACTAGGATAGTGTGCGCATGTGACTTTCACTTAGTGCTCGTGTTCTTACAATTACTAGGATATGCTTATCGTTGGTAATTTTGTTTTAGCAAAAAAAACAATCGAAAAAAAAGTATAGGCTGAAAAAATATATATAACTTGTCACTTTTTTAGTTTGATTGTCTCAAAACATGTTAGTATGTTCCCATAATCCTAGTTAAAATCTTGTAGTTCATGGTAATCTAAATTGAAGTACAAGATAATTTAGGAATTATTGAAATCAGTGAAGAAACATGATCAAATGTTCAAGACCACTAGAAAAATTGAGCAATTGGATCAGAAATTACTGTTAATCACGAATTAGTTGAGATAATTGCAGTTTGCGTTAACGCGTTTCTTTTTCAGTTTAGATCATAAAAGAAGGTCTCTGGTTACGGAATGAAAAGCAAAAAAGGGCCGTTAAAGCCCAAATAGGTTCAATTAGTGACTGGTGTTGTTCAAAAAAAAAAAAAAGTTGCACCAGCCGGGAATCGAACCCGGGTCTGTACCGTGGCAGGGTACTATTCTACCACTAGACCACTGGTGCTTCGATGTCTAGCTGTACCAAAGGTTTTTAATAATAAGTTTCTCCTCACACTAGTTGATGTATCTCAGTTTTCTTTGGTCGAAGAATGAACAAACTCTTATCACATTTATACAAATATATTATGAGAACATAATTATGTATGTCACGCGGTTCCATCAGAACAATCACCTCAGACAAATTAAAGAGATTCTTGGTTTCGAATGAACCGGTGAGAAGACAACTAAAAACATGTGATTTTGAGATAGAGACAGAAGTCAATGTGATTGGACAGTTAACAAAACCTATAAACTTTACAGTTTTAGCCAAATTATCTCTAGGATTTCTCAAATCAATTCCTCACCATTACTAGAAGTTAGAATCAAATCTATTTAAGACAACGGTATGGGTGTCAATAGAACTGCAATGAAAGGTAATTATTGTAAGAAACACAAGAAAATTTGGGGGCAAATTTGTAAGAAGAAGGAAAATATTAGGGTGCACGATGAAAACCTCTTACCTTTCACATCACTCAAACACATTTTAAACTCACTGTAATTATTATTCATAGAAAAGGGAAGAATTGAAGGGAACGTAGAGATTAGAGTGGAAAGTGATCGATTCTAAAAAGGGAAAGGTGATGATGGATTGTATATTATATTAAATTTGTTGGGGAAGATGGAAAATGTCAGATTAAATTTGTTCATGGGGAAACCACAAACATCCCAAATGTATTGACCAAACATTCCATTTTCTTGTTTCCTTTTCGCATCACTTGTTTTCTAATTTTCTAATCTTGTCTCCTACACTCTTGGCTCTTGATCTGTCTGTACTCTGTACATTCATTCATGTTTCGTATCCTACAGACTCTACAATATGTAAATATCTATATACACTGTTTGCTGGAACAAATCCCTATATGCATATAACTAGGGATGAAGTCTTCCTTGAACTACATATTCACACACTCACACGTGTGTATTATGTGATGGAAAAGAAACGTACAAAATTGTGTTAATTTAATAGTAACATTTTGTTGGTCGATATGAGTGGTTGAACTTGACTCAGGGCATCCTTAATCATTATAAATTTTAGTTGATATATAATAGCATAATTAGATATTCATCTGGATTTTGATTTGCAAACTCATTTCTTTACTTTTTTAAGGCACAAGAATTTCATCAAACTCATATTCACAACTCTCCATGTCCAAACGGCTCTTCAGCTTTAAACTGAATGCAGAATAATTTATAGACATTTTTCTCAACAATAAGAGAATTATCCTCATTTTATATCGGACAGTTTTTAACACATACACCATTAAGTACGTATATATAAAGCCATTATATGTGATGGTGAGTGTAAAAGATGAAAACATTAACTATTCACGAGTCAATTGATCATCATCCATCTTTATATGTTTCATAGTACCACTTTGTCGTCGCATGCGCCTGTGTCTCATCAACCCATCTCTATAATAATGCAATCTTTATCACTTTTTGTCTTTCTTAATACTCCATACACATGCAACCCACTTTCTCTAATCTTTTCTAGCTCCTATACTGCACGTAATTTTACAATACAATTTACAAACGGGATGATTTAAATTGATAGATTTAACACCAATAATAATTATAAACTTAAAAATATATACAAACATCGTTTAATTATAAAGTTAAAAATGCAAACATCGTTTTCTTGTTTTTAAATATCTTTTATTGTTTGAAAAAACCAGGAAAATAACACTTATACTGGAACACCACATAAATCCATTTAAAGATCATTTTGAGCCTCTTACTAAGAAATGTAAACACTGTTGGTAAAATCATGGATACATATTTTTTATAAAAAGGTACAAACCTATTAAGAAATTCGGAGGCTTTTTTCAACTTTAGTTTGTTTAACTTCTTTTTGTCTTCCATTAAATTTAAGCCTAATACTACTTAAGACCACTAGCCTGAATGCAATCACAATCTCTTGCCCACTGCTCAGCTATACATGCATATACTGCATATAATTTTGAAGTAAAATTACTAATCAAATGAATCTAAAGGTAGCCAAGTCGAAGCTCCAAATCAAGAACTTGTTTGGGATTCCTCAAACTCATCCCAAGCTCCGACCCCATGACTTGATCATCTTTCTTATTCATCAGATCCCCACGGCTTATCTCACATCTTACAGAATGACATGCATCGACGGCACCCTTCTTAAGCTCTCTGCTACATACATTTCTCTTGTTCTTCTCTCTGTCCAGCATCAAACCTCCATAGCTAGTAGTACTGTCCAAAAGATCGAACCGGGCAGAAGGAAAAGGAGTTGTTTTGGATCTCTGGTTGGTTAGGGAAGGCTCAAGATGAGCTGGTGTTGTTGAAGAGGAAGATGAAGAGCTAAAATTAGGGTTAGGGTTTCCAATAGGTATGTGGTGGTGAGGTTCGAAGAGCCAAGAAGGGATCTGTCTGAGTTTTGCTCTGTCTCTTCTATGGACATTCATGTGGCCTCCAAGTGCTTGGGCAGATCTAAACTCTCTCCTGCAGAAGCTGCAAGTGTAGTTCTTGGGAGGCCATGGGATGAGCCCAGCTTCGTAATTCTTGTAGTGATTCATGATGACTCTGTTGTTACCATTAGTGTCTTCTTCTTCTTCTTCTTCTTCTTGGGTTTTGTTTCTGTTGCTGAAACTTGCCAAATGTGTCCTCTTCATATTCTCCAACAGATGATGATGAATGCTGGTGGTGAATTGATGACGATACTCCCCTGCATGGTACAAATTAACAAAGATGTTATGTATATATTAATTCAAAGGTGAGAAACAACAAGAGTGGAGGATGATGAAAACCGTAGATATATAGATAGAGATTTTCGAGTTTGAGTTTGATGAGGATCTAAGGAAGAATATAGCTACGGAGGAGTTACTGGGTGTTATATAGAGTCAAAGGGAAACAAAAACAGAAGGTGGTTTTATCCTTACTTGAGGAAGGAGGTGCATGTACGGATGATCATTTATTAGGGTTTAAGTCTGTTACATGTTTGGTCAGATATATTGGAGAATAACGAGTATAGGCTAGGCTATGTTCGATTAGATTTCATGAGTGGAAATAATAAAAGAAAAAAAGAAAAAAGAGAAAGAAAGAGACAAAGAGGTAGTTTCATGATTAAGAGGGAGAGAGAGGAATTGAATAGAGGCTACTTACTCATGATGCTCATGCCTGCAATGTGTCTGCTTATTACTATAATTGGAAGTTACTTGAGACCAATGTTATTGTGGTATGGGAACTCTGTGTTGCATTAATATTTTGTGTCAAAATCTTGCAGGGAGACTTGCCATTTCATTTTCATCATATTCCATCTTGGCTCCATAAATCTCTTCATTATATTTGCACATATATACACACAAGATAGCCTAATAATATGTACATGTGTTTAATTTTCTGATATGTAGAGATTGTAGTGAATAGTGATGGAGGGCCAAAAGAAACCAAAACTATTAATTGATTTTGACATTGATTAGAAACTGTAAAGGAAAGAAACAAGCCTTGTGTATGCATTAAGAACATAGACAATGACGTCCTGATGTCCTTAAAGAGTTATTGCAGCTTATATCTATAATTAAGAAAAGTTACATCTTACTTTGAACTAAGTAATTAACGAGTAACGCTAATAATCATATGCCAAATCTAGAAAAGTGTTAACAAAATTATAACCCTATCAGCAGATCAACTTTATGGGTTGAGGAACTCAATTTCTGTTGTCAATGACAAGATCCAATATATGGATCTCTGAATCCTTTATAAATTGTGTGACAAATTTTAACTTAGCATATGATATTTTATTATCATTCCTTTATCAAGCATTATAGTTTTCTCAATAAACCAAAATCTAAGAATTGTAAAAAAAAAAAATCTCAACCTACTTAATGCATATCTATTGAATTTGGAAATTTTAAAAGTTTTTAAAAAAATTTTATTTTTGGAAAAATAATAAAAGACCCCAACCTCGATAATGATGAAACGCAGCGTTTCATCAAACGAGAAAATCAAAATCGTCGCTCTTGTTCGCTGTGTAACTTTGCCTTCTTCTTCATCGCGATAACTCCTGTGTCTTCTTCGTCTCCATCCGAAGCTATCTGTATCAATCCAAACGGAAAAAAGTATGAAATTTATCTGAATTTCTTCTCAATTTTATGGATTTATATAAGTCAGACTCATGTTACGGTTTTGTTCGATTTCATGAAATTTAGGGTTGAGATTGATGGTTTGTGTAGAATCTAATGGAACTGATGGTTTGATTTAGGATTGGGTTGATCTAAATTTTTTGTTTTTGCTTTGTTGTTGTCGTGAATTCTGATCCATACCTTCCATTACTAATCAGTTTTGGTTTGTTGAACAGAGATCGGAGGAAGGAGAGAGAGAGAGAGAGAGACCAATCGCTGTTTTTTGTAATCTCTACAACAATCTTGATTTCCTGGAATACTCAATTACAGATATACTTGCTTTGGTTTTGAGGTAATGTGTTTGTTTCCTTCCTCATGAGAATCGGAATTTGGGTATTTTGTTGGTAATATTTTAGTTGATTTTTGAATGGTTTGATCAGGGTTTAGAGGAGATGTCAACCCACCCGAAGATCACATGTGTATCTTCGGCGCATCAGAATGTGGAGGAGAAGCTAAGGGAACTTCAGGATAGGTTCTTTCATCTTCAGGCTGCTAGGAAAGAAGGGCGGCATGGTGACCTTGCGCTTTTGGAAGCCCAAATCTCTCAGAATATTCGTGAGTGGCAAGCTGAACTCACTGCTCCTTCTCCAGAATCTTCTCTTCTGGTTCGTACTCCATTACCATACTTCTCCCTGGTTTATGGGTTTTCAATTCTTTGAAAAATGGTGGATCTGTAAGCTTGGTTGTTTTCTGTTTGTGACGAGAGAGTAGCCTCGTTTGATGAGAATTTTGCAGTTTTTTTTGTTTTTGTTTTATCTTGATTCGTGGGTGGAGATTTAGTTCTTTTGGTCTTTAACATGTGCAGGGTGAAGGTATTAGCCAATTCCTTGAGGAGTTTGCTCCTCTGTTGAAATTAGACGAGGAGGATGATGCAACTAGTACGCTAAAGGAACATGCTGGACCAAAGCCTGATCCTGAGGGTTTCGCTCAAAGCTTGTGCCCTCCTGAATGGACATCTGAGAATTTTAGTCAAAGTCCTTTCAACGGAAATTTCTCCTGCAGCTTTGAGGTGGGCTAGCTACAGTTTCTGCGTCAAATTTATTTGTCCAAGTTGTCTTCTATAATCTTTTGCCTTAGTCCATTTAGCATTATTGTCTCTTGGTTTTGGATTGTTGGTTAGATGTTCCTAGACATTGCAACACCATTGATTCTTTATTCCAGTTCATCTATGAGTTTTGATATTTTTCATTCTTGTCTTAGTTTTGAATTTGTTTCCTTATGTACAAGTTCACCTTTTCTATCTCAGGAAGCTCTTAATAGCACAGAAACACATGGCCAGCAACTCCATTATGCATTTGAAGGGTTTGATCCAAGCATAAACACCGCTCCTGATTTCCATGACCAAAAACTCAGCAGCAACTTGGATATAACTTCTCAGTATGATTATATTTTCTCAGAAGTGCGTCAGGAACTCGGTAACAGCCCTTCCATTAAGCTTGATTCTTCTGAAGAGATTGACAACTTTGCTGAATTTACTACTCCATCAAGTGTCCGTGTGCCTCCATCTGCTTTTCTGGGACCTAAGTGTGCACTATGGGATTGCACAAGGCCTGCTCAGGGCTCCGAGTGGTACCTGGATTACTGCAGTAACTACCATGGGACTCTAGCTCTGAATGAAGATTCGCCTGGCACAACACCTGTATTAAGGCCGGGGGGCATCAGTTTGAAAGATAATCTATTGATTGATGCTCTTCGTGCAAAGACTCAGGGTAAGAATGTTGGCATCCCAGTGTGTGAAGGAGCTGTTAACACAAAATGCCCATGGAACGCAGCAGGTGAGAGCATTGGCCCACTAGACCCGAGTTTTGCTTCTCTTTGTTTTAGTTCAATATTTTATTACCTCTTTGAAAACAGAAGCCATATGTGAGTTTCTTATTTTTGCCTGACCCTTAATTCTTTGTACTTGCAGAGCTATTTCATCTTGAACTGGTTGAAGGCGAAACGATTAGAGAGTGGCTCTTCTTTGACAAACCTAGAAGAGCATATGATAGCGGAAACCGAAAGCAAAGATCACTTCCAGATTACAGTGGAAGAGGTTGGCATGAATCAAGAAAACAACTGATGAAGGAGCAAGAAGGCCAGAAGAGATCTTACTATATGGATCCACAACCTCCAGGTCCCTTTGAGTGGCATCTCTTTGAATACCAAATCAATGAATCTGACGCATGTGCGTTATATCGCCTAGAACTTAAAGTAGGAAATGGAAAGAAGAGTCCTAAGGGAAAGATTTCGAAAGACCCTCTAGCTGATCTGCAGAAGAAGATGGGACAGTTTAAAGTGGCTTCAGACAAACCCTCTCCTCCAACCAAAGGTCGTAAGGAGTGAAGTTAGCTATTGGCAATCTAACTCAAGACTCCTGCAACAATAGCTCCAAGTTGTCTACAGCATTCTACAAAGAGCCATCGTCATCTCTGTTTTTTTTCTTTCTGACTGTATTATGACGAGATAGGATCATCTTTGATGTGTTGTGTTAATATGGACAAGTCTGGTCTTTGCCCTTTTTCTTGATAGAATCTGAGATGGGTTTGTAAATTTTTGCATTTTATTTTTCTCCTTTAAAACCAGAAGGATTTTGTTAACGAATTTGTGTGTTCATATTTCAAAGGTTGTCTCCTTGATCTAAAAGTGTGTTACCCTTAGAAATCTTCAATGGTCTCTGATTATGTAATTGGGCTACAAAAGGGGGAGAAAGACAGACGTCCCTCCTCTTAAACCCTAAATGCAAGCAAAATCAATAGAGAGCTTGTTTTATCTTGATGGAGTAGCCTCGTTTGATGAGAATTTTGCAGTTTTTTTGTTTGTTTTATCTTGATTCGTGGGTGGAGATTTAGCTCTTTTGGTCTTTAACATGTGCAGGGTGAAGGTATTAGCCAATTCCTTGAGGAGTTTGCTCCTCTGTTGAAATTAGACGAGGAGGATGATGCAACTAGTACGCTAAAGGAACATGCTGGACCAAAGCCTGATCCTGAGGGTTTCGCTCAAAGCTTGTGCCCTCCAGAATGGACATCTGAGCATTTTGGTCAAAGTCCTTTCAACGGAAATGTCTCCTGCGGCTTTGAGGTGAGCTAGCTACAGTTTCTGCGTCAAAGTTGTCTTCTATAATCTTTTGCCTTAGTCTATTTAGCATTATTGTCTCTTGGTTTTGGATTGTTGGTTAGATGTTCCTAGACATTTGCACCACCATTGATTCTTTATTCCAATTCATCTATGAGTTTTGATCTTTTTCATTCTTGTATTAGTTTTGAATTTGTTTCCTTTTCACCTTTTCTATCTCAGGATGCTCTTAATAATACAGAAACACATGGCCAGCAACTCCATTATGCATTTGAAGGCGAAACAATTAGAGAGTGGCTCTTCTTTGACAAAACTAGAAGAGCATATGATAGTGGAAACCGAAAGCAAAGTTCACTTCCAGATTACAGCAGACGAGGTTGGCATGAATCAAGAAAACAACTAATGAAGGAGCAAGAAGGCCAGAAGAGATCAACTATATGGATCCACATCCTTCAGGTCCCTTTGAGTGGCATCTCTTTGAATACCAAATCAATGAATCTGACGCATGTGCGTTATATCGCCTAGAACTTAAAGTAGGAAATGGAAAGAAGAGTCCTAAGGGAAAGATTTCAAATAGTTCAACTTTCCAAGTATTTACGGGAATATGATTTGCAGGAAGGTGTTCAAATTCAGCACAAGTGAATAGTCTCTAACATAGCCAAAGAAACTAACATACCTCTAATGGCATAAGTGGCCATCGAAGTTGTGCTAGCATGTTGACGAAATCGTTGGCCGACTAAATCCAAGACCCGACGAGCTTCCTGCCCACTAGTGATGTCGGGCTTGATCACTTTAACAACATCGCCGATCCAATGCAACTTGCGGGAAGTGTCGATCTGTAAGTCCTTTGTTAGGCCATCCAAAAGTCTAAGAAACAAATCTTGGCTCATGGGAAGTAGAGGAAGAGAAACCTGATAAATCTTGTCATGTTCAGTGTCTTTAATGTCATGGTAAATGTTAATCAGATGTTAAGAATTTCACCTGAGAGCAGAGCCATGATATAGTAGAGGCATCATTGGTATCTAGGCCCAATTGAAAGCTTCCTCATACTTTAGTTCTGAAAGCACCTTTAATAGGCCTTCTAAATTCTGAACAAACATAATTAGACAATGCAAGGATTAGAGATAGACAAACTGGTATTCACAATTATAATTAGACAATGCAAGGATTAGAGATAGATAAACAAAGTAACAGACCTTTGCAGGAAGATTCTTGTGGCTCTCAACTAATTCATGGGTTAAGCGATGAGCAGTAGTCAACAAAGAAGCAAGCTGGGAAGAGTTTTTAGAGTCGGCTACGTTTTTATGCTGAATCATGGTCTTGCATGACTCCAGATCCGATCTTAGAAGTTGCTGATGTTTATGAATTTGAGTTGACATGCTTTCGTTGCTTTCCTTAACCTTTGAGGAAAGATTTTCTTCAAGCTGATTTATTGCTTTCTTCACTTCTGTTTGTTTAACAGTCGAAGTTGCAGCAGAAGCAACAACGTTCTCAATATCAGTGACGACTTTTCTTCCTATCGCTGGACCAATAGCAGTAAGCCTATCATTTATAGCTTTCTGAATCTTTCGATCAAAATCATAGTGAGAAAATCTTTCACAGCCTTCAGGTTCTGCTCTAAATTGGTGAATTTGTCCCTCATCTGCTGCATAGACTTTTGTACTTTGTCATCGAGTTTGTCGTGAGAAACCAGAAACTGTTAAGAAAGCAATGTTTTAAAGGAACATGTTATATAATATATAAAACCAGGAGAATCTTGAGTAATATGATACTCGTTAGTTTGAAGATCACATATCAGTACCTGATTCATTTGTTTTGTCACAGCTCCTAATATTTGCAGTTTTGTCATAAAAGCCTTCAGGTTCTGTTCTGAATTGGTGGATTTGTCCCTCATCTGCTGCATAGCCTTTTCTACTTTGTCATCTGAGTTTGTTGTGAGAAACCAACAACTGTTAAGAAAGCAAAATGTTTTAAAGGAACATGTTATATAATATATAAAACCAGAAGATTCTTGAGTAATATGATACTCGTTACTTTCAAGATCACATATCAGTACTTGATTCATTGTTTCTGCCATAGCTCCTAATATGCGAGGAAGTGAACCTGTGGGTTGACTTAAGCTCCCAGTTTGGTTATTTTTGGCGTCATCCAGATTAGCAGCAACGTTTGAGTATGTAGAATGTGATGTAGCCACTTTCTCATTCTGTGAATCCTGCTCATTCTCATGATCCTCCTGTGATTTTTTTTTCACGAGCAACATCTAAACATAAACTCTTGTACTCTTCTTTCACCTTGCTTTTCATTTTGATCATAGCACTATGATAGAGTTAATTAGCTTCATTTTGATCCATATACCTACTCAATTCCTCAATCATTTCCTCTAAAGTTGAGTAACGCTGAAAGCATTTAAGGAAAACTTCTAGGTGTGCAGCTGTTTCTTTGCTCTGTTGGATTTGAGCTGCTAACATATCAAGGAACTCTCTATTAGTATCAGCATCTTCCAACTTACGATGTTGTGCACTTTTTCCCCAGCAGCAACCTTTGAGGATGTAGAATGTGAGGTAGCCAACTCCGGAAACAGTGGAGGCACTTTCTCATTCTGTGAATCATGTTGATTCTCATGTTCCTCCTGTGATTTTTTTTCACGAGCAACATCTAAACATAAACTCTTGTACTCTTCTTGCACCTTGCTTTTCATTTTGATCATAGCACTATGATAAAGTTCATTAGCTTCACTTTGATCCATATACCTGCTCAATTCCTCAATCATTTCATCTAAAGTTGAGAAACGCTAGAAGCATTTAAGGAAAACTTCCATGTGTGCAGCTGTTTTCTTGCTCTGTTGGATTTGAGCTGCTAACATATCAAAATTTCTAGCAGTATCAGCATCTTCCAACTTACGCTGTTATGCACTTCTTTCCCCAACAGCACTTAAGCATAATTTATGATATTCTTCTTGCACAGTGCTTTTCAACTGGACCAACAACCCACCATACACTGTTGTAGTTTCACTTGGATCCATCTGATATGGTTTCAATTCGGGATATTTTTCAAAATACACTAAATTTTATAATAAATTTGAAAATTACATTCAATTTTACAGCTATTTGAAAACTACATTTTTTAAATAAAAATTGACCAAAATACATTTTTTATTTATTTAAATAAATTAATTAAATTTGTAACTAATTTTAAAATAAATAAAATTTAAAATTTTAACTAAAATTCGTAATTAATTATTTCATTATAAAATTTTAAGGAAAATTATTTATTAAATATTATTGTTGTTAATATTATTTAAATTTTAATTTATTAAAAAAAGTAATTCAAAATTATATAATTTATAATATATATGTATTTGATTTTTTTGGTAGACTTATTTCTTTCTATGTTGATATATTAATAAAGTCGATTTTTTAAAGTATCGATTTATTTTTCACTTCCGTTGGCTTAATTTTCTTCTCCATCGACTTATTTTAAAACAATCGACTTATATTATGGCTGGTAGATTTATAACATAGTCGATTTTTTGAACTGTTGACTTATTTTTTTTGTTTATCGGTTTATAATTTTTTTATGTCGACTTGTTTATTCATGGTAGACTTATTTTATTCTACGTTGACTTATTAATAATGTCGATTTTTTGAACTCTCGACTTAAATTTTTTTTTCGTCGACTCAATTTATTTTCTACCGACTTATTTTAAAACAGTCGACTTTTATTTTGTTTGATTGATTTTTAATATAGTCGACTTTATAAACTTCTGACTTATTTTTTTTGTTTGTTGATTTATATTTTCTGTTCATCGATTTGTTTATTCTTGGTAGAATTATTTCATTTTACGTTGATTTATTAATAAGATTGATTTTTTGAACTGTCGATTTATATTTTATATTTGTCGACTTAATTTTTTTCTCTGTTGACCTTATATTAAAACAATCGAGTTATATTTTGGTTAATTAATTTTTTGCATTGTCGACTTTTTTGAACTATTGCTTTATTTTCTTTTAAATCGAGCTAATTATTTTTAGGTATTTATTTAAATTAATAAATTATTTACAATAAAAAAATTATTTAACTCATATTAGTAAATTTTTTTTTTTTGAATTATATATAGTTAAATTTCGTAATTAATTAAAAATCTATCATTATCTAAAATATTACCAAATCAACATAAATCTAGATAATTTTTATTATATAACTAAAATTCATAATTTATTTCTATTTATTTTTTGGTAGTTATATAATTTACAAGTATCTAATTTTTATAATATAAACATTTTAATTTTAATTTTAAAATAATATTTGTAAAACTAATTAATTAAATTATTAAACTTTTGTTTTCTGAATTTTTAATTATTAATTGAGGATAAAAATGTTATTTTGGGCAATATAAAAAATCTATTTCAAATACCTAAAAATTTTAGTATAGATTTCAAATTTCTTAAAAGATTTAAAGTATACAATCAAATTAATCCTTTCAATTCATCAATAGCTTCCTGTAACGTATAGTGATTTTTGAAACATTTAAAGATGGCATCAAACGTTACTTTCTCTTTGTCCTCAGCTCGTTTTTTCTTGTCTTCTATTTGAGACGCCAATAGTTCAAGGAAATGGCTAACTGAATCAGCATCTCTCATCTGGAAAAAGGAAGCGATTGAAGATGTCATATAATTGATGATGCAAGATTAAAGAGACGAAGGTTTCATAAAATTGAAGATCTTATTCAATCGAAACTCAGATTATCAGAAAATCGAAGATAGATTATGAGACAGATAAATTGGGGAAATCGTATGCGCATCTCCAAAGAAATAGAAAGAAAGCGATTGAAGAATATTTCATGAAATCGATGATACAAGATAGATTATCAGAAAGACTAAGAAGATTTCATAAAATCGATGATTATCATAGAGACGAAGGTTTCATTCGATCGAAACTCATATTATCATCAGCAAACTAAGATTATCAAAGAATTGATTAAAACAAATCAAATCTACCAATCTTCTTACCTTTACCGTGTTCTTATCTCCTGACGAAGAGGAACCACCATTGTTCCCTTTGTTGTTCGACGGAGGAACTTTGTTCGCTAGTTTACTTTTCTTTGGAGCCATTATTTAGGTATCGAAAACTTTAGAAGATCGAATTACCTCTACCGGATCCAAATGTAGAACTCGATTCAAGATCGAAGATCAAAGAAGATTAGAGAAATAACAAACTTTGGCGCTGCGATTTGTTTTTTTGAATTTTGTGATTTGTTTCTGAAATAGGCCTGGCTTTGATGGGCTTCTGGGCCAAACGAAAGAGAGAACTAAACAACGTCGGTCATTTTAAGTTTTATTTTTTCTTTCTAATATAATATTTTTTTCCATTAAAATTGGGATCCGGCGGAGCAGTGACGGTGGTCGATGGAGGAGGAGCTAGACGCGTATCCGGTGACCCGAAGGACTGTTGCTTCCGGTGAGGATTTCATTCTTGCGCATACGAAATGGATAGTACTTACCTTCTCCAAGGAAAGGTTGTCGCGTTGAGCTAAGTGTGTTGAAACTTGAAACCAATTAAAAATCATTAATGATCTCTGATTATGTAATTGGGCTTTACTGGGCGTTAATTAAATTGGGCTATAAAAACGGAGATAACAGAGCGTCCTTCTTGTCTAAAACCCTAAATGCAAGCGAATCAACAACACAGAGTAACGGCGACAAATTCTGATAGCTCGTTTGAAGCAGAGAAATCAGATGGAGACTGTGTTACTACTTCTAAAGCACAAGTAATTCAAAATCTGGCTGATGATTTATAAATTAGATTTTACATATTTGTAATTCTCACTGATTCATTCATTCATACCATTTGTCGTTTTATCAACAGCAAAGTAGTCGCATTTTGAGCAAGGAAGAGGAGAAAGTGAGAGATAGCTACTTGTTCTGCTGTGAGAATTTCTACACTCTTCCTGAGATGATCAATAACATGAAAGAGAATCATGGTATAGAACAAACGACTGTGAGAAAGGTTTTCAGGGAACTTTTAAAAGGTAGAAAAGCTGAAGCATATCTGAGAGAATCACAGAAAAGAATGAAGAAAAGAACAACAACAACTTGAACAGAGGAGGATGATGAGGAGGCTTAGATTTGTAGTATAAATTGAAATTCTTTGGTTTGGTTAGTAAGAAAGAGACTTGTATTGTCACATTGTCATCATCTTGGCACTTAATTCCAATGTAGTATCTTTCTTTGCTTCAAGTTTGATTTGTGTAATATATGTATGTATTCATTTTCATATTTTGAGGTCCATTACTGTGGGTGTATGGACCAGACTAGGACAAATGAATAGGAGATGCAAAAGGGTGATGGAGAAGTGAGTCTTGTTGGTCTATTCTAGTCCAATTCCATGATTCTTAGATGGAAACTAGAAGAAGATACTAAAAGTTGTCTGGGTTAATGATTTAGGTGCTAAGTGTGGCTCCGTGTGTTACTTATGACTTGTGGGATCTAATGTGTTGTGAAAACTCACTTGTGAGACAAGAAGGTATGCAAGAAGATAAAACAAGTCAACTTAACTACAAAATCACAACGGCCCACTACTGTTTTATGTTGTAGAAGGTTGGTTGCTTCTTACATTTTATTCATTCTTCATCACTAGCTAACCTTAAATAACCGTCGCTTGAAAGTCTTTCGAATTACACTTCTCTCAATTATGTTGTTCAAACTCGGTTGTACCTGTTTTTGAGGGAAAAAATAAACATGGAACATTGCCATTGTCGTTCATCTCTGCACCATGTTCAATATTGATGTAAAAAATTCTGGAAGAGCAAGAGATAGCATATGGTGCAAACATATACTGATTATGCAGACACACGAGGAAGTTTTGAGTCATTGGAAGGAGACCTTTAGGCATTAAGATTATCCAAATTGTTAGAAAAGTATAGTTTCAGACTTAAAATATATATGATTTACAAAACGATACAAAATTCGTAGATTAATCCAAATCAATACATTCCAGTGTTGCTCATGTCTTGAATAGATTCAACGCACAACATGTTCTTGTTAAAGTTGTTGTTGAAGCTGTTTTGTCTCCTCTACTTGTTGAAACAATTCTTCTGTTCAAGTTGCTATGCCTTGTCCAAAATGGTGTTGATGGTCACATTCTTGAATACTTGGATGTTGCTCAACTTGTTGCTCTTGAACAAGAGGTGATGGGACTTCGTAACACAATTCAAGGACGTTTTGAGTAAAAGGTTTGATCCACATTTAACAAATCAACTAAAAAAAAATGAACGAAACCAAAATAATCAAATTAATTTGAATTTCAATAATCTAATTATTTTCATAATAACCTGAATGGTAGAAAAAACTTTTATGGAATAAGTGATACCAAATCCGAACTTATTTTTTAATTGAACCGAATAAATAAAAAACATGCATTTTTTTTTTTTCTTTTTGACATCAATTAAAAATTCAGAATGAAAATACATATGGCCAAAGCCCAACATATTTTTAAAAGCCTATCGAATCAAATATCTGCCCACTTTGATCTTAACTTATAACTTAAAAGCCGAATCGTACAAGAAAAATCCAAAAGGTTGCTTCTGGTCCGAATAAAGTGAAAAAGAAGAATAATAATCCACTTGAATCTTAAACGACGTCGGTTTTTCCCAAATGCGAGTCAACTGATGCTGCTGCAATGCGTCGTGTTGTGTTCGTTACTCGCCGTCGTCGTCGTCTCCGTCGCTTCGACCTCTCCCCTCGTTGGTGTTCACCCTTTAGGTTACTTCTTCGATGAGTCTTATCTTTATATCGACAAATCTGAAAAATGTTGTTGGTGTCTTTGTTCTCTGATTCTTACTTACTTCTTTGTGAGGCAGATGAAAAGTATTTCGACTCAGATATTATCAGATGCAAAGATGGCTCCAAATCTTTCTCTAAAGATCGTCTCAACGACAACTTCTGCGATTGTCTCGATGGCACCGATGAGCCTGGTACTCACCTTTTTTTTCAACCTATAATTTTAGATTCCAGAGAGCTGAGATGAGACTTTAAATTCTTGCCCAGATAGAAGATTTTAGGAGTAGAATTGATCGAATCGTATTCTCTTTCGCGACTTCAATTTTGAAAAATGTGTGTTATTTTTTTGGGATGCAAAATTAGTAAGTTTCTGAATTTCTTCAGCTACATAATCTGATTAACTGATTCCAAATTGATTGCATCGGAATGTGTTTTTATTTCAGGAACTTCGGCATGTCCAAATGGCAAATTTTACTGTAGAAACATAGGAAGTTCTCCAAAGTTCGTTTACTCTTCTCGTGTGAACGATCGTATCTGTGGTCAGTAGTTACTGTGATCGTTTAAGCTATCTTGGTGTATGATCATCGCTAGAACCTGAATATACATGTTTTGTTTGGATAACAATAGCTTGCAGCATGACTGTCTGTTTCAGATTGCTGCGATGGAAGCGACGAGTACGAAAGTAGCATTCATTGTCCCAACACATGTGTAATGGGTGGTAACGTTAACTACATCTATAAACCTAGAACCAACCTTAAATCTATCCACTTGCAACTCGGTTCAACACTTAATCCAAAGGAGTCTAATACCATATGGAATCTTCAAGACATGGTCAAGAATCCCAAAGGTTTTGCTACTTTTCTTGAGAAGCTAATTTGTTTTCTTCGATTGTCTAGCAAACCGAAACAAAAAAATTGTTGTTGTTGTTTCCAGGTATGAAGCTCGTCTTCGCCCTTCAGCTGGTTTTTATCGGTTTCTTAGTGATCTTATGGATGCTTAGGCGCCGTGCTAGGTCTAAGAGGAGACGTTATCTGCTGAAGAATGTACCTCCCAATGATAGATCAGCTAACTAACTCTCTGGAACTTGTATTATAGTTTTGTGAAGCTTTTACGTGGAACCTGAGTGTTAAAGCCACATATGTCAAGTGTCATTAGTAGCTAAACTTATAAGTGTGAGATTGTTTGTTCCTAGTTACATAATTGTCTTGTTCTTCATGTGTTTTTTTTAAGCCTTCAGATCCTCAGACCAAAGAAGGTACTGATGAATCTTATCACAAGTAAGATCGTCACATGATCTGCAGATTTTCTAGAAAATGGATTCACAATTTGGATGATCTCATGGTGAATTATTCAACATTATTCTCTTTTGCATCATAGTTTCTCTCCTTAACTTGCAGTATAATTACAGTTTAATCAAATATAATGAAATAAACTCTTGTTTTTATGCTTTATCATCATTTTGTGTGTATCATGTATTCATGAATGCTAGTTACAATTGGGCTTTCAAACCCAAAACTGGCTCTAATGGGCTGGGCTTGGAAGTAAATGTATTTTCAGAGGGCACATGGATGAGTTCTCTCCTAAGCTCATAATTGATGTATTGAGCTTCGTGGAAGAAGGATTGATTACTCGTGCAAAAGAGACTTCAATCGATGTGGATTTAAATGTGATTGCTGCAACACTTACTGGTGGCAATGTAAAAGATTGGAAGAAGATAACGCCTGTTTATCTTACATCTTGCTAAGCCAATATGTAAACATATGATATACGACTAAGCAGAGGCAAGCACGTGTCTCTTCCCCCACCCTCAAGTAGAAAGGGAAAGCATGCCTCTCTTCCCTCAACCTCTGGTCAAAAGGGGAAGCATGTGTCTCTTCCCTCACCCTCAGGTCGAAAGGGCAAGCATTGATATCTTCCCTCACCCTCAGTTTGAAAGGTCAAGGCACGTGTCTCTTCCCTCACCCTCAGTTCGAAAGGTCAAGGCACGTGTCTCTTCCTTCACCCTCAGGTCCAAAGGCGAAACTTAAAGCTTATGTAGACAAGGCAATGACATTTCTTTACATTGTTAAGGACAGACTTGGAGGTAAAAGAAAAACTAACTAGTTGTAATTTTCCTTATTAATGTGAGTGCTCTGTTTGTAATTCTTTTTTTTTTTTTTTTGTTAATACATTTAACCAAGTTTCGTCACGGCCTCACGGGCAGCGGATGATATGTCTGATGATGACTAAGAGACTCATTATGATGATGACGACGCTGGAACAGAATGAAGGCATGGTTTCACCGCGCACGATCATGAGTAGTTTAGCTAGAAGTTGATTGCTTTAGTTAGCTAAGGTATTTGTAGTGATGTTAATTTGGGTATAGACCCCATTTATTAAATAGGTATGACTTATGATAATAAGTCAATTTAAACTCATTTTTGAAAAAAATTAAATGAAGTTAAATGGGTTATCCCAATTAGTCTCATTTATTAAATGGGTTTTAACATAAATAAATGGGTACTCATTGTACCCATTTAAATCCTAATAACAAAACATACAAAATATTATTAAATATTTAATAAGGATAATTTAGCCAAAACCGCAATACCGTGTTTCCTACTAAAACAGTAAAATCGCGTTTTTTATCACCAAAAAATATTTTCTTCAAAATCGTGTTTTTTTTGGACAAACCGCAAAACCGTGTTTTCCCGCCAAAAACGTAAAACCATATTTTTCGGCAAAACTGCAAAATTGCATTTTATCACCCAAAAATAATCTCACAAAACTGCGTTTTTCCGCCAAAACCGCAAAACCGTGTTTTCCCGCCAAAACCGCAAAACCGTGTTTTCTCACCAAAACCGCAAAATTGTGTGTTTCCCGCCAAAACTGCAAAAATGCGTTTTATCACCCAAAAAATATTCTCACAAAACCGCGTTTTCCCGCTAAAACCGCAAAACCGTGTTTTCCAGCCAAAACCGCAAAATTTTGTGTTTCCCGCCAAAACTGTAAAAGTGCGATTTATCACCCAAAAAATATTCTCACAAAATCGCGTTTTTTCCGCCAAAATTGCAAAACCGTGTTTTCCCGCCAAAACCGCAAAATTTTGTGTTTCCCGCCAAAACTGCAAAAGTGCGTTTTATCACCCAAAAAATATTATCACAGAACCACATTTTTCCGCCAAAACCACAAAATCGTGTTTTTCCGCAAAAACCGTAAAACCATATTTTTCTGGCAAAACTGCAAAAATGTGTGTTTATGACCCAAAAATATTCTCACAAAACCGTGTTTTTCCGCAAAAACCGCAAAATCGTGTTTTTCCGCCAAACCGCAAAATTGTGTTTCCCGCCAAAACCTTAAATTTGTACTTTATTACCAAAAATATTTTTTTATGTTTTGCAAAATAATATGTATAATTATATCATTATTTATCAATTAAATTTAATAAATTATTTAATAATTAATCAAATGTTTACAGCAAAGCAATAATATATGAGTTTAAATGAGTTTAAATGGGTCAAGAGAATTTAAATGGGTGGGGATAATTGAGTTCAAACTTAAATGGGTTTATATGGGTTTAAGGTTAAATGGAGTTGAGCTTAAATGGAGTGGGCTTAAATGGGGTGGGCTTACCCATATTAACATCACTAGGTATTTGTAAACTGAAGATGCTAATGGTTTAGGGATGATGATGTTGAATAGAGCTGTCAAATGGGCGGTCCGTCCACGGTCTAGCCCAGTCCAAATCATTGTGGACGGGCTATGGTCTCGTCCGAAAATAAGACGGTTCAATTGGGCGGAAGACCCATTTGTCCACGGTCAAATTAGGCCAAAACCAAATGGACATCGGGCCGCCCATGGTAAAAAATTTTTAAGGTTTTATTAATTTAGGAGAGATTTTTCTTCATTTCTTCTTCAATTCTCTTCGAGGTCTCGAAGCTCTTTTTCTTCTTCGCAATCGTATTCTGTGCCAAGAACATCGAATCGTATTTGGTTATCGGCGAAGGAGAAGCTTGAAAGAGAGCAGAGAGAGAGGAAGCAAAGAGCGAAACTGAAGCTCGATCGGGAGAAAAAAGCTAAGGAAGCTACGATTAGGCAATGCGAAGCTATTGAAGCTTCTCAGAGAACCAGAAGGCTTGACGCTATTGAAGCCCAGATTAAGGTATGTATCTCTAGTCTTACCAAGCTCTAATCGATGATTTCGGAAGCTGGAAAATTATCGTTTCATAAAGGCAGAAGCTTTTTTCTTCTTTTCTTTTTTTGTTAATTGATTGAGCTCTGTTGCTTGCTTGCTTCTACAATGGCGATTTTGATTGGTACCAATTTTATCCTTTTTTATTCACTCATTGGTAATTGTCTTAATGCTTTAATTTTTTTTTTTTTGTGTGGTGTTCTTGGGTTTTGTGTGAGGTCCGAAAAAAACAAACTTTTTTTGGATTTCTGGAAAAAGTTGGGATTTTTGTTGGTTCTGTAATAGTTTTGAACTGGTGCTAGTGATTCTCTGCAATTGATATTTTGATGTGTGATTCTAATCTACTTCACCTAATTCTTATGTGTATCACAAGTGTGTTGGATAAGCTTCTAGAAGATTCAAAAATAACTTAAAGCCCAAGATATCTAACAAGGAGGTTAGATTAAGATAGGCTAAAAAGGAAATTGTCTATTTCCCAATACGATTAGGAAAAGGAAATTCTAATCTATATAAATACATGATCATTGAGTTGTGATGATTCATGAGAGAACATTAAGAGCTTGTTTAGTTTTGAGTTAAGTTTTCTAAACATTAATAAAGAGAAGGATTTCTTTATAAAGCTAAGAGTTATAAAGCTTGGTATCAGAGCCAGGTTCCAAGGAGAAGGAAACGATCGCATACCCGAGATATGGGAGATAATGCTAAGAACGATCCACAGAAATCAAAGGCGCCTGTGCCTTCGTCGGTAGCTTGTCCGATGTTAAACTCATCAAACTACACGGTGTGGTCGATGAGGATGAAAGTATTGCTACGTGTTCATAAGGTATGGGAGACAATTGAACCCGGTTCAAAAGAAGCAGAGAAAAACGACATAGCAATTGCCTTGCTGTTTCAATCCATACCCGAAAATCTTATATTACAAGTTGGTGATCAAGATTCACCAAAAGGTATTTGGGATACAATTAAGATGAGACATCTTGGGGCAGATAGGGTTAAAGAAGCTAGACTCCAAACTCTAATGGGCGAGTTCGAAAGGTTGAAGATGAGGGACTCGGATACAATCGATAGCTTCTCGGGAAAATTATCAGAATTAGCTTCAAAATCTGCATCCTTAGGACAAGTCATTGAAGAAGCAAGACTAGTAAAGAAGTTTCTAAACAGTTTGCCGCGAAACAAGTATATCCAAATCGTTGCTTCACTTGAGCAAGTCCTGGATCTAAACAATACCAGTTTCGAAGACATAGTCGGACGCATCAAAGCATACGAGGAGCGTATACTGGATGTTGAGAGTCACGGTGAGACACAAGGAAACTTATTGTTTTCGAACATAGATACACGCGGAAATCAAACTGGTTACGAAAACTCAAGAGGACGAGGCTTTCGTGGAAGAGGACATGGGAGGTTTAACTCTCAAGATCGAAACAGAGAAAAGAAAGATCGATCTAACATCACGTGCTTTCGTTGCGATAAAACAGGGCACTTCGCCTCTGTTTGTCCTGAAAGAAAAAAGGCTTTACATGAACTCAACAAGACCGAAACAGAGGAAGCAGATGTGGCGTTGTATATGCATGAAACTGTGTTTTTGAATGAAGAGAACGTGATGCCTAAGAAGTATGAAGCAACCAAGAAAGAAGAAGGGATTTGGTACTTAGATAATGGTGCTAGTAACCATATGACAGGTGAGTTATCTTATTTTTCAGAGCTGAACAGAAATATTAGAGGGAAAGTCAAGTTTGGAGACGGCTCAACCGTAGATATCAAAGGCAAATGTTCGATTCTTTTTGAAGCAGAAACCCTAGAACAAAAGCTCCTAACCGATATTTACTATATTCCGGATTTTAGAAGCAACATATTGAGTCTAGGACAAGCCACTGAGCAAGGATGTGACGTTAGAATGAGATGTAACTATCTAACACTAAGGGATTCAGAGGGAAGGCTGCTGGTGAATGTATTAAGATCTCCAAATAGACTCTACAAAATCAGTCTCAAAGTTGGCAAACCAGTATGTCTACATACTAAACTCGATGAAGAAACTTGGATATGGTACGCAAGACTTGGACATGTCAGTTTTGGAACGTTGAAGTCTATGGCTTCTAACGAGATGGTTCACGGTTTGCCAAAAATCGAAGGAGAAAAACAGATTTGTGAATCTTGCTTGGTGGGAAAGCAAGCTCGACAAACCTTTCCAAAGGCAACTCAATATCGATCTTCTCGACCTTTGGAACTACTGCATGCTGACTTGTGTGGTCCGATCTCTCCAGCCACGCCTGCTCTAAATAGGTATATCTTTGTTATAATAGATGATTACTCAAGATATATGTGGTCGATTTTGTTGAAGAAAAAAAGCGATGCATTTGAGAAGTTCAAAGATTTTAAAACTCTTGTCGAGAAGGAGTTTGACAAGATGATTGTGACACTTCGCACGGATAGAGGTGGTGAATTCACTTCACATGAGTTTCAAAGCTTCTGTGACAAGAATGGAATCAAACGGCATTTGACAGCTCCCTATACTCCACAACAAAACGGAGTGGTTGAAAGGAGAAACCGAACATTGATGGAGATGACTCGAAGTATGCTCAAAGCAATGAGTATACCGAATTTCTTGTGGGGAGAAGCAGTTCGTCATTCCACATATTTGATCAACCGTGTCCCCACTAGAGCCTTGCAGAACAAGACACCGTACGAGAGTCTAAGGGAGAGAAAGCCAAACATCAAGCATCTTAGAGTGTTTGGTTGCTTGGCACATACTAAGGTTATTTCTACTCAACTAAAGAAACTTGATGACAGGTCACAGACGCTTGTTCATCTTGGAATAGAACCCGGCTCTAAGGCTTATCGCCTCTACAATCCAATCACAAGAAAAGTTGTTGTAAGCTGAGATGTGATCTTTAGTGAGAAGGAGAGTTAGAATTGGAAGGGAACCGATGATAAAGAGGAAGGAAAACCTGGTATGTTTCGCTTAATATGGGGAGATGTTACAGATAACGGTCAAGGATCATTCGTAGCCAACAACACTCAAGGAGAAAGCGATGGAGAAGCTGAAACAGAGTAGCCCGAAACAGAGCATGGTGAGGCTGAAACAGAGCATGGCGGGGTGGCAGTAGAACAAATTCAACAGAGAAGATCATCACGAGAGGTACACCCCCAAGTTATCTCCAGGACTATGTTCTCATGGCTGATCTAAAATGTGAGATATTTCTCTTATCTCTCAACGACGAGCCATTGAGTTACCAAGATGCAAAAAACTCGGTTGAATGGACAAATGCGTGTGTCGATGAGATAGATTCAATCAACAAAAATCAAACGTGGGAGCTTGTTGTCAAACCGGTTGGAGTTAAAGTGATTGGCCTCAAGTGGGTTTTCAAAATCAAAAGAAACGCGGACGATTCAATAAACAAGTACAAAGCAAGATTAGTTGCAAAAGGTTACTTGCAACAAAGTGGAGTCAATTTTGATGAAGTTTTTGCACCCGTAGCTCGTATTGAGACTATAAGACTGCTTATAGGTTTGGCAGCTTTTGAAGGATGGGAAATACATCATCTCGACGTCAAAACAGCCTTTCTACATGGTGAATTGAATGAAGATGTTTATGTATCTCAACCCGAAGGATTTGAAAAGAAGGGAGAAGAACATAAGGTTTTCAAACTCGCAAAAGCTTTATATGGACTAAGGCAAGCTCCACGAGCATGGAACACTAAGCTTGATCAGATTTTAAAGGGAATGGAGTTTAAAAGGTGTTCAAAAGAAAGTGTCGTGTATCGAAAAGAAGATGGAGCCGACTTACTCATTGTAGCGGTTTATGTGGATGATCTTTTTGTTACTGGAAATTCGATCAAGATCATCAAAGAATTTAAGGAGGGGATGTCTTCAAACTTTGAAATGTCGGATCTAGGAAGACTTACCTATTATCTTGTTATAGAAGTAAAGCAAAGTCAAGATGGGATTGAAATCAAACAAGAAGCATATGCTCGACGTATATTGCAAGAAGCTGGTCTCGATGCTTGTAATCCAACTCAAATTCCTATGGAGTTTGGTCTAAAGTTGTCTAAGGCTTTGGAAGAACCTGAGATTGATGCTACTCTATATCGAAGAAGAATTGGATGTCTTAAGTACCTTCTTCACTCACGGCCAGATCTCACTTTCTCGGTTGGGATCCTAAGTCGCTATATGCAGTCACCACGAGAGTCACATGGAGTTGCTTTGAAACAAGTCCTAAGATATTTACAAGGAACATTGAGTTACGGCTTGTTTTTCAAGCATGGTGGAACGAAGAAGCTTGTGGGTTATAGTGACAGTAGTCACAACGTGGACGAAGATGATGGAAGAAGCACAACTGGACATGTGTTCTATTTTGGAGATACTCCGATCACTTGGTGCTCCTAGAAGCAAGAGAGTGTCGCTTTGTCATCTTGTGAGGCCGAGTTTATGGCAGCGACAGAAGCCGCAAAGCAAGCAGTGTGGCTCCAAGATCTCCTAAGTGAAATCACCGGCAAGGGATGCGTGAAGACCATGATTCGAGTGGACAACAAATCTGCAATAGCTTTAACCAAGAATCCCATTTTTCACCGTCGCAGCAAACACATCCACAAGAGGTATCATTTCATCCGAGAATGTGTCGAAGAAGGTTACATCGAAGTTGAACATGTACCCGGAGAAGAACAACGTGCAGACATTCTAACAAAAGCCTTAGCAAAGATCAAGTTCAAAAGGATGAGAGACTTAGTAGGAGTTCAAGACCTTAAGAAGATTGACTTGAAGCTTAAGGGGGTGAATGTTGGATAAGCTTCTAGAAGATTCAAAAATAACTTGAAGCCCAAGATATCTAACAAGGAGGTTAGATTAAGATAGGCTAAAAAGGAAATTGTCTATTTCCCAATACGATTAGGAAAAGGAAATTCTAATCTATATAAATACATGATCATTGAGTTGTGATGATTCATGAGAGAACATTAAAAGTTTGTTTAGTTTTGAGTTAAGTTTTCTAAACATTAATAAAGAGAAGGATTTCTTTATAAAGCTAAGAGTTGTTCTTTGATCACAATAAAATGGGTATTGTTCATTGGGGAATTATTATTGTAGATTTTGATTCACATTACTAATTTTTGAAGAAGGAAGCTAGTATCTTGAAGGAATTATTGGAAATGACACTCATCTTCTCTTTTGTTTTGTACTTCTGGTATGTCACTCAGAAGGTTACATGTGGATTGAATCCTGGAAGGTGTGTCAATAACAGATGATGCGTGGTTTTCTCCTTTATAACAATATCGTTTGATTCTGATAATAACATGAAAATATATCTATGGGATTATGTCCGATACACATTTAGGGAAAGAGTTCGCTGAATATATTCCATGAATTATTCTGATCCGAGATTATACGATTTATAAAGTTTGAAAAAAATGGACAAACAAAAAATACGAAATTATACGATTTAAGAGTAAAAAATGTAGTATGAAGGAAAAAAATTAGTATGAAAAAAAGTGGCAAGTGTCCTACATGTGGGTGTGGTCTGGGACAAAGCAAGAGTACACAAAACAAATCACATGGACTCACACATCAACATTATTCTGTTCCTTATTCTTTTTATTTTTTTATTTAGAGCACTTCCATTAGTGATAAATAGAATGTTTTCCATAATTTTTTAATATTAAAATAAAGATATTTATAAAAAAAGAGAAACAAAAATGTCTTTAACAAGACACTTAAATTTTAATTGAAGTCACTCTTAAACTATGTGTCATAAATATTTTCAGCGTAAATGGGAGTAAACAAGGGAGAATAAATATTTTCATAGGCTCACCAAATTCAGCTTTAATTTTTTTTTTGTTATCAAATGATTTTTTTTTTTGTGAGCGTAAACTTTTACTCTACATAAAAAAAGAGTAAACATTAACACTAGAATTAGTGGGTCTTACAAGATTTACACTAATTTGTTTGCGCTAACATGACTACCAATCACAGCTTACGCCTTTACTTGCTTCCTCCTCTCTGCATTGATTTGCCCTACATCATAGCATTGATGGTAACAAGAGAATCCTTTAACATGGTGAAGGAAAGAAAGAGATCGCTCGATGATATAGTATTGACTAATATGATCCATATAACGTGTGGATATGTCATATGTGATAAATAAGCTAAGTAATGGGAGTTGTTTTAATAAATTTAGTCATGTTGATATATTCGACTTATTTCTTCTACAGAGGAGGATATTGTATGCTATTATTAACTCATGTAATCGTTGTACTTCCTTGACGTAGGTTTACATTCTCTCGTACATAAATTATCAATTTACACATATGATTTGCGACAAATACGAGATAAACACTTTTGTATATACATGGACCCTATCGAAAACCATTGATATGAACGAAACGTAATAGCCAAGTTTTCGCGTAATTCATCGACCACCAGGATTTAAGTTTTGTCCATATTAATGTTTTCCATATTGATGATAAAATGTGATTTTGTCCGTTATCGTTTATAATTCTGTAAATGACTTTTGAAGACAATACTAAATTGTTATGGTGTAATATTGAAAGTAAATTTGTTCTCAAAATATATATATATTGAAAGTAAATACACTATAGAATAAGCATTAAACAAGGAAAAATATCTTAAAATACAACAAATTGTATTCCAAAATTACCACAACACTCTTTTTTTTTTAAAAACACCAAAAATTTTAGGTTAAATTTTCAAGTAAATTCTAAGTTTAGTTTCTAACTTTTTCGGAACC
Source organism: Turritis glabra (assembly GCA_900406565.1). Lineage (NCBI taxonomy): Eukaryota > Viridiplantae > Streptophyta > Magnoliopsida > Brassicales > Brassicaceae > Turritis > Turritis glabra. The sequence goes on from OVBN01000025.1 coordinate 1,914,104, forward strand.
TTTACTCGTGATCAAGAACATAAATAGCACAATCGGCGGGTATCGGAAGAGGGAACTAATGGGTGGAGGAAAGAGGATAGCACAATAGCATGAGAAATTGAGAATGTTTACATTATGCTAAATAGTAAATAATGAGAAACACTACTGTAAGCAAACTGAAACGAAAGGTCACAAGGACACGTGCTTGCTTGATTCCTCCTCCAAATCTCTTACATAGATTGAAAAAAACCAGTGGAGGAGACTTTCCAGTAATACCGTTGAGACCTTAGCCTCTCTTCTCAAGACAGCTGTTTCATAGCTGTCCGATCTCAATCTCTCCCTCCATGTGACCCTACTCATGACCCTACTCAGAGATAATAAACACTTTGATCTCATCGAATTTATTATGTTCTTTCATCAGTTTCTTTACATAAGATATCTCATGCACTCTCTCTCTATTTATCTCCTTTATTTTTTCCTTCTATTTATATAACTACCTTTTGTTAAACATAGCCATTTTGGTTACTCTTGTTCCGTTTTCTCCTTTCTTCCTCTCCTTCCTTTTTCTTTCTCTATTTCCTATGGTTTTAGGACATTGATCTCATTCCACTTCCCATTTGTCTCAATTTCGTTTCTTTCCTTTGTTTTTTCATCTAGGTTTTTAGTTTTCTGAATTGGGTTTACGTTAGTTTCTCTTGTAATTAAATCAAGGTTTTTTTTCCCTTTCTAGATCCTGTAAATTCAGATTTGTATTCTTTGGTAAACTTTGCGATCAAGATCGATCTTTTTGTTTCCTCTCTTGCCTTTAGAGATAGATATAATTCTCTTCAATGGCACAGCTTCCTCCTAAAATCCCCAACATGACACCACATTGGCCTGATTTCTCCTCCCAAAAGCTCTCTCCTTTCTCCACCCCAACCGCAACCGCCGTAGCAGCCGCTACAACTGCTTCAGCCGCCGTACAAAATCCCTCATGGGTGGACGAATTCCTCGACTTCTCAGCGTCTCGCCGCGGCAACCACCGTCGTTCAATCAGCGATTCCATCACGTTCCTCGAAGCTCCAACCGTCGCAGGCCACGTCAGCATCGAAAACCACCACTTCGACAGGTTCGACGACGAACAGTTCATGTCGATGTTCACCGACGACGACGACCTTCATAATAATCCTTCCCATATCAACAACTACAACAATGTGGGGCCCACTGGCTCTTCCTCGAACACACCAACGCCGTCCAATAGCATCAACGACGACAACAAAGAACCACCGTCCGATCATAACATGAACAATAATAACAACAATAACGACGAAGTCCAGAGCCAATGCAAGACGGAGCCAGAGGATGGTACGGCGTCGAATAACAATTTCGGCGATAGCTCCGGCAACCGGATTCTTGATCCCAAAAGAGTTAAGAGGTAAAAATATATATTTAAGATCATGCATGCACGTACAAATATTAACTGAGATTTGATTATGATGCACCAAATTTTTTTAAGAAAAATAATTACTGAAAAATTAGCGTCACATCAATAACCATATAATCTTTTTAAAAAATGTTAACGAAAATGAAATAAATATTTCTGAATGGTTCTACAGAATATTAGCAAATCGGCAATCAGCACAGAGATCAAGGGTGAGGAAACTGCAATACATATCAGAGCTCGAACGTAGCGTCACTTCGTTGCAGGTACATATACACCATTCATAGTCTTTTCATCAATCGAATAAATTATGATGATTATGACCTTAAATCATTTTTGTGAAAAAAAAAATTGAAATTAAAGGCGGAAGTGTCAGTGTTATCGCCAAGGGTCGCATTCTTGGATCATCAGCGTTTGCTTCTTAACGTCGACAACAGCGCCCTCAAGCAACGAATCGCTGCTTTATCTCAAGACAAGATTTTCAAAGATGGTAATTTTTTTCGTTCTCTCTCTTTTTTTTCACTCTTTAATTACACCTATTAATTTTTTTTGTTTGGTATTAAATTCTCATGTAAAAATTACCATCTTTGTTTGTCGGGGAAATTATGGAATATGAGTGTATTTACAAGCTTTTACATTATATGGATGTTTATGTGTGTCTAAAATATTCTATATATGCGTATATATTTATTTTTCATTTTCTCGTTTATGCATTGAAGTATCACTGACAATATATGAGCACGCCCAATAATTTTCTTTCTCTAGCGATACCAAGGAATTGCTATTATAACATTTAAAAAATAATATATTTTGCAGCACATCAAGAAGCATTGAAAAGGGAAATAGAGAGACTTCGACAAGTGTATCACAACCAAAGCCTCAAGAAGATGGAGAATGCAAATCATTCACCGGCGACCGGAGCCGGAGCTACTTCGGCCGTCGACATCAAGCCGTCTATGGAAAAAGAGCAGCTCCTCAAAGTCTGATAAATCAATCACCATCATCATCAAAACCATTTCTCTCTCTTCTTGGCAAACGGTCTTGAGTATATAATCCGTTTCGGTTAAGAATTTCAGAAGATGACATTTTTTATTCTAATCACATTTTTTTTAAGTTGTGATGAATTTAATTTGATATATCTTATTTTTTTGTCGTTTTGTTTTTTGGGGTTGATTGATGGAATCAATCGTTGTTTGTACAAAGAACTAGTTGATTTGTTTTTGTTTTTGTTTCTGTTTTGGGAGTGTATAAAGATTTGTGTACTAAATAAGATTTATTCGGAATAGTTTCATTTTCATCACTGTCTACTCTATATTATATTTCTTCTCGCATCAAAATTATAAACATTGTTCTCAAGTTTAATTAAACAGTTTAACAAGAAGAATGTTTAACTCTATCTATGATTAATTCTATTCTAAAGTGATCTAGAGTATCAACAAAAGAAAATTGTATCGAACGGCTAAAAGTATTCTATATAGCTATTAAATGGATGTTACACCCTTTTCTGTCTCAACCGGTTTTAAACTACATAGGAATATGCTTTGACAAAAAAAAAACTACACAGGAATATGTCATTTAACGACATTAAACTATTTTAAGAAATAAAACAATATGTTGACGTCATATAGAATGTAGATGGTAAAATCACATGGCACATCCACTACTCTAAGAAAAAGACAAATGAAAAAATATACAAAAATGTACTGTGGTCTAAAATTAAAGAAATAATTACTGATTGTGTTGTTTAGGATTTACCGGAAATGATAGCCTTTTTAAGTTTATTCTGAAGTGGTCAATGAAAAAACTTATGCAGTGAGAAGGAAAGAAGAGAAAAGAGAAACGCGTGTGGACACATCTGAAAGGCTAAGCTGTGAGTTCACGTGATGTGTTTCCTTGACTGGACCACTACGTTCTCGTTACATGATTGGTTTTTGTTTATTTCTCTCTTAAATTTTTATAGAATTATTTTCATGATTTGTGTTTTAAGTTTTTTTCAGCAAATGGTAGTATGGCATATATAGCATTGGACCAATGATGATAATGATATTTTAATTATATACTTCATTTTTAAAATTAAAAATGGTTCACAGTTGAAATTGGAGAAAGAAGAAAAGTAACAAAGAACCGTCCAAATTTTGGGAATTCACAATAAAGCCATTAATGTTCTAGTCTGTAATTTACTATTCAATATTTGGCCACGACTGTTAAAAACCAGAACCAAACCAGAGAGATGACTGAGATGTCGTTGATAAGAGTAGAGTTCATAAGATGCTCTGATCGCTACTGCTACAAACCCAAAATGATACCAAAAAACTACAGAGCTACTAAAGATCTTAACTTTCAACACAAAAACCACCAAATCCGATGTTACTTCATTTTGGGTTCTTGAATCTTCTTCTTGGACCCATGCCGGTTCTGCAAATGCCTACCAAAGAAGAAGCCAGTAAGTATTTGATGACTAGAATCTCAATAAGAACTTATTAAACAAGACTCAGGCCCTCTTCGTCCAGTTCAACGTCCATAGGTTATTTACAGAATTGTGTGAGCAACACTAACTGAGTACCAAAGTTTTGAGTATAAAAGAGAATAGTACCTTCTCAAGTGTTTCATGTTGCATCGAATCTTCCAGGTATATCGCGTATCTCGCGTCTTGAAACTGTCTCTTTCAAGAGTTTCACCTTATTTTGGAACCCGGTCAGCTTCTCGTCAAGCAGCTCTACTTTTTTGTTAAGGTTCACTTCATACTCTTTAATCCAGCGACTTCCAAATTCTTATACTTGTCTCTCTATTAGAGCTCGTCTCATCCCCTCTTCTCGTTCTTCTTTCAATCTTCCCTTCTCGATTTCTGCAGTGCTCAGTACTAAACCTCCAGTACCTTTAACATATTTGTGTATCGGTTTATCACGCAAAGGGCACAATTTCCTGTGTTTTCTACATGCCGTCTGTGTTTCTTTTAAAGCTTTCTGGTACCAGGCTAATACACCTGTCATCATACGAAGTTCATTCTCAAGCTTATAGATCTCTACGTCATTCCTCTGTTGCTCTTCATAACTTTCCTTGTGCAATTGCTGAATTATTTCTTCCCTCCTTTGCAGTTCATTAAGCAACATCTGTTGCCTCATATTAGATTCTCCACACGCTCGTTCTTTCTCGACATATGATAACTTAGCCTTATCTGCCAAGTGCTTAATCTGCTCCATGCACACGTCAAAAGGAACTGGCTTGTCATCCCATGATGGTGTCTTCAACCTCTTAGTAGCAGGGTTATCAAAATGGTATGAAATATCATTCTCGTGACCAATCTCTCTCTTGTTGTCATTACCAAAATGAGAACTACCTGGAACCATATGCATGACAGCCCTAGATGCCAGGAAATCACCAGTAGAATTGCCATGAATCTGTAGTCCAGAATTATAGCCTAATGAAGATGAATTTCCCAACATCAGATTTTCCTGGGCAAGGCCGTGTAGTGTTTCACGGTTTGGAAACAACAAAAACCCTCCTTTGTGCTTTTCTCCATCTTCCTCAATTTCCTCTTCAGCAAGTGTCTCATTTCCCCCCACTTTCCTATGTCCTATTCTTTTACCTTCATCTCCTACAGTAGCACCACCAACATCACACCCCTGAAAAAAATGTGAGGCAGCATGGCTGTCTTCATTCCAAAGCCATTTTCCAACCCCTTCTTCCTTGGTTTCCATACGATCCATTGGTTGTTCCTTGTTTTCCTCAAGATCCATTGCTTGTTCCTCATGATGATGCTCCTCCTTAGCAGCCATTACGGACACAGTCTCTTGCCCAAGATTCAGTTCGACCATACCTTCCTCCACACACTTCTCTTCCTTTGAGTTACTGGCTCCATCATTCATTCTTAGATTCACAGCAGCAATATCGTCATTTACCTTCAAATCTCCCTCCTTATCCTCCACTTTCGACTGTTCTCTTGGTGTATCTTCTTCAGGGGAGTTGATCAACGAATCCTCCACCTTCACATCACTATCCTCCACTTTAGTCTGCTTCCTAAATAGATCTATTTTCTGTGATTTAATCACCATCTGCATATGCGACAAATAAAAACAATCCCCGAGAGGAGGCTCCGCTTTCAGCTCTTTCTCAACCATAAACCAGAACAGTCCAGCCAGTCCAGCTTATCCAATTTCTTTTCCTTTATACCCTTGTTCAATTCCACCACTTTAACAGGCATCATCCACGCATCATCACAATGCAGTAGCATCCAATTAGAGACAACTTCGTCAACGAAACTGATCGATTCATCTGATTCCAGAAGTTCCTTAACCTCATCTAGAACAACAACTCGTTCTTTCTTATTAGGCAACTTCAAAGCTCGAGCCAAATCCGCACGACTGAGTTTGATTCTAGACCCGTTTACATAGCTGCACTTACCCTCAGGACTATAAGACGCAACAAGTTGAGCCACAAGATCATAATTTATATCTTGATCGAATTCCAAATGCACAAAATCCCACAGACCCAGAGTCTTTAAGAGACTCTCTACCGAGCAAAATCTAGGGTTTTAAATGGCTTGAAAGGTACGACCTTTAAGGTTTCAACAAGTACCTTGAGCTTCTCCTTCGACTTCTCTTCTTGCAGCTTACGTTTCTTATCGCTCCCTTTCTTCCGTTTCGGCCCACCACCGTGACAATTAAAAGAAAGGCTCATGGCTTGCGAATCCGCCGCATCCATTGTATCAGTCTCGTCTTCCTCACTCGACACCTCTAGTTTCTGATCTCTACCATCGATCTCCTCAGCCTCCTGCGATTTCCCCATTTCGTCCGACACTGACTCTAAAATTCGAACTTTGTCCGGAACAGAATGTGTCTCTGATGCTACAGAGACTTCGTCTTCCACGTTCGGTTGAATAGTACTTACTGCAGCTTGCTCTTGAGATTCAGTAGGATTCGCCGGAGACTCCATGACTGGTTTTTCTCTTTTCCGATCTCCACTTTTAGAAATTGAAAAGGTTAAGGAAGCTAAAGAGTCTTTTGTTTTACTGTTTACCGTTTTCGATAAAAGATTTAACCATAATTAACCTGCCACGTCATCAAATAGAGCAGCTAAAAACACTTCATTAGACTCAAATAGATGGGCCAGAGGAGTTTAATACGGCCCAAATCAGTTTAACCGAGTTCAATAACCGGTGAGAAATTAAAAATATTTACAATATTCACTCGCATCTTTACATTCATCACAAAAAACTCCAAAATCTCTTTGATTCTTTTAGATTCACTTTCTTCCCTCCTCTTTGAGAAACTGTTAGATCACTCACTTCTGGTTCCACCGAGAAATCTCCGACTGCAAAATCGATCTAGTTCTTGGAAAATGATCTGCCTAGTCCTAATGCATATCTCGCTCCTCATCACGGCGACGGCTGCTGCGCAGTTTGGTGGAGAGGTATTAGAGACAGAGCTCTGGTGCGTGGCGAAGAACAATGCTGAGGATTCGGAACTTCAATCGGCCATTGATTGGGCCTGTGGACCTGGAGGAGCTGACTGCGTCGGGATCCAGCAAGGCGGATCCTGTTACGATCCGCCGGATATGGTGAAGATGGCGTCGTATGTTTTCAATAACTATTACCTGAAGAACGGTCTCGCAAATGAAGCTTGTAACTTTAGTAACAACGCAGCTGTTACTTCACTGAATCCTAGTAAGATTACATTTTTCCTTTCAGGATCAAAGTCTAGGATAGTGGAGGAATCTCAGAGAAATAGAGTCTTTAATTATGCAAAATGCAAATTCGATTATAAATGAAATTTGCAAATTGAAATGTTGAAAGTTTGATGCTTTTTTTACTGTTATATTTGTTTGTTCAGGTCAAAGGAACATGCAAGTTTCCTTCAAGGTAATTAAGTAATGCGCATTTGTATTTGCCAATTAGCATTCCTGTGTCAGTCCATCAGCTTCCATGGTTTCAGGCTGTTTGGACCTATTTAGATCGGTCTGAGTTTCGTTTTTTCTTCCATAGACTTAATTTTAGTAAATGATGTTCAATTTGATGTGGATTCTTCGGTAGCCCTTTTCATTAGTTTCTGGTTTAGAAGGATGAAGTCACTTCATTGCCTTGCTATTGATCTTGGCTAGACAATGTTCATATCTATACGTGGCAGTTTCTGCGGAACATAGAACGAGAACTTGCAATACATTAAAGTAAATTATCTGAGTAGTTCCTTTTCTCCATAGTACTGCTTACTAAGTGCCTCTTCAAGGACGAAAACACACTCATGCTCTTGGCGTCTTTTGTGCAGTAAGAGAGTGAGCAATAGCAGTGTTGCGGATGCCACTTCAACGGAGGGAACAACTGCACCAGAATACTCAGATTTGAGCCGAGCAAGTCGGATGTTTAGCAGCTGGTCCTTGCCCTTCATCATTGGCCACTTTGTTACAATGACCCTGCTAATTCATCATCTTTAGCTACCGCTTGGTGATTGAAGGTACCCCTTTTTTTATCTCTCCCTTTCCTCAACCCTTAATTTTATGTACCTCTGTATTGTCTTACCATATGAAGAGTTAACTTGAAAGGTATCAACATTAGAAGTGTATCAAGATGTATCTTTTGACTAACATATAAATAGTGTTCCATTACACAAAACTATCCAAAACGAAAGAAAACAGAGAATGATTTAGTAATAAAAGAAAGGAGACTATAGTATAAATTAAAGATTTCGATGTATGTATGATTTATATGCATTATATGTATCTCTATGTCGACTCAATGTCTCTCAAGATCCGCTACACGATCTTGGTCAACACAAGAATGATTGATCCTGTTCGAAGATCTTTCCCTTGTCAAGATCCTCTTAAACGAATCTAATCGCGAAACCGAGGAAACAACTGTTTTGTTTCCCGAGGAAGAAGAGGCTGCCGCTTCCACCGTCAAATTCAGCCTGGTTTCCTCCAACAATGGCGGTGCAGTACCGACTGGTCCTTCCCTTGGCTCAGGCTCAAGTCTCGGCCTTGGCTCAACTTCAGTCCGACAAACAGGACAAGTAGAGCAAGTGGAGAGCCACGTGTCAACACAGTCGACGTGGAAGATGTGCTTGCAGTTGGGCAACTCTCTCGCCGTGTCTTGCTCCTCTAACACGCTTAAACACACTGCGCATTCAGTAGCGGACGCAGCCACGCCATCGATGGCTCCGACGGTGAAAGTAGGGAGAGAAGCGATGACTGTGGGATTGAGGCCACGCTTGGGCATCTCAAAAGGGTGGCGGAATATGACGGGGAGGCCACGGAAAGTGTCTCTACGGCGGCGGAGAACGAATCTTGCGTAGAGATGAAGAGCAAAGACGATGAGGATAACGCCGGATAAAGAAGCAACGGCCGCAAGCATGATCTTGCTGTTAAGATCGTAAGTAGAAGGATTGGGCCAGAACGATTGGTGGTTGGAGTTGAACCAGTGAGGATCTCTGTCGTTGGAGCTCATTGTGAAGCTTTTTTCTACTTCGGTGAATGGGAAAGGAAACTGAACAAAAAATTGGTTACTAACTTCTGATATATTATATAAGGATTAAAGGACTTTTAGAATTTCCTATTTTAATTTTATTTTTCCATGGCTTATACTTTAGTTGGTGGGTGGAGAAAAATATGAAGTAGATATATGTAGAAAGTTTGGCAGATAGCTAGACTTTCAAGACGGTTTAGAAAAATCACCATTGTTGACCAAACTTGGATTGTTTACGAACAACAAAAAGAGTTTCCATATTTTAGGCTTATAGTTCAGATGTAGTCTTTTTTTTTTTTTTGGTATGAAATTCAGATGTAGTCTTGTAGACCATAGAATATATTTATAGCTGATAGGTTTGAAGGTTTAGAGATCCTATAAGTTGGGAAGATATCAAGAGACTGATATGCCTATTATGATTTCAGTGAATTAATAGTTAACTCGTATATATGGATTGAGATGTCTATCATCATTTTAGTGTATCAAGAGTTAGTCTTGCAAGTTGCAAGCAGATAGATAAATTCATCCGTTCTAAACGTATAATATTTGTTTTAAATACATAACTTAAAAAAAAAAATTGATAGTTGATTCAAAAAAATAACATATAAAAGATCAGAAAACACATATATGACTTCTTTTATTTCATGCATAACAATTTAGTACATTTAATTAAATAAATGTAAAAAATGATATATACAAGTTTCTTTTTGTCAACAAAATGAAAATACAATTTATCTCAATAATATGACTAGAAATAATGTAAAATGTCCATAGTCAAGAAAATACGAAAATTAAAAGTTAAACGTGTGAGCCTGTGAGGATACGTGTGGGAACCACATAATTTGACTTGGAGAAGAGTCTTCGATGTAGACACACGTTGAAAATATCTTACAAAATTGTCTTGATCGTATATTACAAGTTCAACTCTCATTTTTTTCTTTTCCCCTTTCCACACGTTAAGCAAAAGTGTCTTTGTGATTACAGTAAACATACAAAAATTGAGCCATTATATTTACAGATACAAAAGATTTGAGCACAAAAGTAAAAATTTTAAGGAACAAAGAGTATTATTGTTCATGAATTTAAGGATTAATTACGGATGCATGTGTATATACATTTTTTAACCGGCGTATGTGTAGTGTATGTATATATTATATACTGATTCATTGTCTTTCTATATCCAATACACGATCTTGGTCAACGCGAGAATGATCGAGCCTGTTCGAAGATCTTTCCCTAGTCAAAATCCTTCGAAACGAATCTAACCGCAAAACCGATGACCCGCCGGTTTTGTTATCCGCGGCCGTGAAATCCAACGGCGATGCACCGTCGCCAACTGGCCCTTCTCTTGGCTCAGGCTCGAGCCTTGGACTTGGCTCGACTTCAGTTCGACAAACGGGACAAGTGGACTGCGTGGTGAGCCACGTGTCAACGCAAGTCACGTGGAAAACGTGCTTGCAGTTCGGTAACATCCTCGCCGTATCTTTCTCTTCCAAAAGGCTTAGACACACCGTACATTCCCTAGCCGCCAAGTCACCGTTGACTCCAACCACGAACGTAGGGAGAGAAGCGATGATTAGAGTGTTGAGGCCACGTTTATGCGGCTGAGAAACGACGGATAGGGAGAGGTCTTGGAAGGCGGATCTACGGCGGCGGAGAACGAATTTTGCGTAGAGATAATAAACGAAGACGAAGAGGATAATAATAGAGAATGAAACGGTGGTGACGAGGAAGATCTTTCTGCTGGCATCGTAAGAAGTCGAGTTTTGCCAGAACGAACGGTCGGAATCATCATTTCTGTTGTCAGAGCTCATGATGAAGCGTTTTTGTTTTGGTAGAACAAGAAACAGAAAGTGGTTACTATAAGTTAATAACAAGTTACTAATGTCGATTGAAGGATCTCAGTTGTGTAATTAAATTGTTTTTTTATGTTAACTTCTTATAATTTTTTTCCTTTTGTTTATTCTTCAGAGCTTTTACTCGGATTCAAGGGACATACAATATGATAGGTAGGTGTAAGAAAATAAGCAGAAGGGTACAATCTGAGATACTGTGAATTTAAATGCATTGTTGACTTTACTCCGATTTGTTTTTTTTCTTAATTTTAAATTAAATTTAGGAAATTCAACAAAATAGGATTGTAATCTTCTTTTGTATACGTACCATTAGTACATAACATGTCGACAGTATATGAGAATTCTAGATATATGATGATACAATTTGTCCCATTAATATGACAGTACTTCATGTAAATTGAGCATAGTCAAGAAAATACGAAAAAATAAAAGTTATAACGTGAGGTGGAGCGAGGCTGCGTGTGGGAATCATATGGTTTGACTTGAAGAAGAGTCTTAGATGTAGACAAACATGTTAATCCATTACAAGTTGTCAATATATATTATAAATTCAACTCTTTTTTATTGGTTTTTCAGACGTTAGCTTCTTATTATTCCTTGTATACTCTTGTAGGAAAAAGTCATTGTATTTTAATCTCATATCTTCAAAACATATTTGTACTTTTCATATCTCACTGGCTCTGGCCTCTGGGCTTCTTCATATTCTTATGTTGGGCTAACGCCAAACGGCCGTATAACACTCTCTCTTTCTTGGTCTGGACCAATTTACAAATTTTGTTAAATATATGGTATGAGTATCTAAGCATAGAAACGTATGAATAGTGGATACCATATCTATATGAATTTCCTATTTAGATAGTTATAAGCAACTTCTGAAACTGAAACTGAAACTGCAGCCAATCAGGATTTTTTGTCTTAAGAAAAACTATGTGTTTCAACAATTGTGATGGTGGCTGAAGATTAAAGAATGTCTCATATGTTAACTGTAATTTTGAATTCTCTTATTGTGAAACAGATTAAAATTTTAAAATTTCTCTCACCGTAAACACAGATTTAATAAATACTTGATACCTTAACTTATAAACAGTTAGTACATTGTGATTGTGGTTTGGGAAGTGAGTGATAAGAGTTTAGAAGAGTGTGAGTATTATTATAACATTGGGCTATATTTATTTTCCCCCAGTTTTTAAGTCCAAAGACCAAAACAGCGTGAAGCATTTTAGTAAAGGGACGCTTGATCCAACGGTTCATATCCATTTGATGATGGAATCAACGGCAGATCTTTCAATTTCCTTTTTGTTAGTTTCCTTTTTTTTTCCTGTCGGCTAATTAAATACGAAATCGCTTCTCATATTCTTCAATTATAATCACAACTCTTAAAATTTCCTTTTTTTTTTCTCAACAAATCCCAAATTCAGATTTTAATTAGGGTTTCAGAGTATTAACGAATGTTTCCATCGATGGAGTTTATGAAATCCTTAGGCAAAGGTTCGTATGGTTCCGTCGATCTCGTCAGATTCACAAAACCCGACGGCTCGAATCCGCACTACCAAGCCGTGAAAACCTCCTACCCACAAGACTTCGAATATCTCCTCAAAGAGTTTCAGATCCTGTCTAAACTCAGAGAATGTCCTAGAATCGTGCAAACTTGCGGGACAAGTCCGTCGAGAGGTGTTAATGATTACGGAATTAGAGTTTATAGAATGTCAATGGAGTATGCAGCTGGTGGAAATTTAACTTCTTTCATGGAAACAAGATCATTGTCTGATTCGATGATCAGAGACTTCACTCTTATGATTCTCCAAGGACTTGTCTCTATCCATAGTCACGGTTATGTTCATTGCGATCTCAAACCGGAAAATATTCTCGTGTTTCCTCGTACTTGTGGGCGCAATGTTTCATATGAATTGAAGGTTTCGGATTTTGGGATGTCGACAAAAGTTGGAGAAGACTCGGAGTTTTGGGAATTTGATTCTCCTTTTTTGGGAACGCCTCTTTATATGTCGCCGGAATCTGTCCAAAACGGGATCGCGGAGGAAGCCCTAGATCTGTGGTCATTAGGTTGCATTGTGTTGGAGATGTATACCAGAGAACCGCCATGGCCGTTCGAAGAATCGAAGAAGCTTTTGCCTCGTTTGTTGAATGGGAACGCACCGGAGATTCCAGAGTCTTTGCCTTGGGAGGCAAGGCAGTTCTTACAAACGTGTTTCGCAAGTAATCCTGTGGAAAGAGGAAGCGCTTCGGAGCTATTGAAGCATAAGTTTCTACAGAATGTTTCCGATCAGAAGAAGGTGAGGGTTACCGGCGCCGGAGATAAGAGAGAGTCGGTGGTGGTGTTGAAGTCTAAGTATTTTTCGAAGAAGGTCCTGAAAGTGAAGATTATTCCAACAAAGCCACCACAGTTTAAGAAAATTTCGAATAGACCCTTGAGGTTGAAGATTATACCTCCCAAACCCCCAGGATGCAATCTTGTTCCGGTTCAGTAGAGTGTGTCAATAATATTAGTCTTTGCTACTTGGTAGTTTGGTGGTGTAGATCAAGTTTACACGTTGATACAATTGTAATGCTTCAAGTTATCAAAATGTATAGTATTTTTGTTTTCCACTTATAGAGAAAGTCGTTTATGTTAAACTTGGAGAATGTATGTGTTTTTCTCTCTGTTTTTTTTTTAGATATAATTTTTTTTTTTCTGTCAAACAAAGTAGTAATTAAGTGTTTCGATAATTGCAAAGTTCGATTGAAGATGATCTATAAGTAATTTATAACTTGGAAGACTGTTTGTGTTGGATCCTAGACCAGACCAAGGTCTTTTAATAACTACAGACATCTAAATTTCCATCTTTTCTTATTTTTCTTGATTACAAGTTTCCAAGATTGACATTTTCAAATAGAAATTCCCTTTCTCTTCAAATTTCAACTAAATGCTAATTGATAATTCTAACACTTCACTTGTTCTCTCTTGTAAGAAAAAAGTAAGACCCATTGGTTTCTCCTTGTTCTCTCCTTATATCTATACTCCAAAGCTTCATCTTCCCGACCATTAAAGAAATTTCCTTTTTTCAGTCTAAATGTTATGTTAGTCCAATAGTCAACTGTTCTAAAAGTCAATTTGACGCCGTTTTTATTGACTAGTCAAATTCCTTTGAAGGCGAAAACTAATTGCATAACCAGTTATCTCTATTATACGCCTATTTGCTATTTCTATATTCTATGAAGTAGATCTCGAAAAAATGTGCCCCACAAAAAAAGCAAGACTTTTAAATTTTTTTAAGAAAAAAACAGTTTTGAAGCTCAAATCTTTCAAGAAGCAACGAAGTTGTTGTTCCAAGTTGAAACCGCCCTTCATGTTTCGCTGAAGGAAACATTTCCTTACTGTTTTTCTTCAGCTAATCTTCTTGACAGACTCTTGCTCGTTGGTTTGAGATGAGTTGGTGGAGAAAGAAGATCGGACAAGCCGCTGAATCACAAAGATTGTTTATGGAGAATGGAAGCATTCTACAAGAAGAGCTCGTCAAATGTTGCGATGGTAAAACCAATCCTATTAAACCGATCCTTAAAGCCACCAACAACTTCAACCAGAGTAATCTTGTCGGGAAAGATGATTGTAATTACCATTTCTACAGAGGTACGCTTGATGATGATGATGATAATAGACTCGTGGTCATCAAGAAAAAGGCATACGGAGGGCGTCATGTTAGGAAGATTTGCCGTGACATCTCAATTTCATCAATGGTGAGTGGTCACAAGAACTTCCTCAAGTTGTTGGGATGTTGTCTTGAATTCACTTGTCCTGTTCTAGTATGTGAATATGCAGAGGGCATAACTCAGAGTGCTCATCATCAGATCGATCCAACATTAACATGGAATATGAGGATAAAGATAGCAAGAGAAATCTCAAATTCATTAGCCTACCTTCACACGGCCTTCTCGACAACCTTCATCCACAAAAATGTGCATCCTCGAAACGTATTCTTGGATGTGAAAGGGGTCGCAAAGTTGGGAGATTTCCGCAATTGCATAACGATTCCCCAAGGAGAATCCTTTGTACGAGAGTGCAAACTAGAGGGAACGTATGGATACCTAGATCCTAACTATATGTCAAAGGGAATAATCACAGAGAATGTTGATGTCTATAGCTTTGGAGTATTCATGCTATTTCTCTTGAGCAGAAGAACTCCAGGCCTGGATGATGAACTACATCCAGATTTTCTGACCCAGTTGGTGGAAAGTGGCAGATTCGCTGAGATCTTAGATCCAGTTTTGTTGGAAAACACAGGTGACGTTGCAGAACAAGAGTTATGTCGCATGCAAGCATTTTTCCTACTTTCACTTAAATGCATTAGTGTTAGAGGAGAAGTTCCAGAGATGATGGAAGTGTCCAAGGAACTAAAAAGGATCGAGAGATCCTAAACAAGGTAATGTTAGGAAACAAGGAACATTTTTCCACGATTTTAAAAGGGCTTCTTTATAGGGACATTCACTTTTATCTTTTTGCTAACATATATACGACTCTTTTTCCCTTTCATCTCGCACTAATCTAATATTTCTCGCTACATTTTTTGAGCTTTTAACACTTGTTTCAAGTATATGAATTCATTTTCAGATTTAATTCGATTCTACTTTTTTTTATTTTTGTGATTCATGTTTTCTCGTTTTCTTTTCTCTACTAAATCGTTTCTGTCAAACATTTTTTCTTGTTTTTTATTGATCATATGAAGAAAATGAAAGAGAGAAATTTTGAACAATCATGACGAACCAATATCACTCGATTTACAAGTCCTATTTCTCTTTTTGCTATAAAAATTACCACTCTTTTTTTCTAATTCATCTCACAGTATTCCCTGTAATTTTCAAAATTTACACACCTATATTAAGTACTTGAATATTTTTGTTTGGAATTCAGAATTAATTTGATTCATCGATTTAAAAAAATTGGGAAACGAGATTCCTAAATTTAAAACTTACGTCGGTTGACGCGAATCAAAATGGGCTCAAAAGCCCACCAAAACAAAGGCCCATCTTTGGGAGGGAGTTGAAACTAATTTTGTCGCGTAGAGAGGGAGGGAATTCGAAAACAGATGATAGCGGCAAACGCAGTAGCTTGAAGAAGTTGCTAATGCTCTTCTCTGCTCCTCCTCTATCGTATTTTCTTTTGTTTTCTCATCTCAAGGTCTCTCGCTTACAGAAGATGGAGGAAACGCAGGTGGTTCTCTGTTTCTCAGTTTCTCGGAATCAAATTCCAGGTAATTGATTTAGATTCTGAACGATCGATCTCGTATTCAGTTCTGAGTTTTGATTTCAGAGTTTCTTCGTCTCGTTTATGCTATTAATTTCTGAGAAATCGTTTGATTTCATCGCGTTTTCATGGATTCTGGATTCCCGGTGATCGATTTGATTGTTCCCGGTGGAGAAATTGATAATTTCTGGTGATCGATTAGATTGTTCTGAAGATATTAGGATAATCCATTTGATTTCCGCGAATTTTGGGTGATTTGGAATCTAGAATCTCGTTGCTCCGTGTTTTGCGTTGTCATGGATTCTGGATCCTGTGCGAGATAGATTTGCTCTTCTTCTATTCGTGTTTGATATATAGTTCATGTGTCTCAATACTCAATTTCAGTGTTTCTGATGATTCATGAGTTCCATTTTTAAAAATCCTGGGCACAGATTACAATCCGGAGGAAGAGAATTGGACTAAGAGAATTCTGGATCATGGTGATTTCAAAAATCTGGAAGAAGTGATATCTAAGCTGACAGAGAAACTGAATCTGACCGAGTCTCAGGTTGCGAGTATAAGGAAGACATTGATTAAAACTGAAGAAGAAGCTGAGAAAGTTCCACCACCGAGTGCTGCAAATCCAACTAGTAATTCAAAGAGGAAGAAGATGAAAAAACAAGTTTCTAAGCAGCAAAGTAAAAACTCCTTCTCACTTATTTCTTCCCTTATTCTTCTCGCTGCGTGTGTGTGTTCTTCAATATCAACAAAGCTTCTGTTTTTGTTTGTTTTTGGATTCTTTTAGCAAAAGCAGAACTACTTGACCCTGCTGATGTTGAAACAATTGAAGCAATGAAGAAGGAGATTTCAACTACTGTGGACTTGTTGGAAATCGTACAACACCTACACAAAATGTTATTCCCAACAAGAGTTGGAGCTGGACAAGTGAGAGCTGCTGCTGCTGGGAACAAAATCAGTGGACAAGTGAGAGCTGTAAACAAAATCAGTGGACTAGTGAGAGCTGGGAACAAAATCAGTGGACTAGTGAGAGCTGGGAACATCATCAGTGAACAAGCAGGGCTAAGGAAGCATTTTGGAAACCGATGGGAATGAAGGAGCTGGCGAAGATACAATCTCTTAATGGGATCAATTGGAGGAAAACAATTTACACAAACCAAAAAAACATAAATGACGCTTTGGGGATTTCAGAGATTTGACTCTTATCGAATCTTAGCTTGTGAAATAGCGAGATATGTACTTAGCGAAATAGTGATCTATAAACACCCCTCCATCTTTCTTCTTTATAGATTGAGGAATGACTTAAGCTAGCCTTGAAATGTTTTCTCTATCCGGTGCAGATCTCTAGCAGAAATTCAGTTTTTTTGCAAGTGAAAAACGTTCTTCAAAGAAACAAAGAAACAAGAGAGTGGATGCAACAAAGCGAAACAGCCTATTAGAATAGGAAACCATATATTCTTTATGTAAATTAGGAAACACATGATTAGACTCCAACGGCTAATCATTCTTTATTATTCTGTATATATTTTTATCAATACAAGACACCAAGCAACGATTGGAAACATATCATTAAACATGGTATCAGAGCATTTCACCTTCTAAAATCTCTGCCGCTCTCTTCTTCTTCTTCCTCTTTCTCTGCAATTTTTTTTTCTTTTCTTTTCCTCTTCTACCATCGTCTCTCTCTCTCTCTCTCTCTCTCTCTCTCTCTCTCTCTCTCTCTCTCTCTCTCTCTCTCTCTCTCTCTCTCTCTCTCCGATGGCTGCAACCACTCCTGCTGCCACCAACAGATCTATGAGTCTCACCCAAATTCGAGCTCATATTCCGATCATTCTCGACATGACTCAAATGAACTATGACATTTGGCGTGAACTTTTTGAGACCCATTGTCATAGTTTCTCTGTTCTTGGTCATCTTGATGGCACCTCTGTTCCAACCGGTCCCACCGACACAGCATGGTCACAAACTGACAACACCGTCAAGATGTGGATCTATGGAACCCTGTCCGAATCTCTGCTCAAAACAGTCCTCAAAACGAAGTGTTCTGCTCGTGATCTATGGGTCACCATCGAAAACCAGTTTCGTGACAACAAGGAAACCCGAGCAATCCAACTAGAGAATGAGATTCGATCGCTTCAGATTGGAGATCTCTCGGTTCATGACTATTGTCAACAACTCAAGTCCTTATCCGATCTCTTGACCAACGTCAACTCTCCTATCTCAGATCGTGCTTTGGTGATGCATCTCCTCACTGGTCTTAGTCCAAAATTTGATAACATTATCAATGTTATTAAACATCGTTCCCCGCCCTTTGTGGAGAGTCATGTTGATTAGCCGTTGGAGTCGATTGAGATGGGGAATTATCATGAGGAGAGGAGGATGAAGTAAAATTATTTTGAGCCGATGAGACCGACGGCATGATTTGAAGTGGAGAGAAAGTCATCGGCGATGGTGGAGGAGAAGTAGAATTTGAAACCGTTGGAGTTGGTCTAGTGGTGGTGGTAATGGTAGGAGTTGAAGAAAAATAACACCATTTGAGATGAGAGGAAGAGCTGGAGGAGATGGTGGTGCGTATGGGAATGTTGTTTCATCGAAGATGACATGGCGAGAGATAATGATGCGGCGAGTGGAGAGGTCAAGACAGCGATAGCCTCGATGGTTTGTTGGGTATCCTAAAAATATGCAACGAGTAGAACAAGGAGAAAGCTTGTTGCTAGATTGCGCTAGCTGGTTAGGATAACAAAGACAACCAAAAAACACGTAGATGAGTATAAGAGACTGATTTATTGAAAAGACGAGAAATGGAATCTCATTGTTTATGGTGGTCGATGGTAGGATATTGAAAAGATGAGCTGCCATGTTGAGTGCCTTGACCCAATTGGAGTTTCGCCATGAAAGACGAACACTGTGCACTGAAGGAAACAAATACATGGGACTTAGTCCCCCGGCCTCCTGACACTAATATTATTCGTTGCATGTGGCTTTTTCGACACAAGTTTAATGCAGATGGAACTCTTTCTCGCTACAAGGCTCATCTTGTTGCAAACGGAAAATCCCAAGAAGTTGGCGTTGATTGTGATGAAACGTTTAGCCCCGTGGTTAAACCCGCAACAATACGAACAGTTCTTCACATCGCCCTAGCTCGTGATTGGCCCGTTCATCAACTAGACGTCAAAAATGTGTTTCTTCATGGAAATCTCGAAGAAACAGTATACATGCATCAGCCCCTTGGGTTCGTTGATCCATCTAAACCAACCCATGTTTGTCTTCTCCAAAAATCTCTTTACGGTCTCAAGCAAGCACCACGCGCTTGGTTTCAACGGTTTGCAAACTACGCCATAAAAATCGGATTTATCAACAGTAAGAGTGACGCCTCTCTTTTTGTCCTCCGTCGTGGCCAAGACATTGCTTACCTCCTTATATATGTTGATGATATTATTCTGACTGCCTCTTCCGATACTCTTCTCAGGTTCATCATTTCCTCTCTCAAATTTGAATTCTCTATGACCGATCTCGGTTTACTTCACTATTTTTTGGGCATTTCGGTTTGTAGGGACGACAAAGGCATGCTCTTGAGTCAACAAAACTACGCCACAAACATTCTACACCGCGCAAACATGACCAACTGCAATCCTTGTGCCACTTCTGTCGATACCAAGTCCAAACTTCACGAGGATGTTGGAGAACCAGTCAAAGACCCAACTCTCTACCGCAGCTTAGCCGGTGCCCTACAATACCTTACCATCACACGTCCCGACATAGCTTATGCAGTTCAACAAATATGCCTCTTCATGCATGACCCAAGGGAACCCCACTTCAATTCCATGAAACGCATTCTCCGTTATCTCAAGTCTTCCATCACTCAAAGATTGCATTTCTCCCGCTCCAACATCACCTCTCTTACGGCATACACAGATGCTGACTGGGCGGGCTGCCCCAGCACTCGAAGATCCACTTCCGGCTATTGCGTTTTCCTCGGAGATAATCTCATATCTTGGTCTTCAAAACGCCAACATACAATATCATGTTCTAGCGCCGAAGCCGAATATCGAGCCGTCGCCAATGCAGTAGCTGAGACTACCTGGATCCGCAACCTTATGCTCGAGCTCTATTATCCCATCACCAAAGCAACGCTCGTCTATTGCGACAACATCAGTGCCGTTTACTTATCTACCAATCCAGTCAAACACCAACGCACAAAACACGTCGAACTAGACATTCTTTTTGTTCGGAAACGAGTTGCTCTAGGCCAGGTCCGTGTTCTTCACGTCCCCTCATCACACCAATATGCCGACATATTCACCAAAGGCCTTCCCTCATACTTATTTAATGACTTTAAGGCCAGTCTCAACGTCCGAAACTCTTGACGATGTGACTGAGGGAGGGTATTAGGATATGAAACCATATATTCTTTATGTAAATTAGGAAACACATGATTAGACTCCAATGGCTAATCATTCCTTATTATTCTGTATATATTCTTATCAATACAAGACACCAAGCAACAATTGGAAACATATCATTAAACACAGCCCACCAAAATGTTGTGAGAATGGCAAAACAAGCACGTACACTACAAAAATCACAAAGCAAAGATTATTTCTATCAGATAAGATGTATAAAATCTCTCAATCAACGTCCTTGCGACACGGGTCGGGTTATCGGGCTATCGGTTATACTCGAAAGATACGTTTAATACTTTGACTCTAATAGGCCCAAACTGAGTAACTTCTTTTTGTTTTTAATAATGTTTTTGATAATGCTAGTAACCATTCTTCTTATGCACTCGTGAACCAGTCTGCGTGCCGTATGCTAAGAAGAGCGGTTAAGAACCAATAAACCTTTAGTAAACTTCTATTTACTTTAAAAAATACTAATATAGATTTCATGAAAATGCAATATTATGAATAAGAAGTAAAATACATGATCAAACTGAGCCTAATAGACTTGGGATTGAATTATCAAGGTTTTCAATCGTTTGACTCATATTTAGTTGAACCAAAATAAAATAATTCAAATCGATTCTATTTGATTTTTTTTTTAAGATAGATTTGTTTGGATTGTTTGAATGCATGAGTTTGCTCAAAAGAAAAATAAACTTGAGCAAGTGTTAGGTTGTAAACATCATGAAGACTTTAAAAGAGGCTAACAAACAAGCTGGTTTAGAGGCTAAAAAACAATGTAAACTTCTGATTCCTTTGTTTTGTTTTTGGCTTATTTTTTAACTTATTCACTTATGCTTTGTCTTTTTTTCCTCAGCAGCCATGGATCCTCTTTTGGGAGCAGTACCTGTTATAAATTCTGATAAATCAGTCTCACAAGTTCATCTGAAAGTAGAATATCTCATATATCAAAAACGATTTATGATTTAGATAAAAGATTAGTTTTTATAAATTCATGATGTGAGCTGAAGAATACGAAATGCAATGATATGTGATGTTTGATTGATGAAGTTTCTATAGATTCATGATGCTTGATTGATGATGTGAGTCGAAGAATATGAAGTTTCTTCTGATATATCATAGTTTTTTGAAATCTCACTGTTAAGAGTATATGAATCTTACGGCTAGATTAGTTGTTTCTGAATCTTATTAAAGTTTATGTCACACAACTCTCTCAAAAATCACTCATTTAGTTTATATCATCACACTCGTTCTTCATTGGATTTACAAATTTCTATAACAGGGTAAGCGGAAGCAGCATGGTTCTGGTTCATCATCAAAAAACATGGACGATTTTGATCCAAAGGGCAAACGGAAGCAGCATGATTCTGGTTCATCATCAAATAATCAATTGTCAGCGGCTGCCAGGAGAATCTTAATCTCAAAGGTGTTATGTCCTAACCCCAATTATTATCAGATTAGAACACCTTTTAAAATATTAGTTTTTAAATACGATGTGGAAGACGATGACTTGGTGTTTTAATATGGGCCAAAATAGTAAAGCCCATTATTATTTAGTTGGATATGTTTTGGGCTCAATCGTAGTTTCATTAGCTTTGAGTTATGGCGTAGCGACGGTGAAACAAACATTCATTCGGAGTGAGTGTTTAGATTAAACGCTGTCATATTAAGCCGTACTTTGCTTACCAAACGATGTCGTATTAGTTTTTGATTTATTAAAATTAAAATCAAGTAATAATCCATATAAAAAATTGTGAAAATTACTCAGACTGATCCACATTTTAAATGAAATGACTAGATTGACTCTGTTTGAAAATGGTTTACTAGAATAACCCATATCTTTTATAAAAAGACATTCTAACCAGTTGTCAACATATATACACAAAATTGCCATTTTGATTTAAAATTTGATAAAAAGAAAAAGAAATAAAAGTTTCTATACTAACCTAAACAAAACTAAAAAACCATTATAACCTAAATAAGTTTTTTCGTCTCCCATCGAGTTCAAAAAAAACAAAACGTACACAATCTCTCTCTCCGGCGACGAGTTCTTCTTGTCTGACGACTAGTTCTTCTTCTTTTCCTTGTTCTCCGGCGACCGTCTTCTGCTTCGTCTTCTCATTGTTCTGCGGCTTCTTCTTCTCCTTGTTCTCCAGCGACCGTCTTCTTCTTCGTCTTCTCCTTGTTCTCCTGCAATACTTCTGCGTTATTAGTTTCGAGGTGGATTTTTAATTTCGCATTTAGAATTCTAATTGTTTCAATTTCGTTTCGCTTCAATTTCATTTCGTGTACTCTCGAGTTTCGTTGTTACAGTTTTGTTTGTTTGGTTACTACATTTGTTTGTTTTGTGGTTACAGACTTATTCCAACGTACAGACATATTTGTTTAATTAATAGTTGTCACAGACGTGTTTTGTAGTTGCCAGAGATTTGTTTTGTAAGTTGCCACAGATTTATTTTGTATTGTCACAGATTTGTTTAATAGTTGTCACAGACTTGCTTTGTAGTTGCCACAGATTTGTTTAGTAATGCCTACAGATTTGTTTAATAGTTGCCACAGATTTGTTTTTAGTTACCACAGATTTGTTCTTCGCTACTATAGATTTGTTCTTACTGACCACAGATTTTTCAACCTATGAAACAACAAATACAACAGTGATAATAGACAGTACCTTAATTTAAAATCGTTTATTAATAGCCTCAGCAACATGCATTGGTAACACGGTTGGTCCAACTCCACCAACAAAATCCTTGTATAGCAGCCCAAGTATCTCATGCGATGCTTGTCGGGATCTTGAAGAACGCTTAGTGACTGAACAAGTATGCTCCGGGACATACTTTCGAACATGAAATTTTGGATAATCTCCTAAGGGTGTAGCGCGTACCTTCCATGAACATCCTTTCACCCAACACTTTACAGACAATAGGAATGTCGTTGATTTGTATACATCGAAATCAAATTTTTGAACCACCGTTAGAATCTTCAATCTTGTTTCCAAATGCTCTTTCGTGTCATAACATTAACCGACAGCTATATGCATAGAACTTAGTTCTAATTTCTCAAATTCAACATCATCAATTCTTTCACTTACAAAAACTGGAGAACCTCTCATCACATTTGGTTTTTCTTCCTCTACCTCCCCTTCAGCCACCATCCCATAGGTTGCAAAATTCTCATCACCAGAATTTGTTTCGTCTGAATCATCACAATAATCGAATCTGCTTGCATCATCCTCTTCATCATCATCATCTTCTTGCTTAAAATCGTTACCCTCTTGTTTACTTCTTCTATTACAATCAACGAAATCATCCTCACTTTCTTGTTTTGATTGACCAGAAGTTTTATCTTTCACTTTCACACACAATTGAACCATATCTGCTTTCGATTCTCCAAAAAAACTTTGGAATTGTCGAGAATTAGATACAAACACAGGAGGTGTGTCTTGTGGTAATTTCTGCATAATCTTCTTAGGAAACATATAGCTCAATTCCACATCTGAAAGTCTCTTATCCAACGAAAAATCCTCATACACCATATGAATGAAATCTTCATAACGCGTGTTAGCATCAGCTGATATCAATCGAGATCCTCGCTTATTATCTACAACAAACAACCATCTGCTTCTTTCAAAATTTCATTTGCCACATACGAGAATTATCTTCTCCATTTTATAAAGTATATGCGGACAAAAAAATGATGCAGGAAGGAGCTGAGAAAAATGATGCAGGAAGGAGCTGAGAAAAAAAAATGATGCAGGAAGGAGCTGAGAATGTACGGAGGAAGAAAATTTGCTCGAATGAGAGGAGGAGGAAGACAATACTTTGCTCGAATGAGAGGAGGAAGAAGATGATACAAGTACGGATCTGAATCACATGTTTAATTCGTGATTACATTAAAATGGACACACCCTAAATCGAACGGTTAAGATTACATCTAGGTATAAAAAGTCTGCGAAAACAAAACTGTGGCATCTGGAAATAAGTCTGTGGCCATTAAGAAATAAGTCTGTGGCCATGAAGAAATAAGTCTGTGGCCATACAAAAATAAGTTTGTGGCCATAAAGAAATAAGTCTGTGGCCATGAAGAAATAAGTCTGTGGCCATACAAAAATAAGTTTGTGGCCATAAAGAAATAAGTCTGTGGCCATTAAGAAATAAGTCTGTGGCCATGAAAAAATAAGTTTGTGGCCATTAAAAAATAAGTTTGTGGCCATTAAGAAATAAGTCTGCAGTCATGTTGAATAAATCTGTGATTAAGAGTTACTCTAGCAATTATCTTTTCTGAAAATAAGTCTGCAGCAATACGCAGACTTATTATAAGTCTGCGGTAACTAAATAAAAGTCTGCAGTAACTAACCTACAGACTTATTCTGTAATGCGAAACAAGTTTGTAGGAACAAATCTGCGAAACACAGAAAAACAGTGGTGTCTTCTAAAAATCTGCAGCAGATTTTTAAAACAAATCTGTGGTGCACAACAAATCTGCGGCAGATTTGTAAATATGTGGGTTCATCAAAATAAATCTGTAGAACAAATCGGTGGTTCAAAACAAATCTGCGAACCAATAAATCAGTGATGACTATGTAAACAAATCTGTAGCAGATTTATAAAACCTGTAACAGGTTTAAAAATCAGTGGCAGATTTTTAAAGCTGTGGCAGATTTAAAAATCTGTGACAGACTTATTTCCACAAATTTATTAGAAATTCGCCGAGAAAGTAAGAAAATTTTAGGTTTTTTTGTAATTAACTGCAACTTTTGCCAATGTGACATTAAAATAATAATGACATTTTTGTAATATTTTTTTTCCTAACAAATGTGGTATGAAATATTTTGGAAGTTAAAAAAAAAAAAAAAACACTTTAGTTATTTTTATAAAATATAGGTTATATTGACTATTAATGTCAATATATAGGTTATTATAGTTATCTTCCTAAAAAATTTTGGAATTTTGTTGAAAAGCTTGAAACTACGTTTTGTTCTTCTTCGTCCTCGCTCCGTCTCAAATTCGCAGATACGCTTATTCAAATTTTCCTTTTGAAGATCAACAATGCATTCGTAACCTCTAGCTGTAAATTTTGCTCCCTTTTCCAAGTTCTTTGTCGATTGGGATAATCCTAATTGTTTCCGTTTTTGCAGGAACCCTAATTGAATTTTGAGGCTTTATCATGGGTGACAAGAGTTTATTCGAAGAGAAGAAGGAGAAGAGGAAACTGACTAAGGAGGACGCTGTTCATGGCATCTTCGCTGAAATCGATTCCAACTCTGATGATTCGGGCGGCTCTCGAAGGAAGAAGAGGCGTAAGACCAAACCTGTCAATTTTCTTTCTGCAGGTACCATTGATCAGATTGGGGAAACTGATGAGGATGAAGATACTATATTACCTGGTGCTTTGGGTAAGAAGATAGCTGACAAGGCACATGTTGTGAGAGTTGACAAGTTCAGTGGAGGGATTGGTATGAAATTGCTTGAAAAAATGGGGTATAAAGGAGGAGGGCTTGGGAAGAACCAGCAGGGAATTTTGGTTCCCATTGAAGTACAGTTGAGACCCAAGAATATGGGTATGGGGTACAATGATTTCAGCGAGAAGAGTGCACCCTTGTTGCCAAACAAGGTTGAGGTGAAGAAGAGTCTTTGTGAGAATCATGGAGATGGAAGGAGGAATCCTCTTTGGAAAAAGAAGAAGGGGAGGAAGGAAGTTTATATTACTGCAGAGGAGTTTTTGGGGAAGAAACAGGAAGAAGGTTTTGGTTGTGGTCAGACCATTATTGATATGCGAGGACCACAAGGTCGAGTTGTGAAAAGTTTGCGAAATTTATACTCAGAGGAGAAAGCAAGAGATGCCAATGTTCCATTGCCAGAGTTACAGTATAACTTGCGCTTTATTGTTGTTTCAGTCGAGCATGCAATTCAGAAGATTGATAAGGATTTGAGGAACGAGAAAGAATTAGCCTTGAGCTTGCAGCAAGAGAAGGAGACATTTAAAATTGAGGAAAAGAAACAGAAAATGCAGTTTGACAACTTGGGATATATTGCAGAGGAAATCGATCGAATTGAGGTGGAGAATGCGTCTGGGAATTTAACATTGGATTCACTTTCCAGTCGTTTCAAGGACCTTCTTTCAAGCTATCCTGATGACTATAAGAGTTGTAACTTGTCATGCATTGCTTGCTCTCTGGCCTTGCCTCTCTTTATCAGGGTGTATCAGGGTTGGGACCCTCTTACTGATGCAGAGCATGGCATCGAGGCTATATCTTCCTGGAAAATGCTGCTGGAAGTTGAGGACTATCAAAGTATCTCGACACCTTATAGCCAACTTGTCTCAGAGGTAATTTTACCCGCTGTGCGAGTATCAGGCATCAATCATTGGGAACCTAGAGATCCTGAGCCAATGCTAAGATTTGTAGAGACATGGGGAAAATTGATACCTTCACTTATTTTCCAAACGATTTTGACCACAGTAGTGCTGCCAAAATTGTCGACAGCTATTGAATCTTGGGAACCACGTTTGGAAACTGTTCCCATCCATGTTTGGGTGCATCCGTGGCTGCCAGTGCTCGGGCAGAAGTTGGAAAGTGTGTATCAGATCATTCGGATGAAATTCGGTAACCTTCTCGATACTTGGCATCCTAGTGATGTGTCTGTCCACACTATTCTTTCCCCTTGGAAAACTGTTTTTGATGCTGCAAGCTGGGAGCAGCTTATGCGTCGTTACATAGTTCCTAAATTGCAGCTGGCTTTGCAAGAGTTCCAGATAAACCCAGCATACCATAATTTAGACCAGTTCAATTTGGTTATGGGGTGGGTGTGTTCAGTACCCATACATGTAATGACTGATTTGATGGAGAGATTCTTTTTCCCCAAGTGGCTGGATGTTTTATATCACTGCTTGTGTACAGAACCAAAGTTTGATGAGATAATTAAGTGGTTTTTGGGTTGGAAAGGATCATTCCCACAGGAGCTTTCTTCAAACAGGAAGATCGAAATTCAGTTCAAGCGTGGTCTAGATATGGCGAGAGAAGCAGTTGAACGGATGGAAATGTCTCAGCCAGGGGCATGGGAGAACATAAGTTACCACAAGGCACAAGAGCAGAGACAGTTTGAGGGTCGTGCTAAGGTTCAGGCTCAGGTGGATGACCCCGAGGAGCTGAGTTTTAAAGAAGCAGTAGAATTATTTGCGCAGGAGAAGGAGTTGCTGTTGAAACCTAAACCTCATAGAATGCACAACGGTCTTCAGATCTATAAGTTCGGGAACGTGAGTGTGTTACTAGACTCAGCAAACTCTAAGTTGTTGGCTCAGGAAGCAGGAGGTTGGTTTCCTGTTGATCTTGACAGCTTGCTTAAGATGCACTATAGTTCTGTTACTGGAAAACAATGAAACATTACCCCTAGGAAGGAAGTAAGAAGGTAATATTGCTTACGATTTCTCTATTTCCCCTTTGTGTTTTGCTTTGTAGAAACCTGCATGGCACAATGTGTACTTTTTGGTGAGCGTCTCTAGGAATCTAATTATCTGTATGATAGATTTTAATTGTCAAGAAGAGAATAGAGTTCTGTTTCGTCCATTGTTTTATCGTATAATTAATATCCTAATTTCAGGAACATTAGCAGAAGAAGCTGTGTTGTAGAACATCATGAAGGTTTGAATATGAACACTTGTATAACCAGGAGAATTCATGGGTTTGGAATATTACTAACATATTTGCTATCATAATTCGTTTTTTATTCACCTTTTGTCGCTGCAGGCATCTGAGTTTGCGTATACCTTGGCTTGACCAGTCACTTGTGTAACGACTTACGGATTGATGAAGTTGTTTTCTTTGTTAGACAATGCATATTCGCAATTCTTGTTTTTCACGTTACCAAACAGATCATTGATGGAGGTTATAAAGGTTCATCCTTTGGATGCAGTGTTGGACAATCCCTGAAGATGTGCCTGAAGATTTAAGGATAGAGATTTTATAGCTTTCTCATCATGGAGAAGAGTTGATATTAAATAACTTTTCATTTTCCTACTAGATGATAAATTTTCAACTTTGAAAAAGCTGGAAAAGTGTGATTTTCTTATTGATCTCCATTAATCTGATATGTGCTTTTTGTTACTTGTTTCTTTCAGGAAGTATGAATAACTGTTTTGGAAACATCGACATTGCCCTGCATATGGGTCTGAGTTAGAGAAGTCGGTATGTTTTTATGGATTGATATATTGGCTGGATGACATGTTCTTCTAGTGTTTGGCATCTGAGCAAACCTTGGGGAGATTTCAAGCTTTACTATTTTGTTTCCCTGCTCTAGCATGTAACAATACCTCTTATATCTCTCGTTTTATATAAAAAAGCAATATAAGTGAGTCAAATTTGACATCAAGCCATGATTGAGATTATAAAGAGCTCTACACAGGTCTATGACCATTTTCAATCCAACTCCTTTGTGGCCTTTAAGATTTCATCTTTTTAGAAGCTTAGATCAACGAGACAACATTTGAAACACAACTAAAATTAGAATCTTAAAAACCAAATTGTAAAGAATTCAAAACGAAATTGGGAACAGGCGATCAACCAACTAAAAAAAGTGAACATAGTACTAGCTGGGTGAAGCTACGAATGAGAAGAGAGGTAGTTCTGCCAATGTCTTTGAGTAGAGTGATCTTCAAAATCATTCCATTTCCAAAGGAGGCTTCTTCGACAAGGTGAGCTTGGCCAAGATTGTCGGCGCTGAAATGTTCAATGTTGGCGATAGGTAACAAGTTCAACGTCTTGGTAACGTATTCAATCGCATCTCTCTCTACATCCTTGATAACCATGATTTTGGCTTCGGCCAGATAGTGAAGCGATAGATCAGTGATCAAAATACTCTTGGGGATAAGCAACGTATTGCAACCAGTGGCTTTGATCCTTTTAATCATCCCCAAGATGTGAGTCCTCTCTTCTTCTTCTTTAAGGATCCTCCTATCCATCATCTGGAACTGAATGAGAGCGATCTTAGCATTTTCCATGCGAGTCGGTCCACCGTCAAAAACCAAAGCTTTCACCGTATAATCATCATCATAAACCGTGTTGTCAAGAATATTGATATCACGCAAATGCACTATCTCTGGCTTTTCCGAAGCTATAAGAGAAGTAATCGCATCTACAGCTAAAGGGGCAATTACACGGGAGTGCCAGCTAAGTACCTTAAGGTACGAGCTTGAATTTGGGTCAACCGGAGGAGCCAAGGCGTTCAAGATTTCAATTGAACCGGCACAAGCATCGCGAAGCATATCTGGATGTTTAGGAGGGTTGATTTCGTCAGCGAGACGCGATTGGCACACCTTGAGAAGCTCAGCGGCGATTTCAACGAGACTTGTGGGTCGGTGATCACCGGCGGCTGGATCTTGTGATTTGGTAAGCTCGACCAACAACCGCGCAGTCGGATGCAAATCATCCATCATGTCGAGGATCGGATCGGTATCGGTAGTGTTGCCATTCGCCGTCGATACCATCTTGTCCATCCCTTTTTTTGCTCCCAAACCCGTACCTACGAACCCTATATTAGTATATTGTGTTTGTGTGTGAGAGAGAGAGAGAGCCCAAAAGGCCCTAATAATGGACGGGCCATTTGAGATTTAATGAGTTAAATGAATTTAGCCCAAAAGGCCCATTATCCACTTAGTGCTAAACGTTTCCAGTTTGATGCTTTGTTTGCAGGTCAAAGGAACATGCAAGTTTCCTTCAAGGTAATTAAGTAATGCACATTTGTATTGCCAATTTTTCATTCGCGTATCAGTTTAAGTCTGTTTGGAACAATATCTATCGATCTGAGATTCTTTTAGATAATGATTTCTAGTCTGATGGGTTTTGAGTGAAATCTTTAGTAGCTGTATTCATTAGTTTCAGGCTAGAAGGATGAAGTTACTTCGCTCACTTTTTCTTTAGAATTGCTTCTTGGTGAGTTACTGTTCATATCCATATGGTGGGATAGAGTATTTAAAAAACACTTAACCTTCCACAACACTTAAGAAACCCGTTAGCCATGATTCCTATCCGATCTCCAAGTTCTTCAGCTTCATGTGTTGTCAGCAATATTATTCTGCCTTTTTTCTTAGTTAGCTGTCATGTATGATGCATTGAGTACGGATCCATTCCACTAGTTGGTTCATCGAAAATGATAACCTGAAAGACAGTATGTTCAAACGACATACGAAATTAGATGCCTTTGTGTTTCCGTCTCTTATCATTGTTACTTATCAATGCGATTCCAAGTGACAATTTCCTCTTCATGCCACCTGGAAGAAAAATCAATATCCAAGATCAGACAGCTGAACCATAGCCAAAATTGGCAGGGAAGACAAAATCGGCCATTGACTACAGAAGATGTTCGGACATCATTTCACAAAACTTGGAAACACGTTACAGTAGAAGAATAAAAAATATTACATCTGACTATCTGAGGAACGAGCTCAGCAGATTTAAAGAAAAGAGGAAAACCAACTGCATCTGCCTAAAAGGCCGAAAGAGAGTCGTGTTCTGCTCTCTTTCTTTGATCATTCTCTAAACTAAAGATAATGGGGCTGTTTGCTAACAATACCAGGTTATTGGATTCGCATTGCAAGCATTATATTCTACATTTAGAATAAGACTAGAAGAAAAAGGAGGGATTTTTCACTTACAGTCAGTTCTGGAAAAAGAGAGTCATCATGCTGAGGGCGAACATCTAGTTTTTTCCGTATCTCATCCTACAGAAAGAGATTGATATTGTCAAATACAGAAATGCAAGAAATAGGGATAACACAGCATACAAAAACAGACAGAAAGTATAAAAGTAATGCTAGAAAAAGGAAGCCTATTTTACAACTAGCTGTCAGATGTTTTCAGTTACCAAGTATAAGGGCATCTCCAGAAGGCCGACTGAACATGATATTCTTGTGCTTTTGCCAGCTCCGTTTATGTTCTTCAAGCAAAGGAAGCAAGATTTAATGAGAATATCAAGTTTAGCAATATCTTTTTCCAACTTTATTTTAATCGTTTCTGACAATTGAAATTGCATGCATGGTATGTTCATGAAGTTATTGTAGAGACCAAGATACATTAGAGACAGAATAGAGATGATAAAGCCAGGGAACAGAATATCAAAATCTGTACATAAATCAGTTATAGGAACGCTTTCTCAACATGTTTTCCCAAAAATGTATAAATAAATGAATTTGACCAAATTAGCTTCACTGAACATGCACAAGAGCTCGGGAACAAAACTTAAATAATTTTTTTTCGGACAAGTAGTATCAGATGTAAATTCCCAGCCATACGACGCAAATAAACAGCCAAAATCAATATATTCAATCTACAAATTTCTGAAAAATTATGATTTGGATATGGTACTCTAGCAAGCAAATTTAAATGAGGTCAGAGAAGATGAGAATGTTTAAAAAACACTTAAAACATACCTAGAAGTGATAATCTCTGGTCCTCATACAATGTAAGTGGTAATGAATTAACCGCACAACAATTTCCCCTTCTTGAGGCATAGACCTTACCTTATGCAGATTTCTAACTTGTATGCGCCTACAGGGTAAACATTGAAGGTGAATTCAATGTCCAGCTTTAATTGGATTTCTTTTTAAAGATAGGATATGAATATACCTTCGATCAAGCTCTTGTTACCTCATTTTCATACTTATTGATTCAATAACAGGATCAAAAGGCTCTCCCTGAGTAACCTCTGTATTCTACGGGAACATACTAGTTTCGAGACCTGGAACCCGATAGTGGATGTTACTTTTCTTTCTCCCGAAGCACTTGCTGAAGATGAAGTTCCATGGGTACCGCACCATTTTCCCTGGGGAGAACCTGAGGAAATGAACTCTTGGGTTAGGCCCAAAGATGCAGAATATAAGAAATGAGGAGAGATAAACAATGTCAAGAACAAAAAGACAGTTCACAAAATTGATCATCACAAAGCTATTATCCGTTTAAAATAAAGTCAGCTTCTCAGCAAAATCAAATATACCAATAGCTCTTATAATCCTTCACTTGCTTACTACTGAAAAGTGGGATGCATTTCACGAGGACAACCGAAACATTGGAAGCAGACAACCATTCACAAGACAGGCAGTAAACATAGACAAGTAGCAAAAGGAGAGATACCTTGTCCAGATGAAGACCAAGTGCGCAGTAAAGAATAGAGTTGAGCAGCATCATTAAGAGGCAGACAAAAAACTTACTCCAGATGATGCCTACATGAAGATTGATCAGAACAAAAGAACACAAGGAGAATTAACTTTGGCGTGTAGCCACAGACATACCAACCATACCAGCCATATATTGATATAAGGTCCATGTGAAAATCTAACACCTGATTTGAAACTTCTTTGATTAACTCTATATCCACTATAATAGCATAGACTATATTGTCCACAGACAAGAATTATTTGACTACTGTACTGCCTATGAGCTTTATAGGGAGAGCGAGGAAGATGAAAGAAAATATTCTGGGCGCAAATTAGACAAAGTTTCAATGAAAATAAGTAAATGATCATACAGTCAAGAATCCAGTGAAGCTGTATTGCATTGTTGGTATTGTATTAATCCCCATTTCCAGATCATTGATATAAGGTCCATTTGTGTCCATGATCGACTTAACATCAGGGAATCCTGTGAATGCTCATGTGTGGTTCAAGCGGATGCTATAATCAAAAACATAAGGTCCTTGTTTATGGAATTCCACTACTCCTTATATTTTTGGATTCGAACAATTCCTAAGCAAACATGATGAGGCTTTATCAGTTCAACTATAAAGCGGAAAAAGCATAGCCAGATAGTTGAAGAGTATGGTCGCCAACAGCTATAAGACTGTTACTCGTGAAGATAAAATGCATACAATATGGGCATGTGCATTTAAATAATATTAGGAACTACATGCTGTAAGGCAATGAAGAAAGTGAAGCCAAAATATCTTCCTTTTTCCATCATAATAGAATATATAAAAGAAATCAGTCTTGTTTAGGTAGTACAATACAATCATCAAACTTGTAGCATATTATAACAGTTAGCTCAAGGAGATACTGCCAGTATTCAAGAAATGTTAACCAATTCAGTGACCAAACAGAGAGAGATTCACCAGACATATGTACAAAACATATTTGAAAGCGACAAGGAAACAGGGATGAAATTGCCTTCTTATCAGCTAAAACAAAGAACAAAACATAACTCACTTCACTGCAGTCAAGAGGTCATCTTAAGAGAAGTTTTATATCTCCTCAACCTGTTGCAGAGCATATTGTTAAAATTTGCAAAACATCATCTCGAGTAAAGAAAGTTGTATAATTCGCGAACCACCGCCCCTAATGGAATAATACATGGCTTGAACTTTTGAAGTAAGACAATAATTTGTCAGATTCATGACCCTGATTTCTGATCAGAATGTGGCTTGAGCTGAAGAAAAAGAAGGCCAAAAAGCTAGAAAACTGCTGGGATAATGAACTGGAGCGCCACTGTTTTGCGGTCTCTGCAAGCAGATCTTGCTCTTTATATTAACAATGCTTTGCAATGCCGCCAAAACATTGACCTTGAGATTACAGAACAACCACAACATCACATGCTAATGAATCAAGTAAAAGTCAAAACTGCAGCAACGATTAATCTGCAAGCTTTTGCAACTGAGGTAATTACAACTCCAGCGCCGCCCTCATTACAACTTGCTAGCAACTTGGGTTGCATAGTACTTTTCTGATTAGATCCAATGCATATGCATACCAGAAAAGCCTTGGTATCAGGGGAAACAAATGTCCCTTCCTGCTTATCATCGATATCTAAGTTATAGCCAGCAACTCTCAGAAACACCTCTTCAAGTGTCGTGACAGATATATCATACCTCTGAATGCCAGGATCCTCAATCTCACTAATCCTAGATCTGTCAAGAACTATACATGCGGCAACAGAGACAGCTGGAGAAGTCTATAACATACAGTACCACAAGTTAATGATATCCTAAATAGAAAGATTATCAACATTGACGAAAGTTAAAAGAATACAAACAAACATTTACTAGCATAAGAGTGTAACCAACCCCGTAGTGATGCTTCAGGAAAATCGAACTGCTTAGCCATAGAATAAAACCCAAAATAATTGGTAAAGTGTTCAATAAATAACTCAGAAAACTATACATGAATAATTCATATGGATCAGAAAAAGCAAGAAAAAAAATTACATGTGAAGCACTTTCATATGTAGTTAGATAGCATAAGCTTCGGGGAATCTTTTGTTTTCATTTTCTGAAATTATCTCAGCACCAACCTTTTAGGAGTAATGAGCAACCATTTGAAAAATTCAACTGAATCACATCACTTCAAAGTAACTAATCCCACAGTGTGAATGCATGGTATAATTTGTGTTATTAGCACGCCTTGAACAAATGCATCATTGTTCTTCCTAGTTTTGAATGAAATAAAGAAACGAAAATGAAAAGAGGGACAATGCAATAGAAAAAGCCAGAGTATTTTAAAAACACTTAACCTGCCACAACACTTAAGAAACCCGTTAGCCATGATTCCTATCCGATCTCCAAGTTCTATAATTTCATCCATGGAATGTGTTGTCAGCAATGTTATTCTGCCCTTTTTATATTCCTTAATTAACTGCCATGTAAGACACGTTGAATACGAATCCATTCCACTGGTTGGTTCATCGAGAATGATCGCCCGAAAGATAAAGCATATTCAATGACAACCAATTAAGAGAATGATATGAAATAAGATGTCTTTGTGTTTGCTTCTCACCGTACTGTTGCCTATCAATGCGATTCCAAGTGACAATTTCCTTTTCATGCCTCCGGAAAGTGCCCGTACAAGTGTACTAATTTTATCAGATAATCCCACCTGGAAAAATCCAATATCTAAGATCAGACAGCTTTGACCAATACCCAAAATTGGCAGGGAAGACAAATGCAGCTTTCCACCCCAAACAGCAGCATCAAACAACAAACGGAATTCATCTGCTGTCCTCCAAAACTATGTTACGGACTCAGACTTATGCAGTCTGAAGTTTTAATGCTTGTTGACCAT
The DNA here is from genome assembly GCA_900406565.1 of Turritis glabra. Lineage (NCBI taxonomy): Eukaryota > Viridiplantae > Streptophyta > Magnoliopsida > Brassicales > Brassicaceae > Turritis > Turritis glabra. Next base: position 1,949,484 of record OVBN01000025.1, read on the forward strand.
AATAGCATTAGCAACCACATGCTATGAAATTGACATTGTTTTGTTGGAGAGGGAAAATCCACAAAGCTTGTATTTCACAACGTACTTGCTTCCTCCGCCATATCAACAACTGTGCTCTTCAGGGAATTTAAGAACCGCAAACATCTTCAAGTGTTCTCTAACCTACAGTAGATATAAATCATTAATTCAGATATCAAATTATATATCATTTTCGGATGGCATTACACCTAATCTGTCCTAAGACTGAATCTTTTTCATAGAGAGAAACTTTTTCATAGAGAAAAACAATATAACAAACAAAAGAAGCAGATAACAGTTTCATCGTACAATTCATATATGTTCCTAAGCAAGTACTATCTAAGAAGATACAAAAAAAAAAAAAAAAAAAAAAAGCACACGAGAGAAGGACCATTAAACGCACACAACTGGGAGTTGGTTTTTCCCTATGTTAAAAAAGATGGCAGTGGCATGATAGAGGACCTGGCCACCACAAGCCAGTCACATAATTGAATATATCTAAACATTTTCTTTAAGGCTTATCGCTATATTAGATCTTCAGGGTTAAATCCACTAAAACAAGCATGAGTCTAGCAATGGTTTTACTTGTACTATCAGTAGCATACAGAAAATGTATGAACTATAAAGCATAAATCGGCCATTGACTATAGAAGATTTTTGGACAAAACTTGGAAACAAGTTACAGTAGTAGAAGAATAAAAACAAAACATCTTATGAATGAGCTCTGTAAATTTAAAGAAAATGGAAAAACCAACCGAATTTGCCTAAATGCCAAAAGAATGTCGTATTTTCATTCCTAGCCTTTTTTCAAAATTCTTTAACAATTATATGTTCTCTTTCTTTGATCATTTTCCAAACTAAAGATAATATTACCATGTTATTGGATTCGAATTGCAAGCATTACTTCCTACACTTCGATTAAGAAAAAGAAGGGAATTTTTTCACTAATTGTCAGTTCTGGAAAGAGGATGTCACGCTGAGTTATTTCCGTCTGAAAAAGATTCATATAGTCAAATACAAAAATACAAGGAATAGGGGGCATTAACAGCATACAAAAACATACAGATGGTATCAAGTGATGCTAGGAAAAAGAAAGCGTATCTTACTAGCTTATGCCTTATAGGTCAAGAGTTTTTTGGTTATGCAAGAAATTTAGAGATTCAAGTAAAAGCAACAGAAAAAAAATTACCATTGTTGTTACAATACTGTTTCCAAGTATCAGGGTATCTCCAGACGTTGGGGGAAGAAGCATAGATATTGTTGTGCTTTTACTAGCTCCATTATGTCCTTCAAGCAAAGGAAGCAAAATAGAGGATATCAAGTTTAGCAATGTCTTTATTTCAACATGATTTTCATAGTTTCTGACAATTGAGATTGCATGCATGTTCACGAATCAAGAAGTTATTGCAGAGACCAAGATCTATCAGAGACAACATATAGATGATAAAGCCAGGGTACAGAATATCAAATAATGTGTTAAAAGAAGGATTTCTCAACATGTTGAAAAATGAATTTCCCAACAATGGATACATAAATAAAACTGACCAAATTAGCTTTACTGAACATGCACAAGAGCACGGGAACAAAACTAGATATTCTGTCTGCAAAAAAGTAGAATCATATGGAAATTCTTCTTAGCCATACGAAAAACAATAAATTCAATCTAAAAATTTCAGAAATATTATGATTTGGATCTGGTACTCTAGCAAGCAAATATAAACGAGAATGTTTAGTAAACAGGAAAGACATACACAGAAGTGAAAGAAATATCTGGTTCTCTCGTACAATGTAAGTCGCAATGAATTAACTGCACAACAATTTCCCCTTCTTGAGGCATAGACCTTATGCAGATTTCTAAGTTGTATGCCCCTACATGGCAAACATTAAAGGTGAATTCAGTGTCCAGCTTTGAGTCTTCCTTGAAGAAACAAACATTGATAAGGAGAATCACGACAGAGATCATTTAGCTGAAAGAGAATAATGGTCACACACTTATCAAAAAGAGAATCTCGAATCTTCCGCGAAAACAAAATACTGATATGATCAAGAAAGAAAATACCCAATGACTCAGGCCCTAGAAAGAGAAAGAAAGAAGATGAAGCCAAATATAAGCAAGCGCACATTCAGGATTCTTTTGCAAAACGACTCAATGACATACATTTCGTATTGGTACACAAATCAAGCCTAATCTTCGATATATAGGAAACGAGAGAGTAATTAAAGACCACGAACTAGATTAGTAGTATTGTATTACTTGGACCCCCAGAAATAAGAAGGATTACTTTCTCCTTCGTTGATATCACAGAGATCACTAGCCATTTCGACAGAGCAAGAACCGAAGCAACGGATGCGCGTCGGCTCCTCCTCCGTCACTGCTCCCAATTTTAATGGAAAATAAAATTAGAAACAAAAATAAAATAAAACTTAAAAGAAGAAAAAAATGACCGACGTTGTTTAGTTTTCTCTCCTCGTCGGCCCAGAAGCCCATCATCATCATCAAAACTCAAAAGCCAGGCCTATTAGTTCACTGATACTGTGAAGTTCAAAAATCAAATCCTCAGCGCCAAAGTTTGTTATTTCTCTCTTCTTCTTTGATCTTCCGATCTTGCATCGAGTTCTAGGTTTTGGATCTACGAGAGCGCTAGTACAATTTTCTCAAGGTTTCAATAGCTAGATAATGGCTCCGAAAAAACGAGACCTAGGTAAGAAGGCTGCTTCCTCTAACAACGAAGTGAACAAGGCTGGTTCGTCGAAGAACAAGGTACGATTGATCATCTGTTGCTTCGATTTTGCTTTACTGATCATGATAATCGAGTTCGTTTGAACTGAAATCTTCGTCTGTTTATGAAGTTTTCTGATCATCATCATCGGTTCACTTCAACCTCTGTTTATGAAAACTTCGTCGTCTCTATAGTCTTGCATCATCATAATCGTTTAATTATCTAATCATCATCACTTTGATTCTCCAATTTTGATAATCTTGCATCATCATAATCGGTTATGGATTCTGATAATCAATTTGATTCTCCAATCCAGGATATCGAGTCCAATCCAGAAATGCAACAAACACTCGATGTAGAGGCTGCAGCTAAAGAATTCAGTTTGGAACAGATTCATGGCCTTGTAGACGTTGCAACGAAAACAGACGACGCAGATGTTAAACGTAATTGTCTGGCGTTGATCCACTGTTATGAAAACCACTATAACCTCAAAGAGATGGCCACCTACATGGTTCGTAGGACCAGTCTTACTCCTAGAACTTTGGTTGTAATGTTTGAAGGAGCTTTATCACGAAATGACCTTGGAGCTCAAGCATACCGGGAGTATTCTACACTACAAGAAAGTATCAGATCCCAGGGGAAAGAACCTTCTCAGCAGGATCGATCCATTATTAAAGAGGCTTTAGCCATTAGAGCGAAGTTATACCCAGATACAACTGGTCAGGAACAAATGGAATCAGTGGAAAACAGGAGTAGAGCCAAAGAGGTGCAAGAAGATGGAGTGTCATTGGAGGCTCAAGAATTTAATCTTAAGGAGAAGCACACTTTAGAGGAAACTGCTGGTATTATGAACCAAATGAACATCTCAGGGAAAGAAGAGTATCAGAATATAAGTTTAGATGCTGCTCGTGAAAGAAATGAACATCAGGATAATCATGATGATCAGCAAGGGCCTCCAATGACGGCTACACTTCCTCAAATATTAGATACCTTGAAGCAGGTATATTATTTAGTATGTTCAAATATTTAAACAACGATCTCTTTGGTGTTATGTTTAATATGTTCCTTTGGAACCAGTTAATGATTTCCCAGGATAAACTATCAGATGCTCTTGGTAACCAAGTTAAAGGAGTACAAGTTGATATGCAGCGGATGAGTGAAAAACTGTCAGATGCTCTGGATGACCATGGTAAACGAGTACAGGAAGGTATACAGCGGATGAATGAAAAACTGTCAGATGCTCTCGATGACCAAGCTAAACGAGTACGAGGGGAAATGCAGCGGATGAGTGAGAAATTCACCCGGTCAGAGGAGAAGTTCATGACTAAGAATAATCTGGCTAGGGAGTTGAATAAACTTGAGAGAACGATGAAGAACCATGTTGCTACTATTGGTCCCGTGATAGGAAGTAAAGTCGCTACTGATATTGAAAAGTCAGTGTCTTCTGCTGCATCTGCGACTGATTTACGCAAAGAAGTTGAGAAAGCAATGATTCAGCTTGAGAAACATCTTATTTCAAAGATTGATCAATGTATATCACGGGAAAATGAAAAACTCCAGGCAGTTTTTGTTGAGCAAACTGCATCTGCGACTGATATACGCATAAAAGTTGAGAAAGCAATGAGTCAGCTTGAGAAAAATCTTATTTCAAAGATTGATCAATGTATATCACGGGAAACTCAAAAACTCCAGGCAGTTTTTGTTGAGCAAACTGCATCTGCGGCTGATATACGCATAAAAGTTGAGGAAGCAATGAGTCAGCTTGAGAAACATCTTATTTCAAAGATTGATCAATGTATATCACGGGAAACTCAAAAACTACAGGCAGTTTTTGTTGAACAAACTGCTTCTGCCTTGTCTGCCTTGTCAGCTGCTGCTCACGATGTTGACCAAAGGGATAAGGGGAAGCGTCTTAGGGATTTTGGTTCATCATCAAATATGGATGGTTCTGGTTCGTTGAAGAAGATGGAAAGAGAAGAGAAAGATCAACTTGAAGAACTAGGGTTCATGTTTTAATGGAGTCGTATGCGGCTGGAGAGAGAGAGAAGAGAAAGATTGAGAAAGAATAATGTTTCAATTGATTGGGGTCTTATTTTCTCCTATACCCTTTTACCAAGAAAACAATTCTCATATGCACTTGTTTTAAAAAATATTTTCTTTTTTGTTTTCTTTTAAGCATATAACAATTCATCTTCCACATAGATTTGGATCTCCCAAACCGTTCTTGAAAAAACACTCAAACGCTTTTACAGTGAGTTCATTATACATATAGATTTAACTTAGGTTCTTATACATATGCAAAATCTAGTGATCGCTCTATCAGTTTAATCTCTTTTGCTACTTCGATCATCTTTGGTCTCTCTTCTTTCCTTGTCTCACAGCATCGCAACGCAAGCTCAAGAAATGCATACATCGATTTTTTACCAAACTCATCCCTGAGTTCAAAGAACTCTCCTTTGTCCTGTAAACTTTTCACATAATCATGAATATTATCAGAAGATCCAGGCAAAATAGCAAGCCTCCCACTCAGAAGAACCAACAAAAAGATTCCAAAGCTGAACACATCAGTGTATTCTGTCACTATACCCGTAGCAAAATAAGATGGATCAATGTATCCAAGTGTTCCCATCACCTTATCTTTAATCCATGACTTACCTTCAGGGAGAGATATAGAAAAGGAGAAATCAGACAGCTTGGCTTTCCAGTTCTTGTCCAAGAACACATTTGTCGGTTTCATTTCTCTGTGTATAATGATCCGTGGAAACGCCGTGTGAAGATAAGTCACACCATTAGCAACCTCCTTCGTAATCTTTAATCTAACATTCCAAGGCAATACTTGTCCGTTCTCACTACCAATACCTCCTTGGTCGTTCATAGCACCATTTTCCGCATATTCGAACACTAGAGCTGGAAGAGGAAACTCAAGACAACATCCTAATAGCTTGAGAAAACTATTGTGATTGCTGACTCGAGCAGATATCACAATATCATTGTAAACCACTGATTCATAGTCTCCTAATAAATATTCTTCTTTAAATCTCTTGATCAGGTAACACCTATCTTGGATCATTCCCTTGTGCCAAGCAAAGAATCTCTGACGAGAGATATAGCTACTTGGATCAAAGTTGTTTGTGGCTTTGAGGATTTGATCAGAAGAGAATATGCAGATAGGATTTGATGTGCCGTTACAGTCAGCGATCAGTTCCTTTTGAAAAGTGCTTCCGTTCTTGATAAACCACTCGACCCTTTTATCTTTCTCCTTTGTTCTCCACAACCTCATCATCTCTGTGATGTAAAAAAACTTCATTACAGGAAAAAGAGGGTATAGAGCGACACAGAGAAAGTGATACCAAGAAAATTTCAAGAGGAAAGAAAGGCATTTAATAAGTTAGGTGAGATGAAAGATTGTTGGCTAATGAGAAATCAACAAGTATTATCAGCTATTGTAGATAAATGTAGAGCCATAAAATCATATACTCCAGAAAAGAGAAGTCAACAATCTTTTAAAAGATAAGCTTTGAGATCATGTATCTAGTTACTCCTTATATTGATGTACATGACCGGCATATAGTACTCATCCTAATTCAATTCTATTCATTGGTAACATCCTGTCCATAGAAACCAATCTTTGTGACTAGAGAAATTAAAATTGTGATTATTAGGCCTTTGTTTTTCTTAATAGAATTGTTTGGAACATTTTTTAATTTATTGCATTATGATCATTTTTCGTAAAGTTCAATGTTTTTCCATGTTTGCTGGCGTTTTTGGGTTGATGGCTAGTAAAAATCAAGTCTGGTTTCAACGAACAAATCTGATCAAAATAATGAATACATAGCTTCTTTATGATACCTGAAACAGAGTATCTATGTAACAGAAGCTCTCCACATTATCGTTGCTCGTATAGGCAAATTCTTTTTGCAATAGCCATAAATTCATAGTAACACATACACTACTTACAGCTATACTTGGTTTCAATCATCACTCATCTAAACCCACACTTGTCGAAGAAGCTTGTATCTTGCATTTGAAGTCGTTGAACCAGTAAAGTCACTCGCTTTGTCGACGATGGATGTAAGAGGAGAGTCCAGTTCCTCAAGCTCTTCGTCGCTCGTGTACCCTTTTCTCTGTATCATAGACACATTCCTTGACAATTTTCCTGCAGCCTCTGCAACTTGTTCTGCTATATCCATGGTCGATGGAGGCATGTAAGAAACAGAGGAAGCTGCATAAGGGAAGCTTACTTCTGAGAGCTTCCCATCACCAATGCTCTGAAGTATAAAAAAAAATGATGTTTACAATCTTACTTACTAGATTATGAGTAGAAATAGAATCCAAAGTTCAAATTATTTGTACCTCGGCAGCATTAAGCTCTTCTAGGACTGCTCCAGGTACATGATCTGGACAGAATTCATCAGGAGTGAAGTTGCACAGTATTCTTTTGATGAGTGGAAGACTGATTGATGGGCATATCTGTTTATAAATCAATAAATCAAAGACAAAACTCGATGAAGCTCGTGAATGCAACGAGCTTAACCAAGAAACAAAGGGTGACTGAGAATATATATCTCCACAAACCTCTTCTCTAATGGATATTTCCATAAGCATGTCTTTTGGGAGCATAAGAAGATCACTAAGTTCATTTAGCAAACCAAAGGCTTTACTTTCTATGTGACCATCTTCGCTGTTTCGTTTTTCTTTCGCTGAAGCATCATCAGAGTTCATGCCAAACATTTCAGTGAGGCATCTAGACCAATTGCCAATCTGCAAGGGAATTACTATGTCATTGGATTAATCAACATTACTAACTTTCTAATGGCTATGAAAATCCGAACTTTGTTTCGTGTTGGTTACCGCGTTTTTAAGTTGTGCTCCTGATCCAAAGCTCAAGTCTCCAGCAGCAATAGGCAGTACTTTGGAATCAAGAATAGGATCAGAGACGGGATCCGTTGGAATCTGATGTTCTGACTCGCGCAGAATAGCATTGAACATGGCTACATCAAATCTACCAATACACTTGTCCATAACCTGTTCAAAGAAAATAAGAATATGATGCTTATGTCTTGGCTTGAATTGAAACAAATGGAAAATCTGATTACCATTCTAGCCAATACAGGTAAGCAACCGCATTCGTGTCCCGCGCCTCGCATAGGACAAAGCCGTTGCAGAGCATCTCGGAAAGCATTTTTCCATAGGCTAATTGAAAAGGTTCCTTGGTTCTGATCACCCAAGGAAGGTCCCATCAGTTTTCCATTTGATTTACTGGCTGATGAGTCGTTTTCAGGGGATTGCATATGAGGAGTAAAGACCTTAAATATAAGAGACAAACAACAAAAGTGAGATGCTTCATAATTTAACTAAGAAGCTCATTTTGGGACATTTGGTACATACCTGCCACCAAACAGACTCGACGATTCTAGAGAATACCCAAAATTCGATTTTCTCGAGTGCAGTAGTAAATGTTTCAGTCTCTTGCCAATCCTCCAAAAGCTGTTGGAAACCATTCTTCCATCTCAGGTTTGTTTTCTTGACTGAATCACCATTTTCACTCCCATTTGGTTCAGAGATCTGTGTGATGCGAGACCTACCAAACGCTTGCGAAATTATCTGCCTCAGAGCTATGATGTTTGATAACCAAAAGGTCAACCTAGCAAATGGGATCCAAGAGAAAGCACAAAAAAACATTTGTCAGATCACAACTGAGAAGAATCAAATCCTGAAATTTCACTCACATGTCAAACATAGTCTGCATACCTGGAAACATCATTTCCACAAGATTTGGCAACCAAAACAAGACCAGAAACAGAGTTTCTAGCGATTGTAGCACGCTTTTCCTGAGTAAAATGCTTACAGGCATGGATGTAGATTCTAGAAATACGTCGAGCAGGAGTATGAAGCTTGTGTGCAGAGCTACAATGGTCCGGCACAACAGAATAGAGAGAAATCTCGAGTGCAGCAACTTCTCTAAGCTCCTCTTCAAGTTTCTCGATTCTCGTCTCTAGATGCTCAATCTTCTCTTTCGAAGATCCTTCCTCAAAGTTCCCACCATTATTCTCTGTTACATCAGCTGCCTCATTCTCACTTCCAGCACTAAGAGCACCATTCGAAGCATCTTCCCAGACATCAGCATTGATACCTTCACGAGCATCTGTATCGATTTCCTTATCAATGTTAGCATCTTTACATTCTTGTTCATCAACATCCTTTTCCAAATCACAAACGGATCCACTTAAATTATGCTCCTTCTCCGTTTTCTCCACAACTCGGCTAGAATCTGTTTCTTGATGAGCATCTGCAGAGGCAATGGCGCCATTATCATCATCCAAGTAACGAACATCTACCGTCTCGTAAGCCTCAGAGGGATCTGATTGTGTGGTTGAATCACTTGCTACTGTAGAGATATTACTAGACTCTTCCTTAGCATCCAAATCCTTGTGTTTCTCTTGTTCTGTTTTTTTCTGGCTATTCGTCTTCTGCAGCTTTTGATCTTTCCTTACACTCTTGGTAGATCGCTTCGACTGGACATTGTTGGTTGATCTTGCCTTCATCATGAAACTCGTCCAATGCAGCCAAAGCAACAGTTATTTTCAACTTTAAAAGTGAGAAAACAATCCAAGAAGATTTGAGTAACCCTACAGACAAGAAAGAAAGAAAAATCTTAACATTTACACCAAAAAGAAAAAAGAAAGAAAGGAAAAACAAATCTGTGATAATCCTCAAGAAGTAAAAGATTTTTTAGATTTCGATTTTGCAAGATGAGCAAAAAGATTAAAAAAAAAAACACAACTAGATATATTCCTGTTCCAGAAAAAGACAGCAAATAATGGAGTAGGAAAATGACATAATCGACACTTGCTAGTTGCTATGTTTTGTCTGATTCTACAGTATCAGTTGAGGTCCCAGCATTTTGTTAATAGTTGCTAAACTAGAAATATGGGTGCATTCACATAGGAATTTACAAGAACGAATTTTTTTTGTCTGATTTACCGGAACGAGATTAAATTAACTAGATTTGATAAGACCCTGAAAATGAAGAAAGTGAATTTTCTAAAGTATCCAAAAATATATCAGTTTCAGAGAGAGAAACAGAGAACTAGAAAAGAAAAGAAGATTACCAGTGACTGTAAATCCCCAGACGAAACAGAACAGCAAAAGGAGAAGACGACTTTGAGAAAGTGGTGTTTCACATAGAAATTATCACGAAACCCATTTGCTTGTCTTCCTTCCTCTTCAAGAAATTACTTTAATCTACTCAAGAGTGAAGTCTACTCTCAGATTGGCGTCACTGAGATTACCTGTCTTTATCTTTGGGTCACTAAGATTACCTGTCTTTTTATCTGTAATCCATGATAAAGCTACTTACTTTTTCTCTCTATATCTCTCTTTCACTATGGGAAGATCCGAATGCGGGAAGTTATGGATGGTGCATTTTAAATATCAAAAAAAACATGGATCGTGTACGGTACGGACTGTAATCGTGGTCGTGACCCATGGAAGTTTGTGTCGGTGGCTCGAGTGTTTACAGGGAATAGCCGGTCACATTACCAGAAAAAAAGAAGTAGCTTCTCTTTTAAATGACCGTTGTGTCCTTTTCTCTTTCGTCGACTGACACCACCGACACCGACATCAAATTACATACGACTACGAGTGTTCATATTTTTCTTGGATTTGAAATTCACGAATAAAAACAGCTGATGTACAGAGGAAATAGATAAGAGGACAAATGTTCTTCACATGGCTTGACACTGGACTCTTGGGTCTTCAGCGAAAAGACCATGTGAAGAGTGTAGAGTGATGATGATGTTTTCGTACATTTACCAAGCCTAATCGTTTCAGTGTTACTGGATCATACTTCTCGGGAGACACGTACACATGAATTACCACAATAGCCCTCTCTATGTGATGCAATTTGAGGACGCAGATATTGCTAAAGTAAAGCAAACAACAAGTTAAGCTATTACTTGCTCAACTACCAACCATGAAGTATGTGTGTCAGTAAGAGGGTACTGAGTTTGCTTAATCCTAGTCTCTATCATTGATTAATCGTCATGCATGAAACCAGAGGATGAGATTAACATCACAGCTTGCTAAAGATCGGAAACAGCACAAAAGTTATATACTTAAACAGAAGTTTATCAAGCCACACTAAAGGAAACTAATCTGAAGATATAGGAAACAACAAGCCATAGTACTCAAAATGGCAGTAATCAATAGAATGTTCTCTAAAAACCTGTACTGCAGAGATTCGAGATAAGCTCTCATGTTTTCTAAACCTGATCTACCAGAACCAGAGTGAAATTTTCTTCGACTCCAGCTCGAGACTTATCCTAGTATAATTGATCAAGCTCCTTCCAAAGATCAAAAATCAACATTCTCGTGCTATTCTCAACTCAGTATTTGCAAAAAGGCCCACAATTCAATATCAACACAGCTAATACAATGGGAAACAATTGTTAGCCACTATTAAATTATTCAACCATCCAACAGATGCAATGAGCAGTAAATGCTTAATAAACACCGCCGCAATCAAAGAAAGTGAAATTGGCTGTGCCGAATATACCAATGGCTGACACCATGAGAACTCCAGCTCCAACCGTTATTGAATCATCCAACACTGATGTAATGAGCACTAAAAGCCTAATAGATACCGCAACTGAAGAAACTAAAATCTAGAGTGTTGCATCTAACAATGGCTGATGCCATGAAAACTCCAGCCCAACCACTAAAAAAGCCTACAAAACTCAATGTGCACACTGCACAAAGCTATAATCATAAACCATCACGAACATCTATACTAAATGAGTCTTCTTGAAGTATGCCATGTCTACAAAACAGAGGAACTATCAGCTTCAGACTACTACAACAAAAAAAGACAAGTATAAAGATGATCTAAAGAGATTCAGAATCGACTAACGTAAACCAGATATTAATCTAATCAGTATGCACTGCATCGAGTGAAACAAGCAAACTGGAATTCACAGATAACATAAACAAGCCATAAATAAGGAAGGGAAGCACAAAATGTCAGCATACAATTACCGTTTAATCTCTTTCTCCAACGAGTATGAAGCAATCAATAGTCGAATCGAATCATTTGAGAAACAAGCAAATCAAAAGTGACCAAATTTGAGAAATGTAATAAGAAGTAGAGAGTGAAGGCAATTGCGTCTAAACAGTTAAAAGAACACTTATTTCATGAACATCATCATTATCGACAAAACAAAGGAGAATTGAAACAAAGTTCAAGGGCCAAACGAAACCCTAACTCTCCAGTCTTCGTGATCGTCATTAAACAGGAAAAAGAACTCTTCAAATCCCCGGAAACTAAGACATACCCAAATCAAGCATCCGGAGATCCAACGGTGATGCTTAATCAGACGAATCTCCAGCGGTCGCGAGCTTCTCCATCTCCAGACGCTCTAAAGCTTTCTGATGAGCCCAAGTCTCGATTGAAAGATCAGGTTTGGCATTAAGTCCGACGCCGAGGATAACAATTGTGAGGAAGCTGGTGATGTAACAAGGAAGCTCCCAATCTTCCCATTTTCGCGACTGTCCCGGTGGCGGAGGAGGCCGGTTCATAAAGTAACCCTTGGGCCGCTCCTCATGACCTGGCGTCGCCCACCTACTTGGTCCGGCGGATGTAGATCCATACCGTGAGAAGATCCGATTTCGTAGCGTCTTCGCTGCGACGGTCAAGGACTGCGTCGACGGCATCGCTTTCGATATTTCTGCTGTAAGCAAAAGGAAATGCTTAGATCTGTGAAGTGTCGAACTATATACGACCACGACCTATACAAAAGGTTTAATTCGAACCGAACCGAGAAATTCAATTTGGTTTGTCAAAATCGTCGGTTTAATTGGGAATTAAATTTGGTTTTAGCTTTAGATTATCCGGTCTAATAGGTTTATAAACCAAGTTGAAACTCTATTCTATGTTCAGTATGATTTGGTATCCTCACTTCTCATTTTATTTACGGTTTGGCTGAAAAATGTTGTAGTTCGATCGATATCGTTTCTGTAATGTCAGTTCGGTTATTTTTGGACAAGACCTAATCGAATCGGGCACCTTAGACGGTTAACCATTATTGGCTTATTATATTCATTTTACCATGTCGTATTTGCACGGTAACATATCAAATCTTCATATACTTCTCTTAAGGGAAACATTCTGAATTCTACATTGAGGAATCTAATAAATTATAGAAAGGCCATGAACAGACGAAACTTTAGAAGATATATATCTCTTAAATATATACACAAAGCATGTCAAACTGTTTCCAACTCAGAGCTCCATTTTAACCTGATTTGGGTGTAAAGTAGTTGAAACCATCGAGACATTGGCTTCATGATGGTCTTCTTCTCTTCCCCATTCCGGTTGGTGGTAGCCATCGATAGGCCATTGGTGCAGCTGATGATGATATGACTCTCCATTGAAGCTACCATCCATAAGAGAGCCGTTCTGCAGATAAGTTTTGGAGCTCATCATTAACTCAATTCGTAAAACATATCAGCTTATCTTAGAGATGATTGATTCAACATCCTAGATCATCTATCTAGTCAACAAGCCAGCTCTCTTTGACTGTAATTTATCCTAAAAGAACAAGGTTTTTAATGAGTGGGGTCTTGTTCTTAAATGGTGTACAAGCTGTAAAAGAAGAAGGTCATTTAATAACAAGTTATTTGCAGAGAAACAAAAGTTGATTATTAGATTAGATAGGTGAAACTTGAAGCAACAATAACTTAAGACTGAGACCCACAGAAAAATAATTGTGCAAGGATAAAAAAAAAAGCATCATAGACCACAGAACAAAGGAGGTCCGTGTTTCTGACCACTTTTTTCTCTCTGTGTGATATAATTGAGAGGACTTATGAGTCCTTTCAAAAGATTTTTTTGAGTCCTTGATCTTCTGTTTGTACTGCTTTTTTGTAAGCTCTTTATTTCCCCACGTTGTTCTTCTTCTTTAATCCTAGTCTAGAATAGGGTCGATTAATGTTGGATCAATAAATATCCAAAAGTTTCTTTTTTTGTGATACAACTAAAAAGGTTACTCAAAGAAATATAAATCCTATGGTTACTTAAACGAGCAACATGGTCAAAGAAGAACAGCGGTTATGTGAGGGTTTTTTCTAGTGAACATTAAATTTAAGGGTTTTATTGTAAAAGAAGATCACATGCAACCGTAATTCTTGTATGTGATTAGTTGATACTTACTTCTGAAGCCAGTATGCTGTCGAGATTGAAGTCGATTCTGGGGTTTACTGCAGCAAGTCTCATAGATAGCATCTGAAAAGAAGAACAGCGGTTATGTGACATTGTGGCACCAATCACAACATTTCTTAGCTTATTATTTCAATTTAAGTTAACAAAAAAAGGTCCTACCTCCACTTGACGCTGTAAAGATTGCACATGATTAATGATTTCATCCAGAACCAATGCAGTGCCCTGAATCTGCAGGCCAAAGCTTTCTGGTAAGTCAGACATAAAGAAGAACAAGCCACAGTTTTTAGAAACAAAAGAGATCCTTAGCAGCTATTCTTTATTAGAGTATCTGTTAGCGACGATTACAAAACTTTACAAGATTCTATGTGTGGCTAAAGAAACAGCTAGAAAATGGGCTTTAGTCCTAAACTAGCACGTAAAACGGCTTCTATAATCTCAATAACTCTACTCTTTTCAACATAATATTGCCAGAAAAAGCAAACCAGAGCAACATCTCTTGTTTATAAACATGAATTCAAAAGTTCTCAAGATTTCATGAACAATCAATCAAGTCCCAGAACCCCACAAATTTGACAAACTCTTAAAGAGTTGTCACTTATCATCATCTCCTTCCACCAATAATTGCTGCTAAATTCCAAGATACCTATCGATTAGTTAGCTGTCTGCAGGAGTGTCGCATCATGTTTCCAACCAATTAGGTATTGTGGGACTCAAAGCATATAACAATATTAGTGACGATACTACACTCCTCACCCTCTTTCTACTTGATAGATACCAAACTTATTAGAGACGATACTACACTCCCCACCCTCCACAGAAAGCCTGCAACTTTTGCCACTTATTATCAAAAGATGGAACCCAAAACACAGTCTGACCTTGATCTATCCACCAAAATCTGTCCCCTCTACCCAAAACCTTGAGGGAACACTCCCGCTAGCATTCCCACATCACAAATCCATTATCGTCATTTATGGAGTAAGCTTCAAGCTCAATGAATACACTTTGGGAAGACGAAACAAGAATCTATTGAACATTGTCACATCACTTCCGTATTACTATTAGTTTACCTAAGAGGTTGTGACCCATGAGATATTCTTCCCCACACGAAAAAAAAAGTTTAGATCTTCAAGGCAGTGAAATTACCAAACTAGTGGTTTTGGTCTTTGGCACACCACAAAAACCTTTTTTTCATATAAGAGGAATTTAGCACTACAATTTTTTTCATATAAAAAGAAAGTGAAGGATTACGACCCTTATCAAACCACATCATCAAATTATAGAAAAATTCACTTTTTAGGGGTTTGGTCTAATAAAGAAAGATTCTGTCTTTAAGCACAAATGAAGATCTAATTATTGATTAGCTTTTTGATTTAAAGGGTTGGATAATCTAAAGACAAACCTTATCACAGCCCGGGACCAGTTCCTGTAGCATCTTCATTCGTGCGTTTATCTTCTCCCTTCTTGCCTATAATCAAGATTAAATGATCAATTTAGCGTTAGCCACTAATTAACTAATATAAACCATGTTTTGTGAGATGTGAGTTACTCGCTCTGCTAAGCTATGGTTATCAGTAGCTTGACCACGACGAGCTCTAACGTGAACATATGGTAACTTGTCTGCCTCTACGGAGCTCTTCGTCTTCTTCATCGAGCTTTTGACCTACAAATTAAGGAAACAAGGAATTAGAAACTAATCTATTCGATCAAATAGTTTGATGTTGAAGAATTGGTATCACCTTCTTCTCGCGTTCTTTCCTCTTGTTCTGATTCTGTTTTGAATTCTGATTCTCCACCATTGAATCAGTCTCAGCAGGCTCAGCCTTGACTCTGTCCAGATTCACGCTAGAACTCGGAGTCTCGCTGGAGATATATCCGTTTTGCTCTGTAGCAATCACAGAGAAACGAGCGGCGCGGTCCAAGAGAAGCGGGTTAGAAGGAAAAGTCAATGTTGTCCCGAAAGGGTGAAGAGTGGGAGTAGCGATATCTCCGGCGAGTTTGGTATCTGTGAAATGGAGAAGCTCCATGGCTTGGGTAACCGGCATCTCGAGCAAAGCCGTGAAGGAGCCGCCAGTATTCTCCGGAGGCATCGTCGTCACCAATTGGCGAAATTCGTCGCTGAAATTGAGCGATTCTAGTCCCGTCACCGGTCCAACGCCGCCGGATCTAGCTCCGAACCCTTCGGTCAAATCCATAATCGGAAAAAAATCACGCTTAAACCGGAATAAACCGAGGTGAAATTCAGAGAAAACCAGAACCGACCAACTTGATCAACTCGTTCGAGTTAAGCTTCTTTTAGAGCTTTAAATCGTTCGACTCGGATCGAGAGAGAAATGGGGAGTTTAATTTTTGTCAGTTGGCGAGTGATTTGACAGGTAATGCGAAGGAGGTTGCATCAATGGCGGAATTAAAGCGAGTAGCGACTGAAATATATATTTCTCTCTCTCCTCTGTGTGTGTGTTTCTTCAGAGCTTGCTCAAGAAAAAGAAAAAAAAGTCTTCTTCTTCTTCTTCTTCGTTAGAGTCGTGTGTGTGTTCTGAGAGGAAAAGATTTACACAAGAGCCATTTGGAGTGGGAAGAAAGCAACGTTAGCTTTGGAGTGCGTCTGTTAATAAAGCCAAATTTTTTAGAGAGAGAAATTATCCCATTTATGGGGTTTGAGACGATGTGAGAGAGAGCTTGGATTGGATCCTAATGGTTTATGAGTTGGGCCATTTTGGGCTTCGTTCCGTAGTCAAAATGACAAATATTGTAGTGGTCACTATAGTTGGTGGCTTGGTGCCATAAATAAGGTCATTTGACTACTATTGACTCATATCAGTAATAATTCAAGTTTGGACTGGTCGTTGTTCACTAGTTCGAGTATTAGGATCAGGTTCGGGTCGAGTTTTTTGGATTTAGGTTATTCGAATCTAAAAGTTTAATATTTGTTCGATTATTTTAAAATATTTAGTTGCGTTCGGTTTGCGTTCAAATTCGATTTGGTTTTACTCAAATATTTAAATATCAAAAAATTTGTATGGAAATCTATCAAATTACTTGAAAATATTCAAAATTTCAAAAAAATACAAATATTTTTATTTGAATCTGCCTAAAAGTAACCGAAAATACCAAAAATAACTAAAATTCTCGAAAAATCTGAATATTTTGGACATTTGGCTATTACAAATATAATATTATTAATATATTATTAGTACGTACTCATATTTTAGATATTTTTGGATACATGTTCGGGTTCAGGGTTGAGATTAAATTTGAGTTTTCGGGTTTTAAAGTTTAGGTCCCATTCGAGTATTTAAAATTTTGGGTTCGAATTCGGATCGGATTTTTCGAGTCGGGTTCGGATCGATTTCTCGAATTCGAATATTATACCCAGGCCTAGTTCACGCTCTAAATTACTCTTTCTGCATACATTTTAATTATTTTTCGATTTTGACGATAAATAGTAAGTAGTATAAAACAAAAATTATCTTTACTAGATCGATAATATAAAGAAAATAATACAAACCGCAGTCAATTATTATATGTTCTAAATGTACAGTCTACAGACCATTAAAAATTTTAATACCATATACTTATGAAGTTTTTCACCAAGTTTTTTGTAACAATAATAAAAAAGGAGCACAATATTTTTCTTTTCAGAAAAACACTTTCTGCCCAAAATCAAAATCAACTTTCATTTTGCTGTTCTAGTTAAAATCTTAATTGTGTGGTTGGCCAATTCTTCTTATCCACCATTCACTATTTTCAAAAGAAAATGTACAACATACAATAGTTCAGTATTAAATAAATTTGAAGAAACTTTTGACCGAATGAATCACTTTAGCTAAACCAGTAATGTGTAGATTGAAACGGGAAGAAAAAAAACGTGAGCTTCACTATTGTGCCAAAAAATAACAACTTGTGATAAATCAGACGAAAAACTGTTGAAAAAAATATGGACTTTAGATTGTGGACTGAAAAAAGTTTTAACTTCTGAAATGTTATTTTAACCCTTAAGTTTCTGTTGCTTTTTAAGAAAATGATTAATTTTTGTTGACTTGGTCATTTGAGGCACGCCGTTAAATCGAGAGACGGAGCACGTTTACGGAGTTAAAGATTATGTTAACATATTTCATTTAATCAAAACGACTTCGATTTCTTTTACTAAAAAAACTCAACTTTCAAATTGTGAATGTTTAAATCCTCAACTTTCAACTTGTAGACGTTTAAATCCTCAACTTTTAAAATATCATTTAAATGCCTAAGTTTTCGTTAACTTCATAATTAAATTGTTAATTTATGTTGTTGATAACATCGTATTTTCGCCCACTTTTACTATGTTTTTATTTTAGGTTTTCAATGAAGATTACAAGTGTGATTATAGATACTTCAAAGCCATTTTCAAGCATTAACATTTCTAGGAGATTTTATAGGTTTTTGAGCAAAACAGAGAACAAGACAAGCGAAATTCGTTTCAGGACAGTTTTGAAACTTCCGAAGTTTTGCATCCGTTGAAAGTATTCATGTAAACCAAATCAACAGATCTTGGAGTCTATAGAAAGCTAGAAAAATCAAGATTCACCTCAAAGTGGAATCGAAACAATCCAAGTCGTTTAGAAGTTACGACCCAAAGAGTGAAGGCATATCCAGACTGGCCAGAAGACCAGCGACCGATCAAAGCTCTCTTGGCCACACCGACCATGGGAGTCGTGCCCTGTCTCAGCTGCACTCCTCACACCAGTTACAGCCCACGTGACCAGTCCTGAAACCCGCGTTGGATTATGTTTCTCCAAAGGCGGATTTCAATTTGAGAAAATTTTTAATTTCTTGATTATGGCTTGATCTTGATGAAGCGACCAGAAGTAAAAAGAGAATACAACTGATAAATAGCCGCCAGAATATTGGTCATTTTGATTAAACGGAAACTGTTAAAGGACAATTTAACCATGTAAACATGCTCCGTCTCTCGATTTAACTATATGCCTCAAATGACATGTCAACATAAGTTAACCATTTGATTATGATGTCAACGAAAACTTAGGCATTTAAACGACATTTTGAAAGTTGAAGATTTAAACGTCCATAATTTGAAAGTTAATGATTTAAACGTCCATAATTTGAAGTTGATATATTTTTTAGTAAAAAGAAAACGACGACGTTTTGATTAAACGGAATCTGTTAACAGAATCTTTAACTTCGTAAATGTGTTTCGTCTCTCGATTTAACGGCGTGTCTCAAATGACCAAATTAACAAATGTTAATTATTTTTTTATTAAATCAACATAAACTTAAATATTAAAATGACATGTCAAAAGTTGAGATTTTTTTGTCTATAATTCGAAAGTTCCGTTTTTTCGACATTTTTTCCTAAATCAGATCCACATAGGCACATACGATCTGATAACGACAAGGAGTGCTGTTCCCACCAATTATTTAGGTTGCATGGATCTGAAAATTAGACGATCTTACTGGACCTATATGGATCGTTAAATAAGACTGCCAAAATTGGCCCATCTCACTTATAACAGTGGAGTCCTAGTGTTTGTGCCTAAAACGGCAAGATGCAGTCTCCAGTGCTCGCAGTTCTTGCACGGCAAGCTTTTGTCTGGTACAAAGATACTACTTTTTTTTTTCCAAAGTTCTTTAACTGAGAAGGTAATTTTTATGAACATAAAGTTGGATGTGATAATTCATATTTCATAATTTGATAGGTGTGTAATAAGTGGATTGTGTTATACTTGTTTATTTGATGTTATAATAGTGCTTGAATTTGGGCCGTCACATAGTGCTTGAATTAAACCCAACAATGTAACTTGTGACTCCTCGTGTTTATTTACGTAAGTACCCTTAGGAATAGGAATTAGTCCACCAGAGCAGAAGTGGCATCTTTTCAAATGCATCTTTGTGTGGTTACTTTGTCGGTTGGTTAATGATTTTTCTCTGACACAATCCACTCTTCATCGTCTCTTCCCTCCTTTAATTTGAATGAAAAATCTAAAAATATGACATCCTCAGTTGAATTCAAATTCATAGCTCCAAGTCCAAAGCCACACATATGATACGTCGACCTTCCTAATAAGATTATAATTGGGTAGGGTTCGATCATATTCAATTATTCTCAAACATGTTTTAACCTTTTTAATTACTGCTATATCGTGTAAAAATTAAAATAATAATAGATCTAGTAGGACTGTACAATGTTTTCATGGCTCAAGGTGTCCTATATGAGTTAAGTAGATACTAAGCATTTAAGATGACAATTGTTTTTCTTTTTTTTTTCTATTATTCTTTCTTCAGTCATATGATTGCTATTGTACCATTGTCCACTAATATAAGCTCCAAATCATTTTTTTCTCAAAGGCTGAGATATCTTTTCCGGGTTTTCTTTGTATCCCAAATTGATTGTAATTAAGCTGTAACTATAGCTTTTTACTACACCCTTTTAATCCTATAATAAATTTAATGACCCTAGATATCACCAGCTCTCTAAGACAAAAATTAAAAATGTAACAACAACCCACCTGCATCAGTCAATAACTAAACTTAAAATAAAATTACAGAAAATAACTAAAGAACCACAAAAACCCAAAACGCAAATCCCAATATAATATATTTAAAAAACTATATATTATATTATAATCATTTCAAATCATATTCCTGCGCACAAGAATTCAAAAAATTGATCATGACTACATTATTCCACGTTGCTATAACAAGCCTAACATGAATGAAACCATAAAAGAACCCAACATCGGTCAAATCTCCCATTATTCTTCTCCTTCGTCTTCACTGTTTATCGTTTCTCTCTGCAACTTCTCGTTGCTTCACTCTATGATTTGTAATATATAACGCTTCTTTGACAAACAAAAAAGGTTTCAAGATTCTTCTATTCCAAACAAGAAAATGACGTTACTTTGGATTCTTCCACTTCTTGTTTCTTCCCTCTTTCTCCGCATGGGTTTCTGCTCCTCTCTCAATTCCGACGGTTTATCTCTACTAGCTCTCAAATCCGCCATCGATAATGACCCGACCCGAGTAATGACCCACTGGTCTGAATCCGATCCGACTCCTTGTCATTGGTCCGGGATAGTCTGTGCAAACGGCCGAGTCACATCTCTTGTACTCTTCGGAAAAAGTCTCTCCGGTTACATTCCATCAGAACTCGGTTTACTCGACTCTCTTAACCGACTCGATCTAGCTCACAACAATTTCTCCAAAACCATACCGGTTCGTCTCTTCGAAGCCACCAAGCTCCGGTACATCGATCTCTCACATAACTCACTCTCCGGCCCAATCTCGGCCCAAATTAAGTCCATGAAATCTCTCAACCACCTCGATTTCTCCTCTAATCATCTCAACGGTTCACTCCCTGAGTCACTCACTGAACTCGGAAGCCTCGTCGGAACCTTAAATCTCTCTTTTAACCGATTCGCCGGCGAGATTCCACCGTCGTACGGTCGATTTCCGGTTCACGTCAGCTTAGATTTCAGTCACAACAATCTCACTGGAAAGGTACCTCAGGTGGGTTCTCTGTTGAATCAAGGACCAATCGCATTCGCCGGAAACTCTCACCTCTGTGGCTTCCCATTGCAAACGCCGTGCGAAGAAATCGAAATCCCTAATTTCGTCACTGCAAAGCCGCAACTCCAGAAACCAAACCCTAGTGTAATCAGCAATGACGACGACGCAAAGGAGAAGAAGCAGCAGATCACCGGATCAGTGACGGTTTC
Source organism: Turritis glabra (assembly GCA_900406565.1). Taxonomy (NCBI): domain Eukaryota; kingdom Viridiplantae; phylum Streptophyta; class Magnoliopsida; order Brassicales; family Brassicaceae; genus Turritis; species Turritis glabra. The sequence goes on from OVBN01000025.1 coordinate 1,971,149, forward strand.
TCTGATTTCCGGAGTTTCCGTTGTAATCGGAGCTGTTTCTGTCTCGGTATGGCTGATCCAGAGAAAACGGAGCTCCAACGGGTATAAAACAGAGACGAAGACGACGACGGTGGTCTCAGAGTTCGACGAAGAAGGGCAAGAAGGTAAATTCGTAGCGTTTGACGAAGGATTCGAGCTCGAGCTTGAGGATTTGCTTAGAGCTTCGGCTTACGTGATAGGCAAGAGCAGGAGCGGGATTGTGTACAGAGTAGTGGCGGCGGACTCGTCATCCACCGTTGTCGCCGTTAGAAGGCTCAGTGACGGTAACGCCACGTGGCGGTTTAAGGATTTTGTGACTGAAGTTGAGACCATTAGTAGGATCAATCACCCTAACATCGTACGGCTTAGAGCTTACTACTATGCAGAGGACGAGAAGCTTCTCATCACTGACTTCATATGCAATGGCAGCTTGTACTTCGCCTTACATGGTAAGATACTAATCTTGCTAATGAATCTGCATTTACCAACAACTAATTATAAGGTTTATGTGTACTTGCTCTGTAGATGGGACTATAAAGTGCAGAGCTTTTATTGTCCTTGTCTGATTGTGTTATATTGACTAACTTGTTGGTTTCTTCTCCTTGTTTTATTGTTCAAAGGTTTACTGTGTTTACATGTGTTGAAACTTGAAACAGTAGAGGTCGAGGACAAGCATGGATCTCTCTACCTACCAGAAAAAAACAAACAAATAGATTTGGTTCTCCATGGAGATCTTGAATAGACCAAGCACTACATTGTGTGCTGTGTGGTCCTGTTTTTTTCATGGGATAATTTATGTCGGTTAGGTGAGTTGATGGTAGTTTAGAGAGTGTTTAATGTGACATAAAGAAGGTTTCTTTTTGGTGCTTAGGCAGAGGTTAGATTATGATCCGAGAGATGTGTTTGTACTTTGTATTGTATGTATGCGTTGGTAAGTTAGTACGCATTATATGTTTGATTCTGTAATCAGGTGTATCAGTTTTTTCCTGAGATTTGCTGTACTTTTGAGGCATTGTGTATCACTGGTTTTCTGAGACGGCATTTGATTTTTCTTGTAGATGGACCTTCTAATACTCGGCCTCCACTCTCTTGGGCCGAGAGGTTATGTATAGCACAAGGGACTGCTCGGGGTTTGATGTATATACATGAATACAGTTCAAGGAAGTATGTACACGGCAACCTAAAATCAAGCAAAATCCTGTTAGATAATGAGCAACACCCTCACATCTCAGGTTTTGGTCTCTCACGTCTGGTTTCGGGTTATCCCAAACTCATTGATCATTCACTATCAACCAAAACGCAAAGCATAGACCAAGCATTTGCCACAAGACTCTCACTCTCAGCTCCTGCAGCTGCTTACCTTGCACCCGAAGCCCGAACTTCTTCTGGTTGCAAATCATCTCAGAAATGTGATGTCTATTCATTCGGGGTGATTCTAATGGAGTTGTTGACTGGTCGGTTACCTAATGTTTCCTCTGAAAACGAAGGAGAAGATCTCGTGAATGTTTTGAGGAAGTGGCACAAGGAAGAGAGATTACTGGCTGAGATCTTAGACCCGAAGCTTCTAAGACAGCATTTCGAGGATAAGCAGGTGATTGCAACCATTCATGTTGCTTTAAATTGCACGGAAATGAATCCGGAGATGCGCCCTAGGATGAGATCTGTGTCTGAGAGTCTAGGTCGAATCAAATCGGACTAAACCTTCTCTGAAAGATCCCCGGAAGTATTAATTGTGTATGTTAATTAATCTCAGGCAAAGTGGAGTTTTGTAGTTTCTATGGTGAGTTTAAATGAAGGGTTTAGGGTTTATTTCAGGATCAAGTGTCTGTCTCTGTTTATCATCACATATTCCTTGTCTCTTAAGGAAAGAGAGTTTGGTTGTGTTATGGGCTCATGTCTCGCCTACTAGAATCGTATATGGATAATAATGAAGATAAATATATGTTTTCAAAAACCTTCTCAAACTTTAACTATATACAAAATATGTTGACAGTCCTTGCATGATAGATCCTCTCTTTCTAGAAACTAAAGAATCATATAATATAATTAAAGTGGTTTTGTAATTAGACATGTATTTCAAAACTTGGATTCGATTCTGATTAGACGCATAGATTTTTGAAAGATCATAGTTAACCAAAAAAATACTCAAATGCTTTTTAGTGGGCCTGTTCTAATTAAATATATAATGGAAAAATAGTTAATCAACAAACATCGCATGATTGCATCTTTCTTTGCGCATGGAGTTGTGAGAAATGAATTTAGAACCGATCGTTAGCAATTACATATATATGAGAAAGAAAGGCAAAATCAAATCTATTTCGAATATAATTTTTGTCAGAGCATCAAATTAAACATGATAACATCCCACCGTATGGTCCTTTGTTCAAATTCACAACAAAAAGTATGACTTTTATAAACCAAAAAATAAAAACAACAAAGAGAGATCTTCATGGCAAAACATATCTTGCCCCAGCACGATTGATTGCTTCCAAATTTAGCAGCCCACTCGAGAAAATTAAATCAAAAAAGGAGAGAAACACTTGCTTAATTTAGAAGTTCCTTTTGGAGAAAAAAAAACATAGAGAAGCCCCCCTTTTTGAGCTTGTTGACATTATAAAAAGCCAAAGCTGGACCACGATTCCCCACTTCTATCAATGTAATCTATTTTTTCAGAACATAAATATTTTAAATAAATTGATGGGGAATCGTTTTGTTTTTTTAATTATTAAAATTCAAATACTATCAAACAGTAAGAAAAACAAAATCTATACAACATAGAGAAGCTAATGGGGTCTCACGTGTCCATGTTCCCATCCACGGACGGGATTTGCTTTGATAATTTCCACATTTTTTTAGGCCAAACTTTTTGCATTGCACTTAATACGTCCTCTTTTGCTTCTTTAATTTCCATTTCTTTTTCTCCTTTTTATTTAGAGGGTGTTTTCCCCGTTGTATCCATTGCATTTAGAAGGAAAATGTTGAGACCACTGAATTTTTTTGGAAATTAGCTTCAACAATGAAGAGTTTTTGTTATGCACGTCTTTACAAACACTAAAAGAGTATGACCTGTTTTGAAATGAGAGCACTTGAGAACATTTGAGTGTGATGATTTGGAAAAGATTTGTTAGATTACATATCATATAGTGGTATGGATTCCTTTGAGAAAATACTGGTTTGATTTGAATGAAGCAATTTTGTTATGAATGATGTGACAGATTTTTCATTACATGGTGTTTGTGAAGTTTTGATTCATATGAATAAGATCGTTATATAGTTTTGAGTTTTATTTCTTTTTTTTGTTATATATGTATTTCCATACATTAGTGATTAAAAACAAATTATCGTTAGTTTAGTTTAGATATAGTTTGTACAATTTATAGATATCACACATGATGGTCTTGTTCGTTTGTCTGTCGCTGGCGGCAGAAACCAGCGACAACGACCAAAAGTTGTTCGTTTGCCTATCACTGGATCCAGCGACCAATCGCAGCGACCAAAGATCGTAATTTTCAGTTACTAAAATTTTAAGCGATTGACCGCTGAATCCAGCGACAAGCAAACAAACCAAAATATTTAAATTTTTTTCTAAAAATAAAATAAATTAAATTAATTAAAAATTAAATTAAATATAATTAAAACTAAATCTAATTAAACTTAATTTAAATAATATATAATTAAATAAAATTATACAAAATTAAATTAAATTAATTAAAATAAATTAAATTTAATTAAAGTAAATAAATATAAATAAAATATTTTATTAATTATTTAATAACACAGCGACCAGCGACAGTCAAATGAACAACACAGCGACTATCGCCAGCGACAGGAAAACGAACAACATAGCGACAGGAAAACGAACAACATAGCGACAATCGCCAGCGACAGACAAACGAACAACATATGCTGCCGCTGGTCGCTGTCTCTGAAATCAGCGACAGACAAACGAACATGCCCGATATAATATCTCTCCCCACCATATGTCTTAATTCGTTGGATAGCGGCGCCAGATCTGAGGGTTAGTTACCATTTTCTCATGTTGCTAGGTAGGGGACTTGAGATTTTTGGGAGTGGTTATCTTGTTGCGGTCTATTCCGAAAGGAAAGCTTCAGGTCTCAGGTTTGAAGTCGGTTTCAATTCAATACGACGGGACCGATTGCTCTGACAATGAGTTTACTGTCGAAGGCCAAGCCGCAAAGGAGTCTCCCTTGCAATCGCTGGAGCTAGTAGATGTGTCTTCATGCTGCCACCACCCGGCCCGTTCAGATCTCGGTTTCGGTGCTATTGCCGGAATTTTTTTTTTTAGTTTTGTACCTGTGTTTTTTTCGATAATGCTTTTTAATTAGGGTTGAATATTATAATATATTATGTCTTAATTCTCATGAATTATTATTGTGTATTGATACCTTATTAATATATTACTTACGCTTAGTTATTAGTATTATGTTTTTTTCTTATATAAATACTAGTATTATGTATGTGCATGTGCTTGTGCATACAATTCTGTCTTCTTGTTGATTAATTAAACAGCTCGAAGTTTTAAAACTGTATAGCTAGTCTATGTCAATGTCATCAATCTATATGCATCTACCGAATACACATATATAGGGCCTTAGGCACATAAACCGTAGTCCCCATATAAAAAGAATGAAACAGCTAATAATAATTCGATAGAGAATAAATTCACATTCAAAGCAATTCACCCAATCCACTCGATGGTTCGGTTCATCAAACGGGATTGTTAATTTCCTTAGTAAAGTTCCCTCTTTTTTCAATTCTGAACAATGTAAAAGCTAGAATTCAGATTGATACGATACGAATATATGTTTTTGGAAAACGTAACCACTAGTTTTAAAAGAGGACTTATAAATTATCAATTTCCATTGAAGGGCTGAACTGAAATTTGGTAAGAGTTACGGGTCGCTTTATTGGATTTAAATAAATTTTAGAAAGACGGCGCTAGCTCGTGAATTATTAAAGTTAAAATAAGATAAGATTAAATAGAAGATAGGAAAGAAAAAAGTGTGAAACGACGGCGGACGGAGATTTGGACGAGGCGTAATCTGGTGTGTACCGCTCACATAGAGAGTCACGTCATTGTATCATTCTGGACCAACGAGGCTTTTAGCCTTTTAGTTCCTATCTTCTTTTCTGATGCAGGTGTAGCGTATGTCACATACATTATAGTCGTGCACCAATCCTCGCCAGTCAGAATTCCCAATGCGTGTTAACGGCGTCAACGTCCTCCGTCACGATCGTGTCGTAAGCTGTACTGTATAGGTTCCGTGAACCCTAAATCGGATTCGGAAAGCTACGTGAATTTTGTTATAAAGTTAACAATTTTGACTCTTATTACAAACTGTACTTCCGACAATTTTCTTTCTATTTAAAGAGATGCTTTTGTGTCTAACTATATTAAGATCTAACTTCAGACTTTTATACTGTGATGGGACAATATTAAATTCTGTAGATCTTAATTGTATAATTCGATATTAGATTTTGTCAGTACAGTTTGCTGACGATGAAGTCTATGATTATTGGTTTATGGATAATGAGTGCTTTATTAAGGAAAAAAAAGTTGGTAACCGATAAGTTCTAAATCAATGTCCCTAATCATTTTCTATCCTTCGAAATTTCGAATCCGTATTACATAGGTTAAATTACCGACACAAAATACGAATAATAAATTAGATTGATGCATCTTGTTATAATCGTATGGCCTACTAGCGATTCATTGCCCCCAACATACAAATATTTTTGTTCGTGTGTTATAAATTAGCGTAGAAACATGACATATTTTTTTATTATAAAGAAAACTAAAGATGACAAAGAAAAAAAAAACAGGAATAGTATAAAAATGATATTATGGATAGTTGTAGAGCAGAAGAAATAATATGTCACGGGTCCATCAGTAACTCGCCAAAAATTTGATTAGGTAGGCATTTACTTCACATGCTCTTCTTGTATTGGGAGTATAAAGTAATGTATTTTCATCTCAAAATCTACACTCTCTTCTCATTCACATTTTATATAATCTTTTTCCCCTATTCTTATAAATTCCCAAAACTATTAAGAAAATAGTTTAAAATTAAAAAAAAAAAAAGAAGGCATTTCCGTGACTCAGCCTCACAGGCGGCTTAAAACGACGTCTTCCTCTGTACTTTTCTTTTTTATTTAATTTTAATATTTTTTTTGTGTAATGCTTTCGTTCGATCCGCCGCTATCTTCAGCAATTAAAGTTGGACGCAGAAACTCAGAAGCAAAAAAAAAGATAGATAAATATTCATCATCATCATCTCTCCTCTCCTCGCTTCACCGTTTCTTCTTCATCTTCATACGAAACCTCCTTTGCTTCATCTTCTCCAAATTCGTCACCTGCTTACATCTCAAGCTCAAGTTTTACTTCCCGGGCAGCAAGTGACACCAACAAGAACTTGAGAAGGGAGAAAAAAAAAAAAAAGAAGCTTAGATTCATAGAAACAGTTGATGTTTGAAAGCTATTAAGATACGGTTTCCCCAACTTTGTTCTTTCTCAAACGTCAAGAAACAGAGCACTCAAGACAGGGGAAAACTCGTCGCATTTTTTTTGTTTGATTTGATTAATGGATTCAAATAATACTCATAATCATCATCTTTACGAGCCGAATCACATATCTTCGTCGGGGCCCGGTGGTCTTCTTCGTTTTCGATCAGCTCCGAGCTCTGTTCTCGCCTCTTTCGTTGACGACGAGAAGAGTGGATTCGACTCAGATAGGTTGCTTTCAAGATTCGTTAGCTCTGATGGCGTAAACGACGATATGGGTTCACTCAAATTCGAGGATAAGTCTCCTGTTACGTTAACTAACACCTCTGTTTCATACGCCGCCACTCTCCCGCCACCGCCGCAGCTTGAGCCGTCGAGTTTTCTGGGGTTGCCGCCGCATTACCCGCGGCAGAGTAAAGGGATGATGAATTCGATTGGTTTGGATCAGTTCCTGGGTATGAATAATCATCACACGAAACCAGTTGAATCCAGTCTTCTCCGGCAAAGCAGCTCGCCGGCCGGAATGTTCACAAACCTCTCTGACCAAAACGGTACCGTTCTCACTCTCTGCTTGAAAGTTTCTTCCTTTTTTAGTCTGAAATCATTTTTTTTAAATGTGTAACACTTCTTGATTCAAGTTTTTTGAATGTTTTACGTTCCTTAGGAATGATTTTAAGACAAGATCTGATCTGATTTTGTCAACCATAAGTTTAAGCACTTTGGACTCAACAAATTAATAAAATGTTTAATAAGTTTTTTGAATGTTTTACGTTCGTTAAGAATGATTTTAAGACAAGATCTGATCTGATTTTGTCAACCATAAAGTTAAGCACTTTGGACTTAAAAAATTAATAAGTGTTTAATGGTTTCTGCTATTATACTTGCCAATTGTGCAGGTTATGGTTCAATGAGGAATATGATGAATTACGAAGAAGATGAAGAGAGTCCATCTAATTCCAACGGATTAAGACGCCATTGCAGCCTCTCTTCAAGGCCAACTTCTTCATTGGGAATGCTCTCTCAGATACCTGAAATCGCACCCGAAACGAGTTTTCAATATAGCCATTGGAATGATCCATCCAACTTCATTGATAACTTATCCTCCCTCAAAAGAGAAACAGAGGACGATGGAAAATTGTTTCTCGGAGCTCTGGTAATTTGGTTCTCTAACCGGTTTATTGTTATCCAACCGGTTTATTTTGGTTATTGGGACATTAGGCATATATATAGAAAGTGGAGTTGATTTCTTCTTTGACTGGTTTCTAGAGAATGGAATGATGTTTTTGTTGGTTTGTACAGAACGGAGAGTCCGGGAATCGTATGCAGTTACTGTCGCATCATTTGAGCCTACCAAAGTCATCATCGACAGCCTCGGACATGGTTTCAGTGGATAAGTATCTTCAGTTACAAGATTCTGTTCCTTGTAAAATTAGAGCAAAACGTGGTTGCGCTACACATCCTCGAAGCATCGCTGAAAGGGTAACTTCAACTAGTTAAAAAACCCATCTTTACATATCAATAGAAGTCCTTTTGAAACATAATCTAGTTTGATTTTAGAAAGTCTAATGCTTGAAAATTTTCATTCTTTCTTAAATAATCTTTTGTCAATTGTGTCAGGTAAGAAGAACGCGGATAAGCGAGCGAATGAGGAAATTACAAGAGCTTGTTCCTCACATGGATAAGGTACAGTTTTCTGAAACTTCTTGTAATGAGTTTTGATCATAAACAAATTGTTTTCCCTTGCGTTGACTCGGGTTCAATGATGTTGGTTTCTTTATGTTTTAACAACAGCAAACAAATACTTCGGATATGTTGGATTTAGCTGTGGATTACATCAAAGATTTACAAAGACAGTATAAGGTAAGTTCCTGATCATTGTGGAAAAACCAAAGGGCCGGTTTAAGTGTAATCCTATTGAATTGATTTAGACTTCTGTTGGTTTACACACAGATTTTGAACGAGAACAGAGCTAACTGCAAGTGTATGAACAAGGAGAAGAATTCAATATAGGGCACAACAAAGTGTGTAGATAGGACTAAAAAAAAGCAGAGGGAAGGATAAGAAAGAAACAATGTCATGTCTGAATATTTTTTAACCGAAACAGACCAAATTGTTTTATGTAAGCTCTTGAGAAAAAAGCATCTACTCTCAACAAAATCCTAAGCAATAAAATAGTGTACTCGATCTGTTCTTTTCTTTCGATTTGTTCTTTTTCACAACCAAGTTACGATGCAGAATCAACTAATCAAATGTTGTACTACAAAAGGTAAGATCAACTACAGCAGCTAAATGCGAAAATCATGACCAGAAGAATAAAGAAAGATGCTAAAATTAACCAGAAAAGATAAATCATTCTTCCATGTGATCTGCAGCGTCAGAATCTTTGATATCAACAGTGAAAGAGTATTCCTGGTCACAACCCAAGTAAGAATCGCACATGAAGTAGAGTATGTACAACTTCTCTCCTGGTTCAGTTGGCACTGCAAACTCCAGCTTCACCTTCGCCTTTCGTTGCAGAGAGATTCTTTTGATGGCCATCAACTGGTTCGTCTTGGTTTCTCCAACGACTAGCCACCAACCTTCTTCTTTAGTCTTGGGATATCTTGGTGCGTTCACAGGTCCCACCTTGGTCCTTCCCTCTATGTCTCTCTCCAGCATTACCTGCAATGTGATCTCTTTTCCAGGGCTCACCTCCTTGCTGCCCACAATCTCGTATGTAAGGTCAATGTTGGGGAAGCGGTTGCAGAATCTGGCAATATCAAGAAGCTGAGCGTCTGACATTTGGAGAAGCTCTTGGCGTTTGTCGTCTTCCATTTCCACAAGATCAAATACGGTTTCAATGTTATTCCCCGGATTCTCTTGGCACCTTTTGGCTAAGTCCTTTGTGAAGTGAGGAAGTTGCATAAGCATGGAATCTCGATCCCACATGCCTTGAGTCACCATCTGGCTTACTTCCATAGCTAACAGAGCAAGATTCAGACAGCCGTTGCTCGATATCACATCGACCATTGCTTGAAGAAGTCGATATCAGACAGCAGATATGAGGACCTCACGCTGATCCATTGCCAGGTTCCCGTTGATTTTTTGCCCTGAGAAATGCGCCTGAAGAAGCGCGTTTGCCTTCACACGAGGGTCTGCGCATTTCGGGTTTTCGAAAGAAAATCTCTGGTGATTGATCAGTCGTCGAACTGCGTCCTCTTCAGATGGTGACATGTGAAGTTGTTTTGCCTTGTTACAAGTTCCCAGTTGTTGTATTTTTTGTGTATGTTTCTAATGAGGATGCTCTAAGAAAAATGTTGTGGCAGGAATTGGTTACTTTATCTGCGGATTTTCAGGTTGTGGGGAAGCCTTGGTCAGTACTAGGAGATTTAATCAGTCTCTTAACTTGCAAGATCACTCTGTCCCAGCTTCCTTAAATGTGGACAGAAGAACCAGCGCTTTCAGAGATTGCCTTCTTGGCTCGTTTTTGGCAAATATAACGTATAGAGGTTGCTCCTTTACTTGGTGGAATAAGAGAGGAGACGATCCCATTGCAAAGAAGATTGACAAAATTCTGATAAATGATGAATGGGCGCTGAGCTTCCCCACGTCTTATGGTATATTTTGTGAACCAGATTTTTCAGATCACTCTTCATGTAGTATCATTCTCGATCCTGTGATCAAGCGTTAGAAGAAACCTTTCAAGTTTTATAATATGCTGCTCAAGAACCAAGATTTTCTCCCTTTGATTCAAGAATGGTGGTTCTCCACAGTTGGGTCAGACATGTATCGGGTCTCTTGTAAGTTAAAGGACTTGAAGAAAATCATTAGAGATTTCAGTAAGGATAATTACTCTGACATGGAGAAGAGAGTGGAAGAAGCGCATGAAAGAGTTGTTGAGCTTCAAAAGACTCTGCTTACCAGCCCAAACCAAATCAGTGCTCTTAAGGAAATTGAAGCCAACAGGAAATGACTGATTCTAGTTAAAGCAAAAGAATCCTTCTTTTGCCAGAGGTCAAGAGTAAGTTGGTTGAAGAAAGGAGATAGGAATACCGCCTACTTCCACAGAATGACAAAATCTAGGCAGTCAATCAATCACATTCACTTCCTGTTGGACTGAAATGGTGAACAAATTGATTAGCCAGAAGCTATAAAAGTCCACTGTGTCCGCTATTTCGAGGATCTTTTGGGAAGCTCTATGGAACCAACAATGTTTGTGCAAGAGGACATCACTTCCTTGTTGGATTTTCAATGTTCAGTTGGTCAAGCTTCAACACTGAACATGACTTTCTCAAATGAGGAAATAAGGTCAGCTTTCCTCTCTCTTCCTAGAAACAAATGCAGTGGTCATAATGGTTACAGTGCAAAAAATTTCACAGTCAGTTGGAGTGTGGTGGGTGTTGAAGTTACACTAGCGGTAGCTGAATTCTTCTCCTCAGGTAAGCTCTTGAAACAGTGGAATGCTACAACCATTGAGTTGATTCCAAAAACTACAAATGCTTCATGATCCCAAGACTTTCGACCAATTTCCTTACTTAACACAGTTTACAAAGTCGTGTCAAAGCTTCTTGCTGGTAGGCTGCAAATCTTTCTCCCAACTTTATTGGTCATTCACAATCGACTTTTCTGCCAGGGAGACTGTTAGCAAAAAATGTTCTCCTGGCCACAGAGATAATTCAGGGATATGGCAGGCAAAATACCGAGTCTAAAGCCATGCTTAAGGTTGACATCCAAAAATATTTTGACTCAGTGAAATGGGATTTCATCATCTCCATATTGAATGGAATGAGCATCCTAGGGAAGTTCATAAATTGGATCTCTGAGTGCATCTCAACAGCTTCATTCTCTATCTCTATAATGGTGTTTCCTCAGGTTTCTTCAAAAGCACAAAGAGCTTAAGGCAGGGAGATCCCTTGTCCCCATACTTGTTTGTTCTGGCTTTGGAAGTATTCTTTCGACTGTTTAAATCGATGAACAATTCTGGTCTCATATGTCACCACTCAAGAACTGCAGCATTGGATATCACACACCTTATGTTTGCAAATGATGTAATGGTCTTCTTTGATGGAAGCACAAACTCTCTTCATGGTATTACATAAAATCTGGATGATTTCACTTCATGGTCTGGTCTCCAAATGAATCAAGAGAAAACGGAGGTGTTTTACTCGGGTTTGAGTCAATATGAATCCACATATATTGCTAGATATGGTTTCCCTATTGGTTCTCTACCCATCAAGTATTCTCAACTCCCTCTCATGTCAAGGATGTTGAGAATAAGTGAGTATGCTCCCTTGCTAGATAAAATTGTTGGAAGATTCAAATCATGGACAGTCATGAGCTTATCTTTTGCAGGGAGGGTTCAGTTAATTGCATCTGTCATCTCATGCACTGTTAACTTCTGGATTTCAACCTTTGTGTTACCCAAATGATGCATCAAGAAAATATAATCCCTATGTGCAAGATTTCTCTAGTCCGGGAATATTGAAAAGCCAAAAGTGGGGAAAATGTCATGGTCTAGGGTCTGTTTGCAAAAGGAAGAGGGTGGTTTAGGGTTGAGAAGTTTCTCTGTGTGGAACGCTACGCTATGTTTTCGGCTGATCTAGTTGCTTTTCTCTGATAGTGGCTCTCTATGGGTTGCTTGGCAGAGGCACCATCACCTAAGGGACATAAATTTCTAAGCTTTGGAAAAAAATGGAGACCCCTGGAACTGGAGATCTCTACTAAAACTTCGTCACTTGGCCGCTAAATTCCTGAAGTGTGAAGTTGGTAATGGGTTAAAAGCAAGCTTTTGGTATGATGTGTGGACACCTTTTGCCCCCCTTATTAAACATATTGGCGATGCAGGACCGAGGTTACTGAGAATTCCTTTAAATGCATTTGTTTCTTTTGCTTGCAATGAGATGGGTTGGATCATTCCTCATGCCAGATCAGAACAAGCGGTTAACCTGCAAGCTTTCCTAACGACTATTGCCCTTCCTAGTACCAGCTCAAGAGAAGACACTTACGGTTGGTATATAGACGTGGTAAAGTGTAGAGGATTCTCTTCTGCAAAAACTTGGTCAGTACTTAGACCTTTTGACACAAAAAAAGATTGGTTCAATGTGATTTGGTTTAAAGGAGCAATCCCAAAACATGCTTTTGTAATATGAATTAGTCAGTTGGACAGGTTACCAACAAGGACGAGGCTTGTCTCATGGGATATGACCATTCTCAAATCGTGTTGCTTTGTGATGAGACCAGATACCACCTTCTGCTCACATGTTCCTTCAGTTTGCACATCTGGTACAGCGCAGAAAGTAGACTTGGTATGCAGCCCACTAGTAAGCTTTGTTATCTTGGGTAAAGAATTCTTCATATAGAGCCCTAACTCTCCTAAAAAAGCTTTTAGCTCATGCCATCGTCTATGGGATCTGGAAACAAAGAAACAACTGCTCCACAACTAGCAAGTCATTCATGTCTCGACCGTGTTCAGGAAAATGGATTGCGTCGTTTGCAACTCAATCACAGCAAGAAGACATCTCAAGAAGTTCGCAAAGCTGATGCAACTTTGGTTACAATGATGATTCAACTTCTTCTCATGTGTTTATGTTATCTTATTTTTTTATTTTAATTTTTAGCAAGGTAACAAAGTATAAATCTAACTCTTCTGTAAAACCTCAACATTTCATTCTTTAATGAAATTTACAAGTTTATAAAAAAAAGAAAAAATTAAAGGTGGCTCTTGGTTAGTATTATCGGATTAACATAGCAGATCATCGACCGATATATATATTTTTAGACCGGTTTTTTTCTGGTAATTGGTAAAGCAGCGGGTTGGATTCCGTAACAATGAACGGTGAGGATTCAATCGTGAAAGAAAGGCGTACGTACACTTAAATGGTCACTAGCGCACATGATACTGATATCTTATGCGACGACCGTTAGTAGATGAATTGGGCCAAAAGCCCAGTTTTATTAAGAAGGGCAAAAGTGTAATCTGACGGAATTTGACGAATTGTGTGCATTTGAAAAGACGAAAATTTTAATCCCGCCTGAGATGAAAATTCAAAAAAATTCCACACAGGTGAAACCTCTGTGACACGTGCGAGCTCGAAATTTTTCATTTTCAATTATAAAACCCGCCTAGAAGATGGTCTCAAATTTTTTGCCAGATCGTCTCTCTCTGAAAAGCTCTTCTCTCTTTCCTTTCCCCTTTGCCCCCTCCACTTTACCGTTCACGAAGGTATCTATTGAAGATTCATATAAGTAAAATCCATGGTTTGATTGTCGCCATAGGATGTAGATTTGATGCTGTTCTTGATGAAACTGTTGATGTTTAGAATTGGGTTTTTCGTCATGTGACTGAGATTTGATTCTCCTTTGAACATCTGACTACAAATGGAGAACAAGATTTGAGTTCTTATTTGAAACCCTGGGGTCGTTGATTTCGTCAATTTTGTAATTTCAATCTTGGATGTGTTCTAATGGTTTCGTTCTTCGATTTAACGCAGTGCTGAATCACAATGCCAGAAGCAAGAGACCGAAGAGAGAGACCTGTTGATTACCCAGCCGCGTTTCTCAACAGACGCTCGAATGGCGTTTTACTTGACGAACCAGCAACACAGCACAATTTGTTCGGGTCTCCGGTGCAGAGAGTGCCATGGGAAACTGCAGGAGGACTTGGGTCAATTGGTCAAGGATCTATGGGAAGAGGTGGGCTTGTGAGGGGTAATTTCGGTATTCGGCGGACCGGTGGTGGTAGAAGAGGTCAAATTCAATTTAGATCGCCACAGGGACGAGAGAACATGAGCTTGGGTGTTACAAGGCGTGGAAGGGCTCGCGCTTCAACTTCTGTGTTGCCTTCTTGGTATCCAAGAACGCCTCTCCGTGATGTTTCTGCTGTTGTTAGGGTTAGTTAAAGTTGAACCCTGTTTGATTTTGATTTTGGTCTGCTTATTCTTAAATGGAGTATTTTCTTTGGTATATATGTCATTTTGATCTGTTTATATCTGGATTTGTATATTGGTTCAGGATATCTCTTATTCTTGGATTTAAGTCGGACTGTTTAACATTGGTATAATATACCAAAGTTTGGTCTGACAAAGTAAACGACAGTAATATTCTCATATTTGCAGCTAGAACCCTTATATTTACCCATATTTGTTTGGATTTGCACATGGAGAATTGTCTTGCTCCATCATGATTACCTCACTAGGTTTTTCAGCTAAATTGGAATCTGATGTTAATAAGCTGGATTAGTCTTCTGTAAATAGGCTTGCTTAGCCTCTTTGTTAGCTATATCCTAAACTGTTGCCACAAGGCTTGCGCTTAGCCTGGCTATATATTCTATTTACAAACTCTTTTATGCAGGCTATTGAGAGAAGGAGAGCTCGTATGGGAGAAGGCGTTGGCCGAGATATTGAGACCCCAACACCACAACAGCTTGGGGTTCTTGATTCTCTAGTACCACTGTCAGGTGCTCAGCTCGAGCACGACTACTCTATGGTTACTCCTGGTCCATCTGTTGGATTCAAGCGTCCTTGGCCACCCTCAACTGCTAAAGTCCATCAGATTCTACTTGACATCACAAGGGAGAATACAGGGGAAGAAGATGCCCTCACTCCACAGAAGAAGCTCCTCAACTCTATTGACAAAGTGGAGAAGGTTGTGATGGAAGAGATTCAGAAAATGAAGAGCACTCCTAGTGCTAAGAGAGCAGAAAGGGAGAAAAGGGTTCGGACGTTAATGTCGATGCGATGATATCCACTTTTCATACTCAGAAAAGTGACATTAGGAGGAGACCATAGGGAATAAACGTGTGCCTGCACAGTGAGTAGACATCTGCTGACGATATCAAAGAGAGGTGGATCATCTACTGGTGATATCTTCATGACTGAGTAGATGATATCTTCATGAGCGTGTAGATTTGTTGAGACTTTTGGCTATCATTCCCTGATGATATTGCTAGAAAGGGGTCAATCATCTCTCTGATGATATATTGTAGGGAGATTCTAGATTCTATCATTTTTCTGATGATAAAACATAGTAAGAGATTCATCTTCTGATGATATATCATAGGGGAGATAACTGTTAGATAGTTCACGGATTTATGTTGGAAACTTTTTTGCTTTTAAGCTTTTTGTATTTTCCATCAATAGAGATGTATGATGATATCTTCTTGATTCAGGTAAACAGATTGTACAGACGTTTCCAACTTTGGTTTTGTTGGTGGAAATTGCAGATGTTCTATTAGCCTGAGATTTCTTGCGTAACTGTAATTGTCACAATCTGGGGAATGCCTTCTATTTTTAAAATCATTGAATTTAACATATTTTCATATATGTTACGTCTCACATATTTGGTAAAAGGTCACATCTGTTGTTTGTTTTCTTTACCATGAGCATCTAATAAACAAGATTCGTCTGTGTCTGAGTACAAAACTATAAATACAAGCACACTAAAACAATTGTATCAAGAAACCTGCAATGGATCTAGAACTAAACACTAACCTTATCTTCATCACATCCTTCGTTTTTGCTTTCATGCTTTATGCTCTCTTCAAATTGCTCTTGAAGAAGCAAGATTTAATGGCTGCTATGAAGCTGCCACCGAGCCCCTCAGCTTTACCATTCATTGGTCACCTTCATTTGATAGGCAAAGTATTGCCTGTCTCATTCCAGAATCTAGCTCGCAAGTATGGCCCGCTCATGGAGATACGTCTTGGTGCTTCTAAATGTGTTGTAGTCTCAAGCTCTTCGGTGGCGAGAGAGATTTTCAAGGAGCAAGAGCTTAATTTCTCCTCGAGACCTGAGTTTGGTTCTGCTGAGTATTTCAAGTATAGAGGGTCTAGATTTGTCCTTGCGCAGTATGGAGATTACTGGAGGTTCATGAAGAAGCTGTGCATGACTAAGCTTCTTGCTGTTCCACAGCTGGAGAAATTCGCTGACATCCGTGAGGAGGAGAAACTGAAGCTGGTCGAGTCTGTGGCTAAGTGTTGCAGAGAAGGGTTGCCTTGTGACTTGAGTAGCCAGTTCATAAAATACACCAACAATGTAATCTGCAGGATGGTGATGAGCACAAGGTGTTCAGGTACTGATAATGAAGCGGAAGAGATAAGGAAGCTGGTGAAGACATGTTTGGAGCTTGCAGGGAAGATCAGTGTAGGAGATGTGTTGGGGCCATTGAAAGTACTGGATTTTTCTGGGAACGGAAAGAGATTAGTAGCTGTAATGGAGAAATATGACCTGCTTGTAGAGAGGATTATGAAGGAACGTGAGGCAAAGGCAAAGAAGAAAGATGGTACCAGAATGGATATTTTGGATATATTGTTGGAAACTTACAGAGATCCCACTGCTGAAATGAAGCTAACGAGAAATGACATGAAATCTTTCCTGCTAGTATGTTTCCTCTCACCTGCAATTAGAATCCAATTTTAAATTTGACTATTCTGATATGATAAAACTGTGTTGCGTGAAACTTAGGATCTTTTCATGGCGGGAACAGATACATCAGCAGCAGCAATGCAGTGGGCAATGGGGCAACTAATAAACCATCCACAAGCGTTCAACAAGTTAAGAGAAGAGATCAATACCGTTGTTGGAAGTAAAAGACTGGTCAAAGAATCAGACGTTCCTAACCTCCCTTACCTCCGAGCTGTCCTAAGGGAAACTCTGAGGCTCCACCCTTCAGCTCCTCTGATCATAAGAGAATGCGCAGAAGACTGCCAGGTGAACAGGTGCCTTGTCAAGTTAAAAACCCGTGTACTCGTAAATGTCTATGCAATCATGCGAGATTCAGAACTATGGAAGGATGCAGACAAATTCATCCCCGAGAGATTTCTAGGGAGCTCGGAAGAGAAGATAGGTGAACATCAGATGGAGTTCAAGGGGCAGAATTTCCGTTACCTTCCGTTTGGGAGTGGAAGAAGAGGATGTCCAGGAGCATCCCTTGCCATGAATGTGATGCATCTAGGTGTGGGTTCATTGGTGCAGCGCTTTGACTGGAAGAGTGTTGATGGACAGAAGGTCGATTTGAGCCAAGGTTCCGGTTTTTCTGCTGAGATGGCTCGACCACTTGTGTGCAACCCTGTGGATCACTATAAAACCTTCTAAGTGCTTTTGTACTGCTAGATGTTACCTGTTTCTATAAGATTTCCCAAGAAGTATATATATAAAGGAACCATGGTTCTGTATCATTACAAGGCTCTTACATAAAACTTGCTCTCCAATATGGTCCTTTAAATCAATATGATAAATAATACATCTGCGTACTGTAACTATACATGATAGCAAAGTTCAGTACCTATGCCGTTTTGGCATGACATTCTACCTTATCTTTACTAATCAGAGCTTAATCAATTTTAACACTAATTAATCTTCTTACGCATTCCCATCCGTGATCTAGCATATCTGATCTTGCTTGCTAAGTCAGTTCTTGAGATAGCAGTAAAGTCCCATGAGGAAAAAAAACAAAGAAATAAAATGGGTATAGTAATGAAGGATACTGCAGCCTCAAACCCTCCCCAGTGAGGGATGAGTAAAGCACTGTGCCTTGAAGAGTATGTAGTGCTTCACTTGAGCAACTAACGTCCTGCAAAAGCCACATATATACGTAAACATGTCAGAGTTAATTCACTCTTCAAACAAAATAGGATCTCTCTCGATCTCTTTCAGAAAAAGATATTGAGCAATCTGTACCTGGAAATCAACAAATGCAACAGGAGTCCCATATGTACCCTGAATCTTCAGCTTCAAGAATCCACGGCATCTGACAGGAAAGAGAGTGAAAACTATCTCTAGTGGTTACAGTTTTGTGTGGAGAACAGAGTATTCTTACCTCGAGAAAACTTGAATTAGCTCAGCTTCGGTGCAATTTGGTCCCATATTCGCTATGAAAAGTGTTGGACAAGGATCTGCCGCATTATTCTGTCAAAAGAACAAAGATTGTCATGTCCACTGGTAATGGATAGTTTACCTCAGTGCTTTTTTACAGACAGAAAACAATATTCATATGAAAGTAAAAAATAGGCAGAAGATTACAGATTTTCCAGTAGTCGGTGCCCTCCCAGCAACATTAGCAATTCTTTGACTGAACGAGCAAAAAGAATATAATGAGACACTGAGTTTCGTGAGCTAATACATAAGAAAGAACAAGCTCTCTCGCATCCAGAGAATGAGAGCTAGGACCAGTTCAGCTAAGCCTTAAGTAGATTAGATTTCGGGGCATAGATACAAGAAAAGTGTGTGCAACAAAGAAACAGAATCTAAGCATTCACAAGTAACCAGAAAATGTGCTCAAGTAGTGCAGATGACCTTTGTGCAGGTGAATAACCAATTGTGTTGTAAGCAGAACTACTCATTCCAGGAGTGTAAAAGCTGCCAAAACCTGCTAGTGCCCAAACGTGCAAGAATGTGCAGTGTGAGCTTTGAGAAACGTGAAACCATGTTGACAGCACTTAGAGCCCAAGTGTGAAATTTTAAACCAAAAAGAGCTAACATGCATGCTCGTGGGGATCGTGAAGATTAGGACGATAAATACAGATAAACGAATCATAAAATACAAAAGGTCACAAGAAGCCCCAAGATGAAGGCTTGTGCCACCTTACCAGATTCAGGAGTGGTGCTCCAAGACTTGGGTTTTTTCAAGCTTTCCCAACCATCATCTACCAAATCACAAAATAAAAATTAACACAGAAGCAAAGATCCAACTTTTATTGAGCTACCGAAGAGAAAAAATCCTACTACTTGCCTGTTCTTGAACGCTTAGATTTGGGGTTTGATTTGGCAAGATCAATGTAAAGAGTAGAATGCTTTTCAAGGTCAAATACCATTCCCTGAAAGGTTATATATAAGATAAAGATAGCTTAATGGTCTTCATAAATAAATTCAGAAAGTTTCTTAATCCAGGCAAAGGTAAATGGGAATAGCTTATTTATTCACGCAGACAAAACCCAACCAGCTATCAATCTTTTGAAACCGAAACGATTTCAAGTTACTAAGATTGAATAAGAACAACCAGAAAGACACCAAATTTTGATTCTTTCCGGCAAAAATAGCTTCAGGGCCTAGTCTGCATGATATTTCTCAAGCTTTCAGAGAGCTAAAGATCGTCCACCTAAGTAGAAACATGCGAGAAAAATTGCAAGAACAAGTTCGAAGAAATTTGTACTCACATTGAGAGCATGCATCACCGCTACAGCTGATTGCAGATCCGAGAACACAGCAAATGCGAAGGGCTACCATACAAAAAAAGTAAGATTCTCAGTCTCTTCACCAGGAATCATCACTACCCAAATTACAAATCCGGAGATATAGAAAATGAGTACCTTAACTCCATCTGAGCTCCGAAGATGCGAAGTCTCATATCCTGGGAACTCGCGAAAGAGATTATAGATCTCCCGGGGCTTGACATCTTCAGGAAGTCCAGCAACGAAAAGCGTACGAACCTCATCGCGAGCTCCGATTGAGGCGTGCGTAGGCAAATAGACGGAATGAGCTGGAGTAATTGGAATCGGAGCCACTCCCGACGGCGGAGGAGGAACAATCGCCGGTAGATTATAGTGAGAGTAGTAAGCTCCCAAATCATCCATTGATCGACGACTTAAATCTCGGCGCCGGTAGAAACCGAGTCGCAGTTTTACAACGGAGAAGAAACTAATTTATCAAGTGTTGCTTAATGGGCCGTTAATACCCATTTAAATATCGGCCTTTTTGACCCATTATTTATCAGGAGGCGTAGGATAATAGCATGTGGTTGCACACACTGTAACATAACATTCTCTCTCTCTCTTCTCTCTTCTTCTCGATGACAACTTTGTTCTATGTTCAAAGATCTGCAACTTCCCCTCACAACTGTTCTCTCTCTTTCTTTCTCTGGTGTTGAGGCATAATGACGGAAGAACTCATCGACCAATCACCACCACCTGACCCAGGCCCGATTCAAACTCCCAACCCGATTCCGAATTCGAATTCTATCATCCACCCGAGACGTGTACCTTTCGAGCACGCCCTTCTTCCGATCCAGAAGCTCGTTTTTACCGACCCGATTCAAACTCTAGCTCCGATCAAGCAAAAGTTAGCTGCTTCCGCAACGAATAATCGCGTCGGATCTGCTGCCATTTCCGATGCGCTCCTGATCTCCGGTGACCATGCGCGTCTCGTTCTTGAAACCCTCGGTTCTGTGTTACATTGCGAGAATGATCCTCTGGTTTTGGCCAAACCCGAGGAAGTTGATTCGATTGGAGCTGATCTGAGGGATCTGATTTTGTTTCTTTACATTCAATCGTATAAGAAGTTGTTGCCTAGGACGCACAAGGACTCTGCAGCTGTGGCTGATGTATGGCCATCGACTTCTGCTTTCGATGGATACTTGTCAGCATTATCGCCAATTCAGGCAAGTTTTTTACGTTTTACATTCGCTTAATTATGTTATGTGGCTCAAAATATTATCTTATGATCTTATTGCGTATGATCTATTAGATTGTGAAATGATACTAAACGTAGTGGCTCTATTAACTAGGACCGAAAGATTTTTTTTTTTTTTTTTAACTTTGCATTGGATTCTACTATAATTTTGCAATGCAAGTTAAGAAATTTAGAGACACTCGATTTTAGCGATGTTAGCATTAAGCAATGTTGAAGAACTGCATCGAATGGTGTAGGTGTAGTTTGTGGCTAAGTGTTCTTTACAATTTTCAAGCGGAGAAGATGCTCGTTGAGGTATTGCTTCATAATGTATTTGGGCTTATTGTTAAAATGTGATGAATAATCCGATGAGGTGTTGGTTTAAAGTTCGACAGCAAAGGACTATAAGTATGAGAATATTGTATCTAGCTCTTGGTCTATGATTCACGCATACATAATCACATATTTTTAGCAGCATGTAAGTATGTGTTCAAAATAGTGCTTTTTAATAGCGTTTTGTTTGGGTACCTGTTCCTTTTATCTCCCTCCTAACTTTAGTCCCCTTCCTTTGATAACTCTAGAGCGATGTTAAGTTCACGGATTGAAGCCAAATTATTGCCACTTTACTGTGTTTTGTGTGGGTTTGAGTCTGTTTCTTTTCATAGTTCCTAATTTTGGTTGGTCCTTCTGTGTTTCCACTTCCTGATAATGGCCGTGTTCTTTTACTCATCGCTGCGACATCAGTCAGCGCCCACAAAATACATGTCTATATAAGTTGCTTGGGTCCCAATGTTGTGGAGAGCATGAGGCCACTGTTGATTTTGGAGACGCGGCAACTTCCGTCGCTGCCGCTAGAAATTTCAGCGACAACTTTCTTCTTTTAGCGACACCTCTTATGTGCAACTTCTTCTGCTCAGCGACACCCTCACAGCTCCGACACCGTCGTTTTGCTCTATTATCTATTATGAATACCAGAGGTTTGCTCCGTCGCTGTCGCTATCGCTGCGACGAGTAAAAGAACACGGCCAGTATGGAGTGTGTTCTGGTATCTTTGGTCTTAGTTTCTAGTTGGGCAACATTCTTACTGACCGTTTATGACAAGGCTTGTCCGAGCTTTGAAATATTTTAGTGATAATTATTCTCATTACTGTTTCTGTCATATGGGTCGAGACAACCTTGTTGCTGTTGAAGTTTAAGTTAATTTTCCTTTCATCATCTTACAGCTTGTTCGTAGCAACAGCCGTCGGTTTATGCCATCACCGGCTGATGAAGAAGCTCATCAATTATCGTATCTGCAAAAGCACATAGCAAATATTATTTCTCTCCTTGCAGAGCCTGTGGAGGGAGAAGGAGATGAATCTTTGGTATGTGCTAACCTTTTTTTATCTCATTCGGGAAGGAATAACTGCTTGTATTGGATGGATATAAAAACTTTTGTTGGAATACAAATACTATGGGAAATGAAAAAGAACGAATATCTCATGCTAGATGGTCCAAATCTCCTCCTCAGGTCCTGTCTATGGAGAGTTTTGAGCACATTGGGTTTCTTGTTCATTATGGTGATAAGGGATCTGATGTACCTTCTTCTTTAAGCCAAGCTACTCCTTTTTTTGCAAATTCTGATCCTGATATGCCCGCTGTTCCCATTCCTGCTTCCCAAGTGAATGATTGGCTTCTGAAAGACATAGCTTCCGCCTTAGAAAGCATTTCTGACAGAATTTCTGGGAAAGAAAATGGGACATCTAATTCTTCTGATCAAGATGCTGCAATGGCAGATTCTTGTGTTGCTCTTAATAAAGTTTCATCTAACGACAGAGGTCCGTGTATTATTGAGGGAGTCTCCAAGACTTCACTTTTCAAGCAGGCTTCCGATCTTAAGGGTAGATCAGTGAAGGTCCGTATTGAACAACTAATTTGCATTTTAATCAGCAATCCTTCACATTTTTTAGTTGTCTCCTCATACTGTTTTTTTCGCTTATGTATGCACGTCAATTGCATGTTTTGTGTATTCTGCAGGTTGCCAATTGCCATGATTCTGTCATTTATCTGTTAGCGCCATTGAGATATGCAACTGTGTATGGATGTTCTGATTCTACTATCGTTCTGGGAGCTGCTGGCAAGGTACGACAAATATACTCCTTCCTGCTTTAGTATTTGTTAGCGAGGTTCGGGTTAGAAGATGCAGTGAGATTATTTTATGTTCTCTGCAGGCAGTAAGAGTTGAGCATTGTGAGAGGGTTCATGTGATTGCAGCTACCAAGCGAATCTGCATCGCCAATTGCCGTGAATGTGTGTTCTTTTTGGGAGTCAATCAGCGACCTCTTATTGTTGGTGAAAACCATAAACTACAGGTGATGTGTCTCTCTAAGGCTGAGGGTTTAATTTACAAGTTTTATATCGGGCTGCATACACAACTCTTCCCGCTCTGATATCCAGCTTGAATTAGTAAATGATTGATATCTTTTGTGTTAAAGGCCTCTTATACTCATAATCATTTAATGGTTCATGGTGTTTGGACAATTGAACATGCTGTTAGAGTCACTTTTTCAATTGAGTTTAGTGGAAACATCTTCTGATGTGTTGTCCATAACTGTTGGCATCAATTTGACTTTGATTTGTTCCAGGTTGCTCCATATAATACATTTTATTCGCACTTGGAGGAGCACATGACCGAGGTAGGAATTGAGCCAACTATCAACAAATGGAATGAATCCTTGGCACTGGGAGCAGTTGATCCGCATGACTCACTATCACATCCTACTGGTGCCTCTGATAAACAATTTGAACCGGCTTCTTGTGTGGACCCTGACCAGTTAACTACCTTTTTGGTAAGATTCCCCTTTTTATTGGTTTAATTTTCATGTAATTACTAATGACGTTGGTAATTACATGAAAAGGTAGTGAACTGGTCAGGAGTTAAAATAAACGTGAAATTAACATACGTTTGTCACGAGTTAATTTCTTACATCAATCTCTCTGGCTCAGATCCCAAACTGGTTTGCGGGTGAGGCCCTTGGTTCCACGAAAGACAATCCATTTCCATTGCCAGACGCATATAAGGCAGTGCAGCAGACAAACGTATGTTTTTTTTTTTTTTTTTTGGCTTTTTTTGCATAAAATTGCTCGTTTATTTTTCATCCTTATCTTCAGAGCATCGGAACCCTTATAACTGCGTTTTGGTTTGAGCAGCTTAAGAACTTAGAAGAAACAAGACAATCCTTGAGAGAAACAGCTCTTGAAGAAAACCGAAAACGAGAACTTACTACAGCGTTCCACATGCATTTCAAAGACTGGCTCTACGGTAATCAAATCAAATCCCCATTCTAGTTCGTTCACTCCCTTGGTCATCCAATGATCGATCTATATCTGTTTCTTTGGTGACAGCAACGGGAAATATTAGGCAACTTTACTGCCTACAAGGCGATTAAGGACCAATGGCGATGGAAGATGTCACAGTCACTGTAGAGTTCTCTTGATCCGTTGTTCCTCAGAGATTGCTAGCACGTTTGACATCAGAATTTGACTGCACAGCACGCTCTCTAACTCCTAAAGCTCTTTTTTTGTGTGTAGGGTTTTCTCTCTGCTTTGATCATATTTATTAGTTTTATGTATCCAGTACCCACGTTTTTGTCCTTGAAAAACATTATGCAATCTTCTCTTTTAAGTGTTGATTTCTTTCAATTGTTTTAAGCAGATAACGGCTTTGCTCAGTACCCATATATATAAATCCTTAGTAACTACTTGGAATTTTAAATATTTGAGTTTCTTTTTCAGTCTTTTCTCTTAAGCATCTACACATTCAAAACAGGCTGAAACTGTGAAAATTTCTCTGGATCAATTGTTGTTTTGTCTTGTCTTAGCTTGTTGGAGGAAACAGCTTCTCTGCTTGGTCCGGGAAGAACTGTATGAACAAATAAGCACCTGCAAGTTCAACAAAGTCTTATTAATAACCAAAAGAACACCATACAACATTCTCTCTATATTCTTCAACTTTATGGTAAATTTTACTTACAGACGAGCACTGTTCCTAAGACTGCTGAGATCTTGCCTTGAATTGTGATAAGCCCTGCTTTGCCTGCATTCTGCAACTCGGTTGAACCAACCGATTCAAATGTCCCTAAAGACGCAACAACCAGTAAATCCGATTCATCATCCTTCTCTAACCAAAGTATCTCCAAAACCCCAAGAGATGATCTTTAGATGAAGCCAGATGTAATCAAACCTGGTTTTACAGATTGCAGCCCTGATGTCACACAAGCGATGTTTTCGTAACCTGCTTCCTCCAATCTACTAGCTGCAGCTGCAGATCTTTTCAAGATCGACAAAGAAACGTCAAATTCTTTTCATAGAACACTCGGTGAGACAGTGACACATGTATCAGTGAATCCAGAGTTTGTTCTATTACTAACCTGAGACCTTCTTGGCAAACAAGTAAAAGTTTGCTGTCTTGAGAAAACTCACTTCTCACAGACTTAAGGAATTCCGGATTCATTTTCGTGAAAGGCAAACCAAAGAACAATCCTGAAAAATTGTTGTGCACTGTCCTCTTTATGATCGTGCCTGCAATTTTGTTCAGACAAAACCACTCAGAATCTCAGAATTATAATGCATACAGTTTGTTCAAGTTAAGGCTCGAGTTCTTACCAATATCGTTGTCTTCGTTGTAAATGAAGAGAGGGATATGGGAGCAAGATTTTATATGAGCTCTCTCGAACTGAGTCTTGTCTCTTACATCCACCACCAAGTAACCTTCTTCAGCTATTAACTGCTTTGCTTCTTCTGCATTCACGAACTTCACCTCCGCCGCAATTCTCAGGTTTCTCCGGCGGTTTACGTTCCCGGAGACGCTCTTTCCCGCCCAGCTCACTGCTTTCAACCGCCTCCCGCCGACATTACTGCACCAGAAATCTAAACTGTTAACTTCATCTGATTGATTCTTGTTTTAGATGAGAACTTGGCGAATTTCAAAATTAGTGAACTTTCAGTTGAGAAAACTCGTGTTACCTGGTGAAATAAAGAGCCGTAGGGCTAGGGCTTATGATCCCCGCCATTGCTGCAGAGGTCTCTGGAAAAAAGCTCGTCACTGTGATGCGATAGTTACTTGGACAAGAACCACTAGATTAGCCATACCACAAGGAAATTTAAGATAACCAATGATCTATTGCCACGTAATCAACTTTGCTTTAACATGTAGATCTCCAAATCCACTTCGTCTGATTGTGATACATGATGTTTCATGTTTGTTTCCTTATGCTTCTCATGTTCAAATCTATCATAAATTCAGATAAAGTAGCTAGCTTGAGATTAATAGAAACAAGCAAGCAAAAAGTCTGATTACTGAAAGCTGAAACATTTGTTTCATTTGCAGACAAAGTTGATTTTTTATTGTAGGAAACATTCAGACAAAAGATGTGAGAAAGTCACTCTCCAGAAAAACATGAGGAAACAAGAGCAAAGAGTTTCATGAATTCACATATCCAGATACAATCAACAAAAAAAGAGAGGACATGGAAGAGATATAATCCCAAGAGCCCGGGATCAGCGAATTCACATCTTATTAATTTCAGTCACCAAAAGAGAAGTCAGGAATCAGCTTCAGCTCTTTTCTCTACGGTGTAAGGATAGTACTCTCTGCCAGTGTCTACTCTTGTGGTCTGACCTCCAGAGTCAATCAAAGCAGAGGTAACAGCTAGAGTTGCACCTGCAGCTATAGCTGTGGGGATGCTCCTTGCTGTTAAAAAGGAAAACAAATGTCACCACAATATACCAATTTACAATGGAGTTTAGCATCAAAAGAATGCACAAATCTATAGCATCAAGTCACTCAAAGCTATGTACTTTCGATCTTTACATACATGAGATTTTGGGAGCTTCCTGTACATACTTTATATCAAAGTCTTGGTACTTATGATATCATATAGATTTGCTACACCAGTTACCAGATAACATTAACTTGAGGTAAGAAACAATCACAATTTTTATAGTTACTCCCACTCAATATCGTTGTTTGTCCATCAATAACAGCTAAGCTCCTAAACGGCTAAAACCCATGAACTACATACTGCTAATTCCAGCAACTTTAATTGGTCTTCCCCAAAACACAATATCAGTTCCAAACTACTTCATCGTCAAGAAATTGGTTTATGCTGACACAATGACAAAACGCATACAGTAACAAACCATGAGTGAAGAAGGAAAAACTATAACCTCTATAGCCAAGCACAGAAGCTCCAGCCACAAAACCACCAATAGCACCATTGTAAAAATCTCTCTTGGATCTAAAGTTCTGAACCAGCTGTTCAACACCGATGTAAACACCTCCAATGGCAGCAAAAGTGAGCCCGTGGGTTCCCATCATCTTCAGTGTTCTGATGAGACCTGGAAGAGCCACATTTCTCTCCACTCTTGGAACATCTTTCCAAGTCGCTAAAATGGTTCCGTAAATCGTCCCAGCACCAAAACCAGTGACGCTACCTTTGATTGTCTTCATCAACGGACCATCCTCTTCTTCCAAGTATCTCATTTCAGCTGGATCCATGATTTCTTCTGCAGTTCTAGCTAATTGCACACAAGTAAAACATTCACCACAGAACACAACAATCAACAACAACAATAAAAAGTGAAATTTGAATGCGGGATGTATTGAAAGACGCGGATTTGTATCAAATTTATCAAATTGAAGTTTTGAAGTCGCGGTTTTTACAAATTTTATGAACCCATTACCAGATCGTCAAAATCATTGGGTTTAAAGACAGAAAAATCATGGAGAGAGACATTGGATTGAATAAAAAAAATCGGAGATTTGATTAATGAAAAAGCAGAACCCTAGTTAGTAAGCTCATCAAAGTTGAAATACAATGAAAAATTGGAATCCATCACTAAGGAAGAGAAGAAATGTTACAGAACACAACGGAGAGAGATCATTGAAGGATTCAGAAAAATCTAACCTTTGGAATTCGAAAAAGCAAGGGTCGAGCGATTCAGTGGAGGAGCTCAATGAAAGATGATGTTTCATTGTTCTTCAGGAGGCGGAGACGGTAGAGCCAGAGAAAGCCCAATTAACAGAATCTGAAGGAAATTCCAGGTGGGCCTATTCGGCCCATTACTAAGCCCATTTATGCTATTCTCGCTCCTTCTCTTTCGGTCTCTGTAGCAAAAGCTCTGACGAACCACGGAAGATGAGATTTTCATAACAAAGGTCTCTATCATCGTCTTACTTCGTACTGTTGCTGACAAAAGATTTTCATGAAGATAAAAATCGAATGGCAGAGCTCAGATGGTGGCTGTTTTGAAAAGCTGCAATAGTTAAGTCGTCTTCTGGTGTATATGGTTCAAGTTTTGATTGTAATGTGAGGTTTCATTTGGAAACGCGGGGGCTAAGTCCATAATTGTGATGCTCAATCTTTTTTTCCTAAGTTAGAGATTTCATGGGGATAAAAAAAGAAACAACTGGCATAAAAATCAAAAGCCATTCTCGGGCAACAATTGTCTGGTTTATTTATAGCAGATAACAGAATAAAGAAGAAGCAAAAGATCGTTCATGGTAAGAAGATTCTCTGATGAAAAGAGAAGTCAGAGAGACCAGTTGGTATGGTGAGAAGAAGAGTCATAAGCCCTTGTGTTCTCATCTTCCATGTACTGTCTCCTACTTTGATGATGATGATCAGATAACTCGAACTCACCCATTGTTGTGCCACTGCTTATCTGGCAATTATCTGGCTCGGTAAATCGACCCAAATTCAAAACAGGAGACATATCGTTATCATCGTCCTTGAATACCCAAGGCGGGTTTAGATACTGATGCTGGCTAGGTGCAGGCGGTGGCTGAGCCATTGTAACCGTCATCGGGCCAAAACCTGAAGAAGCTCGCCATGTGTTGTTGTTGTTGTTGTTGTTGTTCTCATGTGGCTGATGTGGATTTGACAGAAGAGAGAGAGCACAGTTTGAGTCGCCCATTCCCTTGTAGCTCTCTAGTTTTGTGTCCATAATCTCTGGAGATGAGAAGCTTGTCCCGCCTCCACCAACTGATGCTTGACTAAATACATTCATTGGATTGATCTGCCACGATGGTGCTGACACAGGTCGTCTCATCACTCTTGTATCCAACGTTCTTGCACTTGACCATCCCATGTCTTGGTTCCCAAGAAAGCTCCCATTCATTCCAGCATCAGCATTTCCTGTCCCATTACATGGTAGCATATAAATCTTATAAGGATAAATTAAGCAAATGAATGTCAAAGCTAAGGATCTAACCGTAAAGCGACGGTGCGATCCTCCCATAACGAGAAGATAACACAGAGAGAGACGGAGGCTGTGGCTTCCTCCGTCGCTCATTATGGCCAGCGAGTCTCCTACGGCAACTCCTTTTCTCTAGGTCAAATTCCGGAAGCTGGTGAAACCTGTGTGATTGACTCAGATAAAGTTAACTTCAAAGAAAAGCAACATAACAGAACATTCCAAACACAAGATCTTTCCACGTAAACCACCGCATTTGTACAATCTATATAAAATCATTATAAGCTTTCATCATCAGTTTGAATTAGAATGTAGAACCACACACTTGTAACAGAGTTTCTCAATGATCACGTCAATGATGCTAAGGTACAGTAGTTTTGTCCCCCTCAATAATGATATGACCTAAAGAGGCAAATATGAGGGCAATGAGTTTCTCTTGTCCATTCATTTCATATCCCTTTGGATTAGATATTTAGAAAGACAAAATCAAAAAAATAAAAGAGAAGTATCTAGAAGTACACGTAAACATATTCCCAAAAATAAGCCCAACGCGTCCAACAAACACAAGACCAGGTTACAAAACTAAGCTGTAAAGTTGAAAAAATGAAAATAAAAAGACGTTAAAGCCAAAAAAGCATATGACACTGACAATCACAAAAAGCTAAAGCCTTTAGATTTGATTCACAACAGTGGAACAAGGAGAGCCTTGGCCGGACTCCAATATCTCCGGCAATGGCAAAACGTGTAAATAAACAATAGAACTAAAGGACAGAATTGGGATAATAAGAAAAAAGAACCTGCTGCACTGTTGACAAAACCTCTGTTCGAGACCAGCGACAATGACTTTAGGTGTTTTAGAATGCATTCCACAAACTCTGTGCCTCGAGTAATAACCCTTTGCATTGGTTAGATCCATTCCACAACCTTCCACTTGGCACCTTGGTATCTGACCCGACTGACCCGACCCGCCTCCACGGACACGTCTGTTTGAACCACCAGAGGAAGAAGACCCGGATCCACCTCCACCGTCCTCGAAGTAGATCTTCTGGCCAAACATGAGCCCTCCACTGAAAGAGTATGACTCAGTGGAGGAACCACCCGACTCTGCCTGACCCGGACCATGACCCGGACCCGAGTTGGAACCCATCTCCATTTTGGTTTCCTCTTACTCAGACAGAAAGGGTTTTACTCATCATTCTCTCTCTCTCTCTCTCTCTCTCTCTCAAACCTAACTGTCTTGGTTTAAAGAAAGGACGAAAGGAGAAGAAAGCAAAGAAAATTTTGGCTTCCCTGATTTTGACTGTTTTGGGTTTAGAGAGAAGAGAGAGAAACACAACAGAAGGAAAAAAAGAGACGAGAGCGGTAATAGACAAAGACTGTGAGAGTAAGTAAAACGGTACGGACAAACAAAAACTGTTGTCTGTTAATTACCACATAGCAAAACGAGAGAGAGAGAGAGAGAGAGAGAGAGAGAGAGAGAGAGAGAGAGAGAGAGCAGTTTCTAATCTTGGAGAAACTGGAGCAAGTGAACATTGGAGAGGTCTTTCATGTACACATATCTTTTATTTACTTTATACTGTTCACATTTTCTACCTTTTTATAGAGTTTTTCCTTGCAATTATTTGACAACTTAATGCATTTTTTTCCTTATGTCAAGAGAATAAATAAATGCATGTTTTTCTTTTGGTCCACCATTGGCATTATGAGGTTGGCAATAAATGGAGATGATATTTTGTGTTGTCCATAGCAAATCTACCATGAATTTGACTTGGTTTTGAACTGAATGCGAACTGATATCAAACTGTTTTCAAACCGAATAAAACTTAAGCTATGAGTTGTTGTTAATACAGATAAAGTTTATAAAAATTATCTAAATAAAATATAACTCAAAAATGAATCTGAAACCGAATAATGAAAAACCTAAACTATCCGAACCAACCAAACCAAAAAAAAAATATATATATATATATATTTATACTAAACTCGTCATTAAGTTTTAGAACATATTTATAGGATACGCTTAATTACACTATCTATTTTAGAAAATAGATTCTTTTTAGTTTGGAAATCAATTAAATAGGTCACACGAAACGTTAAATATGCGTATATGAAAGTACTCTAATTTGAAATGAAATATGAGAGATTTTATTATATTCAAAATATGAAGGAATTTTTTTAATTACAAATTATGAAATTTCGAATATCATTTTTCAAGTTTTATTAATTGTTTCATAATTTCAAAGATATATTTGAGTATAATGTAATTTTATACTGTCATGTGAAAATTATGTAGTCTTAAACCTTTTTTATTTATGTTTATTATAAGAAAATCGGATTTGGCATATATCTAGACGGCGTCAATCGAGATGATTATGATAAAATCAGTTTAAGTTTACAAAATAAACACAATTTTAGTTTACGTGGATTTTCCGATCACGTTAGACCGGTCGTTGTGAGTAGGGATCACACCAAATGTATTGTTTCTGGCGTCGAACTATGTAAAACATATTAAGATACAAAAGGATGGAATAAGAACTTGCATAGTCGATGGACGAAACTATAAGATCTCAAGATAAACTCTAAGACCTAGAAGCCTTAGAAAGTCATAATTTTTTTAAAGTATATAACTGCATTACATGCAGCCTCAGCCTTGAGTTCCCCCAATAAAAAAAAATATTCTTCTTCGTATCTTGGATTTGAATTGACTAGAATAAACTTTCAAAACCAGCTTTTCTGTTTCGCAGCACCACCTAATAACCAGCTGTTGCATCGCATAATTTTCAAATGTGTATATGATTGTCAAATTTTTCTTTCGGAAGATAAAAAAAAAAACCTCGCCACCAATTTTGTTTGTCTCGAATATATCATCACCAAGTATGAACTTCATGCAATCGACTAGCAAAGTAGCACATCATCAAGGTATATATTATGATAAATGGAATCACTTACAAAAATATTGTCAATACGATATGTATTATGATTAAAAAATGAATTTTCGATCATCATTTGCCAAAAAAACGATATATATATATATATATATATATATATATATATCTATGCAAAAAAAGCATTTTTTCCAATCCTTTTTTTTTAAGAATCGCTTAAGAAAATTGTATGTTGGTTGTGTAACTTGCTCACAATCAGGTGGAGTCACCCTGTTCGCGACGAATTGCAGTAACCTCGTATAAATGATCCATCAACCGTAGGATTGACCAATACTTTTCATGGAACTCAATAGCTAAGTTTTCTTCATAACTTGTTTGTTTATTTTTCTAATCTAGCATGCGAATAATTTGTGAACATATTTGTATATAAGCCCGTTTAAACACTACAAGAAAACATCCCAATTTCCGACCACAATTATAATTAAAACAAAAAATAAAATAAATATTTCCGATGATTTTTATATATTTTTTTTTAAAAATAAAAATAAATTAAAAGTAATAAAAATAAAATAAAATAATTATAGTTAAAGATTAAAATTATTTATTATCTACAAATTAGAATTAAAATTCAATTAGTTAAAAATGAATTAATATATATTCATTAAAGAAGATTATTAATTGAAAAAAAGAAGGGAAATAATGAACTTTTGCAAATTGAAAATAATTTTCGAAGTAGAGAGAAGAAGATGTTATTACAAATTGAGTTTGTTGTGTTTTGAATTGTGAAATGGGTGAATACTCATTTGGTATATATAGAAAATATTTCCGAAGAAAGTTTTGTCGGAAATTAGTCGAAAACTGCAAAACGCGGTAAATCAAATCATTTGAATTTACAAGCGCGTGAACATAAAAATCCATAAAATTTCCGATGATATTTATAAAAAAACAAAAATTTAAACTTTTTTTTTTAAAATAAATATTTGTCGAAAATTCGTCGAAAATTTCCGACGAAAAAAAGAAAAAATTAAGAATTAAAAAAGAAATTTAATATTTGTCGAAAATTTCCGACGACATTTAAAAAAAAACTAAAAAGTTTTAAAAAATAAAATAAAAAAGTTTTTCAAAAAATTAAAAAAAAATAAATATTTGTTGGAAATTCGTTGGAAATTTCCGACGACATTTGTTTTT
The DNA here is from genome assembly GCA_900406565.1 of Turritis glabra. NCBI lineage: Eukaryota > Viridiplantae > Streptophyta > Magnoliopsida > Brassicales > Brassicaceae > Turritis > Turritis glabra. The sequence continues at coordinate 2,004,358 of OVBN01000025.1, forward strand.
AAAACATTTAATTAAATATTTTTTTTGAAATTTTCGTTCATTTTTTAAAAATAAAAAATAAAAATCCAAAAATTAAAAATTTCGACAAATTTCCGACGACCACGAAGTATCCGACGAAATATTTCAACTAATTTCCGACCAACTTTATTTAATCGAAAATTTTTGACAATTTTTGACAATTTCCAACTAATGATTTTTCGTCAAAAATTAGTTGGAAATTTATCGAAAATTTATCGGTATTTTTCCAACCACTGATTTCGTCGAAAATGGTGATTAAAATTGACATGTTTTCATATAGTAAAACCGTTTGCATGGTTTGTTATTTTTCTTCGTAATCACTTTTGTACCGGTTTGGATAACCTTGACTTTTGGAAATCTCTATTTCGTTTGTTGAGAAGAAATAAACCATAAACTTTTATTGATCTTGTCCAGGTATATATTAGGCATAAAATTTTAGATTTTATGTGTTTGTAATATGAGTCATAGTTGGGTGTTACTCTTTAATGTTGGATATCCATAATTAACCGTTGATGGTGATGGGTCATGTGTGATGTAAGTTTAATTTAAATAGTATTAAATTTTTAGAAAATTAAAGAGAGTGCCACAAAACTTTGAATTGTTTTTCGGAAATGACATATTATCGAAACTTTTCCAAGAATATCATAAAGCCATTAAAAAAGACCTTAATATTATTCTCCTAATATTTTCTAATCTCTTTTTAACTTTCTATTTTTATTATTAAAATATTATCTTTTTTATTTTTCTCTCTTTGTTTCTCTCTCCCTTTTCTTTAGAATTTTCTCGATCCGTATCCTCCATAACATTCAGAAGTTTCGACTCAACCCCATCTGCCATCGAAGACATATTAAACTCAAGCATAGCCTTCTCACACATCAACGTCTTCTCAGACGGCGTGGAAGATGTGAAATTAGAACCCCGAAAGCATTTGCTTTCCTTTTCGAACCTCTGCCATGGCGCCGACATCAACTCAGATGCCGCAGAATCTCCAAAGCTACCAGTTGAAGCTAAGGTTCCAAGAGAATATCCAGATCTAAATGTATATGCATAACAATGGTAACAAAATTCTTCGTGGACAAATTAATTTAGGTATACAAATCTATTTGATTACTTGTCAACTCATATCGAATTCTTGTCCATTTGTTTCATTTTGTCCACATATCAAAAATATCAGATGATCGTTCTTTGATCAAGAAAATCTGATGGACATTAAATATAGCTTGTAGACAAAAATATATTGTTTAGCAGAGGTTGGACCGTCCTCTGCGCAAATTAAAACGATGGACAAGATATTGTTTATTCCACTAATTTGATTACTTATCCACTCATATCGAATTCTTGTCCATTAGTTTTATTTTGTCCACAGATCAAAGAAATTAAATGATATTGTTTTTTCCACTAATTTGATTACTTATCCACTCATATCGAATTTTTGTCTATTAGTTTTATTTTTTCCACAGATCAAAGAAATTAGATGATCGTCCTCTTGATTAAGAAATCAGATAGAAGATACATACAATTCGTAGATAAAATATATATTTAATTATACCTATTTCGTCCACACAAAAAAACAGTCTCAAACGATAAAAATGATGAGATGCAGTTATCGTAGACAAAACACTTCTTTTTTATTTGACTAAGAGTATTTTCGTTGCAAAAATTGGTTTGTGACATTTTATGAAAAATGTTTTGTTTTGTGGTATTTTAAAAAGATTTCCTTAAGTTTTGAAAGTATCTATCTGAAACAAAGGAGCAATATTCAGACTCGCATAGGACATCCAACTTTACAAAATTTGATAATCTGATATTGCTTTGTACTTAAAATAGTAACATTATAATTTTCAATACTGTCTTCCAAAGATTCTATACTCAGCATTGGGAACCAAAAGGAAAGTGCCGAGGAGTTCAGAGTTCTATAAATAGAGGGTTTTTATACTGTAGTAGTTAAAGAGTACGTAACGAACATGATAAAAAAAATAGTGAATTTAAAATTATAATGATTGAAAAATGTTAAAATATTAAAGACTGAAATATGAGCAGTACAGTTATTGGAACACAACAAAAGATGTGACACTTCAAGGGAACTAGTTGGTGTCGGCAGATGTGCAAGCAACCCTATAAATAAATTCAGTGCTCTTATTTTTATATGTTAAACCTCTTTCTCTTGTTTATAAGCAAATTATATAACAAAATGTTTTTGTTATTTTGGTTTTCGTCCTGAAAAAGCTATTTCATAATACTTTAAATAAAAAGATATGTTCATTTATATATCAAATATATTACTATGTTAATTTCATATCTTGACAATACATTAATTCAAATTTACTATATAAATTTATGAATTCATACAAAATCATACATTTGTTGTTACAGTGGCAAAAAATTATTAAATTTTGATAACATAAATACCACGTGAGTAATAATGTGGATGCCACGTAACAATGTTAACAAACATATTATTTTTTTGATTTATTTGAATTTCAATTTATTTGTTAAGTTTTGTGTCTTTCCGCCTGTTTTTCAACCGTAAAACTTCACCAAAAATCAAATGTTATTAAATAGTGATATATAAAAACACTCTAAAATTCACTATTGTTAGAAACATTTTAACCATTGAATTTTTAATGATTTTAAGAGATTTTAGATGATTTATATAGTTAAAAATACAAAGGTCTAAATCACATAGTTTTAAGTGGGATTTAACAACAAATCATACCAACTTCCCACATTCATCTAAAATCATCTTAAAACTCATTAAAACTCAAATTGATTTAAAATATAAGATTGGATACAAATGTTTTATTATATAGTACTTTTTAAAATGGTGACTTTTTGATGAGGATGCAATCACGAAAAATAGTTTATTTTTAATGAGATTTTACGGCGGAAGAAGAGGTGGAGAGAGTATAAGAGTTTTGGAGAATCCATCGAAGATATATATTATTTGTATATATATAATTTTATAGGTGTAAATGTTTATGCAAAACTTAACAAATAAATTGAAATTGAAAAAAAATTTGTTTGTTAATTTTATGCTGTGACATTCATGTCGTTATACACGTGGCGTCTACGTCATCAAAATTTAATATTTTTTTGTCATCGTAATAGCAGATGTATGATTTTGTATAAATTTATAAGTTTGAATAGTAAATTCGAATTAATATTTTTGTTGAGATATATTCTAACACGGTAATTTAAATATAATTTCTGACTTTTTTTTGTTAGATTGTTATTTGCAATATCTAAAGCAACATCTTTCTTGATTTTCGTTATAATAAAAAGTATGAAAAGTTAAATCGTAGTCATAGACATCATCCATCAGAGTCTGTGTAAACTGTGTAATCTACAATAATATTATTTTATAGGTTTAGGTTTGATTTGTTCTTTTTGCTTAGCTTTATTTAGTGAAAGTGGCTTCCACTTGTTTGGCTGCATTGGTTAGCCCCTGAAACTAAAGACCTGATTTCCTAAGCCTGACTACGTCACAAAAACGTCTAGGTTCTGAATAATAGCAACTGTCAAATATGACGAACACATACATACTTGTAAAATATCTTCTTATTATTATTTTATTAGTTGCATGAAAGGGGTGGCAAATTTGGGTTTATATTGGATCTGGGTTCAAGTTTCTTTAGAAATGTATCATGTATGATTATTAGATTTTGACATTTTTCAATGAAAAAATATTTAAAACTTTTAATACCAAAAATCAAAATCTAATAATCATATTACTAATTCGACCAATCTTTAAAGTATAATAAAATATAATAACATTTTCAATTAGACCAATCTTCAAAGTCTTAACTACACTTCTCACATCTCTTCCCTTAAAAGGCTTCGCTGTTATATTTTGCCTAACCTACACAATTTGCAATTATATCATCTTCACAATTATGTGAAATTTGGAGATATACAAGATTAGAGAGGATCTCACATCTCTCTCAGAGTGTCAACCACATTCTCCCAATCTCTGTTCCAAATTCATGTGTTACAGGAGCATCTTTAGACACACAAATGTCATAAACCAAACAGATGAAGAGACAAGAAAAAAAAACAAAGAGAATGCAAATTGATGCTTTTGACTCATAATTCACCAAAGGAGATCCTAAAGTTGTCAACTTCAAAAAACTTGTAAGAAAAGCAAAAACAAGAAGAAAAAGGTAAAGGTTTTTTGAAGTTAATTTGTCATCCTGTTTCTTGAAGTTGTTCACCAGGATGTTTCTCAAACTCCATTACATTCCACAACAGCTTCAGCAGCTCGTCTCGGCTTGCTTTTTCTCCGGCTTCCATTTTGTCTAAAGCCAATAGCTGTCGATTTCATGGAATCATCGGTGCTTGATTTCGATCCTAACTCATTCTCTTCTTCAGTTATATCTGTATTGCCTCCATTAGATATCTTCCTCCTTTTCTCCTTCTTCAAATCTTTACTTGTTACTGAACCATCATCAATTTCTGCTTCTTCTTCATCATCTTCTATCTTCTCTACCATCTCTTCATCTTCTTCTTCCTCCTCTTCGAAATCATCCTTCATCGGCTTCTGTGGCCTTCCTCTTCTCCTGTAAGCTGGAATCTTTTCTTCTTCACCGCTCCCACGATCTTCCCGAGCAGATGCATTCTGCTTCTTCCCTTTCCCTCTACCTCTTCTCATAGTCTATAAATCCCAAAAGCTACTACACAATTTAGAAACCTGCAAGTAAAAAAAACACATTTTTACATTTTAACCAGATTAACAAAAGGTAACATTACTCCCTTTCGCATAGCAGATCTAATTAGTTAACAATGGAAAACACAAACACTTCAAATTCATTTAACATATCATAATTGCATTTCTTACCAAACTGTTCCAAACCTAAACCAGTAACTAACTGAAAAAGAAAAGCCTAAATTTTTTAATTGATTTCAATCTCACCCTTCAGCTACTATCCGATTCATGAATAACTTATATAAAGCTAAGCTACAAAAAAGGCTTCCATGAAATTTCATTGCATGAGCAATCAAATGAGACAAACAGCCTCGTTTTTAATTTGTTACCAATCTCATTAAGCTTTCTCCAGAACAACTAAACAAGTACAAATCAAACTTAACAATAATGCAAAACTGGATAAAATACTCACCTATGTGTGGCTAATACCAATCATCAGAATCTCCGACACACGAACCAATTACTCAGCACCAGACAATAAAAATGGTTTCTTTCTTTCTTGGGAGGAGCTCTTTTTTGTTCTTGGGTTTTCAATCGATCTACTTAAAACAAAAGCACTCACTACGAAACAGAGGAAAAACAAAGATCAGAGAAGGACACTGAGGCTCTTTATAAAAGTGATCATAGAGAGATCTAAGAAAGAGAAAAAGAGTTTGCTGAGTAGCACACACTTACCACTACCATCCTATAAACCAAGTCCATTGGCCGATGGATCTTCTTTAGCCCCGTTGAAGATGGGATACGGATTTTCTCGCATTCTAACTAATCACACGCGCTTGATCAGCACGTGATTCTCACTCCCACACACCTCCTACTGTTTTAGTGGTGCTACTCGAACTGTCGCCTCGTCTCTGTGGATAAGAATGATGACAGCTCAACAGCATTCAGGGTTTTTGTATGGGCCTTTCCTATCTTCCTTATATGGGCCGCACTCAAAGCCCATAAGGCTTATTAATCTATAATTCGATCCGACCAAACAAAAAAAATAAAATCTATAATAAGAAATTATGAACTCATTTACAGGAAAATGTTGTATCCAACTACTACAACGCTTTAAGCACATCATTGGTGATGGACACATGTCCAAATGATTGAAGTTTTAAATAAGCAGTGATGTAATTACATGATTCTATACTAGTATGTATTTCCTTGGGGTAACAATTAACCACACTTTAACGCATTGAATCTATCGAACTGCTTCTCTCTTAACTCTTTTTAGCCAAGTAATGTTCATTTTGTTTACGTTACATAGGATATGCCAAAGCTACACGTAAACAACAACTTCTGATTTTATGTTTGATTTTTTCAGGCCTTTTACCTTAAGATCCTAAACTACGTTATCTTTAAACGTAACTACGCATTTTTTATATAATTATTTGTAGTTTTATTTTGGTGCATGATTATGATTTATACTCGAACAAAAATAGAATCTATGACTTTTTTTTGGGGGGTCAACGGGTGACTATATAAGATTTGAGCTCCGAATGGGATGTAAATTTATTTACGAGTTAGAAGTGATCTTGGTTTTACTTTCTACTAGGATTTAACATGTGGTATAGCGGAACAATTTGTTTTTTTTTTTATAATTATAATTTAATTAATTTAATTAGATATGTCTAATTTTTTAAAAATTTAAAAATTATTATATCCGGTATAATTAAACGGTTCGACTAAAAAATCGAATTAAACCGGATATAAATTATTTTTAAATTTGGATGCTTATTAAGTTAAGTTTACTGCTAATTCAGATTTAGATTTATTTTGGTCTTATTTATAATATGATTTTCAATAATTGTCTAAAAATTTTAGCCGATGTGAGAAGTTAAGCACATCATTTTTCATCATTGCTTGAGTAATACATATCTGTTTTTCAAAATTCGAATCACGACAAATGCTGAAAAAAAATCTAGAGTTTTATTAATTTTATGTATTATATGATGATTCAAACCAATTAAAAAATATATCAAACAAAGATGATATGAGAATCATAATTATAAATCTTAACAAAATCTTCTAAATATTTATACTATTAATTGTGGAACATTATATGGACATTTCAGATATTAAAATTAAAATTAAAATCTTTTAGTTGCGTTTGGTTTTATGGATAGTAGAGAATTGATTGTAGAAATTGTTTGGATACATGTATATAATTATATTCATATTTCATATTTACCCTTAATGACCTTCCTAATTTGTTTTTTAAATCAATGACATTTTATGTAATGTCTTACAAAACAAAAGTTTTTTTAAATGTATTTCAAAAATGTTAATATAGATAATATGTTTTTCTTATATATAATAATTTGTCATTCCTCCGTACTATAGTATAATGGAAAGATCATGAGTTTTTATATATTTTATCAAACAAAAAAAAAAAAAAAGGATCAAGAACTTAGAGTTACAAGGAGTAGAATATGGACGTGGTTTCGCCCCATTACCTCATGTCAAGAAATCACACATATTTTTATCATTGCAAACTTTTTGTAGGGATTAGCTTGGGAAAAAAATTAAGACCTAGCATAGCTGAGATGAATAATTAGGGCCGGGGGCAGTTGCAAGTTGTTTAAATTTGAAACCAACTCTTTATCACGATTGTGTCATCTCTAGATTCTCCTCACACGTAACTTGTTCAATTTTGAAGAATGAAGACTTTCACTCTATTTTCTTTTAAAAACACACAAAAAGCTAATGAAATTACATTAGCTTTTAGCCTTTTACGACAAACTATTATGTCATATTCATATATATAAGTAAATAACAGGGACTTGTAGGGCTATAAACGTCAACAAAATCCCTTATAAATAGTCAAGATTGTCGATTAATGCACACAGAAGAAGAGTGAGAGATAGCCTCTAGAGTTGTCGTTGAGTCATGCAGCTCAAAAGGTCATCATCTTCTTCACCCTCCATTAAACTCAAAACCCTATTCCTAAACCTCATCACACACTCTCTTTACCGTCTTTTACGGTCACTCTCCAGAGCCAAATCAATTCTTATCGAGATATCTAAACACAACAAGAAGAGGTTATTCATGATGATGTTTTATTCAACAAAGTCATCCATAAATCAACACAACATCTTCTTCGGATCCTCCAATGTCGTCCCTGACCCTAAACCTTTCCCTTTCTCTCTTCATGATCATGATCATGAAGATGAGAATTCTCATGAGTCTCAGTACCTCGAATGGCTAGAAGAGAAGGTTGATGAGAACATTAACATTGATGGTGATCATAGTGTTGGGGAGAGAGATGTTGGTGATGATGATATTGATCATTTGGCAGATATGTTCATCGCGCGGTGCCATGAGAAGTTCTTGCTGGAGAAGGTTGAATCTTACAGGAGATTCCAAGAAATGTTGGCGAGGAGTTTGTAAGAATTGAAAATGGGAGCTACCACAAAGAGTTTGTTTATTTTGTTTTAAATTAATTATTGTTTGAAGGATGTCTTAGTTAATAAAATGGGGCAAACTGTTTATCTTGATTTATTTTGGAGGCCTAGATGCGAGAGAATGAAGCGCCTATACATAAACCAGGCTGGTTTAACCAGCTTCTGAATGTTTCTAACAAGTGAATGAATATGATAAGTATAGACGATGAGACCTGTTGGCAATGATGTAAGCGATCTATTAATTATAGGAAATTACATTAAGCAAAAGCCTCTGTTTGGTGAATCTACTCTGTTCCTGGGCTCTTCTTCTTCAATCATTCAAAGTCTTAAGCCATTTTCTTTTACCAAGAAACAAAAGAAGGAAGAAACAAACTATGAGAAAAATATTACCAAATTTTTTTTTTTAAAAAGCAACAACTTAAAGAATAATCCGAAACTCAGTTATAAATCCAAAAATTTTAAATTAAAAACATTTTCTATTAGAAAAATATTTTTTAAAATAAATATTAAATTTACATTATGTGTAAACATATTGAACTTATAATACCTATACAGACCAAAATAATATTCAAAGAATGGAGTTTGTTTTCACAATTTTAAAACTTAACACTTATATTTTTTTTAATGAAATTATTCTGCATAGTTAAAGCCTTTAGTTAAATCAAAACGGTTTATTTGAAATATTATATGCAAATTTTTTTAAAATTTAGTTATAAATCTAAAAATCAAAAGTTGAAAACGTTTTTTATTTGAAAAAAAGAAAAATTATGTGTTAAATTTACATTACTTGTAAACATATTGCACTTACAACACCTCTTACAAACCAAAGACAATTCAAAGAACCGGATGTCAAGTTCGGTTTGTTTTCACAATTTGAAAACTTAACACTTAAAATTTCATTAAAATGAAAATATTTTGTATAGTTAAATATTTTAGTTAAATCAAATCGGTTTATTTAAAATAATAAGTATAAAAATCTTTTTTTTAAAAAGAAATAAGAAATAAGCAAAAAGAGATAAATGTAAGCAATAAATTGAGCAAATTACCTGAACAAAGAAGAATCTACGACTGCTGTAACTGAATGATCAGTGGCTATTAGAAAAGTTTCAGGAGATTTCTGTAAGCAACAGCTTCTTCTCTACCTCCTTGTCGTCATTGGGTTTGTTCTTCTCAATCGAGGAAGTCACGAATCTCCTTCTCTATCAAGCACAAGGACATCTCCTTCATCATCAATCATGTGTCATGAACTTACAGGTTTATCCCGCACATAAATCTTCACACAGTAAATCATGTGTCATGAACTTACAGGTCTCGCATGAGCCATGACCTTTTTTTTTGTTTTCGTTTCGAAGAATGAGAATGGATAATTTTGATTTCTCAAGGAAGAAGAAGAGATGAGTGAGAGTATTCATAAGGAAAGATTGAGACACAAAAAAAGAAAGGTTCGGTTCTTTCCTTCTTCTCGACGAGTTTTGTTGTTTCCTTCTTTTCAATGAGTTTACTGGTATTTTTGGAAAATAAAATTTATAATAGTATTTTTTTTTTTTTTTAAAAAAACTTATTTTAATCGTATTTATGATAATTGTCACAAAAAAAAAAAAAAAATTTACAATATAAAACGTTATATGACGACCATGAAGGTATCTTAATGGATGTGATTCTTAAGAGTAAACAAAAAAAAAATAACGGACGATTAAGCCGAATTTAATATTGGGCCGATAACGCCGCCTAAGGCCCATTAAGAAGAGCAAAAACCCAAAATAGAAGCATCCCAAAATCAGAAGAAGAAGCATCCTCTCTTTTCTTTTCTCTGAGCAGCTTTCGTCGTCGAGCTCTTTCCCGCTTCTGGCGATGTTCATCCTCAGAGTTCATTCTGTTGACTTGGAGCGACCAATCTCCACTGAAGAAGAAGAATCAGGTTTCACCTACGCATCGAAGAGAGCTCAGCCTGCTCTTAAACTCATACAACCATCCCTCAAACTCACCGAACGCAAAGGTCTGATCCATCTATACCGCAACTCTTCACACAGCTCGCTCCCTAACCCTAGCTCCCGATCCACCACTCTCTTCATCGTCGCTGTTCCTAATTACCTTTCCTCCCTCGATTTTATCCGTTTCTGTGATTCCCGCATCGCTAGTGTCTCCGAGATCCTCTTCATCAGGTTCGTCGAGAGTTCGATTTTCGTCTTTTTAGGTGATCACTTGCTACTATTCAATGGTGTTGATTGCTTGATTTGATTTTAAGGACTAGAATGATTATGGTGCTGATTGTTGCTGGTAGTGTTCTGATTTGGTGATTCTTGAAAAATTATTAGGAACGATGGAATGGAAGATCGATATAGTGTTGTTGTCACGCTTAGTGATCAATCTGAAGCCGATGGATTCCACAAGAACTTGAATGGGAAAAAATTTGCACCATCTGAGGTATATAATATGGAAATGAGCTTACCGTTTATTGATTTATTTTGTTCAGTTCATTGTATAAAACTAACTTTTGCTTGGGATTTAGGCTGAGGTTTGCCATATTCTCTATGTAATGTCGGTGGAACACACGGAATTTGATGAGGTTGCTGCAGAAGCACCTGTTGGATTTACTGAGTTACCTACTTGCCCAATATGCCTTGGTGAGTTGTGCTAAAGAAGACGATTTCCATGTTATTTTCTCTTTGGATTATTTAAGTAGTTTTTAATATCAATATTTGGAATTTGATTCATGCAGAGAGATTGGATCCTGACACCAGTGGTATAGTCAGCAGTCTTTGTGATCACTCGTTTCAGTGTTCTTGCACTTCAAAATGGACTTATCTGTCTTGTCAGGTGAGTGGTTCTTCTTCATTTCCTTTCAGTGCATTTTCACTTTATATGGTGGCTTGCTGCTGCATTTGCGGTGTTCATTTATCTGCACTGTTTGCTTACCTAAGACATCTTTGTTCCATACTCTGCAGCTTCAGTACTTGCATGTTTCTGGCGTAAAATGAATCTAATTCATTTAGTTCTTAACATATACCTTGCACATGTTTTACCACATGCTCATTTCGTTTGTAGGTTTGTCGATTGTGTCAACAAGAAGATGAGATATTAAGCTGTTCTATTTGTGGGAAAACAGAAAACGTATGGGCATGCCTTGTCTGTGGTTTCTTAGGTTGTGGAAGGTAATGCTTAGTTTGCAGTTTCACTGTAAGAAGATTTGGATTACCTGACATTATAACCACATCTATATCTTCCTCAGAGGTGGAAGTTTCATTCACAGTGGATTATGTTTTCTAATTGTAGATACAAGGAAGGGCATTCTATCAGGCACTGGAAAGAAACACATCACTGCTATTCTCTTGATTTGCGAACACAACAAATCTGGGATTATGTTGGTGACAACTATGTTCATCGGTTAAACCATTCAAGAATTGATGGAAAGTCAGTAGAGATGAACACCCGTTGTCTGTCACACGAAGGGGACTGTGGTCTCTGTGAGTGTAGTGAGGATACAGGAATTAGCGGAGCCATCTTCAACAGCAAAGTTGATTCAGTAAGATTTTAAACCACCCATAATCATTTTTTCCTTCATAAAGCATATGTATCTTACATAATCAGTTTGTCTCAGAGGAGTTGTGATGTTACTATTTGACTAAGTTTTTGTGGAACAGATTGTAAGCGAGTATAATGACCTTCTTGCAAGTCAACTGAAGGGACAGCGACAGGCAAGTGGTTCTTCTGATGTTTGTTTCATTCTCTTCTTATTTATATATGAACAAACTTAATAGAGGATGAAGTTGTAGCCACCTAATGGTATATTGATTCAAGAGATCTCAATTAATTACGACTGTGATGTTTTTCAGTACTATGAATCTCTCATTGTTGAGGCGAGAAGCAAGCAGGAGAGTAGTGTCGCCGAAGCAGTTGAGCAGATTGTTGTTAACAAAGTGCAGGAGCTTCAGAATGAGATTGAAAAATGTGAAGAGGTAAAAAGTGGTATCACTGAGGTAAGAGTCTCCCTTCCTTGTTCTCATTTTTTATAATTGTTCCATTCTTGACAGGTTTCCATATGCACTGATTACTCTTTAAACTATTAATATTTGGGTTTCAGGTTAATAGAAAACTTATAAAGGAGCAGGATACTTGGCGGATGAAGGCCAAGGAGATAGAAGAGAGGGAAGCTGCATTGCTAGGATCAAAAGACGAGATGATAGTTGATCTTGAAGAACAGGTAAGCTTCTATACTCATTGAGGTTTGCTATTACCATTTAACGAGTGGTAGTATGACCTGGTAATAATGGATTGTACAGATAAGAGATATTACGATTTTCATTGAAGCCCAGAAAACCCTAAAGAAGATGTCATCAGATTCGGATGGTATACGCGAAGGAACCGTCTTACCAGTGCCTATCAACGATGAGCCAGTTTCCTCAGTTAGAAGGCAGAGGAAGTCAAACCGGAGAAAGTAAAGGGCAGATTGTGATGCTTTCATGGATTTACTCGGGTTTGTAGATTCAACAATACCAAATTGGTCTATATCGGATTAAGAGGACCTAAAAGCTAAGGTTTGAGTACTTTTCTTTGGTAAAATCTGAAACAAAATTCTACCTTGTACATTGTATATAACAGGATCCACTAACTGTGAAGTGTGTTCCATTGTGTGCTTAGTGTCTCCAATTCTGGATTTGATTTGATAGTCCAGATGATTTCCATTATGCGTCAACATAATAATACCGGTGACAGTGAACTATCCAAGATATAAAAGTTGGTAGAACATCCAAAATATTGTGCAAGAATATTTTTAACATAGCTTGACCGATTGATAAAAGTCTTAGGCCATCTCCATCCATGGTTTCTCATAATTGGAAAACAAAAATAATAATATTTTATTAAGTGGGTGTTTTCAAATATTGGGAGACCACTAATGAAGATGCTCTTAGACTTTAAAATCTATTAATGTCATTTGTTAATTCAAATCCATTAAAAACCTCAATCCAATAACACCCCCTAATATATTATTTTCCTACGAAGATATTAATCAATTAGCTTTAAAAACAAACTTTTATGATTGTCATATAAGTAAAATAATAGGGACTTGTAGACAAGCTATCCAATTAAATGATTTGAATCTACACAAGCCTATTTACACGAGATCTAGAACTACAGAATATTGACAAATATATACATTGCCTAAACAAGAGATATGATCTCAATGCCGGATTACTTGATACCCGATTTAACAAAAATCCTTTACAAATTGCCGAGATTGTCGATTAATGCACACAAAAGAATAGTGTGAGAGAGAATCTCTTAACTCGTGGTTTAGTCATGCAGCCGAAATGGCCATCACCATCATCATCTTCTTCAACCTCTATCAAACTCAAAGCTCTATTCCTAAATCTCATCACAGATATACCAAAAAAAACAGAAGCTCATCACAGACTCTCTTCACGGTCTCTCTCAAGAGCCAAATCCATTATTAAAGACATATCTAAACTCAAAAAGAAGAGGTTATTCATGATGATGTTTCACCCAACAACAAAGTCATCCATAAACCATCGCAACGTCTTCGTTGGATCCTCTAATGTTGTCGTCCCTTTCACTGAGCCTTTCCGTTTCTCCCTCCATGGTCGTGATGATGAGGATAATTATGATCGTTTCCTCGAGTGGCTAGAAGAGAGAATTGATGAGAATAACAACGTTAATGATGATGATCAGAGTGTTGGGGATATAGATGTTGGTGGTGATGATATCGATCGTTTGGCAGATATCTTCATCGCAAGGTGCCATGAGAGGTTCTTACTGGAGAAGGTTATATCTTACAGGAGATTCCAAGAAATGTTGGCGAGGAGTTTGTGAGAGTTGAAAATAAGAGCGACGACAAAGAGTCTGTTTATTTTGTATTAAGAATTAAATCCCTTTTTGATGGATGTCTTGGAACTTTTTTTGGTGGATTTGATGCGAGAGAATGAAACCTATTGAGTATGTTGTAAGAAATTAAAACTCATTACATTTTGATTTAGTATATGTTTCCATAAGCGCAACAATATCTATTATAAAGGCATCGAAACAGATATATTGCTAAAGTCATAACAATTCGTTTTTGTAAATAAACAATCAAGAGAATATGCAGATGATGTGATTCCTATGAATATTGAAGCGATATGTGAATCTCGATGCTTTAGGGGATAAAGGTCTCGAAAGTGTCTCTCCAGTCTCCCCACTTTATACGGAACTTGTGTCTTTACTAAAGCAATGAAGTGCTTGATTTTGGTCTCCTTGGCCAGTTTTGTTGGAAAGACTTCATTGTAATAATGTCGTGCGTATTGCTTCGTGAAAGGAACATGAGCACGAGGTTTGATCTTTTTACATGTAAGCATTTTGGTTCCGAATTGGCTTCCTCGTAAAGATGACTTTCCGCTAACTATGGCGGTAAAACAAATCGTAGAATTTCCGAAATTAATCCTCCAACCGCTTTGTCGAAAGCTCTTATACAATCACTAAACACATACTTCGTTGATTTAGAGATAAAAAAAAAACAAAGAGCTCCCAAACTAGATTTTTCTAATAAAATGGTAACCTCATACTCCCAATCATTGGCTTTGTTTCCATTATATTAACATCATACCCTAACTTGTAAGCAAAAAGCTCTGTTCTACAGAGGATATATATATAACTAATTAAGTAGTACAATAAACTGATCAACTCCTTGCACGTTTCTTCAAGCGTGTAGAAGAAGAAGAAACAGCCTCTTTGTCACCAGCTTTCTCTGCTTCGCTTTGCCAGAAAAGGAGAAGAAGAAGGAGGAGCAGCATCTCTTTCTGGTCGATCGACCATTGTTTTTCTTCACAGGATTAGCTTTTTGGATTGTTTGCTTTTTCGTCGGTATTTTCTTAGCATCAGTCGTAGAGCTTGGCTTCAATGTCTCAACTACTTTTATTCTCTTGAGAAAACTCGCAGCGCTTTTCTTTTTCGAGCTACCTTTCGTGTTACTGTTATTACCTTTCTTCTCTTCATCAGTTTTCTCAACCTTGCCTTGGCTATCATCAACATTCAAACTGGAATCACGGTTCTTGACGTTCCTATTTGCTAATTTTTTAGTCGAGGAGGTTCTTCCTCTAGTCATCTTCTTCAAAATCAGAGACTCATCATCTTTCGCAGAAGTTTCATCGTCCTTGTCAGAAACAGGCTTCTCATCATCAACCACATGATCTGTTTTCTTACTCTTCTTGTCTGGACAAGGAGGCAATACTAGCAAAGGTTTAGCAGCCAAGGAACTACGTTTCCGACAAGCTATAATAGGAACAGACATTCTTGGTTTTGAAGAAACCGGCTTTGATGAAGAAGACACTGCAACAACTTCTTCCTTTGGTGGCGAGATACTGAGATGAGATCTCTCTACTAGGTCTCTTAAGAATAGTAGTCATCTGTTTCTTGACGAGTTGGTGAAGCTGCTCTGCAGATTGAAACTCAGAAGATCCCTTGTGATAAAAGACTTGCATTGTTGATCATTAGCAGCAAATCACGAAAGAACTTGCTCCTCCAGCTTTTGTACAAAGCCCTCTTCGACCCGTTTCTGAATTATCTCGAAATCTACGTGCTCTCTAATTATTTTACTGTACTCGGGTGTTTCCTGTAGCTTCAAATAGAAAACGCATGCCATTACAACAATGCAGAAAACAGAATAAAGCTAAAATATATAGTTTTTTGAAGTATTTTTATTGAAATGCATGGTCCTTTGTTAGTATCAAGAAGATGTCGACGTGGTTTCGGTATAACCGGTTACGGAACCCAAAAGGCATTTGATAACACACCAATCAATCACCTCCACGTCTGCCCTCAATTTTTTCTGATATATTACCAAAATACTATATTTAATTCTATTATATAACTCAATTAATTAGTGCTAATGATTGTTGTTATTTCGTGCCTCAAAAAACGAGACATCTATGAACAAAAAGGACACCAGAATATAAAAAGATTAATTATTTAAATTGTGACCATACTCTTATTTGTTGACAAAAATATAAAATAAAACATAGAAATATGATTTTTTAAATAAATTATCTGGTGTTTTTTTTGGATTATATTTCGTCCGTTTTAAAATATAAAATGTTTTACATATTTTATTTTGTTTTATATTATAAAATATTTTATAAATTTTTATGTAAATTTTCATATAAATTTAATAATTTATGATTATTATATTCTGCAGTTTTAATAATATTTTAAAAATTAAAATTTTCTTTTCTAAAGAAAAAATATATCGAATGTCAACTTTCACCTGACTTTCGAGTCGGCGCTAAAAATGGGAACCACAGGGATGAGACAGAAGAATCTCGACGAAACTAATCAACGGCTGAGATTCAACGGCGAAATCTTTGGCGCTCGTCGGCGATTGATCTTCGTTACCTTGTTCCGACGTTCCCTTCCTCGGCAAGCTCGCCGAGCTCTGCACATCACTAGTAATCTCCTCTCCACGATTTGCTCCTCCCTCCGACTCAATTAACTCGGTCCCACTCACCGGTTCAACTCTCTACGAGTTCGCCGACGATTCCTTCTCCACGCTCTCACAGCTCCCTCTGCAAGAATCCTCTCCTGCAAGCTTCGATTCTCCGTTTGCTTCTCCGGCAATTTCCTCGTCCCTCTCCGCGTTCTCCGATCCGGTTCCTTTCGGATCTGGGGAAATGGATTCGTTCATCAACTGAACCGGCGGGTTTAAGACCGGTTCACCGGAACCGGTACGCTCTTTCTCCTTCTCCACGATTTTATCATCTAGATCTGAATTCTCGGTTTTCGTTTCCGTTTTAGTTAAGCTCATCTCTCTCTCTTCATCCAATCTCTTCACCTTCGACTGCAACGACGAGATTGATAGATCGTATTGTTGGACTTCGCGACGGAGCTCACCGACGCGGAGCCTCTTCAACTCCTAGGAACGGTTGAGATCTCGGCGACGGGTTCTCGGGTGAACCGCCGTATGAGGTCGAGGTACTTGTTGCGGGAACGGAGGTTGGGACTCCGGTTTTGGATTTCAGCGGAGACGGAGTTCCATGATTCGGTACCGTGACGGTGTACGGCGCAGGCGAGGAGAAGCTTCCCATGTTCCCCACGTTTGTTTCTCGGGTAAGCTGACGTCACTGACCGGCTTAGCCATTAAATATATAAATAAACAATATTTATTAAAAATATAAATAAATAATATTTATAAGCTTATTGTTACGCCTTCGATTTGAACAATTAATCTATATGAATGTTTCTTTCCCTTCATTTTATTATCTTATTATATTTCCTCCTTATTTGATTTATTGATTATTTTCTCTGTTACATATTTTTGGATCCACGGACCACGGGCTAGTTATTATGTTACGTTTCTTTTTATTGTTACAATCCAACTTATCCGTTAGGTCCGTACTGAGAAATGATTTATTACCGACAACTGCGAATCTGATTCAAAGCAATGTTTATTGAAAGATTACCGTTTATAGATTCATTTTAAGTCATTTATGCGAATCCTCTAAATTAGTTGTGCCATCATCGCTTTTTGAATTAGGACAACAAACCGAAAAATGCTCTTTATATCAGTGACTAATACGGAGTAGTATATATAGTTTACATAAATACTGTAAAACTATATTGGGATTTGACTGACTTCTTATGATTAAAATGAATTAAAAGTGTACAACTTATAACAAAGAAGTGTTGGATCTTAGATGGGACTTATAACAAATGCAAAAAAGAACATCGATCTATAATTTTTGGGGGTGTCGAACAAAAAAAAAAAATGCTAGGATTTCAACAAAACTACACAGATATACTGATATTTTCTAATTCAAATAAAAAGTAGAGCAGAGTTTCAAAATTGAGAGATTTAAGACATATGTACTAAGCCCTTGCTGATATTAAGCCAAATCCAGAATCTACAATTATATAGCTCGTGAACCAACTTAAAACAAGTGAGAGAGATTTTCGAAATTACCGTCGAGTTTCTCAACCGTAGCCTTTCAAGCTTTCTCCAGCTCCTCCACCGCTGCGTTTTTCTTCCCGCCGTTGATCTTTTCATCTTCACGGTACCTTGGGGATGATCCGAAATCCCTCGGCGCTGGCGGGAATGGACGGACATCTTTTATCTCTTGCCGGAGATCTTCCACCGATCTCTTTAACTGTGAATTCTCCGTTCGAAGCTCCTCCATCTGCCTTCTCACGGCCAAACACGCCTCAGCCACGTCAGCACTTCCGATCCTACCCTTACCCGAAACCTGACCCGGCTTGTTAACGGATCTCGCTTGTTCAACATTTGAGCCGTCCACGTGTTCGATTCCGATTTTATTCATCACCAGAAAAGGGATTCTCCTCTCAGCCGTCGGATTAAAACCATGCTTAATCTCCGTCGGAACCCTAACTCCCCATCGGAAATTCACAACGGCGCGTCCTCTCAACGGCAAAGACGTCCTCGCCGCGACATCAACACCGGAGATCAATCCAGCGATATCTCCGGCACATGCGGAAGGCAAAACCGTGACTCTTTTAAATGCTCCGGCGTAGCCGCCGTTCACCTTCGGATCATCCACCACTTCAATTGACGAATCCTCCTCCTCCGATACAGATCCGTTCATCGATTTCAAAATATTGCTATCGAAAGCAGAGGAGGAAGAGTGTGATTTTTTAATCAAGAAGTCGCCGAATCGAGGCTTGAAATGAAGCATGAAGCTAGGGTTCCCCTTTCCGATGAGGTTGAACTCGGTGCTCATGAGCATGGAGCTAGAGATCGGCGAACCGAAAGATCCGGTGCCGGTTTTGACGATGAGCGAGAATGGATTCCACGTGTCGTTGGGACGGTAAGCGATCTTGAGGGATGGACCGGATTCGAAGAAGGTTGAGAGATTGAGACTGAGCTCTTTTGATTCTCCGGCGACGATCCCTGATTGAAACGGTAAACCTAAAATACTCAACGGGATCTTAGCTTTCAAAATCGGCTTCTGTTCTTCCCGGAACTTCATGGACGCCTTCATCTTCTTCTTCTCCGCACAATCCCCAGGAATTCGAATTCAGTTTAAGACTGAGGAGAGTGCAGTGACAGAGTGGGAGATATAAACGAAGTTTTGGAGCTTGAACAATTTTGAAATTTTGTTATTGTTGAATTTTTCTTTTTAAATTTTCTTCAGATTTGGCAATTTGTAGATATATATGTATGTCAGGCGGAGAATCCGCTGGGTGGACATGATCACAGTAATCACATGAGGCTCCATAGAGGATGTGGTTTATCATTTTTGCCCTTGTGTTTTCTACGAAGAATAACAGAAGTCTAATGGTTCATTCTGTAATATAAGCTCTCAGTGGATTTTCTACCGGTAGGTGTTTGAAGGAGACAGTGCACAAGCCAAGCCTTGTTTTTAGTTCGGTCGTTTCCTTGTCCTGTGTCCCGAATTTTGATATTCAATAGTTGAACAACAATAATTCTAAAAAAAATTTCAACACATTTTTCGAGAATTTTAATTTTTTTTAAAACCTAGGCTTGAGACTTGAGACGAAAGCGTAAGACAATGAGACGAAGAAGACTAGAATGGGCTGGACAGGCCAATATAGGCCCACAATAACATCGGTAGTCACTAGGCCCTAAACAGCCTCTCTCGCACGTTATTCTCATTCGCTAGAAAGCTCACGACAAACGATATTAATTAGGCCGATGATACGATTTAGAACTGATCACTCACTAGTCATTGTAGCTTTGACGCTAAGCTTAGGGTTCTTGGTTTGATTCTTTGGTCACTCAATTGTTGTATTAGTCTATAAAAGGTTGTGGGTCTTCATCAGCATTCTCATTGAGTTATGTACGCTTAACGACATGAAAATCGCAATAGATAGGAATTGACCCAAGGTCCCTTCGATCTACCCAACAAGGAAGTTGCGTACGTGACCGCAAGTCTCAGCCATCTTTTGGGAGGTTACACCATCCTTATGGTGAGCTTTACTTGTGAATGGTTCTTTCGGTGTTCCCCGAGCCGTGTTACTTGTTTAGAAAATGGACAATAGGCCTATGCCACGTCTTATATAATAACTTTTTAAGATCACATTTAACATATATCTTTAAGTTCATTTGGTTAAATTTTATGTTTTGCTACACATCCAATTTTTAACATCACTATCATTTATCTTTTTGATATCATTTTTGTTATTTTATATTTGATCAAAAGATCATACCGATATTTAAAAATCTATTAATTTTCAATTTTCCAAACATTTAAATGATATTTTGTTAACTGAGATTTTTTAAAAATTGAAAAAGTTCACATCTTTAAACTTAGCCATAGACCTTTCAAATCATAGGCACGGCACTTGGTGTTCTATGAGGTGTGATTGTCTCGAAATTCTTTTGTAAATGTTTTTAAATTCTTTGCTTGAAATTATAAATCCAATTTTTGGGATGTTTGGTTTGAATTTCTTGTGATTTAACGATTTATTTTATTTTGAGTATAGACGTTTATTATTGAAACTAAATAGTATAACAATTTCCTAAAATCATAGAGCGGTCCAACTTTGGTAGAACCATATTTGTAAAAACCGCTCCAAAACAATTCAAGATTTCTAAAAAGGGTTTTGGTTTTATTCATTTTATAGGAAATTGTTATACTATTAAAATTATAAAACCTTTCAAATTTGATCAGGAAAAATGATTCTATGAATGATGAATAATAGGTTGGTGAGTTAGACTATGCTTATAATTCTCCCATGGTTTTTATTTCCTTCTTCCCCGGCAGGGAACAATACATGTTGACATGTGGAACTCAATCATATCCGCATCTACATTCATATATATATATATATATATATATATATATATTATGTACAACACAAAAGATAAGTTTTGTTTTGTAACACTAAAGAAAAAGTTTTAATCACCAATAATCATGAGAAACAATAATATATAAAAAGGTTTCCCAGTGTGAATAAGTTTTCACCTAATGCAGCACGAGTGTTGAAATAGCATTGTGCAAATTGGGATTAGTTGATTAATCTGTCATATCATGTAATTTTGTTTTTTTTGGTCAAACCATCATATCATCTAATTAAGTACATATTAAAGGTTTTTTTTTAAAAGTACCCTTTTATTATGTGGTAGATTATACATTTTGAATCGCCATTAAACGTTGTTTATTCAAAATCTTCCGATACCAACAGTACGATTTTGCAATATATGTGTTATCCAATGATTAAATCGAACTAAAGCAAATTAAATTTTCGAAAAATAAGGAAAGTGCCAGCCAAACAGGATACACCAGAAGTTTGGAACTGGGAACCACGTCAAGTAAAGAGATCATGGGGCCCATAACCCATACTGCTCTAGCGGCCACGTTTTGACAATATAGCTTCTTTAGCCGCGCGTGTGCTCCGAATCCAAAAGAGTGCACGAGACTCGTGTTCGCCTCTTGAGTCTCTGAAGCACAAGCCGTACAAAGTACAAACCAAACCCTTTCATTGGAGTTTCACCTCTCTTTATTCTTCTAGCGTTGGATTTCTTTCATATCTCAACTCTTCACGTGTACATGTACATCTGACGGCTATTATCCGTTTTAAATCTTATATAGTATGGTAAACATTAAACAAAAGCATAGAATGGTAAATATATTCCTTATTCTAGTAACATGTTCAATTGTTGGTACCATACCTATACCTCACAAATATATATATATATATATATATATATATATATAGTATTAAAAAAGTTTTGGCTTATAGTACATAAATATCTCTTGTTTAGTAAGAATGGTACATATATGTATACCCTCTAACATGTTCTTGTTCAAGTGTTTCAACTAGTGTGTGTATATTTATACATATATTTTCTATATTATATAGGACGTTACTTGACTCGAAATAGATGTATTATTTTCTACCTGTTGGTGATTTTTTTTGTTTTGTTTTGTTTAAGACAGTGTATCGCTTGTCCAAGATATCATATATCTAGTGGGTTGGATTATGGATTTGAAAGCACTGTAGATATTTCAAGATATTGTTACTTATATCCAATTGGTGTTAGAAAATCTAACAAGCATAGACATAAGATATATAACACTACAGATTATAGTTCAACTGAGTTGGCCAATATTATAATTTGTTGAACTGAGGTCAATCTGATTCGCATGGTAAAAGGAAAAGATAAAATAAAAGTAAACGAAGTAAAATGGAGAAAAATAATCGTCAGGGAGTGCAACTGCCCCGTGCATCCGAGGGTCATGCCATTTCCATGTCCTTATATCATTACGTTCGATTTTGTACAATATTATATTCCTAACGCTAATTATTATTCTTTTTACGTCTTGTTAGTTATCATAAGTCCGATCCGTTTAAATGGTTCTTAAACTTTCATGAATATTTCACACATATACGTACGTATTTAAATGTATACCACTAACTGTGACATTGTTCTTATCAAGACATGTCTATATGTTTTACACCTTGCATATATATTTTCTTTCGCAATATGTCATCAAAATAATTTAATCAACATGTATCTGAGATTCTCGTTGTTAAGGCTGTAATCATAGATTAAAAAAAGTTTTTGGTAGTGGTCCACACAAATTGTATTTTTATGTTGAACTTTAGAGATTGCAAATGATTAGGTGGTTGAGTTTGTGTACATTACATGGGGACAAGTTTCTGAAATCCTATAGGTATTTATTTAATTGAAGCCACCTTGATTTATGTGTAATACCTAAGCACACATTGCCAAATATACTAATGAGTACTTTTACTGTAATTCGACTATGTTGAGATAAAAATACATTTAAATTGGAAATATTGCTGTATCGATGTGTCACCTTCATGAATCATATATACTCCAACATTAATATTGATATATATAAATCCTTTTACACACTTAGTTGTATAATTCAGAAAACGATTACATATTACATGAAATTTCATACGTAGATCTGACCACAAGAAAAATAAAATCAATGATTCTAACAATATGCCAAAGAAAATATAAAATGAATTAAATGTCTTTAAGACATTCCAAAACGAGGATTTTGTTAGTTGGAGGGGTCCGTGGACTTACCTTTGGATTCATAAGTCTCGTGTCTTCGGAGACAGCCTGACACATCTCTTTCATCAATATAAATGTAATCTCGTATATATATTTATTAATCCAATTATCCAACTATAGTTTATCTATTGAATCTCAACGAGCCATCAATCAATTTCATTTGCCTTTATCAATTATATATATATATATATATATATATATATATATATATATATATATATATATATAGGATCTTACGTTCTGCTACATATAAACTAGAAACACGAGTTGACAAAAAACAAAAACAAAAACACTAAAAATATATTAGTTGTCACTAAAACTTGCAACTCTAAAATAAGTTTATTCTTCTTTATCATTTCCTCCTCTCTCTTCCCCTATATAACCTTATCATATTCCACTTACCATAAAAATTCACCAACTCTCTCTTCTAATCACATAAACCCTAATTTTCTGCTCAACAAACTATGGAAATTGAAGCTACTACTGTTCAGAAAAGAAGAAGCATACCAACCGTAGCCATGCACCAACAGTCAAGAACACTAACCAAATCCAAACCCAAGATCCGAATCATCCACATATTCGCACCGGAGATCATTAAGACCGACGTCTCCAACTTCCGGGAAATCGTCCAGAATCTCACCGGAAAACAAGATCATTACCACGATCTCCTCCACCAAAAGGGTCTCAAAAGAAACCCTAGATCTAGAGGAAGTTATGATGATGATGATGATCATCAAGTCCATCACATGAACAAGAGGTTCTGCATAAATTCAGAAGTAGAAGACGAAGAAGAAGGGATGGTGTCGATGACAAGGAACGGAAATGGTGGCGAGAGCTCCGGTGGGTTCTTCAACGGCTTAGGAGATTTCGACGGCTTCATGCATGAGCTAGGTGAATTTCCCTATTTGCCCTTGACCATTGACCCTGCCGTTGCGTCTTCTTCCCACTTACATGGCAGCGTTTTCGCAGAGTCTCACCAATACGCCTAAATCGTCTACAGCGGAAACATCTTTTTAAATTTTATTTACTAAAATAGGTTAACTTTTAATAAATTTTTGTTTCTTCTTTACATACGAGCTAGTAGCTAATTCTTGTTTTTTTTCGACAGTTATAAAGTTTGACTTTTGGATAATCTTGTGAATCGTGGGAAGATTTGGGATTATGATTATTACGAGTTCTCTTTCTTAACCATTTTTTCTCTGATTTTGTATTTAATACGTGATTACCCTATAATCTAGTAAATAGGTATCAACGCTCATTCGCCATTGCATGGTCATGATCTATATGTATTTATTTCCTCACGAGAATGATAAATCGAAAATAGAATTTCCCAAAACTTTTTTACTAAGAAAATCCTTATTTTCTATGTAAGATTCTGAAAATCTATAACAAAATATCATCAGGCTTGGCTATAACTTAATTAATAACATTAGTTGAATGCACCTATAGAAATTTTAAAACTCTTCTTTCACTCCAAAAATCTATATATTTGCGAATTGTTTTCTTCGCTCATCCAAATGGACCGAGAAATTGATATATTGATTGATTGCCTGATACTTAACATAAGATAAGTACAAATGGGGCCATAATTAATTCAAGATAGCAAATATAATATATGAAAATTACAAATATGAGCCGCCAAGTAATCCACAATTACAAACGTGTATATATGCATGTGTGTCATGTTGGTGAACGGTGATGATGCATGATGATGATGATGATGGAACCACACATCAAAAGATAACTCTCATCATATCTTTTGATCAAGTAGGCATTATAAATCAACTAAAAAAATATTAAACCTGAGCTCTCTCTTACAGAGAAAGAGTTTATGAATATCAAAACAGAGAATCTGGAAGTACTTGGAAAACTTGAGAAGATTGACGAAAGAAGGAAGAGGTTTTAATGTATGGAGATGCTCAAGGTTAAAGTTATTAACTTCAAACATTTACAGACACAAACTTGGTGGTTGGTTCTTGTAAGTAACACAGAAAGAACATAGGAACAAGAACAATGGCTAGTAACACCTAACTATCGTATTCAAGAGTTTCTACAACGGTCGATGATGGTGTTTCCATCCTCGTTAGAACTTCAGGCACTCCTGCTGTATCTCTTACTATCTACGAGAAAAACAAAACAACCAAAAGCAGATAAAACTTGGTTAGTGCAACGATCTTAGCCCGTCACACCACTCTTAACAAATTCCGAGCATGGGCTTAAGCAAAGTATTTAATAAACTTACAAGAATCTCTTCGTCTAGATAAGATATCATGAAGAATCTTTCAAAGGATCCACCTGAAGCAAATAACACTGGTTGGTTCAGTGAACATGTGAGCAGAAAATGGTTTATGTATAAAATAATGAACGAAGTAGCTTACTCAGGGGAATTCTCAGACCACTGGCTAAAGTATCCTTGATAAGAGCAGGAAGCTGCTGCAACGTTGTGGCGGCTTGACCCAATGCGCCTTTTAGCTGTTCAGGAACTGCTTCTTCAATGACTGTTGGGGATTCGACCATACCTTCAATATATTCTTCTTTCAATCTCAGAGGTCCCTCAACAGTCAATTTCGATGACAGAATGATTTTGCTTTCTATCTGCATTTTTATTGCCACTGTGAGAAACCTCCTCTATGATTCCGTGTAATAAACAAACTTTGAAAAGTGTTTCAGTGTGTTACCGAGTTCAGAAGTTTAATATTTGCGGTCGCCTTTGCGTTAGAATCCTTGATCAGTATCTCCATTCTTGATAGATTCGCCAATGTTGAAGGAAACCTCCTGCAACAACACAAACAGATAGCAAAACACTTAAAAAACTTTGAATTAAGTGGTGATCTTAAAGAAAATGATAAGTAGGTAAGTGTACTTACTCAAATATAATCCGAGCAGCGAGTAAACCAGGGCTTCCAGAACCAAACCACTCAAAATTCCATCTGCCTTCAAAACAAGGAGACCTGAAAAGCTATAGGAACCAGTTAAAAGACAACCAAAGCAAAAATCGTAAACAAAAGATTAAAAGAAGCGCCTACGTAGTTGGTCTGGGAGTCGGGTTAAGCCGTTCTAGACTCGTAATCCTCTCATTCACATCGATCTTTTGCATATTGGTTGTTTTCCCTGTAACTAAAGCCTCAAAGCCTCCAGCATCCTTCAACTGTACATAGATAATGTCAAGACACAATATCTTGACTTTGAGGGCTGATCCTATATCTAAGAGAACCCAATTGAGCTGAAACATGATAATTCAGTTTCTGGACTTTGAGAAGAAAAAGTTGTATCTTTTGTCATCTCCAATATCTTGATTACAGTTAACAAAGACACAATTCACCTAAATTTTCCCCATTTTTTCCTCAGAATAAGACAGAGATAGTAAAAGAGACTCAATTTCAAACTCAGATTGAAAATGAAGAAGATCTAAAACAAATCATATTTTTCCAAAAAAAGTGAGAGAAGTCTTACAGCGAGAAGTAGCGATTCCTTAGCAGAAAGGCGCTCCATTTCTCTAGCGTAAACCGAAGGAGAGCCCTGAACTGTTTCCTGCACCATTGCTCTTATTCTCCGGAAAGAATTCCTCCGACCCATCATCACCGGAACAAGGAGAGTAACCCTTGACGGTGGCGCTGAGGTTGAAAAGCCCAATCGAACCGGAGACGTACCAGAAATCGAACCTTGTATCAACGCCATTGAAGAAGAAGAAGAAGAAGGCGAAAGAGACATAGCAGCAAAAAAAAACCAAAAAAAGCCTCAGCCAAAAAAGGAGTTAAGGTAGGAGTTTCTCTGGTTTAACCGGTTTAATTTCCGGTTCAAATTTAACCATCTACGGTTAACCGAGGTTTGGGTTTGGTTTGATTGTGCATTCATAAAAGAAAGAAGAAAGACTCTCTTAGTCGATAAGTGCCAAAGTTGAAACCTTTTTTTCTGAATTTTCTGCTCAGTTCAGAGTTTTTCTTTCCCGCCATGGAAATCGACTCCGAGAAGATTCACGAACGGAAGCAATCCGACTACAGTTACCTGGTTCGAAAACCCTTTACTGTATTTACTTCGATTGAAAGACGCTGGAGTCTTGTGTTTTTGTGTGCGGAGCTAGGGTTTGTCATCTGATTTTTTGTTTCAATTGAACCAGGATGAGAGATTCGAGATACAGAAGGAGATGTACAGAGGGCAGCAGTACAGTCAGATTTACTTTGCTCGTCTTCATCTCATGAGAACACTTCTCTACTCACTTGCCCCTTCTTGGAAACCTCATTTGCCTGGTCAGTGCTTTGTTTCTCTCATTTTGATTCCATGTTTAACTCAACAAAGAAGAAGAGCAATTTTGATATTTTTTCTTGGGTTAGATATAATCTGGTGAAAATTCAGTTATTTTTTTAGGTATTACACAGTTGAGAAAGATTGCTAGTTTTAGTTTTCTGGGTAGTCCAAGTGTTTTAATTATAGATCTGAAATGTGAAATTTTCATGTTCGCAGTTTGTAAGGTTTTGGGACTTGAAGAAGGAAAAGAATGCATAATTGTAGGAACCTTGTTCAAACACATGAAGCTTAAACCTTGTGTTCTCGATGAATATTCTAAAGATGTTGGTTTCTATACAGCCTCTACTTGTGGTTTTTTTTGCGCTATATCTACTATGTTGAATCAATCAACTTAAATTGCTGAGTACATCAAACACAATGCAGAGGTCTGTTACCCCGCTTGTTAAACCACATAACTTTATGCATCCTGATGATAATCTGATCCTGGAAGACGAGAGTGGGAGAGTTCAGCTTGGTGGTTCTGCACTTTCACCTGCGATCTATGTGACAGGTATGCAAATGGATTGTGACTATTTTTACTGTATTATTTTTGCGTTTGTTAAAATGTAGCAAATGTTAGAGATTTTGATCAAGCTTACCTCTCTTAAAAGATGGTTTCTTTGAGAAAGTTAATGTTGAAGCATCCATGGATTGTAGGTGTTGTTGTTGCATTGCATGGGAAGGAAACTAGTGCTGGTGAATTCTTTGTTGAGGATGTACTAGAAGCTGGTTTACCGCCTCAGATAGAGCGGCCTATTAGTCTACGTAAGTCTACCTATGTTCTCTTCCTTTTGCTATCCTCATGGCTCAGTCATGTATATAAGCAATCTCTCATGGACCATGGTACATCCATATTGTTCTGCAGAGGAAGATAAATATGTTGTGTTATTGTCGGGGCTGTGCATTGGAAGCAAATCGGCTAATCCCCTGCAATTTCAGCTTCTTGTTGACCATTTAACTGGACATCTCGGAGATGAGGAGGTTCAAATCTTTTAACTTTCAGATTCTTCAATATTTTTCTTTCCTTAATTTGTAATTTATGGTTTGAACAGGAACAAGGCCTTGCAGCACAGATAGTTCATGTGGTTATTGCTGGAAACTCTGTTGAATTTCCCCGTAAACTCATTAATGGACAGGTACTCATAACTTTCAATGCTGATATTTTCTCAGATACAGTTTCATTTATCTGCCACAGTTATTACTTATGATCTTTATTGATTGATCTTTGCAGAACTTGGCCTCGAAAGATCAATCAACACTATATGAGCCCATCAAAGAGCTTGATATCATGTTAAACCAGGTCAGTTAACCAGATTCACCTGTGGGTTATCGATTCTATTGAGATGAAAATCCAAATTCTTGTTCTTTTGTGGATTTTCTTAGATAGCTGCAGGAGTTTCAGTAGATATCATGCCAGGCCTGAATGATCCAGCAAACTTCGCATTGCCTCAGCAGGTTTGCAGATACATAAATAAACATCCAAAAACCGAATTTGTATCGATAAATCTGTTTCATAAGCCCTTCTCTTTTGTTCAGCCTCTGAACAGATGTCTTTTCCCTGGATCCGCACCTTACAACACCTTTAGATCATGTACAAATCCTCACTCGTTTGATATCGATAATATCAGGTGTGGTTACTATTAATAATGGATACAATCTCTCTGATTCTTACAACGATATAATTGCTTGAGTTTATCTGACTAAAAACCTCAATTGGGTTTTGACATTTTGCAGATTCCTTGGAACTTCTGGTCAGAACATTGATGACCTTGACAAGTACTCAGAGGCTGAAAGCAAGCTTGATTTTGTTGAACGAACGCTGAGGTGGAGACATCTTGCTCCCACTGCACCTAATACACTCGGTAAGAACTCACCTCCCCCTGCAAATTAACCTTTTCGAACTAAGCCCTCAAGAAAAAGAAAAAGGGACAATATTTCTCTTTTGAGTCCTTTGGTTTGATTCACTGCGTATAGGTTGTTATCCTTTCACCGATAGAGACCCTTTCTTGATTGAAACCTGCCCTCATGTCTACTTCGTTGGGAATCAAGATAAATATGACAACCGTTTGTTAAAGGGTATAACCTCCTTACACAGCGATTCTAAATAACACAATAGTTTCTCTTTGTTGAACAATGCTTTAAGTTTTTTTTGGGAAATATGAATGCTGCAGGGTCTGAAGGGCAGCTTGTCCGGTTGATCTGCATTCCTAAGTTCTGTGAGACCGGTATTGCTGTTGCGGTGAGTTGAAATTTTAGCAAATTTTACTCCATATTCTCTCATAAATTGCAGAATCTATAACTCAAAATCACCATGTTTATTTGCAGGTGAACCTAAGGAATCTGGAATGTCATACTCTAAGCTTTAGCACTCAGATAAGCTAATATCATAATATTGAGCTGCTACTTTGGTAGATTCTTCCTGTCTTGGAAATGTAGTCTTGAGCTTTTTCACTAACTCTGTTAAGTTCTATGTTATATCTTAAGAAACATCCCTCTTTTTTTGTAATGGAACTTCCGAATCTTATTGGTGTTCATTCGGATATTTTATTGTCCTAATTTGTTTTTTGAACTTTCAACTAAAATCTCGAGATAAATTCTAAAAGGTCTTCATTGGTTTAATAATTTGTAAATTTATTAAATCTTTCTTGATTTTGAAATCTCTCCAGGCCTGACACCTCAGCATTTTAGGGTAATCTGGAGCTGACACATCATTAAAAATGCAAACCAATCAAAACATTTCGATTAATATACATCAGCTCTCTACCTTGCCACATCATCTTTCCAACTTGTCACATCATTTTTTCACTAAAAATACATCATTTTAAAAACACAATCAATTAAATTAAAATAAATAGTACATACCATCATTTAATTTTTTTTGATAATGATATATGAATTTCTAATTTGTTCAAAGAAAACAAAATCATATTATATATAAAATGAACATATTTCGATAATATTAAAAAAACCAATCAAATTAAAATAAATAGTACATACAATCATTTTAAAATTTTTATAACAATCAAATTAAAATAAAAAATACTTACCATCATTTTAATTTTTTTGATAATGATATATGAATTTCTAATTTGTTCAAAGAAAACAAAATCATATTATATATAAAATGAACATATTTCCATCATTTTAAAAACACAACCAATCAAATTAAAATAAATAATACATACCATCATTTTAAAATTTTTTATAACAATCAAATTAAAATAAAAAAATACATACCATCATTTTAAAATTTTTGATGATGATATATGGATTTCTAATTTATTCAAAAAAAACAAAATCATATTATATATAAAATGAACATATTTTCATAATTTTAAAAACACAGCCAATCAAATTAAAATAAATAATACATACCATCATTTTAGTTTTTTATAACAATCAAATTAAAATAACAAATACATACCATCATTTTAAATTTTTTGATAATGATATATGGAATTCTAATTTGTTCAAAGAAAAATAAAATTATATTATATATAAAATAAACATATTTCCATCATTTTAAAAACACAACCAATCAAATTAAAATAAATAATACATACCATCATTTTAATTTTTTATAATAATATATGAATTTATAATCACTTGTTTTAAAAAAAATCAAAATCATATTATATACAAAATGAACATATTTCTAATATATTTTTGCGACAGAAAAATTCATCACCCGCAGCGTAGCGCGGATCCGATACTAGTACATATAAATTTTGAAATAACATGTTTTATCCACATATTTGAATCATTCTATTTTGTCACATTCAAATCCATTTGGGCCTTTATTGGTTTATTAAATTCATATAGGATTTGAAAATCTTTATTGATCTTAAATAAGACATATGAATTTTGAAATAACATGTTTTATTTACGAATTTGAATCTTTATATTTTTCACACGAATAACATAGAATTTTAACTAATATTTATAAATCATAGAACCAATAACACATGATTGTAATAAAGATTTTAAAATCAATGATTGAATAACACATTATTTTTGTTTTGGATTTCCAAATCCATTAAAATCTATGATTCAACAAACCCCGAAATATATTGTGGATTTTGAAATCCAACAATAAATCAATAAACGAATAACACATGATTTTAACTAGTATTTAGAAATCAATGAATGAATAACATATGATTTCGAAAAGGAATTTAAAATCAAGGATCCAAGAACACATGATTTTGCTTTGGATTTTCAAATCCATTAAAATCCATAAACCAATAAACCCCCTTATATATCCTAAAAAAACAAGAGAAAGAACAAAAGTCATTTGGTATAATACATTAACTACGAGAATTTTACTTTTCAAATCTTGCACTTCATTGTACAGTTTCTGATTTTCTTTACGGACCACATGATACTTTTTCAATGCATCAGCCACTTCTTTGAACTTTGAACCTAAGAGAAAGATTATAAATCTTGAAATAGATTCATTGACGCCAAGCAATCAAAGACAAGTGACATCAATAAATCTTACTGCATCAAATTTTATCGTCGCAGTATTCTTTTTATGTCTTTAAAATGTCATGTTTTATAGATGCCGTAGTAGCATTGAATTCCTGCATAATTAGCAGACAACATCATTCAACTCCTACATAATACACAAAACTAATCAATGGCTAGAATAATACTTGAATTATAATAGCATTGGTTTCTTAGGTGTCTGTTTCCTGCCATGACAAGAAAAATATGTTTAAATGATAAGATTGAGGGTTCTAATGGTAACATTACTTTTTCTTTTCTTTTCTTATAATCTTATTTGTTTGAGAAAAGAAAGACAGACAACAAGAGATAAAAGATATGATACCACATTATTAAAATAATTTATAATTCCCTAGTGAGGATCCAAGCCTTCAATGATGCCTTAATCATTAAGACATCTTTTTCTTCATCAGGGAAAACATCAATCAAACCCCATCTTAAAACATCGACATTGAAACTTTGATTGCTCCTACTCTGGAGAAAAGCATTCAGAAACAGACGAACTTTTTTTATCAATGTCTGCGCGCAAATCAACCAGCTTCATATAAGTAGCCTGCGGATCTGAATCATCTTTGCGAGGAAGAAAAACCAGAAGGTTTTCAAATGCATTGACCAATCCAGAAACCTCTAATTCTAATGGTAACATTACTTTCAATACTTTTTAAATTAAACCTTTTTCAAAAAAAGAAAAGTAAATTCAATCAACTATTATTCAATCAACTATTATTGTAAAATTTACCGCATATAGTTATTTTCACAGTTACATATGTTGATTTGAATTCTATAGTTTCAATAAAAGCAACAACAAAAGTTTCAAGACCATTGACGTTCATTTGATTATTTAAATATTATGAAAATATAATTTATGAATGAATAATGAGTACTTATATTTTGAAGTTATTTTAGCATAATGTAATTTGATTTTTATTTTTTAACTTTAAATGATAAAAAAGAAAACAAAGAAAAAATGTACGAGAAATGATATAATTAAATTTAATGAAAATGGCTAATAGTATATTTGGATTTGAGAGGAAATACACATTTCAAAAAAAAGAAATGTCATGTGTCAATTTTTCAAAAGTTGTATCTAAAAAGACCTTATTTTATCACTATCTCTATTTCATAATATAAAATGTTTTTGAGATTTTTTTTTCAGAATATAAGATGTTTTCAAGTTTATATATAAATTAAATATTGATTTAACACTTTATGACCATTTGTATTATCCAGTTTTTTTTTATGATTGGTTGATTTTTTTAAAAATTGAATATTTTTTAAACTACACGCATTTAATTAGAATATCTTATATTTTGAAACAGAGGGAATATATAAAATTGCATGCAAATGAGTATGTTAAAACATTCCATCAAGTGAATACAAAAAAAAGAGATAGAGAAAGAAAAAATTATGGCCAAAGTCACTTTTGATGTTGATTTCAACATATAATGTATACCATGAAATATGGATCTTTGTGAATCTTCTCTAAAATATGTTTTTACTAAAGCATAAGTAACTAACTATGCATTTTAACTATTTTTTAAAAAAAAATTTACTCTATCAGAAAATACGAAAAAGGCTCAAAGTTACATAGTACATGTAATACTAGCCGTCGTTAGAGACATTAAAATATTTTCTTTATGAGTTTTTTTTATCTAAACAGTAAAATTGAGAAAATAAAAAAACGATTACACAGATAATTTAGGGTTTTGGAAAGCAGGGAGATAAAAATGAGAAGGAATATATGTTTATTTGTCTTTTTTTTTTTGAAACAAGGGAATTTTGATTTGATTTGGTTAGCATTCGAACAAAACGTCAGCTCAGCTATAAACTTCCTGATTTTTATGGTAAATTAAACCATCACTTAATTAACTTCCCGCTAATGAAAAGGCAAATATTTATTTTGAGAAAAACTTTCTAATTTATTACATGTTTTGTTTCTAACTTATTTACATGCTATATATCTCTCATTAGCAAAACAAACCCTACTGTTTTACACATTTGGTTCTTACCGCTAGAGTTTTGCAAATCTCCATGTCACTCATTATAAGTAATTTCCCTTAATATTTAACCTCTTTTTATAATTTCATTTTTCTTTGCTAATACTTCTTACGTCCAAAATATATATATTTTGCTTGTAAAAAGAGTGATAATTAATTTGAAAAAAAGCTCTTATCACGTCCTGTGTTTAATTTAGCAATTAATTGTTATTCTGCTTGAATTGTCACAAATACGTTTTGGTTTCTTATACAAATAATTTCGTGACGAGTTCTTAGACCACCTCCAATGGGATCTCTAAAGAAGGTTCTAAAGGGGGGTTCTTATATTATTTGTGTCAAAAATAATTCAAAAAAGAAATTAACATTAAGAACCGGTTCTTATTGAAGAGATTGTAGAAACTCTTAGAATCTCATACGTGTCATTGTTTGGTTGGTTTATGTTTTTTTACGGAAAGGATGAAAGGAAACGAAACGTTTGTCGCTACCATCCCCGATTTTTTCTCTCTCTATCTTTCTTGCTTGAGACGCGGATGGAGAAAAAATCAGAGAGATCAATTGGTCTCGATCTGCCAATTTCACAGCAGATTTCGATTTGGGATTCTCTTCGTTTTGAATCACTAAGACCAATTGATCTCTCCGAGAGTGGGCTGAGGAAAAATCAGAGAGATTAACGGAGACCAATTGATCTTCCGAGAAATCAGAGAGATCAATCTGCGGGATTCTCTTCGTTTCCTAAATCGCCGCAGATTTCGATTCATCGATGTCTCCGTTATGGCTCCGCAGAAGGATCGGTCTCCAGGAACCACAAGATCGATATGAGCTTCTTCTTTTTAGTTGATTCTCGTTCGATTTTCTTATATGGTTTTGTGTGAAGTTTTTTGCAGGTTGCAGGTGAAATTAAGAAACCTCACTTGAAGTTCTACCATTGGAGCCATACCAAATTAATTATTTTTCTAAAGGTTCTTAACTTTAAAAAATTCAAAATTTATAATTAAACTATTGTTAAGAACCCCATTGGAATTCTTAAGCATTGGAGGTGCTCTTAGGTGTCACAATAAAGGACAAAGAGGACAGACCAGATAGTGTCGTCGTCGTTGGTAAAGAAGAGCGTGAAAGACTGTAAAAATAATTTAAAAAAAAAAAAAAAGAGTGAACAAACAAGTGCACAGAATCTCATGCAAATGTCTCTTTCTCTCTCTCTCTCTCTCTCTTTACTCAACGGCTATATCCACACTTATTACATTATAAAATGCAATAATGTAACGCATTATAATTCTCCATTATTCCCCAACGGTCCATTTCTTCAACCTCTCCTTTATAACCCCAACAGTGTTACATCATCATTTACTCTTTAATTTTTTTTCTTTCTCTCTATCTCTATCTTACATTACCCAGATGGATCTTGTTGTTATCACAGAGACTACCAATCCGACCAAAATCACTCACGTGAACAAGAAATCCTCCGACGAATTGCTCCGTAAGTTCGCCGCCGATCCTGACGACGTCGACGAGTCAAAGTCAACGAAACGCCGGAAGAAATCAGATAAGAGTGCTCGAGAGAACGCCGTTGACATTGAAAGTAATATAATTGGCTTGGTGGAGAGGAAACGGCTCTTGCTTGCTCCGGCGAGTAAACGGCGATCTCTGTTTCTCCGGCAGCTTGCTTCTGGAAAATCACATCTCAGGAACAAATCTCTCGTCAGAAGTATAGGCAAGGTAATGTCATTATACTATCTACTACACTGGTTAAGCTCCCTTTTAACTATAATTTGTAAAATTTCTATTCTTCTTAACACCATTTTAATAGATCCTCTATTCTGCTCTAATTGCTCATCAGACATGGCGTAAAACAATGGAAGGAGCTTCAAGAGTTTTCATCGAGAAGCATTATAACAGACACAGGCGTCTCATCAACGACGTCGTTTAGGCTTCTCCATATCACTATTTTTACATTCGTTTGTATTATTCTCACGTTTGGTATTACATCTTTCTCGTTTTTTTTCTTTTCGCATTCAACTCCTCTTAAGACCTTTTTTTAAGCTTCCCAACAGTACCCAATTCATCTTTTTAATGCAAATAACTTTCTTGGTAATTTTTTTTTGTTAAAAGTACTTTCATGGTAAAACGATATAGTAAATACTACTAGTAGCTACATTTATTATGGTCGTTGGAGCCTGTGTTTTTGTTTTGTAAAGATTTTACCCAACTTTTAAGTCTTATGGTTGTATTTTATAATGTCAGAAACAAATAACAATAATCAACACACACCATCTTTAGAAGCATAAAACATGGAGGGCGAAAAGGTTAATGTGTTCAAAGTTTAAACCTTTAGATGTTCAAATTGTACACTATGACTTGATTTGATGCCACTAAAGATCAGTAGTGCTGTTTAACACATTTTTTTTTCTTATTCGTCCATAAGATTAAATAACTCTAACAATAATCAACACACACACAATCGCAAGAAGATTTAGTCATCGGGAATATATTCATCGTTTTTGATAAAGGAATAGTCTTCTTTTATCGGCAAGAAAAAACAACAACAACCACAACAAACGAAATCCTTTGCTCTTTGACCAAGATTGAATTATAAAACACAAAAAAATTAAAATCCCTCATAACAATTTATTTCATTAGAAAACAAGCATTAAAAACGCTACATAAAAATGCTCATCACCAGTACGTTTAGCATTGCAAACAAACTTAAAAGCATTTCCTGTGAACAATGGCCGCTCCATTTTCTTCATACTCAGCCTTACTTATCCACATCTGCATATATATACATCACAACTTTACATTAAAACACCCCAAAAAAACGTACGCATGTTAACTTAAAAAAACAACTAATATTAATTATCTTATTTACCTGTTGAAAGCTATCTACAGAAGCCAAAATGGAGCCTCCAATCCAAACACTATATCTCCTCTCCGGACCAGCCACAATTTTAAGTTTCATACTAGGCGGTGCAAGCGCAGCGATCTCTTTGTTCATCCTATCTGCAATCCCAGGGAACATCGTCGTGCCACTACTCAACACAATGTTTCCATACAAATCCCTCCTTATATCAACATCACACTTCATTATCGAATTGTAAGCCGTCTCATGAATACCAAAAGTTTCCATTCCAATCAAAGACGGCTTGAAAAGAACCTCAGGGCACCTGAATCTCTCAGCTCCTATCGTGATCACTTGACCATCAGGAAGCTCGTAGGTATGATCGATTGCCGAGCTCGTTGCAGCCTTCTCCATTTCCTGCTCGTAGTCGACAGCTATGTAACAGAGTTTTTCTTTGATGTCTCGGACTATCTCACGCTCGGCTGATGTGGTGTATGTGTACCCACGTTCCATCATGATTTTTGTGAGATACTCGGTTAGGTCACGGCCTGCTAGATCTAGACGCAAGATCGCATGTGGGAGTGCATAGCCTTCGTAGATTGGAACTGTGTGGCTCACACCATCTCCTGAATCCAACACAATACCTAAACACGCAGACATTGAACAGATTAAGGATCATTGTTTCAAAAGCAATTCTACCTTACCGTTTACATGTGAACAACAAAAAAAAGTATATCACATTTTAAGAAAACAAGTTACAGTTTGACTTTGAGGTTTTCATAAAATATTTTTGCAAAGTGCAAACACAAACGCCAAAATCGACTTTTTTTTCCTTTTTTCATGCCGTTTGTGTTTGATATATATATATAACACGATGGATTCCGCCAAATCGGTCGGAAATGACTGTTTCCAACCGATAATTGTCGTGTATTAACAAAAACAAATTGCTGATCAAAATGTTTTAAAGTCGTGGGTTCATATAAAAAACATCAAACATAAACGTAAAAACTACCATTGCCAGCAAAATACAACTACATTTATGACGACGCAGCAATTTAATGTTTTAGATATAGATATATATAGGGCTTCCACTTATTAGTCCATTAACAATTTATATTTTTAAAAACTTTTAATTGCTGGTTTCAAATATATACTATATATAAAGAGCCCTCTTCACCAACGTTGTAGTTGGTACCATGCGAGTAAAAACCCACAGTTACAGAAAATTTCTAGCTTAAAAACGAAGAATATTTAAGATTTCCGGAACGTATTTTCAATTGTGAAACTTTAATTGCAGTTACTTACCTGTGGTACGACCACTGGCATAGAGAGAGAGGACGGCCTGAATACCAATATACATACTAGGAAAAGCAAATGTCTCAAACATGATCTGAGTCATCTTCTCACGATTGGCCTTTGGGTTAAGAGGAGCTTCAGTGAGAAGCACAGGGTGTTCTTCAGGATCCACTCGCAGCTCATTGTAAAAAGTATGGTGCCAAATTTTCTCCATGTCATCCCAATTACTAACAACACCGTGCTCGATTGGGTATTTAAGTGTAAGAATACCTCTCTTGGCTTGAGCTTCGTCTCCCACAAAGGAATCCTTCTGAGTCATTCCAACCATCACTCCCGTGTGTCGTGGACGACCCACAATGCTTGGAAACATAGCTGTTGGTCCATCAGCTCCAGCGAATCCCGCCTTCAGAATGTTTTACCAAACATTAGATCTGGTATCTTGTTTTACAATATACATTGGTTGTTTTACTTTTACATTTAGTATATATTTTTCTAAATCAATGCCCAAACCAGAAGTATTTTTAATAAATATATATTTTGGTAATTGTAAATGACAAACGGCAAATAGAAAAGTTTATTTGTTGGCGTTTTCACTTTGCAAAATATTTTTACGAAGAAATTAACAAAATAATTTATATTTCAAATTATGATATTTTTAAATGTAAACGCAATGCGAATGCGTAAATTGTGTTTGAAACAAACGAAGCATTACAGATTAATAAAGAGTGTTTTTATTTTCTCCTTACCTTGACCATTCCAGTTCCATTGTCACACACGATAGGCTGGAGTCCATCCCCTAGTTCCGACATTATCTAGAGTAAACATATCATGATGTTTCAAATTTTTTTTTTTTTTTTTAAATATCATCATTAAGAAGTTGCGTTCTAACACAGAATTAACATGTATAGCAGACGCTGTAATTAAAAACCAAAACTAAATAACAAACACTTTGGGGAAGAAAAAAAACAGAGATCATGTCAATTCTTAGCAATTAACACCTTATATTGATTCTTAATTTTAAGGTCATGAGAGACCACTATATCAAGTATTACATCGAAAAAATCTAGAGAAATTCATCAGTTATCCATAAATCAGTCATACAAATAAATTAGCTCGAAATCCATGCATATACCGGAGGAAAACAAAAATGAATGAGAGAAACCAAGATCTAAAAACTGGAGTGGAACAAAAACAAAGGTTAAAGCCTCGAATCGCGGATGGTGTTAATTAGATCAAAAGAACACTAGTTTATTTTATTACAATGACAAACATTGCAGCGGTAACAACAAAAACAAATCATATGAGGAAGGGACCATCAAATCAAAGAGGAACAATCGTTCTCTTACGTTCAAATATTATGTTGTTGCTCTTCTTCTTCTTCCTTGTCTCGTCTCGGCAACAATAATGCTTTTGACAAAAAATCCTATCGCTCGATTCGTTTATAAAGAGCATGGAAAAGAGAGACATGGGTCCCACACTAGTAGGATTCATTTTTCCCCTACTAAAGTAAATCCTCAAATTTGGATTTAAATTTTTAGCCTTCCAAATAAGTGCAAATATTTCCTAATCTTTTGAATTTTCTCTTATTTTTGATTAAAAATTATATTAAATAAAACAATCTAACAAAATTTAAATGAGAATGAATGTGCCAAGTAGCGCTACTACTTGCATGTTTTGGCGAGATTTTGCCACTTCATGGGGAGCTGTCTCGACCTTAACCTATACTATAGGTCATAATATGTATCAGTGTATATCTTTATAAAAACTAGAATAGCTTTACTTTATTGAAAAAGTAAAAAGTTACCATTTTAACCGTAAACAATTTATAGTAGATGAATAAGACATATTTTGTTTTGAATATTAATGAATAATAATGCGACATGTGTAACTAGGAAACCATCAAAACCATGTATACATTAATGTAATAATTTAATTAGTTTCCATATAATTTAATTTATTATGGATTTAAATCTAATTATTTTCTAATTTCGTATATATATATATATATATATATATATATATCTTGATTTATGACTTCAAATTAGTTAAGGTTAATTATTTTTTATAAAAAATAAATAAATAATTGATATAAAATAATATATATACGTGTTAGAGAGGGTGACTCATATTTAATAACTCTAACTATAAAGTAAATTCTAACTTAGAGCTATATTTACTATTATGATTGAATCAAACCAATATTGAGACATTTTGTATTAATAAGGTATATGTTAAGATATTAAGAATTAAAAAGTACTATATGTTACCATATAATGTGGAGGATCCAAACTGTTTAGAATTAAGAGATCTTTTTCTTTCTACAGTATTTCTATCTTTTTTATTTTCCAAACTCCGTACAGTTCACATTTTTAAAATTTTTGTTTAATATTAAGTTGTATAATTTTTTCCTCATATACACCACAATGCAAGTTTACACAATCATTTAAAACAATTTTAAAAATGACTAAGAGAATAATTTT
Organism: Turritis glabra; assembly: GCA_900406565.1. NCBI lineage: Eukaryota > Viridiplantae > Streptophyta > Magnoliopsida > Brassicales > Brassicaceae > Turritis > Turritis glabra. The sequence goes on from OVBN01000025.1 coordinate 2,044,879, forward strand.
TTTAAAATAATAAAAAATTAAATATCGATGATTTTGTTTTCTGGATGAATCTAAAGTCAGCTAAAGAAAAAAAAATTGTTTTAGAGAAAAGTAGAAAATAGTGTATGCAACACTCAAGATATAAACTTAGAGATAGGTTCTTAAATTTTAATTTCGTTTTATCTTTAAAAAGCATAGTTACGTTTTCTTTTTATTTTTCTAAAAAATTTCAAATATTCATATCCCATTCCTTTTACATATTTTCAGTTAAAAACAATGATGTCTTTAATACTACTAAAAAGAGATGTACCACAAAAAGGTTTTATTATATTTGTTGTTGGTGATTTTTTAGCTCTCAATCCAACCACGACATGTAGATAAAGCTTTGTTGGAATTACACTATCTATATTAACATTTTTGAAGTATATTTGGGAAAAACCTTTGGTTTTTGAAACTATTTACAAAAATTGCCATTTTTGGATCGGGTCAATTTTGAAATCAGATCACAAAATATCCGAAAATCTTTAATAAATATTGACACCAACAATTATCATAACAAATTTGAGCTAATTTCCTAAAATATCTCAACCTAATTCAAACATAAATATATGATTATCTTTTCACTTTTATTTAATCTTATATTTAAATTATTTTGAATTATTATATAATACTAGTTAATAAAATCTAAATTTTTTTTTTTTGCATATGATGTGATTAAAAATTTTTAAAACGGACATATATTACTCAATAAATGAATTAAAAAAATATGTGTACAATGTCCCACATCGCCTGAAAAATTGGACAATGGTTCAAAGTTATATTATAAAGTAGACCAAAATGATTCCGAATACAAATGAGTAAGAACCTTGACTTATCATGCGTCCAAATTTAAAAGTTTTATTCGGTTTATTCCGGTTCTTTATTTCAAAGAATTTAAACTTTTAAAAAGTTTTAAAATATTATAAATATTTATACTTTATATAAAATTTAAATATTATAAATATTTAAACTTTATTAAAATTTAAATATTTCAAAATTTTTAAATTTTTAATAATTTAAAATTTATAAAACGTTTAAAATATTTATAATATTAAAACTTGTATGAAGTTTCAAATATTATAAATACTTTAACTTTGTAAGAAATTTAAATATTATAAATATATAAATTTTGTAATAAGTTTAAACATTATAAATATTTATACGTTTTATAAAGTTTAAAGTATAATATTTAAACTTTTAGAAAAATTAAAATATCACAGGACGGGGTTATATAACGGAACAGGTTTGGATCGATATTAATACGGGATGGTATACCGCGGGTGAAATCTTATAATTAACAATCAAAATACAATTATACAATCTTAAACACTAAACAAAACAAACAATATTAACAAAACAAATACAACTTAAAATTTAAATTTTTTAGTTACAAAAAAAATCGATTCGCGGTGTACCGCGGGGTAAAATCTAGTTATAGTATTATTGGTGGAATATTTGTATTTTAAGGAGTATTTTAGTATTAGAAAATGAAAATTATAAAAAAGGAGAGAAAATTGATTGAGTTTCTTATTTAAGAATTTTTAAGAAATTCTTGAGACACATGTCATTATATGTATGACTCAATTTCTTTTTCCTCTCTTTGATGTTCGTGTTAATGGTTTTTCCCAAAGATAAACAACTTGTTTCAGACAAGAATTAAGATAATCCTAACAATAATCAACACATATAATGGCAAGAATAGTTGAGTAATTGGACATGTTCTTTTTCAGCGGGAAAACAACAACACACTCTAATTTGGGATACAAAGGACATATTTGGCCATATTGGGCCAAGAATGGTTTTGTAACATTTTATTTCTCCTGCTTTCAATAGAAGATCTTTGATCAGAAAATAACAACAACAACGAACGAAATCCTTTGACTCTTTGACCAAAACAAAGAAATCAGATTTATGAAATCCCGCAAAACAATTTATTTGACCAAAACAAAACCTTAAAGAAGAGAGCACAAAGAACGCTCATCACCAGAATGAATATATAAACTTGGATGCATTTTGTGTGGACAATCGCCGCTCCACTTTCTTCATACTCAGCCTTACTTATCCACATCTGCAAGATACACATCACAACTTTACATTATAACAACCCCAAAAAATTCAAACTTCTAAACTACTATTTTTTATATCTTATTTACCCGTTGAAAGGCACTTAGAGAAGCCAAAACGGAGCCTCCAGTCCAAACACTATACTTCCCTCTGGAGGAGCCACGACTTTAATCTTTGTATCAGAGGTTGCAAGCGCAGTGATCTCTTTTTTCATCCTCTCTGCAATCCCACGGACCAAAGTGGTGCCACCACTCAAGAAAATGTTTGCTTACAAATTCTTCCTTATATCAACATCACACTTCATAATCGACTTGTAAGTCATCTCATGAATACCAGAAGATTCCATTCCGACCAAATACGGCTGGAAAAGAATCTCAGGGCGGGCACCTGAATCTCTCGGCTCCTAATGTGATCACTTGACCGTCAGGAAGCTCATAGGTTTTATCCATTGCCGAGCTCGTGGTAGCCTTCTCCAATTCTTGCTCGTAGTCAAGAGCTATGTAACAGAGATTCGCTTTGATGGCGTGGACGATCTCACGCTCGGCTGCTGTAGTGTATGTGTAGCCACGTTCAACCATGATTTTCATGAGGTAGTCATTTAATTTAGGTCACGACCTGCTAGGCCTAGATGCGAAATCGCGTGTCGGAGAGGGTAACCTTCGTAGATTGGAACTATGTGGCTCACACCATCTCCTGAATCCAACCCAATACCTGAACACGCATAAAATTAACAGAGTAAGTGCAATTTATGCATTTGCGTGTGAACTATTCATAAAAAAATAAATAATAATCACATTTTAGAATATAAAACATTTTTAACTCTCCATAATTATGTTTGTGTTTGATGGTTTGCATTTGGTACTACGAACAAAATCCACTGCTACATAAACTATGAAACTCTAAGCTTATAAACTAATAACATTTAGGTTGTCTTTATGATATTTAAAGTTTTGAAACTTTAATTAATTGAAGTAACTTACCTGTGGTACGACCAGTAGCATAGAGAGCGAGAACGGCCGGGATGGCCACCTACATAGCAGGAGTACCATAATAGGCCGGATGTCTTGTAGATCCATGATTATCTAAAGTAAACATATCATGTTTCAACAAATATCATCGTTAACGTTAAGAAGTTCTACCACAATATTAAATCATATAGATACTTGGGAAATAAGCAGAGGCACGGCCGTATATAAAGATTATGCAGATTCATAGCTAGTAATACCTTCTTGAATCTTAATTTTGAGCTCATGATAGACATATATAAGGTATTACATCGAAAAATCAACAGAAAATCTTTAATTTTCCATAAATCAGTCATACAAGGTATATCAGCTCGAAATCCATAGGAATTGATTACCGTACCACTTGAGGAAATAAAAATGAATGAGAGAAACTTAGAAACCAAAATCTAAAAACTGGAGTGAAAAAGAGGTTTAAATCTCGATTCAACTCGCAGATATGATAGATCATAAGAACCCTAAATATTTCACTGAAGAGGACAAATATTGCTGCAAACAAATCGAAATGGAAGTAGACGGACGAGGAAGAGACCATCAAATAATCAAAGATGGACAATCGTTCTCTTACTTTCAAACTAAGATGTTGTCTCTCTTCTGTGTATTTTCTTCTTCTTCCTTGACTCGCAAACAAGAATGCTTTTGGCAAAAATCCTACGTCTTGTTTCTTTTATAAAGAGTAGCCTGCGAGTTCAGATAACCGAACCGAACCGAGCCGGTTAATTTGGTTTTTGAGTTTGATTCGGTTATTAGAACTTGGTCAGAAGTTAATCGAACAAAAAATCGGTCCGGTCTGGTTCAGGTTTCAGTTTATTTCGGTTATTAAAAAATTATCGAATTGAACTGATTTTTTTGGGGGTTTTCCAGTTTTAAATCGGTAAAACCCGATTAAATCGGTTAAAATCGGATAAATTTGGTTTGAGTTATGTATATTTTGGTTTGATTCGGTTTAATTTCGGTATATTTTGGTTTAATTTTGGTACAATTTTGGTTTTTTTTTTAAAACGAATACTCGATTGGTTCGACGAACCAAACCGAAAACTGAACATAAATTTCAATCCCTTCAAATTGAACTGATTGCGAAATCAATTTTGAACCAAAAACCAAAAAAATTGGTTCGGTTCGGTTGAGTACAATCGGTTTGGGGCAAAACCTGAAAAGTATGTTTTCAGCATTCCAATTTCCAAGTAAATGCAAATTTGTCCTAATCTTTTGACTTTTCAACTATACCATCTAGTTAATAATATGTAGAATAATCTTATGGAAACAAGACTAGGCTTTAATTTATTGAAAAGGAAAAAGTTACTCATTTAACACAATTTTTTTATACTACATCTTGTTTTGAATATTAATGAATAATACTTTGACAGGTGTAAAATCATCAAAATTATGGATAATATAATAATTTAATTTATAAATGATAATTATGGTTTATTTAAATTTTATAAAATAAAATCTATAGTACTTGTTAAAGAGGGTGACTCAAATTTAACAATTCTAGTTGCAGTGTAAATTCTAACTTAAACTTACAATTACTATTATGATTGTACCACCAATACAAGACATTTTGTATTAATAAATTATATATATTCAAATATTTAGAATAAATGTATTATTATCTGTTACCATATTATGTGAAGGAGCTAAATTTTTAAGAGATTTTTTTGTTTGTTTTGTATTTCATCTTTTAATATTCCAATCTCCCTACAATTCGCATATATATATATATATATATATATATATATATATATAAATATATAATGCTAAGTTATATTAATCTTTCCACTTTACATCACACAATTGGTTTACAATCATTTACAACAATTAAAACCCCAAGAGAACAATCCTTTCTTCAAGTCACTAATTTTAATATTGCTGATTTTGTTTATGGTCCGAAAATATTTCAAATCTAGAGTCAGAAACATTTTAGATATCCAAAAAAAAATTTTAAGAAAGAAGCAAAAAAAAAATAGTGTAGAAAACACTTAAGAAATAAACTTCGAAATATATAGGTTCTTAAATTTTAAGTTCCTTTTATCTTTTATTTTTATCAAAAACATAATTACTTCCTTTAGTTTATTTTTGAACTTTTCAGTAAGTCATATTCTAGTTCTTTTACATAGTTTCAATCTACTTAATTTTTATGATGTCTATAATACTTAAAAAGGCATGTGTCATGAAAGAAAACGAAAAAATCGATTTGACCTAATAAAATATTTTTTTATTATATTTATTGTAGTGGTTTTCTGGCTCTCAATCCAAACAAGACATAGCTTCATCGAAACTGTAATAGATAAGTCGACGAAATGCCCAGTCTTCCGAAAAAGCTAGTATGTAGCCAGTCTCAATAGCTTGACCCGTAGTATATAGTGCAATTAGAAGCCAAGTTTTTGAATCATTTTTCTGGATACATATTTTTTCTGAAGTCAATGTGAGTATACCTTCGAGAAGTCAAGCTTTGGAGCGTGTCCAGAGTGATGTGTTTACGGAGGAGAAAATTAAATTAGGCGCACTAGTTTGCATCCAAATCGGCAACCGAACCACATTTCGACCACTCAGAACCAACACAATATTTAATATATTCTTAGGGATGTTATCATCGCAGCTACGCGAAACACATTCTTACTTGCAACATGATACCAAATTAGAGCTTGAGACCACCTGCACCAACCCAATGCAGTCGTTCATAATTTTGTTGGTGTCGTTTTTGTTATTAATTTATTTTAAAGAATAACATCATAATATCTTCCCGAGTCTAAAGACTACAATTGCTCGATTTTTTTATAAGATCCAAAAAACTATTTTCGCCGTCTATTTTGTTGGTTTTCCTCAAGAAATAAACTAACTAACTGTTTTTTTTTTTCAGGTAAGAATTAAGATAACCCTAATTAACAATAATCAACACATATATAATCCAACACCACCAACATAAAGTTGTAAAAACAAAGAAATCAGATTTTTATAAAATCCCTCAAACAATTTATTTGACCAACAAAACCCTAAAGAAGAAAGCACAAAGATCGCTAATATAAGCATTTCTTGTGAACAATCGCTGCTCCACTTTCTTCATACTCAGCCTTAGTTATCCACTTCTGCAATATAAACATCACAACTTTACATTATAACAACCCCAAAAAAACTCAGAGTAAACTTAAGAAAATATATATTATATATCTTATTTACCTGTTGAAAGGAACTTAGAGAAGCCAAAATGGAGCCTCCAATCCAAGCACTATACTTCCTCTCCGGAGGAATCACGACTTTAATCTTCATATTAGCGGGTGCAAGCGCACTCATTTCTTTGCCCATCCTCTCCGAGATCCCAGGGAACATCGTCGAGCCACCACTCATGACAATGTTTCCATACAAATCTTTCCTTATATCAACATCACACTTCATTATCGAATTGTAGGTCGTATCATGAATACCAGAAGATTCCATGCCGACCAAAGACGGCTGGAAAAGAACCTCAGGACACCTGAATCTCTCGGCTCCTATTGTGATCACTTGACCGTCGGGAAGCTCGTAGGTTTCGTTGATTTTTGAGCGTGTTGTAGCTTTATCCAATTCTTGCTCGTAGTCGAGAGCTACATAACAGAGTTTTTCTTTGATGTCTCGGACGATCTCACGCTCGGCTGATGTGGTGTATGTGTAGCCACGTTCCATCATGATTTTTATGAGGTAGTCGGTTAGGTCACGGCCTGCTAAGTCTAGACGCATAATCGCGTGTGGGAGTGTGTAACCTTGGTAGATTGGAACTATGTGGCTCACACCATCTCCTGAATCTAACACAATACCTAAATACACAGAAAATTAACAGAGTAAGTCATGGATTGTTTCAAGTGCAATCTATGCATTTGCATTTATTTGTGAATAATTCATCATAAAAAAATAACCATATTCAAGAATATAAGACATTTTTATTCTCCTTCTGTTTGCGTTTAATTGTTTGCATATGCCTAATAACATTTTATGTTCTCTTTAGGATATTTTGAATTTTGAAACTTTAATTGAAGTTACTTACCTGAGGTACGACCACTAGCATAGAGAGCGAGAACGGCCTGAACGGCCACGTACGTAGCAGGAGTATTGAATGTCTCAAACATGATCTGAGCCATCTTCTCGCGATTTTCCTTTGGGTTTAGAGGAGATTCAGTGAGAAGCACAGGGTGTTCTTGAGGAGCCACACGCAGCGCGTTGTAGAAAGTATGGTGCCAGATCTTCTCTATGTCATCCCAATTGTTAACAATACCATGCTCCATTGGGTATTTAAGTGTAAGAATACCTCTCTTGGCTTGAGCTTCGTCTCCCACATAAAATGCCTTCGGATCTATTCCAAGCATCACCCCAGGGTGTCGTGGACGACCCACAATGCTTGGAAACACAGCCTTTGGTGCATCATCTCCAGCGAATCCCGCCTTCAATATAATTCACTAATTATTAGATTTCCTATCTTGTTTTATAGTCTCAATTGTCTGTTTATTTGCGTTTACGTTGAAGTAATTTTAAGAAAATAATATTTTGTTTAGCTATAAATGTAAACGGCAAAGACCAAAGTTTTTCCGTTAGCATTCTCGTTTTGCAAAATATCTTATATTTTCAAAATTATGATTTTTTTATTTTTCTTGTGTAAACGCAATGCAAATGCATAAATATTGTGTTTAAAACATAGAAGCCTTACGGATAAGTAAAGAGTGTTTTTATTTTCTCCTTACCTTGATCACTCCAGTTCCGTTGTCACACACGATAGGCTCTAACTTCGACATTATCTAAAGTAGACATAACATGTTTCAACAAAAAGTTGTAAAATATCATCGCTAAGAAGTTCTAACACAGCATTAACATAGTAGAACTGTAAAAGTTAAATTAAATCATAAACACTTGGGAAATAAGCAGAGGCACGGCCGTATACAAAGATTATGCTGATTCATAGCAATTAATACCTTATTGAATCTTAATGCTAATTAAGCTCACGAGAGATCATAATGTAAATCGAAAATCAACAGAAAATCTTTAGTTTATCGTAAATCAGTCATACAAGTAAATTAGCTCGAAATCCATGCGAAATGATTACCGTACTACATGAGGAAAACAATGAATGAGAGAAACTCAGAAACTAAGATCTCATTTTGGAGTGAAAAAGGTTTAAGTCTCGGATGATTTTAGATCATAAGAACCCTATAAATATTTCATAAACATTGCTGTAGAACAAGAAGATACAAAAAACAACAAAACAATTGAACCGGACGAGACCATCAAATCAAGAGTTCTCTTACTTTCAAAGATTGTATCTCTCTAGTTGTTGTTGTTGTTCTTCGTCTCGGCAACAAGAATGCCTTTGAGTTTTGACAAAAATCCTACCGCCTTGTACCGTTTATAAAGGGCATGGAAAGAGAGATGTGGGTTTCACACTATTATGTGTTCATTTATTTTCCTACAAAAGAGAATCCTCAAATTTTTGCATTTAGATTTTCCTACCAAAAAAGCAAAAGAAAAAAAAAGATTTATAGGCTTCTAAATAAATTCATATTATTCCTAATTTTTTTTACTTTTCTTTCTTCTAATTAGATTATGAAAAATTAATAGCTTTAAATCATTAAAAAGTAAAAGTTACTCATTCCAAAAAAAAACTTATACAAGAGGAAAAAGATATATCTTGTTTTGAATATCAATGTATAAGCGACACTTGTTACATTGAAACCATCAAACCCATTTGTAATTATTAATTAAGAAAAACTAATGATTTAATTATTTTATAATTTCATATATAAAATATTATGTGAAAATTTTAAATAAATTCATTAAGTAATGATTTAAAATTCAATTAAGTTCATTTAATTTTTATAAAATAAAATAACTAATTCTTATAAAATAGATTTTAAACACATATTGGAGATGATGACTAAAATTTGATAGTTCTAATTACAATTAAATTTTTATTTAGCTTCTAACCTAAACTTACAATAAGTATTATGATTGTACCAAACTAATATAAGACATTTGGTATTAATAAAATAAATGATAAAATATTTAGAATAAAAGTGCTACTTACTATATACTATTTATATTTTAAAATACTTTGTTTATGTCAAGTTATAAAATTTTCTCCATACATATATACACCAAACAACCGCTTTACAATCACTTACAAAAAAAAAAGGAGAATAGTTTTTAAAAGATCTCAAATAAAATTCATTGACAATATTTTTTGGTCCGAAAACATTACGAATCTAAGCTCAAATAGTGTATAAAACACTTGAGAAATAAATGTTTTAGTTCGCTAAAATGTTTTTAAACTTATTATTATTTTATTGGTGTGATGATCTAGTAATTATTTTTTAAATTGGTATCGGCATTACACTTTGTGATGGAAAGACTAGTTTTGTTTAGATTTTTAAGAGAAGTCCTTAAAAATAAAATGGTTTATATTTTGTTTAATTCAGTTAAATAGTAGTATAATATTAACAATAAATAACACACATAATCACAAGAATAGTTAAGACATTGGAAATGTTCTTCTTTTCTAAGCGAGAAACAATAACAGTGACAAACAAAATCCTTTGACCCTTTAATTTTGACCATGGTTCCAACACCAACATAATTAAGTTATTAAAACAAAACAAAATCAGATTTAGGAAATCCCTTAAAATAACAATTTATTCAACTAAACAAAACCTATAGAAGAAAGCACAAAGAAAGCTCATCACCAGAACGAATCTCGATATATATATTTATGCTAACAAACTTAGAAGCATTTCCTGTGAACAATCGTCGCTCCACTTTCTTCATACTCAGCCTTAGTTACCCACATCTGCAATATAGACATCACAAACTTTACATTATAACAACCCCAAAAAACACACATTTAACTTACAAATCATATTTTATATCATCTTATCTACCTGATGAAAGGTGCTTAGAGAAGCCAAAACGGAGCCTCCATTCCAAACACTACACTCACTCTCTGGAGGAACCGCAACTTTAATCTTCATACTTGCCGGTACAAGTGCAGTGATCTCTTTCGTCATCCTCTCTTTAATCCCATGGAACATTGTTGTGCCACCAGTCATCAAAATGTTACCATACAGATCCTTCCTCGAATCAACATCACACTTCAAGATCGAATTGCGAGTCGCCTCGTGAATACCAGAAGATTATTTTCCGATGATCAAAGACGGCTGAAAAAGAACCTCAGGACACCTGAATCTCTCGGCTCCTATCGTGATCACTTGACCATCCGGAAGCTCGTAGGTTTTATCGATTCCCGAGCTCTTTGTTGCCTTTTCCATTTCTTGCTCGTAGTCAAGAGCTATGTAACTGAGCTTTTCTTTGATGTCTCGGACGATCTCACGCTCAGTGGATGTGGTGTATCTGTAGCCACGTTCGGTCATGATTTGTATGAGGTAGTCGGTTAGGTCACGGCCTCCTAGGTCTTGACGCAGTATCGCGGGTGTGAATGCGTAACCTTCGTATATTGGAACTTGTGTGGCTCACACTATCTCCTAAATCCAACACAACACCTAAACAAGCAGAAACTTAACAGAGTAAGTCATGGATTGTTTCAAACGCAGTATAAGCATTTGCGTGTATTTGTGACCAAAATTTTCAACAGCAAAAATTCACACTTTAGAATATAAAAAACATTTTTAATTCACCTTCTGTTTGCATTTGATGTTCTATTGCGAACAAAATCATCTGCTAAAAAGCTCCAAGCTTATATATAAACTAATAAAATTTTAATATATAAACTAATAAAATTTTAAATCGTCTTAATATACGATATATTGGATTTTGATTGCTTACCTGTGGTTCGACCACTGGAATAGAGATAAAGAACAGCTTGAATGGACACGTACATAGCAGGAATATCAAAGCTCTCAAACATGATCTGAGTCATTTTCTCACGATGGGCTTTAGAGTTAAAAGGAGCTCCAGTGAGAAGCACAGGGTGGTCTTGAGGAGACACACGTAGCTCGTTGTAAAACGTATGATGCCAAATCCTCTCCATGTCATCCCAATTGTTAACGGTGCCATGCTCCATTGGGGATTTAAGTGTAAGAATACCTCTCTTGGCTTGAGCTTCGTTTCCCACATAAGATTCGTTCGGATTCATTCCATCTTTTGGACGACCCACGACGCCTGGAAACACAACCCTTGGTGCTTCTTCTCCGGCAAATCCCGCCTTCAAAATGTTTCACCAATCATTTGCACTTTACGAAATATTTTACAAAAAAATACTAAAATGTATTTATAGGTCAAAATGGATTTATTTTTCATGCAAACGCATAAATTGTGTTTAAAACAATCGAAGCCTTTGCGATTTAACAAGAAAAAAGTGTATATTTTTCCTTACCTGGACCATTCCATTACTCTTGTCCCACACGATAGGCTTCTTGTCCTCTGATTCCGAAATAATCTAAAATGAACATATAATTAATGTTTCAAAAAAACAAATCAATCGTATAGAAGTTCTAACGCAGCATTAACGTAGCAGAACTGTAAGAACCAAAATCAAAATCACAAACACTTGGGCAAGAAGAAAAGGGTTCACTTTGTATCTTAAACTTGTAATCCAATTTTTAATTGAAAACACTGACTCCACTAACTCCACTTTGTAGTTTAAGAAAATAAAACCGTTGAACAAAAAAGAAACAGAGGCCGTACGTATACAGGGATCATGCTGATTACTAGCAATTAACACCTTATTGAATCTTAAATCTGAGCTCATGAGAGACCATATAACATGTATTACATCCAGATATCAACATAGACTTCAATTTTCCATAAATTCACTCATAGACGTAAATTAGCTCAAAAACCCCATATATACAAACAAAAATATAGCAAACAGAAATCGATTTGGAGAGCTATCAAAGAGGAACAATTTCGTTCTCTTACTTTCAAATTAAGATGGTGGCTCATCCCCATCTCTCTGTCTTCTTCTTTATTCTTTCTTCTTCTTAACATTTTGATACCAAAAAACAAAAAAAACAAGAATGTGTATCAAGATCCTACGGCTTTGTTTCTCTTATAAAGGGGATGGAAAGAGAGGCGCGGGTCCTCCTCCGTCACTAAATAGGACTCATTATTTCCTACAAAAGTAAATCTTCAAATTTGCATTTATGTTTTTAGCCTTCCAAATAATGCAAATCTTTCCTAATCTCTGACTTTTTTTTTTTCTTTTTTTGATTGATAAAAAAAGAAACCAATCTAACAAAATTGAAATGAGAATGAATGTGCCAACTCAGCTAATAAAGACTAAGATAAAAACTAAATTAGATTTAAATTATTGAAAAAAGACTAAGATAAAAAGTAATAGTTAGATTTAATTTATTGAAAAAAGTAAAAATTACTCATTTAACCCAACAAAACTTATAATACTATGAATGAATAATAACGTGACATGTGGTACCTGGAAACCATCAAACCAATGTATAATGTAACAAATTAATATATTTCTTAATTTATGATAAAAAATTAATGTTTTAAATTTCATATATATACAATATCATGTGAAAGATATAATTAAATTGATCTCTTGTCTATTGAAGCAAACAAAAAAGCTTTATCGAGGGAATTAAATCAAGAACAATTCTTTAAGAAGAAGAACCCGGTAAGAAAAACAAAGGACCGATAAATTAAAAGATCCGGTCGGAAACAGAACTATTAATAAGCCTAAATGGCTAATTCCCCAAAAGAAACACAAAATCGTACGGTATATTCTAATTTCCAAGTGGTTTTACTCAGTTTACGGTAAATCTTTTAAACATATTCGTGAGGCAGAGAAAATAAACAAGTAAAAAGAGGAAAAGTAATATTTTTTTACCGGCTGTAAAAATTAAAATTTCCCAATTGTGTGGTGTGGTCAGACCAACTGAGTCAAGCCCGAGTCACACGTTACCCACATCGGGGCTTTTGGTTTCTTCCCTTTGCAAAACGGGGAAAGACTCAATTTTTTCTCCTCCGATCTCACAGAGATGAACGCCGCCATTAGAGCAGCGATTCTCAGACCACAGAGCTATTCTTCTCAGCTGAAAGTCGCGTTTTTTCATTCTACCCCGGTCTTAGAACGCAAACGTCGCACTTCTTGGGAATCGGTCAGTCTCTCGCTCTCTCTTCCGAACATTTTGATTTTTGTATTGATTCGCCAGCTAAAGTTTCGTAATTTCGACAATTCTTTGGATTCATGGATGTCATTTTCCGTTGATTCGTGTTGTCCTAAAGTGGGTCTATCTAGAAAATTGATATGGATCGATGAACATGTTCTTGGTTTCTTCTCTTTTTAGCTTTTGTAGACGGATTGAAAAATCTGGGTTCTTTTTTAACTTTCTTATGCAGACAAATTGTTGGGACTTAGAGGTTTATTTGTCTAAATGGCGACCATTTTTACTAGTCTTGAGAGTTTGAACAGGTCTTCTCTTCTGATTTTGGGTTTCATTTATCTGCAGAAATCAAATGTTCACAAGAAGAGGTTCAGAAGAATGAGGGAAAAGCAAGAATTATTGCGTAATGTGAATGCTTTTGCAGCAAACATGTTTACGGTATTATTTCATCTATGCTTAAATCACTTTTTATTGTTGGCCTCAGCTTTTGTTTCTCTCCGCTTTCAACATTTTGCTAATAAGCTTCACAGTTTGAGCTTTATGTGCTCTGAATAACATTTTAGATAGTTGATACTGAAAATTTTATGGTTCAAAAGTGGAAGGATCTCGGGCTACTGAAAGGGAAATGCAAGTGCTTTGTCTCGGTTTTAGTCTCTTGTGCATGACCTAGTGTTTCTTATTGCTCCTTCTGTAAAGATGTATTTGTTTATGCCATTTTGATATTTTCATTGTAAAGCTCTCAAACCTGCGGTTAATATTTTGTTTCCAGAGCTGGCATGATGAGTTTGATGACGATGGTCCCTCCTCCCGGAAGCAAACCTCGTGGTTCAAAAAACAGTACTCCAAGGAACCCAAAGGAAACCAGGATAACAAACACGGCCCCTACAGTTGGGGTAAAAGTAAGTGAATGTCTTATCTTGATTTCTCTCCAATGACCACACTACATGTAGGAAAATCTGTAGGTATGTAGTTTGTTCACTGCTTCTACAATCAAGATCTTCTTTCCTCTTTAGATTTTTAGCCATTTATACTAATGCTGTTGATTATGTGTTATGTGTGGGCTTCAATCTAGTTTTGTTGAGAAACCCCCAGCTTTTCCTGAACTCCGACTCATCCCCTGAAAGACCTTGAGCTTCTTGTACTGGCTTAAATAATTATCAAAATTCCTGGCTCATTGTGGGCTCAGTTCTTCGACTTGTGACCTGTTTATATTAAGATTTCATATGTATCAAGTGCTTGGCTGTTGGAAAGTGTCTTATTGTTATTTTGTAGAGCCAACAGGTGCAATTTTGTTTTGCTACATACTCGTATCAATACATTTGTTTCGTTGTGTAGGGCATTTCGAGTTTTGTGAAGTTGATGAGGACTTTGAAGCCGACTATGTATTCCGAACTGCATTTGGTGGATCCCGAGGTTTCTCTTTTTCATTCACCCATGAAGAAGATGAACCTCGATGGCGGCATCACTCTTCAAGGTTTTCCAACAACTCTAAGAGGTCTTGGAGATCGAAATATCGGTTAGATGAAGAAGAAGAAGATGACTACACTTCAGAGTCCAGCGACTCTGAGTCTGAGCCAAACCAAGTTTCTCATAGACAAGCACTTGGCCTGAGTCCTTCAGGTCCCTTAAACCTTAAAGATGTCAAACATGCGTGAGTAGTTCAATTCATGTCAACACACAAAAGCTAACAGTATATTCAATTTCTCACCACTTCACATCAAACTCTTTTTTTGTTTATCAGATATCGAACTTGTGCATTAAAATGGCATCCAGATCGTCATCAAGGGTCTACCAAGGTAACCAATACCTCTTCTCTGTTCAATCTCCATATAAGGTTTTTTTTTTCCGTTTTCTCGTGTGTTAATGAATCTGTGATTATATGAAAACAGGTGGCGGCTGAAGCAAAGTTCAAGCTCTGCAGTGTGGCTTATCAATCTCTATGCGAAAAGCTATCGGTGAACTAAGATAAAGAGTTAGGTAGGTTTTGATTACACTTACAGATATCTCATTACAATAATTTTCAAAAAGTGTTTCATTTTCTCAGCTTAGCCCAAAGCAAAAACACTACAAGATCCAAGCAATGCCTTTGTTCTGTCATTATTTTCTCTTCTAAATTACTACTGATGTTGTATTTATATCTCTCAATCTCTCATCATCCCCTGCTTTTGCCTTGCCTCGATTTGTCGTTGAACCGGTTTTAATTTGGTCAGAAGACTGAAACAAGCCCAATTACTCAAGGCCCAACTATGCCGGCCCATGAAGAGACGAAATAAGCTCTTTTTTTGTAATTATTTCGTTGATTTATGAATAAGGACAGTCCTTGGAGACCAAGCAAAAACTATTGAGTAAAATAATATTCCATTCTCTGAAAAAAAGTAAATCTTCTATCTTTTTTGTTTTCTCATCCCTTCTTGGTGAGTCAAGCTCCAGTCACACTCGTTTCAGACGCAATGTTGTGTACTCTCCGAAAGAGATGAACACTACCGCCATCAAAGCAGCGATTTGCAGACCGCAAAGCTATTGTTCTTTCCTGAAAACTGAGTTTTTTCATTCTACTCCCGTCTTAGAACGCAAACGTCGTTCCTCGTCTTCTTCGGACGGTCTCTTCTCTACATGTGTGGGTTTACCTAGATAATTGATTTAGATCAATTTACCAATCTCTAGATTTTGAAGGCAGATTGAAAAATTTCTATTAAGAGTTTGAATAGGTGTGAAATATACATGTTCTGATATTTTAGGGTTTTAAATATCTGGCAGAAATCAAATGCTCACAAGAAGAAGAGAAGTAAGAAGTTTTTGAGGGAACATCAAGAAGCAGTGCGTCGTGCTGTTGAAGAACTTAAACAAGAAAGAGAAGAGGTACACATGAGAATTCTGATGTTTATTTAAGCCCTTTTAGGGTATTATATCATTTCATCTAACGGCTGGCTAATCACTTGTTTTGCTTGCCTCTAACTGTTTGTTTATTGCATTGCCTAATTGCTTTTAAAAGTTGAAAACTTGTTGAGGTTAAAACTTGACGAAAACACACAAAACCTTTATATGTGTTGTCTTAACTAAAGTAACTTTCTATTCTAGCTATAGTGTATCGTCTCTTGTTCATGAATCATGAATTAGTGTATCTCTTGGTGTAATTAACATCAGGCCTCCAAGAAGAAAGCCAAAGAAGCCAGAGAAGCCAAGATAAACAGAATGGAACACACGGCTCGGAGAGTTGGCGTAAAAGTAAGTGCTTGTCCGTTGAAAATGTCTAGTTAAGGTGCAATTTTCTTTGGATACATTACTCATATTCAAAAAATTATGCGTTCCATTTTGCAGGGCATTCTGGTTACTGCGATAACGACTTTGAATATATATTCCGAAATTTATTTACTGAATCCAGAGATTTCTATTATTCAAACCATAGAGAGAAGGAAAGTCATTGGTGGTATCACTCTTCATGGTCTTCTAATTACTCTAGCAACTCTTGGAGATCGAAATATAAATTTTATGAAGGAGAAGAAGAAGAAGAAGAAAAAGAAGAAAATCAAAAGAAAGAAGAAGAAGAAGAAGAAGAAGAAGAAGAAGATGGGTATAGTTCAAGAAAATCCAGAGACTCAGTGTCTGAGTCAATCCAATTCCAAGCTTCCCATAGACAAACACTTGGTTTGAGTCCTTGGGGTCCCTTAAAACTCGAAGATGTCAAACATGCGTGAGTTTCTTTACATCCAAGTTCAAACACACAAAAAGTAACCAACACATTGTCACATTCTCACCAAACTTGTTGTCTTTTTGGAATCAGATATCGAACTTGTGCATTAAAATGGCATCCAGATCGTCATGAGGACTCTACCAAGGTAACACCAATAAGATATATTTTGAATCTCCGTTCTAAGTGTTTTTCCTCTATGTGTTAATTCTTGAATCTATAAACTGACAGGCGGCAGCTGAAGAAAAGTTCAAGCTCTGCACTGTGGCTTATCAATCTTTAATCGAGAAGCTAGCAGTTAAATAATATTTTTGTGTAACGCAGGAGGGTACTGATTAAGAGTTAGATAGGTTTTGTTTGACTTTAGAGATTTCTTATAACAATATTTTCCAAAATATTTTAGTACGACCTTATCTCTGATGACTGATCGAAGCAATGCCTTACATGTATTGTCCTGTGAATCTCTCTGTGAGTATTTCTCACTTACCTGCTTTTGTGTCAGAACCGGTTCAATTAAACCGGTTTTTGGTCTAAACAAGTGAAACCAATAATACCGGACCTTGGGCTATGTAAAGTAAAGAGTCATTTCATTCGACGAATCATATATCTGATAAAATCTCCTCAAATGTCAAAATTTTCGGACGAAATTGATTGGCCATCGAGAGAGAAGCTTCATTGACAAAGAAGCAGAATTGAAGAAATTCCGGTGTGTATAATGCTCAAGGCCGTTCAGATCTTGGGTTGGTCATCAGGGTTAACCATCTCACAGAGATTAACGAAGACCCGCAAGTCCTCGAGTGTCTCTTTCATCTCTACATCTCTCAATCTCTCCACTTTCTCCTCTGTAACTTCGAGCTCTCCTCGGAGAATCTTCTCTTTCAACCCAACTCGCATGTCTTCCTCACTTCCCGGGTCTGACCCAGTTTCAAATTCTCCGGCTTTCGTCTCTGTTCAGTCAGCTGTGAGTCTAATTCATCTCCTGGAAAGATCTTATATATAGGCTTTCTGGGTCTCTTCAATGGTGTTTTTGTTTTGTTTTGTTGTTGTTGTTGTTGTTGCAGGGTGATGTTCGTAAGATAAAGTTCTGTCAATGGTGTGGAGGACCAACGAAGCACGAGATACCTGACGGAGAAGAGAAACTGAGAGCTATTTGCACACATTGCGGCAAAATCGCATATCAGAATCCTAAGATGGTACTGTTCCTTTTGATTCACCTACAATTTTTGTTTTTTTTTTAGTGTCATCATAAATGTTTGATTAATGTGAAATTGTAGGTTGTAGGTTGCCTAATTGAGCATGAAGAAAAAGTTTTGCTTTGCAAGCGTAACATTCAACCTTCACATGGTCTATGGTATATATACGAATTATAACACTTTTTCTCTTTGTGTTGAGTACATAATTTATGCGAAACAATACGAAAAATGTGAGTTTTTTGGTAGTAATTGTGTGTGAAGTTATATGAATAATAGGATGGGTCTTTTGAGTATACAGGACTCTTCCTGCTGGTTATCTAGAAGTTGGAGAGTCAGCTGCACAAGGAGCAATGAGGGAAACTTGGGAAGAAGCAGGAGCCGCTGTGGAAGTTATTTCACCTTTTGCGCAACTCGACATTCCTCTTATAGGCCAAGTGAATATATATACCAAACATCCCTAGTTTTCTTTAATTCATTCTTCGTATCATTGTTCTTATATGGCTTTGCTTATTTTTGGAGCAGACTTATGTTATATTCTTAGCCAAACTGAAGAACCTGCATTTTGCGCCTGGTCCTGAATCATTGGAGTGCCGTCTTTTTGCACTAGATGAGATACCGTTTGATTCCTTGGCTTTTTCATCTATATATGTTACCTTAAATTTGGTAAGATTGGACAGAGAAGAATCTCATACTCTCCAGTCTCCATTCACTAGATTTCTAAAAACCCATGTTTGCTTTGTTGGTTTTTTTGCAGTACTTGGAAGATCTGAAAAATGGGAAACTAAAGTTTCACTATGGTACGATAAATAAAAGGTGCGTTCCAGTTAATATCCCAGTGTGTGGAGTTGATTGTTGAGAGATACTATTAACAGTTTTACTTTTCTTTTTGATCACTTATGGTGTAATGTTACTAATAATGTGCTTTGATCTTTCTCAGGCCTGGAAGTAGTCCTTCAGATATTCGCGCCTTCAGTCTTGATTACCATCTGCAGCCATGACTCGAGGTTTGAAAATCCTTCCCCTCTATGTTATATGTACTAAATCGTATGGGTCTAATAAAGTTCCTCAGATGATGAATCCTTTTGGAAAAATTGCGGTTTTATAATGATTTCTCTTCATGGAGACTGTCCTTTGATTGAAGCTAATATTAGAGCTTTTCTCCACAGTTTACAAAAGCAGCTTCTGGATTTGCTTCATTCCTCCATGTCGTGTCTTGTCATTTCGCACCTCGTTGTTGACTGAAAGAGAAGGAAAAATGAAGTTGTTTTTGTGAAAGATTCCTTGGATAGATGAGTAAAAGACGGAAGATCATTCGAACAGAGAAATAGGTTGGATGGCTGTTAGGTATCTATCTCATGTCAGATATTTATGGCTGAACAAAGTGTTTCTGTTTCTAGTTTTGGTTGCCTCACTTGTAAAAGGAAAAAGTCAGATGTAGTGCAACATTTTGATCAATCTTTGTGTAATTAAGTTACTTTGTTACTGTCACTTCAAGGTCTTAAGTAAAAGAAAGAGAAACCAACAGATAGGATATTTATTCAGACCAGAAGCACTTTAGGGAACACAAGAACAGACAATTCCACACATGTAAATGCATTAAATCAAACAAACTGAAAAAGACAGCACAAAGATACTTCAAACGAAAGAACTGAGATTGAAGGAACCCATCATGTGTGCAAGAGCAGAACTCATATCTAGCTCAAGCTGAAGCTTCTGAAGTTCAAGCTGTTGCCGCAAAGCTGGATCTTCCACTTGCTCTGTTGTTGCAGCTACTTGTTCCGTCTGCGCAGTCTCCAAACCCTGATCAGGAACAGATTCAGCGTCCGGTGTCTTTCCTTCATCACTCGTCCCACGGTTCTCAGCAGAAGTAGCCACTGGCATAGGCTTATTCACAGCACATGAAGCATGAATGTGATAGTCACAAGCATAACAGTTATAAGACCAAAACCTACCATCCATAGCGATATTACAGAGACTGCAGACAAGCTGATTCGCGTAATCAAACTGAGTAAAAGACATAGCAGGAGTACTGTTGTAGACAATAAGTAGACTATGGAGAGGATGAGACTCATGAACCAAGACCTGAGGCAGATGCGCGCATTGAACATGGAGGTCAAAGTCACACAAAGGACAACAATAAGAAAACCCTTTACCTCCAATGCAGCCACAGGCTTTGCAGAGGAAGGTACCCGCGCTGTAAGTTGTGTAAGGGACTAGAGTCAAGTGGTGGAGCCCCGCGTGGGAGGGGTGTTGCATCCCACGCACTGCGTTACCACATTGCTCATGAAGATTGAAGTCACATGTTGAACAGATATACGCAGTTGCGGATCAGAGATGTTTAATTCGCAGCCTGAGCAGACTACTGAAGAATCTGGCTTTTATGTAACTGAATCTGTTGGAGTTTTAGAGTGTGTGGATGGCTGAAATGTTTGTACTCCATTGATCACTACTTGGAGTTTGTCTCTTTGATTTAGCAATATTGTGTGTTTGGGTCATGCGACATATAAGGTTTCTCTGACTTTTAATTGTTCCAAGTCTGAGTTGTTTTCTTAATGTGCAATTTGATGGGAATTAGTGGTTTTTGGATATGAAAATTACAGAAAGTTAAAGGAAGTAGCGTTGACTTCAGAAAGTCAACTACTTGAGGTTTGACCAATGAAGTCGTCGTATCCTATAACTATCATTTGTTTACATTACTCTTTTTAAATTCTCCATGTCTAATTATTTAGTGTAAATTGTGTAATCATTAGATGCTTTACGAACCACCAATAAAAATAAAATTTGATACTAGCATCATTTTTATTTGTGAGCCTTCTTGTCTTCCATCTACAAAAATAAAAAATAACTTGCTTATATAATAGGAAACTATCTGTTTTCTTCTTTTTATTTTACCACCCAATAGGCCAATATCCAAGATTATTTGATTTGTTTAATGATCAAAAACACAAAATTGTAGACAGGACATTAAATAGTCTTCCAAGTTGCAACCCAAACAAAATAACAAAGTAAATGTCTCACCAGACCGGACTCATGGAATTCAAAGTTGCACCACAAGTAGTGAATCATATTAGTAAACCCTTGCCGGGAACAGTTACTTAACTAACAGACTTTACGTTAATCATATTGGTGGTTTCAGCTAAATAGTCTAAAAACCGATAAAAAAAACACACACACAATTTTAAGTGGAGATATTCACAGATATCGACTCTAAAAAAATCGAGAATACGACAGCTCTACCTAATTAAACTATAGTTTATCCCCAACCATACATAATATTAACAAGCCATCATCATACACCAAATTTAAGTTATACCAACTTTCTATATTATTGTCTCTTTTTAAAAAAAATTAAATTATGAGACAAAATATAAGCTCCAAACCACTCCACAGACGTCGTGTAAAAAAATTACGTCACTCATTTCTCTCGTTTGAACTACTTCATAAATTTAACTAGGGATCCAGTTCTTAAATTCGGCTTTTACTTATTTTCTTTCGCTTCTATGTCCCGCGAGAGTTAACTAATTGTGTGCATCAACAACTTATCAAACAGTAATTGTTGTTCTGATTATTTTCTTAACAGTTCAGCCTGGTTTCCTTTTGTAAGGCTTGGTGGTAATTTTATCTTTTACTGTCATATATAAATATAAAATCTTTCAAACAGTGCATAGAACGAGGGAACAAAATCTCCAATCTCGACCAAGATCAAAATGTTGCACATGACCCCAAGACCAGTTACGTACGTAATAGTATGTTCTACATTATTGAAGGTCCTTAGAGCATCCTTATTGTTAAATATTTACTCAGTTTCTTAATATATATTATTTTAATAATTTTAATATAATAATATTATTTATTTAAAAATTAAATCATTAAAAAAAATTCAACTAATAATAATTTAAAAATTCTTAAGAAAAAACCGTTTCTCACATTTTCTTAATTTTATCATTATTTTATATTATTTAATTTGTAAGAAACTCTTTAAGATACTACGTTGAGGATGCTCTTATATTTTTGTTAATTTCTTCGCTGTCTGAAAAACGACTCCTAGACTTAGAAACCCAAGTTTGATAGAGAGTTTAGAAGTGAAAACCAAGAAAACAAATTACGTGAATATTAAATCACGACATGACGCACTAATTTTATTTATAGATGGGATATATGCCAAAAAAAAAAATATTGTATTGGTCGTAAATCAAAAAATAATTTCCTGAAAAAACATAAATGCCCTTTATGATTTAAGTTTGTATTGTAATGCCTATAATTTAAGTACTGATATGAAAAGTATAATCCAAAATAGAGAAAACCATACAATTAAAACTGATCGTAGTAGAAATATATCATCTCGAACAAGGTGCAACTAGTGCTCCAAATAGCGTAAAGAATTATGGTTGAAAACTGAAATAAATTAGATATATTGTTGGGTTTCATTTATTTTGCACCAGTTGCAGTGAACATCGTGGAGAAAAACAGTTCACATGATTTTGCTAAACAAGTTGAAACATCAATAAATTATTACTATTATTTTACATGAACTTTCTTTTCTTGGAATTGATCAAATTAGGACACCGATTTAGCCCTAAATCGATGAAACTAGTTTGTTCTTGTGTTCAATTATTTCGAACCTTATGCACAAACCCATCTCTGCTTGGTCCAGAAGAAACTTTTAGATCGCAGGACACTATATCATTTGTTCAAATCTCGTCTTTGTGTTTCATGCCGACGAACCAAGAGACAAAAAACACTTTCTCAACGTCACAATATCTCTCGATAGTGACTATTACTAAACTCCTCGATTTGATCGCGAAAGCGTCTTTGACACACCATGAGTTCGTATGTGGCATGTTGCTTGATCGCTTCTGTCTCCGATTCTCTATGACTTATCAGTTATCTCTTTCTATTCATGTTGTAAGGTTTCAATCTCTTAAGGTTATTGTACCCAACCTCTTGGTTGAAGATCTTGTAAAATTTATCCCTTTGGGATATAATGAATGAAATACAAGAATGTTTGCAGCAAAAACAAAAAAAAAAAAAAGAGAAAAAAAAGGGTAACTAACTTACAGAAAAAGTATACAGTTTTAGAATTATCTTATTTTATCAATCACATTCTATCTTCCATTTATTCATCTAAAGTTTAACTGTTTAAACCTTGGCAAAAACAAAATTGAAACTAGGAAACATCCACCAATATATAAGATGCAAGAGCAAACGCCAGTTAAGTCCTCGATCAATCTACACACACATGTTCTCACACCCAATACATAGAGCTATGTCCATTATCATCATGTACACAAACATATATATAGCCATATACAATTACACATGCAAATGCTGATCAACAGACTTACTAATCATAAGCAGCAAACTGATCAGCAGGTGCACTTATCTCAGTCTCAACATCAGCATTACCACCACTAGTGCTGGTTTGTCCAAGCAAACTACTTATTGAACGTGCCTTTACCATCCCAAGCTTCACTCTCTTCTTCTTCACTTCCACCATCACCGCTTTTTTCTCGCCGCCTTGACCGCCACGACCACCAGCACTCTTGTTCGTGCTTCTTACCCTTCCTTTACCGAGATGATGTTCACAAAGAGAATACCCAACAAGCGTTTGCTGACAACATCTCCATCCTCTACCGTTAACGCGGCTACACCGCGATCCTTCCTCTAACGCACCACCGCTCTTTTTCGCTTTCTTCTTCCCTTTACTACCGCCTCCACCACCACTAGCTTCTTCTTCTTCTTCCTCTTCGTAATCCTCAAAGCTTATAAAGCCTCTTCTCTTCCTCAAAGTAACAACCTTCTCATTCTTCTCGACAACTATCAAATATATTCATACAATGGTGAATGGTGCAACCAAAGAAAACAAGTTATATCGATTAAAAGCTCTATACGTGTACCTTGTGTTGAAGAGTCGGATTCTCCTCGGGAATGAACGTTCTTGCTGTGATTGTTTGAAGCAAGAAGGACGAAGAATTTAATCAAAATTTTGTATAAAGAGATGATAGCGATCTGTGAGTGCAAGAAAAAAATAACAAAAATAATAATAGAGCACACAAGGTAAGGGTCGATATGGGGACCATTGGTATAAGAAGAGTATCCCATGCTAACGTGCACCGTCATGAGGGGTGCATGTTTAGATGAGTATTATTGTGTTACTACTTCCCTAACTACTCCATGTATTCCCAAAAATGTTTACAGTGTGAGAAGAATGACGATAATATAAAACCATAAGAAAAAGAAAAGGATAATAACTTTCAGATTAGATCTAACCTGATCGTTCATCTCCAAAACACTATAATTCACATATAACAAAGTTCTCAAAAAACCATGAAAGTTTTGATTTTGATCCAGTTTCTGTGTTGGGTTTTCCGAAGCTTGGATCTTTTATTAGAAATGAAAACTTTGTATTTTCGAATTAGTAATTACACCACGCAAAAGGTATATATATCAGAGAAGAGAAAGGCGAATTGTAAGAACAAATCATTCTCGAATTCACTAACCTGCCCGATGCACCGGTACGAGTCTTCACGTCTACATCACCATTATCATCCTTTTAGAATAACAAAACAAACCAAAACGAAGATAAGCAATTGAACATTCCTTCTAAGATCTGCAAATCATGAAGACAATTATTCTCCATGGTGCAAATTAAACACCAATTATTTCCACACACACACAAACAAAAAAAAAAGAGTCAAGTACGGTCGTCATACAACACAAACTTGCACCCAAAAAAACCCAAATCTTTTTAATAATCTATCGCTATAAATGAATAATATGTTTTTAATTGGTCTCGATACGTATACTAAAAAACTCACCAAAGCTATCTCCTCCTTCTTCTTCTTCAAATCTCTTTGAATCAGCCGATCAGAAATCGGCGGAAGCTGAAAAGAAGCAAAACCTCCGTCTCCCTCTCTGTAACCACCGCGAAAGTATCTCGCGGTGGCCGTCGGTGAGCGGTTAAAGTAGAGATCTGATAGAGGAACTGGTAACAGAGACGAAAGAGGAAGAGGCACTTGTCGTTTCCGGATCCTCATCGGGAGAAATAGCAAAAAGATTCTTCCTTTTTTCTGCTCTCTCTCCCTCTTTAAATCTTTTGATTTTGGTTTTTTGGGATCTTTGCACCAAAGAAGGACTGTAGTATAAATAAACCCAGATATATTAAAGAAGGAACAAAGAGTAATCTTTTTTTTTTTATTACACAGACTTGGGAAAATAAAGGTGAAGGCTTTGTGGTGGTGTTGTGTTCTTGTTGTGGTGCTCTAACTCTCTCTTTATCTCTCTCTCTCTCTAACTTTTTTTTTAATTTTGTTGCACCCAAAAAGCAAGTTCGTAGTAAATTGAGAGAGGACGAGCCCGCGTACTGAGATTAGTATACCATTTTTTATATTTATTCTTTTATAACAAGTTATGGAATATGGATTGTATTTTTTTTTTTTTACGGTGATACAAAACGATAAAATAATTTTAAGATTGAACTGTAAACGGACTAGTTAAAAAATATAAGAGATAGCGATAAAATATAAAAATAAAAGATAATAAAAAATACACCGTTAATTTTTATTTTATGTTTGATAACAATCAAAATGGTAAAAGATCATGCCAATTCTAAGTGGTAAAATTGAGTTTTTGATAACATAATATGATGAGTAATATATATATATATATATATATATATATATCGAGACATATATGAGAATGTTTTACATTACCATATCTTGTCATAATAGTCTCACGTATGAAAAGATTGGGGATATATTTTGGTATTGACTTGCTCCAATTTTTTTGAACCATGTTACACATGTATAATGTGTGAGATATAAATCTAATGAATTCATTTACACTTATATATAAAACAAATGTCTGTACATATATATAACAGAAATAGTTAAAAGGAATGTAGACAGCTAAAGGTGCAAAAAAGACATTGGTACTTAACGTTATGATTTATAAATTTCTTGAAATTGGGATGTGTGATTTGCGTTGAGTACTCTCTTATTTTGAATGATACAAAAAAAATGGAAAAAAAGAAGGGATTTATAGGAGGTAGGCACGTGGAGAGTGGATGGCGCACGTGCGGAGAAACCGGGAGAGGAGGTAATCGGTGGCTCACAACAATGCCTTGCCAGCTTGGACGAAAGACAGAGCGGTAGTGGGTGGGGGAAGAAGTTTTATCCTTAAGGCTTTCATGTGTGGGTCCTTTTTACATCTCATAAGTTCATAACGACCCCTTACGTTTCATTTCTTCCGTTTTTACCCTCTTTCTTCGTTTTTTTCCGATTATACCTCATATAAATATAAGCATATGATGTGTCTTTTTGTCATGTGAAACCTGTTAACATTTGTTTATCATATCATTTTTTTAGTCTTACAAAAGTTAACAATAATAATAAAGAAGAGAGGAACGACAATGTTGCACTTGCGCTTCCCCCCCCCCCCCCCCCCCCCCCCCCCCCCCCCCCAAAATTGAAATAGGTGGGAATGGGCTGTCATGTCACATTAAGCCAAAAACGGCTAATAGTTTTTTCTTCTTCTTTTTGTTATCGTGTTAGGTATAGGATAGAAAGAACGCAGCTTCAAGTGTTAACGTGCGCCTTGTTCAGTCACATACTTTTCAATTCATAATTGTTCGTCGTCCCTATTTTCATGTGTTAAGTTGTCAATCATGAATGTATTATTGGTAGAATCGTCAATTGTGAATTTTTGTGGCATAAATAGAATCGTCTATTGTGAAACTATCCGTGGAAACCGTTCATTGTATATTCATATAGTTTATAAAGAATTTGATTCGCTACCCGTATATAAAAAAAAATATATTTATAAAATGATAGAAATATATTTATTAAAATTAATTAATATTATAATAAACAGAAAAATTAAACTAAAATGTACGATAATTTAGTAGTCGAGAAATTCGTTGTATGTCACCCACTGTAAACGTAACTGCCACTTAATCCATACTTCATATATATCATAATATTAGATGTTTAAATAAATTATAATATTGAGAATGATGTTTTGTATTTCCTACCCAGAATTTGTATTGTTAATTTTTTTTTTATTAATTAGAGTTAATCTATTATATAAAAGTTGGATTGTATCTCACAAAATGATGACACGTCAGCATCTCCTTCCCTAACAAATCAGCAGATTTTTGAATTTTTTTTTTTTAATAAATTCTGATTTTAGTTTCGGTTTAACGATATATTAGGTCCGGAATGCCATTAAGCTTAACGATATGTCAATGAGCCAACATTTTAGGCTCAAACTGATCATGGAGAGATGATACTGTCTCAGTCGACTTATTTTCCGACTTTCCAGACCCCGTCTCACGAATACCAATTCGTCGGAACATCTCAAAATCCGAGAGCATTTTTTTCCGACAACGAAAACTCCTAAATACCCTTTGATTTCACCATTTCGTACGGCGACAAGCAAACCTTGGTCTCTTCTCCGGACCATCAGCTGCGTCGCCTTCAAAGGAGATCTTCTCAGAGTTTGGAGAAGTTAGCAATGGTGAGTCTCTCTATCTCTGACATTTTCAGCTTCCAATAGGATTCGTAAGCACGAAGAAATCATATAGATGATCATTGAATATATAGTCAAATGCAGAATATGCCATTAATGTATTGAGAAATGAACACCAAAGAGAAAGATTTGCTGAATAGTGTGCGAATAAATAGAGAAATGTTATAATCTGTGTTTCATTAGCCATGAATCACTGGTTGTTGATACTTGAGAACCTGTGATAAAAATTATTATTTAACTGTGAATTTTGTTTAGTGAAATTTTTTGGGTTGTCTGAAAACTATATGCAAATTTGCAATAACATCACAGTTCATTAATATTTTCAGGGTAAATGTATTAATAATGTCTCGCTGAAGTTATAGATTTCAAAGTTTTTTTTGTAAAATAAAGTTATTTGATTGTTTTAAAGAAACAAAATATTTATGCTATTTTTTTTACAAACATCTAAAATATATATATATATATATATATATATATATATATTTGAAACTGAAAGAAACAATAAACATAAAAATAAATTATTATCAAACATATGTATAATTACTTAAAATAGTATATTGCTTACAATTTTAAAAATATATAATAAAACATATACCCGCGTGTCATAATCTAGTTAATAACTAATAATAGAGATTAAAATATATTAGGGATGCAAATGGTTGACTTAAATTAATAAGTTAAAAGAATTGAATGAATATTTATCTCATAAGTCCGAAAATTTATTTAATTCACTCAACTAAAATAATTGAAAATTTAAAAAATTTAAAAAATGATAAAAGAAAATTATTCAACCCATTCATCTACTATTTGGCAGATGAATAATTGAACCATTTGCACGTACGATTAATGTGTTGCAATTTTTAAAACATGTGTAAAAAGTGTAACCAATTTAACAATATGAAATGAGGTAATATAAAATTGAGAGATCGATATAAGATTATAAATTAGAAACATAAGTATAGTGACCTCAATAAAGAAACAAAGTCCAATTTTTTTTTGTTTTATATTAATGTTGTTTATCATACATCACATCATAAAAAGTTATTATACATAGCAACAACCATGATACTAGTTATTATTTTTAGTTAATGAATAATTAGTTTATGTAATCTTATATGATAATATTAATTACATTTAGTGTATTATCAGAACTATTTTTTATCATTAAGAAATTACATAGATTTAGGTTTTATCTTTAACTAAAAACAAATTCACTATTCCATGTGTTATCTTGTGGTTATCTCATATATTTAATTTCCAATTATGATAAATGTGTTACCTCTAGTTGTGTAATACATCTTTATTCAGAAAACTAATTATACTTTTTACCATAATATATATACAGATGTGATTCATTCTTAAAAATTTAGGTAAGAAAATAAACCATATAAATAAATAGCCAAAACTGTACATGTAGTCCAACTGATCCTGGCCGTCCGGTGTCAGGGAAGGTTATCTTTGCCGTGGAATATAGACGTCACGTCATTAATCTACACCGGAACACAGGGGATTGCACCCTCTCTCCCCGTTTACAAAAGCCTCCGATTGAAAATATTTGATCGTACCATTTGACGAATCGGAGCTCCAAAAGCTCGCTGACGAGTTCGCAACAGTAACTTTTCCGGAGCTGTTCGTCACCCAATTCTCTTCCTTACGTAGTCGTGATTGTTCCTTCACCCTCTCCGTTCCGGACTTCTGTTACGTTTTATTTGCAAAATCTGCCTCAATTTCGGTTTTTTTCCTGCGGTGATTTTACTGTCCCATGATCTTAGGGGTTTCTCTCCAATCTGAATTGAAAATTTGGGGTTTTTTCACACGGGGATTTTGCGAATTAGGGTTTCAGATTGGGGAGTTTCGTGATTTTGTTACACCAAAGGGACTTTGGAGATTCAGTGTTGGGCTCGGTGATGGAATAATGGAGAATTCACAAACACCGGCTCTGGAAAATTCCTTTTAGGTAATCTCTCGTTTTCTTCTGCTGAGTTTAGATTTGTTCTTTTTTTATGTTATCCAGAGACAGTGGTTATATAGCTAACGTAGTTTGGAATGGTATGTTAACATCAGCCATGGATTTGTTTATTTAGTTTTAGTGTGAACTGTATCCATATGTTTATGTTTTTGTGTGTTAAACTTGTTTGGTTCTTCATGCAATGCTTATTCTTCAAATCTTTTACATAAGAGAAGGTTTGATTATGGTTTCTTTTTAAGCAGGATCGCAAAGATTCAGAGGAGTTCGTTCTTTGTTTATTGATGGGTGAGGAAATATCTAGCACAGTGAACCTGGATTTGAATCTTGGTCCTGACCCTGAGTTAGGTCTCGAGCCAGCAACGAATTCTGCTAGATCTGATTGGGGTAATGGACCTGCTAGAGAATTCCAATATCTGAGAAGGTTTAGAAGTTGGCACCGGTCACGTTTCAGACGGATTGCTTTGCTTCCGGTTCTTGCTGAGACACATAGCCCCTCGATAGAATTGAATCAATTGTTGATTACTTCTGCAAATGGAGCTGCCTCGCTAGCTGGTGAGGGAAGCATAGCTGGTGGAGAGAGAGTTAGCGGGGACTCGAAAAAGTGTGAGAATGGGAGCATATTGATGGAAGAAGACAATGTATCAGAGGAGAAAAGGGATGTTGAGAAGAGCGTTGCCAGTGATGGGAGCTTTTTCGATTGTTATATATGTTTGGATTTGGCCAAGGATCCAGTTGTTACTAATTGTGGCCACCTTTACTGTTGGTCTTGCCTTTACCACTGGCTACAGGTTTCGGAGGCAAAGGAATGTCCGGTTTGCAAAGGGCAGATATCTGTGAAAACCGTGACTCCAATCTATGGACGTGGGAAACATAAAAGAGAATCTGAAGAGGTTTCAAATACCAAGACCCCTTCGAGACCCCAAGCACAGCGTGTGGAGAGTTTGAGGACTACAATTCACAGGTCAAATTATATACCAACGGAAATGATTAGACATTTACAAGATAGGCTTGAAAGGGAATCTAGTACAGGAGAAAGACGCTACAGATCATTTCTTAACCGGTTTATGACTTCGAGGGGAGTTAGAGCAGAGCAGAACCAGTCTAATGAAGCATTGTTGGTTGCACCTTCAGATGATATTAACGAGATTGATCTGATCTCAAACATTTCCCCTGAACATGAAGGGGAAAACGGAAACCAAAGGTCCTCCCGTGCTCTGTCAATCCGGAGACAGTGGGCACAGAGACCTGGGAGGATGTCTTCGTTGACTTTGAGCTCTGCTGAAAGATTAGTGGATGCGTATTTGATAACACATCCAATGGGGGGGAACCAAGAGCAAAACAACAATCCTCCTGTAGGTGGTGTTGAAGACAGAGAATCGTTCTCAAGCATAGTAGGTGTAATAAACTCGGAGAGTCAAGTTGATACAGCGGCTGAGATTGACTCTATGTTGACTGTTTCGACTTCTTCGTCTGTGAGAAGACATGAGAACAGTTCGAGGGTCTCTGATGTTGACAGTGCAGATTCTCGTCCATTAAGGAGGAGAAGGAGATTGGCTTAGAAGATGAAGGAGAAGAAAGAGGAAGCTAGGATGATCTTTAGTTGAAAGCTGCAATTTCATTGTTTTGGTTTAGTGTTTTTGTTGTTGTTGTTGTGATTTTGGATTTTTGAAGTTTCTTGTTTTATGCTTAGGGATAATATTAATTGAATCAAAGATTAATAAAAGATAGAATTGCTTTTGAGGATATAATTACATTCCGATTTATGTGTGTCAAATTCTTTTGATCTGGTGAATGAACATGAACTCGGTAGCTGGTATTTAGTTGCACAATCGTATTACTTTAGTATATAACTAATATTTTAGGGTAAAATGTTCAAAAACGTCGCTTTGGCCGAGTGGTTAAGGCGTTTGCCTGCTAAGTAAATGGGGTTTCCCCGCGAGAGTTCGAATCTCTCAGGCGACGAATTCTTTTTATGTTTTTTACATTTTTATCGACGCGGGGTGTGTGTGTGTAACCAACCAACCTGTCCCGCGGTTCATGCAGGAGCCCGAGAGAGCCATTAAGATAGAAGCAAAACGTAGAAATAAAACTATCTTTAATTCCTTTCTTGGAAAGCCGCGTTTCTTTTATTCAATCTATTTCTTCTTCGTCCTCACGTGAATCTGAAGCAAAAACCTCCATAACTCGAAAACGCCACGCCTGCAAATTTCTTCCCTGGGTAAAATTTCCCCCTCTCGCTCTCTCTCTCTCTTTGATTTTTCTTCAAATTTATGGGTTTTTTTTCCCCCCCTTGTCTGGGTCTTAAATCAGGTTTGTTCTGAATCGAGCTAAGGAATTGGGAATATATATGGGTTCATTGTGTTCTTCTTATTTTTTCGTTTGAGGGGCTTGATCTAAAAATCTCAAAGAGGGATATATTTTGACGAACCTTGCGAGTCTTTTTGGGAATTTTCTGATGGGTTATTTCCCTCTTCTCAATTGTCTTTTTGAATTGATCAGTTTTTTTTTTTGGGTTTATGCGAGTTTATGATTTGCGAGTACACTTGTTATTGATTGGTGATTGATTGATCTTGATTTGCTTCTGCAGATGAATCAAACTCTAGATCAGTAGCTTATGGAGAATCACGGTCCACGTTATCCATACCCTTACGGTCAGTACCCGTACCCTTACCCCTACCCAGCTCCTTATAGACCTCCCACCTCAGAGCCATACCCACCACCCCCAACCAATCAATACAATGCCCCTTATTATCCTTACCCACCACCACCACCGTATGCAAGTCCACCGTCTCATCAGCACACTTCAGGTTCGCATTCGGGTCCATTAGACTACAGCCATAACCCACAATCATCATCTCATGCGGGTCCTCCAGAGTATCACCGACATTCTTTCGACTACCAACCTTCTCCCTACCCTTATTCTGGTCATCCGCCAACAACTCAACCGCAAGGTAACTTTGGCGCTTATGGTCCGCCTCCTCACTATTCATATCAAGAGCCAGCCCAATACCCCCCACCTGAAACTAAACCCCATGAGCCTCCTCCTCCCCTGCAAACTCAAGGTTTTCCAGAATATCGTAGGCAAGATTGTCTCAGTTCTGGGGGAACAGGCCATGATAATGTAAGCAATTCTGGATCTTCATATCCTCCCGTGGATGAACTCTTAGGTGGTCTCCACATTTCTACTAACCAACCAGCTCCCTCAGTTCCACAATTATCCTCCCTCCCTTCGAACTCTTGGCAAACTCGCCCTGGGGATTTGTATGGTTACCCTAACAGCTCATTTCCAAGTAACTCTCATTTGCCACACTTAGGGCGAGTAGATTCATCAAGTTCTTATACTCCTAGCTATGCATCTGCTGAATCGCCACATAGTGCGGACATGCAGATGACGCTGTTTGGTAAAGGGTCGTTGAAGGTCCTGTTGTTGCATGGGAATTTGGATATTTGGATCTATCATGCAAAAAATCTCCCAAACATGGATATGTTCCATAAGACACTGGGTGACATGTTTGGAAGATTGCCAGGAAAAATTGAAGGGCAGCTTAGCAGTAAGATTACCAGTGATCCTTATGTTTCTGTATCAGTTGCAGGTGCTGTGATTGGAAGAACATATGTCATGAGCAACAGCGAAAATCCTGTTTGGATGCAACATTTTTATGTTCCCGTTGCTCATCATGCTGCAGAAGTTCATTTTGTTGTTAAAGACAGTGATGTTGTGGGTTCACAGCTTATAGGATTGGTTACAATTCCGGTGGAACAAATATACTCAGGTGCCAAAATTGAAGGAACTTATCCGATTCTTAGCAGTAATGGGAAGCCTTGTAAACCAGGGGCAAATTTATCATTATCAATCCAGTATACTCCTATGGACAAACTCAGTGTTTATCATCATGGAGTTGGGGCAGGTCCTGATTACCAGGGGGTACCTGGAACATATTTTCCGCTGAGAAAAGGCGGAACTGTGAGATTGTATCAAGATGCACATGTCCCAGAAGGGATGCTCCCAGGTATAAGGCTGGACAATGGAATGTCTTACGAACATGGGAAGTGTTGGCATGATATGTTTGATGCCATACGCCAGGCGAGGCGTTTAATTTATATCACAGGTTGGTCAGTGTGGCACAAAGTTAGGCTGGTTCGTGATAAAGTAGGTCCGGCATCAGAATGTACTCTTGGGGAACTCCTAAGATCAAAGTCCCAAGAAGGCGTGAGAGTCCTGCTTTTGATTTGGGATGACCCAACTTCACGTAGCATCTTGGGGTATAAAACAGTAAGTTACACACACACCCTCTACTGCACTTTCTTTTCGTTTGTGTTCTTTATTTTCTGATTAATATTTCTCATTCTATTTCATATTTAATATGTGGAAGATGGAATACACCTAGAGTTTCGTTAATCGATTGCTTTGGTTTTCATGACATTTCTTCATTTTTATAGTTAACAATTTTTCTTGTAAATCACTAAGCCATATGAGTTTGAAATTCAGTATTTATACATTGGAAAATCCTAATTCATGTAGTAACTACTAGATCTTTATGAGATATGTACCTTTTCTATTTGGCAGGGCTTGTCAAATATCTGGTGTCTCATATTAACTTTAACTTTTGACTCAACTTGTTTACTTGAACAGGATGGGGTTATGGCAACCCATGATGAGGAGACACGCCGTTTTTTCAAGCACTCCTCAGTTCAAGTCCTGCTCTGCCCCCGAAATGCTGGAAAGCGACATAGTTGGGTCAAGCAGAGGGTAGAGTATCACTTTCTTTTTCCTCTTTTTTTTTGAACTAGGTATCCGGCTTCTACTTAAATTTTAGTCTATCAGGAAGTTGGGACAATCTATACACATCACCAAAAGAACGTAATAGTTGATGCCGATGCTGGTGGTAACAGAAGGAAAATTGTAGCTTTTGTTGGTGGTCTTGATCTGTGTGACGGCCGATATGACACTCCTCAACATCCGTTGTTCAGGACACTACAGACAGTTCATAAAGATGATTTTCACAACCCCACTTTTACGGTACAGTTTCTTAATATTTCCTAGCTTTCTTGGCAATAACTTAGTAAGCGATTACCTTGAACGGTAGCTAGGAGCCAAATTTGTTCTTTTATGGAAATATGATATTTAACTTGTTTCAATGGTATTGTCTGACATTGATTCTTTAGTCTTTGTCTGGCTTCATTTGTTTTGTTTAGCTAGATTATGCAAACAATTCGCTAACTTCTAATTATTTCAATAGATGTGCTTTCATTGTGTCATGTAAACCCAGATAGCTGATTTTTGATTCTTTGTTGAGATCTTGTCTTCCAAACTTTTTTTCAATTTTTGTTTCATTTCTAAACATCAAGAATTGTTGAACTCTAACATTGATAACGATCTGGTAGTGGGCTAACACCTTAATTTGTGTACTCACAAATGTTATCATTTCATCAGGGAAACCTTTCAGGATGTCCAAGAGAGCCGTGGCATGACTTACACAGTAAGATCGATGGCCCGGCTGCGTATGATGTGTTGACCAATTTCGAGGAGAGATGGTTGAAGGCTGCAAAGCCTAGTGGGATCAAGAAGTTTAAGACTTCCTATGACGATGCCTTGTTAAGGATTGATAGGATTCCAGATATATTAGGAGTTTCTGATACTCCTACTGTTAGTGAGAATGATCCCGAGGCTTGGCATGTTCAGGTAAGAACATCAAAACTGTTACTGTCTAGAAGAAGACCGGAGAGGTTGATTATTTTATGAAGCCATGGTTAGATCTTGCACCAGCCTTTAGCATTGCATGGGAGTTAGAGATGAAGATAAATAGTTGATGAACTTAAGTATTAGGGTGGAACCTACTAATATTCAGATTTTCCTAGTATGTATCTGCTATCTTGAATTAGCAGTTGCTAATTAGTGCCTAGACTCATTTAGCAACATATCATCTGACATAAATTTCCTTATACCCATTTCTTCTCTTTATCTCTAGCCATGGAAATAAAATTGACTTTGACTATTCCGTAGAGTGATGAAAGGTGTCATATTATAATATAGATCATGCAAATTTTGAAATTTGGTCCAAATATATTGTCCGGGAAAATTATTTCTATATAGGGGTAATATAATCGTGGTTCATATTACGCAAGATAAGCTGATGTTTTTTCTGTTTTGATACAGATTTTCCGTTCAATCGATTCAAATTCTGTGAAAGGTTTCCCAAAGGATCCAAAAGATGCTACATGCAAGGTGACTTGAAGAATCAAAGGAATATTTAGCTATCATTGTGTTTGGGTGTCTAAACATTTCAGAAGCCTAAACCATGAAATTTTGTTTTGTTTTGGATAGAACTTGGTGTGTGGGAAGAACGTGCTCATTGATATGAGCATACACACAGCGTATGTCAAAGCCATTCGTGCAGCCCAACACTTCATCTATATTGAGAATCAGTATTTCATTGGGTCTTCCTACAACTGGAATGCACATAAGGACATAGGTTTGGTTATATGTCTCTGCTTGTTTATTTCAAGAATGCAAGAAATTTAAGTTTGTTATTACAGTTATGAATTATTGCCCTAGGATAGACATCAGGCGGTTTTGTCTATATATCTTAAACTGTGTCACATGTTATGACATATGAAACTATTCTTGTCAACCATGACCTCTTGCTTCTTAACTTTGTGCTAGCTTTAGGTTTATTATTTGTGTCAGTCTCTGATTTTATTTATTTTTTTTTTTTTTTTGACATTCGATTTGAGTTGCATTGGCTCTTAACATTGCCATACAATGTTGGTGTGTAGGTGCGAATAATTTGATTCCTATGGAAATTGCGTTGAAGATAGCTGAAAAGATCAGGGCAAATGAACGCTTTGCTGCATATATTGTCATTCCAATGTGGCCAGAAGGTGTTCCAACTGGCGCTGCTACACAGAGGATTCTATATTGGCAGGTATTTCTGAGTTAAAAATTATGGTGTGGTTGTCCAAGCCAAAATCTTCTTTACATTTCTCAAATCAGAAATCACAAAACTAAGTAGAGACTAGTAGAGATAATATTGATTTTATATGTTCTTTATACATTGATGGATCCATATATCATCAATATGATTGAATGATTTAGAAATAAGATATATGCATATAAGATTCATGTTTCTTACATGAGTTCTGTCTTGGGTATTTGGAGATTATGAAACTGAATGTCAGTGTTATCATCCTTGCAGCACAAGACAATGCAGATGATGTATGAGACTATCTACAAGGCGTTAGTGGAGACAGGGCTTGAAGGAGCATTCTCCCCACAAGATTACCTCAATTTCTTCTGTCTTGGGAACAGAGAAATGGTGGATGGAATCGATAACTCAGGAACGGGGAGTCCAAGTAATGCAAACACTCCTCAGGTAACTAAACCCCGAGCCTGCCTGCTGCATAACTTTCTTCTATTGTTGAAACGACGAGTCCCGATGGTGTTTCAGGCATTGAGTCGGAAAAGCAGAAGATTTATGATCTATGTTCACTCGAAAGGGATGGTAGTTGATGATGAATATGTACTAATTGGATCTGCAAACATAAACCAACGATCAATGGAAGGCACAAGAGATACAGAGATTGCAATGGGAGCTTACCAGCCTCAACATACGTGGGCAAGGAAACATTCTGGTCCTCGGGGTCAGGTAAATCACGATAACCATGCAAAGATAAACCAATTACGAGTTCACATTCCAGTCCTATAGCTTGAATCATTGTCTTTCTCTTGTTCTTCTGTAGATATATGGGTACAGAATGTCACTTTGGGCAGAACATATGGCAACATTAGATGACTGTTTCACGCAACCGGAGAGTATAGAATGTGTAAGGAAAGTGAGAACAATGGGAGAGAGGAACTGGAAACAGTTTGCAGCTGAAGAAGTCTCAGACATGAGAGGACATTTGTTAAAGTATCCAGTGGAAGTTGATCGGAAAGGTAAAGTCCGACCACTTCCCGGGAGTGAGACGTTCCCGGACGTGGGAGGAAACATTGTCGGATCGTTCATAGCCATACAAGAGAATCTAACCATTTGATAACAAGGAAGCAGTGGTACTTATGAGATTTATTTGTGGATATTATATATCTTGAGAGTTGAGAATAAGATGGAGAGAGGTTTGATTAATTGGGTAACCTTTGCAAATTATTTATAGGGTATGAAATAATTTATGAAACATGATTTGTTGTGTACAAAGTGATGCTTATAAAATGAATAAAGTTGTTGATACTGTATGGCTGCTACCATGTTTAATCATATTAACATCAATTAAAATTGAAGATTCCTTTTTCTTTTTGACATCAATTGAAGATTTTATGTAAAACTCGAATTGATCGACGATAATAAAAATGAAACAGAAAATTAACGACACATTTATTTTGTTGAATTTGACCCCTTTTGAAGAATTGAAATAAAAGATAAAACAGAGCACACCAGTCCCTGAATCGCTTTCATCGTACCAAGAACAAAGACACGACAATACTGAGCCACAATCTCATCTTAAATAGCAAAATTGATGGAAATGTTTGGCCTTTTAATAGCATTGAGAGGGAGCAAATGCCGCTGGTTCGTCCAATCTTCATCACTCTGCCTTATCTTAGATCTCCGATTGCATCGAAATTTTGTTTGATCTCTCCAGAGCCCATCTCTAATCTAATCAGGAGGTATAGAGATGGGTTTTGAGAAAGAAGCAAGGCCGAGAGAAGACACACCTCTTCTCGGTAAAGGAAGGCCATTGTCCAGCAAGTTCAAGACTTTCGCCAATGTCTTCATTGCTATCGTCGGTGCTGGTGTCCTTGGTCTTCCTTACGCCTTCAAACGTACTGGATGGCTCATGGGTTTGCTTACCCTCTTCTCCGTCGCTGCTTTGATCAACCATTGCATGATGCTTCTTGTTCATATCCGTCGCAAGCTCGGTGTCTCCAATATTGGCTCTTTTGGGGACCTTGGGTTCGCCGTCTGTGGCCACCTCGGGAGGTTCGTCGTCGACGTTCTTATCATTCTCTCTCAGGCTGGGTTTTGTGTCGGATACCTTATCTTCATCGGTACTACTTTAGCTAATCTCTTCAACCAAACCACGACTACGACTCTGAGTCTGAGTTTCAGGCATTCAATGGGTGTGTCTCCTAAGAGTCTCTACATATGGGGATGCTTTCCGTTTCAGCTGGGTTTGAATTCTATTAAGACGCTCACTCACTTGGCCCCTCTGAGTATATTCGCCGATGTGGTTGATTTGGGTGCAATGGCCGTGGTGATTGTGGAGGATGTGAAGATTACATTGGAGCAAAGGCCTCAAGTTGTCGCCTTTGGTGGCATGTCCGTGTTTTTCTATGGGATGGGAGTGGCCGTTTACGCCTTTGAAGGGGTGGGAATGGTTTTGCCTCTTGAATCCGAGATGAAGGACAAGGACAAGTTTGGCAAAGTGTTGGTTCTCAGCATGCTATTCATCGCCGTCATGTACGGATCTTTTGGTGTGTTAGGCTACATGGCTTTTGGGGATGAGACCATGGACATAATCACAGCTAACTTGGGGGCAGGAGTTGTGAGCGGTCTTGTGCAGCTGGGGCTCTGCATCAACCTTTTCTTCACCTTCCCCTTGATGATGAACCCTGTGTTTGAGATCGTGGAGAGACGTTTCTGGAGTGGAATGTACTGCGTGTGGCTCAGATGGCTGCTCGTCTTGGCAGTGACCTTGGTGGCTCTCTTGGTGCCAAACTTTGCAGATTTTTTGTCATTGGTTGGCAGCAGCGTCTGCTGTGCGTTGGGCTTTGTGTTGCCTGCTTTGTTTCATCTGATGGTCTTCAAAGACGAAATGGGGTGGAAGCAACAGGCTTTAGACGTGGGGATCCTGCTACTGGGTCTCATTCTTGCTGTCTCAGGTACTTGGAGTTCCCTGAGTGAGATCTTCCAAGAGTAGGTAGGTGAAAGATATTGAACATGTTGTTGCTTTTGTTGGAATTTTTTCTACTTTCAATGAAAGCAAGTGTCAAAAGTGGTGGAGTTTTGTTATATTATTTCTGTTGAGATGTTAAAAGTAATAACCATTGAGCATGTGTCAAGTGTTTTGATTCTGTGTTCCCTGGCACAAGCACGCTATTATTGGGCTTGGTAATATATTTCAACTATAAACTCGTTTCAATCTTCATTTGGCCATCACAACTTATGGATAAACCAAACATCGTCTCTTTTTGGGATGATGTTGATGGTTACGTAGCACATTTGAATTCAAGATGCTTAGTCACGACTGAGGTTAGAAGAGAAGCTGCCACATGGTATAGTACCTACCACAAATCCTTTTGCACCGCCCAGCGTCTTTATATATATATATATATGAATGTGGAAGAGAAGCTTGAAAAAGATATAAAAAGAAAATGGCAGACACAGGCAAAGGAAGCTCTGTCGCTGGCTGCAATGATCGTTGTGGCTGCCCTGCTCCCTGTCCCGGTGGCGAATCCTGCAGGTTGGTCCTTTATATGCTTCAGGATTTGATGTGTTGTGCTCTTAAAACGTGGTTTCATTCCATGTAGGTGCAGGATGAGAGAAGCATCTGGTGGGGATCAAGGGCACATGTTGTGCCCGTGTGGGGAGCACTGCGGCTGCAACCCCTGCACCTGCCCCAAGACCCAAGCCCAAACCCAAACCTCCGCCAAGGGCTGCACCTGTGGTGAGGGTTGCACCTGCGCCACTTGTGCCACTTAGACATCCCTAACTATGTCTTTACCATACTTGTATAATAGGTACTAGCTAGTCGATCTGAAATAAAACTGTTTTTAGGTTCAGGTACAACAAAATATATTTATATATCGTATGCTCTGCTCTTATCTTACAACAAAATATATTACCAAGGATATATATCGTATGCTCTGCTCCTAGAAATGATAGCCAGTGAAAACAAGGAGATAAATCCTTGAAAACTGAATGGGTAACAACA
Source organism: Turritis glabra (assembly GCA_900406565.1). Taxonomy (NCBI): domain Eukaryota; kingdom Viridiplantae; phylum Streptophyta; class Magnoliopsida; order Brassicales; family Brassicaceae; genus Turritis; species Turritis glabra. Next base: position 2,085,387 of record OVBN01000025.1, read on the forward strand.
TCGAGATGACAAAGGCAAAGCCAGTGCCTCAAGCAGGCCAATTCGGATGGTTAACACCAACACCAATTGCTTCCTGAGCTTCTGTACATGGAAAGGAAAAAACTGGCTTGATTTACCCGCTGAACACCAAAAGGGAACACTGGTTGTGTTCATCACAGAAATCTCATCATTTTTTCACTTTACCAGGCCTGCTATTCCTATTTTTCAAGGATAGAGGAAGCTTAATTCCCACCTACTTTACATGAAACGATTCAACAAAGCATAAAATGAAAACAGAAGAAAGTCTATCATGGTTTCAAAAAATCGTCTACTGCAATTATTGGGACTACAATTCGGATGAAAGTCTATCAGGCCAATTCGGATGGCTAACACTAACACCAATTGCTTCCTGAGCTTCTCCCAGACCTTGAGAAGGTCTGTACATGGAAACTCTGGCTTGTTTTAGGTCTGTACATAACGGCAAGGTCTGAGACTTTCTTGATGGATTGGCCTTTCTTAGCCATACCTGATTTTGGATTTTGGGCGCTCGGAAGAGTTAAAAATTCTTGTCAAGTTTTTGCAGGATAGTCGTTACTTTGCAAATGTTGTATCTAAAGCCTGTAGTTGCAGAGTCAAAGATTCTAAAGTCTGTAAAAAGCTCAAAGTTTCTCACTTGTGAAACATCAATGGCACGGCTATTCTGTGTTCACATGTGATTGCTACTTCTCCAGTTGCTAATCGATTTACTGAAACTTGATGCTCATCCATTGCCTGTGAGTTCCATGGGAACCCATCTTCCTGGAAATGTAGAAGCTCCCAAGTAACAGAGGATGAGCATCAAGTGTCTGAAGATTACTCAGAGACACACATAAGCAGTAGATGCAGAAACAAAGAGGTCACTCAGAAGCTGGAGAGATATTGTCAGACTAAACAACTCTATGCAGGAGGTTTATTCCAGTTCCAAGGTGAATCTTTGTACATAGCCTCTGTATAGGTTATATTCTGTTTAAGTTATGTTTTTCTAGTAATATTTTGGCTCTTGAATGCTAATAAAGCGGAGCATGTAGCAATGTTGGTGTTGTACTTGATGGATGAATATATTTGATGGCAAAAGATACAAAACTACACACACACACGTGTGGTCAGTGGTAATTAATACAAGAGTGGAGAAGAGAGATGGGTTTAGGGAGATGGTTGGCATTGAGAGTAAAGGAGCAGATGATCCTTGTATAGAATTTAGAGGTGACGAGTCTTCCCAAAATGTAAGCTCTTGAACGGAGGACAAGAGTGAGATTAAGCGGCAGGGAGAGTGTGTCGAGATGGAAAGAGACACCGCCGTAGAGGGGAATCTGATGGCCATGCACCACCGTCACTAAGGTCTTTTCGTTGTGTGTACCAACCGTGAACTTGTTCATTTCACCGGAGGAGATGAGGAGGTTGGAGTAGTGAAGGAGGAGAGGAGAAGCAGTGACGTGGACGGCGAAGAAGGTTGATGGGTTTCGGTAGAAGATCCTCACCGTCGAATTAAGAGACAACATGTCCGTAGGCACTCCGCTGAGATCGTTCCCAGCCTGCACGTTCAAGTTCCTCACCAGCATCCCCTGCAGTGCAACAACACTTTTGTCTTATTTAGTTTTCAGTCTGACACCTAATCACATTCCAAACCATATCAACGCACATTTGTCTGTCTACTTGTCTCTCAATAGATAGATACTTTTGTTTTTTCATTAGATAAGTGTGAAAACAAATAATATTAGTATATTCATAGTTGGCTTTTTCCAATCGAAGTTGTTTCTTTTAAGGAAAAATAAACAGAACACTAGACGAGTCAACTCAGCTCGAGTCACCGAGTGAAAGGAGTTACCTTTACAACAACTTTAGGAGGGTAGGATTTGCTAGCACCCCACAGTATAAGAGAGAAGACTGAGAACAAGAGGACTAAGGAGAGGAGCAAGCAAGCGTAGAGGCGCACATTCCGAAACGGGTCGTCATCTCCGCCGTCAGTTTTGTCGTCTCCGTCGCTGATGTATCGGCGGCGTTCACGGATGGACTTGTAAGAGAGGAGGGCACGGTCGGAGAAGCGAGAGGTGGATGACTCACGGGAGTGATGGATTGGTGAGCAGTGGTAGTAATGTGGGTGTGAAGGTGAACCCATCAGGCTGCAACCCGACCCGAATGACATCTTCTCCACGTCATGGTTGGAGGGACTCTGTACGTAGTAAAGAGGTCTAATCGCCGAACGCGGCGGAGACAAAGCCGCGTCGATGCTTGTAGCCTCCGAGTCTGTCTTCGCATGCATGTTATCTTTCTCTTTCCTTTAAGACAAGAGTAATGGAAGAGGAAGCAGCAGCAGCAATAAAACAGAGATACCAAAAAAGCAATAAAACAGAGATGCTAGTGCCGCCGTGTTTGGCTCTTTTCTTTGTCCCACCACCACGTATGTAAACACAAACGCTTCTTCAAACGAAACGATTTGGGAGAGTGTGCAATAAAAGCGAAAGCCGTATAGAAGAGAGGGGTTCTTCATAAATCATCTTTTAAAGCAAGTTGGCCCCGTTTCTAGTGGTTCTTACTCACGCGCTTACACGCGTGGCCAAACACGAAGTTTATAGATGGCGGAAGGTGACTCTCACGCTCGGGACTCGCTGCGTGGGACTATGACAGTCAACTACTGTACTGACAGAGTTACCCAGAATGTCTTTGAAGATTTGAAAACTCTTCAATAAATAGATTACGCATTTAGTATTTTCTTTACTTCCTTCCTCAGTTTGGTAGGCCGATGTAACAGGCCCAGTCACATTATATCTTCCGAGATGAAACATGGGCCTAAACATAGCTTTAACTCTTCTTTTGTCTTTACATTCATAGGCATTTGTTGAAACAAGATGACGGTTGAGAAGACCATTCCTCAAGTCTCTTGGCCTCTTATCTTGTCTTTAGGGACATCAAGTACTACTGGTTCAGAGAAAACTGCACGCCATTTATTCCTACATGAAGATATAAAGAATGATAAGACTCTGAATTGTCTACTTCAAGTGTTCCAACGTTCAACGTGAGCAAAGATGAGAAGCATTTTAGAACACAGGTAAAATTCATAACATTATCTAACAATATTTAAAAGCAAAGAGAGAAGCATTTATTTTCCTAAGCAGCCAATGCCTTGAACGAACTGGGCAAGTTATTAGACACAGATGTGGTACCTCTGATAGTTCATCAACATTTGAATAAAGGGATAAATTTCAGCATGTACCTCGTAGTGCATTCCAATGCTCAAGACAATCGAAGATAATACGTATACCGTTCTAATCTTGAACCCCTAGTTTAGTCTGATGTTGATCCGGATCACCAAAGTTAGTTATCAAAAAAAAAAAAAAAAAACGTATACCGCTTCGACATCAATCAAATAATGAAGATTTTTGTTTTTGTAAATTTCGAATTGATGGACAATTATAACGAAACAAGAAAATTAACGACACATTTGAAAATAATTGAGTAAATTTGGAAAAATACCCTCTTTTTGTTTACATTTTTGAAAAATACCTTCTCTTTATTTATTTTTTAAAAATTATTTTTAAATATGTAAAATTATTAAAATAACTTTAATAATAATAAACCAAAAAGATCTATATTTAAATTTAATAATAATAAACCAAAAAGATCTATATTTTAAATATCAAATCAATTTATTTATAATAATTAAATATTTAATTTTTACAAAGTTGTTATATAACTAAAAATTCCAAAGATTTCTTATCCTAAATATTTTTTAAAAACAATAATGAATAACAACATTTTACCAATGTTAGGTCATGATTTTGTTAAGTCATGATTTTGTTAAGTCATGTATTATTGTCATAGTGTAGATTTTGATGATTCATTATTATTAAAAACACATAAAATAGTTTACTTTACAAAATTTTTAAAGAGAACGGTTGAATTGAAACAAACTTTGGTGATATGTTGAGTTGAAAATTGTGTTTGGAGTGTTGGAGATTTTTTTTATATATATAATATGACAAATATTAAGTAATAGACTTTATAATATTTTTAGATATTATCTTGTTAAATTTTAATATATAAAATTAATAAAATATCTTTGTGTTAAAAAATATATAACTATAATTAATATTATTCCGAATTTAATTTATTTATTTTTCTAAATTTCGAATTTAGTTTTAGTTTACTAAAAATATAGTTTTAATTTAAATCTAGACAAAATTGTCATATTTATACATAAAAGATTGTAGTTTTTATTTAAAATAAAAAAAGTATTTTTCAAAGTAAAACAAAAAAATAGGGTAAATTTCAAAATGACCGTTTGAAAATTTGTGACACCATTTTCGTTGATTTGTTTTTAAGGCCCACACCGACATGTTTTTATTTTGATGAATTGACCCCTAAAGAATATTTTTGAATGATTTTGGAAAGAAAAAAAGGACCAAAAAGTAACAAAGCAAAATTGGTAAATTTCAATTCAATTTGAAAAGTGTTGTTAAAAAAAAAAAAAAAAAAACAGAGCACACCATTAATGGCTTTCCTTCATCGAAACCAACAACAAAGACACAACTATCTCTCCTTCTCCCTCTCCTCGTGCCGTCTTAATTCGTATTCTTCCCAATCCCAGCTTCACTGATTTCGTCTTCGTTGATTCATCGTCCGTCATGTGAATCTGAAGCTAAACCTCCATAGATAACTCGAACGCCACCGCCTGCAAAATTGGGTAAATCTCTTTCTCTCCCTCTCTTGTTCCTAATCCAAGTTTCTTTATGCCAAATTTGGGGTTTCTTTTCTTCTGCCATGGGTCTTAAATTAGAATCGAAAATTTATCAGGAGCTAAGGAATTGAGAGAACTAGGTTTTTGGTTTTGTGTTGCATTTTTCTTTCCTTCTGGGTCCTTATTGTTACGAATCTGGGTTCTGTTCCTCTTCTCAATTGCTCAGTTTTTGGATTCCTAAACTATTTTTGTTTTGTTTAAATGGAGTTCAGCTTCAATTTGGTCTAAACACACTTATTTGATTTCAAAATTCGAAATTTGCCATTTTTTGTCCTCCATGTTTGAGATCCTGAGGTTGAACTTTGTGTCATTGTTAGGTCAACAATATTCATTCTGATGCTTGTTGTCTGTTTTTCATATTAAATCTCTTTCTCTTTTGTCTAAGTTAGATTGGCCTGTAAAGAAAACAGATTATTACATTTGATAGCTCTAATTTAGATGTTTGATAGCCTGTGATTGTTACTATAACAATTAAAAAATTATTGGAATTTTGTAAACTTTTAGTTTTAGCATTGTTCACAAATGAACAGTCTCTCTTTGAATTTACGAATAACCAAAATACTATTAACGCCTAATTTGTTACATAACTGTTTTATTCCATTAGCATTTCGAAAGGAATTGTGAAGAATCGAGATACCTGAGACTAAACGGACTCAGAGGAAGAGATATGTTGGCAATTTTCAGTTGACTGGGGATGAACTTAATCACAATAGTTTCCAAGGCTAACCTTTTCTCCTAACCAATTGGCTTCTACGTTTTGTATGCTTGGACCGACCGTATAAGACTGGAGTTGCAGTATGGTGTACTGCTTAGAGATTCTTGATCCCGTATTCCGGAAATAAAGAAAGGAACTTGATCAAGTGCACCAAGTAACTACCTCCTAACCTACTTTGCTCCAGTTTTTGAACTAACATGTTACCTGCTTGCCTATGATAACATTTCCTTTCGTTTTTTTCGAGGTTTTTGGTTAACTGTTAATTTTTCCTCATGATGTATATAAGCTTACATTTGGCCATCAATTCTTTTCCTGCAGAAGAACAAAGATCCAAAGGAGTATATCATCTGCAACAAGAGAGGAGAAGGGCATTTAAGTTTATTGTTATTAGAAATTTTAAAAAGTTTTGGGTAGGTTTGGACTCTCCATGGCTCCTGGTGGCAGTGCATTGAAAGAATCCCTAGAATCTAACTCAACAGGCTTGGATTATGAGGTTAAGATGGCAAAGGTTGAGGCTAATAACAAACCAGCAAAATCAGGTAGTGGCTCCATTGGAAAATTCCATTCAAGCAATGGTGTTTATGAGCTCCTCGAATGTCTGGTTTGTACTAATCTAATGTATCCTCCAATTCATCAGGTGTGTCTCTTTTCTTTCTTCGGTAGTCACTTACATACGTCTTGATCCGTAAAATATGGTTCATTCTTTAAGTTTGTTCTTCTTTTATTTAATGTTGCCATCTATGTTTGTTTCCCATAGTGCCCGAATGGCCACACATTGTGTTCAAGCTGCAAACTGAGAGTGCAGAACACATGCCCTACATGCCGCTATGAGCTTGGTAACATAAGATGCTTGGCTCTTGAGAAGGTTGCGGAATCATTGGAAGTTCCATGTCGGTACCAAAATTTAGGGTGTCATGACATTTTCCCATACTACAGCAAGCTCAAGCACGAGCAGCATTGCAGGTTTCGATCCTACACCTGTCCTTACGCTGGTTCTGAGTGTTCAGTGACGGGTGATATTCCAACACTTGTTGACCATCTCAAAGATGATCATAAAGTTGATATGCATGATGGGTGCACCTTCAACCACCGTTATGTGAAGTCAAATCCGCACGAGGTCGAGAATGCTACATGGATGCTTACGGTAATTCTATAGCTCTCTAGTCATTGTTAAAATGTATTTTGCGTAGGCCTTTCACTCAAAAGCCATATGTCTTCATGATTTTGGAATTCATCGTCCATGTCACATACTGTTTGCCATATCTTTATCTTAAAACAGATTTGATAATCAAAGATGAGGTTCATGGTTTTTTTTCCAATTATGCATCCATTATTGATACCTCATATTCATTGTCACAAAAGAATGAGACTAGGGTGGGTTACGATTTCTTCATTCTTTTGCTAGAAAACATGAGAACCCTGAATTTAACTGAGCATTGAACCCTGAATTTGTATAGGACTGTTGATTTTCTTTGAGGCATGTATTCAAGATATAAGGGAAGGAACTTACGATTTCACTACTTTAATTGAATCATAACTTATCTGATGCTGTTTATAGGTCTTCAACTGTTTCGGAAGACAGTTCTGCTTGCACTTTGAGGCGTTTCAGCTCGGGATGGCACCAGTGTACATGGCGTTTCTACGGTTCATGGGAGACGAGAACGAGGCTAAGAAATTCAGTTACAGCTTGGAAGTTGGAGCTCACAGCCGTAAATTGACATGGCAAGGGATTCCAAGAAGCATCCGAGACAGTCACAGGAAAGTCCGTGATAGTCAGGACGGACTCATCATCCCTAGAAACTTGGCTCTGTACTTCTCCGGCAGTGACAAAGAAGAACTCAAGTTGCGAGTCACTGGACGGATTTGGAAAGAAGAATAAGCTAATGATGATAATAAAGATTCATGATGCCAAAGCAAAATGGGAAATAAGAAGAGAAGAAAGAAATAAGCTCTTGATTAGCTAAACGGATGATGTACATAACAACCTTGAGAGAGCTTGTTGATCATATGGGAGGAGTTGAAATTTGAAATTTTTTCCTCAACTTTGTTTTTCAGTAACTATGAGATGAAAATTATCCCATGATTGGTTGAAATATTTTTGTGGTTTGCAATATTACAATCTTTGTCTTGTAATTTTGGTTTTGTTGGAAAAAATAAAGACGATCTTTTTTGTTCTGTTCTTCGATCAAATGGTTTCTTTGTCTTTATATCACACACAGAGTATGGTTCAGATTCATATATAGAATATGTGAAAATATACATGTGCATGAGTTAAGCATACAGAATGATTCATCATTATCCTGAAACGATGATTTTCTAAGAGGATAATGAACCTTGATGAATGTTTGGATTTAAGAGATTTTTTCAATTGTCGAGATTATTGTTCGACGTACCAAACTGATAAATTATGCATTCAACCAAATGATGAGATAGAAATATGAAATGATTACAAAGATAAATTAGAAGTATGGTTGGGAGAGGACGTGCAAGACGTGAAGGCTACTTAACATATCGTACGTTGGTTATATTAAAATAACAAAATTAATAAGGGAATGTGTTTTTGTCATCCGACTTTATCGCGGAACAGAGAAACAGAGAGACTTACAATAATTCTAAGAAACCCAAATAAGAAAATTTAATTTCTTTTCTCTCAAACTCTCTTTTTCCAGATTTCTAATAAAAATTCAGGCTCGTTGATTCTTTTTCCAAACATTGTTCAAACTTCCTAGAAACAGATCCTTCCTTTGTCGTTTTCTGAAGTATTCACTATCATCATCATCATCATCATTTTCTTGGGTTGATTCAATGGCATAATCAAGGTAGCAATTATTAATTTCTTCGATCTTAGATATGATTCTCGAAGAATCTCTTTCTCTCTTATCATCACAATCTTGATATGATCTGAACTATGTTCTGCAAATTGGTGTTTCAAAATTCGTTTTTTCTCTCCATAAACAAACGAATTTTAGATTCATAAACATGGGAAACATATGCTTGTTAATACACATTTTCATATGTTTTCAACCCTAGATAAAACAGAGATTGTTAGAAACAGAAATCGAAAGACAAAAATAAGACAAAACCCGTGTTGGCAAAAGATTTGAAGATATGTTCTGTTGCGGTGGTGCGGATGAGGAACCCGCCGGTCCGCCCGCTAACCAGTATGCAGCCCCTCCTAACAAGGCCGGAAATCCCAATTTTGGCGGTAAATTCCCTCATTTTCCTCACCCGTTCCTTGCTATATATGTTCCGAGTTTCACCATACGCGTTTGCGTTTTGCGTTCTGCCTGTGTGAATAGGTGGGAATAGAGGGGAACCGAGGAATCCTAACGCACCGAGATCAGGAGCTCCTGCAAAGGTTTTACCCATAGAGATCCCTTCTGTTGCATTGGATGAGCTGAACAGAATGGCAGGTAACTTCGGAAACAAGGCACTGATAGGTGAAGGTTCTTACGGACGTGTCTTCTACGGCAAGTTTAAAGGAGAAGCTGTTGCTATTAAAAAGCTTGATGCTAGCTCTTCTGAAGAACCTGACTCGGATTTCACCTCACAGGTACACATAAATGTTACAAAATTAATCATTCAGCTCATTTCCTGAATCACGGTTTGGTCCCTTTTGGCTGAAAATGGATCATTCTTCAATATTTTTTTTCCCTCCCACTAGGCTCAAATGTTAAAAACATCTATCATTCTGTTCCCTATTAGGTTTACAAACGCTCTTTTTTCTCTTCAGCTAAAATTTGATCAAGCTTCTACCTTTTCCGTGAACTGTACTACTGATTAGATCAAACTAATGGTATTTTATATTCTACCTTCTAATAAAAATGGCAAGTTATCTGTGGTATCGCGGCTCAAACACGATCATTTTGTGGAGTTGCTGGGGTATTGCTTGGAGGCAAATAACCGCATTCTCATCTACCAGTTTGCAACCAAAGGGTCTTTACACGATGTATTACATGGTACGTAAATCCAACTCTCATTACTCATATTTTAGTATATGGTATTTGACATATACATATGGACCAATCGAATCTTTAGGGAGAAAGGGAGTGCAAGGGGCTGAGCCAGGACCCGTGCTGAACTGGAACCAAAGGGTGAAGATTGCATATGGAGCAGCCAAAGGGCTTGAGTTCCTTCACGAGAAGGTCCAGCCACCAATAGTCCACAGGGACGTGAGGTCGAGCAATGTCTTGTTGTTTGATGACTTTGTGGCCAAAATGGCTGATTTCAACTTGACCAACGCTTCCTCCGATACCGCGGCTAGGCTTCACTCTACTCGTGTCTTGGGAACGTTCGGCTATCATGCTCCAGAGTACTATACCATCAACCCATCAATTCATTTGTCTAAAACAATCGGATAGTTCATGATAATGTAAGAGTGTTCTTGTCTTAGGTATGCAATGACAGGACAAATAACGCAGAAGAGTGATGTGTATAGTTTCGGTGTTGTGCTATTGGAGCTCTTGACGGGAAGAAAACCCGTAGATCATACCATGCCTAAAGGTCAACAAAGTCTTGTTACTTGGGTACGTATACAAATTAACGTAAATATGTTCGAAAGACTCCATATTTATCCATATTTATCCTTATTAAGCCCTCTTACTTTTCTCTTCTTGTTATAGGCAACTCCAAGACTAAGTGAAGACAAAGTGAAACAATGCATAGATCCGAAGCTTAACAATGACTTCCCTCCCAAAGCAGTCGCCAAGGTCCGTTCTATATTTTATTTTCATAAATCAAACGTTGTCTTTACTGGTGTAAGATATTTTGATAATTGGTTTTATGGCTTATAGACCTTTAAGCATGAAATACCTAGTTATCTTAATATATAGAAAACTAATTGCATATAGATCATTTCGAGATCGGTTTTGTAGCATCCATGGTAACCAAATGTTCGAGTGCATGAAAAAATCAGATTTGAGTGCATTTAGATATTATTTATGCGTCTCATATTAAAAACTAGTGACATCAATCTTAAGTTGATGACATAGGATAGTATCTTTTTGGTTTGGTTTTGTTATAATAAATTTTCTTCGTGGGTGGTCGGACAGTTGGCAGCCGTGGCGGCCTTGTGTGTTCAGTACGAGGCAGATTTTCGACCAAACATGACCATCGTTGTCAAGGCACTTCAGCCTCTTCTTAACTCTAAACCGGCCGGTCCTGAGTCTACTTCCTAAATAACCAGTTTACCATTTACTCTTGTTTTTCTTCTTGTTGTTGTTATGGCTATTTTTCTCTCTTTTCTGTTCGAATAACTATGATTATTGGTTATAAGATGTTGTTATTTTATCGAATGTAACTTATATTTTGCATTTGTTTAAAACCCCTTTCGGTTTTGGTTGTATCTAAGCCTTGAATCGAACTTTAAATCAAAACTCTCACTATTTTGAGGAGTCAATGCAAGAAATAGTAAAGCAGTTGTGAGATTTAAATTTAAGAAAGATGTTTGATATATTTTTTAGTGAAAATTACTTAGTTCGACCCAATAAAATAGTGAAATAACTAGAATAACTCAGTTCTGAAACCTCTAACTAGATTAACACATATCTTTTTGAAAAAGACATTCTAACCATTTTTTTAATATATTAACGAAACTGTCAATTTGATTTAAAAAAAAAACAAAAAAAAACTTGGATAAAAATTATATTAACAAAAATCAGATTAAAAATCTAAAATTAAAAAAACTTGGATAAATAATTTTTTTTCTCTTCTCCTATTTTTTTCCTTCTCGCTCTTCGCCTCTTCCGCCGTTTCTCCTTTCTCCTCTCTTCTTCTCTATGCCGTTTCTCCCTCCTCCACCGAAACCGTCACTTCTCTCTTCTCCACCGCTTCTACTTTGTCTTCTTAGACTTTGCCGTAAGCAACTACGGTTGTTGTGCCTCCTCTTCTTCGGTCTGGTATCTCTTGGTGATGGTTAACCAGAGTTTGGAGGTCGTGTGGTGATAAAAAACCTCGCAGAAGGCGTTTGAGATTGTTCTAGTTTTGATGGTCGAGGATGGAGAAGAAGGCGACGGCGGCGACGATGATATATAACTTTTTAAAACCCTAATTTCTATTTATGGCAGATTTGTTTATCGTTTGATGGCAGATTTGTTTATCTTTTGATGGCAGATTTATTTGTTAGTGTTCGCAGATTTATGTGTTGCTCTGGTTTTGATGCTTGAGGATGGAAAAGAAGGTGGCGGCGACGATGGTGTAAAACTTTTTAAAACCCTAATCTCTGTTTGTGGCAAATTTGTTTGTCGTTTAATGGCAGATTTGTTTGTTGTTTGAATGCAGATTTATTTGTTAGTGTTCGCAGAGTTATTTATTGCTCATCATAGATTTGTTTGCTTAATAAATTTGCAGGTTTAGGTTTGATAAATTGCAGGTTTCTTGTCTAAGTTGCAGGTTTTGTTAGATAATTAGCTCAAGTTTGTAAACAATTTGCAGGTTTTTGTTAGAGAATTAACTTAGATTAAGGTTTAAGAGTTAGCTTTCGCTGATTTGTTTGTTGTTTGATGGCAGATTTATTTGTTAGTGTTCGTAGATTTACTTGTTACTTCGCATATTTGTTGGTAAGTGTTTGCAGTTTCATTTGTTACTCATCGTAGATTTATTTGTTGGTCATCGCAGATTTGTTTGGTGAATTAATTTGCAGGTTTAAGTTTGATAAGTTGCAGGTTTCTTGTTCTAAGTTGCAGATTTTGTTGGATAATTAGTTTAAGTTGTAAACAGTTTGCAGGTTTTTATTAGGTTTAGGTCTGAGAGTTAGTTTCTCGCATATTTGTTTGTTGTTTGATGGCAGATTTATTTGTTCGTGTTTGCATATTTATTTGCGGGTAAGTCTGCGAAGATAAATCTGCGGGTAGTAAATAGTTATTTGTTAGTTTTTGCATGTGAGTAACGCACATGTGAGAGCATAGCATATAGTTATGGAAACGTAATTCAAGTCATCAAAGCTCAAGATTGAGACGGAAGAGCTCAAAGTCGTGGTCAAATTATATGAGAAAGCAATACAAGAGTTAAGAAACTTCCAAAACATGGTTGTTTGTGCTTTTGGTCATGGTTGTAGTGCATTATATCATCTTTACATAAGAGTTTGTGTGAGTTTATGTTGTGATTAGTTTTAAAAAAATGTATTCACTTAAGATTAACAATTTGTTTTTAGTCATACCGTGTATTCACTTGAGCTTCTATCGATCTTCTATTAAGCTTGGATTTAAGAGAGTTTGTTAAACTTGTATTGGGTTTAAGAGTTTGTATTGAACTTATTGTATTGGTTTTAAGTGCTTGTATTGACATAACCATAACATCAAGTTATATCCCAATGAATTTAAGTCAAAACATGAATCAAGCCAACAATAATAGTCAAGAGCTACTAGAAACATCAAGACTTGTTTGCTAATAGATCTTGGTTAAACATGATTGTTTCAAAACTTAGCTAAAATTTGAAATAATTGATGTAAAAATATTGATTTTAAAACAAATAATTTGCGACAATTAAATATGAGAGACCAAATAAATCTGTGACAATAGACAGTACCAAGTTATATCCCAAAAGATTAGAAGATAAGGACACAAACGAAAACAAAACGAGGAAGGAATTGAATTCGAACCTGAGAAAGCGACGATCTAAGATGATACAAGAAAAGGAATAAGAAGAAACGATAATGAGATGAGGAAGATCATAAGGTAAGGATGGGAGATAATAAGGTAAGAAGGAACGATTATGAGATGAGGAAGAACATCCACTAGAAGATAAGGTAAGGATGGCCAATTTCGTTGATTACGATCAAACCCTAAATCGTACGGTCCAGTTTTCTCAATTTTAGATATTAGCAAACAAATCTGCGGTGTCTGAAAATAAGCCTACGAAAATAAATATGCGGGTAAAAGATATCAACATTTCTGCAGGATTAAGTTTGCGACCAGTAAAAAGTTAGTTTAGTGAGGACTAAATCTGCCACCACTTCAGTCGAACAAATCTGCGATGATGGAAAATGTCAAAACAAGTCTGCCATCAAGTTGGATAAAACTGCGATCACTAAGAGTCAGTCTAGTCATTATCTTTTCTGCAAATAACTCTGCAACAACTAACAGACTTATATAAGTCTGCAATAACTAATAATAATTCTGCGACAACTAATCTAAAAGTCTGTAGAATAAGTCTGCGATGCAAAAATAAGTCTGCAGAAAAAAATTAATCTGCAAAACAAATCTGTTAAAGAAAAAAAAACCTGCGGTGTCCTCATAAAAATCTGTAAGATAAATCTGCGGTAGACATAAAATATGTGGCAGACTATAAATCTGCAGCAACATAAGAACAAATCTGTAGATATAATCTGTGGCATAAATAAATCTGTAAAACTACTATGTGGTTCAAAAACAAATCTGCAAGTAGAAAAATCTGCGATAACTATGTAAACAAATCTGTGACAGATTTGTCTTACAAATTTATTTGAAATTCGCCGACACCGTGGCAAACATGTAAATATTTACAGTTTTTTTTGTAAATATCAGCAACTTTTGCCACACTGGCATTAAAAATTTAATGACATTTTTCGTAATAATTTTTTTTCAAGCAAAGTTTAGAAAAGATATTTTAGGAATTAAAAAAAACAAAAACACTCTATTTATTTCTAGAAAATAGAGGTTATTCTAATTATTAATCTCCATATATAGATTATTCTAGTTATCTTCCCATTTTTTTATTCATTAACTTTTACTTAAATATAGATGATATTTCATTTGAGAGATTATTTTAAAATATATATCCATTAAAGAATTTCAAATTTACTCTTGTCAATAAAAATTTTAGAGATTTATGTAGATTGTATACCTCTAATGTATTGACCTAATTTTGGATAATTACTATAATTCATAGAATATAGTACTCATATATAAGAAAACAATCAGATTCTATATTTAAAAATATATCTTGATTGATAGGTTACTATATTGTGGATAGAAAAAGATGTCTATGTCGCTAATTAACTTTTCAATTATTTGTATCTGATTATAATATCAGAAATTAAGGTATCTTTAATACGTTTACCATTTTTTGTAAAGAGACAATTGCCATAACTTGCATCTTTCTTTTTTTGTTTACCAATTGTACACATTTCAATTTTTTGGGGGTCATCTTTCCATTTTCATTCGATTCAGTTACCAACACTGGAAGTTCTTTTTATCATTTTTTTTGCATATCAAATTTTAACTAAATACTTTTTTTTTCTTACCAAAAAAGATATCAACAAAAATAAAGTTTAATAATCACTTATACATAACTCTTAAATGTAAAACATGAAGAGACAAAAACACTATAACAACATAAACCAATTAATATATTGCCAATGAGTTTTGGATTTGAAAACCCATGATTTTTTCGATCGAGGTTTTCGAACTTTTAAAATTTAAATGTTATGTAATATGAAATTTAGTAATATTATAAGTTTCCATCTTCCTATATCTCAAATCATGAATAAAACAACATAATGACGACATTCACACATGACGCACAAACTTACTTACCTATGAAGCTGAAGTCCCAAACAAACCATAAAAAATGAATTTCATATAATGGGAAAAAAAAAAAAAAAGAGAAACTTTGGATTTTTTTGTTAAAAAATATTAAACAGCGGCATTAAAAAATAATAAAAAGAAATGGATAGTTTTACCAGAAAGTAACAGTAAAGCACATTTTAGGTTTTTTTTTTTTATTTTACTTTTTAACAACCCGTCCCCTCTGTTATACCCAGCAAGTCTCTTTTGTCTCTTGTCTCTCGTCTCTTCTCCTAATATATAATTTACTTAGCTGCGAATCTCGTCGTCATCGCCCGACGAACCCTGTTTTCGCGTCTCTTTTCCAATCCCAAATTCAATTTGATTCGATTCCTTCACTTCAGGATTCGTGTAGACGTAATCCGTAATTGGGTTTTATATTAGGATTATCCATTTCTCCATACGATTAGATCTCGATCGAACGCTTTCTCCACTTTTTCCGATTGGATTTTGGGTTGATTTCGGCCGAATTGAATCGGACTGAGTCGCTTTTTATTCGTTTCCTGAGGTTTTCAGTTTGCTTGCGACGCCCGTGTAGGAGACGATTATGGAATCATTGGTTGATGAACAAAGACAAGTGTAAAACGATGCCGGGTTTAACACAGAGGAATGAGCATTACTCTTCTGGGTTTTGGTCTGAGGACGTCGATGGAGTTAGCTACGATCAGTTGCACAAGGTACTTCTTCTTCTTCCTCTTCCAATTTCGTATAAGTCGTTTTCGAGATTGGATTCTGTGGAGTTTTGACGTTGAATTTAGCCCAGATTGGATCGTTGCCTTCTTCGAGCCTTTTGCTTGATGAGTGTTTTAGGTACTTCTGATTGATTTGCTACATATGTTCTCTTGATTCAATCTAGGAGGAGGTTTTGATATTGGATCTTAGTTATATTTACTCTGCTCGCAGGACAAATTCCGAATCTGTGTCTAATTCATGGTTTTGTACTTCTTGTTAACATATTCTGTAATCTGGTATAATGCTCTGTAAAACCGTGTGTGTGCATTCACATTTTCTTGTAATTTACTATACTCGAACCCAATTTTATTTTTTAACTTCTTATACAGTTCTGGAGTGAGCTGTCGCCGAAAGCTAGGCAGGAGCTCCTTAGGGTTGATAAGCAGGCTCTGTTTGAGCAAGCTCGCAAGAACATGTGCTGTTCCAGATGCCACGGCCTGCTGCTTGAAGGCTTCTCGCAGATTGTTTCATATGGGAGGCCCTCGCAACAAAAAGGATCGATAGGAAATCTTCCATGCAACAGATCAGGAGCCTCAAAAGATCAAATTGATATTAGATCTCCTGCCGGTAGGAGATGTACGGTTGCGTACCAGAACCCTGCTATTCATCGATGGGGTGGTCTCACCGCAACACGCGAGGGATCTCTCACACTTCTTGACTGCTTTTTGTATGCAAAATCTTACAAAGGGCCTCAAACTGTAAGTTCATCGAAGGTTTCCCTATACTTGGTCGGTCCACTTTACCTAGCTAATCTATTAGCTCTAGCAGGTGTTTGAAAGTGCCCGTGCTCGAGAGAGGGAACGTGAGTTGCTTTATCCCGATGCTTGTGGTGGCGGAGGTCGGGTATGGCTGAGTCAAGGGATAGCTGGTTATGGTAAAGGTCATGGAACTAGAGAAACATGTGCTTTGCATACCACAAGGCTCTCTTGTGATACATTAGTGGATTTTTGGTCTGCACTTGAAGAGGAAAGTCAACAGTCACTTTTGAGAATGAAAGAAGAGGATTTCGTGGAAAGACTAACTTACAGGTTTGTTATTTGCTGATTCAGTATTCTTGGATGTTCTGTCACAAGTTCAGTTGAGAAAGTATTTGGATATGATCTTGTTTCTCCAACTAGGGTGTATTATGAATTCTTACTACTTAAGCTACCATATCTTAAATTGAATAATGATTAGGGATTCAGTATTTTTTCGACTTTGGGGATGTGCCTCTCAAGTCATTGCATTCATTACTTAGTTGTTATGTTCTCCTACTCTTCTTTTCGTTGTCTTGTGACTTTTTTTTCCTTTCCTTAATAACATGTTGACCTTTCAAACTACAGATTCGACTGCAAAAAGTTTTGTAGAGACTGCAGGAGAAATGTAATTCGGGAGTTTAAAGAACTTAAGGAACTTAAACGAATGCAGAGAGAACCAAGATGTACCGACTGGTTTTGTGTTGCCGATACAGCCTTTCAGTATGAGGTCTTTTATCTTTCTTTAACCTTTTTCTCTTACTTTGTGGATTCCTATATCCTATATACTACAAGAGCACTGGTTTTCAAGAGTAAATTTATCAATATACCTGAGAGGCTTATATTGCAAGGTAGGATAAGTGTAATTGCAATTTCTCAGGTGGACATTGATTCTGTCCGAGCAGATTGGAGTCAATATTTTACAGAGAATGCTGGATATCATCAATTCGAGTGGGCTATTGGAACTGGAGAAGGCGAATCTGATATCCGCGAGTTCAAATATGTAGGCAATGATCGGAGTGCCCAAGTCAATGGCCTAGACCTTCGTGGATTACACGAATGCTACATTACTCTTAGGGCATTTAAAAAAAATGGCCGCTCCTCCGAGATATCCGTCAAAGCCCATGCATTGAGAGGCCAACAGTGTGTTCACTCCAGGCTTGTGGTTGGGGATGGCTTCGTATCAATTAAAAGAGGGGAATGCATTCGTATGTTTTTTGAGCATGCTGAAGAGGCTGAGGAAGAAGAGGTAAATTGAAGAGTCATAAGCTTTGTGACTGAAAGCCTTCAAATATGTACAATTTTGCAGATATGATATCTCCTTGTTAAAATATTATCATTGTGTTTCCAATGTTTTATAAGGATGAAGTCATGATAGACAAAGATGGGAATGAGTTTGATGGTGAGTGCTTGCGTCCACAAAAGCATGCTAAGAGTCCAGAACTTGCTCGAGAGTTTCTTCTAGATGCTGCAACAGTTATTTTCAAGGAGCAGGTTTGTTATAGATTCCTCTAAGTTCACCTTCCATTCATTGTTATTTTGTGCTGTATTTACGTGTATTCATTTCTATCTATTTGTAATAATATCTTAGGTTGAAAAGGCATTTAGGGAAGGTACAGCCCGACAAAATGCACACAGTATATTTGTCTGCCTTTCATCGAAACTATTAGAGCAACGTATTCATATTGCCTGCAAGGAAATTGTCACCTTGGAGAAGCAGGTTTGTTCGCCATCTTGATTGGACTATTTTTGACAATCTATGCAATTTAAACAAGACATTTACGCTTTTATCTGTCCAACAACTTCATCATCTCAACACTTGCAGAAGAAACTTCTTGAGGAAGAAGAGAAAGAAAAGCGTGAAGAAGAGGAGCGAAAAGAAAGGAAACGAATTAAAGAAAGGGAGAAAAAACTTCGTAGAAAGGAGAGGTTGAAGGAAAAAGAACGAGAAAAAGAGCAGAAGATTCCAAAATTTAGTGATAAAGTGCCAAATATGTCTAGGGAAGAAGAAGGCTCTCCAAATCTTGATGAGGAAACTAACAATACCATAAGCTGCGAGGAGTCAGGAATTGAAAATGGAGATGTAGATTTGTCTTCACCTGGTTCTCCTGATGATCAAGATGGAGAATGTTTGGATGGTTGCACTTCTCCAAGAGCTGAAACCCACTATTGTGATAGAACTGATAGGGAGATTATAGATCATGAAGATGAAAACGGGTGCTTTACACATGAAAATCCAAGACCTGTTCATCAGACAGCAAGATTTTGGAAAGAGGTTCAGCCTGATCATGCTTTGAGGTGGTCAGAAAAACGCAGATATACAGAGAATGCTTCTTTTGTCAGTAGTTCTGAGGCAAGATACTGTAATGATAGATTAGAAATGTCTTCACGACCCATCAATGCGTCAGATAAAAATTTGAGAGTGAAAGCTTCGAAGGCTGGTGGTAGCCCAAATTGCATTAGGTCTCATGAGGAGTTTCCATGTTCAGACGACAGGACTGGTGATAGGTATGATAACCATTCTTGCAGTTGCAAACCCATTAATAGTTACCGGGAAAAGGTAGAGTCTACTATATGTGCAACCAGAGGCATGCGAGAACCCATAACAATACTCAAATCAGACTCTGATCTGGATGTCTCCAAGCTTAACCGAGCCAGTAGGCATACTCAATCAGATTATAGACGAGAGTTAAGAAGCAAACTGAATAACAGTCGAAACGCTTCTATGATGAATTCAGTAAATGCGAGAAAGGTCTTGGACTCCATGGAGCTGAAGCATCCACGAAACAGCTCAAACTTTGACGTATCATCGCTTACATGTTCAACATTTAAGGCAGAAGAGACTGAAGATGTTAGCCTTGCTGTGAAGTCAGCTGGCACACTGTCTCTATGCAAGGCTACAGAAAAGTTGGGTAATGGGAATTTTAATAATTTAGAGGAAGACAAGAAGATGGAAGTTCACATAACACAGAAGAATGATGACCTGTACTCGAAAGATCCTATGATGAGTAGAACCTCCAGTTCAGACAATTGCTCTTCATGTCCCAGTGAAGGAGATAGCAATACAGCTTCTTCAAACAACGGAAACACCGAGTCCTCCTTGATGTCTGATTCCGAAGATGCCAGTCAGCAATCTGAAGGAAGAGAGAATCTAGTGGATACTCAGAACGATTTGCCTGACTGTCACGAGAAGATGGCAGAGACAGTGACAGAGAAGAGTATTGATGAAAGAGACGTTTTAAGGATTAAGAATATGTCTAACCTTCCAGCTGACAACGGGGAAAATAAATTATCAGGAACTCCTTTTATGGCTCCAAGCCAAAACATGGAAAATATGGTACCAAATGTTAATACTGGTTCCTACCTGTCCCAGCCACAAAACATGATGTTTCCCCAAATGCTTAACCAGAGTATACCATTGTCAGTCTTCCACGCTCCTTCAACAATGGGTTACTATCATCAAGCTCCAGGCTCTTGGTCTGCAGCTCCAGCCAGCGGATTAATCCAATTCCCTCATCCTAACCATTATGTATACAGTGGTCCTCTTGGATACAGTCTGAATGGAGAGTCCCCTTTATGCGTGCAGTACAGGACCCCATTGAACCATTCAGCAGCACCTTTCTTCAATTCCGGGCCAGTTCCAGTTTTCCATCCGTTTGTTGAAACCACCTCAATGAACACTGTGGACCAAGCTCAAACTCTTGAGCCATTGGAACACAGTTTCCTGAAGGAAGCAGATGAGAGGAAATTAAACGAAATGCCTCCAAGGAGTGGAGGTCCACAAACTGATAGTGATGAAAACTTCTCCTTATTCCACTTTGGTGGCCCGGTTGCTCTGTCCACAGGAAGTAAGTCGAATCCTGCTCATTCAGAAAATGGGATTTTGGGGGATTTCTCGTTGCAGTTCTCAGGAGATCATGCTTTTGGTGATCCCACCGGCAATAGCAAGGAGAAAAAGAACACAATTGGTGAAGAGTACAACTTGTTTGCGACAAGTAACAGCTTGAGGTTTTCTATCTTCTAAAGTTTTATACAATTTCTTGGATTGTTTGGCGTCATGGAGAACGCAGTAAAATACCTTTGGTTGTTTTATTTCATGTAAAAATCTCTGCATATTTCAAAGGTTTTGTTTTACTCAAAATGAATAATTCTCCATTGTTGGGTGTATTCATCTCAACACAACAGGCAAAAAAAAATATATATCTCATACAAAAGATGATTTATGATATTCTCTTTGACATAATCTATGGTTTGAAGGATTTCAGAACAGCGAGATAAAGTCCTTGCTCATCAACAAACTGGGTTAGCTCGAATGAATGCTTCTTAGCAACATTCCTCAATGTGGAATCATCAGGTAAATCAGAGACGACCACATCTGAAAACTCTTTCCTTTGCTGCTCCAAGCCTTGTCTACCTTGCGGGTGACTGATTACTACTCGTGCACCTGTTACAACCATTAGATCGGACTGTGTTAGAACTAAGACACCAACAAGTGTTAGCCTGAGACAGAGAGAGTGAAGAAAGAGTCAGAAAATTGTGTACCAGAGGAACAACGTTGAGAGAGTGTCTTGAACAGCTCGTCGAGGTCAAAAGGCAAAGCTGGAAGAAAGTAGAGAAACACAGCGTCTAATGGAGACCATTTCTCAGGGACATAGATCATTTCTCCTTGCCAACATTTGACTTTGTCGTACTTCTCTTTGACACAGGCTAACGTAAAAAGGGAGTCATGGACTATAAGCAAGAGCTGAGAAGGTGAAGATTCCACCAAACGATCAACGAAGGCCTCTGAGCTAATTGAAACCAAAACCCTCGAAGATTCGGATATCTCTCCAGCCTTTATGATCTTTTCGATCTTCTGGGTATGTTCAGTGGAGTCAATTTCCATACATTCGAGAAAGGACCAATCTTTCTCATGGAAATCGACTACTGAGACTGTTCCTTCTGGAGGAGAGGTTGAAGAAACACAATACGCTCTGTAACGAGAGACATTAGACTGAGAGAATGAAAGAGTTTTAGGAGAAAAGAAGTGACTTTGAAGATGAGTTAGCTTCTTTGGTTGCAAAGAGAGAAGACGCGAAGAATCAAAGGCAGATAGAGAAGGTAAAAGGGCAGAAGAAGAAGATGGAAACGAAAGGGAGTACATTGATAAACTGCAGCTTCTGTACTAAATCGAAGAAGATAGCAGTGAGAATTTTGTAGGGCATCTCGAATTTGGGAAGACGATGACGTAGTGTCTTTCTTTGGGCCGAAATAAGAAAGCCCATAAGGCCCATTAGTTTATTAGTTTGTAAGCTTCAGTTATGGCGTAAGCCACGGTGGTACATTCGGAGAGAAGAGAGACGGTGATCGGAGGATGGGAACGAGAGAAGTATACGAAGAGAAGCTTCGGCGTGGGAATCTTGATTACGATCCGACTATGAATCCTGGTCTTGGTTCTGCTCGGTGTCCTCGTTGTCTTTCTCTCTTAAACCCTAATTCAGTGAGTTGCCAAGTTTCTACAGTGTCTTGTGGTTTTGTGTTAGAAGGGTCTTGAGAATCCGGTTCTTGTGAAAATTTTCTCAGGAGAAAGGAGAGTGGACGATTACTCCAGTTTTGCACGATGCTGCTGCAGTGGTCAGTTCTTAGCATTTGCTATCTCATTCATCTCTTTGGGATTCTCTTCGGTCTCCGTTTGAAATTTGTGTTCTGGGGTTATTTTAGCTGATTTCTATGAAAATTTGTCTTCTTTCCTTCTTTAACTGGGAATATGAGCGGATTGGTGTTATGTACTCCTATCTGGATAATTGTGTTTGTGGACAATCAGCTAAATTTAGATGCAATTATGTTGGGAATGAGAATTTTCATTCTATCTTAGGCGATTGCGTTGTGATTTTTTTATTTCTTCTGCTGGCCATGTAAAGGTTTAACTTTTTCTCATTGACTTCTGAGATGGCTTTTTCTAGGTTATTGTTAATTTGGTCTATTGCAATGTCTGATCAGTATTGTGTTTAAGCTTTTTCACTGGAAATTATTTTGTCTTGGCTGTTGGGTGCAGAGCATCATATTCTCCAATTATCTTCCGTTCACCGATTTGTCATTCAAATTTTTTGGTTTTCACATTTCTTTTAGTACTCTTTGGTTGGGAATACCATGAGTCCATGACCTTTTGGATAGCATGGAAATCGATTTATCTGATTGAGCATTTAGTTTTACTACTCTGTTTCTAACTAGGTATCTCCTGTGCTATAGGCTGGTTCTGGTATTGGTGGCTTGCTTAGTGCCGTCCATGCTTTCAATACAGGTATCACATGATTTTCTTGTCGTCAAAAACTTATCATTTCTACAGTGGATCTTATCTCTTTGGTCTTTCAGGGATCCCCTATCTTCAAAATCGGTTTCCAGGGTCAAAGCGGCTCTCCTTTCTTGTGGGGGTATGTATTTTCTCTTGCCTTTTGTTCTAGTTCTGAAATTCTGCCTGTTTCTTCTTGTCTGACAGTACCTCCTCGTATGAATTTTCTTTGCTTCTCACTTATTGCTTTTGCTTATAGGTTCCATTGCTGCTAGTATATTCAGGTGTAGGAGCTGCGTTTGGAGGTAGCATAATCTTCTTTGGCTCACTCGCTTCTCTTGTGCCTAAATATTTATTGTGTGTATATCCTGCTTTAGTGATTAATTGTCTGTGGTTTGTCCTGAATTTATGTGAATGGCCTTCACATATTGTGTTTTGAACTTATGTAGTTCTGTTAGCATCTTTTGTAGTTGTAGCTATTTAATGCAAAAACGTTTACGAGTCGTGATCATTGTTTCACTATTGTATGGTTAGAATGCGAATCAGGGTGTGCTGCACAGTGTAGAATTGCAACTTTACCCTTAGGTGAATTACTTGCATTAATAATAACCCATCCATTGGATTGGTTTTCCGCTTATCTGTTTAAAACGCACAAATGCCAGGTGGTAGTGGGTTAGTAGCTTCTTGCACATATGCTTTTGTTTTATTTACCTAGTATATATGTATATGTGTCTGTCTGTATTCTTTCAAGAAAGCACCTGAACTTTTGTTTATGTATAATATATGGTAGGTTATGCACTTCCGAAGTTTGCACAGCTGACAGTCACCTCGTATTATGCATCTTCAAGTGCTTCACATTATGGAATTTCTATGCTCACCCGCCGTATCGAAGAAGCTCATCTCTCTCGAACTCAAAAAGAAGAGGTAAAATGAAGTCATGCACAGATTGACGAGAATCTATTCCACTCCTCTAGCTGAGCCAGCTTATTTCAGGATCTCTTCTTCTATTCGGTTTTTTGGTTACCTTTTCAAGTCACATTCCTGAGAACCACATCTATACTGTTAATTCTTCAACATAGTTATACCAAATATAATGTCTTTTAGTCCCTCTCCATCTTCAGTTTTTGGTCTCTGTTGCTGTCTTCAAAACTGTTTCTTTTCCCTGTCCGTTGCTAATGCCATGGTATTTGATTCTTGAATATATTATATTGTTTATACAATATCCTCCTGGTCCATTTTACAAGCAGTCATGGAACTACAGGAACCATGTCTTCTCAGTGGCTACCTTTACATATGAATCCAACTTTCGCTATTACTTTTGATATGTTTGGCCTGAATTCTGACAACATCATCTGAGATTCCGAGTGATGGTAGCAAGCAAGTAGATGTTGAAAATCAGTAGTATAAGAGATCAGAGTCCCAAGGATTGAACCACATGGTCTATAGGGTCATTGGAACTTTCTGTAGCGATGGTTACCAAAATAAGACCATTTTGGCAGGTTGCACTGTTGTGTGAATTAGATTGTGAGTTTTATTTCAAAGGGGTTTGAGATGTGTACTGTTCGAACTATCATCCTCAAGTTGCAACTTTCCTAGGGTTGTGGGCCGATGTTCCTTAAATTCCACTAGTCCTTTACATATCTAAAAGAAAACAAGAGAGCAGAGAAAGTGGTCCTAAGGTTATATAATGTGTATGCTCTTCACACGTCTTTATTATGTGCTTCTTTTATCATGTTGTTCATCACATGCTTCCTTCTCCATTGCATTAACTAGTGGGGTCCTTTTATAGCTGCTCTTGATGTTAACTCTTTGACAGCATTCATTCACTGGGTATCCTTAAATTTTCCATAATTTGATAAAAGCATCACGTAATTCTCAAAGGTACTGTGCTCTCTGGTTTAACCTCTGCAGTTTGTATCCAAACAACTGTTTCCAGGAGGGCAGATATGTCTTTTCTTCTGACTTTTTTTTTTTTTTGTTTGATTTTTTGTTCCCTTGTGATATACATCCTTATTGCATTAGTTTGCATAAGACTTGTCTAGAAAACCTTATCTCTCCTCCTTTTGATCGACAGGCTGAGTTTGCACCGTTTGGTCCTTCCCTGTAAAATAGACAGCGCCCGTCCTGTTCCGTGACTGAAGACTTAAGGTCAGAAATATTGCAATGTCGCTTTCTGCAGCCTGCTATCACAATAATCTGCTGAGACTTGTTTGAAGATGTACTCCTTGCGTAACGCTAGTTAATTCGTTAGACATTACCAATCATGCTACGTCTTCACGACACTAATAACTAGAGAAGGAAATGTATTACTTCTATTCAATCACCGTAGTTGTAAACTGCATATTTGCCTCAAAAGAGTATCTAAAGTTTTCTTTTTTTTGGGGATTAGCCTATCCTAGTAGACTTGATCGAGTGAGAGATTAGCTGTCTTTTAACTTTTATATATTGGTTAGCTTTGGTTATGAGATGTACCACAGCTGGTAATTATAAAGCAAATAAGCATTATATATATATATATATATATATATTTTAACCATCATAATTTGTTGCAAAAATATTTCTAATTGTGGTATATATGGTGTGAGGCAATGCCACATATATCTGTGATTGAAGTCATGCCAAAATTGGAAAAGTCAAGCTTTTGAATTTCTTGGTCTATGCAAAAGTCGTAGCTATATATGGTTGTCTTTAATGTTTGATTAGTGTAACACATTGAAGGTCAGATGTTATGTACGAGGATTGATATCATTGCTTCTTTGCAGATATACGATTAATAATTTGTGATTTCTTGTAGGCCTTGGGCATATGGACTTCATTCAAAGTCTGTTCTCTGGAGGCAATAAGAAGAAACATGGTCATGTGTTGCGCGTTGGATCCTAACCACTTTTTTTGTCAAGTCCGTTATATTGATCATGGTATTATATGCGTAGAGATGATTAACAAGTAAATATGGTATACAGCTTGTTGTTGATGATTCCCTTTGAATTACCCAAAAAAAGGTTTGAAAAGAAACTAAAGAAGAAAGCTTTTGAGGAAAGGCTTTAACTTTAGGTTGTGTGTGTTGAGAAAGTTGTGAAAGCTCTCTTTGGCTAACTCTACATTTGTAATCATGGACCACTTTCACTTCTCAAAACTCTCTCTCTCTCTCTCTCTCTCTCTCTCTCCCCTTTTGTCTTGTCCATTGTCTTCAGTGATCCCCACAGTCACCGAATCATCATCAACATCTGCATTTACCCATCCTTAAGCTTTCTTCGTTGCCTCTTGATTCGGTAAAAGATCGTTTGATTAGACAGAGACCCTAAGCATTTTGTATCTAAAGAGGCTTCTGGGTTTTTAATGGTTAAGACACACAATTTGACTTAAATTTCTCTCGACTGCAACAACAGAGAGAAAGTACGTGTGACTTCCATGGCCCTTAATTAATGTTCCTCTTTCTCTGAAAGTTATAGAGTCTTGAAGCCATAACAGAACTCAGGAATGAACAGTTGAAAACAAACTAAAAATGATGATTGTATCATTCACACACGTGAGAGGAAAATGGATGAACATATTTTACTGACTAATCAAAATATTATTCCCTTATTAATATAAACTCAGAATGTGAAAACCTCAAAATGGTTCAAGATCTACACACCATGCCGGTTCTTGTTTTCGTTTTTTCCTCCAACACTCTCAAAAGAATTGGCTTCATCACCGATCGATCGAGTCTCATCACGGCTATAAGTTAAAAAAAAAGAAGAAGAAAAAATGTCAAAGATGAAGATCGAGACTCACATGATCTTGCACATTTGGTTTCATCAATCTGTACGGCCAATTCCGCTCCTTAGTCTCTTGCTCATGCGTCCCAAACGCTGAAGCTGGTGAAGATGAGTAAACGCCATGAATAGAGTTTGATGACGTGGAAGGCGGTACACGCCACAAACCTAAAGGACTTCCGTTGATTGTCGGTGGGTTAGAAGGAGGAGGAGGAAGAGTACTCCTTGAGTAATACGACGACGTTTGATGTCCTCCTCCACCGTAGTATCTAGCTTCCGTCGTCCACGACGGATAGTGACGGTGGTGGTGGTTGTTGAGGAAGCCGTAGACGTGGTGAGGGTCAGGCTGATGATGATGATGAAGGTATGATGTCATGGAACCGCGTTTGGCGTGTTGACGTTCGCGTTTGTGAGCGTTTTGGTGTCCACCTAGGGCTTGAGAAGTAGGGAAGTTTCTGAAGCAGTAGTGACACTCGAATCTCCTGTTGTTGTTGTTGTCTTTGTCCTTGTCTTTGTCTCTGTCTTTTTCCTTGTCCTTGTCCTTGATATTCTCAGAGCTCTCATCGTTCTTGGTAGTGGTTTGATCTGAAGAATCTGTAGATAAGTTCTCGGAGTTATCTCCGACGAGCTCTTGGCCAAAGAGACGAATAATGGCAGCTTTTTCTTTAGGCGGAGTACGGCGGATGAAAGGAAGCTGAGAGAAGGATTCAACGTTGACGTTCATGAAATCGTGAGTTTCTCTTCGTCCATTGGCTTCGTCCATGGAAGAAAGAGAGAGAGAGGAATGAGTGAGTTTGAGACAAATGAGGTTGACTGTTTCAGAGACAGAAAGACAAGAGATGAGGTTTTGCATTAATTTAAAGAGGTTTCCCAAATTCTTTTAAGGTAAATAATTGTTATTTAACCAGCATGGCCGCGTGCGTATATAAGGATTTTTACGTTTATCCACCTATAGCTAAGAGTGATTCACATTTCACTCGCATATTTCAAAAAGAATACACAAATCTACATCTTAGGTTTTTTTTTTTATTGTAGTAACCAGTGGTCTCTAACCAAATCTCATACTAATTTATAAAAATTCTTTCAAACATGTCTTATTTTTTCACCTTTTTTCCAACAACAAACATACACATTTTATGTTTATCTTTCTCTTTGTAATCCCCTAATTAGGATTTCATACAATTAAGAAGATATAACAGCTAACTCTTAGAGTTAAGTTTAACCATTAGTTATTCGACGAAGTTTCAGTATATCTTTAATTTTATCTAAGTTTCGTATTCGAGACTTAAGTTCCAATTTAAAAGGAATGAAGACTATAACTTATACGTATATATGTACATACTATCATATGTATAGTTGGATTTTTTCTTTTTGATCATTTTTTTAAGATTAAACCTATTAAATTACTAAAATGATTACCATTTTGCATTTTTAAATAAACCTAAAGTTATGATTGATAAAATAAACGTACAAAATCAACTTAATTAGCTTATGGAAGCATACGGAACGTAAGTGCGAGGAAATGGACATATATAGTACTATGATTACAAATCTATCTTGTGTATATAATATAATGTGTTTAAATTGTAGCTTACTAAGATGATTAATATGTACCGTGTCACGGTAGGTAAGTTATTTTCTACCAATATAACAAATTAATATAGTAAAATGGCCGGATAAATAAATATATAGGGAGACCTCTAATCTATATTCACTTCCCCTACCTAATCTCCCAGAGTCTCACACACATATATGTATATACATGCAATCACCTCTTCAAAAATCAAACCACATCAATCCTCTTTTTCAAAGTTATCTCCTTTTTTGTTAGTTGTTTCTTAAAAGTGATTCCTGCAAATGTTGAAACTAAGACAAAAAGCTTACCAAATTGATCATAAGCAGATGAAATGGGGTCATGGTGAGTAATGAGATGAACTAAAAAGAGTGAGAGTTTGTAGGTAAGAGATCATTAGCAAGGTGAAGTTAGGTGTGTACTCTTTTACATCACGGACCTATTTGGTTATTATGTCTACGTATAAGTACATGAATTTTACTACTAATAGAGAGAGAGAGAGAGGAAGAGAAAAACCTAATAAAAGAGAGCTCTTCTCTCTCAAGGACCAGATTTTTAGTCTCTTGGATGTTTTGTCTCTTTGATGCAAAGATGATCTTACACAGAGAGAGAGAGAGAGAGAGAGAGAGAGAGAGAGAGAGAGAGAGAGAGAGAGAGAGGTGGTCCATGTACACATGTACATGATCATTGAATGATGCTAATAATCAACTAGTTGATGTCATTACCAGATAGTTAAACAAATTAAAGATTGAACTTTGTTTTTAGAGATCATATCATATTATATATTAATATGTAATCTATTGATAATTTATCCGGCAAGATTTGATCCACGTCTTCTTCATTATGAACAGTATATTCCCTTTATGTTTATCCACACTCTAAACTTCGATATTTTGTAAGAAAAATGTTAAAAGTCCATTAATTTTGATAATATTCTCTGATTCTTCATACAAAGAAGAATGATAATTTTACCAAACCACATTCCATGCATGCAGCTCCACTATATCCATCAAGAGATCCTCAATTCCAATATCTAATAAACAAACTGGAAACTGCTATAAAATAATGTAATTAAATATGTGTATATAATATATATATATATATATATAAACTAATTGGAAACATTATATATAATGTTTTGGACTATATATAAAACTTATTAATCCCAAGTATGACATTTTTTTTTACTATATACTCGCAAGTATGAACTGTTAAAATTTAATTTTCTTATTTTGATCCATTTTTTTGTACTATTCGCAAGTTTGGTTTAATAAATTGATCAACCATTGGACCCAAATAAACTCACTGATTAAATCCCAAATTTTGAGCTATAAAATGTTTAATTCGGTCCAATGGTTGATCAAACCCAATCCTATGCAAAATATGGGTTTCAAATATTTTGTAAATTAAAGTTGATTGCTGACTAGACATTAATAGTATTCAAAGTTTTCATATAATACGTATCGAATCATCTCTTATCGTTCTAATATATACCCCATTATGGATCATCCATTTGTGGATAGATAAACTATTCCTTTTTTTGGTCAACAGATAAACTATTCTCTTATAAAAATATCGTCATCTATAATTTTTTTTAGAAATGATGTAAGCGAATTGTTTTTACACAAATTTACCGATTCAAATAACGTATATGAGATATATATGAATAATCAAAACTTATTGTAAGAAAGGAAATAAATTCAACTATGGTAATAATGTCAATACGAATGCTGGTCCCAAAGTACATTAATTTACATACATAATTTTGCAGATTTTGGACTTTACATGACGAGTCCACATCTCTTTTATTTTTCTACAAACAATCACATTAGTAAACTCTGTTTAAACCTAACATGCGATTTGAAATTTAAAATTATCAGAGAACCTTGGGAAATCATGAGATGAAGCTTATAGTATTGTTAAAATAATAATTAATGAGAATACTTTTTTAGTATTTTTCTAATAGTCTACTAAAATATATTAAGGGAAAATTTTGAGAATGTTTAGTTTTGGACTTTCTACAACCAAAATTTTGTCAAATCTCTCAGATCTTACTTGTCTTTTTTTTGTTAGATATATGAATTTTTGTAATAAATAATATCGAAATCTATATAAAATCTCGGACCTCTCTTATATTTTGTCTAAACCTAGCTAAGTCCTGATCAGTGTCTACCATATTTGTGTCCTAATAGAATATTTTTAAATCTCATGAAAAATAAAATCTTCAAAAAAACAAACAAACATGTATATACTGTAGATCAAGAACTCATATAGTAAATGCATATCTATAAAAATGGTTACAAGGAAAAAAAAAATCTCATAAAATGTAATTGGGTCCCATGAATGCATTCTGAACCCCACAGAAAAAACATGCACTTAAAAGCCCACAAATCTCCCAAACCCTAACAGCAACTCTTCATTGAATCATGCAATTGCAAACCTCTTTGCTTTGCCATTAAAGTCACAGTCATATGCTCAGCGATTTAATGGCTTTTGTTGAGGGGACCATATCTCTCACTTTCTTGCCCTCACATCCATTTCTTGGATTCAACTCCTCCACTCTTATATACATATATGTATGCAAATTCCCTCCTTATTTATTTTTCTGAAAAGAAAATTGATGAATTGTTTGGCCAGTAATAAATAATAAAGATAATAAATATGAAAGATGAGAAAAGAGTCTAGATTTTGAGGGACAAGCATATCTTGTCCTT
Source organism: Turritis glabra (assembly GCA_900406565.1). NCBI lineage: Eukaryota > Viridiplantae > Streptophyta > Magnoliopsida > Brassicales > Brassicaceae > Turritis > Turritis glabra. Next base: position 2,116,174 of record OVBN01000025.1, read on the forward strand.
TTCGTTATATGTGACCTCACAATGTTCAGCTCTATATAAGGACCGAACTTCAAAGTAATGTAGAAAATAAATGGTGAAAGATATTTTATTTTTAAGTAGAAGAAAACAGAAAATGAGAATGAAAGGAAGCACAAAATTAAAAGCTATAGAACAAATGCAAGTGGAGTTAAAAACAACATGAAGAGCTCACCGGTCTCTTTCAGTTTTAAACAATCTACTCTTAACTCTCCATCACTTCATCGAACTCACCAAACTCATTATTAATTTTTTTATACAATAATGATAAGATCAATTAATATCTGACGGTATGATCTTCACTATGCATTACAAAAGGATTAAAAAATTTACTAGTAAATTGAAAACGAGTTTGCGTTTAACCGACTCTATTATGTTTTTTTACGGTTTTACCAAGAAATGGCTGTCTAATAGATTTAGGGGGTAAAAAAACGCAAACCCATGTATATGATGAACAAACGAATGAGTTCAAAACTAACCATCAATGTTCTACAAACCGGCATCAACTTTTCTAAATTCGGTACAAAAAACGTTTAATTTCGATGCGTCATTGTTTGACATTAATATAGTCGTTAGTTTTAGAACGTTCATAGAGTCGGATAAAGATAATATACATGAATATATCTTATCATGAAGAAAAAAAATGAGAGAGTTGAAAATAAGCATTAAGAAAAAAAAAACATGATTGAATAAGTAAGATTTACTTATAGGTGGTGACAACAACATATGAAGAGAATGGGCTCTCTCAACCGTATACATGTGTCTGTGAAATGTCAATGTAAAAGGATAACATACATACAAATGTGAAATGTGTATTATTATAGCTTTTGGGAGGTCTAAAGCTTTTGGTGGGTTTGTGATTATCATTATTGTCTGAAACTGATATGGGTCTTGTTTCTTTTAAATGGACCACCATTTATGAATATTCCTATACATATATATATATATATATGTGTGTGTATTGTGAGAGCATCTTTTCAGATGATGGTTTAACGATGTATGTGGGGAACTTTCTCTAGATTATGTGATATATCTCCGATCCGGCCTTGTCTATTTTCTTTCTTTTTAATATGTAATTTTTTTAATAAAATATTAGAACCCTCGTGCATGGGAAATGAGTCAATTATATATATATATATATATATATATATATTTATATATATTTATATTATTTTTTTTGTCAATAGTTATATATTAATTAATACTATATCATTTTATTGCTCTAAATATATTTTGGTAATTAACTTAAAACCTGTTTTATAATTTTATGCTACACTTGTTCCATCCGGTATCTGTAGCTATACTAGTCGGTTTTGGAAAGCTCTTATGGGAGAACCTGACAAGATCTTGAGCTCGAATCCTAACGGAGAGGACTACTTTACATGTCCTGATATCTACCCCAAGCAAACTTTAATACTAAAGAATCGGATCGATCCTATTTAAAAAAGACATGTTTGCTTTGACTCAAGATAAGGATTTCCATTTTTACTACTAGACTTTATGATGGGTCGAATCTTAAATTGGCCTTTTGTGACGGCCCATGTGTTTGAACCTTTCGTTGTTTATCCACAACGCTATTAATCTGAAAGAAATTGTACAACTACTACAATCAATCAGCTATATTAGTCTAGAGCTGAATTTCTGGTATCAATAAGCGGACAGAAGAAAATCGTAAAATTAGAAATAACCAATTAATTTCATATGAATTGAAAAAAATATATCAATAAATTTCATGACATACAATTTGGAAATTGCAAAATCTACATTTTTGATAGAAATGTAACAGCTTTAACTTCAAGCATACTACTGAACGGGACCAAAATCGGATCTTGGGGGTCTCGGAGGAAGAATCTTCAACTTTAGGGGTTTATTCAATACTTTCTTAAACTGTTGGGGCTTTTGTAAAATTACCTTCAATTTCAGTGGCTTCGTTGGAATATCTTTCGATATCGGCGGAGGTTTTCTGAGCCTCAACACCATCCCCGTCCTCTCTCTGGCGGCGGCGGCGGCAGAACCCATCTTCTCATCTCCGATCAAAAACGGATGCAACAACAACTCCGAAGCAGTTCCTCTCTCCTCAGGTGTCCTTGCGAAACACTTCTCCACAAATTGCCTTGCATCACACGGCACAGTCTCTGGAATCTCTGGTGCCTTTTTATCCAAGAGAAGAGACTTAACATCATCTAAATCAAACCCTAACCATGGCCTCTTACTGGTATACATCTCCAACACTATGCAACCAAGTGACCACAAATCTAGGGTTTTCTCAACAGTGGTGCCGTCGAGGACTGACTCCGGAGACATGTAGATAGCCGTTCCCACCCACGGATAATTGATTCTCCAACAATCAGATTCGTCTCCGGCCCTTGTCGTCAATCCGAAATCCGAAATCTTCAGTTCGTAAGAACAATTCCACGTTTCTTTATCGTAAATCGGAAACGCAAGGAGATTGTCCGGTTTAAGATCACAATGGACATAACCGTGACTATGAATGGAGACCAATCCTTGTAAGATCATGCGAGTGAAGTCTTTAATAATCGAATCCGACAACTTTGTTCTGTTTCTTTGGATGAAATTCGTTAAAGTACCAGCAGCTGCATACTCCATTGACATCTTGTAAACTTTGGTTCCATTGCAATCGATTCCTTGAAGGAGAGAGTTCCCATACAATTGCACGATACTAGGACATCCTCTGAGTTCCTTCAGAATTCGAAACTCTTGGTCGAGCGAACCGTAGCTCTCAGAGTTGATGATCTTCACTGCGTTGTAGAGCAATGATCCATCGTTTTGTTTGTAGCTGAAGAGCTCGACGGAGCCGTAAGTACCCTTTCCCAAAACTTTCACAAAGTCCGTCTCCGGCGACATATTTTGCGATTGATTTTCTCTGATCACTCTCTCGGGTCTTCTGTAAGTTTTTCGTTGCATTATTCTCAATTGAAAGATGAAATCTGAAAATCTCTGATTACTTTGTTTTCTAACTCTTTAGTACAGTATTTATAATTAAACCCTAGAGAACGACGAATTACTCCAGATTTTGGTTTGCTGAAAAAAATATATGGAAATTTCGAGTTCTGATTGATAAATAATTATATAAAACTATCGCATTAATTAATTGGTGAGATAAGAAAAGGAAAAGGAAACTTATGTAGCCATTGAAAAAGGAAATATTTTAAACAAAAAGGAAAAAATCAAGATCTGCCGTTGCTCCAACCATCCAGTGGATTCTGACCGTTGGATGAAGCAATCTATGGAATTTGTTTTACAAAAGAAATATTATTCTGACCCACTGTAAAATTGTTAAACACTTTAAGCCATGCGGTGAAATACTTTTCACTCTTTTGGACTTGGACTTATTAGATTATCATTATGATCTTTTCATACTCCCAAAATGCATTGCTTTCCAAAAAAAATTGGGTTTGGAAGGAACAAAACTCATCAAAACCTTGTTAACTGGTGTAAAAATACAACAAACTCAAACTCAACTGATAAATGAGATAAATTTATTATAAATTCACAAATTTAACTTGCTCTAATTTTTGACAAAGAGATTATGAACCAAAGAAAATCAAAGGTCCGATCCTTTTTTTGTGGTAATTTCTCTTTAATAGCTTATGTAGCATGTAAACTATGTAAGAATGCTTGAGTATTAGCTTGTTGATTGATTCTCTTGCAATCCTCACTCACGCCACACAAATGATGATGGAGTATTGTAAGAAATAGAGAAAGCTGCATAAGAGAGAAAGCAAATATATGGATGATTTTCAAATATCTTCCATCATTATCTTTAATATCTTTATTATATATATATATATATATATATATATATATATCAATTAGTTTTGATAATTATATGATTAATTTAGAGTTGATCTAGGTTTTTGGGTTTTCTTACAAATAGCATATGGAGACCTATGGTATTTTTTAATTATTGATTTGATTAATAAAACTAAAAGAACTTTTGAAAGCATTGAGAAGAGTATTCTCAATCTTTATTTTCGGTAAACTATTATAAATCCCAAAGAATCTAAGAAGGCTTTGTTTATTTGAGTATTCGTAGGCTAAACAAATAACCTTGCAACTATCCCTAAAAACTTCCGTTTCATCGGAAATTTTAAATAAGTAAAAAAGCAGAGAAGATGAAAAAGAAGACATGAATCTGGTACCTCGAACTGAAGAGTGATAAAGATAATTTTGAAGTACACAAAGGTAATCTTGTTCATATACATTCAATTCAACTATTATAAGTATGTAAAGGAGAAGCATAACAAAATGTCTCCGTAGATTTTATAGAACAAAGTCAAAATATGGACTATAACATAATTCTACTAACTAATAAAGATATTATTACAGGTTTACAACCATCAGAATATCAGATATTCAGATTCAGTTATATACCAAAAAAAAAATATTACAACTAATTAATAAAAATGTGAATTAATCAATATCAGTGTTGAGGTCTTGAGGGCCCTTGCTGGGCTCATCAACTTCAATTCAACCCATACTCCTAATTTCCGAAAGCATCTGTATAATTTTCTCCAGTTTCAGGACGAATTCCTTTGAATTGTCAATCTTCACATCCACCTGATGCTTTGTGAACTTATTGACATCTCCACGCAAGAAGCTATGCTTCAACAATGTCAAGGCCTCTTTTCTCTCATCTGGTTCAAACGCGAAGCAGGTCATGAGAAAGAGTTTTGCATCGCAAGGAAGATCACGCGGAATCAGTGGCTCGTAGCACTTCTTGAGATCCTTCAAGTCATAGTTTGTATGCCACCATGGTTTCTTTCCGGTGTACATCTCCAATACAACACATCCCAACGACCATAAATCAAGACCTTTCCCTGTCTCGCCGTGAGAGATCGATTCAGGGGACATATAGATTGGTGTTCCCGCAAACGGTTGACGAGGATGCCACCACCTACTGTCTCCCTCTTTTTTGGACAACCCGAAATCAGAAATCTTCAATTCGTAAGAGGATCTCCACGCGCCCTTCTTGTAGACACCACTCGGGAAAACAAGGATGTTTTCGGGTTTGAGATCGCAGTGAACATAGCCGTGTCCGTGAATTGTGGCTAAACCCTCGAGAAGCATACGAGTAAACTCTCTGATCATCGGCTCAGGCAATTTCCTATCTCTGAATCGGTCCATGAAATCGCTCAAGCTTCCTCCAGCTGCGTACTCCATGGCAATCTTGTACTCTACGTAACCCTCGTGGTTGAACGTCTCTTTCACTCCGTTCCCGTAGCATTGGACGATTCTCGAGCATCCCTTGAACTCCGACAAGATCTGAAACTCTTTGTAGAGAGACTTGGCGTGTTTATCGTCGGAGGTTTTCACGGCGGCGTAGAGAGTATTGCCGTCGCGTCGTCTTTTGTGCTTGAATAGACTCACCGAACCGAACGAACCTTCTCCCAGAAACCTTTCGAACTCCAAATCTAATGCCACCATTGCAAATATAGAATGATCGATTCTTTTGATAACTTTGGCTCTAAGCTTTAAGCAAAACCTTAAGCGAAAGTGAAATCTGAGAGATTTTGTAATAGCTTGGGGAGGAAGAGTCTCAACTTATATATATATAAGCAATTAATGCGAGATGTAAACCGACTTCAGTCCCAATTTCCTTTTTATTTTCCTTTTTTTGTTTTAATTTATTTACACCGAAAAAGATAAAAACAGATAAAAGGATTTTCCTTTTTCCACGGAATGGAAAAGTTGAGCTGCTGTAAAAAGGAAATCACAAAAAATTACCGTTGTGGATTTTTCTATGTAACAACACTTATCATCAAATATTTTTTTTTTTGTTAACGGTTTTTTTTATTCTAGTGATCATCAAATTTATCAAATCAATAAATTAATAAAAAAAACTCTAATCATTAATTGAGCTTTTCGTTTACTCTTGATAATTTGGAAATATATTCTCCTGAAAGATAGAATCTGAAACATTGCAGTAATTGAAGTTAACCCCAAATAATGGAAGGAAAAAAAATCTGAACTAGACTTGCTGATCATAATTATAAACCCTAGCGAAAGTCCAACACATGAGAAGAAAAGAAACTTATGTAAATTTATTAAACAAAAAGGAAAGTAGAAGATCTGCCGTTGCTCCCACCCATCCAGCGGATACTGACCGTTTGATCTACTATTACATTGATATTGTTTTTGGACAAAACAAATATTATTAGGAAAAGAAACAATACTGTACACAAAAACGTTAAAAAAAAAAAGACTCTTCTTAAATTAACATACAACATTATTCAATGTAATATTTTTTAATATTATTTATTACACATAGTCAAGAACTGTATCGCTTTCTCTTTGACGAGAAATATACGAATGATCATTCATATATGAAAATTAATAAATACTTTAACAAGATTTTTTTTTTTTGAAATTAATCAAATATAACCTCAGGTCAAAATTTGATTCAAATTACGAGTAACTCTTAGTCTTGGATATGAATCAGATATCATGAAATTTTTATAATAGTTGAACTTTTTTTTTTGCCCGTCGTAATAGTTGAACTTAAGCAATAACTATTTGGGTACGGATCTGAATTGCAATTATCGCATAATACATATATTTAAAAAATTTCCATACATTTTAAGACTTGATAAACAATTTGATTCTAAAATTTAGCTCTAAAAAAACAATTGTCAATTAGCTTATTAATACTTAATAACTTATTATATAGTTGTATAAACTAAGCTAAGAGTATTGAGCATTGCTTCTTGATTCCTTAGTAATCACATCTAGGCCTCGGCATATAATCCGAATCCAAAAAATCTAATCTGCACCGGTTTCGATTATTTAGTAAAACCCGATCGGATTTTATATAGAATGTAATTCTGATTAATGTTCAGATTGGGTTATAACCGAAACCCGATCAGATATTCGTTCAACCTAAAAACATACATATTATTAGTTTTATGCTCAATTCAGATTGGGAAAATTATGTAATTCTGATAATTCGGATCAGATAATCCTGATATTTCGGATTTGATCGGATAAATTTCGGGTAATTTCAGTATTGTGAATAATTTGGATCTGGTTATTCGGATATTTCGGGTTTAATCAGATAATTCGAATCCAAATCCGGATCCAAAACCGAACTTATCTATGTTTCGGTTACACTTCAAGTTTTCAAAAAAAAATTGTAAACCGATCCGAATATGAAAAAAATCTAACCCGTTCTGATTCGAAAATCATTCAGATCATAATCAGTTTCTAAATATCCCAATCCAAAAAATCTGAAATCCGAATTATCCGATCCGATCCGATCCGAATCCGAAATCCGAACGCCCATGCCTACTCATATCAGTTCCTGAACTTGTTTTGGTTCCATCATCATCTCTCGATTTTCGGAACACAGACCATATTTACACTATAATTTAAACAGTCAACCATCGAAACTTCTTCACATTAATGAACCAGCAATTAATGCCATTTTTTCCTTAACAATCAACCCAAGAAACAAACTAACATTAAGATGATAAACACAACACAAAGAGAACTATAAATGAAAAACCAAATCTTTTGAGATGGTTCTGCTAAGGGACAAAGCTGAATAGGAAGCAAATTGGGTATCGGTGATCTTGGATGCTTCTTGATGATCTTCATCAATTCTCTGGCTCTTTTGAAAATAGATGTAACTTTTGATGGCCTCTTCACAACTTTCCCCAATGTCAGTGCAATTCCCCTCGGATTCTCATTCTTCACATGGGGCTTTGTGATCTTATTAACCTCCCCACTCAAGAAGCTATGCTCCAACAATGTCAACGCACTTGTCTCATCAGTATTTAATGTGAAGCAAGTCATAATAAAGTTTGCATCGTAAGGAAGATCACTCGGAATCAGTGGCGCGTACCACTTCGTGAGATCCTCCAAGTCATAGTTTTTATGCCACCATGGTTTCTTTCCAGTGTACATCTCCAACACTACACATCCCAACGACCATAAATCAAGTCCTCTCCCTGTCTCGCCGTGAGAAATCGATTGCGGCGACATATAGATTGTCGTTCCCGTAAACGGCCGACAAGGATGCCACCACGTCATGTCTCCATCTTTTTTCGACAACCCTAAATAAGAAATCTTCAATTCGTAAGAAGATCTCCACGCGCCCTTCTAGTATACACACTTCGGAAAAACGAGAATGTTTTTCGAGTTTGAGATCACAGTGGACATAGCCATGTCCGTGAATCGTGGCTAGCCTTCAAGAATCATACGAGTAAACTCTCTGATCAATGCATCAGGCAATTTCTTATCTTCGGATCGGTTCATGAAAGCCCTCAAGCTTCCTCTAGCTGCGTACTCCATTAGCATCATATGCTTTATATTACCCTCAACGTCCAGGTTCTCTATCAATCTGTTTTCATAGCACTGGACGATTCTCAGAGAACCCTTGAATTAGGACAGGACTCGAAACTCTTTCTCGAGAGAATTGGCGTTTTCATAGTCGGAAGTCTTCACGGTAGTATAGAGCTTTGTGCGTAGTTTCGAATACTTGAAGAGGCTCACCGAACCGTACGAACCCTTTCTGAGATTCTTTACGAATTCTAACTCTGGCAGCACCATTGCAATGGAATATGATAGATTTTCTGATTTCTTTGGCTCCGAGCTAAGCAAAAACTCGAGGTCACGTACGTTAACTCTGAGAATCGAAATAATTTGCTGAAGAAGAGTGATCAGATACCCTAAAGCGACTCTCTATAAATCATATATCTAGAAAATTTTCCTTGTTTTTCTGTAAGAGATAAGTAATCTCAGTTTCCTTTTTTCTGTAAGACTCAAATCATATTAAGACATAAGTAACCTCAATTTCCTTTTCTATTTTACAAAAGAAAATAACAATTTCCTTCTTTCTGCAAAGCGTACACAATATTTAGTTGCCAAAAAAGAATTAAAAAGGCATCGTTGTTAACAATACTAATAGTCGCTTATTGAGGGAACTACCAAGGTTGGTATGACTTATGATACATAAATCAAGTTAGACATGCTTGCCAATAATTTGATAATTGAACCTTTAACAAAATAAAATAAATACCGGTAGTTTATGATTGAGATAATTTTTCATAGATTTAACAAGTGAGAAAACCCTTGTCCATAAATTACTATGTCGGACACCTTCAGTCACTCAACTCTCAGAACTCTCAAGAACCAGAAACAGAACAAATATATACTCCACAGAGAGGAGTTTACTATACCAATGGCTAAACTCACTAGAGGATATTTACTCGTGTACCCCTATTGTTCTCTCAACCAGAACCGTACTTCAACAATCAATTAACAAAAAAGTATTAATACTAAGTTAAACTTTTATGAGCACTCATAGCTAAGCAATTAGCAAACTACGGTATTACCAGGTGAGAAGATTTGGGCGCTGCCAAAGAATTCTCCTCCAAAGTCGATGAACATCATATAACAAGTATATATGCTACAAAAGTGCAAATCTTCGCATCATATTCGCTGATAATTTAGAGCTCAATAAGAAAAGTTATAATATGTATCTTTGACTAAACATATGAAACAGAAGAACCACAAGAGACATCCTTAGGAACCACAAGAGAGATCCTTCGATCTCTCAATTCTTTTCAGTTCTTTAGCCACTTCAATCATCTTTGGAACGTCCCCTTGACGACCAATGAATCTCAACGCGAGCTCAATAAATGCTTTGATTTGTAATCGATCTTGCTCTATATCTATACCCTCAACAACCAACATTTTTTATCTACAACCTCATCAAATCTTCCACCCTTGACCAATTCAGACAAACTCTTTGGATCTTCCAGAGACAAATACAAATTATCTTGTTTTGTCCAAAAGATTGGTCGCGGTATCCTTCCAGTTAAAAGAACAAACATAAACGCTCCAAAGCTATATACATCAGTCTTCTCAGTGACTAAACCCTTCGACATATAGCTCGGATCAAGGTACCCATATGTTCCTTCCACTACATCATCTTTAACGAATGTTTCGCCTTCTGGAATGAATATACAATTGCAAAACTCACCCAAGTTTTCTGTTCCATTCTCATTCAAGAAAATCTGACAAGGTTGTATATCTTTATGGATTAGAGTGCTTGAAAACGCCGTGTGAAGGTAAGTTATAGCACTTGCAATCTCCTTTGCTGTAATGATTCTCATACTCCATGTTAATGTTGGATCAATCGGACGTCTTGGTCCTTCGTAGGCTACGAGTTATGACCTCTGCATATCGCAAACAAAAACCGGATAAACGAATTCTAGGCAACATCCCAACAGTTTGCCAAAGTTTTTATGACCACTCACCATTGATGAAACCGCTAAGTCGCGGTATATCTTCTCTGAGTAAATTGATCCTCCATAGGCCCATTTCTTGATAAGCACGACACGGTCATCGAGCATACCTCTGTAATGTCAGAATCTATCGATGCGAACAAGATTACTGCGGCTGAAGTTGTTAGTGGCTTCTATGATCTGATCAGCTGAGAAATTTTTAATAGGATTTGATTTAGCATCATCACTAATCTAAATTACCCCTTCAAGTAGTAAACTCCCATTCTTCATAAACATTCTTTGTCATTCGTTGACTTCATGCTTTTTCCTTCTCCACCAAAACATCTTAACAAATTTTCAGGAAGATTTTGACTACAGAACAAGCAAATCGCAGTGAAACACTAGATTTCGTTGATAAGATTTTGATCTCGATTTTGAAACGACTTGTTCAAAGATACAAAAAGGGTCTTCTATGGTCAACTCAAAATAGCCAAATCGCTGTTGTGGGCACGCACACTGTGTTACTTGAGGAATCGGATGGTCCGTATTAAAAGACCAAAGACGCGTGTACCAGATAGTATCTCAGAGCATAATGAATGGTAGTTGCTATGATAATTTAAAACTAGAACCCCAAGATAATTTATGTTTTTTTTGTCTTCCAATGGTAGTTGCTATGGAGGGGTTCTAAATATTAAAAAAGTAGAGTTTATTTTCTTAAAATTGATAACATAGTACATTCAATAAAACATAAATAGTTTTTGCATTGAATGAAATTTGAAATATACATGAAACAAAAACATTTAAAACATAGTTTTCCCTAGCAAACTATCTAGCAATTTCTTGTCAGAAAGCTTGTCTTTCATAGCTAAATCCTTCTCCTTAATTGCCTACATGTTCTGAAAATCTAATAAAGCATTGCTCCCTTATTCCACAAGCTTTTTAGATTTTGCTTTTGTAACCTTTACACCGGCTGGACGACACAATGCTTCATCCTCTTCAGAGTAAACTGGGTGGCAGCTTGAAGACTGTGTAGATACCTCCTCAACCTTTCTTCTTTTTGAACTACCTTCACTTTTAGTAGCAGAGGACTCACACCATGTCTGGTCATGCCTTAGCTCCAACCAAGCATGTTCAAGTGTGAACTTGACCTTGTGATCGGTGTAGAAGATTTCCAGAACAAGTTTCATAACATCATTTGGATTCCAGCCATTTTTTTGAGATTTTGCAGCCTTATAGCAGCCTACAAACTTGCGAACTTGGTCATTTATCTTTTGCCACCTCTGTTTACAGTGAGCAGGCTCTCTTGGTTGAGTACCAGCAAACTCAGGAATCTTTGCAAGACTTGAGTTATAATAAGCTGCAATGCGTGACCAAAACGCTGCAGCTCTTTGCTCATTTCCAACAACTGGATCTTTGTTGGTATTCAACCAAGCACTAATCAGCACAACATCTTCTTTGGGTGACCAATTCCGTATTTCTCTACGTTTCTCAGCTGTGTGTTCACCTTGGCGTGGGTCATTAGTACACGGAGTACTAAAGACAAAGGCTTATGATGATCCAAGGTCTATGGTTGGTGAAAAACCCTCATACGGATTGGGTTCAAGATCTATGTGTTTTTCTTGTTGGTTGTTTAAGAGGTGCATAAATCCTGAAGATTAGCTATATGGATTCGAAGAATTCATAACCTAGTTTCTGGTGGGTGTTAAACGGAAAAAGAAGACCAAAATGAAAGGTTATGGTTGTGGGTGCTAACACAAAAAGACTTTAATACTCCCTCTGTTCCATTTTGTTTGTTGTTTTAGGCTTTTTTTTTGTTCCATTTTGTTTGTTTTTCTCACATATCTATGCAAAATTTTACTTATTCCAATAATTTATATTTTTTCAGTAATTAATTTAAATCCGAAAATAAATTTTGGTCAAAGAAGTCCAAAAGTCCAAAGTATAACAATGGACACAAAACATACGTAGTCAAAGCATTGTTTATTCTTTTTATTTAATTTTACTCAGTAAATAATTTATACTCCACTGCCACAAATGTTCGTGTACAAATAAAAATGGAAGAAAAAAAAACAAATCAAAAGATGGTCAACCAATGAACAAGACAAATCCTTATGCTGCTTTCAAATTTAGTGACTATTTGTCTTCTTCTTTTTTTGCTGTTTTTAAGTATAATTGGAGTATTATTTTTAATTATCTAATTAATGATTTTTAACCAAAATTAAGTTTTCTTAATCTGCGTGCTTTTAGTTAAAACTACAAACAAAATGGAACAGAGGGAGTATATAACAAGAGGTTCAAGGGAGATCTGATTAGTGTTATTGGCAATCAATGACACAATTAAGTATTTACCTAATCTAAACCTACCAAACATTGGCAATCAATGACACAATTAAGCCATAAATTTAACCATGAATGCAAGATAGAGTGTACCTAATATTGAATGACACAATTAAATATAGACAGTAAAGGCTGTACCCAATTTCAGAAGAGTAACAACAGTTAACAAGTATTCTACACGAGACACACATAATTTGCCATCAATGAAACACACATAATCTACCAACAATATCCTAATTTCTTTGTTTGTTTACAATTGAAATTGCAACCAAAAACATAACAAAATACACACTAGATGCTATGATTTATTCAATACACACCAAAACATGTAGTGCTACTCACTAAAAGAGAAGGATATTGGTACCTTATTGGGCGGCCCCAAGACAATTCTGAGATTCTATTCTAGCCTCTGACCCAACTTAAAGAATCTTCCATTTTACCTTGCATAGAATTTGAAGTAAAGAAGATTAGAGAAACAACACATGTAAGGCATGAAGGTTGATTCAGACATTAGAGAAAGAAATAACCTGAAGATCAATGCACTGTCTAAGCCATCCATTCCATAAATAACCTGAACATCAAATGGAGTTTCATTCAGTTAACATTAGCATACAAAAAACACACCAAAACATGTCAAGAGAACAATAAAGAGATACAGAAGCATCATAGTTCGTAAATGAAGCTAAGAATAGATAATGGTTGTGGTAGCTTGAATACGAAGAGCCAAGTCTGCAAACTTCTAAACCTTATAAAAACTAAAGAGCTACAAGTGATGCGATCCCTTACTGTGGAGAACCCTAATTTCGAAAACATATTAAGGTTCGATTACAAGTGTGAAGAACCCTAATTTCCCAAGAGCAAAAATCACAGATTAAAATTCAGTTAAGGTATGATTACAAGTGTGAAGAACCCTAATTTCGATTTCATCAAAAATCCCCAATTTCATTCACATGCAAAAACCCTAAATGAAATCTCTATTTTCGATTCCATGAAATATGTATACATTCACTACAATCTACATAAAATCTCTATAACTTCACATAAATCTTACCATATGAGCCGATTCCAGAGACTCCTTCACCATCGATTTCTGACAAAATCCGATTGAGACACCACGATTGACCGGTTCTCAGACGAATTCCGAGTGATTCAATATCAGAATTCACTGGATCGTCTCTGGTTTTTGTGGATTTCGCATTATTCAAGCGCAAAAGAAGGGAGATCGCGAGAGAAGGGGATCGCGAGAGAGAGAGAGAGAGAGAGAGAGAGAGAGAGAGAGAGGCGGAGGAAGAGAGAAGAGAAATAGATTTTTTTTTCTTTCTCTCTTTTCTCTCCTTTTTCGCAAACATTTTTTTTTTCTGAACGAATCAAAACGTGCCACGTATGCCATTGTTTAGGGTTCTATAAGTTCTAAAATTAGAACTGGTGCTAACCCATTAAAGTGTCTACATTATTATTTTATTGCTTTTAACTCATTAACAACCCTTTATAAATCACTAAAACCTGCCTTTGATCATGCTCTCAGATTAAGTCAACAGAACACAGATACAACTATCTCAGATGTAGTCAATAGAACACAGATATAATTAGTACGCCAACCCGTAGACGAAAATATTCTGGTACATCGCCATAATTTGGGTGGTGATTTATTATTATTAACGATGATGATTGAAATGTTTCTCGTATGCATTTCTTTTAACTCCCAAGTCCTAACCAAAAATATGGATGTTAGATACAATCATCTATATATTATAATATCTAAGTCAATAGATGTTACATACAAAAATCTATTAAATTCTTTAATTTTATTTTTGGTTTTGATCATGTGAATTTACCGTAGCGAATAACTTTCACAGACCTTTGCATGTTGAAAATAATCAATAAGATTATATATATTAGTAAAATTCTAACTTGGTAAGAAATCATACCTAAATATGGCGCATAAAATATAGTAAACAAAATATGGTGGTAACATAAGGAAAATATATGAAAAAGAGAAAAACACATATATTTTTATCAATCAGAATTACATAAAAACATGTCTGACCATAATGAAATTATTTTCTCTTTCGTTTTATTCGCTTTGCCTGTCTAAACAACACACGAAAATCGGACATAAAAGAAATTGATAGAGACATCAATATTTCTTCTTTTGCCTTTAAATATAAGCTTAGTTCAAGTAGTAGGTGAAGAGAGACACAAGGGAAGCTCCAACCAAAGAGCCAAGAGCCGGAACGGCTACGGAGGCTCCGCTTGCGGCGGCGGGTCCTGGTGCCGGAGCTCCCACCTCTGCAGCCACGACGGCGGTTATGGAAGCAGCAGCGAAAACGACTCCGCAGGCAATTTTCTTCATCTCCATTGCTAGTTGAGACCTGAAAGGTTTTTTTTGTTTTCTTGTTTTTTGTAGTTTTGTTTCTTTCTTTTTTTTGTTTCTCGCAGGTCTGAGGATAACTGGATGCTGTTTATGGGGATTTATACGGAAGGTAGTTAAGTTATTTTTAGAAAAGTTTGTTTTTAGAAATTAATTTCTTACCAAAGTTATAGAAATTACATCAATAGTGTAGGAACCTCACCGTTAAATTTTATTTCGTTGTGTGGCTTTGAGTCAATTACGCGTTTCTATCTATGTTTTTACGCGTTTCTATCTATGTTTTTACCTGGTCAATAGCCAATACACATATATGGTCCATATATGTGTATTTGCTATTTAATTTTTTTACCACTTAAGTTGTTCTTTTTCTGGAAAAAATTATTTGGATAGTTGGAACATTTAATAGTCGGTCGAGATGAGTGATGATTATTCTTTGCAAAAAATGCTTAATGGCTAGAAATGATGGAACGTTGAAAACGATGAGACATTCCATAGTGAATTCCTCAGCTACTCTAGAATAGGCTCAACATTCGTAAGTAGTTCTTTCATCTTTCTCAGTTAGTTGAATTTATCACAATGGCTTCCCAGAGAGCCGTTTCTAGGTATTTAGAGAATCTCTAATGGGTTCATAACCATATTTTTATTATAAATTTTACATCAAAAACTTTTTATAGAGAGTTTAATTTTTTCTTCTCCAATGGTAGAACTTCTAATGGGATTCTTAAAAATAAATAATTAATATTTTGAATATTTTGTTCTAACTTGATAAAAAAATATAAAAAGTGTTTTGCAAAAAAAAAAAAGAGATGATAAAGAAATACAAGAAGTGTTGTGTCTTTGTAATACAAAAACAAGTGTTGTATATAGGGAGAAAATAGTGTTGGTACAAGAACACAAGATGGAGAGAAGTGTAGTGTGCTCATCACTTTGATATGTTTGCCTTGATAGCTAGCGGCCATCTTGCCGCTTGCCGTTGTGCACACACTTGGTAATCTGTTTACGAACGAGATTCGGGAAAGTTTCTATTTCCTTTACTCACACTATTAAAGCCATGGCTGCTATGCAATCATTTGCAAGTGGGGATGAAGGTTTAAAACATAAGACACCTTTGACTAACCAAATAAACAAATACTACAGTTTGGAACCGTAAATCCAGCTAAAACAATCAAGTGATTTGAGTTCATGAGGATAGAATGACCATGGTAGTTGACAAGACTAATCATTTTGAATTTTAGAAGGATTGATATCTGTCTGGCATACCTGTGAATGATTAATTGATAGATTGATACATCCCAGTACAACATCAAACAATCATGTGATCTTCAGGTCCCTAAAACCTGAATCTGTTTTTGCAGACTCTCCATCCCCAGAACCAATACTTTCTCCCAACCAAGAAGGCATTACATATTTACAGAGACATTGTTTTCCTGACTACAAATAATATAGATAAATCAAACATACTACATTAGGAAGGTATTTAACAAACAAAATTGGTATGGTACGTAACAAGAGCAATGGGGATGAAATCGAATATGTCGGAGATTGGTTTGACTGAGAGCAATCTCTTCCATCTTCGCCATCGGAGAGAGAAGAGAAAGAGAGAGATAGTTGCCAATGAGAGAGAGTCGCGAAACAAATTTTTTTTTTTTTTCTTGTTTACACAGTCCTTGGCCAATCAAAAGCATACACGTATGCCACTCTTGTGGGTTCTAAAAATCTCAAATTAAGAACCGGTTCTAACGATTTTGGACAATTATGATTTATTTTTGCATAATTTTTTGGTTAAGAACCCCTCTTAACCATCAGAGAGAGAGTCGCGAAACAAATTTTTTTTTTTCTTGTTTACACAGTCCTTGGCCAATCAAAAGCATACACGTATGCCACTCTTGTGGGTTCTAAAAATCTCAAATTAAGAACCGGTTCTAACGATTTTGGACAATTATGATTTATTTTTGCATAATTTTTTGGTTAAGAACCCCTCTTAGAACCTCCATTGGAAGTGGTCTTAGAGGCTAGAGGTGGTATATGGTTAGAAAGAAAAAATATATATATATATATATATATATATATATTATGAAATTTTAGTCAAAAATAAATAATAATTTGATACATTTTGTAGTAATATAAAAAATTTCAAGTCCATGAGAGACATTCAAATATAATTGATAATTATCATAAATATTGAAAACTCTACAATGTTTCATAAGAAAATTATAATAGAATAGAAATTTGTCAATTGAATATGTGACCGTCATTTTTATATATATAAAAGAAATCTTAAGTCATCAACTATTAAAAAAAACAATTTTTTACAAACTCTTTTTAAATGGTTTAGGAAAATATTGCACCTCACAACTTGGCCACCCATAGACGTTTTCTGTGGTAAGAAAATCCAAACTTTTATAGGTTTCGTTGATTAATTTGAGTTTCTGTTTAGATTCCCTTAGTTTAAAAAAAAAAAAAACTTAATTCCACAGATATGAATAAACTAAATGGTTATGATATCAAGCAATCCTGAATAATCCTAATTTTTTAATATAATATTTCTTTCATATTCAACTCTACAAATTGTAGTATAGAAATATTATGGGATTGGACCTTGAATGATTTGATTAAAAGGCGAAGGGTGTATATTTGCCTAATATAGGCACGGCCCTGGCTTCGCATAACACGGAAAATTTATGCTCGTAATATTTGTTTTGTTTTTCTAGCCTCTCTTACTTCATATCTTTTCTTTATTTGATGTATGTTTTTAGATTTTGTAAGATTTCATCATTCATATAATGAAATGTGTGCCATCTAAACTTCTTATTTTATGAATATCATGTATTCAACTAGTATTCAACTAAAGCAACACATTAATTAGTTTTTTGATAACTCATGTAGCTGGTTTTTTTATAAGAGATTGGTAGTCTTTATCACGTGGCTGAACCCTGATTCGCTTCCACTGCTGAGGTTTCTGGAAATAAACTTAAGAAAATTGGTGAAACTGTAGAATGGATTTAGGGAAAAAGAAGTCGCTAGAAGATTATAAAGGTTTACGGTTAAATTCGTCCGAGTTAGCAATGGATTGGAAAATGGTGGTGAGGGCGATGGCACGCCTTATAACTGTAAATGCGAGATGGTGTTCGGAGCTGGAGTCATTTCTAATTGAAGATGTCTGCTTTGAAGGAGTGTGGATGAAGGCAAAGACTCAAATTAAACCAACTTAATTTAAACACTAATTTACGACGAGAATAGGTTTAACTCCTCTAATAGGACTGTTGAAAAAAACAAATCTTCAACATAGTTGTGAAGGTTGATGTGTGAAACAGCAAAAAACTTGACTTAATCCATAAATGTATCCCGTGAGATTTATGAACTAGTCATGTTTTTACATGGGAAGCTTGAATGGTATATTTTGATTCTTTAAATTGCTTTGAATGTTTGAGTGTTGATAATGGATCTTCATACGTTTTCTTATCTATGGATTTTTTAAAGAGCTTAAAGCCCACTAAACAGACATAATTTTGTGTTTAAATGGTTATTATTTATGTTAGTAGCTCGTTCCGAACCTAAAAAGGCTATATCAAAACCTTAAACTTTTTCATAAAGTAGATTTTGCTGGTAGAAATTGACATTGTGAATTAATAACAACAAAGTGAAATTTGAAGACTTTTGGGAATAATAAAGAGAATAATTAGAAGGGGGAAGAAGGAATGAATTTAGCTTCTGCTATGCTTTTTCTTCGCCCTACTTTTTCTGTTTATGCTTCTTTTTCTTTCTGTTTGGTTTCGATTAAAGTTGCGTCGCGATCAGCTTTTTCTTAAAACCAAAAATCACATATGTTTTTTTATAAAAAGAATGAATTCACATAAACATAAGAAAATATATTCTCAATAGGTTTGGTGTTATCTTGAATAAGATACTCCGCATAAGTCTTGTGATTTTTGTGTTTGATCACATCACCGCAAGGCTTTTGGTAAATTATAATATTGACGAAAATTTAAAAGGTGATAAAGAAAATCACTTGAGAACAAACATATGCACCGAAAGTTTGATCACTGAAAGGTGACGATCACCTATTTTTTCTTTTCTCAAATCCATTTGCTCTCTTTAGTTAAATTTATATATAAAAGTATTACCGATAAAAACAAGGACAACATAAACATCATATTATTGCACTAACCCCCTAGCAAAAGAAGACAAAATTTGTGAACAGAGAATGAATAAACATGTTCGCACTAATCTTGGTTTGTTTTTTCTTTTCCTGATCAAAGAATAATGATAAGAAAGAGTCCAAAGAGAACAGTCACGTGAGCTCGAATATTGAAATTGGTTGCACCAAGGAGAGAAAGAGATTAAACATTTTATCGGATTTAGATAATGTAAACTATTAGTAAGAATTAAGTGAATATTAAATCAACCCACCAGGCCACCACCTCTACACAAAGCTAAATTTGCATATTCCAAAGCATTTTGAAAAGAAAATGTGGTTGATCAATGTTATCAAGAATTGACAAAAAGTAAAGAACTTACTTAAGAATCTTTATTATATTACATTTAAAGATATATATCGCTGTCACCTGTCCCATAAACCACATCCCTAAGAAATCAAAAATAAATCCTTTATAGATTAGCCCCCACTCAGTTCCACCCAAAAAAAATATACTATTTCTTTATTGCAGTAATGCTCCCACAGATAATTTAGTTAGTGAGTCATTTGTTGATTAACAGACAGATGTCTCACAAGAATTTGCTTTTAAGGTCCTCTTGTTTCTCCCACAAGCACATAATAAATGATACTGAGAAATTAATTATATTAAAGACTATAGAATTTAATTTCAGGGTACTCATTATAACAAACGATAACAAATAGTCATAACAATAATAATATAAAAAATAATAATATTAATAATAATAATGATAATGGGAGAAAGAAATCCTAAAAAAAAAAATTGAAAATGGGAGAAAGAAAAACCAAGAAGGTTTTTTTCTCTTCTCCTTTCTTCCCATAAGCCTTTTTCTTGTCTTGTTCCCTTCTCTTCTCTAAAAAAAAAACTGTTTTTTTTTTGTGAAAATTAATTTGACCAAAAACAAAGAAAACTTCTTTCTTCTCTCTTCTTTGTTAATCTTGTTACCCTTCTACCACCACCACCACCTGTAAAAAAGAGGTTTTTTATCTACCACATATAGAGAAACCATACCACAAAATGTGATTCTTTGGTTTGGTCTCTCTCAGTTCTGCTGAGCCACAAGCTGATCGAGCTGCATTTGCTCAATCCAAGCTTCTAGCCCAGCATGATCCATTACCGGTTCAATCGGATTTGGCTGCTTCACGTTTTCCCCTGAGGAAGATGTTGCTGCTTTCTCTTTGGCATCTGTTGGTGACTCCTTCACCAATGACTGGACCCACGACACATCAGGCTCATCACCATCAAACGATGAGGAAGATCTCAACTTACCAAGCGCCTCTGAGCTCATTCCCCAATCCGGTTGACCATTTGAAGTACCCCATTTGGATGACCATGAGGAGTTGTTAACCGGTGAACCAACAATTGGGCTTGAGTTTGTCCTGAGTTCTCTGGAGCTAAGGCTACGGAACTGATGTTGTTGCTGCTGCTGCTGTTGTTGTTGCTGCTGTTGCTGTTGTTGCTGCTGCTTCACGCATTGAGCCAACATGGAAACACGAGAACTCATGGGTGAAATTGGCTCAACCACATTCCGCGGAGACATTCTTCCTCCACCCGAAAACAGTGAGTGATCGACGCTCTTTGGTGAAGAGAAGCTTGTGTTGATTGGAGACAACATGCTCTGCTGCTGCTGCTGTTGCTGTTGTTGGAACTGGTTGAAGACAGCTGATTTGTGTGTGGGCGAGAACACCGCGGAAGCTAAAGCAGAATCGGTAAACCGAGGAGACGAAGAGCCTTCTGCTGAGAAAAGATCTTCAAGATTTGAAGGAGGCATTGATTTCATCCGACCAGAACGGCTCAATGAATTGGAAAATTCGTTGAGGAGTTGCTGCTGATCGTAGTCCGCTAACATATTGAATTCGTCTGTCGGGATATCTCTTGCATTAAGAGAAGACCTTAGCCTGCTTGACTGTAGATTGCTTCCGGGTAAGTGCAGAGCCGGTACATTCGGCTGTGGCCAAGCCATGTTCGAGTGAGACATCCCGTTCCCCGCGGCTGATGGCGAAAGCGGGGACATGACAGAGACTCCTGATGGAGAACCAGGTAGGAGACTCAAAGCCGCTGCATAATCAGCATTCGATCGAGGGGAAGGAACAGCTGAACCGGTCGATGCGTACAAAGGTCGAAGCTCCTCGGGTGTATGCGCAAAGAAACAAACACGCCGAGCACAGCCTGTTCCGTCTTTGCAAAGACGGGTCCTGTATTGAGCCGGATGAAGCCAGCATTCAAACACACCGTGTGCATACTCACACATATCTCCTCGTCTACAAGCTCCTTTCCTAAAATCCGGGCATGGAACGCAGCTGTAATGAAACTTCCTCGGGTCTCTTCTCCTCGCGTTTTCGCCCGGGTGAACAAAAGGACACTCAGTCCAATCATGCGAATAAGCACGCGAGCAAGGTCGAACCTTAAAGGAATACATCCTGAACTCATCAGTCGCGTAGATACTGTTCTTGATATCTGGTAAAGACGGATCAACTGGATACTCTTTCTTGAGTTCAGTCGATGATTTCAGCTTAAACGGAGAACCGAGCGGCGACCCAGACCCGCCATTCTCTCCAGTTGGAGAATGAGACGGGGAAGAG
The DNA here is from genome assembly GCA_900406565.1 of Turritis glabra. Classification (NCBI taxonomy): domain Eukaryota; kingdom Viridiplantae; phylum Streptophyta; class Magnoliopsida; order Brassicales; family Brassicaceae; genus Turritis; species Turritis glabra. Next base: position 2,137,904 of record OVBN01000025.1, read on the forward strand.
CTTCTATTCGGAATATTCGTCACAACCCGTAAATTCCGCTCTGCGGTCGATGATCCATCAGCAGAAAGAAGCTCCTGAAGCATCAGCTTCACACCTTCAAGCTTAGGAGGAACAACAATAACATCTCCAGCTCGTTGACCTTCAGCATCCAAAAGATTCAAATCAGCTCCAGCTGCAAGAAGCAGCTTAACAACTTGGATAGCATTTACAGCTCCTCCAGAAGCAGCACAGTGTAGCGCGGTGGTCTGATCATTCCCACAAGCGCGGTTCACGTTAGCATCAGTCAAAGAAACAATAAGCTTGATCACATCTATGCTTCCATAAGTAGCAGCAACCATCAACGGAGTCCTCTGATCATTGACCATAGTTTTAGAACCTTTTTGACGACCGTACCAGAGACCAGCTTCATCTACACAAGAAGGGTCTCTCTCAATAGAGAGCCTCACACCTTCCACATCGTTGTTAGCTGCGAGCTCAAGCAAGCTCGCAAACGTATCCTCTGTTTCGACTCTCAGGTGATTCATGTCTAAGTTGGTAACAAGATTGTTATCCTCGAATGAAACTAGCGACGAAGATCTTGATGACACGATCTGATTTAATCGGTCTGATCCACAGCACATACTTCCATCTGTGGAATCTCGGATTCTGTAAACATCATAAAAAGAATCACAAAATCAATCAAAAAGATCACTCACATATATTAAAAAAAAAAGTATTAAATCGATCATAAGATATATTGAAAACTAACAGAGAATCTTTTCTGATTCTCTTATCCATTGATTTCCAGAAACTAGATCGGAATACTCAAGTTATTAGATAAAAAGCTTAAAGTCATTTTCAGACAAGAAGAGGGTTTTGTCTGAAAACAAGACCATGTCTTAACGAATCACAAAATCAACCGTTTATTGAAAACCAGTAAGTCAAACAGATTTCAAAGAAGAATCAAGCAAGATGAAGTTTTAAAGAGGCTACTTCTAAAAATAGGACAGGAAACGCACTCACAGATAGAGAATACAAAAAAATCCGATCAAAAAAAAAAAAAAACAAAATCTTTATCCGATATTTTGTCACAAAAACCAAAGTCAAATAGGCATAAACACAAATGGATCTTTGTTGCATGTTATTTCTCGTTTTTTTTTGTCAAATATCCACAGAGATTACAACGAAATGGAAAGGGAGAAGCTTTGAGATTCAGACAGAACCAAATAATATCATCAAAAAAAAAAATTGATTCTTCCATAGCCACATCGAGCTGCTAGAGGCTTCCGATGATCAAACAATCTCACCTATTTTTTATCCTCGATTGAAAACAAGTTCAATAGAGCACAAGAAAATCCATCTCTAGCCGGAGACTTCGATGGTTTAATCGTGAAATGAAATCAGTTTCTAATAGATCTAGAAAAAAAAAAAAGGGAGTGCTATGGAACAAGTGAGAAGAAAGAGGAAGAGTAAAAATTAATTTTCCAGAGAAAATCTGGGAAAGAAAAAGGAATATAAAAGAATCAATCGGTGAAGTATTTTTTAGAGAGAAGAAGAAGAAATGGTGAGAGCTTGTTCTTCTACAATCTCCATTTCCCAAGCTCAGATCTCACTAGAAAAGTATTTACACCCAATAATTAAATATATATTTTTTATTTTCTGAGAAAACATTTTTCGACACTTCGTTTTCGTTTAATGAAAATTTAATAAATTTCGCTATCCAATAAGGAAAGCTATTTAAAATAACATTTTTCTAAATAAAAATAAAGAAAAAGACAAGCGCTACTATGAGATCTTATTCTAACCCCTACCCGTCTTACGAATTTTTAAATCAGCCCAACCAATAAGGAGCGCCCACGTCGTAACTAATACAGATGAACCCAAGGGTAAAATCGTCATTATGACTTCAATAGGCTGATTTGGCAGGTTATGATTGGCTGACATCGGAAGTGGACACGCATGTATCCTATTAAGCTTTTTTTTTTTTTTTTTTTTTGTGTGTCCTTGGTCAAATTCTCCAGTAATTCCACTTAATACAACTTCCTAAAATAAGGGGTTAGCAATCTAGTGAATCAAGTTACATCGTAATTAAAAGCCTATTCCGCCACGTGGCGATATGTGATTGGATTATCATCTGTTCGACTATATATCCCAGTTACAGAAATCTCTAGAGGACGCTCTGCTTTCTTCATCAGGTTTTTTTTTAAACTTCCCGAATTGCCCTTATTTGAACTTTATAAGAAGTCCCTTTTACCCCTTTTATCTTTGTCGAGGGGAGACACGTGGAATAAAAGCATTGAGCAGCAATGAGCACAATAAGACACGGGAATTTTCAATGGACGCGAGCTTTATGATGTTACCGGGTGTAGCGGTGAACCCGTTGGTACGGATGGGTTATATAAGTCAGAGACAGTAAACGGGAGTAACCGGTAGCCTGTTAGGAGCGTAATTGAGAGGGCTTATTATACGATATTTAAGAAGGGTAACTGGCGTCCACCAAGCGTACGGGAGAACGGACGTGACACATTTTATTTAATTCCAGTTTAATTGCGGAGTCAATCATAAACCATGAGGAGAAATAAATAAGTGGGCCTAATGGGTAAATAGATATTTTTATTTTTCAAAACTATAACTGCACCAAATTTTCCAAAAACCTAAAAAGTAAAAGAGGGGATTAAAGATAAATTGCCATTATGTGGTTATATTCCCATTACACCAAAAAACATTTCTTTTGGAGGATTTATTTTCCGCCGTTCTTGCATAAATTACTAATTAGTCTCTAAATATCAGTTTATGATTGCTAAAAATTATCATCTATCTCATCAATATTTATTATTGAGAAGTATTATATGTATTTTACTTTTAATTACATATTATTGCAAAAGTGTTTGTTTATATTTTCAATATAAAAGTTAATTTATTTCATGTTATTAATTTGAAAACACATTTGTAAGTGTAATTTTTAAGGGTATAATATAGATTTCAATATTTTTATATGTGTAAAAAATCATAAAACAACATTTTTTTAATAAAACTTAGTATTTAAAATTTAAACAGAAGCATAGAATAATAGAAATAAAGAAACCATCCTCTACATATATTAAAATAAAAATGGAGTAGAGTTGGCGAAAATAAAAAAAGGTAAAAAAATTATAATTATTTAAAAAAGGGAAGACAAAGAAGGTAGAAGAGACATGAAAAGAAAGAAAAATCAAATATAGAAAAAAAAATCCAATGGATGGTGGCAGATTGAAAATCGATTTTGGAGTTACTATGCCAGTAAAGAAAATTTACCAACTTATCTAATGGGTCCTACTTGGATGAGAAAAAATCTAATAAATTCTTCTGCATTTCATTTAATACATTACATGGCAAATTATTTTTAAAAATTAGTAATGGCAGATGGTTGCTCTATTCTTGCATTCGCTAATGTGGTGAGCTCTAAGTTGTAATATTCAAACATTATTGCATCTTGTTGATAAAAAGAATTTAGTTTTTTTTTTTTTTTTTGGTAAAAAAAAAAAAAAGAATTTAGTTATTTTGTCCAAATTTGTATACTTACTCTATAGAGTTATTTGTCTACTCAATTGATCTCCCAGATTTTGTACGAAAACCACCATCAATTTTTTTTTTTGTTTATACCATTAACATCATTTGTTTTTACTAAACTTTGTTGTTATTATTTAGACTTATAAATTCATGAAAGTTGGAAAATCTGATAGTAAAACGCTGTCAAAGGGAAAACTAGACAACCGAAAATAAATTAAAACGGAAACCTGTATTACAAATTTATAATGCTCCTATATAGGTTTTATATTATATTACAATGTCCATGCATGATTAGGGTCATATGCAACATATATATGCAGCATAATTATTGTATAGATTGATAAGTGTCCAAAACCTATTAAAAAGATTTAAACGAAGTTGAGATGTTAATATCTTTTGCCTGGATTGAAGAGCTTATTTTGAAGATTGCTTAAACTTTAGTTTTTCTTAAAGCTTCTTAAAAATTGTAATTTGATTATTTTTCTTTTAAAACTCATTGGTCACTCTGGTTCGGCAGAGAACATGTTCCCAATTCCAAATGATGGTTAATGCATTACGTCAAACTGAACAATGTTAGGAAAAAACAAAAAACAAAACTAACTCAGAAATATCATCATTATATATAATTATGGTTCTTGCAAGCATATAATTATAGAATAACCTAAATACCTTTAACAAAAAAAGAATAACCTAAAGATGTGAAAATTTACTCACTCCCAACAGTTTGCTTATTTTAAACATTAAGCATCTCAAGAGGAAATTTAAAATAATTTCAGTAATCCGTAGAAAATCAGATTCCCTTGATTAAAATGTCTATAGTGGTCCAACAAAACCAACAGTAAAAACCGGCTTGTTTTGTACTTACCTAAAACAGTCTATACAAGATCTATGAATTTTTATTAAGATGATTAAAACCAAATTTATAAATATATAATAAAATAATTGAAACTAATAACGAGTAACGACTACTAATACTTGAAAAGAACAAAGAAAAAGAAGATTAATATTGTAGTAGAAATCAATAGTGGAATTTTAGTCCCGTGATAAAAAAAAAGGTTAAGATGCATCAGTATAATATGGATTGAAATCCATTCGATGCATTTATACACTGCAAGTAATTGATTAAAGTTTTTTTAAAGAATATATAGTCTCTAAGGTTGGTGGTATATTGGTTAAGATGTTTACCTTGGAAAAGCTTTCCACCCAAGTTCAAATTTATTTCTAATTTTGTAATGATGAACAAAAAATACTGATGTTAAAATTTTGTTTTTTCATTTTATGTCGGCAATTTTGTTTATAATTTATCGTGTTAATATAATTTCTGCTTTTTTCTGATCGTCCATACTTCAACTAATTTGAAATAATAATGGTTAATCATACGTAATTATTGCTCGAATTTTGACGACCTCAAAGCCCTTTTCCCGTGGGAGGAGAACACTAGCGAGGCTTCACTCCGCTCACTAATCATTATTAGTGATGATAATTTTTCGTCTCCATATATTCAATGGTGCTGCTCCATCCATTAATATACTTATAACAGATAAGGAAATAAAAGTATATAAAAATAAGAAAAGCATTATCCTCATGCACGAGATAACTTTTGGATCATGTGGATAACAAGATAATAGAACGAGTCCGACATTAATAAATGACCAATCATCACTCATAAGATTGTTAATCCAAAAAAAAAACTGATCACAGCGGATCTTCTCATAAGTAGTAATATGGATAGAACGCTATTTTAAATAAGCTACAAAATTCTCATTCTTATAAATAGTAAAAAAAAATAGAGACATTAAATACAAAATTAACATAACTGTTTAACAAATAAAAAAATACCATAACTAAAACCAACAAAAATCTATAGTTTTGTTTTTAGTTTGACTATTAAAGTCATATAATCTCTGTTAAAATTATATGATTTAATAACTAAAAATCTGCGTAATAGTTCTACTATTCTAAATTTTATGACATTTCAATTCAAAAATACTCAGTATTTTATATTAGGTTTCATCTTATTTATGATGTGAGATTTCTAACATATTTTTCTTCCTCCCGATTTCCGAGATATGCCTCTTCTTGCTCATATTAACAAAATTTACTCTATTATAACCAATATATCATTTTTTTGTTTTGTTTTTACAACATATCATATTTGACAACCCTATTTGGATCAATAATATGGACTATAATACCATGTAAATTTTCAGAATTTTCTAATTTTCTAATTCAAACTAATCAATAATGAATGTGTTAACTTATTTCCTTGATATTACTTTAGGTTCTATATAACTTTAACAATATTATTTTTGTTCCAATTAATTAGCATTGTCAAAACCATTTAAAATTTTCCAATCGATTTTTTTTAAAAGTGACACGTGTATGAAGGTGTGTGAGAATTAGGGAAGTAGTAGCAATAATGGAAGGGCCCGAGTGACCAAACTTGGGGCAAAGGGAAAATGTGAGTGTGTTTACTTTGTCGTGTTTTGTCTGCGTCTCTCTTTTGTTTGATTTCCACGTGAACACTTACCAAACTCTAATCGCTTGCTGCACCCACACGGCGCAACTTCTTCCAACTATCCCTCTTAACATATCATATGCATTTATTCTCACTGGTTAATTAATGAGTTAGGTCATGTTCGTTTTTCCAATCCATCTGGATGGAGATGAAAAATGATGTTCGTTTTTGATAATTTAACATAGCATTTAGATGAATCAGTTAGATGGATCATCTGAATGAGTTTTTAAATTTAAGCAAATTTGTCAAACTCAACTGGATGAATATGATTAGAGCATTTGGATGAAGATGATTCAGTCAAAAATAACAAATGACAAATATATCCTCATTTACAATCATATTTAAAATAATGTTAATTTTCTATAGATTTCTCATTTTATATTTTAAAAATTATATATATGCACCAAAAAAAATCTCTAAAAATTGTGAAATCACGGATTATCATTTTTCGCCAAAATCATAAAATCGCGGAATTGCGTTTTTTCCCACCAAAAAAGTGAAATCACGATTTTTGACAGAAAATTGTGGAATTGTTCTTTTCCGCAAAATCATGTTTTCCTGACAAAACCGCAAAATAATATTATCTTACCAAAAAAGTGAAATCACGATTTTTGATAGAAAATTGTGAAATTGCGCTTTTCTGCAAAATCATGTTTTCCGCCAAAACTGCAAAATCATATTTTCTCGTCAAATCATATTTTTCTGCCAAAACTGCAAAATCATATTTTTCCGCCAAAACCGCAAAATTATATTTTTCGGCCAAAACTGCAAAATCATGTTTTCCGCCAAATCATGTTTTCCCACCAAAACCGTGAAATCATGTTTTCCCGCCAAATCATATTTTCCGCCAAAACCGTAAAAACATATTTTCCGCCAAATCATGTTTTTCCGCCAAAACCGCAAAATCATATTATCTTGTCAAAACCGCAAAATCATATTATCTTGTCAAAACCGCCAAATCATGTTTTCCCGCCAAAACCGTAAAATTAATTTTTATATGTTAAAATAATAATTTAAAAATTGTTTAGTTGTAAAGATATTTAGAGCAATAATTAAATTAATATAGCTAAAATTAAGAATAAAAATAGAGAAATGATTAGATCAAAATATGGATAATTTAGTCATTTTTTATTAAACTCATCTAGATGGAGATGAAAATTTATAAAAATTAAGCAAACAAACAAAAATTCATTCAGATGCTCCATTCAAATGAACATCCAAATATTGAAAAACGAACAACATTCAGATGAAGCATTTGGATGAAACATTTAAATGGATCATCTGGATGGAAATGTCAAATGATCAATTGAAAATGTCCTTAATATGACTTTTTATTTAGGAAGTTCACGTCAACTATTAATTCTTCTTTCTAGCGTTTGCAATACAGTAGATCACAAACTCAGATTTGTGCTGATGGTTTACATTTACAGGTAATTTATTATTTATCATCACTGGTTTTGTTCATATAATTTAATTTTATATTATGTTGATAGGGCGCCAAAACTATAGATATATTTAATCAAAATTTGCGATGTATTCAATTATATTTGGTTAATTAATAAGTATATATATGCCGTCATAAGAAAAAAATTATAGGAAATTTGAATCCATTAAGATGATCCAATGCGTCATGTTAACTACAGTGGTAACTAAAACTATGTGATGATGTTTTGCACTCTCAGATAACCGATTGATTTACCATCATTAGTTTCGTTCATATTATCAAATTTTGTGTTATACTGATAAAACACCAAAATTAGAATATTATTTATAAAAACACCAAAATTTTGTGTAATGTTTACAATTCATATTACCATATATATAACAAATGCTGTTGAGCACATTTTGGTTAAAGCTAAGAGGTCACTTTTTCATGAATAGTTTTGTGAGTAAAGTACATCGTTGGTACTATATGGACTCCAAAAAAAATCTTAGAAGCCAACAATACATATAGGTTTTGTAAGCCGTTATAACTTGACATGTCGGTAGAAATATCAAATGGATATGAAGATTATGAGTTAGACGAATCTAAATTATAATAGTTTGGTTATGATACGTTTAAAATCATAGCGGTTAATATGGGTTAAAAACCAATTTAGCCTGTAGACAAATGGGGTGAACTCATATAAACATAAATCGTCTAATAACTCTTAAAAATTAGAATTTTTAATTTGAGGGAAATATTTTTGAACATGAATCGTCCCGTTTTCCCGCCAAAATTAAAAAAATCACGTTTTCGCATCAAAATAACATAATCACGTTTTCGCGCTAAAATAACATAATCACGTTTTTTCCCAAAATAATGATCACGAATCACGAAGACAAATTTATTCTAATTTTGTTTTTTTTTTAAATAATATATTTTACATTTATTTTTGCTACTTTTTATATTATTTCTAAAAGACTTGAACCAAAACTTTATATCAGATAATAAGTTTTTCAAATATTTATGTCAACAGTTTAGTGTATATATTATTTTTCAGCCTGCGTACTTAAGTAGATTCTAATATAATAGTAATATGCTCAGGGAGTTCTTCGTCTCCTTTAGGTTAATTCCTATTCTTTTGTAATCTGTGGGTACCATTTATGGCCAATTGTATAAAACCAGATGACCAAAAAAAAAATTCTAATAGTAATATAATTGATTACTATAACTCATTTCATCATCAATTAAGTATAGGATAAAAAATTATTAAACTTTGTATTGAATTAGTACCTAACAAAAACTCAATCGAGATATAACGTTATAACTATTGAGAAGAATTTGAGAATTAAAATCGTTGGTTGTCTTATTGGAATGGATTTTCATGTGAAATTTGTGTCTTCACAAATCTAAGCAGAAGAGTACTGTTCGGCAATTAAAAGGAGATAGTTGCCAAAGTCTCGAGTTCAGACACAAATGATATAAATATGGAACTACATTAAACTATTTTGCTTTTCAGTCTAAAACCATTATAGAACTAGGTCCGGAAAATTTTCTTTAACAACAAAAAGAAAATAAAGAAGAGTTAGAAATGTACATCATCTATTGGAGACATTTATGCAGTTGAGGTGAACACTTCTATGTACTCTCTAAAAGATCGGGAAACTTATTTCAGATGTTTTATCCCTGCATAGATTCACAATTATACAGTCAGGATGTTACACTCCTAATCAATAATTGATCAATATGACGTTATGAATTCATATATTCTTCGTTTTAATACTCTTACATTTATATATGTGCCAAGAGACAAAGATAAAGAAGACCATATATGGTGAGATGGCTACCGAATAGAGATGTGTTTCGCTTTCAAAGAGTTTGGTGATGTTGAGTGTAGACATTATATAGAGGGACAACATATTCTCGTTAAATATATGTACATATATAGATTCTAGTTTTCTAGAGTATAAATAGGCATTTAACTTATTTAATAAAATCAAAAGTAAAATATGTTGAAATGTTGGTTGTCTACTAAAATAATAGATCTGATTGATAATACAAACCAGTTAAATTTTTAAAAGAAAAAATAACGATAAACAATAACATAATATTTAAAAGAGATAATGATATGAAATAAAAATACGTAAATAGATTGGTGGAATGGTAATTTTTAACATTTTTATGACTTGGAACAAATATTAGCCGTAAACCTTTTATTGCAACCGTAAAAAATACCAATTACATCTAATAGAATTTTATATATAATTACGTCAATTTTAAAAAACTTTCATCATACACCGTTACTTTTTAGAAATCGTGGTACTATAGTACCAGTTTCGATTCTCTATATGGACTTGTTGTGTACCGACTTGTAAAATAGAGAAGAACAAAAATAACAAAGTTATTGTATTTATTTATCTAACAGGGTACACGTAAACATATAAGATCTTTGGAATATAGAAAGCTATACGTCAAAATGATATGAACAAAAGAAAACAACCGAACCTAACCTTGGTCCATTTTCGGACATATGGGATGTTACGAACCGTAGATGCAACTTTTCTTCTGATATCTCTATTTGTGGCTCCTCTTTTTTTATTTTTCTCTTTTTCTCTTTTTCTCTTTTTAATAATGGGAACTGTGCGGGTCCATCTACTTGCTACCTTTATTTCAAATAGAAATATTAGATGAGAGACTAGACGATAGATTATTATTCTTTCCCACGAATTATTTTCTTTTTATTTAATTTCATTGTCGGGAACAGTGACGACTGTTAAGTTCACGAACGGAGCGTCGGAGCGAATCAATAAACCTAACCCCAAGCCCAGCTAGCTAGCCAATTGGAGAAGACAAATTAGCCCATAACGTGGTATAATAACGTAATAGGCCCAAGTTTTTGACATTTTGTGGGATTCGTGACTATTTCCTGTCAGTCAGGGACTCAATAACATTTGTAGTATGCGGATATTACGAAAATATCACCAATTTTTAAAAATATATTATTCTTCCGGTATATCAACTTCTAAAATGTGTGATGTTTTTTACTATGTATTGATTAGAAGAGATTATCAATAATATAACTTCCATGATTACTAAGACTTATTAACCTTCTCAAATACAAGGTTGAAGTATGTTTCTAATTCTCTTTTAAAATTGGAAATTGAATTTGATATTAACAACCGTCTAAACAAAACGCATTCATCAAATACAAGGTCGAAGTATGTTTCTAATCTATAATGTCTCTCGAACTTAACTAATAGATTACAGATTTTTCAAAGGATTATACTTTTTTTTTTTACGTAACAGATTGTACGTTATTGGAAAGGAACAATACAAAATTAATTGTGTCGTGATCAAGAAAACCCATTGTACAAGATTGGTTTGTCAAATTTTAATCGTGATTTTCTGTATATTTTTTTTGTCATATTGTTTATTGGTTTTTAAATATTGAATATTTCTTTTGCATAAAAAATATATATTTTTAAAAAGGTATCGATTTATTGGTTACTCGAAAGTAAAAAGTACTAATAATTTGAAGTAAAACACGAAAAGGGAAGCAATTAGTTCAACTGCTCCATGTTAGAATGGAGAGATGCGTGATGAATGGACCCGATGAATAGAATGTATGACACACCTATCCTCTTTATTTGCAAATCCCATAGTTTCCCTTTTCTCCAAAATCTCCATTTTTGTTATTTCTTTAATATTGATTTGACTTTGTATGACTAACAATTTTCATTTTATGAACCAATAATTATGCGGGATAAAAATAAGATAAAGAAATGTGATTACTTTTCCTTTTATTTAACAGTCGGGGCTTGTAATCTGCATGCAACGCATGAGCTTTATGACAAAGTTCTTTTGCATTATTTCTCTACTAAAAAAAGTGAAAGAAAGGTTTCCTTTGAAAATGATAAAAATTCTAAAAGCTTAACAAAGGGAATCTCTCTCGTCTTCCACTCGTTCATTATTTTTGTTGTGGAAATATAAAAGATAGGTGAAAATACATTTTTCTGATTATATTTCTACAAACACGTAAGTATCTGTTCCCTGTATGTTTGACCAAGACTTTGACGTCGAGGTTATTCTATAGTTTAGTAAGTCTTTCTCTGATTAAAAAATAAAAGTGTCATATATTTATACTTATACTTATACTTATACTTAATTCCTTCTCTAATATACTCGTTTTTCAATTCGATACGTGTAACTGAATTATCAACCCTCTAGCCAATTACTTTAATTTTATTGGCGCAGAAAAATGTCAAAATAAGCAACAAGTTACCTCTTTTATTTCAACAAGCGAGTTTTATATTCGAAAATTAAGCGTTGTGTTTGATTCTGCATCAACAAAAAAAAGTGAAAATATAAGAAAGCGAATTTAGACACACGTGCTAGACTTATAGGGCCCGACATCCTTCAACCGAGGCAAGCAACTCGTCAAACCCTACCTGTCCAAAGCTTACCCTCTAATTATTCAATTACTTATTAAAATTTGACTCGTAGTACCCAAATTCTCGATTTTCTATTTGTCAAATTTTTTTCCCAATTATCATGGTAATTAATACGCAATGACAAAAGTATCAGAAAAATGTAATAACAAAAGTATTGTTTTGAACTTTTGAATCTGAAAATAGTTGTATACACTGAGATATTCAGAATATCGTCCACCTATTATTTTACTGATATACAAAATTCATTAGGGGCATTCTAAAATTAATCGGGGTTTTCATAAATATCACATTTTAATATATAAAAATACCACATATGATTTAAAATAGATTTCTAAAATTTAATTAGGAAAGATTCCTAAATTATTTTTGAATAGTTTTTATTAGAAATCCTTACATTTAGGATTTCTTATGCTAATTTGGGTAGCAAAATATAAACAATGATAGTAATTAGTATTTTCTCTTGATTTTATATTTGTCAGTTGGTGATCGAGTAAACAGTATTCATCGACTAGTCGAAAGAAAGACAGAAAATAATAATAATAATAATGAGAAAACTGAGATAGATATATCGTGATACAAAAATATTATTGAGAAACTAAATTCATTCATTAATTTCCGTACCGACGGACTTGGGATCCTATGCGAATCACATAACAAATCCATCCATTGCTTTAGTCTATTATCAAATCATTAGAAGAACTGTTGGTTTTCGTAAATCGTAATTATTTTGCTAGAATTATTGGTGCTTTATCATCATCATTATTATCGTTAATATTTAAATTCAATTAGAGATTTAGAGACAAATGACGACGAGGGACCACTGCTAAAGTTTGTAAGTGTGAATTAACAGAGAATATGAACACTAAATTCGTTGATTACTTCATTCGTAGAGAAGTCGACCAACACATTACACATTGATTACTTACGCTGAACGATTAATTCACACACGCTCTTCTATCAGTCTAAACATTAATTACAGTGGAAAAAAGTCATTAGTCAGATAGACATCTTTTGAAATTACAAGTAATTAGCACTGTTGATTTTTGGACTTCGTTAACTAGTTTTTCCTTTCGGTATTTCAGTTACATTAACCCTTACGATATAATTATGTCTTAGGAATTTAATACATACTGACACTGTATTAAATAAAATTACAATAACAAATCTAGCGTTTATTATTATTATTATTATTATTATTATTATTATTATTTCAAAATTTTAGTTGATTGGTTTTAAGCTATACGAGATAAATTAGGAAAACAATCACTTAATTTATAGTATTAAAAATAATTTGAATAAGTGAATTTAAAGATTCGACAATTCTCACAAATATTACAAAAATAAATTTTGTTTCCAAATTTAGCACATCATCTTTAAAATTCCAAAAATAACACAAATTTAATATAAAAATATATTTAATTTTGGAGACGATTTAAAAAAATGTCAAAATCGCTTAAAAAATAAATCCTAAACCCTAAATCTAAAATACTAAACCAAACCCAAAATTTTATATTATTTTTGAAAATTTGTGGAGTGTGTTATATAATTGTCCACAAAACTTGTTTTAATGCTATCTTAGGCATTTCTCTTAAAAATTTAAAATATTTTATTTGAAAAGAAAGGAAGTACTTAAATAATTTTCAAATAGTACTAATTGTATGTAAAACATATGGAAACATATTAATTGAAGATATGAGACCTCTCATCTGCCCACAAATTATCTTCATAATCAGAGGTAACTTTAAAACATTCAAGGTTTTTAGAATAAGATCTTCTTATGAATTCGGACTTGAGTAAAGAGATCTAAGGTCTTTAACTGTTCTTGGATTAAAGACGTAATCCGTAAATAAAATACATTCTCTTGTTTGCATTCTTTAAAAGATAACTCGTAAAGGAAAACGACAAAGTTCAATTAAAAGCCTTACCAAAAAAAAAAAATGTTTTCCTTTCTTGTATCATCATCGCTAAGTACCCACTTTCTTTTCACACTAGCCAAGAGAAGAGAAGCAAAAAGATCTTCTTTTCCAAGATTGATCAGATTCATCTCATTGTACAATCTCCCTAAAATCCTTCAGAGGCTTATCCACCAACTTGCATCATCTTCTTCAAGATCTCAATACGTCTCTTTCAATCTCTTCATGTTTCTACGCCTACCTACTGGTTAGTTAGTGCGTCTTCACTGTCTTCCTCTTTCATATATTCACAGCTTCATTCTCTGAAATTCTTATAGTAACCCACTCGGAGAGTTTTTTAAATCCTTCAAACTCAAAATCTTGGGTCCCATTTATAAGCTTAAAGTCTCTGTTTTGTTTGGTCAATCTTTACTGTAATACCCTCCACATTTTCTTCTTCGAAAGTTCAGTTAGCTTTTTGCTGGAGATAAAAATCAATTTTTTTTTTGTCAACAACACTATTAATTTCTCTGGTCAATTTGTTGATACTTGGTGATTTGATATAACTGTGGGTCCAAAGTGAGAAATTAAGCTTCTTCAAGTGCCAAACCTGGTTGAGTTTTTGTTTTGAGGTTCTTCTTGATAATATTTTTTTTTCCCCTTTTAAAGTTTGGATTTTTTTTGTTTTGTTTGAAACACAGGCTTGGGTTTTGGAATGATGTTGAGATGAAACCAAAGTCTCTTTCTTTGTATGTTGTTGTTGTTGTTGGATCTCTAAATCAGACACGAAGATGCTTCGAGCTCTGTTTTTGTGTCTCTCTCTAGGGTTCTTCTTGGCGTTTCAATTCGTGGTTTCAGAGATTCAATTGGGTTCTAAGCTTGTCGTTGGTGAAAACAGCTTGTGGGTATCAAACAATGGTGATTTTGCTCTAGGGTTTTTCAATCCCCCTGGTTTGCCTAACCGGTTCAGCATTGGTATCCGGTTTAACTCCAATTCAATTCCTTCTGATCAACGGAAGGTCGTTTGGGTTGCTGGAGCAGTTGTTGTCGTTTCCGATAACAGCTCTTACTTCGAGCTCACTCGTAATGGAGAATTGGTTTTGTTTGATTCTTCGTTGGGTGTTCCGGTTTGGAATAGTAAGACGAACCGGTTCTCTGTATCCTCTGCTTTGCTTCGTGATGATGGTAATCTTGTGTTGTTGAAAGATAGAGAAGAGATTGTTTGGCAAAGCTTTGGTACTCCTACTGATACGTTGCTTCCAAACCAAAAGTTACCAGCTTTTGAGATGCTTAGAGCTTCTAGTGAGAATTCTAGGTCTAGTTATTACAGTCTTCACTTGGAGGATTCGGGGCGGTTAGAGCTGAGATGGGAGAGTAACATTACTTTCTGGTCAAGTGGGAACGAAGCCTTGAAGAAGAAGAAGAAGAAGATTGGGGCTGTTCTTACTTCTGAGGGAGCTCTGTTTCTTGAGGATCAAGATCTGATGAGGCCTCTTTGGTCTGTTTTTGGGGAAGATCATAACGACACTGTGAAGTTCCGGTTTCTCAGGCTTGACCGGGATGGTAATTTGAGAATGTACTCGTGGAATGAGGTCTCAGGGATTTGGAAACCGGTTTGGCAAGCTGTTGAGAATCAGTGCCGTGTTTTCGCAACCTGTGGATCGCAAGTTTGTTCCTTTAACAGTTCTGGATACACCGAATGCAGTTGCCCTTTTAATGCTTTTGTATCGGTCTCGGATCCTAAATGCTTGGTACCTTATCAGAAGCCAGGCTGCAAATCTGGTTTTGACATGGTGAAGTTCAAGAACTTGGAGTTGTATGGGATGTATCCTGCTAATGATTCGGTTATTTCTCAGATTAGCTCCCAGAGATGCAAGAAGATCTGTTTAGAGAATTCTGCTTGTACTGCAGTCACTTACACAAACGATGGGAATCCTGAATGTCGCATGAAGCTGACCCGATATATCAGCGGTTACTCTGATCCGTCTCTGAGTTCTATATCATATGTTAAAACATGTTTGGACCCGATTGCTGTTAATCCAAATGTTTCTAAAGAGTCACCAGTGACTGTAACAAAGTCTCACAGTATCTGTCTTCCTTGTCTTGTTGGCGCAACTTCCACTACTCTTGTTCTGTTTCTCGGATTTCAGCTCGGTATCGTTGTGTACATCTACCAGAGGAAGAAGAAGCTAGCTAAGAAGAAAGCTGATCGATTCTCGAAAGCGGAAAACCCGAAAGGTGTGATGATATTCTCTGTTGATGAGATAGAGGCCATGACCGATAACTTTGACCATAACATAGGACCAGGGATATTCAAAGGGGTTATGCTGGAGAATGAACTGGTTGCGGTTAAAGAAATGGAAGCGGCATTAACAGAAGAAAGGAAGTTTAGGAGCTCTGCATCAAAGATAGGAACAATGCATCACAAGAACCTAGCAAAGCTTGAAGGTTATTGCTGCGAGCTAGGCAGGAGGTTTCTGGTTTACGAATATGCTAAGAACGGGTCTATACTCGACCACATAGTTGACCCTTTACGAAGCAGGAAACTAACTTGGAGAAGAAGAAGCGAAACCTGCTTAAGCGTGGCTAAAGCTCTCTGTTACCTCCACACAGAATGCAGGGAATTCGTCAGTCATGGGAACTTGAACTGCGGAAACATTCTGCTCGGGGAGGATTTGGAAGCTAAGTTAACAGAATATGGATTCGGTTTATGTGCTGCAAATCAAGACGTTGAAGATTTTGGAAAAACAGTATTAGCTCTAATAACGGGTAGGTACGAACCAGAAGGAGTAGTGAGTGAATGGGTGTATAGAGAATGGATTGAAGGGAGGAAAGAAACCATTGTGGACAAAACGTTAGAAGGAGATTTCGATGTAGAGGAGCTCGAGCGGGTTTTGAGAATCTCATTTTGGTGTGTTCAGGCGGATGAACGGTTGAGACCATCTATGGGGGAAGTGGTGAAGGTTTTGGAAGGTACATTGTCTGTTGATCCACCGCCACCACCTTTTGCTTGTGCAAGATCATCGCCGACTAACTCATCAGAGTCTAGTCAATCGTTGTATGAGCCATAAGGCTCTAAGTGAGTAAGTTTGTATAGTTTGAGGATCTGATTTAACAACAATTGTAGTAGTGAAGGCTGATGATTCTTGTTTCTACTTTTGTAAGGTCTTAGCTTTGATCTTTGATTCTGTTAAAGGAAGTCTCTTTTGCTGTAAAGCTGAACCAATGTTCTGTTGCAACTTGCAAAGCATCTTTATTGGGCCTCAAAGCGTTCATGGGCTTTTTTTTATGGACCAATCAAGGAGTGATGTGTACTCATTTGCACCATTCCACCATGATAATCAAGCTCTGAGAAGTTTAATGATGCTCAAGGACCCGTGGAAGAAAATGAGGCTTTCTTAATTACTCCTCCTGCGCGTCACTCCACGCGCTTGTTTTGGCGGAGTCTAAAGTCTTTTGTACAAGTGTCTGTACTGGTGGAGCAGGACCATGTTGAGGACCAGAACCATTAGTGGGCTTACACGAACCTTCCTTTTACTACAATCCGACCGACTTTGGCCCCATTAGAGTGATCCTGAGCCTAAGATTCAAAAGCAGTTGCGGTATATGAGCGGTGCAGAGAGCAAGATGAAAGGACATGACACATAGAGACTCTGTTCCAAATCCCCAACTTGTTCTTTGGCTGTCTTTTCTTTTGTCTTCCTCTTTGTAATTTCATTGGCTGCTTTTAAAAGTTCAACTGTGTTAACTGACACTAACTGCTGTCTTTTTCCCCCCCAACACAGGACAAATATCAACCCTTTTGTAAATCCAAATCTTGAGTCATGTATTCAAGTTTTGCTTTTCTGAATTTGATCCTTATTCAAAAACCAACATCTAAAAAAATTTCAACTTTGATTCTTCGATTCTTGTCAATCCAAATTACAACGAACAATATCAACACCCAAACTCTTTCGTTATCATCATCATCTCATTCACTTTAACTTTTGATTGTCTTAATCTAATCCAAGGAAAAACGGCTCTGTAATGAATGAAATAACAGTTTCTCTTTTGTCAGCTTAAAACTTAATGGCGTCAACAAGAATCCCCCTTGTTCTACCCGGTGCTCCTCCATTAAGCGAAGATAAATCCAACACAATCCTGCATACCACATTTACCACAAGGTCAAATAATAACTTCAACAAGCTCAGAGAAACATAAGAACATTACTTCTTAGCTGCTTACTTGTTCCTTGTTTCTTTTCCTGTTTCTTGAACAATGATCTTATCTTCCATTTTAGATACCGTGTGTTCGGTGGGAAGATTGATCCCCTCTACTGCAGAATCAAACAATTACAAAAGCAATTACTTTCCACATTCACTTATTTCCTTCGTATGGGAAATAAATCTATGCATAATGTTCAGTTTCTCACTTTCTACACCATTGACAAGAGCGAGTCCATCTAGCCCCAAGATATTCTGGAAACAGAGCCGGTACTGTTATGCATTCAGAACATGACAACATTTTGAGCAATTAACAAAAGGTGGTTCACCTTGAGCTTCTTATAGCATTCCTCGAGGTTGTCATTATACAAAATAAGACCGAAAATGCCCGACGATTTCCCTTCTTTGATCTCTGCCTCAGCATTTCTAAGCCGCTTTTGAATTTGCTCCTCTGTTTCGGTTCCTCTGCTTTTTGAGAAAATAAATTGATAATGATCTTACTGGAAATTGTAGTGAAAGATATCAAGAACTCGTATTGTAAAGCATGAGTTTTACCTAGCACGGAGCCGATCTTCAAGCTCTTTCGTAGAAGGGGGACATACGAATATGAATATAGCATCAAGAGAACTCGCTCTCACAGACCTTGCCCCTTGAACATCAATGTCGAGAATACATCTCTGTGTGGAGCAAAAGAGAAACTCGGCCGTTTAAGAATCAATGGCACAGAAAGCATCATCTATCAATCCAAAAGCTTTCTTATATACCTTTCCTGAATCTGTTACCACCTCAACGGACTCAATGCTGGTTCCATAGAGATTACCGTGAACAGAAGCAAACTCAAGAAACTTTCCATCTTTGATTTCTTTCTCCATAACTTTTTTATCAGCAAAGTGGTAATGAACACCGTCTCTCTCCATAGACCTTGGAGACCGAGTTGTGTGGCTCACTGAGAATCCAAACATTGACGGAAACTCCTTCATAAGCATTGATATGAGCGTTCCTTTTCCAACTCCAGAAGGACCGCTAATAACAACAGGCTTCTCGGCATTGCCTCTCACACCTTTACTCCAAGCAACAACTTCCTTCCTTAGTAATTTCTTCTGTTCCCGCACATAAGGACTATCGACCTATTAATGTTACAACACATGAGAACTCCCAAACGATACTCTCAAACATCCTAAATTGCTGCAACAATTTACTAACCTCGAGGAACCAGATGGAGTCATTGCAAGGTGAACCTTTCTTAATAACCAAAATCCGACCTTGTTTAAGAACAGACGCGGAGTACCCCTTGCTGGGCTTAGGACCTGTCCCAAGCACAATAGGACTGAACCTACAACACCAAGTGATTCTCAAATCTTTAAGATTTCTTCTGACATTAAAGTACAATTCTTGCCAAAACTGCATAACATTCACCCACCAGTTGTTACTGTTTTTGTCATGAATTCGAACCCCAATGGAAAAAGTGTTCCTTTCATGATTTCCACCAATCACAAACTACCCAAAATAAACCTCAATCAGACCATTATCAACCAGTTTAAACAAACTTGGATCAAAACCTTAAGTAAGCTTACTGTTCGATCGCCGATATAGACTGATATCTCAGAGTTCTTGGTTTCAGATGTTATACCGACGCCATTGGAGTGTCCGCTCTGCAGATGATCCACTAGAAAAGCTGGAGCTTCTCCCTAACAACAATAATTTAAAAAAAAAAATAACCATCAAAACGTGAAGGAATTATGAACTAAGAGTCAGAATTATTAGCAATCATCGATTGAGAAACTGGAGTTCTCTAGCAATGGGAGTGAATAGCCAAAGAGGCTCACCATAGAGAGATTCTATGCCTCCAAGAAGAACAACAACACAGCCTGAGCAATGGCAATACAAGCACATATAAGAGATAAAATAAAATAAAAAACAAATCTTTATCTAAGTTTCAACAAGAATTCAAGGAATTGGTTTCCCATGAGAAAAGAAATGAAACACTTTAGTCAAAACCCAAATGCAGAATTCGTAGAAATAAACCAAAAAGGCTCACCATAGACAGAAACCGTAACGTAACACACAGATCGATAAACCAAAAAGATATAGATGGGAATAGGCCAAATCAAACAAGAACCCATGTTCGTACCTCGAGTATGAACAGCAGAAACAGGAGAGAAAGACCAAGGCTTTTTTTTTTGGGATTGCAGTAAACACAATTTAAAGGAAATAAGCTTCGAGTTCTTTATTGCAATAACAAGATTCGATTTTCTCCAAAAGTTTTGTCTCGATTTCTAATCCATTTATGTGTGGATCATAAAAGGAGACAACTTGGAGATGTTCGAGTCTCGGTGTAGGCAAAGCTGGCTCTCGGTGGCGCGTCCTTGTTGTTATTAAAATATAGGTCGAACAGAGAGACTCAGAGTCAAGAGGTGGCTTTTAACTCCGTATTTATTTATTTATTTTCTTTTCACATTTTTCACTTGTCAAATTATTACTTGTCCTGTTTAAATCCGATTTAATCTAATACTTATGACAAATTTGACTTTTCGTATGTGTGTATTTCGGTTGCGCTCACTGAAACACGACTCATTTTTTAAAATTCAATTGCAAAATATTACTATTGTCTAATTTTATAATTAATGTCTATTTGCTTGCATGCACGTGTTTTAGATAGTGGCAATTTTAATACATTTTTCTTATGTATATCTTTGGGATGAATTTTCAATTAAAATGATTTGATAAAAAATGAAGAATTTCATTGAAAAAAAAAGATTATGTTTTTATAACTACAAAATCATTTAAGATTAAACGTAATTTATACTAGTATTTTTATAAAGAAAAGTTGTTAGAAAGACATAGGATCGAATGTTTCGCAGTCAGCTAAGGGTGATTTTCTAGTTTTGAGAAACCAAAAACCAAAATGATCAGGGAGCGACACGACATATATAAAATGTCAAGATGCACCGACTAATGTTAAAGGTTACCAAGCTTAAATTTTAGCACCCATGCCCATCCCTTGACAAATGGATCAAGTCTGCCCCTCGGATTTAAAGAGTTTTGTCAGCTCTAAGTGATTAGATAAATAACATGACTCCTTATCATTCCTCACCAAAAATGATTGATTATTCTTTCCATTATTTAAATTCTTTGAGTCACAATCCGGTAATATAGTAAAAAATAAACAAAGTTAGAATGCTTCAAACTATGGGAACATAGATAGTTGGTGGGTACCACCACCGCCCGTCATCTCACATTGTCTAAAAATTGAATCTCAAAATCTATTCTCGTCAAATACAAGATTATACTATTTATCAAAAAAAAAAAAAAAAAGATTATACCATAACACTAATTATAATACCTTCTTCGATTGAAGAACAAACGATATATGGAGGGATTTGGTCTGCCAAAACATTGTCTTTTGCAGGGAAACTTCCTTTGCTAAATTCACTTATAATTGATATTGTAAATTTCTGGTGAATTACCTTTATTTTTCCAAAGAAATGCATTACTACATTAAGTTTTTTGTTAAGTGAATTCTTTTCGAAGGAGACAGTTGAGGATATCATATAGCAAGAGTTGCCTGAAGATCCAACATCTTGGAACAAAGTCTGCACAACGAATTAATATGGATGCTCTTCTTTTAGCCAGGTTCGATATGAATAGTTTGGAACATGAAGGAGACTGTCTCCGGAAACATAAACAACTTCGGGTTAGTAACCACACAAAACAGAAAATGGCAAACAAATTATTGAAGATGAGGTAATCACGGGCAAACAAATATGTGATATTTTGAAGGGCCATCTAACTATGTGTAGGATGTTGGTTTGTATGAAATCATAAACAGAAAAGACAAGTTGGATGGCAGAATTAAAAGGAAAGAGATAATGGGCCATGGAAAAAAGAATAGTTTGTGGTTGGATCTAGTTAAAGACTCATGTCCGATACACCCAATAACTTAGCTTAACAAAGTTAATAGTAATGCAAGTGAGCATTGTTTTCAGGATATTAAAATTATGAGTGGTGTCATCGTTTAAAACGTTCAAACAACTTTTAAGATATGTTTTGAAAGCTGTTACCATTATGCTAAAAGTATTTTGAAAGGTGTGAAAGCAATGTAATATAGAGAAACATTTAAGGCGTCCAAAGTAGGGATACGAAACATTTTTGACACCTTGGACACTCCAAATTTGCAGCATACAAGAAACGTTCGCGAATCGCGGTGCTCAACATTTTGAAAGTCAGAATTTACCATTCAACATTTGTGTGTTTACAACGTAACGTTTGTGTTAGACCGATCAAATCATACCACAAAAACACAATTAATGGCCTAAAACGTTTGAGTGGTTGTGATTTAAATCCGCCCTTCGCCGGAAAATGAAACACGTAGGTTAAAAATAACTTATACTATGTATGCGTAGTCAGAATTTAAATGCTCTTGATACTGCGTGACTGCGTCATAAATCTAATGAAAAGACATAGCAGACAGATATAACAAATTGATGAAATCACTACCAAGCTTCTCAGAAAAATACGAATTTAATCAAAAGTGACATGTGATACGTGGCCACGCATAAGTGGTATCTCCAAGCCATTAGATTCATTTTATGATGCTGACATACGTGACTTTGCTTGGCGGGAATATTCAACTAATCAAATATGGCCACGTGGACAACAACCTTTTAAACGCGACATGTGTATTATCTTGTCTTCGTGGTAGGGTCTAAACTTGCCGACACTCGCTCTTAACATTAGTTAAGTTTTGCCTCTTATAAATTTCTTTCCTACCATTAATTTTATTAAAAAAACTTGACAATTTTTTTTTCTAAACAACATAAAAATCCTATACTGCCTAACCAAACTTCATAGTATCACTGTTACATTTGGTTCGCCCTTTAGAAATTACCGCATAGTTTTAGATTGGAATATGTGAAAAAATTTAATCGATCGCATTAGTTTGTCTCTTGCTAATTATTCATAAACAAGCACGTCTCAGAAGGTTAAATGCAGTCTCTATATACCGGACCAATGTAGTTTTCACGAAGTGGTCCTTTTTCATATTTTAAATTTATAACCTTCTTGAGAATTCTACATTTTAATCATTTTTGTCGTGTAGTGATATTTTTCCTCTAATCTAATCAAAATCAGAGCTAAAACCTTTGACATTACCAAAGCCAACATCAAAACCAATTTTAGCTTGGCGAAGTCAGAAGAGATAAAACTACTTTGATCAGATCAGACCATGATCTTCTTCTTCTTTGACGATCACAAGTCGTAAACCCTAATTCTCAGATTATGCTCACTCTTTACGGTCAAGAAAGGTCACCGGACGCCACCAGTAACCACCGGGATGAGACGCCGGAGACTGTCGTGAGAGACATCCACGCGCTAACTCCGGCGCCGGAGGATAACTCCCGGACGATGACTACAACGTTGCCTCCACCGCCTGCTTTTCGAGGCTATTTTTCTCCTCCACGGTCAACAACGACCATGAGCGAAGGAGCTTCTTCAGGCGAAAACTTCACAACTATAAGCAGAGAGTTCAACGCTCTAGTCATCGCTGGCTCCTCCATGGAAAACAACGAACCAACGGCTCGTGACGTCACGCAGCGTGAAGATGAGAGACAACACGACTTGATGAGGATCCACGAGGAGAGGGATCATGAAGAGGAGATGAATCCTTTGGCTATCGTGCCAGACCAATACCCGGGTTCGGGTTTGGATCCTGGAAGTGAGAATAGGTCGGGTCAGGATCAGAGTCGGATTGGGATGACGGTGCAAAGGGTGAAGAGGGAAGAAGTGGAGGCGAAGATAACGGCGTGGCAGACGGCAAAACTGGCTAAGATCAATAACAGGTTTAAGAGAGAAGACGCCGTTATTAACGGTTGGGTTAATGAACAAGTCAACAAGGCCAATTCTTGGATGAAGAAAATTGAGGTGATTTTTTTTTTGTTCAAATTGACTTCCGGTCCCACGTACGATGATTAATTTATAACATAATTTTTATTAACAACATACGTCACATTTTGATCTGAAGCTATGGGATTGTATTGGGTTGATAGTATAGTTGGTGGCAGTATTCAAATCACATTGTTTTTGCTGGAGCCGGGTTACCATATGTCATTCTGGAATTGCAAACATAATCTTCTCATTTGAAAATTTGTAACTATATTAGGTATGGTGTGGTGGCATAATTTGTATGTAATTAGGTGAGAGATGGTTAGATATCCACATTTTAGCTTCTAATTACTTAATGTTTTTTCTGTCTTGTAAATAGTATATATATTCACAAACATTGTGGAAGTACCAAGCCTTTTAACAAAGGCATTGTGGAAGTACCTTTCCGGGATTCATGATATTGTCAAATATATTCAATAGAATGCGGGTTCAATGATCGTCTAAATGGTGAATTCATGTCGAATTGATAATGTATAGACAGAGACATGTATGTATAAGTTTAGCTAACAATTCGGGATCGATGCATGCAGAGGAAGCTAGAGGAGAGAAAAGCGAAAGCGATGGAGAAAACGCAAAACAATGTGGCCAAAGCACAGAGGAAAGCAGAGGAGAGAAGAGCGACGGCAGAGGCAAAGAGAGGGACAGAGGTTGCAAAAGTGGTTGAAGTTGCTAATCTCATGAGAGCCGTTGGACGTCCTCCGGCCAAACGTTCATTCTTCTCTTTCTCCTAGTTTTTAGTTTACATCAAACCATTGAATTAAACATTACTTATTGTATATTTAGTTATATTTGGTAAAAAGTGAGACATTTTTAGGTTATATATACACACATAAATGAGAGTATAGGTAGTACTGTTGTGTGGTTAGGCATGTCAATTGGGCTGGTCCGGTTCGGTCCGGCCCGAACCCCGCATATATTTGAGTCTATCCCGGACTGGTTCGAAAAAATTTCGAACCTATAAGACTTTTCCGAACTTTTTTGAATTTTTATTTCGAGAATAAAAACAAATTTATAAGTTTATAACATTTTATGAAAAAAATAAATCTATGTATGAAACAAGTCAGTCGAAATATAAAAATATCCACTAGTATTTATTAAACCTAATTTAATTTAAAGACAAAAATTTAAAACCAAATGAATTATTTAAACTCGTACTAAATAAAACATAGAATCAAAAGACTTCAAACTAGGTAGTATAACCAATATTTGAATCTGATTCAATGCCTTCTAAATTTTCCTCGACTTTAATGCATTCTAAATCCTTCTCGTCATCAAGATTTACATATAAAAATAATTTTTTTTTTGAATTTTGATATGTATAAATCATTTAAATGATCATAAATTAAAATTTTAAAAATATTAAGTAAATATGAATGACATTATTACCTAATCCATCCAATCAAGTCCGTGTACAAATAAATACTTCAAGACAAGTAGAAGGCGGCTTCTATATTAATTCAAAACATGTGCACCAATACTAAATAAAGATTATGGTTAGTGTTTTCAGCTCTATTTAAAAAATATTTTTTTAAAAAAAATCTCCTAACTAAGCTAAAATATTAACAAAAAGAAAAATCAAATATATTTAAGGATTTTTCAGACCGGTTCATGTTAACTATCACATGTTTTTTTTTGGTTCTAGAATGAGGAAGGTGGCACCAACCAAAGACTCATTTGTTCAATTTTGTCTCACCAACCAAAGGTTTGTTTTGTCAACAAATGCTAGCTGCCACCAAAACCAAAAACAAAGAAGAAGAAGAAGAGAGAAAAATAATTTTTCATTGTGAAAGAGAGTTGTTCTTTTTGAGTGTAATTGGGTTTGGGTGTGTGAGTTGAGAGCTTTGTAATTTCGTCGGAGTACTGTTCACAGCGGAGGCACTGTTCACTTCGGAATTACTGTTCACAACGGATAGAATTTCTCGATTATTAATAAAAAGATCTGTAGCAGGTCCGGAGACGCAGACACAAATTGGCCGAACCTTGTTAACAAATTGTGTGTGTTTTTCGCAATCGTTCGCAAATTTGACCAGTTATTTCCTAACAGTTCAAGCCCGACTGGGTTAAGCCTGAGAAACTTTTTAACCCGAACGGATTCAGCCCAAAAAATTCTTTAGTTCAAACGCGCGTGCTTTGGCCCTAATTGAGATGCTTATGTGTGGTTTTGTACTTTTCTTAGTTACACCAAACAAAAGTATTGTGTGATCCATATCCAAAACCAGGAAAAAAGGGAATTAGTTTAACTTAAGTTTGAATTATGCGTTTGTTACAAAAACACAAAAAAGGGCAATTAATTAATGATTCTACAATCCATATATTGATTTGAAGCCATCCATCTAAAACTATTCAAGCGCAAACCTTCTCCCCGGGACTCCACTTGGATTCCGGCTGTTGGATTCCCACTGAACTGGATTCTATAGAACACCTCTGGTTTAATCCTTTCAGATTTACTTGGTGTAAGACTTGATGAATCCCCAAATGTTAGTATTGTTATAACGTGTAGTTTCTTTTAGTCTAAAAAATAAAAAGTGTAGCACAAATTTTTTTTAATCACAATTACATGCGGAGTTAGAAATTTTGATGTGGGCGATGAATTGTGTTATAGCTATTGGACATAATGCGATAATGCTTGAATTGGATTGCTCCGTGTTGTTGAATAATATGGTAAAAAAACAGTTGGAGTGGCCAGCATTTCTGTGGATTTAGATGAGTTTTCCTCCCTTAGGGAGAAGTTTTAAAGTTTTCTCGATTTTCTCTTATTGCTCTTTGTAATAATGGCAATGCTCATTACCTCGTTAAAGAGACAAAAGCACGAAGGTTATTATTCTCCCATGTAAGCAATTCGGTGTTAGATTGGCTTCCTTTTTGAGGTGAATCTATTTCCACTGGGTAATAAATATATTCGACGTCAAAAATAAGAACAATTGTTGCTCTGGTCAAATCTATTCTAACTCCACTTACTTCTAATAACGTTCCAAGAAATGAAATATTTATGCGAATGAGAACAAAAATACATTAAAAAGTACAGCACTCGATCCCATACAAGAATCCTTAAATTGTTAGAATTTATATCTCATCTTGAATAACTAAATTTACAATGATTCACCATCAAAATATTCTCACCTTGTTTGCACTTTCGGATACATACGTTGAGCCAACCTAGGTTTCACAGATGCGAGTAGAGACTTAGCGATGAACAAATTACGATCTGTAGGGATGAGATCAACCTTACTTGTACCAGGAAGGTGGCTCCACTCGAACCCTTGGAGAAGCCTGGCTAATAACATGATGGTCATAGATGTCCCAATCTTGGAGCCTACGCATCTACGCCGACCGGTACCGAATGTCACGAACCGCATATCCGGTTCCATCAAACTCACGCTCATTGAGTTCCCACCATGTCCATCGAGGTGTCGTTCTGGCTTGAACACGTTTGGTTCGTCCCATATCTTAGGGTTCTGACCAAGCCCTAGACGACTCACAAGAATATGACTACCTACCATTGCAAACAGATACCACATGGTTTGTAAAGCCCAAGTTGGCTGAGGGAAAAAACGGATAAGTCTATAAAACCAAAAAAAATTAAAAAAATTGATATGTCGGTTTATACTTTATAGCCCTTCGTTTGCATATTTCCCATGTTATATAGCTCACCCTCGAATCTTCCACCCTGATGGTCCCTCACTCTCACTTGTGCAGATTGTTAAATTAATTTATTTAACTGTATTATATTTTAACAAATTTCGATAAATTGGTTCGAGTTCGGATTGATCAATTTTGGTTTGGTTCAATTTAGTTATTTTTTCCCATACCCCTACATGCATGAGTTATATATATACCTTTGGGGACAAAATAACCCGCGAGGGTTGTATCTTCTCGAGCTCTGTGAGGGGGCATGAATGGATTAACTGGGTGAAGCCGGAAAGATTCTCTGCTACAAGCTTTGATGTAGTTGAGTTGTGGTATGTCTGATTCTTGCACAAGTCTGTCTTTGCCAACTACCATGTCCAATTCATTTGTGGCTTTCTCAAGAATCTCTGGATGATTCAACATCTCTGCTATCGTCCACTCCACGTTATTCATCGTATTATCCATTGCTGCAACATTGACATCCTACATATAGCATAATATATGCTTAAAGATTTTATTAAACCTTAATCTTTTTCTTTTATATAACCGAATAGTTCTCGAGCTAATCCATGATGCATGTCCAATGCAAGGTTTTTCTTTTAAATTGAACCCGGGCCCTCATTTTATTTGTAAGAATTGTGTGAACATCACTAACCTTGCATTGAGCTCTAATCTCATCAAATGTGAATAAGGACATTCCTTTGTCATCTTTTAGCGTGATTAAAATATCGAGCCAATCTTCTTCCGTCCCTTTTCCACCTTTCTCCCTCCACAAATGCATTCTCTCGTGGATGATCGGGTCGTTGCACTTGTTGATTATATCGACAGCTTCTCTCACCTCCGCCTCCTTTCCATCGACGTTCAATCCTCTAAGAAAAGGGATGTAATCTGTTACATTAAAGCTGAATAAACAATCAAGAAATCGATATATTGCGTCCATGTGTTCTTTCTCTTTGGGCCCGAAACTACCGTTTTCGGTCGCTTCTTCAAAATGCCTCCGACCAAACAGCATCCTCATCATCACGGCATGGCAATAAATACCCGTGATGTCTCTCACGTCGACTTTCGTTTTTGTTGACCCTAATTGGCATAAGTTGAAGACATAAGCGACGATGTTATCCGCTTCTAGGGTTCTATCACTTAGGGACTTGTTCAATATTGTCGGAGACATTAGTTTGGCCACCATCATTTTCTTCAGCAGCTTCCATCTCTCCCCATAGAACGAAAAAATCACGTCCTTATAGCCTTCGCTTATGAGATTGCTCGAGAACGACTCCACTCGGTCAGCGAAACCCTCGTCCCTGTCTCTAACCACTTCTAGAGCAATCTCGCTTGAGGTTACGGTGATGACGTGGACGCTTGCGAAACGGAAGCAAGCTATCTCCGTTTTCATGTTGTCCATGACGCGGTGGAGCCACCGGTAAGTAGGCTGGTGTAGGCTGACGTGGACCAAGTTTCCGATGACAGGCCATCCCTGTGGGCCCGGAGGAAGCTGACCTTTTTGTTTTGTAAACCGGAAGAAACATATAGCGAGAAGGAGGACCAGCTTAACATAAAATAGAGCAAATGTAAAACTTGATGGATCTGCAAGATTCATGTTCATATTTTTTTCTTTCAATTGGTCGATAAAACGAGGTTTTTTATAGGTAGAAAAAATAACGGAGGAAACTTATTATTAAAAGGAATAATAAGAAACGTTTTGTTCGTGAAGCATATATGTAGATTCCACTTATAATAGACCGAACGTAGAGAGAAGTTTAATTATTTTGAATTCAACAAGGTTCCATATAAGGCTAATATTAGATATTTTGTATAACTGAAAAAGGCTCTTCGATTAATGTTATCCACATTAAACCAAACAAGGTCCCAAAAAACTTTTTTTTTTCTTTTCCCCTCCTTAAAGATAATGCACCAGCCGGGAATAGTCCCAAAAAACTTATAACAAGATTTTTTCAAGGAGAGCGACGTTTCTTTCTTGAAGCGTTCCTTTCTGTTTTTGTGTATCCCCACTCTCTTAATTGTTCGGCTCGTTGTATTTCCTCTACCTTAAATGTAAATGGCTACAACAAAAAGATCCTTGGCCTCAAAAACCTCCAATCCATTGTAGGTAAATAAGCGTTAGCTAGTTGGGTGGCAATTCAACTAGCGTCTAACACACTAAGTTTGACGATTAAATAAGTCTAAACAATAATAAATAACTTTAAAACTCATATATATATAAAATTGAATCAATTATCAACTGAACAAACTGTTTTGTTTGTAATTCAAACCAAAACACAATTTTGAATCTTTTTATAAATAAAAAAGAAATAATACATAATATCTCAATTGGTGATTATTTGAGAAGCACAATAACACCATGCTGATAATTACTTCCGTGGATACAAATTTTCAAATTTGCATGTCATCAAATGTTGTAGCATTGAATATCAGAGGAGGTCATCGAAACTAACGTTATTTCTGTTTGCTCGCATTGGACTTTAGAAGTTTTTATTATACAGAAAATATGGAATGACCAAAAAATTGCAACTCAGATTCATCCGTATGCCTCTTATGCTACTTAGGCGTTCCTTCATTGACACATTGTTAAATTCCTGCCTCCCCAACCAAAGCATTTTTCCACACATGTATTTTATTTTTAGCTCTATGTGTTGCTAAATCAGAGTGTTTAACCAAAAAATTTGGTTAAAGAGTTGTATACCGCTGATTTTTTTTATCTTTTACGAAATGATTACCACCAGAAGTTTTACTCTAACCTTGTTAACTTTTGACAACAAAATAAAAAATCGGAAACACGACATTGTCATATCCAAAAAAATAAAAAAAATAAAGTAACTGATTAAGCAAAATTTTGTTTTCTCCTTGGGTCAATGTTCTCCGCATATCAAATACCAAGATTTCTTTAATTTTGGGAATTTTCAAATTTGCTTGGACATCACGGGAAAAACGAAACCCTAAAAATAAATTATTAAAGTAAGACATATCTGATTAAAGAAAAAACAGAAATCAGGATAACAGGAAAATACAGAGAGATTAGGGAGGGAAGGAAATTGTGCTCTTTTTATTTTTTCAACCTTCCTTCCACATCTCTCTGTAATTTTTGGCTTCAACAAACTTTTTAAAAATTTAAACTTTCTGCTAATTTGAAGATAAACAAGAACCTTTGATATGATTCGCTTCATCTTCTCAGATTCCAAGTCAAAGATCCTTTGATTCCATTTTTTATTGAATTTTCCTAGATGTTTTTCCCGTTTTCCCAGAAAATGTGTATCTAGGATTTGCTTGTTCCTTCTTTCACGATTTCAAGAAGATTTTAATCGGTTAGTTAATTGATCACCCTTTGGTACAATGGGGAATTGTTGTGGAACGGCTGGATCGTTGATACAAAACGATAAACAGAAGAAAGGTTTTAAATTGGCAAATCCTTTCTCAAACGATTACGGTAACCACCACGACGGTCTTAAGCTTACCGTGTTGAAGGAACCAACAGGTCACGAGATTAAGCAGAAATACAAATTGGGTCGTGAGCTAGGTCGTGGAGAGTTTGGGGTCACGTATCTATGTACGGAGATCGAGAGCGGAGAGATTTTCGCCTGCAAATCGATCTTAAAGAAAAAGCTAAAAACGTCTATTGATATAGAGGATGTTAGGAGAGAAGTTGAGATCATGAGGCATATGCCTGAGCATCCTAACATTGTTACCTTGAAAGAGACTTATGAGGATGATAAAGCTGTGCATTTGGTTATGGAGCTTTGTGAAGGCGGTGAACTTTTCGATAGGATTGTGGCTAGAGGGCATTATACGGAGAGAGCTGCAGCTTCGGTTATTAAGACAATCATGGAGGTTGTTCAGGTTCGTGAAGGTTTTTGTTGTATGAATCTTGTTGGACATTATTGATCTCTAACATTGCTTGGAAGGCACGTTTTCCTGGCAAAGCGACACAAAATGCATTTCTTGAAGATCTTGGGATTTTGTGTTTATCGTGAATATGATTCAATGAGTTGATGTGAGAGTAATGTGGTTTATATAATGTGTGTTTCAGATGTGCCATAAGCATGGAGTAATGCACAGAGACTTAAAACCTGAGAACTTCTTGTTTGCAAACAAGAAGGAAACTGCATCTTTAAAGGCTATTGATTTTGGTCTCTCTGTTTTCTTTAAACCAGGTGCTGTATTTATCTTTAGTGCTCGGTTTCACGGATTTGGAAGCAATCTTTAATCCACAAGTGTTTTGTTTGCAGGCGAGAGATTTAATGAAATCGTTGGGAGTCCTTACTACATGGCTCCTGAGGTATTAAGGCGGAGTTATGGACCAGAAATTGACATTTGGAGTGCAGGCGTGATTCTTTACATATTGCTCTGTGGTGTACCGCCTTTTTGGGCAGGTTTAGTTTTGTTAAATCACTTGTTTTTGTGTCAGTTTTTGTAGAATCATACAAAGGTAAATGACGCCTTTTTCTATCTTGTTTGTTTGCAGAAACCGAACATGGAGTCGCAAAAGCAATTCTTAAATCTGTAATTGATTTCAGAAGAGACCCCTGGCCTAAAGTTTCTGAAAATGCAAAAGATCTGATAAAGAAGATGCTTCATCCTGATCCAAGGCGTCGTCTTACAGCTCAACAAGTGCTCGGTATCATCTCACTTTCAAAAACATTATTGTTTTTTTCCTCATATAAAATCAATGCTAAGACTCAATAATCTTTGGTTCACAGATCACCCGTGGATACAGAAGGGTAAGAATGCTCCCAACGTATCATTAGGTGAAACCGTAAGAGCAAGGCTTAAGCAATTCACTGTTATGAACAAGCTCAAGAAAAGAGCACTCAGGGTATGTACTAATTTCTTCTCTTGAAGACACTGTCAAAATTTGTATCAGTCGAAAAAAATCTTGAGATTTATTACCTTCCTGCCATAGGTTATTGCTGAACATCTATCGGTTGAAGAAACATCCTGCATAAAAAAAAGATTCCAAGTAATGGACGCAAGCAATAGAGGAAAGATTACCATCAACGAGCTTGGAATCGGAATGCAGAAACTCGGGATTGTCGTTCCTCAAGATGACATTCAAATCTTGATGGACGCGGTAAGCTATTAAGCAATTACTGATTAAAAGTTTCACATGCAAAATGCATTGACTCTACCTGGTTTGTTATAACAGGGAGATGTTGATAAAGACGGTTACTTAGACGTCAATGAATTTGTAGCCATATCGGTACACATCAGGAAGTTAGGCAACGACGAGCACTTAAAGGAAGCCTTTACGTTCTTTGACCAAAACAAGAGTGGTTATATCGAAATAGAGGAGTTACGAGATGCTTTGGCAGATGATATTGACACTACTAGTGAAGAAGTTGTGGAAGCCATTATCCTTGATGTGGATACCAATAAGGTATTAATCAGTGTAGTGTAAAATATTTACATATAATGCGTAAAAAGACCAAAAATTTGAATGTTGTTGAACCGGAATGTTCTGCAGGATGGAAAAATAAGTTATGAAGAGTTTGCAACGATGATGAAAACGGGAACGGATTGGAGAAAAGCTTCGAGGCAGTACTCGAGGGACCGGTTTAAGTGTCTTAGTCTCAAGCTGATGCAAGATGGGTCCTTGCAGTCTAATGGAGATACAAAGTAGAGCTTGAAATCCGCGACATAGATACTTAGTATCAGTCGCAGAAGAGTGAATGGAATCTGAATCAAAGGGAAGAAAAATATTTGTTCTTTCTTTTTGGTGTTTTTTCTTCACTTTCTCACAACTTGTTAGTTTTGACGGGTATCAATTAAGCTTTAGGAATTTATATTGTTGAATGATCGAGCATGTGATCAGGAGTACGCCCGTTTGTGTAGATTAATTAATTGTGATGTGAGGAAAATGAAAATCATTAATTAATTTGTTTCTTGCGAGCTGTGTGATTTTCGTTATTTTCTATTACCATTTAGCGTAGTACATGATCTTCCTTCGATCGAAACAGAACTAGTTATATGTGGATAAAGTGAAGATCACCAATTATGTTGTTTCTAGTGAATTTTCATTATTTTCTATTATCATTTAACAAAATTATTTGACTTTCCTTTGGTCGAAATTACAAATTGGCTTTTGTCATGGTTTAGTGAACTAGCCGTGTGTGTTTTTTTTGCTCTAAATTGACGGCGATTACGTTGGTTCGGTTATTTCGTTTACCTTCCATAAAGTTGGCAAAATACATAAAGGCGAAAGTCGTATGTACGTAGTATTTCAACGTTCTCAAGTTATAAATTGTTTTAAGATATAGAAATAGTAACGGAATAGAACACCTGATGCAATTTTACAAAAGAATATTATCAAAGTCATCTCTACTCAATGCCTTGGCACTATTTATATATCCACAACTTGCCGTGTGAATGCGATTTAGGGAGGCGATTGTGATTTGTGGTCATTCCATAATTTCCGTACCAACTAATTTAACAGAAACATCTTTTTATATATAAAAATATTGATATAGTTGTACACAACACCCCTTCCTCAACTCTTATGGGCGTTTACCCGTTTCGAAATATTTCCTAGCTAATAACTTTTTTTTTTAATTCTGTTTATTATATCAAATAGGTAGCGCACAAGAATATATGTGTGATCCACACTTTACCAAACGATCGATGTCTTTCTAATTTTTGTGTAAATAGTTTTGGAAATTTGAATTGAAATATTATTTGCGACATTATGTATAGGCCGCTAATTAAAGTTTGATGATACTATCTCCAAGACCAAATTAAAAAGAAAAAATGTTGAAACAAATTGTCTGTATCTATCATAAATTCAAAATTTATGTTACTCAATGAGTTTTTTTCTTATATATATCTGCACGAACAATATTTTTCTATTTTGAAACAAATCCGATCAAAGAATTCAACTACATATAACTTTCGACCTGTAAATCTATTTGAAATTCTATATTCAGAATATTCTACAATACGGATAAATGCCGTTTTCTATGCATATCCATATATGCATGGACAGAGTTGGATGTATATAGATCCTTATCCAAATGCCAAAGCAAATGTGAAATATTAAATTGCTTTTTTTTTTTGTTGTAGTATGAAATTTACTTGTGCAATAAAGAATATGACATATCATATATACTGTAATATATGTATATGTATCATACTGACCAGAATTTTTTTGAAGGAATTCTTATGTTTAAGATTTGTTTTTTTCTTTTTTTACAATGTAATAATATCCGAGTTGATTACTATGCAAAAAAAAATTACAAATTGCATTCCGTGTCGAAATGGTTTATTTTTTATTTTTTTATGGTGAGCCTATTTCTACAATATATATATATATATATATGGAGTTTTTATGTCAAAATAAAACGTAAAGTATATGTACTGCAATTTGGAGAACATTAGTTAACATAATATAATCTAGCCAATAGACTTCAAAAGTAAATGTCTTTGCTATTTTATTTTCTTTTGCAAAATCACGGTGTAGCTCGTGTGAAGATTTAGATTTCAACCTCCCAATGAATAAATCACCAACAAACACTATTTATGGAAATTCATCTTCAGTATGAAAGTTAGGTGTATTTAAGTATTTTAGTCGATGTGGATTTCACAATAATCGGATTAAGAGTTGATATGGTTTTCTCTTTTTCCTTCTAAAACCAACAGAATATAAATATAAGACGACTTTACTTAAATAGATTTATGTCACTGGATTTTATTTTTGCGGCTTTAGGAGGATCCATTAGCTAAGAGGTAAATTAAAAGAAAAAAAATTTGGTACACACAGAAGGATAATAAATATGTTTTTTTGTTTTTGATAATAGGTGAATATAAAAATACCAAAAGGAACGACTGGTATAATAAATATGTTAAAACCTAACCATCACAAAATTAGAAATTCTAAGGATGAACAAGAACCTACAATTAAGGAGAGTTATATAACAACGACTAGGAAAATTTCCCAGAAGTCATGCTTTCGTCCATACCTTTGGGTCTCTCAAGCAAACTTCACACATGTGACATGCCTTATGATATATACGTTGGATGTATACATATGTTTTTATTATATATATAATATTGAACGGTTTATCAAGTGTCAATAGTTTAACCGGTAAAGACTCTTATGCAAAGTCTAGAAATCGCCGATTCGAATAGTACTTAAGAAAGAATTATATAAAAATTTCTGACTTGAAAAGATGGATGGATATAGGTTCAGAACCTCTTAGCTATTAAAAAAAAAAAAATTGAACTGTCAAATTATATAGTCGATAAGTTACCTTTCTTACGTTGATCTCGTTTTTACTCATAAAGATATGCATGGACACACTAGTCTTTCCCGTTGATTTCGGAAGTTTCGTATTGTAGTTGTTTATGATTTTTTTAAATCCGTAAGTCAAACCTTTTTTTTTTAACCGAGTTTTATTAATAAAACATAATGAAACTGTTTTGTTGGAATATTAAAGTCCGATTAGAACTTGTTACTAGTTTTGGTTCACGCATGATTCTTACCTTTCTAGAAGAAACACGAAATGGGGTTTTACTGCTCAGTCATGTGTTATAAACTTATAAACATATTGAAATTTGAACCACGTGTTAGTTTCAACTTTCAAATGTCGACCATCGGGCCATGGCAAAAATTAAAATCCCACAACTAAAATAATGGGCATATTTGTTCAACGGGAGACACATGTGCTTAACTCTCTAATTAAGAGTCTCACGTGCATCGCCAAACTTTGCTTCCCATACATGCGTGTGTCGCGCAATAGTGGTTGAACGTGCGACGTCGTTTTATTTGGACTTTGGAGCATTTTGTTTGTTAAAAATATAAAATAAAATGTAGTTCTATCTTTTTTTTTTTGTGAGGTCAGATTCTTAAATTTCTATCCATGCAAAAATACGTGGGTGATGGGATGAACAAATAAATATAAATTTTAGTATTCAATTACGATCCGACTTGACAAACAAACAAAAGGTCTAAATATAACGTGGATATTTTGACCATATAATCGCCAAATTTCATATTTTACAATAAGCAATGAGACGAAGAAGGAAGAAAATGCGGCGGTCACGTGAACTCGTGAAGGGTAGTTATCGCCATATCAACCGAACCTTCACGAACATCTAAGTTCGGTTTTTTTTTTACTGAAATTACGCATATCTCTATAGTACACGAAATTACGACTATCCTAACAAAAACAGATTCTTTCGTATTATGTTGTTAAAGCTCATGTATATTATTTCGTACGTAAATTTGAGTTGATGGGGAATTACCGATAAAATTGTATTATCATCATCTCTACGGCATAAATACATGTATTGAAGATTGAAAATCACAAATTGTATATCATAATGCTATCAAGTTTTTTTGTTATAACCATTACCATCCATAATTTCTTAGGAAAAGAACCCACAGATAGTCCTTTTAGTCAATCTAACCAATAATCTAGCTGAGACTAGCTAGATTTAATATAAAAAAAGGGGGAAAAAACTTCAATTACCTTAAATCATTAAGCGATGTTTCTTGCAGAAAATACGATAAGCATGGCCTCGCTAAAAGACAACTAAATATTCTTTAAATAAATCAATTAAATAATAGAGATAGAGAGAGAGAATACACATATGTTACTCTAAAGGAAGAAAATAAAATAAAATTAAAATATAGATGCCTAAAGTAGTGTTTACGTGACAATCTCAATTTCACTCCATACCTCGAACTCATTCAAACTTAAGAAACCTAACTTTTAACGTTCCTTTTGATTTGCCTATAAATACACGTACGTCCACACTTCTCCAATTTCAAATACAAAGCAAAATAAAGACAAGAATCATAAACATCAAACATTCTCAACCTACTCCCAAAGAACGGCACGCATTACCAACCTCAATGGCCCGTTGTTCCAAACTTGTTACCGTTTTCCTATTATGGGCTCTTTTGATGTTCTCATGGTGTGAATCTTCAAGAATCAGCGTTAATGGATATGATCATTTTTATAAAAGGTTCAAATCCGATGGCTTAATCAAGCGAAGAGACGACATCACGGGATTGAAAAGCTTTGTAAGAGCCTCTTTGCGGACTCCAACCACCGTTAGTGTTTCTGATTTTGGAGCTATAGGAGATGGAAAGACTGATGACACCCAGGTATAATAACGTTTCTTTTAAATGTGGATTATGAACATTTTCTCTTATTCTAAAATTGGTTTTGAAGAAAATTTCGGTTATTTATATATAAACCTTTTATAACACCGAAGTTATTTTTAAAAAATTAAAATTTGCACATGCACTTCTAAATAATTTGAGACGGTCATATATATAACTTTATGTTTTCTTAATTTCTTTATATAACATTTGTGCATGACTGCTAAATAATTTGAGACGGTCATGTATATGGGTTTACGTTGTTTGTACAAATTGTACTAATATGATCCATGCATGCATTGATTAGGCGTTCGAGAATGCATGGAAGAGAGCCTGTTCTTCAAATGGAGCTGTTAATCTCTTAGTTCCGGAAGAGAAGACCTATCTCCTTAAGTCTATTCAATTAACTGGGCCATGCAAATCAATTCTTACCGTTCAGGTAATTACGAAATTTATTATTTCTTAATTTAATATGAATATACTATATGATTATATGGATTTGAATATATGAAAATGAGCGTTTTGTCAATGGACGACAGATCTTCGGAACGTTATCTGCATCTCAAAAACGATCGGATTACAAAGATAGCAGCAAATGGATAACGTTTGACGGCGTTAACAGTCTATCAGTCGATGGCGGATCCACGGGCACTGTCGACGGAAACGGCGAAACGTGGTGGCAAAACTCATGCAAACGGAACAAAGCTAAAGTGTGTTAATATTTACATGATATACATCTAGATGTCATCTCTAAATTAGTCGAGTTATTGGAGATATTTACACCTTTTTTTTTTTTTAATATGCAGCCATGCACAAAAGCTCCAACGGTACGTTGAAACATATATGAATATTTAAAAAATGATGTTGATGGCTTTGATCATAATTGGAAAAATGTTTGTATGTATATATTGTTTATATGCAGGCTCTTACCTTTTACAACTCGAAGAATTTGATGGTAAATAATCTGAGGGTGAGAAATGCACAACAGATTCAGATTTCGATAGAGAAATGCTCCAATGTTCAGGTCTCTAATGTTGTGGTAACTGCACCTGCGGATAGTCCTAACACTGATGGTATTCATATCACAAACACCCAAAACATTCGAGTCTCCAATTCCATAATTGGAACAGGTTATAATTTTATCCATTTACATCCGTATTTCTTTATTTCGTCTATGATTAATTAAAAAAGAGTTGCTTGCATATCAAGGAAGCTAAATCTCAGGGCTTTATCATAATTTACGGAGATTGATCTAAAAGAAGTTTCTTTTATAAATAGGCGATGATTGCATATCTATTGAAAGTGGATCACAAACTGTTCAGATCAATGATATAACTTGCGGTCCCGGTCACGGTATCAGGTATCAAAGAATTGTGTTCACTGTTCAGTATACACCTAAAGGCTTTTTTTTTTAATAATTAAAATCTTGTAAATATTCTTGTGATATTTTGATATCTATTTTGAAATATAAGCAGCATTGGAAGCCTGGGAGATGACAATTCAAAGGCATTTGTATCAGGCGTGACAGTGGATGGTGCTAAGCTTTCCGGTACAGACAATGGAGTTAGAATCAAAACTTACCAGGTGAAAGTCACAAACTAGCCCTTCAATTTTAACTAAACTCTCAAATTTGCCCTACTTTATTTTTGATTTGAAATTTAACCTAATACATTTCAGGGAGGGTCAGGAACTGCTAGCAACATTGTATTTCAGAACATTCAGATGGATAATGTGAAGAATCCGATCATAATCGACCAAGATTATTGTGACAAGAGCAAATGCACTTCACAGGTTCACTCGAATCTGATCAAATCTTCCAATATTCATATCGTGGTAATAAATATTGTTGGATCTAATCATTTTTACATATTTTCAGAAATCCGCGGTCCAAGTGAAGAACGTGGTGTACAGGAACATAAGTGGCACAAGCGCGTCGGACATGGCAATAACGTTTAATTGCAGCAAGAACTATCCATGCCAAGGAATTGTGCTTGACAAAGTGAACATTAAGGGAGGCAAAGCAACTTGCACCAATGCTAATGTGATTGATAAAGGCGCCGTTCTGCCTCAGTGCAATTCCACTTAATTAATTAGATCCATCAAACACATACATAGATATATAAATACAGATAGATACAAAGCATACAAAACTATAATATACAGATACTAGTGGATATATATACATGGACAATGAACTGAAAGATATTGTCTAACTATGAATTACAGTATAGTATAGGAATACATACATAAACAATGTTCGTGAGATTTGTTGTTTTATGTGTATTCTTACATACTAAATTGTTTTATCTAAAGTTTCATGAATAAAGGAATACATTCTTTAAAAGGTTATGGACCTTGTGGTATTATTTGTTCTGATTAATGTATGACATTAGAATTTCAGGCCCGTTAAAGCCCATTAATGTTTTATCAGTGGATCGAACTTCGCTATTCATGTTACCAAACAAAAGCTAAACAGGGCCTTTAGAAACCCTAAAATCCTTTTAGTAGCAGCTGGGGAGCAATATATATATATATGTCGCAATTTGCCGCAACTAGGGTTTTCTCTTTCTCACCCAACAAACAACAACTCATCGCAGCGATTCAGCAGCCGCTTAAACTCTTCGACAATGGCGGAACGTGGTGGAGAACGTAGCGTTGAGCGTGGTGGAGACCGTGGGGCTTTCGGACGTGGATTCGGAGGCGGCCGTGGAGAACGTGGAAGAGGTGGACCAAGAGGCCGTGGTGGTCGACGTGGAGGCCGTGCCCCTGAAGAACAGAAATGGGTTCCAGTGACCAAGCTTGGTCGTCTCGTGCGGGAAGAAAAAATCACGAAGCTAGAGCAGATCTATCTTCATTCTCTCCCTGTCAAGGAGTATCAGATCATAGATATCCTCGTTGGTCCTACATTGAAGGATGAGGTGATGAAAATCATGCCGGTTCAGAAACAAACCAGAGCTGGTCAGAGGACTAGATTCAAGGCCTTTGTTGTCGTTGGTGACGGTAATGGTCATGTTGGATTGGGAGTGAAATGCTCTAAGGAGGTTGCTACGGCGATTAGAGGAGCGATTATTCTCGCTAAGCTGTCTGTTGTTCCAGTGAGGAGAGGTTACTGGGGTAACAAGATTGGGAAGCCACATACGGTTCCTTGTAAGGTTACTGGGAAGTGTGGATCTGTTACAGTGAGGATGGTTCCAGCTCCTAGAGGTGCTGGTATTGTGGCTGCTAGAGTTCCTAAGAAGGTTCTTCAATTCGCTGGAATTGATGATGTTTTCACTTCTTCCAGGGGATCCACCAAAACTCTCGGAAACTTCGTCAAGGTTTGTTCACTCTTCCTTTAGTCAAGAGTTGCATTTAGATGAAATCTGTTTCCTTTCGATTGGGTTGTGGGAATTGCTTTGAAATCCGGATCAGATTATGTGAAGTTTGAACCTTTTTTTTGTCGTCTTTGTTAGTTCCAGGTGGCCATATAGTTAGGAAAAAAACTGACTTCACTCCTTATTTGATGAAATCTCCTATGTTTTTGGAAGTAATCAAGTGTCTCTCTTTTCTCCTAAGCTGCAATGAATTATCACTATGTAACTTTTTGTTTTTGTTGCTATTTTCTGAAGTAGTTGGAAACCTTGAATGTAGCAAATGAAGAGGAGATTCAGTTTGGCTTCTTTGTATTTGCTGTTAGTGTATCAAATTGATTGAAACTTACTTAAGTTAACGGTTTTTAAATATTATTAACTTGCGAAGAAACATGATTCCAGAATTTGTATCTTGTCAATACTTACCTATCTGTAATGAGTTCTCTGAATCTGAGATGCCGTATTGTCATGTAATGTGTTTGTTTTATTGCTAATTGTGAGTTTTTTACCTATTTGAAGTATTCAATTGTAAGTGATCATTGAATTAACTTTGATGTGTCATGTTTTTGCAGGCTACATTTGATTGCCTTCAGAAGACTTACGGATTCCTTACACCAGAATTCTGGAAAGAGACAAGATTCCAAAAATCCCCATACCAGGAGTACACAGATCTCTTGGCGTCCAAGGCTACTCTGAACATCAAAGATGTAACCGAGGTTGAAGACCAAGCCTAAAGAAAGCTCCCACCTTGTGCTCTATTTGGATTATCCTTGATGAGTTAATTTTGGTTGAACCTTTTGGTAGTATATGTTGCTGGATTGTGCACCACTGCACCGTATGTTTTTCATCTCTTCCAAACGATTTATTTTTGCTCAGTTTTCTATTATGGATTTTATTATTGTTCTAGTTTTGCTTTCTCTTATGTTGAGAAAAAATTTAAAAAAATCCGGTTTTTTTGTGCCAATCACCAATATTCCACCTTTACAATTAGTGAACCAATGTGATAAGCTTTGTTGGAATTAACATGTCCCATGAGTGAACCAAAATGATAAAAGAAAAACATTGGATAACAGGTTCTGATTCTTGGAAAATAAAGTTAACAGATTTGGAGTTAATTAATTTTCCTAAAAGTTTATGAACGATTTTATAAACCTTTAAAGTCTTGTTGACTTTTAATTGGAATGTTCTAGGACGGGGAAGAAAAGAGAAAGACTTTGAAAAGAAGAAGTAATAATAAAAGCTCTGGCGGCTTCTGCGAAATTTCAGCTCATCTTAATCCGCGGAATCTGCGTCTCTCTCTCGCCGGATAAACCTTAGAATTGATTTCAATTCCCTTGGATATTAGTATTAATTTCTTGTCGGAATTGTTTGTTGTTTCGAATTCTTGGAAGTCAAAGAATGGGGACTCCGGAATTTCCAGATCTGGGGAAACACTGCTCCGTCGATGTTTGCAAGCAGATCGATTTCTTGCCCTTCACCTGCGACCGTTGCCTCCAGGTCTCTCTTTTATTATCTTTGTCGCGAATGGTTTATGACTCTCAAATCATTCTGTTTATTCTTTTCTCGTTGGTTTCATTATCTCCATGAGGAAATTATCCCTTTTTATGTTCGTTAAACCACAGCCTTTTTTACATGCGACTAGTTTTGGTATGAGATCCAGTTTAGCTGAGTCTTGAATCTCGAATTTGTCACTTGAATCCTTTTGATTACTGTTAGGTGTTAGTTATTTGGAGCTTAAATTATTGGCATTTGGCAAAATTTCCGCACTTTTTGTGAAGGCGATTGAGTTAAGGAGATCTTCAACATTTCCAGTTCAACTTCTTGATTCTTGTCTGTTTTTTTTATTCCGAAAGTTTCTGCTCGAAACGAAATGCGATGATTCTCTTCTGCTTTCTTGGTTCGGCTGTTTGTTCTCATGTTTCTGCTAAAAAATTGCCATTGAAGATTTAACCTTTTTTTTTTTTATGGCTTGTGTGTTCGCTCTGGTTTTCCTGAATCAAAAAATGTTTCTTTGGTCTGGAGGAGATCTTACATTGACATGTTTCAGGTGTTTTGTTTGGATCATCGAAGCTATATGAAACATACTTGTCCGAAAGGCGATAGAGAAGATGTAACCGTGGTTATCTGCCCGCTCTGTGCTAAAGGAGTCCGGTTAAACCCAAATGAAGACCCAAACATAACATGGGAGAAACATGTCAACACCGACTGTGACCCATCAAACTACGAAAAAGCCACAAAGAAGAAGAAATGTCCGGTTCCAAGATGCAAGGAGCAACTAACATTCTCTAACACCATCAAGTGCCGGGATTGCAATATCGATCACTGCTTAAAACACCGTTTTGGACCTGATCACACTTGCCCTGGACCGAGAAAACTCCCATTCATAGGTTTCTTGAGTAGTAGTAGTAGCAGCAGCAGAAAAGAAGCTAAAACAACAAGACCCAACAAAGCTCCTGCATCAACTTCATCTTCTTCT
Source organism: Turritis glabra (assembly GCA_900406565.1). Classification (NCBI taxonomy): domain Eukaryota; kingdom Viridiplantae; phylum Streptophyta; class Magnoliopsida; order Brassicales; family Brassicaceae; genus Turritis; species Turritis glabra. Next base: position 2,181,425 of record OVBN01000025.1, read on the forward strand.
TCTTCTTCTTCAAGATGGTCTAATCTTCTGTCTTCAGCAGAAGCAGGAATTAGCAGACTCGGTAACAACATTAGCCAGAAGCTACAGTTTTCAAGCGGCAGCAATGATGGAATCGTGGAGGTGTGTCCACAGTGCGGTGCAAAGTTCTCTTCGGTAACTACTCTTGTGGAACATGTAGAGAAAACACATGAGAGGAACAAGAAACAGAATCATGGTAATGTCACGGTGGATGTTTGTCCTAAATGTAGCAGAGGATTCCGTGATCCAGTGGATCTTGTGAACCATATCGAAAGAGATCACCGAGGTACTTCTAAAGCATAGGAACAGAAGAGGCGTTCACAAGCCCAACACATCACATTTCTTGTGGAAGTATTCAACATCTTTGTAATTTTCTCTTCTTTCGACTGGTTGTAAACAACCAAAGGAAAAGATTCACATTCTTTGAACTTCTTTTTAAGGTCAAAGGACTCGTGTCCAGAAATGTAGACCAATGGTATATTAAATCCTTGGCCTTGGTTGGTTTTGTATTTCATCAACACCGTTAAATATCTTTTGTCTGACTTTGACTTGTACCATTCATGGGCGAGTTCTCCGCGGGAAAAGAAAAAAACAGATTGCCAACACCACGTGAACATCATGTGCAATTAACGACGTTAATTATAGAGTGGCAGCTAACTTAACGGTGCAATAAACCTCAATGAAATTATCATTACTTTTTTTTCTTAAATATGAAAACGTGGTCTTGTCGATTTAATCTTAATAACGAAGATCTTTAATGTAAAAGTTGGCTCACAGTGTTACACAAAGTTTAAAGAAATAGGTCACTCGACTCTATATTAGTACATAAATTATTTTCAGGGCATTAAAAGATAATCTCCAAATATAATAGTATATTAATTTTCGTTTCTAGAGTGTATCAGTATTTCTCCACATCATGCCCACACACAACGTGTGAGTATTTAACTAATTAGAAAAATTTAAAAGATTATTTGCTTTATTTGAGCTGGCGAAAATGCAATAACTACCCCAAGCAATTAAAAAACAGAAAAATCATTAAAGCCGCTGTTATTCGCATCCAACGGCTGAGATTTGATATCTGAGAAGATAATTAAAAAGGAACTTAAAAATAAAAATGAAATAGCAACGAAACGGCAGAAGGTGGAACCCGCGTCGTGCCGTTGAAACGTATCTGAGGAAGGAGGACCAAAACAAACAAACAAAAATATCAGAGCTCCAAGCTTCGCCGGACTAAATTCTACTGAGAGAGAGAGAGAGAGAGAGAGAGAGAGAGAGAAACAATCTTCTTTCTCGGCGATTGGGTTTTCGAGTTTTCCGATCAAATTTTCAGTCACCGGTTTGGCTCAATCGTGCTTTGATCTGAGGTAAATTGATGTTTGTTTTTGCAGCATTACGTTGAAATTCCTGATCAATCTGGGTATTTATTTTTGTCATCTGGGCTTGTGTTAAATCATATGATTCCTCGGGATATGATGATTATCTCAGACTTTTTTGGGTAAACAAATTTGTTTTCGGCGGATTTTGATTATTATGGGTTATACAATGAATGGGATATTTCAGGCGGATGGTTTGAGTTTTTAAGGAGTGCATCGTTTAATTATCGAGCTCTGTTTTCCTTCTTGCCCGAGGAAGCTCTAGGGCTTTTTCGGTGGATCAAGAGGGAGGGAGGGAGGATTACACATAAATAGAGAGATTCATCAGGATCATTTTTGGCGAGAATCTGACTAGGGGAAATGAGCTCAGTCTCGGGGGTTATCTCGAGGCAAGTTTTGCCTGTTTGTGGTAGCCTTTGCATTCTTTGCCCTGCCCTGCGTGCTAGGTCTAGACAGCCTGTGAAGAGGTACAAGAAGCTCATTGCTGATATTTTCCCTCGTAATCAGGTTCGTATTTAGCCATTTTCTTCCCCCTTCTATTAGACTTTTGCTGACTTGTTGCTTCTTGTTGTCTACAGAAGTTGGATTTTGACTCTCTTCTTGTTTCTATATTACATTCTTTAGTCTCCTTCGACAAGTTCATACTTACTGTGGATATAGCTCACGATTGCTTGCTTTTTGACTTAAATGCCATGCTATTCTTAAATCAGCCAATCTTTGGCGGCATTGACATTTCAATGTTGAAATCATGACTAGTTATGCAATATTTTCAGGGTGGCATAAATTTTTGTTTTTATTCTTGCATGCTTTTTTCCCTTTTCGATGTTAAATTTTGACGATCTGCATTTCATTTCGCTTTGAGTCATTGTCTAGTGAATGAGACATTATGTTCTTTGGTACCGTAATAGAAAACTGGAGCTTCCCTCTTGGTTTTTTTGGTTGGTTGTTTTATCTTATCACTGCTCACGCTTTTTGACAGGAGGAAGGCCCAAATGACCGGAAGATAGGAAAACTATGTGAATATGCTGCAAAGAACGCTGTGCGTATGCCAAAGGTATAATTTATCCAATGCCAAGTCTAAGAACATTATTTTTTTAAACTCTTGTGCTGGACTGGAACTTTAGCAATTCCTTGACATTTGATTTTAATAAGTTCATATATTTGAGTCAGATTACTCGTTATAGCAATGTATTCAGATTGCTTTGTTCCCAAATTTAGCTCTCTGTTGTTGAAATTTACGATTTTCCAGATATCAGATTCTCTTGAACAAAGATGTTACAAGGAATTGAGGAATGAGAATTTCCACTCGGCAAAGATAGCCATGTGCATTTACAGAAGGCTTCTGGTCACTTGTAAGGAGCAAATGTGAGGTCATCCTTCTTTTGCTTTCTTTACAAACACTTCAAATGTTCTCTTATGTCTAAGTTAATTTTTGGCTTAACATAAGAACGCAAGAGATTTACCCGAAAACTGTAACTTATATGGGAGCAGGAGTATTTCGGCATGTATAGGTAACTTAATTTTTTTCTTTCTTTGTTCCTTTTTGCAGGCCTCTTTTTTCTAGTGGTTTTCTAAGGACGGTGCAAGCTCTTTTGGATCAAACTCGACAAGATGAAATGCAAATAGTTGGATGTCAGTCTCTTTTCGAATTTGTGAATAATCAGGTCCGCTTCTTACATATTTGTTAGAATTCTCTTGTAGCCACATGTCCGGGTGCTATCTGATAGAATGGTTAAGGACATATGAAACAATGAAATAGTATGATTGAATCATGCTACCAAATTTTTCAGAAGGATGGCAGTTCCCTGTTTAACTTAGAAGGCTTTCTCCCAAAGCTGTGCCAACTAGGACTGGAAGGTGGGGATGATGAAAGATCGCGGAGCCTGCGTGCTGCAGGACTTCAAGCCCTTTCAGCAATGGTAAATCGATTATGTTTTTATGCTTCTGTAGATACTATTCTTCATTATTGTAAATCTAGAATTTTCTTCTGATGCATTCTGGTCCGTTTATCTATTTCCAGATTTGGCTGATGGGTGAATACTCTCATATCCCCAGTGACTTTGACAATGTAAGTAACACTCAGGTTATGCACAAGTTTCTTTTGTTATCTTCACAGGTATTCTTCGGTTTTCCGGGTTCCTATATATTCTGATCTGTTATCCTGCATCGAAAGCAATTGATATGTGGTGTATAACAATAGACAAATTGAAGATTACTCTGTCAGATTTCCTTTTCAACGTTTCTTGGCCGAAGGTTTAAAATACCGTAACAGTCTACCAGTCGTGGTTAATTTATATAGAACTGGGAGTTGGGATCGTATGGCTAGAAGTGTATCTTAGTAGAGTTTTATGTAGTAGATGTTATTATCTGTTAACTGATAAATTCAATACTTGCATGGCAGGTTGTCGCAGCAGTCTTGGAAAATTACGGTCACCCCAAAATATCAACAAATGCTAATGATAGTGGCAGAAAATGGGTGGATGAAGTCTTGAAAAACGAAGGTCATGTCGCTTATGCAGATTCCCTCATAAATGTTCCTTCTTGGAGAACTGTTGTGAATGACAAGGGTGAACTAAATGTCAAAATGTAATTTCTTCTCACGTCAGTTGTGTTTACGTTTGCCTGTTTGGGTTCTTTTCTTCTCTTTAACATTTTTTTTTCAGGGAAGATTCCTTGGACCCTAGCTTTTGGTCCAAGGTTTGCCTACACAACATGGCCAAGCTAGGTGAAGAGGCCACAACCATGAGACGTATACTCGAGTCTTTGTTCCGTTACTTTGACCAGGGCTGTCTATGGTCAACAGAAAATTCGATTGCATTCCCTGTTTTAAGGGATCTGCAGTTTTTAATGGACATATCTGGTACTAAGCTCTCGATAGTTTTCATTCAGTCCTTCCCACATGATCAGTGCTCTGAAATAGTTCTGCAATCTTGCAGGGCAAAGAACACACTTTCTACTGTCTATGTTGATTAAACACCTTGATCATAAAAGTGTGCTTAAACAGCCAAGCATGCAGCTCAACATTTTAGAGGTTACCTCCTCCCTTGCTGAAAATGCAAAAGTTGAGCACTCAGCAGCAATAGTCAGCGCAATAAGCGATATCATGAGGCACTTGAGAAAATGCATGCATTCTTCTCTAGATGAAGCAAATCTTGGAACTGATGTAGCAAACTGTAACAGAATGGTCAGTGTAGCTGTTGATAAGTGCCTCGTCCAACTAACAAAAAAGGTATATTACGACCATTTTCAGAGAGTTCTTCCTCTTCAATATATTCTTCTTTAAAGAGATCTGAGACTGATCTGTCAATTTCTAAGGTTGGAGACGCTGGCCCAATTCTAGATGCTATGGCTATGATGTTGGAGAACATCTCAGCTGTCACAGGCGTAGCAAGAACCACAATTGCTGCTGTTTTTCGCACTGCTCAAATTATCGCCTCTATACCAAATCTGTCATATCAAAACAAGGCAACCTCCCTGTAACATCTAGTATTATTTTTTCTCTTGTCGTGGAGAGATTAGACCAATATTAATAAAAATGTTAAGCTTTTATTACTTTTTTCGTTTTAGGCTTTTCCCGAGGCCTTATTCCATCAGTTACTTCAAGCTATGGTCCATCCAGATCATAAAACACGGATTGGCGCCCACCGTATATTTTCTGTTGTGCTGGTACCAACCTCAGTATGCCCCCGTCCTTCCACGACCACTACTGATCTTAAGAAAGGAATGGGTCTTCCTCGTTCACTTTCAAGGACCGCATCTGTCTTTTCCTCCTCAGCAGCCCTTTTCGAGAAGCTGAAGAAGGATAAATTTTCATCAATGCTAACTTCTGATCAGAGCCAAAACGAAATGCCTGAGGAAGAATCTGGAAGCAATAGGGGGGAAATTCTTGACAGATTGAAATCTTCATACAGTCAGGCATATAGCACTTGGAATCAACCAGTGACCTCGCTAGAAGATAACTCTGTGGATCTTTTAAACTCTAAGCTGGTACATCCTTGCAACCTTTTTTTGTGTGAAAAAGCTTACTAGACGAGTAATACATTTCTTATTGACCTTAAATGTGACCCTAGAGGCCTATATAGATGTAAGTCAGAAATTATCCCCAAGGCTCTCAACATAGATTCAGGATGGGACCAAGAATATATATATGATAAATTAATACAAATTAGCCTCGTAAAAACCACAATAACTTTTGTACCCTACTCTAACTACGGTTCTAATTATATACAAATTCTTGATGTATGCTTACAGTTTTTAGGTACACGTTGGATCAATCTCCACTCTCTAATTATATTTCTTACATGCTCCTCAGGATGTTGTTTATATAAGGCTAAGTAGTCACCAGATAGGTCTTTTGCTTTCATCAATCTGGGCGCAGTCCATATCTCCGGCAAATACACCAGACAATTATGAGGCGATTGCTAACACCTACAGTCTTGTATTGTTGTTCTCTCGTGTTAAGGTATCATATATTTCATATCTCAATACTTTTGCCACCTCTGCATCTGACTGTTTCTTATTGTTTCTGTTATCTATGAGCAAAGCCTCACTAGATCTCCTTATGAATTATTTGCTTACAAATTTTTGTTTAAGTGTCTTTCAGAACTCAAGTCACGACGCGTTGATTCGAAGTTTTCAAATGGCGCTTTCTTTGCGAGATATTTCTTTAATGGAAGGAGGTGAGCTTCCATATGTTTTGACTCCTCCCTGGGTTGAGCCTTTATTCTTGGTTTTGGTTTGGAAACTAGGATATAGACTCTTATTCCTACTATTTCAGGACCACTTCCTCCGTCTCGACGAAGGTCACTCTTTACTCTGGCTGCATCAATGGTTCTTTTTTCCTCAAAAGCATTCAATCTGTTTTCTCTGGCGGATTTCACAAAATTAACACTTCAGGGACCAAGGGTACGTTGATCATTCTGGTGAAAATGTTGCCACGTTGAAGTTTTGTTTGTCTTGGAATTATTGCATGACACAGAGAATTTACTTCCCATTTTTTTAACTCCCTCTTCTGCTTGATTCAGCTTGACCCATTCTTACACTTGGTTGACGATCACAAGTTGAAGGCTGTAAATTCAGATCAGCTAAAAGTTGCTTACGGATGCGAAAAAGATGATTCTTCAGCTTTAGATACTCTTTCAAACATAGCAGTCTCCACTGAGCATAGCAGAGGAACTCTTGTCTATGAAATTGTCAAAAGCTTAGAAGATATGTGCAATGTAAGTGGTTCCTGTCACAACCTCCCAACTAAATTACTCTACCCGAGCTAGCATTCTATATTCTGGTAAATCAATTAATAATAACAGTAAACTAACATAAAGTCAACTATTTTCAGTCTGAAATGGACAAAATGCGAGAGCAGTTGCTCACTGAATTCATGCCAGATGATGCATGTCCACTCGGAACCCGGTTTTTAGAAGACACCCAGAAAACCTATTCCGGAGATGTTAAACCTCAGAAGGTGGTAACAAGTTCTTCTGCTTCCCATAATTTTCTTAAAACCTTGAGATGAACATCGTATTGAAATATGTTGTGTCTGTGTCTTCAGGACGCAGCATTCTTCTCTCACGAGGATCAAGAATTTGGAGATGGCTCTGAAACCGTAACAAAGAATAATCCTGTAACAGTTTCTGAAATCCCAGACCTCCTGACCGTCAATCAAATTCTAGAATCTGTAAGTTACATGTTCCGTCTTCCTAGAAATTAGATTGCAAAGTCATCACCAAAAGTAACATACTATAAACTATACTTCTTTTGTTTTGTTCAAAGGTCGTTGAGACAACACGTCAAGTGGGTAGAATTTCCTTCCATACTGCAGCTGATGCTTCATACAAAGAAATGACGCTTCATTGTGAAAATCTGTTAATGGGAAAACAGCAGAAGATCTCGAGTCTTTTGAATTCTCAGCTACGACATGAGAGTTCTGTTAACTGCTCTCCACGACAACATGATGAAGAGATCACGACCGCAACTTTTCATCCTATGATCAATTCAACATTTCATACCGAGGTATGTATGCCCTAACTATAAACTACTGTCTTTTATATTGTGTACTGAATTCAGATAACCTGCTGCGAAACCAATCTTACGCTCCGGTTTCATCTTCCACGATAACCCTTTAATCATTTGTGTATTGATTAATAAAATTTGCATTAGGTCGAAGTCCCTTTACTGGCGAAAGAATTCGACATGAAATCGCCAAGAACACCAGTGGGAACTATCCAGACACAGTGCTTTGCAGAACTACAAAATAACCCACAAGCATTTAGATTACCAGCCTCAAGCCCTTACGACAACTTCCTTAAAGCTGCTGGCTGTTGATCGGCAGGATCCAAACCATGTTTGGCTTTGAATTCCAGTCAAGAACTCAAAACAAAAAAAAGTAACAAAACTAGGTTTGCTTGGTTTTCAAAGTCGTGAGTTGCGTTTCTTAGATTCTTTAGCATCATAAATCGGAATTATCTCCGTCGTGCTATACTTAGATCATTCCTCGTAGGTTTTTTATTCCTATCTCCTCTTTTGCTTTTTCACTTATTCTTTTATCCAATTCATTTGTTTCTTTTGGGTGTGATGTGTAAAAATTGAAAGAGGCCATCTGGTTTTCACGTGGTCTTGTAATCTAAAGATTCTTTTGATTCTACAACAAAGGCTTTGATGAACAGTTACAGTTTCCTCGAGATGTACATTGGTTCTCCTATGATCTAGTTTATAGTTTGAGTAATTGGATTAGCAAATCAACCATAAGCGATCAGTTCATCATAAAACTCTATATAATACAGAGGAGAAGCTCGCATATATAGAAATGCGTTTTTTTTTTTGTATATGAATGTCACCAAAGGAAACTATATATCATCATTCATTTGCTCATTTGATTTGCTTAACCTCTTGAAGCATTTCCACTACTTTCTTCATCTTTGGCCTTTTTGCAGGTGTGATGTCTGTGCAAAGCAATGCAACTTTCAGAGCTGCAAGCATCTCTCTCCTCCAAGCAAAGGACACGGTGCTAAGCTTGGCATCAAGTATCTGTTCCGGTGTTTCTCCTCTCGCTGAAGCTCCATGAACCCATTTCACCAAATCTACTCCTTCACCAAACTCTTCCTCGACTGGCGCTCTTGAGGTTAGAATCTCAAGCAACACGACTCCGTAGCTATAAACATTCCCCGGTGCAGTAACTTGCATTGTGTATGCATACTCTGGGGAATAAAACAAGAGAAGGTGTTGAATTTCTTGAAAATTTATTGGTAACAAGATTAAGACTTTATACCTGGTGGAATGTAGCCAAAGGAGCCTGCAACTGAGCTAATACTTGCGGTGCCTCGGGAGGGATCCAATAGTTTTGATATTTCGATCTCCCCAAGCACAGCTTTGTAACCAGAGTCTAGCAAGACATTGCTCGAGGAAACATCGAGGTGAATGATGGCGACATGGTGGAGAAATGCTAAACCTTCTGCTACTCCAACAGCTATGGATAGTCTCATTGGCCAGTCGGGTTTGTACTCTGGTTCCTTGGTGGACTCATGAATCAGCTGAGTTAAGTTACCATTCGGTAAATGCTGATGCAACAAGAGAGCAACATCCTCGTATATAACAAACCCGATCGGTCTAACCAAATGTTCATGGCAAAGTTTGCTGAGTCTTTCGAGTTCTCTGATCATCTTGCTCTGATGATGAGTTATGGCTCTGTCCATAGACTTGAGTTTCTTCACCGAAACAATCATCCCCGAAGGCATAACGGCTTTATAAACCGAACTGAAAGTTCCTGTGCTGAGTTTATTTGACTCCTTCATAGCTGCTTTCACAACTGCATCAAGATCAATTCCTTGTTTAAGATTCTCAAGGAAGACATTTCCCGCTATAACCGCCGGTTGCTCATCCTCAACGTTTTCTTCAACATCAACGTTTTTAGCCGCTGCTTTCTCTTGTTTCTCCCTCATCATGAAGAGAAGAACAACCACAGTGACTGATACAAAGACAGCAACACCAGAACCAATCACGGCAAGCACAATCCTGTAGGAGACTCTGTGATTGTATCTCAAATGTTCAAGATCTTCAGAATATCCACAAGAAGAGCTCAATGGCGCTCCACAAAGCTCTTTGTTTCCCGAAAAGCTTGAATTAGGAGACTTTTGAAAAGGAACAAAGACTGGCACTGGACCGCTCAAGAGGTTGTTTGAGAAATTAACCTCGATCAAACTCATCATACCTTTTAGTAGTTGCGGTATGGATCCTGTGAGTAAATTGTTAGAGACATCGAGTGACACAAGCTTGTCGAGCTTTCCTAACTCGGGAGGCAATGATCCATGAAGATGGTTGAAACTTAAGTTGAGTGCTATCTGCAAATTCCTCATGCGACCAATCTCGGGAGGAATGGTTCCCGTCAAGTAATTTCTACCCAGTTGAAGCTGAAGCAGCTTCACACAGTTTCCAATCTCATGAGGTATGTCTCCTCTTATGGAATTCTGATCAAGAAGCAAATACTGAAGCCTCGGCATGCTGCAGAGTTCCTTTGGGATGGTTCCGTTGAGTCTGTTGTTACTCAAATCAAGCTTGTTAAGGTTTCCGTGTCCAAGAAACGACTTAGGGATTTCCCCAAAGAGACTATTACCTGAGAGAATCAGTTCTTGAAGATTCATGAGCTGACCAAGCTCTGTTGGAATGGTTCCAGCTAACCCATTTGCAGCCAAATTCAGCAGAGTGAGATTAGAACACTTTGAGAACTCTGCAGCAATCTCACCTGAGAGATTGTTATTGTCTGCTTCAAAGTAGGTAAGTCCACTAATGTTTCCAATTGTCCTCGGAATGACTCCCACAAGCTCATTATTCCCAATTCTAATGCTCGAGAGGCCGCTGCAATTTCCTACTGTTTCAGGGAGTTCACCGGTCAGTCTATTCTGTGTCAAGACCAAAACTTTAAGCTTCCCTTTCGCAAAAATCCCTTTTGGAATCTTCCCCTCAAGCTGGTTTGAGTGAAGATTCAACAACTCCAATTCAGAAACAAAACCTAACCCATTCGGTATCTCACCTACCAAATCATTCTCATAAGCTGTAAACACCCTGAGATTGCTCAGATTCCCTACCCAGTGAGGTATAGAACCATTTAAGCCATTCCCAGAGACCTGAAACTCCTCTAACCTCTCTAGCACCATAAGCTCATCAGGTATCTCTCCCACAAGCAAGTTATTAGAAAGGTTGAATGCTCTAAGCCCTCTAAGCTTACCAAACTCAACTGGAATTGCTCCAACAAAACGATTCAGAGACAAATCTAGAAACTCAAGCTCAGACAAGTTGCCGAAAGATGCAGGGATTGGTCCATTGAAGTTGTTACCAGAAAGATCTAGATGCTTTAAGCTTCTGAGGTCAGAGATTAGAGTGACATTACCTCTAAGCTGAAGCCCTGAGAGATTAAGCGTTTCAACAAAGGAATTGTTAGCACCACACTTGAGCCCAACCCAAGTACAATAGTCTGTGCCATTGCTACTCCACCCAGGAACTCCAAGCTCTCTATTAATGGCTACCAATGTGGATTCATCCCTTAGCTGAGCTTCACAAAACTCAGATTTTGATAAAAACCCAAAAATCAGAAGAATTGACATGCACCAAAGTGCCATTTTGGAAAATCAGAGTAGAATCAAATCAATCACACACACTCTTGTTCTTCTTCTTCTTCTTCCCCCAATTCACACAATTGATTGACAAAATTACCATTGATTTTTGTGATTTGTTTTAAGCCAATTGAAGTAATAGCATCAAGAAAGTGAGAGAAGAAAAGAAAAGTCTAGCTCTTTTGGCCATGAATCCCGGATTAAAGCTCTGGTTTTTGAAGTCAAAATAACTGTTTCAGAACAAAACCCATCTTTAGATTTAGAAAGAAAGAGAAGTGCTTTTGGAGTGTATAAGAGACAAACTGAGAGAGAGAGAGAGAGAAAAAGAGAACAAAGCCCATAATTTTAGGGAGAAAAATAGGAAAAATCCATGAGAGAACAAAGAGAAGAGAGCAAGATCATAGAGTAGGGTCTATGCGTATAAGAGAAAAGAAGAGAATACATTTTCGTGTGTATTGTTTTTATTTTAGTATATATCACGAAATCATGATTGCAGAACCAAAACAAAGATCCTCACTACACAGACAGACACAGAGAGAGAGAGAGAGAGAGAGAGAGAGAGACTCCACAAAGCAAACGCACTTGGAAAGGAGGGAATTTTTTCTTTCTTTCTTTTTTGATGTATTTAAAAAAAGAAAAATTTTAATTTCTGATACAAAAAGTTTTATTTTCATCACGAGACAGTGCAAGTGATGAATGAATGAAAGCTGCATAAATCTTTCTGACACATTTTCCTGCTTTTTTGAAAAAACAAAAATTTATTAAAAAAAAAGATTAAAGGAAAAATGTACTGTGTACGTTTTTGATAATTCTTTTCCTCTGACATTTTTCTGTACCATACTGATACTCTCACAATGTTGAGAGCAACTCCAACCCCAACTCCAAATTTTAACACCCAATTTAGTGTTTTAGTGTTACAATTTTTTTTCCATCTCCAACCACAATACCAAATCTCATACTAAAAATAAAACTTTTTATTATTATATTATTAAATTTGATTTTTTATTTTTTAATAGTTTGATAAATACTTACTTTTATAACTGATTTATTTTAATTTAATTAATATAAGATTACAATCGATATATTAAAAATAATAGAAAATAAATTACATTGTACTAATTTTGAGAATTAGTATATTCGGACCACAAGTGCTCAATTAATGCATTTCGAAATTCAATATGAGCTTCTCGGTCTTTGATTTTCCTATGTCGAGCTGAGAATTCTTGAAATCGAGCATCATCGTCGTCTGTCATTTCAACTTCTACAGTTGGGACCTCGACTCTTTCTTCAATTATTGCATCATGATCACGTTCATTTTCTATGGTCATATTATGATACAAGTAGTTATTATATCATGTTACACTTTTTTACTCCAAAAACGTGCTGGTCCAGCCACAATTGCAAATCTTGACTGCAATACTCCGAATGCACGTTCCACGTCTTTTTTACATGCTTCTTGCTTCTTTGCAAATAATTTTTTCTTGGACCACGTAGATCATGAATTGTTTGAACAAGAGTAGACCATTTTGGATATATACTATCAGCTAGATAATAACTCATATTATAATTTTTTCCATTAATAACATAATTAGCGGGTGGAGCAGTTCCTTCAGCTATATTAGCAAAAAGATGAGATGCCTCTAGTACATTAATACCATTGTTAGATCCTGGTAGGCCAAAATATGCATGCCAAATCCAAAGATCATAATCGGCTACGGCCTCTAGAATAATAGTAAGAGATCCACTACGACCAATATACTATCTTTCTCAAGCTGTTGGGCAGTTTTTCCATTTCCAATGCATACAATCTAAACTACCCAACATACCTGGAAATCCTCGTCGTTCACCAATTTGGAGTAGCCGTGCAACATCGTTAGCGTCAGGTGATCAAAGATAGCAACTGGAAAACACCTAACAACAGCACGACAAAATCGTTTCAAACTTTCTATAGTTGTAGACTCCCCTATTTTGATATACTCATCGGTGGAATCCGCAGGTAAACCGTACGCCAACATTCGAAATACAGTCTTTAGTTTTTGTAAACTGGACAACCTAAGTTTACCGATACTATCTCTTCGTTGGACAAAGTAATTGTCATGTCTTTGTCTAGCATCATAAATACGCAGAAACAAAGGACGACTCATCTGGTATCTTCGTCGGAACATCGTCTCAGGATACAAATGATTGTTTGCAAAATAATCGTTGAAGATATTGCGAGAAGCATTTTCTCTGTCATGGTTGATAACTATATGACCTGGAATAGATCCACCATAAGAACCCCCTGAGTGAAATAGGTTTTGAGTTTATATGACCCGGAATAGATCCACCATGAGAACCCCCTGAGTGAAATAGGTTTTGAGTGAAGAAGAAGAAGAAAATGGTATATGAGATGAACTACCGTAGTGATATTAATCTTATTTTCCAAACAAGGTACCCATTTTATAGTGTAAGCAAATTGATTTAAGCCATTGATTTTTTTACTTCATGTCTTATATCAATTATCACATTATCAGAAAAATACGAATGAATCTAAGCCATTGAATCTTTTTGACCAAGATCCAACGTTGCATTGATTAGTAACTTCATGTCTTATACTCCCTCCGTTTCATTATGTATGATGTTTTGGGATTTTCACGGATATTAAGAAATGAGTTAAAATGACTATTTAACCTTGTTTCAGCTTTGTTGTGCAATGTTTATAAAACAAAAATATATGTTTGACTACACGTCAAACGAAGAAACAAATGTGATGAGAAGTATTGTTTCGTCTTCTTTATTTACTTTGTTATAAAAATATTAATAAATCCTTATCATTAACAACAGAATAATATAGAAGTATAAAACTGGTACTTTTTGCCCAAAAATACCTTGAAAACATAAAACATCATACATATTGAAACAAATTTTTTTTCCAAAACATCATACATAATGAAACGGAGGGAGTATCAATTATCACATTATCGACCATACCAATCAATCTAAGCCGTTGAATCTTTTTGACCAAGATCCAACCGTTGCATTGATTAGTCACTTCATATCTTATATCAACTACCACATTATCAGAAAAATACGAATCAATCTAAGCCGTTGAATATTTTTTACCAATATACAACTGTTGCAATAATTAGTCACTTCATGTAACCCTTGAATTTTGTCTTCACTTCTCTATATATATGTACACCACTCTTTGAATGATCACACATCTTCAATTTATTTTCTTACCACTAATATTTTTTTCTAAAATGGCTTCATGTCGCTCTAAGTCATATTCTATTGAAGAAGATATGCATTTATGTCATGTGTATCTTGATGTTTCCCAAGATCCAATCATAGGGATAAACCAAAAAGGAGATCAATTTTGGATGAACATTGAATATGAAAAATCTGAGATTTTTCGTAGTCAACCAAGACCAAAAAGATCTTTACAAACTCGAATGACAACGATTCTTTCTGCAGTCTCCAAGCTGAGAGGATGTGTTAACCAGATGGAAAACAAGAATCCTAGCGGTGCTTCCGAGCAAGACATTGTAAGTATATGTACTTGAGTTATTTGTACATGCTCTAACATTATTAATTTATTTTACTTGCTAATTTATTTACATTTTTCTCTTGTCAATATTAAATCAGTTAAACCAAGCGAAAATGTTATTAACGCAATATGACAATTACAAGACAGGATTCAAATTCGATCATATCTTGCATATCTTTAAAGATATTGAGAAATTTTCAAATAACAACACTAATAGAGGGGATGCATTCCAAGAAAAAGGTCGTAATGTTATGTCATCTCCATCATTCCAAGATGAGTCATCGCCATCCCCTAGTATGAATTCATTCGATCTAAATACGAGTAGTGAAGATGCCACTTTAAATTTATCTCAGAGACCCATGGGTATGTAAAAAGCAAAGAGAAAACAACAATTTGAAGAACAATTTAAACAACTGATGGAGTAAAATGATAAGCTTATCAAAGCTATTACTAAAGGTACTTCTGAAAGAAATGAAATTCAAAGACAGAATGTCGAGGTACAAAGAATGAAACAAGAGCACAAGATATTAGTCACTGATTTGAGTTTGATAACTGATCCGGCTTGTCGTGCATATATTGAAAATGAAAGAGTGATAATTTTGAGCAGAAGAGCACCAACAAACCAAAATGAAGAACACATAGAAGGTTCTCAAAGCCAATATCATGGATCTCAATATCGAGCATCCCAAAATCAAAGAAATCAAGTTCAAGGAGAACATGTTCAAGAAGAACATGTTCAAGGACAACAACCTCAAGGTGAAGACCAAAAATCACAAAGTGACCAACAAACTTTTACTCTGTACTATAATTATCTTAGCGAAAATGGTTTTCTCGGGTATTAGATTATTTTTTCAATTTATATTATATCTTTTAAAATTATCTTATTGCAGTTAGTTTTTATGTTCGTTGGGTTTTAATTTTGTAATTTTGTGTTTTTAGTGCTTAACTGAATTTTAATATGTATTTTTAATTTTAATCAATTTAGTTTTTGTTTAAAAATTTTCTTCAAATTATTATTTCATATCATATTAATTATTAAAAAAGTTCATATTATTAAAATTAAAAATATACAAAAATATTGATAGTGTATTTGTCTTTTAATTCATAAACAATAATTTAAATATATTAATAAATCAAAATTTTAAATAAAATAATAATATTTTTTTAGTGTTTTGTAAACAGTGTTACACCAAAAAACACTAAAAACAAAATTATAGTATCATATATAGCATTCGATTAGAGTAAGTTTTACACTATACTTAAAGGGATAGCGTCCCATTGGAGTTGCCCTCAATACCAAAGAGGTAAAAGATATGTTTTCAATCTTTTACTCTTTTTTTTCTTTTTTTACCTTATTTCAAAAAAAAAATTTGATTAAAGCATGATTTTTCCCCAAGTTTACATAACTTCTTTCTTTTGGTAAAAAAAAAATGAATCGAATAAAAACTTAAGGATGTTTTATTACCTTTACCATAAAGTATTGTAAATTTTTCAATAAAACTTTTTACTACTGACATTTTCTGTATATAAATTTTTTACTATTTGTAGGGACTACTAGGTAGTATTTGTAGCCTATATGTTGCCTAATCTCTATGATCGTTAACATCTACGTTTGACATAGGGAATCTACTTTTATTTTATGTGGTGTTTTGTTGTTTGCTTTAAACACGATCGATGTTTGAAGTTACCAAATTTTGATGACATTCATGGATATAATATACTAAGATAAAAGAATCACACGAAGTGGAAGATTATTATTATTATTATTATTCGCCTGCGAGGAGAGTCAGGAAACACTGTGTATTAATTTCAATAGATATGATTGATTTCCGAGTTTTAAAAACTATAAAATTACACGTAATTTTTTTTTTGTTGTAAGATGCTCAATATGTAATCAACGATTTGTCAAATTCTTCAATGTTGGTAGAAGACATGTTTTCTCAAATGTCCGGCCCGAACATCGAGATTAGTATCTTTTGATTTTTTTGATAATTAATGTTCTGCATATCAGAAATGAAACATAACAGCAATTTATTAAGGAGCTGTGTCTTAAGCTTCCGATACTCCTAAACGACCCAAAACATCGAAAAATGATGTCGGATATATTTATATACGTGTTTATCAGTGTGTCTTTCATTATTTCTAGAATTAAATTGTTTTAGTTTTTATGTTTATACTGTGTTATTACTTATTAATAACGAACAACATTACAATAAACATCATTACATAACTACATTATTAAATTCAAAGAAAACTAATGATAGTACTATATTAATGAATCGTTATTTTATGTTATTCAATTTAATGTTGAAGTTTGGTTCTAGATTAATGTCCGGTCACCACTCTCAGTTTGGAATTCGATTCAATTAACTGGTTTGGTGGTTTGTTTTGATACGTTAGTCGAGAGTTGTTGTGAAAAACATTTCTTCAACAGAGCTTCACCACAATACAATTTTTTAAAAAAAATATTAATTTCTTTAGTCAATTACTAACTAAATGTTGACTTCCACACATGAAAGCTATAAGAACAATACTGTGGATATTTTCAAATGACCTGAGCTAAATTGGATGCAAACTCTCATTGGTGTACATTTTAAGCTTGTTGATGGACGTAAAATCACATACAAATAATTGTTGTTTAGACTCCATTTTCTGCTTGATGGAGTCTAATGATGAAACAAATTTTGATTTCTCTATCCTATAACTATTACCAGAGATATGTACTAATGGATCAGTAAATAGATGCTACTTATGTTTCGAGTTTGTTATTAATTTGCACACTTGTAAACTAGCGAAAGAGAGATTCAACTAATTCAAAAGTCAAATATGCAAGCAAATTCATACAATCATATATACTCAATTATCCATCGTCATTAGTTTTTATTGTATATTAGAAGACATTCCAAAATAAAAGAATCTCAAGAACATGAGTTTGAGTTTTGAGAAAGACTAAAATTACTAGCTCTGAATTATGTTTCCAAACAAGTTACTGGTAAAATGTTTTCAAAAAGATAAAAATATCATAACGAAACAAACAATATATAGAGAGTAATATAAGATTTAATGACTAAAGCTCCATTTTATCAACAAATATTCCTTTATGCTGCAAAGAATTGTATATTTATTCAAAAAAATTGAACGAATAAAATTTATTTTGAAATTGTTATAAAAGAGCAAGTATAGATTGAGAATAATAGTGCTTGACAAAAAAAAAAAAAAAAGAATAATAGAATGAGGAAGGGTGGGGTTCACTCACGGGATGGGGTAAAAAAAAGAGGAATGTGGCTCTTTACGGTTTAGGCAAATTGTAGGACCCTCCTTTGTCTGCCCCGACCACCACTACTCACCCCCCGTCCCATCGTTTTTTCTCTCTTTTCTTTATAAACTATAATTAATTACTTTTATAACACTAGCAAGCAAGTTTTACTCTATTAAAATCTAAACTAATTCCAATCCGT
This sequence comes from Turritis glabra, assembly GCA_900406565.1. Classification (NCBI taxonomy): domain Eukaryota; kingdom Viridiplantae; phylum Streptophyta; class Magnoliopsida; order Brassicales; family Brassicaceae; genus Turritis; species Turritis glabra. Next base: position 2,199,405 of record OVBN01000025.1, read on the forward strand.
ATTCAATTCCAAACTAAATACTTTCTTAGATTTCTTTTTCATGTGAGTTCTCACAACTCAGGATACCACTAAGACGTTGAACTTCTGGTTTTGGTAGATTTTCTCATGGTAGGAAAACTTCAAAGAGCTTATGCTGGTGAAGAAAGAAGAAAACTATAGGCTCTTTGAATTTTCATACTCTTCACTATAATTAATTATTATTTTCACTAGATGAGAGTGCTAATTATGCATATACATTTTATTGATTGATTATATTTAAGTTTTTCAAGCAATCTAAACTTTTCGTAAATAATTTATAGTAGACGAATCAGTTAAAAGACAATCATAAGATGAGCAGCAAAAAAAAAAAGAGAAGACATAATGATGGAAGCACCTCGTCGCTTTAAACTCGTGAAGAAGGGGAGATAAGAAGTGTACTTAAATTGTTTTAAAAATTCAATAGTTAATAACTAAAGAAAATGTTAACCAATGATTACAGTGAAAACTAAGTCATTAGCTTATGAATGCTTTACATATCAAACTGACTTTCTGCGTAATCATTTGTGAATATTCATGACTTTGCTTTCGAACTCTTAAACGAAGATTATGCCGAGATTTATGCTCTCATCATTACGGACTTGTGGGATGTCGTACCAAAGCTATTATTCTCATTTATTAGTCACTAGTTCTTTAGGCTCACCAACCGTACGATCTAATTAGTGTTTTGGGGGAAAATGTTCAAGTTTTCCTTGTCAAAATTCATTTTATAACCATGAATTCCGATACCCTTCCTTTTTATTCACACACACACACATATATATATATATATAATGTAACTTTATAATTTTTATATGTGACTTTATAATTATTGAAACTATAATATCCCATAGTTATGACACTGATTCTATAAAATTGGAAAAGAAATAGTGGTTTATATTCCGGACTCAAATTATGGTAGTATATATGTGTGAGTTATAGATGATGAAATAAAATTATTAATAAAATAAAATTTTAACTACTACAAGCATTAAGTGGTTTAAGCCATATTTTGATTAATATCAAATATAATATAAGATATTAACGGTTGATCCCACAGCTACCAAAACGTAAAGTTGTAAATTAGCCTCCCCAATATTCTTAAATACACTGAGCAAGTTAATTTTCTCTAATAGTCAATTTATTTATCTAAGGTTATATATAGAAAATATAAAATATAAAAACTAAGAGGAAATGTCAAAAGGACATGACTCGGCTGTCCATCTTGTAGTGTACCAAATGGGGCATGTGGAAGGTTGAAGGAAAGCTATCCCCACTTTTTGTTGATTATTTTCATCATTTTTTCGATTTCTTTTCTATTGCTTTTTCAGAAGAAAGTGATTATAAAATTTCATAGAAATATGTTTTGGCAGTAATATTGATTGAGACTTAGCTCTCCCTTTATCGGACACATATCATGACCTTTGGATCATGGTCTGTCCCTCTTCTTTTAAGCATTCATCGACATTTCTTTTGTTTTCCTATCACTTTTCAACATTAATTCCATAATAATGAAAAACAACAAATTATATTTTTCAAGCTAGAAATCAAGGGTCCTGGGCTATAAATCTCATTAATTCCTACAACTTCCACTTGAACAAACGTTTCAAGAAAATAAACGGAACGGAGCTCGAAATTTGGGCCTAAATGGGCTGGGCTATAAATCTCATGGGCCTGCTGTAGATTTATTACACCGCTTTAATTTTCTTTTTTGAATTAGAAGATTGGATTCGAAAAACCTAGAACCTTAGAACCCTTGATTGTATATATTTTATATTCTTCTGGTCTGATTGATTCCTCCACGATGATGAGTGGGTAACTAGATGCAGGAACGTGAGGTTTTCAAGACGACCGATAAACAAATCTAATGGCGTGTGCGGCGTAAGCAACAAGGCAAAGTTCTGCCTCCAATTCCAATCAAAGATGCCAATTTCATTAACTCACCTACACAGTTACAAGGTCACTACTTTATTTCTTTTTTCTTTTAGTTCATTTTTGGTCATAAGCTTTTTCCTTTACCAAATTATATTTGGTTGCAACCGTTTTTTTTTGGTTTCAGGCTTTTGAGATCACCTGCTTACGGAAAAAAAGAACATATGCTCATCATGACAAAACCTGTGTTTGCTCAAACTCCTTGAAATGTAACTCAAAGTTGATTGCTGATTTAACCATCAAATTAAAAGTTCACTAATCGAGAACATGATGAAGACGGAGAATCAATTTTAAAGAAAGAGTGATAGCGTGGTAGATTTAATGATTTTAGTAGTCCTGGTGTTTATACCATTCTATTACGGTTATCTATGGTATACCAGAAAACAAAATTCATTAGAAGCCAAAAAAAGATAGATACATGATACATGAGACTAACATTTTGTAAATCATTTAATTATCTAAGAATTCTCCAATGTCAATTTGCTTTAAAATGTTCAGTAGATTTGGAGTAAATATGTAAAACTGTTTGTTTATTTATTTGATAACACGAGTGATTGTAACGGAATCAAAGTTACAACATCCCCATTGTTACGTTACGCGTATAATAATAACCCTTTCAAAAAATACTTATTTTGGAAGAATAGAATTAATTAAGTCATTAACATATCTTCCAAATGCTTTATCATATCAGGATATTGTTCGTTTCTTGGATCAGTTTTTCAGTTTGGTTTTGGTCTTCAATCACTTCGGTTCATTTATATCAAACACCTCGCTAAACAAGTTTCGTTATATATCATTAATTAATCTTTTTTATTATTAGGTTGGTTGTAGGGCGAGGGTTTTTTCTTAACCATCTAAAGCCAACTGGATATGTGTGTGTATAAATAAGATCCCCAAGACCCCAACAACTTTTCAATTCCTCTTCTTCAACCCTAAACCCTAAACTCTAATCCCAATATGGTAGGTGCCAAATTTCAGTTTGGTATGTGCCAACAAAAGTTATACTGTGCACATGTGTAACAGTGTACGTGTAATTAACATTGATCTAAATTGTTGTTTTATGGTTGCACTGAAACTAGATGCATGCGTAGTATATGCAGGATCTACGAGCAAAAGCTAGAACTGTAGTGGCAGAGGCCGGTGAGAATTTAATATCGAGGTGTTGATTTAACGATGGGGAGGGAGATTATATTCTTCATATATACTTTCTCTTTCTTGGAAGAATTCATCTTCCACATGGATCCCTCGTTGGTTGACAATTATACGGGATATTGTTTATCAAAAAATTATACTGGATATAAAAGAAAGCTCGTTGACTTATTCAAATTTCTTCACATGATAGGATCCACATTTCCGTATCCATAAATGTTATAAGATGTAATCGTTGAAGACATGAACATGGGAAGACAGCCTAAAGTTGACACACACAAAAAAGTATAAAATATTAATGAGATTGGAATCAAAACTCTAGCTGGTTAGTGTCACTGCAGAAGTCATAGATATCTGAAAAAGTTATCACATATAAATTGATATGATCTATCCGACGGGAAATCTTATCATACAATGAAGATTCAGTCGAAACAATCACTAGAAGAAGCATCTATTTTTCTTGTTATCTTCATTTTTCTCTGTCAACAATAATAAATTAAGTAGAAGGTACGGGTAATCTGTAACACCCGTGTTCAATGATTCGTTCGGAAAATACGGCGTGTTCGACAATCGTGTTCGGAAAACTCGATTATTCGACAATCGTGTTCGGAAAACTCGATTATTCGACAATCGTGTTCAGGAAACACGACATGTTAGGATTCAAATTCGGGAAAACATGAGTGTTCGGAGAAAGTGTTCGAGAAACACGTTTTGTTCGATAAATCTGTTAGGAAATGGAGGTTGTTCGAACATCGGTTCGAGAAATGCGATCGTCCGATAACCGTGTTCGGATTTTCGGAAATTGTTCGGACATCGGTTCGGAAATTGATTACCGGTTCGAGAAAATCGGTGATGGTTCGGAGATTTTGTCGAGAAATTGTCTAAGGCATGATGGACTGTGTGATGGGCTTAAATGTCCGAGAATTGTGATGGACCGTGTCGAATTGGAATCGGCCCGTGTCGGTTTGTTGTTCGGCGTGTGCGAGTTTTTCGGGAAAATTTCCTTTTCCGATAATGAATCGGATTAATGAGAGTTTCCGGAAATAACTCTCGATCATTAGGGTTTGGCACGGGTATAAATAGGGTATTTATGCTCGCGCAGCCTCCCTTTTACGCAGCAGCAAATTACCGAGAGCAATTGTGCGAATTATCGAGAATTATCGATAAAGGCGATCGATCGTTCGGAGTTATTCGACAATCTCGGTAAGTATCGAGAAACTTGTTAGTTTTCTTCGATCATATGCTTGGTTAAGGTCTGATTCAGGGTTCGGTTTGTATAAGGTGAAGTTTGAGGAGTTGTGTTCGGGAATTATCGAACGTGTGCGAGAATTGTCGAACAGGTGTGCGGGAATTATCGATAAAGGTGATCGATCGTTCAGAGTTGTTCGACAAATCTCGGTAAGAATCGAGAAACTCTGTGTTTTTCTTCGATCAAAAGTGTTATCAAGGTCTGATTAGTGTTTGGGTTTATCGAGGCTGAAGGTTCGTAGTTTGTGTTCGAGAATTGTCGAAGGTGTTCGAGAAAATTGATACGGTTGTCGATCGGTTTGGTGTTGTTCGACAAATCTCGGTAAGGATCGAGAAACTCTTTGATTTTCTTCGATCATTAGATGAGTTTGGACCTGATTAGCGTTTGATCTGTCGATGGTAAAGTTTGGCGATCAGTGTTCGGGGAATTGTTAGGCTTGTTCGAGAATTGTGAGCGTGTTCGACAAACGCGTTCGATCGGTTCAGTATTTGTCGAACGAAGCGGGTAAGAATGCGTTAAAACATGAATGTTTTTCGACAGTTAGTGTTTGTTTGGTCTGTTTAAGGTCTGTACCTGATTTGGTTCGGGTTATTGTTTGTTGTTTGTGTTTGGTTCGATGGTTAGGTTGTTTGTGTGCCGATTTTCGTATCAGCGACCATACCGAGTGTGTTTGCATCGACCAACCAGTTTGCTAAGGTGAGTACGTGACCGTAGCTATTGTCTAGGGTTGTTTATGTGATGGCTCATGGAGTCTTGTCTGTATGTATGAGGTGTATGGTCGTTTACTTCGGTATTCGATTTATGAGGTATATGGTCGTTTTTACTTCGGTATTCGATTTATGAGGTGTATGGTCGTTTACTTTGGTATTCGATTTATGAGGTGTATGGTCGTTTACTTCGGTATTCGATTTATGAGGTGTTGATAGTGTGCACACGTATATCATGTTTGGGTGTCTGATCAACACTATGTCAGTTCGGTAATGGTGTGTTACCGAATTGCTCAGGGTGATTTTTATGATGTTTGAATTCGTTAAGGTGATAACGTTTGATGTTTGAGTTTGTTAATGGTGATAGATGTTTATATGCGATTTGACTTATGAAATATTGCATGATGATTTCTGGATGATAAGCTGGTGAGACGGGACGACCGTTCTCACTAAGCGAATTCGTTTGCTTATGCCCCCTTTCATGGTGGCAGGTAACAAAAGTGGCTAAGGAGCACGCGAAGCAAGGCTGGAAGTGAAGTGGTGGATTTAGGAATGGGGTTCATAAATCTATCATCTCGTTTGTCGTTTGGTTTGGTTTGATGCATTGTTTAAGTTTGGTTATGAACTCGTTTGTTTAGACGTTTAGCGAACCCTTGTTATGGATTAACCTCGTTTGAAGTTTGAATAAGATTATGCATTTTCTTATGGAGTGGTTTGTTGGTTAATCAAGTATGCACATGAATGTTAGAACCTCGCTTAGGTTGTTAGTCTTCCGCTGAATTGTAATCAAAATTCGAAAATGAGTAGAATTGGTGAAGAATATTCGAATAAATGCATGTTAGGTTCGGACTTTCTTGGTAAGCGTTCGCTAATACCGCAACTCGGATAATGTTTTCCGGATTGGGGTGTTACATAATCCCTCGCTACTTTTCATCTCTTTCCTCATTAGTTGTCCCAAATTAATCCACAAACTATAATATTGAGTTTTACTAATTGGTCTTGGCATACAATTACCAAAATAAAATAAGAAAAACTAAATCAATATTACTAACCGTCTATAAAGTTGGTTCGAGGTAGAGGCTAGAAATATAGAAGCTGGTTCAAACTACGTTTACTGAACAAAGTTATTATTTATATAATTTTTGTACGGCATGAATATTATTTTTCTGAAATATATACATTGTACCCAAAAGGACAGAGGAGCGCATATACATGTGTATGTATGTGTGTGTATACATATGTTGTCGAGATTGTCTAATATTAAATTCAATGAAAGAATCTAGTTACTTTGGAAACATATTTGGTTTTCCCGTTTTTGACTCGGAGCGCAAATCTCGCCGACGAACCGACACAGAGCATTCGTATATATCTTATATACATACACATGTAATTAATGATGTAACAATTTGCTAATATTTAATCATCTCCCAAAAACTAGTTGATAACATGTAAAATGTAATTATCCCCAAAAGAACCGAAAAGTTGTATATATTTTTCTTAAGATTCAAATTATATAAATTCAGAACCTCCTTATCATTTGTTAGTCAGATTTAGAATGTGTGTTGACAACTAATTTATTGTATGTTCATATGAGCATATATATAGCTAACAGTTCCTATTAAGAAATTCATGCATATATTGATAGAAGCTTATCTTTATATTTCTTTTGTGCTATATACGCCATTGCAATTCAGCAAATTTATTTTCTAGACGAGTTTATGCATAGGCTTAGTCTATAATACTATAATCTTTGACTTTGTAATCGCTAAAAAAATTCGCTTGAACAGTTATTAACGTTGGCTACGTAACCATTAAACTTACAAAATGAATGAATTTTTATTTTTTTTGATAAAACAAAATGAATGATTTAACAATGGTAGTTTGATTAATTGTCAAAATTTGATGATAAAACAAATTGCAAGTGGTTTGATGAATGATGAATAACATGAATGGACAGTACGGCCACACCACCAACATTGCGGCTCATTTTGTGGGGGATAGTCAACGTGCTCCTACTTATCTTTGCTATCACCTTCGTATTAATACGTACGGTGCATCGCCGTATTAACATTAATATATTTCTTCCATCATTAATCATTTTATATTGTAAATTATTCCCAAAAAAAACGTAAATTATTACTACGTAGGTCGGCTATATATATATAGCTCGTAGGAACTTGTGCATATATCATTCACCACCCATTGTATAATTAAGTCTCTTAATAATTATACTTTTCTATATACGTGACAATTGATAGATTTCGTTTGTTTGTGCTAGTTAGCGTAAAAGCTTACAATGCCTCTCGTTCCCTCTCTTTGCTTGGTCTTCCTTTTTTCTCTTTGCCATGGTTCTCATAGCTTACCCGCACAACGGACTCCTCATCTTGATGGTAAGATCACTCCTCCACAGCTGCCAACGCGTTCTTGTAACATGTTTATTTTTGTTGTCTGTGACTCAATATCACCGGATTACCATATTTAAACTCTAATAACAATATAACGGTGACATTAAGACAAACCATTAAATTATAAGTTCTGACAATTTTAACTAAACGAAAGTAAATTGGTGTATAAGCCACTACGTTAATATTATTTACACTGATATATTATGGTTTTCATATTATATAAAATATGAAATTTGGCTTTCCATGTTTATGTGTAGGGCTTCTCCCAAATGGGAACTTTGAGCAAATTCCTAACAAATCAAACATGAGAAAGAGGCAAATAATTGGCAAATACTCTCTTCCTCGTTGGGAAATCTCCGGCCACGTGGAGTTAGTCTCCGGCGGTCCACAACCCGGCGGTTTCTACTTTGCGGTGCCACGTGGAGTCCATGCAGCTAGGCTAGGAAACTTAGCCTCAATATCTCAATATGTGAAAGTGAAGCGTGGCTTGGTCTATTCTCTAACGTTTGGTGTCACGAGGACTTGTGCTCAGGACGAGAACATCAGAATCTCGGTGCCCGGTCAGACCAATGAGCTACCAATCCAGACGCTGTTCAGTACCAACGGTGGTGACACATACGCCTGGGCTTTCAAGGCAACGTCTGACTTGGTTAAGGTCACTTTCTATAATCCTGGTGTTCAAGAAGACCCTACTTGTGGCCCCATCGTTGACGCTGTTGCCATCAAGGAGATTCTACCCCTCCGGTATACCAAAGGTATATAACTTTCAATTCCGGTTCGGTTTTGTTCTTGTTCTCATTCCAAATTTCGGTTTTGACTTTAATTTAGCATTTCAATTTTTGGTTTTCACGATATTTCGTTTTAGAAGAATATTAACCGGTGCACAAACAAATCTACTCCCTCTGTTTTTTAATAGATCGGATGTTCTAACATTTTTAGTTTCTTCCATAAAAATTAATTTTTTTTATCATTTTTTTTACTTTTTATAGATTGATATTATAAATAGTCAAGTTCAAAATGTAATGATTAAATTTATTAGATTACTATTAATTTATAATTATTAAAAAATGTTTAATATAAAAAATAATATAGTAATAATTAAATAATAATTATTTTTTAATATGTCTGAAAAACTCAAAACATGAGTAGAAAGAATATAACATAATAGTTTGCTATGGGTTTTATTTCCGGTTTGATTCACTATATATATAAAACCGGGTTTAAAAGGATTTCAGGTTTAACCAAAACTCCCACAAGTTCATCCCCTTTGATTTTGCATTTTGGTCCTTATCTTTCGTATCGTTCTCTCTTTCGCCTCTAACTTTTAATTTTGTTACGTAAAAACTAATCAGGAAACCTAGTGAAAAACGGCGGATTCGAGACCGGTCCACACGTATTCAGCAACTTCTCGACCGGAATCTTAATTCCGGCGAAGATACAAGACCTAATCTCACCACTTCCGGGATGGATCGTCGAATCGCTAAAACCGGTTAAATACATCGACAACCGCCACTTCAAGGTTCCATCAGGTCTCGCCGCAATCGAGATCGTCGCCGGAAGAGAAAGCGCCATCGCACAGATCATCCGTACCGTCGCCGGTAGAAACTACATCCTCTCGTTCGCTGTTGGAGACGCACACAATGGTTGTCACGGATCGATGATGGTTGAGGCGTTTGCGGGCAAAGCGGCGTTTAAGGTTAAGTTTGATTCAAATGGCAAAGGAGCGTTCAAAGTCGAGCGTTTCGCGTTTCGTGCCGATTCGAACCGCACGAGGATAACGTTCTATAGTGGGTTTTATCATACCAAGCTTCATGATTTTGGACACCTTTGTGGACCTGTGCTTGATAATGTTAGGGTTGTCCTGGCCCATTAAATTTCTTTGAATATATATAATAAATACAATATTCTCTCTTCGTATGCGAAATTAAGACATTTATAAAGTCGATGTTTCGATTTCAGTTACATTTTCTATATACTTCTGTAAACACATTTCAAAATATAAACATTTATATGTTTCTTGCATCCAGTAAATATTGCATGTGTATTATAAATTCTTGATTACATTTAATATCTGACTAACAAAAGATGGCATATTACACTGAACAGTCTGAAGGAGATTTTAAATCTGTGGATCTGTAGATCAGATATATTACATAGAAAAAAGACCAAAAATTAGATTGAAATTAAAACCACAAATAAAGTCAAATCAAAGCTTATTTTCTTTGGACGTAAATTTGACTTATAGAGCAAATCATGGCGATGATTAATGATTAATCAGCGGAGACCATATGTGAACTGCCTTTCATGTCTCTTGTGTACACACATGCGCATTTAATCGTAAATCTTATTGACTGTTTTCTTTGTTTAACGTTAAGTTTATATATAATATATTAATATGTTTAACAAACACAATATATTACGTCGATTGCAGATAAAAGAACCAAAAAGATAGAGATGTTTCTCTTACGTATAATACTATGCATATAGTTGTAAACTTAGACGAACATAAAAAATTAACTATATTTCGAAATTTTCAATTTGTGGTCACTGGTCAGCGTGCGTATCCATGATATATGGTGCATCTACCGATCTACTGGACTTTTGTTGTTTATCACATCAATATCGCTCGTGATGTGTTACCAATCAAATAGTATATATAGTATATTCATTCGCTCTGTTATAATATTCGTGCTTGGAAAGTTCGTCGCATATTTTTCAGCGTCACATCTGATATCTCTTGATAACCTCATTTGTTTATAACTACATGTGATATCTCACTGCACACAAATATTGTGATTAATTTTTGTAAAGTATTAACTAGCTAGTAATATTCGATCTTTTATTACCGAAATAACTAACATGACAGACAGTGAGTCATACATTGCGGCTCGTAAGGTGCGGTCTTCAACGTGGTTCGAGTTTCCCTTTGTATACGTCTACAAAAACCTTCTTTACATAAACTATATTATTTGTATATTTCCAAAATTGTACATGCTGCTGCTTCCTCTTCTTTTCTTATTTCTAATATCTCATGTGATAAGTGTTAACCCCCTATATATATAGCCCACATGACCTCATTGACATAGGCGAACTAATTATTGAGACTTTAAAATGTCTTTCTATTACTCTCTTTGCTTTCTCCTCTTTCTCTCTCTCTGCCATGGCTCTGACAGTCTTCAACCACGTCGAACTCCTCATCTAGACGGTAAGACAATCATAATGAAGTTGTAATATTCATTTCTATATATCAATTAATCCCATACACGAAGTTGTAACATTTGTGGTTCCCATATCTATAGGGCTTCTCCCAAATGGAAACTTTGAGCAAACCCCTCTCAAATCAAACATGAAGGGTCGACAAATAATCGGCGCTAACTCTCTCCCTCACTGGCAAATCGCCGGCCACGTGGAGCTAGTCTCCGGTGGACCTCAGCCGGGAGGATTCTATTTTCCGGTCCCGCGTGGAGTCCACGCGGTTAGACTTGGAAACTTGGGGACCATCTCCCAGGACGTGAAAGTGAAGCGTGGTTTGGTCTACTCTCTAACGTTCGGAGCCACCAGAACTTGTGCTCAAGACGAGAACATCAAAGTCTCTGTGCCTGGTCAGGCCAACGAGCTTCCGATCCAGACCGTCTTTAGCTCCGACGGTGGTGACACTTACGCTTGGGCTTTCAAGGCAATGTCGGATGTGGTTAAGGTCACTTTCCATAACCCTGGTGTTCAAGAGGACCGCACGTGTGGACCACTCTTAGATGTTGTCGCTATCAAGGAGATTCTTCCTCTCCGGTATACCAGAGGTACTAAATCAATTAACCGGTACAGATCCGGTTTACTTTATATATTTTGCAACTTTGTCCTTATATTTTAGGTTTGTGTTAATGTTCAGCCTGTAACTTGTGTTTTTTGTTCTCCTAGGAAACTTGGTGAAAAACGGAGGATTCGAGGTTGGTCCACACGTGTTCGCTAATTTCTCAACCGGAATCTTGATTCCGGCAAGAATCCAAGATTTTATCTCCCCGCTTCCAGGATGGATCGTTGAATCCCTCAAACCGGTGAAATACATCGATAGGCGTCATTTTAAGGTTCCTTACGGACAAGCAGCCGTTGAGCTCGTTGCCGGAAGAGAAAGCGCAATCGCTCAGATCATCCGTACCGTCGCCGGTAAAGCCTACATCCTCTCCTACGCGGTCGGGGATGCGCAAAACGGCTGTCACGGGTCGATGATGGTGGAAGCGTTCGCCGGAAGAGAGCCATTTAAACTTTCTTTTATGTCAGAAGGTAAAGGAGCGTTAAAAACAGGGCATTTCAGGTTTGTTGCCGATTCGAATCGAACGAGGCTAACATTTTATAGTGCGTTTTATCATACTAAGCTTCATGATTTCGGCCATCTTTGTGGGCCTGTTCTTGATAGCGTTGTTGTTCTCCCGTCTCATTAGCAATTTGTGGCTCTTAATTCTTATCAGACTGAACATTTATTATTACAATAAGAAGATTCACGATATTCTCAATATTCGTAAGGAATTTGTGGTTGCTCTATATTTTGTTGTTGTTGTTGTTGTTGTTGTTGTCATTAGTCTTGTAACTCATACCAGCGATGCACAAAATATTTCTAATATGTATGGAAACTCCGTGGAAATTGTTAAAAGAAATTAAAAAAAGAATGATGAAAGAGATTTCAGTGTAGTAGATGATTTCATACAAATGTAATGATTATATATTAATATTTTTGGGACTGGGTTTACTGCAAAGTCCATACACAAGAGCTTTTGACCATAGCAGAGATGGTTGTACTCGAGATTAAAAAACAACTTGTTCTTTAAATTAGTAGGTCTTATGTTAGAATGTTACATATTGAAAATGATATTATGCCTTTTCAAACATAGAATATATAATGCATACAGACTTTTCCACTAATTATCAATTGGTTTTGTATTAGACTATCGTAATTTCTAAGATGATATTAGAGTAAAAAACTACACAAACCATCAAATCAAAAAGATGATATTAGAGTAAAAAATTAATTAATCTGATGAATGATTTTCCACTTTATAATGGTTTGTGTAGTATTTTTGAGATGATGGACATAAATGAAGTTGCATCTAACTAACATATTATATATAATTGATATATGTTTTTTTCTTTTATTGTCAAGATTTTATTTTGAGTTGGAAGCTCTGGATTCATATTAAATTAGTTTCTTTTATTTCCTATCAAATTAATTGATCCAAAAACTAAAAAGAACTTTAAATATCCATTCTATATGTTAACAGTTGTAGCTAAAACCGGTCTACATAAAAAAATTATATAAAATGTAACAAGAAATAATAAATCAGATTAAAATAAAAACTTATCCAATTTAACCAAACAATATTAGAGTTTCTAAAGTAAGTTTCTATCTTTCATTAATTAATAATTAAAAAATCAAATTAAATTGGATTGGTTAATGTATAACGTATGCACTGTTAAGATATATGAGATGACAAATAACACCCTTTTTTTCTTTTTCTTTCATGACTACATCCGATGATTTTGTCAGTGTCAATGGAGTTGGTGTGGGCATTATACATCATTCATCCATATATGTTGCTAAAATATATGACAGATTCAAAGTGAAGTCTGAGATAAAAACATAGAAGTTACAAAATTTACAAAGACCAGATTCAAAGTGATGTCTGATATAAAAACATAGAAGTTAAAAAAAAGAAGAAGATAAAGACCATTAACAGGGTCAACTTATATTAGTAAGACTTGTTCCATATAGCTCTTATACTCATATGGAAGGAATATATTCTCATATACAAATGACTTAAGTTTGTCTGTGCTACGCTGTTGGATTCGAATGACGTGGCCAAACGTATACCGTCGATAATATTCAGACGTAGACATCAGCACAGTAGATAAATTCCCCTCTCCTCTGAGTTGAGAAAGAAAAAAAGACGCCGGAAAAGCGATAAAGAGCGAAGAAGACCCACCACCGAAGACGAAACTTAATCCTAATCGAAACGAAGATGGCCGTCGAGAAATCGAACACGACGGTGCAGGGTGTTGAGATACTGAAGCCACGTACGGACAGCAGAGAATATCGGATGGTTGTTCTCAAGAACTTACTCCAGGTCCTGTTGATCAGCGACCCCGATACCGATAAGGTTTGAGATCGCTACGATTTAGTTTCTGATTTTGATTCCTTTAATTTTGGGTTCGTTTACTGATTCTTAAAGTTTGATTCTTTTCTTCAAGTGTGCTGCTTCAATGAGCGTTAGTGTTGGATCTTTCTCTGACCCACAGGGATTAGAAGGCCTTGCTCATTTCCTAGGTACGTTGAATTTGAAAGTTTTGTACTTCCTCATGAAGATTTCGAATGTTAGTGGATTTTGGAATGTGTACCATCTTAATTCGTGTGCCCAATAGTTATTTGCCATGGAATGATTTAATCACTGTGCTATATTCATTGATTAAATCTTGTTTCAATATGGAGTGGCTTTGTTATAATCGTTTGCTATTGTTTTTTGATTGTTAGAGCATATGCTATTTTATGCAAGTGAAAAGTACCCCGAGGAAGATAGTTACTCCAAGTACATCACAGAGGTAATATATATATATATATATATATATATATATATATCCATACAATTTTCCGGGATTTGAACTCAAACATACTCGAAGTTGTTGTTTATTCTACTCGATATAATAAATATGGGATTTTTTTGTGTAGCATGGAGGTAGTACAAATGCGTATACAGCCTCTGAAGAGACAAACTATCATTTCGATGTTAATGCTGACTGTTTCGATGAGGCTTTGGACAGGTACAGTTGTTGTTTTTGTACTCTTGCTAACTAATTTTCTCTACTCTTTTACCATATTTTTTTTGCCTGTGTAAGATTCTTATGTGGCTGCTTAAATCAGATTTGCTCAGTTCTTTATCAAACCACTAATGTCAGCTGATGCCACCATGAGAGAGATTAAGGCTGTTGACTCAGGTTCGCTCGCTTTAATTTTCTTTACGTTTGTCTTGCTGCAATTTGTGAACTAAACCGGTTATAACGAGTATTCTTTCTCCAGAGAATCAGAAAAACTTACTCTCTGATGGTTGGCGAATTCGACAGGTATAGCTTTGGTCTAAAGAACAATTATCAGAGTTATTTGTATGTATAGGACTCATTTTGTCATTTTCTTGGTAACAGTTACAGAAGCATCTTAGCAAAGAAGACCATCCGTATCACAAATTTAGCACAGGTCTATGTTCTAATTTTTTCATTGATATTGCTGTTGACTGCCAGTCATGGGATGAGATTTATTATGATGAATATGAATAGTCAGTTGTGATTCCAATATTTTTCTCATGCTAATAAAGTGAGGTTTGTGCTTAGGGAACATGGATACACTTCATGTACGACCCCAAGCGAAAGGAGTGGATACAAGGAGTGAGCTTATTAAATTCTATGAGGAACATTATTCTGCCAACATCATGCATCTGGTTGTATATGGGAAGGGTATGTTTTGGTGCTTACACGAAAGTCAAAATTCCTTTTATAAGGAGATAAAAATGTTTAAATAGGTAACATATGTGCTAATGCTTTGCTCTGAATGTTTTCAGAAAGCCTTGATAAAATTCAAGATCTTGTGGAAGGGATGTTCCAGGAAATCCAAAACACCAACAAAGTTGTCCCTAGATTTCCTGGCCAGCCATGTACTGCTGACCATTTGCAGGTTTATTTCCTTCCGAAAATTTAGAATACATTTTTACATGAAGATATATCGTGCTAGAATGTTTATGAGGTGGTATTTTTTGGTGCTGTTGTATTATTTTGGTTTTAGATTCTTGTGAAGGTTGTTCCTATAAAGCAAGGACACAAGCTGGGTGTTTCATGGCCCGTAACTCCTAGCATTCATCATTATGAAGAAGCACCAAGCCAGTACCTTGGCCATCTAATTGGCCATGAGGGCGAAGGAAGTTTGTTTCATGCCCTAAAAACCTTGGGTAGGTTTTCTATGGGGCACACATCAAGTTCAATCTTCAATCTCCTTCTTTTACCCGCTTGAAATGTGACAAGACTCTTTTGAGGTTCCCTAAACGATGATTTAGAAATTTTCTTCAGAAACTACAACTTTTTGTTGTTTCAGTTGTCGATGGTATAGATAACATATTTTTTTTCTGGTATCTTGGCATAGAGTATAGCCAAGGGTGCCCTAACTAATTTTATAATGGAGTAGCATGGGAGGATTTTATAGAATCATTTATAGAAAGTGGACGTCTGTGTCTTCTAGAGAGTTTCATTCTAGTCAAATAAACACACTTCTTGGATGGGACAGGTTGCTGATGTTATTCATGTAAGAAACATGCTCGATTACTACATTTAGTAATCTGACTTAATTCTTCTTATTGCTTGCAGGTTGGGCAACGGGACTGTCTGCTGGTGAAGGAGAGTGGACTCTAGATTATTCTTTCTTCAAGGTTTCGATTGATCTTACCGATGCTGGACATGGTGGGTTTTTCTATTCTATTTTTTTCATTCTAGGAAGTTCACAACAGTCTTTCTTATGCTTGTGTTGAATAGAGAATGTGGGTGTGTTTGGTGTTTTGTAACTACATGATAAATTCCTGGGTTTTATCCTTGGTGGGTTTACAGAGCATATGCAAGAGATTTTAGGGTTGCTGTTCAACTACATTCAGCTATTACAACAGACTGGTGTTTGCCAGTGGATTTTTGATGAGGTATGGATATATTTTACTTGTACGACGCATTCTAATTTATTGCTACTGATATGCTAAGATTGTATTTTCCCATTTTTTTTCCTGTTATTTTTACCTTTTGACTTTAATATTGCTAATACATCGTTTATTGCTATTGAAGCTCTCAGCTATTTGTGAGACGAAATTTCATTATCAAGACAAAATACCACCACTGTCCTATATAGTGGATATTGCATCAAACATGCAGGTGATAATTTTAGCTCTTTGCTTTTGTGTAAGCTTTATTTTTTAAACATATTTACTCTGTTACCATATCATCAATCAATCTTCAAGAAATCGTGCATATGAAGTTATGTAATGTGACTAAAGTTTTGTAATTTGTACCTTTATAGCGCAAACCTAAGCTCATGGCTAAGAAATAACAGTTCTTTTAAAATCTTCTGTATCCTGTGCAATTACTCTTCAGATATATCCGACCAAGGATTGGCTGGTTGGATCATCACTGCCTACTAAATTTAATCCAGCTATTGTACAAAAGATTGTGGATGAGCTTTCTCCTAGTAATGTTCGGTAAGTCTGTGGTCTTTAAGAGTTGTTCTGTGGTCTTTAAGAGTTGTACTTTGCATACATTAAACTTATGGGTAGCTGCCTACTTTACACTAAACTTATGATGAAATCATGGGTTTTCTCCTAAGCAAATTTTACTTTGTTCCATTTATCCTGAAAATAACTGAGGATGGCGTTAAAGGCTTTTATTGCTATTGATATATGATGTCTAATTTATGTACTATTACCATTAGCTTTACTGCAGTTTACTTTGACCATTTCCGTCATGTTATTAGAGTTTACTTGTTAAAGCACTGGAATTTCGACACAGCGGAGTTGTTTGCAAAGAATCTTGCTAATGCCATTGCTTTTGTAGAATTTTTTGGGAATCACAGAAATTTGAAGGAAGCACTGACAAGGCTGAGCCATGGTATAATACTGCCTATTCTCTTGAGAAGATAACCAGTTCCACCATTCAGGTTCACTTTTTGATATGTTATACTAGCGCGAAATGATTCATTTATTTTCTATAGGACTACTACCTCCACTTCAAGTTTGTTTGAACGATTCTTTTTTCCTTAATATCTTTTTGGGGTTATGCAAAATAATTACAGGACTGGGTGCTGTCTGCTCCTGATGTAAATCTGCATTTACCAGCGCCTAATGTCTTTATTCCTACGGATTTTTCATTAAAGGATGCTAAAGACAAGGTTCAATTCTACCGCATAAACTAGAAGAATCTTTTAAATTTGTAATGCATGATGCAGTCAACTTATGCTTCAAGTTCTGGAACAGGAAACCGTTCCAGTTTTGTTGAGAAAGTCGCCTTTCTCAAGATTGTGGTACAAGCCAGATACAATGTTCTCGAAACCAAAGGCATATGTTAAGATGGATTTTAACTGCCCACTTGCAGTCAGCTCTCCTGACGCAGCAGTTCTTACTGATATTTTTACACGGTTGCTGATGGACTATTTGAATGAATACGGTAAGATTTGGTCGATACATCTCTCAGTAATTTCCTTTTAACTAGGGATTTTCTCTAGGCTTTAGTTCAAAGATCTCTGTGCCAATTAAGTGGAACCAAGCTTCTGAAATTAGTAAATTTTTCCAATAAGCACCAAAACTTGTCTCATGCAAAATATTTTCATATTACATGCTGTTGATTGAGCATTTCTTGTAGCTTTTGACAATGTCATTACTACTTTCGAGTTTTCTGCTCTGTTTTGCATCTTCTCTGTATGTCTCGGAGACAAATTAAAATAGTATAAATAAGTAAAATAAATGACTGAGTAAAGACACAAAGCTCTTCTATTTTGATGAAACTGTCCCATCACTCTTTACTTCTTCTATGTTGTAGCTTATTATGCACAAGTTGCTGGTCTGTACTATGGAGTGAGCCTTTCGGACAATGGTTTCGAGGTGAGTTTGACATTTACCTCATCTTCACTACACACATTTGCTCATCTTTTACTGAATGCTTTTTCTCTTATTTTTTCTGACTACCTGTTTTTGTTTCCAGTTGACCCTTCTTGGTTATAATCACAAATTGAGGAACTTGCTGGAAACTGTTGTTGGAAAGATAGCAAATTTTGAAGTTAGACCTGACAGATTTGCTGTTATCAAGGTAACGTCTCTTTTTATAACTTCACTTAATGGTTGAGCGACGTCCTCTGTACCAGAATACTTGAATCTGTGTTATTCTGTTTCTGTATCCTTTACTAGGAAACTGTCACAAAGGAGTATCAAAATTACAAATTTAGACAGCCATATCACCAAGCAATGTATTACTGCTCACTGATACTACAAGATCAAACCTGGCCTTGGACAGAGGAATTGGATGTCCTATCTCATTTGGAAGCTGAAGACGTAGCTAAGTTTGTTCCAATGTTGTTATCAAGGACATTTATTGAGTGTTATATAGCAGGTACAACATTTTGTGTTTATTTATTTATTTTGCACGATCTTCTTTGGATGTGACGTTTTCTGTTTTTGTCTTCTTTTTTCGGAAGCTGTCTTTGGTGTTTGAATACTTATATACTTCATGTCAGGTAATGTGGAGAATAATGAAGCTGAGTCGATGGTCAAGCATATTGACGATGTTCTTTTTAACGATCCAAAACCGATTTGCCGACCTTTGTTCCCATCCCAGCACCTCACTAATAGGGTTGTCAAGCTCGGAAAAGGAAGGAAGTATTTCTACCACCAAGATGGCTCAAACCCCAGTGATGAAAATTCTGCTCTAGTGCACTATATTCAGGTAATTCCTTATTCAGATTTAGAAGGTAGCTTTGAAATTTATTCTTAGTATCTACCAATTTTTACGTCTTCTTTGGGGTTTCTTCGTGTAGATCTCGGTATTATCTTAGAACATATTTCCAGAAACCATATAGTTCTGGCTAAGTGTAACTTTGGTTGCCACAAACAGGTTCATAGAGATGACTTTGCCATGAATATTAAACTTCAGCTATTTGGTCTCGTTGCAAAGCAAGCCACCTTTCACCAACTTAGAACAGTCGAGCAACTTGGTTATATCACTGCACTTGCTCAGAGGTACACTGGAACTTTTCCTCATATAATCCCCTGAATTCAGTTTAAACGCATTTTTTTTTGCACCTTAGGAATGATTCTGGCATCTATGGTGTACAGTTCATTATCCAGTCCTCAGTTAAGGTACCAAACCATCCAGCCATCTCTGTCATCTTTTCTAATTAAGGCTCATCTCCTTAAATTCCTAGAGGGTTTAAATCTTTAATAGGGTCCTGGACATATTGATTCGAGGGTGGAGTCATTACTGAAGAACTTTGAGGGTAAACTTTACGAGATGAGTGATGAAGATTTCAAGGTAAGATGGGTCAACCAGTTAGTTATATATCTCAGTTAATCTAGCTATTGCAATATGATCCTCAACCAGAGCTATTAACTGATATATGTTACTCTTCCTCTAGAGCAATGTAACAGCTTTAATAGACATGAAGCTTGAAAAACACAAGAACTTGAAGGAGGAATCCCGGTTTTACTGGCGAGAGATTCAAAGTGGAACACTCAAATTCAACCGTAAAGAGGCAGAGGTACAAAAAACAACTTCCTTTTCCTTCTAAGTTTTCTCTTAAACTAAGAAGACCGCCTCTCGAATCAACCACCTGGTTAATCCGTGACCTATGCATATATACTTCTTCGAATAGTTCATAGTTGTATCACTCCTATGATTAAGTTCAAGTTGTATGAACGTTTTTGAGAGCGACTGATCGATGAGAGAATGGGGTTATTTTGTGGGTAGGTCGCTGCGTTGAAGCAGCTTCAGAAGCAAGAGTTGATAGATTTCTTCGACGAATATATAAAGGTTGGAGCAGCACGGAAGAAATCGCTGAGCATAAGAGTATATGGGAGCCAGCATTTAAAGGAAATGGCAAGTGACAAAGACGAAGTCCCATCACCGTCTGTTGAAATCGAAGACATTGTTGGTTTCAGAAAGTCCCAACCTCTTCACGGGTCGTTCAGGGGATGCGGACAACCCAAACTGTGATGGCTGAATGAAACTCATTTCTTTATACAAAGACAATATTGTTTTTTCTTTTCTTTTGTTTTTTTTTTCTGGTTGTAATAATAATATTTAGGTGAACCTTAAATTGTTAGAAAACAGAGTTTCAATCAGCGAAATCATCCCATCTCAGTACCCTTTACACTAATTTCTTGACTCTGTCGTGCGGTTCACTTGCCTATCTCTCATCAACATGCTTCATATTTATTCTCACCTGTTATCGGTTCTCCAGCTGGACAGCCTGAGACACCAGACGACGAACATTGTCACGGCGAGGCTGAACCACGCAGAGCCACCTCTTCGCAAAGGGATTGTAGAGTACATGCTCGATGTTGACTCCCACATCTGGATCATGAGGAGTAAAGCTAACTTCTTAAGAATCATGAATGTTCTGAGCTGCCTCATTGCTGTGGGAAAATGGTTTGATCCAAATCTGAAAAAAAATAGGAAAGTTAATAACACACACAGGTGTTATTTTTGATAAAACGATGATGATGATGATGATGATGAAACGATGAAAAAAATTCTTGATAACATCGGTTTGTGCGTTTCAAGGTCCTACACTTGCAAAGAGATTGAGGCACATATGTTAGCCGCTCATGGTACATCAGCTGAAGATGTGAGACAACTCTATGATGCGATTGTAGTTGGTACTGGTGATCCCAGTGGAGGTGAGGCTTATGAAAAGCATTCTATCGATTGTGCTCGTCTAAGAAGGGAAAAGGACGCACAGGAAGCAGAGGAAGCATATGAAGAGAGGAGACTTAACGTTCGCAGAGTTTCTACTTCTGGAAGCAAGTGAGGGTCCTTGTTCGAGCTAATAAGAACACGAGGTAGGATGTCCTTTGCTTTTGAGAGTTTGGGAAGGTTTATTAGTTGCTTTAAAACTACTGATGCAGTTTCATCGTGTTATTTGGTTTTGGATTATGTTTCCTTGCCTCCAACTAGTTGCTTTTGGGTTTGCAGTGCTCCCGGAAGCAGTGAGGGTCCTTTCTTAGAGAGCAAGTAAAGAACGCAGAGGTAAGAAGGTGTCTTTTGCTTTTGAGAATTTGGGAAGGTTTATTGCTTTAATAAAAAAACCCATGTCATGTGTTGCTTTTGGAAACTCCAACTACTACTACTCTACTCTAGTACTCTAGTTGCTTTTGGTTTGGTTTTCTTTCAGTCTTTGGTTTGATATGGAACTTTTGCTGCTAAATCAAAGATAAACCGAGGACTTGATTTCTGTATATCAGCCCATTTATATGATCCGCTAGGTATCAGCCTATAGCGTGTGTGATTCGTATATACCATACACTGATTTTGTAAATTCGCAAGTAATAAACAGAAAACTCCTTAACTAAAAAAAAAAAAAAAAAACCTTTCATCTAATCTGATCCGCAACAATTTGGTCAATTTTTGGTCTATATATGGTTACAAACAAAACAATGCTTTCATCTCATCCCGCAAAGACAGAAACAACTCTTGAACCTCAAGCATTACTGCTAGAGAGAGAGAGAGAGAGAGAGAGAGAGATTGAGAGAGAGAGAGAGAGAGAGAGAGAGAGAGAGAGAGAGATGATGAGATCTGATGCACATTTCGCTTAGGGTTATTGAACAAGAGGTATATTAGAGCAGGCTTTGTGGATCTCGTTGGTCCATTTCTATACATTATTATATGCATAAAGCTTTGGTTTTTGCTGTTGAGTTTTCGATATGAAAATGAACCACTGATAGTGTCTGTGTTAAGACGAGCGTTTTAGAGTGACCAAAGAGACAGTGGGCGCGTGCTTTGTTTCTCATGCAATATACACAGAACATAATAAAAGATAACAATCCATTTGATGAACAGAATTTTCCAGTAATGCTTGTACGTGTTTGTGGTTTATCTTCAGACATGGTGCATATAGAAAGGCGGTCCTGTCTTCCAGCCTCTCCAGAGACTTTTTGTTGCCGCAATAGCATTTCTTGTTGTTGGTGATCAGTTATACTCCGGAAGATAGACGCACTGAAAACAAGATCATCGGGTTTTGTTTATTTTGGTTGCTCGATCTTAAAATCAGGCTTTGCTTTGCAGGATTGTTGGCGGAGTGTTCATAATCATAACGCTGGGGCTCTACCTAAGAAAACAAGTGCTTGAGACACCAACTAGAGTCTTGAGGAACACCAAAAGAAGAGTGAGTAATATCTCTCGCTGGTGCAAACACAAAGCAATATTTCTCTCTACGTACACACATAAGGTTGGTTTTCATAACAACATAAGAACTTGGCCAATACACAGGCTCATCAAGTGGGTCTCTCATAAAATGGATATGTATCATAGTCGTTTAGTTGAGTTGTAAACAAAACTGGGTTGGCAATAGATTTAAGAAAAGAAAAGATGATGAAACTGAGACAAGTCGACAACAAGTCGACAAGAGTAAAATTTATGTTTTGATCTGGTTGGAGACGGGCCCAACTAACTAAGAGAGTCTATAATTATCCAGATGGGCTGCTAATTTTTTGTGACCCATAGCCAAATACTTGAGTCCCCCAGTAATTGAAGTTGTGACTCTACTCCTACCATTCGACTTTGGTAAACCAACCAAATTAAACATATGAACCAGAGTATCAAGTCGCTAGATATAAGAATACACTGACTCAACACTCGAAGGAAATCATAAGAGGTGTTGATTAAGACAAAGTAATCTTCAATCTCATAGGCCCAAGTAAAGCCCACGGCTTAGATACTCGGGGTGGTCCCATCTCCGGCGGCCAAATCCTGCTCGACAAACTTCTTCGTAGCTCCATCCTTGGAATCCATCATCTTCTTCAGGTCAACTATCACAGATATGGCCTTCTTGAGGCGGAGAATGTTATCCTCGCTAAACCTATGCTGTTGATCCTTATTCATGACTACCTTACCGCTCGCCTTCAAAATCATCTCCTGCTCAGCAACCATAGCAGAATAGGCGTTCTTGACGGCGAGACGGTCATCCTCGGCCTCCTTACCGCTCGACGTCTTGTCGTCCATCGAGATCGGATTCGATTTCAACCACAGACGGCAGTTCTGGACAAGAAATGAAAGAGTGACTCTAGGGTTGTTGTATTTGTTGCACACGGACTAATTAATATTTAGGATTCCTTTTACGAATGGGCCCCCAAATGTTTTTATAAAACCCACTAAAAATTGACATTGATCTAATGGTGTCAATGGGTATTGGTTTGGTTCGATTGAGATTTTTGGATTCTGGTTTTTCCATATTCTAAAGTAGTAGGTCTTATATATTGATTCGGTTTGGTTCAGTTTTTTGGATTTGATTTGGTCCAACTCAAAGATGAGGTGATTGATGGAATATGACTCGGATTGTGTGTATTTATAGTATACATGTGAATGCTGCTCTGAGAGACTTGAGTGTGTGTTAGTATTCATTTAGAGGAGGTTCGGGATTAAGATTCACAAGGTGAGGTATTAAACACAGTTAAATAGTTTATAACATATATTGTACTTAGCAAAAAGGTTGTCTTTCGAAGCGCTGTTTTCGGACGTCGAGCCGGTGTCATTGGTGGCAAAGAGACAATTTGAAGTGCAAAGAGAAGCTTGTGTATACTGTCCAATTGTTTTTCATATTTAAACTTTTTTCTCTGTCTTTTTTCTTTTTCATTATATAGTAGCTACGCTTGTTAAAATAAAATAAAAATAAGGGTAAAAAATTTCGTTTAAATTTTATTTGTAATGTGTTTTTCAGTTTAACACTCTATTTACGTTTCCGTTTATCAGATTGGTGTAAAACCTTCAAAAAAAAAAAAATGTGACTAATAACACATTTGAAAATTTCATTTTAGTATACACCAACTAGTTAATAGTTTCAAAAAATGTACCAATCTTTTTTACACCCGCATTTTAATGAATATTATTTTGATAAACGGAAACCTAAAAACAGATAAAGTAAAAAAAAAAACCGTAACTAAGAAAACATTTGAAAATTTCTTTCTAATATACATCAACTAATAATAAGTAATACTCTCTCTCTTTCATAAACAGTGTCATTCTAGCATTTTTTACACAAATTAAAAAATGTAAACAAATTTTATTTCTACCAATATACACTATATAATACTCTCTCTAATTAATAAGCTGAAATAGTTGGGATAAAAAAGAGATTTGGTCTTAAAAACTGCATTGAAAACAATAAACGATATTTTTTGTAAAACAAAAATTAAATTTTAAAACAACACTTTTTGTGTAAGGGAAGGAATAACAAGTAATAAGAATCCGAATGAGATGGGATGGTGTAGAGGGACCATACTAAGCCATCTTTTTTCCTCAATAAACCGATCTTTTAAAAAATTTCGTCTTTAGTACTCATACTAACAAATTAAGAAACTTTGGCTCATGCATTTTAATTAACAAACGTAATTTCCATGAATTGAAGGACAAAATTGACTATGTTATTGTCGCCAAATCCCTCATGTAATGCCATATGCCTCGTATAGAAGAAGCGGTTAGGAGTTCAATGCTTATACAACAGTTTTGAAAAAAAAACAATGTCTCTCTTAGAGTTTTGGAGGATAATATGAGGGCATTATCGGTCGGTTTACTAATCTTTTGTTGTTTATAACCTAACATTGTTTTGCTATTCAGTTTATCGGATTGATTTTCGTTAAAATATATGTAGTAAACTTTTATCATTTGTTAGTATGAGTACTAAAAAGAAAGAGTTTAATGGTCCATGTATTATTTTGAAAGAGAAAAATGTGTATTTTTATGAAAATTATTATTTAGTTGGTGTATTTGTGAGAAATGTTTTAAAAGTTTTATTTGTAACGTGTTGTTGAATTTTTTTATTTTTTTATTTCTGTTGTTTATCAGATTAACTTATGAAGAAATGCAAGTGGAAAACCTTCAAAATTTATAAGTAAGAATATTAAATAAAAATTTTAAATGATTCATGTATTATTTGAAAAGCCAAAAAAGTTATGCATATTTTCAAAAAATTAAAAATTAATTGATGTATTTTAAAATAATATATATATATATATATAAATTTTTTTTGACGTCATATGATTGTTTATTTTGTCATCGATAATAAATGATTTCATATGTCGAACATATGAAGAAAATAAGATACTACAATTTACTATGGGAAAAAAAAAATATATCTCAAATCTTATTTATTTACGTAAGTCGGTCGACCTGGTTCGAAATGGGCCGAAAAGCCCACAAAATGAAAGGCCCATCATGAGAGGGAGGTATTATTTTCGTCGCTGAGAGAAGAAAATTCAAAAAATTTGAAAAAAGAAGAGCATAGCTCAGAGCATAGCGCCAACGGCAAAAGTTCAGAGAAGAAGTTGCTTGAGAGCTCAGATCGAAGAAGTTTCTTATTCCTCTTCTGCTCCAGGATCGATTTGATTCTCATATACAAGGTATTCGTTTCTCGTCTCTGTTTCTAGTAATCATTCTCCTCTGTTGATCGATTTTGGATTTTGAACAATCGCGTAAGCTGTTTGAACTTTGGATCATCTCAGATTCGAAGAATTTTAATTTCTCCTCTGCTACTGGATCGATTTGATTCGCATAAACGAGGTATTCGCTTCTCTTCTCTGTATCTAGTAATAGTTCTCTGTTGATCGGTTTGGATTTTGAACAATCGCTTAAGGTGTTTGAAGTTCCTGAGCTTGGATGTGTGCGTGCGTTTCTGAGCTTGGATTCTGGATAATTCGTTAGTTTAATCAGTTTTTTTCGAATGTTCTGAAGCAGAATCTAGCGTAATTGAAGGTGTTATAGCGAATCCTGTCCATGTTTCGCTCAATCTCTGAATCTCGATTTCTCGTGTTTTTCTTAGCTGTGATTTCGAACCAGGAACTCTGGATCTATTCTTATTGATGAGACACTCAGTGTTATATGCGGTTTTGTCTGCTCATTTTTGCGAATTTGGATTCCGAATGTCTGATGTTTTTCAGAGGTTTTTTTTCCGAATGTTCTGAAGCAGAATTTAACGTAATTGAAGGTGTTATACCTGGCGAAACCACTGTTTCTCTCAGTCTCTGAATCTCAATTCTCGTGTTCTTCTTAGCTGTGATTTCGAACCAGGAACACTAGATCTGGTCTTGTTGATGATACATTCAGTGCTATATGCGGGTTTTGTCTGGATGTTTTGAGGTTTTCAGTTTTTGGAATCAATATTCTGTGTTTCATCTACTCATTTTTGCGATATTAGATGGTGTATCTGTTGTTTTCTGATTGTAGAATGGAGAACTGTGAGGTCCGTGTTGACAATCAACTAACAGTAAAGGAGCTAGAGCCGCCGAAAGAACCAGTGCAACAGATAGTGCCATCATCATTGGACATTAACATGGGAGCTACGGCAGAGTCGGACGAACTCTCAGTTAAGGACAAAGCCGTAATTTTCATTGGGAAGGTGCTCTCGACATTGGTAGAACTTAAGACTGAGCAGGGTGATGATGAAACGATGAAAAAAATTCTTGATAACATCGGTTTGTGCGTTTCAAGGTCCTACACTTGCAAAGAAATTGAGGCACATATGTTAGCCGCTCATGGTACACCAGCTGAAGCTGTGAGACAACTCTATGATGCGATTGTAGTTGGTACCGGTGATCCCAGTGGAGGTGAGGCTTATGAAAAGCATTCTATCGATTGTGCTCGTCTAAGAAGGGAAAAGGACGCACAGGAAGCAGAGGAAGCATATGAAGAGAGGAGACTTAACGTTCGCAGAGTTTCTACTTCTGGAAGCAAGTGAGGGTCCTTGTTCGAGCTAATAAGAACACTAGGTAGGATGTCCTTTGCTTTTGAGAGTTTGGGAAGGTTTATTAGTTGCTTTAAAACTACTGATGCAGTTTCATCGTGTTATTTGGTTTTGGATTATGTTTCCTTGCCTCCAACTAGTTGCTTTTGGGTTTGCAGTGCTCCCGGAAGCAGTGAGGGTCCTTTCTTAGAGAGCAAGTAAAGAACGCAGAGGTAAGAAGGTGTCTTTTGCTTTTGAGAATTTGGGAAGGTTTATTGCTTTAATAAAAAAACCCATGTCATGTGTTGCTTTTGGAAACTCCAACTACTACTACTCTACTCTAGTACTCTAGTTGCTTTTGGTTTGGTTTTCTTTCAGTCTTTGGTTTGATATGGAACTTTTGCTGCTAAATCAAAGATAAACCGAGGACTTGATTTCTGTATATCAGCCCATTTATATGATCCGCTAGGTATCAGCCTATAGTGTGTGTGATTCGTATATACCATACACTGAATTTGTAAATTCGCAAGTAATAAACAGAAAACTCCTTAACTAAAAAAAAAAAAAACAACTAAAAAACCTTTCATCTAATCAACTCTTGAACCTCAAGCATTACTGCTATATTTTGACTCTCTTGAAGATGATTTGAGAGAGAGAGAGAGAGAGAGAGAGAGAGAGAGAGAGAGAGAGAGAGAGAGAGAGAGAGAGAGAGATGATAATGAGATCTGATGCACATTTCGCAAAACACAACGCAGTGTTTCAATGTTAAAATTGAATCCTTTGATTTGGAAAAACTCGGCAAACGTTGATATGAATTCCGACCTTTATCAAAGCTAAGAATACAAACTTTTTTTGATGGGTCCTATTTATTTATTTAATTACTATCTATATTGGATTGTAACTCCTACAAACTTTGGAGTCTTTAATCCTCGAAGATAAGGAACACAACTCCTTTATTTGTCAAAAACTGAAAGCAAAAAGAAAAAGAGAGAAGGCTTAGTTAGACATGTTGAAACTTTGGATCGGGGCTCCGTTTGGCCTTGCTTCCTGATCTCGCCCCACTGGCTGAAAACCCTCCATCTTCGTAGATCCATTGATAGTCTTGATGACCTCGCCGCTCGCCTTCGGGGCCAAAGTCGTCGAACGAATGATGTCCGCGACGCCGCGAGAAACTTCCTCGAGACTGACAACCTTGTTTCCCACCAACGACTCCGCCTTGGGTGCCATGTGTGCCGTTACAACCAAGAGCTCGAGATCCGATTCGATTTCGACGGGAAAAGAGCCTAGGGTTTTTAAGTGTGCTGCAATTTTTACTGGAAAGTGGAAACCCAATCCCCAAATGCTAGCACTACAGGTTTTCGCTGTGCACGTACCAGTACATTCCTCTTTTAAGAATCGGCCAAAACAGCCCATTAATAGATGGTGCACAAACTTTTTTTGTGTTGTTGCGTATGTGTATCCTATAATCAAAAATGGAAAAATCCCATTAATTAATTAACATAATTTATATATGATATCCGTTTGTTCTTTTAATGATGAAGTCGTCATAAACTTATCGCCTATTGGGCCGTACCAATAAATTTTGTGGCCCAAAAAGGTTTACACCATTGCTTGAAGTTTTTAAAATATTCTAAAACTTTTTTTTAAACGTCAAATCAATTATATTATATTATATCATAGAAGTTACATGATACATAAAACTACTTAAATACAACCATCGAACCAAATAAAGAAAATTAAACACAATTTCGATGAATATTAAAACTTGAAAAAATTAACTGAACACAATTTTGCAGTATCATTTAATTTTGTGCATCAAAATTTGAAAACATCACTTAAATTGAAACAAATAAAAATCTCTAAAACATCATTTAAAATGATACGAAAGGAGTATTTATATAATCAGTATGTAAGTAATTTTTTTTTATGAGCTATAGTAAGTAATTAACTCTAACTTTTAAGTAAGTACTAAATATTTTCGTATATATTTTCTATGTTTTATAAAGAGTATTGTTCTAGTATTTTTACATAGATTAAAAAAATTAAACAAATTTCATTTCTATTTTTTTTAATAAATTAGATAATATCTTTTTTCTAATCAATAAATTGAAATAGTAGAAATAAAAAAAAAGATTTGGTATTTAAAACTGCATTCAAAACACAAAATTGAGGTGATACAAAATTAAAACTTTAAAAAGACATTCTAGACGGAGGCGATATGTGGTTATAATATAATTATAGCTTTGCTTCATGTGATGGCTTGCCAGGTCCTAGAGAGAGAATAAGCAAGAATTACTGTTTAGTTGTCTCTTAGGTGATAAAGAAGAAAAACCCAAAGTTTTGCAATTGCATTGACCTTACAGCTCACAGAGACTCAGACTTCGCTTTCCAAATCAAAGCTCTTTTGCATTGCATTCAAGCTTAAGCAACGTCAATTCCAACCAACAACAACCGCATTACATCATTCAATTGCAGACAATACACGAACCCAAAAAAAATCATTTTCCTTCTGGAACAAATCACAAATCAATCTCAGGTTCTGATTTAGAAGTTTTAAAGTTTTGGGCTTTGATCCGATGTTGGTTCAGGATCGTGCGGCGCCTTCTCCTGCCAAGCCGCCGAAATCTCAGATCAGAGGACTACCTACTCATCAACAGATCCGACGATTCAGTGAACCCAAAAACCTAGATTTCTCGACTTGGTTCTCTGAGAATCTCACCAGAATTGCTGTCTGTTCTCTCTTTATCGTCACCATAGTAGCTTTCTTCTTCCTCTACAACACCACCGACACTGCTTCTCTCCTTTGTTTCCAGTCTCAGTCAACTCAGTCGCTTCAATCTCTCTCTCGCCCTCAAATCAAGTGGAATTCGATTCCAGTCGTCTCCGATAAGACCTCTCCGTACGCTAATTTCCTTACAGAGAGATGGATTGTGGTGTCGGTGACCAAGTACCCAACTGAGGAGCTCAAGAGTTTGGTGAAGATTCGTGGATGGCAGGTTCTGGCGATTGGAAACTCGGTGACCCCCAAGGATTGGAGTCTTAAAGGTTCGATCTTTTTGTCTCTCGATGCTCAAGCTGAATTGGGTTTTCGAGTTTTAGATCACTTGCCTTATGATTCTTTCGTGCGGAAGAGTGTCGGTTACTTGTTCGCGATACAGCACGGTGCCAAGAAGATCTACGATGCGGATGATCGAGGTGAAGTGATTGATGGAGATCTAGGGAAGCATTTTGATGTTGAGTTAGTTGGTGAAGATGCTAAGCAAGAACCGATTTTGCAGTATAGTCATGAGAATCCCAATAGGACTGTGGTTAATCCTTATATCCATTTTGGGCAACGTTCGGTTTGGCCCAGAGGTTTGCCATTAGAGAATGTAGGTGAGATCAATCATGAGGAGTATTACACTGAGGTTTTTGGTGGTAAGCAGTTTATACAGCAAGGGATTTCGAACGGTTTACCGGATGTTGATTCCGTGTTTTACTTCACTAGGAAAACGACTTTAGAAGCCTTTGATATTAAGTTCGATGAGCATGCTCCTAAAGTGGCTTTACCTCAAGGTGTAATGGTGCCGGTTAATTCTTTTAACACTCTTTACCATTCTTCAGCCTTTTGGGGGTTAATGCTTCCTGTTTCGGTTAGTTCTATGGCTTCTGATGTGTTGAGAGGTTACTGGGGACAAAGGCTTTTGTGGGAGCTTGGTGGTTATGTTGCTGTTTACCCACCTACAGCTCACCGGTTTGATAGAATCGAGGCTTACCCTTTTGCAGAGGAGAAGGATCTTCATGTCAATGTTGGTCGTTTAATAAATTTTTTACTTGTTTGGAGATCAGAGAAGCATAGTTTCTTTGAGACGATCCTTGATTTGAGCTTTGCTATGGCTGAAGAAGGGTTTTGGACAGAACAGGATGTGAAATTTACAGCTGCTTGGCTTCAGGATTTGATTGCTGTCGGGTACCAACAACCGAGATTGATGTCGCTGGAATTGGATCGCCCGCGAGCAAGTATCGGTCATGGGGATAGAAAAGAGTTTGTTCCTAGGAAGTTGCCTTCGGTTCATCTTGGGGTTGAGGAGACCGGCACAGTGAGCACTGAGATAGGAAACTTGATTAGGTGGAGGAAGAATTTTGGTAATGTAGTGCTTGTTATGTTTTGTAGTGGTCCTGTTGAACGCACTGCGCTCGAGTGGAGGTTACTTTACGGCCGGATATTCAAAACCGTTGTGATATTGTCTTCTCAAAAAAACTCAGATCTCTATGTGGAAGACGCCAAACTCGATCACATTTACAAGTAAGGATTGCTCAAGATTACTATATGTTGGTTAAATTCAAACTTCTGATGGTAAGTTTGTATGTATATTTCAGGCATCTACCGAAGATATTCAATCGATACAGCAGCGCAGAAGGATTTTTGTTTGTTGAAGATGATACAATTCTCAATTACTGGAATCTACTTCAAGCTGACAAGTCTAAGATTTGGACTACAGACAAGGTACAACACTCTCATCAAATTGTCGGCTTTTTCTTCGCTATCTCGATATGTATACCAAGGAAACTTATTGTTGTAAACCAATGATTTAGGTATCGAAGTCATGGACATCAGTGAAACCGACCGGGAACTCTGATTGGTTTTCTGTACAAGCCGAGTTAGTGAAGAAATCTGTAAGTGCAATGCCAGCTCATTTCCAAGTGAACTACAAGGACGCCACCATGAACAATCATGAGACCTTAACGTTATGCAGTTCAGAGGTATTCTACGTGCCCAAACGACTCATAACCGACTTTATCGATCTTGTTGATCTCGTGGGCGATATGGACTTGCATTACAAAGTGGCTGTGCCAATGTTCTTCTTGTCGATGGATTCCCCTCAGAATTTTGATCCGGTTCTTGGTTCGATGGTATATAAGAGGAAATCAGCTTCGTTTAACACTTCTTCGAGTCTGTATTCTGCTAAAGCACCTGCGGTTCACCCATGGAGCATATCAAGCGAACAAGATTTCATAAAATTGGTTCAGCAAATGGCTGAGGGTGACCCGCTTCTGATGGAACTGGTATGATGGACTCAGGGTATAGAGGTTGCAGTAATGCAATGATAGAAACAGAGTTATACAAAGATTGTGTCTTTGATTCATTTCTCATTGGTTCCCTTTTCAGAAATTTTTTCTTCTGGGGGTTGTGGAGTAAGTCATGTATTGTCCCATTGTAACCATACGTTTTGTAAGTGTATAATGTTTCCCCATCAAAAGTTAGTCTCTGCTTCATCAATGAAGACAAAAACAAATGTTTGAGACAGTTGGAAATAAGGCTGAATTTACGAGTTATGACACAGTTTTGATCCCACAAAGAAAAGACATTGACATGTTAAGGAAGCTTGGTAAAGAGATCCTGAAGTTGAGTGTGGCTCACCACAACACCAAGTTTCTGAGAAATTGCCGTTCTCACTGTTTCGGGGTCCAAGCTTGACAATGTATCCACACCGCTCATGGCAATGTACTCGCTCAAATTATGCAAGATTCCATCTTCAGAAGCAAGACGAAAGCGAGTTGAGGAAATGAATATGGTTGATGACAGGGTGAAAACTGAGAAGTTACATCTTACCTTGGGCAACAATGGGTTCATAGGGTGGAGGTTGGGCAGTCCAACTTCCATCAGGTTCTTTCATGTGTCTTCTATCAGAAGCAAAGTGCTTAAAGAACAGAGGAGCATGCACAATGCGGAAGAACCTGATATCAACCAAACAAAAAGAAAAAACCAGCCACATTACATAATGTTGAATTTTCCCAGCCAAATCTAAGCTGCTCAACATTAAAATGACCAAAACACTATGCCATGCATTTCATAAACTGTTTTGCGCGTAATACAGAAAGATAAAGAAGTTGAAAAAGAAACACTTCCAATCCTGACATGCGTGAAACCAGATAACAAATATTTGCTAAGTCATAAGAACATACTTGGTGGTACAGTGATAGTTTACCTCTGGTACTCTGCGTAAAGCTGAAAAGATGGCTGGATAGTTTCAGTCACATATGAGGTTAAGTGTGAAGGGAAGGGCAAAGTCGAATCAAGATCCCACACCGAAGGCTCAGAATCACTTTCTTTCTTCCTCTGTTCATGCAAATACAAAACCAAAATCAAGTTTAATTCTAAAAACCTACATCACTGGCTCAGATATTATGATATGAACCTGGACACAGATGACATGATAATCCCACAGTACAATCCCATCAGCTCTGCGACTAGCTTTCTGATGCCATAGTGGAACCTACAAGAACATCTAATCAACATATCAATAATGGACATCACAACATACACACTCTGATTACCAACCGAGCACATTCGAACAACACTAAAACTTCAAAATCAACGATCAAAGGTCGTGAAAAGTATAATGGAGATATAATTCCAACACCAAACATAATAAATTACAGTGGAACAAAGATTATTTATAAAGAAACATGGCTTGCCTGCTTCTTCTCATTCGAGATAAAAACAACAAACAGATCAGAACCCGTTGCATCCGCTACACCATTTTCGCACAACGTCTTGCAGAGCAGATACACGTTCTCTTCGCTACAAAAAAAAAAAGTCAAATTTTTTTTCTTATGTTCTACTTGTACCAATAAGGCAAATAATCACCAAAGACAGAGGAAGCTCCAACATAGGAACGAAATCAACAAACTACAACCCTCAAAAGGGTTTCTGGATTCGGCAATCACATAAAACATGCAGAAGAGACCGTTCTATCATTTAAAGAAGCCTAAAACGACAGGAATTTTTTGTTCGAAAAAAAGAACAATACCAGTAGTAAGGAGTGTGCTGGAACCGAGTGGCATCCATTGCAATAAGCTCCGAGGTGACGCTGGACATTTCTTCTTTGGATTTGATCACTGTGCTCTTCTCTAATTTTTCTACTTTCAGCAACTTTGATCATATAATCGTCAAAACTAAGAAGTGGTTCGGTACAATTGGGAAAATGGAGAACGGAGAAGAAAGGGAGAATAAAAAGTCTACGACGACGCCGTATCATGGCTTAGACCAAACGCAGCCGTATCGTGACTTAAGATCAAACGACGCCGTAGATAAACGGCGCCATATCGTGATTTAGATAGAACGATGCCGTATCATGAAATCGACCTAACGACGCCGTATAGGCGAATTGATTAAACCACGCCGGTTTAGGTTCATTGTTTCTAATTTACCCATTAAATTATTGGAATCGCTCGCATGACAGAGCAGTGACGATGGAGGAGGAGGAGCCAGACGCGAATCATCATCGCCGGCAGATCTGTAACAGCTGCGATCGTCCAAACCCGATTTGTCTCTGCCACGTCATACCGACGGATCCAATTCCGACGAGGACAGAGATCATCATCCTCCACCATCCACACGAGTCACGCCACAAGCTCAATACCACACCTCTCCTTACCAAATCTTTACAAAACGTCACCAGAATCTCCACCCGCCGTCTCCTCCTCCGCCACATCTCCTCCGCCGCAGGAGAAACCTCGGTCCCATCACCACCAACAATCTACCTCTTCCCGTCCTCTCCGTCCTCTCCCGCCGTCACTGTATCCGAATTCAAATCCCTGAACCTCTTAAACCATCGAGAGATCTCAAATCCTCCGCCGTTGAGGCTAATCGTATTCGACGCAACGTGGAAGCACGCGAAGGAGATGGTGAAAGCTAGCGAGGAGGTTCTAAGAGAAGCAAGAGCGGTTAGGGTGTGTTTGGATACGGGAATAGACGCATCCGTGAGTGGAGGAACCATCTACGATTCAGAGCTTGTGCTAAGGAAGGAGCCATTCGGAGGATGTGTAACTACGGCGGAGGCAGTGGCACGATGCTTAGGAGCTATCGAGCCTGACGGTGAAGAAATCGAGAGGAAGCTGATTAGTGTTCTGAAGGAGATGGTGAGGTTACAGTCTAAGTTCTTAAAGCCCATGAAACCAAGACCTAAGTTATTAAAGAAGAGATCTCAGCATCAGCAACCACTTGAACAAGAAGAAGAAGAATGACTGTATGAGTTTTAAAATCTCTTTGCTCTATCATTGTTGATGACATTTTTATTACATTACTCCATTGTATTAACTCGTTCTTCTAAATCAATAATTAGTTACTTGCATAAATAATATCTAACAATTCGTGAAAAATCTCATATTAATTCAGTCAATCAGTATTATCTTTTTTCTTTTGTGGAACAGGTCGATTTATTATAGACTTTATAACTAGAAAAGAAGAAACATGGGACCTTCTTCCATGTGAAGTGAGAAATAGAGGTGAGGTCATGGACGGTTTTGTGATCATATAACTTTTGGGAATTTTATATATGAAGGTGACACTTTTTAATTACACACTCACTGACTCACATGATATGTTTTTAGGCTTTTTAGCACCCATGTTATAATATATGCCTAATTCATAAATCACATAATAATCAATCATCATAACCATATTCTATAGATTCGTGTCCCTTTTTGTGGTCCATCCGAGTCACTGTTTTGAAGATATATGGCCCCAGCAGAGGTTGTTGACTGTAAATAAACAACAAAACATATGGTTGGTTGCTAGTCGTTGTTACTGGTTTTTCTCGCTAATGACTGCAATACGAACTAACAACACATATTTTAGTTGGTACTCTTTCCAAATTTGTTGATATTATTATTATGCAATCGAATAATATTTTCCTCTCTTCATTGTGTTTTCTTAACATTTACAGTTTTTTCTTACCAATCATATTACTATTTTACATTTCTCTAATTAAAAAAAATATATATATATATATATATATATATATATATATTCTTTAGTTTTACTCGTACGTTGTCGACATTTTAAGTTGGTATTGGGTTTGAAGTTATCCACTTTAATTTTACCTTCTCTTTATGATGGAGTGACCTTTAATCCTAATTTTAATTCATTTCTTGATGGTGTGGTACAAGTTATTAACTTTATTTATATTAATTATATATTGTTTACTACGTGAAGTTGACCCGACAACACAGAATGATCAATTTGAATATTAAGTATCGTTAAGTATTTTTAACATCTTAAAACTTTCACTGATGAATTGTGGGATAGATTGCGAGAGGTGAATTTGGATATACACTACTTATGTGCATGGTAGATAAACTAAATTTTGTACCTTTTTGTGTGTGGCGATTAACAGGATATGGTTTATAGCAGGTTACAAGCGTATCATATGCGAAGGAGGAGACTATCAAAATGTGGTGGAGTCGATATACAATGGAAAAACGGTGAACGTTTAAATACATAATTAGATTTGGTATATTTTAGAAACTTTACTTAAAAAACACTTGAGCAACAACAGATAAAAAAAAAAAGAAGAAGCATTGATGGTAGCTGAATCTGAAATCTCTTCTTCAAAGTATTTATGAATATACATGCCATAAATACATTTCGTATATACCAAAAAAAGGTAGAGTTGAAAATGAGAGTAGAGAGAAAGAACGAGTACCATCATCCATGATCCATCCCGTCCATGAGCTCTGCCAAAAGCCTAAAAGTAGAAAATAAGGCTGTTCTACATTTATCTGATTATTGTATTAATATGATTGTATTTTTTTCTTGTTAAAGAGTATTATTATGTTTTTTTTTTAATTAAAAAGTGTTCGTATTATTATGATTGTCGAAACCGAAATAATATTATATCTTCTTTTATTATTC
This sequence comes from Turritis glabra, assembly GCA_900406565.1. Classification (NCBI taxonomy): domain Eukaryota; kingdom Viridiplantae; phylum Streptophyta; class Magnoliopsida; order Brassicales; family Brassicaceae; genus Turritis; species Turritis glabra. The sequence continues at coordinate 2,236,021 of OVBN01000025.1, forward strand.
GGAAAGTTCTTATCCTTCAAAAGGAGTTTTTTTTGTGTGTGTGCAAAATCTTCAAAAAGGAGTTCAATCGTGCTAATTCACATGCTAAAAAAGGACACCGTGTCATGCTGAAATAGCGAAATGATGAGACCAATCTCTCCAATCCGATTTATTCTAAAATACTTCTTTTTTTGCAACATTCTATAATATTAAGTGTGTATAATGCATTTATATAGTTTTTTATTTGTATTGAAAGATCTATAGGATCGTATCCTACATAGGTGATAATATCCTAATCAAGATAGATTCCACCTATCTTTTTTTACAAATATATGCATCATTATTTTGTAAATGTTTATATATAACTAGGTTGGTAGTTATTTATGGTACAGCAAATCCAATAAATGTATGAAAGTTTTCTAAAGATTAAATGCAATATATATTTCAAAACAAAATTAGCGACGTTTCCAATTATAATGACGTTTGTTAAGTTGAAGATACAAAATACAAAAACATTGACAAGTCGTAGTATTACAACGAGCTAATCGTGTTCCATGTTATATTATTTTAAATCCAAAATATTGGTAAATATTAATGAAAATAACTAAAAATAGGTAAACTTTTTTTTTTACAAACATTTATATCATTATTATGTAAATGTTTATGTTATATTTTTTTTCCTTTCTATCTAACTAAGGTTGCTATTTATTTACTTTTGTAATAAAATTTCCAAGAATTTATGTTTATGTGAGGTGGATTATCTTAAATTTGGGTTTAATGTGGATTTTGTTGGTATTAAAAAGTGTGGTTAAAAAAAAAAAAAAGTAAAATTGAAAAGGCAACAACAAACATTGGTCGGGTGGAATGACGACCGGATCTAAATCTTCGCCTTAAATTTGACAGACTCTTTTAAAACGTCTTTCCTCAAACCTCTCTATCTTCCTTCTTCGTCTTCCTCTTCGACCTCGTCGTCGGCAGTAATTCAATCTCTCTACTGTAAATCTAAGGAAATAAAACGTTACGAAAAAGCATTAAAAATTTAAAGGTGGAGAGAGAGAGAGAGAGAGAGAGAGAGAGAGAGAGAGAGAGAGAGAGAGAGAGAGATATCACACAGCTCACAACCTCTTTTCAATTATTCAATTTAGCTTTTTTTTTTCTTTCCCTTCTTCTTCTTCTTCCCTCGTCTTCTTTGCCAGTTCTTCTTCATCTTTCGCCATTTTCTTAGTGCCAGCCACCCTTTCGGATCTTCGTGCCAGGTTACTTTCTTTCTACCTCGATCGATTTGACTAATGGGTTAATTAATGTAAGGATCATCTGATTTTTTTTCGATTTGATCGGTGGTCGTACCTTGCTCTGTTCATGATTTATCGGCTTCGTTTGCAGGGTATTCTGAATCATATTTGATCAATTCCTGAAAATCGCAAAAAGTTTGAATCTTTTCTCGAAATTAGGCTGATCGAGCCAAGGCCGTTACCGTATTTTAATCTCTCTGTACGCTTTTCCTGGATCATGACACTAGCTTCCGAGATTGGATTTAAGTTTTTTAGATAAATGTTGCCTGATCTCAAATTAGAGTTACAGAAATCATGTACATTATATCACAAACTGAACCAATGCTTTGTGTGCTTCAACTTACACGTTTGCTTTTGAAAAACAGCTGAATAAGAAATGCTTGAGATCCCTTATCCAAGTAAAATATTTGATTTTAGATGCCATTGTATTGTAAAATATCAATGTAAAGAGTTTGTTTGATTATTTTCTCATCTTTTCCTTTGTTTCATATGTTTTGTGTTGACTGAACAGGTTCATTGGCGTCTTAGTTTATAAGGATTTAAACCGTTATACAAAATGTCTGGGTCAACAAAAGTGTTGGATCCTGCTTTTCAAGGAGCTGGCCAGAAACCGTATCCTTTCAGCAACATTAGTGTTAGATATCAAAGGAGCAATCTTATTATTTTTTCCTGAGATTCCTAAATGTTTGGACTGTATGAGCTTGTGAACCTTAACATTTGTTATTAGAGGGACTGAAATCTGGAGAATCGAGAATTTTGAGGCAGTTCCAGTACCAAAGTCTGAACATGGAAAGTTCTATATGGGAGATACTTACATTGTCTTGCAGGTTTGGAATTCTACATATACTCCCCCAATTGACAGCTTGTTCGATAATATATTATGTTAATATCTCTTACAAGACAGAGTACATATGTATGAGAAATGTGCGTTCCTTTTATTATCATCATTCACTTTGTATTATGTTTATCTTCCATTTGCGCAGACAACACAGAATAAAGGGGGTGCTTATTTGTTTGATATACATTTTTGGATTGGTAAAGATACAAGTCAGGTACCTATCACCAAGACTTATTTTGTAACCGCTGTTTTTTGGAAGAGAAGCAAAGGTGAAACAGTGTTATGCTAACTTATGATTTGATATTTTTAGGATGAAGCTGGAACAGCAGCTGTTAAAACAGTTGAACTCGATGCAGTTCTTGGAGGCCGTGCTGTCCAACACCGGGAAATTCAGGGCCATGAATCTGACAAATTCTTGTCTTACTTCAAGCCATGTATTATTCCGTTAGAGGGTGGTGTTGCGTCAGGTTTTAAAGCACCTGAAGAAGAGGTGTTTGAGACTCGGTTATATACCTGCAAAGGAAAACGTGCAATCCGTTTGAAGCAGGTTTTAACTATTGTACTCTCTTCGCATTAGAACACTTATTACCAATGTGCATTAACTTTTCCTTCTGTTCCAATTTTTTTTTTTTTTGTAGGTTCCTTTTGCCCGCTCATCGCTGAATCATGATGATGTATTTATCTTGGACACCAAGGAAAAGATCTATCAGTTCAATGGTGCAAATTCAAACATTCAGGAGAGAGCCAAAGCTTTGGAAGTCGTTCAGTATTTGAAAGACAAGTATCACGAAGGAACTTGTGATGTTGCGATTGTTGGTAAGCCAATTGCACCCTCTTCCTACGTTTCCCATCAAGTGAACAAACAGTGTTTGAATGCTGAAAGAATAGGTTTTGTGTGTGGCATAGTTTAAAGATGGTGTTTAAGGTGGAAACTTATCTATATTCATACTTTCCTGGCATAACAGATGATGGAAAATTAGATACAGAATCAGATTCTGGTGCGTTTTGGGTCCTCTTTGGTGGATTTGCTCCCATCGGAAGGAAAGTTGCCAATGATGATGACATTATCCCGGAGTCAACTCCACCTAAGCTTTATTGGTACTCGTCTTCCCTTTGATTAGACTCCACGATTTATTAATTTCTATTTTTTTCTTCCTGATATACACGCCATCCTGATACTTATATCTTCTGCAGTAGTATCTATTCTAAGATTTACTTAATAGAATATTATGATAGAGTTATTGATTGTTATGTTGTTACTGTTTTTCTTAGCATCACTGATGGTAAGATGGAACCTATAGATGGTGATCTATCCAAATCGATGCTGGAAAACACTAAATGCTACCTCTTGGACTGTGGTGCTGAGGTATTTATCTGGGTTGGCCGAGTAACTCAAGTGGATGAGAGGAAAGCTGCTAGTCAATGTGCTGAGGTAAAAAGTGAAAGTCTTCTAAAAAATATTTCTCTTGGCCCTAGAATAGCTATCTCAATCATGACTTCACACTTTTTACCTTTCATCTCCAGGAACTCCTTGCTAGTGAAAATAGGCCAAAGGCAACTCGTGTTACCCGTGTTATCCAAGGTTATGAGTCCCATTCGTTCAAGTCTAACTTTTACTCTTGGCCATCAGGCTCGGCCACTTCTGGTAATGAAGAAGGACGAGGAAAAGTCGCTGGTAAAACACCACTTTGAAACTCAAACCATTAAATGAAAACATTAAGAGCTTTTTAGCCCTGACTTACTATTGGCACTGCACCATTTCTCTAGCTTTACTGAAGCAACAAGGTGTTGGGCTCAAGGGCATTGCGAAAAGTGCACCACTGAATGAGGATATTCCACCTCTGCTTGAAGGTGGTGGAAAGTTGGAGGTCTGTTTGTCTATTTGACTTGTTATCCCTTTATTTTACACCTTTGGCTATGAATATATCCATTTTTGACATTTCATTATGTCTATGTATTAGGTTTGGTACGTTAATGGTAAAGCCAAGACTCCGTTACCTAAAGAAGATATTGGCAAGCTCTATTCTGGGGACTGCTATTTGGTCCTATATACCTATCATTCGGGTGATAGGAAAGACGAATATTTCTTGTGTTGTTGGTTTGGAAAAAAAAGCATTCAGGTAACGTTAATGTAAATCATAACATAATGTGAATCCCTAGTATACATATTGTATAACCCTCCATTTCAGTTAGATTCTCTGTTTATAACTGTAAATGCAATAATTATACTTTTATATATTGGCTATCTTATAAGTTTCTTCCTGGTATTTCCTTATACTACATTTTAAGGCTAAGGTGAAATTGGTTGTGATTGTAGAACTTTGTATCTTTCATTTAAGTACTTCAAAATAACCAGTAAATGTGCAAAATTATATTTGTTACCTGATTCATATTTGCGAGCGCTTTGCAATTTTAGCTCTTAAAAGTATTGGGTCCTGATGTTAGTAGTGTAGTATTATGTTAGCTCTATGAACATAATGTTATGGAGTTCAGAGATCGACTTAAATTAAGTTTAACCATCTAAAAGTTCTGATCTCTCCCTTATCCAGGAGGACCAAGATACAGCAATTCGACTGGCGAATACAATGTCAAACTCATTAAAAGGAAGAGCTGTGCAGGTACAATGTTTTATTTTTATTGAAAGCAATGATGGATAGTACTAGAAAGATCGATAAATAATGGGATCTTCTTGCAGGGCCATATATACGAGGGTAAAGAGCCTCCACAATTTGTTGCCCTTTTTCAACCTATGGTGGTCCTAAAGGTATTTTTATATGGCGTTTACAAGATGACAGTGATGTTGATTTTGGTCGCAAGAGAAAATACAGTGATTAATATGGTTTACATGGACTTTATAGGGTGGTTTGAGCTCTGGGTACAAAAACAGTGTGGCAGAGACTGGTTCACCAGACGAAACCTACACACCAGAAACAATTGCACTAATTCAAGTATCTGGAACTGGAGTTCACAATAATAAGGCAGTGCAAGTTGAATTGGTACTTGACCACCTTAGCTTCTTTCTTTCTTAGTTTTCCTATTAGTGAAAATATTGCAAGTTGAATAAGGGTGTGTGTTTATTGTTCAGCTTTTTATTAGAGGGGAGACATATTATTCTTTGATTTGTTATTTTGACTCGTAGTTGTGTTCTGCAATACTTCCTTTAGGTTGCAACATCTTTGAACTCTTATGAGTGCTTTCTTTTGCAATCTGGCACTTCCATGTTCCTTTGGCATGGAAATCAAAGTGCGCATGAACAGCTAGAACTGGCCACTAAAGTTGCTGAATTCTTGAAGGTTAGTTTCCGATCGTATTGTGTTGTTTTCCGTTTAGCTGAAATCTTCCCGAATAGATGCTTCATAGTTTTACATGGAACTCATAATAATATATAAATCATCTTCTGTTTTTGCTAAGTCAGCCTGGGATTACTCTAAAGCATGCCAAAGAAGGAACAGAGAGCTCAACCTTTTGGTTTGCACTTGGGGGAAAACAGAATTTCACCAGCAAGAAGGCTTCCTCTGAGACTGTCAGGGATCCTCACTTATTCTCATTTTCTTTCAACAGAGGTGAATAATTTATTAGAATAATAATTGTGATTTCTTACTCATATAATTTTTGTATTTATCTGAGAAGTTGAGAATGTCCTGTATTCTAACCATTTCAATTTTTTCTTAAATGTCTCTGCCTGGATCCCTGCAGGAAAGTTTCAGGTGAGATATTGGCGAAATTATACAACTTTATTTGTTCGAGATGCTGTTTTGCATGTTTCTAACAGTATGGTCTCCAACAGGTTGAGGAGATTTACAACTTCTCTCAAGATGACCTCTTGACCGAAGATATATATTTACTTGACACGCATGCTGAAGTTTTTGTCTGGGTTGGTCAATGTGTGGAGCCCAAGGAAAAGCAAACTGTATTTGAGATTGGCCAAGTAACTATTTCCTTATTAAGTTTGCTTCTTTCTCCATTTTTGTGCTGTTTGCTCATTGAGACAGTTTATGGGCAGAAATACGTAGATCTTGCTGGATCCTTGGAAGGCTTGTCTCCTAAAGTTCCACTCTACAAAATCAATGAAGGGAACGAACCATGCTTCTTTACCACTTACTTTTCTTGGGATCCCACTAAAGCTATCGTAAGTTTTCTTGTCCTTGAAATATGTTGAGTTTCTCTGTTTTCTATAGTGGTTGTCATGAAAATTTGTCTGCTTTCCGTGAAGTGCTAGTTAGGGACTTAGTGTTGAAGAGGGATTTAGATAATATAACTAGATAACTCTGAGTGTACCTCATAGATTTTCCTTTGCATTTACCTTTCTTCAATGTTTTAAACCTGTGATATAGGTACAAGGAAACTCGTTCCAGAAAAAGGCAGCGTTGTTACTTGGCACTCACCACGTTGTGGAGGTACTACACCTTTGCATTTTCAGTTTTGTTAGGACAATGGAAAAAACGCTCTTATTACTTTCCGGCTACTTTGGTTCATGATGTTTGTCCTTTTGCTGCTGCAGGATAAGTCTAATGGTGGGAATCAAGGACCGAGGCAAAGGGCTGAAGCACTAGCTGCCTTAAATTCTGCATTTAATTCTTCTAGTAACAGGCCTGCCTATTCGGTAAATAACTATACTCTTAACCAATGTTTCTACTATATTTTTTTCTGAGATATAAGTCAAATATCTGATCAATAATGGCTTTGAGTTTTCCATAAGATCCCAGAGTAATGGACACTTCAATGACCCTACTTGTACAAACCAATCTATGACCATTTAGCTGTTAAATCATCCATATGGAGCTGAACATATTTCCAGCCTTCTAGACTTCTAGTTCAGTCCCGTCCTAAATCCAACCAAATTCAGAGAGGATAATTCTTTACAAAATTCTCAATACAATGACTTACAAATTTGTTGCAGTGTAGACTAAAGCTACTTGAACACATTAACGGGGTTCATCTTGGGTTCTTCGTTTGTTTTAGCCAAGCCTAACCCCATTACAAAGAAACCTATACTTTTGTCTGATTAGCTAGTCGCATCTGATTCTTTGATTAGTCAACTTAAACAGTCTTCCATTTTAACTGCAGAGCCAGGACAGATCAAACGAAAGTCACGACGGCCCAAGACAGAGAGCTGAAGCTTTAGCCGCCTTGTCATCCGCATTCAATTCTTCTTCATCATCAACTAAATCGCCTCCACCACCAAGGCCAGTGGGGACGAGTCAGGCTTCACAGAGAGCAGCAGCAGTGGCTGCTCTCTCTCAAGTACTTGTCGCGGAAAATAAGAAATCACCTGATACCTCTCCTACAAGAAGATCCACCAGCTCCAACCCAGCAGATGACACCCCTCTGGGTAAGTTTTTCTCCTTGATTCCACGTTTTAAACTTCGATAACACAATTGACTAAAACTGTCTTCATCCACAGCGGAAGCAAAAGATGAAGCAGAGGCTTCAGAAGTAGCTGGTCATGAAGCCAAGGAAGAAGAGGAAGTTTCACCAGCAGCAGATGAACCAGAAGCAAAGCAGGAAACAGAAGAGCAAGGTGATTCTGAAATGGAAACAAGTGGAGCAACTTTCACCTATGAACAGCTGAGAGCTAAATCTGAGAACCCAGTGACTGGAATCGATTTCAAACGTAGAGAGGTGAGTTAGTTAGTTAGTTAGTTAGCTACTAGGAGATGAATCACTCTGTCTATTACCTAACTAACTTGCTGTTTCTTATTGTTGTGATCAATTTACTACAAGGCTTATCTATCTGAGGAAGAGTTCCAAAGTGTGTTTGGGATGGAGAAAGAAGCATTCAACAACTTACCACGTTGGAAGCAAGATCTGCTTAAGAAGAAGTTCGACTTGTTCTAGCGATCGTGTGTTAATGGTTTTATGTGGGTCAGTCAATTTGTTGTTGGTTTGAAGAGTGTGTGTGTGTGTGTGTGTTTTTTTTTTTCTCTTCTTCAGTTTTATATACTTGGCTCATTTATATTTCTCTCATGGGTTGGGTTGGTTTGGGTCTGATTCATATTTTCTTACAGCACAATGAAGTGTCTTGTAGTGATGATGATCATAGATTGTAATGATTGTTTTACCCGAGACAGATTTGTGATTGTGGGTAGCAAAATTCTTTGATTTGTGATCTTCCATTGTTGTGACTATTTAAGAACATGTCTATTTGTTAAATCAGATGCTTCATTGTTTTATGGATGTTTATGAATTATGAGAGGTTTGGTTATGATTTTTTAATATTATTTTACAGCCACTGGTTTCTTCCGGTGTCAACCTGTTTGCATGGGTGGTTAAGAACCTCGGGCACGCTACAACGTAAGAGAAGAATATTAAGAAAAACAAATTAAAGAAACCCTAGAATCCAAAAAGTTGAAAGAACTATCACTATCATTTCCGAGAACCATATTCCTTGACAATGGAAGGTATGTCAGAGGATATGACAATGGTTGTCACCTGTGAGTTGTTGCATGTAGTAGATAATTCGGTAGCCATTCTTTGAACCTTATTAGCGGATGATCTGAACCATTATCAAACCATTATCCATTTTTGCACAAAAGTCGTTCGATTCGAGTTCTTTAAGCGAGGGGCCTCAGCACTCACTTGTATGTATGCATTGCTGTGAACCCATTTGGCTGCCAAAATGTCAAATATAAAAGTAGACTTTTAGATATTGTTTTTGGACCTCTAAGGGATTGATTTTAGGTTTTATTTGAACGTCGTGATGACGACATTCACTCTTCATATTTGCTTATTTTGATTTTAGACTTGATAAATTGTCGAATTATCAATGGCTGAGTTGGGCTCGTGGCTACGCCGAGCAAGAACGTGCTCCATACGGAGCGATGAAAGATAATATAAACTAGGGTTGGGATAATAAACCGAACCGAAACAACCGAACCAAACTGAACTGAGATTTTGGTTGTTCGGTTTGGTTTCGGTTATGGGTCATTAACCGATCGGCAATCTGTGAAATTTAGTTCAGTTAACCGAGAATTTCGGTTAGTTCAGTTCGGTTATCGGTTAACCGAATTTTTTTTTATATAACCGGATTATACCGGTTTTACAAAAATAGATCAGTTTTCGTTAATAATCGAACCGAACCTAACCGAACTACCCGAATCTAACCGAAATTATTTTAAAATAACCGAAAAAACCGGATTTAAAAAAAAAATTGGTTAGTTTCGGTTTTGAAATCTCAAAACCTAACCGAACTAACCGAACCGAAATTTATTTCGGTTAATTTCGGCAAGATTTTCAAAATTCAAAAAAATTAAAAAATCAAATTAACCGAACCGAACTAACTGAAGAAACCGAAGTCGCATGACTAATATAAACCATATTATCCATCTTTTTCTTAAACGAGGGAAGTCAACACTCAATTGTTATGTATGCATTATCGTGATTTGTGAACCCATTTGGATGCCAAAAAGTCAAATACAAAAGTAAAATTTTCGGATATTGGTTTTAGACCTCTAAAGGATTGATTTTGTTTGTAAGAAAGATAATTTTTTTTACCATCCACCATCATTTCGATATCATATTATCCTCCGTTTACCAAATAGTCTTTGATGTATAAACTCTTTTATTTATTTTGAATATATTATTTATTCATGTTCTCACCCAATTCAAGAGGTAAACTTGCAAAAACTTAATTTATAGTCAGCAATGGGAATCTCTATATCTCAAAGGACCAATATCACAATATAATAAAATATAACTCAATTTCCTTTGCTAAATTTAAGAAATTGTTTTATTATGCAACTCTTTTTTCCTGGTTTGTCTTATCACATTATATAAAGTTTGAACCCTCTAATGAGAATACGACAAATGTGAAACCTAAAACTACTAGGTTAGATAAACGAAAACTACAAAAAGTAATAATCAATCTCTAACTGAAAAGAAAAATTTCAAATAAACAAGATGAAAATTTAAATAATATCATGATACATATCATAATTTAAGCAATAATTGACATGTGTCTCGATCTCACATATTCCTAACTGAAAAGAAAATTTCAAATAAATTTTAACGGTATACTTTGTGTTTACCGAATATATATATATATATATATATATATATATATATATTTTAAAATCAATTTCATCAATCTATTGTTAGTTTGCGAAATAATCTTTATATCTGTGATCCTTCCAACTCAAATTTGCATTGACACAAAAGTATTACATTTCTTCCCATAATTATTATCATTGTTTATCGAAGTTCAAACATAAAATTAAAAAAAAAAAACAATAATCTTCATACATCTCAAACGAGATGATTAGCCACAATGATAATTATTGCTCATCATGATCTTCATCACATAATGTATCCAAAAGATCTTTAGCAGAGGACGATTCCGATCCGATGAGCCGGTCTAGCTTATCCTCACTCCACCAACTTGTCGGTTGTAGCTTACGGCGACCCTTAGATTTGTGTCCCGACTTGATAGCCGGCGACACGTGGCAATTACTGTACTTGGACCGCTCACTTTCTCCGGAGAAATTTGAATGGTTGGTAGTCTTTGATGGCACTTTGGTAGATACTCCATTAGCCGGTGGTGAATCGAGCCGGTTGGTGGGTCGCGGATTAAAGCCCCGCGGATGAATCATTCCCGTCCTTACGATGGCTTGATGACGACCTTCACTCTTCATGTTTGCTTATTTTGATTGGAGGCTTGATGAATTGTCGAATTATCAATGTCTTTGTATATATAGATTTGAGGAGCATACCAAATATGTTTGGGTCCCAAGAAAATGAGAATAGTCAAACATGCTTGTTCACCAAGAAAATAATATTATATTCTTTGCCTGCCTATTATCTGAGGATTGAAAAGTCTGTTCAAACATTGTCGTTTGCTCTTCCTAATTTTGTCGACCTTTTTAAGGATACAATGTTATCTAATTCAAGTGTTATCAAATCCTTTATTGACAATAGTCTATAAGTCCACATCAATTTTTAGTATTTAATTATTTACGAATCATTCCAAAATAAGTTAAATTTAACCAAAAAATAATTTTCAAAGATAAGGCTAAAATGTACAAAATCACTAATTTTTTTTATTAATAATTATCAATCTAGAAAATATATTTTAAGAAAGTGACTTTAGTATCGATAGACAAAAATGGGCCGGAAAATATCGGAGATGGGCTTTAAGGTCCGTAGCCGTGAGTAATGTTATCCCATTTATCCACAGAAGAGCTCCTCTCTACCTTCAACGTTTGCTTTAATGGCTACCGTTACCAATTTCAAGCTCGTCACTCCGCCGGAATCTTCCCGCGCCGATAAATCAGGAGCTACGAAGGCATCCGACGCATTCCAGGAGAATAAATCTGTGTCTGTGAACTACGACCGAGGTGAGCATGAGGTCTCAGTCCGCGTCGGCGGGCTCAGGAAAGCTGATATTCCGAGACGTTACCGACTTCGGGTTGAGAACGACCGGTTTCAGAAGGATTGGAGTGTATCCGAGGTTGTGGACCGGCTTATGGCTCTCAATCGTTGGGAAGAAGTTGATTGCGTTCTCAATTCTTGGGTTGGCCGGTTTGCTAGAAAGAATTTCCCGGTTCTTATCAGGGTATGTATGTCTCGATTTTGATTGGTATTCAATTGTTTATATTTTGAAATTGAGCTTAGTGGAGTTTGAGTTTTGCAACTTTGCAGGAGCTTAGTAGAAGAGGGTGTATCGAGCTTTGTGTGAATGTCTTTAAGTGGATGAAGATTCAGAAGAATTACTGTGCAAGGAATGATATATACAATATGATGATTAGGCTTCATGCTAGGCATAATTGGGTTGATCAGGCTCGTGGTCTCTTCTTTGAAATGCAGAAATGGAAGTATGTGTGAATGTTATTCAAGTTTTCATCTGAATAATGTTCTACGGAACATAGTTTTTTTTTTTGAAAATTACTTTATTGGGAACGTTTATGCTATGGGTGTAGCTGCAAACCGGATGCTGAGACGTACGATGCTCTTATCAATGCCCATGGTCGAGCTGGTCAGTGGCGCTGGGCTATGAATCTTATGGATGACATGTTACGAGCAGCTGTGTGTAACTTTGCTTTACTCCTGTAAATGTTTTTGGTTCAGTTGGGTCTGAAGTGAGGCTCCTTCTTTCCTGTTTCCAGTGTTGAAAAAGTTGGATCATTAGATAAATAGCCAGGGAACTTTGGTTTGGTGGATATATTGCAAGTAAATTTGATCAATCTGTTTAAAGATTATATTTTTTGGCTTTTCCTGATGCCCAACAATTAAAAATAATCTCTTTCACCTCTGATTCTTATTATGTCTCATAGTTTTACGATGACCTTGTCATTGTTGCTTAAAACACGGCTTTGACCCTTCTCTGGTTTTGCAGATTGCTCCTAGTCGTTCAACCTACAACAATCTGATCAATGCTTGTGGTTCTAGTGGAAACTGGAGAGAGGCTCTGGAAGTATGCAAGAAAATGACAGATAACGGAGTTGGACCGGATTTGGTGACTCACAACATTGTGTTGTCAGCATACAAGAGTGGTCGTCAGTATTCAAAGGCACTATCTTATTTTGAGCTCATGAAGGGAGCTAAAGTTCGTCCTGATACTACAACTTTCAATATCATTATATATTGCCTGTCAAAGCTTGGTCAAAGTAGCCAAGCCCTTGATGTTTTCAATTCCATAAGGGAAAAGAGAGCTGAATGCCGACCTGATGTTGTGACATTTACTAGCATTATGCATTTATACTCTGTCAGGGGAGAGATAGAAAACTGCAAAGCTGTGTTCGAAGCAATGCTTGCTGAAGGTCTGAAACCTAATATTGTTTCCTATAATGCCTTAATGGGTGCCTATGCTGTTCATGGAATGAGTGAAAATGCTCTCTCAGTTTTTGGAGAAATAAAGCGGAATGGTATGATCCCAGATGTGGTCTCTTATACAAGCTTGCTCAATTCTTATGGAAGATCACGTCAACCTGGAAAGGCAAAGGAGGTATTCCTCATGATGAGGAAAGAAAGGAGAAAGCCTAATGTTGTTACTTACAATGCATTGATTGATGCTTATGGGTCTAATGGTTTTCTAGCTGAAGCTGTGGAAATCTTTCGGCAGATGGAACAAGACGGCATTAAGCCGAATGTTGTTTCAGTATGCACTCTTTTGGCTGCTTGTAGTAGGTCGAAGAAAAAGGTGAATGTTGAAACTGTACTTTCTGCAGCACAGTCGAGAGGTATCAATCTCAATACGGCAGCCTATAACTCAGCCATTGGAAGCTATATAAATGCTGCAGAACTTGAGAAGGCCATTGCATTGTATCATACTATGAGAAAAAAGAAAGTCAAAGCTGATTCTGTTACTTTCACTATCCTTATAAGTGGTTCATGTAGGATGTCAAAATACCTTGAAGCAATTAGTTACTTGAAGGAGATGAAAGATCTCAGTATTCCATTGACTAAGGAGGTGTACTCTTCTGTTCTATGTGCTTACAGCAAACAGGCAAGTGCTTAGAGTTTGAGCTCAGAAGAAGACGTGTATTCGATAGAATTCTGATTTTCGTATGGTTTGACTGTCACTTTCTTTGTGATAATTTCCAGGGTCAAGTTACAGAAGCAGAATCCATATTCAACGAGATGAAAATGGCTGGGTGCGAACCTGATGTGATCGCGTACACTTCAATGCTCCATGCGTACAATGCTTCAGGTATATACCACGAGTGCAAGACTGTTGAAAAATCGTAACAAAATGTTTTCCATGGTTCTGAATTCTCTTGGATGGTTTTGTGTCGCCAGAAAAGTGGGGAAATGCTTGTGATCTCTTCCTGGAAATGGAAGCAAATGGAATAGAACCAGATTCTATCGCATGTTCAGCTTTGATGAGAGCTTTCAATAAGGGAGGTCAACCGTCAAATGTCTTTGTCCTGATGGATTTAATGCGGGGAAAAGAAGTCCCCTTCACTGGCGCGGTTTTCTTTGAGATTTTTTCGGCTTGTAACATGTAAGTTCTTGTATGTCTATATAAACATCAGAGTAACCTTCTCGGAAGACAGAAAGAGCAATATATCATCCTTCTTCTTTCAACATTGCAGCTTGCAGGAATGGAAAAGAGCAATAGACCTCATCCAAATGATGGATCCGTACCTGCCATCGCTTTCTATCGGTTTAACAAATCAGATGCTGCATCTTTTCGGGAAGAGTGGTAAAGTCGAAGCAATGATGAAGGTGCAACGAACTTTTAGTTTATATGCTAATTAGACTTACACATTCTCTTTCCTTTCTGCCAAGTTGTTTACAGAAATGAAACAAGAATTTTAACCAAATCATGTTTTACACGCAGCTGTTCTATAAGATTATAGCCTCTGGTGTTGAAATCAACCTCAAGACTTATGGAATACTGTTGACACATCTTTTAGCTGTTGGAAACTGGAGAAAATACATCGAGGTAATACTTTTTTGTTTGTCTCCTGCAAAATGATTTTTCAGTTAATAACAATGATCAATACCGAGCTGAGCTCTTGCAGTTCAGAGATAAAAATTGACTTTGTGTGAATGATTTTGCAGGTTCTAGAATGGATGAGTGATGCTGGTATTCAACCCTCGAACCAAATGTATCGTGACATTATCTCCTTTGGTGAAAGAAGTGCAGGGATCGAGTTCGAGCCACTAATACGCCAAAAATTGGGTGAGATGAGAGAGGAATACAAAAGAAATTATTCTGTTACATGATTTTCGATTCAGCAAAGAGTTTTTTGGTGTCTCAAATTCCATTTTTGTTGTTGGTTATTCTATAGAATCACTGAGAAACGAAGGAGAAAGATCTGAGTCCATCTTTTAGACACGAAGGCACATTGTTGTAGTTCCACTGTATGTATTTTTAGCACAGTGATAATATATATGATGTATGTAACTTGTAATCTCCTCTATCAAAATATTCAATAATATGATAATTCGGTTCATAAAACGAAATAATTTGGGTTTTGGAGTGTTAAAAATGAACGTAGATTGTTGGCTAGAGGTACAATTTGAATTGTGCGGATGAACAAGACATTCAATTTAACCAATCATTTCAAAAAATTTGAATTATGATTTTTAAATGGAATGATTCGATGTGTAAGGTCATTACAACGGTAGCAATATGAAGAATCAAATGGTAGAAAAAATATCCGAAATTAAATATTCAGAAAACTATAAGCTAAGTTTGATAAACCAAAAAAAAAGAAAAAAAAAACAACAATATGAGTGTACCAATTAAAGAATATTCCTTGGAACGAGGCTAGAGTTGGGAAACACTCCACATTAAAATGTCAGAAACCCAGAAACAGATCACGTACACGTGGACATAATGAGCACACGTCAGCAAAAAAAATTTCTACTAAATGACCAAAACACCCTCATACCCGTACATAGCCGTTGCAGTTGGTATCTTTCGCATCGTTAAAAAAGGGTAAACAAAATCGGGACGTAATGGTAAATTGAAGTCTACGTAATTTTATTTTGCCGTTGTTAGATTAGAAGAAGACTTAAAAATCAAAATCATTGTATTCGGTGAAAAAGGAAGAGTCAAAGTTGAAATTTCTCAGCTCTCACTCTCTTTTCTCTCTCTCTCTTTGCTTCTACTGTAACAAGCTCGGTTTTGCTTAGCCATAGTGCGTCTAGGGTTTGGTTCGGGGAGAAGGTTCCGATCATGGCGTCGGTGTCGTCGTCGGATCACGGACCTAAGACAGAGGCAGGATGTAGCGGAGGTGGTGGAGGAGGAGGAGAGAGCTCGGAGACTGTGGCGGCGAGTGATCAGATGTTGTTGTATAGAGGTTTTAAGAAGGCGAAGAAGGAGAGAGGTTGTACTGCTAAGGAGCGTATTAGTAAAATGCCGCCGTGCACTGCTGGTAAAAGGAGTTCCATATACCGCGGAGTCACCAGGTACTGTGCCTTTTTGCTAATCTAATTACTCTCAAATTGGAATTGTCGGTTTATGATGCTGAGGAGATTGGCGTATAGGTTTGATTGTGAGTTTGCGAGTTGTGTAATCTGTATCAGAGTATGGGATGTTTAGATAGGTGGATATACCCTTTGGTTAGAGATCTTGTGTGGAGCTGAGTTATCTGGAATCGGTTCTGAAAAACACTAATTTTATCACCTATTATCAGATTTTACGAATACCAGACATCATTCTGTAGTGGAATTAGAATTGTTTCTAGACAATGCAAGAGTTTAACAAAGTTTTGTATAAATCAAGAGTTAGAATTTGCTAGGAATAAACTAGAAGAAATGAGTTGGTGTTCTTAGCATCTGCCTGCGGTTTTGTCCCATAGCAGTAGGAGATGTTGATGCGTTTTGTTTGTTAAAATTGTTGAGTACAGGCATAGATGGACTGGTCGTTATGAAGCTCACCTTTGGGATAAGAGTACCTGGAACCAAAACCAGAACAAGAAGGGAAAACAAGGTTTCTCTTCTTTTTTTTCTCTGCATCAGATAAAATTACTTTTAAGTTTTCTCTTGTTTGGGGTATCAAAGCTGATCTTTTCTGTTTCCTTTTTATTTTCATGGTTGACGCAAATTTCGCCACACCAGTTTATCTAGGTAAGGTAAAAGCTTTATAGGTGTTGATTATGTTTTTGTCTATCAAATTGGATTATCTTTGACTGAAGAACCCCAACTCTTACATGATAGGAGCATATGATGATGAAGAGGCTGCTGCTAGAGCTTACGACCTTGCTGCCTTAAAATATTGGGGACCTGGGACACTTATAAATTTTCCGGTGAGATTGCTACGGTAGTATGCTTTATAAGTTGAGGTTTAAACTCTTCAACCATTTGGATTCCTTAATAATAGTACTGATCAATTTATATGCATAAGTGGAAGAAAGATGGTTACAGGCGTTTTGGGGCCACCCTTCTCAATCTCCATTTTTTTTAGCTACATGCATTTACGTATTTCCATCCTCGTAGGTGACTGATTATACCAGGGATTTAGAAGAAATGCAAAATCTCTCAAGGGAAGAATACCTTGCATCTCTACGTAGGTGCGTATGTATTTAAAAGTAAGACATTTTTCTTTTAAGAACCATTTATTGCTGATACTCTTTAGATATCCCTTTGGCAGAAAAAGCAGCGGTTTCTCAAGGGGAATAGCGAAATATCGTGGACTTCAAAGGTAAAATTGGACAAACATTGGCTTATGTTCCCATTTCTCTGTTTTGTCTGAAAAACTATAGAATCAAGAGTGATTATCTTTGTGTGATTGCCTATAATGAAAATTCTTTAGTGACACATTGTGGATCATCACAGTTTGCGACTATCGCTAGTTGATTTCATATAAAAAGTCTATATGCTACTCTTAGGTATAGGGATATGGCAACGCTATCTTCACTGTTTTGGTTGTAGCCCTCTTTCGTTTTCTCTTTTTACTTTTCTTTGTCACAACTTTCGTTCATACCTGATATGCATTTCTGCTGTTTTTCCATCTATTCTGCAATTCCTGACCAGCCGGTGGGATGCATCAGCCAGTCGTATGCCTGGACCTGAATACTTCAGTAACATTCATTATGGTGAGTTGCTAACAACATTGACCTAATTGAAATAATGTGTGCTTGCATTAGACCATGTTAAACTCATTCTCTTCAATAACGGGGGCAGGCGATGATCGAGGAACAGAAGGTGACTTTCTAGGTAGCTTTTGTCTGGAAAGAAAGATTGATCTAACAGGATACATAAAGTGGTGGGGAGTCAACAAAAACCGTCAACCAGAATCTTCATCAAAAGCATCAGAGGATGCAAAGGTCGAAGATGCCGGTACTGAGCTAAAAACACTGGAACACACATCCCAGGCAACAGAACCATACAAGGCGCCAAACCTTGGCGTTCTTCGTGGCACTCAGAGAAAAGAAAAAGAAATATCATCACCATCAACCTCTTCTGCTTTAAACATCCTGTCTCAGTCGCCTACCTACAAGAGCTTGGAGGAGAAAGTGCTGAAGATCCAAGAAAGCAGCACTAATGAAAACGATGAGAATGCAAATCGTAACATCATCAATATGGAGAAGAATCACGGCAAGGCAATAGAGAAACCAGTTGTGAGTCATGGAGTTGCTTTAGGCGGTGGTGTTGCTGCTGCTTTGTCTCTTCAGAAAAGCATGTACCCACTTACCTCTCTCTTAACTGCTCCATTGCTCACCAACTACAATACATTGGATCCTCTTGCAGACCCTATTCTCTGGACACCATTTCTTCCTTCAGGATCCTCTCATACTTCAGAGGTTCGTAGTTATTTATATATTTAAGATGGAAACCACAGACTTCAGAGGTTTACTACAACATATCTCCTTATGTCAATTTATTGCTTCTCTTCTACCTCAGGTGACGAAGACAGAGACAAGCTGTTCCACGTACAGCTACCTCCCACAAGAGAAGTGAGCCGTTCCTTTTAGACTTTATATATGTCCGGACCTCCTTATCGTGAGATGAATTTGTCGATTTGACATCTCTTTTAGTCTCTTTTATGGAGAGAAAGTTGGGAGAAGTGTGACAACGGTCTGAAGCAGGAATGTACAGGTTTTGTTAGTGGTTGTGTTTTTTTTCCGGTGTGGAATATAGAATCATCATATTTTGTGTAAAACAGAAAGAGTTATCATTATAGTATAAAAGTTTGCTCTTCATACTTCTGCACAAGGTATAATTTGATTGTGACTGATCTAATCATTCATCTCTACCAATTGTTACAAATATTTATCTTCTCATCATCTGCACAAGACTTATCTAGCTTTGATACAACTAACTGAATCCTACTACCCAGACAGGTACTGAGTATAAAACAGTTCCAATTGCAAAAGAAACCATAATGGTGAAAGATGCATATGCGTAGGCTCTCCATGGGTAATCACTTTCTCTCATCGCATTGAACTCAGCCATCAAGGTCGAAACTGTGCTCAGACATCCCAAGAGGCCAAACTGTATGCTAGAAGCAACCGTGTTGCATGTTCTCGTGTTCACCTGTTTCCCAAAATATATACAAAGGATGTTATCTTCTGTGATCTGTTTGATAGAGAGAGAGAGAGAGGGAGGGAGAGAGTTTATACCGATTTCTTCAAAGTGGCCAATGCTGCCATAACGCAAGCTGCAGCTACATTTGCAATGAGGGTGCCAAATGGGACCCACCTCAAGTTTTGTCTGTCTTTTCCCAGTCCACGTCCGTTGAGTCGGGCTAAGAACCATCTGAGCCAGACACCAGGTGCTGCAACTAAGCAACCTAACCATAGCTGAGCTTCGCTTGTTCCTTTGTCAAACTCTTTCACAAGTAGAATGGAACTCGCAGTGAGTAAAGCCACAAGCAACAGAAGCATCAGGGTCAGATACACAATATGGCTCTGGAAGGTGTTAACCTTAAGACAAGAGTTTTTTTCCTCAGAAGAAACTCTTCTATAAAGAAGCCATCTGAACCCTTTGGCCGTTTCCACTCCCAGAATTATGGAGTATGACGTGAGAAACAATCCTGTAAAGTTGTTTATGCTGTAAGCAAGTATGTTTCATCCAATTTAGGAGGTGATTGGAGATTTTGAGAAGGGAATTTTTGTTTTACCTAAAAGAAAGCCAAGCACGGCATATACCCATTGACCATCAGCACTAAGATCCAGCATTTTCTGGTTCCAACCACTGAATGTTGTGAGGCTCCCTAAATAACCAGTCGATAATCCTATCGCCACAAATTCAGAAACTCTTGCTATATCTGCTTTGAATACGACGCCAAACCAACCCATCAAGAATGATCCTACCTATAAGGAATCATGTACAGAATTATCGTAACAAAGACAGGTTTATACATAGGGTGCTTTCTTCGAGATGAGTGCATTGCGACTTTTACCATGTTGGAGGGAAGATCAAGGTACAAGATGCTCCCATCACTGGTTACTCGAGCACCGGTTGGTCCAAACAATTTCTGCAGCAAATATCTCGTAATAGCCTGTTTATTTGGGGACAACGAGGGGATTACAATGATTTAAACCAAAACAAAGCACAAACAGAGAGCCAGAAAGATACATGGAAATTAAGCATATATCAAGAGTAAAGCCTCCGAAACTTACCCCTACAATCCCAAAAACAGCCAAATGAATTAGGCATGATATGTATTCCAAGGACTTTGGTAAAAGGCACTCTTCCTCCTTTCTCTGTGGAAACCACGAGGTACCATATATCAAAACATTGAATTAAGAAACCAATACTAACAGTTTTAGCGTAACTACAAGAACTTAGAGATGGTCTCTACCGGGTTGTTTGTCTCAGGTGACAAGAGTGACTTGGTCGGTAAAGGAGATGCTGGTATGTCTTCAGGCAAAGGTTCAATTACAGAAGCTGTTTTGAAGGCTCGAAGGTCATGTAATACATCTTGTTCCTGACGAGAAGTATCATCAGTCCCTTGTTCTATCAAATCATCAGCAGACAAACGGCTGCTTCTATCAGCACTATGCCTTCTCCGAAGTGAACGGTCCCCAATATCCCCAGCCTCGGAGACACTCTCACTATCGACGTCATTGTCAATCAAGTGAGGCAAACTACGTGATAAGCTTAAGGAAGAGCTTACACTGCTCTCCCGACTAAAAGAATTTGTTCGATAGGGTTGTATGCGGCTTTGACCTGTATCCATAGGATTTGTAGCCAAAACACAGGACTTGTTAGAAGGTGCTGAATTGCTGGTGGTGAAAAGGTTGCTCCACCTGCACATATTATAAGCCATAGACACAGACACAAAAGAAAAGACATGAAGGAAAGTTCAAAAGAGACAACAAGACATAATCAAACAATGTGGCAAGTAACCGTTAAATGAAGTTAAGATAAAGAAGTCACGAGGGCCCAGAGGCCATTCGAGAATTCCAAAGGATTACTGAAAAGAGTGAAAGAAAAAGAAAACTTTATATTTCAAACGCAGGGAAGATTCACATAATCATGATAGATTATGATTTTAGTTTATCGCTTTCTACAAAAGCAACAGGAAACGAATTTCCACAAGAAGGGATCCAAAAACAGTTTTTCAAGATTTGTCCTCCACTATCCCTATACCAAATGATACAAAAGTTACTTGCTTTTAAGACTAAACAAATTGGAAAAGTGGAAATCGAAAGAAAGAGGAGCCTAAAATAATCACTTTTTTTAGCAATAGAGAAAGCGAACACCTTAGGTGTCAAAGACGAATACTTTTTGCTAGATTGGGACTCCCCCCCCCCCCCCCCCCCCCACCCCTCCCCTATCTTGGTGATAAATTGATGGGGTTTGGTTTTTGAGCTTGAGTGAGTGCATTTTAAATTTCAGCAGCTTTACCTATTGGCGAATTCAGTCTTAATCGTGAAGAATCAAATCTGATCACAAAACTCGCCGGCGGAGAATTCGAGCTAACAAGAATCAATCGAAAACCATAAATTTCTTCTCTGTTTTATTGAAAATTAAGGCAAGTATGTACGATTGAAGAAGATGGACGTGACAACGAAGCAGAGAAGACGATTGAGACTTGAAAAGGTTTATCGTTTCCAATTTTTATCGGAGGTCATCGAAACACACGTACGTACAGACGACAGTAGTAGTTCGGGAAAAAATTGCACAAAGAAAACAATCTTAACATTTTTTTTTAAGTTCTGGCCCACAAAGAGCCGGCCCAGTAGCCCCGCTTCTCATATGTAACAGACTTGCCTTAAGTAACGTATGTTTAGGTGTTATTTAATATTTAACATCATAACATATATTGAAGATTGCAAATACATTACTAACAATTAATGGTGTTAAATCGAGACAAAAAAACAAAAAAAGCAGTGGTATTGAAATAATATTGTGTCATTTTTTTTTACATTTGATTAAACAATTATGTTTTGTACTTTCAATAAAAATTAGTTAATAAACGTCATTTTTGGGAATTGAATGCATAACACATTTAATTATTATTTTTTAGATTTTATGTTGCGTTGAAAATGCATAACACATTTAATCAAGAAAACAAATATGTTTTTTTTTTGCATTTTAATTTGATGGTGTTAAGTGTTTGAGAGTATATTTGAAATTTTAGAATATGTTAAATAACATGAAATAAACCACGTGATCAACATGCCTTGCACAATGTCATATCAATGATTCATTCTAATATTAATAAAAAATATAATTTACCGTTAGCCAAAATTGAATAAAAAAAAAAAAGAGCAGACTGAGTCCAAACACCAACAACCAAATGCGCAATTATAATGCCAACAATACTAACATGTGAAATTTCTTGACCTATGTATGTTTTAGATTAGTAATAAAAAAAACCTAAACGATCACGATCAAGTTGGGGAGTGGGAATGAAAGAATATTCCTAATGGCGGCTCTTACTGGCAACCTATGCGAGAAATCGTAAATCGACGAGAACCTCTTAAATTATGATATAAGCCGTCAAACTTAGGAACGTCGTCGTTTTCTCGTAATGTATAATTGGCGTAGCTGAGTCAAGCCAAACGTAACTCTAAACGAATCAGGATGCTCCACGTACACTAGGCTTTTTTAATTGTGGAGCCCATGAGAACCGCCCCTACTTGGCATTGACGCAAAGGTTTATATAAATGTGTCAACATCAACGACTGCTTATTAATTACATCTTCTTAATCTTAACACAGAAATTAATCTAATCTCTCCTTATTTTGTTTGGTATAATTATCCAATCTCTCTTTTTGTTTGTTTGGTTGATAATAGTCGCTTTAATAAAATTAATCAATCAGGTTTTTTAATTTCTATTTTTTTTTTTATGTCGACCACTTGTGTTATCCGCAGCTAGTTGCAAAATTATTTTGTTTAATTGTAATAAGAGAGATAAGTAATAGATTGATTTAATTAATGTATCAAATAAAGTGGCAAAAAAAAAACAGAAAAATAGAGAAAAGAAGAAAGGAAACACAAATGTCAGTGAGGTGAGCCCAAGTCTTCGCCACCTCTCTCTTTCTTCATTGTTTGCTTTTCCGAAGCAAGTATGCTTTCTTCTTCAAGCCAAAGATTTTCCCTTTCTTTTCGATTAGATTAGAATCTCTCTCTATCTATCTATCTCTCTCTAGGGTTTTCTGGGTTCTCAGCTGATTTAGAAAGGAAGAGTGGCAACTTCGAAAGAGATGGGTACTTGGAGGAGGCAATTGAAGGCCATGCTCCGCAAGAATTGGCTCCTCAAAACTCGTCATCCCTTCGTTACTTCAGCTGAGGTTTCTCTCTCTCTCTCTCTCTCTCTCTCTCTCTCTCTCTCTCTCTCTCTCTCTCTCTTCGCCCTAGTTACTTACATACTATTTACTCATCGTCGTCTGAGCTTCTCATGGGTCTCTCGTCTTCATTGGTGCTGCATGCAATTTTGTGTTTTGTTTGTGAAATTTTTTGTTTTTGAAGATTTCGGATTGGGTATATTTACTAGGAATGTTGATCACCAGCGTAAATTTTGCTTCTTTCTGTTTTTTTTTTTTTCTTTTGGCAGATTTTGCTTCCGACTGTTGTAATGCTGTTGTTGATAGCCGTGAGGACACGGGTTGACACCAGAATTCACCCGGCTCGCTCGTAAGATTACATTTTTTTACATTGTCACTAGCTTGTCTCTCCTTGCAAATTTGTTACTAAACATGGATTTTGATTTCGTTTTCTGCATTTTCTTCTCTTGATTATCATTGCAGGAACATAGAGAAAGATACGGTCGTCCAAGTGGGCAAAGGCATCTCTCCTAGTTTCCCAGAAGTTTTGAAGCTTTTGCTTGCTGAGGGGGAATTTTTAGCTTTTGCACCTGACACTGATGAAACAAAGAACATGATCGACATTTTGTCTCTAAAGTTTCCGGAACTGCGGGTATCGTCACTTCTTCATCTTATGCTGCATTCTAGATCGATGTTACTTCTTTTTTGGGCATTTCTGCCTGTACTTTCCTCTTTTAGAGTCCTTTTATAGAAGGTTTAACATTTACTCGGCTTAATGACCTTTTGGCTCAGTTTACTCTTCATATGTCACACGGTTAATCGACCTTGCGTCTTCTGTTTGCAGCTAGTTACTAAGATTTTTAAAGATGACATAGAGCTGGAAACTTATATAACCTCTGCGCATTATGGTGTCTGCAACGAAGTGAGGTATGTTTTCTTTTTTGTTCGAGCTGATAAGAAGGCAATGTCATCCCTGGTTTCTTGTCGCCTTCAAACTTTTTCTTGTACATATGTCTGGTGAATCTCTCTTTGTTTAATCAGTGAATTGGTTAGCATTTCTTGAATAATGGCAGTATCTCCTTGGGTTAGTTGTTACAATATGCTACAACTTTGATGATAGTGCTAAACAAGACTGATATCTTTTCTATGTTGGAATATGATGGGAGAAGGGAGATATTTTGGCTTCACATGCCCAGTTTGTCTGCATTTAATCTTCACGAGTAACATAGTCTTATAAATAGCTGTCTATGCTTTTTCGTTTTTTTTTATGTTAAACTGATAAAGCCTCATCATGTTTGCTTAGGAATTGTTCGAATCCAAAAATAAAAGGAGCAGTGGTATTTCATGAACAAG
The DNA here is from genome assembly GCA_900406565.1 of Turritis glabra. Classification (NCBI taxonomy): domain Eukaryota; kingdom Viridiplantae; phylum Streptophyta; class Magnoliopsida; order Brassicales; family Brassicaceae; genus Turritis; species Turritis glabra. Next base: position 2,260,593 of record OVBN01000025.1, read on the forward strand.
GACCTCATTTATTTGATTATAGCATCCGCTTGAACCACACATGGGCATTCGCAGGATTCCCTAATGTCAAGTCGATCATGGACACAAATGGACCTTATATCAATGATCTGGAAATGGGGATTAATACAATACCAACAATGCAATACAGCTTCAGCGGATTCTTGACTGTATTGTCATTTACTTATTTTCATTGAAAGTTTGTCTTATCTGCGCCCATGATTTTTCTATTATCTTCGTAGCTCTCCCCATAAAGCTCCTAGGCAGTGCAGTCGTCAAATAATTTTTGTCTGTAGACTATATTCTATGCTATTATAGGGAATATAGGGTCAATCAAAGAAATTCCAAATCAAGTGTAAGATTTCCACACAGCAAACCAGTAGCTACGATATAGTCAACTAAATCAATTCGTTAGATTTTAATTGAGATTCTTATAATAGTGAGGCTTTATCTTGGTTTTCCACCAGTTTTGATTGGTCTTGTACCCTTTTGCAGCTTCAGCAGGTGGTAGACTCTTTCATTATATTTGCTTCTCAGCAAAACATAGACTTTCCATTATCACACTCAAATCTTGGTTCAGCTATACCCTTTGAGCTGCCATGGGCTCTGTTTAGTCCCTCAGTGATAAGAATGGTTCCATTTCCAACCCGCGAATACACTGATGATGAGTTTCAATCTATCGTCAAAAGCGTAATGGGATTGTTGTATGTATCACCTGCTCTATGTTTTTTTTTGTCCGTACATATATGTATGGTATTCGAGTATGTTTGGGATGATTATATAATTGTTGAGCAGGTACCTTCTGGGATTTCTGTTTCCAGTCTCCAGGCTTATCAGCTACTCTGTCTTTGAGAAGGTTGCTTTCGGTTATATACTTTGCTTACTTTGGAACGAAGCTGATATGTATTTTGCGTTTACCAATAATTTTTTTCTATTATTATTTGCTTCACTTAGGCTTTTTTTTTTTTTTTTTTTTTTTTCTGAGCTTGCAGGAGCAGAAAATAAGAGAAGGACTTTACATGATGGGCTTGAAGGATGAGATATTCCATTTGTCGTGGTTTATCACATATGCATTGCAGGCAGGTGTTTTGGCTTGAAATTGACTTGTGAACTTTTGTTTACCTCATCCCATGGCTATGGTCAAACCACAACTTGGAGTTTGGTAGCATTTTCTGTTGTTAACAATATTGCCTTTTGCTGGAAAAAGCAGACTAATGCTTTACTTCTCGCGACTTTGTTCTGCAGTTCGCACTGTGCTCCGTGATTATTACAGCTTGTACGATGGGAAGTCTCTTTAAGTATAGTGACAAGACATTAGTCTTCACATACTTCTTTTTATTTGGGCTCAGCGCAATCATGCTCTCATTTATGATAACAACATTTTTCACTCGAGCAAAGACAGCTGTGGCAGTTGGGACCCTAGCCTTTCTCGGAGCCTTCTTCCCCTACTACACTGTAAACGATGAATCTGTCTCCATGTATGTTTATGCTTTTTGATTTTGTTTTTCTTCGTGACGGCTGTTTTATGGATAGACAAAAGTTATGCTTACCTTTGCCACAAATATCTGGTCTAGAATACACTAATGTAATACACTAATGTAAAACTAAGTGTCGGACTTGTAGGGTATTGAAGGTTGTTGCTTCTTTGCTTTCGCCTACCGCATTTGCTCTTGGATCAATCAACTTTGCTGATTATGAGCGTGCACATGTTGGACTTCGTTGGAGCAATATATGGCGGGTATGGTAATTATGTTTGTGGCTACAGGACAAGGTTGATTCTCCTTGTATTTTTAACTTTTGTTCTGGTCAATCTTCATATAGGCATCGTCCGGAGTAAGTTTTTTTGTCTGCCTCTTAATGATGCTCCTCGACTCTATTCTTTACTGCACACTTGGCCTTTATCTGGACAAGGTACCTCCTTTTGCTACTTGTCTAGATTTACTGCCTGTCTTTTAAATGTATGTCTGCTTTGTGATGATCAATTCTGTGAGCTGCTTTTTTGTTCTTGACATTGTTTCTTGTTAAAAAAGATTGTAGATAAGAGGTTTATCTTTTCTCTTCATCTATTATATCCTGCATGTTTGGGCCTAATCCAAGAGTTCATTTCCTCAGGTCCTCCCCAGGGAATATGGTGTGCGGTACCCATGGAACTTCATCTTCAGCAAGTGCTCTGGGAGGAAGAAAAAAATCTTCCAAAATCGCATTCCAGATCTCGAAACTAATATGTATTCGGATAATATAGAGGTTACTCAGGGAGAGCCTTTTGATCCTGTTATTGAATCAATAAGCCTGGAAATGAGGCAACAAGAGCTTGATGGGAGGTACATTTACATCCCATCTGAAAAAAAAAAATCCAATTAATATTTTTCAAAGCTGGACATTGAAAACCTTTAATGTTTTCCCTGTAGGTGCATACAAGTTAGAAATCTGCATAAGGTGTATGCCTCAAGAAGGGGAAATTGTTGTGCAGTTAATTCACTGCGACTGACATTGTACGAGAACCAGATACTTTCACTTCTGGGTATGTCTTTCCTGTTTATTAAACATTCTCATCCGAACCTAATTTATATTTGCTTTCTAGAGTACCAGATCCAAATCATAATATTTCAGAAATTTGTAGATTGAACTGATTATTTTGGCCTTTTTTCTGTGTTGTATGGCTGAGAATTTCCACATGATTCTACATTTTTGCAAACAAAATATCTAGTTTAGTTCCCGAGCTCTTGTGCATGGCCAGTGAAGCTAATTTGGTCAGTTTGATTTATGTATCCATTGTAAAGGGAAATTCATGTTTTAACATGTTGAAAAGGCTTTCTTATTACACATTAATGTTCAAATTTTGATATTTTGTCCCCTGGCTTTATCATCTATATGTTGTCTCTGATGAATCTTGGTCTCTGCAATAACTTGAACACCATGCATGCAATCTCAGTTGTTAGATACACGAAAATCATGTTGGAAAAAAGATATTGCTAAAGATGATCTCCTCTTTAAATTTTACTTCCTTTGCTTGAAGGACATAATGGAGCTGGTAAAAGCACAACAATATCAATGCTTGTGGGCCTTCTTCCCCCAACGTCTGGAGATGCCCTGATACTTGGAAACAGTATTGTAACAAACATGGTAAATTTGTTTCTGTTGTTTTTACTTGAATCTCTAAATTTCTTGCATAACCAAAAAAGTCTAACCTATAAGCTAGTAAGATAGGCTTTCTTCTTTCTAGCATCACTTGAATACAATATGTATGTTTTTGTGTGCTGTTAGTTCCCCCTATTTTTGCATTTTTGTATTTGACTATATCAATCTCTTTCGGTAGGATGAGATACGGAAACAACTAGGTGTTTGCCCTCAGTATGACATCCTCTTTCCAGAACTGACAGTAAGTGAAAAAATCCCTTCTTTTCTGCTGGTCTTAATTTAAGTGTAGGATGCAATGCTTGCAATTCGAATCCAACAACATGGTAATATTATCTTTAGTTTAGAAAATGATCGAAGAAAGAGAACATAAGTTGTTCAGAATTGTGGAAAAAGGTTAGGAATGAAGCACGACATTCTTTTGGCATTTAGGCAAATTCGGTTGGTTTTCCTATTTTCTTTAGATTTACAGAGCTCATTCCTCTGATGTTTTGTTTTTTATTCTTCAACCGTAACTTGTTTCCAAGTTTTTTCCAAACATCTTCTATAGTCAATGGCCGATTTGTGCTTTATAGTTCATACCTTTTCTCTATGCTGCTGATAGTAGAAGTAAAACCACTGCTAGGCTCATTCTTATTTTAGTGGATTCAACCCTGAAGATCTGATATAGCTATAAGCCTTAAAGAAAATGTTTACATATATTCAACGATGTGATTGGCATGCGGTGGCCAGTCCTTGATCATGCCACCTTTTTTAACATAGGGACAAACCAACTCCAAGTTGTGTGCGTTTAATGGTCCTTCTCTAGTATGCTTTGTTTGTAGTTTCTTAATCAAGAGTATGCTTAGGAACATATATGTATTGTATGATGTTTGGAAGATGTTTGGAAACATCTTCTATAGTCATCTTCTATAGTTATCTTCTATGTTTGGAAAATGTTTCCGATTTGTGTCCTTCTATGTTTGGAAGATGTTTAATGGTCCTTCTCTAGTATGCTTTGTTTGTAGGAACATATATGTATTGTACGATGAAACATTTATCTGCTTTTATTGTTATTGTTTCTTTTTATGCAAAAGTTTCAGTCTTATGACAGATTAGATATTTTGCCATTCGAATATGATATATAAGAATATGATGTCCGAATGATTTATATCTACTGTAGGTTAGAGAACACTTGGAGATGTTTGCGGTTCTTAAAGGTGTTGAAGAAGATTCTGTGAAGAGCACAGTTGTTGATATGGCGGAGGAAGTAAGTATGTAGTGAAATATAAGCTTTGTGATTTTTCCCTCTCGAACAAACCACATTCACACACTTGGATTTCAGAATTTTGATTTCCTAGCATCTTGCTAATGCTGCTATGGCCTACTAGCACTAAAACTTCAGACTGCATAAGTTTTGAGTCTGTAATATAGTTTTGGAGGACAGCAGATGTATTCCTTTTGTTGTTTGATGCTGCCGTTTGGGGTGGAAAGCTGTAGTTGTCTTCCCTGCAAATTTTGGGTATTGGTCACAGCTGTCTGATCTTGGATATTATTTTTTTCCAGGTGGGATTGTCTGATAAAATTAGTACACTTGTACGGGCACTTTCCGGAGGCATGAAGAGGAAATTGTCACTTGGAATCGCATTGATAGGTAACAGTAAGGTGAGAAGGAAACACAAATACATCTTATTCCGTATGTTTCTCCTAATTGGTTGTCGTTGAATATACTTTATCTGTCAGGTGATCATTCTCGATGAACCAACCAGTGGAATGGATCCGTACTCAATGCGTCTTACATGGCAGTTAATTAAGAAAATTAAAAAGGGCAGAATAATATTGCTGACAACACATTCCATGGATGAAGCTGAAGAACTTGGAGATCGGATAGGAATCATGGCTAACGGGTCTCTTAAGTGTTGTGGCAGGTTAAGTGTTTTTAAACTACTCTAGCTTTTTCTATTGCCTTGTCCTTCTTTTCGTTTTTTTTATTACTTCATTCAAAGTTAGGAAGAACAATGATGCATTTGTTGAAGGCATAACACAAATTATACCAAGCATTCACACCGTGGGATTGCTTAATTTGAGTTAGTTATTATGAAGTGATATGATAGAGTTGGATTTATCAAATGGTTGCTCATGATTTGTCGAAGGTGTTTTGATTTGCTGTTGGTGCTGAGATAATTTCAAAAATTGAAAACAAAAGATTCCCCAAGCTTATGCTATCTAACTAGACATATTAGTGCTTCACATGTAAAAAAAATATTTCTTTTCTGATCCATATGAAGTATTCATGTATAGTTTTCTGAATTTCTAGTTAACCATTTAACACTTTTCCAATTATATTGGATATTTTTGATGGCTAAGCAGTTCGATCTTCCTGAAGCATCACTACGGGGTTGGTTACACTCTTACGCTAGTAAAGGTTTGTTTGTATTCTTTTCCTTTTCGTCAATGTTGTTAGTGTTTCTATTTAGAACATCAATAACTGGTGGTCCTTTATGTTTTAGACTTCTCCATCTGTCTCTGTTGCCGCACGTATAGTTCATCGTCACATTCCATCAGCAACCTGTGTGAGTGAGGTATATTATTTACATTCTCCAAGGAGACTGAGAGCATCTGAGCAACTAATACATTTCATGAAAGAAACATTCTACCTTGCTACATGCTGTGATACTTTGCAGAGGTCCAAGCTTCTAGAGTGGAGCATTTTATGGTTGAGAATCTTCCAAATGTGACCTAAGTTCCTAAATAATGGATATTGTAGCATATTTATGGCTGCAGATATTTCCCCTAGAGCAATTTGTTACTGCTTTTAGATAAGTTTAAAGCCCATCTCTTGCCTAATTTTTTAAGTGATGATTATCCAGGTGGGAAACGAAATTTCTTTCAAGCTTCCTTTGGCTTCCTTGCCTTATTTTGAAAACATGTTCAGAGATATCGAAAGTTGCATGAAGAATTCTGTTGACAGATCTAGGATTAGTGAGATTGAGGACTCAGATTATCCTGGTATTCAGAGTTATGGTATATCTGTCACGACACTTGAAGAGGTGTTTCTGAGAGTTGCTGGCTGTACCTTATATATCGAGGATAAGCAGGAAGATATATTTGTTTCTCCTGATACCAAGGCTTCTCTGGTATGCATTGGATCTAATCAGAAAAGTACTATGCAACCCAAGTTGCTAGCAAGTTGTAATGAGGGTGCTGGAGTTATGATTACCTCAGTTGCAAAAGCTTGCAGATTAATCGTTGCTGCAGTTTGGACTTTCATTGGATTCATTAGCATGCAATGTTGTGGTTGTTCCATTATCTCAAGGTCAATGTTTTGGCGGCATTGCAAAGCATTGTTCATAAAGAGAGCAAGATCTGCTTGCAGAGACCGCAAAACAGTGGCGTTCCAATTCATCATCCCAGCAGTTTTCTTGCTTTTTGGCCTTCTTTTTCTTCAGCTCAAGCCACATCCTGATCAGAAATCCGTAATTTTGACAACTGCATATTTTAATCCTCTCCTGAGCGGCAACGGTGGTGGTGGTCCGATTCCTTTTGATCTGTCTGAGCCAATTGCCAAAGAGGTCTGTTGAGTATCATTTATATTCTATGATATTTTCTGAATGCATGTTTTCTCTGTTTAAATAAAATTAGGAGGCATCTTATTTTACTCGCTCTAGTAACTATCACACTAATCCTGGTAAATCAAATTTCATTTTCACTCTCTTAACTTCGACACAGGCATAAGAAAACTAATTGCTTGGTGACCTATTTGTTTCACTATTTGAGTTAGTGGATGTAGAGAGTTCGTTCGCTCTTATGCAGCTTTCAACAATTTACCCAAGGTTTTGTTACAAGTAGTAGAGCAAGCAGTAGTTCTGTTACACATTCACTTGTTAAATTTTATGCTTACGTGAATTTGATCACAGTGTACTATGGTTGAGTTCATATTACTAAACATTTGTTGTGTTCAAATTTTTTCTCCGGTGCATTCAGGTTGCACAAAATATCGAAGGAGGCTGGATTCAGTCCTTGAGGAATAGTTCATATAAATTTCCTAATCCAAAAGAGGCACTGGCTGATGCAATTGATGCAGCAGGTCCCACGTTGGGGCCCACTTTACTTTCAATGAGCGAATTTCTGATGTCTAGTTTTGATCAGTCCTACCAGTCAAGGTATGTATCGGTCACCAACACATTCATGCTTTGTTATTCTTTTGTGAAAGTTAAGCTAAATAATCCATGTGCTCCAGATATTCCTGTCTTCAATTATTCTGTTCCACTGTTTTTTGCTGGAAGTGAGGGCTATAGTTCTCATGATTCATATAACATATGCATTTAAAAAACTGCCCTTTTGTGTCACATCGATTTCTGCCAATCTGAAAGATGCATGGGTCGAAGAAATTTCAGCTTTCAAAGTTATTTATGATTTAATTTTTGTTTCGTAATATCAAAATGCACTTTTTTTTTATTCTGCGGGACATGCCTTACACTGTTATTAATCAAAGAGTTAGCATTGTTTTAGTCAAAACAGTTACTTAGGTGATATTTTCTTTGCATTACTTTCCCTACTTTGGAGACCTCTTTGAGAATGTTACAATGTACTATTTTATGTACTGACTTTGTTAAATGCTACCCATGAGTGTCTTTAGGTATGGGGCAGTTTTAGTGGATGGTCAGCATCCAGATGGGAGTTTAGGATACACCGTGTTACACAACAGTACTTGTCAGCATGCTGGTCCAATCTACATCAATGTTATGCATGCTGCGATTCTCCGACTTGCTACGGGTAACAAGAATATGACAATTCAGACCCGAAACCATCCTTTGCCCCCAACAAAAACTCAGCACGTACAGCGTCATGTATGTCTTTCTGTTTGGAATAGTTTTTCCTCTGTGGTATCAATGTTATTATTTTTATGTTCAGTTTGAGCGATAATTTATGGGATCCCTCAAACTGATTGTCAGTAAATGGGAACCAGTGTAAAAGTCTGTAGCGAAAATTTACAGGCTTCTACCTTATTTTTCCTCGGCCACAAAAGATCAGATTTTTGCCTGTCTCTCCCTCTCAAAATTGTTTCGTAACAATGAAATGTCACAACATAAGTATTTTTTATCTTATCAATGCAGGATTTGGATGCCTTTTCCGCTGCAATTATTGTTAACATTGCGTTCTCGTTCATCCCGGCCTCCTTTGCTGTTCCCATTGTTAAGGTATGTATGTAAGGTCAAACCTCAAAGTAGTTTTGGCATAAGTTGTTTGTTTAGTACTATCCTTCTTATTTTCCAGTATTTTGTTCTGAATATCTATAAGCATTTTATTTTATTCAGGAGCGGGAGGTGAAAGCAAAGCATCAACAGCTTATCAGTGGGGTAGAACTTTCTCTGGAAAAATTCTGGAATACCAAAAACAAGCATGACATCATTTCCAGTTCTTACTATAAATCCTGTAAAATTGGCCTCATAATCTTTTATGGCTTGCAGGTTTCTGTTCTTTCATACTGGTTATCAACGTACGTATGGGATTTCATCAGTTTCTTATTTCCGTCAACATTTGCAATAATCCTCTTCTACGCTTTTGGTAAGTTAGTTTTTCATTTCCATTTGCATTTAGACTTCTATTTCACTGAAATTTGGTATTAACTTACTGAAATGGTTGATTTTTTCCTTAGGTCTGGAACAGTTTATCGGAATAGGTCGGTTTCTTCCGACTGTCCTTATGCTCCTGGAGTATGGCTTGGCAATTGCATCATCAACGTACTGTCTTACATTTTTCTTCACCGAACATAGCATGGCTCAGGCAACTTCCAGCTACTCTGTGCTTTTACCCATATCGTTATTAATTTTTTCTTTTTTCCTCAGTTACTTCATACTGTTAAATGTTTTTTTACTGATGGATGAATGTCTTTGTTGTAATCGCAGAATGTTATTCTTATGGTCCACTTCTTCTCTGGTCTTATCCTTATGGTTATCTCATTTGTTATGGGCCTTATTCCAGCGACTGCTACTGCAAACTCATATCTAAAGGTGTGGAATCTCCTGATTTCCTGACCTCGGTGAGCCTTGAAATGACTAGGAACTGATTTTTTTCGTTTATTCTTCTACAGAACTTCTTCAGATTATCACCAGGATTTTGCTTCTCTGACGGATTGGCTTCATTAGCTCTACTTAGGCAGGGGATGAAAGACAAATCCAGTCATGGGGTGTTTGATTGGAATGTCACTGGAGCGTCCATCTGTTACCTGGGTTTGGAGGTTAGTCTTCCCTGATCTTCAACTATTTCGTTCCTACTCTGAGAACTTGAGAAATGGATCCATCATTAAGTGTCAGTGATTTCATATTTGTGAATTTTGAAAGCGGATATTGTGGCCACTTTTATGTTACTGTTGTTGTTTTTTTATGGGATAGACACACAATTATAGTTAATTTATATTGTAGCGGCATCTTGTCTGACTGAACTTATATTTGACAGAGTATATTTTACTTCCTTGTGACGCTTGGGCTTGAGCTCATACCTGTCCAAAAGGTGATGTCGTTCTCAATTGGGGAGTGGTGGCAGAATTTCAAAGCTTTCAAGCAGGATGCTGGTTCTAGTTCTACGGAGCCACTTCTCAAGGATTCGACTGGAGCCATTTCTGCTGATATGGAGGATGACATAGACGTGCAAGAGGAAAGAGACAGGGTGATTTCGGGGTTGACAGACAACACCATATTCTACTTACAGAACCTGAGGAAGGTATTGAAGCCTGCTCTTTTTACCCAAGCGTTAACAGAGATTCTCCTCTCTTTATAATGTACAACTGTTTCAGGTCTATCCTGGTTGCAAACATCACGGCCCAAAAGTAGCTGTACAGTCTTTGACTTTCTCGGTCCAAGCAGGAGAATGTTTTGGCTTTCTAGGGACGAATGGAGCTGGGAAGACTACTACCTTGTCTATGTTATCTGGTATATTGTGCTTCTTTGGTATTTGGAAACTATTCGCGAAGCTGTTATCTTGAATACTCTGTGAGCGCTAATTAAAAAACTGCAACTTCTGAAGCAGTAGCATGACTATTCTCACTTCTTTGGGTGCAACAGGAGAAGAAACCCCAACTAGTGGAACTGCCTTCGTCTTTGGCAAAGACATAGTAGCGAGTCCCAAAGCTATCCGTCAGCATGTATGTCAATTCATTGACTTTACCAATCTCACTGAGTCTTAGAATGAACATTGAATGTTAAAAACTATTTTGGCTTTCCTACTCAGATTGGCTACTGCCCCCAATTCGATGCTTTATTCGAATATTTGACTGTGAAGGAGCACCTTGAACTTTATGCAAGGATCAAAGGAGTAGTTGATCATAGATTTGATAATGTAAGTGGTATATATTCAGATTTGACGTTTGATACTTGCTTACACGCCTTGATGAGTTCTGTCATTCCCCAATAGTAGTATAGGTTTGTGGCTAAGTTAAATACATACACAACATTTGAACAAAATCATCTTTCTCTATCGTCTAGGATAAATTTTGATTTTATTCAAAATCACAACCATACCATTAGCCATTAGGTATACATCTAACTAGTGAAAGTTCCTAATTGGATATTGTCTGATATGTATTATCTAATAACAGGTGGTTACGGAAAAGTTAGTCGAGTTTGACTTGTTGAAACATTCTCACAAGCCATCGTTCACTCTTAGCGGCGGAAACAAGCGCAAACTATCCGTTGCTATTGCAATGATTGGAGATCCTCCTATTGTTATCCTCGATGAACCATCTACAGGTATAACCCAATCAAAATTTTGGTTGACTTGCCTGACCAGTTTGACGTTGGAATCACTGACGAGGACTTCCTCTCTGTTCTACACTAGTTCTTAGATACTCTGTAAAGTTTTTAGTGTTTTTTGTTAAATGTGTCAGGTATGGATCCTGTTGCCAAAAGATTCATGTGGGATGTGATATCCCGCTTGTCAACAAGGAGTGGAAAGACAGCGGTCATTCTTACTACTCATAGCATGAATGAAGCTCAAGCACTTTGCACTAGGATTGGGATCATGGTATTTTTTTAACTTTTCGGAACTCCCTAGGCGTTAGTTCCTTAAATCTTTCCACCTCACAGAACCATACTCCTCAAATTACAGGTCGGAGGCCGCCTAAGATGCATAGGTAGTCCACAACACTTAAAGACACGCTACGGAAACCACCTTGAGTTAGAGGTACTTTTTTACAATGGTATTTTGTTTCAGTGGTAGGAAGGATCATTTTTCAAAGCTTGTGCATAATGTTGACTGTCTTACAAATTAGGTCAAACCCAATGAAGTCAGCAAGGTGGAATTGGAGAACTTTTGCCAAATAATTCAGCAGTGGCTGTTTAACGTTCCTATGCAGCCTAGAAGTTTGCTGGGTGATCTCGAAGTTTGTATAGGTGTCTCTGACTCGATTACTCCTGATACGGCTTCAGCATCAGAAATCAGTTTGTCACCAGAAATGGTACAAAGCATTGCCAAGTTTCTTGGTAATGAGCAGAGAGTGAGTACTCTAGTACCTCCCATGCCTGAGGAAGATGTGCGATTCGATGACCAGTTATCAGAGCAGCTGTTTCGAGATGGTACTTGCACACATGTCACATACTTTTTCTGGATTTTGCCTTGTTTCACGAGTTGTAGCATAAATATATGCTTTCTCCGTTTGATACTGAACAGGTGGTATTCCACTTCCAATATTTGCCGAGTGGTGGCTAACCAAAGAAAAGTTTTCAGCATTGGATTCTTTTATACAATCTTCTTTTCCCGGTGCAACGTTCAAAAGTTGCAATGGACTGAGTATCAAGTACCAGGTAATTAAACACAAAATCAATTGGCTATAAGATACTCTTGGACTTGTGCTCAATGTTTCTCTATGGGCTGTGTTGCAGTTGCCATTTGGAGAAGGAGGATTGTCACTTGCGGATGCCTTTGGACACCTTGAAAGAAACCGGTAAGACATTCTTCTTTTAACTGTTTCTTCTCCATGATCCACACAAACCAGTCTTTGTAAGTCTGAGGAAAGAAATTTGCTTCTTGCTATGGCAGGAATCGGTTGGGAATAGCTGAATACAGCATAAGTCAATCAACACTTGAGACCATATTCAACCATTTTGCAGCTAACTCATAGCCATTATTGCGGCTTTTATAACCAAAACCCTTCGTGACCGCAGCCCAAAGAGAGAGAGATCTGACTTTCATAATCTCATTTACCCAACATAGTTGTAATTATGGCATATACATGAGAAAATTGTGCTCTTAATGTCTAATATATACACGATGTTTCATATTTCGAACACGAGACTTTATCAATATACAACACAAAATCCGAGATTTCCCGGACATGTTTTGATCTTGCATGTCTTGAAAGATTATATTTATGCAGACTTGTAAGAATCTAAAGAAACTGGTAACACAGATCAATTTATTGATCTGTTTCATTCGTTTACTCCGAACAGCTTAAGCTCATCATCCGTTTCGTCTTCTTCTTTATATTCTCCTCCCAGAGAAGAATGAGTGTAACTTATGAACACATTAGCTTCTGCGGTTAACGCTCAAATTGTCTGTAGGTCATGAAACAACCAAAATGTATATATTTCACGTATTTGCTTTCAGTTACTCGTTTCCAATTCCTTGGTTTGTTTCGGTTTACAATCTGGTTAGTCAAGTCTCATGTCGTTTCATTAATGAAATTGCTTGCAAGTGTTTGCGTTGTACTTTTCTTAGCACAGAAATTTCGGTTCCTAATATTCTGAAAATGGCATATATCTAGACACTAGAATTACATTTTTAGTTGTGTATACACTTGTCAATGTCATGGCAACGATTTCAGACTTCGTAAGGCCCACTTCCTTTGTAACCAGATTTGTATTTCTTTGTAGAGTGTTCGAAAATTCACCCAATCCAGACAAGTCAGACAGATTACGGAAAAATTAAGACTGGTTATGGTAGGGGCTGCGCGAACGCAAACCCCCTCTGCCACAAATAATGACGTAGGCTCTTCCTCTTGGGAAGACCTTAGGCATAGCACCCTTCCTTAGTGTGCAATGGAAGTCACTAGCCTAGGCCACTCGTCTTCTTGATCACGAGTTGACCCCGTCCAGGTAAGTGATTTGCTCAGTTTCATGAGTCTCTTTTTTATACCCTGTTTCTGGAGCCTCTTTTGTTTCTTGTTACCGATGTGGGACTTTTGCCAAACTCCACACTTTCCGCCGTTCTTACTTTTTGAATCTGAAAAGCGTGTCGTTTTTCGTTTTGTTATTTGAACAGCGTGTCGGAAAGGCTTGGTAAAACGCTAAGGCCAAAAGCTTTGTTTATATTCTATACTGGGCCGGTCTCTTTGGTGGCCCAAAGTCAATTATTTACTAGGATAACAATGACCATGTTCGGATCCAACTGACCTAGAATTATCAAGTTATGCAGAGAACAAAGTAGATATAGTGTTGGCCAAGGCCAGAATAACCTAAAGAGTTAAACGAGTTTGTAAAGCAATAAATCAATAACGCAAATTAGTCATACAAATCTCCAAGAATATGTAAGTTATCTTAATACAGAGTCCTCCGTATCTCTCTCCACCAATCACGATGTTCTTAATGTCTAATATATACATGATGTTCCACCAACTCCATAAGCTGCTTGCATTTCTTCTTGGTCTTCCCGAGTTCAAAGCTCAAGAACTCATTTTCAGTCTTCAGGCACTTATTTTTGTCGAGTAGTGCAGAGTATACAAAGAAGGAGCATTGATCCTCCTGGTCACAAGTCGTTGGTGCTCTTCTTGCTTCATCGTCGTTGTTGGTACAACCTGATGAGACTTAAAAAAAAAAAAAAATTGATGAAATTTGTTGTGTGATATACTATATTTTTCACTAAATTTAATTACTATATTTTTTTAACCTGTCTTGTTTACATCAACTTAAGAATTGTTTATGGGCCATGATATAAAAGTCAAAGTAATCTCTTTTTCCATGACATAATTAATTAATTTAAGTTAATGTTGAATTTGGTCAAATTAATGCAAGAAATAATAAGAATCACCTTTAGATCTCGATTGGTCAAAGTGACATTGATGCATTTCATTTCAAGTCATTTATCAATATTACTATAATTAACTTACCCTATGTTGTTAGGTAGTTTTCATATGGAAATTTGAATCTTACAACTACACTAACATTATGGCTTTGGGGTCATATGACTAATTTATCTTCAAGAACTTGCCAAGCCAAAAAAAAAAAAAAAAGATTAACCTAAATAGGATTCTCTCCAAAGGTAAGAAAGCTGTACAATAAGTTAGGACTTTTGGATAAATCTCTACCTCTTTGCACTGCCTTGCCAGAACTTTTCTCACCTCCTAGCACTTCACATTGTTTAAACCATCGTACATCTCTTTTTCGAGTATCCTCAATTCGAAGTAACTTAGACCCTCGAGCTCTTTACCACTCATTTTCCTAGGAGGATGAAAGAAAACATCCATATGAGTAAGAATCAATGAAAATACAGCAAGAAAAAAGGGAAATGTTAATGAGCCACATGCATTACTCGTTCAAAAGCCCTAATCTCTCGATTTCACTCTTCACAGGCTCAATGTTTCGCAGCTGCAAGAGCAGAAGCATTGTAAGAAAAAAAACGAAATGCACATGACAGGAAGTGAATTATAGATGCCCTAACCAGTGCTTCACGGTCATGCTCCTCTTGTCTTTTTCCAGAGCTGTGTCAAGAGAACTTAAAAACTTAGAACCTTGATTGGATGATAGGATGATTCATCTTCTTCTGCCTATGGTGATCATAACTAATTACCCTACAAAATAAACTCTATGCACAGCGATTTTACTTGCTCCGGAGCTCTCTGGCCTGCTTCCTCAAATCTTTTCTTCTCGCCGACAAAACCATTGACTGGTAAGATTCTCATTCATATAATTGTCAAACCATTCTATACCCATATCTTCTTCATCTGCTTCCTTAATTAGACCGTAGACACCCTCACCATTCAATCTTCTGGGAGAACCAAAAAAAGAAGGACAAAACCAATATATATATGAACCCAGTCTTTTACTTCTAGGCCTGCTGTAAGCGTCGTCGGGTAAAAATGTCTTTCGGATATCCGAAGAGTATTTAATTTCTTTGCAGCTAACTCATATTATAACCAGCGAAACCATTATCACGGCTTGTATAACCAAAAAAAAACTTTCATGACCACCACAGCCCAAAGATAGACCTAATCACTCATCTCATTTACCCAAAATAGTTGTAATTTTCGCAAATACATGAGAAACTGTACTCTTAACGAATGTCTCAATATATACACACTATTTACCACGTTTTGAACATGAGACTTAATCAATACAACACAAAATCCGAGATTTCTCGGACATATGTTCTGATCTTGCATGTCTTAAAAGAGTACAATAGTGATGCAAAACTTGTAAGAATCTGTAGAAACTGGTAACGAGTATCAATCTAGCGATCTGTTTCATTCAAGTTTTACTCCGAACAACTTAAGCCCGTCATCATCATCATCATCGGTTTCGTCTTCGTCTTCTCCTCTGTATCTCTCCACCAACTCCATAAGCTGCTTGCATTTCTTCTTGGTTTTCCCGAGTTCGGAGCTCAATAACTCATTTTCATTCTTTAAGCACTTGTTTTCGTCGAGTAATGCAGTGTATACAAAGGAGGAGGAAGTGGAGGAAGACCGTTGGTCCTCATGGTGATGATCAATCCCATGCCGTTGAGGATCTTCTTGTTTCACCGGCGTTTTTGTTGTTGGTACAACCTGATGAGACTTGTTGTGTGACCAATGTTGACTCTTCCTTCTTCGGATATTGCTCATAAGCTCTCTTTGCCCCTTTCGAAACATCTCATTACTAAATTCCCATCTTATCGTCGTTACTTTTCGAAACCCCTATAATATTTTTGTAACCACTCATAAGTGCCATTAAGCAAATCCACGACAAACCCCTATACAGGTGTTATTTCTCTATAAAAATGTTATTTTATAAAATAGCATGTTGATTAATAAAAATATTAGTATGCTATTCTATGTAAAAAAAAATTGTTATTTAGAAAAATAATACTCGTTATGTGTTTATAGCAGAATAAAAAAGGTATAGTCATTTACTTAAGTTATTAAATGTTCATGGATCAATTACCCAAGAAAATATTTTAGGACTAGTAAACTCAAACAAACACAAATATTTTTAACTACTTAATTTTTTTTTTTTGGTAATGTTTTTAACTACTTAATTGAAACAGGGAAGCATACGTACGTAAGTATTGAGCTGGCGAACGAAGCTAGAGAAGTTGCAATGCTTGAAAAGTGTTGGTAACAGATCTCTAGCGAACTCCGCCGGCTGCCACACGACGAAGCCAGTTCCGTCTTCGTTCCAAGATATAACCTCGTCTGTTGTCGGATCCTCCACCACTTTGTATGTCTTTACCAAGAACGGTGGCGGTGGCGGCGGCTGTAGCTCCACCGTGGATGTTGACTTTCCGATCATTAACTCCAACGGCAAACGCTCTTCGTCGTAAATGTTATCGTTACACCGTAAATGTTCACCAGCATCTTCCATAAACGAGAATTATTATTCTTGAAGAGAACAAGTAGTAGAAGATCTCAAACTAGAAAGACGTAACACGATTCCATAGAAAGAGATAGAGACGTTACTTAATTTAATAAGGTGGTTGAGACAAGAATATAAATACTTTGAACCATTTTCAAGGAACATACGCTTCTAACATGCATATAATCATGATGCATATACATACACACAATTGTGTTGTATATTTTTAATATTAAAAGAATATCGATGTTTGATGACATGCAATTTTTTTCAGGTTTGTAACCAACCATTGATATTTGATAATTTTTACTTCGGATCCACAAGACATAACTTTTTTCTCAAACACAACGCTTGTCTCTAACAGGTTTAGCTACCGACTTTTGCATTTAATTTTTGTATGATATTGGATTTTTTTACGCAAAAAAAAATGATATTGGATTAATTTTTGTATAGAAAAATACTAATACTGATTTGCTAATTTTTACAGGGAAACTGCGTTTAGTCGTTGCTTTTACCAACCGAGCTATATTGTCAATATTTTTTTAGTTGTAACGTGTATGTTTGATTAGACGTATAGGAAACAAAGGAAACTGATAAAAAAAATCACGAGTTATATGTGTATATACACATATATTTTATGTATGCTGGTAAACTCGGATATTGTGATATGAAGCAACTAGTTTGGACCCCTTTTAGGTGTGGTGGTACTATCAATTTACAAAAACAATGAACGCAAATCATGCATATTATTCATCATGTTTACCTATATTTGTAAGATTGTGTTTGTTCTCATGATTAATCATTAATCAAGTACCAATAATAAAAACAAAATTCTTGAATATATAATATGGACCATTGCAAAAACATCACATTTATTACCAATTTTTTTTCTCTAAAAATACCACTTCCTTAGATGTAAAATATATCACGTAGCAGAAGTTATAATCTTAAATAAATTAGATGCTCCTACAAAACAACAAAGCTAATCAGA
The DNA here is from genome assembly GCA_900406565.1 of Turritis glabra. Taxonomy (NCBI): domain Eukaryota; kingdom Viridiplantae; phylum Streptophyta; class Magnoliopsida; order Brassicales; family Brassicaceae; genus Turritis; species Turritis glabra. The sequence goes on from OVBN01000025.1 coordinate 2,278,236, forward strand.
TCTGTTGAGCCCCAGCTTACTCTTTCCATACTAGTTATGCACTTGTTTATAATAATAAGTTAAGGTGTGTCGAAAGTAACATACAAAGCATGAAAAGTCAAAAAGATAGTCATCAATTTTGAAAAAATGAACAATATAGATGCTCCTACAAAACAACAAAGCTAATTATAATGAAGTAAAACCATAATTATTCTTTATATGAAATACCAAATTTCTTATCATTTTTAAAATACCATTATAATTAGCTTTGTTGTTTTGTAGGAGCTTTTTAAACTCTTTAAAAATTATTGTAAAGAGTATAATTATAACAGAAATTAATTTTTAAACTTTCGACACACCTTAACTTATATTATAAACAAGTGCATTACTAGTATAGAAAGAGTAAGCTGGGGCTCAACAGATCTGAATGAAAAGTGAAAAAATGATCACCACAGTCGAATTTGATCATATAATTAAGTTTAAGGTATCGTAAAGCGGTAAAGCAAGTATATTTACAGAAGAAATTCCAAATTAAAATAACTTTTCGAAGTTTCAGTTGGATAAAAGTTCCCAAAGCTAAATCTTTTTTTTTTCCATGAAAAAATCAGTAATTTAAGTAAAGTTAATGTCGGTTTTTAGTCAAATAATGCAAGAAAATAAAGGAATCATCACCTTTAGATCTCGATTGGTCAAAGTAGAAGTGATACATTTCAAGTCATCTATTGGTGTTTGAGGGGTTTACCGACAATGTTCCTTTGACGGCGCGTACCATCCACGCGTCTCTAGAAAAGAGATAAAGTGAGAGAGAACAAAATACAAATCCTAACACTCAAGGTCTATAATTTCGTTCAACATTAACATCATTTAGTAAACAAAAGTAATCCATATGTCCTGGAGAAATTATTTGTTGAACCATAAGGGATAACAAAACTCCACCATATATACTACTTGGATATGTAGGTTCTTTTAGGGCTTAGATTCAAGACTTTAGCAGCCTTGTTGAATGTTGAATGCGAATTTTACTAAGAAAGATGGTAAACTACATAAAAAGGTGAATTTAACAGTTATAATAGTCAAGAACAGTTTAGAAAACAGAGCTTACAAACATCAAATGGCAAACCATCTAATTTGGATGACAAGTAGGAACGGTGCTTCTCTTTTTTTATTACCATAAAATAGTGGATAACGTTTCGTGGCGTGGCGTGGCGTGGCGTCATAACAAATCTATACAGCATCAAATGAAAGTACAATTGTTGACTAAAACATTGGAAATGCATGGAATTCAGACATTAGACTTATAAAGATATGTTCTTTGGTTTGCTTTCATTGTGTGGCTGCTCTTTTTGGTCAGCTAAAACTTTCTTGACTAATAAAAATAGTCTGTCACTTCCCTCACCAACTCTTAGTTTGATTTTCACTTCAACCTATTCACATCGAATTAAGTAAAATATTAGTCTTCCAGTTTAGTTATAGTTAATAACTTACAATTTTATATTTCAAAGTTCTAAATAACTACTTTTACGAATGTTTTTTTTTTTTGGGGTTGAATTATGTTTCTCTTATTCGTTCATAATTCATCACTGTATAAGTTATGCAACAGAAATCGAAAGATAATGAAACCTTGCAGGAATATCGTGCTCAAACACACTCTCGATGTTTTATTCCCGTTTACTGTTACTTTTGTGTTGAAAGGAGATTGAATCCTCAAATGCAATATTTTGGGACCTAATCCAGCCCATATATGGCCCAATAGAAAAGGGCTAAAATCATCGGTCATCTTACCCACTTAAAAAAAAATGCGATTGGCTTATCCCTCCGTCGAAAAGACGGAGTAAAATCAGTCAACACACATCTCCACCACCCATACGTTCCATCACTTAGATCCAACGGCTGAAAATCATCTAAGCCTGTGGACTTAAGAGCAAAGAGATAATGCTGAGGCGCGTGAGGCACAGTCGCCAACAGACATTGGGATTTTTTTTTAACTGCAAAGCCAAAAAGACAATTGTATGGTCTCTGGTAAAGGTAAGGCACAAAACATGGCTGCGTCTCCCAAGATAGGCATCGGAATTGCCTCCGTGTCATCGCCTCACCGTGTCTCCGCCGCCTCGTCTGCTCTTTCTCCCCCGCCTCATCTCTTCTTTCTCACTACTACCACACGTCGCGGCAGCTCCTTCCTCCTCCGTCAACAACCAACTCGAACTCGCTCCTCCGATTCCCTCCGCCTCAGAGTCTCCGCCACCAATTCGCCGACTTCTTCGGGTACTTTAGGACTAAATATTTTGCTTGTTTCTTAAGGTTGTGGCAGTGTTGCGAGAGCTTACACAAGTAAGTAATCGAGCTCTGTGTTGGTCCTATAATTGCAGGCGAGATTATCGAGAATGTAGTGATAATAGGCTCCGGTCCTGCCGGTTATACGGCGGCGATATACGCAGCGCGCGCCAATTTGAAGCCGGTGGTATTCGAAGGGTATCAGATGGGCGGAGTTCCCGGTGGACAGTTGATGACAACCACTGAAGTTGAGAATTTTCCGGGATTCCCAGACGGGATTACGGGTCCGGATTTAATGGAAAGGTGAGAAATTGGACATGAGCAATAACATTGATTCTTTACTAGTTTGTGGCGTTTCATGCGGCTCTATAGAGAGATCATGTTTCTGATGCAATTTTTTTTTTGTTGGTTTGTGTTTAAATGGTAGAATGAGGAAGCAAGCTGAGCGGTGGGGAGCAGAGTTGTATCCAGAAGATGTTGAATCTCTTAGTGTCAAAACCGCTCCTTTTACTGTGCAAAGTAGTGAACGTAAGGTGATTATCTTTCTTGGTTTATCACTCTTTTTGTCAATTCCAAGTAGATGGAGAATGCTGGTTTGGTCTTGCATATAAATGTGTGTTATATTCATAAAGGCACTTACTTTATGCAATTGTCTTTTGGTTTATTTTGCTTCTCCTAGAAACCACATTTTTTCTATACCATTGAAGGAAGAGTCCAGTGTTGATATCATTGGAGATTTTATTAGTTTTCTTAGTTCAGATGCTTTTATTGCTTTGATGAACATAAGCTCTTACTAATAATCTGTGAGGTTCTTTAGTCTTTTAGAACTGGCGACTATTGTGATGAATAGTTTTTCTTGGCTTCAGCTCTCTTCCGATGTTTCCATTTCGGTTGATTTTGCAGGTCAAGTGCCATAGTATTATATATGCCACTGGAGCTACAGCAAAGAGGCTGAGGCTACCTCGAGAGGAAGAATTCTGGAGTAGGGGGATAAGTGCTTGTGCAATCTGTGATGGAGCTTCGCCTTTGTTTAAGGGGCAAGTACTTGCCGTGGTTGGAGGAGGAGATACGGCGACTGAGGAAGCTTTGTACCTCACTAAATATGCTCGTCATGTTCATTTGCTCGTTCGCAGAGACCAGTTGAGAGCTTCCAAGGCTATGCAAGATAGGTGAGTTCTTATATTGTTAGCTTCTGGGTTATATCCTACTCCTCTTCTTTGACTTCTGAAGATAAACAGTTAAAATTCGATGAGTGGTATGTCCGAACTAGGAAATGTGTATTGTCAGTCTGTGGAGTTAGGAACCAAATCAGAATAGTCTGAGGCAGAACTTTTTGTATGATTCTCTAGGTTTATGAGGTCATTATCTATGCTGAGCGTTCTTTGTTGCATGTATTGACTGCTATTCACCTGTTCCCATGAGAATCGTTTCCATTGGATGTTTCTGGGAAAGCCTTTGGCTATGATTTCCGTTTCAAGTAAATCGATAACCAACCAGTGTAGTGCTTATTTCCTTTGCTGGCTATTGGAATTATAGACTAATGAGCACAACGTAAGTTGAGTCTTTTCAACACCCTGAGTGTTTTTTTAACAGGTTGGTTATGGCGAATGTTTCAGAGTGATCAACAATCCAAACATCACAGTGCATTACAACACGGAAACTGTGGACGTATTGAGCAACTCCAAGGGACAGATGTCTGGCGTTCTACTCAGAAGAGTTGATACGGGTGAAGAAACCGAGCTGGAGGCAAAAGGATTATTTTATGGCATAGGGCATTCGCCAAACAGTCAGTTATTGGAAGGCCAAGTCGAACTCGACAGCTCAGGGTACGTCTTGGTTCAGGAAGGAACATCAAATACATCAGTTGAAGGCGTATTTGCTGCAGGAGATGTGCAGGTAATGCTTTGGAACTTTCAGCCATCTTTCGGTGTTGATATAAACTCTTTGAAGTCATACTGGTTCGATAATTGTGTTAGCTACTCTCCCATTTGTCACTCTAGGACCATGAATGGAGACAAGCTGTAACTGCTGCTGGATCAGGATGTATAGCTGCTTTATCAGCCGAGAGATACCTCACAAGTAACAGTCTTCTTGTTGAATTTCATCAGGTAGAAAATTTTCAGAGATATCTTAAATCTTTTGCACACTTCACAAGGCTTACACTCTTTCATGTTCATGCTCTACCACATGACAGCCTCAAACTGAAGAGGCCAAGAAAGAATTCACACAACGTGATGTCCAAGAAAAGTTTGACATCACTCTTACAAAGCATAAGGGACAGGTTTGTTAATATATGAACCTGAACGTATTATCTACAAGCATTTTCTCTGCCTCACATCTTTCTCCTTGTGTTTTTTCCCCTGCTTTCAGTATGCTCTTAGAAAATTATACCATGAGAGTCCAAGAGTTATATTGGTACTATACACTTCACCAACATGTGGCCCCTGTAGGACACTGAAGCCTATATTGAACAAGGTATTCATTCTTTCATTAGTTGAAATGAAATTTATTGGAAGAGATCTTGCTGGACTGATTTACTAACCATTTTTTCATTTCTCCTTCATATTGTTTCAGGTGGTCGATGAGTATCACAATGATGTGCATTTTGTTGAGATTGACATTGAGGAAGATCAAGAGATTGCTGAAGCAGCTGGAATCATGGGAACTCCATGTGTGCAGTTCTTCAAGAACAAGGAAATGCTCAGGTCGGGAAATGTTCTTTCAGTTTTAGGATTGAATAGATTATTGTGTTCAGGTTTGGCTAAAGATCCGAGTCTGTGCAGGACCATATCGGGTGTGAAGATGAAGAAAGAGTACCGGGAATTCATTGAGGCCAATAAATGAGGACACCAGATAGATTTGATTGTTTCTGGCAGATGCCAAATCTTATCATGATTCAATTTTGTTCATTCAAATACTTTGGAGTTACTGCAGCAACGCCAGTGAATCTCAAATGAAAACAAATAGAATCATCATATTAAGCTGCACGTATAATGTGTTACAATTTGCTTTATGATTTTACAAAACTACTACCCGTCTTGAATTGGACGGGTCAGCTACAGTTTCAGGGACATCGTCAAGGATGAAAGGACCAAGTCTACCAGTCCTAAACAAAGTAAGAAATTTCTTGGACACCATTAACCTTGCTTCTGATGCTTTGTAAGGAATCTTCAATGCCTTTTGTAGAACTTCAAACTGTTGCTCTATTAAACATTCCAAATCATTCTCATCCTCTGTGTCCCCATCAAATTCTGAGAGCGTTGTGTACAGTGAACGTTGCACTTCTGAAATCATATCCTGTAGATGACAGGAAACCTCAATTGGTTAGAACAATTTCAGGAGGAAAGCGAGCTAGAGATATAAATTTATTATGCTAACCCCGACATAGTGCAGAGCAGATGAATCTGGTTGTTTGGTTCTCTGGTGTCGAAGATCCTTTAAGTTATAGCTTGGTTTATCGATGCAGTCTGCATGAAACCCTTCGTTTCTTCCCTCAACTAAGTACTTCCAATGAAGAGGAGTCCCTCGAGTGTTTAGAATCGCTAGAAAGTATTGCGCAATCCGCTCTTCTCCCACTACCGAATCTTTGACGGATCCTAGAATGTTGGAATTTAAAATATAGAAGTTCTTCAAAAAAAAAAAACATTCAGCTAGGGAGATCATATGCCGTAAGAGAATACACTCCTGGAGTAGATAAATACTAAGAACTGAGATTCTAAGACCTAAACTGTATCATATTTTAATGAACTAAGTGCCAAGTTTACACCATCTAGCAACAGGAAGAAAGAAGAGAAAGGAGATAAAAGATATAGATAGGAACCTGAAAGAGCAAGCTTCAAACCCGTTTCGATATCAGGGATACTTGGGACCAACACACCAGGGGAGTCTAGAACATATATGCTAGGTCGATGAGCAATCTGTACCACAGGACTTTCTCAGCATAGAGCAGAAGAACTAAATCCGCAAACAATTAAAGGGCAAAAGGAAAAAGAGAAGTAAGACAAAAAGATTACCTTGAAACCAGCAATATCTTGTGTTACACCAGGCAATGGACCAACCGTAGCTCTCTTTAATCTCTCCTGCACTATGCACATAACGCATATAATGAAATCAGTCATGTTACATTATATTCATCATTTTGTTCATGCAATAATGTACTTGTAACGTTATGCTTGGAGAACTGGGATTCAAAGTTTCCAGACAATATCTGCAAAATGTCTACTTAATACTACTACTGCCTACATCTGAGACGCTAATATCTTACCAGGAAAGCGAGTTGCTGCGATCTGATGGACCGAATTAATGAGCGCAGATTTTCCAACGTTGGGGACACCAACCACCATTACAAGTAAAGTAGGCTCCCTAGCAATCACTTCCTTGAGCTTCAACTCCACGAGATCAAGCAGCTATATGAAAAATTATGCTAAGAAGGTAACTTTTTCGAAGCGCACTACTAGCAATCCTTAATAAATTATGTGTGTGATGAAACTAATACTGATTTAACACACCAACATAAATGTAAAGAGTATTTTCTAACTTTCTTGACAGAGCTTCTGCTATGAGCATTAATGGCGATACAATCTTGCTGGGTGGATTCAAAATGATGAGTCCATTTCTACAAATTGCAGAAAAAAATTCAGAAACTCGACCTCACAGAGACAAACAAGAAGCAAACACACAAAGGCCACAAAAAGAAATTACATTGAGAACATTAGGGTTTGCTAGATCTTTCTTATTCAGAGCTATGATACGTCTCTTCGCTGACAATTGGGATTGTAGATCCTCGTTTGCCGATGACAGAGGAATCTGCAAGATACCAAAAGGAAAATCCAAATTAATCCTTCCACGATGATAAAGGGATCGAATAAACAGAGATAGTGTTGGGTGTATGTACGGACACGAGCATCGCGAACTTCGACAACGAGATCGGTGAGCTTGAGGCGGTTGCGGATGGCGCGAGTTGCGGCAGCCATATGACCGGGAAACCAATTAATTTTTCCGGCGTCTTTAGCGAAGCTCATTCCGCCGATCAAACCTTTCTTCACTGTCTTCTTCAACACCATCACCATTTTCTCCGGTAACAAACAAGGTTTAGAGAAAAGAGGGTTTTTCTGAGGTTTTTAAGCTCTTCTTCCTTCACAAATGTGGTTATAGGATTTGGGCTTAATATGGGCTTTATTTATTTGTTTGGGCTTTTTACAATTTTTACATAGAAAATACGTTTATGTATCAAAAAACAGTTTTGACGACCACATTTGGTGATATATTGCTTTAACAGGAAACGTTGAACGATGATGGTACGGTGAATTGATGTCACTGTTTTTATCATTGGTACGGAGATTTGGTATCACTGTAATTACCGTACCACTATTTTTTATTTTTTTTACCGTTTTTACTATCAAAATATAACAACCAAAACATTTTCTTTTTACTTATATACATATGTATATATCTTACTAAATAGTAAATACACAACGGTTTTAAGTTTTACCAACATACATGTACACATATTATAGGGATAACTCACACATGACGACGCAAGTAAACATGTTGTTTTAAGAAAGCTCAAAACTCTTTTATAGAGGAGATTTTTAACTATCATATATATGAGCATTGCATGATCTTTACTTTAATATGTTTTTATTGTTAAACAATATAATTAATTTAGCATCCAATAGATAGAAGCATATGGGACAATCAGTACTACACCATCGTCGGTTTTTGGACAGATAGATATAGAAGCATGTCAAGAAAAACTTATATCTCACAGTTTGGCTATCGGTAAGACGTCTTTAATTATTAAAATAATCTTGGATTTCTGTGAATTTCGGAGATTGATGTAGGTATCGGCTTGAAATTCTCTCGATCAATAAATAAAAAAAAAAAGAAAAAAAGATAGAAGCATCTAGGACACTTTGCTCGCTTGCCGCTATAGTAAAAGTTGTAGTAGGTTGTTGGCTCAATGGTTTGCTCATTCCTAGCTTATCGCATTGTTGTTTTATATATTTAGTTTCAACTTAGCTTTTCAATTTTTTTTGCCAAAAAAACTCATTGCCCCTAAAACTTTTGTAATTAACTATGTTCCATTTTGGTAATACAAATTCTTATTCATCCAGAAAAAAAATATCCGATAACTGTTTTATGTTTTTCTTAAATGGTTTAAGTTAGTTGGAGTATTTTTATTATTTTATTCATATAGTATCAACTCGAAACCTAGCTAGCTCGTTTCACTAATAATTTAGATGATTTACAATTGATTCAATAAATATCTCGTTCCTATAATTAATAAATGAGTTGAAAGACGATATGATTCATGATGAATTAAGTTGAGTTAAGCTAACTAGCTCAATAATCAATATATATTAAATATCCTTACGTGCACATCATGCTTCAAATTATGGTAAATGCCACAAAAATTTAACACTACGTATAGCCATAATTCATTTCGTTTGAAGTTCAATACAGCTTATCAAAATAAAAGGGTAAGAACCTTTAGAACACATATACGGCTATATACATATGTGATATTACCATACGTAATTAGTTAGTAATTGAGAAATAATCAAATATCTGTACTACTACATACTTAGAAGATATTTATGATGTACAATTCAACTTAATTTAATACACGTGTTTGATTAACATTATTATCATCAAGTTGCGTATTGGTTGGATGAGCACTTTAGGAACACACTAGTTGTTTGTAGAGGGAGAATTGATGGTACGAAGGTTAGCAATAATTTTAGTTTCGGGTATTATGATTTGTTAAATAAGTATTGTATTATTAATGTAGAAAAAGTCACTATACCTTTGTCGGCTTAAGATCCCAAAATAATATCTCGTGAAAATATCTCATTGCATGGAAATATCATTTACGTTGTCCTTTCTTTCTGTAGACTGTAAGGATAATGTTTTCTTTATATGTATAATTAAATATTGTAAATCACTCTGTACGAATACGTGGACGTGTGTTTATACGAATATATAAGTTATATAACATCAATGATAGAGATTAGAGAGAGATTCAATCAATTTTGTAAAGAAAAAGTATTATTTTGTTTGGTAACGTTAGGATATTTCAGATCTGTGGTCTTTGATTTTCTCTAACCAGCAAAGATATATTGGACTATCGTATACATATATAATACAACTAATTAAATTAATGTTTCTTTTGGACTTTTATTTAGCCTCGACTTATCGTAAATTTCTTAGCCACGTTACCCTCTTGATCTATTAAGTGTTCGTAATGAGCCATTGAAAGTAATATATAATCTTTAGTTCTTTACATGCATGAATTTTCATTATATATCATTGCATTGATGAAACATCTTGTTGAGCACTAACAAAAAAAACTTATTTTTATTTGCCTTTTTCCATTTCTGTTTTGTATTCATAAAAGATTATGTGTAAATAAAAGATTAAATGGTTTTATTTCTGTTTTTGTTTATCTCCCATGCTAGTTTCCGTCATAAAATTTGATTAACGCAACGATTCTAGAATGAATGATTTATCATTTAATTCTACTTGATGTCTAAACCTAAGAAAAATATGAACCGTATAAGAAATTTTATAAGATATAAAAATTCATTATTAGATAATACAACAAAGTAGGGTGTTGATTGATGATTGATCTATGTGACCAGAGGCATGTTACCACTACGATTGAACGATCACCTATATCATGTATGTTATATGGTTGGTCGGACTTGACTCTTGAGGCACCATATATGAGGCCATCCTTATATATATATTAAAAATATTTTAGCATTTTAAAATCGAAGGTAAATAAGGTTTAGGAAAATATTATAACGTTAAACCCAAAAAGAGAAAGTTTTAGGATAGTAAGGCTAATTAAGGTTCATTTATTTGACTACGAACTTTTATTATATACTAATATATGTATATTCACACGAAAATATAATCATGATTTACCATCGCCAAATTGAGCTAAGCTAGTCTGTAGTCTTTTTATGTCGGATCCACTATAAAACTATTAGAATATATACACTTTACAGTGGTTTTATTCTTTTAAGAAAAAATAAATCCATGTTAAGAAATTAACATTAAAAAGAAAATGTAAAACTTTATGTTTTTATTATTTCTAGTATTAACGATCTGCAGTTATCACGTGAAGATTCACTAATTAATCATCAACAATGTATACATATGCTAGCTGGGGCAGGAGAATTCAGATTTGCCAACCCAAAAAGCGCATTGCTCCATAATATTATAATGCATAACTTTCGAAATATTATAATGCATAGCAGCATACATATTCCTGCGAATATGTATGCATATTCCTCCTACGCGATATAAAAAAAAAAATTATAAGAATAGTTTTCAGTTTTTCACAAAAAATGATTGGCATTGTCATTGCAAAAGTTATTTACTAAAATTAGTATTTTGTCACATGTAGAGTTCCATGCATATTTTGTTGGAAAATCTTGAAAACAAAAATATTTTTCATAGATTATATTGAAAATGTTATTTAGATTTGATAATTTGTATTTCGTATGCTAACTTCAGTAAACTTTTTCCACCAAGTCATTTTATTTTAAGGCGAAAGAAAGGATCATATGAAGACAGAAGTATATTGTTTTCCAAAAAAAAAAAAAAAAAAAAAGGAAGACAGAAAATGTACACGATGCAGATTAGATTTGCCCGAAGAAAAGTGCTAATATTAAAATTGCTAAGGCGAGGGCATATGTTCATGATGTGTGCTATCTGGAATCAGGTATGCAAAGCTTATTCAATAATGCAACACCTTATATGATGTGCATGGATACATGTGCTAATTCTGACTCTATCCAATTAAAGATATCTATATATCACTAGTTATAGATAGCCACATATATTATATCTTCCGATAACTTTTCCAGTTCCCACATTTAACTACGAGTAATTAGTGATAAATTTTAAAAGTTTATCAAACAATATTTGTGGGATAGGTATATTGCTCGATTTTTTTCATGATTTCTCATTTTTGGAGACTTTTATTTAATATTTTGTTTCGGTCTACGCAAAGCTACCTGCATGCGCAATGTGTTAAATCGAAATTGAAGTCGATGGTTTAAAACTGCTCCTTCCTTAGTTTTCTGAATCACAGTACTTCCATACCACTTTAATTTATATTTCTCCCGTAGGAACAACGGACAATTTAGTGCTTCCGTTCGAGACACAATTTTATGTGTTCTTAATTTGTTGATAAAAGGAAATAACATTTCAATTATAAAATTGAAGATCGATTTTCATTGATCTACCACTTGTTAATGTAGGATATACATAACGCGTAAAATACATAGCCGGGATATGTTCAGTGTCAAAATTTGTTTTATTCAAAAACGATAGCACATGCATTTTTTTAATGATGTAAACAAAAATTGTAAACTAAAAGGTTAGCACATTTGCACATACATGCTTTCTCTTTTTGGAAAAAAAAAATCAACATTTCACAATTATTTTTTGTAAATTTGGTTCTATTAATCCTAATGGGAAAGTCACAACTGTGGTATTTACATATTACATTTCTGCCTTTGTATGATCCGCTCAATCGTGTAGGCTAGCTATATATGACGCATATACGTATAGGAAGATATGTATGTGTATATATCCGATTAGTAACCAACGTATTTTATTTTAGTATTTCACATGTAAGGACCGTAAGGTATGCATGTATTCATATATAATTATAATACGGAGCCCACTAATAATTGCTTGGTATCGATTTTATAGTGAAAAGTTCTTAAGATTTATTATAAGAATTAACTACTTTAATTGATTTGGAACTTTGAAAAAAAAACGGATTTATTTAACAAATCATCATGTAAAGTCTAAAACAATAATATAAAAAAATAGCATCCACTAAAACTTGATCATTGTGTAGACCAGCAAAACAAAACAATTATCAATAATTTGATTTTTTTTTTTAGATCCAAATGTGGTTGGCTCAAGTCAACTGGTTAGTAGTGTTGTTACAGTGTTAGCGAATTCGAATTCGAATTCGAATCATAGCTGCTGCACTGAAAGAAATATAATTTATCTTTGTGGATCTTTATAACTATATCAAAAACAGGTAGCGAACATGGAACAAAGACTCAAAATATTTTGCTTAAGATATACTTTTTACCAATAATCTAACTTGTTGTGTTATGTAATCTAACTTTAATAACCCACACATCATACAAAAGTTAGAATAATTTATTTCTCCCGCCAACATAACACAACATAAATAATAATAAAAAAACTGATAAACTCACTAATATAACAGTACATGAAAAAAAAGTTTGAGTTAAAAATGAATGTAAACCCAATTAATGTATAGTAATCCATTGATTTTAAAATTTATTGTGGGGTTGAAAAATTTATTTTGGAGTTAGGAGAGTAAGATTCGAGTATTTTGACTGCTATTCCAGTCATAGTTGATCAATACAAACATTTAAATGACATAAATATTTAAATTTCTTACAGATTTTAGAATTTAGTTTGGATTTCGGTTTGAGATTTTATGGTTATATCTAATATAAAACATGAATGCAAGACGAATGTGGTCCTAAAATGCCGAGAAATTTCCTAAAAGGTTATTTTTGGCTTTGGCGCTGTTTGATGAGAACAATGGGATTATGGATTTTGTCCACTAAAGCCAATCCCTGTGGGGTTTCCGCTCTTTCCCACCCACTTTCTTCCACGATCCACCCCTCTATTTCCCTTTTTTTTTTTTATATTTCTTCCCCGTATTTTATATTTCCTTTTTTAAAAATATAAAATTTTTAAAAAAATATTTAATATTTTAAATATCAGTCAGTTATAAAAAAAAAGCTGCAAAATACAAATGATTAAATCAATATTCAATTGGTATTGAAAATTATAAATATCTCATAATATGAAATAAAACAAAAATCTCCAAAACATTTCATATTATAAAACTGAAAGAGTATTAGTTTGTGGTTTTTATTCTCACATATTTCAAAAATTACTCTTATGTAAATTAACTAATTTAATGTTGTTTATGCTCAAATATCTATTATATATTTTTATACATTTTATTCCTTAATTGTTTGGTGATATTTTTATTTTATTATAACTACAACTACAAGTGTAACCGACTAATTTGATGGTATTTATGCTATTATATGTTATATCTTGAATAAATCAATAAAAAGGTGTTTGGTTATGAATTGATTTGTTACAAGTTACAACACAAAAGCAATCCCGCTTTCTATATAATTAATATACTTGTTTAGTTCTAACTTCTAACTAAGTTGCTCGCTGCTTTACACGTAAAAGCAAATTCGCCTTGCTCAAACTAAATAGAGTTTTATAATAAAAAGACAATAGGAATCTTAAATTTGGCATTAATCATGACGGACCATGTGGGGATCTTCATGCCTTGCATATAAGCAACCACAAACTATAATAATTAAATCCTTCTCTTTCTTCTTATTGAACAAGAACAAAAACAAAAATACCACACATCAAATAAACAACTAGAAAAAAAAAACTTATCATACTCTACTAGGCCGTCTCTTTCTTTCATATCACACTATCTCTTACATATATCATGACGACACAACATTGCATTCATTCACTTATATAATGGTAATACGTAATTTAAGACATTTTCAAAAGTTAAAAAGTCAATAGTTCTCTTAAGAAACATTTTTTTTTTGGTTGTATTATTATATTCTAAGAAGAAAAATACTGAGTTCTGGACCTCCGTTTTTGTCCGGGTTCATCATGTAAAACGCCTCCGAGTCACGGCTCCCCACGACTCGTTCAAATCTGCCTCTCATATACAACAACTCCCCAAGCTCCGTTCCACTACCAACACCTGACACGTCATCAATAGTCTTCGCCGTCGGAATAACTCCGGCTCCAACAGTAACCCTAGAGACCGTGTTCAACACGCGCCAATCAGAATCAGTACACGCGCCGCCACGAGACACAGCGTAACCGCACTTCCTCCCGTTGCAGTACATCGTCCATTTAGGCTCGTGGAAAAGCTTCGTTCCTGATCGATGACGCTTCTCGCACTCTAACGCGATCCTGACAAGCCCTGACGACATCTCTTTGACGAGAGTAGCCGTTGACATGGCCAGGTCGAGGAGCAAGACCGGGTCGGATCTCGGATCGTACTGGACGGAAAACGTGACGTGGCCTCTTTTGTGTCCGTACAGCGTCCCGGTGACTCTTCTCCCGAGAGAAGAGGATCCACCGGTGACGAGTGAGATCAGTTGGTTAGAGACGCCGGAAGAAGAAGACGGCGAAGACGGAAGAGAGAGGAATTTGCAATTAGGGATGTTCATGACGTTGATGAGAGAACGCAAGAGCGCAGAGAGCTTCAAGTGGAGCTTCCCGATATTGTTAGAGGAGGACGATGAGGAGGAGAGGGGGACGTAGGAGCATCTCCGGCAAGGGACGAGGAAGAGTTCGTGTTCAGGGATGGTTGGGATTAAAGCGGAGGAAGATGGAGAACGGACGTGTAAGCCACGCGCCGGAGAAGTCTCTGGATTGATCTTTCTTGTGTTGTAGCTGAAGCTTCTCTGAAGAGCGAGGTCTTGGTACGGCACCATTCTTATGATATATATGTCTTAATGGATCCACTGCGAAATTAAGAAGAGGGATGTTATATGTGTGTAAATGTGTAGATTATATGAGGGAGGAGGAAGGAAGAAAGCGGCCGACCAAAGTGATATGAGTGTTCGAAGAGGTGTGGCCGATTTGTGTGTGTATTTATACACATTTTACATGAATATTTTTAAAAGCATATATGTGTTATTATGTTATTTATTGCCTATCATTTGAGAGGCCCCAATAAATTAAATATGTATTGTTATAATTAATAATAAAAAATTCAATTAAGAACCCTAGTTATAACCTATTGTTGATCATGCTCTTAGTTTATTGGGGGATAACATTATTATAGAACATAGAGTTAGTTTAACAATATCAGTAATAGTAGTTAGTATATATATTACTTGTTTTACCAAGTTCGCATGTATATCGATTATACTTTTCTATATGTGTTTTAGCTTGTTTTATAAAGTACACTCTTGGAGATTAAAATAATCATGGTATATATATACACGATATGTAGTTACGTTGTTGACAAAGAATATATATCATACGATATGTAGTTTTTTTTTCTGAAGTATGAATAATGATACTACGACTATGTAGATTTCACTTTCGTTACCATCAAAGTCTTGCCTCCATCCTCTAATCTCAACTGTCCATTAGGGTAGGTCCACGATGGACCCGGCTAACAAATTGTTTATTTTCATTTTTTTTTGGAATTTTATTTTACGTTGACGCTCTGTTTTATTTTTTTTCCTGAAATTTAATATGTTGACATTCGGATCAGAAGATATATTGACAAGGAACAACGCAACTGGAGTCGTTGAACATTCGTTGGCTTTAAACGGTATCGCAGAGATACTTTTCCATATTGTCTCGGTCGTATGTAGTGACGTGGCTCATAAAGGAAAGAAAACGATTTTACGTGCGGGTTCTTTTTCTCTCAATTAGGGCTGCCTAGAGTTTTTAGCGGCGATTCTCGTTTTGGAGGCTCTCTCCACTTTCCGGCGTCTTTGCTGGTGGCGTGAGAGGGCCTCTCCGATCAGGTAAATTTCTCGATATTCCGTCTTGCATCGGAGGGAAAGGAGTTGCCAATCTGTTCTCTGACGGAGCAGTGGTGTGGATGGTCGCCGGTCAATGTGGAGCGGAAGCCGGTGTGACTGCGGAGATCTTGGGTCGCTCACTCTCTGTAGCCGATTGAGGACGGCGGCGCGATTGACGGTGAGGACGGGCAGATTGATGCAAGAGATGGCTAGGTACTGTTCCACGGCGGAAGTTGACCGGCGATTAGGTGGGTTTGCTCCGGGAGTCTAAGAGATCTATGGCAGCGGTACCGGTTATCAGAAGATGGCGGGTCTTCGGGTTCTCAGATCCGCTTAGGTAGGGTTTTGGTGACCGGATGAGTTGGTCAGGGCTGAGAACGGCGGATTAGACGGTGGATATGGCGAGATGAACTGTGTGACGAGGAAGTAAAAACCGACAGTTGTCGTGGGTTAACGCCGAGGCGATTTGACATATCCCCAAGGAGGAAGCTTATGGCGGTCGAAGACGGAAACTCCGGCAGTTCTTACATGTGACTGGAGGCGTTCGAGACGGTTTCTTCCTCTTAACCAATTGCTTGTTTTCTAACCACTAATCTATTTCGACTGTACTATTTTCTCACTAGTCTTGATTTTCCGTTCGCTTTTGGATTTTTTCGATGATGTAAAGCTAGCTCCGATTGCTCACAGGTTATGGGGGAATTTTTTATATATTATTTTATTTAAAAAAAAAAGAGAAAACGATTTTGCCTAATATTGGGATAGTTGACAAATATATATATATATTGGGATAAACATTTTTTAACAATATCACTTCTTTATGGTAACTAACACCACAAAGAAAACATGTGTCAAAAGTTTAGGTAACTAATGTTACCGATGTGCATAATCCATGCAGATTAAAAGTTGTTTTCCCTGATTAAATTTAAAATGTATAAATAGTTAAGTGCGCGCGTGATTATACCTTTTTATAGTATATGTTACTATCCGGATGGAAATCTAGGCTAGAGACAATAACTACCTCTCGTATCACAAGCTAGTTATTCCAAATATATTATAGTAAAACTTTTTTTTTGGTAATTCTATGTGTTTAATTTCTCAGATGAGTTTTTGAACACTCGTAAAAGAATAAGAACATGATAAATTCGTGTTATGGTATAAACGGCTAGGGTTACGTTTATTTTTTTTTATTTTTTTTTTTTTTTTATTAACCACACATTTATTAAAAAAATACTCCAAAATGGCTAGGATTACGTTAAATAAAAAAAATATGAAACACAGCAAATAAAACGTACAGAGATATAGTCACTGACAACATATCCATGTTTACAAAATACAAAATAAAAATGGAAAAACGAAATTACACGAAGATTATTAATTTATTTATATTCACATATTTAAATATCGAATTTCTTTAAATATGAGGTTCCATGCCATATATATGCGAGGTTTCACAAGATATTATACTATAAAAATTCTACCCAAATTCAATCCAAAATTTTGATCAATTTTCTATTTAGATCAACTTTTGATTTAGTTATTGGAAATACAAAAGTAAATGAAACCAAATGGTTGGTTTAGTATTTCTTTTTTTTTTTTTTTTTGATAATTAAGGTTTAGTACTTTTTAAAATATGATGAATTGATTTTGGTTATATATATATAATTCGATCTAATCGAAATTGGACACTGCTACTTCTTGATAATGGTACTGAAATTTAAAAACATAACGTCAATACTTCAATAACTCATATTACATTGGAATCTATGTTTTTCAATAAGAATAATAAAAGGATATCGAAACAAAGAAGGTATAATACATTAAAAGTGTATGTGTTCGATTATTAGAGAACCACAATAATTCTTAGAATAATATATGTTCGTAAGAATATATTAACGCATGTTTCGTTGTTGTGTTTTTTTTTAGAAGCATGTTTTTTTTTGCTAAGATTCCGAATGGTGATTGTCCACGCAGCACTTGTCATGCACATCACTATTTAGAGCCTAAATTTAATACCTTTTTGATGAACTTTTAGCTTATTTCAAAAATATTTTTATCGTATACTCAATCTTATGACTTTTCTTATTAATTTACTATCATCTTGCAAACTATCACTCGACTAAAGATATATAATCGATACACATGCGTATAGATCCAGGATGCGTATTGGTAAAAACATGTAATATACTTTGGATTCGTATATATATTTGTTTATATTATGTTTAAATTAAGTGTGAGGCCACAAAGTACCCATAAATTCGCACGTAACCTTTCTTTCATTATAATTAATAAAATTATCACCATAACAATCCTAAGCTAAAAATATTTTAGTTGGAACCGATAATATAAAAAGAGAGTATTACAAAGGGGGATCCAATTACGATATTTGGGCGGTTCCAAACAGGCGATATGGTTCCTCGTTAATGATGTAACAATTACCATGTTGGTTACCTAATTAACTAAATCACAGATTGCAAATTATCGGACACATGAGTTTATTTGATTGAGTGGTCTGACACATTTTTAAAAATTCTACTTCAGTAAGCATTTAAGCCTCTATTCATTTGCGATTGAAGAAAATAAAAGAAAAGACAAATTCTAAATTATAATTTTTGAATTTTCGATTTTGTTTATCCTACAAATACCATATTTATCATTGTTTATAGCAAATGCCTACATATTTCGAGGAATCTATATTCCCTGACCATATATATACATTATGTGTAAGGTTTTTAAATTCTAAACAAAATAGAAGTGCATGGCAATCGGAAACTGTATTTAAAAGTCGAACCACAAAGAATTGTCAAGCACACATTAAGAATATGAGATACTACTTAAGTTACGATGATAAGTTTTCACGAGTTTTATGATTAAGATTTAAGGCTAATAAAATTAAGCAACAAAAGCAAACAAAGCAAATGTATAAACCAACCAAATTAAGTAATGCAAAAGTAATTAAATCTAAAGCTACGCAATGAACAAATAAAAATAAATAAGCAAATTAGATGGAAATATGGATCATGGGCGAAATAATTGAGAGTGATATATTTATCTAATTGAATCACGATGCTAGAACAAACAATCAAATTCATACTCAAGACAAAGGATCAGATACTTTGACTAATTAATTTCCATGAGCTTAATTCTTAATCTCTCTATTATTTATCTAATTAAGCTCAATTTTCTTTTGCAATTAAGAAATTTACAACCATTTGAAACAAACGGTTGGTCGACAGTTAGGTGCTGTCTTAGAATCTTCATTTTTCAACAACTTTAGGTTCGTGATTGCTCTTAATCTAATATGTTTTAAACACCTAAAATTAATAAACACAAATTAAATAGACCTAGAACGCTACAAGGACACTAGAACACCTAGGCTAAAATGCAAAATGAGTCCCTTGGAGGCTAATTGCAACAAAACACAATTAAAAAATCAAAGAAACATAATAAAAATATGTGAATCTAAACTATAAAAATGGAGAATATCAACCGCGTGTTGTGTCCGATTTGTGGATCCCTCTTTGCATCGAAATAAGATTTTAATCACTACCTACAGATGTTATTCCATCCAAAAATTTTCCATTGTTCATGATTCTTTGATGATGGATTCCATCCAAAAATTTTCCATTGTTCATGATTCTTGGATGATGGAATATTCACAATGCATTCTTGTTTCTTCGTCTTTTCTCAATTTCTCTTGATAAAACTTATTTTGTGCTGATCAAGATCTTCATTGACTCTTCCTGGAATGGAAACATGGACGAGGGTGTTTTGGTCATTTAGCAGCAAATATTTAACTAACTGTACCTTTTTTTTCATACCTAATTTTACTATCTACTACCAGCTTCTGCTCTCTTGAAGGGATCCAAAAGAGAACCACCTCGACAGTTTTTTAGATTATGGTCCATCTTCGTTATTTCAAGAGTCTCACTGTCTTCAGTTCTTAGGATCCTTTTAAAATCTTCCTAACTAATTTCAATTTTTATACATCTCCGGTTCTACCCAATGCTCCTTACACAATGACAGCTCTTGTACTGCTATCCAATTTCTATATCAACACCAAAGCATCTTTTACCACAAGTCAAATCGGCAAAACGCCTTCAAGTTTTGCCTACTGTCACTCCTGAGCTGACAAACAACTTTATTATACATCAAATTCCATGAGCAGAATCTTGTCCCTTGTATATCCATATAGTAGACTATCCGGATCTCGGATTATAGGATCATCTTTGCCTTATTCAGCATACAAAAAGCTCTATTTCGGCACAATTTTCTAGCCAACTTCTTCGCCAGTTCTCCATAGTATGTCTCTGCCGACCAATCGGTCCCTTAGGGATTATCTGAATGAATATGGTTTTGCTTTCAAGAAAAGGAAATGAGTCAATGCAGCTTTTATGTACACCAATACCCTCGTGTTCATCAACCGATACATCCGAACCATCTTTGTTGTTTTGTCCAGTCTTAGAACCTCGACATTGAATCCCGGTTTCTTCCGATCGTTAAGTTGTTCATAATGCATTGATTCTATAAATATTAACGTAGTGGATATGAAATAAGAGTCTTGAAACAATATCTTACATCAACAATATATTAAACTCTAATTAAAGAGACTCGAGTCCAAGTTTACAATCCGAGATGCATAGATAGATTTAAGACTAAGACGATTAAGGCGCCAGCCAAGTCGATAAAATTAATATTATGTAAAAATAGAAATCAGTAACCAGAGCAGGAAAGGTTAGGCCAATAAACCTTAAAACCAGAGATCAATCGGAAGTCACTCGACTCTGGCAGACCAATCTGTTCTCCACCAAGCTCTTCCGTTGATAGCGATTGTGGAATCTTCTGAACTTTCTTGAAACGAGAAGAAGTCTAAATTGCAAGGAAGTTTCATCACCTTTTTCATTGTCCGATGAATATCTCTCGTGTTCAGCTAGCCTCGAGATTGATTCCTTCTTGTTGTGGCAAACAAAGTAAGAAAAGGTTAGAATAGAAGAAGCGGTTTTGATTCACTACTAAGAACATATATACATTGATAACTCTATACCTCTTCACGCTGCCTTGCAATTTGTTCCCTTCTTGGTCGCATCATTTGGTCCTTCAAACCCAACAAAGCACATAATATCTGAGAGTCAAGTGAGAGCAGGTCGGATGATGTCATACCCTCGAGCTCTCTACCGTTCATTCTCCTGTGAGGATGAAAAAAAACAAAACAAAATAAAGAAGCTAAGACTTTTGCAGAGCAAGAAGAGGGAAATGCTGATGAGTTATATTACTCGTTAAAAAGCCACAATCTTTCGCACTCGCTCTGCAATGACTCAGAGTTTTGTCTCTCGAAATTCCTCTTCATTTTCAGCTGCAAGAACAGGAACATTTTAAATATACAAGCTGAGGCTATAAAAGAGACAGGACCAGAAGAGAGTACTATACACGGACCAGTAGCGCTCCATCATTTCGTTTCTCCTGTCCTTTTTCAGAGCTGAATATTTTCATAATATATGCAGAGCAAGTCAGGTTTTAGACTTACACAATAGGTTAAATGATCAAAAAAGCGAGATATCAATAACGTGCTATTTTGCACCAAGACAGCTACAACTTAGAAGAACCCAAGTGATATCTCTCAGATTCTGAGAGAGAAAGGATTCAAGTCCTACTGTCGAGTCCAATAGTAGCTAATAAGCCAAATAAAAACGACTTATAAAAACAGGTATTATATATGATTCACACAAGCACTAATTCAACAAAAGAAACCCTTTGCACAGAGGTACAAATTGTTCTAACCAAACCCAACAAATAAGTTCATTTTTTAGCTAGGAGACTACCTGTTCGTAGAGAATTTGCAGGGAACCAAAACCCCTCTCTTCGTACCATCACCCTCATTCTCTGCTTCCTTCTTCTGCAAAATCATAGGGTTTGCGATTTATGTCGAGTATCAAAATGCTGGGGAAACTAAGAAGAAAAAACTGGGAAAAGATGTAAGAAAGCTTCAAACATAGTATACATTGCAAGAACAACAAAATAAAAGAATAAAAAATCAACATTGACATCTTGCTCGTAAGTTATAAGACTTGAAAGGAGAAAATTGAGGCTCCTCAAAGATTCACAAACAATAATTTTACAGGGAAATTGAATAAGACACTAGCAAATTTATGAATTAAAAAAACTTTACCTGTTTGTGCAGCCTTTCATCTTCGTCTAGCTGTAACTTCTTCTGCAATAGTCAAACAAGATGTTTGAGAATTACAGCAATTTCAATAATAGGAGAAGGAAGTAAATTAATTCTTCCCACCCCCTCCTCCCCTAAATTAAGTTTTCTCACCTTTTGGTCCACCAAAATGCGCCTGACATCCTTGAGATGACTTTCAAGTGCTTGCAGCTCGGTGAAACTCGCATCGTCGTCTCTACCAGCCATTCTCCTGAGAGTATGAAGAAGAGTCAAAGTCATAAGAACCAAAATGAATCAGTAGAACAAGAAAGTAGGCAATGCATACTTGATCAAAAACCGTAATCTCTCCACTTCTTTCCGCAGCTGCAACAAGGGAAGTGCAATGTAAGCAAGAACATAGACATAAATAGATAGAAATTCATTAGATGATAAATTGTTTGCAAGACGAGGACAGAAGGAGGTGCATATGTGTATGTATATACCACATTGTCTTGTTCCTGTAGAGTTAGTTCAGAGCCACATCCGTATCTGGAAAAAAAGTCAAGGCTTTTTAGCTTAAAGGGGATGCAATTGGCTAAATGATTGATCAAAGCATTCTCCTTGTCAATCACAATCATGTTGCAGAGGACAACGAAGGCCAGTAAGTAAGTAGCTAAACCATAATCTAAAGATCCAGAATTCGCGATGGTTATTCCAATTATTACCTCAGACTAATTAAACAGTAAAACCCTACCTGCAGAAATTGCAGGGCACTCTCATCTTCTTCGTCAAATCTGTTCGCCTCTTCTTCATCTGAAACCTATCTCTCACCATATATCTTTATGTAGTCGAAACTGCGAGAGTTCTATATTTTATATAGAGAAGTTCTTCGTCCAACCTTACTTAAATATAATTTCCAAAAGAGGGGAAAAAAGAAAAAGGAAATAAAGCGGCTTTTATAACGAAAGGTCTAATTGGGCTGCGTTTTAAGGCCTATTTAGAACCCTATAAACCCGATCAACCTCCACAAGTCTCTCGCGCTCGTATCATACCCTTTCATGATAACACAGGCTGTTATCTAGATAGACGACAACTATGTTCATACCCTTTCATGATATATCAGATTAACAAGAGACACACACAAATTGCTCACAGCTGTACATGGCTGAGACTTGAGAACTGAACGCCACAAGCCAAAAATACATCATCCAAACATTTCCACAAAAGGGGTTGATTATCAGCCATTAGGAGAGATGAAACCACTAAAACAGTCATAAACACACACAGAAGAAATCGGCTGTTGAATGGAGAAGATATTTGGAATGCATTTTACACAACCTGGAAGACAAGTTAACTAAGCACAAGGAACGAGAGAAATAGGTAACGAAAAAAAGTGGTGATTTCGTTGATCGTTTTGCCTAAACCAAAATATGTTATCTTCAATTTAGTTTCATCAACTATAACAAAAGGATGATTACTCTCTGGAATTAGGCTAGTCAGTCAGTAAGGCGTCCATTAATTTCATCTTTGACATCGGACAGAGCATCCAAGCACCGATTTTCCACAAGCTTAAGTTGATCAGAACTCATTCCGCTGAAATTAAGTTTAGCTGCATCTTGTAACTTATCCATTGGGACGATATTATCATCTTTCTTCTCATACCCATATCGACGCAAAACCTCAGTCATTCTGCACCAAATCACACAAATGTTGAGAGTTAAAAAAAAAAAAAAAGACAATCGCGAATAAACCACCACTCAGATTTACTATGTGCTTACCCGGGAGGCTCAGAAGCATACTGGAACTTTTTTCCGTCGGGTAAGATCACAAATGCAGCTAGATTTTCAGTAGGTTCCCTCTGCAAATACTTTGTTGCTAAAAGGAAACGCTCAGCCAAATAATTAGTATGCCCTTTACGAAATATATCATCATCATCATTCATAGTGAGAGAAATGGAAAAAGATCTAGGATTTTTTACGAAGAAAAGCTCGAGCTTTCTCTGTATAATGCCGTAACTTGACCCTCCGATCTGTGGGTTAAAAAGAAAGAAAGGCAATGAGGATGTTTTAGTCTTTTACCAGAAAATAGTTTTTTCCTATTTTTCTCCCCTCTCTCTTTTTCTAATAAGTTCAACGCTGACGTGGACCTTTTTTTTCTTTTCATGGAAACAGCATGTCGACGTGACTAATCAAATGGTTACAAATTATTATTTTAGGGGTTTCCAATAGTAGCGATCAACATAAGATCATGGAAATTTACTAATGAGCTGTCTTGAAAAGAACCAAAGCGAGCTTATGACCAATATCCGAAGAAGGAACTTATATACTCACTCGTTCTCTTCAAGAATATTATATTGTTCTCGTTTATGCATGGAAGATGCTACCTGGTGATCATTTACGGTGTAACGATCATAACATTAATTAACTACGTACGACGAGGAGCGGTGGAAGATCCCAGAACAGACGAGGTTACGTATATCTCATGGAACGGAGACAGAATCAGATGCGTCATGTGGCTGCCGGCGGAGTTCGCTAGAGATCTCTTACCAACGCTTTTCAAGCATTGTAGTTTTATAGCTTCGCTTGCCAGCTAAATACTTACGTACGTAAGTATGCTCATTAGTTGTGTGCCTTTCAACTAAGTAGTTATACAAAATTCCTATCAATTTTTTTTTTAAAGTAGTTAGTTATACAAATTAAATGTTTGCGTTTGTTTGAGTTTATTAGTTTTCTGAAATGTTATATTGGGTAATTCACTAATGGCACTAAATGATCATCAACAACTACTAAAACGTTAAACCACACACATGACACACACATATATGTAAGGTTAAATTAAAACACACCACAAAAGACACGAGCACGGAGACGTGATTTTCATATTTACATGTGAACTTCGTAAGAGGTTTTCTATTTAATTTGAAGTATTGAGATGAGAATTTTTAAAAAAAAAAAAATATATATATATATATATAAGGCCCAGCCTAAGTGTTTGTTTTTAAGAGAGATCAGCCCAAGTGAGGCTCAAAATAAAAGCAACCAAATTGAACCAGGATGAACCCGAGATACGCCAAACCGGAGTGAAATATTGACACCATAATGAGGTGGGTGGAGGAAGCTGAAGCAATCAAGCAACTAAGGCGCAGATGAGAAGTGATGAACCCTAGATATGAATGTGTCAATTTGAAGACTAAAGCTCCGAAGATAAAACTGTACGTGTTCGTTTCACGAAGTCTCGACGCTCTATTCCGTATCACACCATCTTTCTATCATCGTAATTATAGGGAGTCGGGTGGATTCTGTGATGCCTTTGAGTTCAGAGAGTATAAGTAATTGACTGCCAAACAAAGGGAATAAGCGTTCTTACTAGTTTTTCCATCTCTGATTGATGGGATTCCGTAAACAATGTCGTCCCAGTTCCTGAGTAGCAAGTACGTGCCAGATACTCCAACTGATGGCGCAAAAAAGAAGAGGAGATGGGCTCTGGATTTATTCCATATGTCCACCGACATTGTAATCCGTTAAGGGAAACAAAATAAGGATTCAGACCTTGTGCAAACGCATTGCTTTGAACACAGATCTGCAGTTTTCTACTTTACCCGTAACAGAGAATGTCTTACCGATTTCTGTCAAGGTGTCCAAAGGCATCTGAGAGTGGCAGTCTTCACATCAGACAATATCCAACTAACAACTTCCACTAGATAGAAATACCTGTTTAGTATGGTTGTGATTTCCAATTTATTCAAATTTGGGACAAAAACCTATTTTCTGTCACAGTAGAAAGCAGAAAGAGCCAAATCTGTTACGTTGGAGAGTATGCTACTACTGGGGGAGTCAGAGAACTCATCAAGGTGGGTGTAAGCAAGCATCAAAGATCAGTTATGGTGCTCCTTAACAGTCAAATAATCAGAAAAAGGCATCGAACTAGGGGTTGTATCCAATCTGGGTGCGAAAGACAAAAGGAACTTTTAACATTCAATTTGCATTCTATTGGCTCAGTGAGATTGGTAAAGTCGATGAATTGATATACATGCCAACCAATAGGTATCATGTCTCACTCATTCCACAGACGACACAGATACTCATTAAAGCGTTAGTAATAGTCATTAAAGCATTATAGTAAGAAACAAAGTAAGGTTTCAGACCTTGTGCAAGTATTGCATCGAACATTGCATGCTAGCAAATGTCAAGCATATCTAAGGCGGTGAAGTTTTCTTCTGCTCTGACCTCGACTTTTCCACCACAATATCAAGGAGCTCTTTCAATTCCTCCAGTTCCTCCGGGATCAGTTTATTAAGACTGGAAGTCGCAATCTGTAAGTAGTGAAGAAATCTCTCCAGGGGATCCGTTACCGTGTACTCATACCCAAAAGCGTCGAGTGCATCCTCCACACTATCGAAATATTTACCGATTCAAAGGGCAATACAATAGAGCATATATCAAATTTGTATTCAGGGTTTAACATGGATATATACCTCGGTTTGGCAAACGTACAATGTCGATTCGGATTCGGAGCTTGCACGATAGCAGCTACACGAGCGTTATATTCGCCGGAAAGTTTATCCATCGTATCATGGAGGTCGATTTTGGCGTCACGGATGTCACTGAAACTGGCGCGACTGATGTCGTCGAAACTAGAGTTTTGGTTCACGTTCTTCAACATCTCCTGGGAGACGAAGCGTTTTTTTTTTTTTTTTTTTTTAAATCTTTTTTTCGCTTTTTTTGCCCGTATTGTGTTATCAAAAAATATAATCCCCAAATTACAAACCCTAAATCGAGGGCTCGAAATCCCCAAATATAAATGGATCTAAAAACCCGTCTTTGATCTTGCTAACAAATCCTATTAGATCAACATATGGGTTCAAGAGAGTAAGTAGTTGGGCTGTGATGGGCTTAAAGCCCATTTTTGTTTAATAAATGTCTTCTACAGTTTACTACGGCATTCCATGCTTAGAGCGGGAGATACCCAAAGCCCAAAGGGGTATCTTAACACCAAAATATTGATATTTTCTTATACTTTAATTATATATTTAACTTTTAGTTTTCAAGTAAATATAAAACGTTAAACACAAACATGTGTAAAGTGGGTTTCGAGTTTAGATATCAAATGTTCTCATTTGAGAACTCTTCTCTCTTTCTCTTTCATGTTTTTTTTTTTTTTCTTATTATTTTATAAGGATATCTCAATGAAATACCCCAAATAGAGATGTCGTTATAATTTAGCTTTATAATTCAGCTTTGCTCTGTTGTTGAGAAACTTTATCGAAATGATCAGTGAACAATGGTATTAAACTCCATTTTCCCATCTATTTCTTATCTTCTTCTCATTCATTTGTTCATCTTCAACCACCCATTTCTTTTGTTTCTCATCTCTTTTCTGTTTTCAAGATAAGCCAAATCTCCGTCTTATCATTCCCATATCGATTGATGATGAAATGAGAAGAATCGAGCTCCTTACCATTGTCTCTAGGAAGAAGGAGAAATTGAAGTGACGAGGAAAAGACATGATCATGCTTATGGATCCATCATCCATCCTTTGAAAAATGGGAAAAGACATGTCCACGCCTTGGGAGCAAGATGAGAGAGAGGTCTTGTCTTCTCCAACGTTGCAGCGGTTTAGTATAAACTTGAACTGTAGTATTCAAACTAGATGAGGTTGATTCTTGGTCGCCTTCAATGTCAAAGCACTTCTCTTTACCCATCAAACCTTCAAAGTTCATCTTCAAACTAGGAAAAATCCCCAAGTTATTGAGAAGAGAGTGCTTGAGTGCGAATGAAACATTCAAGTTAGATATGTTTCCCTTTTTTTTAATGTTTTTCCAAAACTTACTTTTGGTGGGTGTTCGTTTTGTTGAACCCCGAACCGTCGATCCAGAATTGGACCAAATGTTATGACTTTCAAATGTTTTGAATTTGGTTAAACTTGTGTTATGACATTATACGAATCAGAATATTAAACTATTCACATATGCAAAAGAGTAAAACAAACATGTCATTCCTACTCAAGTTTAACGATTAATATTAATATAATAAGATTGCGAAAGGAAAACAGTGTTACTTAAAAATCAAACTAAAGAGACTCGAGTCCGAAAGTATAGAAGGGAGGAGACGATAAAAGATAAAATTATGTCAACGTAAATATTAGGGAGAAAAAGAGAAGAAATCAATCGAAAGAAGCTACATGAGTCTTGCATAGCATTGCAATTTGTTCCATTCTTGATCATATTTGATGCTCATGCAAACCTTGAAATCCTTGGTATATCTGATCTATAAGTAAATGCAGCTCAGAGGAAGTCATACCTGTCAGCTCTCTACCATTCATTCTCCTGTGAGGATTCAAAGAAACCCATAAGAACCAAAGTGAAAAACGTTATTTTGCAGAGCAACAAGTGTGAAATGTCATTACTCCTTCAACAGCCATAATCTCTCGAATTCACTGTGCATGGATTCAGCTTTTCGTCTCTCGTATTCTATCTGCGTTCGCGACTGCAATAACAGAAGCAATGAGAGGCAAGATAAGAGACATGACCGCAGGTGAATATACATATATATATAGGTACCAGTGGTGGTGCTTCATCATCTTGTTTCTCTTGTCTCTCACCAGAGCTGTTATATATCCCATCATATACCCAGAACAAGTCAGGCTTTACTTTTGCACACTTGGTTCAGTAATCAAAAAAGTAAGACAACATATAATGTGTTTTTCTGCACCAACTTGGAACCTAAGTGATCTCTCTCATATTCTGAGACATTAAGGATTCATTTCCTCCAATAATAGCTAGATAATTAATTCAACAAAACAAAGAAACGAGAAGATCGGATTTGGCAATAAAACAACTGATTCATATTTAATTTTTTACCCAAGTACTGATTCAACAAAAGAAACCCAAGACAATCTAACCCTTTGGACAGAGGCAGATACAAATTGTAATAACCAAGCCCAACCAAAAATTTCCTTTTTTAGCTACAAGATTACCCGCTGTTAGAGAACCTGCAAGGAACCAAAACCTTTCTCCTCGTACCTTCATTCTCATCCCCTGCTTCCTTCTTCTACAAAAAAAGTAGGGGTTCACTATTTATGTCAGACATCTAAATCCCCGGAGAAGATAAGAAAAATAATAGGGAAAAATGTAAGAAAGCTTCAAACTTGGAAAATACTGCAAGATCAAACATGGTGGATCTAAAAGGAAAAAGAAAAAGAAGAAAACAAAGAAGACGCAATATCAGCATTGCCTTCTTCCACATCAATTAAAAAATTCACAAACAAATCTTGTTTTGTTGGGCAGGTGAAGTCGACACTGAGGAAGACCTAGCTAATGTACTGTATAAAATATTTACCTGTTCGCGCAGCCTTTCAGCCTCTTCCAGCTTTATTTTCTCCTGTAATAATTTAACCAGATGTTTTGGGAATTACAAAATTTTCACTAATAGGAGAAGGAAGTCATCTCATCTGTTTCCTCCTAAAAAATTTGTGTATTAACCTTTTGGTTCCTCACAATGAGCAAGACTTCGTTTAGATGGTTTTTAAGTAATAGCAGCTCCGCGAAACTCAAACCGTCGAGATCCTTACCAGTCATTCTCCTGGGAATGTAGAGGAAAGGTCATATGAACAGCAGTGGAAAGAAACAAAAAGAGGAGAAAGAAACAGAGAAACTTGAGAACAAGAAACGGGAAATGTTAAATGAGTTATAAACCTGGTCAAAAGCCGTAATCTTTTGAGTTCGCTCTCCATAGACTAGGGAAGTGGTGTAAGAACAATATGTGAGGCAAAACAGAGAGATAAAAAGTTGATGAATTGAAAAGAGTTGCGGATATTTGTGTATGTAGACATACCAGTGCTTCATGTTCTTGCTTGTGTGGCCTTTGTTCGTATCTGGAAAAAGATTGCAAACCCAGAAGAAGTCAGGGTTTAGGTTAAACGGTTGGTTTGATGATTACAAGCATAGTAATTATGATGCAGAGGAGAATCAAGAACCAACACACCAAAACTTAGAACCTAGAGCTAGAGGATCTCTATAGTAATAATAGCTAACCAAGAAAAAGAAACTGCAGAATCAGATTTTGCGATGGCTAGGGGGTTCGTAGTAACTCATAAAAAAATGGGTTCCATATCAATTACCTAAGAGCTAATTCAACAACTAAACCCTAGAAAATAGAAGCCTTGTTCGTCAAAATTTTACTGTGAGATATACCTGCGGCTGCTGGATAATCCGCAGAAATCGCAGAGCACTCTCAGCTTCTTCGGAAAATCTCTTCGCCTCCTCTTCAACTTCAGCTTCATCTTAACCCTCTCTCTCCCCATATCTCTGTGTAATCGGATCAAACTTAAACCCCCCGAAAAAACAAAAAAAAAGTGTTTTTAAGGAAAAACGGCGATTGCGAGATTCTTCCGACTTTATTTACTATATGTTTTCTTTTCGTTTTGTACTTCAAAATTTCCCTAAAATCTTTAAGGAAATTGAGTTATTACTTCGAAAATTAAGTTATTAATTAATATAATATTAGAATAATCTGTGGTATATCAGAAAATAATTTTTTTTACATAATCATAATTTAATCAACTTAATTATATATGTATAATATTATAATATTAAAGATGTTAACAAAATAATGAAATGATGATTTATCTGTGTTGTAGCATTAGTGATATTTTAAATTTATATTAATATCGATCAAACTCCGTCCCGCCATATAACCTCGGCCTGTGATATTTTAATCTTTTTATAAATATAAATGTTCATAATATTTTAAATTTTTCTAAAGTTTATAATTTATTATATTTGATACATTTTAACGGTTGAACTAAAGAACCGAATTAAACTGAATACATATTTTTAAATTTGGATGCTTGTTAAGTTTAGCTTCCTGCTTATTCAGATTTAGATTCATTTTAGTCTTACTTATAATATGACTTTCAACCATTGTCTAAAAATTTTAGCCGATGTGGGACGTTAAACACACAATTTCTCATCATTGCTTGAGTAATATATGTCCGTTTTTCAAAATTCGAATCATGACAAATGCAAAAAAATCAAGAGTTTTATTAATTTAATGTACTATACAATGATTCAAAGCAATTAAAAAATATCAAACAAATATAATAGGAGAATCAAAATCTTAAATCTTAACAAAATCTTCGAAATATCTATACTATTAATTATGGAACATTATATGGATATTTTAGATTTTATAATTAAAATTAAAATCTTTTAATTGTGTTTAGTTATATGGATAGTAGAAAATTGATTGTAGAGGTTGTTTGGATATATGTATATAAATATATTCATATTCCATATTTACCCTTAATAAGCTTCCTAATTTGTTTTTTTAAATCAATTGCATTTTATGTAATATCTTATAAAACAAAAGTTTTTATTTAAATGTATTTCAAAAATGTTAATATAGACTAAGATCTAACCCACGGTGCACCGTGGGACAAAATTTTAATTTATTATTCTCTATATAATGATTTACTATTTGTTAAGTTATAAAAGTCTGATTCAAAGAAATATATCTCTATTATTTGATTTTTTATTATAAATAACATAGTTAAACGTTATAAATATCGTTGTTTGGTTGTTGTATTTTTTTGTTAAAATATTTTTCTTGAAGTATATTTTAAATAAAAGTTTTGAAATATCTTTAAACTAATTAAAAATAATAATTTTGTTGACAAAATAAGAGGGGAAAGAAAATTATATTTCCTTAAATAAATGAAATTAAATTAAAATTGATTTTGATTTCATTTATTTTAATTCCAAAATTACTATTTTAAATTGTAATTAAACATTTTTTACACATAATTTCAATGTTAATTGAAGTAAATAAATGATTGATTTTAAACATTCTCCAAAATATTCTTCCTTTAATATATAAGATTATCTGTGTCCTTAATATACTTACTTCTCAAGGACGATTAGGTTGAAGTGAAAATCAAAATAAGAGTTGGTGAGGAAAGTGACAGAGACACAGACTATTGTCATTTAATAATTTGATATTCTTTTTATTAAATATTTAATATTATTTTGTAAGATATCATAACTCGTTTGCATGTAACACATGTTAATATTATGTGAACTTATATCACGATACTATACTATTTAATATGTGTAAATAAAATAGTTATCCACACAAATCACAAAAATATTTTCACTATTAATGATGAATAGTGTCATCAACCTCAAATGAACATAGGCAAGCAGCAAGCTGTTATGAATAGTAAGTATCAAAATGAACAGTATCGTCGAGATACTTGAGGTAGTAAAACAATTTTTTATTCAATGGTATTTTTGTAATTAATCAAAAGAAAAAGGAGTTTTTTTTATGTTTTCTTTATTTTCCTAGTTACTTAATTTTGAAATTATCATGGCTATAAATCTAATTTTTTGGTCAACCGTTACACCTAGCCCGAGTTCGAATCGAGCCAATTATTTCGGTTTTTTGGTTTAATTTGGTTATTAAAATTTGGTCCGAAATTAACCGAATAAAAAATCAATTCGATTCGGTTCGGGTTTCGGTTATTGAAATTTTACTGAATTGAACCGATTTTTAGATTTTTCCAATTAAAATCGGTAAATTCGGTTCAGATTATGCATATTTTGGTTTGATTCAATTTAATATTGGTATATTTTAGTTTAATTTTGGTATGATTTTAGTTTTTTCTAAACAAAAAACGAGGTAACCGCGATCGGTTCGGTTCGCGAACCGAAAGCCGAACATAAATCTTAATCCTTCCAAATTGAACCGATTGCCAAACTGATTTTGAACCAAAAACCGAAAAAGTCGGTTTGGTTCGATACAATCGGTTCGGGGCAAAACCCTAGAGCAAGTTACACCTCTATAGCCCCCAAAAAAAAACTTATCGTACTCTTCCCCTTCTCTTTCTTTCATATCACACTATACTTTCATGACGATACAACATTGCATTCATTAACTTATATAATGGTAATACGTAATTTAAGACATTTTCAAAAGTTAAAAAGTCAATAATTCTCTTAAGAAACATTTTGTTGTTGTTATTATTATATTCTAAGAAGAAAAATACTGAGTTCTGGACCTCCGTTTTTGTCCGGGTTCATCATGTAAAACGCCTCCGAGTCACGGCTCCCCACGACTCGTTCAAATCTGCCTCTCATATACAACAACTCCCCAAGCTCCGTTCCACTACCAACACCTGACACGTCATCAATAGTCTTCGCCGTCGGAATAACTCCGGCTCCAACAGTAACCCTAGAGACCGTGTTCAACACGCGCCAATCAGAATCAGTACACGCGCCGCCACGAGACACAGCGTAACCGCACTTCCTCCCGTTGCAGTACATCGTCCATTTAGGCTCGTGGAAAAGCTTCGTTCCTGATCGATGACGCTTCTCGCACTCTAACGCGATCCTGACAAGCCCTGACGACATCTCTTTGACGAGAGTAGCCGTTGACATGGCCAGGTCGAGGAGCAAGACCGGGTCGGATCTCGGATCGTACTGGACGGAAAACGTGACGTGGCCTCTTTTGTGTCCGTACAGCGTCCCGGTGACTCTTCTCCCGAGAGAAGAGGATCCACCGGTGACGAGTGAGATCAGTTGGTTAGAGACGCCGGAAGAAGAAGACGGCGAAGACGGAAGAGAGAGGAATTTGCAATTAGGGATGTTCATGACGTTGATGAGAGAACGCAAGAGCGCAGAGAGCTTCAAGTGGAGCTTCCCGATATTGTTAGAGGAGGACGATGAGGAGGAGAGGGGGACGTAGGAGCATCTCCGGCAAGGGACGAGGAAGAGTTCGTGTTCAGGGATGGTTGGGATTAAAGCGGAGGAAGATGGAGAACGGACGTGTAAGCCACGCGCCGGAGAAGTCTCTGGATTGATCTTTCTTGTGTTGTAGCTGAAGCTTCTCTGAAGAGCGAGGTCTTGGTACGGCACCATTCTTATGATATATATGTCTTAATGGATCCACTGCGAAATTAAGAAGAGGGATGTTATATGTGTGTAAATGTGTAGATTATATGAGGGAGGAGGAAGGAAGAAAGCGGCCGACCAAAGTGATATGAGTGTTCGAAGAGGTGTGGCCGATTTGTGTGTGTATTTATACACATTTTACATGAATTTTTAAAAAGCATATATGTGCTATTATGTTATTTATTGCCTATCATTTGAGAGGCCCCAATAAATTAAATATGTATTGTTAGTTTATTGGGGGATAACATTACTGGAGAACATAGAGTTAGTTAAACAATATCAGTAATTGTAATTTAGTATGTGTATTAGTATATTACTTGTTTTTACCAATTCGGATGCGTATCGATTATATTTTTTCTCTGTGTTTTAGCTTGCTCTATAAAGTAGAGAATAAAATAATTAAGGTCTACGTATATATACGCACGATATGTAGTTGTTTGACAAAAAAAGATATATACGATATGTAGTTTTTTCTTAATTATGAATATGATACGACTACGACTATGTAGTTTGCTTTTTAAGCCTTTAATTGTCTTCACAATTTTATAGACTCAGATTTCATTTCCATTTCATTATCATCAAAGTCTCGCCTCCATCCTCCAATCCCAACCGTCCATTAGGGTAGGTCCACGATGGACCCGGCTTACAAATTATTTTTGGAATTTTATTTTACGTTGACACTCTCTTTTATTTTTATTTTTCTGAAATTTAATATGTTGACATTCGGATCAGAAGATATTGACAAGGGACAATGCAACTGGAGTCGTTGAACATTTGTTGGCTTGAAACGTTGTCGCAGAGAGCCTTTTCCATATTGTCCCGCTCGTATGTAGTGACGTGGCTCATAAATGAAAGAAAACGATTTTTGCCTAAACAAAATATATTGGGATAACATCTTTTAGCAATATCACTTCTTTATGGCAACTAAGAGCACCTCCAATGAAGGTTCTAATTGGAGACTTCTTAGATTAAATGTTCAAAAAATTATTTAAAAAGAAAAAAAAGACAAGAACCGGTTCTAAGTATATAACTTTTAGAATTGGTAAGAACCCCATACGTGTCACTATTGTACTGGTTAAATTTTTGAGAAAAAAAACTCTTCGTTTTCTCTTTCTCGTCCTCGATTTTTTCTGTCTTTATCGTCTCTTCCTCTCTCGCTTGAGACGGCGATGACGAACAATTATGCAGCAAAGCGAGATCAAAGATGAGTGGATGAACAACTTTGCGGATGATTCCGTACGGAGGAGCGGGTACAAGGCGGTGGTTGACGGAGTTGGGGGACGGCGACTAAGAGAGGACATGGTTGAGATCCGCAAAGCTAAAAGAGGGGAGAGCTTCCTTAAGAAGCGGCGAGAGGCTCTTCTTCATTTCCCCTCTGCCGTTTCTCTTGATCCGAAAGGTCCGATTGCAATTTGATTAAACTTTTTTGTTGTATTTTTTGCTTTGTTAAGAATTCGGTTCCCCGATCTAGAAAATTGCTGCAATTTAGGAAGGTTTTTGTAATGGATTCCTCTCATTGTTCTTGTTTCAGCCCTAATGTGTATTTTTTTTTATGCTCAGGTTCCTAATTCGTCTCAAGAGACCAGAGTCTTACATTCATCTCTCGCCCCTACTAAACCCAACACTGGTCAGATGATTTTCTCAATTAGCAATTGTCTGTTATGTTATTCTTATGCTTACTCATTTTGTGTATTATCATCTCGTTGTTGTGGAGATAAATGTTTAGTGTAAATGTTATACCTTTTTGATGATTATCATTTGGTTTCATTGGAGAGAATCGTTTAGTGTAAAGGTTATGTCTTGTGATGATTATCATTTAGTTTTATTGGAGAGTTTAGGGTAAAAATCCTACGTAGTGATGATTATCATTTCGTTTAATTTGTTGGGTGTTCGTCATCTTTGAACTCTTTACTGACATGGTTACTATATGTGGTTTTGTGTATTAATAACAACAACTTATCTGAAGAAATTCTAATGTCTTTGACAGGTGTGTCAATAATAGTTTTGCCAATAATAGTTTAAGGCTGCTTCATAATGCTTACTAGGTTGATGTTTAGGTAGGAGTAACTAAGCCATGAATGCTTAGTCTTTTTGCGATTTGATGTTTGTTAGGTGCATAGAATCTGAGCGCTGGTTGTTTTAGTTTTAGGTAAAGTCATTGTTTGTGTTAGTGTCTTCTGTGAGCAATGCTATCAATGCTTGGTTGTTTTAGTTTTAGGTAAAGTCATTGATTGCTAATCTTTAACTACACTAACAACAACTTTAACCCGAAACTTTAAATACACTAACACCAACTTGTAGTGTAACACTTAAACCCGAAACTTTAACAGCTAAAATTTAATACCAACTTTAACACTTAAACTAAAAACATGTTATATATGATAATATTTAACTCTCCTTTGTAACTCCCACTAGAAACTTCTACTTTTTTAAACCTCTTTTTAACTCTCCTTCTAAACTTCTAGTTTAGGTTATGGATTCATATAGTGAATCTTCTAGCTTTTTTAAACCTCTTAAATAGTCAACAACCAAACAGTTTTTCACCAAGTATAGAACTTGACTTGGATCATCGGAGGTCCCTGTATTTAGTACACAATGGAGTAATGATCGAAACCTAGATGCACACATAGTTGATGACCGTAAAAAAAGAAGGAAATGGTCACCTACAGAAGATGTGGTCCTCATCAATGCTTGGTTAAACACCTCCAAGGATCCGGTTGTTAGGAATGAGCAAAAAGCAAATGCGTTTTGAAAACGCATAGCAACCTATTTTGCATCAAGTCCAAAGCTTGCTGGGCTGAAAAAGAGAGAGCCAAGTCATTGTAAGCAAAGATGGGGGAAGATTAATGAGGGTGTCTGTACGTTTGTAGGCTCCTATGATGCTGTATCAAAAGAGAAATCCAGTGGGCATAATGAGAATGATGTTATGAAAATGGCTCATGATATATACTTCAATGATTACAAAGTCAAGTTCATCCTTGAGCATGCATGGAGGGAGCTTCGTCATGATCATAAATGGTGTGGATCTTCTTCTACTAAAGATGTTGGAGGGTCAAAAAGAAGAAAGTGTGGTCACGAATCCGCACAGTCATCAACCTCTGTGACAGGAGAGGATGAAGCAATGGCTCGGCCTCTTGGTGTTATTGCAGCAAAAGCCAAAGTTAAGAGGTTTGTGAGCAAGCCAACCGCTGTGGAAGAAGGCAAGTTGCTTTCGGATTTTGAGAAAATGTGGGAGATAAAGCAAAAGGACATGGCTTTGAAGGAGATGCTTAGCAAGCATAAATTGCTTG
Organism: Turritis glabra; assembly: GCA_900406565.1. Classification (NCBI taxonomy): domain Eukaryota; kingdom Viridiplantae; phylum Streptophyta; class Magnoliopsida; order Brassicales; family Brassicaceae; genus Turritis; species Turritis glabra. Next base: position 2,315,478 of record OVBN01000025.1, read on the forward strand.
AAAGTCTACTTGCAAAAACATAGCCACTTAGTGAAATAGAAATTGCTTTAAAGAATAAGCTAATTAATGACATGTTGGCAAGTTAGTGAGAGTTTGAGTTTCATTGTAATTTTGTGTTTTGTTTGTGTTTGTGTTTTGTTTGTGTTTTGTTGTGTGTTGTGTTTTGTTTGTATTTTGTTTGTGTTTTGTTTCTAATCGATTGTAATCAATGAGTATGAAGTTTCAGTTTTTGGTTTGCAGTCTATTATAAAGTTTCAGTTTGCAAATCAATGTGGTTTGTAGTCTATTATAAAGTTTCAGTTTTTGTTTCTTACAAGATGTTTAGGCACATACACACAACGTTTTTAATACGCTTGCTCGGTGAGGTTTGTGTTTTGTAAAGTTTGTGTTTAGTTCTGAATGATCTGTGTCTTCTCCATGTGCTGATCAATGCAGGGATTATGACTCGCATTCTGTGCTTAGTAGACAACAAAATTGGATTATGACTCGCATTCTGTGAATCTGATTTGTGCAGGGATTATATGTTATCTTATCTCATTTATTATGTTATCTTATCTCATTTATTATGTGAATCTGATTTGTGCAGGGATTATGACTCGCATTCTGTGAAAGAAAAACAGGGCACAGAAACCATGTCAGATGTATGAACATACCTTATCTGTTGACGTTAACTACATATTTCAACTTGAAGAGGATGTGAGCTTCTGAACTCAATAAGAGCTGTGATGAGTATGTGGAATGTGTATAGTTCTGAAAGAAGTTTTATGTATTTTCTTCTTTAATCCTTCTCTGTCTTCTTGTTTGTTTTTAGGGACAAAGCTTTAACTTTGTATCGTGTAACATGGGGAAATTGCGGAAGAAAAGAATAAAGGAAATTGTTGTTTTTAAAACGTTTTCAATACATTTCTAATATGCTTCTAGTTACAATCACCCAATACGTTTCAATAATATGTTTAATATATAAAGGATGATTTGGAAAATCTTTAGCATATTCCATAACAAGAAGTAGATCCAAGGTCAAATATATGCATATAGAATTGTACAAGAAGACAAGAAGAAGAACACAATGACACGTGAAGAACAAAAAGACAAGAAGACGTACAAGAAGAGACAACACCATGTGACTTGTAAACGTTGTATGTCTATATAGTTGTAAAAATTGTAAGTCTATATATTCGTAAGTCAGTCGCACAAACATTGAATCAACAGCTACGATATTTATAAAAAAATTTCAAGAACACATTTTTCACCAACTTTTTTTTTCTTCTATTCCTCAAAAAGATGGCATTTTCTTCCCATAATAATTTCGAGGATACAATGGATAAAAACTTCGATCAAGTTTTTGATCAAGCATTCGATAATTTTTCCATTCATCATGGTGAGTGCCAAGAAGTAGCCAAGTCAAAGAAAAAACGAGCCTACATTGAAAGACATTGTGAAGAAGGACACATTCGCTTGTGGAACGATTATTTTAGTGAAGATGCAACATACCCTCCTCAATTATTTCGCCGCCGTTTTAGAATGAATAAGCCCTTGTTCATGCGTATTGTTGATTGACTCTCTATTGAATTTCCGTTCTTTCAACAAAGAAGAGATGCTGTCGGAAGGTTCAGTCTCTCTGCAATACAAAAGTCTACAGCAGCAATTTGTATGATGGCATATGGTTGTGCAGGGGATGCAGTTGACGAATTCCTCCGGCTTGGTGAGAGCACTGTGATTTCATGCTTGGAACATTTTGTTGAAGGAATCATAAATTTATTTGGAGATGAGTACCTAAGGAGACCCACACCAGAAGATATTCAACGACTACTCGATATTGGAGAGGTACGCGGATTTCCCGGGATGATTGGAAGCATTGATTGTATGCATTGGGAGTGGAAGAATTGTCCGACCACATGGAAAGGTCAATATACACGTGGATCTGGAAAGCCAACAATCGTTTTAGAGGCTGTAGCTTCACAAGATCTCTGGATATGGCACGCGTTTTTTGGACCTCCAGGTACATTAAACGATATCAATATGCTTGATCGTTCACCAGTTTTTGATGATATATTACAAGGTCGAGCTCCAAAAGTGAATTACTTTGTCAATGGACACGAGTATCATTTGGCTTACTATCTCACGGATGGTATTTATTCAAAATAGGCTACTTTCATCCAATCTATTCTAATTTCACAAAGTCCGAAAGCATCCTTATTTGCTACATATCAAGAAGCTGTACGTAAAGATGTCGAGCGTGCTTTTGGAGTTTTGCAAGCTCGATTTGCCATAGTCAAAAACCCAGCTCTTATTTGGGACAAAGTAAAAATTGGAAAGATAATGAAAGCATGTATCATACTGCACAATATGATAGTAGAAGACGAACGAGATGGATACACTCAGTTTGATATATCAGAATTCGAACAAGTAGAATCAAATAGAAGTTCACAAGTGGATTTCACATATTCTACAGATATGCCTTCAAATCTTGGCAATATGATGAGCATTCGGAATCGAGTTCGTGATCGAACAATACATCAACGATTGAAAGCTGATTTGGTTGAGAATATGACAAAAGTTTGGCACAAGTCAAGATTACAACTAATCGTTTTTTCGGTTTATGATTTGTATTTCTATTTTTAATATGCTTTTATGTAATGGTTGTTTAAAATTTTATGAAATGCAATAATTTGTTTATTATAAAATATAAAATGTTTACAAAATTAAACAAAATATATTTTACTAAAAATATTATAATTTTAAAAATAGTAATTTTTTATTCTTAAGAACCTTAAGTGGAGTTTTACTATTGGAGCCATAAAATTTCAGTTATTTTTAAAAGAGTTCTTAACTTAAAAATTTTCAAAATTTATAATTATATTATTCTTAAGAACCCAATAGAAGTTCTTAGCATTGAAGGTGCTCTAACACCACAGAGAAAACATGTGTCAATAGTTTAGGTAACTAATGTTACCGATATGCATAATCTAGTGATGTTAATATGGGTAAGCCCACCCCATTTAAGCCCACCCCATTTAAGTTCAACCCCATTTAACCTTAAATCCATATAAACCCATTTAAGTTTAAACCCAATTAACCCCGCCCATTTAAATTCTCTTGACCCATTTAAATCCATATATTATTGTTTTGCTGTAAACATTTGACTAATTATTAACTAATTAATTAAATTTAATTGATAAATAATGATATAATTATACATATTATTTTGAAAAATATGATTTTGCGATTTTGGCATGAAACACGATATTGTAGAAAAAAATATTTTTGGTAATAAAGCACAAATTTAAGGTTTTGGCGGAAAACACATTTTTGCGGTTTGGCGGGAAAACACGATTTTACGGTTTTTGCGGAAAAACACGGTTTTGTGGTTTTGACGGAAAAACGCGATTTTGTGAGAATATTTTTTTGGGTTGTAAACACACATTTTTGTAGTTTTGTCAGAAAAATGTGGTTTTACGGTTTTTGGAGGAAAACACGATTGTGGTTTTGGCGGAAAAACGCGGTTTTGGCGGAAAAATGTGGTTCTGTGAGAATGTTTTTTGGGTGATAAAACGCAATTTTGCAGTTTTGGCGGGAAAACACGATTTTGCGGTTTTGGCGGAAAAACACGGTTTTGCGGTTTTGACGGAAAAACGCGGTTTTGTGAGAATAGTTTTTGGGTGATAAAACGCACTTTTGCAGTTTTGGCGGGAAACACACAATTTTGCGGTTTTGGCGGGAAAACACGGTTTTGCGGTTTTGGATTGAAAATGCGTTTTTACAGTTTTGGCGGAAAACACACAATTTTGCGGTTTTGGTGGGAAAACACAGTTTTGCGGTTTTGGCGAGAAAACGCAGTTTTGCGGTTTTGGCGGGAAAACGCAGTTTTGTGAGATTATTTTTTGGGTGATAAAACGCAATTTTTGCAGTTTTACAGAAAAAATGTGGTTTTACGGTTTTGGCGGGAAAATACGGTTTTACAGTTTGCCCAAAAAAAAAACACGATTTTGAAGAAAATATTTTTTTTGTGAGAAAAAACGCGATTTTACGGTTTTAGTAGGAAACACGGTATTGCAGTTTTGGCTAAATTATCCGTATTAAATATTTAATAATATTTTATATTTTTTGTTTATAGGGTTTAAATGGGTACAATGAGTACCCATTTATTTGTGTTAAAACCCATTTAATAAATTGGGCTAATTGGGGTAACCCATTTAACCCTATTTCGTTTTTTTTCAAAAATGGGTTTAAATGAGTTTATTATCATAAGTCATACCCATTTAATAAATGAGGGTCTATACCCAAATTAATATCACTAGCATAATCCATGCAGATTAAAAGTTGTTTTCTCTGATTAAATTTAAAATGTATAAATAGTTAAGTGCGCGCGTGATTATACTTTTATAGTATATATCCGGATGGAAATCAAGGCTAGAGACCATATATGTGTAGAGACTTAACTACCTCTCGTATCACAAGCTAGTTATTTACTTATTTCAAATATACTATAGTATACCTTGAAGAAATTAATATTATTTTGTTGCCTTGTTGGTAATTCTATGTGTTTAATTTCTCAGATGAGATTTTTATTACTCGTAAAAGGATAAGAACATGATAAATTCGTGGTATGATATAAAAGGCTGGGGATACGTTCTAAATGAAAGAATTTGAAACCCAACAATTAAGCATATATGCCTTGCAATGTAGTACACATACAAATATATACATTGACAACATATCCATGCTTACAACAAACAAAATACAAAATAAAAATGGAGAAACGGACATTAGTGGACGCTTACTATATAGTAGCATTCTAAAAAGCAATTTAGACGGTTGTTTAGACTCTGATTAGGCACTAAACATTCAGGTGACGTCTAGACGACTGCTTCGATCACCTAAAATTGCATAGATTCGTTTTAGTGTATTTTTAAAATTTTCAACTAAGTTTTATCTTCATATACATAGTTACAAACGTTTTATATTATTTGATATAAATTAAATAAAAGTTTTTTCTAATTTTTGTTTATGATTTAATATTTTTATTTTTTAATATATTTTTTATGTATAATATCATATTTCTAATGTAAACATAAATGCATAAATCGCCTAAACTACCTAAAATCGCCTAGTTACCGATTAAGCGTTTTAGGCGTTAGGCACTAGGTCACCGTCTGAATATCTTCTAACACTTTCTTGAAAATTGTTGTATAATAATTCTTACTCGCTTACACATATACAAAAAACAAAAAATATGTTTGTTAAAAAGGATTTCACGGATTTGAAATCATATTTTAAATATCAGATTTCTCTAAATATGAGGTTCCACGCTATATATATGCGAGACTTTACAAAATATTATATTATAAAAATTCTACCAAATTCAATCCAAATTTTTGATCAATTTTTTATTTTGATCAACTTTTGATTTAGTTATTGGAAAATACAAAAGTAAAATAAAACAAATGAAACCAAATAGTTGGTTGAGTATATATATTTTTTTATTTTTGATAATAAGGTTTAATATTTTTTTAATTATAATGAATTGATTTTGGTTAGATAATATATATATATATATATATATATAATCAAAATTGGACACTATTACTTGATAGTGGTACTGAAATTTAAAAACAGCACGTCAATACTTCAATATCTCATATTACATTGGAATCTATGTTTTTCAACAAGAATAATAAAAGGATATCTAGACAAAGAAGGTATAATACATTAAAAGTGTATGTGTTCGATTATTAGAGAACCACAATAATTCTTAAAAAATATATGTTCGTAACAATATATGTACGCATGTTTCGTTAATCTTTTTTTAATAAAAGCATGTTTCTTTTGTTTATACGTTTAAAAATTAAGTGCGAGGCCACAAAGTACCCATAAATTCGCACGTATCACCATAACCATATTAAGCTAAAAGTATTAGTTGAGACCGCTTAGTAAAGATAAAATTGTAAAGGGATATTTGGGCGGTTCCAAACATGAGATATCGTTCCTCGTTGATGATGTAACATGTTGGTTACCTAACTATACGTAACAAACCGCAAACTGTCTGACACATGTGGTTTCTTTGATCGACTCGTTTGACACATCGTTTTAATTCTTTTTCTTGGTCTTGGTCTTTTTGTACTTCAACTTGTTCTCAACACGACATATTATATGTTATAGAAGAGAAAATTGAAATTGGACCAATTCAGATTCATACAAGAAACTCAAGAGTCAATACTTCGATAAGTTTTTGAACCTATTTCATTTGAGAAGGAAGAAAATAAAGGAAAAGTAGAAACTCTAATGATCAAACTTTTTGAATCTGGATTTTATCCTACGAATACTCGTATATCTATCATTGTTTATATAATTTGAGGAACGAATTCCTCTCTTCTCGAACCACGCAACGTGTTGTGTCAGTTTGATGATCACTCTTTGCAGCCAAAGAAGCCATTTAAACTCCACCACCACTTTTGCTCACAGCTCTTTCTTATGACGGAGATACTCAGGAGGCAAAAATAACTTTCAAAACATGTTGCACTCTAAACAGATGTGTTTCAGATAATCTTAAATCTTAAAGCTACTTAATTAGGGAACTCTCTTGGCTGACTATATGCCAATTGGAGCCAAATTTGAGGATATTACCCAGCAAATGGAAGAAATTGGTTGATACTTTGGAAACTTTTGTATGACAGCGTTCTCAGATTAGTTGGCTTACCAACACAATTCTTTCTCATGTGTATGGCAACTCAAAAGACCACATTACACTATCAATAACACGCACAAATTCAGAAAGACCATTGCGTCTCCTACTCTACACTCAACACCAGTTGGACCAAATGTTTTGAACTGAGTCTCAAAATCTTGGCCAACATTTTAGAAGAATACGCATTGTTATATTTGGAGGGGGGGGGAAAAACCTCAAAATCAACACAAATATATTATACGGGACCAGAAAACAAAAGTTGTTGTCATAAACTTTTGAAGTCTACAAGTCCTAACATAGTAAGATATGATATCTAAAACATCATACATTAATAATTAATTAATTAAACTCTAATGAAAGAGACTCGATTCTAAGTTTACAATCCAAGATGCGTAGATTTTAAGACTAAGACAAACAAAGGCGCCTGCCAAGTTGATAATAGATTCCAAATGAAACGGCGGGGTGTTTTTTTGAAATAACTAAATCAAAAGTTGATCTAAATTGAAAATTTTGGTAAAATTCCGAATAGAATATATTCCAAATGGTGATAATCTGAAACAAAAATAGATTTCAAATGGTGATATAATATGAGGCAAAATTTTGGTAAGATTCTGAATATAATAGATTCCAAAAATTGATTACATTCGGAATCTATCTTGCCTCAGATTGTGTCTTATTTTGGTAAGATTTAGAATATATTCCAAATGGTGACTGTCCACACCGCACTTGTCATGCACATCACTATATGGAACCTAAATATGATATTTTTTTTTTGTTTATCAACTTTTAGCTTATTTCAAAAATATATTTATCAGATCATTATATTTTGACTCTTCATACTAATTTACTATCATTTTACAAACTATCACTCGACCAAAAATATATATACAGTGGACAACTACGACAAAACTATAAGTGTTCGGGTTCTGTATATTGTGAGATACGAAGCGTTTTGGAATATTTAAAACGTATTTTGTGTCTTTATAGTTTGTGAATGTCAACTTGGATAGTACGAGCTTGGTATATAAAGGAGGAACCAAATTTTCTTTTATTTTCAAAGATCGCATATTTAATTAGTTGAATTAAAAAATACTCGTAGTTATATCAAAGTTCTTAGGCTCGTAGTTAAATGCATCCATAACCTCGTTCACACTGCAAAAACACATTAGGTTTAGGAGTTTATGGTGAAAACAAAAAAATTATAAACAAAATTTATATATATATATATATATATATATATATATATATATATATATATATATATATTACTTTGGAAACGCGTAGGTCACAGATCTGTCATCGTCAGGTGAGTAAGCAATCAATGCTACCTGAACATTGCTTAGGATGACAAGTGATTTTGCTTTCCTTTCCATTTTGTTGAACTATGATAAGTCAGAAATTCTGGTCACGATTCCCGTTGAAACGTTTTATAAAGAGGTAACCTGAGACTACGAGAATAATGGTGGCGAACGGCGAGCGACGAGGTAGGAGAAATAGAGTGTGAAGATTTTGTTTTTGCTTCCGCATATTTATTATCAGATATAAATAGATAGTATATGTTATTCTGATTTGATTTGGAGATTTCTTTTGATTCAGTTATAATAGGGTTTTGTTTCAGTTTCAAATTTGGAGATTTTTGGTTCAATTTCAATTTGAAGCTTGTAGGTTCAATTTCAAATTTTCACTACGAAAATGTGACCAATATTCCTAATTAGGTTGCATGGAAACATATTATATTAGGTCTTTATAATTTGGGAATAATGTCAATCTTGATAGTAACATACGAGCTTTGGTATAAAAGGGATGAACCAAAATTTCTTTTATCTTCAAAGATTGCATAGTTAATTAGTTGAATTTTTTACCCAAAAAAAATAATAGTTGAATTAAAAAATACTCGTATTATTTTATCAAAAATCTAAATGCAAAACTTTCTAAAACTTTACCAATTTAGTTAGTACTTTGTTAATCTCAAACAAACAAACCGGGGGAAATAACATTGGGTTTCATTATCAAAAAATAATCCCCAAATTAAAAATCCTAAATCGATAACTCAAAATCCCCGAATATAAATGGATCTAAAAACCTATCTCCGATCTTGCACAACTTGAAAAGCTCTATAGGTGCTGATAGGATCAAGATATGGGCTCACTGGAGTAAGTAGTTGGGCTGTTCTGGGCATTTCTATCTTACAGTTTATCAAGGCACTCGATGCCTTTAGCTTTGCTCTGTTGTTGAGAAACTTTATCGAAATGATCATTGAACAATGAATTAAACTCCATTCTCCCCTCTAGTTCTTCTCTTCTTCAACCTCCCATTTCTTCTGTTCCTCAACTCTTTTCTGTTCTTAAGGTAAGCCGAATCTCGGTCTTATCAGTCCCATCTCGATTGATGATGCAATGAAAAGCTTCGAGCTCTTTACCAATTACCATTGGCTCTGGGAAGAAGATAAATTGAAGTGACGAGGAAAAGACATGATCATGCTTATGAATATGGGAAAATACATGCCCACGCCTTGGGATCAAGAAGGAGAGAGAGAAAGCGGGATTGATCTAATTTGCCTCTCCCAACCTTAAAAGTGATGAGAGAGCTTGAGTGAGAATGAAACACCAACATTCTAAAAGAGTTTTGTTAGAATGTCGTCTAGGTATCTACCTTGGCCAAAATCCTATTTTCTCTGTCACAATAGAAAGCGGAAAGAGACAACTCTATTACGCTAGAGAGTGTATTACTACAGGGGAATCACAGAAATCTCATCAAGAGCTGTGTAAGCAAGCATCAAACATTAGTCAAATAGTCAGAATAAAGCATCGAAGTAGGGGCACTAACCAATCTGAGTACGAAAGACAAAAGGGAGTTTTAACATTATTTTAATTGTTTATTCTTTAGGCTCAGTGAGATTGGTAAACTCAAGAATTGACATATATATAGGTACTATGTCTTTGCCAAAGGCCAAAGCAGTTGTCCACTAGTTGGGGTTTCTTCTCCTGTTGCAACCAGAGAAGGTGGTCTTCATTAAAGGCTTCAAGATAACAGCTCAAAAAATGCAAATTGAAACAACATTTGGATCAAAGCAATTAGAGCCATAAGCATCAAACAGTGCATTGAAAGTAACAACATTAGGATTCCATTAGGTTTTAGCAAATATACTTAAGAATTAACAAGAAGATAAACACATTTAGATAAGTGTTAACCATTAAATCCGCACAACTCTCTCAGTTACAAGAGCTGAATCCACTAAAACATGCATACGCAGAGTTTAAGCAGCATATACTACCAAAATTAACAGCCTAAAGGTTACAAATGAAAGCCATTTAAGAGAGATTTTTTTAAACTGCATGATGAGTAAAATCTAAACTATGTCACAAAACCAATTACTTAATGAATTTAATTGTCATTCAAAACTTTACAAAAATAAAAACGTTACACTTTCTCCTGATTCTTCTCTACATCTCTCTATGTAACAAGTAAACGAGGAACTTCCTCTCTAAATCTTCTTCTAATGCTGAAATCATACGAACGAGTTAACGTTTCTCTAAATCTCCTCAAGTCAAGTTTCACGTTTTGTCCTTGTAGATATATTTTCTTCGTATATTCCCATCCTTTATCGTTGAGACTATCCGGATCTCGGATTATAGGATCATCTTTACCATATTGATCATATAAAGAGCTCTCTTTCGGCGCAATCTTGTATCCAACGTACTTCAATCCTAGCTTCTTCGCCGGTTCTCCATAGTATGTCTCTGCCGCCCAATCCGTCCCTAACGGGATGATCTGAATGAACACGGTTTTAGGTTTCAAGAAAAGGAAATGAGTCATTGCAGCTCCATGTACACCGATCATTACATCGCTCGTGTTCAACGAACGATAAATCTTAGCCATTTCCGTTGTTTTTTGTGGTCTTAGAACCTCAACATCGAATCCTGTTTCCTCTGCTAGCTCCACGAGAAGCTTCTCGTTCAATATCGCCCTCGATGATCCGTTTCTTGATAGAATCACCAGTTTCGGCTTCTTCTTGAAATCGAGTGCGGTCACATTGGCCTCTGTTTCCTCCTGGATCAAGCTTTGGATACGATGCGAATAACCTCGATCCAAAACGTTTCTGAAATCAACAATGGTCCGATTCCCAATGACCAATGATGAATTCACTGTTAACTCGTCGTGAATACGCAATCCAACGGTTGCTTCTTTGAAACAATGTGTTCTCGCATCTCCATTGAAATCAACCAGAGGATAATCCGAGAGCTGCGAAACGATATCTCCATACTTCATCTCCCACCAATCATGATACTCAACGATCACAAACACAACTTTTTTGTTGTAATGCTGTGAAGTAATAAACAAAGGGATAATCCCGTCGTTAAACTCGTGGTATACGTTTCCGGTGTATCCACCTGTAGAGAAGAACACTGCAGGAACGTCGTGGTACACATCGCAGACAGGGTCTGAAGATTTGTTCGAATCTTTCGTGATGAGGTTGAGTTCTTGAACTGTGTCCATCACACTAGTCTCCCATTTTCTGGTGTAAGGTTTGATCTTTTCGGGGTTTGTGTTGTTCTTGGTGGCAGAGGTGAAGAGGAAGACTGAGGAAGAAGCAGAGTTTGTTCGGACATCACCTTTCATTACACATATATCAGATCTCAAACCGGTTCTGTCACAACAAATGGTTCCTGCGTACAAAAAGAAGAATCGATAACCGTAAGTTTTTAGAAGATTACACAAACTCTGTTTCTAATATTAAGATGAAGAGATCAAAGCTCTGTTTTTTTAGGGTTTGGTAAAATGAATTGGGATTAGATTTTTGAAAAAGAAACAAGAAAAGACTAACCATCGGAGATTTCTGAGCACAGAGGGGTAATGAATGGCTCGTAAGAACTAAGACCTTCGATTTCTCTGCGAAACGAATCTGGAGAAGAGTAAAAAAAACAGAAAGATATAAGTGATAAATCAAAGAGAAAAACCAAAAAAGTTAGATTGTGAGAGAGAGAGATATTTAGTACCTAGGAGGGAGAGAGTGGAGAAGCCGAAGAGGTAATAAGGAGACATGACGAAACAACAAGAGAGGAGAGAAAGAAAGAGAAGACAACGAAACTTTTGTTTAGCCCTCTTCGAGTAGCAGCAACCGCTTCCACCACTTTCCTCTTTTCTTCCATGGTGGATGATTAATCTCTGGTACTGCACCATCTTCTAAAACCCAGAACGCAGGTTTCGATGTTGATGAACGGTCTGATCGATCTTGGTGATTTGGGTTACGTTTGAAGCACAAAAGCAGAGACTTTCACCGGAAAAGAGAACTACACAAACAGAGAAAAAAAAAATACTTTTCTTGGGGACGAAGGAGAAAGAGAGAGAGATAAGATGGGTACAAAGAGTCTTTTTGATACATACGCATATATACATACAGACTATATTGAACGAGTGAAACGATGAAAGGGATCAATTAGATTCCTTTTCTAAATAAATATATAATGTTCTTTTCTTTTTTTTAAATATTTTGGGGTTTAGTGGACTTTCCTCTCGTTTTCGGTAAGAACACGGAAACAACAGAGAGGAGACGGCTGTCAACTCAAGTGTTTGGTCAAAGTCAAAGAGAGGTTTATTAGAAAACGGCGTAGCATTTAGTTTTGAAGGTTCATATGTTCTCTTGTAATTTGGTGCATGTGCATGACGCAGAACATCCGCTTTGACAACGGATTTCGCATTATATGAGCTATTCGCTTTGCTTTACCAAATGCAACGAATTGTATCTTTGTCAAATATTTACCATACAAAAATTGCAACAATACAACGAATATTTAACTTAGACTACAACGAGATCTCATCCCTTCCAAGTTCCAAAGATTTCCAAACATTCAGACGATAGATTGTTTGATTTTTAATTCTCCTCTTCTGCTCCAATTTTTAGCTTTACTGTCAGAAATTGTCGGATAATGTTTTTTTTTTTTTTTAATGGGTTGGAATATGATGACTTTATATTATATCTTGATAGATAACATTGTGAATGGTGGAATCATAAAATTAGGTCCTAGTAAAAGAAAATAAGTATGATATAACTTTTAGAACTACAACATATAATTTCTCTGTAAAACTACTATTTGATATTCTGTTTATTCTTCCCGCGTTGGCACATGACCGCCACCATTATTGAGCCGACCCTAACTATTTGAAGACCAAAGAATTCGTTTGATAAAATTGTCTAGATTAATAAAACAAGGATACATAATTTTCTTTTGAAAATTATGAAAAACAAAATGATGATCTAGTTGGATGATCCTTAAATGAAAAGATTCACAATGTGACTTTGCAGCATAGATATCATGACGATTTAAATACTCCCTCTGTTCCAAAATATAAGATGTTTCACTTAAAAGCTTAGTTATTAAAAAAACTTTTTTACACACAACAGCATTAAATAAAAAAACTAAAAATTAAAGAAAGTAATTAAAAAAAATTAGAAAATGAATAAAAAACTAAACAGTCACACCCTCGTCAAAACAAAAAACTGGTATAGATTAGTCTTTTTTGTTAGACTAAAATTTAGTTGGAGCCAATTTTTTGATACAAGTTTTAAACTAAAAAAATCAAATTTCAAAATGGAGCCAAAACTCATTTGTTTATCTATATATAATCTCTTCACTAAAAATGGTTCACAACCATGGATTCTAATATTGATTTGAATATTCCAATTCTAAATTCTGAGAGTGAAACTTTGTTCGATCTAAACGAAATTCCACCGACTGAAAAACATCCAAGTAATGGCCATGAAGCTTTTTCGATTGATAATAATCCAGGTTAGAACTTTTTTCTTATACTTTTATTATATTCTGTTTTATTGTACTCTGTTTCCATATAATATTGCCGTTCAGAAAGAATTCGATGTCTTATGGTTTTTCTCAATAAAATATTATAGTATTGATGATGATGATTCACAGTAAAATAATGGTTTTTATGTCCTTCTGATAAAAACTTGTATGGTGGAAATTTAGCAAATTGTCACGTCACAGGATTTGCATAACTTGGTTAGCTATTTTTATTTTATTTATATCAGAACGGTTAGTTAGAGGAAAATTTGTTGATTTTTAACTTTTTTTCAAATGTTTTTCCACTCATGATCAATCTTATTTAATTGTGCATATGGTGAACGAGTGTTTTTATTAATCTGTTTTTCATTATAATTATAACAGATACATCTCAAGAAGAGATAATTCCACAAAAAGTTAGAAAAAATCTATCTAATGCCAAGAGATGGGAGATTTTCTATGCTTTGCTAGAAAGGAGCAGTAACGGAACTCTGAAGAATTATCATACAAGAGAAGTTGCGGATATGTTTTCGGTGTCTTTACAAGTGGTGCAAAAAATCTGGCGACAAGCAAAAGAAACAGCTAGCAATGGAAAAGTCGATGTATCACATAGAAGAACCGAAACATTTAACTCCGTTGGGGTTATATAATGAATTTGAAAGCTAAGTAAATGACCTTTATTTCTAAAACTCTTTTACGATATGGGGTGCACATTTTTTCAGGCTGAAGAAATAAATGACTTTGACCAAATTAAATCTTTTAACTAATTTTAAAAATAAAATAAATCAAAAAGCTACATAGATATCTGAGAACATCTAATAAAATGGAACAAAGGAAAAAACCTTAAAAATCTTATATTTTGGAACAGAGGGAGTATATTATAAATATTTAGTTTTATGAGTTTTTAATGGGGAGAGAACCCTGCCGTGTCCAAAGTTTAATCTCTGCCAAATAACCTTTTACCAAAACGAATCTGCCTTTCGAAGCAAAACCGTTATCACCATTTCAATTTTTTTCCCATAAGTTCAAACCAGATTCGAGTGAATCCTAAGGCTAGATCCTTTGTCGAAGGGTTTACGACCTTTATTTAATAAATCAGGGTTCTATATAGATGTCTATTGATACAAAAGATCGGGAATTTTTTTTTTCCCGTAATCCCATGTGTTTGTTCTTGATTATGGGTTTTTCTGAAAAAAGAGCATGTTGTTTCCTCTAATTGCATGTTTTTAACATTTATTGTCGGAATTGTAAAAAAAATAAACATCTATTGTCGGTTTTTGGACGTGACAATGTTATATCGCGGCAATACTTATTATAAACGACGTCCAATGCTAGTTACCAATACAACACGATATGCATGTATACCTTTTCAACAATATTTTTTACATGTATCATCAAATTTCATTTGATCCACTCTATAAATTGAAAGTAGTGAAGTCCAAACTCCAAAACATTGCTATTTGGAACTCTTGTACTGTAATAACAATTCATACCCATGTATCATCGCATAATATTTATCTACACAATGAATGATATGCAAAGTCTGAAGAGTCATTGTACTAATTCAAAGAACAGGAAAAACGTAAATCACCAGAACAAATGTTATGATATCAAAATAAGGAAATCAACTAAGGCGGTTATTATTCAAATAAAGAAGGAAAAACTTAGAGAATAGTCGAAGAAAGGTTAAAGAGTTTCCTTTATGAGAAAAAAGAAACATAGAGAAAAAGACAATTTTCTAATCGTGAAAAAAGAAATTGTCAATTCCTATTAGTCTTAGAATAGGAATATGACTTGTTGTAAAGCCACAATCTATTTAGTATAAATAGAGTGCTAAGGTTTCAGAAAAGATTAGCACAATTAAGAGAAAAGAATTCTTAGCAATTAAGTTTTAGTTTCGTAAAAGAAAGCTAAAAACTTAAGAAAGGCTGAGGGGTTTTTTGAGAGGTTCTAGATCAACGTGTGATCTGAGAACATGAGATTGAGAGAATAGAAAATAGTTTAAGAAGAAACCTTGTAAACATATTTTCTATTAATCAAAAGAATCGTTTGAGAAACCCTTGTGTTACTTCTTGATCTAAATTGTTATAGCTCTTGCACTGTCAATTGGTATTAGAACAGTCACTTGTGAGGATTGCATACAGGTGAGATTCTGTGGAAAAGATGGAGAGCTATCAGGAGCTTATCAACAGTAATAAGGTTGTACTATATAACAATAACTATGGTTTTTGGAAATTAAAAATAAAATCTGTGATAAGAGGTATTAATATTTTTGCATGAAAAGCTGTTCTAGAAAAATGGGAGGAACCAAAGATAAAAAATGAAGCAGGCGCAAGTGTGGCTAAACCGGAGAAGGATTGGCCAAATGATGAATTGAAAAAATCAAAATTTAATGTCAGACCTCTTACTGCCATTCGTTGCAGCGTTGGTAGGAAGCAGTTTGAATTGATTCAAGGATGCAAAACTGTAAAAAAAGAATGAGATATCTTGCAGACTCATTATGAAAGAACAACCAAGGTGCAAAACTTAAGAAAAGACATGTTGGCTTCAAAGTTTGAAAATCTCAGAATGGAAGAACATGAGTCAATCTCTGATTTTAGTTCTAAACTCAGTTCTTTAGCACAAGAAGCAGTAATACTTGGAAAGAAATACAAGGATAAGAAGCTAGTTAAGAAATTTTTGAGATGTTTACTATCAAGGTTCATGGCTTACAAAACTGCTTTGAATGTTTCTAATAACACATATGATCTTAGTTTTGGAGAGGTTGTTGGAATGCTTCAAGCGCATGAGATGGAAATAGGGGGCGTTAAAAAGACAAAAGGTTTGGCACTAACATCTTGTGAGAATAAAATTCAGAAAGAAGAAGAAGATCCTGTAAGTATGCTGGTACGAAGATTTGATAGAGTTTTAAAAAAAGTTGAGCAAGGACAAGGACAGAAAAGGTTTGTTCATTCAAAAAGAACACAAAAGAAAACAAACCTTCAAGAAAAGCTGATATGCAATGTCATGAATGCAAAGGTTTTGGTCACTTTGTTCGTGAATGTCCAACGGTTAAAAGACGTGAATTAAAGTGCTCAATATGTAAAGGATTGTGACACTCTTAGGATGAATGTGTGAGTGATTCAAAGAATCGAAAAGAAATATCCATGATGGATATTGAAGATGAGTTAGAAGATGATAGTGAAGATGAAAAAGAAATTTTGAATTTGTTGCGTTAGTAGGAATTACAGAGTTTGATGATGAAAAAGAAGTATCTGAATCAGAATTTTAGAATGAAGTGGAAGTTGATTTTCTTACTAGTTACAAAGAAGTTCGAAAAACTCTGATTAGAATTGGTAAAGAAAATCAAGAACTTATGAAGGAAAAAACATGTCTTGATGCAGTGATTGTTTTATTACAGACGAGAAGAAAATCAGCAAGGAAGCTTTGGATCTTATAAAAGAGAAACTTGTTTTGTCTTCCAAAGTGGATAATCTGGAGAAAGAATTATGTGCTGAAAAGAAAATAACAGCTGGTTTACAAACATAACTTGATCAACAACATCGGAAGATTCAAATGTTTGCAGGGACCAAACAATTGGATAAAATTCTAAGCTATAGAAGAACTGAGAAGACGAATAGAGGGTTAGGATTTATCGAACATGTGGGAGTTAAATTAGGACAGACTAAGTTTGTTTCAGCAGGATTGAATCAACCGGTTCCCGAATTATCAAAAATTAGTACAATCAAGCAAACTGGATGTTATTTCTGTGGAAAGAGTGGTCATATCAGAATTCTCTGTTACAGGTACTGGGAGAGAATTAACAAATTTAAGCATCAAGGTAAGTTCTTCTGGAATGGATATCAAAGACAAATTTGGGTAAAGAAATATGACTTATATCAGATAGCTTCAAGATATTCATCAGAAAGTATATCATGATTGGGCTTTCAATGCAATATGGCATATGTAATAGAAGAGCGTGAGAGTACTGGACCATAGTATTTTTACAATGGATGTTCACGACATATGATTGGAATGCGAGGAAATTTGCAGGATATTAAGCAACTCAAAGGAGAGAAAGTAACTTTTGGTGATGAAAGTCATGGTGTTATACAAGGAAAGGGAAGGACAAGTGATACTGATCTTCCACAACTAATGAATGTATATTTAGTTCAGGGTCTGAAAGCAAATTTGATAAGTGTGAGTCAGCTCTGTGATGAAGGACTGACGGTTGTCTTTACCAAAGTTGATTGTAAAGCCTTGAATGAAGAAGGTAATATCAGTCTTGAAGGAAGAAGATCAGGAAATAATTGTTACAATTGTACCAACTGTTTTAGTGTCAAAGAGGATCTGAACCTATGGCATCAGTGACTTGGTCACATGAACACAAAAAATCTATCCACTCTTGTCAATCCATTGCAATGATCCAGAAATCGTCTGTAAGTGTTTCAACATGACTTTTAGGTTCCAATACTGACACAAAGCATTCACACATAACTATTTTCCAGCTAGCAACGTTACTTGTCATTTTCTTGAAATCAATTTGTACTCCTCTGGTCTTCATTCCTTCATTTATATCACCAATGACATCTGATGCTGAATGATTTCGATGAACTTACTGCATTACTTTCTGTACTACTTTCTGTTCTGAATCAATCTTTTCAGAACAGATCTCATTATCTTTTGCTCCACGTGTTTCTTCTGGTTCAGTAGCACTATCTATAGTATTCTTACTTTCTTTTAAACCCGAATGATCATCCAAAACAACATTGACTGATTCCATGATAGCACAAGTTCGTTTGTTGTAAATTCTGAATGTTGTACTACTCTCTGAATAACCCAGAAACAGCACTTCGTCACTTCTATAATCAAATTTTCCAAAATAATCCTTGTCATTCAGAATATAACATCTGCATCCAAATACTAAAAGTAGCTCAGATTTGGAGTCTTTCTTTTCCACAGCTCATATGAAGTTTTAGTTGTATCTCTTCTAACATAAACTATGTTGATGATATAACATGTTGTGTTCAAAGCTTCTGCCCAGAATTTCGTTTGAACTTGATTCCTGTGAATCATTGCTCTAGCCATCTCTTGAAGAGTCCCGTTTTTTCTTTCTACAACCCCTTTCTGTTGTAGTGTTCGTAGTGCTGAAAACTGATGAGCAATTCCATGATTTTCACAAAAAAAAATTATTGATTCATTTTGATATTTTCCACCATGGTCACTTTGAATCCTTCTAATACCACCTTTTTCATTTATAAGTTGAAGTGCCCAGATTATAAAGATGTCCACTGTATCAAATTTTTCCACGAATGAATCTTACCCAAGTATATCTAGAAAAATCATCTACTAATACAAACACATAATTTTTCCCAGCTAAACTTTCAACTTGCATTGGACCCATTAAATCCATGTGTACCAGATCTAACACGGATTTCGTCTAAACATCTGGAACCTTTTTGTGCTGAATTTTCACTTGTTTTCCTTTATTACATGGACCACAAACCATTTTGTCTTCTCCTTTGAGATGAGGTACTCCACGTAAAGAATTGGAACAGTTTGTCAGAAATAAGGTATGAGAATTGGTTCCACGACCAGAGTCTGTCAATATTATAGGAAGAAAATGGATTTTTAGAAACAAAATTGATGAAAGTGGAGTTGTTGTTCGGAACAAGGCAAGATTAGTAGCACAAGGCTATACACAAATTGAAGTGATCGATTTTGAAGAAACATTTGCACCAGTAGCAAGACTTGAATCCATCAGATTGTTCTTAGGAATGACATACATTATAAATTTCAAAGTGTATCAGATGGATGTGAAGAGTGCGTTTTTGAATGGGTTTTTACAAGAAGAAGTCTATGTTGAATAACCTAAAGGATTTGAAGATCATGATAACTCTGAATATGTTTACAGACTAAAGAAAGCTCTTTATGGGCTTAAGCAAGCACCTAGAGCATGGTATGAAAGGCTGACTAACTTCTTGAATGAGAAAGGCTACATCAGGGGAAGTGTTGACAAGACACTTGTCATTTCAAAGCAAGAAAAAAAGATCATAGTTGTTCAAATCTATGTAGATGATATTATTTTTGGAAGTACATCTAAGTCATTAGTAGATTGGAAAGCATGACACAAGAATTTGAGATGAGTTTGATTGGAGAATTAAAATACTTTCTAGAATGACATCACTCAATCAGATGAAAGAGTATTTATTTCTTAAAGTAGATATGTTAAGCAACTCTTGAAAAAGTTCAAACTGGAAAATTGTTTTGTGAATGGTGGCGCAAATTTACCTTTTTACCGCGGAAGGACACAAGTCCATTTTCTTGTCATAGACTCATAGTTGCTATTACCTAGTTTGTTATGCCCAAATGTTTCAATGTTTTGGTAAATGGAAATCATCGGAGATATATAACTGATACGATGTCAACAATTTTAATAATCTACAATGCAATATTCTTTTTTTTAATCACTGATGAAATATTAAAATTGCTTCAAATGTTACAAAAGTATCTATATAACCTGGCGTGGTAAAAATTTACAGCTAATAAAAATAAAATCTGTGATATTTAATGTTTAGGTGTAATAAGTAATAACATTAGATAGAATTATCATTTTACTTGATTTACAAAGCAATATCTTAAATATAAAAGATTATAGTTATATATAAAAACTTATCCTGAGTAAATGTAAGATTTTGTTTTTAAAAATATTGTGAAGTTACATAATCCTATATTATAAATCCAAAGCATTCATATGTCACTAAAAACAATTAATTTCTGTAAATTTTGTGAGACACGTACAAAAAAGGGGTGATATGTCACCTTCAAAGCAAATGACCAGTTTTGTCTCACGTACTAATGTTTAGCTATTTCAGGTATAAAATTACCCAAAATTTGGTTTCTGTATTTTGGTTGTGTATTGAGTCAAGTTCAAAGGGTCCATTAGTGACCCAAATATGGATAACAATAGTACATAGCTCAATGCCAGTTTACATCTGTTCCTATATCCAAACACAACAAGTTTTATTTATGTTTCTATATCCAAACACTCCAAAAATCTTCCAACTAAATCCAACACATGCGACCGGTATGACTTCCCTAACAAGTCACTTGTTTCTTTTTCCTCTGTCCTCCTTAAACGGACAAGCAAGCTATATTAAAAAAACAACAAAATAAAAACAAAACAAACGTCAATCGCTGGAGAAAATTAATAAACCGTCGGATTGATTATTAGTGGGTCCCACTAAAACCAACGATCCAGATTTTCTCTTTACGGTGCACCTCACCACAGGGAACAATTTCCCTATCTCCTTGTCTATAAAAGGGGACACAAACCTACGGATTCTCTCATTGTCCACATAGTTGCATCTCGTATTTTAGTTTCTTGGCTGCGATTTTTTCGCGAAGAAGAAGACGAGAGAATAAGAAACCGAAGGAACCTGTAACCGATTAAGATCTCAATTTAGGGTTGTTGATTTTTTGTTTTTTTTCTGGGTTAAATTTAGGGTTTTTTTTTCTGGATCATGTCGGATGCGTATTGTACGGATTGTAAGAAGGAGACGGAGTTGGTGTTCGATCACTCAGCCGGAGACACCCTTTGCTCCGAGTGTGGTTTGGTTTTGGAATCTCACTCAATTGATGAGACCTCTGAGTGGCGTACCTTCGCTAATGAGTCTTCCAACAGCGATCCCAATCGTGTCGGTGGTCCAACCAACCCTCTTCTCGCCGATAGTGCTCTAACCACTGTTATCGCTAAGCCCAATGGTTCCTCCGGTGATTTCTTGTCTTCTTCTCTCGGGAGGTGGCAGAATCGTAACTCCAATTCCGATCGTGGTTTGATTCAAGCGTTTAAAACTATTGCTACCATGTCTGAAAGGTAGTGCGATTTGTGATTTCCGTTAATCCCACTTTTGTGAGATCCCGTTCTGAGATTGGATTGGCAATTTATAAAGAATTGAAACGTTTAGATCACATGATTTCTAACGAGGACATGGTTTATGCAAGTAGTTTCCGCTTGGAGATTGATTTTTGTATGAACTTGCTTTGATTTATTACGCAACGTTTGTTATTTGGGATCTTGTTTACGGATCCACCTCTTGCATAACAATCACTCGTTTGAGAAACCACATTGTCAATTACAGAAGATAAGGAGGTTCCTTTTTAATGTTTCATTGAGAGTTTTGTCTTCCCTTTTACTTTTATGTGTTCTATTGTTGTGTTTGTCTGTACTTAAAGAGGTGTTGTTGCTGCTGTTGGTTTAGAGTGTTTGTTCATGTTTTGCTGTGTATGTACATTATGATCCGTGTGAGAATACTCACTTGTTGATATATTTTTTCCAGGTTGGGACTTGTTGCGACTATCAAGGTAAGCTTGTTCGTCTGTGTATATGTTAGTGGAACTTATTTGTCAATATGTGCTATTGAAGCGTATCATTTACAGCTTTGGTGGCCGTTTGTTATATGTAGGATCGGGCTAATGAGATATATAAGAGGTTGGAGGATCAAAAGTCGAGCAGGGGAAGAAATCAGGATGCACTTTATGCAGCCTGCCTGTACATTGCCTGTCGTCAAGAGGACAAGCCACGAACTATTAAGGGTACATTTCAAAGATTTCTCATTTGAGAGTCTGGTTACCTCTTGATATAGCTTTTCCATAAGTCAATCAAACTCCTGAACCTTGTGAATAGAAATTTGCGTTATTGCCAATGGGGCGACAAAGAAGGAAATTGGCCGAGCAAAAGACTACATTGTTAAAACATTGGGACTGGAGACTGGTCAGTCTGTGGAATTAGGCACTATACACGCTGGTGATTTCATGGTAAGTTTGTCTAAACCATTATGAATTTGTTGCTGTGCGTTAATTCTAATATGATACGGTTGATTTTGTTGGCTGCATTGAATTTGCGGTTTCATAGCTCTCTACTTGCTGATATTGCAGAGAAGGTTCTGCTCTAACCTTGGAATGTCTAACCATGCGGTTAAAGCTGCTCAGGAAGCTGTGCAAAAATCTGAGGAATTTGATATAAGGTACATTTCAATTATTTTCCGGAATCTGGGACCGAGATAGGCATAGCAGAACTTAAAGATCCATTTGGGATCTTGCAGGAGGAGTCCTATATCAATAGCAGCAGTTGTTATTTATATCATAACCCAGCTTTCTGATGACAAGAAGACTCTCAAAGGTTTGGTTTTTCATTTATTTTTGGAGCATTTCTTTGAGTAAAGAGTTGTAAACAAATCTTAGACTGATTAATATTTGCAATGCAGATATATCGACAGCGACAGGAGTAGCAGAAGGGACAATAAGAAATTCATACAAAGACTTGTATCCACACCTTTCAAAGATAGCACCAAGTTGGTATGCTAAGGAAGAGGATCTGAAAAACCTCTCAAGTCCCTGAAGTTGTTTCTTCATTCTTCGATATGCAATAGAGACCTATCTATATATCTATATTGAGGAAGAAACAAAGCAGTTGTTCTCTTTAGTAGAGGTTTCTGCCTTTTTTTTTTTTGTTCAAATCTTTTTTGGAGTCCTTTGCTAAGATTCTTGTAATGGCGTTAAAAACTTGAAAAAAAAAAGAATATTATTATTTATTTAGTAAGAAGGTAATTTTTTTCTCACTCATTTTTGTTCGCGATAGGAGTTGTTATACATGTTTTACATCTTCAAACGCCAAAGCACAGAAAAGGCCTTAAACAAAACACAAAGCATTTTTATTGCTTTAGAATTCGAAAATAAATCCTTCAATGCTTTTAAAAAGGAGCTTAATCGCAACAGTAGAATCGAATTCAGAGAAATACTAGTATGTGTTAACAAAAGTAGAATTTGGCAACCCATAAACAAAGAGTTAATTAGTATTGTCTGGTTAGATATTTCTGTCTGTACTCTCCGTTTTAGGCATTTTTTAGATTGGAAAAAGACATTTCTGTCCCTTTTTTGAATCAATATCCGAAGGGTGTTAGATTTGTTTTTTTTTGTTTTCCCTTTTGTCGCTTTGATGTTCCTCGTTCAGTCCGAAAACAAATCTTTTCTCTCTTACGGGTCACTGTTTTTCCTCCTGCACGCCGTTTCCCTCAACGTTGATCTGTTCTCTCTCTCGCGGGTCACTGTTTTTGCTCTCTCTCTCCGTTTCCCTTAACTTCGACCTGTTCTCTCTCTCGCGGGTCACTGTTTTTGCTCCCTCTCTCCGTTTCCCTTAACTTCGACCTATTCTCTCTCTCGCGGGTCACTGTTTTTGTTGTCTCTCTCCGTTTCCCTCAACTTCGATCTCTCTCCGTTTCCCTCAACTTCGATCTCTAAATT
Source organism: Turritis glabra (assembly GCA_900406565.1). Taxonomy (NCBI): domain Eukaryota; kingdom Viridiplantae; phylum Streptophyta; class Magnoliopsida; order Brassicales; family Brassicaceae; genus Turritis; species Turritis glabra. The sequence goes on from OVBN01000025.1 coordinate 2,339,241, forward strand.
CTCTGCATAAAATCGCAAACTTGGATCTGCAAGTCGGAGGATTCAAATCGCAAACTTTGGTTGGAACTCTACCATCCCCAACCACTTTCCATCGTGTGTAGGTAGGAGACGAATATTCTTTTTAATTGTTTTTTTTCTCTGTGTTTTTTTTGGTGTTTTTTTTCCTTTAAAAGTATTGTAAGTTTTACCCTTCGTTTGTAGGTTCAATTGGATCACATGTCTTCCTCTGCAACCCAACGTAATACCTCAATTTCATCAGGTACAACCCTTAGAACGATTTTAAACGATTTTCTTTACTCTACTCTCTTTGTTTGACTTTCGCTTTCTGTCTTCTCTTATATCAATATGCGTTTGATTTATCAAGATAAGTATATTTTTCAAAGTTTCTGTAAGATTCCTGTGGTGTGTAGATGATACCTACATAGTTTGGTTAATCATTCCTGCTTCGGTTCCATTTGCGTTCGGCGCTTCTAGGGTTTAGTTTATCTCCCTGCTTGGGTTCCATTTGCGTTTTGCCCTTATAGGGTTTAGTTTATCTCTGCGCTTGGGTTCCATTTGCATTGTGCCCTTATAGGATCTGAAAATCTCCCCGTTTGGGTTCCATTTGCATTGTCCCCTTATAGGGTTTAGTTTATTTCCCGTTTGGTCTCCATTTGCATTGTCCCCTTATAGGGTTTAGTTTATCTCCCCGCTTGGTCTCCATTTGCATTGTCCTCTTATAGGGTTTAGTTTATCTCTCCGCTTGCTGTCCATTTGCATTGTGTCCTTATAGGGTTTAATTTATCTTCAAAATCAGCTACTTTTTGACTGCCTGCCATTGGCCCTCATTGTTTTTTGTATGTTGCTTGTTCCTCTATGATGTGTGTTGTGTTTATGCTACATTTTTTTATTAATCAATAATGCTTGGGTTCCATATGGCTTTGGCCCTTAGGGTTTACTTTTAATGTATATTTCTTTTCCTTGCCCGGTTGCCTATGTGTACTGATTGTGTAGGGTATATTGTTTGATAAAGTTCTCTGTTATCTTTATGCTACATAACTTGGTTACTCAATTGTGCTTGGGTTTGTTTTGGTTCTGGCCCTTAGGGTCCCTTAGTTTTATTCTCTTTTCAATTTTATAATGTACGTTTTTGCTCATTCTCGGCATTATAAATATTCATTGTTTTTGTTGATCTAATAATTTATTGCTTTTTTTACTTTCTGTTGTCTATAGTTTTTTTCTCTGTGTCTTTTTTTTTCTATATACTTTGTATGCTGTTGTTCTACCTAGGTGACCTTCCTGAAAGGATTTTTGCTGCAAATCGTTATCCTGGTCATCTTGTTCGTATCAACTCATATTCAAGTGCTCGCTACCTAATTGACATTTTACAAGTCCTTGATGGGATGCCTCAGCTAGACACGTTGTTGGCATCTCCTCTTGGTGCTCTTTTCTCGTTGCCTCTTCGGTACTGCTCTCTTTCTGGCCAGCTTGTGCACCAGATGCTATATAGACAGCTTTGTACTTCTAATAGCGATGAAATGTGGTTTATTTTTGGTGGCCAACCTTTGCGTTTTTCATTGATGGAGTTTGAACAATTGACTGGTCTGTCATGTGCGCCTTTTCCACCTGCAACAGAACTAGTTGCTGCAACTACTCATGTAGATGGTTCTGCTCCTTACTGGTATACACTTATTGGCCGTAAGCTTGGGGGAATAACTGTTGCAGGCCTTGTGGACTTGTTGAAGTCTGAGCCATCCATGCCTGTTTGGCGGAAGTTTAGACTAGCGCTAGGTGTTATTGTTGAAGGAATACTTCTGTGCAGAACACAACCAGTTAAACCATCAGTAGAAGTTGTTGAAATGGTTAAAGATGTTGACTTCTTCCTTCAGTACCCTTGGGGTCGACATTCGTTCAAACGACTGCTGAGAATGGTTAAGATTGGAGATTACATACCAGATAAGCCCTCTCTTATAAAAAGACTCAAACAAGTTTCGATTGCTGTTCATGGGTTCCCTCTTGCCATTCAGCTCTTAGCATTTAGATCAATCCCTTTGCTTCTCAAGTATCTGCCTTGTACTGAAGATCAATCAACGTTTCTCGACCGACCTGTTAAATGTCTTCGCAAGTGCAAGTCATACCATACCTCCAACATTTTGTCTGTTGAGCATGATCCATCTGTAAGCCCTCATGTTTCAGATTTTATAACTGATAAATATATATTCTTTCCTGATAACAATTTCGTCATGTTGTTTTTCAGTTAAAGGTGATGTTCCCCCTGTCAGCAGTTTCTGATTTCTGTTCAACTGGGGAAGGTGACCCAAAAGTTCAGCTGTTAGAAACCCTTGTTTCTTCAGGTTATAAGTTTAACAAATCCTTTTCGTTTGGAGGTGATGCATCTCTACCTTCTCTGTACTCTTCTTCAAAGCGCAAGCAGCAAAGTATAAAATCTAGAAGGTCTTCTTCTGAGTCTCATTCCCCACGAGATCATAGAAAGCGTCATAAAACGGCCAACGTTTTTAATAGTGTTGAGGATGTTGATGGTATTGTCACGTTAAAGCTGAATGATTTTAAAGAGTCTTTACTTGCTGACTTAGGCCAGCTCCTGCTTAATGCCACGTATGCGGAAAACACACTGGATGTGAGGGAAATAGTTCATCTCCTATTACATCAGTCTGTACTCGTTCGGCGTCGCGTCTGACACGCTCAGGTTGTGCTGGTCTTTATGGACTCTCTAGTTCAAGGAATGGTAGCAGTTTGGATAGCCAATCTCCATCCATTGGCAAAGTGTCTGTATATGCAAACGACAAAGGAAAGGACAAGAAGCAGAGTCCTACTTCTTTGAACTCTGCAAGTGTGTTTGCAAAAAAACTCTCCGCTACGTGTGAGGTACAATGTGAAGCTCTGAACTTCAACTACTGCCTTTTCTTTTAATAACTTTTCTTGTTTTTCCTTTAAATCTGATGATTCTATTATTGATGTATAACCTGTTCGGTGTTCCTCTCAGGTTGCATCAGCCTCTGCATCTTCACTAATGCGTGTGACTCGTTCAAGTGCTGCTTTTCTTCAGGGATTCTCTAGTTGTGGGAGTGGTAGCAGTCTGAATGAACACCCTTTGCCGATCGACAAAGTGTATGTCCATGGACGTGGCAAATCAATTAAAGAAAGCAGGTTTCCTAATTCTTTGGACCCTTGCAGTGGTGATGCGAAAGAATGTTTTGATGTGAGTGAGCTACAGTTTAAACCTACCAACTAAAACTTACTGGCCTTTCTTCTGATAACTTCTTCTGGTTTTTTCTAGAAATCTGATGAGTCTGCTGGTGATGTTCAACATCATGCCTCCATCAGTTGTACATCAAAGCGAGCTGCGGATCCAAGATGTGCAAAGAAGAAAACTGCAGCACAGGTTTCACTTACTTAAACGTCCACTGTCTATGATGCTTTCATTTTCTGTATACAGATGTTCACTTTGTTACTACTCTATTGTATCACAGGTAATGTCAGGCAGAAATTCGTTGATGGAGGAAGCAATGAGTAATTCTCGTACCACACACATGATTTCTTCTAATCTCGATCCAATTTTATCAAAACAACTTCCTGCATTTTCCTGCAAAAAATTATCATCCTCTTTTGGATCTTCGACTACTGATGGTGTATGTATTTTGCTTATGTTTTGATCTTTCATTTATTTAAATACTTTCTCTATGTTTTATTTGTTGAGAAAGAAATATTGTATTTCTACTCATTCTTTAAGTCTTGTTTGTGTTTTTCTCTGTTCAATGTGCAGACAAATTATGAGAACAGATTTGTCTTAGTAAATCCTCCCGCTGATGTCTTTCCTGATCTATGTCCCATTGATGGCCATGAAAATCATAGCTCTCTTTCTGAAAAATCACAAAAAAATGAAGATGACCTCATTGTGGCTTCAGAATCTTTGCCTCTTGAGAATCGATGCCTTGCGATAGTTCCTCTGCTTGAATCTCTTAATGCAGAGCATCGTCACTCGCTCCAGACTCCCCAAATCCAAATCTGCAAGGCTGAATATGCAGCTGGAGCTAATACTGCTGGCCCAGCTCATAATCTCAGGAGCAGAAAGGTTGCCTCTGAAGATGATATAGAGAAAGGGTCAGTTTTAGTTCTCAGTACCCTAGAGAAAATTAATTCCTTGAAACTTGAACAGTTTCTTGCAAAGCTGCGTAGATTCCGTGGGAGGTATGTCTTATTGTTGTATTTCTAGCTTTTTGTGTGTATCCAATTGCATTTATTCACGTTCCATACTAGCACTCTTATACAAGCTTAACAGGGAATACATTATTCGCGGAGAGCGTTTTCCTCATACCTTTTTCAATGATATTTTGGGGTCGCAAAAATGGATTTCTAATCTGGTAAGTGTCTTATCTGGCTTTATTTGGTTTTCTAAATAACTTCTTTTGTTTTGTATTATACACTTTCATATCATAAGCAATACTGCTTTGTTTTGGTCATTTTTGCTCAGCACATTGATATGTTGGTCGGATATGTCTGGGAGAAGCATAATGCCTTCCTTGCAAAGAAAAAGATGACGGTGCTTGACTCCATGTTTGCTTCCATTATCACCAACAAGTTTATATGCTTCAAACAGCAACCAGCTAGTGGTGGAGTCATGTGGCATCCTATGCTTATAGCTTATGTGCGTGGAGAGGTGATATATAGACATCGCATTCTTGAATGGATCCGAGATGTTGATGTTGTTTATCTCCCTATGAATTGGGGTAAGCGTCATTGGGTCACATTGCAAGTAGATCTTACGTCTGGTCATATCAACATACTAGACCATTTCGAAGATTTCACTTCCGCCCGTAAAGTTATGTCTTTGATGACCCCTTTTGCTCAGCAGTTACCGCAGCTCATTCACTCTGTGTTAGGATTGATATTACCTTCCTGGCCAGCAGCAGGCTTCACGTTTAGCAGAACCTCAGGTCTTGCACAAAATAAACGTGGTGATGACTGTGGTCCGTTGACAGTCAAGTTTATGGAGCTGCACGCTTATGGTCTTCACGACACCCTGTAGCTTCTCACCCCTGAGCAGGTAGATAACCTCCGTCTACGGTATGCCCTTGATCTATATGAAGAGTATGTGTCCAAAGTTTGACTCTCATGCTGATGGTTTAACTTTTGTGATGATTCTGCTATTTTTGCATCTTCGGCCTACCTAATCAATGTCATTTCTCTCTTTGTTCATTGTAACATTCAGATGTTACAATTTCCCTGTACGTTATCAACTCCTTGTTATCACTTATTGTTTGCATGTACCCGCGTTTATTCCTTCTGTACTTATTGTCAAATTATGTAGACTTTTAGTCCATTACTCTTTCATAAATCTTTCACTATGGATCCCACTCATAAATTCATTTCTGGTTATTGTAGTTTTTTTATTAAATGAACGCACATATTATATTCCTTACCTACACTAAGATTTAGATATAATAATTGCTCCTACTAGCCTAATTAGAAACAATAAATGACTCCATCTGTATAATTGGTTGAAAGCAGCACAATATGTCAATTGTTAATATTCAGACTAGAGCAAAATAAACCTAGTCTTCACCTTTCATGGACAAATTAGATATTCATGTCGCTCTTGAGATTACTTGTACCTTATCAAGACACTTGTATATCATCAAAACACTTGCACTCATAAAGTTTTTCCATGGATTCCATTCCCCAAGTATTGCTTACAGATATTGTTAGGCGCCTAGGCCATCATGGTTTTCGCGAGTTGGGTTCTTTAATAGCGTCTGGTCCTGAGCTCAAGATCATTGTGTTTGATGACAGTGTCTTACAAGAAGTCGATATTGATGAGTATATCTTTGTAAGCCCACTTCCTAATAAAGGTTCCATCTATCGCCCTTTCTTACTAAGATGTTTAGATGCTGGAAACAAGACTGGCCAGTACGTCGAAGGATTGCGCCTTGCTGCTCAACAAGGACCTTCACAAACATCTATTGACCTTATTGGTTCAGCAGCACCCCACATCATATATGCTCGCTTTGCTCTAGGTACGTTCCTCATATGTTCTGGCTCATTTGACGCTGGTATGGAAGTTTTAAATTCGTTCTTCAAGTTGGTCCCATCCATCGAGGAAGCAGTTGAGATTGCTGAAATGGTTGTCACCCAGATAAGAGATATGGGTACACCGAATACTGGTTTTTATTCCCATACAATTCGGTTTGTTGGTCTCCCGAACTGTTACCTTTATAACTTCGATGTCTTACAACTTTGTTCCAAGTGTTTTGCCTTCAAGTATGTTTCTCGCTTTCTGGAGTTATGTTAAATCTATCAACATATATGACACATCTCCTTTTGTATGCAGTACTTTTTGTTATTATCAGTCTTATGTACCAGTATTAGGCTAAATCATGATGTGTATTCAAATCGGTACCAAAGTTTCTTCATGTACCTTTGTTTTATGTTATAATCTATATTAAACACCAAAAGCTTTACTTTTCATATAGATAGAGTTCATCAATATTCATAAAACGACCATCTACGGTTCAACAAGCCATTGCAACATTACATTGAAATTAGTTACATGGCTTTTACACACGAATTCCAAACTTGAGAGTCATCGCAATATTACCAAAAGTTTATAAGTTAATGACACACCTTCAACCTGTGCTTCAACTCTAGTGATCATGTACAAAAAGTTGCTTCCCACCAAAAATATTTCCTGCCTTTGGTGCGGTAAAAATGGTTCCTCGGGTTATAGTATTTCTGTACCAACATATGCAATTACTTTCCAAGTTAAAAACGCCAAAACACAACTTAAACCTAATCAACATATCCTAGAATACCTTATCCAATGTTGTTTTTGCATGTAGCTCGGTTATGCCCTGCTTGACCACATGTAGAACACTTATGGGGTCCAGATTTCTTCCTTTTATTTCCCTGCAAACACAAACTGTTAGGAGTATGTATGACAAAAATTGAAAATCTGAAATCAAACATTAAATATACTACTCTACCACTTGTTCTCCAGTTGAAGGAATCCTTCTTTTCCTTCTGCGTCCTGGTCCTGGTGGGTTTGTAGGAGGGTTGAATTGAGTTTCTAACACCATTGGAGGGATTACTTCATCGCATTGATTAGGGACAAGATATATTAGCTCCGCATATGTATCACCAAAAACAGTCACCTGGTAGATTTTCCCTACAAGTGAAGGAATGTAAATCCCATTTATCCTAGCTGCAGCCAAGGCATGACAACAAGGAATCAACAGCTTCTGAAACCCTTGACAAGTGCACGTTTTCTTTTCAAGATCTACATAGTACGTCTTACCCTCAGGTGTACTGACTTGGTAACTCCAAGCTGATACAGTTATAACAGCCAAACCAGCTGATTTTACATGATAGCGAAGCATTAACTTATTCACATTTGGTGTGATTGGGTCAGCAAGTACAGCCAGCTTTTTTGCCTTTGCTCGTCTGATGCAGAACCACTGCATCAACTTCGTCCTTATGGATTCAACCATAGTTACAATTGGGAGCTCCAAAATCTTGGCTATTGCACTATTTAAAGCTTCAGCTATGTTGCTGCTCATGATATTATACCTTTTTGCCTCACAACAGGCTTGAGTCCAGTGTTTAAGTGGAATTTCATGTAAGTACGCTGCACAACGGGGGCTTCTCCTACCAATTTCATCATACCAATAGTTAAAATCACCAACGTTGAAGGCACGAGCAGCTTTTCCAACTAAATTTGAGAGTCCTTTCCCACCAAAGTGTCTCACATTCCTCTCTATGTGTACTGCACATGCACCATGAAAAGCCTTTGGATAGACCTGACCAATTGCAGATACAATTACCAAGTCTTCATCATCTGGAACAACCAAACTAAGTTGCCTGAACAACCAAGTCCACGCAGGTTTATTCTCAGAGTCGACAACTCCGAATGCTATTGGGTAAACTAGAAAGTTTGCATCTTGCATGCTTGCAGCTAGGAGAACACCTTTGAACTTCGACTTGATAACGGTACCATCAACAAGTACGACATTTCTGCAATATTTGATCCCTGCAATGCTACCACCAAGTGCAAAAAACAAATATTTGAATTTTTTACTCTCATCTGCTTCAAGCGTGTGCTCCAATTTGTAAACTGTCCCAGGGTCCCTTGCTTCAGCAAATACATATAAGAAGCCAATAACTTGTAGCTTTCTTCATCACTGCCTCTGCTTTTCCTAACAGCTGCTTCTTTTGCATACCATGCCTTCATATACGTGATTGAAACCTTCAGCTCTACAAGGACAATGTCTGGGATATCAATTGCTCTTGGGCCCAATCGACCATTAGCATACTTTCCTTGCAATACAGAACTAATAACCTTTGCAGATGCTAGCTTCGCATATTGTGCCCTTGATGTAATTGTGCATGTGTGGGTTAAGGTAGCAGTACGAATCTGAAAATTCTTGGAATTCTGAGAAACAGCATGACCAAACACTCTCCATCTGCATTTAGGATCAACACAAGTAAATATAAGCCTTTTGGGGTCAGATCTTGTTTGCCTGAAATGGAAAAGTCGTTTGATAGCATATATGGATAAGGTTGTTTGCATATGCTCTTTATCTTTGAATACACGCCCAATGTAGATTGCATCTTCTTCAGCAGATACAGTCTCACAACCATCAGTGTTGGTCATGTCAATGACATCGTCAAATACTGGTTCAGCATCTTCTGTTGCCAATGCCTGGTCATAGTTAATGTCCAGATTTAAGTTTGGGATATATACACAGTGGTTTTTTGCAGTAGTAACATATGACAGAACCTCATCACCCACATCAGTTTTTTTATGTAGCGTAGAGTTTGCCACCTCTGGCGTCCTACCACATTCAGCATCCTGAGGTTCTGCTACGAATACTGGCCCTCCTTCTTCTATACCACATCCTCCAAAATCTCCACGATACTCAGTAAGAATAGAATCAGTCCAAATGGAATAATCAAAATCAGCATCTGTTTCTGAGGATGAACTAGAAACACCATCTGTGAAACATTCATGAGAGTCAACATTCAACTCTCTAGATTCAGGATCAACCAAGTCTTCAGTTTCAAGAACATTCATGTCAACTCTGGATTCAAGAACATTTAACTCTGTATATTCAGTGCCTATCCCTTTTCCTTTTTTTTTCTTCAGCTGCTCTTGCCTCTTTTCCAATTCTTGAAATTCTCGAAGGACACGTTCATCTTCAGAATTGCTGCAGTAATCTGACAGTGAAGGAGTAGCCGCATCTGCAAGACTTATTATACCAGTCATATGTGTGCATGGCCACAGGTCCATACTATTTTCTCGCTCCGCCCTATCAACACCACTAGTTCGTTCTCCGCCTACAATATCACAGGCGGCATCATCTACTTGAACGTCTATCGCTTTCTCATTACTATTTTTTGGCACTGGCCTTTCACCACCACTGGATCCTGCTCCCCAATCACTAAAACCTCCACTTTCACGAATTATCCCTCTCCCCATAGTATCACAGGCCACATCATCTATCTGCACGCCTTTCCCTTTCTCATTACTGCCAAGAAAAAGCATGCGCCTAACACCAGTTCCATTAGTCCCTTCACTGCTCTGGCTTGGAACAGTTTCTATGCTATACATCCTAATGCCGGCGTTCTCATCCTCAACATGAGATCCAACATGAGATCCATGGAGATCATTTTGTCTGTCCTGGTTTGTAACACAAACCTTCCTTAGGCTGGTGCTAGCATTACCTTCAACAGGCATAGCTTCGAAAGAGAGCAGCAAATTTATGTCACTTGAACTTCTCCGAACAATAAGAAAGTTCCTTACACCCATTCTGGTTGTGACAATTACTGGTGGCCTTCTCTTGACCGAGAACATCGAAAGCTGACATGGAAGCCAATAACTCAATTTTGGTTGCAGGTTCATTTCTTGCAGCTCAAACTGATCACTAACATCAGAGATCAAGTCTTCATAACTCATGCACATTCTCATAGTGACACTCCTTGCATAGCATTCTTTTGCTATAACAAAATCCCAATCTCCAGCATCTGAGATTTCCCAACTACCTGCAATCACAATTACTACAACTGCCTCCTCCTAAACAAGAAAGAAAGAAAATAAACAAAAAGCATCGGGATCATTACACTTTTTTGACGTCTGTATACCATCACGACATCATCACATACTAGAGATCTAGTTTACTACAGGACAATATATTAAACATATCTAATGCGTTAACAGAGAGCTATATAAAAGAGATCAACGTTTATTTGTTCTAAAAATAAATTACCATTCTTAACGAGATAGTTGAAAAGAGCAAGTTGATCTAGCTTACCTCATCATTCATAACTGACACAGATTCTCTATCAAACCGTTTTGAGCGATATTTCACTCAACTTGTTTTCCTCAGTGATTTTTTTTTTTACTCTTCCACCGTTGTCCACTGAAACCTATATCTTCATATATATCCTCAAAAATGTGTAACTTAAACCTAATCCACTGCTTCCAATAGACAGAACTTCAATTACCAGCCACACAAAGTTTTTAACTGTAGAAGAAACGTCAATTCAGAGCACCAGTCGCCGTTTTCGAAATCGAAGCAATCCCGCTCACAATTACAGAAAAGGTATAATCATCTTTTTGCAAATCTAAAAAGTGTTTACTTACGAGAACCCGGAGAAAAATGCCCAATTTAAAATATTTGGGCCAACAAATGCCCAATTGAACAAACGTCCCCATAAACAAAAGTAACTAAAATAGTTAAAAAGTCCGTGAAGTAAAAAATCATCCCTTTTTTTTGGTCATGAAAGAGTAAAAATGTAAAACAAACTGAAACAAAATTAATTAATTAATAAAAAGGTTTGAATCCCGGAAACCCTTTTCTTTGCTTCTTCTCCGACTGCGTAGTAGCTGGAATCCAAAACAATGGCGAACGACCAAGAGATGAGTGGTTGGACTGATCTTCTCCATTCTTCGTCGAAGCTTCTGGAGCAAGCTGCTCCTTCTTCTCAGTTTCCTCCTCTTCAGGTTCTTCGTCTTTCCGTTGCTTTTTTTTTCTCCTCCGATTTCCCCGCTCGGAAATCTGATGTTTAAGATTAGTACGATTGATTTGTGTCTGTGTCGCTGTCAGAGAAATTTAGATCAGTTGGAAGCGTTATCGAAGAAGCTCAAGGCTAAAACCCTAAGGAACGATGCTCCTTCTCAGTCTATCGCTGCCACTAGGTAAATCCCCCATTCTTTTACCATCTCTTCAACCTTTACAATCTCAATCACTTGTATGCCAAAATCGAGTGCTTATTGGGGTAAGGAATTGTCTTGAGTTCATTGCTCAGCTTTCAAATGGGAGTAGCTAGTGCCCACAGGCAAGCGTTGATTCTCTTGTCTTTATTTTGTTTTGTTGGACATTGCAGGCTACTCGCACGGGAGGGAATCAACGCAGAGCAACTAGCTCGTGATCTTAAATCTTTTGAGCTGAAGGTGAAGGTTTTCTTATTCTATATAATTCATCTTAGCTGATTCTGCTTATAATGTGCTTGACGGATTTACTTTGTGTATTGGTGGGTTTTGCCTTGAGATAAGATACTGCAATATGAATAAGTAGTTTTGTCGTCAAACAAATCTCTTATTTTAGTTGTCTTTGCAAACAAATTCATGACCACTTGCTCTTATCCGCTTATTGGTATTGTATGACATTGGAGTCCTACCTTTGTATGCTCACACATCTCTCAGCTTGCCATCTGCTTTTCAAATGTGCTTATTCGTCGTGCCATTATGTGATGTTTTCCTTTTTTTCAATACTCTTAAAAGACAACATTTGAGGATGTGTTCCCTGCTGAGGCGACGAGCGTTGAAGAATACCTGCAACAGGTACTTCTATTTCTCCAAGGTTTACTATTCATATTATAATATAGATCGATTGTCTTGGCGAAGCTTGGCTGTTATGATATGTATTGTTTTTTGTTTTGTTTTAGGTTCATGAAATGGCTATGGTATCAGCTATACAGGAAGCCCAAAAAGATAATGTTCGAAGCTTTAATGACTACATGATGAAAGTGCTGGAGGTTTGTATTCTAGCTATCCATATTTCCATTTTAATTTTATCCGTTACTTCTTTTTCCTCCTAGCCTTTTGTTTCTTCTCATTATGCTTTTGCATATAAAGATTGATAAGTCACTGTGTGATATTTTGTTGTTTCCTACTTAAGTTGTCAATTGTACATTTGTAAAATGCAATTATCTTTTAAAAAAGACTTTTCATGGATGTGGATGGTTTGCTTAGTGATATATTAGAAGGATCTGGATGCCAAATATTGAATGTGAATTTGACTTGACAGGAGGATTGGAGAAAAGAAAAACGTGACTTCCTTCAGAGCCTCAGCAGAATATCAATGCTACCTAAAACGAATTTGATTGACACAAGCAGAGAGGCTCATGCTGGTCAACTAGTGCCGGTGGCTTCGAGTCCTCGAGTATCCTCAACATCAGGGAAAGAACTCGTGGCTCTGGCTAACATACCCATTCATGAGAAAAAAGCATATGTCTATGGAGAGGTTGTGAAGAAACTTAACACTTCAAGAGAACGAGGCTTGCCATTTAGAGTATGGATTTCCTATACCTTGTCTTAAAACTTTGTACTGGTTCACTTTACTCGAATTACTGTTGATACATGTAGCTGAAAAATATTCATTTTCCTTAACTATGTTTAGAAGTCTAGCTAGGATTGTTATAACTTTTTGTTCGGTATGCACTCTACCTTTCATGCAGCAGCCACTAAAACTGGCTGCCCTCATATTGATTGTTTGGGTGTGCGTTCTTCTGATCCCAATTTTTACTTTTGTATAGCCTGCTATGTGTTTTAAGGACGCTTATGATACTCTTGGTGCTGAGGTAACTCGTGGAAAATCAGTCAACATGCAGAAAATATGGCAGCTTGTTCAGGTAATATTTTGACTGGAAACTATATCATCTAGCCAACCACCCTCTAAGGATGATTGTTATCTTTCTGTCTTTCTTAAATTTATGCAAATGATTTCTGATTGTTGACAAACTTTTTCCAGGCAATAACAGGTGAAGATTCAGCAGTTCGACAGGGTGTTTCGAAGAGGATGTCCCTCGCGATAGGTGCAAGACATCATTTACAACGTGGGCATGAGAAATTTATAATGGACACAATTCAAAGTCACCCTACACAAGTATTCATTTCTCTCTCGTTTTTTTTTTTTTGTTTTTGTTTTTGTTTGTACTTATAATATGTCAATACATATTTTGATTACCCTCTACTTCAAATGGTTGGATGCTGTCTGAAAAAGTTCCATGATTTGTCAATCATATTTCAAGAGTGTTGGTAATCATTCTGACATGTTTCTTTCTTTTTAAATCCTGTCTAGGCTGCTCTTGGTGGATCTGTTGGAAATTTGCAAAGAATTCGTGCTTTCCTTCGGGTTAGTGTCCCAGACTTAAAAGAGCTTAACACACAGAAAATGTTCATAGGGCTGTTTAGCTTTCTTATTTCTTGTTTCCTATACTGTGCAGATTCGTTTGAGAGACTATGGAATTTTAGATTTCGATTCAGCTGATGCTCGTAGGCAGCCTCCTGTTGATACTACTTGGCAACAGGTTTTGGATTATTTCCATCGTGCTTTGAATTTTAAACTTTTTCACGACCATATGATTGAGATATAGAGATTTACATTGCGGATCTGAAATGAGTGATATCTATCTCTTAAACCACAGATATATTTTTGCTTGCGAACTGGGTATTATGAGGAGGCTAGGGAAATCGCTCGGTCAACTCGTTCGTCTCAGCAATTTGCACCACTGGTAGGTTTACTTTAGATCTTAGTATATTATACAAGAGTTTTGAAATCATCTTTTTCGTTACATTTCCTTTTTTGGCAGCTTACAGAGTGGATTACCACAGATGGTATGGTGGCTGCAGAGTCTGCAGCTATTGCGTCAGAAGAATGTGAGAAAATGCTAAGAATGGGTGACCGGTTGGGTCGAACTGCTTATGACAAGAAGAAACTTCTACTCTACACTATCATTTCTGGTTCCCGTAGGCAAATTGAGCGCATACTGAGGGATCTGTCTACACTCTTCAACACAATTGAAGATTTCTTATGGTTCAAATTATCATGCATAAGAGACGTCACCTGTGGATCTTCATCTGTGGTCCTGAATGATGGCCTCGCACCGTACAGTTTAGATGATCTTCAAGCCTATCTCAATAAATTTGAGCCTTCATACTACACGAAGAATGGTAAAGACCTCTTGGTATATCCATATGTTTTGCTTCTCAGCATTCAGTTGCTACCAGCTATCATGCACTTATCCAAAGAAGCAGGAGACGGAGGGTATAATATTGATGCTGTTCATATAGCTATTACTCTAGTGGACCATTCCGTTTTATCTGAAGGCTCTGGGACTGGCCACAAACTAAGTGTGATGGATCCTAATGCTGAGGCATCTAGCATGATTAGGCAATATGGGTCAATGTTTTTGCATCACGGAGATCTCCAAATGACGGTAGAGTATTATGCACAAGCTGCTGCTACTGTTGGTGGGGGACAATTAGCTTGGGCTGGAAGAAGTAATATGGATCAACAGAGGCAGAGAAACTTAATGCTGAAGCAGTTACTCACTGAGATTTTGCTTCGAGAAGGCGGTCTTTACTTTCTGCTTGGGGCAAGAGGTTCTGGTGAAGAAGGTCAGCTTGGAAGATTTTTCCCTGATTCTAGATTGAGACAACAGTTCTTGGTCGAAGCTGCACATCAATGTCAAGAAGCTGGATTATATGACAAAGTAAGTAACTTCTCATCTAACATTGTTTCACTGCACAATAAGTCTCTTTTAATAGAGCTTTTACCATGTATTCCATCTTCTCAGTCCATAGAGATACAGAAGAGGGTGGGTGCATTTTCGGCTGCCTTGGAGACTATAAACAAGTGTCTATCTGAAGCCATCTGTTCTCTTGCCCGTGGAAGGTTGGATGGTGAAAGCAGAACATCAGGGCTTATTCTCGCAGGGAATGATATTCTTCAAACTTACAAATATTACCCTGAAGTCAGGTATATTATTGCAAGCTAGAAATCTAATTTGCTTCAAGTTAAAAATGTGCTCAAGGGATTTGCTTTTATTCTGCCACTCACAGTCTCCAGGAAAGAGAGCGAGTGATGGAACAAGAAACCATTCTAAGAGAGCTTGAGGCAATACTATCAATCCACAAGTTGGGTAGATTAGGCAATCATCTGGATGCTTTGAGGGAAATTGCAAAACTTCCATTCCTTCATCTTGATCCAAGAGTGCCGGATGCAACCGCTGATGTGTTCCAGAGCGCATCTCCTTACTTCCAGACTTGTGTCCCGGACCTGCTCAAAGTTGCTCTATCGTGTTTGGACAATGTACCTGACACTGATGGATCGCTCCGTGCCATGAGATCCAAGGTACATAAAATTAACAAAAGCATAATTTTGGTTGAGTCTATTACAAAGTCATGAAACTTGAGCCTCTGATTGCTTTCCGCAGATTGCTGGGTTTCTTGCAAGCAACACACACCGGAACTGGCCTCGTGACTTGTACGAGAAGGTGGCTCGAAGGTTTTGAATATTTTTGGGCTTATCGTCCAAGTTTTCGACCCCGAGTCTTGTAGACATTTTGACGAGGATTCGTAGCTTTCACCTCTTGCTTATAAAATGGATATATTAATATGTGCCTTTTATTAGTAAACCAAAGACAAAATCTAGGTGGCATCTGTTTTATTCAAAACATGTAATGCAGATATAGTTTTTTTTAAATAAAATTTTATGTTTTGCGTGAGTTATATAGTGGATCTTGATAATAAATTGTTATTAATTTTGGTATATCTAAAATGATATAATATCAATTAAAATTGTCATTTTTATTGAAAATTTTAAATGAAAAACCGAATTTAAACAGATCCGAAGCTAAAAAAGATAAACTCTTGCATGGCATAAAAAGAGTTTCTCTCATGAAGTTTTCCAATTATTCACTTTTTTTTCATTGACGAAGATATGGTGAACAGAGTTTTAAAAACAGAGCTTTAAAAAGTAGGATGGAGAAAATGAAGGGCATGAGAAACCATATGACAAAGAAGGTGAGAAAGATGTCCAATTCCTACGAATTCTCCAGGTAATCTATGTGTGTTTTGTTGTTAAACTAGTTCTTAAGTAAATTCGGATATGGAAACCATCGCAAAATCTGATTCTGCAGTTTTGATCCTTCGTTATCTGACTGTAATAGCTATTTGCTTTGGATAGAAAATTTAAGAGATTCGAATTTTTTTAGTTTATGAAGAAATCCCCCTGACTTCTTCTGGGTTTGCAATGGAAACAGCTCTGAACAAAGGCTACAAGAACAAGTTCATGAAGCATTGGTATGTATATGCACTTCCTCTCCTCTATATATCGATGTTCTTGCTTACACTGCGTTCTTACAAGCTTCAGTTCTTGCAGCTGCGAAATGCTGAGACTTTGAATAGCGAACTCGAGAGATTACAGCTTCTGAATGAGTATGACTCACTAACAAACATTGTCCCACTTCCTGAAACCAATGTCATGTTTTTTGTTTCCCCAATTTGGCTCATATGGGGTTTTTTTTTATACTCCCAGGAGAATGAATGGTGAGGTATCAACGGTCTGAGTTTCGCCGAGCTGCGGTGACTTGAAACTTAGTTACGCCAGAGCTTGCTCAGTGTGAATGACCAACTAGCAAAGGTAAAAAAGAGCACACTTGTTCTTTCTCGTCAAATCAGCTTCTTGCATGTGATGTGACACCCATTAGTTGATATATAATACAACATTGTCAAACAATTTGTTTAACCCTTTGCTTTAACTATTAACAGAAGACACTAAAGCTGGAGGAAGATGAAAGACTTCTCATGCAGGTAAAATAAAGATTTATGAAAACCTCTGTTTTATCCTTTCCAATATAAAAATCTCTAAACCACAAGTCTAAGTTGATTTTTGTTGTTGTTGTCAACAGCTTTAATAGATGCGGTTAGTCTAAGTTGATTTTGCTTTCTTTCTTTTTGTATTTCTTCTATATATCAATTTTGATCTTGGGATAAGTTCAAAGTTTTATCTCTCTTTACCCAAATAAGGAGGCAGGGGAAGGAGAAGATGTGTGGAGAGAAAGGATTTTGCAAAACAGGAGTGAGAATCTTACCCATCAATTGGCTTTATCAAAGAAAAAAACTTTGGAGGAACTTGGCGAAAAAGTTCCGGATCAGGTAATCCCAGATAATTATATTTGTGCAAAGAGTTTGATTTTCTAGGTTTCTGAATTAGTTCTTAGGTAACACTAGACATGGAGCCTGTTGTTTACGAGTTATCAACCCAAACCCATCGCAGAATCTGAGAGTATGCAATCTTTCTTTCATTATCTTGGCTTTAGCTATTACCTAAGTTTTTAGTAGTCTTGGTGCAGCATAGCTCATAAACTTGTGTGATGATTGACATGGATAAATTGCTTGCTCTTGAATCATTTCATTGAGGCAGTTATTTAAACAAGCCTGATATCTTTTGGTTATGTTATGGATACAGTTCTCAATGAATTAGAAAACATGAGCATGGTCATGAAGCACTGGTCCGTATATATGTCTCCTATCTATTTTCGTGCTTCACATTGCGTTTATTATTTTTTCACAATGCTTCCGTTCTTGCAGCTGCATAACACCAAGTCCATGAAGAGAGAAATCGAGAGAATACGGCTTTTGAACGAGTATATATATGCCTCATTTAACATTTCTCACTTGTCTTACTCTCCAAAGTGCTCTGCCTTGCCTTTTCACTGTAACGCATATGCGCGTTTTCTTTTATGCTCGTAGGAGAATGAGTGG
This sequence comes from Turritis glabra, assembly GCA_900406565.1. NCBI lineage: Eukaryota > Viridiplantae > Streptophyta > Magnoliopsida > Brassicales > Brassicaceae > Turritis > Turritis glabra. Next base: position 2,357,065 of record OVBN01000025.1, read on the forward strand.
TAAAGAGTTCGAGGGTTTATGTTACTTCCAACTGATGATACTCAATGTGAAGGGCCGGGAGGTGAGAAAAAAACTGGAAGAACATGCAAAGCGGTTCAAAGATGTAAACTAAGATTCATCCATGTGTTCTATAAATTGTAAAACTATCTCTTCTTCTTTTCTCACATATATTTTCTTGTTCACCAAAATCAAGGGATCATCAATCTCTCAGTCAGCAGAGTTGCTGCAGAGAGTCTGGGGACAGAGACTTTTGGTTGATGAGCACGAGCAATGTTCATTGGACAATGGCACAAATGATCACCAATCCGACATGACGGTCAAGAATGTGTGAGGCATTAGTGTAGTGTTTTTCTGGTAGATGTAGTGGTCACAATCAAAACTGAGGATGAATAGGCTATTAAAAGCTCATGCTTTCTTGTTGTGATATCATAACTGTTCGTACCGAAGTTGCAACAATAATACGAGTTTCTTATTTGGGGATCGCACGGAGCGAACGCTTTTATTAACGACGTGATTGTCGACGATTACAGAAATAGACAATTGATACGAAAGTACGAAGTAGAAAACAGTTTCTGACTTGCATACGATTCAAAATCTTATACGATTGTTTGAGAGGTTTTTCCTCTATAACTTTTCTGAAGATTTCTTCCCCCCAGGCTCAATAGCTTCCTCCTCTATTTATAGGGAAATCTTTGAGGTGCGGGTTTTTTCCGGATCTTCTGTAATTTCTCCTCCCGAGCCTAACGGGACGTTTTTATGAGTACAAAAGCATGTCAGTATCTCGGGCCGCTGTTTGGGCCCAAATAGTAATGGGCTTGGTCCAAGCCCATATTCTACAATAGCCCTCCCCTTAGTTCGGCAAATACGAGCTTGTTCGAGTTTGTCGAACGTGGTTCTTGAATCGGACACGTGCTTGTTCCTAATGTAAGGAAGATGTAGCATTGCGTTGTTTAAGGGGTGAGACGTATTGTGTGGAACGTGGAGGTCTTACGGAAGAAACGGTTCATGTGGACGCATTTTTCCAGGAGCGTAGAGCTCGTATAGTAGATTCGTGCCGTGGGCACGCTTATCGGAGAACGCGGAGCTCGTGCAGGAGAATTGGTATCGTGGACACGCTTATCGGGGAGCGCGGAGCTCGTGCAGGAGAACCAGTTCCTTATAAGAAGAATTGTCTTCTGCGGGATGAACAGTGATTTCTGGGATGAATAGTAATTTCCAGGATGAATAGTAATCGAGGCACGTTTTCCGGAGAGCGCGGAAATTGTGTCATCGAATTGTGCGCTTGAACAAGTTTTTCGAAAAGTGTGTATCCGTCTCGGTGAATAGTGTTTTGACACGTTTTTCGGGGAGAACGGCTCCAAACTCTAGCTTCCTTCCTTTTTCTATAAATACTCCTCCCCTTTGTTTGTGATCTCCATTTGTTCCATTTTCGTTTGAGGTAAATATCTCTCTTCTCTCTCTAATTCTCTATCTTTGTCGCGATAGAATTGTTTCTTGTTTTCGTGGAGTCTTGCCGCATTCGTGTATCCGTTGAGCCGCCGCCGTCGTGGGTTTGAGTGTCGCCGCCGTGAGTGTTGATTGAGCCGCTGCCGTCGTCTTTGATTCACGTCGTGGCGGGTTTGCCGCCGTCGATTTGGGTTTGAGCGAGGGTTTGCCGCCGTCGTCTTTTAGCTTGTTGCCGCCGTCGTCTTGCGCGAGGCCGCCGAGGTCGAGCTTGAGGTTGTCGCCGTGGTCGAGCTTGTTTGCCGTGGTCGAGTCGTGAGATTTCTTGCCGCCGTGGTTGATTCTCTCATGCCGCCGTGATCGATTCTCTCATGCCGCCGTGACCGGGTCTCGTCGTTGCGGTTTTCGTGTTGCCGCCGTGGTTGGATCCGTGGCCGTCGTGAGATCTCGCTTGTCTTGCCGTCGTGCTGCTGCGGTTGGAACTTGCCGCCTTGAAGCTCCTTGCTGCCGTTGGTTATCGTGCCATCGTCGATTGGGAGTTGCCGCCACCGTCGTCGATTATTGCCGCCGTGACCGAGTTGTTTGTCGCCGTGGCCGAGATAATTTGTCGTGACGTCGTGGATTGTGTGAATCCGTCTCGCCGCCGTGGATCTGGCTGCCGCCGTCAATTATTGCCGCCGTGACCGAGTTGTTTGTCGCCGTGGCCGAGATAATTTGTCGCGACGTCGTGGGTTGTATGAATCCGTCTCGCCGCCGTGGATCTGGCTGCCGCCGTCGATTATTGCCCCCGTGACCGAGTTGTTTGCCGCCGTGGCTTGCTTTTGACGCCGTGGGCGGATTGCTGTGCGAGGTAATGTCTCGGTCGTGTTACTCGGAAGATGGTTCAGACGGTTCTGCAGAATCGGATCGTCTTGGACACGGTGATTTGTCGTTTACTATAAACGATTTGGATGAAAATGCTCACAGTAACTTGTTCGCGGGATACAATTCTGGAGAGAATTTCGAGGACTCTGAGAATGAAATCGGGGAGTTGGAAGAGCTTCTAGTGGACCCTCCTATCGTTAGATGCGGCGTCGGGAAATCCATCGATCGTCTTAGAGAACTCGAGACTTTGAACAGTCCGGTTGAAGATGTCACGAGACCGATTATCTTGGGATTGAGTGCTTCATCTGAAAAGCGGTTTTATCAGGGACGTCGTTCTATGACATCTGAAATAACTGATCTGGTTGTTCCTTCGGTTGACGGCGATTCCAAATATGCTCCTACTCCGTGTGATCTCGGGCCTTCATTATGTACCCGTGATTCTTTGTCTGATGTGCTCGATCAGTGTCGTTTGGTTGAAAAAGTGGACTTCTATAAGCCGAAGCCGCATGAGCGTCCTTGGACTCCTCGTGACGGATGCATTTGCGTGTATGAGTCGTTTTTTACTCAGTGTAGACTTTGGTTTCCGCTCCCAAAGTTCCTTTTACGCTATTGTGCGAGGCGCAATATCGCATTATCTCAGCTTACCGTTTTTTCGATTCGGAACGCGGTTGGTCTTGCGATTATGTGTGCTGATGAGAGAGTTGAGATCGGCGTCGATCTCTTAGAATTGGCAACGACTTTCACGCGGGTGCGTGATAACACCAGGCTATGCAGTGTTAGGTCCAGGCCGGGCTTCAAAATCTATGCTGGGGCCAAGAGTAAAATTCGGGATTGGCGACGATTTTACTTTTTCGTGAAGATTAGCGAGTTCTCGGTGGAGGATCTTGATTCGCCAATTGCTTTCGTTTAGATTTTTGTCTTAGTTTCTGATCTTTGTTCGTTTATTTTGTAGCACCGGTCATCCGATCACGCCAGCTTTCTCCCCTCATTCGCGAGGCTTTTGAGAGAGTCAAAGGGAAATGCGTTCTGCGGTGGCCTCTCGTATTGGATCATTACCGCAATTGTGAGTGACTTTCGTTTTGGTTTCGGTTTTAGCTTTGTATTAAATATCTTACACATGGGTATTGTGTAGGTGCTCTTTCGTGTCTAAGGATGGGAGGATCCGATTGTCAGATTCCAAGTTTCGCCGATTTATTTGACAAGGATGACGCGCCTCCTACCAATACTGGTCCTTCACCGGTTGCTACGGGACCTCAGATCGAGACTGGAGTTGTGACGCGTGCAGTCGAGTCGGTGGCAGCTCGTCGGGCCAGATCTTCGGAAGTGGCGGCCGCTCGTGCGGAGAAGCAGATTACGATGAATAGAACGAGCGCTCCTCCATCTATCGCTGTCGGTTCGCGTAAGCGAGGTTTACGCGGTAGATCTCCGGGGGAACCTTCCGTCGATAGGTCTCCGAAGGAACCTTCTGGCGGTAGGGGTGTAATGGATCCTCCTCGTCCAATGGCTTCCGCTGGTATTTCCTTCGAGTACAATGGGGCCAACGACGCGTTCCTGAAGGATACTGTTGCCTGCGGTGATTTTGCCAGCCGGATCAACTGGGATATTGTTACCTTCCCGCCGGTTGATACTTTGCTAGGAGGAGATCTTTACCGGGAGTTGGCTGCCAAACAATTTCAGGTTTGTATAAATTTTGTCGTGTCGCTTCGTCTTTTGTTTTGTTTTTTGATTCTGAGTTTGTGCGTCTTCAGTTGATGAGTGCAGGTAACCATATCGTCGGTTTCTATGAGAATCGAGCTCGGTCAGCCATGAGAGATCTAGGGTCTGCTCGGCAGACTATCGCGCAGCGTGGGTGATCGTTGGAGTCTGAGAAGGCCAAAAATGTGTCTTTCGAAGTTAAGATTAGAGAGCTTAAGATCTCTTCAGAGGAGAGATTGACTTCTGAGCAGAAGAGGTTGAGGGAATCTCGTTCTGTTGCTGTACTTGCCGAGCGGGAGAGTGTCAGAAAGGAGGTCCGTGGCTACCGCGACCGTATTCATAGGATGGGAAGACACATTATTGATACGCGGGCTAGGATGGATCCGCTACTTTTGCTCAGCCAGGCGAAGGGGACTCACGAAACCCTCGAGAGATTGGCTGCCAAGGGTACCGTTGTTCCTCCGGAGATGATGGCGAGGCTGGTGGCATATCGAGACACGTTGCAATCGGTGGTTGATCAGAAGACTGTCTTCGAGCTTGCCGAGGATGATCTCAGGTCCTTCCCCAAGTTTACAGATCGTGGTTCTGTAGCGGCTTGCGTTGCTCATGCGGAGCATGACGATGCTTAGATTTGTGCTTTTCCTTTGATGTTTTCAGCTTGTCTCTTTTAGCCGTTGGCGGCATGATGGATTGCGTTTCGTGTGTTTGAACCTTTGTCGGATTTTGAGCATTTCGTGTATTTGAATCGTTGAAGTTTTTCTTGATCGCTGACGAGAGTATTTGCATTGACTTGTGATTATTTATTTGCGAGGCTGGATTTGGCCTTATACAGTAATGATTTGCTTATGAAGGTAAAAGACGAGTCCATTCGCGTGCTTTTGGAAACGGGAAGTTACGTTCAATTCCGGGAGCTTGGTTCTTCATGCAAGGTTATCATCGGCTTATCGTTGGCGAGGTTTCCTTGGCGTTTTAAGCTTGGCTTGGGATATACTATGGAGCAAGGCGTCCCTTGGCTTATCCTGTATACGTATTTTCCGAGAGACAAGGCTTACATTATGTACGAAAGTCAGAACTCGTCGTACTCTGTAGGTGCGGCGCTGGAGTCCGGCTTACCCTGTGGGTGCTTTTAGGTCGACACAAACGTGCGAGCGGACTCGGCTTACACTCGTTCGGTCGCCTGTTAGCTTTAATAGGTGCGAATCGGGGTCGGCTTTTAAATCTTTAAGTGTAACTTTTTTAGGTTACTTAAGTAAAGATGTGGATTATTTCACCACTGCATCCATGTGGGAATGCGTTTTTAAATCGTACTCCTGGCCAGGGAGACGATGTGAAGACGACAAGCGCTACTCGCGTAGTTCAAAACCCAGAGGTTAAACTCGGAGATGGCGGCCTGCTTGCACGCTGACGTGCTGACGGTGTTACGTTTGTGAGAACGTATGTGAGAACGTATTTTCTCGCTCGAAGAGGCGGCGGATAGCGTTTGGCGTTCGTCGACAAGATGTGGTTGCGAAAATTTAGAATGATTTTTTTTTGTTTGTTTGTCATAGCTGTGCCTTGGGAGAGGCTGCCTACGTACCCTTTGGAAGGGATCAAGCCATTCGTAGTTCTTCTTTTTTTTTTTTTTTTTTTTTTTTTTTTTTTTGCGATAGAGAGAGGGTACGGACAGATTACACGGCGAGGTCATACGAGCGGTGCCGCCTTCTGACGGTCACTAATAGTAGAATCGTTTGAGATTTGCGGAATTCCATGAACGTGGAATCGAAGTTCCGTCCATGGTGAGGAGGTGGTAGACGCCCGGTTGCACTATGTTGGAGATGAGATAAGGACCTTCCCAGTGAGCGCCCATTTTTCCGGCATTGGGTTCGGCCGTGTTTTCGAGGACTTTGCGGAGGACAAGATCACCTACGGCAAAAAGACGATTCTTGACCTTCCTGTTGTAGAACCTTGCCGCTGACTGTTGATAGTTCTGAATACGAAGGAGTGCCTTGTCACGTTCTTCCTCGAGCGCGTCGAGACTGTCGAACATCATACGGTCATTAAGATCGGGGTCGCGAATCAGCAGCGAACGACGAATGGTTGAGAATTCGACTTCCGAAGGTGCCATGGCTTCCATTCCATATGCGAGGGAGAATGGTGTTTGGCCTGTTGATCGTTTTGGGGTCGTACGATGTGGCCAAAGAACACCGTCGAGTTCGTATGCCCACGCATTTTTCTTTGCGTGTAATCTCTTTTTTAACCCATCGAGTAAACTCTTATTGGTTGCTTCTGCTTGACCGTTGCCTTGCGGGTATCTGGGAGTTGATTTGCTTAGCCGTATATTCCATTTGGCACAGAAGCCCTCGAATTAGAGTGATGTGAACTGGGAGCCGTTGTCCGTGACGATCTCGTATGGGAGTCCGTGGCGGCAGATTATGTACTTGCATACGAAATTTTGCACTTCCTTTGACTGTATCTTTGCGTAAGATTCGGCCTCCACCCACTTTGTGAAGTAGTATGTCATGACTAGGATAAATCTTTTTTGTCGAGATGCAGGGAGTGGTCCAATAATATCCATCGCCCATCGCATGAACGGGTAAGGTGGTGCGGTTGTCCGTAGAAATTCCGTCGGAGCATGAATGACGGGAGCATGACGTTGACATTTTTTGCATTGGGCGACGTATTTCTGACAGTCCGAGATCATCATTGGCCAGTAGTGCCCGTACTTTTGGATTTTGAGTGATAATGCTCGGCCACCTGAGTGGTTACCGCCTGCTCCTTCGTGGATTTCCTGCATGACTTGCATTGCTTCCACTTGGTCAAGACAAGACATGAGTATGTTCGAAGCGCTCCAACGGAATAAACGGCCGTCTACCAATGTATACTTTGCGGTGCGGGCTTTGAGACGTCTGGCTGCCCATTTATCGTCTGGTACCATCCCATCCGTTAAGTAGTTTCGAATTGCATCTCTCCAATCGGTCCGAACTGCAAATATGTTGTCAGGGCTGTTTGAGCGGTTAGGTGCATTGTCATTGACACTTCTGATTTGTGGTGATTGTCCTTGAGGTGCGATGTTTAACACCAGCAGAGATTTCGAAGATTCCGTTGTGGCGGGTTCTTGGGCTCTTTAAGCTATTGGATCGATACTTGGCACTTCGATGCACTCAACGGGTATTATACGGTGCAAGTCGGGATCAGATGTTGAAGCTAATGTTGCCAAGGCATCGGCAGGTGCGTTATCGCTGCGAGGAATTTTATTGAGCTCGAAGTACTCGAAGTCGCGAGACAGGTTGCGGACAGCTGCAAGATAGGCTTCCATCCTTTCATTTTTTGTTTCGTATTCTCCGCTAAACTGATTTGCGACAAGCTGCGAATCACAATATGGTTGTATATTTTTGACTCCGATCCCATGTGCAAGTCGTAGACCTGCAAGCAATGCTTCGTACTCGACTTCATTGTTCGTTGCAGGGAATGCCAGACGGAACGATTGCTCGAGTATCTCTCCCGTTGGTGATTCCAACTTAATGCCAATTCCTGAGCCATGTTTTGACGAGGCGCCATCAACGTGCAAAATCCATTTCTCGACGAAAGGTGCCTTAGTGCTGAGTTCCGGTGGTAACTCAACGAGAAAATCTGTGAGCACTTGGGATTTTACGCACATTCGGTTCTTATACTCGATGTCGTATTCGCTCAGCTCCACTGCCCACTTGGCGAGTCGACCGGATTGGCTCGGGCTATGAAGTATCGTCCGAAGGGGCTGGTTCGTCAAAATTTTGACGGTATGCGACTGAAAGTATGGCCGTAATTTTCGCGCGGCTATTACTACCGCAAAGGCCAGCTTTTCGAAGGTCGGATAGCGTTGTTCTGCACCGTCAAGCGTCTTACTGACATAAAAGATCGGTTGTTGTTCCCCACGGTCTTCTCGAACTAGGACCGCACTAACCGCTGAGCTGGATACGGAGATGTACATGTATAAGGTCTCACCCTGTTCTGGTTTTGCTAAGATCGGCGGGGTTGAGAGATAGCTTTTAAGCTGCTAAAAAGCCTCTTCGCACTTGCCATCCCAATCGAACCGTTTGTTTCCTCGCAACAATTGGTAGAACGGAAGACATTTGTCCGTTGATCTCGAGATGAACCGGTTTAGCGCAGCGATGTGTCCAGTGAGTCGCTGTACTTCACGAGTGTTCTTTGGAGAAGGGAGATCAATTATTGCTGAAATCTGCTTCGGATTAGCTTCGATGCCACGCTCAGTGACAAGATATCCAAGAAACTCTCCGGAAGTCACGCCAAATGAACACTTGGCCGGATTCAGCTTCATGTCGTACAGATTTAACACTTGGAAACATTGTCGTAGATGAGCGACATGATCCTCGGAACAGTTTGACTTGACCAGCATGTCGTCGATGTAGACTTCAATATTTTTTCCTAGTTGTTCAGCAAACATCTGATTCACCAGCCGCTGGTAAGTCGCACCGGCATTTTTAAGGCCAAACGGCATCACCTTGTAGCAATACGTTCCTTGATCGGTGATGAAAGCAGTCTTATCACGATCAGATTTGTGCATAAGGATCTGGTTGTAGCCCGAAAAAGCATCCATGAATGATAGCAACTCGTTGCCAGCTGTTGCTTCAACGATTTTGTTGATATTCGGGAGTGGGAAGCTATCTTTTGGGAATGCCTTGTTAAGATACGTAAAGTCAATACACACTCGCCATTTTCCATTCTTTTTTTTGACGACGACTGGATTGCTTAACCTGTCTGGATATCGTACTTCGACGATAGATCCAGCATCGAGTAGTTTTTGGACTTCTTCTTTGATAGATTGGGCTCGGTCAGGGCCTAGTTTACGCCGTTTTTGCTTGATTGGCTTGAAAGTCGGGTCGATGTTGAGCTCATGGCAAGCGATGGTAGGGTCTATACCAGGCATGTCGTTAATGGACCATGCAAAGGTTCCCGCATTTTGACGGAGAAATTCGGTGAGTTCCTTCCTGAGTTCTGGAGGTAAGTTCGTCCCGACGCCGACACAACGTTCAGGATCACTTTCATCGATATTCGTTTGCACAATTATTTCTACCCTCGGACCAGGTTGCGGATCATGTCCCTTTGCGGGTGCCGCTGTCACGCATGTTAGTTGCTATAATGCCTTAGCATTTCTTTTCTTTCTTTCGATCATAAAACAAGTGCGAGAGACGAGCGGGTCGCCACGCAGAGTGTGGATGCCTCAGAGTGTTGGGATCTTTACACATTGATGGTAGGTCGATGGGACTACCTTCATTTTGTGTAACCAAGGCGTTCCAAGAATCGCGTTGTAAACCACCGGTTTGTCAACCACGGCGAAATCAAACCAGGTTACTGTGCCGCCGATAGAGATTGGCAAGGTGATGGAGCCGATAGTCATGACTGTTTTCCCATCAAAGCCTGTTAAGGGTTGTACGCTTTGAGTAGCCTCTCGGAGATCGACTTCCATTTGGAGCAATACGTCTTTGAAAATCACATTGACCAAACTTCCCGTGTCAATGAGGATCTTCGTGACGGTGCTTTCCCCTATCAGCAACTCAACGACCAAGGGATCATTGTGGATATTGGCCAGTCCAGCAGCATCTTTCTCCGTAAACTGGATCGGTTCATGACTCTTGATGGGCGGTGCAGTTTTCTCGATCCAGGTTTGTTGAGTTTCAGCTTTGCGTCGATAGTTTTTAATTGATCGGACAGAATCTCGACATGACGTCAAGCCTCCCATAATCATGTTGATTCGCCGTCGTGGAATTGGCTCGTCGTTAACTTGTCTTGGTTCGTCGTTAGTTTGCCCATGACGTTCAAGTCTTTCTCTGCTACGAAAACGTTCCACTCTCCAGACAAGTTCGTTAGGCCGTCGCCTATCGTCTCGTCGATCCCGGTTCAAATTATTGTTTCGGCGATCGTTATACCTTGGAGGCGTTCGTTGTCTGTTTGCCTCGACGTCGAGATCTCCTTTCTTAAACTTAGCCAATAAAAGGCTTTGTAGTTGTCGGCATTCATCGGTTGAATGTCCAGAGCTTTTATGGAATTCGCAGTACGTTTGTTCCTTCTTTGGATCAGTCCCTCGTTCCCACTTGTTCCAATGTTTTCCGGGGTTGCTTGATGAGTCACCGACGTAATATGCCGCTGCCCTTTTCCCTTTGTCGTCCCGAAGATAATTGGTATCGTAGTGCTGACGAGGCTCGAAATGATCCTCTTTTGTCTTCTCTTTTACGGACGGGGCCTTTGCTGGTGCTAACCGCTTAGCCATTGCCGCTTTCTCCTCCTCCATCTCGATGAATCGATTAGCGCGGTGCAACGCATCCGGTAAGGTCACTGGTTGATTCAACACAAGATCTTCTCTGAATCTCGACTCATGCCAAAGAGCGTTGCGGAGGGCGGCAATCACAGCATCGACGGGTATGGCGACACTGGTGACAACCCCTTTGAACCGTCCGATAAACGAGCGAAGAGATTCTTTCTGGATTTGCGCCATTGTCCAGAGGTCGGCGTTGGAGGCTCCCTTTTGCATGAATACTCCGTAGTTTTTAAGGAAGCTAGTGGTGAGCTCCTGGTAACTGTCAATCGAGTTGGCCTCTAGGCGCGAAAACCAAGTTAAAGCAGCTCCACTCAGATGCTCGACGAAGAGTTGGCAGCTTCCGGCTTCTAATTCTTCTTCGGAGAAGTGGGCGCGTCCGATCGCGATGCTTACCGATGTTAGAAACGGTCGCGGATCACGGAGTCCTTCGTAGTTTTCCAGCTTGAGCTTGCTGATATGTCGGATACGGACTCTGGAGATCCGCGGAGTGAACGGAGATCGCTGCGTTTCTTCTAACACCTTTTCTATGTCGGGAGCCGAGCTAGTAGCCCGATGCATCTTTGACGACATGTCCTTCATCGTCGTTTTTAGTTGTTCGAACTCTCGGGATCGAATGTCAGTTTCCTCCTCTTCACTCAGGAGCGGGCGTTCGTCGTTGTGTGACCTCCGGCCTCGATTTTCGTGGCCGCGTTCCTCGGCAGAGCCGACGATCATAGACGCTGGCCTTGTGCGTCGAGCCGCACGCTCCTCTTGAGTTGTTCGATGCGGATGCATTGTCTCCTCGTCGCTTTGCGGTCGTGCAATACGCCCTCTGTATGATTGGAGTTGCTCGATTTGGTTCTGCGTCCAGTCTTTCTGTCATCCGTGCGTCCTGACGATCGAGTCGGTCGAGGAGAGATTGCAAGAGCTCATCGACGCCAGTTCCTCTTGGGGTAACTCCGTTTTCGCGTCTCCTCGGTACTCCTTCGTATATAGCTTCGGTGTTAGCACCTGCATTAGTTGCGATAGGAATCGTCGAAGGTGGAGGTCGAGCATTGTCGGATAGCCGAATCGGAGGTCCGATACGGGTTGATGATGAAATATGTTGTGGAGCGGAGAGTTCATCGTCTTGTTGACGAGTAGAGGGTCCTGCTTCGTATCGTTGAGCGAGTGATGTAGGAGGTGATACAGATTCGATTCCGACGTCACTTGAATTTTGCGTTGTCTCGTAGTCTTCCGGAATCATCGGCATCATCGTGCTAAGTCGTCAACGGAAAGTACGAACGCTTCGTATGATTCCCCACAGACGGCGCCAATTGTTCATACCGAAGTTGCAACAATAATACGAGTTTCTTATTTGGGGATTGCACGGAGCGAACGCTTTTATTAACGACGTGATTGTCGACGATTACAGAAATAGACAATTGATACGAAAGTACGAAGTAGAAAACAGTTTCTGACTTGCATACGATTCGAAATCTTAGACGATTGTTTGAGAGGTTTTTTCTCTGTAACTTTTCTGAAGATTTCTTCCCCCCAGGCTCAATAGCTTCCTCCTCTATTTATAGAGAAATCTTTGAGGTGCGAGTTTTTTCCGGATCTTCTGTAATTTCTCATCCCGAGCCTAACGGGACGTTTTTATGAGTACAAAAGCATGTCAGTATCTCGGGCCGCTGTTTGGGCCCAAATAGTAACGGGCTTGGTCCAAGCCCATATCCTACAATAACCCGTCCGCTTCTCTCTCGACACATAGACTAGCATTGGCAGCCTGATGTCAACGTCTGTTATAGTAATCAAGTTCTCAGAATCTGATTCTGCTCCATAAGTACTGGTTCTGCTTTTGGAGGAACCAACATTGCCTGCAGCAGCCCACAACATATTATTGGAACACACTTTTTAATACAAAACCTCATAAAAACATGAAACAATTTGGACAATTAGTAAACAATCTTGACAGAATAAGTTACATGGATGATTCCAGCATCTGACATCCAAGTGGCTTTTTGGAACTTTAATAGTTTCTTCAGGATTGTTTCAGGATCATCATCTACATCTGTTTCTTCTTAGCGTTTAGCTCCTTCGTGCACATTATAAGTATTCCTCCTTATCGCCGCAGGCAACGAGTTGATTCTTCATCTTATTGAACTCATCATATTCTCAACTGATAAACTGTTACGCAGTAAGAAAAATATAACTCTCCCTCCTTCGAAACGAAAGCAAAAAAAAGGTCAAATTTTATCTTCAAATTTTTCTTTTTAACACCTGCAGTTTCTTTTCTTCTCGAGCAAAGATGATCCATGTAGAAATTGAAGTAAGCCGGTGATCTCTGCAAGAACTTCATCCTTCTGGTTGCGAAAATTGAGTTGTTCCTTGAGAAAAAAAGATCTCAACGGATTGATCGGAGTTGTTCCGCTGAAAGCATCCTCTGTTTCGATAGTTTAGATGGTTCAGACTATGAGACTACGAGTCGCGTGAGGATGAAGATAAATATCTATAACAAAGATAAATATAGAAGATAGATATAGAAGTAATATTTTAGTTTTACCACTTCATCATCACACCAAAAAATAACTCATCTTTAAGCAATAGTATCATTTACATTTACTTCATCTTGCCTCTGATTTTTTTCATGTGTCTGATGTCTTCTTACTCTGTCTCCGACTAATCAAACAGCATACTTGTGTGATTACATAAACACAGATCAACAGAAGAAGAGAACCAAACACAAAAACTTCAAACAAGATGGGCTCCTCAACAGGAAACATAATGGCCAAGTACACACAATCTCGTATAAGAACAAGCAATGCCAATCCTTCCACAACATTTTTAATCAACAAAACTCTTTTCTTGATTCCTTCTTCTCTGCATAGCTTGCTAATAATCCTCAAACACAAAACACCAACCACCAAGAACGTTGTACTAGACCATCCCCGGTAAGCAACAATCTTCCCTCCCACTAGTAATGGCTCTTTCCTGCATATACAAGACTTGCAGACTCCAGAGAAGGTAGAAGTGACCAGAGCATCGAGTCCTGTATAGTAGGGGAGAATCACAGCGTCTAAGTAAAGACTGGCGTGGAGAATTCCAGAGATAGTAGAGGCTTCAAAGAAGACAAAGCTTGCTTCTTTTTCGATATTGTTCTCGAATATAAGCACTGAGAGTTGAACGAGCTGTAGGATCGCAGGTCCAAAGATGGAAACTGGGAAAAGGGTATTGATCCTTTGACCTTTTGCAAGGATCAAGATGATCAAAGGAAGAGAGATTGGACCAGAAGGAAGTAAGTACCTTTTCGCTTTATCATCATCGTCGTCATCATCTTCTCTTCTTCTTGATATTACCTTCTTTAAGACAACAATTAGCGTCGTCAAGTAAGTAACCGTGACGAAGAAGAAAACTAGAACGTCGGTGATTTGAGGGTAGTCGCCGGCGTAGATGCTGTCGCAGAAGTAATGAAAAGGGCAGTTAATAGGATCAAGTGTGTCCTCGAACTGCCACTTTGTGCATTTGAAAAATGTCTTCTTTCGATCAGAATCCATTTCCCATTCTGAGTTCATAATTTTGGGTTTTCTTGATCTATTTGTTATTGGTTTCCTTAGAAGCTACAATATTGTTTATAATGAGTCTGTGTGTGACAATGACATCATATGGTGGATTCCCTTTCAGTGTCTGGTTATAGATGCTTGAACTGCAGGCTATAAAATGGATAATGAAACTCTATCTGAATTCTGAATGCTATCTTCATTTTTGTTTATTAATATAAATCATCCTTTTGAATGAAACTAAAAGTGGTTTTGGATTTTTTAAGTTTGTAGTTTACTTGAGTATAGAGAGTCGAATGTGAGAGAGAAGCCTTGATCTTGAAGGGAAGAAATAGTTTGGTGGGCTGTGATTGGTACTGTATAATTTCTAATTGTTAATTGCATGATTACGTTACGTATGTAACTGATGAATTCGTTTTTAAATTCCGGTCTACTGAGATTGCTACGGGAATACTGAGACCGAATGTTTGGTTTAATCTGCCGTATTAAACCGAACCGGACCACGTTTTCAGTCTACTTTTGTTTTGTTTTTTGAGAGAAGCTAATTTTGGGGAAAGAGTTGAGAGAGAGAGAGAGAGAGAGAGAGAGAGATGAGGAAGTTGAATCCGGTTCTGAAACGAGGCTTGAAAGTTGTTGAAGATGGTGGTTTGGTGAAGATCCTCCAATCTGAAATTCGTCACGAAATCTCTCACCCTCGTTTCCAGGTAATTGTTGTCTCTTCCTCTTCCCTTCTTCTTCGTGTCTCTCTCAGTAATCTCAGTTGAGAGTTTTCGATCAAATGGTGCTCAAATTTAGTTCGATCAGACTCTGTCAGTTTCAATTTCATGTTTCTGGGTTGATGAACATTAGAGTGTTTCCCCTAGATGGGCGAATTTGATGTTGAAGACTTATAGATTCAAATTCTCCAACACTATAAACCCTAGGCTTTTAAGTGTTAAGTACATACATTATAGCTTTATGATTTTTGCTTTGTGCCTGAACTCCCAGGGCGTTGAGACTGGTTCTCTAGGAGATTTCAAATTGGATTGGGATTCTCCGGAAAGCCAAGATATTGTTCTGAGGAGACAGTTTGATTCAGGCGAGGAGGTTGTGGTCTCTGCTTTATTGCAACCAGAACCTATAGTAGAAGCCGATCCTGATTTAGTGTTTCCTAGGGAAGCTCTTGCCAAAGTATGTATCAAAAAGCCTGGACTCAGCTCTATCATGCGGTTTGATTGCCGCGTTTTCGAAACAGGATCTGGATGTTCTCATTTCGACATCGAGAGAGCCTGCTTTATCCGCTCTTTAGTTTCTGCTCGTTTTTCGAAGTCTTATAGAGACAACTTTCTCAGGTCAATCTTTATATCCTCCCTGGTAGATTGAGCTCATATCAATCTCTGAGAATTTTATTTACTTCATATTGAGCTCATAACACTTGTAACTAGCATTGCAAACTTACAGATTCATCTAGTGGCATTTTCAGTTCTACAGCTAGGTTGAATCTTTATGTCTTCTTATTTACTTCATCCGATCGTCAAAGCATTGGTACACTTTTGCTTCTTGGAGTAGTTGTTCTATATATTGACAAAGAAGCAGACTATTATAGTGAATTTGGAGAATGCTATTATTGAATATATGTATCTGATATCTTTTTCCTCGATTCGTTACCAAAATTGTAAAAAGTGTTAAGAGGTTCATGTGTCTGTGTTTGATTTGTTATTTTTTTAAATCTTTAGGCCAGTAGATTTCAAACTAGTGTTTGCACTGAGGCGATATCTAATATCCAAGGGAATCAGTGAAGGCCTAACCAATTTCATCTTGTGTCACCTGAACAAGAAGGAGCAGGATCAGTACGTTAACTGGTTACGCAAGCTTGAATCAACAATGTCACATTCTCCAAAGCCGTGAGTGTGTTTACTCCATAAGCTCATTTCTTTTCACGCTCTTTTTGTATTTTTGGAATTTTCTTGCAATGGTAAAATGCCTTCGGAGTAGCATTATTAGCTAAGAGAGTCCTTGCAATGAATGTTTTGAGGGAATATTTATTGACAAATACATGGTAACTGTTTTTATATTTCCGACAAATGGTATGCTTTTGAATTTTCAAGCAATCTTGGTTTGAGATTTGATCTTTACAGATGATTAGTCCTGAGATAATAGTAATCGACCTCCACATAACCACCCTCGTTCATGTATTTTTGTTTTTCTAAATCAATACTTCATCATAAATTCATAATACAAATATAAACTGAGAAAAATCAAACTTTTTAATAGAAGCATTCTAACAGTTTCACAATGTATGGGTTATTATATTCTTTTTTTAATGTCTTTAGTTAAGGTTTTTGTGACATGTACGTACACACCAAAAATGCCTAAAAAGGTTTAAAAGTGGGAGAAAAAGGTGAAGAAATGGAATAAAAAAGTCTGTCGGAGCACAGCAGCGTCAAGTGCTCTGATTGCTCCACGATCCAAAGTCGGGGCGCCATTATTTAAAACAAAACAAGTAAAGCAACATGTTTTTCTTTTCCGATCAGTTGTTTTTTAAAATGTGATTAGTGTTAAACTGCCGAATCTTTGACAATTTGTAGTTGATTATATGTGCTGTGCAACGGAAAGTCCAAAACATCATATTATTCAATCTGTATAACCAGCCAAAGCATAATTTACATAACACTAAACAACTTATGTTAGTAGAAGTGTAATGTGTACTTGTAATTGTTTTATTATTCTCGGAAACATAAATCTATTATTGTGAATCTGTAGTTTACTCACGTGACACAACATCATAGATAATAGTTAAAAAAAAAATAACTAAACAAAAGCATAGATCTTGAGGTTTCAAATTGAGAGAGACGCAAAAAAATATCACAAAGGATATTTGTGGACAGAGGCAAAAACCTAAAATATTCGTCCGGGTCGGATCATTTGATTTGATCCCCTAAATATCCGATTCACGAAATAAGACGAAACTGAAATTTGAATTTATGGGCCCTATCCGAGCAGATAATCCGAATAATTCGAGTCGGGTTTGGGTTATCCATAAAAAGCAACTCTTCACACCAATCCGTTGCTCAATCTCTCTCTCTCTCTCTCTTAGTCTCAGCTGCCTTCGCGCCGGCGAAGTTTAATCTGTACAAACAGAGAGTGAGAGTGAGATTGAGAGATGTCGAATCTGCTTAGGGATTTCGAGGTCGACGCTAAGAATCCGTCGCTTGAAGCGCGACAGCGATGGAGGTCTTCAGTCTCTATCGTGAAGAACCGTACTCGCCGTTTCCGTAACATCCGGGATCTCGATAAGCTCGCTGACTACGAGAATAAGAAGCACCAGATCCAGGTTCGAATTTGTTTGTTTCTTTCCCCTTTTTTCTTATCTTTTGTAGAGTTCTGTTTTCGCGACGCCGTTGTTCATAAGCAACGACGGAGATGGAATATTAAGAAAATGCTGGATATTTTTTGGGAAACTTTTTTTTTTTTTTTTGGTTAAATGTTTACTGTAAATTTATACATTGTGATACTTACTAACACCTTTTTTGATTGAAGAAATAATTAATTAAAAACTCTTAATCATTGACCATTTTAGGCTTTTTTCTGCTATTGATTATCCGTACGAAAGGCTTTACTTGTTATTTTTTCAATGTCTAATCATCTTTTTTTGCTTTCATCTTTCAACACTTTTCTGAAAGTTCCCTTTTAGTATTTTTTGATTGGGCAAATAGAAAGCATTAAGATTTTTTTTCTCTCGATGCTTTGTGTAATCAGTACACATTATTATATTTCGATCGTTAGAAGCGTAATGTTTATCTTTTTGGCATTAATCATACGTAATATAAGTTGCTGATACAACTCAGGGAAATTGGAATCAAAGGATTATGATCAAAATATGTAAACGATGAATTATTTCTTTCGGCGTTATCTTTGTGTGATATTTTATTTACCGAAGCCAAAGAAAACACACATGATGATGACATCAAGTTGTATAATTTCTCTCTAGTGTCCTCTACTGTGTTTCCAAATGGATGCTTTCTTGTCGCTACTAAGAAGATGAGCTAATTTGAGAGGCCAACAAAAGTCTGACCCTTTTTAGTTTTTTTTTCTCTCTCTTCTTAGCGACTGAATCCAAACACGAAAGGACGAATTCTAGTTTCAGGATATTTTGCTTTTTGATCTAAATTTAGCAGTTTTCATTTTTCCTTAAAACTCAAAAATATTTATATACAGTTTTTGACTTATGCATGGTACGAGTACGACAGACTCTTTGACTTCTTGTGTACAATTATTTAGCTTAAGGAAGTTGCAAGGAAACTTCGCCAGGTGTATTCATAACTTAAGGTTCTGAAACAGACATCATCATTAATCTTTCCACTTGCACAAACCAAATAAAGAAGCATTTTTGGGATTCTTTTGGATATGATGAGCTCATGGTCTTTTCCTCTTTTCCCTTTAGCGTTGAGATCGAATCACTTTTCAGTCTTTTTAAATAAAGAAAAATGTTTTATTTATAACCTACTGTTGAATAAAAGAAATTGCAGCTTCCTTTCTTAAACTCAGGTCTTTAGTGAGGGGAATGATTAGCACTAAGATGCTATTGTTAATCCTGGTTCCATAGATATTTTAGCTACATTAGTTTTAGTTGTGTTTTGTAAGATCAGTGTTATAATTGACGTTCCAATGGTATTGCAGAACCATTCTGTCTTTAAAAGCAAAATGAAAATTAAGCAAGCAATGGATGATGTATCCGGCTTGTGTTAGATTGCACCACAGAAACCGTTTGTTCTTTCTTCAGTTTCATGTATGACCAAAGCTTCCCATGTTGTGGTGATTTATCTGTTAACTTACTTTCTTAACATATAATCAGGAAAAGATCCGAGTTGCTTTCTATGTTCAAAAGGCAGCTCTTCAATTCATTGATGGTAAGATATGCAGCTGAATTTTTAGAGAGATGCATGCTGCTTGGTTTATATGGTTATATGGCGACTGGGTTTATATGGTCATGTTAACTTTTCTTTTCTCAATTCTATTTTTCTCTAGCTGCTGCTAGGCCGGAATACAAGCTCACTGATGAGGTTAAGCGAGCCGGATTTTCAATTGAAGCAGATGAACTTGCATCTATGGTTCGCAAAAATGACACTAAGAGCCTGGCACAAAAAGGTGGAGTTGAAGAAATTGCTAAGAAAGTATCTGTATCTCTCTCTGAAGGCATTCGTTCGAGTGAAGTGCCCATCAGGGAAAAGATATTTGGAGAAAATCGTTACACTGAAAAACCAGCCAAATCCTTCTTAATGTTTGTTTGGGAAGCGCTCCACGACATAACCCTGATTATCCTAATGGTCTGCGCTGTAGTATCAATAGGCGTGGGTGTCGCCACAGAAGGATTTCCACAGGGAATGTATGATGGGACGGGGATTTTGCTAAGTATACTCTTGGTGGTCATGGTTACAGCTATTAGTGACTACAAGCAATCTTTGCAGTTTAGGGACTTGGATCGAGAGAAGAAGAAAATTATTGTCCAGGTCACCAGAGATGGGAACAGGCAAGAGGTCTCCATTCATGACTTGGTTGTTGGAGATGTGGTTCATCTATCTATTGGGGATCAAGTTCCAGCTGATGGGATTTTTATATCCGGATACAACTTGGAGATAGACGAGTCAAGCTTATCAGGCGAGAGTGAACCGTCACATGTGAATAAAGAGAAGCCTTTTCTGCTTTCAGGAACAAAAGTTCAAAACGGTTCTGCAAAAATGCTGGTGACAACAGTTGGTATGAGGACGGAGTGGGGAAAGCTGATGGAAACGCTGGTTGATGGTGGAGAAGATGAGACTCCTCTGCAGGTGAAGCTAAATGGTGTTGCAACAATAATTGGTAAGATTGGTCTAAGCTTTGCTGTGCTTACATTTGTGGTATTGTGCATAAGGTTTGTCTTGGAGAAAGCAACGTCTGGTAGCTTCACCAACTGGTCATCTGAAGATGCACTGACAATACTCGACTACTTTGCAATTTCTGTAACTATCATTGTTGTTGCTGTACCCGAAGGTTTGCCACTGGCAGTGACCTTAAGTTTGGCATTTGCTATGAAGAAACTGATGAGTGACAGGGCACTTGTGAGGCATCTTGCTGCATGTGAGACTATGGGTTCTTCTACTTGCATCTGCACTGATAAGACAGGGACCTTAACTACTAATCACATGGTGGTCAACAAAGTATGGATCTGTGATAAGGTTCAAGAGAGGCAAGAGGGAAGTAGAGAAAGCTTTGAGTTGGAACTACCAGAAGAAGTTCAGAGTATTCTTTTGCAGGGCATATTTCAGAACACTGGTGCTGAAGTTGTTAAGGATAAAGATGGAAACACTCAAATCCTAGGATCCCCGACAGAAAGAGCAATACTCGAATTCGGTTTGCTTTTAGGTGGTGATTTTGTCACGCAGCGTAAAGAGCATAAGATACTCAAGATTGAGCCGTTCAATTCAGACAAGAAGAAAATGTCTGTTCTTATAGCTCTTCCTGGAGGTGGCGCACGGGCTTTCTGCAAAGGGGCATCTGAAATAGTTTTGAAAATGTGCGAGAATGTTGTGGATTCGAATGGAGAATCTGTTCCACTAACTGAAGAACGGATTACGAGTATCTCTGATGTCATAGAGGGTTTTGCCTCAGAGGCTCTGAGGACTCTCTGCTTGGTTTACAAAGATCTGGATGAAGCTCCCAGTGGAGATCTCCCTGATGGAGGCTATACAATGGTAGCAGTTGTTGGGATCAAGGATCCGGTACGTCCGGGTGTTAGGGAAGCCGTTCAGACTTGTCAAGCTGCTGGAATCACCGTCCGTATGGTCACTGGAGATAACATAAGCACAGCAAAAGCCATTGCAAAGGAATGTGGTATATATACTGAAGGAGGTTTAGCTATAGAAGGTTCAGAATTTCGGGATTTGTCTCCTCACGAAATGAGGACCATTATCCCCAAAATCCAGGTTCTTTGACATATGGTAGATAGAAACAATAGTTTTCGTTCACCTCTCTCTTGAAAATGTCTAAAGTATCTTTACAAATCCTTTGCCTTCAGGTAATGGCTCGGTCTCTGCCATTGGACAAGCATACTTTAGTCAGCAACTTAAGGAAAATTGGAGAGGTAGTTGCAGTGACTGGGGACGGGACAAACGATGCCCCTGCGTTGCATGAGGCAGACATTGGACTTGCAATGGGAATAGCTGGAACAGAGGTAAATCCTAATTATTCTCTGTGACTGGTTTAGGTAATCAAAAAACTCGGAAAAAACGTTTCCTTTCTGTGTCAATTCCGGATATGCAGGTTGCAAAAGAGAATGCTGATGTGATCATAATGGACGATAACTTTAAAACAATAGTAAATGTGGCTAGATGGGGACGTGCTGTATATATAAACATTCAGAAGTTTGTTCAGTTCCAGCTAACTGTTAATGTAGTTGCTCTGATCATCAACTTCGTCTCTGCTTGCATCACAGGTACCATCAAACAACATATAGACACCATCTTTCTCCTATTGTTTGGCCATATATAATAACCGTTTCTTTTTCAGGATCTGCTCCACTCACTGCTGTGCAACTGCTTTGGGTCAACATGATCATGGACACACTCGGTGCATTGGCTCTAGCAACAGAACCTCCTAATGAAGGTTTAATGAAACGTGCACCAATCGCTAGAACCGCTAGCTTCATCACCAAAACCATGTGGAGAAACATTGCCGGTCAAAGCGTTTACCAGTTGATTGTCTTGGGAATTCTCAATTTCGCAGGCAAATCAATTCTCAAACTCGATGGCCCTGACTCCACAGCCGTTCTTAACACAATCATCTTCAACTCCTTCGTATTTTGCCAGGTACAACTCTAAAACAAAAATTAACCCAACTCTTATATAAAAAATAAGTAACATGAGAATTAAAATGGGTATGTAACAACAGGTATTCAATGAGATCAATAGCCGCGAGATAGAGAAGATAAATGTGTTCAAAGGAATGTTCAATAGCTGGGTCTTCACATGGGTTATGACTGTGACCGTAGTGTTTCAAGTGGTCATAGTGGAGTTCCTTGGAGCATTTGCTAGCACCGTTCCTTTGAGCTGGCAACATTGGTTACTATCAATCTTGATAGGATCATTGAGCATGATTGTAGCCGTTATCCTCAAATGCATACCCGTCGAGTCTTGTCACCATCACGATGGCTATGACCTGCTTCCTTCTGGTCCTTCTTCTTCCAACTCTGCCTGATATTGTTTCAATGTTCATCTTTTTTGTTGTTGTTATCCGGATAGTAATTCTCAAATATGTAAGGTTTATATTTTTGCTTATCTGGATACTAATGCAAATCCTTATATTTTACCACGAATCGATTTTTGTGTTCCACTAATTCCAGTCCTCTATACGAACTTGTGGTTGTAATGTGACTCTCGCTGTTGTTCGTAACGATACTCATCATGGGGTATCAAATCGAGTTTCATAGCGATATTAAATAACTTCAGCTCCAAGGTAAGTGAAGCCCTAGCAAGTAGAGAGTTACTTGCGGAAAAGTGATAGCAAGGAAAAGCTGAAGAGAGTCTCTCGTTCCCTGATTATATGACATTGATCAGTAGTTAAAATGATTGATTAAACAAGTATGCCATTGAGCAATTGAAATGCCATTAAATAAAATACCGTGTTAGCTCAAAAAGTATAACATCGTAAAGACAGTGGAATAATGGAATGTTATGTATCAAGAGTGTGCTAAGTGAGATTCCATTTAATATTAGTACTATTCAGAGACATCATTTGATTAGTAGATTCACAAGAATTTGTGATCATAATATCTACTTTTCTTCGTATAAACGTTATAACATCTAAGTAGATATGTGTATATTCCGAATGTAGATATCATTACTTTTCCTTGTCGTAGGTGAGTCTATAAATTATAGTTGAACGCCTACGTAAAGTTAAAACGCGTATTCGTTGAATGCTAAAATAGAAATGACATTTTTTATCATCTGGATGACATGTTAAATCAAATCATATAGCATAAAATATACATAGCTGGATTATCTGTATACACACGAAAATAAAACGTCAAAAACAACGAAAAAAAGGTGGAAAGAATACCAACTTTGCTTAAAATGCTTTTTTCAAAAGTAAAATATTATGCATAATACTTAACACTTTTCGACACATATATTTTATAAGTTACTATATAAAGTTCGTCACGCGTATGAAATCTTTGGAAAAGCAAATAACTGTACGGACGTCACTTCTCAAATGTCAAGTTCAATAAAAAATAAAATCGAAGTTTCGCGGGACCCCTGGGTCTTCCACTTTATTACGATTCTGCCATTTGACATGTCATTTACTCCTAGCCGTCCGATGAAAAAGCAACAAAACACACAGGAACATTTACTCATTTGACCATGGTGTACAAATGTAAAGACCATAGTCAAACAAAAGTCAAACGATCGGACGGTTGAGAGTTTCGGTTTGACGTAGTGGTCCCCCACTCAGTATAAAACGGCTTTATTTTTAATAAGCGTCCACGCGCCTCCGTTGGTTATACATTTGTAGCATCCCCGTTCACCGTTTAAACCGACCTTTCTCTCTCTCTTTACACTCTACTCTATATTTGCAGAAGCGTGTTCGTCGCTTTCACTGCCAGCCTTTTTTTCTCCTCTCTCACTAAATTCTCTCGCCGACCTTTTCCAAACCCTAGAAAAACGCTTCATCCCCGGAAGATCGATCGACCAAGCTCTTTCCTTAATTGTTTTTCCGGTATGGTTAGAGCCTTTTACTGTTTCTTGCATTTTGATTTGGAGGGTTGGAGATAGATTTTACTGTTCTTTGCTTCGTTAGTGAGAATTGCTTCGGAATTTTTGAAATGTGGGGGGGTTGAAAAATGTTTGTTTTTACAGGATGAATTTTGCGGTTTACTGTTGTGACCACCATGGATGATGATCTCTGGGGTCCGCCTTTTGGTAAATTTGGGTTTCGATCAGTTTTGGTATTTTACTGTTTGTTTGTTGTCTTTCTGTTTGATGCAAAGTTGTGTTTTTTTTTTTTTTTTTTTTTTATATTTTGTAGTTGTGAAAGACGATACTTTTCGTAAGCAAACCCTACGTGGTTTTGAATTTTGGTTTGATTGCAGAACAGGTATTGGTGGATCTTTTGGTTTAATTGTTTTGATTCGCTGTGATTTCTCCTTTGAGAACTTTCGTTTGTTGGTTTTTTAGATGTGCTTGAAGAAAATTTTCAGAATGAAAGATATTGTGAGCAAGTGTGGCGGATACTGAATGAGAAGAAGAAGCAAGATGTTGTAATCGTTGAGCTTGACAAGGATTCACTTTCGCTTCTAAATCATACGGCTTCTTCTGGGAGTGGTGACTCGCATGATATAGGCTCTTCTGATTCTGTAAGAGACTTTGATGTGATTTGTTTTTTACAGATTGAGTTAGGAGTAACTTGTTATGTGTTCTACAGGACAAGACTCTCAGTGCTATTCTTCCAGATGCTGATACAAGTTCTGCAAAATCGGCTCTTTATGAGGATGAAAATACATCTAGTATCAGCGATGCTCAAACTATTGAGACCAGAGATTCTAGTAACCACACTCAAGTAATGGAGCCTGAAACAAGATTGAAGCCTCAGGAGACAGCAGCAAATGATCCACTAACAGTTGAGGTCTGTAAAGATTTCTTCTTCTTCTCGTATCGTGCAAATGAGCAGCTCGGATGTAGTAAAATGCTTTGTTTTCTCAATGATGGACAGGTTGCGGAAGATGCAGATACTTCTTCTAGCCCTGTGTTGGCAAGCAAAATTGAGGAAGCTGAAGAACATTCTTGTTCATCCTTGGTTACTGAGTTTGATCCTGTAAAACAAGCTCCCGAGAACAAATCTCCATCTGCTATAAGCCGAGAGAATATCAGAGGTTCCACTTTCAGACCATTGCTCTTAGAGACGAGTGAGAAGGTGAGGGAAAAGGCAAACGCTACAGACGAAGATGGAGAAGTATTGAAGGATCATCAGCAAAGCGATAGCTTACAAGACATCGTAACTGTTTCTGAACCTTTTACCACAGAGTCTCTCTTAGAAATGTGTGATGAACCAGACAAAGGCAGAGAAATCCCATGCGATGGGAGAAGCAAAAAATCACACCCTGAACCTGAAGCCGTGAAGACTGTTGTTAAAGACGAGTTGATCATAAACTTGCTTACTGAGGCACGAAAAAAGGCAGGGGGTAATGCATTGTTGAATCCTGGGTCAGTCCTAATAAAGAAGAGACAGAGACAGTCTAACAGCAGCGGTAATAAAGACGTGAACACAAGTTTTATCAGAAACATCAAGCAGAAAGTACAAGGTGGAGCTGGAAAGATCGATATTGATCCAGTTAAAAACTCAGCTCAGTTGACACCTGGGATCATCAGGGGTTCAAGTGTTCCTACACAGCATGCAGATTCATTGTTGGATTCTATAGACGGAAGAAGCCAGAGAGACGGACATATTGTAAGCGACTCAGTGATATCATTATCAACAAGTGAGTTGAAGAACAAGACAGGCAAGGAATTAAGAAGCATAGCGAAGGAGCTGAAAGTAACACATTACTATAAGCTCAAGAAAGAAGATCTGCTTCAACGGTTGACCAATCAACTAAACCCCAGTTAACCGATTGTACAAAGCAGAGAATGGAGTTATAACCGATCTCACTGGTATAGTTAACTTTAGGCCTTACAGAACAGTCCTTCTCTTTGCTTCTTTGACTCTATGGTACAACCATTAGCTTGAATAATCATACGGAGCTTGCTTGGCTTTAGAGTGCAGCGTTTCAAACTGGTCTAAAGTAGAATGCTTATTGGGATAATGAAGTTGATATTTGCTTAGTAACTACAAATGTGTGTTAACTTTTTCTAGTTTAATTTTTGAGCAAATAAAGCTCTCATTGATCATAAAGAAAATGATACAGTACAAGGATTGCATTGACTCAGAGACTAAACAAGAATCCATTTTAAAGATATGACAGATGTGAAACTACCCCTTCCCATTAAAGCTATAATGTTTTAACGCAGCATCTGCAGCTTGCACAAGTAATTTATGTTGTATCTCTTCGTAATCAGATCCAACAAGTTTGGATTATAAAAGCCATGACTGACTAATCAAGGCTGACCAAGAAGGGAAGGCCTGTAGAATGCATGACTTTGTGCAATCTCAATACGGTCTCTGGGATCGTTCAAAGTTTCGTCCCTTAACGCCTGCAGAATAGCTTGTGTTGATTGTTCTCTGCAAAATTGAACAACAGAATTCATTAGAAAATCGAAGAAGCAAGTTTCTGATGATTCAATGTCTCACAAAGTCCAAGACATTCATGAAAGCTAGAAACCTGACTTCACATCATGTCACACCAAATCTGACTGACCAAAGTTGAACTTTTTTTGGAAGATTAGAAACTTTCAGATTTCATATTTACCTTGTGATGAGTATCTTGTAGAGTGTCTTCAAAATAGGACATGATTCGACCGGGGCTATTGGTTTCTTCTCTTCAGAGGGTAATATACTTAAGCTTGACTGACTAAGCAATTGGTAAAAGGCTCCCACTGCAGAAACACCCTATTCAACAAAAATCCCACATTCAAATAAGCAAAATAGATTCCAAAAAGTTTCAAACATCTTTCAAGGCTTGTTCCCACATATTGAATACCTGAATCATTCCCTTCCCGCTTATGCTATCACCCATGTCTCTATTTATTTCTCCCTTCGCCAGCATTTGACCGTACCACGCGTTACGCCCTTTTAATAAGGTCACATAAGTGTCAGCTAGCAAAGGCCCTGCAAGTTTCTCAGGCTCTTCTGCTAGTAAATGAGTTATAAATATCATCTCAGATGTACAATGAGCAAAATACACCGACTTGCTTGTAGCGCTCTCTTTAGTAAGTGCCGCTACCATTCCTGATAAACCAAAGCGAAGGATTAAAGTGTGAAAACCCGAGGTAATCACTCTTAAGTATTTTTGTACTCACAGAAACTTACCAGCTCCAATGGCGTAGACATTCTTGAGACCTCCCATAACTTCATGTGTCACAAGATCACTATTGTCCCAAACAATGAAATGAGGTTGTCTTAGAAACTTTGCTAGTGGTTTCCTCCATTTTTCAGCTCCACATATTCTAGCATTGGCATATTCCTTGTTGTAAATTTCAGCAGCAATGTTCGGTCCACCAAGATACAGAACATTGTCAATCGGCACACCAGCTACCACAAACGCCAAAGATTAAGAACCAATTTCAGATAACTAAGCAATAGACTCAAAACAAAGGGAGCAAAACGAGAAGAAGAAGCTTACTTGCTTGATGGATCATCTTTGTTGGAGTTATAATATGTGGAACTGGTTCAAGAGCAGTTTCAATACCCTTTGATAGAGAGATAATAATCGGAACCGTTATTCTCTCTTTCCAGTACTTACTAATCTCTTCAAAAACTTCCCGTGTTTCTGTTGAAGGCAATCCATTAACAACAATATCAGCATCCCACACAGCTTCTTGCAGATTTGTCACAACCTTAAGAGGGCAAAGCGGCGTATCAACCATGTTAAGACAAAACCCGTCTTTCAATATCTCATCCGCATAGAGCGTCCTATCGCCGAGCCTTGCCTCAACATATTTCAGATAAGCGCAGCGTCTTATCAGTCTCCTCAAGATATCTTCCCTTGAATTAATCACTTCAAACAAATGTTCTGCAGTTGCTCTATCAACAGCTCTCCCAGCTCTTCTCCATATCCTAATCTGAAACTTATCCCTGAAACTTCCATAGCTTTCTTGGAGAAGTGCTGCAAAAACACTTCCCCAAGCACCAGCACCAACACTTACAATCCTTAATGGATCCTTGTCTGATTTCCCCAAAAGACGACGAAATTCATCAAGTTTCTCCTCCAAATTAAGACCATTATGATGAACAGACCCGTTTGATTGCAGGCTCTTGGCCTCAATGCTTCCCACCATTTTCTCAGTTCCACACCAAGAAGTTCAAACAAACCAAAGGCAATGAAAAATGTCTAGAAATGATTTTGCTGGAGGTAATGTAATCCACTAAAGATTTATATATGTGTTGTTTGGATCATAAAGAACAAAGAAGTCAAATAGGATTTGAAAAGAAAGAGAGACCGACTTGGGCATAACCAATCAAACCAACTTCTTGCTCCAAAAGAATTAAGATTTTCTTGGTTCGCTAACTCAGATTTTCTCACCAAACAAACATGAGTTGTTTTGTGTTGTAGCTTCTTCTGCCTTGTAAGAAAGGGACAAAAACAGACATTTATGCATAGATACCAAAAAATCCTTTAAAGAGTAATGCTACAAACATGACTGATGACACAATGCAGAGAAAAATCAAAGAAAGATTAAGGAATAAAATAAAGGAAATTAAATGGAATACCAAAAACAACTTTGTTAGCTCCGTCTTTGAGTTGTTCATCTACCAAAACAAGACTGTCCAATAAAATAAAAACACAAGTCAAGAACAAACCTTTCGTGTCGGCAACAATAAAGAAGTAAGATATCCAAAATCAACTCATGAGAATTGCCAAATCAAGAAAGTAAAAACGCATGAGAAGATTTGGGGGTATCAAAAAAGCATAAAACGTTCATGCAGAAGAGTTTAATTAAATACAGAGCAAAGCTTATGTGCAAGGGAGAGGAATGGACATAAGCATTGATGGGTACAGTTGAGGAAAGGGAGAGACACTTTTTTTTTTTTAACTTTATTTGATTTATGTTGGTTATGGATATTTAAGGGAAGGTGCCTAACTTCGGATACAGTCATTAATGGCACAAGAGAAAAATACTCCATCTTTTTTTTGGTACCAGTCTTCTTCGTTTTCTACATCACCTCTTTTGGTTTGTGGAATTCTCAATCTGAACAACATTTATGGAAATTTATTTAGCTATACCACCACCGAAAATCAAATTAATATTTATACAAGTTAATAAATAAATGGGTCCGTCGCAAATGAAAATCCATGCGTTATCTTCTTATATGTCTAATTGTCTATGTACAAATAAATGATTTGATCACCTAACAAAAGACACACTTTATAATGAAATTGATTTGCCGTTGTACATTTCATTTTTTACCAAAGTCTTTTGCTTAATGGAGAAAATAGAAAAAAATCTATAACCAATCCGATATCTAGATGGTCGAGGCAGATTGATTTTTACATTAAGAGGAAATGTTCGGTTCTAGTCGCATTTTCTCTTTTTATTTACAAAAGACAAAATATAAGATGTTTTGAAATATTTTTTTTTTAAATATAAGATGTTTTCATATTTTTGTATAAGAAAAATAATAAAATAATTATTAAATTTTTTTAAAAAGAATCAAATAATTAATTCTATCTTATTAGTTTTAATTGAATGTTTTTATTAAAAAAATAATATTTTAGTTAAAAACATAAATTTTCTTAATTTTTGTGTTAATTTTTAAAATATTTTATATTTTAAAACGAAGAGCGTAAATCATTGTTTTGATGAGAACAGCTCCGCCATCAAATTACACTGACACATACACATGTTTTACTTCTTTAATTTAATGAAATTAAAAACTTCTGGTCGATACAGAGCTCTTGACTAAAAAATCTCCTAGACATAACTCAAATGGGCCTTTCAAAGACCCTCTAGTTGGGCTAGAATTTTTAAAGATATACTATGGAAATATTTCAGTGGGCTTTGGTCCACTGTAGAAACCGATAGACCTCTCTCATTCGATCGTTTTTTCGTCGTCTTCTTTCTTCGTTGCATCTGTTCTTTCTTCTGAACTTTAGAGAGAGAGAGAGAGAGAGAGAGATAGAGAGAGAATGGAGAGTGGACTAAGCGAAATTGGGAGCACGAAGATGTTCGATGGCTACAACAAAAGATACAAACACTACAGTGAGACAATAGGATGTTCTATGACCTTTACCATCTACTTCCCTCCTTCTGCTTCATCTTCCCATAAATCTCCTGTATGTAATAATCTTCCTTCTTTCTTCACTACTGTGATCTCAATTGCTTTTTTTAATTTTCTCGATTCACGTTCCTATGTAGAGATTTTGATTGCTTCTACAGTAAAAGAAAGCTCTTTTGTGACTTTTCTCAATTTTCACTCATCTGATTCATGTCTCTAATTTGAACCAAAAATTACTGGTATTTGTGGGTTTCTTCCATGTTGTTCTAAAGAAGAAAACTTTAGTTTTGCATGATTGTTTTTGGATTCTGTATTGCCTTGGTTTCTATTGGGATGCCAAAATCATGCTACTTCCGAACCAGTGATCGGCTTCTTAAAGAAATGATTCTCCTTTTTGTTGATTGACAGGTGCTTTACTGGCTTTCTGGCCTCACCTGCACGGACGAGAACTTCATTATTAAATCTGGGGCTCAACGTGCTGCTTCTACTCACGGCATTGCTCTTGTTGTTCCAGATACTTCTCCAAGTGAGCCTTTTCATTTGTTTGATTTGCCATGTTTTTACTCTGGTCTATTATTTTCCCTTGATGTGTGTACAAACAAAAAGTATATAATGTCTTTGTGTTTTACTTGTATTTTAACACTCTGGTGGTTTTGATATTGTAGGAGGACTAAATGTTGAAGGAGAAGCAGACAGTTACGACTTTGGTGTAGGTATGCAACGTTACATGCTTCTGGTTTGCATCCCACGCACTTCTTTTTTCTAAACATGTTGTAGCTTTAGATTTATTGGTTTGGTCTTAATGTATTCAGGTCTTTCTCACAATGAAGGGTGATAAACTTTTCTTTCTTTCCTGTTTGATTTCTACTAGGAGCTGGGTTCTACCTCAATGCTACTCAGGAAAAGTGGAAGAACTGGCGTATGTATGACTATGTTGTCAAAGAGTTGCCAAAACTCCTGAGTGAAAACTTTTCTCAGCTTGACACAACAAATGCATCTATATTTGGACACTCCATGGGTGGACATGGCGCTCTTACTATATACCTGAAGAACCTCGATAAGTACAAGGTATTCATTTCAAACTATTTTTTTGTATTTTCTTGTGGCACTGCAATTTGAGTACGATGCTTGAAACTTGGAATCTTATGTCAAAGAGATATATCTTTCATGGGGGTGTGTGGATAATGTGTTTCAACCAAATACTTGTTACTCTTATATCATTCTTTTAATTTGATCACTTGGTCTGTATGACATGTTCAGTCTGTGTCTGCGTTTGCACCAATTGCCAATCCGATAAATTGTCCATGGGGACAGAAGGCATTCACCAATTATATAGGTGACAACAAGGCTGCTTGGGAGGTAAAAACAACCTACAAAGAATTCAGTATGCATATAGCTGCCACACTATATCCATTTCCCAAGTTTGATGCATAGTTCCTTTTGGAAATTTCAGGAATACGACGCCTCTTGTCTTATTTCAAAGTGTAACAATCTGTCTGCCACAATTCTAATTGATCAGGTAAAAACCCTTTCACCGCTTGTTTTTGCTTGTTCATCTGTTTTCCTTTGCGTGGAGCCTGAACCATCTTTGCCTCAACCAATGCAGGGAGAAAGCGACCAGTTCTACCCTGATCAATTATTGCCCAGCAATTTCGAGGAGGCATGCAAGAAAGTGAATGCGCCGCTCTTACTGCGTTTCCAGCCAGGATACGACCACTCCTTCTACTTTATCGCCACCTTCATCGAAGACCACATCAGTCACCATGCTCAAGCCCTTAAGATCTAGCAACCAGCTTTGGCTTTGTCCAAATATTAGTATCAATAAAGCAAGTGGACTTTGTTATGATATTTTGTGTTCAATAACTGCTCTGTGTGCTCTTTTGTCGACAATAATAAACAAAAAAAATTCCATCTTTGCTTCATACCTCTGAGAGAGTGAGAGAGAGAGAGAGAGAGAGAGAGAGAGAGAGAGAGAGAGAGAGAGAGAGAGAGAGAGAGAGAGAGAGAGAGAGAGAGAGAGAGAGAGAGAGAGAGAGAGAGAGAGAGAGAGAGAGAGAGAGAGAGATTGCAACAATGACGCAAATCAAAGAGAAGTCTGATTTGACCCCTCGCGTGGCGCCGAATCTGGATAGACACCTCGTGTTTCCTATACTTGAGTTCCTTCAGGAGCGTCAGCTTTATACTGATGAGCAGATCCTTAAGTTCAAGATTGAGCTTTTGAATAAAACGAACATGTTTGACTACGCTATGGATATTCACAAGAGTCTTTACCACACTGAAGTTGCTCCCGAATGTGCTTAGTCCCTCTGTAGCCAATGTCTCTGTATTTTGCTTGATTGTTCGCTGAAAGACTGTGGTTTTTGTTTTGTTAGAAATGGTGAAGAGGAGAGCACAAGTGGTGGCTTGGCTAAAATCTCCGGAGGAGGCAGCTGCTGAAAATGCTGTAAAGGAGCTGAGAGCTGATAAGTAGTAACAATCTCCAGTTGCTGAAAGAGCGATACCAGGTTTGGTTTTGTACCCAAAAGTTTAGGCTTTTTTAAATTTATGCATGTCTTTTTGTTTGGTGAACCTGCCCCGGAACGCTATTTGTAGTTTCTGATGCGAAATTGAGGTTTAAGAGTGTATTGATCTAACATATCTGACATATGTCTCAACGGATTGGTTTCGTTTTGAATATCTATGTGCTATAATGTATTCCCTAGGAATCACAGAAAGCTTGTCGTAGAAGTGAAGCACTGTAGTTTACAGGATCCGAAGCATCCAGCAGAGCGAAGCAGTGATCACAGTTTAGATCTTTAAACATTTTAGTTGAGTGTCAGTCAACACAAACATTCAAGAAGCAACAGCGTGGAAACATGCCAACACAAAAGAAGTGCTGCCTGACGACACTCCTGCGCAACAGTTATGGGCACCTCCATCTTGTCTCTTATCCATCGAATGTCAGATTGATGCCTCGTGGCATACTGATGACACATTATGTGGTCATGGATGGGTTTTGGTAAGACAAAATAAGATCCTCCATCTCGGTCTAAAAAGTGTTAGAAGGTGTTTATCCCCGCTCCACGCGGAAGTTGACTCGTTGCTCTGGGCAATGGAGTGCATGATCTCGATGGGAGAATCTAGGGTCACTTTTGCCTCTGATTGCTCCGATCTTATCTCGATGATTGATAACTATGTCGAGTGGTCAACTTTTGCTGCAGAGATGACTACTTTTCGAGCTTTTCTAGTTTTTTTTCTTTCTTTTAGCATTAGATTTCTACCTCGCTGTAACAATATCCGAGCTGATTGTTTAGCCAAGAAAGCACGCGCCCGTGGTATCCTTTTCTCCCATGTAAGCTCATCGGTTCCTGATTGGCTTTCCGTAGAGAAAAGTTTCTTTCCGATAACTTAATAATATGGTGTTTGGGTAAAAAAAAAAAAAAAAAAAAAAAAAAGTTGAGTGTCAGTCATGATGTCTATTTTTGCTCTGAAACGACTGTACTTTAGGAACCTTTTAGTTAAGTCATCATGTCTATTTTTTGCTCTGAAATGACTTTGTACTTACGAAAATTCTTGTTCGTTTTTACAAATTTATCTATTGAACTGGAGCATTCTCAAAAAAAAAATTTTTTTGCTTGAGCTCTCAAAACTGTCTTGTGATTTCACGTGTTGGTGACCAAATTGGTCTCATGCTATTTGGTTCATAAGCGTAGTTCTTTTTTTTTCTTCCGTGAGCTATAATATAAATCACCTATGAACAAAAAACTCAAAGTTTCGGCCAAGCATTTTGAGTGGTTCAGACACTTTTAAGATATGTTAGACCGAATTAGGTTTCTCATTTCTCTGATCTTTTGAATGTGTTACAAAACAGTACAATCAGCAATTTTTCAGACAACGTGTAGTTGGGTCACAACCTCGCATGAGTTCCCCTTTACACCATTGAAGCAAACAATTCTTTCGTATGCAAGCTGGTATCATTTGCTGTACTGAAGTGTAGCCGACCTTTACACTTCACCAGCTCTGGAATTACTCACCTGGGAGAAATCCAGTACCAAAAAATACTGGGTTCTTTTTCCTAATGCCAACAAAAATTTTAGTGTTCTACCACCAAGAAGGCATATTTCGGTATGTCCTCCCGCTGTCCCTCCAGTATCGCCTGCTTGCACTTGTCTGATACGGAGGGCTACTTGCTTCTGCAGCTTTTCTGCTTCTGTAGCTTTCTCTAGATGCCCTGGCTTTTCTAATTTCTTCCTCAAGTTCATAGTCCGACCTCTGTTAAAACAAAAACCTGATCAGTAACATTCATACGTGGCGAGTCCTAGGATGTTCTATTCCTAGTAAGTGTTCATGGGGGACAAATGAATCACGCTTAAAGGTTTGTCGGCATAAGAGGCGAGAAAGTGAACCTTAGTTGGGTCAGAAAGAACTGAATATGCCTCTCCAATCATTTTGAAGAGCCTATCTGCACCCTTGTGAACCTCTTCTAATATCTCCTTCAACCACGGTCCTTCACTTTCGCTTCTGACAAGAATCTGTGCAGCCTGAATACACATCATAGAGGGAATATCAGCAGATGTAAAATAATGATTTGGATCATTGTCAGCCAGTAAAACACTAGATAACCTTGTCTGGGTGATGTCTAAGAGCCGCTTTGCGGTATGCCTTTTTGATATCAGCAGCAGTGTCAGTTGTCTTCACTCCCCTGCAAATTAGCAAAACGAGATAAGAAGATAGCCTGAATATCAGCATACAATTACAGTGGAATTAAATGCATAGAGTAATTATAGCCTCGTCTCCAATTACATGAATGGTATAATTGACTGTGAGAAAAGTTAGCATACATGATGAGGAAGAAATCCAGAGGAATGCCCTCTTTAGATTTTTCTTCCATCACAGACAACCGTTGACGGGCCTGCTTTAGTTCTTTCCTGCTGCTTGCACGATCAGCAGATGCCTCTGGCGTTTTTGTCTTATCACTTTGCCTTACGAGAATGCTGATAAGCCTCTGGAGATCACTAGCTGCTTGATCATAATCTCTGATCATCTCATGTAATGTGGCTCTCCTGGAAACTGCCTGAAAATGGAAGGATAAGTCAGGGTTGATATTTTAATGAAACCTCAACGATGTTTACATGCTGCTTCAGTACCTTGCCACATTTCAAGAAAATAGATTATACATTCTCATTGTTTAAATAGAATTACTATCCAATTCGGATGCGAGAAAAATCTTGGAAGAAGCATTATACAGATAAGCGGGAGTGTTCTTATTTGAGAACTTGAAAGATATATAAAATTTGTTTGTTTATGAGTAGACGAAAATATTGTTTTAGGAAGATGGGTATTCCACAAACGAATCTTACTGCACCTGCCTATAGCAATTCCAATACAAAACTTCACAAGCATTCTGTTTTAGCTCAGAGGAAGGTTCATGTGTGCGTGCTCACAAGTTGAAAGCAAAAATATTATGATATACCTTCGTGTAGTTTTCATCAAGAGCCATGGCAAGACTACAGTCGGCAATTGCATCAGCAATTTGGACTAGGGCCTGATTAGCAGCTGCACGATTGCAAAAGCAAATTGCTGCAAAAGGGCGTGAGTCAGCATTTCTTGATAGTGCAGCAGTATACTGCTCTACTGCTTCCATATACTTTCCGTCCCGAACAGCTTCATTACCTGCGTTCTGCAATCACAGAAAAAAACTTTGGTAAATGTAACCAACGCAGAAAAAAAACATTTTTATTTCACAAGGAAGCATAATGAAAGATTGTATCAGACCTGTTGATGTTAAAGACAACATAGACCATACCTTGTAACGTAAAAGTTCAGAAATGGTGGCCACTAAAGAAGCTGGTGACTCACGACACTCTTCCTGATTCCTGGGGAGCAAAACATACATTTTCAGCAAACAAATAAAGATAATACATGCATAACAATAAATTCATTATCGCACAACATAGAAAAAGTGTTTACTCATTGTAGTTATATTCCACTTGCTGTAACTTTTCTAATATATTATGGGCCTTCTCAAGGTTTCCCAAGTAGAAGTGCGACTTGGAAATCATGTTCCATCTCCAAACTATTAGTGTGTGATGCGTAGACCCTAATCCATCAATATTTGTCGTCCCATCAACCCCTGCTGAAACAAAATTCCTCTCAGCCGTCTGAAGGGTATTCTCACAAAGCTCGATCACTTCTTTATAACGTCGGATCTGTAAAATTCACAGGGAAGATCATGCCCACTGAAAGCAAAATTCAATTTTTTGAGAGCTGAAAAGGAAAGGCTACTCACCATAAACAGGGCCTCCGCCTTCATTTGAAGCAATTTCTCTGAGCATGAACTAATCGATAAGGCATTGGCAATTGGAACCAATGCGTCAGATGCGCCATCAGGTGTTCTCTTCTCCAATAATATGGATGCACAGCTGGTAAAGTCAGCTACCCTCTGCCGGTAAGTAAAATAAAAATATGTTCAATTAGACATTACCAGAACTATGAGCTGATTCAGCACATTCTTGGCAAAATAAACATCCAAATCATTCTACCATATACTACATCCTAATTGATAAAGCATAAAATTATTTTGATTAGGCCATGGTAGAACAGTGATATAGCTGAGGAGAGAATGCATACTTGAGCCTGTTGTAAACCTTCAGCTGCTTCTATAGTAGTTCGTCGATCCAAGCAGACACTAGAGGTGGATTTCATGCATTTATTAAAATACTGCACTGCTGATCCATGTTCCCCCAGCACAAGATGACAACTAAAGCAAACATAAAAGAAAATATGAATAAATCAAATTCAATTAAGTAACACAATCCTTGATTTACTAGATACAGAGTTTGAACTTCATTTCTAAGATATACACTTCCTTGGCTAACTTCAAGAAAATTCGATCTAAAACCTTAGCCAGCAGGATTTACTAAATTCAAGCTATAAAGCTTAAACAAAAAAAAAAAAAAAAAATTGACTCGAGATGATACACTAATTTCTGGATATTATCTAAGTTCCTTTATTCAAAGGATATGATTCATACGACTCACAACAAAACAACCATCTGGAAAAGTACGCCTTAAACTTACTTTGCAGCTCTCATATACGCTTTAATGTAGCTTGGATCAAGTGAAGCAGCCATCTCACAGTCGCTTATAGCCTCCCTCAATCTTCCAAGAGAAATCCGTGCTGCTGCACGGTTACCATAGCAAAGCGCAAGAGGCTTCACAGAATATTCTGAACTATCACTTGGCAGGGAGGAATTAATACCATGTGTGTAACACTCCTCAGCTTTACACATATAACCATTTCTGTAGGCTTGGTTTCCCCTGATACACAAAATTACTCTTCTCAATTCTCAGAAAGAAAATATTCAAAAAGCGCCAATGTTGAAGCTCTTGAGTTAGTATATGATACCTTAGTCGCCAAACCTCACAGACATCAGGCATCATCGATGTTGAGCCTGAGTCCTGTTTGGCTTGACCTGTATTCACAGGTTGATTCTCTTGATTGTTTCGCATGGTGGAATTAAGATTTTTTTTCGGCAAGCTGTTACTAACTTTCCTCCTATATTTCTTTACAGCTTGAAGCTTCTTATGTGGTATTGTTCCCTGAGAGGTAGATGCTGAGAATGAAAATCTAGGCATACAACTACTTCCATGATCCTCTGCCGTGAAGAGAGATGAATCCCTGGCTGAGGAAACCGAGCGGGAATTGACATGTTCTCTTGAATGTGAGGGATCAATTGATGTCAGAGGAGTTTCTGTTGGAAATTGATTGCTGGCTTTCTCACCTTGATAAGGAGAATAATCCATGGGTGAGCAATATCCAGGGGAATTGAGTTTTTCTTGAGCCTCAATTCCCTCAGAAGTCTGATCGTTGCATTGATCCGGCTCACGCTGTTTCATTTTATCCTTGACTTTCTTCGATTTTCTGTCCTTGGACAAACGATTTCTTCGTGCATGTACTGGATTTCTGCTCATTTCTGGAAACAGACTGTTCTTAAGCAAAGAAGGATCCCATTCGGGTACTTTCAGATCATCAAAGGATGTTCTTGTACCAAAGCTAGTTTTTGTTAAGTTGTTTACCTTGGTGGTCTTGGAACGGAAAGTAGGTTTTACATCCTCTACATTATTACTTTTGTGAAAACCATTGGAACTAAAAGAGCATGGCCCTGATGTCCCTGCACCTTCTTTACATTTAGGATCAACCTTTCCAAAGCTACCAAAAGTAAACACAGGTGTGTTTTTGGATTTGCTTGCTTCCTCATAGTCGCTGCCACCATGAACTCTGGAATCACTGATATTAAGCTTCTCCATGCCAGCAGGCAGGTTCCATTCAGGACAATCCCTATGATCGACAGTTTTACCATCAGCAAACTGTACACTGTTAGACTTGCTATAAGTATTAGAACAAGATGTCTTGTCTATGTCATCCTGTCTTAGAAAATCCTCCCTGACAGAATCTGGATTCTCAACACTTTTCCAGCTTCCGTTTTCACCACCATCAAACCTAAGTCCAGTATTCGCATCACAAGTTGTGCTCTCACTACACGGTCTGATGTTTTCCCGATTATCATTATCTACCTTTCCCACAACTCCATCTGAATGTTCTTTAGAGGGTTCCGAACCCAACTCAGAGTCCCCTATAGGTGTACTAAACTCCTCATCAGACAAAGAAGATACTGTGGCATTACCTGGACTAGCTTTTGCACCAGAACTATTCCCATTAGCTCCAAAGACGAAACATTTATCCCCAGGTGACTCCCTATAATTTCTACCATTCCCACTGTTCATATGAAGACTACCTACAGAAACAAAAACAAAACCAATCAGCCACAATTTATCAAAAACAGGATCTTTGAGGAAAATAAATTCCGCACAAATGCAACAAAGGTATAACCTTTACTGGGCGGCGCAAACGGGTTGAAACCTGAGAGGATCTCGCCGGAAAAGGAGGGTCCTTTCACCTTTCTACCGTTCTTCCTCAGTTTCACCAGCCTCGGCTTTTGTCGAGTCCTCGTATATTGTCCTGAACCAGCTCCAAACCCGAAGGAGAACGAAGGGTCCATGGTTCGTTGATCGTGAGAATGAACACTCTCCGGGAATAATGCAGAGAAATCTTCGGTAGGGTTTAGGAAAGAAGAGATTTTTTCAATCGGAGACCCAAACTCCACCGCCGCAGGAGGAGACATCCAAAATATTCGATTCTTTCAAAATCAAAATCGAAACTTTAGGGCTTTAGAAAAGGAGAATCTATAGGGGAAACGAATCTGCTCTTGCGTGCTGAGGTGAAGTAGGTGAATGAATGTGTATAGCTTCTATACAATACAGTTAGGGTTTTTGGGATTTGCTTATTATCACCAATGTATAGAAGAAGAGAACTAAATATATTAATGTTGCGCCATTTTCAGGAGCGTCTGCTTCGCCTGACCGCCCAGAATAATAATAAAATTAAAAATAATATAGAATATACATATACACACACGTGTGTATTATTGCTTCACGCGTGTGACAAACGCAGTGAAATTTGAAATCAACATTTGAAGAAGCTAGAGAGAGAAAAAGCTTGTGCTCGTCGCGACTATTCATGGCGGAAAGGCGCCAAATTTCTGCCATCTTCGAGAGAAATTGGGTTAACCATGGTGGTGGCTGATACAAACATTGAACTGGTAATCGTATATTTCTTCATTGATAGAGATCGAAGAAGGTCAATTCTACAAGGTGAAGTTCTGATTTGGAGATTTTTTTGAGCTTTTGTAGATTGTTTGCTTAGACTAAGATATAAGGGTCTTAGAGAAGATGTTATTGTAAAAATGATGTTTTTGAGTTTTTGTACCATCTCTTTTCTCAGCTATTTCCTGCTGTGATGACACTGCGTAAGGATTTTATGGATCCTATACAATGTTGACCCAATCTGTTTCAGACTGTAAAATTTTGTTGTTCACCAAAAGAAACCAAAAATTAATTTTTCACTCTCTTGCTGCCTAGCCTGAGCCGTTACAAGGACACAGGAAACTTTTACGTTTTTGTTTATACAGTTCTAGGTTTTGGCAGTATTGATTCTCTAATGGTACCTTTGAGGACTTCCTGTTGCCTTTGACTTAGAGAGTTGGATGGGAGATGTTTGTGTTGTTGTCTTTTGGAATATTCTCTGGCCAGGTGCTAAAATCGTTAGAGGGTCGTAGGCATGTTTCCTCTGTGCAAATGTTTCCCATCTATTGCCAAAGTGTGATTTCCACTCTTGTTGAGTTTCATAATGGGGCAAATACTGCTTCACATTGAGGTTTGCTTCTGCGCAGAAGTTGATAACTCTTTGGTTTTGTTTCAAAAGGTACTCTAAATCATTTTCCCCTGAGGACTTTGGCACTGCAGAGGGGAGAAAGGCCACGAGATAGAAGATATCTTCATTTGGAGTTACCAAAGATGTATGTTTGTTCCACCTGCAACCAAAAAAATGTTGGATATGGTTAGTAATTTTATGTTTATGAATCATTGGAAGCATATGGTTTTGGCATTTTGCTCACTTACTTGGATTGATTGACTGGATAAATAAGGATAGGTCCATTATTGTTGCTTGTGACAATGTTGTTGAAAACCTCTGTAGCAAATTTAAATATGCTGCTTTTGGGAATCAGGAGATTCAGCCAGGGATGTGGAACCTCCCATAAACCCTTTGCTCTCAGTTTTCTCTCCGCAATATGCACTCGATCCAGAAACTCAATATACGGCACTTCAGATGAAAACAAAGTGGCTGGAATATAATTCAACTCTGAAAGTAACTTTCCAGTTTCCTGCAGGGCAACCATTCGTTATGTTAGCAACCAACGGTTGATCTGGAGCTCTCTGTAGGAACTAAGGCTCATTATATATTGCTTTCACATCTTACCTGATTCATAGAGTTAGTTTCTTCTGGGTTGAAATATTTGACCACTTCTAGGCAATAAAGAGTTTTCCCATCTGACTTGAATTTACTTGCCTGTGTGGAATCGTTGGGACTGAATGACGATTTCCAATTATTGAGGAGGTTTGTTCTATTGATGATCACAAATCCTTCAACGTAATCAAAAGTCTTCTCCTTCGAAATCAGATGTTCTTGGTCCCTTGAAAATGCATAGAAGTCAGAGTAGAGTACCCTGATCCATTTAACCTATAAAAAAGTCATTTGACTGTGTCAGGAAACTAGTGCTTTGAATCATAGCGTATATATTATGACTATTTAAATATTCCAGCACCCATGCTCAAGATAAAACTTTACCATATGCGGTGCTGGTTCAAGAGAAATCCGTGCCCGGGTGATTATGCCAAACTGTCCAAGCCCGCCAAGAACACTGTAGAAAAGTTCAGAATTCCGCTTCTCAGAACAGGTTAAGACTTCTCCTTTCCCTGATTCGATATGGGAAATATATTGGTTATCCATTTTTTTTGTTTATATAACTTTTTCTTGGTGCAAGTTACAAGTGCGCGTTGCATGTTTCATATTTGCGCCTACGCACACTTGTTTTAGAGTAAAAAACTATTTTAAGTCTTCAGTGTTTTTGCTCCTGAAGAGATGCATATTCTTTACTGGTGCATACTTTTTTTTAAGACTACCATAGAGCTATAGCATGAACGAAATACCTGTGACAATCTCTAGCTGGTAGACGTTGTTGATTTGGGGTCCATGCTTGAACGCTTGACCACTGATTCCAGCGTTAGATAGAGTACCTCCAACGGTCAGATGCAAGTAGTCTGTCCAGGACTTTGGTGAAAGACCGTATTTTAGAGTCTCGCGTAGAATGTTGATCCATAATTCACCACCTGAGACATCAACATACGGTTGCTTCCCCTTGTAAATCCTGATATCAGGACTTCGAAGTGACTCCATTTTGATGACAACACCTTGATGAGCTAGAGCTTGTCCTTGAAGCGAGTGACCATGGCCTCTGGCTGCTACTGTGAGATTTGAGGTGGAGCCCAGATGTACTATATGCTTCATCATTGATGAAATATCAGAAACAGACCTCGGATGTAGAATTGCCAAAGGTGGTAACTGGTATCTGTTGCCAAAGTCCTTGGCCGCATTGTGGACATCATCGAAGCTTATGTAACCCTCCAAATCTAGTGAAACTAATGAGGAATGAATATCTGAAGGATTTGAAGGAGGTAAATCTTTTGGGGTACTAACAGAATGATTGGAACAAAGATTGGTTCTACCTGGTATACAGCTTAGAACCAAGATCATGAAGATTCTGAGGAAAGTCTTGTTGTTTCGTCTACCGAACCGTAAAGATGAGGTCAATCCCATTTCGACTTTCTTGAGAGAAATTGCAAAGAATAAGAGGCAGAATGATATGAGGGAAGTAGAGGTAAACTTGAGGTTTAGAGTATTCTCAAGAAAAAAGAGGTAGAAAGGGGAATTTAAAGGAAAGGTTTTGGGCGGTACAGTCATATACTTGTGTTCATTATATAGCTGGATTGCCATTACTTTTTGTCTCTTGCTGCAAATGAAGACATCTTTGTGGCATTTCATTTTATTTTTTTGCATATAATTGTAGAGTGTGAAAGTTACTAGAAAAGTATTTCTAACTTGTATTTCTATCTTTTTTTATGGTAGGTTAAATAATTCACATCCCGGGTACATCATTCTCTTCCTGCCAAGATTTCCTGCATAAAAGGTAAAAACTCTTGTTTTACTGCATAGTTTTTTCTTCTTGTTATTATTTTGTCTCTTGGCTACGCTTACTGTCAGAGCATGTACGCTAGGGCCCCTACTTGGGTCTCATGGTACTTGAGCTCAGTTTGAGAGAAGACAATCTTGCCCACTACCCTCTACACCCAGTCTGGTAACCTCATTTGTTCATGCTTATTGTGACCATTTTGCATCACTTGATCCTGTCAGTTCTTGCAGTATTTAAATTTGACTATAAATCTTGTAAGTAAGTTACCCATTAGGACCAAACATCAACATCGGCTACTCTTCCTTGCAGGATGGATACAAAGCTGTCCCAAATACATGTTGTAACCAAGCTTCCTTTTTTTTCATATTTTCAAGAGAAAATATAATCTTGTTGCGTATACATGTTTTAGGTCTCCCTGGTGCTGTTCATGTGTATCCTTGCTTGCAGTAAATTGCTTAAGAAAGGAAAAAAAGTACTACAACTGCATTTTGAACCGCTTTGTGTTATCTCATTAGAAAAGTCTCAACTTTTAGCATGACATATTGAACAGGGCATATAAAAAATTGTAGGCTATATGTTCTTATTGGTGGTCCTGAAAGACCAAGTAAGGCCTTGTCATTATTTTTCTTCTCGAGTAATTAGATCTTAGTTGGAGATGATATGTGTTTTTTGCTCAGAATTATCAGAAAAATGAAAGTTCAAAAAGAGATACAGTATATAGAAAAATCAATACCACTGTGTGCTACTTGCTATAAATAAATATAAAAGATATGTATGTATAGTGTTAACTTGTGGGTATGTGTTGTGTCTTCCAATTACGTCATGTTCTTTTTTTTGTTGTGTGATTTAAAGATGTAGGGGCCTTGCCTACATAGTCGGGAAAAATAGAAGCAAAGGCTGAAGAAGATGGTAATGTGGAGTGACAGTTTGAACAAAGGAGGCACCGAGAATAAATATTGATTTTTTGCTCATTTGAATAGAAGTGTTGAAATTTTAGACTGATATGTTCGATTCTTTCTTATACTTTACTTTCTTTTTTAGTAATATAAAGTGGCATCCAACATATAGAGTCCTAGGATATAATGACTCAAGGAGTCTATGAAGCAAAAAGTTTACAGTGACCAATTATGTCAATAGATTTGCAGTGAATAACTACCCTTCGTCGTGTATCTGTCTTATGTGACTTTGTGTGCAATGAAAACCATTGGTCTCTACATTATTACTCCTTTTTCCATGACTAAAGAAGCACCCTTTCATTGTTCATTGTTCATTGTTACATTCTATTTTCTGTTTGCTTTATTATTATTTTTATATTATCATGATTACATTGTCCCAATTATTGGGGGCATTGGCTAATTCACCTTTGTTATTGTATTTGTAGCTCACAATACCTTGGTCGCTTTAGTGGACAAATAAACAGAAGAAACTTTTTTCTGCCCCTGTAAGATACACTTTCTTCTATATTAGACATACTGTTAACAGAGCATTTTAGTCTAGTGGCACAAACAATTCCTTCTCTTCATGCTGTACTTAAAACCGATCACTATCATCATCATGTAAAAAAGTCTTGAGTTTTTCGGTTTATAAGAATGTTGTATCTCCTATTTCTTGTTCTAGAGAATCAATGCATCATCAAAGAACACCATTAATTTCTGTAGACCCCAAGTGAATCCCTTTCCGTACAGCAGCATTATTGGTATTCTATAGATTTAGTGACACAAAGTTGTTGGTTTTTTCTTTGTAAAAGTTTATTGTTCTGTGGGTGAATTCTTTTTAGTTGTTTATTTCAAACTTGTCGAGTTTTTGCAGGTCTCATTGTAGTGTCACTTTCCACTTAAAAGTTTCTTTATTTCTTTTTCTAATTTCACTGGTAAATTGCCGTGAAGATTGCAATAAGAAGATAGTTGGGTATTAAGACTGTTTAGGTGGCATCATGATGAGCACAATATGAAATTTAAACCACCACCATTGCCGCAAAAATAAGGTTATAATCCACAAACGTATTTAATCATTACTCTATGTGATACATGTATCTAAGTTTCCTTCTTTCTTTTTTTTTGTCAATCTAAAAACCGGGTTTGAAGTCGAAATGCTCTAATAACACCTAGGATCCATTACCAATTCACCATTGTAAATAATTAGATATCTCAATTTCACAAGTTACTGATATCAGAGAGAGAGAGAAAAAAAAATGGTCCCAAGATAGAATGTCGAGGTGGAGTTGGGCTCATTGGCTAGTTCGTTGACATTAGGTTTCAATTGTCTTCAATTATTATAGAGATACCTTTTTCTGCAGTGATGGGTTATTATCTTTCTTTCGTTTCAGAAAACTATGTCTTCTTTCTCCTCAAATTTTCCTCTTTAAAAGTTTTTTATTTTTGGGTTATGAGCCTACTTACTAATTTGCCTATATAACTTGTGATG
The DNA here is from genome assembly GCA_900406565.1 of Turritis glabra. Lineage (NCBI taxonomy): Eukaryota > Viridiplantae > Streptophyta > Magnoliopsida > Brassicales > Brassicaceae > Turritis > Turritis glabra. Next base: position 2,401,811 of record OVBN01000025.1, read on the forward strand.
TAGACCCTATGAGTTCCATTATCACCAAAGAGTTATAGTATTTTATTTCTGACTTCATTTGGTTTTGGTTAATTTATGCGAAGAAGTCCTCCAAGCAAATCTTCAACATATGCTTTTTACTTAGGGTATAAAGTTGTCAATTTACTATTTCGGGTAAGAAGACAAATATGGTGTCTATTTAGGGGAAGAAAACAAATTAGTTTGTCTACTAATGAAGGTGTTTTAGCTTGTTAGAATTTAGCTCGAAATGTTCATAAAATTCACTATATGTAACTTTTCCTTTCTACTTTCTTTTTCAAGTTGTATAGTACATCCAAATTTTGGCCACAATTCTGTGAGAAAACTCTTATAATTTGATTTAAATATCTTGAGATTTTCATTGGGAATGAGTCTCATTGGCCAAACCTCGCATTAACCCTAAACTCTAGGACATATCTATAAGATAGTGTTTTGTTGGTCTAGGCTTCGATTGTCGTAAACGTAGGTTTGTGTTATCATTATGTGCTCACATCAAGAAAGTTTTCAAAAAAGATTCCAATTTTGAAGGATAAATTAGGATTTAACAAAAATTTAATTTCTTATTCTGTATATATAATTTATTATTTATAAAATTTTAAAATTTTGATTCAAAAGAAGAAATGTATTTCTATTTTTTTGAATTTTTATTATAAGTAGCATAATTAAATGTTATAAATATCATTGTACGGTTCTATATTTTTCTGTTAAAATATTTTCTTTTGATTTTAATGTTATATCATTATTTATCATATAAGATATATGATTATCGTATGTTGTGTTTTTGTCGTATTTTTAATCTCTACTATTATAGTCTCTGAATCGTTATTTTCTTAAAATATATTAGTCCACTTATATTATAATCGTATGTGTATATATTCAATTTATTATACATATATCTATATATTGAAAATAATTTATTTAAGTTATTCTACATTTAATAAAAATATTAGATTGTAATTAAATTATAGTATTTTTAATTAATAATTAATTTCATATTAACATAGTTAATTTGTGTATCATAATACAAAAAGTTAATTATATACTCCGATTTCAAATTTCACCAACCCGCTAATCTTTATGTTCCATTAATGTTTGGTGAGAAAAGTTTCTAAGTATTTTTAAAATTTTCATGATACTTTATTTTTTACAACAAAATTTTTTAAACCTGCTTTTTCAAATTCGAATCACAACATATGCAGAAAAAAATCTAGATATTTATTTATTATATGAAATATGTATTAGTTTAAATGTTTTTAAAATATAATCAAAAAAAGATGAGAAGAGAATTTTTAATAAAATCTTCGGAATATTTCTAAATTAATTAAATGAAATAATTTTGTTGACAAAATTAGAGGAGAGAGAGATTTAATATTTCTTTAAACAAATAGTTTTCATTTCAATTATTTTAATTTAAAAATTACTCTTTCTAATTGCAATTAAATATATTCTACACATAATTTCGATGGCATTTGAAGTAAATAAATGATTGATTTTGAAAAATTTTCAAAATGTACTTCTCTTGTAATTATATTAAGATATTTTCAACTTTTCATAAATTAGTTTTGCAAAGTGTAAAGTGCAAACACAAACAAATTTTGCTAAAATGTTTAGTGGTCTGGATTCATTTAAAAAAAATATACACACTTAATGCAAACGTAGTCCTAAGTTCCTAGCCCTAGTCTCAAAGTAGACTAAACAAAATCTGAGATCATACTTAAATTTACAAAATAGGCCCCAATTTAAAATTTATTTGTGTTATGTGTTTGTATTTGATGTTACATTTACATACAAAGTTGTCGTATTGACCATAATAAGTTAATAACATATAATATTTTAATGATTTCACATACTCTTTTTTTGAGAATTGCAAATGAAAAAATATTATTTACGTTTGTGCCTGCAATATTTCCAAATGTATTGATAATATTAATAACAATACAAATATTATTTATATATTTAAACAAACTATTTTATCTAGCTAATAATGTAAACACAAAAAGTTTTAGTAAAAGAAAAATTGAACCTCTAGTTTGTTTTTAATGCTATTATCACTTCACTGTAGCCGTATTATCGTGAAATTCTTTCAACCAAGCCAACCAACTTTATTAATCCACAATTTCTGAGTGAGCTACGTTTTTGATTTAAACATAGGCATGATTCGTTTTTAATGCTATTATCACTGTAGAACTTTAGCCCCATAGGAGTAATCAACAACTATACTGCACATAACCTTTTTCTGAGCGCGAGAACCATTCATTAAGATCTGTTCCGAATATCTAACGTAACGATCATGAATGTATATTATATAAAAACATAGCACTTGTCATTTTCCTAATAAGATATTCAAGGCAAAAAACTATAGCATTTGATGGTTTTGTTGGAGGATCAAGAAACCAAAAGAAGATCAATTGTGTCAACAAAAGATAGCTTTTATATACTAATAATAAATTATGTGGTTTCAGTGCAACGCACCATATTATATATCTAATCTCCTTTTTCTCTAGTCTGGTGGATGAATAGCTCTTGTATGCTGTTTACATAAAAATAATTTGTCTCCATATCAACATGTTAGGGCTGTGAATGCAATTTTCAAGCGTGGATCCACATAAAATATTAGTTTTGAAATTTTCGTGGCACGTTCATCTATAGATTTTAAAGATTTGAAGATATATTTGAACGCTAATATATAGTAATTGCTTGGGCGGTTTATGACATTATAAGTATAAATATATGTTAAATCTTATGTAAGAAAATCATAATTATAATATATTGCAATATCATGAACTAACTACAATTGTAATTATTTAGCTATAAACTCATATATAATACAATCTAAATTAAATATATGCATAAAAATTGTATAGCTAGTTTTAAAATGACAAATACCCTAAAATACCATTAAGAGGGTATTATTGATTTGTGATTTTAATAGAATTTTAATGACTATTAAAATTATAGAAAGCAAATAATTAAAAGTAAAATTTACCGATTTTAAAAGATTGTCAAAGAGATTTATATATTCTCCACATAACTCTTGCATATTCTCCAAATAACTTTTGCATATTCTCAAAAATTCTAATCATTTCCATTAACTTTCACAATTTTCCACCTCTAACTGCCCTCTTCTTCTGTTTTATCTGATTGAAATAATGACAATTTGTGTCGTATGTCTGGAATATCTTGTATGAACATCTCTGACTTCTCTGCCTCTTACGTCGTTGGAATTTTCTCAGCAGAAAACGTCTTCATGACTATATTTCTTCAGAGCTTAGCTCGTTTGTCTACCTACACCGTCTCAAACTCCATGAAAACGAGATTTACGAAAACAATCTCACAATCTCTCTATTTTGATGATATTTTTCATGAATTTATTTTGTGAAGAAAAGTGTTAAAATCATAAACCAATAACATAATAATTTAATTCATTAACAATCAGAGATTCTTTTGTTTAGTTGAATAACACACAAAATTTATTGATTTTATAAAATTATGAATCCAATAACTCCAGATTTATGAAGATTTTAGATTACTTTTAACAAATCAAAAACTAATAACACCAAACTTTAACAGAGTTTAAAAAAAAATTAATTGAATAACAAAAGATTTTTCATAACATATTAAGTTATTAAAACTCTATTTAAATCACAAACAAATAATATCCCATAAACTAAGTTTTTGTTCCAAAAGTACCATCACTACGTTTATTTTTCAAAAGTACCATTACAAACATTTTTAGTCCAAATATACCACAAACAATAAAAATAATTTATAAGAATTTATAATTTAAAAATTTGGGTGTAGGGTTTAGTTTTTAGGGTTTAGGGTTAAGTTTTAAAGGTTTAAAGTTTAGTTTTAGCTTTATGGTATTTTCGAAAAAAATATATCTTTTAGTGGTATTTTTGAAAAATAAAACTACTAATGGTATTTTTGGAAAAAACAAAAAATTCATTTTAGTGGTATTTATGAGAATTGCCCTTTAAAAATCATATCTAAACACAAAACTTCAAAATACATAAAAGGCTCACCATCTTTAAAATAGAGTATAATATACAAAAAAATAGTGTGTTTTTAAACTATTACTAACTACACTAAATATCAACTATCTATCTACTCTACATATTTTACTTAGAAGATTTCCTTTATTTACTTGATTTTTTTGTTTACAGCATCTTCATTCATCATATACTAAAAGACTTACACAATTAACGTATCAAACTATTTATAAGCGCAAATTTCAATTCTTAATATATTACATATAGAGTAAATGGCTAAATGCATGATCAAATTTAAAACATACATAACATAACCATGACGATTCAACCTATAGTAAGATACATGCTCCACCACTTGGAATAAAGGCTTAATTTTGTGTGGGATACATTATTAGGAAGAGATCAATGTTTTAAAAAAGATATTTTGCTTAGAATCTCTAAAAAGTTGCTTTACCATATAAGTGCCTATAAAAATTTATGTAGCTCAGCCTTCCGTATGTGTTTTTTTTCTTAAGCATGTAATGAGAGCTAAAAAAATATATCGTTGGTTGATAACCAAAAGAGAAAAGAATAAAAGATCGTTGGTTTGTCATAAGCATGATGAGACAAACAAAACTCCATTCTGCATCTTATTATGATTGTTTCCCTTGGAGTAATGTATTTGGATCCGAAGATATTAAATTTCAATAATAAGTTGGCATAATTCCTCCTTAAATCATATTAGTTATGTGGTCGGGATCACAAATCTAATGGGCTCCATCACAGTGGTATGACTTGTGGGGAAAAAGAATAAATTTAATTATCTTTCAAAGTTATAATTGTATATCATAAAGTTAAGTTTCATCTTTCATAGCCAAATGGCTGTAGTCTATTGGTTTAATCATACTAGTCAAACTCAACAGATACAACTATGTTCTTTTACTACATATTTGACATAATAAATTTCAAAATTACTTTAGATTTCATTCTGGAAATTTCGAATAATAATAATAAAAGTGAATTACATTAAAACTTATATAAATTAATAATATCGAAACTATAATATTTTATTAATTTATACTATTATTAATTTATCAATATATTAATTAGTCCAAAAATACTAAATTGAAAAATATATTGATTTATCGAATATTAATTTATAGAAAGTATACCATAGGTAGATAGCAACTGAGAATTGAAGTTAAGTAAACAATGATCTGATTTATTACCATCAAGTAGTGTGAAAATTTTAAAAAATTTCGATTATATTTTTGGGTGAAATTTAGCGTGTTATTTTATTGCATATAAATTTAAAAAGTATATGCATTTGGTATTGGCATAAATGGATGGATATACATTCAATATTTAACGCGCCAAATAAATATTATAAAATTTGAAGATAATAAATCACATGCGTATATAACAAAATATAATTCTTTTGCATAAATTAGATATGTGCAGAGATAAATAACAGTGTACAGAAAAGATCACGCGTCCCATATTATAACATGATAAGACGAAAATAACATGTTACGGAAATAAATCATGCGTCCCGCAAAACTAAATGAATGATAAAGAAACTCGTTAAGTCACTTCTTTGCTATTTTCTTAATTTCCATCAATTTGATTGTCACTACTCACTACTACACGTATTCTATAAACAAAGAGAGAAATTTGAAAATTATGTGCTGCAACTAGTCATGAAGGGGTATATGAAAACAACAATTGAGTTTTTTTATATATAATATATATAACATGTGTGGCAGACACTTTCCCTTTCACAAGTTTGAATTTTGGATGCAAAAGGTTTAAAAAGGAAACGAAGGCTAAGGCCAAGTGATCCCTAAAATTAATGACAATGACCATCTTCTGCATGCGCAGCTTCAAGATTTGAGAAACTCTACATCACTAATAAAGCTACATCTCTACATATAGAAACACCATTAGAGAGTCTTCTGAAACAACTCAGGAACTGTTTTAATGTCTTAGAGACTCAATCAGTTTGTGACAAATCAGTCTTCTCTGGACCCCTATTGGATAATATGGAGAAGCAGCCAAATAGATAAAAAGCATTTGCATAAAGTTTGTAACACAATCATTTTAGAGGCATAATGATACACCCCATAAAACAAGTTTTGTCTATAGTTAAGGTCAAGAAACTATTAGATTAGACTGAAAAAATAGAATAAAAACAATGATCATATCATATGTGAACGAGTAATTTAAAGCTAAGCTTGTGTGTTAGTGGACACAAACGATAACAGTAAAAATAAGGAAATAATATAAAAATGGAATAAAATAAGTACCTCGTAGAACAATTTCTGAAGGAGTAGGGACACATTAGAAGATATGCTGTGAGTGCTACTCTGAAAGAACAGTGAAATAATGAGGCAAAATTTATTAACAAGATTCAAAGTATAGAGCGTTTGTGCAATTAAGTTCAATGAACTAGCTAGTAGATCTTTGAAATCTCCATCTTAGAATTAAGGTAAGTCATTCAAAACAAGGAATGATTAAGCATTAAGTCCCAAGTATTTCAAAGGGATAGCGACAAGTGAGTTATTGTCTATTGAGGGTTATAAAACATAGAAAAAGGGTTATCTTCAAGCTATCTTCACGTGGTAAGTGGAGCCATTTCCTCACCCACTGCACTAGATAGAAAGTAAGTAACAAACACGGAGAAGAAAAGGACTTGAGATAACACGAAAAGACATCTAAATGACTTAGAAATTGAGCAGACAAGATATAGGAACCAGAAGTAGTAGAAGAAGAAGAGCAAGTCTTAATGGCAGAGCTTGAAAGTCTCAACAAAGTGGAACCACTTTTTTGGAAAACAATGTCACGAGCCATATGCAGTAAGGGACCCCTCCTCTTAGCCCTGCCGTGGCTTGCGCCACGTGGATCTTAATGTGATATGGTAGGATCAATATCTTGAATCTCAAACTGACTCATTTGACTGATAGATAGATACCACTCACCAAAAAAACTAACTACACTGTCTGAGAAAAAGATTGTGGGGTTAGACAACTTTTGAGACATCAGAAGAAACCAACACTGTGGAAAGAAAAGTTTGATTGAAAGTAAAACAGGAGAAGTTACAGTAAGGGGTCAAGATATTATTATTTTTCCAACTTATTGTAGTATGTCACGTTTCAGATTTTTGTTGGAATATTGCCCAAATTAGCTACTCTAGTTATTGAAACATGATAGAAAGGCTACAAAATTTCTTGTTCAAATCATGCTTGTAAGAGAATCATATACGAATATTCGAAAACAACAAACTAAAACTGTGAGACATTCAATGCGAAACATTAAATTCGATCGTTTTATTGTAACCTGACCTGTTGCTCTGCTCTACTGGTAGAACCAAACTCATTCTTATTTGTATTGGTGTGACGATTATGTTTCCCATCCTTAATCTTCATATAAGATATAATAGAAGGATGTTAAGTCAAAGACATTCCTTCTGTCACATAATAGCAAACTGAAAAAAACACATAAGCAAAATGTCACTTGTAGTTGACTGAGTAGATGTTAGAGAATCAGGGTTTGCGATTAGAAGCAAAAAGACAAGCATAGAACAAGTGACTATTATACAAAAATATTTGGATTATGATATATCCGCAAGTCGAATATGATAACTAAAATACACACGATTTCTTACCTTGTAAATGTATAAATCTCACAAAGAACACAACATGCTAGAATCATAATCAAATATTCGCTTATTCTTGTAGACAACAAATGATTTAAAGCCAGACTACATGCACGATAAATTATGTAGTTTCAAGTTTTAGAGAATGAGTAAAGCACAAAGGATGCAGTAGACAACAGAAACATGAAGATAAACATTTATGTGCACACGTGACACGTACGATGAATATATTCATCAAACTTGTATGCCTGAATTGTTTTCGTTGCAAGACAGTTCATTGATTTGGATTCCCGTAAACAGAAAAAAGCCCATTATGAAAAGGCCCAATATGAACCGACCCGTTTCAGAAAAGTTGGTTACAAGACTCAAAAACTCTCAGTTGTAAACGGAGTCCCTCGGCTTCTCGTTCCGTTTTCGCCACCGTCTCTGGAGAGGTAGAACAACTTTTGTTTCCAAAATCTCTGATTTAGATTCTCTTTTGTTTCTCGTGAAGATGGATTTTTAACCATTGGGTTGTTGATTAGGTTATGGGTTTTTTCTCAGGAAACACGGAGCTTGAGCAGCTGATAAGTCTATTTCGTGTTTGGGGGTTTCGAAGAGAGTAACGAGATTCGTGGATTTCGTCAATTCCTGGTAAACTATGAGCCCAGTGTCGATTTTTTTCTCCTGAAAACTGTTGATTTTCTTTGGTTCTTTGTCTTTAAATTACACTGAGTATGCCCTTTATGAAGTGACTATTGAAGCTTCATACTTTGACTGTTAGGTGTTTGTTTAAATTCCCAATAGAGCGCTGATACTTTTGATTTTAGCATAAAGCTACTCTCTTTCTTATTTGTTAATGCGTCGTGTATTGAAGACCCAGAGAGCTGATTTGGAATGCATCTTTGTTCCAGGGTTTTATCTAGATTGCTGTTTCGGTGGTGACTTTTGGAGATATAAGGGAACATGGAACCCAACAAGGAAGATAATGTGTCATTGGCACCTACAGCTCAAATCACAGCACCTCCGATTCTACAAGATGCCTCGGCTCATCCAGGTAATTTAATTAGCATTCAAGTAATTGTTACATCAAAGATTACAATGCAGTTCAATTCCTTTAATCTATTTCACTTTTTCCTGGTAATCTTTTTCTCTCATATATATGCTGCGTAGGAGGGTTTTAGTTTCTCAATGCATCTAGATTAGAACTTGAGAATCTGGTCTGTAGAGTCCAGAATCTGTTTCGTTTTTCTAATTATTAAATAAGTGCTTTGAGTTTTCTTTAGTTTCGTGATCCTCAGCTCTAGTAATTTACGTTTCACTTTTACTATCACTTCAGGTTTCTCTGCCATACCACCTGTGGTTCCTCCTTCTTTTCCCCCACCAATGGCTCCAATACCAATGATGCCACATCCTCCTGTTGCCCGCCCACCTACTTTTAGGCCACCTGTTTCACAAAATGGTGGAGCGAAAACTAGTGACTCGGATTCAGAATCAGAGGATGAACATTTTGAGATATCTGAAGAGAGTAGGCAGGTCAGAGAAAGACAGGAAAAGGCAATGCATGAATTGTTGATAAAGCGTCGTGCTGCTGCTCTCGCAGTTCCAACAAACGACAAAGCTGTTAGGGATCGCCTTAGACGACTTGGGGAGCCCATTACTCTATTTGGAGAACAAGAAATGGAGAGAAGAGCTAGGTTGACTCAGCTTATGGCTAGGCTTGATATCGATGGGCAATTGGATAAACTGCTTAAAGCTCACGAAGAAGATGCGGCTCCAAAAGAGGAAGTGGATGATGAAGTACTTGAGTACCCCTTTTTTACCGAGGGTCCAAAGGAACTTAGAGAGGCTAGAATAGAAATTGCCAAATTTTCTATCAAGAGAGCTGCTGTCAGGATTCAGCGTGCAAAGCGGCGGAGGGATGATCCAGATGAAGATATGGATGCAGAGACTAAGTGGGCTTTAAAGCATGCTAAAGGCATGGTCCTTGATTGCAGTAATTTTGGAGATGATCGTCCTCTTACCGGCTGCTCCTTCTCACGCGATGGAAAAATACTTGCCACATGGTATGTCTCTCTTCTATCTACTTCTCACTCTCAAGCACAAACTCACATATTCTCCACGTTCTTAGGCTTGAAGCTATTTTTGCTCGTCTCTATTTGATTAGAGTTACCTGGACTAGATTGCATTCTACCTGCATATTCATTTTCATTGATATATCAGTAGAGAAGTATCTTAATGATTCTGTTCTTAAACACTGAACCTGCTGATTATCCTCAGTTTCAATTCCTTACACCTTTATAAAACCATGAAGTTAGTTAGGCCTATAGTTTATCTTATAAATAGTATACTCCATGTCCATTGCATTTTCCCTTTCTAACTGCATTACACATTATCTAGGTCCGTGACTTGTGTGATTCACATAGTTCCTCCTGTTTAGTAATTCATCGTTTTTCTTTGTCTAGTTCTCTGAGTGGAGTTACTAAATTATGGGAGATGCCTCAAGTTACAAACAAGATTGCTGTCTTGAAGGATCACAAAGAACGTGCAACTGATGTAGTGTTCTCCCCTGTGGATGACTGTCTAGCAACTGCTTCTGCTGATCGAACTGCAAAGCTGTGGAAAACTGATGGAACTCTCCTACAAACTTTTGAAGGTCATCTGGATCGTCTTGCACGTGTTGCTTTCCACCCATCAGGGAAATACCTGGGAACAACAAGCTTTGACAAAACATGGAGATTATGGGATATAAACACAGGAGCTGAACTGCTTTTGCAAGAAGGTCATAGTCGTAGTGTCTACGGAATTGCTTTTCAACAAGATGGTGCATTAGCAGCTTCTTCTGGACTTGATTCACTCGCACGGGTTTGGGATCTCCGCACTGGTAGGAGTATTCTTGTCTTTCAAGGACACATCAAACCGGTAAGTTTCTAGTTTTTGTTCCTCTTATCCTGGAAAAAGCGATCATTTACTAACCCTTATTTTAATCTCCTCTGTTTTATTTGCTTCTCCAGGTTCTCTCAGTGAATTTCTCTCCTAATGGTTATCACTTGGCATCTGGTGGTGAGGATAATCAATGCCGTATTTGGGATCTAAGAATGAGAAAGTCATTGTACATTATACCAGCTCATGCTAACCTTGTGTCTCAAGTGAAGTATGAACCACAAGAAGGCTACTTCCTGGCCACTGCCTCATACGACATGAAAGTCAATGTAAATACTTCTGTAGTCCCTTTCCTAAGTATTTTTTTTTCAATCTTCTGTTTCATTTTCTTGTAGTCTGATTCCAATTTTCTTACATTTTGTCTACCAGATATGGTCGGGAAGAGATTTCTCGCTCGTTAAAAGCTTAGCAGGGCACGAGTCTAAAGTTGCCTCTCTCGATATCACTGCAGATAGCTCGTGTATCGCAACTGTATCACATGACCGCACCATCAAGCTCTGGACTAGCAGCGGAAATGATGAAGATGAAGATGAAGGGAAAGAAACAATGGACATAGATCTCTAGTTTCATTTTTCATGTTTGTGCAAGGAAAAAAAAACTTGGATCCAGGGATTTAGATATTAGCTTGTTAGAATCATTAAACGGTATTGATATCATGTCGGGAATTATAGAAACTCAGGATGATACATTGTCTTTGAAAATTTTGCCATTTCGTTCAACAAAAGCAAATGACTGAACGTTGTTGACTTGAGAATACTTCAACACCATGTTAACAAAAAATTACGTTTTGCTATATATGATTGTACAAGGAACTAAATTGATGTTCTGTAATTGTGACTTGTCTGAAGAACAGAGGATCTAAAGATTCTTCAGGTTGCAGATTTATTTATACCAACCAGCAAGAAAGTGTCGAAGTATGAAACAGAAGGCGCACGCTAGAGCCTGTAGTAGAAACAGAGAATCACAACACAATAGGGATTATTTCATTATATACGAATGGTGATATACATATATATGAGAACTACCTGGAAAACGAGAAGATGGATGCAAAGAGACTTTTCTGATTTAGGACCAAACAACCTCAAGTAAACATTGATGAGTGTCCCATCTTTTGTGCCGGTCAGTAATCCGGTAGCAGTATCATACCTGGATATTTTCAAAAGATAAGTGATGTGTCTGTTCATTAGTCAGTCTACAAAAGGTAAGAACACAAAGGTAATTACCTAGGGAGACGATGGCGCGGACATTTCACAATGCCAGCAAGCTGAGAGTTATTATATAAAGTACGTTAGATGGTTGAAACATCAATTGACAGGATTATAAGTATGCCAGAGAAGAGTAAAAGTAGATATGAACCTGAGGGAGCGACAATAGAAAGTTCAGAACTTGAGGAAGAAAGAAGATGAGGAGGGTTTCACTGCAAAAGCAAAATTTCAGAGGAGAAAGATGGCATGGGAATCAGTTACATGGTTATACACTAGCTGGATATATGATGCAAATGATTTATCTGAGAGTTGGTAGTTTCCATGTAATAGTGAAGTGCCTGTGCCTCAGAGAAGGTAAGTGGGTTTGGAAGTATACCTGAAGTGACCCAGAATGCCAACAACTGCCATAGTCATTCCAGCGAAGACTGTGTAAGTGTCTCCAACAAAAACTGAAGAAGGATACCTAACAGCAGAAGATTGTGGGAACTGGTCAGAGAGAGCATTACTTCCACTTAAATAAAAATTAAGTTTAAAAGAGAAAGTTGTGAGGGATTTTACCAATTGTAAGCAAGCATTGCCAAGGATGTAGCCATCAGCGGTTGAGTAAGATATATCGAGAAAGCATGAGCTTGGTGATACTCGGGATCAACAGATGCTCCGATTTGCATAACGTTGTGTATCAGGATCTACAGGTAACTGGGATGCATCATATCTCAACCCAAAAGGAACAAAGAGAGAAAAATCCAGAGACAGTATCTATGACCATATGACTTACAGCAGCGGCAATAACAACTGTTTGACCGATTTCAAGGCCATTCAGACCAGCGTGAATGTTAATAGAGTTTGTGCAAAAGACGGTAAGTAACCCCATATATAACTTATATATCCGGCCTGCCACATTGAAACATCTACTGAGCTAATCATAATCATTTACCTCTTCCAAAAAATACAACTATGGAAGTCAACCTGTACAGAAAAGTGTAACACGGTAATATGGACAAGAATCATTACCTAGATCAAGCACTTCCAAGCCAATATAAGCAACTAGAGGTTTTGGTATAACAATAGTTGTATGACCAGCATAAGCCATCAAAAGAGGAAGGGTAGCAAAAGATGGCAGGACAAGTTTTCTGTTGTTTCAATTGACAAGTGTAGTAGACATGTGAATCAAAATCACGGGCGTGAATTTCATGGAAAGAAAAAGACAGGAATTTGAACTTACACTCTCCAAGGCACATCAAGGACATCATCAACAAATCCAAGCAAAATCATGAAACAAATAGATGCTAGTGCTGCATTATACTCCACAAGCCACTACACAGAATCATCAGCCAGATTCAGAAACATTGATAAGGAGAATCATCACCACAGGGATCATTGAGCTGAAAGAGAACAATGATCAATCTGAGAACAGCACACACTTACATTCGAATCTTCAGTGAAATTAAAATACTGAAATATTATAGCCACGATCAAGAAGACAATACCAACAACAATACCCAATGACTCAGGCCTGAAAAGAAAGAAGATGAATGAAGCAAATTTAGCAACATCATACTTTTTGAAGATGGATCAAAACTTACACTTTGATATCTCCTTGAGGCGTTCCTCTTTTGTTGATATCAAAACCAAACATGTTACGCCTCAGAACGTATCTGGCAGCAACAGGAATCATCTTGAGTGTGACGAAGAACCCAACCAAGCTAAGCCCCGCGTTAATTAGGATCGAGCGCTTAAGCTCTTCGTCAACCTTGTAGTGGAAACAGAGAAGGTAGAGATAAAGAGAGCAGAGAAGAGTAGAGATCACAAAGATCACTCCCAATTTCGGCGGTGCGAGACGGAATTCATCACCGGAAGTAGAAACGGTCTTTCGGGTCATCTTCTGCTCCGATGGCACTGATTTGGGTTCCACCGGATCAGGTTTGTCGGAAGCTGACATCGACGAAGCTCTCTTACGAGCTGCCATGGCGGATTCGTTGGCTCGTTCCGTTTCCCCGCGCTCTGGATTTTTTTTTTTTTGACTCGAAACCCGTTCGCCTGGAGAAAGGATTCTTCAGAGCAATTCCCGTTATGCGTCACATAGACCAATAGAGATTTGCCACGTGGCTGCAATACGACACCGTGTCATCCAAATAAAACCTTTACTTTTACATTAATTGAGATGAAAATCCTAGAATTGTTGTGTATTCGTTTTTTTTTTGTATACGTATAATTCCAAATTAACTGAATAATATTCCATGGTTGTAGTTCAAAAATAAGTCTTAGCGAATGTACCTTGAATCTCTTTAAGAGTTGTAACCTTCGCAAATCTAGAGTATATATGAGATTTATTCTTTTGTTTTATTGTGATATAACAATATCATTTAGTATCTAATTACAGTTTTTTTCATGATTAGTCGACCTATTATTACTGAGACTTGGATGCATAGGATTGTGATTTATGTCACAAAGTTTTATGAAAGTCAATCATAATCTAAAACACTTTTCTCTATATTCTACTAAATTTAATTTGACACATGTCTGTTAGACATCATTTGTAAGAGGAAATATTATTGAATTTTTTTTATTTTTTTTGGTCAGAAATATTGACAAAAAACTCATGTGTACAAAATATAAGTAAAGTTTAGTTAACAATAAAACCTATATATAACTAATGTATTTTTAAATTAGAGATTGAAAAATTAAAATATAAATATATATTTAATAAAATTTTACATAAATTAAAATATAGATGACCGAAACATATTGTAACATCCCAATCCGTTTAGATGACGGCATATTCGCTACATCATCCATCCAAAGAAACCGAGACATTACATTACGAATTTGAAATGGCGGAAATGATTCTCTTTGCTATGGTTGAATATATGTTAGAAGTTTTTGACAAAGTATTATTTTCTTTATGATTTTGTTTTGAGTTTCTCTATTTTTTAAGAAACTTATGTGGTTTTTTATTTCTTTAAGAATTTTGGTATACAAAATTGAGCATATGTACGTGAAAAAAGCATTTTGAAGTTGCAAGGGAGGGATGTGTTGACTTTAATTTTAAGTGAGAAAGAGATGGAGAATTCCAAAATAACTGATCTGAATCTGTAAACAAAAGTTAAGGAGTCGGAACAAGTCAACAATGACTTGGAAAATGATATGATTTTGAAATCGATGGGTTTTCGTTGTATGTTTTACGATATTAATCTTACATGTTTGTAAGTTTGTTGCAAAGAAAAACAAAACACCTTACATATTTTAACAACTTCAGATAGCGCATGTTTTACAGAGTTACACATAATTACAAAAAGAAAGACCTAAATTACTAACAGAATTAATTTTTTGCGCTTGTCGGTAGTGGCTCGTGGGTAGCATTTAAGCATGAGTCAGTGCTTATGTCTACGAGCTCAAGCGATCGAGCACACTTAGTCACTTACCAAACTGAACATAAAACAAAAGAAAATAAATTACAAACAGAATTACCAAAACTTTTTAACGGAAATTAATGAATTTCTTGTCAATGGAAATAACACACTTCAACAAAAGTAAATCAACTAATACTGTCTAGGATGCATTCTATGATGATCATGAAGTATGTGTAATAGTACCAAACAAGAGGAGCTGAACTGAATTGAGATTTGTTTTCCTTTTCACATCCGTTATCGAGTAATTTTTGTTTCTTCTATATTTGATCTCAATTATTTGATTTTTTTTTATAGTAAATATAAAAATAATGATTCGGATTGAGATGAAACAACAAGAGAGGCTGATGTGAACGGGAAAAAAATAGTGACGGCTTATAACTGAATTAAGTTGTGAACACGTTTGCTTATTTCATGGATTGCTAAGGTTTGAGGAGAGATCAAAGATGCTTTTAGTAAAGCAAACGAATCATAACTATCTTGAAAGGACGTATTTTGTTATTGTTGTTGTTGTTTTTTTTTTTTTTTTTTTTTTTTTTGTTTGATAAAATTGTTATTGTTGTTGTTGTTGTTGTTGTTTAAACGGGTTTTTTTTTCTAATTAAGGTTCAAACAGATTTTGAAAGGACGTTAGCACGAAACTCGTAGATAGCGCATGTTATTTTTCCAAATAAAAAATTATATTAAAACTATTATAAATTAAAACCCATTAATTCATCATAGTGGCAACCAAGTGTATATACCAATATAAATCAATTAAAAAAAAAACCATTCCCATAAATAAAAGGAAAGTGAAGGCACTATGTGTCCCCACACGGTTCCATTGAGACAATGGCATATATGTATGTGTGTGAGAAAATATATAAATATAAGTTGGTTCTTGAACATCATTGCATGTTATAATTAATCACATAAGAAAAGAAAAAAAGAGTTAGAAAAATGGGAGTGTACTTAGGCAAGTATTGTTGTGTAATGATAATAGTGTTAATGTTGGGAAAAGAAGTGAGAAGCCAGTTGTTAAAAAATGATTATTATTCAACTTCATGTCCAAAAGCTGAGTCGATAGTAAGATCCACTGTTGAATCTCACTTTGATTCTGATCCAACAATTTCCCCTGGCTTGCTTAGGCTTCATTTCCATGACTGTTTTGTTCAGGTTCCAATTCTTTTTCTTCTTATTCTAATATCAATCTCCTTTGATAAATTATAAAAGTTTAATTTGATTGTTGAATATGACCTATTATTAGGGTTGTGATGGGTCGGTTTTAATCAAAGGGAAATCTGCGGAGCAAGCTGCTCTACCGAATCTCGGTCTAAGAGGGTTAGAAGTGATCGATGATGCGAAAGCCCGGCTTGAGTCCGTGTGTCCAGGAGTTGTGTCATGTGCAGATATACTTGCACTTGCTGCTCGTGACTCTGTTGACTTGGTACGCAAGATTACTAAACTTAATTAGGGTACTTAATTAGTTTTCCGATTACTAATATCACCTGAGTTACGTATATGTATGGAAACTAGAGTGATGGACCAAGCTGGCGAGTACCAACGGGCCGTAAAGACGGGAGAATCTCGTTGGCATCGGAAGCATCGAATCTACCTTCTCCACTTGACACTGTTGCTGTTCAAAAGCAAAAGTTTCAAGATAAAGGATTGGATACCCATGATCTCGTCACTCTACTCGGTATATCTATTAATTCATCTACATCTCTCTCTCTCTCTCTCTCTCTCTCTCTCTCTCTCTCTATATATATATATATATATATATATATATTTATAATATTTAAGAACTTAAAAAAAATATATCTTTTCTAATTTCTTGTTGAGTTTGTTTGTTTTTAATATATTTTGAAACTCTACACATGTGTTCGAAAGAAACATAAATAGAGTTCCTTCAAAAATTGAAAGTATTCTGCATACATCACATGCCAACATGAAAAAAAGTACAAGTGACTAAAAGTTGGAGTGAACCATGTTTCATTTTATTGATACACTTTTGAAATTGGAGCAAAAGCTATGTACAAAGTTATAGTTTATTAATCGTTGATTTGAGGAAGATCGAAACGGAAACAACATCTTTATCGCCGTCTTATTCAAAATAGATCACGAAATAACCAAATCGTTATATGCGGGTTTCTTTATTTTTCACATGCAAGTTAAAAAATAAAAATGATGGTAAGAAATTTGATGATGAAAATGATGTTTTGAGAAAAGCTAAAACCATGATTTTTTTTAATCGAATGTTAAATTAATTCAACAAAAAAAAACTTTTTTACAACCATGATTTCATTGACAATAAAACTTCAAATCTGCTAGATGAACTTTGATTTTCTTGAATATAAATTTTCATTTTTATTATAAAATTGTTTTTGTCAAATAATTTTATTGAATAGTAGTAGAATTATAGTGTTTCTAGATTTATTATAACCTCATATTTTGTTTATAAAACTTAAGTAGTTTACAAAAAAAGAAATTGAGACACCCTTGCGATTAGACCTAAAGAGTAATTAATTATACGTAGTGCCTGTAATGAACATGTGCCTGGATTTTTTTCTATGAACGTCCATTTACCATTTACCTACAAATAGATAACAATAACACATCTTAATATATATATCTAAAATTTATGAGGACAGGTGCACATACAATAGGACAAACCGACTGTCTCTTCTTCCGTTACCGTCTATACAACTTCACGGTGACCGGAAACTCCGATCCAACCATAAGCCCATCGTTTCTTACACAGCTCAAGACTCTTTGTCCTCCCAATGGAGACGGTTCGAAACGTGTTGCTCTTGACATTGGTAGTCCCTCAAAATTCGATGAAAGTTTCTTCAAGAACTTACGCGATGGCAACGCTATTCTAGAGTCAGACCAACGGCTTTGGTCGGACGCCGAGACAAATGCCGTGGTGAAGAAATATGCAAGTCGTCTTAGAGGTTTGTTAGGGTTTAGGTTTGATTATGAGTTTGGTAAAGCTATGATTAAGATGAGTTCCATTGATGTTAAGACAGATGTCGATGGTGAGGTCAGGAAAGTTTGTTCCAAGGTGAACTAGTTTGAATAAAAAGTTAAAAACATAGTATAATAAATATTCTCTATGTTTCAGATTTTTAATTATTGAACGTTTCGTAATTGTCTTTTGATCTTCTTTTTAAGATTTTCGTTTGTCTCAAAAAAGTTGTAAAATATTGCGTTTGTTGAAATGGTAAAATATATACTACGTACTCTTTATATTTTGGTCTTTTTCCTTCAAAATAATTAGGGAATTACTAATTAAGGTTAATGTTCGTTTGGTCAACAAATCAATCAAAGTTTTTCCTTTCGTTTTCAAGATACCACATTATGATGAATACATTGAATTTCAAGTTTTAGAAAATAATCTAGTAAATAAAGTTCGTTGGTTATAAATATTTATATTGACTTTTCAGTTTGGGAAAAAACAATTTTACTAGATTATCTTCCATTTTTACTAATATACTCCTGTTTTGCTAGATTCCCTTTTATTCAGTTACTACTATTTTCCTTTTTTTAATGATTGAGCAAAAGTGCAAAATTATGCATAAAGACAATTAAATTCGGATTAGAAAAACGACAGTAAAATTCTCGTTGGCAAAAGATAACCAATGAAATTCTGACAAACAAACAAAGAATATCAACTTCTCCCATTTATTAAAATGAGCGTGATCCTCGTGTCGGTCTCTTAGATAATTGTTTGGTCCCAAACTCCAAAACCACTAAGATCTGACCATTTTGTGCATCGACCTTTCCATCTCAAAAATGCTCAGAATTGCGATTTCTTTGTTTCTTTTTGCTTTATGCTCTTTCACATCTCCTTCCTCTGCGAGATCCTTCATCACCGCAAAACCTCGTCCGATTGATTCATTTCTCCCTAAACCAAAGCTAGAGGTAAATACCATTTGTGATTCATTGTAAGATTGTGATCCATGAATTGCGGAAACAACTGATTGATTCCTTTTTTTTTAATATATATTTTGGATCGAAAATTCAGAATGCGGGTGTGTGTTCTTACACGGTGATCATTAAGACAAGCTGTTCCTCGGTGTCAACCACCAGAGATAAGATCAGTATTGCTTTTGGTGATGTGTACGGCAACGAGGTTAGTTTGGAATTTAGAGTTTGGAGTTTGAAAATTTTCTGGAATTAAACAACAACCCGCTTAAGAATATCCAAGTAATTTTGATTTTGCCAGATAGCTTCTAGATTTTGAGATCCAAGAAACTTGGCTTATGTTTGACCAATCCTCTTCCTTAGGCCATGAATGTTTGTGACCTGAAGCTTGACCAATATGAGGATTTAAATTGTTTTAATTAACCATTTTAAGTTTTCAGCCCATAAAACGATTAAAAATTTAGTATTAACTTGCATTTTTACGGTAATGCATACTCAAAGAGGTTTTTACGTATTAAATCCTCTTGTTTATTTATCTAAAGTTAGGGAAAAAAGAATACTAAATAGTTTGGCTCTTTTTAAAAAAAAAAAAAAACTTTTTTGTTTCAGGTATATGTGAAAAGACTAGACGATCCATACTCGAGGACTTTTGAAAAGTGTTCTTCAGACACATACAAGATATCGGGACCGTGTCTGCGCGACGTCTGCTATCTCTACCTCCTCAGGCAAGGATCCGACGGCTGGAAACCAGAGAACGTTAAGATCTACGGCTCATCCATCAGATCTGTCACTTTCTACTATAACCTCTTCTTGCCTAACTCCATTTGGTACGGCTTTAATGTCTGCAATGGCATTAACAATGGCAAGTCTTCTCAGCCCATCATCACTGCCTCCGTCGCAGCTATGTAAGATTGATAAACAAAAAGCAAGGACTTGTGAGTATCTGTGAATTCCCAGTTTTATGGCCTAAACACATGGAGAAGTACAAGTGTGTTGATCTTGAGTGTATTTGTGAGAAAACATGTTGATGCTTTGATTTGCTCTATTGCAAGTCGCGACTTGCGAAGTGGCCTAACTGTTTTGTTGTTAAATATAAAATAAAAAATATCATGCAAAAAAAATTCACTTCAAATTGATTGAGAAAGACGAAAAAGTTAGGGTTGATACCTTATAAATTGAGAGAATGACTTGACTTATAAAACAAGGAACGTATTTACACAAGAATCCTATCTATCTAGGATTGGGATAAACATAAACCCTACAAAACTGAATATTCTTATCCTTATCATAACACATAGATGGACTTAACCAAATAAACCCTTAATTGGTATGACTTGCTTATACAAGCATTAGAATCAGCTCCATGTTTTTGTAGAAGGCGTGTTAGGATCTCTACTGTTGAAAGTATCTCTATTTTCTTTTCAGTTTTGTCTCTATATCTCTTATCATTTGTTTTATTGTTTACGTCCTAATTAAGGATGACGGAACTTGCTTTTGACTCGGTCTGTGAGATACTTGCAAGGGTTCCGGGTTAAGGACTTGCTACGGTTTAGATGTGTCTGCAAAAGCTGGCGTTCATTGTTCCAAGATGAGAGTTTCATCAGAAAGCACACAACTCATGCCAAAGTATGTTTCTACTGGCGGTTTGTTGGCCACGGGATACACCACCGCGCACTTGTACTTACGAAGGTCGCAGGCTAAAGGTGATATTCCAAGAGCCTGAATTGAACAATGGTGGAGAGAAAAACTTGCTTTTCAAAACTAGTGTCATCGGTCATTGCGATGGACTCTTTTAGAGCTTCAAAGACAGTTCTTTGGCTGTTTGGAACCCTGCTTTGAGAGAGTTAACAAAAGTAACTAGAATCAACCAACAACAAACTTGGAGTATGATGATAGGTTTTGGTTACGACCACTCAATCCAATATCACAAAATCGTTTTGATGCCGCTCACGAATTGCTCTAAAGCACAAGTGTTGACACTTAAGTCCAGTGTGCCTACGATAATTGATTTCCCATTGAGGGAAAATTGTGACTTGACCAGTGTGAAAAAAAGAGGGAATCTTGGTGGGTGAAAAAATCTTCTGGCCGCTCTACGCTCATGAATCTACCATTGAAAACGGCGAAAATATCCTGACCTTTAGCGTGGTGTCAGAGACATTCAATACTGCTCTGGTCCTGGTGGAAAACAACTGCATAGAGTTTTAAAGGTGTTGAGAGGAAGTCTATGTGCAGTGGAGAGAGAGAGAGAGCAAACTACTGCGATGATATGGTGGTTTGGTGTGCGGACCATGAAAAGGAAGACAAAGGTCGATCAAATCTTGGAGCAAGATCTTGCGGCTGACGGCATTCGATATTGAAAAGTCAACGCGTTGGCGGGTTGTTGAGTTTCGGCTAGGAGCTGTGATAAACCAGTCAGGATTGTTGCTTGTGCTTGTTAGGACACGTGAAGGAGGATTTATACTATATGAATACAACTTGGAGAAGGATACAATGAAAAAGGTTGAAACTAGTTTTCGCTTCAGTTTAGATTACCTCAACTGGAGGAGTATATTGCAACTCTTGTTCCTACTAAACACCTGTTAGTTTTTAGTTTTTATAAATGTTATTCCCTCCGTTTTAAAATATAAGATGTTTTGGAAGTTAGCACAGAAATTAATTGTACTTTTAACTAAAATATATTATTTATTTAACAAAAGTAGTCAACTAAAAACCAATGAAGAAAAAAAAACATTTGATTGTTTTTTAATTTTTTAGATAAATTAAATTTTTATTATTTTTTTTATGTGGAAATGTGAAAATATTTATATTTTGAAATAAGAAAAAAACTCCAAAACATCTTGAGGGAGTATATTGCTTCACAACATTGTATCTTACTTCTACTCAATTGATAGGGCTAATTTGTTGTTTCTATTCCTTTCGTTAACTGAATAAGAGATGCAGTGAGAGCAATGAGAGTAAACCATACCCATAGATTGGACAAGACTCAGATTGTTTGGCGCCTGTTTACTGATAGATAGATTATTCCAGATTTTACATGAGCAAGCTCTCTGTAGAAGCAAAGCCTTTGGAACTCTACCTAAAAGCCATTTAAGACTTTAGCCAAACAAAGCTGGGAATGGTGAAACGTTGAATAGATTAGAGCTTGAGAATAAGGCCAATGGGGCAATGATCACTTCCATTGATATCAGGGAGGATGTAAGAATCATGGACATTGGCTGCAATTGATTCGGACACCAAGAAGTAGTCCAGTCTCCATCCTGTTTCACACCATTTCACCAGTTTAAAAACCAAACATATGAATCTGAATATGTATCAAACAAACTTAATTACCTTTGTTGGTTTTGCGGCCACCATGGCGATAACCCCAATAAGTGTAACCAACAACACCAGGATGTTGCTTTCTAAAGGTATCTACAAAGCCCTTGTCTAAGAAGTTTGCACCAAAGGACTGCCTTTCTTCTATTGTAAAACCAGCACTTCTTTTGTTCCCCTAATTATAAGATATGGTGGAAAATTATGAAAACTGAGAGATTACTTTTCGATGAAAAAAGAGGAGGGAAGAAGAATTCGAATTATTTACCGCGGGATTGAAGATGTCAATTTCTTCATGAGCACAATTTAGATCACCCGTCAAGACTACAGGCTTAGACTTCTCCAGCTCCTGCAGATGCAAAAGGGTCATTGAGCTTGTGTAAGAAGGACAAATACAACAAAATAAAGAAACTCTGAAGAAACGTTTCATACTTTGATGTGATTGCTAAGGGTTCGATCCCATTCATCGATCCTGTATGACTTGAAAACCCACGGAATCTATTCGTTAGAATAAAAAGAAAAGTAGAATATATGTCAACCATGACAACAAAATGCAATAAGTTTGAGGACTTTCGTGTAGTTTGTAATTGTATATAACTGGTACGGTATTTTTTCGGATAAATCTTTCTTTTCTTAATAGATCTCTTTCTGTTCCTCAATCTTCGGAGAATGCGGCGTTGTATTATTCAGTTTTCTGTTCCGAACATTTCCTGAAAGTAAACGACAAGTTTGAAATAGTACCAGTCTTTTTAAGCCATCTCCGGAATTAGGGACATAAGTATTTATCAAGTAGAAGGAGTCGAATTCAGCAGTTACAATACGCCCTTCCATGTCATGATCTGATCCAGATAGACCAGTACCATATCTAACTGAGAGTGGTTTTATCTGTCAAAAGACCAAACTGATTAAAACACATACAATTCAATTTAACATATCAGATAACATGAATATGAAATAACAAATAAGCACATTCTTCTGTTACCCGTGAGATTATTGCAGTTCCAGAGTAGCCAAGTTTTGAGACGCTGCAGGACCAGAAACTATGATCATAGCCATCAATAAGAGTTTTCTTAATTTCCTCAACATCCTTCACCTGTCATAAGTTTGATATATGTCTTTAGTACAAGAGATTCCTAAATTGGCTATGTTTAAAACATAGATCAGAAACAACTTAAGAAGGGCCTAAAGTTATGACCTGGAGTTTAGTCTCCTGCAAGCACAAGATATCAAAGTTTTCTCTTTGGGCAAGCTGCAGAGCAGAGAAGCTCTCTAACTTCAACAATGCTCTCAATCCATTAACATTCCAAGTCATAACCTTCACACACTTGGTACCATCTGGTAGAGGGGGAGGTCTCATTGTCTTTGGGTTATAAGCTTTCCAGTCCTTCTGAGGCTTCTTATGAGAAAGTACAGTCCACGGTTCACTTTGACTCGGGGATGAGATAATATCTTCGGTTTTCAGAAATTCACTAGAGATGGTCGATGATGCTTCCTCTTTTGACTGAATTTGCTGCTTACCTAGGAAGATTAATCACACACAATGTTTTATAATACTCTATGTAGATGCCGGTATTACATAGAATTCGTTTATTTTAACACGTAACAAACCTGTTCTCGGAATCGTCAATGACTTCCGTTCTTTCGAGATAGCTTCTGAAGAAAATTTAGCTTTCAAGTTTTTCTCAGTAGACTGTTTTACTCTTTTCTCTCTGTTTTCAATGCCATAAGCTTCAGAGTTAATGCATTCATCTTCAGTGGGCTCTTTCCTGATGTTTCTGATCTTTCTTTTAATCGTGACACTTTCTAAATGCGTGGACAAAGTAGTTTCCTTTTTTCCTGAACCAGAACTTTCATCTGTAGCAAATAAACAGGCAAGGACATGGTTTTTTACTTAAAAGAGAAAATTTAGAAGAGATACAGCCGAAAAAAAAATTCCTTATCGCTTTCGCAAATTAATCAGAAGCTATAGGACTTTTGAGACTTTTCATTCTAAATCAAATGGAACAAGCTTAAAAAACTACTAAATGCAAAGATATCAAACCTTTTCTCGATATGATATACGAAATATAAAAGTGTGTGTTCTTGGTGTGCAGTTACATACCAGGTAAATTGCTGTCCATATGAAGTCGCAAAGTTGAGATAAGTTCTTGTTTGCGTCCTTTCACAGATAGCCCAAGTTTCCTATAATAAAAACCATTGTAACACAAATACAAAAATGTTCCACATATTTAAACAATGAACAAGAATCTGGATGTCCAAAGTAGCAAGAGAAAAGAAAAGACTATAAACTTGCCTCAATGTGGTTCTAAGTTCTTGAACCGTCATCGCCTCAATTTCCTTTCGATCATCTTGAAGAGTTCCCATTTCATCTCTATCACTATCACTTCCCTACAGATCAAAACCAACAATTAAACAAGAGAACCAAAAAAAGCCTCTAGCTACTAGTGCAAGTGAACTGATCAATCACAAACTTAGTACAAACCATCTGATAACAATTCTGATCAGTAGCTGCTCCTACTATCTTGAGTTCCTTTCCCTTGCTGTTGTTGATAGAGAAAGGTATAGATTTAACCGTAGCATTTGACATGAGCCTCTTGTTGAAACTTCTTGTTCCTAAGCCAACACCAACGATAGATGAACCAACTCTTAAACTCCTAAGAGGGACCACCAGAAACCTAAGCGTCATCATCAATCACGAAATTTCACACAGTAGAATTTTGGAAAAGAAAAAGAATCAGAAAAAAGGTCACAGCTTTGAGACTCCAAACATCAGCTATAAATGAAACAGAACCCAGAAGAAATCCGAAATCAATGAGTAAAGGGTTTGTTTTGCCCGAAACGATTCAGAAGGATAACAACACAGAAAAGCCCTAAATTTGACGAAGAATCAAGAGGCGATAATTAAACAAACAAGTCGGAGCAGTTATTAACAGATTTAGACAGAACCGTACTTGGCGACATTGATGACGGAGCTCTGGAGACCTAACTGAAGAAGAACCTTGTTCATCGAATTAAGGGCACGCGCACAAGAGAGCAAGGGGAAGAAAAGAACCGCCAAAAAAAGAGCGTCTTTTCACAAACGCAATTTCCAATTTCACTCGCTCAGCTTCGCGCGCGCGTACATGCACGCGTCCACTGCTTTGGTCACTCACTCTAATAAAACGTTCGTCTTAACACGACAGAGACAGAGACAGAGACACTACCATGATTCATTTTCATATCAAAATCAACAGCAAAAACCAAACTTTATTCTACATAGAATGTATATAAATGGACCAAGTAGATCCACAAAGCCTGCTCTAATGTTTCCTCTTGTATAAACCTAAGCAAAAAAAACTTGGCGAAAATGTACAGAAAATCTCAGTTTCATCTTTCTGAAGATTTTTGAAGTCATCTTCAAGAAAGGCATAGTTAAACATTTAGGATTGTTTCCAAGCCTGGAGATGATTCCGGTGGTATCGCTGATGCTGCTTTAGATTCACCATCAAGATCAAACTCCCAACACTTTCCTAACAGTTGCTTGAGATGATTCTTTAGTAATGCTTGAGGTTGAAGAGTTGTTTCTATTTCTTGAGAAAGACATGTGCGATGAAGTTACCACTGAGCTGAATACACCAGCTTCTTTTATCTCTTGGATTATAACCTGTGAAAGATGATAGCTTTGTTCAATCAAAAGCACTCAAGAGGATGTAATGTTTTGGGTTTGGTAGTAAAACTAACTGACCATTGGTGCATAAATGCGAGTTAGAATTCCCTTCCTAAGAAGTTTCAGGATCAAATTTTCGTCAGTCCATACAACTCGTTCTCTGTACCATTGAAGCATTTCCTCTGGAGTTGAAGTTGAAGCAATGATGAATGCCTGCAAAAATAGAGAAAAACAAAGATGTGATGAACAAGAACTATACAATCGACAAAAACAAAATCATATCCTTTCTCACGGCTCTGTCAAAGTCTAGCATGAAACATCTCTTGACTTCTTCTTTAGTTGGTTTGCAGCCACATCGATCACGTCTTGAAGTAAGATCTGAAAATCTTGAGTAAGTGTAGTGCAGAATCGCAGCTTCACGTAGTTCCATGATGCTGTCACAACAAAGATGGGATCAATGTCAGAATACAAAAGAAAAAGAATCGATGTCTTCGTCTAGTCCAAGTGAGGACAAGCACATACTTTGGGTACTTCATGTAGTTGTGCCATCGATGAGCACCATTGGGCCGAAGATGGTCTTGAATCCGAGCAGCGGATTTTCCATTTGCATAGGTTAAAAAATAATTCGGATTGCCACGAGTTGCCTCTTTATAGTTTCCGAAGTAAACGTCTCTAGGAAGATGGTCATAATTCTTCTTGAACATTGATACCTAAATGTTAAAAAAGAAACACTTTGGGATATGTTAAAGATAAAACTCATAGGGGCATACATCTGAAGATAGGAAGCTCTATATGATAATGTTATGTACCTCAGTGAAAGGTTCCATGATATCATCTCGCTCAACGCTGCTCTCCTGAAAAGAACATTTGTCATCAAACCAAAGAAAAAACCGCAATTCCAATGTCTTCAAAGACTTTTAACTCACGTAATTTGCAAAGATAACTTCATCCACATCCGCAGGAACATTTCTGAGCAAATTTCTCAAGGAATATTCACGGGTTCCAGAAGGATGTACAAGCTCATCAGTGTCAAGATGCAGTATCCACTCCATACCAGCATCCTAATTATATACCAAGCAAAAGGAGAGAATGTGAAAAAGTTGGCAATTCTATCATTTTTTTCTAGTGACTGACTGACTGAATAAGTCAAACGTAAAAAGTACCCTTGCCATAGTGATAGCCATTTCCATATTCAAGTTTTGTTTCACGAATAATTCGTAATTACATGGTTTGTAGAAAAACTTCTCCAACCAAGTCTCATTCCAAATCCGGCTGTAAACCAACAAAATGTGATGAAACTTCAAAATAATGATCTGGAATAACACCTCTACAACAAGCATTTTTAGAGGTGGCCAGTTTTGATACATCAAGATCCAAAGAAGCAAAACACAAGAGCACACCAATATGTCTAGCTCTGTCTAAATAACCAGAGGTGGTTCCTTTAAATCATGCATTTCTTTTACCTAGATAGCTATAAATCCATAACTTAATGACAAACAAAACACAAGAATACCTTTTAGCTTGCTCTTCTTCTAATTCTCTTGTCCTGTATATAACATTTACACCCTGCAAACAAATAATGTCACTGCGAATGGCAACATAAATACAAATTCAGGATCCATGAACAGTCAATTATAACAAAAACAAAACCCGGAAAAGCTCACAGGGATGGTCTCCAAAACCCGAGACACATTTGGGGAAGCAGCAGTGCCTTCAACGAATAGATAAAAAGTTGAAACTCCAATGACCTTGTGATAAAAAATCCATGGCAGTGTCTGCTCTAATCCAGCAGAAGTGCTAGTCGTTATACATATCTACACAACCACACAAAAATCCGATTTTTTCGTCATCAAATGAATCAAGCCTTAGCATTTAAAAAAAAAAAAAACCCATCAAATTGGATTCAAGAGGTCTAACCCTAGGTTTAAGATCTGGCTTGTGATCAAGCTTCCAATGTCGGAGATAAGGAAACGATTGAGTACGGCTCTGTCCCAGAAGAGAAACGCAGCTCGAATCAGACCGAAGGGTTCGTTTCTCGGAGAAAGGGACCATTCCAGGGAACGGATGATTATCATCAAACCACTGCGTAACCGAATCGTTGATTCCGCTTCGCCATTGGAGGAAGAAAGCGAAACAGGCTAAGGAGAGAGGAAGAAGGGTGATAAGTAAGAAAATACGCGAGGAAGACGAATCTGATGATGAAGTTGGTTTTGAGGAGGGAGAGGAGTAGAGACCAGCCATGTGAGGATGGAGCAGGAATCGTATGTAGAGGTTGTGTGTGGTTTTGAGGGAGACGATATACTTTGAAACTGAAAGGAGTTTTGAATTTAAAGGAGCCGTTTTTATCAGTTTGGTACATTCTTGTAATTTCTTCAATCTTCAAGCTTATTAGTTAAATAAAAAAAATTGGATTTAAGGAGATTTGGTAATCTAATTTAGGATTTTTGACTTTAAATAACTCATATTCTACTAGATTTTTTAATTCATTGCCGGAAGAGATAATGGCATTTAAGTTTAGTCCAAAACTGAAGAAAGTAATCACTAATCAGTCCTTTGTAACGCCGATTTTTTTGTTTTCTACTGTTTTTTTTTTTTTTTTTTTTTTTTCTTGGTTACATTTTCTACAATAAGTAAGAGATTTTAAGGGGTAAAAAGATCAGCCAAATTTATCATTCATTAGCTAATTGGAAAGGTTTCCATTCAAAAGTACACATGATTTTTTCTTCCCATATTGATCCATCTTTAAATGTTGTTTAGCTTTCCAAACAACTCTTAACTTTCATAAGACCAGGTCGGTCTCTGAGGGGTTCCGATCCACCATAACAACTGTTAAATTTTCATTAGCTACTTATGCTTAAGGTATAATGCTTTACATAACACTAGCAGATCAACATTCTTTATTATTACTAAAGTTAAAAATAAGGATGTTCGTTATCTTTAATGGCTCAAATTGCCCTGCTAAGAGATTCTCTAACATTTGAGCTGATTTAAGATCATGAGCTGCCAACGTAAAATTCAGCAACCAAAGGAGCAAAATAACAACGTTAATAATATCATTATAACCAAACAACTTGGTATAAGCAACCAAAGCCAAACCAACCATGAAACTACTACGCAGATTCACTTTGTCTCTCTACACAAAAATCATAAAACCTCTACTCTTTAGTCTTTTACCAATCAATAGACGACGACTTCACACTTAGTTGAGCCTCTTGGCATTCTGGAGAGATCTTCGAGAATACACTTTGCTCTCCATGATTTTTTCACCACGTGTAGAGTGAGTCTCTTGAGGATTGCTGAATTCTCTAAGAAGTACCTTACTATCTTCATTTCTGCAGCACGTCCGCAGATTAGGACTTTGAGATCAACAAACTCGAGAGACGACAGTAAACACTTAGGCACAGAAGAAAAACTAATTTGGCTCATCTCTTCGGAATCGATTTCCTCAAAATCACTATGCCATCTCTGAGGAAAAAAAGAAAGGATTAAAACTTAGGAAAAGATACGCAGAATCTTCATAGAGATTATTAAACTCATTGGGTTGAAGGCAGATCATCACCAAGGTAAGGGATTTCAGATTTGGGCAGCTCTCATGAAAATTTGGCAAACATTTAAAATCAGGTTCATACATTCTAGCATCCAGGCGTGACATGTAACCAAATTGAGGCAGTGGTTCTAGTTTCGAGTATTGACAGATGCGCTGGAATCAGAAAGAAAAGAATGTGGATCAGAAACTTTCATGATAGAAAATGTGCATTGTAATATACTGGCATTGACACATATACCTCGAAAGTGACTGCATGTATCGTCATATCGCCAACCCTCGAAATCCCCAGGAGAAAACTGCGGATGCTATTTCTCCTTGACTCGTTAAACTCCCCCAAACCAAAGAGGAGATAAAGTTCTAACTTGGCATTGGACTCCAATTTCTTTACTGTAAAGCTTTCTGATCTGAAATCACTAATGCATCAATCACAACACCCCGAACAGAAACGAAGTTGGAAGTAAAATGTCGTATTAAACTGAGGCTCTTTAGGGACCGAGAGTGGACATGGAAGCCTTTATCATCATCCTCATTGATAAAAATCTCTAACTCTTCCAGGAAAGGGCAGGATGAGACGAGTTTCTCTAAAGTAGCCCCATTGGGAGACGAAATGTCAACTAAAATCATAGTCTTGGATCTTACGCTTAATTGCAGCATCAATCCATGAAGTGAAATAAGAGACACCCTCTAAACCGCAATCCTTTTCATCAATAGCGAATTTGAGCTTGTGTAGGCATGACACTCTATTGGAATCGAAAAAACCTTTACCAAAACTCACAAAGGCATCAAAATCTGGCAAATCTCCAGTGTTCAATTCCAAATCAGGAACCCAAAGCCAAAGACTCTTCCATCTAGGGGACAAAACACTTGTCTTAACCGACTCCTTTGTCGGAAGATGAGAAAGTATCTGACATATCAAAGGATCAGGTAATTCACTTATTCTATCTTCCTTCATTTTGCGAACGAGAGCCTGTTTCAAAACGTAAGTTTCAGAGAGAGGATTAGGCGGCGGCGGAGATATTACCTAATCAAAACACTAGAATAGTAATCTCTAACATAGACCCCAAAAAAATTATACCACAAACGCAGAAAGACAGATGAAGCAAAAAGATACGATTAACAAAGAAATTTAGCTGAACAAAGGTTGTTAGGAAGTGCGAGAGAGAGAGAGAGAGAGAGGAATCCGAAAGGTTTGAAACTGATTTGGTAACCATATTGTTGCACTCGTGCGTGAGTCGTGAGAGTGAAGATGTGTGTTGGGCTGAGTTTTAGTCGGCCCATTACTAAGATATGTGTTGGGCTGAGTTTGACATTCTCACGCGGTTAGGCCATATTCGTTTCTCCATGCAGATTATTCATCTGAATGAGTTTTTAAATTTACTCAAATTTGTCAAATTCATTTGGATGAACATGATTGGAGCATTTGGATGGAGATGGTTTAGTCAAAAATAACAAATAACAAATATACCCTCATTTACAAGCATATCTCAAATAATGTCAATTATCTATAGATTTCTCATTTTATATTTTAAAAATCACATATTTGCACCCAAAAAAAATCTCTAAAAATTGTGAAATCACTGATAATCATTTTCCGTCAAAATCATAAAATCGCGGAATTGCGTTTTTTCCCGCCAAAAATGTGAAATCACGATTTTTGATAGAAAATTGTGGAATTGCGCTTTTCCGCAAACTCATGTTTTTCCGTCAAAACTGCAAAATCATATTTTCTCGCCAAATCATATTTTCCCACCAAAACCGCAAAATCATATTTTCCCGCCAAAACCGCAAAATCATGTTTTCTGCCAAAACCGCAAAATCATATTATCTTGTCAAAACCGCAAAATCATGTTTTTCCGCCAAAACCGCAAAATCATATTATCTTGTCAAACTCGTCAAATCATGTTTTCCCGCCAAAACCGTAAAATCATGTCTTCCCGCCAAAACCGTAAAATTAGTTTGTATATGTTAAAATAATAATTTAAAAATTATTTAGTTGTAAAGATATTTTAGAGCAATAATTAAATTAATATACCTAAAATTAAGATTAAAAATAGGGAAATTATTAGATCAAAGTATGAATATTTTAGTCATTTTCTTATTAAACTCATCTAGATGGAGATGAAAATTTATAAAAATTAAGCAAACAAACAAAAATTTATTCAGATGCTCCATCCGAATGAACATCCAAAAATTGAAACGAACAACACTCAGATGAAGCATTTGGATGAAACATTTAGATGGATCATCTGGATGGAAATGTCACGTGATCAAACGAACATGCCCTTAGTCATTATTCTAATGTTTGCGAAAATACCCCTCGGTTCTTTGGCTTTTTTGCGATTTACAACCCTGAGTTTCATTTCCTATTTCAAAACTATCTCCGACTTTTAAATGTAAACTAAACCAACCTTCAAGTAACACATATTTTTATTTTTACACATAAATAGATCGGCGAGTTGAGCTTATTAGCCTATCCGTTCAAATTCCGACAATGTCTCTACATTTCCATAAAATCCTAAAATAAAAGATAAGTGGAACTTTCCAAGCTAAAGATCATAGAGGTCTCGAGTTCGAATCATCATCACAAGGACTCAACAAACTGAGGAACTTGAAGCTCAAGTTTTTGCTTCATGACACAGTTCATTAACCATTCGCTGCTGAATGTCCAAACCCCTTTCTTTGCTGCAAATAATGCCCCCACTGTGTCTTCTTCGCACCCTATGTATATCGTTTTTGATGCCTCCTTTACCTTATTCACTCCACCTATCACCTGAAGATTCCCCAAAAATTTACAATGTTTTGGATTCAATCAAATGTGGAACACTTGAAAGAAGTGGTAGCTAGTACTTACATTTCCACCAGCAGATTTGATGATAGCAGATGAAGTTTTGATAGGCAGCTCAATGTTAGGTCCAACGCATATGTCATATCCTTTAAGCAACGAGTTTGGTCTAGCTTTTGCTCTAAGAACTGTGCTTTTTAGATCAGTATCATATTTCAACTCGTAGTCTTCGTCGTACAATATGTGTGAAGCTTCATCTATTTCATTAATAACCAACAGATAGAGTCAGCATTAGAAGTCAGACAACTTGAGAGTAAATACCCACCAGATATAGATAATACATGAGATGTTTCATCTTACTAGCAAACCTTCCTTCTCTGAAACTTTCTTTTAACCAACTTGGTGATACTATCCAAGCTCTGCAAGCAAGTATGATGCAACATAAACTATTATTCTTGTGATTTTATGCATAATTTCTCAATGGCTATTATGATGTCAGTAAATTTGATACTAACCCAGAGCAAAGAGCAGTGCAGAAATTCAGAGTTTTCCTGACTTTTCCGGTGACAATATGTGTGCTCATTGTACCATCCAAGGTCACAGCACCACCAAGTTTACTTATTACCTGCACAGAAATCAGAAGATAACATAAGGTGGATAGAAAACACATCTAAGGAACTAATGACTTAGAAGTATATATATACCTCCGTTAACCAAGCTCTCTTGTTTTCATCAGAAATGTCCATCAACAAGATTCTATAGTGTTGTCCATTTCGACGAGCTTCCATGTCTACTCCAGTTGCCGTTCTGCATTGTTCAACATCGTTTCTTTTGCAAATTGTGGGCAGGGGATCCTTGGTTATATCCACTTGGAAGGAAGAACCATCTTTCGGTTGCTTTGCAGAGCTCTGAGCCAAATCTAATTTTACTATCTCAGTGTCATTATTGTTGTTTGCTCTAATCCTTTTAGATTGTAAAGAGGACAACGAAGCTTCCCAAGATCTCTTTAAGCCTGGTGTTGAACATTTGGTCTCACTGTCAGCTGTGGTAGCTTGATCAGAGATCACGTTATTGCATTCCTTTCCTGTGGTCGAGTCCATTGGACTTCTGATCCCAGAGAGACCTATGGCACATTATAACAGAAACTTCAGAGGATTTTTAGCAAATTCAAATGCTTCACGATGTGGCATTACACAAAAGGAACATGCGTGAGTTACTTCATCTACTTAGAGACACATTCTCTTAGGCTATTTGATGAAAACAGTTGAAAAAAAAAATAAGGATCTTAACATAGAAAATAGTTATAAAACTTACAGTCAAGATATACGCTTTCACCAAAGCTCTCTCCAAGTTTAATTGAATCTCCAGCCACAGGACCTGTGCAATTATTTCTTGCTGGGAGTAGAGATCCCTCACACTGATATTTCCATGAAGAGGTAATCTCGAGGTTTGAAGGATTAAGAGAAGATTCCTTTTTCAGATGAGAAAGCATGAGTGTTGAACCGCCTGGAAAACACAAGGCTTTTCGAATATTAGACTTAATGTGCAACCTCCTTGCTTTTCCTTTGTGGTCTACCTCTGCTAATTTTGTAAATCCCTGAAAAAATTGAAAAGAGTTACAAGAAACCGAACAGCCAAGAACATCAGAAGATAGTTAAGTTTGCATCCAACAAACTATAAAATAAACTCCAAGAATAATAAACATAGTGATAAAATTATAATAACCTGTTTAAGCCAGAATCCTTCAGATTCTTTGTCTGCCCAACAGTATATAGTTCGGATGCCAACACTATGGAGTCTCTTCATTAATTCTTCACAGACGAGTTTACCAAAACCCTGAAAATTGAAAATGCATTAATTAAAACCCATCTATTTTAGTTTTTGATGAGGTTCCTAGCAAGCTATCTTTAGTAAAGGTGTAAAACCAGTTGCAGAAAGAAGAGAATAAAGTGTACAATACTATGAAACACTTAAACCAAGTATGCAATATCTAGACATTTGCTATTACTTATTAAACACAAGACCTTAGGTCAAGCATTGCACAATAAGAGCTATTACAATATCTCAAACTGTTGCCAATAGGGAATGCAGGAGTTTAAATGGTGATTTACAACAGTAAGTGTCAAAGAGTCAGAGCAAAACGAACCTTTTTCTGGTGTGCATATGTTACAGCAGCAAGAGGTATTTCAGCATACTGTGTATCAGCAGGGACTATTTGATATGTGATTGCAGCTAAGATCTACAAAAAGCACACGCCAAATAATCAATTCAGATGCAATGAAGTAGACAATCTAAAATGCGACTCAATGGCAGATTAAATGAAACAGATTCTTCCAATTGGAAGTTGGAACAAAACAGCAAACTCTTTAAGTGCATAAAATTTTCAAATCAAATTGTGAAAAGTACATCCAGGACATAGGCTGCTTTTGATCAAGGATCTACTTATTAATTACCTCATCTGAGATTCCACCAAGCGTAGACTTCAAAACCAATGAACAATACTTTCTGCAAGATAGAAAAAAAATTCAAATAAAACATTTATAGCTTCCATCAATCTGCTTAATATCAAAAATGTATTCCATTCTCAATGATTTAAGTGGAGAATGGCCAAAAGAACTCTATATAATGAAAAAGTCCAGCTTGAAACAAGTAAAGAATGGTAATGATAAAGAGAAGATTATTACCCTTTGGAGACACATCTCTCAAGAAACGAAGATTGTTTCCCAGTGTTTGAAGCGTATTTCATGTCAGGTAACTCTTTACTATATAACTTCAACACGTCCTGAATAAGTTAAGTTACTAGTGCTTATGAGCAATAGATTCCTTAAACCAATGTCTTTTCCTCATAAAAAAATCAACTTTCAAGTGCTTTAGTCAGAGACCACTAACCTGGAGATGAGATTTGGTAAAATCATCTTCATCCCGAGGATTAAGAAGAAGCAACATGTGTTCTTTCAGATAATCAGAAACGATTGTATCCTTCTCTGCACCCAAAAAAAAAGGAACTAATTAAGAGATTACGCAGAAAAGAAAAGAAAAAAAGAGAGAACTTTAGCGTTTGCTACATATTTTTGCTAGTAGCCGCATAACATTAACAGATGAAAATGAATTCGCTAATCAAATCAACAAATTCTAGACGAACCTGAAATTTTCACTCTGTTGTTTCTGGAAAAATTGATGTTAATGCTTTTGGGTCCGGATTCACAGGTGAAATTCTTACCATCCACTGCGACCTCGTAATCACCTGGAGAAATCAAATCAAAACATACGACGATTCATTTCATTGACACGGGTATCGGAAAAAAAAAAATCGAGGGCTTTCAGTGTTCTTACCGATAGGGTAGAGAGAAGACTGCGTCGTCGATGCTCTTTTGGGCGCCGATGGTAAATTTAGAGCGGGATTTCAATTAATTTTACTTTGCAGAAAAATGAAAATTAGAAGAACGAAACGAAGCGTCGAGAGTATAAGATACATTTATAAAAAGGACATTTACGTAATTAACATTTAGGGCTCTTGGAAAAAGAACAAGAAAGTTGAAAGCACTGTTCCAGCCAAAAGTGCTGCGTTTTGGAACATCTCTGATAGTCTGATTCAGAGTGTTTGGTAACATTATGATGTAATCTACTTCCATTTCAGTAGCTGGGACGTGAAAAGCATAGCTACATTTGAGCGTCTGGAATAAGTTTTGGCTTTCTCTTCGCTTAAAGCCAAAGCAACATTGATGCAACTGCTTCTTGTAGCCATCACCAACCTTTTATAATAAGCTTGTATGTCGATTGTTCAGAGAGAGGTGGAAATAAACTCTAGTTCTCATTTCTCTTCAAAGTTTACATTTTTATGTTTTTACATTTTTGTGATAACAACAAGTTTGAGAATGAACATCATAAAAGGTACAAAGTTACAGATTTTTTTGTGGAAGCAAATACTAAAAATTACAAAGGTACAGTGGTGGCTAAGATACAGACCAAACTGCTCTGACTTCTGACTAGTTAACAACAAACCAAACCCTCTCTTCTTCAGCGAGGCTGGTGGATGTTTCTGGGTGCAGCAACCCTCTGGTTTCCCCATTTTGCTGGCTTTTCCGCATACTTAGCCGGTTCTGCATACGATTTCGGACTCCTGTTTCCAGTTGATTTCCTAACCATCTCACCATTCTTTCCTAAGCATGATGATGATAGAACAACAATTAGTCTCCACAAATCTGTTGATCCTTGATTTGTTGTTAATTGTGAATCAAACCAACTTACCGAACTCGGAAGGTGCTTCTTGGTAATACATCCGTCCATCGAATCCTTGATCAAACTCAGTAGCATCAGTGTCAAAGAAATCTTCCATGTCATCAAAATCAAATGATTCTGGAAGAAGATCAGCTACATCGACCTGGCCTCCACCATTCTCATTCTCTCCGTTGTCGTAGAAACCGTCTGGACCTTGGTGCTGACTGATCCAGTAGTCATGGTACCAAGCCGAAGTTGTCACCAACTGCCACCATTCGGGTGAGAAATCTTCCACTTGTCGTACAGCTGCAGGAATAAAGAGAGGTGCGTCGGGGTTTAGAGTAGATCGTCTTCCTGATACCATCGCCATTCTTAAAACTCTAGATCTGCACACAAACAGACAAATCCAAATCTAACTGCTCAATCACAACATAGCTTAATCCTTGGCACGCATAGTTACCAGATTACACAGTGAAATCAATAGATCTGTATTATTCTCCGATCAGTAAACGCAGCAACGACAAGTTTCCGATAGATCACTTGAAGTTGGGTTAGTATAAGTTTGAAATCGGGAGATCTGAAGATAAATCAAATCACTGATCATCGTGACTGTTTAAAAACAAGCGAAATCCATAAAGTTTTTAGATAGATCAACGATCATCACAAAGATCTAAAGCCAGAAGATACACAAATCACTTCATTCATCCATCAAAATCCACGAGAACTTCAAAGATAAACTCAGAGAACCATCTCGTAATTGCATGATTGATCGAGAAGAAGTAGAAGAGAACACAAGATCTGTACCTTGGCCGAGAAAATACCTGCTGCTACTTGCTCAAGTTGATAAAATATTTCTTCTTCTTTTTCTATAAAGCGAAACGGATTAGGATCATTCACCAGAATCTACGTTGCGAGAAGATGAGAAGAAGATGTACTAATATATAAAGTAAGGTTCGGTGACGAAGCTAAGGTTCGTAACGTCGAGGCAAGATTAAAAGATGAGAGACAAGTGGGTAGGTCTGGACCTAGCTAACATGGTTTTGAGTAATCCGCCGTCCACGTGTAGACGCGTTACTGTTGGCTTTTATTGACTTTCTTTTTCGTTCCAATCCTGTTGGCTACTCACACAAAAGTTAATTATTATTCTCTTTTAAAATATCTTAAACTTTGTCGGAAGAGGATAAGGTAGGAAACTAATCCAATATAAGCCCATTAACGACCTAATGGGCCTAACCCACTCATGATGTTTTTTTAGTTACGGAGCAGACATCCGCGCTGCTCTGCTCTACTCAACAGGAATTATTAGAGTAGTTTTGTTAAATATGTAGAACCGCGAAAATCCGGATTAGAAAATTGGGATTTAAAACTTTCTGTGAAATAAACTATAATCCAAATTTTTGTGACTTTGTCAAAATTGTAGTTCCAACAACATATCCGTAGTCCTCTATCTCGAGGTAATAGGTTTCTTCTAGATCGATAGATAGTGTTTTGTCTCTATAAATATGTTCATATTTGTAATCTCTGATCAACTCCAGACACAGTTAACTTCTCTGAGTAATTCGATCAACAATTAAATTTACAAATCAGTTGTGATTGATTGAACAAAAATATCCAGGAGAAATATTAGATAAGAAAACAGTCAATGTGTAATTGGGGGTCTTAGGATCACTAGTAACATTCAAAAATTATGTTATTTTGGGTTTTGGCTTGATATGTTGAGTGTGGGGTCTGCCATGTTTTGTATGTGTGTGTGACTAATTGGAAAAAGATAATCAATGTTTCAACTTGTATATCGTTTCATAGGGAGTTTGATTGATATAAACTTTAAAGAACATCCTTGGATTGGATCAATAGGAGTTTCTTAGATTAAACAGAGTAGGAGGTTCTTGGGTTCTATTAATTTGTTTTCTCTATAGTTAGATCGGTTTGATGATCTGAACTGGAGAAAGTTATTCTCTTTTAGTCAATACAACATGGTACCATCATTTTCGAAACTGAAACACACATATTTTGTTTTCAGCATTTTCTAGTTGCATATAGAATCACAGGTAGTAAACATTTTAGCGCATGTATAGTATTTTTTTTTTGTCCTCAAACACTATTTTGTTAAATTACGGAAAACTATTATCTGCTAGGGAGAACCGTATAGAAACTATTATCTGCTAGGGAGAACCGTATAGAAACCGATAAACTTATATGAGAATAAAAGTACTCACGGGCTGCTCGTTCTTGAACATCACGCAATATCCGGATAGATAAACAACAAAATAAGAAAATAAAACTGAAAAACGGATAAAGAGATTTAGAGATCCTAGGGATAATGCGTTCCAACGCAGAGGTAAGCCACTCGATATGACAAAACGCTTGACGATGCCATGAAGCCAGCCATCTTGAGATACATTGCCTCACAAAACAAACAAAGTTTTGTGTGCTTTTGGAGTTCCAAACTTGCGCCTGAAGTGCCAAGACACTCAATCCCTGAAGAGAGTGGTCACAAGTAGGACGAGAGAAAACTCTCGCGAACCATACGTCGTTGCCGACACATATGAGATGGATCCTAACACACATAACATGTAGAAAAAATAGACCCGAAGCCTTTTTCCAGTCAATAATCACGGGAATGCTAAAGCGTGGGACACAAGAAATGCTCGCCATCCTTTCTCTCTTATGGTCCAAGAGGAGAAAGGATATTAGAGAGCTACAACTAATAGCTTTTGATACCATAAACTCTAAGTTTTAAAAAAATTGCTCTATCGCAGAGGAAATTAGTGAGAAAATTCGCTCTATTAAGGAGGAGAAAGTACACAAACTCGATCTCTTGAGAACAGAGGTATACTGCAAAAAAAGATATCTCCATATAGTAAAATATATGTGTGAGATATCTCTCATTCAATGAGAAATATGAAACAATTTTGATGGAGCAGATGGGCTTTGAGTCCTTAACAATAATTAGGCCTGCAAAAGCCCATAACTTAAAACATATTGTCTTTGAGCCGAAAAATTTGTTGGCCCAGAAAAATCAGATATGATGGGAGAAGCCCATTTCGCTTTTACCCTCCAGCTGTGCCAAATTGGAATCAATCCCCCAAAACTTGATGGGTCAAGGAATATTCAAACTACACCCTGATGGGCCAAGCCCAATCCGAATACACTCTGTGCAACTGAAAGAGAGAAACTTGACCTAGACCGGCCGTCAGAGAAGCACAGCGGCAGCTGTCGGAGGCAAAATGTTCTCCGGTCAAGAAAACCGGGAAGGAAATCGAAGCAGATGATAACTTGGGACCTGTCCAGCTAGGGGACACGCTGAGGAAGATAAAAGGTTTTATGCCACCGCCGTGGAGAGGATCACCGGAACAAAACTTCAAAACCGCGAGGCTTCTCGACATAGCAGAGGTGGATGAACCGGCAAGGGGGATTGGAGAGGCTGAGGAATGGGAGAAGGAGGCGATGATATGAAAAAAGAGTTTAAGAGGAAGCGATGAAAAAGATGAAGCAATAAGGTGACTAAAGAAGCATCGGGGAGAAGAAAGGGACGACGGTGAAAAGGATACCGGCGACAACGAGAAAAAAAACGAGAGGTTAAGGTGGAGCAACATCTATAGATCTGTCGATTTCAAGGTCGAAAAATTACAAGGAGAAAGGCTTGACTTCTCAACATAAGCAAATGATGTGGAAATACACAAATTGTCGCTGGCGAGACAAATCACCTATGAACTTTAAAGAAAGTTCTTCCCAGAACAGGAGATGGATCTTTGGGAGTCGAAAGCAAATCCCAAGAAAG
Organism: Turritis glabra; assembly: GCA_900406565.1. Taxonomy (NCBI): domain Eukaryota; kingdom Viridiplantae; phylum Streptophyta; class Magnoliopsida; order Brassicales; family Brassicaceae; genus Turritis; species Turritis glabra. The sequence goes on from OVBN01000025.1 coordinate 2,442,180, forward strand.
GGTCACCGGCTGAGGAAACTCCCGTGAAAGGTCTCCACCATCTCTGGGTTAACACCGGAGGGTGAGAGGGAGGAGAGGTCAGATCTGAAGCCAATGACGGTTCAAGAGATATGTGAAGAGCGGTCTTCCTCGTGCTTACAAGGGTCACGGGAAGAAAAACTTGCAATTGTCCGAGCAGAGGGCTGCTGAAGAAATATTTCACCGATGTTGGATTTAACCGGTGGAAGGTGAAAGACGTTCGCGTCGTGCAACAGCACCGCCGGAGTGAGTTAGCAACAGACGCGAAGAGATCTCTGACCATCGAATCTGATTTTGCGATCAAAGAATGGTGGTCGGGAAGATAAACTACTACAGGTAAGCAGTGAGAAGCGAGAAGACAACAAAAGAACAAGAGATGAAAGAGAAAAGTTTGACGCCGGCGAGCCATGACTTCACCGGTGTCAGAAAACTGAAACGGAAAATAATCTCAATTATCGTGTCTGAAAGCGTTTTGTTGAATCTGTTTTTTGGGTCTCTAGTAGGGTGCTCTCTCTCTAAATCTTATTTTTGGCGCTCTGCGCATGTATAGTATTATAGTTCTCAAACTGTGCTTTTACTACTAGTTTGCTTGTCAATGTTTCCATCTTCTTGGTAAGCATATCTTAGTGACAAGAGATGTATATGAGTCCAACGCTTTCCAGTATTATATCGTGTTACCAAAAGTAGATTCTTCGTCGCCTAGGTAATGTACATCTAATTATCATGCCACAAAACATATCTTAATAGTGTTTTCTTTAGTTAACAAGTTTTTTTTTTTTTTTGATAAGCCTCTTTGGTTAACAATGTGTTTAAGTGAAAGAGTCGATAAGATAAACTAAAATATTGATTTGAAAGTATACTGGAAATTTCAGCATCAATAGATTTTCATACATAACGCTAGAGCAAAAAGAAGCAATAATACTAAATCTTTTGTTTATTTTTTGCAATAATTTTGTAAGGTTTATATTATCATAAGAAAAGACAAAAAAAAAAAAAACAACAGAAATATATATTTATTTTTATTTTTATATATCTCTGTAAAAGTGCAGAAACCGCGTGAATCTTGTTTTAATTAAATAAATAAATAATTGTAATGAGTAGATTCGTTCATCGAATTGAACGCAAAAGTTATGGATAAAAACAAGAAAAATAATAACTGCAAAACGCGTTTTACTTAAAACGCTCTCCACTTTTCCTTTTCCTTCTCTTTCTCCATGGCTCTATAAACTATCGTCACTTTCTGGATCTAGGGTTCGTGATCTCCTTCTCCTCTACGAGGTAAACACTTTTTTTATTGCAAAAGGAGATCAAGAGCAATGAGCCAGTACAATCAACCTCCCGTTGGTGTTCCTCCTCCCCAAGGTCCTCTTTCTAAATTTCCCTTTCTTCTAATGTCAATTTTGCAAGTTTCGGTTTATAGAGTTGTATATATATTCTCAGATCTGGTTGTTTCTGTGCTGAATTGTGGTTTTTGTACGTTTGGATTTGAATTTTATAGGTTATCCACCGGAGGGATATCCACCACCAAAAGATGCTTATCCACCACAAGGATATCCTCCTCAGGGATATCCGCAGCAAGGCTATACACCTCAGGGATATCCTCAGCAAGGCTATCCTCCACCGTACGCGCCGCAATATCCTCCGCCACCGCAGCATCATCAGCAACAACAGAACAGTCCTGGGTTTCTAGAAGGATGGTTAGCCAAACACACTCACTCCTTTAAATTAATCTGTATAGATTTTGTTGTAGTTTGAATTTGACTATATTCCCGTAATTAATTATTCAACTACAGATTCTTAGAAGAAGAAAAAGTCATGTGGTATAGCTAGAAGAATATTCCTCTGTAGATCTTGACTTTTGTGTGCCTGTCTTTTTGGTTCTTGTTCCTAAAAAAAAAGATGGATCCTTTTTGTCTTCTCTGTTCGTTCACAGATCACAGGATCATTGTTGCTTCTGTGATTGCATTACTTAAGAGTGTGAATCTGATGTTTTTTTATTGAATTTGCATCTTTTAGTACTTAGCACGTTTGCATGTAGCTACTTGTTACTACTACATTGTATGTTTAAATCAACTGGATTTGTGATTTTGTTTCCTGTTGTTATTATGAGTACTTTGAAACTTTACTTAACCAAGTTGTTGGTTGTTTTGTATTCAATTAAAACTGACTGAGAAATGTGAATAATGTTTTTACTTTTGCAGTCTTGCTGCTTTGTGCTGTTGCTGTCTCTTGGATGCTTGCTTCTGATTGTGGACTCTCTGCATAAAGCTTCGGGTTTTGATTGTAAGAGGGTTTTGGTTAAACAAAAACCTTAATTGATTTGTGGGCATTATTTATTAAAATGGATCTCTCGATGATTCTCTTTCGTTTATGCTTTATGTTCTTCGGTTCATAAATTTAACTATTGTCTATCGACGTTCTGGCTTAGTTTGGATTTGACTATGGGAATGTAAATTGGTTGGGAGACGGACACTATTCTATGCCATAGTTTATTGCCTTTTTTTAAAAAAAAATCTTCATGTGTTCATAATTCATATAATCATATCTCAATGATTTTATCTTCGTCCATATATCATTGTTTCTTTTAATATGAGTAGTATAAATATTAAACATCATTGAAAAATATAGATTCGTCTCGCGTGGAATTTCCACTGAATGTCTGGTCTCCAATCCACATGGGTTGGTTCCATTATTGTTGTTAGGTAATGGTTTTAATCAGGGAGAATAAATATTAGTATGAAAATGATATCGCAACTGTTATCAGGGGGAATAAAGATTAGTATTAAAAGTTATTGCAACTCACATATGAACGAAGTTTACAAAAACTCTAAAAGTTTAATATTTGTTTTTTTTTCAATAATGTCAATATGTAAACATAACAACAACAATAAGAATTATTCTTTATATAAATACAGAATAACTTAACGACGAAATCCCCCATATAAATTTATATAAATTCATTACCAATATTGTGTCAAAATCACGCTCCTGCTCATTCTATTACAAACATAAAAATAACAATCGCAAAAATCTATTCAAAAAATCCAAACAACATAACTTCCAAAACAGTCATGACTAAAGCAAGCAAATAAAGCCTAATTGGTGAAGTCGCAATTATGAGAGGAAGACTCAAGAAACGTAGATGCATCAGGAATCATCTTTGACATAAAGAATCAAACCACTTTGGTTCTTTTCCCCGACAACAGTCTCCTTCTCCTTCTTAAATCCGTACGTCGACACTGATTGAACACAAGGTTTGGTCTTATCGACAGTTTCTACTCGACTTGGCTTCGGATAATAGAAATCGGTTGGAAAAAAATTGAACTGAAGAAGACCCGACATAGAATTTTAAATCGAAACTCAACAACTTTGTGAATGTGTATGAAAATATTTCTCGTGTGTTTATGTTCCTTTTATTGCTTTATATGTAGATTAGATAATGGAAAAAAAGGTTCAGAGTGATTTTGGACATTGAAGTTTCTTGGGCTCTACGAGTTTTGCTTGAGGAAAAAGTCTAGATTGGTTAGGGCTTGAAAGGTCTTTAATCTGCCGTTGACCCCTTGACATTTAAAACTCATCTAGAAACAACTAGAAGAATAGAGCAACGATGATTTCCAATTTTTCTTTACTTATGAAAACATTCTATATCAATACACGCGCATTTTCACAAATTCCATATTTAAACTATCTTTTTGATTTACTTATGCATAAACAACTTCAAATTGAAAACCACATGAATAAAGAACATAACCGCCCTCATCTGATCTCCAATTTACAACAACAACAAAAAGTTGATGATTCCTGGGATATTGAGATTTAGGAACGACGTTGAGGTGGTAATGAAGTTGTATTTATGACCACTAATGATGTGCTCTGTTTTAGTGTTTTGGCCTTTTGGGGCATGTCATTTGTTTTTGCATTTATTTGGCAACGAGGATAAGACTACTGGTAATTACAAAATTGGGCCCAAGTCTCAGCGCACCTTTCTTGAGGTTTAAGAATCGTGCGTGAGTGTCTTGAGGAGGAATTGTTGCAATGTACGGTTATTTTGTTTACAAGTAATATACCTTAAGATCGTTTTGATGTTGTTGCGACTGAATCTTTTGATGCCGAAAAATCCGGATCACTAAAGTCATGATTTTTTTTTAGCTTTGAAAACTCGCACAAGCCTGAGAGATGGAACTGAATTCAGAACTGTAATATCCATGAAGCAATCACTTATAGATTTTCCAGGGAACAAGAGAGTTGTTTAGTTAGAAGCTTGAAGTAAGAGGTGCTCTGTTAACAAAGCTTAATCTCTAGCTTGCAAAATGTTTAAACTAGAGATTAAGAACAGAGTTTCATAATTTCCAAGATCAGTCCTCTAGTTTCATAATATTACATTTAGCCTGATACAAGTTTCTTCAAATACTGAGTAGGCAACAAAAGACTTTAAAGATTGTTTCGTATCATTCTAGAATGAGAACTGCAATATATAATATATTCGAATGTTAAGAGACATCTATTGGGTTATATTAATTTTTGTTATCAGATTTTATCGCCTTCACACCACTCCTTTCATTGGGTAGCTACGCTATGGACTGATTTGGTTGAGACGAGAAAGGGAGATCAAGGTCTCATTTAAACTATTTTTCGGTTGAGTAAGTATATTTTGGCTTAGCCAATTTTTTGCATTCATAGTTATCAACTACTTTAAGGACGTTCAAGATATCAACCGAAATATTTGGAAAGCTCAAAGATCGTGATCGAAGAAAAGATTTATGTATATATTATCTTTAAATTACTGTATTGCCTAATTTAAGCTTCTCTATTTCCTCTATATATACTGATTAATGAAGTTCTTTCTCATTCCAGTATGCTTCTTTGCTAAACAGGACTAACTAGAAGAAAGAGAATGAATAGACAGGATAACTAGTTCAGCTTTCGATTTTACAACAACTCAGAAAGATAACTAAAAATACACAACATCATATCCTTTAAGACATTCAACCATGAAATCATCACATGCATCTCTCATCTGCATACTATTGCTTTCTCTATTTGCTCCACATCAATGTATGTATAATTAGCTGTCTCATATATAATATTTACTCAATATCTCTTTGTTTTAGAGTCATCAAAGTTGAGTTGATGTGTGTTTCAACTTAAACGTGTAGGTGTGAGGATAGAAAGATCAAACAAAGTCGATATGTCTTCATGCTTCCTTGGCGATTGCAACGATGTTTTCGAAGGCGGCTGTTATTGCTGCCCCAAAACGCCAGCTCTTTGTTGGGCTGACCAACAGTATTGCACCACTTATTGTCAATCTCAAGACTAAAACCTTTAATATACTGATCTACAACTACTTGTTCCATTTTAGATATACACCTATTGTCGTTTGTGTTTAATTGCATCTGTTTAGCAACGAGAATAAGACTACTCCAAATTACACATACTGGGCCCAAGTCACATGCCCCGATCTTGAGGTTTAAAGATCTTGTAATCGTTACCACTTACGAATGTACGGTTACTTAGTTTACAAGTAATATAACATAAGATTCGTTTTGATGTTTTTTCTTTTTTTCATAATCTGGGAATCTCAGCATTTAGACTTATTGAGACTTGTGACAAGACGGGCACTCTTGCCATATAAGACTTCTAGTCGCCTACCATGATTGAAATCGTAGTATGAAGAGTCGAACTCTAGTCCTCAATCACATGATGAATCTTTCAACCACTTTAACCATATGAATCTCTTCGGAGTAAATTAGCATGGTCCTGCGCAAAAATGACCTGTCGTTGTTAACTCTTCTAATGCTTGATGAATCTGAATCACCAAATACGCATTAGGTTTTTTTCTTTGAGAACCTCGGAGATGGAAGCAGAATCCAAAACTGCAACATTCATGCATGACGCAATCACTTTTATTTTCCAGGGGACAAGATAGTTATTTAGTTAGAAGCTTGACGGTAAGGTCTCTCTTTGGACAAAGGACTAGCTTGCAAAAATATTACAAGGGAGTTTCATAAGACGCAGTACTTGGGGCGCCCTCTAATTTCATTATGTTAACCTTATAAAAGTTTCTTCAAATACTGAGAAGGCAACAAAACAAAAACTTTACTGATATGCCTCGTATCATTCTAGAATGATAATTGCAATCTTATAACATCTTCGAATGTCAAAGATAAAGTTATAAACTATTCGGTTATATCAAATTTTGTTATCAGTTCTACACAACTATTATTTTTTAAGACCAAAGACGGCCATCACGGCCGTACCAAGTAGTGCGTCTTACGTTCGGTAGATATTTTCCTATTTTTTTATAGCCGAAACTGTTGAATTTTTTTTTGCTAATGCTATCAAAACTTTTGGTTCATAAATCCTTTAACGGACAAAAAAGAACACACAAAGTGTTTGGCCACGCCGAGGTTTAGCACTAAAAAAGGCTCATGCAAATGTTGAGAAATTTACACAATAGGCTTTTTTGAAAATATTGATTGACTACCCAAAAAGAAGACCACAATTTTCTTACTGATTTTGCTTTCGCGTGTCACGAAAAAGAGACATGAACCAAACTTTACGCGAAGTACAAATTAAACCATAATAAATAAAAGCATCCTCGAAATTCCTCACCTATTAATCTAAAAATAAAAAGAAAATTAGGTTCATGAGGCATGACTAGACGACCACTGCACCTGCATATCTGTGACGATGTCTCAGAACCATAGTTATAAATCGAATCCAAAAAAGAAAAAAAAAAACACTAAACAAAATCGTATGTAATCAGACAATTACATTTTGTTTCTTTACTCAACTATTCAACCCCACCCGTTTTAGAAAAATCAACACAAAAACCCAAAAACATAATTTGTTTCCTACCCAATAGATTCGTTGAAACTATATAAAAAACGGCAAATGTACGTAGAAGAAAACGGATATATATATATATATATATATATTTTAAAAGGAAATAAATTGTATAGTCATAGTAGTAATAAATGTAATCAACTAATTCAAAGAAAATAATAAATTCCCAATACAATAAAATAAAATAAAAGAAAAGAAGAATGAATGAATGATAAGTGTTGGGGAGGTATAAGTATCAAAAAAAACACACCAAACCACTACTCTCTCCTAGGAAGCTTCGTGGAAGCTGCCATGGCTTCTCTCTTTCTCTCCCCATTTAATACCCTGCTTCCTCGTTCTTTCCTCTCAAACCAGAGAACAAGAAGAAGAAGAATCAATACTCAAATCTCAATCATCTCATCTCTCTCTCTTTATCTTCTTCTTCTTCGATATGAAGCTCGCCGCTAGCCTCAACTCCAAGCTCCATCGCCTCAGCCCCAAACGTATCTTCCGCCCCAAATCAAAAGCTTCCGTCTCCAGATCTGAGCCTTCTTCCTTCAGCTCAAATGCTTCTTCCTCTTCCTCCGATGGATCGTACGGAAACCTCAAACCAGGTCCAACCGCGACTCCCATCAGTGTTCTCCCTCAAAACTCCGGCGATTTTTACACTGAGCTTGTTCAGGCGTTTAAACTGATCGATCGTGATGACGACGGCGTTGTTTCAAGAGGAGATCTCGCGGCGTTGCTTAGCAGGTTAAGTCCTGAACCGCCGAGTCAAGAAGAGGTGAGTTTAATGCTTAAAGAAGTGGACGGAGACGACGATGGTGGTTGTATCAGCCTCGAAGAGCTTGCTAGCCGTGTCGCTGGAACGTCAGGTGAAGGATCTGTAGAGACGGAGGAGCTGAGAGAGGTGTTCGAGTTTTTCGACGCGGATCGTAACGGGAAAATATCGGCGGAGGAGTTACACAGAGTTTTTGGAGTGATCGGAGATGAACGGTGCACGTTAGAAGAGTGTATGCGTATGATAGCGACTGTTGATAGAAACGGTGACGGTTTTGTTTGCTTCGAAGACTTTTGCCGCATGATGGAGCTTCAAAGCTCCAGCGATGAATGATCATCATCATTAGTAGTATCAATGTTTGATTGATGATGGTGACATCACTATGCTCTTTTGTTCTCTTTTCATTAATATATTATTTATTTACTGTAATCTCTATTTTGCGGTGGTTATTATTAATTTCGTGACGGCAAGCACTTAAACAGTTCACCGCCGGTTTAAAAATTCAAAACCAGACGTTTCATCAGAGTGATTTTCGGGTTTATAGTTCGAAATACTTTAAAATTGAAAGCTAGGACCAATCAATCCTCAGACTTTAGAAAATTTTAAAATTCTCAATAGAAGATAATATTCTTGTAAGAATTTTTATTCGTAATTAATACACATGTGAGGTGTTGGTAAAACTATTATGAATTTATGACTACATCATACATGTTGGTCGACGTTCTAATTACATAATTTTTTGGTGAACCAATCTAACTTCATGTATTTAACCACCGAAATTTTTTTACACTTTCTAACGATATTTGATTGGTCTATAATTTTAGGTGCAAAGAAATAAAAGTAATGGTAACTTTTGGAGGGACTATGCCCACAAACTTTGTCAAGAGCAAGTGCGCCGACCAACTGTACTCCACTCGACCCGTGGCCTATAGAGTATGGACCCTCCCCATCTCCAATGTTTCTTCTTTTTTTCTTTTGGTAAATATGCGAATCTATTTACCTTTTACAAGTAATAATTTACTCTAAATCCTAATAGATTCCGCCGGACTCTAAAATTGGAAGTAAACGAAAGATACATGCATCACAAGGTCCATAATAAAAGCCAAGTCTCAAATCCTAACCACACACATACGTGTAGAATGTTCAGACCACCACAAGATTTTTTAATTAGTTGGTTAGTAAGTAGACTTTATCAATGCATTAAATTTATAAGAAGCAACGCGTATAAGCATGATTGTGCTAAAGAATCAAAATCCTGCCGGAAGTATAAATGCTTTCTATGAATTCTTTAATGTTAGGGACGACAGAAATAATTTGAAAGTATAGTTTAATACTTTAATTTCTATTATGAAGTTTTTATGAGATTCTGTTGAATAAAATAGGGTATACTCCACATGGCACTCTTTATTTAGTCAGCGAATGGTACTTCACATGGAAACGAGATTAACTCTCGGTAAAATATTTCAATTTTTATTTTTATTTTAAAGAATAAAAGGTTTCAATTTCGAAGTCTCTTATTTCAGTTTTATATGTTTCAAACAAGGATGATATGGTATTTTAGGTTTTGTTTTTGCACTTCTCAATAATAGTGGTGTTTTGGATCTGTCGACATTATGTATGACTTTTCATATAGCTACAAAGTTTGAAAGTTCTTGGGATGCTTCCTCGTCTGCACACGCATATATACACACATTTGTATACATGGCCGCTTCTAATATCTTCCAAATTCTGCGAAGTGTGAACGTTTTGGCATTTTGTTGGACAGAAATAACCACGAAACATCAACCAAAATGATGATAGCCATGTTCCTTTCAATGTTGTTGCCTAGTTGGTAATTTGGTATCAAACAAAACAACAGTGATAAAAGTAAGAACAGTAGAAACTGGAATAGCGAAAATTTTAAAGCAGTGTATACGGATATACCCAACCAAGCATGCACGATGTATTTAGAAATCCTCGCTAAAAATCCAAAATCATACTAACCGTAGCAAAGTATCTTATTTTTTTTTTTTGGGTGCAATTTTTAGTAAAACAGAGATGTAATAGTCTATAGTTTGGTGTGATTTATCCCGGTTATAAATAATGGTTTGGTAGTTAATTTTTTATTTTATTTTTCTGATAAAGAGGTTGGTTAGTGAATGTTAGGTTTCGAAACGGCAATGCTAAAGACCCACCGTAAAATATTTTCGGCACTATGTAAATAAAATGTAACTGTGGGAATCAATAAACTCTGGAATAGTTTGGTTTTTGATCCATGAATAAGGAGCAACTGCTTTTGGTTCGTTGAAAACAAGCGTAAAGGAGGATTCACGTACGGATTCTCTTCTTCCCGTTGAAACCGAATCCGATCTCGAGCTCTCCATGGACACAAGACAGAGAGCAGCAAAGTAATCATGAGTAAGGAGGAGATCTATCTCGCCCTCAAGGAGGCTATATCTGCAGTTGTTGCCTCGTGGGAGAAGAACATGTATATGGTCAATTCTAATTTGTGTTAATCTATAAACATATTCCGTAGAACTGTTTTTACAAGTAAAGATCATAAATAAGTTGGAAACTAGCAGAAACATGAACACGGTACGGGTCTCGCTTAACGTCGACTTCTGTCATCATCACTCACGGACGGTCCCCATTTCTTATCTTACAGAACCCACGTTTATTTTTACATCGAAAAAAAATCAAAAATAATGTCTTCTTGGATGACCACAAGGTGTTCGACGAAATGCCAAAGTGAGAGATATCAATTCAGATACGACCTTCTCCAACTCTACCGATCAACAAATGAATCGGAAACCTAACAACTTTTTTCTCCTTCCCATCTTCCTTCCAGGAATCAGCAAATTCTCGATCCATCTCCGCCGTCAAAAGCTCAAAACCTTTCTCCTTAGCCGTCTGATACGCCGAAGATGACCTCAGATAAGCCATATACTCTTCAAACACCATTTCCTTCTCCGTCACAAATCTTACCGGAAAACTTTGACTTTCCGTTGACTCATCATCAGTCACTTTCTCGAACGGAAACTCAATTCCTCTGTACCCATCCTCCACAAGCCGTCTCGCTTTATCCCAGTACGGGCCAAGTTTCTCATCGTAAAACCGCTGGAAAACCTTGTCAACGGCGGCGTTAACCTCCGGATTGGTGTAGCACCAGGCGGCGATTACGCCGTTGGGTTTCTTGAGCACGTGTTTCACGTTGCTGTAAAAGGTTGTGAGGTCGAACCAGTGAAGGGCTTGTGCGACAGTGACTAAATCGACTGATGATTCAGGTGCCACTAGCTTCTCGACCTCCGAAGAAGACATCACCGGTGGAGTGAGCTCGTAACGGACGTTGGGAAGCTTTGCAGCGAACTCAAGTTGCTTGGAGCTTGTGTCGGTAGCAATTACGTTCTTGTAGATTCCGGCTAGCTGAAAGAAAAAAATGGTTATGAATCGGTCCCAAATGATATTGAATCAAAAGTGTATCAAACCCAAACATGATATAGAATTTTGAATCAGAAATTTGAAGACTAACATGAAAATGGTAAGTTATTTAGATCATTGTTTCTTACCGATCGTGAGGCTTGGCCACTTCCGGCGCCAACGTCCCAAGCAAGGTCCTGGCACGGCGTTTTCGATGCGATGAACTCGATGAGTTTGATGGGATAATTTGGTCGGGCTGCTGCGTATTGCTCCGCTTGCTTGATGAATAATTTCGCCATTCTTTTACTCTCTAAAGACACAAAAAGATTGTAACTTTTAACTTGGGTTTTGAGTTTGAAGGATCCGGTGGATCCATTTATGTATAAGAAGAATTTTGAGAGAAGCGGGTCAAACTTGGATTGATCATGAGAAGGAATCCAAGAGTGAACAGATGGGAAGGTCCTGTTAGAATAAGAGTAGAATTGGTTTACTTTGGTTATTGTATTTGGTTTAGTTTCTTTAGTATATAAGCTTAACCATGTACACGTTTGACGATTGAGGAAGTATTAATAGAAATATCGTATCTTCTTCTTCCTCTTTTGCTCTTTCAACTTCCATAGAGACTATCGATTACTAAGATGGTATCAGAGCGTTGAGCCGAAGCTCAACCGATTCTTGACATGAACATATGATCTAGATGATGAACGCGATCATAGAAAATTAATTATTTTTGTTACACATTTTACAATAGATGTCAATGACTCAAACATACCCATTGGAAAAAAGATCATCTCATATTAGATATGTTTGACACTAGGGTAGGGTTCACGTAATAACACATTTTCATGTTTTTAAAACACACAAAAAAATCGATTATATACACTTAAAATCTATATAAGAAACTAATGTAATCATATAATATATAAGAAACTAAAATAATAAATTATAGTTTAATTCAATACAATCTATGTCAAAATATCCATTTTGGATTCTTTTATAAGAGTTACAAGTATAATATTATCTTACATGCTATTGTCCTATATTGACTTCATTATATATACTTAAATCTAGCATTATGGTATTTTTATTGCTGATTTTTTTGGTCATCTGGTATAGAATTTGTGTTTAACTTTGTAGTGTACTTGAATTATATGTGATTTTCATATATTGTTTTATTGTTTTGCTGTTACACATTTATTTTATTAAGTATTTTGTGTATTCATTTACTATATTTTAGTTTTATTTTTTATAAAATAGTTATTGTTAAATTAAATTTGTTTCCTAAATCATTAATATTAAGGTTAGTTCAAAATTTAATTAAATAAACTATTCTGATTTGTTAGTTATTACACATTTAAAATTGATAAAAAATAAAAAAAAAAAAAGGAAGCTGCTTATAAACTATTGTGGAGCATATGCATCACTTATTTCTCCCTATATAAAACACCACTACGCTCGAAATATCCCCTCCATATATATAAGCTATTGTTAAGGAAGCGACGATCGCATCAAACAGTCATATCGAGAAACGGACCGGTGATATAGTAAGCGATTGCTAAGAGGTTGGTGATGATGACGTTGAGCAGATTAATTGAGGCTGTGAGTATGCCGTCCGGTGGATAGATTTCGCATGTGCCAGCCGGAAGATTAACTACGACACCGCAAATATCGGGGCGAATCAAAGCCGCCTTTAAGGAGTTTAGCACGAAGATAAACGCACCGGTCGGATCGGTCACTGTTTGAGCAAGGGGTGTGCTTGAGCCGGCACATACTAAGATGACTGTGGCATTGGAGACAGGTGGTGCGTTTGGATCTCCGGTAAGGCTGCATGTCACGTCACCACGGATGTTGACTTGACCAATTTCGAGGCCGGGGAGTGATAAGCTCTGGGGTAAAGAGGAGAGGGACGCCATGAGAAGTATGGAGAGAAGATAAACATTTGATTTTGCCATCTTTGATTTTGGTTTTATTCAATAATATGATTTAATGGTGTTGTGTGGCAAATAAAGCATTAAGAGCCGGTATTTATAATGGTCCGAGATACTGTTCTCAATAATCGGATTATTCATAGACTGCATAATTTCAAAGTCTTATTTTCTTGCCATTTACAAAAACGTTTGTACTAGACACGTAAAAACCAACAGTGGGAGTACGCAATATTGTTACGGCCCGCATTTATTTTTTTTAATTTAACTTCTCTTTTTTTACATGCTCTGCTTTTTTGTTGTATATTTACTGTATATAAATAATAAATGTCATATATATACAACAAAAATAGTAGAACATCGTATGCGAAACTGTTATAAGATTTGTATGCGAAATTGTTATACATAAAACTTATTATACCTATTTAGTTTTACAAAAGTCACATTCAAATATGAATGTTTACTTTTAATTGTAAGAAAAGTATGTTTCCTGATGTTAATGTATTTTGTTTATTGCTTGCACGAGGGGATGATGTGCCTAAGTAAATGAACTTCGATTGCATTATAAAGGCGTAAGGAATGAAATGGGAAGATGTGTTTGTTTAATACAAGCTTTGGCTTGCTAATTCCTAATCTCTCATGCAAAAATTTAAGGATTCCCCTTGTTTCTTATTCTTTTTTTGGCAAGGTTTCTCCTCTTGGCTGGTTAAGCAATTTTTTGTAATTTGTTACAAACTCCTTCATTCCTTAATGATATTTACATGATTTTCAAAAAAAAAACAAGAAATGATGGTGTAGTAGATATCTTTAAGAGTTAGAAAGTCATCTTTGATTTTAATTAGGCGATGTGAATGACTTGAAACGTACACGCGAAATAGAGTAAAAAATAAATATGGTGTGGACAACCGAGCTTAAAAATATGATTATTTTCTTTCACATTTTTAACCGTTGCTCTCAATATTAACTAGGGTTATACAATAATTTCAATGGCTCTTATGTACTCTATTTAGCCCAATATAAAGAAAATCAAATGGCCCATTACTCATTTTATGAAACATATTGGATATTACTTTATCATATGTGAAAGTGGTTTTTTTCCGTGCCACATTTTTAACTGTTATAAAAATATCATTAAGTAGGTGGTAAATAGTTTTAAAAGCTATTAGAAATTATATTAACTGTATAAATTTATAAAAATGAAATTCCCAAAAATGGAATGGTAAAGTGAGAGATTGGTGAAAAAAGTCTATGAAAGTGACAACCAAATTTAATGGTAAATCCTCATTAAATCATGTCGAATTTTATTTGTCGGGCCATTATTATTTTACCTTTCTTTGGCCCCTCGATTAAAAAAAGTTAATTATCACCAACTTATTTAGTCGTGTCCACAAATGCAACATTACTACATATATAGTTTATAGACTCTATATTATTAAAGACGAATGCTTATTATTGAGTTTTTAGTTAAATTTATAGAAATTTTGTTTTCCTTGGATTCTAAATTGATCGACACTCGACAGCATCTCTGGAATCAAAAACATCTTTATAACACGTGAACCATATGGTGCAAAGTTATCAAAATCGAATAATTGTTGTACAACATACAATCTTTTACTATACATACGTTATACGTACTATATAATTCGGGCTGCTGCAATTCAAATAAATAATACGAATGCTGTTATGAATTATGACTGTAATTGCTTTGTACGATGATAAATCTTATTATCACGGAAAATCCTCAATAAAAAATGGTTATAACTATAAATTAATATATATGATATCGAGTTTCAGTGTTTCATTGCTCATTGCTCATTACTAAATAGATATTACTTTGGGAAAGTATAATATATCACAACTTTGGGATGGCATTCCAAATTTAGCTCAAGTTTTTCAGATTTCAGATTCCAAATAACCAACTCTATAATTATTTTCTATCGGTTAAGACTTAAGAGTCTATAATCTTTTATTAACATTCAAATATTAAAAAAGTCTTCTACGGTTAATTTAGAATTTCTTCATAAATTCAGTATACATGTTTATATATGCATATATATATATTTGTGTGTGTGTGTTAGAAATTGATCAGTTGTCTTTTCACGAAATCAAATATAAGTAGAACACTACTACTCCTATCTTTTTTGGTCTAAGACGAACATTATTCTTTAATTCCAATGTTAGGGCATAACAATTAAATAGCACTTTAATGCCTCTCAAATGTTAAGCAAATACCCTTTTACAGTAATCACTTTTACATCACTAGGAAAATCAAGGTCAAGCAAATAACAAAATGACTTTATTTCAGTTAAATTAATATCCAAATATTTGTTATTTGCATGACTTTGATTTTAAATATTGGTTGATAAAAAAACAATTCAAATACTTTTGTTCGTTTTGATATATACAAAAATAAAAGAAAATTCGTCGTCGAACATTTTATGGCCATTGTCTAGTTATTTTTTCTTACCATAGTTTCATTTAAAAGCATAATGATCTATAAGAATGTCTTTGCATATGGTAGATAATGTGAAGAGCGAAAAGACGGTTACTGAGGTATCAATCACACAAGTACTTTTTTCTTGTTATGATATCAAATCAAACAAGTATATGTCTTGTCAAAAAATAATTTGAAGATACAAAATTTGTAAGAAAATCTAATCAAATCAGAAAATAAATCTTGAGATGTTGACCCATACATTACAAAAAGGAAATTAGTGAGAGGTTTCATTTGTGTCACCGTAGAGTTTTAGTCGAATCCAAATCTTGTTTTATGCAATATACAGTGTAAATGATGATAAAATAAAGATAAATAAATTAGAGTTAACTAAAAAAATGATATTTAAGATGATGAATAGACAAGAAAGGCACAGTGAGCAGAGATGGTAGAGAAGAGCATAACCCAATGGTCACAGTCAGCAGAGAAAGAAAGTTTCAGGTATCTCTTAACTCCAACTCCCAAGTTTCAATTGTCGTTTTCTCTCTCTAGCTCTCCCTCTCTTTCTCTCCCTCTCTTTCTCTCTATCCTCTGAAACAAAAGGAATTTGTGTGAGAGCTTTTTGGTTCAAGCCCAAAAGTCCCTCACTCTCTCTGGTTATATGCAAAGGCTCACATCATTATTCATTTAATGTTACTGAACATTTACATTTGAGTGAGAGAGACGCATGAAAAGGAGACTGAGACTTAAGCGGTAGGCCTAATCATGGCATGTGGATGTCAGCGCTTCTACAACAAAATTATTATTCACATTCCAACCGAATCATATATTTTGCATAAGTATTGTTTAAATCGGTTAAGAGAGCTAATTTTAATTGTAGTTAAGTAGCTAACCCGTGAACATTGTAGTTAAGTAGCTAACCCGTGAACATGGACGCTTTCAACACATGGTTAAAAGTTGGACTTGGTTTGTTAGGTCATTGCAAAGAAAATCTGATGTAGATGGAGACCATCACATAATAAAAATTCTACCATGTGATAATGTATATATGGAATAATATATATATATATATATATATTTTTGATTGAACAATAAATAAAAGTTTTGTCTTACTAGTTAGTACTAGTTACTACTATATATTGTAATTAACGTGACAAATGTTTAGTAACAGAACAATATTGGTTTATTGCATTAATTGGATTTATTAAGTACTATACTACAAATAGTTAATATTGAGTTGGGGTGTGGTAGCTGAAGCTAGCTAGTCAGGTGATAGTCTTCATGACACGTGTCGAAAGTTGAAACAGACTTGAAGTAAACGGAGTCCGTTTAAAGTAACGCCGCGGCCGTACCGTTATTTTGAAAGCCGCTATTTTCGCATAACCGTATAACTAGGAAGAGACCTCTCATGCGATAGATAAAAGTTCTTTCTTTTTTTCACTGGAAAAAATTATATTGCTATGATATTCAGACATATAACCACAACACCAACTTTACAACAAGACAGGTTAATAAATTAGAATGGTAAAAAAGAAATATACTATTCACCAAAAAATCACACGACAAAAACCACTAGAAACAAAAACAGTCTAAGATCAGCTTCAAACCCTGAAGATGAAATTCTCTCTTTCTCAAAAACTACACGATAGATAAAAAGTACATGTAATTATTATTTTTTTGATAAAAATTCATGTAATTATTACCAACCAAAAAAAAAAAATTGGCACCAAAATATGTGGCGAATAATAATATTAATTTCGGCAATGGTACTCAAAATTCTCCGCTATATAAGAAAATATACCAAAAAGTTGCACAAAATAAAATAAGTTAATATATTATATGAATCTCATTTTAATTCCATGCACGCACATATTAACATATGTGTGTGTGGTTGTTTTGGTGTGTTGTGGATTTACTAAATTACTATAGCGAAAATTAAGGGGATGGTTTTTGGTTAGCTTCATTTAAAATTTTCGAATTAGTGAAAAGTATAAGAAAATGAGAAAAAAATGAAAAAAATAAGAGAGGAGCAGCAGAGAGACAGAGAGAGGAGGAGATTGAGAGGTCAAGTCATAGAAGTCAACATCACATCTATTCACATGCAATAAAACACACCATTGTCTTGTCTTGTCATATATCATTTTGCATCCAACAAAATTTTAATCGCATTCTTAAATAATATATCTATGCATACATGTTTACTATAATAATATATAAAAGATTAAAAGTTATTAGAAGATAATATATATAAATTAGTTCAAATTCTATGTATGTATTGAAATGTTAAAAAAGGAATATTTACCTTTTATCTAACATAATTTTTTATGTTCTATAATTCTACGTAAATATATTCATTGCATTCTATTCATTTTTATTACTCAAACTGAGATATAAAATTCTATAATATATTGAGAAAAAAAGTCTAGGATATAAATGTATATAGAAATATCTCTAAGAAATTTTATTTTATGACCTATTCATGAATACTATATGGCTAAAGTTTTGCAGAAAATCTGCAAGTATGCTGTAGGACAATAAGAAGCAAGTGGATTTGTATGTATCGAATTAATGTAAGGTTCATAGATTCGTTGATACTTTTCTTTTATAAAAGTTTATCTTGATCCGTTCAATTTCTTGCATGCAATTGGTAAGAATCATAAATAGTTGTAGCGAGTAAGCTTTTTGTCTGTGTGATTGGCTCAACAGGTTAGAAGGTTGCTGTTAAAGGTTTGCTAGACCTGAATTCGAATATAAGGTGCTACATTTGGAAAACGATATTACGCTTGTAGACCCGTCAAGTATTATTAAAAAGTCTTGAACCCTAACATTTATAACTTATAGAAAAATATTTGGTTTCACTTCTTCGTATATTAAAGAATAAGGATTGCCATTAATAAAAAAAAAAGTTCAATTAGCTAGGTTTCCGGATATGATTTTTTTCCCTTTAGTATTCAGATTGATTTGTTTATTTGGATTGAACATTCCTACTCATACATAGATCTACTAAAACAAAGTGTTTTATCTGTTGAAAAAGCAACTTACGTTTACTGCTACACCTTCAGTGATTGTTTTTAAATCTACCTCTTCTGTAAATTTCCCTTTTTCTGCATAACTCAAATCCCCTGCAATCCTTAACAAACACTCCTTCTGCAGCAATCCAACCTAGTAAATTCCAGCTTTTCCTTGTCTACTTTTTACATATACAGAGACCCGTGCCAACATTAACAAATATCATAAATAATTAAAAATAAAATACTCCAATTTAATAAAAATAAAAATATCATTAAAAAAAATACTATTGTTGTATAACAAAAAAAGAATAAATAAACAACTACAAAAAATCGTTAAAAAAGTTTTAAAATCAACAGTTCTAACCAATTCTCTTTCGATGGATAAAATAGCCAAAGTCACTCAATTGCGACATAGTCAAATGAATATACGATTTGATCAACTTCCTTTTTAAAAATTTTCTTTCAGCAAATACAACCGAAACTGAAATCGTCAATAATATTCGATAAACCATCCATAAATTTAGATAATAATTTTCAACTGTTTTCAAAAATTCTAATATTTTTTTTAACCTTAAAAATCACAAAACCAGGAAAGACATTACGAAACTACAAGAGGCGACTAAACAAATCTCTTAGTTTATCCTAATTGTTTAATAACTAGCATTTGTTTCTATTTTTTTTTTAAATTAATTAACATATTAGAAGTCCATGTTTGAATTATAAAAACTCATATTTTGCTTCTCTTTATTACCATAGAGTTTTTATCATTGTAACTTGTAAACCAATATTTGATATTTATTTATTTTTATCAAGAGACTAATAAATAATTAAATATATGCCTTTTAAGTATTTTTCCAAAATTGGATGTCATAAGTCGATGCTTCTTTTTCTCTCACTGCAACACGGGCCTATACACACATGCAACAAATATACAATATATATGAAATTGCAGGTAAATAAATGGTAACTTTTCTATTAGTACTGAATATCGCATATTGTTGGTAATAATTATAGTTAAGAAAACAATAAGCACTTTTAGCATTCTGTATTAATTTATACAAATGGGTTACTGGTCTCTTAAAGGCCTGCAATATGATAACTCAAGCACCGATTTGTGTGTATCCTCTACACCCTTTTTCTGGGCCAAATCACACACACACACACGCATATATATATAATGGTATGATAAATATGGTTTAGTTTCAGATCTTCTGTGTCGCTGTTATTTGCATCTGATTCTCACATTTGCCAAAGATTTTCCTTTTGGATGATTTGAGGGAAAATAATGTGGGATCCATGAAATAAAATTTTAGTGATGGTGAACCAAATATGGATATAATTTTTATTATTATTATTCTCAATGCCAACTTTAAATTTTCCTTTTATTTTAATAATTTAACTTTATGTGGCCAAAGGGACCCAGATTATCAAATTAACACAAAAGAATCTCCACTTGACCCCTAATACTATTATAGTTGATTTAATTAATTGTTAAATGCTTTCCAAAATTTAAAACTTTCTTCTTTTCATCAAGTGTGAAGTGTGTGCTCTTCTTTAATTTTCATCTGCTTTCTCCTGTCAAGTCCCTTTCCCATTATAAGAAAGATACGCCTAATCTCCTAATTTTCTAGTTTTCTTAAATAATTATTTTCGTCCCATTTATAACCAAATAAATTATTTAAAAATTAAGTCTCTAAAGGCTTTCCTTTTTTTTTGGTATATTCATGAAAATTACAGTAAGATATCGGAATACAAATTAATTCCTAGTGTGAGATTGCAATTAAAATAAAAAGCTTAAAGAGGTTTAGAAATGATGGATTAGTTTGTCCTTATCCTCCGTCTGGATGACATTAAGAGCGAGGGCCTCTTCTGTGCCCCATAATACATTTAGTCACTACTTTGTCGTATGCACATCATGAAGTTAGTGCATAATGTTATAATAGCTCATAGCTCATGTATATATGTACTTGGTTGCTTTTGAGTGGTTAAAGTGAAGATTTTGAAAAAGAGTCAAAATTACTTATGGAATCAATATATTATGCATAATTATTACTACTTTTCCTTTCCTTTTATTCAAGAAAGATGTTTTGTGTAATCTTTTGTGCTAGACTACCAAAACATTACTCCCGTTTTAACATTTTTGTTTTGTTTCACATTTTCTAGTTTTTTTATTGATTAATATTAATAAATCATAATTTCAAGACACAATAATTAAAAATAATTATACTTATTATATTACTATTAGTTGAAGGTTATTGAAAAATGTTTAATATAAAAAATGTTGATATAACTAAATATTTATTATTTCTTAATATTTGTGAAAATTCATTCTTTCATGAATAAAATGAGTAGGATTTATAATATTGAATACCAACCACTTACCAACTGAGTTAAAAAATTGATTAACATTACTTTTATAATGATCATTAGTGAGAAGTTTAGAATATCAACATTACTATATATATATTATTTTATATTTGTGTTATATATGATATTGAAAATATATAAATTTATATTTTGTATATAATTCTTTTGCAGAAGCATAATTCTATATGAAAATAAAATTTTTGGCTTATTATACATAAACTATTGTATATGGACATGTTAAATTTCATAATTAACAATAAATAGATTATAAATGATCAAAGTGGTTTAGTCTGAAAAGTGCCAACAAACTTATTCACATACGAAATGTAAGAAACGACGGTGAGGACAACAATATTCTTTATTGTCAATTTGCATTATGCGGAGTTAAATCGGGATAGTGGCAAAACAAAAACACTTACACAAATCATTAGATTACATGTTTTGGTCATGAAAATGAGGATGATGATTAAATTCTAGAAAAAAAGAAAAATCAGAAGATTCTTTCATTTTTATTAATTTGGGTTTTATTATTTTGTATTATTTAGTGCTTATACTTTTATAATTTTGAAATAAATAAATTTCAGTTGTCATTGATTTTATGTTTTCAATTAATATTAGAATAACTGCTCATTCATTGGAGAGGTCTTTTCTAATTATATTTCTTCATCTTCTATTGTTAGAAAACAGACTACTATAACTAAACAGTAATAATCCTATAAAAGTTTAATTGAAAATGTCGTATAAGTTTTAGTAAAAATTGCAAAACATTTATCATTATGAATCATTTTTTTTTTCTTTTTCTAACACAGAGATGATAATATAATGTGGAGAAAATTCTTTTAATATCTTCATACATATGATTTTTTCTTCTCTAGTGCTTGTATTATGAAAAATTTGCAAGAAAATTCTTAACTGGAATCAACTACGTATACACACTTTTGTCGGTTCATATGACTACTAGGAAAGTTGATTTCAAGGGGTTCGATTCGAAGTGTCTTGGAGATTATTAGGTAAACTATTTTCATCCAATGAAGACGTACGTATAATCCTTCCAAAACCCGTTAAGAAAAACAAAAATTCTAGAACCGATTCTAATATGTGGAGGAGGGTGCACACGATATATAGATCGGTCGATGTGATAGCTGTGAAGACAAAAGACAAATTGAGGAATGGCAATTAGTTATAAATATCAAACGCCAATGATTTAGGGCAAAGACCATGTGAGTACATTGCAACAATTGAAGCATATTGGACTTTATTATATAAATTTTAAAAAAACCGAATAAAATATAATCATGTGGCCAATATAAATATTTGGGTCAAATGTTTCAAAGTGACTTTTGTCAACTTTAAAAGGTTCCTCGAGAAATCTAATATCTTATCACCAAAATAGGAAGTCAAATATATTCCTCATTGGATTTAAACAACAAAGAGTGCGAGACGACTGCATATATAATAGGTTATGTTATTTTGAATTCCTACGATTGGATTTATTCTTTGTCGAGTTATAACTGGATTTAGAAAAGAGAAATTCAGTTAAGTGTATATAACCATATTATTATTATTATTTTTTTTATCCAGAAATAAAGTTTGTGCCTATTAGACTATTATTCATAATTTGCAATATGTCATGTTCATGCAAATATAAAACCACATATTGTTGGTATTCAAGAATTTAAATATCAGATATTTTACGAGTTTTTTTTACAGATTGATAGTTCAATTTTCCGTTTTTTTTAGTTGCCACTAGGTTTTGATCTTTGGAGTAGTCGAATGGATGGTAGAAATGGATTAGCATATTTGGTGACTTTCTCCAACACAAACATTAAGAGAGACAATATCATCACAATCATATATATTTTCCACCACAACCACTTAAAAGAGAATTTAAGCTGTGGTGTATTGACCCAACTCCCTCCACAAGAACCTAATATTTATGCTCATCCACTTCTCATTTTCTATGGATTTTCCATCAACATTTGAATCACCAGCTCATAACATTCAGTTGGGTTCCACTTAAAATTTCTCCTCTCTCTTTATATATATGATATATATGAATCCATTGTAGCCATATATATATATATATATACATACATACAGATTTATACCTATATTATATGCACAAGAACCCTACAATTTGTAGGGTACAAGTCAAAAAGTCAGATTGACCTCAGCCAATGGGCTTGCACTCAAAGCATAGACATGGGTTATTGGAGGACACCTATATATGAATTATTTGGTACCTATATAAGTTTCTTAATTTGATGTTTCAGGAGTTTCACTTGAAGACGACTTTGAAGAGTGGAATTTCTTGGGGTTCGTGTTATTTTCGGCTGTTTTCAAAGCTGTCGTCATCTTTTTGGGAAAATTTTCAACACAACATACATGTATATAGAGAGATATAGAGAGATACACACAACCACACGTATGTGTACATATATGCTTGTATTTTCCAACAAAATCTAATTAAGTTAAGCTAATTCAAATCTTGTTCAAACTATTAGACTTCTTCACTTTCCTAGACCTAGAGAGTATGTCATTATGTTAGGAAAATGATGGCCTTTGATGTATCCTTTCTCATTGGTTTTACATTTTGACTATTGCAAACTTTCTACTGATCACTTTTAGTAAACTCTCGAACTTAGTCTAAGATTCAGGCCAGGAACTAAACTGTAAGTGTGATTCTACATACATAATCTTCGCATATAATTTGGGCCATTGGCTTCCCATAAGTTATTATTAAATTAATGTATCTATTTATGTTTGGTGTGTTAAAGTTGGCAGTGCATTAAAAAAGTGTAGAACCATGTTGTTCATATAGCATTTCGTTAGTTGTTCACTGTTAAAGAACAGTGAAGATTGCCAAATTAAACAGGATTAATTAGCCATGTGAATAGTTTCACTTGTTTCTTTGAGTTCTTATTATTTATAATTCATTAGTACAATTTTTTCTAACTCTATTCATACACGTAATCCACGCATACCTCGATTTGCTTTGTTTCGTAGGCATTGGATGAATGGATAAAATTAAGTAGTTTAGAATTGTAGTGATCAATATTTCTCCACGTATCAATCTTAATTATTTATTATATAAGTGTTTACGTGGCATCTTTTAACTTTTCCCTTAATCTTGTAATATAATAAAAAATTAATGCTGTCGGGGTATGGAAAACAAAAAGCAAGCAAATGACAGAAAAAATAATTTCTTAAGATAAGAAAAGAGAAAGGGGAAGAAAAAGGATTGGGATATAAATTTAAATATATTTTTAAAAAGTTTTCAGAAAGTGGCATATATGGAATATGAAATACAAAATGTGGGTACCATTTCATTGTTAATTAAACTATATTTGTATTAATTATTATAGTTTAATTAATATTAATCGTAAACATGCACATTGATCATAAACCTTTTTTGTTACATATTTTATGTAATCATCCGAATCCGTATGCATCAACATATAGTAGATAATTTAATTTATAGAATTAGTGAGTACACTTGAAAAAAATTCAATTTCAATACAAGTTATATAACTAAAGATTGGTAGAATTGTCACTCAAAGGGGTTTAGCCTAAAATGGACTCTACTTTAGAGTAAAGATTAATTCTAATTATGCTTACTTTTTTGGAGTCTTCTTAGCTTTGTCACTTTTTACTAATTTAGTATAATGGAGTATAGGCCTTAAACCATTTTTTTTAATAACATGGATTATATGAAATTTGCTTTGTGTAGAACATCAGTAAAACATAATATTCCTACCATTTCATGTCTATTGTGAAATTTTAAATTAATTACTTTATACTTTAGTTGAAAAAGTTTATTGATAAAACTATTAGTTTATAGAAAAAAATGAATGCTGGGAAAAAATAAATGAGTGTTAATATTAGGTAGCAAAAATTTTAGGATCCCGTCAAACCAGGACCCGCTTTCCCATTTACTCTCTAGTAACTAATTGAGATGACAACCCGATCTTTTACCAATTACCATCTGTTCTTTGTTTCAAAAAGGATAAAACAAAACCAAAAAAAATCAGATACAATATAAAATTACCTATGATTTCTTTCCAACTCATATTCTTGTAATTCTAGTTTAGAATTCCTTCTTTACAAATAATATTATATTTTTTAAGTTAAAGTCAATATTAAAAATATGGGAATATGTTGGCTAGCAAACATATTTTTAATTATGGGATTCGTAAGACTATTGGTTCTAGATTTAAAACATGTATTTGGACAGATTTATAGATACCAGATTCTACGGTTAGCCTCATAAAGGGACTTTTTGAAGAGAAATATCCATTGGTTTATATTAACACTTTGATCAACTTTGAGACTAAATAGTGGAAGTTGGATTGTCTTTGGGAATAATTTACTTTAGAAAAAATTATTTTTATTTTCAAACCGAGTATTAATGTCTCGAGTGATGCATATTGTTGGATCGAGACAAAGTCAGACAATTATATTGTCAAATATGGATACGAAGCCGCAAGAGCCATCTCTCGCCATGCTTGCGACCACTCTTCTCATGGACCTAATGTTACAACACTAAAGGCCCAAGTTTGGAAATTGAAAACTACACGAAAATTAAAACATTTCGTGTGGCAATGTGTGTCAGGATGCTTGGTTTTGTGCCAACGGCTACATTATCGCCATATTGGTAGAGATAAAGAATGTCCTAGATGTGGAGCAGAGAAAGAAACCATCAACCACTTGATATTTGAATGCCCTCCAGCTAGACAAATTTCGACACTGTCAAATATCTCATTATCCCCATCCTTGTTTCCCTCACCTTCGTTATACAATAACCTAGATTATTTGTATTGGCGGGATAAGAAAATGGGAGTGGATGAAGAGAGCCTACATATATTTCCATGGATCATGTGGTATATTTGGAAGGCGCGGAAAAAATCTTTGACAATTTTTACGAACTGCCCCAGGAAACCATGGACATCGTAATTCATGAGGAAAAAGAATGGAGGCGAGCAAACCGGCGAGAAAATCCCCAAGTCGCAGTGGACCCTATATTGGAAGTGACGCCAATTCCAGCAGATAGACCTGTATGTTGTATTGATGGGTCCTGACATGCGGCAGAGTTTCCGAGTGGACATGGTTAGATTGTTTCGTGTGGAGGAATATTGATGCATTTAGGACTGAAGAACTCACGTATAAATCTTTCCTCTTTCATGCTGAATTGGAGACTCTTTTGTGGACGATAAAGTGCTTATTGGCGATCCTAATGATTAATATTTTTATCATGACAGATTGTTCAGATCTAATAGAGATGACAACTAATCCCGAGGAATAACCTACTTTTTTACAGGATTAGGGGATTTTGTGTATTATAAGGATTTATTCTCCATTTTTAGTATTAAGTACATTCTTCGTAGTAGCGATACTTCCGCTGATCATCTTGCGAAATGTGCAAGAGTTCGCAAGTTCTGTTTTTCCTATATAAGTTCGACGATCCTCGATTATTTCTCTCTGTAAAAAAGTTCTTATTCGTGAACTAATATATAGAGTTTGATCGAGAAAAAAAAAGAATAACAACCAACTAACCCATAACACGCAAACGTCTTTTATAATAATATATGTATTTAGTAAAAGTATCTACATTGGTTTAAAAATTCTTATGGATATCTTAGCATTAAAATATTATTATTTTACGTAATTTAATTATATATTTAAAATTTAATTTTAAAACAAAATATGAACTACTAAAAACATGATGGGTGTTATAAGATGTTCTTAACAAAGAATGTATGGTTTCCTTAAAAACTTATCTTTCATTTTCTCTCTATTTTTTCATTTTTTCAATATTTTAATAAAAAATATTTTTAATGGACATGCTCTAAGAAAAAGCAAATTTAGTTTTGATATTTTAATTTAGATAATCGTGCCATTGTTTTAAGTGTTATGCTCTCAGCTTCTAGCAGACGATACTTTAATATCTAAATGAAAACATTAAAAACCTAATCCAAATCGTAATAAACCATAAAATATGTTTTTTTACGAGACATCAAGGCGTAATCGTTATGCCAAAAAACAGATCTCCATCATCCGAAAAAATAAAATATTATATATTTTTCATATGTTGAACTACTCTAAAAACTCACCGAAATTCAGCAAAATTAAGATTTTATGATAAACATCACAAACCGATTAAATCGTCTGACAAATCAGAATATTAGCTCCGAACAAATATAGTATAATTGAATCATCGTTCAAAACATATTAATAAATATCAATTACATTAGGTTTTGAGAAAACTAGTATTCAAACTCTCTTACATTTACATATATTTTCCTTATCATTTTGTTTTAAGATAATTTAAAAAAACATATTTATAATAGCCATCTTATGTCTGGAAAGAAAACAACCATCTTATGTCTTTTATAAAACAGTACTCATAGCTAGTTATACTCTAAAAGACCATTAAATGAATACCATAATTCACCTAAGACGAGTAGGGAAACTCAATACACAAGACTTACGCAAACTAGGTCAATCACGACGACGGTGTGTTTCAAACTTTCGCCTATATATATACACATATATGTAAGATGTTAGTCTAATGTACGAAAAAAAAAAATAGACCCGAGAAATAAACATTTCGATGTGCATAAAAATCATTTTCATTGAGTTAAAAAGAAACGAAATCATTTGCATATGTTGACAAGAAAAATACTACATTTTACAGTAAGGTGGGTTGAAGAAAAAAAAAGAGAGACGAAAATGTATAAATTGAAAAGAGAGAGAGAGAATGAAAAGACAAGTCAAACGTCAAATCGAACCACTTCCTTATCATACGACTGTCAGTGCCCTTCTGTGTTGTCATTCTTTTTCCTCTTATTTTTTCTCACTTTCTTTTTACCCCGAAATTACCAAACAAAGAGAGAAAGAGCTTTTTTTTTGGTTTTCTTTTTGTTTTCAAAATAAAAAAATGAATTAGAAAGATAAATATCCTCTCGCACGTGCGCCCCTCGAACGCACGACGTAAATAACAAGATATACCAAAAAATAGTTCGTACAAGAAATCATTCCATCATCTTTTTCGTTACATCTATAAATGTTCTACTAACTAAGATGATTTTTTTTTAAGAAGGCACAATAACTTAGATGCTCCATTTTTAGCAAACTAATACATTTTCGTTGGGAAAAAAAGGAAAATTTTCTTTTTGAATGACCAAATAATATAGTATTAATTTAATTCTTATACCGGTTTGTATTTTGTAATAATAATAGATGAAGAAAAACAACAAGACGGACCCTATCCATCCGGCCGACACGCTTCTCCATGTCCTTCCCACTCTCTCCCATCCATGTGTTATTATTATTTTTTGATAAAGAAGAATGAATTTAATTTGATTGGTCCAGTCCAACTAGTTAAATACAGCTTTCTCAGCTGGTGAATATATGGGTTCGGACCACGACTGCGCCATTATCAGAGCCACGTCTTGACTTCTGTGGTTGGATGTTTCACATTAATTTCATTCTCTACCTGATTGATTTGATTTTTGCATGTTAGTCGAGTAATAGCTTTGTTTTATGATTACTAGTATATAATTTCTTTTTCGTTAACAAGTACCCTGATTTCAGTTGATGTTTCGTATTTCAGTTGACTACAAAAATATATTTTATTTACAAATTTAGCATATTATCTTCAAAATTTTAAAATAACACAAATTTTATATAAAAATAACAAAAAATTTAGGGACGATTTAAAAAAATATCAAAATTGTCTAAAAAATAAACCTTAAACCTTAAAAACTAAAACCTAAACTAAAACCCAAACCCAAAATTTTAAATTATTTTAGTGCTATTTTTGAAATTTATATTGTAATATAATTATCCACAAAACTAATTATAGTACTATTTTATAATATTTATCTTTACCAAAAACAGCATTTTCATTAGAGTAACGTGTGTATACAACCATATTTATAATTTTAATTCACAATTGACAAATTTCTAGGTTTAGTTAGCAACTCACAAAAAAGAACGACAAAAAGATATCAAAAAATTTATGATGAAATTTAGTGCGTGATTATATTTAATTTTACATTTATAACATTTATTTAATAACATTTTTATGATTATGTCAATATTTAACACATTAAATAATAATAGAAAGCCTAAAATAATGGATTACATGTTTAAATAAAGGAAAAATGCATTGATAAATAAAGTATTTAAATAAAAATAGTATATTTCGGAATAAGAAAATCATGGATTTTGTAATGTTTAAATTAACTACAAGGATAAAACCATTAAAACAAAAGTTTTAACCCATATTTCTCATTGCCATTTTCTTAGTTATTCTATTATGTTGCCATCTACTGCAAATTCTCTTTATTTATGAAACATATCGTCATCACCATTAGTATACAATATGTTAACATCTGACATATAATATTATAATACATGATAAGTTATCCTAAAAAACATATGAGTTTAATTGTCTATTAATGAATAATTCAATCCATAAACAAAAGATAATTCAATTAACAACATGCAAATCAAAAAGAAAAATTAAATTTATGATATATAGTAATTTAAAATTATTTACAATTTGAGAAACAACTGAATTGAACTAAGAGAATTTTCGGTCAACATATTATGTGTTGTTTATATTTGTAGATAAATATATAAAATTTTGATATTTCTAAGTTATTCTTACTAGGATTACTTTAATTACATTTGGTTAGAGTGCATCCTTTAGATTGTAAGAATATCCAGCTCTTTCGTATAATCGAGGGATTAATTTTGTTTCCGGGATCTTTTGGTTAGAGCTAGAAAATTTAATACCTAGCCAAAAAAGTAGAGCAAATTCAAATAAGAAAAAGAAAAAGTAAAGAGGGGAAAAGGAGGATGGTGAGGATTGGTCCAACGGTCAAACAGAAAACCATCAAATCAGATTTCACTACAGTTATGAAATTTATTTCACTCCTTCTGTCTTTTAACTTAATTAGGCCTATGTTCTTTTCCATCACCTTCCTCTCAATTTTACCATTTTATCCCATCTCCATGCACACACACATCCTTACATATACATTTAATATAACATGTATGTATCCATGGTGTTGTTCAGGCTTTCACATGTTCTGTATCAAGCCAAAAGGACAATTGCCGAGGATCTTGGATTTATTATAATATCCTACTCAATACATACGCCTCGTTTTGGAAATTTAAGTAGGATTTTGATTAGTCAGGTGCTAATGATGTTCATTATTTATTTAAAACTTGATCATTATTATAATTTTCTCATTCCAATTCTTTCCATTTTCCATTAATAGATTTGGCCCACTTGTATTCTTTTCTTCTTAATAATTATTTTCCTATTTTAGTAACCAAATCACTAAATTAATACTTTAACCCTTTTTAAATACGGCATCAAGAGAAAACAGTTACTAAGTTTTTTACCATCTTAGTTTAAATATATGAGCCGCCCGGTTCATCCATTCAAATCCCTCTCTCTCTCTCTTATCAGTCCAAAAAATATCTAACACCACAAAGCAATAAAGAATCATTCTCTCTCTCTCTCTCTCTCTCTCTCTCTCTCTCTCTCTTTCTTTCTCTGAGAGAGGAGCAAGAAGCTTCAAAAGATCAAAGCTTAAGCTTTTTCCCCCGGAAAATTTGTTCCCCTTTTTCAAAACTATAAAATTAAAACCTTCATCTTCTACAATCCAACAAAATCAATCAAAGGAAGCAACCTTTCTTTTTCTTTTTTTGTTACTTGAAGTCTTCTTGCTAAACCCTAGCTTTGTTCTAGAGAGAATTCAAGAACCAAAACTCTTCAAAAAAGGATGAGCAGCCTAGAAGAATCCTTGAGATCTCTATCGTTGGATTTCCTAAACCTCCTAATCAACGGTCAAGCTTTCTCCGACGTAACTTTCAGCGTGGAAGGTCGTTTAGTCCACGCTCACCGTTGTATCCTCGCCGCTCGGAGTCTTTTCTTCCGCAAATTTTTCTGTGGGACCGACTCACCACAAGCCGTGACAGGCATAGACCCGACCCGACATGGGTCCGTACCCGCTAGCCCAACAAGAGGCTCCACGGCCCCAGCTGGAGTTATACCAGTGAACTCAGTCGGTTATGAGGTGTTTCTGTTGCTTCTTCAGTTTCTTTATAGCGGACAAGTCTCGATCGTGCCGCAGAAACACCAGCCAAGACCCAATTGTGGCGAGAGAGGATGTTGGCACACGCATTGCTCAGCCGCCGTTGATCTTGCTCTTGATACTCTTGCCGCTTCTCGTTACTTCGGTGTCGAGCAGCTCGCATTGCTCACTCAGGTTCTCTCTCTGCCTTCACTAAGTTTACTTTTCCATGCACATCAAAAGGAAACAAAACTGAAAGTTCTTTTTTTAGTTGTTGTTGTTGTTCTGCTTCTTTTGGATCGTTTTCTTTCATGACTTTGGCTTAAATTTGTTAAATCACAAAACCGTTTTGGTTCGATTGTTTTCTTTCATGGTTTTGGCTTAAATTTGGTATATCACGAAACCCTTTGAATTTTTTCTACTGTTTTTCTTTCATGGGGTTGGGCTTAAATTTATTAAATTTCAATACTCCTTGGATTATATTTAAAGTGTATGCATATGTGTGTTAATTGAATTGTTTTTGTTCTTGTCTTAATTTCATGTGTATTTTTTATTTCTTATTTTTTATGCATTGAAACCATTTTCGTCGGATAATTTTCCGAAAGTAGAAGACAGTATTTTTGTTGCACGGAAGAGAATTTTCCTAAAACTAGAAACTTTGAAGATCTATGTTTTGTAGTTGGATCTATTCAATTCTTGGTCTTAGTTTCTTATCCAATTCTACTATTCTCTCAATTTTCCTCATTTGGGGTTTCGATGATAATCTATAGATAAGGAATAAAACCTACTCCACCATAAAAAAATCCATCTGATGAGATGACAAGAAAGTTAATTAATAGAAACAAATACATAACCTAGAAAAGGAAATTAAACCCACTAGCTGAAGAATGTCGGTTCTTTGGATTTATATCATACTAATCAAATAAACTGTTTGTATGACTGGCAGAAACAATTGGCAAACACGGTGGAGAAAGCCTCAATTGAAGATGTGATGAAAGTTTTAATAGCATCACGGAAGCAAGACATGCATCAATTATGGACCACTTGCTCTCACTTAGTCGCTAAATCAGGTCTCCCACCGGAGATTCTAGCCAAACATCTTCCCATCGATGTCGTTGCCAAAATCGAAGAGCTTCGTCTCAAATCTTCCATAGCTCGCCGTTCTTTAATGCCTCACAACCACCACCATGATCTCAGCGTGGCCCAAGACCTCGAAGATCAAAAGATTAGAAGGATGAGACGAGCTTTGGATTCATCAGACGTGGAACTAGTGAAGCTGATGGTTATGGGAGAAGGACTCAATCTTGATGAGTCATTAGCATTGCATTACGCTGTTGAAAGCTGTAGTAGAGAAGTTGTGAAGGCTTTGCTTGAACTTGGAGCTGCCGATGTGAATTATCCGGCAGGTCCCGCGGGGAAAACACCGTTACACATCGCGGCTGAGATGGTCTCTCCCGACATGGTGGCTGTTCTGTTAGACCACCACGCCGATCCTAATGTACGGACAGTTGGTGGAATCACTCCTCTTGATATCCTTAGAACATTAACTTCGGATTTCTTGTTCAAGGGGGCAGTTCCTGGATTGACTCACATTGAACCGAACAAGCTTAGGCTTTGCCTCGAGCTTGTTCAGTCCGCTGCCATGGTGATATCTCGGGAAGAAGGAAACAATAGCAACAATCACAATAATGATAACAATACCGGGATTTACCCTCATATGAATGAGGAACACAATAGTGGCAGCAGTGGAGGGAGCAATAATAACAATTTGGATTCAAGATTGGTTTATCTCAATCTTGGTGCCGGTACGGGTCAGATGGGTCCGGGTCGAGATCAAGGGGATGACCATAACAGCCAGAGGGAAGGTATGAGTCGGCATCATCATCATCATCATGACCCGTCTACAATGTATCATCATCATCATCAACATCACTTCTAGTTCTCTATTGGTGTCTATATCTCAACCATTAAGACTCAAAATATATTTATTAATTTAGTTCTTATATCTTCTATACATATTTTTGTATATGGAAATGAGGACATTTAATGAGGGTACGAAGAAAGAAGAGCGGCATGGAGGATTTTAAATCATGCATTATATAAGTAAAAACTTAGGTTTATTTGATTTAGTTGCTCTAGAGTTGTATTAATTAATCATTTGATTATTTTGCCATAAATTAGTTCTTTTATCTTTCAACCCTAATCTCTTTCTAGCTCATGCTCTCGTACGTACGTTAGGAAATTAAATTAAAGGCAAGTTATTAACAGAAGCTACTATGACAATAATCTATGTTATGCCTGGGATCTTCCGGTTAAAAAGAAATAAGGATAGAAAAAAATGTTCTGACTAGCTAGTGGTGTTCGAAATGTTAAACCTATCACAGTAATAGTTTTTACATGATTTTGTTTTATTCCTGATTCGAGAACTGTCATTTTAATTGAAGTTTTTGTATGTATTTGCATCAGCAATGTCCTATCGGCTATATAAAAATAATCTTAATTATTTTCTCTATTATATATATACAACACAAATATATCATAGTTTCTAAATAATAATTATTGTGTGGCTGATTCTCTATCGTCGTATAAAACGGTATGCAATTCCACTTGGAATATCACTGGTATATATAATATATTTTCTTTTATTGAAGTCGAATGTCACTGATATATTATATGAGTGATTTCACATACACAAAATTTCACTTCTATCTTATTTTGGACGCGTTGATCGTAAAACTAATAAATATAAGAAAATAAATCAATTATTAGAAAAGTGTTATTAACGAAGCTAAGTTATATATAATCCATTATTTATTCCTTCCTCAAGTTTTCATCGAATCATATTTTCAAAAGTTGAAACATGAGATGATATCATTATAATTTCTTATTAATTTGAGCTACAATGTTATAATGGGAGGTTCAAAATAAAATATGTAAGTAAAATTTGGGATTTTCAACCGATGGAACCACCAATGCTATTGGTTGTCCAGTAACTTTTCTGCTATATTTTATTTCAAAAATATAGAATAAACTACAAATTAGAAATAAGTTACCGTTTATTGTAAAAGAAAACGTTAGGTTTTGACAAAAAGAAAGAAAGTTAAGAGGCTAATATGGGAACAAAGACAATAATTTAGAACTTTAATAATGAGGATTTGAATTGATTGGTAAACTTAGAATGGAAGCAATCAGTCTTTCATCTCTAACTTAAAATTGAAACATCAAATCTATTGTCGTGTAAAGATTAACACAACGAGATTGGGACATTACATGAGGAAACACCTTTGATCATATGACACACACACATATATATATATATAACAAAGAGAAACAAATAAATAAAAATAAAAATGAAAAGTAGAAAAGCCAATATTTATGGGAGTGTCAATGTCACCTCTACAATGTAGAGGCCAATCAAATCCGATATAGTGTCTTCGGTCAGTGTTTGTTTTATACTTCGCTTTCATCGCAAATAAAAACTTTTTTTTGGCTGTATTATTTTTTCCCCTCCCAACATTTTTCCACCAAAAATCCTTTTTTCTTTTCTTGCCTGTCTATAATAAGCCAGCAAGCAGAACATGAGAGATAATACTTGAAAATGTAGTGACCACGAATTTAAACTAACTAGAAATTTAACCATTTGAAATATGATTCAAAGTTTAATTTCTTACTTTTGCGGAAGAATTTTATTCGTGTAATTTGAAATTATCCCGTAAGTAACTTACTAACTTTTAAAATAACTATAATATAATAACAGCATAAAACCAATTATGCCATTTTAAAATCATTTGTATTACTATTATTATTTACAATGTAGATAGACATTATGGTCTTCAGTTAAGCTATAAACAAAATAAGATTCAAAATATTCTCAGTGAAATTTTTTATAATAAATATCATCAATATGACAGCAAAATATTCACTTTTGTTGACTAATATGCATAACTCTCTCTCTAAGCTCTACTTGGTTTGCAATTGACCAAATTATGTAGGAACTACTAAAATTTAACTCGCGGTATACCATGGGATAATTTGATTTTACATAATCATAATTAAATCAACTTAATTAGATATGTCTAATATTTTAATATTGACGGTGTTAATAAAATAATGAAATGATGATTTACCCGTGTTATACCACCGAATTAATGATATTTTTAATTTATATTAATGTCAACATAAAATCGTCCCGCC
The DNA here is from genome assembly GCA_900406565.1 of Turritis glabra. Lineage (NCBI taxonomy): Eukaryota > Viridiplantae > Streptophyta > Magnoliopsida > Brassicales > Brassicaceae > Turritis > Turritis glabra. The sequence continues at coordinate 2,477,222 of OVBN01000025.1, forward strand.
ATATAACCCTGTCCCGTGATATTTTAAACTTTTTATAAGTGTAAATGTTCATAATATTTTAAACTATTTAAAAGTTTAAAATTTATTATATTCGGTATAATTAAACGGTTCGACTATAGTTACGAATTAAACCAGATACAAATTTTTAAATTTAGATGCTTGTTAAGTTAAGATTCCTGCTCATTCAAATTTAGATTCATTTTGGTCTTATTAATAATATGACTTTCAACCATTGTCTAAAACTTTTAGTCGATGTGAGACGTTAAACACACAATTTTTCCTCATTGATTCAGTAATACATGTCCATTTTTCAAAATCCAAATTACGACAAATGCAGAAAAAAATCTAGAATTTTATTAATTTTATGCATTATATGATGATTCAAAACAAATAAACAAAAATATCAAACAAATATGATAGGGGAATCATAATTTTCAATCTTAACAAATTCTTCTAAATATATATACTATTAATTGTGAAATATTACATGAATATTTCATATTTTATAATTCAATTAAATTTTTTTATTGATGTTTGGTTATATGGATAGTAGAGAATTAATTATAGAAGTTGTTTGGATACATGTATATAAGTATATTCATATTTCATATTTACTCTTAATGAGCTTTCTAATTTATTATTTAAATCGATGGCATTTTATGTAATATCTTATAAAACAAAAGTTTTTCTTTCAAAAATGTTAATGTAGATGGAGTGATTAGATGGGGTGCAACATTGTTAGGGTATGTGGACAAAAAGATCCACAGAACAACACATGAACTTGGTGCAGTGTCCTGGAAACAAAACAACATATTGTGTTCCGCTTTGTTTTTGCTACCAAAGAAGATAACATCTTTCTCCAAATTACAGCTTTGGGATATATATATATATATATAATATATGTGCGTGGGAGAATAATTCTTTGAAACAGAGCATATAAAATAAGGTAACGATTAAGAAAGATATGAAAAATCAAATTTAAATCCAATTCAAAGCTAAAAAAAACAAAACATGTATAAAAGCATAAAAGCATCTTCCCATTGTATGCACAGAGTCTCAGTAGAGTAACCAGGTCATTTCTTGCGAGCCAAAGCTGCAGCGATTCCACCAGCTATGAGGCCAACGGCTGCAGCCGTGATGCCTATCCCAATAACCCCATCTGCAATTAGGATCAACAGGATTCTACATCAGATCATTGTTCAGATTAATGGAAGAGGTTCAAAACCGCTTTCAATTACCCTTTTCGATCTTTTCTTCAATTGTTTTCTTTAAGACCAAAGCTTGCCTCCAATCAGGTTGAATCTATAGATGGAAACCAAACATTAAAAGAGTAAGAAGTAGATAAAACATTAAACACCACGAGCCTATTATCGGGTTGTGAAAAAAGTAAGAACCTCAAGACAACGTTCCACAAGCTGCCTGCTCTTTGAGTAGTCTCCAGTCCGGTAGTATCCAACAGCAAGAAGATAAAGCTTCTCTCGATCCTCCAAAGGAGGGCTACTGCTTGCTAGAGATGCTGCAACAAAGAAAAGGGTTGGTGGTCAAATTCTGGTCTAGACATAACACCACCATGAAAGGAAAAAGCTTTAAAGCCTTTTGGAAGAAAAGCTAGTAATAGCTACCCCATTCATTAGACAAAAAGCAGAGTTTGACGGGTGATTAGATCAAAGCAATAGCATCTGTAAGTAAAGAAATATACCTTCGAGCATGGCAATCCCACGCTGGATATCTTCGGCTTGGCGAGAATGAACAAGAGCCCATGATAGTCGCATAATGCTCTCTTTCTTCTTTTCGTCAGAGTCACCATCAGTGGACTCCTTAACCTCTTTCTCACACCCCTGACGAAAAGCAAGCATTAGAAAGACATGAAGCCATTAGGCTGACATTTGGTAAAATTTGATCATGACTTTTGACTAATAAATCCAAGTTTTTTTTGCAGATAAACAAATTCCATATAATTTGTTTTGTTCTCACTTCTGATGGGATATACACGATCGTTGATTACCAAAATTGACTTAGGGTTCTAGCAACTATCTACACAATTCCTGACGCTCAGTTCAGAATTTCCCCAGTAATGAAACTAATTTCATACATCCCAGAAAAAAATCACAAAATCAAAACCCAGAAAACACCTGAAACTTCCGTAAAATTCGTTGGTGATTATGTTTATCTCTCTTCAAAATCAGAGGCAGAGAAAGGCGAAAAGAGAGGGGAAAAGGGAAATCAGAAACTTACAACGATGACATCTCGCTCGCACCATGGGATTTTATCGCCGCCGGAGAAGAAGGAACCAACGGAGTCGAAGAAATTTCCGATTTTAGAACCCATTGAGATCCAACTTGTTGTTTCTCTCGTCTCTTATTAATTCGTTTAAGTTGCGACGACAACGAGAGAGGGAGGGGCTTGAGGCCCCAGGCCAGGAAGAAGAATGTTCTTTCTTTTCAAATTGCAATAAGACCCCTGTTCTTTTGGGATCTTTACAAAGTTATATCTATACTTATGTTTGAGCCATAAAAGGCCTCGAGATAATAGTGATATGATAACAGAAAAGTCGTGTTTGGCAGGCAAGCAAAATGAGTCTGCTTGTATAGATTAAAAGAAATACACGAAAAATGTTGAGGGAAACCATGTTAAAATTTGGCTCTGATACCTTACAGAGCATGATAACGAGATTGTTTTATGACAAAGAGAAGTGAAACTAAATTGGACGAGACAAAAGACTTTTCTTTGTCAACTTTACATTAACACATCACTAACACTTATTACATGATCGAACGTAACTGTTCGTAATGGTACGTGATTTTTCATAATAACTACCCATTCTTATCTAATAACTAATAAGTTACTATTAACACTCACACCCTTTCACTTTACATAATTATTAATTATAATATATGACCTAACTCAATTATAATCCAACAAACCAAAGCAATCCACTGTGCATCCTCAAGGTTCTTTGTTCAGCTTTGTTTATCATTGAAGAGCTTGCAGTAGCAAACATAACTCATATATATGCATGTGCATTAGTTTGGTTATAAATTATAACGAGTGATACTTGACAATATGCAAAGATAATTTTACAACAAATTTGTTTTTTCTTCCATGTTAAAGCCTTTCACTACAAAATAACATACGAAATTCTGACCACGAGTTTTGTCGGAAATTCGTCGAAAACACGTTTTTCCGATGAACAATATTTGTCGGCATTCTCTGGTCGAAAATCGAAGTTTGTCGGAAATATCCGACTATAGCTTTTGTCAGAAAGTCGTCGAAAAAATCTCATCGGAAAAACATCGGAAATATTTCCGACGAGTTTCCGATAAATCTTCCCGACAAACATATTTGTCGGAACTTTATCGGCAATTTCCGAGGACTTTACGACAATTTTCGTTTCCCGTGGATCGAGTGGGTGGTCGGAAATTCGTAGGAAATTAGCGACGATTTTCCGACGAAAATTTTTAAATTTTTTCTTTTTTATTAATTTTAATTAATTGAAAAACAATTTAAAAAAACTTAAAATTCATAATATGAAAAATAAAAACCCGAAATTACATAGGTTCCCTAAATTATTACAAAAGAACATTAATTCACAAATCATACAAATTTTCAGAATTTGTAGTTTGGTTGCCGGTGCTGGGACCGGGGCCAGTTTGATTTGTTCGAGAAGGCGGAATCAAATCAGGATGCAGTTGGGACATCATCATACTCCAGAATGCAATACCCTCATACTTCTCCTCCAGGCCTTTAATCTTATCCTCCGCCTTAGCAAGAGCTGCCTGAGTTTCCCGACACTTCACTTCGTATGATTGCCCGGAAGAACTTTGACCCACACGATCGTCAAACGGGATAGATCCCACGCCATATCTCTGCCCCTTCTTAATTTCCACTTGCTAATATTATATAATTAAGAAAAGTTAGTTAAATTGTATATGTAATAAATCATATAAAAATTATTAAAATAAAACTTATAGAGCGGAAAATCTCGTCTTTATCCGCTTGGCTAAGCTGGTAAACATCCAGAGTCTCTTCAAGCTGACTCAACTGAATGAGTTTCTCTGCCTCCATAGCGCTACATCGTAGAGCTATTTCCTCTGTCTTTTTATCGACAAAGATTCCGTTTGATTTCCGCTTGTGGGTCTCTTCCATGAAAGTCACTATATAGGAAAAATCACCAGGATTAGGATTACGCTACGAAAATAATTATGAACGTATTTGTTAGCATATTATTATTTATAATATATAAAAATGTAACTAATTCTTAAAATTTTAAAATTACAATTGTCTCTCATTTTCGGATATATGGCATTGAACCACGCGTTTGTGTAGCCATTCCGTAACCCCCACGCTCGTTCTTACGGTTTTGCGAGTTGGTTTAGCTACGGTCTTTTTTTTTTATTCCTCCCAATATGCGATAATCCGATTCCAAACTGCTTCCCGCATCTATTTAGGCTTCTCCTTGCCTTTACGCCAATTTGTTTTCCATTCGTAAACATTATATTTCAACCGAACTGCACATAATTCTTCAAATTTTTCTCGCACTTCGGTTGTTACCTCGTAATCTCAATAATTTTTTTGCTACTGTTAATAAAAAATATTTAAAGTTTCGGTTAAGTGATTTAATATCATAACCGTTGAAAATATTTAAAATAATAAATTTAAAAACTAACCGCAAAAGTTTTGAACCAACGTTCATTTGTGTCTCCGGAAAGTGATCGTCAATTCGGAGCTGCCTTGGCAAAATTGCTTTCCATAATTTTTTTGACGGGTTTCGTGAGACCGCCATCAAATTTATACCTTGAACAAATGTTATTAAAAATACATTACTAAAAATATTTTTATGAAAATATATATGAAATTAACAAAATGTAAATTGCAAAGTCTGGATAAACATGACAGAAATGCTTCCACGCTGCTGCATCCAAAGGATGTGATATCTCCCATGTGAATGAATGTTCTGCATGCCATCTCATCCCCGCCGCTGTCCTTTCTGATTGATACAACCGCTTCAACCTATCAGTTAAAGGCAAATACCACATACGTTGATATGAAATCTTGTTTCGCCCACTTGTCATCTGAAATCTGTCAGCCCCACATAAACGACATTGTGGCATATTGCAGTTTCCCTCCTGTAAATCATACAATTTTCTTTACACACATCGATCATTTCAAATGGTAACCCAAGACCGAATACCGATTTTTGTATTGAATTGTAAGATTCATGTGCTAAATTATCCTCCGGTATATAATCGTGGAAAATCTCAGCCCATGCATCTACGCAATCTTCACTTAAATTGAAGTCAGTTTTAATGTTCATCATCCGGATCGCAACTGATTATGGAGAATGACCATCTTTGCATCCTTGATATATTGGATGCAAACTAACATTTCAAAAAATCCCCTCGATTCTAGGTTCGGTTCCTCAATTACATTGCTAATTTATATCCTCTCTTGAAATTCTGTTGTAATCCTTGGAACAGTACCCCTTGGAACAACATTTTCTTCTTCCCTATCATCAAAACAAATCCATACGTTTTCCTGTCTTCTCCTCTCAACGCTTCTACCTTGACTACTACTAGGCCCAGATCTTATATCTTCCCCATGAGAAAACCAAATATAATATCTCGGTGTAAAACCTCCCCAATAAAAGTGCTTGCAAACAATTTCGTGATTTAAGAACTCTTCATTACAACATTTGACACAGGGACAAGGCATAATACCTTATGTATGCTTCATTTTTTTATTAGATGCAAAACGCATGAACTCTGATAATCCATCTTTATATTCACGTTGTATATCTCCATTTTTTTCATCTAAACGCTTGTACATCCACTCTCTAACTTTATAAATATTATGAGATTCCATTGTTTTTGATAACAACATGCAAAATCTTTCTGCTGAAAAATGATTTGGTATATATAAGACAATTTTCTGACAAAAAGATCGTCGAAAATTCGTCGGAAACGTTCCATCTGTTTACGACGATTTTCCGACAAATTCTTTGGCAACTTTCTGACGAATTTCCGACGAAATTCCTACAAAAACATCGTCGAAAATTCGTCGGAACATTTTAATTTAGCAACGTGTTTACTAACTTAGTTTCCAACAAAATTCCTACGATATTATCGATGAATTTCTGACGATATCAATTCGTCGGAACTTATAGATAATTTCCGCCGAATTTTTCCGATGAATTTTCGACTAAATGTTTTCGTCGAAAATTTTTAATTTTTTCTGACGAAGTTTTGTTCCATCGAAAATTCGTCGGAAGGTGGTCGGAAATTTCGTCGGAAATGGTGTTCGAAAAATCAATTGTTTTCTTGTAGTGTTTCTTATAGGCAAGTATTATTAATCCGAAGCAACTAAACAATGCAAGAAACAACAGACATATGGGATGGTGGTAACAACACCCGACCATTCATTCGTCCCGCGAATTTCATCTCCAACGCGATCAATGCACACCAAATCTTCTCCTCCTTTTTCTTCTTCGTCTTTGTAGTAGTAGTAGTACCAATGTCTCTTTCTCTCCAGAAAAGAGCTAGCTTGTCATAGTATTCCGCCATTGCAGAGCCATACAACTTTCGATGCAGTGTCTGCACATCACCAGTAACCACACTCCATACGTTGCGCTTTGTGTCAAGCCACATTAGCCCACATTTGGCATAACAAAAAGCAAAGAGCACATTGTCCGCCACGCATATGCACCAAACCCAATTATCAATTGGCATCTCTAGTTTCTCCTTTCTCCTACCTTGTCTCAGATTGTAGACGATTATCCTTCCATTATGCATAGCATAATCCTTCCCCTCCAGTGACACACTTGACGCCATCATCGGTTTGGTGTCCACTTTCTCGTCAGGGACAGGGACTCCCGCGACTTTCCAAGTTTGCGTTTCTGGGTCGTAAACCTGCTCTTCGACCTCACCATGTTTCAAGTCTTGTATTACCTATATCTTTCCGCCAAATACTCCCACAGTGTTGGTCGACGCAATGCGGGACTCCTGCTTGATCGGGCCCTGACGTAACTTACCAGATCGGGTATCAAGGATCCACAGCTCGGTCGGCTTTGGACGTCTGCCCACAAAGTAGATCTCTGAATCCACCGCGACAGTGGAAGATCTGAACATGAAACAATGACTAGGGAGCGAGATCGGGACAATTGATACTCCGTCGTCGTTGTCAGACGGAGAGTGAACCAAAGATCAGTAGCATAATTCTCCCTATCACAGAAGCAGACATAGACGGAATCCTTGTGGAGAAGGGATCACATCCAGTAGAGCCCGGGCGAGCGCACAATGGACCTGAGCCTCTCGGAGACGCAAGAGACGTTTTTGTAGTAGCGTCTCGGGACGCGGACTAAGCAGTTCAAAACTATCTCGTCCGGCAAACAAGAAAGGGATGACGACGACAATACTTTTCTAGCCATTGATCAAACGTCTTTTTTTATTTCCCTCAACTAAAAGTTAAAGAAACTAAACAGCCATGCAAGGCTAGGTCTGCGCAGGGTTAATAGCTTTTTTTTTTTTAAAGAAACTTTTTAACATTAATTAATACGCTTTACATTTTCATATGATTTTTTTAATATAGTTGTTCACATCTTCTATAGTTATATTGATACATGTTTACGATCACAATTTCTAATAATGGTTTTTTTACAAATGAAACTACTAAATATTAAACATTATTAGATTTAATCTGATGAATAATTTGGTCATTAATTTAATATACATAATCTTCATTAACGATCATCTAGATTTAACCAATTTTAATTTAGTTTTGATGTTAATATTTATAGCTATCTGTTTAATTAAATTATCGATGATAATTTATATAAAAGATTTATGAGAGATTTACGGAAGATTATCTTTTTGAGAGATTTGGATCTAGTTCTAATAGAATTGGAAGTAATTAGTTGTAAATTTAAGGAAACTTACAAATTTGTACTTTTCCTTTCTAAGGCAACTTATGTCAAGAGAGATGATACACATGAATAGAGTCGATCACGCGAGGGAAAGTGGGAAAACCTGAAACATGCATACGCAACAAGATTATATTTTTCTCTTAAGAATATGAAACAAAGAATGCTTGGTTACAACATGTGTTTAGGACAGCTCTGTATATATCCATCCTGCAAGGAATGGTAGCTGATGTTGATGTTTGGTCCTAAACTCCTAATGAGTAACTTACTTCCAAGCTTTATGGTCAAATTTATATACTACAACTCTAAAAGACCTGACAAGATCAAGTTATGCAAAATGGTCCCAATAAGCATGATCCAATGAGGTTACCAGACTGGGTGTAGAGGGTGGTGGGCAAGTTTGTCTTCTCTCAAACTGAGCTCAAGTGCCATGAGACCTAAGTAGGGGACATAGTTTACATGTCCTGTCAGTAAACGTAACGAAGAGACAAATATTTACCTTTTATGCAGTAAAACAAAAGTTTTTACCTTTCATGCAACAAATTTTGGCAGGGAGAGAGTGTCTGTACTCGGGATGTCAACTATTACCCTACCATAAAAAGATGGGAAATAGAAGTTAGAACTACTTTTCTAGTAACTTTCACACTGTAAAATATGCAAAACGAAAATAAAATGCCACAGATATATCTTGATTTGCAGCAAGAGACAAAGGGTAATGGTCATACAGTGTATATGACTAAACTGCCCAAAACCTTTCCTATAAATTCCCCTCTCTATATCATCCCGCATATCTGTCTTTGCAATTTCTCTCAAAAAGTAGAAATGGGATTGACCTCAACCTTCGGTAAACGAAACAACAAGAGTTTCCTCAGAATCTTCATGATCTTGGTTTTAAGCTGTATAACAACAACAATATAGAACCAATCTTTGTTCCAATCATTCTGTTAGTACCCCAATAGATTTACCTCCTTCGAATCCTTCAGAGATTCGTTCCACGTCAAATTCAACATGTTTTGGAGGGTTACACAAGCTTCAATGATGTCAACAATGGGGCAAAGGACTTTGGCAATTATACATCTGAGGTCAGTTTCTGATATTTCATCAGTGTGAGGCATACAGTACTTCTGGGCTCCACCTCAAATCCTACAGTAGCAGCCAAAGGCCATGGTCACTCGCTTCACGTACAAGCTGTAGCTCATCAAGGCGTTGTCATCAACATGGAGTCACTTCGAAGTCTTGATATCTAGATTTACAGGGGTAAGCAACCATATGTCGATGTCTCAGGTGGTGAATTATATATCAAACGTGAGACTCTAAAAAACGGTACGTCCTGAACAAACTATGAGGTACTCTATCTCTAATGCTAGAATCAGTGGTCAAGAGTTGAAGCATGGACCCCCAAATAAACAACATCTACCAGCTATAGAATTATAACAACATCTACTAGCTAGAGATTTGTCACAGGTATTTCATTCATGCTATATTTCTAAGGTAGTATATAAAAAGGGTGCACCTTAAAGAATATGCATTCCTATAGGAGCAAAAACACTGAAGACTTGTCTTTGACACTAAATCAAAAGTGCGTAGGCGCAAATTTGAAATAACGTGTACGGATCTCGCCTGGGCACGGATCTCGCTTGAACCAGCACTGCATATAGTAAAGTTCCATCTTGAGCATGGTGTAAGAAATTTATGTTCTACGTGTCTTTCGGTTTAATTATAAAGTTCAATTTCATATTAACGTTATAAATTCTAATATAAATAACGACACCATGATGAATCGGTTTCAATTAAAGTTATTAGAATTCGAGTGTATTGATAACCTTCCTTTTTTACCTTAATTATTATTATGATATAAACTCTTAATTTAATTGTCACACACATGTATATATACACGTATATAGTGGTTATTATTATTTGTTATAATTGATTGTGTATATGCATGTATATGTAAAAAGTCGTGTCGGTTATATGTCTTCTCGTTGTGATAATAAACAATCACAATTATAAAAAGAGAAGCAATATAAAAAATTCAAAGGCAACTGGTATGATAAGAAACTCTACCACAGCAAGAGACAATATACAACGTATGTCTTTCATTGTGGATATATGCATTAAAGACTGCAACGTATGTTTTAAACCGGGTTCCTAGTAAGACAGTTCCTAAGACTCCTTTTGAACTGTGGACAAGAAGAAAACCTAGTTTAAGACACCTACGTGTCTGGGATTGTCCAACAGAAGTAAAGTCATATAACCCACATGAAAACAAACTTGATTCTAGGACTGTCAGTGGATTTTTTATTGGCTATCTTGAAAAATCAAAGGGGTATACTTTTTACTGTCCTAACCATAGTACGAGAATAGTTAAAACAGAGAATGCTAGGTTCATTAAAAATGGTCAAACTAGTGGGAGTGGTGAACCAAGAAAGGTGGACATTCAAGAAGTTCAGGTTGAAGTTTTTTCACCTGTTGTTACATCTAAAATTATTGTTCCTATTGTTTCAGTACAGTCAAATGACACAATAGAACAACATGATGATGTGCCAATCCCACTAGATGAAGGAGATATTAATGAACCTCTCACTATTCAAGAAGAGACTGGTGTACCACAAGAACTATTAAGGCGATTTGGAAGGGAAAAAAGATCTGTCATTGTGGTTTACGCTATTGAAAGTGAATGTGACTTAAGCATTGATGAAGACCCGAACACATACCAAAAAGCCATGGAAAATGACAATTCTGAAAATGGTCAATTGCTGCGAAAAAGAAATAAAGTCTATGAGTGATAACAATGTTTGAGACTTAGTAGAGTTGCATAACGGTTTCAAGACCGTTGGTTCTAAGTGGGTCTTTAAGACTAAACGCGATTCAAAAGGTAACATTGAAATATACAAGATTCACCTTGTTGCTAAAGGTTTCACTAAAAAGGATGACATTGACTATAAAGAGACATTCTCTCCAGTTTCAAAGAAGGATTCTCTGAGAATTGTTTTGGGTTTGGTGGCTCATTATCATTTGGAGCTTCATCAAATGGATGTGAAAACCGCTTTTCTGAATGGAGAACTTGAGGAAGAAGTATATATGGACCAACCTGAAGGATTTGTGGTCACAGGAAATGAACATCTGGTGTGTAAGCTGAAAAAGTTAATATATGGACTAAAACAAGCTTCCAGACAATGGTATTTAAAGTTTAATGATATCATTACGTCATATGGTTTAGTAGAGGTCATCGTTGATCGATGCATCTACATAAAAGTCAGTGGGAGCAAGTTTGTGATTTTAGTCTTATATGTTGATGATATTATGCTTGCTGCTAATGATATGGGCATGCTACATGATATAAGGAATATCTATCTAAGAACTTTGAAATGAAAGATATGGGTGAGGCATCTTATGTGATCAGAATAGAAATTATTCGAGATAGATAGGATTGTTAAGTTTGTCTCAAAAGGATATATCAATAAGATCTTAGAGAGATATAGGATGAATGAATGCTCTGCTGGAAAAACTCCAAATCAGAAAGGGGACAAGTTCAGTAAAATGCAATGTCCAAGAAATGAATTGGAGCGTAAGGAAATGGAAAGAATTCCCTATGCATCAGTGGTTGAGAGTTTGAACTATGTTCAGACATGTACTCGAACAGATATCAGCTTTGTTGTTGGTATGTTGGATCGATATCAAAGTAATCCCGAAATGGACCACTAGAAAGTTGCAAAGAAGGTTCTCAGGTACTTGCAAGGCACCAAAGAGCTCATGCTTACATACAGGAGATCCGATAACCTCGAGGTTATTGGATATTCAGATTCAGACTATGTCGGATGCGTCGATAGTAGAAAATCGACGTTTGGATATTTGTTCATGTTAGCTGGAGGAGCAATATCATGGAAAGTGGGAAGCAGTCTGTCATTGCTACTTTCACTATGGAGGCCGAATTCGTGGCATGCTTTGAGGCCATAATTCACGCATTGTGGTTGCAGAACTTTATCTAAGGGTTTCGGATTGTCGACACCATAGAGAAGCCGCTGAGAATTTATTGTGATAATTTTGCAGCTGTCTTCTTTTCAAAGAATGACAAGTACTCGAAGGGTGCTAAACACATGGAGTTAAAGTAATTGCATGTTAAAGAAGAAGTGCAGAAACGTAGAGTGTCGTTCGAGCATATTAGAATGGATATGATGGTAGCGGATCCGTTAACTAAAAAATTACCCAAAGCGTTTATTGGCCATGTAGAGCGTATGAGTATTATAGATAAGACCTTGCTGTTTTGATTATGGATTGCTCATTATGTTTATGACCACTATGAATTCATAAAAAGTTATGTTTGTTTTATTGGACATGTTATCATTAAAGTATGTGTACACATTTATGGTTCATCGATAACATGGTTATTTTGAGAATTAAGGTTTTTCTCAATATTAAAGAACATCATAGAGTTGAAATTGATTTGTGATACATGGAAGGGAGCATGTCGTTCAATGACTTGTGACCGCCATGATTCGATCAATTCTGATTTTATTATGGTAATTAAAGATCAAATGAACTTGATACAAAGTTATTAAGCCATTAAGTTGACACAAAGGCCAACTGAGAGAATGTAAGAAATTTATATTCTATGTGGCCTATGTGTCTTTTGCTTTAATTATAAAGTTCAAGTTCATATTAACCTTATAAATTCTAATATAAATAACGACACCGTGATGGAGTTTCAATTAAAGTCATTGGAATTCGGGTGTATTGATAACCCTCTTTCCTTACCTTAATTATTATTATGATATAAACTCTTAGTTTAATTATCACACACATGTATATATACACGTATATAGTGGTTATTATTATTTGTTATAACTGCTTGTGTATATGCATATATATGTGAAAAGTCGTGTCGGTTATGTGTCTTCTCGTTGTGATAATAAACAACCACGATTATAAAAAGAAAAGTAATATAAAAAAACTCAAAGACAACTGGTATGATAAGAAATTCGACCGCAAAAAGAAACAATTAAACGAAAGTGTATGTGTTTAGATTTTTCATCCATGAGAAAAATCATTAAGAGATAAGAGGTCAAATGGAGGAGAAAATCAAATTGAAGACTTGAATCCATCATTAAGCCTAATCAAACAATGGATGAAGGTTAGTATTTTTTATTTTCTAAAAAAGTGTTTATGGTTGGATTAAATCAAATCTGGATGATCTTAGGAATTAGATTTCATGATAGCAATCATGAATAGTTAGTTTTATACATGGCTATTGGAATATCCAAATAGTCAGAATATATACGGTGTGATTGGAAGCACTGGTTTCCTGACACAGTGAAATGACTTTTAATAAGTTAAAGGGATCAGAGTACTTACTCTATTCAGACTTCTCTGCATTTTCAAGGGACCAAGAACATTTGATTATGAAAGAGAATGCCTTTCGTGGAAGGGTTTGTGATAATCGATAGAACAGACCTCCTCAATAACTGGAGGTCGTACGATTCCACTCAGGCAAGCCAATTCGAGTCAGATGTGAAAACTCTTTATTGTCTAGAAGTGGCAAAATATTTCAACTCAGAAGAAGCTAAATCTGTGAATCAGGGAAGAAGCGAAAGCAATTTATCATCAGACTTAGAGTGCCTTTTTAAACCAAAAAAGCAAAAGAAAGAGTTATTGACTTTATTTAGCGCAGCAGGAAACCTCCATGTGAAGCAGTATTTGGCCCATTATGAAACTCAACAAGAGTGGAAATCACATTTTGGCAAGAGATGGGAAACATTTGCAACCCATCCTAACCTCTCTAAGTCGAAGGAAATATCATACTGCCAACAACAGATTTAAGAGATTGGGATCCATAAAATGCTACACAGTTGAGAGGAAATGATCCCAAAACTCTATATAACATTCAGCAATAAGACCGCCAAAAGCAAAAGGGATCCTAATGTCTGGTCTAAAGCATAGAGTAGACAATAATATAGATACGGGGCAAAGCGATTTCCCTTGGAGACCTAAACTCAATCAAAATAGCAAAAGCAAATCGATCTCAGATACGATACGAGCTGCGGGAGGGAGTCTCCCCATCCTTCTTCTCCCATCTCTCTCTCTCTCTCTGTATCAATTTTTGTTGAAGAAAATAAATAAAACACAACAGCAAGTATCGTTTCGTGTCCTCCCTCTATATATATTATTGAGTTGTTCAGTTCATTTCTCTCTCACGCTCTCTCTCCATTTGCTGCTGCTGCTTCTCACAGAGAAAGAAACTTAAAAAAATGGCTTCAGATGAGGAACTTCTCCAAGCTAAAGGTTGTCTAAGTTGTAAATGTTGTTGTCTTCTTAGAGTATCAATCTCTTGATTTACAACATTCTCTAAGTTGTAAATGTTGTTGTCTTCTACTCACTGTGGCAGCATTGAGAAGAAAGTGAGGTTTGCCAACATTCTTTTGGCTGGGAATGAATCCTATGAGTATGAAGATGAGAACGAAACAGACGACAGCAAACAAGTGATGAATGACAAGGAAAAAGTCAGATGTTGTTCTGAAACAACTTGAGGAGGCAAAATGGATGGCTGATGGTATTAGGTTTCAACGTCTGCTTGACTAAGAAAAACGCAGAATGCCCAGAATGAGAGCCTCAGGTGAAATCCATGGTATCGTTGTACAAGTAATCTCACTTCTAAAAGAAGCTGCAGCTGATACAAAGCCCCGCATGGAACAACTGAAAGCTAAACTGAACGAACAAGAGGATCTGGAAACTAGAGTTTTAAAAAATCTTCCTTTGCAGCTTCCTTGGTTTTCACTTCTCCCCTCTTCACTCTCTCCATTGCCGCCTGCTTGGTTCCACTTCTCTCCTCTTCAGTTACGAGACAACTTGTCACTTTAGGTTTGCTTTTTGAATTTCTGTTGGTGTTGTGTATATGTTTCTCAGCTGTGGATAGGTTTGCTCTATTTATGATTTCAAAATCAGATCGTTGCATTAAAAACATTGTTGCATTACATCTCTCAGCTTGAGATATCAAAACAATGAGAGTAAAAGGGTAAGGTTACAAAGCAATGCGTAGCCTCTCAAATTTTCTTATCTTCTGCTCGGCTATTTGGTAGCAAACACAAGTTGCACGTTTATATACCCCAAAACAGAATATTTTCTGGTTTTATACCAATCACTCATCGCTTGTCTCAAGGGCTGATTGTAATACTTCTTCAAGATACTTTTCCGCAGATGCAAACTGTCTTTTCTTGTCTTCGATTGCTAGTGCAGCCAGAGCTTTGTCCTGTTTAAAGAAATGAGCAAGCAATCTACTGTGAACCGGGACTAGCAATGACCAATAACAAAGAGGAGACTGATATTGCAGATCAATGAGTTATATAAAGTCTTGGAGAACCAGAGATGAAGATTACCGGAGGTAAATCCTGGTAGCTTCTTAGAGTATCAAGGACGGGTTTTGTCATCTTCTCCAATTCCTTCCGGTGCTCTGCCATTTCTACCAGCTCTCTGTGGCTGATCTTAGGAGTGTAGCCAACACGATTGAGTAACATCTGCTATCAGAACCATTCATTTTGACTTTGTCAGATTGTTTTAAGGAGCCAAATTCTCCATATAATCACAACAAACCACTATAAGCAGATTAGCCTCAAAAAACTCACATTGTGGTGAAGTTTCAACCATTTTTTCTGCAGCGTATGTTTATGATATTACAAACTTAAAATAACTTTTTAGCCCTGGAATCAAATCCTTGAATTACTAGCAACCCTTATTAACCTATCCTGTTTCAGCTTGTAAAGAGTTTGTACAAGTTTTTACATAAAAGTATATGATTCTTAAACACCCCCCACACCACCAGAATCTAATTGCAGAAAGGTATCTGATTCTCAGTTTACCTATTACGAAATGAGAATGCAAAAACTGAAAGAAGAAGGCGTCTACCTCATACTTCTTGTACTGCTGTACGTATTGTTCCTCCTTCACTGCCATTACTTCCAAATTTGTTTTCCAATTCTCCATCTGTGATTCACAAGGGACTACATCGTCTTCTAGCTGCGCAAGGATTCTGTAACAGCTCACACAGATAAAGTTAAATAAGTCTCTTCCCAAAGCCAAAGTTTATCTGTTTAAATGCCCCCCCAAAAAATGGCAAGGTTTACATGTACAACACCAGCGAGATCATATAAAATTTCAATCTATATGTTGCTATATTACGAATCTTACTTCTTCAAATACGTCAGCCTCTGTATCGCTTTCCTTGTATAGTCAAGAAGAGCATTGGACTCCTTCTGTGCTTTAGCTCTTTTCTCCTCCACTCCAGTCTTCCTCAGAGAAATGTCTCCCATTGCTACAAGGAAACTGTACACATTACTTCTGCATCAGTTTACAATTGGAGATAGCAACACATCTAATAAGAGAGCTAACAGTGCAGTCACCTGCTCAGTTCAGTGTCCCGTATGTTCAACAAATTTGCCACATTTGCAAGAACTTGAGCTGAAGAGACCACATTTGACGGTAAACTCTCTTGTGACATTCCTGCACTCTCCAATATCTCTCTAATCCTAGCCGCTATATCAACAAAATTTCCACCCAGAGATGTTAGAAAACACACACCCAATAAACAGAGAGAAACTGGGAAATCCCCAAAACCCAACTTTGTTTCAAATCATAGAGATAACGTAATCAAAAACAACAATGGCATAGTAACAGATCAGAAACTGATAATGCCCAAAACAAGATTCATAATTCGAAGCAGCCAAGCAAGCAAATTAGGAGCTCGGGATTACAAGCAAGTACCTTGAGCACGGTATTCTGAAGCCTTTAGACGAAAATCATTAGCGACAATGGTGGCAGCCTGAGACTTGGCTTGAGAAGCGGTGGCGAGATTATACAAATGGGTGATACTTCGATGAGTGTACTCGAAATTGGGGACTTCTTTACCGGCGGCTTCGAACTGAGAGGTGAGCCACGCTTTCACCTCCGAGATCCGGGCGGCGTCAGAGCCGCCCTTGGTTTCACTCACCGCCGCGAGATCACCGGTGACGTCGCTCATCGTCTCTAATCCAATTGGGGAAGAAAAAAAATTCCACACACCCAGAAAAAATGGTGTCTCGATTCACACTGTTTCGGATCAAACGAAGAAGAAAGCAATTGAAATCGAGTGATTCAAACAAGAAGAAATCAGTAGCAAATTTGAAATTTTTTGGTGATGCGATCGCGTTTGTTGAAACCCTAAATTTTCCAAATTTGGGAAAGCGAGAGAGAGAGTATTCGTGTTATTGGCGGATTTTGATTTTTTTTTTTTTAAATGAAGATGGAAAAGTCACTATTAACTAAAAATTTACGTTTGGTTGTTGTGTGACTCTATTGAGAACTAACAATTAACAACATATCTCAAATTATTTAATGCTCTCATATCATTTTTTTAATGGTTTGGAATTTTGGAGTTCAATTAATCTTTGGAAGAATTAATTGGTAACCTGTAAAATGATTAATGATTTTCCAATTTCGTGACCTTTATCATTCACATCTATGTGGAAACACAATCAACATCTAAATATTTTGAGATTTCATAATATAATGTAAAACAAAATGTCTTAATGCGTAGATGCTTTTAATACTTGTCTTAATTGATTTGTATGTATGTGTCTTGTTTTCTAATCTTTTAGTCTTAAGGTATAGTCAATTACAAATACAATAGTAATAAAATTTGTTATGTCTATTGACGACATACTCCAGTATTTTTATATATATAAAATGTGAAGCAAAATTTTTCAAACCACTAATTATTTCATCATATACACATTTTGGTCCAATACTAAACCCAACTACTCTCTCTCTCTCTCTATCTCTCACTTGTTCTTGAATTTTCCACCTTCAGCAATATTTTCCTTTTTTTTCCCTATCTGATTAGTTCTTTCCATCAAAGATTTTAGTTTGAACCACATGGGCTCAAGTTTGTGCTGTTCTCGCGATCCAGATACCACCAGAAGTACGATGGACAACACTGGCGACCGGAGCTGGCAAACCGGCGACAACAAGTTTCTATCGGACACAAGCACCTTCTCCGTCAAGGAGCAAGAGCATCAGCTTAAGGCGGCCAGACTGGAGGAGCAAAGACTTGGCCGTGAAGCCGAGAAAGTCAACACATGGGTCAAACATGAATCAGCCAGATTCGACCATCGTCCATAGTTGACCCATTGCTTTCCTATGTTCTTGTAAACTGTAAGAAAAGTCTTATGCAGAGTTGTGAATAAATTAATCTATATGAACCACACATTATTAGTTATCAAACTTGTTTGGTTTAGGGATCACAAGGAAACACAAAGTTTACAGGTTTTGACATCAAAACATGATACAAATTAATTTCTACACACAAATAGAGCTAAAAATATAAACAAAACGAGATTATTCGACGCATCGGTATGTAACATGTGGCTCACTGAGCTTGTCTTTGTATGTAATCTTCATGACTTGCCCTGTCTCTAGTCCATAGTATCGCACAATCGGGTCTTTGCTTGATAACCGAGGAAGCTAATTAACAAAAGGGAGATGAGAATAAACGTTTTTAACTCTTAGAAAAGCTGTCTTAGAGTTCCAAGCAATGATCCAAGTACAAAAAAACTTGCTTACTTGTTTCTCCTCAATACTGAACTTCTTGAGAAGTGATTCCTTTTCTTTATCTTTCAGAACCTGATGCTTTGGCCTCAAGACATGTTTGGTTACGTTAACCAGCAAATCGGTTATCTAACAACACAACAAGCAGCAAGCAAGATGTTATGAATCAACTGTGACAATCAAGTCGAAGCAACACATAACCTTACACGGAACTCCAAGATAAAGATATATACCTCGAATAACTCGACCTTAAACGAGAAAAGTTCAACGGCTTTAAGAGCTTGATTTGTTATATGACTTTGCAGAACCAATATCAGCCCGGTTATACTTTCTCGCCTAAGTAAATCTGCTGCAATACCGCGCATCGCATTGACTTTAACCATACCAGTTCCACAAAACACAACCGCGATCTGAAATTCCAATCAGAGAAATTGCTCTGTAATTTTCAATTGACAACAAGAAACAAAGATAAGAGTTTTCAAGGAAACAGAGAAGCCAAGAACAGAAAAGCTAGGTTAAGAGAGCAGGACAAATGTGAAAAATGTTTATTATAACTCTTAACCTTACAAGTAATGGTTCATCAATTAACTAACTGATTTGCTAACTAACTCAACCACCTAACCAAACAATACATATTTCAACATTCTAGTCAGAGATGTATAATCTCTTTTAACATCTTTGATTTTTTGTCAGAAAAGACCGTGTTTCTGTTTCAAAAACAGAGGAATCAGATGAAATCAAACCTAACTAGGGACCAATCTGAAAAGCAGAAAATATTCTCAAAACCAGAGCTTTCGTCAGACCAATTGTCTACTGTATTCGATTGATACAAATCAATGGAAAACACTTCGAAATTTTCTAAAGCTAGGCAGAAAAATCAACATGCAAATAACTAAATCACATTCGCATCGAATTCAGATGACCTTTTTCGAAGAATCGAAGCGATGTTTGGCGGAGATACGGAGTCGATCTACGTCAGGACGTTCGCCGTAGAGCGCTCGGAACTGCAGGAGGGAGAGGTTAGTATCTTCGTCGGAGATATCGTATCCTCTGTCTCGAAGCATCTCCATGGTGGTTCGACGCGCCAGGTAATATTTGTGACTCTTTGATTTATTAATGGACTGTCCAACCGCTACCTCCTTCCCTTTTTTTCCCTCCATCGTCTCTCTCTCTCTCTCTCTCACTCTCTCGGAGAAGCAAGTGAAGCTTGAGTAGAGTGAGGGGATTAAAGATGACAAGACCCGTTGTCGTTTTGAATAATCAATTTTTCCCGTGACGTTGTTACGGTGACAGCGAATGAAGTTTGCAACAGACTTGGCTGGTAGCCAATGAGCGAATAGGTGATGTAGTCAAAGGCGATTGTGCTGTAACTTTAGTGATACTGGTGTTGGGAAAATCGGATTTGATGAGAGAAAATGGTAAGCGATATTTGAATAGTTAGAAGATATAAGATAACGGATAGCGTTAAGAGATCAATGGTGGAATATGTGATACCGTTTTTGCTACCGCTAATTCTTTCCCTGATTTGTAATAATCAAAGCGATATATTCTTTACTGTTGCGGTAAAAGGGAAAGACTAATACATTTGGTTCACATGAAATTTGGTTCAAGACTAATAAGACCAAAATGCCAAAACAGCAAACTCAACTTTTTCAGTTTGTATATTCATCTGAAGTTATCAGAAGATAAAAATAGTTTAGTTTTATATAAATATTTTCATTCAAGTTTGTTTTTGTTTGAAATAAAATCCTTTTATAACATTTAAATTACATTCATCAACGTGAAGAAACAATTAAGGCCGGAAAAGACATACAATAGCTTTGAGCCTTAGGCCACTTCATATATATATCATCAGTATACAAGAAAACAACCAAGTCATTCAAAGAACACAACAAACCAAACATATCTTAAGTCAAAAGTTATAATATCTCCAAATTCTTCTTCTTCTTCTTCTTCTTCTTCTCTTCATCACAACATCAATCACTAAACACAACACTTGTTACAACGTACCAATCCATTCTCATTGCATCCATCGCATCTCTTAAATCCATCTTCTTGTTCCTCAAACACTTTAGTACTGCCACCACAATTAGTACACGGCACAAACCTTGCATCTCCGCAGCTATCACAAGCTCCCACGGATTCACAAGCAGGAAAACCTTTTAACATCTCTCCCAATTCGCCTTCATCGTTGAGTATCTTGATCTCCTCAATTCCACCAATGCGGATGCCTCTTATGAACACCTGAGGCAAACATACCGATTTCTCTTCGCCGAGTGCATTCTGAAGCTCTTTCCTGTATTTCGAGTCCATTGAGATGTCGCGTTCCTCTACCGCAACCTGAAACCCTCTCAATATCGTTCTAACGCAACAGCAATCCTCATACGTCTTTCGAATTCCTCGAAGGCTAGTGAAGTACAATACTATCTTGTTCTTGTTGTTGTCTTCTGTTACAGGCAATCTTGGTGTCTCTTGGTCTTCCAAAGTCTGAGAACTCAGTTGACTCGAGGATACAGATTCTGGTAAACTGACTAAAACCGATTGATTAGAGTGGTCATTGCTACTGTTTTTGCCTAGTTGTTTGGAGGACAGTGCTCTTTTGTAAGATGAAATAATGTTAGGATCTAGATCAGAGAGAAATGATTCTTCAGACATATGTTTCCACAGAGGTTGCTTAGGTTTAAAAGGCAATAATCTCCAATCTTCATCATCTTCTTCGATTCTTACGAATTCGTAAGATTCATCCAATTTCAACGCAGACCCTTTAATACACACGTCTCGATTCACGATGGGTTTAGAAAAAGAATCTAACTTTACGGTGGAATTACGCTTACTTGTATCGGAATCCGCCAAATCGATTTCTTCGTCGAGACCGTTCATGAGCTCCCATGTGTTGATCACTGAGTCAGGAGACAACGAGTCGCGTGCCTCCTCTGTTTCAGGCGTCTTCTTATTACTACTCTTCCCGGTAATGGAGATATGAGGCAATGTTTGTCTGTCGTCGGAGGCTTCGTCGAGGAGAAGAGAACCGTAAGTGGTGGATGTAAGGGAGACGAAGTGGTGCGTATCGCCTTTTTTAACCGGTGGATGATGAATCGACGGCATTGGGAACGTGAAAGCTTTAGGGACCGACGAAGACGGGATTTTGGAGTTGAGTTTCGTCTCCGGGGGTGAATTTAAAGCCGAGGTTGAAGAAGAAGAAGAAGAAGAAGAAGAAGCAGAAGAAGTTGTTTTAGAAGCAGAGGAACCCATAATTTCGAAGCAGAACAGAGAAGAAGAACAAATGTAGTTTCTAAACTCTTTTCTGGGTTTCTTGTACTTTCTCTTTTGTCGGAGAATATAAAAGAGAAAGAGAAAGCCAGAGAGAGAGAGAAGAAACAGGTGGTAAGGAGCTGTCTAAGTAAGTTAGAGGTGGAAGATGGTGAAAACACTAAAGAAGACGATGGTGATGTTGATTCGACGATATCGAATTTGATTTGATTTGATAATTAAGGAAAGTATCCATTTGATCCTAATTTTTAGAGCTTAATTTCAGAAATTAATAATTGATGGAACCAAAAAGTAAATTGTCAAGATCCTTAAAAATTGCATAACTTCTAAATTTGAACTAGCCTAAGACTTCCACTAAAATATTTTTAGGGAAATAAAAACAGAGCAAAATAATATCCAACCTTTTAGAATCTTAATTGTTGTTATAGAAGACAGTGATACTTTGCTAAGTTACTTATTTATAATTTGCATTACGTAACACGGTAACAGGAAAAACAGCATAAAAATGTATTTAAAAATAAAAAAGTTTAAACACCGATTATAGAAAGAAGACTAACTTGATAATGTTTTGAATTTTGATCTTTGAGCTGATAAATATTATAAAATGTAAAGTTATTATTCGATACAAAGTCAATAATCAATTACATCTGTAGACTCAAAAAAAAAAAAAAATATCAAACACCAATATTCAGATTCCAGCACATACAAAGTAGAAGTTGGAACTAAGTTTACTACTGGCTAGTGAAAATGAACTGTGCAGTGTGCACTGATATTTTCTGTTATATGATATTGAGAATAAACACGAAACTGAATTGCACAAGGAGCACTCATTGACGAATCCTTTGGTACTTTCTCTTTTAGAAAGAGAAGCAAAACTATTTTTTTATATAAAAAATAAATAACTGAAATAAAGAAAATATCATCATCATAAACAAAAGCAAGATGGGCAAAAGAAGATATTAAATTTCTTTTATGTATAAAAAGAAGGAAATCTTGGTAACTTATCCGTAAAGAAAGACACCCAACGCGCTAAATTTGTTTAGAATATTTCAATATGTACTTCTTGCTTTTACCCCAAAAAAAAAAGAGAGAGTTCTACACTTTTATATGCTTATAATTTCTTCATGTCAAATTGAAATAATTTTCTGACATAACTCATTCTACAACACTTGAAGCTGTGAGAACCATCACGAGAGATGATTATCAATTTAGTCTTGTAAATCTTTGAGCTATTTGCATGATTCTCAACCAAAACCAGCTGAATATCATCAAATGGATGAATAAAGTCGAGATTCACATATCATGATCACACTTTGAAAGTAGTTCAATTTTGGAAATAAAAACCCGTAACACAAGCATCAATTGAGATACACATTATTCTCTCAAATGAACATAAACACACACAAATTGAGACGTATTATATATCATTGAGCAAAAAAATGACCTATACATATGTATAAGTGTATAACTCCACTATAAACCCAAACTCTTACAATATTTTGGGACGATTCTCACTGGGGAAAAAAAAAGTTGAAAATCCGGAAGGAGGAAGATATGAAGAATGTACAACCGATCATCCGACATGTATAGCCTATCATCCGATATGTATATGACCAATTTCTCTGTTTCTGAGTGAACCAGCGATCTCGTCGGCGATGGACAAACATGTGAGAATCCAGCCGCTCAGAGCAAACCACACTGTTTTCGTCATAAACATCGCCATTTCCAAAGGCATTGCCATTATAATCTCTGTCTCTCTCAGTTTGGTGAGCTCAATTCATATGGCTGAGAAGAAGAAACCATTAGTGGGAAGCTTTACGGTGAAGGAGATGAAATATGAAAGAATACTCGGCACGGGAGGATAGTTCCAGCAATAAGACGTCGCCACGTGTTCGTTCTGTACACCAGCCGTGTCTCTTTCTGTCCAGTTAGGACGGCGTTAGGGGACACGTCACTGTTCGACCAATTAAAAGAGAAGATCCGACCCGAATTTTCTCAACCCCACTTAGTGGTTGGTATATTATTCAAATTTAATAGATTTTTTTCTTTTTTTTTTGAAATTCCAAAATAAATGCGATTTGTGAGCTAGCTGCCATTACCCCAACGAACTTATAATTCCCATATAACATTGACACATCATTGTTTTCTTTTTATAATTGGTCATTTTATAATTGAATTTTTGTATTCTCCCTATAGTTTTGTTAATACTTTACAAAACAACTGAAAGATTGCATGAAAATAAGAAAAAGGAGGAGGCACATTGAATATTACTCATGTTAAAGGGTATAATAATTGAAGATATAAATCCAAAAAATCATTAAATCCAATTTGGATAAATCATCTATTTATTTTAGATAGGTCTCTTTTCGAATCTATCCAAATTAGATCTAATGATTTTGTTTTCTTTATATTTAAACTTCGTATTTCTTTTGTTTTTCAATTTTGACAAAATTAAGGAAACGAGAGTAAACAAAAAATTCAGGTTCCTTTAAGGAATTACATGAAACATGTCCTAAATAGGTTAAATTTTAAAAATAAATCTTGTTATACTGGAGCGAACAAATTGTCTAGACTTTGTGGAAAAAATGATAGTCCAATCGGAGTCGGCTTATTGGGTCATAGTAGGCTCGGAAGACAATGGCCTGTTATCCTTCCACCGTCAAGAGTGGGAGGTGGACGCTGCTATGTTAAACCAGCCTCACGCGGTCTCCCCCACACTAGGAGACATGCGACCCGAGCCTTCGCTCGAATCTCATACCTCAACTCCCAACTTGGAATGGGCGGGCCATAATATAGCCCAGCCCGAACCCGGCCCAATGAGATCGACCCAACGTCCCATCACCTTATTGTTTCCACTTGGATCACAAGCCCGCGTTACTGAGCTCGACGTACAACACATGCTAACTTCACTATTATATACAACAACGAAATATTTTGTTTATCCAATGTGGGATAAATAGCTATTACCCTATGAAGCTTCTTAATGGAGTTCGTTTCGAAAGGGGGGGGGGCAAAATCAGAAAAATTGTCATCTCACTCTCGGGATTTAGATCTTGGAGCTTGTTCATATCAAAGGCTGATCTTTGTGGCTGGATCGGATAGTAAAGAAGCCAATTTCGGGTTCTTAGTTGTTAGTTTTGATAAGATTCAATATTGGTTCTTAAAAGCTCCAATCTTTGCAATAGTTTTGGATTCTTGTGTTCCTTCATTTCTCTAACTACGGTACTTCAGCTAGTTAAATGTATCAAGAAACTTTCTAAAAACCTTGTGGGTTCATTAAAGAAAAAACAAGAAAGCTAATGTAGGGGAGAGAATAAATTGACAAAGGATAAATCCATTACTGTTTGCAAATTACTTTTGTCATCTTCACTCTGAGGTTGCTCTTCTCTTTCAGAGACCTCGTTGTTGCTATTGCCATTGGACATCATGCTGGTTTTGAGCCCTTGTTAGTGTGCTATCACCTTAGTGAAAAGAGTAAAACAACAAAGCAACAAAGTAAGATAAGAAATGACATAAGATTATAGATATGGTACAAACCACATTTGTAGTGTTGGAAAAGGGTTTTGCTACTTACCACTATTTGGACTGTTTGAAGCTTCAGATTCAGGTATTCAATTCTGTCGATCTCCTTTTACCTGGATTGTCTCTTGTTCCTGATGATGCTGCTGCTGCTGCGGTATTACTCCTTGCAGCTCGTTGTTCTTTCCTCCATATTGCAGCCCGTTGTTGTTTACTACATATTGCAGCTCTTATAGTGAGAAGTTATGTTCTAGTTGCAACTGCTGTTGGTATTGTCCATATGGATCTTGTAGCGGGTACTCGGTTTGCGTTAGTATTTGTGCTAGTGAAGGATCCATGTTCTGGAAATTTGGGCAGTTATTTTCAATATCGTCTCCAAAATCAAATGCAGACAGGTCATATGGGACAATAGGTGCTTGTGCAACGGTTGGAGCTCCATTATCTATGGGAACAGAGAAAGGAGAATGATTCATACTTAAGTAGAACTGTAGAAGAGTTAAAAAAAATTAGACATGAAGAAAGAAAGATTCAGTCTTTTCATTACAAGCATTAGATGGAGGCCATTGAGCAGTAGCTGCTGGTGCAACGGTTGAAAATGTAGGATAGTAATCATCTATGCAGAAAAAAAAAGAAGAGTGGTTCAACAAATGCTTTAATATAAAAGGGTTAAAACAATGAAAGATAAAGAGAGAAAGGTTCAGTCTTTTCTTTACAGGCAAGATCATTAGATGTTGGTCATTGATTAGTAGCTGCTGGTACAATGGGGTGAGCTCCAACATAGCTATCTGTGGGGAAAGAAAGGGAGAGTGATTCATACAAATGCTAAAGTAGAAGTATTAAAACAATGAAAAATAAAAAGAAAAAGTGTGAATCTGTTCTTTACAAGCAAGATCATTAGGTGTATACCATTGATTTTGTTGAGGCTGATTTTGCTGACCATTAGGAATCTGCAACGGGTTTACTACAAAATAGAGAAACAAAAGGAAATAGAGTGCGTGAAATCGAGTTTTCAAGCGGCTGCTGCAATCATGGCCTATACGCTACGCATGCAAGAGACATCAAACAAAACAAAACAAACCCAATATTTAAAAAAGAGAGAAAGGTTGAGTGCTTTCTTTATAGGCAATATCATTAGAAGTAAACCATTGATCAGTAGTTGGTGGTGCAACCGTTGGAGCTCCAAGATGGGTACCTGTGGGGAAGAAAGTAGAGTAATTCATAAAAATGCTTAAGCAGAAGTGTTAAAACAATGAGAGATGAATAGAGAAAGATTTAGTCTATTCTTTACAAGCAATATCATTAGGTGTAGACCATTGATTTTGATTTTGATAAAGCTGAATTTGCTGACCATTAGGAATCTGCAACTTATTTACTACAAAACAGAGAAACAGAAGGAATTTTTAGATGTCAAAAGTGGTAGAAATCGAGTTTTCAAGCATGACTCTAGTACCATATATGTATCTTCTGACTTTACCTGTTGGACCATATGTATCAGCCAATGCCAACATTGCCAAGCTTGAAGGACTCACCTCTGACCTATCAGCTATGCAGTGCAAAGAGATATTTAACAAAACAAAACAAACACAATTTTCAAAAAGTATTGTACTTTAGAGATATCATTAAAGCTTTACAAGGTGTATCAGCTAGTTTCTCTAAGAGACGACTTCCTTCAGGATCTTGACGAAGAAAATTCATGATTGCAGCTGCACAAAGACAAAACAAATAACTAAATCGTTCATAAAATAGATCAATGAATAATTCATAAAAAAATTTTAGTCTTTGCTTTATACGTACATGGTGTAGTACTAAGATCAAGATCTCTATGCTCGAGCATCATAGATACTTGCTTTCCAAGCAAACCGTTACACATTTTTATATGACGCGCTATTTCGCGTTTTAAGTGGTACTTCTTGAAAAATTCTGCACTCTCTTTTTGAAGCTGCTCCCAAACTAATAAAAGAAACAAAATTTAATTCTTTATAAATAATCACAGAATCAATTCAAATAGGAATCAGATATTATAATATATATACTTTGTTCGGTGAGATGATGACTAATATTGTGATTTTCCTGCAAATATGTCGCCGTTTCTTCAAAACTCATGTACTTGTAAATACATGTCTCGATTATTTTCTTTACCTGAAATAGAACAACAAGAATCGCACGATATGAGACAGAGTAGGTAAACAATAAGCTTCAGAGAATCATGAATGTTTTAGACTTTGTGTAAAAAGTATCAATACATTGTCTATGGTCTCTGAAACATTGCAGTTGCAGAAAAGATTGTGACGACATGGTTCGCTCATTTCTTTGGAGAGAACCTGACCAAAAAAAAGATAGGAGCCTCTATCTTTCAGGAATGAAAGAAGATTAAAGATTATTTAATTCATGTGAATGAATATATTATATAGCGACAATTTCGGTAACTAGATTTTAGCATTGGAAGTTTTACAAATAAGAGTATCTTTAACGAAAACGTCGTCGTTTATAGATAACAGATAGAAGAAAGAACTGTTTCGTCGTTCGTTCGAAAAAGTGAAAAAAAAAAAAGAGGACGAAACTGGTTTTGAGTATTTCTTGTTGATGTTTTGTTTTTCATCGGAGAAAAGGTTCGAGAAGATTCACAGTTTTCGATTCTTCACGCCACTTGGCTTCATATATCATCATCATCTTCTGGTGCTTTTGTCTGAAATAGTTACGATGCTTGCAGACTCGAGTCGACCTGGTGAAAAGATGATGAAAGGTTTAGCAAGATATAAAGGGAACTTTTCTGAAGAAAATTTATGAAAACGAGGATAAGACCTGAAAGGGTTTTTTGCTTACGTATTAATCACTCGAAACTTGTGTAACTGATAGAAATAGAATCACAAATTTTGATATAACCCTAATTCCACTTACCCATATAATATGGGCCCCACTGAATATTTGTTTTTGCCCCCATTTCTTTGTTGGATTCGATCCCAGGAGGTTTTTATTTTATTTTACTATTACTTACTTAAGTTGAAGTGAAAAATGATTAGGTCTAATCTTTACCATCTATATTAACATTTTTATTTTAAACTTTTGTTTTGTAAGATATTACATAAAATATCATTGATATAAAAAAAAGTTAAGAAAGTCATTAAGGGTAAATATAGAATAGAAAATTACTTATATCCATGTATCGAAAAAACTTATACAATTAATTCTCTACTATCCATATAACCAAATACAATTAAAAGATTTTGATTTTAGAAATATCCATATAATGTTCCACAATTAATAGTATAGATATTTGGAAGATTTTGTTAAGATTTAAAATTATGATTCTCCTATCATCTTTATTTGAATGTTTTTAAGTTGGTTTGAATCATCATATAATACATGAAATTGATATATCTCTAGATTTTTTTTCTGCATTTGTTGTGACTAATTTTTTTAAACGGACATATATTACTCAAGCAATGAAGAAAAAAGTATGTTCAACGTCTCACATCGGCTAAAAGTTTTAGACAATTGTTCAGAGTCATATTATAAATAAAACCAAAATGAATCTAAATATGAATGAACAGGAATGTTAACTTAACAGGCATCTAAATTTAGAATTTGTATCCGATTTAACTCGGTTCTTTAGTCGAACCGTTTAATTATACCAGATATAATATATTTTAAACTTTTAAAAAATTATGAATATTATTATCGATGTATTAAAACTTTATAAAAAACTTAAAATATTATGAATATTTAAACTTATAAAAATTAAAAATATAATATGACGTGTTTGGATCGACATTAATATAAATTTAAAATACCGTAAACCCGACGCTAAAACATGGGTTAAATTCGCATTTTATTAGATTTTTTAACACCAGTAATACTAGAGAATTAGACATATCGAATTAAGTTGATTTAATTATTATTATGTAAAACAATTGTCATGCGTTATACAACGGATTAAATTCTAGTTGTGTGGATATTATTCATACAAGCCATGTTAAGAGTGGACAAAATTACAGAACTGAATGGTACTTTATCGAACCGAACTTAACTCATCAAACCAAATTCACCTCGAATCTTATAATAACTTAAATGGTGTTTTTTTTTATATTGAACAACCGAAGAACCAAACCCGAATCGAATCAAACCAAACCATTTAACCGAAATTCACTAAAAATTAATATATTTAAAATCCATAATATTAATTAAAAATAATTATTTATGTTTATTTTGTAAATAAGTTTTTGTCAATAACTAAACCAAACCTAAACCCAAACCAAAATAAAGTTTTATCCCAAATAGGATAAATTTTCCAAAACCCGAAACTTAAATTATCCAAACAGTAACCAAATAAGTTTTTTTTTAGTTTTGATATTAACCCACCCTAAGCTATGTAATGGATATGTTAACTAAACGTGTTACAGATCTAACTACAACTAAACTCTTTGATGTTGTCTTCACTAAATGGACCTCATTATCCGCAACAATAATTGGACCGATATGTTTGACGGTAGCATTCAAGCCCACAAAAACCTTACAATTTACAAAATCTTCAAAATTCATCAATTTATAGTCAAATCAAAAACACAAAGCAAAAAATATTAAGGAAGCATAAGAAAAACTCAGCAAACTTTTATTTACTCTCGAGATAAAAGAAGAAAGTAGAAACAGAAACAAAATTGGGAATTTACTATTTTCACATAATGAACAATAACAAGTGACAACCATTACCATCATCATCTTCTACATACTGTATATGTCCCTTCTTCACTCTCAGTAGCAACCCTGTATTTACCAGAAGAAGCATTCCTACAAAGAACCTATAAAAACACTGAAATTGTGCTGAAAACTGAAAGAAAGAAAGGGTCAGACCGAGGTTGTGATATCATTGTATTTAGGACGTGATCGATCGGTAGATATCACTTCTTCCATTGCTTTCCTCTTATTACTACTCACCATCGGTTCAAGTTGTTCGGATTCAAGTTCTTGGTGGAGAGGCAAGATCTCAATTACTGATGACTCTTCTTCTTCTTTTTCTATCTCCGGTTTAGAAACTGCATTCTCCTCTTCTTTAGCTGGTTTCTCACTTTCTTTCTTCAATTTGGTTTTCATCATATGAGGTTTCAACTTGGTAAGATCAGCCAACTTTACTGGTTTCAAGAAAAACTCTTCAGCTCCTTCTTCCAGACATCTGTTGGAAGAAACCACAACTTACATCAAAAACTAAATTCCGCATCCATTGCAAGAAACCACAATTTTCTACATGGTTTAAGTTAGAAGACTTTTGATGTTCAGACCAAAGAATCAAATAATACCCACTTGACTAATTCCAACTCAAAAATCAATAAGACGCAAATTAATGTTAAAGAAACAGATACATTACCTGGAGATTCTAGCAGGAACGTTCTCAGACGACATTATTACTACAGGTATGCTTTTAAATGCCGCTGATTCCTATACACAACAATCATGTAAATTTCTCAGAAGCAAATAAATTGTTTATTACTCTCTCCGTTTCAAAAAAAATATTGTTTTAAGGTTTTAATTTTATTTTACAAACAGTGTGTTGTTTTGTGTTTTCAATGTAGCTTTTTAAAAACAAATCTCTTTTTTATTACTACTATTTCAGATTATTAATTAGAGAAAAAGTCTTATCTACTGTATTAATAAAATGTATAAATGGAATTTGTTTATTTTTCTTAATTTGTATATTAATACTCCTTTCCTTACGAAACAGAAGGAGTATCATACATACATAGGCATATTATTTGCCCAAAAAAAAAAAAACATATATAGGCATAAAAGAAAGTTTTTGTGAGTGGGAAAATATTCTAATGAGATTTTTCTTCATTGACATTCTCATTTTAAAAATCTAAAGATAAAACCTTTATTTCTTTTTTGGAAAACGAATTTTGCCAGAGATGGAAAAAACAGTAACCCAATTGAGAAAGAAGAAGAAAATACCTTAACTTTCTTGAGCAAATCATAACCAGTCATTCCAGGCATACAGTAATCTGTGATTATAAGATTGATTTCAACTTCCTGCTCAAAGCCACAATTAACAAACATATTTCAATAACCATTCATTGTAAATTCGAAAGTAAACCAACTTGAATCATGGAAAAGATAAAAAAAAAACTGAACCTGATGAATTTGGGATGATGTAGAGAGTGCATTTGGGTCGTCATCATCTACTCTCAAACCCAGAAATTCCAGAGCTTTAGAGCCTGAATCAACTGTAGTTACTGCAAAACATACGAACAAGAACAAACAAAAAAGCTCTTTTTTAACATCTTCCCTCTCTTTCTCCAATACACATAACTTAAAGATTTTGGCTTTGTTTGTTGTCTTTCTAAGTTACCTTGACATGAAGACTTTTGTAACAATCTCTCTATCATTTTCCGATCAAAGAGACTATCATCAACAGCTAAAACATGGAACTGTGACTCTGTTTCCATACCCATTGCAGATATTGAATCAATACTTTCAAGATCTGAATCTCAAATCGACAACCCCAAATGCAAAGTTTTCAACTTTTTTTGTTTGTTTTGT
Source organism: Turritis glabra (assembly GCA_900406565.1). NCBI lineage: Eukaryota > Viridiplantae > Streptophyta > Magnoliopsida > Brassicales > Brassicaceae > Turritis > Turritis glabra. Next base: position 2,509,026 of record OVBN01000025.1, read on the forward strand.
TTTCCTTCTTTTAGGAAAATAAAAGTTTCCGTTTTTTTTTTTTCCCGGAAATGTTGAATGACCTTAGGGAGAGGAGGAGAAATAAAGGAGGTTTGTATTTTTCAACCCAAATCTCGGAGAGAGAGAGAGAGAGAGAGAGAGAGAGAGAGGCAAAAAAGGAAAATAAAACTAAAATTGGATCTAGCTTTGGGTTATACGACGAAGTAAGCAAGTTTTAAGGGATGAAATTAATTTCTAAGGAGACAATGTCAGAGAAAATAAATTAAAGAAACTTTCGTAGTGGATAAAATAATGAAAAGAAATCTATACGAAGATTTTAATGTATTTGTTTATTTCACCAAAGACTTTTTTTTAAGATAAGAGGATGAGGAATTTAAATATGTATATACGACTACAACCACATGCATTGCTATTGGTGGTTTTTAACAGCCATAGAAAATATGTTTGAGGTTATTAATTAAAAACAATACTATAGTTTAACGTTTGTAGACAAATCTTATAGTTTAATAAATTGGTTTTCTGTTATTAACTTAGTGTTAAAAAAAACAACATAATGGAGGAGAACAAAATATGATAGATATAGTTAATCTACATAAATTATATATCATTTGTATAACAAATTCTTATGGTTACTGGAAATGTTTTTCTTTCTGAGTTAATTTATTATACTATCTAAGTTGATGAGATGTCACCGATCATATAAACGTTGAAACCCAATTAAAAGTATGTTTATTAATTTTTTTAAACTTGGTTTTGTTTGGCTGCTATAGTTTTATGAAGAATTGGGCACTTGACGCAGGCACGATTATTTCAGAATGCAAGTAGTGTAAAATCCCACTTTAAAAATTATTTGAAGAAATTTTTTAATTTTTTTTACTTACCTCAAGTTTGATTTGTTAATGTATCTCTTACAACATTAATCTTTTTTTAATCTAATTACACAAAACTTCGAAATAATTTAAAATGATCCTGATTGAAAGAGTGATCCAGTGTAAAAGATTTTCGTCGGACCACGAAATTTAAATATCATCGTCCCTATTTCTATTTTGCATTTTATGTTGTGGGGTTTGTGGATTCATGCGAGTCGATGTGACGTGTTATGCTGCGTATCATTTACTTATTGGATGTAATTTTTATGTTGTTTTGTCTCAGTTCTTTTATGGGTATCATCTGCATCATTTTTTTTTTTCTTTTTTTCACAGGTATCATCTGCATCATTATAACCGCAGTACAATTGCGATTGGTCTCGGACTCTCGGATATAATATTCAGTCGGTAAATTAAATTAATAAAATATTATATATGATTGGTAACATAAAAAAATCAGACAAAAGTTTTTAGTAGTTAGAGGTAAATGTAAGGGATGAATGGGATTTGTTAAAATCCGGAATATAAAATATATTATGAATTTATGATAGTAGAAATAAATTTTTAAATTAGAAGTATAATTAATATTATAAAATCTAAAATGCTTTTCCATCTACAAATCCTGAACTGTATATTAATTAAAAAAAATGTAACCTGAAGGTGAAATAGTGGTGCCGCTGATCGTATTATACTTAGCAGTTAGATTCGTTGGCAAAAGAATTTAGAAATTTACGAAACAGTTAGGTAGTGTGGTAGTGGCAAAGACAAGGCAATGTTCACTTGATTATCTGCCAAAGATTTGCCTCCCATGGCCATGCCCATCATCGCCACTATCATCGTCATCATCTTTATACGGACGACACGTATCCAAAGTATGGTAGACACATGAAAAGTTCCTCCAATAACCATACTCTCTTATTGGTCTAGTGGGTTCCATATTGTCCCTCTCACTTTTCACATTTCCTTTCTCTTTTCTTTTTCTTCCTAATTCACTTATTATATTGTCAAATTTTTTTTGTTTATTTTTTTTCCGCAACAAAATGACAAATATAAGAAGACTATGGCTTTTTATTTTGTTTGTTAACAGACTATTGGTTATGGCATAAGAGTCCTCCTAATTTTGCATATCTTAAACTATTATTGCACGTTTCACTCATATATTTATTTATATAGGCCTCATTTATATATGTAATAAAACATGTTGCATTGTTGACCTAATTAAGATTAATTATGCGATAAAAAGTTTGTTATACGATTGATATTATAAAGATTACATGTCTGACTCGAATGTCAAAATAAACAAATTAATTTTTTATTTGAATAAATGAGATATTTAGCCTATAGTTTGAATATTTGTAACGGACCAATAATTCAAAACTTATTTTTCCAAATACAATGTTATATTTGAAATATGAATTCATGGCCAAAACAGTCTCTCTCTAACTAATTGAGCAATAATCATATAACTTCCTTTTTATTCCACATCTAAACTCACAAAGAAAATCCTCAATATTCGAAACTCGGCTAAGGATTCTCTACTCTTTTTGTTTTACATTTTTATAAAAATAATTAATTAAACTATGTATTTAATTTTATTGGTGACACAAGATAATAACATTTTCTTATTATAAGAGATAATAATACGATAAAGTGAATAATTAGAGGCAATAATATATGGCGGTACTGTAAGAGATGAAAGTTCAATTATATTCCGATTAGTAAGAGATAGCGGTACACGTTAGACAGTATTTTAAACTAATTATTTTGTTATTTGTTTAATTATCTATTCATTTACACTATACTGTAATAAAATAAAATACTCTTTATCACATATTTTTACCGCCACAAAATTAGCTAGTAACACCAAGTTTCGTATACCACATATTTTTACCGCCACACTGAGAAATTTATACAGAAATAACTACTTCCAGGCTCCAGCAATCAAAGAGATCAAGAAGCAAGAGTCAAAGGATCATGGCGTTGACTAGAAAAACCATTTGATGAGTTAATGGAGTGATCATGAAATTGTAATGCACGATGTGTCGGGAAGACATGCTTTCAATTTCAAAAACCCTAAAAATAGTCAAATAGATCTTCAATCGAGATCTTGTCTCTTGAAACTTCAGCACAACCGTCCATGACTCTTTGATGATAGAGGACCCCTCCTCCTCTTCAACACATTCATAACTTCATCATCACAACTTTTGACCCTATAATTTTACAAAATGAACAAATGTGAAGAAGACGACGTTTATAAATTAGTGGGGTAAATCAAAACATTAAGTGGATGTAAATCGGACCACACTTACATTTAACTGTAAATAAATTTTAAGAACGAATGTGCATGTTAGTCAAAGTTTAATCAGTGAGATTTGTCTATGATTGTGTACGTTTAAGTTTTAAAGTTCTAAATTAAATTAAAAAACATAGTCTATATATATATATATATATAGGAATTCCAGTCTAGACCTTCTTTTCTTTGTCAAACGTTTTTTTAGAGACTTTTTATTTAGAAAATATCCGTAAAAATAATATGGAGACTGAAATATTGATAAGAATCTTTGAAAATAGTTAGAAATAGGATTGACGGTGACCAGCACCTTCCCCTGTCTTCGGGCTTTTTTGGCCTTCATGGTAGCTCTCATTTTTTTGTGTGTGTATTTCTTCTGTTTCTCAATATTTTTCTTCTCAACAGTAAAAACAAAAACAAATATTTTCTTATTTTTAAAGAAATTACCCGGTCGGTGGAATCTTTGTGTCTTTATCAGATTGTCATGAGTCGTATTCTGAGCTCACTAATTGACGACGATAAAAACGTTTTCCGTTAATCTATTATCACAAATCCAAAATCTATGTAATAACCAAACAAAAGTAAATATTTGACTTGTTCTACACATATAATAAAGTACATAAGATCTTTACTTTGAAATTTTCCTACTCTATGATTTGACTGGTTGAAAGAAACCTATTGTGTAGTTATCAAATTTTATTCGGCGAATATTTAGTATTTGACTTGTAATTTTGATATTATTTGATATTAAGCACAAAATTATATCCATGTGCATAATAAAATAAGATTTAAGATTGGTATAAATGCAAAGTCAATATCACGAATATTATTAACGCATAGAGAGACGTTGGCATGTGACATGAGAGAAGATACGGTGGATCGTATCTGGGCCTCCATCTTTGCTTTATGTATATAATTTACTTTTTATTTTCTGGAAAATACTAAAAATATAAAAACTTTTTACGGAGGGAGTTAGCATTAAGAAGTTTCTCGAGCAGTGACAATTTTTTACAAAAGAAAATATGCAACAACAAAAAAAAAAAGAATTAAGAAGCAATCGCAAATGGAGTGTGCGTCGGGGTCGGTTGGGTGCGTATTACGAGTCTACACTTTAGACTTTAATTGTGTGATATGTTTAACGTTATGAATAATATGTTACTTAAAATCACACAATTAATTAAAAAATGAATAAAATGGGTGCATATTACGAGTTGTTGTACCCAATCGGTCTTATAATTGACAAAATATGTTAAATTTTCATGTATCGATAAGCTCACATTATTATTAGTATATGTGTTTATTTGTTTCGGTGTGTATAAATCAGTATCGAATCACGTTAGGTCACGGTGATATCATTAACAATAACTAGATTATATATAAAGAAATGAGCTTATGGTCTTAATACGGTGAACCCAAACCTCACCCATTATTTTTTAAAGATACGACCGTACGTTGAGATCTATTTTGAGAATATTAACAGCTCGACTTGTCGACAAAAATAATAAGAAACAACTCGAGTTATAACTTTTGCATATTCCGATAACTTCGATTGCTTGTGCGATCTCGTTTTCCTAATAGTTATATGAAAGTATCATGTAAGGGTAGAAACGTTGTCTTTTAGTCTTATAAACAATAAAGGAAGACACAGAACGGGAGATTATCAAGATTAGGAGTTAAGACTCTTATACATATTTCTATTAGAATTGAGAAAATATTTTGCCGGATACCATACAACATTTTAAAAGTAATTCAATCTTAAGGCTAAATCAACAAAAACATAAACCATTGATATACAAACTACAGTATAAATTTTCGTAACACCTCGTTCCAAAATCTTACCGCCTTCTATTATAAAACTAGCGAGTTTTTTTGCATCGTTTGTTAGGAAACTCATGAAAAACAAAATGATATGAACAACAAATAAAAAACTACACATTGGATACATATAATTGCGTTCTCGCAGAAACCATGGACCTAAGGAACTGATATTTATCAATCACATATTCAAATGATTGGAGACGTAAAAAATATGTGGAGAAAATTCAATACAACGACACATCTGAATGAATCTCACGCTATGAATCGTGGATTCTAGAGTCTGGACCCAATTTATCCAAAGTAAGCACAAAATTATTTGAAATCATTTTTTTAACTCAAACGTTCTTCAGTTAATGATCTAAACTTTAGAACATATAATACATTTCTCCCTCTCCTCGATGGATGATAGCCAATTTTGGTTTACGAAATCAAACAACACTTGTTTGTTTGCTATTGAAAACAATGTAGAAACCCAGCGCATCAAATGTTTATTTGTAAAAATTATGCAGTGATAAAATAATAAATAAATTGGTGTTCACGTGTGTTTTTATCAAATAAGGTGATACTATAAAAATAGCGTAATATGTTTTATTTGTAAAACATACTTGAATTACATGATGTTTGTATAAAACACGCATGAAATCAATGTATAAAATAATATGTGTTTTATACAAACGTCATGAGATTAACATCCATTTATTTACGATTTCGTCATTATTTTTACAATGAATTCTAAAAATAGGCTATCCAGTACACATATCCATAACTTAATGACATCTATTTAATGCCATAAGTTATTTTACCAAATGGCTAATATGAAATGGGAGATTTTTATAAATACATTAAATTTTATGAAAATTTGAAAACTGCACTCAATTTTATAATAATTTGAAAACTACGCTTTTTAATTTAAAATTTACTATGATATCTTTTTTTTTTATTTAAGTATTATTTAAATAATTAATTAAAAATAATATAAACTAAATTTATAATTAATTTTAAAATAATCAAATTTTAAATTTTAATTAAATTCGTAATTAATTATTTAATAATAAAATTTTAAAAACGTATACAAAATTATATAATTTATAATAAATAAATAAAAAATAGATATGTTTAATATTTTTTGGTAGACTTATTTAATTATATATTGTTTTATTAATAATGTCGACTTTTTGAACTATCGATTTATTTTTCACTTCTGTTGACTTAATTTTCTTCTCAATTGACTTGTTTTAAAACAATAGGCTCATGTTATGGCTTGTTGATTTATAACATAGACGATTTTTTAAACTGTTGACTTATTCTCTTTTGTTCATCGATTTATAAATTTTTTCTGTCGACTTGTTTATTCATGTTAGACTAACTTCTTGTTTTTCTGTCGACTTGTTAATTAATAAATTAAATTATTGTATTTTTGTTTTCTAAATTTTTAATTATTAATTAAGAACAAAAATGTTATTTTGAACAAAATATAAAGTATATTTCAAAAACTAGAAAAATATAATATAGATTTCAAATTTTTTATAAAATTTAAAGTATACAAACAAATTATTTCATATGGAATCCATAAGATCCTAACAAAATCGAATTAGTTAACTATTCAATGTGATTTTTTCGTTAAATTACAACAAATATTCCTAATATATGAAGAATATATAATCTTATATTTATAATATGTTTCGGCATTGTAGATGCCTCGAAACACATGAACCCTCCGCGATACAGGCTGTCTCAAATCTCCCTCTATAAGATGTCGATACAAATGTAATGGCGTAAACTAGACAGACCATTAGTTTTCTTTACATCAACCGATATTGGCATAATCCTATGACGTTTGAAAAAAGCCACACCCAAATTGAGTCGGTAATTGTGGGATACGGGCTTTGGCTCTGATATGTCTTCCGGCCCAAACAAGAACTCAAACGACCAACGGGCTATTTTAACCAGGTCCGTTGGGCTTGGAGGGCAAAACGGTAATTCTGCAGATGACGAACCAAAAACCCTAGGAGACCTCCCTATAAATACTGGAAGAAGTCATTAAGATGGGGGAGGAGAATTAGAAGGAGAATTATAGCTTAGTCTCAGAGCTTTATTCGTATTCTAATTCCTTTGTAGCCATTAATCTCATTCATGGATAATAAAAGCAAACGCAACGTTTCATCCAATAAAACCTAAGTTATTACATTGTGATAATCTCGGTACAAACAATTGGCGCCGTCTGTGGGGACATTACGAAGCGTTTGTTTTATCATTGACGATCAAAATCGATGATTCCACCTACTCAGATCAAGCGTCGTAACTCGACGGATACATCCAGTGAAGAAGGGACCGACGCATCCGACCAATCGGCTCGCCTGTTCGCGCCGCCTCCAGCCGCAATCGACGCAGCCGAAACTGACGTAGCAAACGAGGGTGCCGGTCTCAACGACGTCGCTTCCAATGGTGCCGAACCCGTCAAAGTCGCCGACAGAGACACTCCTCTCGACGAGCTTATGCGAACCATACTCGATAGACTCGATCAGCAGGACGCAAGAACAACCGAGCGGTTTGACGCCCTCGTAACCGCGCAGACCATTTCTCAAACCCAGATTGACCGACTTCGGTGACGAAGGCACAATACCCGATCGAGCGGTGATGAAGACGCGACTCCACCCCAGCAAACCCCCATCGGAGAACGTTCGGAAAATCGAAGGAGAAGACCAGAATCTGTGATCGTAGGATCAATTGACGAACATGTTCGTGAGAACCTGCCACGCGCCCAGTACCTGCCGAGTACTCGAAACTTACCGAACGGCCAAACTCCGCCTAGCCGGACCGCTGACGATGCATGCCGCACCCGAGACCTGGAAATCGAACGGATGAACGCCTTACTAAAAGACATGTCGTCAAAAATGCACCGCGCCATCAGCTCGGCACCCGAACTGGAAAAAGTACTAGAGGAGACACAACGCTCCCTTTTCACTGCGCAGATCTCGGAGGTAAGAGTTAAATACGTCAATAAGGTCAAGGTGAACCCATACAACGGTCTCACCGATCCGAAGCCTTTCCTGAAAACCATCAATCTCACGATCAACCGAGCACACTTCTCCGATGCCGAACGAGAAGCCGGAAGCTGTCAACTATTCGTGGAAAATTTGGCCGAGGATGTACTCAGCTGGTTTTCGCGACTTGCGGCCAATTCGATCGACAGCTACTACCAGCTGACATTGACCTTTTTGCAACATCACTCGATCTTCATGACGAAAGGCGCCTCAAACGCTGATCTATGGACTATGTCGCAGAAGGCTGATGAATCACTAAGAGCGTTCGTCGAACGATTCAAAAGAGTCGTCTCCAGCATTGCTATAACTGACGATGCCGCAGTGGCAGCCTTGCGAAACGCAGTCTCCTACGGATCGCGATTCAGAGAAGATCTCGTGATTACCCAACCAGCGACATAGGACGACGCACTGTATCGCACTAACCGATTCATCGAAATCGAGGAAGAAAGGGCCGCCATGGTTCAACGACAACCAAAGGCATCGAATGCAAAAGAACGAACGCGCGACGAACACTTCGAGCCTTGCCAGCACTATGATAAAGACTATGCCAGAGGCGAAAGAGGCAGAAAAGCATCAACGTACGCTATCGGTGGCCCGGAAGCACAGCCTTCCAAACCATGGAACAAGTATTACCGCGAGACCGATACAAAATCCAACCAGGTCTATTGTGATTTCCATAAGATCTCCGCCCATTCAACCGAGGAATGCCGACAGCTCCAACTTCTACTTCTTTCGAAGTTCAAGAAAGGTGATATTGATGTGGAATACGAACGGCGCCGAGAAAACGCAAGCAAAGATGATTCGTACCAACAAGCCAAAACTGATAATCGTGGTAGGCGAAACGAGATGTATCGGACAGAAGAGCCCCGACAAGCCAACCACGCACGCGACAACAACCAGCTCCCTGCTCCTCCCAAACGACCTCATGAAGCACCGCAGCAAGATTGCGAAGCTCCTATCCCGCGTCGACTAATCAATATGATCATGGGAGGCCTAACATCGTGTCGCGATTCCGTCAGATCAATTAAAAGTTATCGCCGTCAGGAAGAAAGACATCGTACTCAGGCCGCAAAGAGTCCGTTAATCTTAGCTGGCACGGATTCAATAACATTCACCGCTGCTGACGCGGCTAGACTGACCGACCCGTATAACGATCCGCTGGTCGTTGAGTTAGTAATCGGAGAAAGTCTTGTGAAAAAAATTCTCATCGATACAGGAAGGTCGGTCAACGTGATCTTTAAGGATGTACTCTTACAGATGGAGGTCGACTTGCGCCTAACCCAGCACGACATCCAGCCATTGACGGGTTTCGACGGGGATACCATAATGACCATTGGAACAATAATGTTGCCAGTTTATGTCGGCGGAACCATGAATTGTTTCAACCTCGCAGTCGTCGATAGGCCAATTGTCTACAACGTCATTCTCGACACACCATGGATACACAAAATGAAGGCTGTCGCTTCCACATATCATCAGTGCGTGAAGTTCCCAACACTGCGAGGAATACATACGTTGCGTGGTGACCCGGTCGTGGCGCGCACTTGCTTCATCGTCGAACGTCAACTCCGCAACGCTAAAACTTTCGCGATCACCGATCCCGCTCAGCCAGATCATTCACTCCCCGCCCTGCGTATAGAATCAGTCATCCAGATCAACATCGACTCCTCCGACCCAACGCGGTGCGTCGGCATCGGCGCCAATCTGCTTCCACAAATAAAAGACGACCTCATACAGTTTCTTCGTCGATACGTCACGACATTCGCGTGGTCAGTGGAAGACATGGTAGGAGTTGCTCCGGAAGTCACCTGCCACGAACTTAACGTCGATCCCACCTACAAACCAGTCAAACAAAAAATACAAAAACTCTGTCCCGATCGCGCCAACGCGGTCAATGAAGAGGTCAAAAAGCTGCTCGACGCCGGATCTATTATCGAGGTTCAATACCCAAAATGGCTTAGCAATCCAGTCGTCGTAAAGAAGAAAAACGGAAAGTGGAGGGTCTGTATTGATTTCACCGATCTCAACAAAGCTTGTCCCAAGGACAGCTTCCCTCTCCCACGCATCGACCAAATCGTCGAAGCCACGGCTGGCAACGAGCTACTATCCTTCATGGATGCCTTTTCCGGCTATAATCAGATCCTCATGCACAAAAACGATCGTGAGAAAACGGCGTTTATCACAGATCAGGGAACCTTTTGCTATAAGGTGATGCCGTTCGGACTCAAAAATACCGGAGCAACCTATCAACGACTGGTGAATCGTATGTTCGCCAACCAGATTGGTCATACCATGAAGGTTTACATCGACGACATGCTCGTCAGGTCTGCCTGCGCTGAAGAGCACATCTCGCATTTGAAGGACTGTTTTGAAGTGTTGGATAAGTATAGTATGAAGCTAAATCCGGCAAAATGTACGTTTGGCGTCACTTCCGGAGAATTCTTGGGATATCTCGTTACCAAGCGGGGGATAGAGGCTAATCCGAAGCAAATCTCAGCACTCATCGACTTGCCATCCCCAAGAAATACCCGCGAAGTACAGCGACTAACCGTTGCATTGCCGCACTGAACCGGTTTATATCTCGCTCCACCGACAAATGTCTCCCCTTCTACCAGCTTCTACGGACCAATAAGCAATTCGTATGGGATAATAAATGCGAAGACGCTTTCAAACGGCTAGAGGACTATCTTTCGACTCCGCCAGTTTTGGCCAAACCAGATCAAGGGGAGATGTTATATCTATACATCTCCGTCTCAAGCGCTGCGATCAGCGGAGTACTCGTCAAAGAAGACCGCGGGGAACAACGTCCCATATTCTATGTTAGCAAGATATTGGACGGAGCCGAACTTCGTTACCCTACCTTCGAGAAGCTCGCATTTGCGTTAGTCATCTCAGCACGAAAGCTACGGCCATACTTCCAGTCTCACACCGTCACGGTCCTGACGAACCAACCCCAGCGGACGATTCTGCACAGCCCCAGCCAATCCGGTCGACTCGCTAAATGGGCCATCGAATTAAGCGAGTACGATATCGAGTACAAGAACCGAACGTGCGCCAAATCACAAGTTCTTGCCGACTTCTTGATCGAGCTTCCACCTGAGGCCGCCACGGATGTCCTCCGGTCAGACAAATGGATCTTGTACGTTGACGGAGCATCATCGCGGCACGATTCTGGGATCGGAGTACGTCTAGAGTCACCAACGGGGGAAATACTTGAACAATCATTTCGTCTCGCTTTTTCTGCGTCAAACAACAAAGCCGAGTACGAAGCGTTAATCGTCGGTCTCCGCCTCGCCCTCGGAATTGGAGTAAAACGGATATAGGCATATTGTGACTCTCAACTCGTCACCAACCAGTTTAGCGGCGATTACGAAGCCAAAAATGAACGGATGGACGCCTACCTCCAAGTCGTACGTGAACTATCTCATGGGTTCGAAATCTTCGAACTCGCCAAGATCCCTCGCAGGGATAACGCACCCGCCGATGCCTTGGCAACACTGGCCTCCACGTCTGATCCTGACCTACGCCGCATTATACCTGTCGAATGTATCGATGCTCCAAGCATTAACCTGCCCAACAAGGACCCGTTCACGAATCAGTGACCAAACTCACCGATCCGTCTGTACCGTTACTCGCGACACCTAAGGTCGTACTTGACATCGCTAGCGGCGCCCCGGTAGATTGGCGGACTGAAATTTGCGATTACATTTTTGACGGAATCGTGCTACCCGACAAATGGGCCGCTCAACGTCTACGGGCCCGCAGTGCACATTACACATTACTGGATGGCAACATTTTTCGTTGGAATGCTTCCGGAGTTCTCCTCGCCTGCATCGCCGGCAATGAAACGACACAAGTCATGCGCGAAATACACGAAGGGGCCGGCGGCAATCACTCTGGCAGGCGTGCTCTAGCGTTCAAAATCCGGAAGCACGGCCACTATTGGCCAACCATGATCGCCGACTGCGAGAAGTTCGCTGCAAAGTGTGAAAAATGTCAGCGTCACGCACCGATCATCCACGCACCAACCAAACTCCTTCGGACTATCACCCCACCCTATCCCTTCATGCGGTGGGCAATGGACATTGTCGGACCTCTCCCCGCGTCACGACAAAAGAAATACTTATTAATCATGACGGATTACTTCACAAAGTGGGTCGAGGCTGAGTCTTACGCCAACATACAATCAAAGGAAGTGCAGAACTTCGTCTGGAAATATATAATTTGCCGACACGGGCTTACATGCGAGATTGTCACCGATAACGGCACCCAGTTAACATCCCTCCAATTCGATGGATTTTGCGCCAAATGGCGGATCAGACTAAGTAGGTCTACACCCCGTTACCCCCAAGGCAATGGCCAGGCCGAAGCCACGAACAAAATGATTATTGCTGGACTGAAAAAACGTCTCGATGAGAAGAAGGGTGCTTGGGCCGATGAGCTCGACGGCATCTTATGGTCGTACCGCACCTCCCCACGCCGATCACCAGGCCGAACGCCGTTTTCTCTCGCTTATGGAATGGAAGCCATGGCTCCCTCAGAAGTCGGCTTTCCAACGATCAGGCGCTCTATGCTTGTCCATGACCCCGCTCTCAACGATCAAATGCTCTTCGACACTCTCGACACCCTCGAAGAAGAACGCGACAAGGCACTCCTCCGCATGCAAAACTACCAACAGGCTGCCGCCAAGTTCTACAACAAAAAAGTTCAGTCGCGACACTTTGCCGAGGGCGACCTTATCCTCCGCAAGGTCTTTGAAAATACTGCCGAGATGAACGCCGGCAAACTCGGCGCTCATTGGGAAGGCCCTTACCTCATCTCCAAGATCGTCAAGCCAGGCGTCTACGAGCTTGTAACAATGGAAGGGATCCCGATTCCGCGCTCATGGAACTCCGCAAACCTCGCATGACGAGCTCAGTCTTTGTAATATGTACTACGAATGGCTTGATCCCTTTCAAAGGGTATGTAGGCAGCCTTCTAGGAGGCACAGCTATAATAATAAAAATTTTATAATTTTTTCTATCTTTGACAAGCTCTTTCGGACGAGTCCGCCTCGCCGATCGCCCAGCTCCCGCATCGTCTCCCTGGCCAGGTGTACGATTTAAACACGTTCCACATGGATGTAGTGGTGAAATAACCCACGTTTTACTTAGGTAAAAACTAAAAGCCGAGCCGGTCTCGCATTAGTTAGCAGGTGGCGGAATCATAATAAGCTGAGTTCTGACTCGCACGGTTCCTGCCGACCTCAACACCCACAGGATAAGCCGGACACCAGAGCCGCACCTATACAGTACGACGAGTCCGCCTCGTCTACTTAATAAACTTGACAAGATGACTCGAACGAATATTGGATAAGTCAAGAGACGTCTCGCACCATAATTCGTTTCGGATCCCAAGTTTAATCGTCAAGAAACCCTCGCAAAAAGTAAGCCGAGGCTAACTTGGCATGAAGATCCCGAAGTGCCATTTGATATCCGGCGTACCTTGGACCACGCATCTAGGCCAAGCCGCAAACCGTGTTTATTAAACAAAGTCTCGACGAAATAATGAAGTAAAATTTTGACAACACCACAACTAACATAGTGCAAGATTCGCCAAAGATAAAATAGAAACCGAATGAAAGGTCTGAACATACAAAATACGATTCAATAAGCCACAAACGGCCGGAACCAAGATAAAAGTCATGACAGAATCGAGCACCGACCGGTCATTGATCAACGCGAGCCTGCGCGACGTCGTCCTCCAGAACAACGGGAGCCGATGCAATACCGCCGCCTGTAAACTCTGGAAACGTCACGAGATCATCACTCGCAAGTTCGAAAATGGACATCCGATCAACCTCTGCTTGTAAATTGTCACGATCCCTCTCCAGCTTCGCCATCGTCATCGGAGGAATAATCGTACCCTTAGCGACCAACCTCTCGAGGCATTCGTGAGTTCCCTTCACCTGACTAAGCATAAGAAGCGGATCCATCCTAGCCCGCGTATCGACGATATGCCTACTCATCCTGTCAATGCGGTCGCGATACCCACGAGTCTCCTCCCTGATCTTCTCTCGCTCGGCGTATACGGCAGCTGAACGTGAATCCCTTAGCCTCTTCTATTTAGAGGTCAATTTCGCCTTAGAACTCTCCAAGAAAATGCGGAGTTCGCGAATCGAAGCCTCAAGGCCAGAAATTTTGCCTTTTTCGGATTGCAGCGCTGCCTCGTGGATCGCTGCGCTCTGGCGAGCAGACTTGGCTTCGGTCATGGCCGTCCTGGCCCGATCTTCGTAAAAACCGACGAGAGCATTACCTGCATTGACCGACTAAAAAAAAAAAAAAAAACGGACACACTCAACCTAAAAAATCAGACGAAAAATAAACGGGTATGGAAACAACATGACGAAAATTGTACGAACCTGAAATAGATGACTGGCCCAGCCTTGGTAAAGATCTTTTCCTAGAAGAGAGTCTACCGGAGGAAACTTGGCGTAATCTTCATAGAGCTTGCTGGCAAGATCGCCACAAGCGCCCGTGTTCCCCGAGAACATACTATCAGCCTTAGTATATTCAAAATTAAAAGAGTGATCGGAGTCAATGATTCTCTCATGTCTAGGAGGGCCGATACGCTCCTTACCCCCGGAAGACCCACCGGGAGGGCTGTTTCGTAAAGGCCTCTTTCGCGAGCCGACAGCGGTGGGCATCGGAGGAGCGCTCGACGTCCTGCCAACTGCCACTTTCTTCTGCGCACGCGTAGCCGCTACGTCCAACGCTTTAGCTTGGCATGTAGCTGCGTCAGTACGAGTTTCAGCTCCCTCACGAACCTCTAACCGCGAAGGCTCATCGGTAACCAGCAACGGTCCGGAGCTGTTTGGAGGAACGTCTTCTTTATCGAACAGATCGGCGTAGCTTGGAATCCGGCAATCAGATCTTCCCATTCTAAGACACGAAGAAGAACCTGCAAGAGTACTCTCATAAAAATCCAAGCAAAAAAAAAAAAAAAACAAAAACAAAAAACAAAAAAAAAGCTCACCAGTTCGGTAATGCTCCAACACTTTTGGCCAGCGCAAAGCGCCCTGTTCCTTAATCCTCTCCAAGTCCTCTCGGATGCCGCTAGGGAGTTCACGCGATCGGATGACAGACGCTACAAATAAATAAAAAAGAGTTAGCAAACTGGGTGAAAACCAAATTCAGAAGGTCGTCGCATATTCGAAATGATCGACACTAATTTCGATCCCTTCGCCAGCCCCTAGAATCGAAAGCCCCACCGCGTTTCGAATTGAGGCAACAGTAAGCTGCGAGAGTGCGATGCCACGTCTCGTACAATATCGTGTAAGAAACTTGGGAAGCGGAAACCAAAGCCCACACTCGGTAAAAAACGACTCATACACGTAAATGCATCCTTTGGCCTGAAAACCTCAACATCTTCAGATACGTGAAGTCGATTGAGCATATCGGCCAATGAATCCCGAGTACACAACGACTCCCCAAAATCGCACGGGGCATAAACATCTTCCAGGCCACCACTACTTGATGGTATTGCTAGCTTAGCTGCTTCGGGGGCAACGATATGACGCCCTCGACGGAAGTATGTTTTGGCATCGGAACTCAATCCTAGAACGATCGGTCTCGTAATATCAGCATTTACCCGGAATATGTCCTCTGTAGCACCCAAACCGATAAGATTATCGATAGATTTACCGACTCCATGCTTAATAGGGCGATTCGTCATAAGAAGACAATCTAGCTTATTTCCGAATTCTTCGTCAAAGGCATCAAGGTTCTCATCGGGGTCATGTCCAGAGAACAAATTAGTTTGAACGCTCTCATCGAAGTCATCCATACTAAGCGATAGACTGCTGTCGGCACCAGCAGAGTCGGTTGAGCCGCCTTCCTTGGAGTGAATGGTAGATTTGCTCGGCATGATAGTCGGAAATCTGGTTTGATGAATTCGACACGACTCGGTAGGTATGATTCGGCCCGCCAGGTATGATTCGGCGATGCGGCAAGTACGATACGATTCGGCGAACAAGGTCGTTTTGGCTAATCGACAACACGGCTCGGCCACTCGGCAAACGTGATACGGTTCGACAAAAGCGAAATCAGGGCAGTGAGACGGCGAGACGATTCGGCGATGCGGCGAGACGGCAAGACGACGAGACGATTCGGCGATGCGGCACAATTCGGTGAACAAGGTCGTTTCGGCTAATCGATAACACGGCTCGGCCACTCGGCAAACGCGATACGGTTCGACAAAAGCGAAATCGGGGCAGTGAGAAGGTGAGACGATTCGGCGATGCGGCGAGATGGCAAGACGACGAGACGATTCGGCGATGCAGCACGATTCGGTGAACAGGATCGTTTCGGCTGATCGACGACACGGTTCGGTGACACGGCTCGGCCACTCGGCAAACACGATACGGCTCCGCAAAAGTGAAATCGGTGCGGAGAGTTGTAACGATGCAGCCAATTGATACGGCGATACGACGAGGTCACGAGGACAACAAAATCTGGCGAGATAGATCCGTAGATGCGTGCTTGATGACGGGACAGATCCGTAGTTCGGTCGTGGTAAACCTCGATGCGACAACCAATGCGATTCGGCTCGGTGGTGGCGGCGCGACACAGCAGCGGCGAGTCACGTTGAAGCCAACGCGATTGAGAGCAGAAAAATAAAACAGAAGAGATAAGAAGAGGTGAAATAGATTTACCTTTTTTGTGTGGAGAAGAGATAGAAGAAGGTTAAAAGAAGTAAAAACATATATATAGTGGGGTGTCCTGCAACATTTACAAAAGTAAAAAGGAAACTTCTATAAAAGTTTTATGTCCCTCGAAAAGCGTGCCCAAGGCACCGATCTCCTGTTTAAGCTCCGCGCTCTCTGAAAAGCGTGCCGAAGGCACCGATCTCCTGTTAAAGCTCCGCGCTCTCCGAAAAGCGTGCCCAAGGCACCGATCTCCTGTTAAAGCTTCGCGCTCTCCGAAAAGCGTGCCCAAGGCACCGATTTTCTGTCAGCGCTCTGCGCTCTCCGAAAAGTGTGCCCAAGGCACCGATCTCCTGTTAAAGCTCTGCGTTCTCCGAAAAGCGTGCCCAGGGCACCGATCTCCTGTTAAAGCTCCGCGCTCTTCGAAAAGCGTGCCCAAGACACCAATTTCCTGTCAGAGCTCCGTGCTCTCCAAAAAGCGTGCTCACAGCACCTATCTTCTGTTAGGAGTTCCGTGCTCTTCGAAATACGTGTCCACGACACCAATCCGCTGCCCTTCGTTTGAGCCAAAATGGCATATCCCTAACTCGAAAAATATGCTCACCAAGCTCAAACATGCCCTCGCTTGCCGAACTAAAGGGGGGGCTTATTGTGGGATACAGGCTTTGGCCCTGATATGCCTTCCGGCCCAAACAAGAACTCAAACGACCAATGGGCTATTTTAACCCGGTTCGTTGGGCTTGGAGGGCAAAACGGTAATTCGGCAGATGACGAACCAAAAACCCTAGGAGACCTCCCTATAAATAGTGGAAGAAGTCATTAAGATGGGGGAGGAGAATTAGAAGGAGAATTATAGTTTAGTCTCAGAGCTTTATTCGTATTCTAATTCTTTTGTAGCCATTAATCTCATTCATGGTTAATAAAAGCAAACGCAACGTTTCATCCAATAAAACCTAAGTTATTACATTGTGATAATCTCGGTACAAACAGTAATTATTATTTTAAAACAGTAAAGTAGATAAAAGAAAAATATTTCAAATTTGTACTGTTTAAAGGACCCAAAAAAGGGGGAAAACGAGTGGTTATTTCAAGAGATTCTAATGATTCTTGGGATCAATATTTATTTTAACCTTCTTTTTGGTTTTCCATATTATAGAAGTGACATTTTGTGGAAAAGGCTATGCTCTAATTACCATTAGCTTTTTCGTAAACTAAGATGCTAGGTTCCCTATGTACGATTACTGCTTTTTTCTTTATATAATCTCAAAAACATATGAAAAAATGTGACAATCGTTATTTTTACGTGTGCTATAGGCTGATCCACAAAATCTATAACGCAATCTCGTAACAAAAAAATCTAATTCTTTTTGAGATCTTAATTCTTCTCGATTTTTCCAGATCTTGCATTCATAATGAATCATCAGTATGAAGCAAACTGGACAAAACATGTGTGTATGTTTGGAAAACAAATCAAACAATTCAGAAGTCAGGCGGACGCAATCGTAGTAACATATGGAGCAAAAGTTGCAATTCTATCTTATCGAGAGGATGGATTGAGATGTCTTTTCGTCGGACGTCCCATGTGGGTGATTTACCTCTGAATTTCGTAGCATTCTATGTAGTTTTTATATAGCTTTTTCTAAATTAGGTTGGGAAATTATGGGTTTTGGGTTTCAAAGTTTGTTTTATTTGTTTTTTGTTTTCGGCTCTAAATCTATCCTAAAGTCAAATATTATGCTGTCTTTCGCATGTATTGAACATGTTTCATGCGCATGACGGAATACTTATTCCAAATTAGGTTTGGGCACAAAAACCGAAATTGAGTATCCGAACCGGAATTGATCCGAAAAATTCGATCCGAATCCGAATCCGTAATTTTAAATTTATCCTACTACTTGAAAACTCAAATCCGACCCGAACCCGAAAATACTTGAAATATAAGTGCATACTAATAATTTATGATCCGAATAACTGAATTTTTTACTCGAATACACGAATTTTTACCCGAAATCCGAATTTTTATCCGAAAACTCGGGTATTTATCCGAAAACCCGAGTATTCGGATAAAATTTCGGGTATTTGGGTATCCGAAAAAATTTGGGTTTTTAGCAGTTCTGAAAATCTATATCCGACCGACCTGAACCCGAAAGAATCCGAACCAAAACCGAACCAAATTTTTACATTTACCCTACTGAATCCTAAACTTTTCTACCCGAAAAATTCGTACCCGAGCGGTGTACCCGAATCCGATCCGAGTACCCGAATGTCCAACCCTATTTCAGACATTGTTTTGCCTCCTCTGACATACATTCATCACCTTGCAATTGAAACAGCGATTGGTTTAATCAACTTAACTGAAATGGATGTTACTCAAGTTCTTGATCTCAACGAAGATGTGACTGAACTCCTTCACGCCATTCAGAATTGGTTGAGGGTTTGATTGGAGTTCTTCTCTATTAGGCATATAATTGAAGTAGCCATTTTGTATTTTGGGTTTCTTGTATCCAATTTTGGCTCTCGGCTTATGTAGATGCCTTGTTGATGGGCATGATATTATTATTGCACATGGATTTGATTAAATATATTTTTTTGATAAAATATTTGATTGATAGTTTGTATAAAATAAGCGTGATTGATAGTTTTACTCTTTTTATTTATAAAAGAAAATACACAAACGACAACATCTTTATTTATGGGTTTACAATCAGTTAACAGTTTTATGATTAAAAATAGTCAATTAACAGTTTTGTTTTGTGTATTTGACAATAGCGATGAACGGTTAGTTATACAGTATGTTTATATACTAACTCTTTTATGTGTAAATATGGGAACAAAGTTCATTCTATTAAGTTGTCCTTATTTTGCTTGTCCCCGAGATGGTTTCATCATCATTAGTCTTTACTCCATAAAATATAAAATACTAAACCGAAAATTAAAATGCCCTTACAAGCGATGTTAGGACACAATATACGGTATATGGCCAGTGCCCCTCCGACAGAACATAAGGCCAGGGAAAAGGCAATATTACACACCAAATCTTTATATTTTATGTTACGTCTAATATAATACAATAAATACAGATTATATGATTATGTTCGTGTAACTCTACCAACAAAAAATTCTCCATTTGATTATAAAGCTCGCATTAAACTCCTTTCTAACGCCACAATTAATTATATTGTATCTGTATTTTTGTTGGTTTAGAATAGTGTTACTATATCAAGGTCTCGTACCAAATCTCCCATAGGAGCAGCAATATTAATCCTAGCCCTCGATATTCGGTTAATTCGGGTTAATTGGTTCAATTTTTTTGGTTTTTCAAAATTTCAGTTATTTCAAAATTTTGCCGAACTGAACAGAATAAAAATTTGGTTCGATTTATTCAATACTCGGTTTTTCGGTTCGATTACATGCTTTAAAATCTCTTCCGACCTGAAACGAATTTTTTTTTTGGTTTTTTCCGGTTAAACGAAAATGAAATACAAGCTCAGAAAAGAATTTACAAGTCTATTAACATACTTACAACTAAAATAAAAAGCCCATGATAATATATTACAAGTCTAATATCAAATTTACAACAAGCCCAAATACATTAAAATTTAGGATCCGACTCGGGTCATTTGGCAAAGGAACGTTCCAAGAAGGAGGATTAGAAATCCCCACTGATGCAAAGTTGTGTCTTGTTTAAGGAAAAGCGGCTACAAATAGAAGAGGAGAGGCTTAGAACTAGAGTTTTATTTTAAGTAAGGAGAAGCGGCTGCAAGAAGCTCTATCATCGATGATAGATCTATTATTCGATAAAAGAATTGGGCTCGTTTTATATTTTATAAGTTATTGGATTGTGTTTTATCAATTTTAAATGTGAGTTTGTTTTGGTGGGTTTAAAAAAATAATTATAATAATATGGATTGGCTTTGGATTGTTGTTTGTTTATAATTTTAAGTTTAAAGCCCAGCCATATTAAATATTAGTTAGGGTTTTTGTTTATTGTCTCCCTCATGTCTGTTTCACGCGGTGACATGATGAAGAAAGAGAGTAACACACCGGTGAAGGAGAAGAAGATTGGTGAAGAAGGAAGATGAAGAAAAAACCGAATAACCGATCGGTTTCACCTTGTCGAACCGAACCGAACTAAGAATCGAATTCCCAAAAAAATGTCATCGATCAGTTCAAGGTTCCTTTCACCTTCTATGTCGATAACCGAAAAATCGAAAAAATCGATTTTTTCGGTTCGGTTTATCCGATTATCGCCGAAAGTCTAGGGCTAATAAATCCTATCTTGCCGAACTATCCAATTTCCGTGACGCATGTATCACAAACAAATAAACAATTATGTCACGACAATTTTTGTAGCTTTTATTTATAAAAAAATGCATGTTACAATAAAAACTATAATTAACTAACTGGCCTCTCTATATACAAACTATTATATACTCTGTATTATGTATATTAATGACCTATATAGCCCTGTTGCATGACCAACAGTTGCACTCTCTTTCTCAATGACATGAATAAGCGAAGGCAAAAAGTTGACAAGACAATTACTAAATTTAAACTCCCGCCCAATTTAGATAGAAGAGAGTTAGGGTTTAAAAAAAAATTATAACGAACAAATATGAATAGAAAAACTAATATGTAACTAAAATGATCAAGTACTATATAGAACACAAAAAACATTATATTTTATTTTTAAAAAATAAATTCATTATTCTCAAGTTTCGAGTTTATTTATACCGTTTTTTAAACATATACTTAAAGTTTAGGTTTAGATTTTTATATTTAGGGTTTTATATTTTTTTGGGTGTGCATTTTATTTTGTCGTTTAGATTTTCTATATTATATCTCTTAGAGTATAACGTTCATTTCTTGTCGTATGTTTAATTTGATATTTTGTGTACCATCACCATCATTATTACTACCATCATCGGTACAATCATCACCATCATCACTATCGTAAATAGTATATAGTATATTATTTTATTATATATGTCTATATAGAAAGATGTGTTTGTTATTAATATTACTATTCACTTCTTTAAGAAACCTGTTTCCAATTTTTAAAATTCAAATCATATTAGATAAACAAAAAATCTGTGTTTTTTTAATAGTATTACAAAATTTAACCAATTAGTTGTGTTAGATGAACTCAATAAACAAGATTAATAGGGGTAAATGAAAAAAAAAAACTTAAATAAAAAAGAAAGAAAAAAAAACCAATGATAAACTTCTATTATGCCAGCTGAGCATCCTTTCATCTCTCTCCTCTTTAGCGTTTATTTTAGCTTACACCAATTTAGTAATTTCTTCCAGTCTCTTATATTACTTTGTTAATTTCTTAAAATAAGATGCTATATTCTTTATTTAGTTATCAAAAATGGTTATACACCAAATTGGCCCATAAATATACACGAGGTTTTTGAATAATGGTTAGGCTTAACTTTGCAATATAACTATTCGCGAGGTAATTACTAAAAATAATGCAAATAACGACACTTTACAAACTAATTACTGAAATAAAAAAATAATTATCGTTGACATAATATTCATTAAATCATATAATATGTATTATGTTTTTTTTAGTCATAAATGAAACCTGTAATGGAGACTGGGATAAGATATGGTATTTTTAAAGTCTTCTTATGCATATAAAAATTTTATAAATTAAAATATAGGAACTAAAATATTTTATTAATTTATAAAAGTATTAATTTATCGATAAATTATTAATTTATAGAGAAATTTGTTTAATTTCATAATTTTTGCAAAAAAAAAAGAAATTTTTTTTTTATAATCAATATTCTTCTAAAATCAGTTATAAGTGATACGTCTATAATATAATACCAAAAGTTTTTAATGCAGTAAAAAGATTAGAAATGAATTCTAACAATAACTAATGCAAATTCAATATAAAGAACAAACAACACAAGAGCTATATTTCATGTATATATATATATATATGTATATTTTGATAAATTTATATAATTATTAATTTATTGTATTGATGGAAACATATATTTATAGAAAATTTTCAAAAAATTATTATTTTATTATTTTATTAAATTATGTCAAAAAATACACTAGCTCAACTCGGAAGAAAAATTATTGATTTAAAGTAATTATTAATTTGTCAAATATTAATTTATAAAAGATTTACTCTATATTTAGCGCGATTATTGGGCCGATCTTGACATGCTATTGGGCTTTAAAAATTGGACACAAAAGTGATTCGGCCTCATCGTCTATTTTCCCTTTTGGTGTTATGATTAATTAAACAGCAAATAAAGGGCTTCTAAAACTGTTCTAATTTTAGAAAGGAACTTCTAAACTATTTGTAATCTTGGAAACTTCATACGCTGAAACTGCACCATCACCACCCGAGCCACAAAATCCCACCGACACCAACCATTACACCCACCAATGCAAACATGAGCCAAAATCAAATTTCTAAACCGAGCTCAGACTCACTGCCTCCTTCTCCGAACTACCTTTAGCCGAACCAATGATAGTTTTTCAAGCGATGAAGGATCCGGATTGACGGCAAGTTATGTGTGAGGAGTTTGATGCATTAGTCAATGAAACATGAGATATAGTTAACTACTTGTCGCAACTTACAATCTTGTGGATTGCATATAGGTTTTTAAGACCAAACATCTTTCTAATGGTTGTCTTAACCGGTAAGAAAAGAAACTTCGTAAATGGGATAAAGCAGACTCTTACCAGGACAAATTGTAAAAGTGCCTTACAAAACGTGAAGCAGACTCTTTTTCTGTCCACCTCAATAAGAATAATTATAAAAAGAAACATAAGACAGAGAGACACACGTCACAAAGTGAAAACAAAGTATCCCCATTTAAATGAAAATCGTTTAACAAAATAGAATTCAAGACCTGTTTTTAGATTTCTCAAAAAAGTGAGATTCTCACAATTAAAGAAAACAGAAAGGAAAAAAGAAGAGATTCTCACAATTCTATAGATGCTTGTAAACTAAAATTATACAAATCCAAAAAACACAAAAAATTATACAAATCCAAATATTTTCAAACGATTTTTCAACTAGAACTTTCGGCATGATGATAGTGTCACTGTTTTGTATATCTTTATTTAAATCGAAATCTCACTTTCCCACATGTTGAAGGAACAAATTAATTAAAACTATTATCTATTTATTAAAAAAGGAACTATTATTTTTAAAATACATTAAAAAGAAAAAGAAAAAAAGTCATTAAAAATAGTAACATGGCCTCGCTTCTCCTAACTGCTTATGCTTTTCTCTATTTATTCCTTGACTCTCACGTATTCTCAAACATGAAACATCCAAATAATTACTTATCATGCATATAATTAAGTAATTAGCCATTGCAACTTACACTTAAAACACTTTTTTCCTCGGAAGAGAAGGCAGAGTAGAGAAAATCAATGGCGATCAGTCGAAAAGTTCTGACTTGGGCCTTTGTGGCGGCGGTTATGGCCGTCCTGATCGTCTTCGTCGGCCCATACATCATCGGACCGGAGAGTATAGTGGGCTCGAAAAACGTCCTAACCACGGCGAGGACAATCCCCCTTCCAGTGGATGGACCGGAGAGCCTGGACTGGGATCCACGAGGGGAAGGCCCATACGTCGGTGTCACTGACGGTCGCATCCTCAAGTGGAGCGGTGAAGATCTTGGCTGGGTCGAATTCGCCTACTCATCTCCCCACAGGTTTGTTTTAATTATATATTAATTAAGTCATGCTCCAATAAGTAGACCATTATTAATATGCTTAAGTACGATTATTTTAACGCAAATACTTGTGTTTAATTACTTAAAATATTATATATTTATATCGGAACAAACATAATACTTTTTTTGGTAAATTTAATATTTTTTGAAAACACTTATATTATATCAATAACATTGGTTATATATAGAGTGTAAATGTATACACAACACAAATATTTAATTAGCTATATTTTAATTTTGTTTATAAATATATGCAGAGAGAACTGTTCGAGCCATAAGGTGGAACCTATGTGTGGGAGGCCTTTGGGACTTAGCTTCGAGAAGAAATCGGGAGATTTGTATTTTTGCGACGGTTACTTAGGGGTGATGAAGGTCGGGCCTAAAGGAGGATTGGCCGAGAAGGTCGTGGATGAGGTCGATGGTCAGAAAGTTATGTTTGCAAACCAAATGGATATAGACGAAGAAGAGGATGCAATCTACTTCAACGATAGCAGCGATACCTACCACTTCGGGTATTATATCACTTCATCACCTTTGTTTTCATATTTTTTTTTAACAAATTGCAGACCGCAAACGCAAATAAAATTCTCCTTCTAACGTTTGAGGTTTACAGTTGAAAAAATACCTTTCAAAAAAATTATACTAAAGATTGTGGGTTCAGTTGAAAAAGACAAACAATAATAACCTTCAGATTTTTTTTTCGTTTGTTTTTTTGCGTGTGTTTACAATTTGAATTTTAAAAAACAAAAAAAAATCCATTTTCGTATATTGTATATAAAGTAAGATTAACATCTAAACTAATAAGAAAAATGTTTTTTAAAACAATAAAATCATAATGTGGGAATATACTGAAAATGTTTTTTTTTTTTTTGTTGAAACTTATATACTGAAAATGTTATTTTATTGTTTGGATCAGGGACGTATTCTACGCGTTTCTGTGCGGTGAAAAGACGGGACGAGCGATTCGATACGACAAGAAGACGAAAGAGGCCAAAGTTATAATGGACCGTCTTCACTTCCCTAATGGTCTTGCCTTAAGCAAAGATGGTTCGTTCGTGCTTTCATGTGAGGTCCCAACGCAACTTGTGCATCGATATTGGGCCAAGGGACCAAAAGCCGGGACCCGTGACATATTCGCGAAGCTCCCTGGCTACGCTGATAACATCAGAAGAACCGAGACAGGGGATTTCTGGGTTGCCTTGCATTCCAAGAAAACTCCATTTTCTAGGTTATCTATGACTCACCCATGGATTGGGAAATTTTTCATGAAGACCTTGAAGATGGAGTTGTTGGTTTTTCTTTTTGAAGGAGGGAAGCCTCACGCCGTAGCCGTAAAACTTTCCGGCAAGACCGGAGAAATTGTGGAGATTCTTGAGGATAGTGAAGGGAAGAATATGAAGTTTATAAGTGAGGTTCAAGAGAGAGATGGTAGGCTCTGGTTTGGGTCTGTGTTTCTGCCTTCGGTTTGGGTTCTCGACCGTCAGTGATTTATACAATTACATTATTTATTGTTTTTTTATTACTGCCGTAATTAGTGGATCTTCCCTTGCATCTACGTAAACACTTTCTCGTGTATGTGGTTTTCTGATAATTATACTTTAAAGTATTTGATGTATCCAGTTAGATATGCAATTAAAATACCTCAAAACTTTTGAATCTTATAATTTACTGAAATGTTGGTTTCTTTTTCTTTTAATCTTGGTTTTTTCAAAACACAAGATATGCCAGTTATATATGCAAAAAATAAATAAAACATGTACGTATCTCTATGATTATCAATTTTTTAATTTTAAGAAACTTCACAAGAAATTCAGAATTGGTGAGTCTACGGACCGGCCTGCGCAGTCCACTAAGCATGATAGGCAGGATTAGAGTGGGGATATTTGTAAACAGGAGGTCACATTACTTTTTAGATTTTTTCCTTTAATTGGTTCTGATGTTTTTGGAATTGTTTGTTTGGAGGGATTTGATAACAAATAAAACAAAATGGTCAGCAGGCAACACAACGAATAGGTCGCCGAGTGGGGCTCATGCCGTTGCTTCTAATGCCCACTGCCCCTTCTCCTGTCAATTCACTTCCTTCAACTTCCTTTGTCTGTTATTTTATTTTGTAGTTAAAATTAGTTATATATTCAAATAAAAACTTCTGATATTTGCTACAATTTAAAATTTATGTTTCATTAATTTATGTATAATCAAACAAAAACATTTATTTTTTATTACAAGTCAAACAAAAACATTTATTATTTTTCTCGTATCATTTTTATTTTTGGGTTAAAATTATATAAATTGTTACGTCTCTCAATTCTCATCCTTTTGATTTTCTGTGCAAAGGAACATATTTATCTTCCATCCATATAGATATTAGTCTTTTGTTGAATAACATTTACACTTTACCCAAACTTGTAAAATTGAATGGAAAAAATAGAGTGTATAAAAGATATAGTCCTAAAATTGGACAATGAAGTAAATGTGGCCCCTCAATTTCCGGCATTTGCAAGCAATCATACCATTTACATGTAAACATACCAAAATGAAATGTTTTATTTCATCTAAATAGAGTTACATTAAGAAGGAAATCTTTGAACAGAAAATAAACATTAAATAAGAAAATAGAAAAATAACAAACGAATTACGGATCCACAAATCCCAAGAATACGAAAAAAAATCCAAAAAGTTTACTTTGACACGAATTCGACATGTATAAGAAATCTATTTATTATTTCTGACACCTTATATATAACAATAACTCTTTACCACAGAGACACAAAACAAACATAAAAGTCGTAAAAATGATGGAACTCCTTTTGGTGGTGGCGATATCCGTCGTCCTTCTCTTTAGCCTCACCGATTTTTCCGGCGAGAGAACAAAACATGGAGAATCTATGTTGTCTGTCCATTTACCTGATTTCCGTCTTATTCCGACCACCGGAGCTTCGGGACCGGAGAGTTTTGTTTTCGATTTCTCCGGCGGCGGTCCTTACACCGGTTTATCTGACGGTCGAATTGTTAAGTGGCTAGCTAATGACAGCCGTTGGATCGATTTCGCCGTCACCACCTCAACAAGGTACGCACTATTATCTGCTTCGATTTTTTTCTTTTTTTTTTTGGTTTTAACTCCTTCAATTGTATCCACCAAACTTCTTCTGTCCCATCGAAATTATTGACTTAATTATCAGGAAAACAAAATTACATCCTTTGTGTAAAAATAAAAAATAATAATAATAACATAACCTCCTTTGCATTTCTGATAATTGAGGAATACATTGGGTGTTCAACCGTTTTAATTTCATCAAAATTTTTAATTTATTACAACTAGTTATCATTCCTGACAAATGATGACAAGTACTTCTTTTGTTTCTGCATATGTACTTCAAGTTTTACGTGGTCAGCTTGGTTGTTTTTAAATTGCAGATTTAATTTTCTGAATCACAATCTTGTTATTTGGGCATGCATGTGAAGTTCCCATTTTGGGGGATTCTAAAACTCTATTGCATGTGCATATATATGCATATTTTTTACTATGAAACTAATTAATTGCTTCTTTAGTTTTCTTCTTTGAATATATCCTTCCTGCTGTTCCTTACGCGCGTGATGTGAAACGTTGTAATTTTTAAAGAGATATGTAAATTAAATGCTGACAGCTAAAGAATGAGTGACAAAACATTATTTTTATTTACTAGGAGTCTGCTAGTAATGAGTAAACGACCACCCTTTTTGTTTTTGGTTACAAAATATAGGAAATGTGCTACTAACTCATGCTGGTCCAACTTTGCTAGCAAATACTATCCGGACACATTTCACATAGACTACAAAATATTTAAAATATACAAATATGTCTATATTCAACATATATCCCTAATTTAAATAGTGATGACTTAAGTTTGAAGTTTTTTAGTTTTCAGTAAAAGATAAATCAGAAATTTTGTTTGAAAAGTCACATTGAAACTATGAAAAACAACATATTTTTGAGAGAAAAAAAAAACTCTACAACATTATATTTTTGTGAAAGAGAGAGAGTAGCAAATAAAAGCAGTCATTAATAGCCAAAACAAGTCTGAAGAATAATTAATGATGATGAGAATTACACTTCATTGGCAATTTATGTTTTTGATTTAATGCAGAGAAGGTTGTGAGGGCCCGCACGAGCACCACCGAACAGAGCACGTGTGCGGACGACCATTGGGCCTTGCCTTTGACAAATCCACTGGTGACCTCTATATCGCTGATGCTTATATGGGCCTTCTTAAAGTTAGCCCAAAAGGTGGTGTAGCCACACGTGAGCTGGATGAGCCCCTTCGGTTTACCAACGGTTTGGATATCGATCCACGGACCGGAGTTGTCTACTTTACCGATAGTAGTTCGGTTTATCAACGGAGGTAAAATTATGAGAAATTCCATATTCTCAAACAAAAAGTATGTTTATATGATGTATTAGAGCGTAATTGTTGGTTTAAATTGATTTATTTTTCAGGAATTATATAGGGGTCATGATGAGTAGAGACAGAACCGGTAGACTAATGAAGTACGACCCAAATACGAAACAAGTGACCACTCTTTTAAGCAACCTAGCGTTCGCAAACGGTGTCGTTTTGAGCCAAAACGGTGATTACCTTCTCGTCGTCGAGACCGCTACGTGTCGGATACTACGTTACTGGCTCAACGATACGTCGACAACGCCTAAATCTGGCGATAACTACGAGGTTTTTGCGGAGAGGCTCCCTGGGTTTCCCGACAACATTAAGAGGAGTCCACGTGGCGGATTCTGGGTAGGCTTGAACACGAAACACTCAAAGTTGACAGAGTTCGCCATGTCGAACGCGTGGCTTGGACGCGCCGCTTTGGGCCTGCCGGTGGACTGGATGAAGGTCCATTCGGTTTGGGCCAAGTACAAAGGTAACGGCATGGCCGTGAGGTTGAGCGAGGGTAGTGGCGTAATATCAGAGGTTTTCGAGGGTAAGAATGGAAATAAGTGGATATCTATAAGTGAGGTGGAGGAAAGGGATGGAACTCTCTGGGTTGGATCGGTGAATACTCCTTTCGCTGGCTTGTATAAAATCTAAAATTAATTTATAACAAATATGCTATTCCAGCATTATAATTCATACATAATTAAAAGATATGTCTTTCAATTCATGATTTTATAGTAGAAGCAGTTGTTATTTGTCCTTATTTTTTAGGATAATAAAAGCATAATCAATGGTAGTTATTAAAGAAGAATGCTAAGTAATTTTTTATTATTAAAATTAGAATCCCATTGTTTTAAGTTCTATAAATTCTAAAATTAAAATCTTTCCAAAAAGTATCTAAACTATTATTTTATTGTTTTTAATCTATTAGCAACCCATTCAAAATTATTAAAATCTACCTTTGATCATGCTCTAAACCTACATAGTACCATTTTATGTTAAACTTATACATACATGCATGCCTTTTCATAGTGAAAAATTGTAAAGAAAATATGATAGTCCTTGATTAATATTAAAACAGTTGTTATTATTAATAACATCCACGAGAAAAACACACACTCCATAACAAAAGACATTATATGAACCTACGTTTTTTTTTTATTGACCTCTAGGTACCTTCTTAGGCACTATGTTTCTTTTATTTTGACATACGTACGTAATGGTAATCAACCATGCATGGCATGCATACAAACACACAGAGTTTGTGTTACATGCCAAATCATGGCTTAGCTTCTTCCTCCTTCTTGTCTTCCTCCGTGGCGATCTTCTTGGAACAACAAGCACTGCACTGTCCATATGCATAGCTTCCACAGCAACCGTACTTACATCCACGGCGTTGCTGGGGCTCAACAGTTTCCACAACTTTGTTGGCCTCAGCTTGACTGCTGCAACAATATCTGCACCGTCCACGCCACCACCCACCGCAGCATCCATACCTACAACCACCACCACCCCAGCCTTGCTGGGGCTCAACAGTTTCCACAACCTCGTTGGCCTCGGCTTGACTGCTGCAACAGTATCTGCACCGTCCACGCCACCACCCACCGCAACATCCATACCTACAACCACCACGGCCGCCCTGTTGAGGGTCAACAACGTTGGCCTCAACAGCCTCGGCCTCCACGGCTTGGGGTCGGCTGCAACAGTATCTGCACCGTCCACGCCACCACCCACCGCAACATCCATACCTACAGCCACCACGGCCGCCACCACCACCACGGCCGCCCTGTTGAGGGTCAACAACGTTGGCCTCAACAGCCTCGGCCTCCACGGCTTGGGGTCGGCTGCAACAGTATCTGCACCGTCCACCCCACCACCCACCGCAACATCCGTACCTACAATAACCACCACCACCCCAGCCTTGCTGGGGCTCTACAGCAACGTCATTGGCCTCGACTTCGGCTTCCGCGATCTGAGGTTGAAGGTCACGTTGTTGCGGCTCTATGCCATCGGTTGCTTCAGTACTTGGCTTCACTTCATCCTTAGCTGTACGTGTTATATACATGTTATACACTATGGATTAAATATTTGATCATCAGTTAATCGAATTTGTATGTAAAAGGGAAATTAAAAATATAGAGTTGTACATACCATGTGTGGCATCGTTGGATGTGTCCGCAAAAACAGTGAGTGAGAGGGAAAAGAGCAAAGCCAAGAGAGCGAGAGACTTGACGTTTCCCATGTTCTGTTTTCGTTACAAAAATTACTTTAGCTTGTTCTGTTTGTTAAGGAAGACGATATTGGTAGTGTGTACGAGAACAACACATCTATTTATAGTTGGGCAGCGAAACTTGGCGACAAGAAACCAGTCAATTATGTCGAGTGAGGGAAGATAATGACATATTTATGGGGATTTTTTTTACGCTTTATAGAAAATGTAAAAAAAAAAATCATATTAAAAATCTCTATAAATCATGATAATAGATTAATAGATATATATGATCGTGAAGATTCTCATAAACTGACTAAGAAAGATTATATAGAAGCTTCAATGCTATGAAATGTTTTCTACCCTATCTAGTATTTTTCGTCTAGTTAAGCTTTAGCTAGGGTGGATAGTTTTTATTCAGAATTCATAACTTAACAATCTATACCTCTTTAATTTGTCAATTTTATATATCGAACACTAGTTTTGAAAGCATTTTGTAATCGAGCAATTCGTTAGATATATAATCCAATTATGGAGTCTAATTATGTAAGCAACTTTGTTATATACGTTAATTATATTGAACGATGCAAATCGAAAAAAAAAAAACCGTCAAATGAGATGAGAGAAACAGGCATACTTTTGTTTAATTACACATCATAATTAAAATGACATCAGAAATTTATCATAGTAACTCGCGTTTTATTTTATTATTTAGTACGCTCTTTAACAAAATTGCTAGCGTTTGTCAAGTTGTGGACAACACACTGTAGTTCTGTATACATAAACGTAATTTGTTATATTTGCAAATAACAGATCAGATTGAGTTATATATTTAGTATTATGAACGGATAAAAACGTTAATTTTTTATTCTCAAAATTGCTTACATGAAGAGGAGTCAGTATTTTGATACTATTACTTAACTATTAATCGTGATATAATACTATGTCATGATTGTCGTTAAAAAACGCATATAAATCGATGTCACGAATATAATATAATACAACAAAAACTGAAACTAGATGCAGTCAAGTATCAATATCATCTATCTCTTGGTCACTACTCACTAGTGAACAAATAAAATTAATATCACAATTCCAACGGATACTAATTTGTCAACTACAGCAGTTCTATTGGATATATATATAATCTTAATCTAAGTAAATAGATAGAAATACTGCACAAACAATTAAATAATCATTCTCTTCTCCAACTTCTCAAATCTATATAATACAATGAGCCAAATAGAGTATGTTATAAATTATAAACCAGTTTAACTAGGCCACAGAACTTAAGAATTATTAAGCCAAAAAAAGATTAAGAATTATTTTATTTGATGTATTTGATTTTATTTTGTTTCTTTTTTCATACTGAAAGTTTTCAGTGAAGTAAAATATTTCATTTATCAAACAAATGTTTAATTTCAATTTCTTAAAATAGTCACAGGTTAATGACAACAAAAACAGATAATCATAGGCCACTTTATGTTATAAAATATGGTTAGTTTAATAGGCTGGAAAAGACTTAGTATATATATAATTTTTTCACCAAAAGTTATATTAGGAGGAGGTATTCAATCTAATATTTTAAATAATTTGTGTTAAAATAATAAATTTTATGTTATTCAATTATGAATTTTAAAAAATCTAATGAAATTCAATGTTATTGAATTAGTGATTTGGAAATTTATTTTAAAATCTATTGTTATTGAAAACATTTAAAGATTTGATTTTTAATAACTTTAAAATATTTTAGATGATTTTCTTAATTAAAAATATAGAAACATAAATCTTATAGTTTTTGGTGGAATTTTTAAAAAATTATAATAAATCATAACAACTTTTTAAAAATCATTAAAATTATATTAAAATTTTATTAAAACTTAAATTATTTAAAATATTTGATCGAATACATAAGGTTTGAGTATATTTATCGGACAAAAATTCAAATTAACACTACAATTTAAAAACAGAAACTTTTGTTTGGGTCAAAAACCCATATTTAAGAGTTGAACGTTGACAGTCATTTTCAAGCATCGAAAGGTTCAACAGAGCTTAACTCTTCCTTGTGGCTCCATGTGTAAATGCCATGCTCTCTACATGACCTATGGTGCTTACACGTGTCCAACCGTAATCACAAAGTCCAACTCTTGGACTTCAAACCCACCGTTCGAAATGATAATGTTAGCTTCTATACATTCCAAAAACAATCCCAATTCAAACTCTTCCTTCTTTTGGAAAAATCACTAAAATTGATCTAAATGACAAAAAAAATAAAGAAAAAAACGATCAGAAAACAGGAAAACAATATGAACCGACCAGTATAGACGATACCACTACCTAGACCAAATTCAGTTTCCGTCTAATCAAATAACCAAACCAAGCCAAACCATTATCTAAGCAAGATGCTAGCATATATTTCATTACAAAACGTTACTGATTTTTCTTTATTTTCTAAAAATTGGTATAAAACGTTACTACGTCAAATACTCAAGAACAGAGGGATCTTCATTATTTACTCACCTATAGACACAATTTGAAAACGCTTAAGTTATGAGTTGTAATCAACTAAGTTGGCGTTTAAGGCGTTTCATTACTTTCCGAGTTCAGTGATCGCTTCCTTCAACGTAACCTTCCCTACCTTTTGAACCCTTGATGTTCTTCTTATTGTCATTTACCAAATTAATTTTTTAAATAAAAATTGATGCTCAGTCGTTAACTTTACTGGAAAAGGTTGGAAAAGAAAACACAGTTAGACCATAATCGAAATGCGTGATTAAAATTACAAAAATAATGGTAGTGGGATAAAATTACTCACTGAACTATTTTTTGGAGCAAATTTCTAACGTTACATGACTCTACATTATGATATGCCATATGTTGACTCTGGTGACTCGATGGTGCTCGGTTTTCCAGTGATCTTTCCAAGCCAAGTTGATCTAATCCAATATACTTACGTAACAATATATGAGTTTAAATTATAGCAAAACTAACACGAGACAAAAATTGATTGAGCAAGTTAAAACGTGACAAAAGTTGGTTGAGCCATAATAGCTTTTTTTGTTATACTCATTTAATTATTTTAAATTATGCTTTAGGAAAGTCTGAGGATAAAGAAACTTGAAACCGATCGAAGTTTAGGGTTCGCAAAACACTTGATGAGTATCTCCACCAATGTTTGACAATGAATAGTATATCTCCACCACAGCAAATATAATAGTTAATCTGAATTACCATTTTTATACTTTTAATATTATCCAGCTGTAGATTTACGAAGTAATATCTCAATTAATATGTATGGTAACTACACGAAAAGTTGAAGAATAGAAAAAGATATAATATGTACGAATCGGTTGTGGATTGTAACAAAAAAAAAAGAGTATGTTGCAATTATACATAACCAAATCCATAAATCACTTATTTATTTGATCATAATATGTGTTTATAGTTAGTTAACTTAATATATATAAATCTAATAACTTGTATTATACCCACGGACGACATAACTACTTATAAAGCATGATCAGACCAAAACTAGAAGTCATAATCAAACTAAGGTAGGATTCAATATGAGCGAAGGGAGCCGAGCCGCATTAGTCCATCACAACAATTTTTTTATGGTAATTGAGAAATTTGAACTATAGATTTTGGAACGCATTCTCATTTTCGGAAGACAACAACGACCGATAGATCTACCTACACTTGGTCCATCACAAGATCTTTATTTGTATATTCGAAGAGGTTTAATATGATAATGTATCTCAATACATTTCACCGGAAAAGGGTATTGTTAAAAGTAAATATGGAGTTATGGACTATCTAAAGTTAATTTTATAATTTCGTAATAATAGTTTGTGCGCGTGAATAAGAGTATTTCCATCGCCTAAGAAATTTAGGAGAATTTTTTTAAATTAAATATTAATATTTAATTTAAAAATATATATATTTGACCATATAACAAAAACACGTAAGTGGAAGAGTTTTTCATTAGTGTACTATAGTCTCTCGTTTGAGAGACGTTGCTTCTTCTATTTCATGTTTTTTCTTTATTTTCTAATTTTTTAATCTTTATATACCGTCATCTTTCATCATTCGGGACAACTATAAATAGATGCTCTTAAGCTCACACATCCTTCACACTAAAACCTCTTTCTTCTAAATATACATAACAAGTTTGGATCTAGTTACCCTCAACCAAAGTGTGCTCGCGAAATCTAGCAAAAGGAAACATGGCAAACTACAAGTTTCTTGTTGTCTTGGTTTTGTTCGCCACCTGCTTATCTCTTGCTAATTCAGACCCGTTTAGGACCAAACCCTGGGAACAAAGTAAGTATATATATCTAATTCATCTTTATACCCTCTCGTGAAATCTATATGAATATCTCTATAAATATATAGTGTATTGATCGTCGTTGTTTTTGTATGTAAGCAATATATGTTAACATGGTTAATTACATATATGATTCCTCTCTCATACATATACACCTATTACATATATAAACAGCTGAAACGGTGAATCTCAATGATGAAACCAATGCAAAAGAGCCTCAGCAATATGGTGGAGGATACAACTCAGGTAGGTGCAGTACGGTTGCTGCTATCGAGGAAGCTACGGCTGTATCCGCTGCTGTCGTTACCCCAGTGAGGAAACTAACAGTGTGGAGATGTCGAAACGCGGCCGCGGCGGCTGCAAATACGGTTGCTGCGGCAGCTATGCTTATGGAAAGTTCAGCCCATGTTGCAATCCCCCTCAAGTCGTAGAGGAAGCTAACGAGCAGGAAGCTTCTCCATGAAAAGGGACCTAAACACCACGGACATGTTACCGTATAACGTATGGCCACTTTAAGCACTTGTTTTAATACAATTAATAAAAATGGTAATATGAACGTATCTTAGATGGTACGTGGACGTTTGTATATGTTTTGTGTGCATGCGCAGTTCTATATATGTTTTCTAAAAGCTTAAAGGATACTCAACTTTAGGGCGTTTGAATTGACTTTCAACCATTATGATGCATATTCGTATGGATAATTCGATGTTTTAGATCGAATTTCATATTTTAAGAATCGAGAACCGATCACCACCAACACAACAAAATTATCAATGTGTAGTATATACCACCACTTGGTTAATTTGATGGTTTAGTCTGATATGAAAGAAACATGAATCTTTATTATCTGTAACTGAATCGTAACAATGATATACAAGAAATCTTCTAGACGTATCTAGATCATAACTCTCTCTCTCATAGATGACTCATATGTCACTCTCCCCCACAAACAAAACATCCAGTCTACAATATACTATTCTCAGTTTATATACAAAGACCTCTCTTCACACGTGTCTTATTCTTCTATCTTCTTATCTCCTACGTGCTGCTTCACTCTTCTTGTATATACTTGATATGGCTTATCAATACCCCTCCCCCCCTTCAAAATGACGCTTGTCCTCAAACGCCAAAGATGGATATTGCCGCTGAAGCTCTCTGAAGTTTTCCCATGAATCCTCATGCTTTGGCATTCCTTTCCAATGGACCAATCCTTCTAGTATACCCTGATCATTGTAATGTGTCTCCAACACACTCGCCGGTTCAATGATCAACTCTTCATTGTCATTGAATGAGTCCGGTAATGGAATAACCTGATGACCATTACCCAACATTTTCTTTAATTGAGAAACATGAAACACTGAATGTATTTTTGATATTTCAGGTAACTTCAGTCGATATGCAGCTTTGCCAATGCGTTCCATTACTTCATAGGGGCCATAATACTTTGCTGCCAATTTTTGACAAGCTCTACTAGCAATAGTCTGTTGTCGATATGGCCTGAGCTTCAAATACACTTGATCTCCAATCTCATATTCAACATCTCTTCTATGTTTATCCGCATTATTCTTCATTAGTTGTTGCGCATGTGTCAAATGAGTTTTGATCTGATTAAGCATCAAATCTCGCTCTTTTAACATGATCTCCAACTCTGAATTCTTTGTGGATCTGTCCTCAAATCTGATTATGGCTGGAGGGTCCCTGCCATAGACTACTTTAAATGGAGTAGCTTTTAAAGACATATGATATGATGAATTAAACCATAATTCCGCCCAGCAAAGATATTGATGCCAAGTCGTGGGATGTGCAGACGCTAGACAACGCAAATACGTCTCCAGACATCTATTCAATACTTCGGTCTGCCCATCAGTTTGCGGATAAAATGTTGTGATGTATCTAAGTTTCGTACCAGAAATTTTAAAGCAATCCTTCCAAAAAGTGCTCAGAAACACACTGCCCCGATCAGACACAATAGATGCCGGAAACCTATGGAGCTTCACCACCTCCTTAATGAATACTCTTGCGACATCTGAAACTGAAAAAGGATGTTTAAGACTCAAGAAGTGTGCATATTTACTCAGTCTGTCAACAACTACCAAGATAACATTATTCCCTTGAGAGCTTGGTAACCCTTCAACGAAATCCATACTTATATATTCCCAGATTTGTTGAGGCAATGGCAATGGCTGTAGCAACCCTGCTGGAGACAATGTTGAATATTTATGTCTCTGGCACACATCACATTCAGCTACAAATTTCTGGATATCCTTGGTCATTCCTTCCCAGTGAAATGATTGTTGAATCTTTTTTAGTGTCTTCAAAACTCTGGAATGGCCTCCCAACTGTCCACAATGATACTCATCCAAAAGCAAAAGCAGAAACTTTGAACATTTAGGTATCACTAAGCGGCCTTTATACCACAACTTACCATCCCTCACTACATAACCTGGTTTACTCCCTTGGTGTGATTCCACTGCGTGAATCAACTCTCAGATTCTGGAATCCTGCTCGATCTCCGCATATAACTCCTGTAACTGCAATACTGTAGGCACTGTGAAGGCCATAAGTATATGCGATGGTAACGAACCTTGCGGCTGAACCATTCTAGATAAGCCATCTGCACCTTTATTCTCAACACCAGGCTTGTACAGGATGTCAAAATCATAATTCAACAGCTTGACTAACCACTTCTGATAGTCCATTGTTATCTACCTCTGTTCCAATAGAAACTTCAAACTCTTCTGATCTGTATGCACCACAAATATTCTGCCAATCAAGTAATGCTTCCACTTTTATATTGATAAGATAATAGCCATCAATTCTCATTCATATACAGGTTTCAATTGTTCTTTAGCGGTCAACCCATGGCTGAAATATGCTATTGGTCTATTATCTTGCATCAATATTGCGCCCAAACCAAAACCAGATGCATCAGCCTCCACCGTGAATACTTTCTCAAAATCAGGCAAAGACAGAACCGGGGCCGTTGACATATAGCTATCTTCAAGTTGTCAAACGCCAATTGAGCTGTAGCACTCCATTCAAAGTTGTCTTTCCTCAAAAGATCCGTTAAAGGCCGAGCCAACATTCCATACCCTTTAATAAACCTCCTGTAGTATCCTATTAGTCCCAAAAACTCTCTTAATTCCTTAACTGATGTGAGAGTAACCCAATGAGTAATTGCTTTTGTTTTCGCAGGATCAGTGGAGACACCTTCTCTTGATATTATATGTCCCAAATATTCCACCTGACTCTGACCAAACAAACACTTCTTCTGATTTGCAAACAACGTATGCTCTTCTAAAATCTTCAACACGATTTTCAAATGCTCTATATGCTGCTCCATATTGCCACTATATATCAGTATATCATCGAAAAACACCAGAATGAACTTCCTGAGGAAAGGTCGGAATAATTCATTCATTAAAGCTTGAAATGTAGCTGGTGCATTCGTTAAACCGAAAGGCATCACTAGGAATTCATAGTGACCATCATGCGTGCGAAAAGCAGTCTTTGCTACATCTTCATCTCTCATCCTTATCTGATGGTAACCAGCCCAGAGATCCAATTTTGAAAACACCATAGCACCATTGAGCTCATCTAACAATTGATCAATCACTGGAATCGGGAACTTATCTGGAATTGTAGCTCTGTTTAGAGCTCTGTAATCAACATAAAAACGCCAACTCTCGTCTTTCTTTTTCACCAATAAGACTGGACTTGAGAAAGGACTTTGACTTGGTTGGATTATACCAGCATCAAGCATCTCCTAAACCATCTTCTCCATGACTTCTTTTCGAGCATGTGGGTACCTATAAGGTCTCACACTGATAGCATTATGTCCAGGTAACAAATTAATGGAATGCTCTCTTCCTCTGCGTAGAGGTAAACTCGTGGAAATTGCAAACACTCCCTCATGATCTTTTAAAACTTCTTGAATGTCTGCATTTAAAGGTTGTAATTATGTATGGACCAACTGTTGGTTACATAACTCCACTGTCACTCCTCCTTTATTGAATGAGAACCCACTAGACAATGATTTCAAAGACATCTTTGAGATGTGTAAATCTGATTCTCTTTTCAAGGATACAATCCTGTCCTTATAAAGGAATGACATCTCATTCTTTGCCCAATTAACTTTGCAGTCCCCCAATGTCCTCAGCCAATAAACTCCCAAAATAATATCAATTTGTCCCAATTCCAAAACTACAAAATCTGTAGTGAACTCCAAATCCTGAACTGAAAAACTCACTTTGTCACATACGCCTATGCCTTGTACCATAAGGCCTGTACCCAACTTCACATTTAGATTTGGATTGTCTCTACATTTAAACTTCAGTTTCTGCACTGCCGCTGGGGAAATGAA
This sequence comes from Turritis glabra, assembly GCA_900406565.1. Lineage (NCBI taxonomy): Eukaryota > Viridiplantae > Streptophyta > Magnoliopsida > Brassicales > Brassicaceae > Turritis > Turritis glabra. Next base: position 2,548,756 of record OVBN01000025.1, read on the forward strand.
GTTGTGGGATGCGCCACTATCCAACATAATGATGACATTAGATTTTCCCACTGTTCCGCGCACTTTAGTGGTTTCTAGAGAAGAAATTCCTCTATAAGAGGTAAATGATAGAGCCATACATTCACCCACCATCACTACATTGTCCTCTTCCTCTGCATTCCCATCCAACACTTCAACTTCATAACCATTGAAAACAGTCAATACACGCAATTCCTTGTTGGGACACTTGTGATCTTTAGACCAAGGTCCATCACATTTGAAACAAATGCCTTTTCTTCTCTTCTCATCCAATTCAACACTAGAATTGTGTCTCCTAGGTCGCTGCTCCCATCTCCCATTCTGTCTTTCACCACCTTGTAAAGAATCTGTGGTAATAGACTTCATTTTCCATGTATTAGTGTTAAACGTTGTATTGTTTTTCAACTCAGAACCCCCATTCTCCTTGTTCTCCTTATTAGCCAACATTAACTCCTTCTTTACCACTCTTCTTATTATACTAGACTCCATAGCTCTAGCTTCGCCACCATTTCAGATAGGTTTCTTGGTTTCTGCATATGAACCAACTCTTGCATTTCCTGAGTCAAACCATTCAAAAAAATCTCTTCCAGTTTCTGATCATCTAAACCTGAGACTTGAGAGGATAAGTCTTCAAATCGTTGAACATAATCAGCGACAGTCCCTGTTTGTTTGATACAAAAGAGACTTTGGCTTGGTCCTCTAATTTTTAGATTTCCAAAACGCAAAATCAAGCTTGCTTTAATCTGGTTCCAACTCTCAAATTGCCGCCTGTTAGCTTCCCAATTGTACCAACTCAAAGCTTCTCTCTGTAAACTCGCTGAAACCAAAGCTAACTTCTCTGCATCGTTATAGCCATCAGTGCGAAAGAATCGCTCGACTTTAGCGATCCAGGAATAAATCCCCACTCCTTCAAAAACTGCCATCTCTACATTCTTGAGAAGGTTTTCTCTAATCCCTGGCCTAATAGAACTATGGCAAGGTTCCCGGAGAGAAATTGGTACCTGAATAGGACGATCTTGCAATCTTGTGTCTCCGCCATGACTTGTACCTCCTCTTTCTTGTACCGTCGCGATTCCTGGTAAATTATTCAGCACAAGATCCAATTTACGCCCGATGTCGATCAACTGTTGATCATGAACCCCGATTTGTGCACTCAAATCCTCCTTAAAAGATTCCATCTTCGAATCCATTCTTGATTCTGATCTACGAATCTTGGTACTCAACTCCGTCAACTGTTCGTGCACCTCCGCTAACGACGCCGCGTGTTGCCCTGCTTCCGAAAGTTCTGCAATTGATGATAAACTATGCTCCATCACCATCTTAGATCGTCAATTTCTTCAATTGCAGAAAATCCCCAAATCGCCCAACCTTAACTTTTTCTTGAGATGAATTCGATCCGAGATCACAATCGCACCATTTGATATGAAAGAAACCTGAATCTTTATTATCTGTAACTGAATCGTAACAATGATATACAAGAAAGCCTCTAGACGTATCTAGATCATAACTCTCTCTCTCATAGATGACTCATATGTCACTCTCCCCCACAAACAAAGCATCCAGTCGACAATATACTATTCTCAGTTTATATACAAAGACCTCTCTTCACACGTGTTTTACTCTTTTATCTTCTTATCTCCCACGTGCTGTTTCACTTTTTTTGTATATACTTGATATGGCTTATCATAGTCAAATACGGTTCGCAATTGAACTAAGATCTTACTTCGGTGATTTAAATTTTTTTTGTATGAGCCAATAATTCACTTAGTCATGTCGATGTAGTGTACTTATGTAATCAATTAGGATTCCACAACAAAAAGAGAGAATAGTCTACCAAGAAAAACAAGAGAAATTATGGGCCGTCACCAATATGGATATATCAGACAGGCTCACTGGGCCACTCGGTCTTCATTTTATATATCACCTGAAATCTAATTCATCGCCTATGAATTAACAAAATGTATTGATCTCATCTCATCACAACACCACCAAAATTTCAGACCAATATACTTGTAACGAGTAATATATAAGCGTTTATACGTTTTTTTCCTTCCAAAATCCATGTTTATACAGTCTAAACTTCAAAATATACGTGCTCCCTTTTTTCATATGTCAAAAACAATAACAAATGTAGAGCTTATAGCTCAATCGGGTTGAATCTAGAGTCATGCTTTAGAGAAATCGGATCAAATCTTAACTTTAAGCAGGAAAAGATTAATTCACAAGTTATTGATCTGGTCCCTAAAAAACATACGAGTGTAAAGTAGAACTTTCTTGAATTTTTTTTTTAAAAAACAGTAACAGCAGAAAGCATCCGGTTTCATTTAACATAAGAAAATAAAGTTCGGAAATAACGTATATTAGATTTATAAGTACTTATCAACGACGTTACGTCGTTTTTGAGCATTATTGCAATGGCACTAAAAATTCTCCAAAATGGGTCCAATTATGGATTTCTGTTTCCTTATCATCAGACTTTTCTAATCTTCTTTAATATCATGATGTATTATATCACATAAAAAATATCTTCTACATCAGATTTGTATATTTGAAACTATTGAGAAGTATATTATTTTAAGAGAAAAGCAACTTAATTTGAGATTTTAATCTTTAATTTTCTTTCTTTCCAAATCATCAACAAACTAGTACTTTGTTAAGTACGAAGTTGCATACAATAATAAAATATCTAACATCTAACATTTGCTTAACTTCTAGTTTCTCCTATCTAAAAATATGTAGAAAACCGGATTTTATCAGCAATTAATTAAAGACATACGTTTAAAAGGTCGCTTAAAGGACTCAATATATCCTCAAAATCCAAAGAAACACTAACCCAAATCTGATTGTGTTCGTTCTTCCATAGGAAATAAACCAAAAAAGCTCATGAAATAAACCAATATCAGAAAAAATATATTTTACAAATTTTGTGGAACTGAACATTCCCTTAGCCACAACGGTAAGTTCAGTCTTTGTTAATAGTCAATCAAATTATCCATATATATGGCCCAAAACTATACTCTTAACTGTGTGGCCCATATTTGTCAACATGTAGACCCGTTTGTGAGTTTTAAGCCACGTATTTCTCTAAGAGGTCCCTCTAAAATCGACCGTTTCTTCATTTGTATCCTTATATTACTTTGCATAGCACATAACCGGTCAGGCCCCAGTGTCCCACTTTTTCTTATCAATGATTAACTTTATCCAAATGAAGCTTAACCGTTTTCCCACATAATAATATTTTTCTCGATGTGAAATAATATTAAATGACATGATATACAAGAAAAAAATAAAAAATATATATATATGCATAATTCCTTTTATCAATCAGACAAGTAGAAGTTTGTAATGTTAAAAAGAAGTTTGTAGTAGTATTGTTTAAGAATGAATGCATGTAATTAAAGAAAAAAAGCATGTAATTATGTAAAACACGGATCCACATATCATTTATTATATAGAATTAGATAAAGGATTCTGATTGAAAAAGAAAGAATGATAAAAGCTATTTTACTTTAATTTTTTTGAAAAAGAAAGATAAAGCTATTTTTTTTTAATTGGTCAAGAACATTATAACTTCAATCTGGATCTGAACTTTAAAAACCAAAATTCAAACTCTATCCCATCTTTAATATCTCAGTATTGAAAGACTCATTTTGATTGGGATAGACATTAGACACTACATGGTTTTAAATTTTAAAAAAATTAGTGTAACAATTTGTTTAATAGACAGCCACATCATCAGTACCTCCGATTAGCGGATAGGGTAGAAAACGGGTAATAATAGGAAAGGGTATAATAGTAATATCAGACAACTCTGTATGGGTAATGCGTTAAAAGATTCCGCACACGCTTCTTCTCCTTTTATAGTCCCGAGAAGAAGCCGAAGACAACGGAACAATCAATCACAGAGATAAAGCTATGGCGTTTAGCATCAGAAGAGCGACGACACTTCTCTTCTCCGGTGGTATTACTCAGGGAACGGATCGGATCGCGAGAACCGGAGCATTGCTCAGCCGTTGGATCTCCTCTGCTTCGTCATCTTCCGCTGTTGTGGCGGATGATGAATCTGGTGGGATTTACGGATTGGGGAGTGTATTGAAAGAGTATGAAGATTACAGGAGATCTCTCTATGGTGAGATCACGCATAAGGCGTTGCTTGTTGATGCTGTTGGTACTCTCCTTGTTCCTGCTCAACCTACTGCTCAGGTTTGTCTGTCAAAAATCTCTGGTTCTTTGTGACTGAACTAATGCTTCACATGTTTCTTGCTCTGTGTGATTTGAATTTCTCTGATGATTATGTACCTTTTTTGGATTTGATGTTTGATTCTGAGTAAGGTTGATCAATTTGAAAGCGATTGATGCGTATTGTTTGAATTTTATTATGTTGGGAATGTGATCTCTGCTTGTCCCTAGAAGAGTAGTTGGAAATATCAGTGTGTAGATTCTAAGTTGTGTTATGGATTCTGATTTTGTAGATATACAAGAATGTTGGAGAGAAGTATGGAGTTGAGTACTCGGAGGCTGAGATACTTACTAGATACAGAAGAGCTTATCAGAAACCATGGGGTGGATCTCATCTTAGGTATGAATTATTATCTTCTTCCTCTTTGTGTTTCTTCTACTCCAAGAATATCACCACTAGCCCAAAATGTTCTCCTGTGGCTTTTTATTTGTTCCTAGGCCAGTTTTTACATAGTTGACACATGATTACGACTCCTATTGATGCATCTCTGTACAAAAATATCTGATTTAAAGCTGACTCTTTGGAAGATACATGTGTTGTGGAATCTCTCTGGGATACATAGATAGACGTCCTCTGCTTAAGAGGAGTTACTTGTGAGCGATTCGGTGTGTGGTGTTCTTGATTATTAATTCATTGTTTGCAGATATGTAAATGATGCGAGACCTTTCTGGCAGTATATAGTGACTGAATCAACCGGCTGTTCGGATTCTCAGTACTTTGAAGAGCTTTACAACTACTTTACTACAGAACAGGTATGATATCCGCTACTACTTCTCCATACACTTGAGGAACGCTTTGAAGTTTGTAACTTTCTCTTGATATTTATCCATTTGCTTTCCCAGGCGTGGAAGTTATGTGATCCAGATGCAGAGAAAGTGTTCAAGGCTATTAAAGAAGCGGGTGTAAAAGTTGCCATTGTGTCCAACTTCGATACTCGGTTAAGACCTCTCCTACGAGCACTGAGATGTGAAGACTGGTTTGATGCTGTAGCTGTTTCAGCAGAAGTAACATAACCTCTTTCCTTTATATCTTTTGGTTGATGATCTGAAACCTTTTGGGAGTGAGTGTGAATATATACTAAAAGGTTTTTGGTTGATTGTTTCGCAGGTTGAAGCTGAGAAACCAAACCCGACTATCTTCTTGAAAGCTTGTGAATTATTAGGAGTGAATCCTGAGGATGCGGTTCATGTAGGAGATGACCGTAGGAATGATGTATGGGGCGCTAGAGACGCTGGTTGTGACGCTTGGCTCTGGGGAAGTGAAGTTACTTCATTTAAACAGGTAAACGAATCTCTCTGGTTTCTCAAATCTCTTAAGAGTTTAAAAACTCATTGGTAACTTTAAATGATATTTGCTTTTTTCTGCAGGTTGCTCAGCGGATAGGAGTTAAGGTCTGAGGCAAAGCATATGAAAGAAATGGTTCAGACATGTTTAGGCTTCAGTTTTAGCTTTTTATCTGTGAGCAGTTTTGTACATTTGAGTTCTCTTTTGTAGTATAATGTGTGTGATATATGTTGCCGCTTATGTCAAACCAGAAAATAATGTATAATAAAAGATCAATAAAGCTTCATGATCGTTTCTAATCCAAACATAAGTATTGTGCTGACACTTGCTTATAAAAGTTACAAACACCAAAAGTCGCCTTTTGTAATCAGAAGAAGCTTAAAATCAAATTGGGAATTCCTTCACGGAAGTCGAATATAGCTCGAAGATGCACAAAACGAAAAAAACATAAATTACCAAAACAAAAAACACCATTATCATACACAAAAATCTTATTTCAGAAGAAGAGAATGAATAAGCATATAAAAACCCAAACTAATTTCTTCAGCATATAAAAACAACACTAATTAGGGGGAACTCAACGTCTGAAGGATATCGACAAAGTAACAAATCTTGTTCAATTTCTTCAGCATCTTAGGTCGATTCATATGACCGAGATGACCGGAGTTGACCTGTGTATGTACACTAATAAAAATGACTTTAGCTGTATAATCGGAAACACTAAAAATATGTAAATAAACGATAGCCACTACACCATATACGATATAGTTTAGTAAATTTAAATAAGGTAATATACATTTGTTAAACAATAAATAAACACGGAATGCGTATGTAGATGATTACTGGTTAGTACATTAGATATGTTTGTAATCATGAGAAAAGCCTTAACATATTCCACGTGATTTGCACGTGCCTTTCAATAGTCCACGTCCACCAAACCCGTGTATCCACATGAGCCTCTCTGCGTCTGTCTCTGTTTCTTCCAGCTGCATCATAAATACATTTTTTTTTTTGGTTTTATTGCATCTAATTTTCTGGTATAAATTTTTGGATACAAAATTGTGTATTTTAAAAAAAAAAAATTGTTCCTATTTATCTTTTACTTTTGTTAACTAAATCGAATTTATACTTTATCACCATAAAAGATATTTAGATTTTTACTTTATAATTCATACATTCACATTTAAACTAGTGTAGTCACACGACAATAACACTGGTATAAATCATTGTGTTATAAATTTCTATCAGATCATTAAGATTTTAATATACGTATCTAACATTTGTATAAAATGCATGTATCCGTAGGTCAACAGGTGCTTGGAACATGCTTCTGCTCGGGTAGAAAGTGCTCAACCACGTGTCAACGCATGTCCACTCATGACCCCATATATATTTAATTTATAACACATATAACTATTTTTTTATTTATACAAAACAGAGTTATTTCTTTATTTTTATTTATTTTTGTATCCCGTGTGTGTATATATATAAGTATAAATATGTGAGACATAAATAATCCAACTAACTCACCAGCATAATCCCAACCGAAACAGCTTCTAGAGAGAGACAAAAAAAAACAGTCTTTTAACTTATCTAAAACTCAAAATGTGTGCACTTGTCCCTCCATTATTTTCCAATTTTGGCTGGCCTTGCGGAGATCATAGCTTCTATGAAAACGACGACGTAACCAACACGTTTCTTGATTTTCCGTTGCCAGACTTGACGGTGGCTCATCAGAATGTGTCGTCGGAGAATAATAGAATATTACTAGACAATCCCGTGGTGATGAAGAAGCTTAATCACAACGCGAGCGAGCGTGATCGTCGCAGGAAGATCAACGCAATGTTCTCATCTCTTCGCTCTTGTCTTCCGGCCACCAATCAATCGGTAACCATTCATTCGTATATTATTCGTTTCTTCTAACATTTTGGGAAAAAAAATTCGGTTTTTTGCATTGAAATTTACTAGTTAAACATTCAACAGAAAAAAATATATCAAATGCTGTCTTGCAAATTCTAAAACTTCTTATCCATTTGCTTCTGCAGTTTTGATGTTGATACTTGATACAAACAGTAAGATGTTGTTCTTTTTTAACGTAAACCGAAAAAAAAAAAAAAAAATCAGCTATAGAAATATAAGAAAACTGAAAAATCTGTTAATATTTTTGTTTGTGCATTTCTTGCAGAAGAAGTTAAGTGTTTCCGCAACAGTTTCACAAGCATTGAAGTACATACCAGAGCTGCAAGAGCAAATTAAAAAGCTCATAAAGAAAAAAGAAAAGCTCTCGTTTCAAATCTCGGGTCAAAGAGATCTCGTTGACACCGACCAAAACGGTAAGCCAGAGAAAGGGGTCACAAGTTATGCATCAACAGTTTCTGCGACTAGGCTCGGTGAGACCGAAGTGATGGTCCAAATTTCATCGTTAAAGACTGACAAATGTTCGTTTGGGAATGTGGTGAGTGGTGTAGAGGAAGATGGGTTGGTTCTTGTGGATGCTTCATCTTCAAGGTCTCAAGGAGAGCGACTCTTTTACACTTTGCATCTTCAGATGGAAAATAGCAAGCTGAATTCCGAAGAGTTAGGTGATAGGTTGTTGTACTTGTACGAGAAATGCGGACACTCTTTTACATGATTCAGTAATTAATGATGTAGTTTATCCTGTTCTCGTCTCTCTTTAAAACTCGAGGTTCTTTAAAAATAGTATGAACCTTCTGCCTAAGCAGGCACGTTTTGTTTTTGAATATTATGTTATTTTGGCGTGTTTATATGGAAATCACAAGATTCACAACCTTTGAGGGAGGGAAGAGGGATAGAAATTCACATATAGAAAAACAACATTCAGAGGCAAAAGTTTTGGTACGATTGGGAAGGATAACAACGCGTAAATAGGTGGTGTGCAACAGTACAAGAAGATCTATTTATCTATGTATGTTTTTATCAGGAGGTGTGTGCATACGGATCACATATATGGACACTAAACTATCTGAAATTTAGTGAATGATCAATTTTGGGCCTTAATTGGAAAAATAATATTGGCCCAGTTTGTTTCAATAAAATAAATAATTAAGGTGAGGAGACAAAATTATCGCATGGTAGCAAAGAGCAGAAGTTTATAGAAAACACAAAAGCTTTTTCTTGTTCTTGTCATTCATCTGAGAGAAACAATTTTCAGATTTACACCACTAACTATTTATGTATCGTGTAACTTTTATAAAACGCAGAGGTTATGTTATAATGTACAATATGTTGTAAGAAAACAAAAAGATCGTCGAAAGGATTAAATATTTAAGTCTTTCTTCCTAGTGTATCTTACCATTATTATTATTATTTTGTAACTAAAAATTGCAAAATGGAATAACTTTTCTGGGGCGACTGCATCAACGAAGCTGTAAAGCCTACCAAGTTGAGAACGAAGCAGACCAAATAAAAAAGGGAACTACTTAAAATAGAAAAATGTTGAAAATAACCAAATGGTCAAATAATCATACCAAAGAAATGCCAAATCCACGGGAAAGCATATAAATCAGTGCTGTTAGGTGCAGTGCATCCTCCAAATTCAAAATGTATGATGAATGAAAATTTCTCGTTTTTTTTTATATTTTGCTGGCACCACCCAACTTGCTTTACTATCTCATTAAATTCGGCAAATTCTCTATTTTCTTTTCATTAATATTATCATTTATATTGAATATTCTGCTAGTGAAATACGGTTACCGCGTTTAAACGTGTTAATTTATGTTGGTTTATCTTATGGTTGAATGAGTTTTAGTTATGGGTTTGTTAGTGTCCGAGTTTTTAGAAGATAGTTGAGTAGTGATTTTTTTGTTTTCAAATTAGTTGATTTAAATTTCTGTAAGGCTTTATAAAACCATTGTTTTTTTATCAATGAAGTATTCCTTTCAGAAATTTCTGGTTATCAAAGCAATTCAATTTACATTTGATACCAGAGCAAAATTCAAAAGGAAACAGATCTGGTGTGAGAGAGTGAAAGTTACGAGATGTCTAACTCAGAGAAATTTGTGCAGCCGGCTATCTCGAAATTCGATGGTCATTATGATTACTGGGTAATGACCATGGAAAATTATCTTAGAACAGAGAGATGTGGACCCTAGTTCATGAAGGAATACCAGCAACGGTGGTGGGGACAACGCCGGCGAGTGAGGCACAGAGAAAGCTGGTGGAGGAGGCCAAGCTTAAGGATTTGAAAGTGAAAAACTTTTTCTTCCAGGCGATTGAGAGAGAGATTTTGGAGACGATCCTTAGTAAGAGCACATCAAAAGCAATCTGGGAGTCGATGAAGAAGAAGTATCAAGGATCAACAAAAGTGAAAAAAAAACACAATTACAAGCCCTGAGAAAGGAGTTTCAATTACTTACTATGAAAGAGGGAGAGAAGGTAGACACCTTCTTGGGTCGAACCTTGACAGTGGTGAACAAGATGAAGATAAATAGTGAGATCATGGAGCAGAGTACGATTGTGGGAAATGTGCTCAGATCATTGACCAAAATTTTTAACTATGTTGTGTGCTCAATAGAAGAGTCAAACGATCTGAGCATGATGAGTATTGATGAGTTACATGGAAGTTTGCTGGTTCATGAACAAAGGATGTTGGGTACACAAGAAGAGAAACAAGTTTGTGAAAGTGTCACATGATGAGAGGTTCAACAAAGGAAAAGGTCGCGGTGAGTTTCGTGGAGGCCGCGGTAGTGGCAGAAGAAGAGCCGGGAACAAAGCATTGATCGAGTGCTTCAAATGTCACAACTTGGATCATTTTCAGTATGAGTGTCCAGAATGGGAGAAGAAAGCCAATTATGCAGAGTTGGAGGATGATGATGAAGTGTTACTAATGGCGTATGTGGAGCAAAATAAGACAAAAAGAGAAGATGTGTGGTTTCTCGATTTAGGGTGTAGCAATCACATGACAGGAGACAAAAGGTATTTTTTGGAATTAGAAGAAAATTTCAATCAAACGGTGAAACTCGGGAATGACACAAGGATGGTTGTGACAGCAAAATGGAGCATAAGAGTGCAAGTTGATGGTATTATCCAGGTGATATCCGATGTTTACTATATTCTTGAGTTGAGAAACAATTTATTAAGCGCAGGACAACTCAAGAAAAGGGCTTAGCCATGGGATTCCAACTCATCACCTTTTGAGATTTTGAGAAAAGTTGCTCTTTGGAGTCTAATTCAGAATAGAGCTTGCAAAGTGTACCATCTTAGTAGAGGAGTGATCATGGAAACAAATATGAGTGGAAATAGGATGTTTTACTTGCTTGCATCCAAGGTCTCGAAGAATCCAATGTGTTTTCTGGTAGAAGAAGAAGCTGAGAAAAATGCTTATTTGTGGCATTGTCGATTTGGACATCTGAATTACGATGGACTAAGAATGCTGTCACAAAAAAACATGGTTGTGGGCATGCCGTCTCTTAAGTCCACAAAAGGAGTATGCACCATTTATTTGCTGGGAAAGCAACATAGAGAATCAATGCCAAAGAGGAGTTCATGGAGAGCGACAAAACAACTTCAGTTAGTGCACTCAGACATATATGGCCCCATCACACCTGTTTTGCACAACAACAAGAGGTATATCATGGTGTTTATTGATGATTTTACTCGCAATACATAGGTATACTTCTTACATGAAAAATCAGAAGCATTCAACTTCAATTTTAAAGTCAGGGAGGAGAAAGAGATAGGAGAATTCATAACCTGTCTAAGGACATATCGAGGTGGTGAGTTTGATTCAGGAGAGTTTGCAGAGTTCTGTAAATCAGAGGGAATCAATAGGCAGTTGACTGCAGCCTACACTCCTCAGTAAAACGGTGTTGTAGAGAGGAAGAACAGAACTATCATGATTGCAGTTCGATCTATGTTGAGTGAACGACAAGTACCAAAAGTGTTTTGGTCTGAGGTAACTCGATGGAGTGTACACATTCAAAATCGAAGCCCCACTGCAGCTGTTGAAAAGGAGAGAAAAAGAGAAGGTTTACAAATTGAGAAAAGCATTGTACGGACTTAAGCAAGCACCGAGAGCTTGGTATAGTAGAATTGAGGCATACTTCCAGCGAAATTTTTTTGAGAGATGTTCCAGCGATCACACTCTGTTCACAAAAGCATAGGGAGGTAATGTCTTAATTGTCAGCCTTTATGTTGATAATTTAATCTTTACTGGAAGTGACAAAGGCATGTGTGATGAGTTTAAAAAATCAATGATGTTGGAGTTTGAGATGTCCGATTTGGGTAAGATGAGACATTTTCTTGGAGTCGAAGTAAAACAAGGTCAAGATGGAATTTTCATATGCCAACGAAGGTATGCAAGAGAATGGTGCTAAAGTCAATGAAACTTTGTTCAAACAAGTGGTGGGAAATCTAATGTATCTGACTATGACAAGGTCAGATTTAATGTATGAAGTGTGTTTGATAAGCAGGTTCATGGCCAACCCTAGATTGTCACATTGGCTAGCAGCAAAGAGAATTTTGAGGTACTTAAAGGGTACAGTTGAGCTGGGAATCTTTTACAAGAAAGAAGAAAGCGGTGTGAAGTTTACAGGTTACAGCGATAGTGATTATGCTGGGGATTTAGAAGATCGAAAAAGCACATCCGGATTTGTGTTTATGATGGCATCTGGAGCAATCTCGTGGACATCTAAAAAGCAATCAGTTGTTGCTTTCTCGACCACCAAAGCTGAGTACATCGCAGCGGCTGCTTGTGCATGTCAGTGTGTTTGGTTTCGAAGGGTGTTGGAACATATTGGTTTTGAGGAGAAAACAGAGACAGTGATCATGTGCGACAATAGTTCTACAATTCAGTTGTCAAAGCATCATGTTTTTCATGACAAGAGCAAGCATATTGAGGTGAGATTTCATTATCTCAGAGACTTGGTGAGCAATGGAATTGTTAAGCTATGTCACTGTTCAACGGAGAATCAGATTGCAGATATTTTTACAAAGCCACTGAAGTTAGAGCAATTTGAGAAGCTTCGTGGAATGCTTGTAATGATTGATGCATCTGAAGTAAGCTAAGTTCAATGAGTTAGCTTAAGGGAGGGATTGTTGGTTTATGTTGGTTTATCTTATGGTTAAATGAGTCTTAGTTATGGGTCTGTTAGTGTCCGAGTCCTTAGGAGATAGTTGAGTAGTGATTTCTCTGTTTTCAGCTTAGTTGATTTCAATTTTTGTAAGACCTTATAAAGCCGTCGTCCTTTTATCAATGAAGTATTCCTTTCAGAAATCTGACATTATCAAAGCAATTCAATTCACAAAATGCACTATTGTCTATTTTCATTATATTTTTGAGATGCAAAATTATGTACTTAGAAAACAAAATATGATGTGTTTATGTTTGTTTTTTTTATAGTCTAATGGTCATACAACCACTTTTTAAGTCGTAGTATGGAGTTTGAATCCTAATCGAGTTGAGAATTACACAGAAGATTTAAAACCATTACACTATCAACTTTGTGTTTTTAGTGCGATACATAATTTTTTGTAAAGAAATGAAATTGGCTAGTTATAACAATATTTTAAATTTATCAATAATTAATTTAGTTATATTGTTTGTTCCTTTATTTTCTCTGTTCATTTGGTTCGAATCAATTGTTCCTGCTACCTAATATAAGAATTTCTTCTATGTTACTACGTAATCCAACTATTATAGTTGGAAAAAATGATAGATAATGATACTATGAATTTTACTTGTTATTTTGGTTTAAATATTACTCCCTCTGTTCTAAATTATAAGATTTTTTGGGTAAAAGCTCAGTTATTAAGAATAACTTTTTACAGTAAAATAACATTAAATAAAAGAACCAAAAGTGAAAAAAGTACTCCATAGAAAATTGAATAAAAAGTCAAACAGTCACACGATTGCCAAAACACAAGAAAAAAGCTACATAGATATGTGAGAAAAACTAATAAAATGAAACACAAGAAAAAACCTTAAAACTCTTATAATTTGGAATAGAGGGAGTACTATTTTGTTTTCTGTAAGTTTGTGATTTTCTCAAGAAGGTGATTTAAACAAAGGACCTTCTTGGAAAATACAAAAACAATGTACAGAAAAGTACATCAGCCTCCGGTCTCCGTCAACTTACCTATAACATCTAAAAAGCTTTGAGATGTTCATGCATCTACCTTTTCTCGTTGCTTGCAGTAAAATATATCTTAAGCCTTTATTCTTCTAGAAGTTTCACTACAACTAATAATCATGTAACTAAATTAAATTTGAATCTGTTATTTTTTGTTTTTAACTAAAATTTTGAATCTGTTACACTTTACTTATTACAATGGAGTCTAACAAAAACAACTTATTTTATTAGCTACTAAAATTAACATAATCGATTACATTGTAGATTCTTAAAAATGTAAGATTTAATTCTATTTTTAATATTGAAATGTAAAATTATTAAAACTAATGCAGGAAATTGAAATGTTAAAAAGAGAATTAAATTTTTTTGTTACACGAAAAAAAAAGAGCTAAAACAATAATCATTATAAACAGAAGGAGTAACACTTATGGTTGAAGCAACCAAACACGAAAGAAAGTAAAAAAAACAAGGCAGGGGAGTGAAATTAGTTGATTACTTGAATCAGGACATATATAGACATAAATCACAGCTGTGACCTGAAACCGGCACTTTGGAATTACCCTTTTTTGCACTTTTCTTGACATGCATTTATATCCTTTTTTTCTTTTTCTTTTACATCGCATTTATATTCTTCTAATACAAAATCTAACTCCCAAATTAATTAGTCTAACTTTTCTTAAGTGGGGGGGGGGGGGGTTTATTATTTATTTATTGTAACTTGGCCCTTTTGTTACTTTGGACAAGGTCAATAATAGGGTGTATATACAATTATCGACAAAAGTAAAACAGTAATATTACCACTAATCAAAACAAAATAAAATATTATATTTTCTGTCAACATAATCATAAATACCTAAACCATTAAATACATTTCATAAAATAAAACAAAATAATTTGGTAAATAATCTAAATCAGAAAAAATGTGAAAATATAATTTGGGCTTTCCTTAATTTTTTTATTTACTTCTTTTAGCTAAGAAAATTTGAAAATTTGTTGGGGTGTCAAAAAGATATACAAGATATACATACATACATAACGTCTACACATATATAGAGATAGACATTTCAACTTGCCCAACTGCCACTATATAACTAGAGCCAGACACAAAGGCAGAGAAGGATCTAAGACATTTACTATAAAAAAAAAAAAAAAAATTAGTTGGTAAACTAAATACTAATGGAAAATGAGGGTTCATGATCAACGACTGAGATTTGATGTCACACCCAAACCAATGGGTTTGACCGGAAGTTCTTTGATCACGGCAAGATCCGTCGCAGTTCTTCTCTTTCTCTCTCTGTTACTTCTGATTCTGCCGCCTTTCCTGCCGCCACTTCCACCGCCTCCGGCGACACTCCTCCTCCTCCCTCTCCTCCTCATGATTCTTCTCATTGTCTTGGCTTTTTCTCCTTCTAACGAGCCTAGCCTCTCCGTAGAACCTCTCGATGCCTGATGTCGGCGACTTGCGCACCGTCCGTACATACATATGTGCATTACACAAATATGTATAAGTGTGTCGAGATGTGTATGTTATTAAGGAGCAAATTAAGGGCTTTTAGTTTCGTGCAAGTAAGATCTTGTCATGTGATAGATCTCGGAGTTTGTCTTTTAAAGGATTTCGTGTAAATTTAGTTTTTAAATTACTTTCTCTGAGCAATTTTTATTTTTTTTCGATTCGTTTTTTCTTTTCTTATTTTGTAGAAGAAATTTGTTTTATATCAGCGTCACATTATGAATTGTAGAAGAATATTTTTAAAATTAAGTAGAAGCCTTCTTGTTATATACGTACGAGTATGTATATGTTTATCTCTATTTCCAATATTTTTCCTTCGACTCTCTATTTCCATTTTTGTTATCCGAACTCTTTTTCGGGAAATTAAATAGACATTTTTAAATTACCAAGTAATGTGTATAAATATTACTAGTTAAGAGAATGTAATCCGATGTTTGACAAAAAAAAGAAAGAAAAAGAATGTAATATGTTTAGTTTGGTTTCAAAACTAAATCGAAAGTTTCGATTCGAAACCAATCTAATTCCTTTGACTCTCTATAGAATGTACGGAAAATAGATCTTCAACTAATCTTCAAATGATATATTACGATGTACTTATAAACGATATACAACAATCTAGAAGCTCCAAATTATCACAGGCTGCGTCGCTTTTGGAGCGGAAGGTATAAATATTTTCTTCATGCGATACAATCAGTTTGGTCTCGTGAATTCCGGCGGATAACAATTGAAGGAGACTGCAAGGAGCTCACCGAACCAAAGGCAAAGAAAGAATACCTCATGAATAATTTGACCGAAGAAATATGTCGTTGGGCTTAACGCTTTGCATGTATTGATTTCAAACAGGTTCCCCGCCAATGTAATGAAAGTGGCAGACTCTTTGGCAAAATGGCTTATCCGACAAAAAGTGATCTCAAAGACTCTATCCTCCATGTTATTTAAATCGATTGTTGTTCAAAGATTATGTAAATGTTTTCCATTAGTAATGAAAGCATCATATATTAATTATATATAAAAAAAAAACTAAACTAAATCAAAAATAGTCGGGCCATGGTCAATTAAGTAATTTTTTGAAGTATAAAAACAACCGAAGGATGCCGAAAAAAGTGATAGAGCTAATACCAGAATGGAACCAATATTTGATAATACCGGTGAAGATGCAAATTACTCGATAACTGCAACACCACAATTTGTAATCAAAGACACTTTTATCATCTAACATCTATCACTAAATTTTGTTTGTACAACTAGACCATTTTTTTATTGGGTCTAGTGTGGAGCCCACATATGTTATTACACACATTGGAAAACTGGGAATCGTCTTTTGATGTCCGAGAGACAGACTAAGTGGATGTGCCATCTGTTCACAAGTCATCAAAACACAATTAGATTCTTTTAATATGGTCAAAAGTGATTTTGGTTTTATGATCTTTCTTTAAATTTTAATTTTTGGTTTTAGATTTTTCTTAAGTCGATTCTCCTTCGCTTCCTTTTTCCCTAATTTTTCAGAACATAAGATTGCTACTCTTATTTAGGTCATTTGTACAGTGAACGTCGACTGTTTAAACTTATAGTCTAAAACCACAAAAAAAAAACAAGAAGCATGCTCCTTCGTCGTGTATCAAATACGTACTGACTATGTGGTCCAAACTATAGATTTACTGGGTGAATTGTATCACTTCCTAATTAGTGCCAAACAATTGGTAAATGTTTATCCTTTCAATATATCTATCAGACCAAAAAAATCCACAACATATATAATTGTGTTGAATCATTTTATCTTTGTGCCAGTGGTTTTTGGAATGAAGAACAATATAAAGAAAAGTTATATATTTGAGTTGTATGCACGAGCTGGCGGGTAAAAGAGTCACAAACTAACTCATGATTGTGTAACGAATAGGTAAATTATATTCATGAAAATAGTTTGGGGATGAGCATTATCGTCGGTCTAATGATATAACTCAAAGAACTATGTTAATTTCAAAGAAGTATGGATTGACTTCACATTGATCATGCATGCATCTATTCACACACTACGGTCCAATTTTCCTACAAGTGGGTTGAAAAGAAAACAGTTTCAAATTTAATCACGAAGGTTTTGTTGGTTCTGAGAATTTTAATTAATTAAGGACTACAGTTATTGATGTTGTGTTAACCACTTAAAACCAATAATACATTTATTGATTAGACATACAGATTAATTGATAACCAATTAATTAATCTTTCAGACAAAAAAAATACTAACTACTCGTAATATATATATATATATTTTTTTTTTGTCAACAATTAGATGATATCCTTAGAAATATTGTATACTCACTCTGTTCCCATTTTTTTGGCTAAAATCACAGATTAAAAAATAGTAATTTTTTCAATATATAAAATAACTCAACCAATTTCTTTTTTCAAAACAAAATAATAATTCAACCATTAGAAAAAAATACTACAAAATTTAAATAGTCATAAACTATTAAACTAATATAAATTATGCATAGAAGTTTGAAAAAAATCATAAAAGGTAAAACAAATAAATTTTTCTAAAACATCTAACAAAATGGAATAGAGGGAGTAGTATTCTTGTGATATCTGGGGCTCAGAGTATTTAAATTTACTCGATTCACGATCCACTTTTTTATTTCCATCGAGCTTCCCATTATCTAACAAGTTCTAGTTTAAGATTCAAGATGACATCACACTTTAACACAATTTGATCCCAAATTTTGATTTTCAACTTTTTAAAACTGAAATAAGCAAAGATCCATAAACCAATTTGAAACGAAATTTTGTCCGGTGAAGTACTGTATCAATCATCATCATATATGAGATCATTTATCCGGGGGAAATAGTGTGGGTGAGATTCGAGACAATCTATAAAACAAAAGGAGATTTGACCAAATTCAAGTGAGAAAAAGAACAAAAAGAATTAAATAATTTGATAAAATGATTAAAGAAAAATTTGCCTTCGCTTTATCGAGTCTCTATCTTTCGACAAAACAAAAAGCATACGAGAAGGCATTTAATTTTGTCCACAAAATACAGATCCACTGCACCTATACATACAAATGAGAATGAATGCATACGTCTTGAAATTCTGCTCTTTTGATTTTGTGTTTGGTCACGAGATTAAGGGCTTTAACGACAGAATCGTAACCTTAGGGATACATCTGGAAAAAGGAATTCCAAAAAATTGTCAAACGACGTAAGTGATGATTACGTGACTCATCATATAATCCCTAGACACCGAATGTGCTTTGTTTTGCCTACAACTCAAATGTTATAAGAGAAAGTCAAATGTTTGGAACTCTTCTTATGGGGTTCCGATGTGTGGTATATAATGCTCTTTACTTATTATATATATACATATAAATAAAAATACAAATATAATTCTACTCTCCTCTCTACTTAGTTTACGACTTTCAGTTTCAATTATTGATTTCAGGCTCCTAAAGCTCTTAATCTCCTCCTCGGCTCCTCCTCTTCTTCATCTTATGATGTTTTCATTCCTACTCACCAAATTTTGTTGTCCTGCCATATTTTTGTAAAAGTTCAACGAAATTCATCAAATGAATCTGTGATTATTCTAGATTAAAAGGAAAAAGCCTCTTTTCTAAAAATCTCAGTTTAATATAATTTTCATCTTAACAAAAGAAAAGAAAAAAAGTTAAGTTTGGTAAAAATAGAGAACCTATGAGAGAACCAATGGAAAACCAATATAAGGGACAAGCAACGATGTTATGATCCGAACTTGCCTAGGAAACCAAGCCTCAACACTTGCACTATAATAGCAAGCATCGAACAAACGAAATTTTTTATTTGAAGAAATAAAAAAAGATCACTCTTTTACATTTTATATAAACAAAGTAAACATACTTCTAATTAGCCGTTGAGAGAAATTCTAAATGGACAATCGCAATAAATTGGGTTAAATGTATATGGAATAAGATGAAATAAATACACTTAATACGACTTAATTCAGATTCAGAGTATCAAACACACTCTCTCCTTTAAATTCACCAACCCTCCTTACGGTTTCAGTCATCTAAAAGCACATTAATGGAAAATAATTAAAGCCGCCACGTTAATACGTAGCTAGCCTACCTATGTCAAACGTCCCTCCATATTTTAGCTTCTTAATTTTGTTTTTTTGCAACAACCGATACTTTAGTCATTTATGACATATATTTAAAAAATATATTTTCTTACGATGTCAATACATTTTCTTAAAATGTGTATACTTTAAAACAAAATTCCGATTTCACTATATAAAATTTAATAACAAGAGAAAAATAAAATGATATTTCTATTAAAATGGAGAGAGTATTTTTTACTAAAAATTAAAGAGGAAATATGTAGTTTTCTACCATTATAAATAAAATCAATATATTAATATAATTTGCTTTTCTATTTGTTGAATAAAAAATAAAAAGAATGGTAAAGGGTGGTTTTGTCATTGGGTGAATAAGCAAATAGTGTTGCTCAGTGCATGAGCTTCACCTGTAAGCCGTAACGTCTTTCTCTATCACACACATAAAAAAGGAAAACGAACAAAAACATAATTACAAACAAAAAAAGTAATTAAAACCTATATGACATTATATATATACACACACACATATAAGTGCAGGAACATAGTAAGAAAAGAAGATTTATATACAAAAGAAGCATTGGAATGTTTGTGATCGGAGTGGTGATGGTGCTATTGGTGGTTCTTCCGGCCGTTCTGCCACCGCTTCCGCCGCCGCCGATGATATTGATGGGAATTCCGGTGGTGCTGATGCTAATGCTTATTTACTTAGCCATTTATTACCCACCTCATCAGTCTCATCTTCTCTCTTCTTCTTCCTTTGACACTACTCCTAGTCGTGTAATGTGATGATAGCGAGACAATGTGTCGATTCGATCCAGATGACCTAACGCACATATGTCAATGCGTCGTAGTTTAATGTGGTTTGGGATCTTGTTTCGTTTGATGATAATTGTGAATCCATGCAGTTTCCATTTGATTCAAATTTAGACCTTTTTCTTGTTTATTTTTTCTTTTATTTCTAGGGGGTTTCAAATGGGATCTTCTGATAAGAGTCATTGTAAATTTTGAATTGTAATTTCTATTATTCTAATCAATCGAACTAATTCCGATCGATTTAAGTGCACATATATATCATCATACCATTTATTTAGCACTCAAATGATCATAGATTTGAGTTTCTACATTTCACACTGAAATTTTTGCGTTATAGAATTATGCATGCAATATATGGAATTCGATTATTTTTTCCTATTTTTTTATTTACTTGTCTGTAACGTCACTCATTAGTTAGGAAATCAGTATCTCACTCACGTTCTTGAATCGCTTTGGATTTGATGGAGGGGACGCTCGTTAGAAAACTTGAAACCGTTTTATTTATTTATTTCAACGTTACAATTAAATTAAAATACGTATGGGGAAAGGAGTATAAATGCATCACGAAAAAAATTCTAGAAGAGTGGGCCAAATAATCCACCATATAATACGTATGAATCAAAGACAAAGAAAAACTAGTCAACCTAATATGAATTATGCGGAATTCGTCCAAAAGATTGGAAAAAAAATGACCACTCTATTGAAGAGTTGATCACCTTTAAACAATCTGTCACGAAGCTTTAGTATGCAATTCCTTTCGAAAGAATGATCTTCATAGTTTAGAGAATGATCCATCTCCGAATGTAATGGAAAAATATGCGTGTTCTTGACATCTAGCTCCCAATAATAGTGTTATCTTTCTGCAAGCAAATCTACTATAACACGAAGGTTGTTCCTTTTTTTATGAGCGATTTATCTGACATATAGACTATATAATGTAATTGACTATATATGGTTGTTCTCGATTATATATGTTGGTTTTCGATTTACTCTCTCGAAAACTTTCGCATAGTGCGTTTTCTTGTTTGGACAAACTTTCACATAGTGTAATTAACTATATATATGGGCGTTTCCGATTTACTTGATAAAAAAAGCTCAGTCATTTATCACTTTTCAAACAAACCACATAATCCATAGAAAAAATTCTGATTATTCTCTTCATCACATATCGCCGCGAAAGTCTTTTTTTTTTACTTTGTTTAATAGATTTAATGAAGATAAAAAATATTATTTTGATTCTTTTTCGATTTTTTACGAAATATTTTCTACAAACTGTTTTCATAAAAAAACAAGAAAAAAACTTATTTTCTACGATTTTTAAATAAAGTATTTCTTGTAGTATATTTAATGTGTTTTGATCATAGTTCCAAATAGATTGTGAACCTAAAATAAGAAATATATATCAATCTAATCATATGTTGCATACTTGCATTTATAAGATTTTTCATATAACAAATCTAACGTCCGATTTGAATGGTATAATACGCTATATTCATACTCTAAATATATGTGGGACAGAAACAAAAACAATTTTGTGGACCTACTAATTAGTGAATTAAAAAAATATGGTAAACAGAAGAGGGGAGGCTTCGAACCCACGACCTCCAGACGCCCCACTTAAAGCATTAACCAAAGCTAATGAAACTTTTGAAAAAATAATCGGGTGAACAAACTCAATATTATACCTGGCTGGCTGGCTGCATTAGGATTCTTCTCAAAGCAGAGGTTGTGGAATCAATGGTAACGCTAGAAAGCAATCTTTAGTTACTTTTTTTTTTCTTTTTTCGAGCTACAAATTAAAGAAAATAATCAGTTTTTTCTTTTTTCTCCACGGTCGTTAGTTATTTATTATTTAAGATATTTTATAGGAACGCTTTAAATTGGAAAAGTTAATGGGTCGAACGTAATGTACGTCAATCGTTAAAAGATGATTTAAAAAGTTTAAAAACTTTTTAAGTATCATTAATTGCTGAATAACGCGTCTTATATTCTTGAGATTGAATTATCTCCAAATATTGAGTTTAATTCGTATCAAAAACAAACAGTCAAAATTAACAGCAGAGATTTCACAAAATTTATAGAGATGTACAATGTACAACTAGTTAAGGAGGAGAGAAGAGAAGACGTAACGATTTCTATCGCAAATGCAATGAACTTACACTCTCTTCCCATCTTTTGTTGTTGTAAAAATTTAGTAAATGCTGACATCTTCTGCTTTCGGTGAGTATGCAATGAACGTGTCAATTCCAATTTTTGGTGCTTTAAGAACTTTCGAATTTTGGTGTTTAAGAACTTTCTATATTTTAAAGATTGCGAAATTTCATGGGACACGAAAAAAAAAATTGACGTTAAGACACGGATGTTCACACGTGTCAGCTATATCTCTGTTTTGTTTACCACGTGAGTGCTGAGACAACAGGGGAATAAACATCGAACTTAATGGAGTTTTTGACAAATCAACACACACGTAACTTTCTCGTGACCCATTCCATTACCTATATAGGGCCAAACATCGGTTTTACAAATTGTCTTATAACTTTTTAACGTTCAACGTACATGCATTACTAGAAAATCTCGAAGACATTTTTTTTTTTTTTCTTTGTTTTTGTTAGAAAATCAAAATACTTTCAAAATACAAACCTTTGGTCTGTGGATACAGAAAAACTATATTTTGTTCTAGTCAAATAAGAGACGATCATCATAATGATATTTTTCATATGTCCAATGTACAAGTAAGGAATTCTAGATGTGTAGAGACTAACAATAATTTGACCGGAGAAAATCAAACAGATTCGAACTAATCAAAATAAGTGGTCCGTTAAATCAAACCAGATATTAACTCTGCTAAAGTTACATTAATAAAAACCAAATCGAAAGTTAAACCAATCTTTTTTTTTTCTTAACATCCATGAATCTGGTTTAACGGAAGTGAGATCAAAACTATACCAAACTGATAATAGAGGAGAAAAATCGAAAACCCTTTCTTAGTAATCGGGTATCGAAAGACTAATATGTTCCCACACAGAGTACAAACATTGCTGGATTTCGTTTTATTACTAACGACGGGACGAAGTAAACCAAAAGATAACCGAATCCAGACCGAATTAGGAAAAAGAAAACCACATCAAAATCAAATGGAGAACTTGTAAATTGTAATGTTCTCAGAAACTGAGAGACTTATCTCCACCAGGATTTTGACTGTACAAAGAGGTAACCACGATCAAATTTGTAGGGTTTACTTCTCTGCTAATGTGTTTGAGACCTGTTCTTCATCTCCGGTGGTTGTTTTCAGGATGTGGTCGGCGTTAGCCTCAGGTGTGTCTTCTTCACTCGGCGGTACAAGTTGCCAGAACATTGCTAGATACCTATCCCATTCCTCCACGATCATTGCTCCTTTGCTGCTTCCCGTTTTCTCCTATGATAATAGAACGATTCTTGAGATGATCATGAGAACCATGATTAGGATCAGTGAAGAGAAAGGAAAGAGAGAGTTAGTTACCACATGCGCTTCGATCAGGCTCTTAAGCTGTGTTTGTCCAACTGGTGAAGTCACTCTTTGGATCTTCACTATCTCTTTGTTGACCTGTTGTTCAATGGGTTTCATTTCGATGTTTCACAAACATTTAAGAAAATATTTTCAACATAATTCTGAGGACTTTGTGATGTTTAACCTTAGGGAGGAGAGTGTTGTCTTCATCAAGGATATATGCCAATCCACCTGTCATCCCTGCGGCTACATTTCTACCGACTCTGCAATTTCAGAGATAAACGATTACGATATTTGGAGTTTACGACACTCTTTTAAGTTCTAGGTTTTGGTTTTGGTTTCGGGCTCGAGGTTGAGAGAAAGGGTTTTACTTACTTCCCAAGTACAACGACACAACCACCAGTCATATATTCACAGCAGTGATCTCCAGTGCCTTCAACTACAGCTTGAGCTAGAGAGTTTCTAACCGCAAATCTCTCTCCTGCTTTGCCTCTGACAAATAATAAACCACCAGTTGCACCATACAGACAAGTGTTTCCTACAATTGTTGCGTCTTCAGGACGAAAACCAGTCGACTCCACTGGTAATATCACAACTTCACCTCCGGCCATTCCCTTGAGGTAAAAGAGTGTATTTAGAGACCATTCATCCAATTTTTTGTCGAATGAAAACATTGATTTTGAGACGCACCTTTCCCACATAATCGTTGGCTTCACCCACAAGACGTATATTCATTCCGGGAGTTAGAAAACATGCAAAAGATTGGCCAGCACTTCCGGTGAACCTATGGAGGTTACATAAGGGATCATGTCAGTTCACAGCATGTATATCTTCATTATATCTCTATTCAGAATTTGTTACATGTTTACTAAATCATAGCATTGGCTTACGTTAGATTCAGTTGTCCAGCAAACCCAGTGTCTCCGTATTTCTTCGCAATCACACCAGCAATCCGACCGCAAACAGAACGGTCAACATTGTATATACTCATGGTTTTGTGAACCGTTTTTTCATTCTCAATTGCATCCATTATCTGGGAAACAATCAAAAAGTAAAGTATCAAGTCTTCCTGCATATAATATATAGAGTACACTCTTCTCCCCCATTGCCATAAATAGAGAAAACCTCTTTCTTTTAAGTCATAGGGTTTTCCCCTTTATAAACAACTAAACACGGTTGCTTTTAGATTTATGCATGAGCTACATAATGAAACGTTCAGTTCAAGAGTCAATAAGTAAGACACTACGTGTTACCTCTGGATCCTGAAGTAGAGTATCATCAAGAACAGGACCATTTGAGTGAACCTCCTGCTTCCTAATGGATGTACTGTTTCGTTTTGGCAGCCCAACAGACTGCAAATTTGAAGAAGAAGTGAGATCTACACAGATACAACTTGCGGGTAAACTTATGCACTATAAAAACAATAAACACAGTTCTGGGCTACTTACAGATAAGAGATAACTGAGGTCAAGATGAGTTTTCACGAGAGAGATATCCCTAGGCTTTAGCAAATCTGTCCGCCCAATTATATCATCTAATTTTTCGTATCCCAACTGAGCTAGTATGCCCCTCACCTACAAAATTTAGATGAAAAATTAGGTTCTAAAATCAATGAAATTTTTGTATAAGTGAAGTTTTCACGAAGAAATACCTCCTCTGCAATATATAAGAAGAAATTGACAAGATCACCAGGAAGACCAGGGAAACGTGCACGCAGTTCCTCTCTCTGTAACCAAATTAAGGGAAATCTTAGCGGCAAATGGTTATGCATTGGAAAAATATACAATAACAAGTAAGAAGAGAGTCCAAATTACCTGACTGGCAACACCAACGGGGCAATTATTAGTGTGGCAAATGCGGGCCATAATACATCCTGTGGCAATCATTGCAAGAGTACCAAACCCATACTCATCAGCGCCCATAGCTGCAGCTATCAACACATCAACACCACTCTTGAATCCGCCGTCAACCCTGATAATAACTCTTTCCCTGAGTCCATTTCCAATGAGAGTCTGCAAAAGATTGAATCTTAGCTATCAATAGACATCAAGGAGTTAATAAGAGACTACACAGCAAACTGAAGCTGAACAAAAGACTACCAGCGCAAACCAAAATGAAAAACAAATTGTCACGACGAAGGTATATACCTTCTGGGTTTCAGCTAGTCCCAGT
Organism: Turritis glabra; assembly: GCA_900406565.1. Classification (NCBI taxonomy): domain Eukaryota; kingdom Viridiplantae; phylum Streptophyta; class Magnoliopsida; order Brassicales; family Brassicaceae; genus Turritis; species Turritis glabra. Next base: position 2,574,454 of record OVBN01000025.1, read on the forward strand.
TCCCACGGGCCTCCAGCATGCTTTATGGAACTTATAGGGCTGGCTCCAGTTCCACCATCATATCCTGATATCTGTAAACAAAGAAGCATCATACGTTTCAAAAATCCACAATTGTATAACTATGTTTCTGTAAGTCAAAGACACAATTGACCATATACATCAAATTTGAGAAATGGAACAAGGATCGTGATTAGACAAACTAGAAGAGGCATGCAACTGGTCCTTGACACCAAGTTTATACTGATTAAATATCTTGCCATAGCATGGCCCCAGAGAGTACATATTAAAAGCAAACTGATGGCAGAATTGAATGTCTTTTTAGCTAAGATGTTGATTAAAGAATCACGTAATCTGAATAATATAATATAATTCTCTAATTTCAAATTTCTCACAAACTTTGGGAGATGTGTACCTGTATTATATCAGCATTAGCCTTCGCTACACCTGAGGCAACTGTTCCTATTCCAGCTTCTGATACAAGCTTGACTGACACTTTTGCCTTGGGGTTGACCTGATTATTAATTTTTGTTAAGAGGGAGGCCTGATTCTAAAAGTTGGCAAAATATATACAGTCAAAGAAAAGTACCTGATGAAGATCAAAGATCAACTGTGCCAGATCCTCTATGGAATAAATATCATGATGTGGAGGTGGAGAAATAAGCGGAACTCCTGGTTTAGAATTTCTAAGTCTAGCAATATATGCGCTAACTTTTTTCCCAGGAAGTTGGCCACCTTCACCTGGCTTCGCTCCTTGGGCAACTTTGATTTCCAACTGGTCCGCATTAACCAAAAATGTCGGAGTGACACCAAAACGCCCTGAAGCAACCTGTGTGAATACAAAAAGTCATTTTGAGCTTTGAAAATCATTCAACGAATACACGTTAAGAATGTCCATGGAGGAAGCAAGAGTTTCCAATAACCTCCTGAGTGAGCAGATTGTACACATGAAAATATGAAATGTCCACTAGTCAAGTTGACTTTCGGTACCTGCTTAATAGCACTTGTAGCTGTATCCCCATTTCGAAGACCTTTAAGATGTGGCAGTGTTGAAGAATACCCATCAACAACATCTGTTAGCGGCTTCCAGCGGATCGGATCCTAGAAAGATAGACAGTGAATTTTTAGCTACTATGGTAGTATATTCTGCGTTTTAAAGTTGAACAAAATCTGAACTAGACAATGAAGAACTACCTCTCCTCCTTCCCCTGAATTGGATTTTCCCCCTAATCTGTTCATTGCAATAGCAATTGTCTCATGAGTTTCTCTTGAGATTGCTCCAAGAGACATTCCACCTGTACAAAACCGTTCCACAATACAGGAAGCAGGCTCAACCTTCCCAACAGGAATAGGCTTACGGTCACTTTTGAACTCAAGAAGATCGCGGAAAACCTACAGCAAGAATATACAAAAGATAATATTCACTTGTTCCAGAAAATAGACAATTAGATTTGAAGATGAGACTATAGCACTCACCGTAATAGGACGGTTGGATAAATGCTGCTGATAGACTGCATAGGCTGTCTCACTCTTTTCCCGGACGGCTTTATGAAGTAATTTAGACATTTCTGGGTTGTTTCCATGATATTCGCCTATCAAATAACAAAATATACTAAATCAAAGATAATACTAGAAAGCTTTGTGGGATAATGAATGGTAGCAATTTTATCCACCAAAGGAACAGTAATATAGTGTAGAGAAAGGTGTGTCCGAGTATATGCAATCTTATTATGTGATTAATATACACTTCAAAAGCTTTATCTACATAGTTGTAAGTATAAACAGAGGCAGTAGGATATATGTATTTGTGCATAGGCATGCAAGCTCATCACCAAATACATTTTCAGTCCAGAAAAGTACCTCCAGGCCTAAATTGAATGAAACCAAAGTTCTCTAGCCGTTTGGCTGTATCCTCAGAAAATGCCCTCACCCAGAAAGTTAACGTCTCCCTAGCCAGCTGCGAAATATAGGAGGACTTAGGAATTAGAGGTCCATGGCATCTCTTTGTAACAGAAACTATTTTACATTGGAAGAAATATAATATGAGAAGCACTCAACAGTAGACGAGATCTCAGGCTTTTATCAGAACCTTCGACATGTATAAACTTAATACTTCGTAAGGTGGTCACAAACAATTTACGGAGAAAATTACAGTTACTGTCTTAAGAGTTTCCCATTAATCAATATGTAACTCCACTCTAGCTCTGACAAATATATTTATAAGGAACAGTTGAGCTATTCATCGGTTAAAACTTGTCACTGACTTAAAACTAAAAAGCAACATCAAGAAAAGAAAAAGAAAAACAATTCCAAACATATAAGCCTATTACAGAAGCCAAAAAGCATACACATGTTTTGAGATTGTGTGTATATATTAGAATATGCTGCTTCAAGGTTATAACATATATAGATGAAGATAGCATCTAAACTGAGGTCCAAAACCTTAATATCAAAGAGGTATTAAGTTGATATCTTAAGAAAAAAATTGCTTCAATAACATATTTGTATTCAAACCAGGCAACTCATTGAATATCTTAGTATGAAAAGGTTTGGGGGTATTCTGACCTCATCCAAGGTTAATCCACCAATTTGAGATGCACTACCACGGAAAGAAAATTCAACAACCTCATTTCCCAATCCATAAATCTCAAATATTTGTGCTCCACAATAACTGAAGAGAAAGAGCTCAGGTATTAAAAACGGAAAAACAGATACAGTGACAAGGTCTAAAAACGAAATAGATGGTTCAGAAATTGAACCTAGAGAACAATGAGATGCCCATCTTAGAGAGAACCTTAAGAAGACCAGTGTTAACAGCCTGCGGTAGCAATTTAAAGAATCTCAGGATACCTTTCTTCCAGTACTTATAAAGACGGTAGCAGTGTTACAACATGGAAAGATTACAATCAATTTGGCAAACACTATACGCATGCAAAAAAGAGATCAAACGACTTATCACCACTCGAAATATTTTGTCAATGATTAGAACCATTAACATGTCTGACCTTGCGATAATTCTTTTGAGCCTGTTCCATAGTTACAGTAGGCATTTTTCCGTTTCTCATCATGTTCACGGTCTTGTTGCTCAGACGCCACTGTCTACATGTCTCCAGGGCTAGGTGCGGGCATATAGCACTGAAATTGGTTACAGACATATATCCGTAAAATTTTCAATAGATACGATATCTAACAGTTAAGGAAAACACTCTCAAATCATTAGTCAACTTAAAATTAAAATACGAGCGTATTATAAATTACGTAAGAATAGACATGAGTCTATTATAGAGTGCTAGCATTTGGCATCAAGGACCGAAAGAGAGAATAAATAACATAAGAATTCCACATGACTTGCTTTTGTACGAAAAGAAACAGCCTAAAAGAGTGAAATATTCAATGAAAAAGAAAAGTAGAAACCTTGCTCCATATCCAATCAAACAGGCAAAGTGATGCGTACTAAAGCACTGAGCTGTATCTGCAATTATCGAAGCTGACATCCGAAGTCCATTCTGGATCAAATGTTGGTGAACAGCACCCACAGCCAACAACATTGGAATTGCAGGTCGAGTTGGTTCCTGAAAAAGGGACAGGCTGCTGAATTAGGAATAAACAGTGAAGTTACAATATATGTAAAGATAGCTAGAAAAGAAACAAGCACCCAAGTAGTCCCTGATACACAAAAACACAACCAAAATGAGCTTCAATTAAGGGAAAAATAATAATAACAGAAGAAAACTGGAAAGCAGCGGAGCATACAAAGACTAACAGCGAGAACACATAATAGAACACCATTGTAAGGATGCCAACAATAGCAGTTCATTGAAGAGAAACCAACGATACAACCAGCAATTATGGAAATTGTATGTTCACATTTTAACTTTCTTTCCCTCAACAGTTCCAATTTCCGTATGAGCAAAGACAATAATGTATGTTGCTAGTCCAGAATGAGAGCCAAGAGTATAGCTGTTGGTAGACCAAAACTTAAATGTAAAAGGAGGACACTGTAAAAGGCTATAATCATACATTTACATATCATACATCTAAAATCATAATTGAACGCATACACTTGGAAGCTAGTATGTACCGGATTATCAGATCTGTCTGAGAGAACAAGCACTTGTGAACCATTGCGAACAGCTTCATCTGCAGCTTCACAGAGTTTTAGAAGACCCTTCTTCAAAGCTCCTTCAACTCCTCTATGAATGTCAAAAAATGTGGGCAAGACTAGAGATTTTAACTGTGGATCGCTGAGCAAACCCTCAAGCTCCCGTTCATTTAGTACAGGACCAGACAAAACAACCTGCTCATGAAACCGCAAGTCTTGATAAATATGAAATCTTGCAAAAGCCAAATCTTTCTATGCCAGTACAAAATCCAAAATCTAGGCACTCTGACCTGTGAAACATTCTGAGGCCCAACCTCCAATATATTTCCACGCTTTCCAATATTAACTTCAAGTGACATGACCAATCCTTCTCGAAGAGGATCAATAGCTGGATTTGTAACCTGTAAATACACCATGTGAAGAACCACAAAGGGATCCATTTCAAGGACAGTTCAATAATCCACCAAGAAAAATCATGTATTTAGGTAACCTAAATCAGAAGAAATAACCAGCTCAAATTGTGCCCTTTCAATGAGATGAACAAACCTGAGCAAACCGCTGCTTGAAATAATCATAAAGCATATGCGGCTTTTGAGACAATACAGCCACTGGAGTATCATCCCCCATGCAAAACGTCGGTTCTTTTCCCTGTGCAGCCATTGACTCAATTACCATTTGAACATCTTCACTCGAGTAGCCAAACGCCCTAGTCCCTCAAAAGTCAGATACATTATGAAAAGCCAGAATTAGTGTCTTGATCAGGAAAAAAAAGCTAATAGTATCGTCAAAATGCAAAACCATTGAATTCTGCTGGTGAAAACCATTGATGAACTTTGTACTTTGAAAAAAAAAACCAACTTATTTACCCTCACAACAGATGTATGTCAAGTATACAAAAACATAATAACTAAGAAAAGTTAAGTACTTTGATTTCAGATGATGTGCATATAGCAGATGACGGAAGCAAAGAACAAAAGAAACAGAAAGGCTTACTGTTGGCGTCTTAAGATCTCGTCAGTCTCCATGATTGCAGACGAAAGAAAATTAGAAGGCCTCAGGTTTCGCAGGTTTTCACTAACCCACTTTCCATATGGGTTATAAGATGCAACCCGCTTCTTTACTTCTGTGTTCTCATATACCTGAATTCACATATTAATAATGGGATACAACATAAACAAAAATTATATAACTGTTAGCAATAAAGAGAACAATCGACCATGACCTGGTGCACCAACCTGTCCACTCTCTAAGTCAACAGATATCATCATGCCAGGTCCTAGACGACCCTTCATGGTGACTTTCGATTCATCCATTGGAAGAACTCCGACCTGTATAAAGGCATGACTTAGCAACTCTTCTGCAGCCAAGATATAGACAAAATTGGTAACAGAGCCCCTGTCTATCCAAGCTTTGCAAAGTATTAACTCGGTTTCCTAGAAAGCCATATCCAAAGAAAACATTTGGTTTCCTAGAGGGGATTTTAAACACTCCTAGATGTCACTCTAAATGATCACCAAGAAACTATCTTATACTGGTCATCGTATCTCAAAAATCAGTTGGCATAACTATTTCGAGAAAGAAAAATGAAAAAACTTCCAAAGTGATTAAACGAATTGGTTTTCTGACCTGTCAGGACCAAAGCTTTAAGATTCAAGCATAAGCCCAATCATCTGCTGGCAACCATTACCACCATGCTTAGATGATAAAGAGCACGTACATAGAGTAAAAGACAAAACGCACCTCAGAGGCTACATAAACAACATTATCACTTGTCCGCCAATATCTAGCAGGTCGAAGTCCATTGCGGTCAAGGCAAGCTCCCACAGTCTTTCCATCACTGCACCAAATAAGTCAAGGTGAAGAAGTTTTGGAATGTGAAAGCAGAAGAAAGAAATGCGACAGACTTGCTAGCTAGACTAGCTATCACTTTGAGCGAAAAATTATCATCAGGGTCATTTGCTCTCCAGTTGTCCACAATTGTGGATACCACCAAAATAGAGCCAGAAATATCTGAGTGATCAAGACTTACAATCCTTCTAGAACAGTTGTAAGTACTCAGTATTCTTAGTTAAGAAAAGTGTTGTGGAATAAGGGCAGCTGAAAACTTAAATCTTACGCACATGACTAAATATTAAAGCTTAAGAAATCTCCAAGCAAATTACCTGAACAATACCAAAGCAGGTCCATCCCAGGGCTCCATCTGGCCCTTGTAATAATCATAAAAGTCTACAGCCTACAGTTGAAAAGCAGATAAGAGAAGCAATTGCAAGTTGCAAGTATCCACAAAGACCAAAAAAGCAAATACAAACCAATACCTCAGGGTATTTAATCATTAAAGTCGGGTGATTTTTATACGCCTCTGGGACAAGAATCATAAGAGATTCCTCTGGAGTCCGGCCACTTCTTATCAGTAGCTGCACAAACTCAATAATATAAATACATTGAATACTTGCAGCAACAAAAGAAGTCTATAATCTAGGCCTTGAAGGTATTCTGAAGAGTGTATAACCTCAAGGCCTAGGTTGCTCTTTATCATGAAATGCTCGTTACATGTCAGAGAAGTTTATTTTTTCGGTCAACAGTTAGACAGGTTTTATGTATGCAGAATAGGACTATTTCTTAGTTCCAAATGCAAGAAACACTTCTACGCTTCTTCTTTTTTCCTCCAGAAGGGGATACCACAAAGAGAATCACAACAGAAAACAGAAGTTGGGAGGTTAGATGACTCATACCTCCGCTGCACTGTCAAGGTTAGCGGAGTCCGAAGCCTTTGGATTGCTAATTGGACGAATATCATTTTCACGTCCATGCCAGACAGGTGATCTTAGAGATGCTTCTCGTGATGTCATCCAGTTTAAGTTCCCCTGCAAAACTTGTTCGGTTTCAGTGAAGAGGACCTAGCTTAGTCTTAGAACCAACAAATCATTTGACCAGAAGAGAGGCATAACCTGTATGGTATTGATCTCCCCATTGTGTCCAAGAAACCTCATGGGTTGAGCAAGATGCCATCTGGGACTCGTATTTGTGCTAAATCTTCGATGATAGATGGCGAAAGCAGATTTATATAGATCATGGTGAAGGTCAGGGTAAAATAACCCAAGAACTTCTGAACGAAGCATTCCCTTGTAAACAATAGTCTGATTAGACAAGGAGCTAAAGTAGAGCTCAGAGGCCCAACTTTCAGAAGCAACTGCTCTTTCGATCAGCTTCCTGCAAATGTAAAGTTCTCGTTCAACGTCATCTACTTTATCGTCTTTGACAATTCTAACAAAGACCTGTTCCATGTTTGGCATCGTCTGTTTTGCATTATGACCGACAATGGAAGCTTCTACAGGAACATCTCTCCATCCAAGCACCTCGAGGCCCTCTTTCTCAAAAATACTTGTAATCACTGAAGAGAAATTTCAAACATGATTTAGCACGTTAGATATTACATGTTATACATAGAAACAACTAAAGCTTGGAATGGATACCAGAGCCGCAATTCACAATCAATATGCATACAACTATTCTATGTTCACCTTTCTTGGCTTCTTTCCTAATGTTGTTATCTCTCGGTAGGAACAGCATTCCAACACCCGTATGCATCTTATCAAAAGAAGCCATTCCTTTCTTTTCAGCCCATTCGTTAAATAGATCCCAAGGAATGGAAGTCATCAAACCAGAACCATCACCAGAAGCATTATCAGAACCACAACCTCCCCTGTGTTCCATACAACCAAGTGCTATCAGAGCATCATTTACAATCTTATGCGTAGCCTTATTCTCCAAGTTCGCGATAAACCCAACACCACATGCTCCCCTTTCTGAAATTATATCTTCCAAGTAGGCCACCTGCAACGATGCAATCCAAACAATTAAAACCCAGAAAAATCAAATGAACCGTCCATAAACAAACCTATTGCAACTGAAATTTTAAGTTCAAGACTCGAACAAAATTTCAGTATATCCCATATACACCAGTGCAAAAGTCAAGACCAAAACCTAGATCAACAGATACAGGCTTCTATCTTCCAGCTTAACAAGAATGGCAGAGAACCACGATTACCTCAGGTTTCAGATCAGAAAAGGAAGGCGATGGATCACCAGCGGCCCGGTCAGAATTAAGGATCGCTTTGGCCGATAACGGAGACCTCAGCGAAGACTTCAGCAGTGGACTGTAGCCGCGAAACCCGGAGAGTTCGTTACGCCGTTTGGTTCCTTTGGAAATACAGTAGGATCCGACGAAGTCAACAGAGAAGAGAGTCTTAGTAGAAGTTAATTTCGCGGAGGAGAGAAGCCGGGAAACGGAAGATGAAGCTCCGACGCCGCCGGGAGATTGTAGCGCCATGGATTAAAGCTCCTAAGAAGACGAAACAAACGCCGAAGGAGAAAGCGATCGATCGGATTTCGAACCTACTACTCTCCCTGCGACTGTTGTCGTTATTTACCAAAAAAAAAAAAAAAAAGTCAAAATGGAAGCAGAGATTTATCCCCTGCGGTGAAGTGTACGGTACACCGGAATCGCTGAGAAAACTCCAACCGGTGATGTTGTTTCAGATCACGGCACGAGCTAAGTGATCAGTGAACACGACTACGCAGGACTCAAATCGCCGTCGCTTCTTGTTGTTGTTGTTGTTGTAAAGGTGATGAAAATGCCAAGTTTTATCAGCTTTATTTTGTTTTCAAACGCGATCGCGTAAAGATTTAGCGGTGCGTTTGGTGACGCATGTGACTTGATACTAGAAGTACAATTAAATGAATCAACATATATAGAGACAATTTAGTGTTGAACAAGTAATTTAATAGGTAAAATATATTGGCAAGTGCTTGGTTCAATTCAAGAATACGTAATCGTTTCTTGTAAAACTAGATTATTTATGTAATTAAATAGCGTTTGAACAGTCGCAAATTTAATTTGTATACTCTAGTTTGTGGGGACAAAATGCAGATGAAAACAAGAGATTCTCTAAAAGTCCTCTACAGAAAACGACAACAACAGCAATAGTTAGAACTTGGGAACAATTATTGGAATCTTTGCTCTTATTTCTTTATTGAAGAAAACAAAAGATAGCATCATCACCTACGTAAACTACATTGCCCAAAATTGTGTATCTTTATAAAGTTTTGCTTGATGTCTTATTCAGCATCCCATTACCAGACCAAGAAACTTTCAATTTTCAGAGAATATAAATGAATTCTTTCCAGAATCTTTTTTGTTTTTGAACGTATCTTTTCTGTTACCTACCAATTTGGAATAATCAAATCACATTTGGAACTTGAATTTTTTTGTGTAGTTGAAGGAGTGCTGTTAGTGAAAATGTATATCTAGAATATATTTTATCAATTTAAAGTCTAAAACATTGTATATGTTAAAAAAAAAAAAAAACAACCAGTAAGACCATTCAAATTTCAAACCATCTAATTGACAAGAATTTCCAAACAAGATAAATCATATTTTTTATATAAAATGAAAGGTTTTTTTTGTGTGTGTGTTTAGGTTACATAACAGTGTACAAGATAAGAAACAGAATATTCATTGCTATGGCTTTTAACAGATTACAAAGTTTAACACAAAATCAGAAAGATCTATATATTTAAACAAACAAACAAAATGGGTGTCATACTTCATACTTGCAAGGTAGCTTATTTGCCCAAGAATACTGTATGTAAATTATATCTATCCCTCTTTCTTGGGAAACAAGAAATCGAAAACGCCAGAGACAAGAAAACCTTCTCAACTGTCATCTGTGAAGACCTTGAAAATAAAGTCACGGAAACGCCTCGAGTACTGTCTTGGATCAACCGCAGATATAGAGGAAGGATCATACTGTATGCTCTTGTAAGCGTGTTCAATCTTCTTGCTGATATCATAATCCTGAAGAATGTCAATAATGCCAAATATCATCACCACTTCGTAGAACTCTCCTGTAGGTTCTCCCACAAGCTCAAGCTCGCAGTCGTTTTTTCTCATCGTTCTCTCTGCACGCGCTGGCATGTTGGTCCCCAATCTAATACTTGCCCACCTGCAACAACACAACCATTTCCAAAGTCCACGTTTTCTATGTTTCTGTTTTGAGTTTTAAAAATGTTGGTAATGAACTCTTTTCTTGTGTTTACCTTGAGGGATCTGAAAGAAGCTGATCAACCTCTGCTCTAGAAAGACGAGGGCCTGATTCTTCTTCTGATTCACCTGTAGATAAGGAAATAATCATTTTGCTCTCTGTGAATTATTCATTTTTTGCTGATCGGAAAAAAAAAGTTTTTTTGATATGACAAATGCGAACCAATAGGCGTTCGAGCTCCAGAAGGAATCAGCTCTCCAGCAACAGAAGCTTCTCTGAAGTGAATCCCAACTAGCAGACTGTAATCCATTATTCTCTCCTGTTCTAGAAACTCGCAGTCTTTATCGATTTGCCTGTAATGTGAAAAATGAGCCATGAGAAATGGGGGCGCAAACAAACTATTGAAGAGTAGAGTGTAATGGTTTTTGACCTGATGAATTCTTGGTACCATGCTTTCTGCAATCTGAAGATGAAATTCAAGTCGAGGTCTTTTAAGATCGTGTTTGAATCGATTTCTGATTCGGGTTTGTCAGTTGTACGACCAAGAGAAGATCCTTTCAGATCAAAGCGTCTGTGAACAGAGTACTTAGAACAAAACAGATTACCCATAATGACGAATCGCACCTGCATTATATGCATACCAAGAGAGATATGAAACCAAACCAATCGTTTCAAAAGCCACGCCACATGAAGTGTTAATTTTTTTGTATCTACCTTCTTTTGGATTGGTCCATTCAATTTCACACAGTGTAGACCAAAGAATCTGATTACCAGAGAGTTCTCAAATGCTCGAACATGGTTGTAATATGCTGCAAGCATCCTCAGAAGTACCTACATTAAGAAGACAAAAAAAAAACGCTTTCAGTAAATGCATGTAAACTCGGTAATAGCAAGCCAACACTCACTTTCTAACTGGTAAAAAGAACTCACTTTTGTTTCCGACTTCTTCATTGTTTTTATCATGTAACGATCATCGTTTGTTAAGTAAAAAAAGCTCCCACTTTTTCCAGGGGATGATAGTTCTCGAAGGGCATCATTCCCACAGATCGATAACATGTAATCAGCTGGGTCTACTTTGAATAGCTTCCTCAAGCTCCTGGAAAATTAAATCATAAGCAAAACATGTTAAAGCGTAAGTAAGAGAGTTTGTAGCAATGTGAAATAGGTAAAGGGATTTTGGGGTCTAACCTGAAAACTAGTGGGCAATAATCTTTCCATTTAAATTCAGTAGATTGATGTGGAGGTGTGTATTTGGTTCCTTCGCGTGGAAACCTCCTCCATATCTTATCTTTTGGATCAAAAGCTGAAGGTTTCAGATCAAGAGATGCCACTGGAGCTTGTCTTCCGACAGAATGCCTGCAAAAATAAAATCACCAAACATGACACGAAAAACACAAGCATTGCTCCATGTGCATATATACCAACAAAGATAAAATTGTATAACACAGGACGCATAGTCTCTCTCAAATTTACCTGATTCCTAACTGTAGATTAAGCATAAGCTCGTAATTGCGATGGCCTTTGGATATCGTCTCCCCTTGCTTCCTTCCTGCTTTTGGCAGTTTCATAGGCACAGGGCTTGACTTCAGGCTCTGAATACCTTCAGCGTCCAATCTCATCAACTCTGCATCCAACTCCTTCCTCATATCCGTACCTCCTTCACCGAGTTCGTTCCCCCACATATTCATCTTCTCAAACGCTCTATCTACTCCCACACTTACTCTCCCATCAACTGACATCCTCCTAGGCTTCTCTATACGCTTGGAAGAGTTCCAAACAGATAGTTTCTTCTGTGAAGGCAACGTAGGAACCCTCTCTCCACTGCAGATGTTGTACTCACTCAGATTATTAAACACATCTTTAGGATCCCAGTCAAGATTCCCTTCATTTCCTGACGGATAATAAGTACCATTCATTTCCTCTGGATCCTTAGACCAATGGCCGACATAGAAACTCCCATCGTCCCATTTATACGTCCCATTCCCTCTGGGGAACCCTTCATCCCAAAACCCGTCATATCTATTTCCATTTGTCCAAACAAAAGTCCCTTTGCCACAGATCGTACCATTCTTCCATTCGCCAATGTAATGACTCCCATCACTCCATTGGTACTTTCCTTGACCTTCTTGCAAACCTCTCCTCCATTCACCATCATAGGCATCTCCATTTGCGAAACTCTTGACGCCATGTCCATGCTTCAGGTTCATCACCCACTGACCTTTATAAGCATCTCCACTCGGACCCGTGTATGTACCAATACCATCCATGTAACCACTTTTAAACTCTCCTTCGTATGTGGCACCAGATGGCCACCCAAACTTTCCATTCCCCATGGTTTTCCCATTGTACCACTCACCAATGTACATGCAGCCGTCTGTCCAGAGGTATTTGCCATGGCCATGAGGAAAATTATCATACCATTGCCCTGTGTAATAGTCCCCATTGGGCAGCACTCTCTCAGCCTGGTAGAATTCCTCTATGCTGCTCCTGTTAGTGGTGGTCTCATCGTCATTCTCATCAGTTGTAGTATCGTTATCTGTATGTGGAGCTACCGATACTGTTCCAAAAACGCTATTTGCCCGCTTCTTCGCTTGCTGGGTCTTTCGCATGGTCACCTCCCATGCTTTTAGAACGTAGCTTTGGTCTTTGCTCATTGTGTTAAACTAAGGCAATTTATATCTAAAAACCTGTATGTCTAGATAACAATCCTGAAGATGTACCAATAGCCAAGAAATCAACAAACATATGTCCCATTGGTCATTTTCTTTTGCCTCTGTGATCTCAATGTAACTGAGTCCGAGGCAAAGAGCTTACTTTTTCTGATTGCAGCATTATTGGATCGAATGTTGCTCTGGACCATATTCCAAACCAAAGAAAGAAAAACAGAGAAATCCTAATGGCCAAAAAATAGTTAAAAGGGAAAAAATGTCTCCGAGATTTCATCTTTTCTAATCAGTTTTACAAACTAATTTTGTCATTCAAAGAAAGGACTCATTCATATCCTCAAACCAATGAAAGCCTTGAAAATTTAGAGAAATAAGCAAGACCCTCAAATTCCCTATCTTTAGCATCTCCTTAGCTTCCCTCTCATATAAAGACACACTTTATTTCTTAGAAAATAAAATGAAACATATTTTTAAAAGTGGACCAATTTAGACGAATAAGTTTAATTCATAAACAGCTATTATCAGAAACAGAGTTCTCATTGAGGCATTATGTCGAACAATATAAGTTCACTATGTCTAGTAAATAACCTCAAAGAGTGAAACTTTAAGCTCACATATATGTTTCAATCCCCAATACAAATTTCGAAAACAAAGCAAAGTTAGAAAGGATCAAACAATTAGTAGAGTCATAACTTATTGAGCTTGGCGAGGAGGAATACGGTGGCGGAGGTGATGGCGGGGATGAACAAGTCGTTGGGAATGGAGGTCGGAGCTATACGGTTCTTGAGGAAGACGGCGATTGCAGGAACTCCGAAGATAAATATTAGAAACTCCTTTACTCCTCCGACGCCGGTGAACCCAGCTCCGATTAAAACCTCCTGAAGAAGCTTCTGAAACTCGTCCTTCGATAGCTTCTTCCCCTCCCCGAGATTGTGTCTCTGTTCGATTCAAGCATATACAAGACGAAGATTATTAACACTTTTATCAGTAATTAAACCAATTGGTTAACACATTGTGATTCAATTGTAATCTTATTTCGGTTTACAGTAAAAGTGTTAACCGAAAAAGTAATCTTATTTCGGTTTACAGTAAACCAAGTCTAGACTCTTTATGTAACAGAGAGTTTGTAACTGAACAAAGCAAGCTGAGCGGCTCAAGTCAACTAACAACTTTTAATTGGGAAAAAGCTATGAAATTCACCAAAATTTAATGTTTAATATTTATCATATTCAATACGTATAATTTATTTTTCCTTAAAAGTACATTTATCTTCCATCAAATGTTTACAAGATAGTGACCAATATACCATTATTTTACGATAATAAAAATATACTATAATGAAATAGAAATTGGAAGACTTTTACCTCATAAGCTTCTTGTAATTTATCAACACTTGGCACCTTAAGTTGCGTACCACCGAGTCTTCTATTGATTTCTCTGTCGCACCAAATAAATAAATAGGTTTTTATCACATCACATTGTAATATCATATACCATAATCAAAATATCCTGTGCCGACTATTTTATTTGGCTCGAGTCTTTATCATTCTTTATTGTTTCTAGCACTGACTTACAAACCGCCCGGACCAAAACTAAATAATTTGTGTCCAAACTCGAATTCCAGGGAGACAAATAATCGTTATTGAAAATGGTTGAATAACCGAATCTAATTGTTCTCGATTCCTAACGTGTTTATAAATTCCGGAAAAAAAAATAAAGATAATAAGAAGAATATAAAAAATTACTCGACAGCTTCAGCCACAATGCGGTAGAAGTCACCGAAAGACCATTCTTGATCGTCATTTTTTTCCTCAAAGCGTTTGCGGTAGCAATTTTCAGCCATAGCTTCCAAGTCTTTCCCGTCTACCTCTCCTTTCCCTTTTGCTTCGTTCCATAATTAAGTTACCCAAAGAAAAAACATATATTTAATGAAATATATAATGTATTCAATCTATATCAAAAAGAAGAAAGATATTTGTGTATTTATAGATATTAATGAACATCAATAAAAGACGTGATTTTGTTGGAGAAATAGAAAGGACGAACCGGTATTGAGAGCTTGACCCATATTGTGATAACTTCTTCTTTCTTCCTTTTTTCATATTGTATAACAAATGTGAAGGATAATATTGAGACACAAATGTTGGAGATGTGTGACTTGTGAGGTGGGCTCAGTATCTTGGCATTTCCTGATCGATAAGCCACGTACCGGAAGCGTGACAGTTTAATATAAGGATCTGGAGAAAAAGTGTGAGTCCATTAATTACAAATTTTAATTTCTTTTGTTCACAGTTCGATATTAGTTATATCTCAAAATTTAATTGTTTACTGTATTCTAAGATGGAACCCTCTCTTTTGATAAATAACATATGGTCACAATATGATTTTTGAAAGCCAAAATGTAGTAGAGCAAGTAATATTTGATGATCCATTGTTTTTTTGGCGCTTGTTTTTTAACTCGTCAAAAGATGGCATATAACATTTTTATAAGGAAGAGATTCTCTTGTTTTTGCAAAATATCAAAAGGTGGAAGAGGCATGAGATTTTTCTTTAATATGTCTCTGTTTAAAACCACATTGGAGATAATTGACCAAAATAAAGTACATTTGTGTCAAAAAGGATAAATTATTAGATTGGAAATGAGCATATGGAAGTTTGACACTTGGAGAAAATTCACATGCCAGCACAGAGAGATAACGTATTTTCTATGTTAACTGACACGATTACATTTACACCCCATTCCCTCGTCGACTTTGAGTCACTCACATCTTCTTCTTTGGACTCTTGCGAGACATTTTAGATTTAGAACAACGAATGAGTTTTAAGCAAGTACTAAGCCTAAGAATCTAGCAACATTCATGGTAATTATTCAACATTTAAATCTTAGACGTCAAAGAAAATATGTGTGTATTTCGTATATCATAGCGGAACAAACATTTATCTCTTAAAATTTTGAGTGTTGGTAATTTATTTGATTTTTTAACAAATAATTTTATTTATTTTGTTTCATAGATTTACAATTATTTTGAATTCTTATTTTAAATCAAAGGAAATAACGGATCAAAACGACTATAATAAATATAAGGGTGTCCACTTCCGATATCAAGATAGAAAATAGCATGTAAAGATAAAAAAAAGGGAAAACGGTGAGAAAAATCTTCACATTGCAATTTTTGGCCGTTTAAAGCATGACATTTTTTTTTTTGTGCCGTTTTAATCACCAGTTTTCGTTGACTTCCTTTTTTAATTCCGAAGTTATGTTGACTGTACCAATTTAGACACGTCGTTAAGTGACTTAACAGAAAATAGAAACGGTGTTAAGCTGCTGTTAATTGTCTCCGTTAAACAGAGAAAATCTCCAATTCGTTAAACAGAGAAAATTCCCAATTCGTTTGTAAACCCTAAATCCAGAGAAATCCCCAATTGTTTCGTCTTCTTCTTCAAAACCTCAATTTCTTCTTCGATATCTTCTTATCCTTCTTCGATATCTTCTTATGCAACCTGGATTTGTTTGTCCTCTCTTCACGAAATCATCTCCTAAACAATGCCGCCGCGAACAAGAGGAGGAAAAATAGGCAAGCTTCTAATTCGCCGGAGCACGCGAGTCAGGAAGGAAGCAGCAGGAAGTGTTGGATGTGGAATTGAAGTTGATGAAGTTCCTCCACCGCGTCAGAGTGCGCGACTTACGAACAGTCAACAGGAAGGAGTTGTTGCCAATGGCAGTGAAGAG
Source organism: Turritis glabra (assembly GCA_900406565.1). Lineage (NCBI taxonomy): Eukaryota > Viridiplantae > Streptophyta > Magnoliopsida > Brassicales > Brassicaceae > Turritis > Turritis glabra. The sequence continues at coordinate 2,590,993 of OVBN01000025.1, forward strand.
CCACCTCCTCTCGTAGGAAATCGAGAGGCAACAAAAGTTAGAGGCGAAGACCCTCCACCGCGATCGATCCCAGTTGCTGATGTTCCTCCACTGCGTCGAAGCACGCGAGTTAGAAACACTCAACGGGAAGAGGCACCAGCTGGTGTTGATGTTGCAGAGGAGATCAATGTCGCTCCTCCACCATGCATTGAATCTCTTCCACCACGCATTGATCCTCCACCGCGTCGGATCACACGAGGTTCAAAGAGACCAGTGTTGGAAGAAGATGGAGATCATGACCGTGAACGTGAGGCAGACAGTGGAGATGACTGTTAAGTCACTTAACACCGTTTCTATTTTCTATTAAGCCACTTAACGACGTGCCTAAATTGGTACATTCAACATAACTTCGGGATTAAAAAATGAAGTCAACGAAAACTGGTGATTAAAACGGCACAAAAAAAGTCATGTTTTAAACGGCCAAAAATTACAATGTGAAGATTTTTCTGACCGTTTTTCCATAAAAAAGGAATAATTTTTTGCATATTAAAAAATATTGTCGAACGTATCCCAATAAAATATGGGATATGAAATTTTGGTAACGAGACGAATTATTCGACGGATTCATAAGATTATAGTAGTTAAAATCAGTATCTAAAGTTCTGACTATTTATAATAAGTGCTAATTTTGAGATGAATATTTCAGATAATTTAAATTATTTCAGAAAATTTTGGAGAATTTGAACTATTTTTGACAATATTCAATAGTTAAATTATTGAAAATTATCTAAAAGGATAATTTGAGGTAATAAACTAATAATATATGTCTTACTATATCCGAGTCAGGTCCCCAAAAAAACGCCCAAAATAGAGAGCCTTGTAACAGATAATTTTGGTTAATGCTAGTCCTTGTGATCCGTATACGGCAACACACAGCCCTTTCAAAGAGACCGGACCACCTAAACACAACAACACACTTGTCATCGATCCGAAAGTTTTAAGATTGCTTCTCAACCAAGATCTCTTCCCTCTAATCTCTATCATCCGCGCCACGTCACCATTTCCCGCCTTATAACTAGGCAATCAAGTCGCGAAAGCCTCGAAATAAGTAAACAAAATTTATTAGAAAAGCAAAAAAAAAGAAACAAAAACGGGACAATTGTGCTCAGAATATTTCAGCATTCCCTTATTAGTAGTCTTTGCCACCTCTGCCTCTCTGCAAACTTCTCGAACTCTCTCTCACTCTCTCTCTCTCTAACAAAAACATCAATCAGAAAAGATTTGATTTTTTTTTTTCCTTTTCTGTGCGATTTTATCTTCTAAGTTTCTTTTTTTTCTTGTTCTTTCTTTCGTGATACTCGCTAGATCGATTGTTAGTGGGCTTTGTTCCAATAATGGAGGAGAGTAATAAGGATAAGGAGAAAAAATCTGTATTTACGTTCGAAAACGATGAAGATAACGAAGATCTCGAAGAGAGCAGTAAGTACGAGAACGACAGTGAAAGTGATCAGAGCGATGTCGGAGATCTTCCTGGTGATGTTGATCGTGACGACGACGACAACGATGAACAACCTTTCATTTCCCAGGTTCAATGGCCTCAGAGTTTTAGGTAATTCTTATTCTTTGTAACGTTTCCCTTGTAGAAAGATCGAATCTTTCGTAGAACAAATCACTAATGCGGATACCCATCTGATAAAGTTCTGTGATTTTGTAATGAACAGAGATAACTTTTGCGATTCTGTAATTTTGATTGGTTCTTTTCAGGGAAACGACTGATTCTTATACGATTGCGGCATCACCAATCTTCGGGTCTCTCAGGAGTAATCCAAGTTTCTATAGAGCGAGCAGAAGTAATTTAGATGTCGAGTCAAAAGCCTCTTTGCTCCCTGAGAGGACTGAAGAATCCGACAAAGCCTCAGCTACACAATCAGTTTGGTCTCATAAAGGCTCATTTGCTGATGAATTACCCATTGGTGGCTATGGATGCAGCTTCACTCAAACCATTTTCAATGGTAACTTAAAAATGATTATGATTTATGATGACTCTTGGCCTAATCAACATTCATATGTAACTCTGTGTTGGTTGCAGCTATTAATGTAATGGCTGGAGTTGGACTTCTCTCAACACCTTATACTGTGAAAGAAGCTGGTTGGGCAAGTATGGTGATTCTTCTCTTATTTGCTGTTATCTGTTGTTACACTGCTACGTTAATGAAAGACTGTTTCGAGAACAAAACCGGCATTATCACTTACCCTGATATTGGAGAAGCAGCTTTTGGGAAATATGGTCGTATTCTTATATGTGTAAGTGGTTTCATAGATTTTATCTTCCTTTAGATTAGTTTGAGTGATTTGGATTAGTTGTTCTGTTTTCATTAGCTGCTGCAGCTATAGAATCATAGTTTCTTATAGTTTCTGCATTGTTTTGTGCTCTTTTTTTGTGCAGGTGCTATTGTACACGGAACTATATGTAAGTGAATATTTCTTTGTTGCCAAATTAAACTCATGGATCTAAAGCTTGTTTCTGTATGGAAAATTTGAACTTACTAGAATCTTTGTCCACTTTTTGTAGTCATATTGTGTTGAGTTCATCATTTTGGAAGGGGATAACCTTACTGGCCTTTTCCCTGGTACATCCTTGGATTGGCTTGGGATCCGAATTGACTCTAAACATTTATTTGGAATCTTAACTGCTCTCATTGTTCTACCAACTGTTTGGTTGAAGGATCTGCGCATCATTTCCTACCTCTCAGGTACAATCAACTGGGTTTTTTCTTCATATAATTGATTCCTTTAGTCAAGAATATTGAATCAGTTCGCTTGTTTTTCTTTGATCACATAGCCGGTGGAGTTATTGCAACCGTTTTGATAGCAGTAAGTGTGTTTTTCCTCGGTACAACGGGCGGAATTGGGTTTCATCACACCGGGCAGGCTGTGAAATTGAACGGCATACCGTTTGCAATTGGTATTTACGGGTTTTGCTATTCAGGCCATTCTGTGTTCCCAAATATATACCAATCCATGGCTGATAAAACCAAATTCAACAAAGCAGTTATCACATGGTAAAACCTAAAACTTTACTCTTCTATTATTAGCTTTTGATGTTTTCAATCCAATTCTAAAACCAATTATTTTTGTTTTGGCTATGTTGCAGTTTCATTTTATGTGTTTTGATATATGGAGGAGTTGCAATCATGGGTTATCTTATGTTTGGTGAAGCCACCTTGTCTCAGATTACACTAAACATGCCACAGAACCAATTTTTCTCAAAAGTGGCACAGTGGACAACGGTTCGAAAACAAAACCGGTTTCCTTCTATCCATAATCTTTGGAAGTTCCATTTTACACTAAAACTCCATCTTGGTCTGTTTTCAGGTTGTGAATCCGTTTACAAAATACGCTCTCCTGATGAATCCACTAGCAAGGAGTATAGAAGAACTATTACCAGAAAGAATGTCAGAGAACATATGGTGCTTTCTTCTTCTAAGAACAGCACTTGTCGCTTCTTCTGTTTGTTCTGCTTTCCTTATCCCATTTTTTGGTAAGAGCATTAAGCTAGAAAGGTCGAGAACTCGCATGTATCTTTTTTACTGGGTTTGCTCCTTAATGGTCTCAAGACTCATTTTTGTTCTCTTTTGCAATTTGTTGATTTTCCACACAGGTCTTGTGATGGCTCTTATAGGATCTCTTCTCAGTATACTCGTGGTTAGTTTCATCATCTCTCCCCTCTCCCTAAATTTTAATATCCTAAGAACATCATTGTTATCAAGACACACCTTCATGGATCAAAACTCAAAAGTCTTTTACATAATACCTGTATGATTCAGGCAATAGTAATGCCAGCTCTATGCTTCATAAAGATAATGGGGAACAAAGCTACAAGAACACAGGTATCTAAATTCAGCAGTTTTGGTGTCCTCTTCTTCTCAACTTCTCTAAATAATTAGGGGACGTTGAGTTTTCTGTATATGGATTCTCAAGATTAATACTGAGTTGTGTGATACAGATGATTCTGAGTTCGATAATTGTGGCCATCGGGTTGGTAAGTGGGACCTTGGGGACATACTCTTCGGTTGCAAAGATCATTATGAACTACCAATGAAGAAACTCCATGACAAAGCCCCATAGTTTCTCTCTTTTTCTTTGAGTTGAATGTTTTTGTTGAAGCTAATAAGTCTCTGATTAAGATTGATTTGGACTTAAAAAGTTAATAAAACTAGTGAAAGGTTTGCTTTTTCATAGTTGTTACTTGTTAGTGTTACGATTGCTTTTGTATTTTTGTGTATCTCTTCATTTTTCTGAGCATCCCATTTTAATAAAGACATGCATAACAACACAAATAAATTATGTTTTCACCTCAAAAAATAAATACTATAAAAACACTATGTATGTTTAAAAGTTTTGAACAAAATGATGCAGTGATAAGTGAATTTATGACTAAAACAAGGCATGTCATCAAATAATTTTATTTTTTGTGTGTTTTTTTTTTTTGGTATTAAAACACTTAAAAGATTATTTTGGAAAAAAAAAATATATTCATACAAGTAAAATTTCAATCATCTTGGAGAAGAAAGAGGGGGGTCTTGGCTAAAATTGGATGGAGAGTAATTCATGACAACAACAGTTTGTGGGCGAGAGTGTTACACAATAAGTACAAGATTGGTAATGCGCAAATCACCTCTTGGACTCTAGCGAAAAGTAATTGGTCACCTACCTGGAGAAGTGTGGGAGTGAGTCTCAGGGAAGTGGTTATTCCGGGCCTAAGGTGGGTTATTGGAGATGGTAATATGATCAAGTTTTGGAAGGACAGTTGGCTATTTGCTAGACCCTTTGTGGAGCTCACTACGACAGATATTCCAGTGGAGATATTAAACATGACAATTCGAGATTTGTGGAGAGACGGAACTGGTTGGGTTTTAACACATATCGAACCCTTTATTTCCAATCAGGTGAGACTGAGCCTTTCGGCCATGGTGGTAGATTCGGTTACTGGTGCTCAAGACCGGTTAGCCTGGGGAGGAAGCCAAGACGGTGGATTCACGGTTAAATCGGCTTACTCCGATTTGACATGTGATTCGACACCAAGGACGAATATGGGGGTCTTTTATGATAGAATATGGAAGGTTAAGGTCCCAGAGCGTGTGAGAGTTTTTCTTTGGCTCGTCGGGAACCAAGTTATCATGACGAATTCGGAGAGACTACGAAGACACTTGTGTGATTCAGCGGTATGTCAAGTGTGCAAAAGTGGGGAGGAAAGTATATTACATGTGCTTCGTGACTGCCCGGCTATTGCAGGAGTGTGGCGTCGGATAGTCCCGTATAGTAAGCAAAGAGTCTTCTTCGAACAGTCATTGCTTGAGTGGATTTTTGCGAACTTGTGTTCATTGGGAGTTAGCGATATTGTCCCTTGGTCTGTCCAATTTGGTATGGTTGTATGGTGGGGATGGAAGTGGAGATGTGGGAATGTCTTCGGTGAGAATGGGAAGTGCCGGGATCGAGTACGATTTGTCAAAGAGTTAGCCGCGGAAGTTTGGCAAGCTCATGCTAAAACCGATGGTGGATCGCGGAAGGGTACAAGAGTGGAGAGACTGGTGGCTTGGACACCTCCAAGCGTTGGATGGATAAAACTCAATACCGACGGTGCATCCCATGGTAACCCTGGGTAAGCTACAGCGGGTGGAGTCTTACGAGATGAAGAGGGACTTTAGATACAAGGTTTTGCGCTAAACATTGGAGCTTGTTCCGCACCATTGGCTGAGCTTTGGGGGGTCTATTATGGTCTATATTTGGCATGGGAGAGGCGGATTCCGCGATTGGAGCTGGAGGTGGACTCCGAGTTGGTGGTAGGGTTCTTGAAGAAAGGGATAAGTGATACTCACCCCTTGTCTTTCCTAGCACGCTTGTGCTATGCTTTTTTATCGAGGGACTGGTCAGTCCGTATTTCACATGTGTATAGGGAGGCTAATCGTCTTGCTGATGGGTTAGCGAACTATGCTTTTTCTCAGCCGCTTGGCTTTCATATGTTGGAGGCATGTCCTTCTTGTTCTACTTTGTTTATGTTGGAGGATGCTAGCGGGTCTGCGCGCCCGAGACGTGTCCGTTTGTAATCTGTTTCAGTTTTAATAAATTGAGGAGACATTGTCTCCTCTCTCCTACCAAAAAAAAAAGTAAAATTTCAATCAAATGGTTTACTTAAAAAATTACTTGTGAAAACATGTTAAATTTATAACACCTCTAACGAACCGTAGAAAATTGGATGAAATTTTTTTTGTTTTTACAAAACATAAAATTTAACACTTAAAGTTTTTTTTTGAAAAAGAATATATAAATTATAAATAAATAAAATCAGTTTACTTAAATACTATATGTAAAAAAAAATTAGTATTCAATCTGAAAATAAAACACTAAGTGTTAAATTTATATTATATGAAAACATGTTGAATTTATAACACTTCTAACAGACCGTAGAAAATTCTATGGACGGGATGTCAAATTCGGTTTGTTTTCAAAAATTTAAAATGTAACACTTAAAATATTTTTTATTAAAACGATATATATATTTGTTCCACAAATTTAAAATTTAACATTTAAAGGTTTTATTAAAACGAATATATATATTTATATAAGTAAAATTTTAAATTAAATCAAAACATTATTTATGAAAAAAATTTAATATGTAGTTTTAAATCTGAAAAATCGAAAGTGAAAATAAGCATACCTTGTATATAAATACCGTGGTGAAGGTGTTCTGTTACTCGAAGCCGGTCTCTGACATATATCCTCACGTGACGAGCTGGAGAAAGCTTCTCTCCCTCCAAGTCATCGGTGTTGTCGCTGCCTCTCGTCGTTCAGATCACTTAGCCCTTAGTTGGCTACATGACGGTGGTGCCGCTTTTAGCCCTTGGTTTTAATTAAACCGTTGGCTTAAACCGTCTCGTCGTTTAAGAGTTTCTAACCGAGCCAGGCCGAGCTAAGGAGGAAACACCTCTGGGATAAGCCAATTCGATTCATCAACCGTACGTTTCAACGCCGAGCGACTCGTCTCGTTGGAAACACACATCGTTGGAGGAGGTTCTCTCTGCGCATGTATGGGGAGAAGATCACTAAGCTTGCCACTGAATCTAGCTTTGATTAAGCATCCTTAACATTCGAGACCGAGTCAAACCAACGGGAACGCATTCGTCATGTGCCTTTTTTTTTTTTTTTTATGATTTCGAAGAATGAGAATTATGATTTCGAAGAATGAGAATTATGATTTCTCAAAGAAGAAGATATCAAATATATATATATAAGCATAGGTTGCCAACAAAAAAAAGAAAATTCTCAAAAAAAAAGAAAAAGAAAAGGAAAGTTAGGTTATTTCCATTTTGAACATTTGTCCTTAACGTCTATCAAAAAGAAAAAGGAAACGTTACGTTGTTCTCGCGTTTGTAACTGGCTCTGTTGTTTTTTGGCTAGTCAACATAGAAGAACGAGTGAGAACGATAATTATACCCCTCAAGTCATCATGTGTGCTAATTACGAATCTTCTTCGTTTTATAACAATTGATGAACTCCATAACTCTTTTTTTTTTTTTTTTTACTTGCAACGTATCATGTAAAAGCTTGTTATACAAATGATGATGATGATGATGATGATGATAATGAAATATACTATTTTCCAATTTACGTATACAGAATCTGCAAAACCCTAGATTTCTTGTTTTTCAAAGATTTCTAGCTACCTGCTCTTTTCACTCCAATCAAATCGCATAAAGGTTTCGGTTAGGCTTGTGATCAACTAACGTTCGCATTTGTCCCCACTTGGCTAATGCTAGACGATCAGCTTGATGTAAAATCCAATTTTTTATTTGATTGATCAATTATGTATGGTGTTCAAAAGTAGTAACCTATTTGAGATTCATCAACATGTCGTTCAGCTCTGTTTGCTTTACGTACTTGATTATTTTCTTATATTACATGAATCTTCCTGGTTTCGTACCACAAATTGGTGATGAAACAACTCAAAAGATGTTCTTGAAACCATTTTGTTTTGCCTTCAAATAATTTGTCTACTTTAATGCTATGCGGACTGCTAATGGAATCGCATAGTTACATCGTGGTTGTTGTCCTCCAATCATTCAGAGATAAAAAATGGAACAACATTCTGCTGGATGGAGATTATGAGCCAAAAATCGCAGTTTTTGGAGTTGCAGACCAGGGATACGAATGGAGTTGTGTTGCTGGGACTCATAGCTATATGGCCCTCAGTGAGTTTTGCTTCTTCTGAACTTGACCAGGAATATTCATGTTTGGTTCTCAATTCTCACGATGTTCAGAACTCTGTTTTCTTTTGCTATTGTGTGTGTGTGTCACAAATCGATTATTAGTTCACAATTATTTGAAGAAAAGAGACAAATAATAATTCTCCGTTTCTTTGAGTCATTTCATCTCTGTTATCATATTATATCATCTATAATCTTATACCAAAGTTTTCCCAGCTCTGTTATCATAGTTGACATCAAATTCTTTTTATAAAACAAAGTTTTGAAACCCCTGCTGTTTTGTTTTGTCTCCAACACATTTAATACACAAAAACAGAGATCCAAAGCGATATTACAATTTGTGATCCTTCTCATTTTCAATTAATTTTTTTTATATATTAATTATATAAAGTAAATATAACTAATACGTCAGATATTTCTAATATATCCAATTAGGTTTTATGAATTTAATAATAACTTGTTCTTTCCTCTAACTTTATCAATATGTTATGATAAATTGGTCTTTCCTCTAACTTTGTCAATACTTTATAGTTATTGTAAAGTTTGAAATAAGAAAAATAAGATAAATTAACCAAAAAAAATGAGCAAAACATAAACAAAAATTTCATATAAAAGTGAAAAATATAATTATATATTCAAATTAAGAATTGAAACAAAAAATGATTATTACTCCATCCATTACACAAAGAGTATCTTTTTAACATTGTTTAACAAAAAAGTCGTTTTGTGTTTTCTATGAAAATTTGTAAATTACATCTCAATTTTATCTTTATTATATGAGCTTATTAATTAGAGAAAGTATTATTTAGCGTGTAATTAATAATAGAAATGAAATTTGTATATTTTTTTTAATTTGTGTGAAAAATATTAATTATTAACAACCATGTTTAAAAAATCGCTAGGCGCTAATCGGACGCTTAGGGTGGGCTTAGCGCCTAGCATGAAAATTGGATATTAAACGAAGATTAATCGGACACTAGTTTTAGAGTATTTTAATGTTTTAAAAACATATTAATCTATTATAATTAAAATTTTATATAATATTGTTTTCAAATTGTTGTAAACACATGAAAACGTATTTTTAAGACAAAATTTTGAACATAAGTTATTGATAAAACATTACAAACTCTTAATCTAAATGTCTAAATAACAAAAGAAAAATTATTTTATACTTGCAATTTAAAAATAATCAAAGTATGCAAGATTAGGTGGAGAATAATCGGATTAGGCGGAGAATAATCGGATTAGGCGGAGAGTAATCAGATGACTGATTCTTTTAAAGGATTAGTCATTAATCGAGGCAGATATGATGGGTTTAGCGATTAGACGGAGAGTAATCGGAGTTAGGTGGAGATTTATCGAACAGGAATTAACAAGACTAAAAATATAAGAGCATAATCAATTATAGTTTCTAACGTAGGGGTGTTATGAGTTTTTTATTATTAATTAAGAGAGAGAAAAGGGGAGGGAGAGAGGGAAGGGGATTAGAACCGCCCTTTTGAGTTTCTAAAAACTCTAATTTTAGAATCGGTTCTAAGCAAATTCTCTTGCTCAATTATTATTTTATTAGTTTTTTACACCTAAGCAACTCATTAGAACTCAGCGTTGATTGTGCTCTAATATTACAAATCCCTTGAAACCTCTATTTATAACAATGTCGTAAATGAACAGTTCTAGAAGATTAAATTCACATGAATATATTGAACCATATTATATCGTCCATTTAATGATCTAATCCTAGACCCAAATATCTCCCGTCTCGTCGTCACCGACATGACAAGGTGGAAGGAAATTACGAGACTTGAGGTTTGTCGGTCCTGCTAAGTGTTTTAATGCTCACTAAATTTGTTATACATTATTGGTTTTTGAGAAGAAAAAAAAAAGGATTATTTGTTTCTTTTATTTATTGAATGAGCATATATTATAAGAAACAAATATTAAGGAAACATATTTTTAAAAATAATTAAATAAATTATATACTGAAAATTAATAAGTCCAAAACTGAAACAACTTTTGATACCAAAATTAGTATGTATCTTAGTATTCATAAAAAGAAACTTAATCAAATAATTAAACTTTGAAAATAATTTGCCTAGAAGTGTTTGCACAAATAGTTTACCTAGAAGGATTAGGGAGGGATGAAATATGGGGATTCAGTTTTTTTCCTGTATCACAAGATCTTTAGCTTATCTCCTCTACGAACTATTGTAATTAAACATGTAGAACAAAAAATTGGAAAACGTTAGATTCATGTTAGTTTTCTATATGGAATTGGTTGATCCATGTACCTTTATTGACTATAAGGTACATTATTAATTCGATAACAAAATTAGATTTCTTAACCAGTAATATGATAGATGGTGACAAGTAAACATATAGAAAATAAATTATATATTAATGTGCCAGTTCTTGTTGACAATTGTCAATTGCAACGAGTCGGTTTGTTGGCCGTGCGAAACAAGCTTCAAAACATTAGTCATCGTTCTGGTCAAAACTCAAGATATTGATAAGATTGTTCCATACGAATGCTAAATCATTTACTTAGAAATATTATTTTGAATTCAAATTGGCTATCTCATAAATCGTTTGGGATTTTTTTTTCTTTATATCGAATCACAGCTCACCAATCACAATTCTAAAGAAATTTTTAAAGATTGTGGAACGTTGAATATTTTTGCAACTTAAGGCATCACAATAGTCAACTACGATTACAATCCATACGTAGTCCAAATTGAAGTTGTTGTTTTCATTAAATGTTGTTGGTATGAAATGAATATTCCCATCAAATATTGTTCGTAGATTGTAAAGGCAAATGCGAAACACAAAACATAATGAAAAAATCTGTATACGATTTGCCTTTGTGTAATTATATTTACAATTTACAAATGATATTTATTATTATATAATTTTTTTAAGGTATAATGTATTTTCTTAATGTGTTCATAATAATTCAACATGTAAATGTAAATATTTGTGTTATAAACAATCAAAATGATATCTTTTTGTCTATGTTTCACATTTAATTACAGGCAAAATACCAATATCAATGCAAAGATACATGTAGAAATCATCCGGTGCATAGTCGCCACAACAAATATTCAAATTGAACTTTCATTCGTGAGGAGTCATATTAAAGACAGTATGTTTGCACATCTATGCTCGCTGAAATTTTATTTTATTTTAGAAAAGAGTATATGAAATACAATAGAAACAAAAATTATCACCTTAGAAAGAAAAAAATCCCAATACAAATATTTTTGTTTTAATTTTTGAAATTTATGAATTCGTAGAACAGTTTAACTTTCATCGTAGTTCCGTACAATAATGTGATTAATAAATATTAAATTTGAAGAAAATAACAAAACTATTGTGTCATTCTAAAATATTGAAAATAAATGTATTATTGCGTTGCTGTATGGAGTCATCCAAAATATCTTCCAAAATCCAAAAAAAAACAAAAGGGATACATCATACATCTATCCAAATGTTCTACTAAAGTCCGTGATAACATAAAAGCTCTATATGGCTGTATTTTTTGTTTCCATTTGTGATCATTTAGCATATATCGGAGATCAAACTGATCACAAAAGTTGTTACCACCAAACTGGAAATTTGATAGGTTACTTTAGGTTATTACATATTTACACAAATAACTCACCTCATAGGTTTAATTATTAAAGACAAAAAACCAAAAAAAAACAAACAAATGAAAGATTTCTCCCTTGAAATGACCACGATTTGCTATATAAACGCAAATAATTCACCAAGGACTATATATGTAATATAGGTTTCGATGAAAACCCTAAAACTATAGATGATCTCTTCTTCATGATCGGTGTTTCAGCGCGGAAACTTACAAATTTTTAATAAGATATTTTCAGAGAGAACCAATGCTTCCTAAAGCATTCACATTGTAAAAGCCAGACGAGAACAACCCAGAAAGACTTGCCGACATCTGATGAGCATTAAACAGTACTTCCTCATCCATGGGTGAATAATACTCACGGATCCCTCCATCCAACGGCTCAGAGTTCATCTCCGACTCACATGGACGGTGGAGATCTGCGGCGGGGAAAGTGGTGGGCTCCGGTGGTAGATCAGCGGCGTCTTGACCGGTGAGTTCTTGAACGAGCTCTCTGAACTTAGAAGGACAAGTCTCGACTCTCATAGGATTTGATATGTAACGGACTTTGATGGGTTTGTTCGTAGTCGTCGTTGACTTCCTCTTCTGCTTCGGTGGTATCCTCGTCGGAGACGATGATGACTTTCTCTGGTTCATGAGCAACGTCGATGATGAGTGATCCATCTTCTTTAGTTTTATGATGTGTGAGCTCTCTTGTTTTAGCCCAATTTTTAAATATATATACAAAAAAACTTTTTTTATTGTTTTTACTTTTTAGGAAGGAGAGTGGAAATTACAGCGAAGATAGGGAAGAGAGAAAGCAAACAAAAATTAAATGGGCATTGAGTCGAATCCTCATCTCCTCATATTCGACGGCGCGTTTCATCCACGCGCGTGTATCTTCATATTACTTGCTCCTCCTTTCCTTCACCGTACGTAGGTTTCTCCATGATCTTAACAAGTGTGATTTATAAAACCAAAAAAAAAAGAAAAAAAAAGTGTGATTTGTTACTCTTTTTGATTGAATATTGTTGGACTTGGACCAAAGGAAAACTGAAATATATTATTTGTCGGGAGACTGACGTAGTGTGGAGTTTTCACTTTTTTTTAAGTTATATCTAAATATATTTAAAAATTTATACTATATATCTAAATTTCTAAACCATTAGGACGTTTCGGTGGTAAGTGGGTTTAAATCAATCAATATTTGGACGTCCAAATGATATATATATATATATATGTATATAATTAAAAGAAAGCTTTTTATAAGAAAATTACAAAAAAATATATTTATCAACCGAGTAGTTAGACGACGGATATAATCTCACCGAACTCCCAATTAGTAGATAACGAATTTTTGGACATCAAAAATATTTATAGCCCAAAAAAAAATAACAACTATCAATGTTTCACGATAAAAATAATTAGAATTACTCATAGGTTATCTTAAAGAGTCACGGGCGTGTTGTACACGAGCCATAAAAATCGCGTGATGAAAAAATATGAGAATAAGTTAAAGTGGAAGCCGCCGTCGGCTAATTAGTCATCAGGGCATCCATAGAAGGCCACGTCAAGATCGGTGAGGTAGACATATAGACGCCATGACGTCACTTGACCCGACGATAATGATCTCACCAACTTAATTATAACTCGAACTTAAGGAAAAGACAAATTCACAACAATAAAAAAAACGATGGAAGAAATAAATAAAAACTTACCTTCGCAGGAACCACTGAAGGATCCATTATATTGATGATGCTACTTTACCATAGAAAATTAACCCAAATTTTGAAAAATTCTAACTATTTTATCAAAAAACTAAATAATAATATTCATAGTGTACATTATTATTTTATTTAATATATGTTATATTTACGTATGAAAAGGGGTGGTCATTCAATTAGAGTCAACTCAATTGTTTTTCATGGTTTAAAGAGTCAGCTCAATTGATTTTTTTTTCTTGATGAACAAGAGTCAACTCAATTGTTGAGCACGCAATAGTGTGTTTAGAGTCTACCTATCTGCTCCAAATTTAAGTATGACGTTGTAGATAATAGATCTAACTGGTGATTTAGTTCTAGTCGATATTTTTTAGAAAAAAAGGTATTGGTATATTGGATGTATATGTGAAAAATTTGAAGTTGATATTAATGTTTAAACACCTAATACTTATTTTTAGTTATATTATTTTGGCGAACTTTTTTTTGCCGACACCAACAAAAAAGTGTTATTGGGTATAAATTTATTAGCATATATTACTATTTAAACATAATGTCAATGTTGATCTCAAAAGGTAATGTAAGAGTAGGAAACTCATAATCTTAATACTAAAAACTTATAATTGGAAAATAATTGATAGAAATGAAGGCAAAAGGGGTCCATGTGGACAAGTGGGAAGAGGGAGGGTAGCACTGCGGTATGTGCTGTGTGGTCTGTCGTAATTAAAAAAAAAGGAGGTCTCTTGAAATCGGTCTATATTAGTGAGGGCCCCCTCCCTAATTGCCCCTCCCAAAACTCCTAATTTTAATTTCGCTTTGATCAACAATTCTACATTGTATTTTTCACAAAGATGATGAGGTTTCAGTAACGTGTAGTTTACGGTGGATTCTAAGAGAATAATATTGTGTATTAGTTCACTAATCAAAAGAAAGTTATCTTATAAAACTTCAATACAATTTTAGTAATTTCTAAAACTGAACTTAACCATATAGCTCTTCAAAGAAGTCAAGTCACGTGTACGTCGTACATAGAGTCTTTTGAATTATCATGAATAATTCCAAGTTTACGACTTGGCTCGATGCCCATAAAAGTTAGAAAATGTCTGGTATATCACAAAGAGATTATCATTTTTCCAATAAATAAATAAAATTACCTCCCCTTGTCTTTTATTCAGTTTATAATAATTAAGTTTAATTTATCTACGTCACCCCATTTGACATCGTGGTTATTACCTATATGAACATTCAAAAATTTTAGTATCGCACACTCGAAAGAAAAAAAGTAAAAAACCCTTGCATATATGGTCTTTCTAGTATATTGTGAATAACATAAACACTGTAACCAACTAAACTTTGTGCTAGTGTCGAAACTCACATTTTTTTTATAAAGGTGTGTGACCTGTCTGGCCTCCTAGTTCGATTATTGGTTTGAAGGGATTTATTCCGACGTAGAAACGTACAAGTCTGCCTAGAATTCTCCGGTCCCATTTAATTAAAAAAAAAAAGCATCAACAATGTAAGGAAATTCAAAACACTATTTTCACAAAAGCAAAATATATCCTTTTTTAGAAGATATTATGTAGTTGTTAACGCACGAAAATATAGAGTTCGTTCTAGCCGCTTTGTTCTCTGGCATAACTTTCGAGATCTTGTTTTTCAGCAGCGTCGGCTCCGGTTAACGTCGCTAAACCTAGTGTTTCTCTTCTCAGTCGTCTCCTCTATCGTTTGATCCTGCTCATTTTGTTTTATAGTCTCGTCGGAGATTCATCGCCAAGATCTCAAATCTCTGTTCTCGCCATGCTTCAGATTCAGCCTCTCGTTTCCTTCTCCTCTCATCCGATGGATCTTTTCGGCGAGCTCGGCTTCACAAGCTCTTGTCGCAGAGCTGTTGATCCAGATTAGTACCGACTCCACAAACAGCTTATACTCACCGGATTTCGTTGATGGCAAGAGTTTCTCTTGGACCGTCAGTTGCGCCTTGTCCGGTGAGTTCGTCGAACGCACGACGAATCCCGAAGTTGGATGGAGGTTCCCCTTTATGCACTAATGACGATCTCCGGCTCGTATCCGTACGACGGCAATGTACTCTTTTCCATTTCCAAATATGTGTATTTCATTATTTTGTCAAGTTCAATGCTGAAAATTTGCTACTCGATCACAAATGGTAGAGGGCTCCATTTTAGGCTAGTAATGACATCTTTAGGCTGAATTTGCCACTATCAATCACGAAACCTGATGGATATAGTAGTTTGGTTGCTACCCGATGAAAATCTTGTTAAACATCTCTTTGAAGCTCTTTGGTTTAGTTCCACACTTGACCCATAGTTGGCGTGAGTTTGTTCACGACTTTGTTCTGTTAGGGACCATAGATCGAGTAGAAACTTTTCCAATTTCAAGCTTAACCATCCCGCCTCAAGCTTAATGGGCGATGCATCTCAACACTCTCGAACTGTTTAGGAGAAACCGAAACCGCTTCGGTATGTTCAATCTAACCCTTTCTCAAGTCCTCTTAAATCGGATACGCATTGCCTTGTTTTGAATGGACGAGGACTCCATTCTAGTGTCGCATTATTATATATGTTTTGGCCTTGTGATTATCTTTGGTGAATCCTGCAAACCTACTCCTTTATGAAGAAACAACTCCCGAAAACCCTATCTAGCAATTGGAAACCGTTTTCATCCTTATCATATTCTTTGGAGTGACTTATCAAAAACTCTTATGCATCAATCGTGCAGAGCTGTTTATGACCACCAGTTGATCGGAGATTTCTCGAAACTCGTCTTCAAGTTTGAATCTTTCAAGACATCAAAAAATCTTCTAACTTTTACAAACTTTTCAAAATTGTGCATCTCTTTAGAAATTTATTGAACCTCTATCTTTATTTTTCATATACTATTTTAATTTTAAGTTGTATGAACCTTCTTCTCTTAAAGTTTTAATTGAATGAAATGATTGTTGAAAAAAAAATCATCTGTTAGAATAACTATATATCAAATCTTATATTTATGAGTCTCATAAAATACAAAACGATTATAGTTTCTCCATAACCATTAATTAACAGAAGTCGAGCCTAAATATTTTGAAATTTGCGGCGATACCTTGCCCATCTCTAGCTGATGAGTTGGGGCTAATGACCGACTATGTTGATGGCGATAAATTATTATTAATTTTGGCCTAATTACAGAAATTGCAATAATACCATAACCGAAAAAATTGGTGATTTAAAAAGTTTGGACACTAACGACAAAATAAAATAAAATGTTTGGACACCAACAAGAAAAAAACCGTATTCGTGGTTGCGTTATCCGGAGAGCACGTACGTGGGTTGACTTTGAAAGTAAACGGATCCAAATGACTTCTTCCGAGACAATCTATCAAGTAGATACGTATTTATGGAGTTATTGTCCACGAAGATATCCTTTACACATCCTCCAACCACTGAACCACATAACAAAGATATTTTCTTTGTTATTTCTCGTTGAACATAGCGTACTGAATTCATCTATGATCTGGATGTTATATTTGATCTCACGGATATTAAGTGTAAAAAGTATCATACATTTCTTACACACTATTTGAGAAGTTTAAAATATTGTTTACAAAGAGATTTAAATTTTTTAGTTATTTGAGATTTACAAATTTTTCATTCATTTATGATTTAATACAACGTTTAAGCATCTATATTATTATTTTTAAATATATTTTAAGTGAAACTTTTAGTTTTAAACATCCATTGATTTAAATAACAAATTAGAAAGCTTATTAAAGATAAATATAAAATAGATAAATACTTATATTCATGTATATAAACAACTCTTACTATTAATTCTTTACTATCCATATAACCAAACACAATTAAAAAATTTTATCAACAACTATAAAATTAAAATATCTATATAATGTTTCACAATTAATAATATAGATATTTAAACGATTTTGTTAAGATTTAAAATTATGATTTTCCTATTATCTTTGTTTGACTTTTTTTTAGTTGCTCTGAATCATCATATACTACAGAAAGTTAATAAAATTATAATTTTTTTTTACATATGTTGTGATTCAAAATTTTTAAAACGGACATATATTACTCAATTAGTGAAAGAAAAAGTGTGTGTTCAACGTCCCACATCAACTAAAATTTTTAGATAATAATTCAGAGTTATATTATAAATAAGACCAAATTGTTAAATCCAAGTGAACATGAAACTTAACTTAACAGGCATCCAAGTTAAAATATTTGTATCGGTTTAATTTGGTTTTTTAGTCCAACCGTTTAATTATACCAGATATAATAAATTTTAAACTTTTAAAATATTATTATTGATATATTTTAAATTTATAAAAAAAAATATTATGAACATTTGAACTTATAAAAAGTTTAAATTGCGGGTTATATGGCGGGATGGATTCGGATCGACATTAATATAAATTCAAAATATCATTAACATGTGTTGTATCCTTATTTTGTTAACACCACACATGTCGAATTAAGTTGA
The DNA here is from genome assembly GCA_900406565.1 of Turritis glabra. Lineage (NCBI taxonomy): Eukaryota > Viridiplantae > Streptophyta > Magnoliopsida > Brassicales > Brassicaceae > Turritis > Turritis glabra. The sequence goes on from OVBN01000025.1 coordinate 2,609,073, forward strand.
TTCAATTATGCTGGTGTAAAAAAATTTATCCCTTAATATACTATGGTTTAAATCCTAGTTTCATTTATAATAAATAACACATATTTATGAACTTTTTGTTGTGTGTATTTGTAGTCTTTTAGAACAATTGATTAACTAATTATAAAACAAAAAACATGTTTATGTTTGTTGACTGAGTTTCTTCTCACATAGAAAGAGAAGCCCATTGGACCATATTCCAAATTCTAAAAGCAACGCTTACAAGTTACAAACCACCTATCAACGATTCTCCAAATCCGTATTTTAAAAAGACAAATAAGAGAAGCCCATTGGACCAAACTCCAAAAGCAGGCCCTCGTCCAATGCTTGAACGTACCCAAATTTTTTGAAATCCTTGTTCAAAGCAATGTTTCCCTTTTCTCCTCTCTTTACGATTTTCGGTGAATCTCCTTTCAGTGATAACTAGACTCCGTTTTGGTAATTCAACTAAGTGAAGTCGCCTCTTCTGTGCTTTAAGCTAAAACTTTTCCTTCCATGATGTAGTGCATAAGCTGCTGTGGGGAAAGCAAAGAAAGTTTGGTTACATTATAGGTACTATAATGAGCTCTTAATTATCTAAACTTACAAATATTTATGTAACTTATACTGTACCTTTTTCCCTTGTTTTATCTATTTCTCTTTGATCAGTTTGCTCGTTGTTGGGATAGTATGCTAATTGGTGATCGTGAGTTACAAGAAAAGTTCAACAAAGCTAATGGTGAAATTCTCACCCTACCTTATCTCACTCCCTGAAAGTGGCTCTGCGTTTGAAATAAGCTAGTGCTACTAGGTCCAAAAATTCTTATGGAAAAGAGGTTTCTGAAGCTTCAATTTACTCTGTTTTTGTCCTGGTACTGCTGATAAGGAGTTCATCAACAATGTCCATCAGCTAGTTAGTAATTTAGTTTAAATAGTAAGAGTTCCTAATTTTTCAAGGCATCGAATGTTTTGGGAATTGGTTTGCGGCTTAGAACAAATCAACCTTAGGGTTTCTATATTTGGAAAAAAAAAATTTGGAAATAAAAAGACGGGTTATTTTTTTCAAACCTTATCAACAACATTTGTCGTATAGTCCACTTCACTTTAGTTGAATTATCAAAAAGGAGTTGACCAAGTCGGTATTGGTTTAGTGAGATTTTGGCTTTAAGACTTTACAGATTATGTGGATAGATCAATAAACCAACTATTGTTCCATAATCTTTAAAGTATTTGTACAAAGTAGTTGAAAAGTTTGGTTAAATTAGGCTACGGACAAATAAAAAGTAGTTGGGAAGGTGTTTACGATTTCAATGCCCAAGTGAAATTTGATTTTGTTGATTTGAGTAGTTTTAAGATTGAATTGGGTCGACCTAACATAGGTGCAGCGAGGCGCCAGCTGTCGCGCACGACATAAACTCTATAAGGTCACTTTCTCTATAATCTTCTCATGGTAATGTCACTCAAGTCTTATTGACCTAACAAATGGCATTGGTTCTGCCTCTGCTCCACCTACTCCTAACTGTATTTATTGCTCACCCAATTTAATGTTGCACCTTCAAATTAAATAGCCTCACAACGAATCTTCACAAACCCTAAACCTCATTATTGTTCACAGTTCGAGATGACTCTTTAGTGTTTTTTTTTTTTTTTAAATGTCCCTCTGCTAATAATGGCTTCAACTTCAAGCTTCGTTGCTTAATACTACTTGTAAATATATACACAGACAAACACACAAAGCGTGACTACATGCGACAGCTCCTCTTGAATTGCGTGTGTGAATGACCAAAAAGGCAAAAACTTTTTTTTGTTAAGCCGTAAAACTCTCTCTCTCTCTAGCTACTAATTTCACTCTGTTCTCTCTATCTCTCTGTTCTCATTGATTCTCCCTCGTTTCTTGCTTTCAATGGAGACAAAGTACGTCTCTTTCCTTTCGTTTTGTTTCTCCAACACGATTTGTGGGTTACTCTTAGTTTCTTGGCTTGCAAGAAGCATTATCCATAACGGGTTAAGAACATTAGCATGGAGATGGGAAACGAAGAAGAAGAATCCAGAAGATGAAAACAAAATGTCTCTCTTGGATTTGCCTGACTTAACTTTGGACTGCATCTTAGAGAAGCTCTCTCCATCCGAGCTATGTGCTATGACTTGTGTTTGCTCTGAGCTAAGAGATAAATGTGTGAGCGATCATCTATGGGAGAAGCATATGGATACAAAATGGGGAAGATTGATGGGCGATGCAGCAATACAGGAGTGGAAATCTCACGTCGCTACGTTAATGAGATGTCTCAGAAGTTCAAATCGAAGCAGTAGTAGTAAGAGTAAACCAAACTGGAGTTCAAGATTTGTTGCGAATCTTAAACCCTTTTCATGGTTAAGTTCAAACCATGGCTGTGACAAGAGATCTTCATCATCATCATCATATTTCGCACCTATTGATTCTGTGATGTATTGGTACTCGAATCTTGAAAATGGCAAGTTTTGGTTTCCTGCTCAAGTCTACAATCGCGAGGTAATTATGAACAAAAGACGGAAAGATTTCACCTTTTTGGGGTTTCAGTGTTACCCATTTGCCTGAATATGAGAAAAATTGCTTCTTTTTGATTACGAAATTTGGAAATCGATTACGGGTATTTGATTTTTGCTTTGTTTGGTTGCAGAACGGTCATGTCGGATTCATGATGTCTTGTTACGATGCTAAAATCAGATACGATTACAAGACTCATACATTTCAAGCAAGGTAAGAAAACATCATCCCCTTAATTCCGGAAAAATGTGATTTTTTTCTGAGGATTTTTCATTAAGTTTTGAATATTTCTCTCTTCCTCAGATACTCGGCGCATGGCCGGCGTGCGGCGGAGGAAAAGGTGACGTGGCAGAGGCTGAGACCGTCTCAAGTGGACACAAAATCACGTGATCTCCACGTGTCAGATTGTTTGCACGGACTTCGACCCGGCGACCATTTCGAGATCCAATGGAGAAGAACCAAAGAGTTCCCTTATGGTCCGTCTCTCTCTCGCTCTCTGTTTCCCAAAAATTTGTAGACTTTGTTCTAAAATCAAATTAAAGTCGACTACTTTGCGTTTTATTCGATCTGATTCTTGGTGGTTTTCTCTAATTTTCCGGCGTAGGTTGGTGGTTTGGCATAGTGGGTCATCTGCAAAACTGCGACGGAGAAGAGAATTGCCGTTGCCACTCTGACGGTAACAATTTAAGAAGTTTTAGTTTTTGTTGTCAGAAACATTCGATTTGTTAATTAAGGAAAGTAAGAAGGTTCAATGGATTTTTGTGTGTTTTGGCAGGGAATGTGGTGATGGAGTTCAGACAATTCAGACCGGAGTCGCCGTGGCGAAGGACGGTGATAAACAGGAAGGACCACCGTGAGACGGGAAACGAAGAAAACGGTTTTTACGGCGGAGTGAAGAAGTTGGGTACGGAGGAAGAGATTTCAACGTGGAAGCGATTGTGGCCATCACAAACCTTGGAATAGTGTTTTCTTTAGTATATTTTTAGTGAGAAATTTGCAAAATCATTGATTAATTTTGGTGAGGAGGATACGATTTTGAATTTTTCGCAGTGTAATGTATAGTCTTAAATCCTTCGAGTCAACACTGTAAACAGAATTATGTATACAAAAAATGACTTATTTGTATAAATAGCAAAAAAAAACAACTTTTTGTATGGGGATCTAATGCAATTGTAAGAGCCTAAGAGGGATCTGGAATTTTGAAGTGAACATGATGAATTTGATGATGTATTGATGCACATATGAGGAAGAAATTTGGTTTGGTATGATAGATTTGAAACTAGAAGTTTAGAATTAGATTTGTCCAAAAAAAAAAGAAGGTTAGAATAGTAAGAGACTGAAAAGATTCGGGCTTTATTTGCAATTACGTTTTAAATTATATTAACTAGTTTTTATAGCATATGCTAATAATTATTATCAGCAAACAAATATGAAAGATTCTGGATTGTTCTGTTTCTGCTGATTTTGATTGTTGTCATTAACTTAAAAAGAAAAAATTCATAATATAATTATCTGAGTGTTGTTTGAATTCGAGAGGTACTGAAAATTCCAGGAAACATCCCTCCTTAGAAGATTCTTCGGAGACGACTTGAGGAGAAACGGAAGCTCCCTCCGATCTCACAATCCCAGATTGATTTCGCTTTTTGGTCCCTTTTTCTGTTCATCCGATTAAGATGAACGGAGGTCCCTCTGGTTTCAGTACGTATCGGAATGAATAACCCATTCTCTTACTTTGCTCGATCAGCTTCTGGGTTTTGTGATTAATGTCGAGTTTTTGGAACTTGCAGATAATGCTCCGGTCACCAAAGCCTTCGTCATCGCCAGCGCCCTTTTCACTGTCTTCTTCGGGATCCGGGGAGGTTCTTCCAAGCTCGCCTTGTCTTACCAGGTAACTTCTCATATGAATGTGCTGTGTCTGTCATCTCTTAATTCTCTTTTCGATTTGAAGCCCTTGTGGGTTTACAGAAGAAATAAGACCGGATTCTGGCTCAGATTTCGGACGTTTTAGGCTTTTGCTACCAATTGTTGTACTGCCTTTATTTTCTTCGCAGTACCAACGTTGGCACTGGAAAAGATTTCGGATTATGCTTCGCTTTCCACTGTAGTTTGCAAGGTTTTCACTTTATTGTGAGGAAGCAGCTAAATCGAAAAAGCTTCAGTCTTTGCATCATGCTGCCATTCATTGATGGAGTTTTAACTTGGATTGGTCATCAGCCAGTGGTGTAATGCTTAATGATTGGTGGATTGGTTAAGCAGAATTAAGGCTCTAAATGTTGAATAGTTCTATAACTAACGGTCCTCTCATGTGATTGTGTACCTCTGTGGCCTTGCACCTTGAAAGATGTTTGATTGTTTTAAAGATCTTTGTTTTCTTGTTCCGTAGAATAAGTAAAAGTGTCTTTTGAAATGGGTTGCTATGTAAAATCAGATATCTCAAATGCAGTCAATTGTATCTCTTTATAAACTTATGCCAATCTCATTGCAGGATATTTTTGAGAAGTTTCAGATATGGAAGTTAATCATATCGACCTTTGCGTTCTCGTCCACACCAGAATTGTTTTCCGGCTTGTATTTGCTGTACTTCTTCCGAGTCTTTGAGAGACACATCGGTTCAAATAAGTATTCGGTAAGGGATAGTCCAGCTCAATTCTTTCTTCATGCCTTTTCTGTCCATCTATCGTAGAAAAATAACTGCTGATACTTCCTTCGAGATGGCAATTCTATGAGTTAATATGTGCTCCTTTTGCAGGTTTTCATCTTGTTCTCTGGATTTGTATCACTAATACTAGAGACCATTTTGTTATCACTGTCTAAAGGTATGCACCTTCCAAGTTCCAGATAGTCTCTTCAAAATCTACACCGTTTTGGTCAGTACTCAGCCTTTAGGATATGAAATGGGGGCGTCAATGCAGAAAACTATAAGGGATTGTAGTTATTAGTTGGCTTAAATTAGCCTTGTTGCTAGTCTCACCCAATCATCGAAGAAAAAACTGTACAGGGAAGATTAGATATGCTGATGATCTTTTGTTGGTTTCATGTTCTGTCCTGCAATTTTCTTCACTCTCATATCCTACTCATACTGTTGAATATATTTAACAGAGAATCCCCCTGGTTCATGATTTAAATCAAGAACTGTTTTTTGAGCATTCTTAATAACTGCTTGTATTATGATTTTTATACACACATTTAGTAATTGTGGGCACATAACAAAGTAACAAACTGTTGTTTTTGTTTGTAGATCCTACAGCAAATTTTCTGACATCTGGACCATACGCCCTCATATTTGCTTCTTTTGTCCCCTTCTTCTTGGACATTCCGGTTACAAAGAGGTTTGGTGTATTTGGCGTCAACTTCTCTGATAAATCATTCATATATCTTGCAGGTGTCCAGGTAAACAATACCATATGTTCATTTGTATGACTTTATTGTACTGTAGATCCCTTTTTCTTTAATTGAGAAATTGTCTCGGTTTCGATATTTGTAGCTTCTACTGTCATCTTGGAAAAGATCCATCTTTACTGGAATTTGCGGCATAATTGCTGGTTCCTTGTATCGGTTGAACATCTTTGGTATTCGCAAGGCAAAGGTTATATAACTTTCCAACCTTTTGCTTAAGAAACAAACATCATTCATCTCCTCAAACATGGGTTTTTTTGTCACTTTAGTAACTAGTTTTTATCTAAAATACATGACAGTTCCCCGAGTTCATGGCTTTGTTAATTTCCCGCCTTTCTTTGCCATCCTTGAGCAGCCATTCTCAACCACCAAGAAGGACATCACCTAACTTAGGTCGCCAAGCAGTGGCAAGTCTTTATCTCTGCAGCATCTATTTTTTTGCCTCTTTAGCCAAATTCTTATTACAATCTTAATAACCTATCTTATTTGACATGTGATGTTTCTCTTTTTTTCAGAGAGCTTATCGAGCTCCAATGCCGTCAACTACAGAGCCATCTGAGGAAGCCATAGCTACTTTGGTATCTATGGGATTTGACCAGAATGCAGCGAGACAGGCGCTTGTACACGCCAGAAATGATGTCAACGCTGCCACCAACATCCTTCTTGAAGCACACTCTCACTAAACCTTTTAATAGGAAGTTTCAGAAACATTGTTGATTCGAGATGAAGACATTGCACAACACAAGAGGTATTCTTCTGCTGCGTTCTAACAAAGGAAATGGCCTTACCTTTACGATAATATGTCCAGCGAATGATCTGATTTACATCCTCTTTTTCTTTCTTTTAGGTTTTCATTTCTTTTTGCCTCTTTTATTTAATGTTGTAGTTTTAGAACAAAGTGCGTAGGTTATGTTTATGTAAGTACAGATTTGAAAGAAACATGGAGAGGCTTATCTAATTAAAACCTTCAGAGATTAAAATCTACCGATCCATATAACCTTCCACAAAACCTATTATCCTTAGAAAAGAATACAAAATATGGAATTACACTTATATTGGATTAGGATATAGTTTATGTTGAAGACTTGAGCAAATGTCAAAAGTCCTTGTAGAAAAAGACGGATGACAGACTGTTTCAATTTTTTTTTTAAAAAAATAACCTATTTCTGAATATTGAAGTAAAAATAAACCAGATTGATTTACACAAAAATGAAACAGCCAAGTAGCAAGAAAAATGCTCAAGTAACTGTTAAAGTCTCTGGTTTCACATACACAGAATTCTTCGAGTACCGGCAATAGAATCTTCAGACACGATTAGGCTTTTAACTCCAAGAAATTGGAAAGTGATGAGACTCTTGTCTAAATCGCTGTGTAGTCTTTGCTTGTGATATCATAGATGGTTTAGCTTGCTACTTTTTTGCCTTCATCCATGGTGTAAACTGGTATTTCCCAGTTCTTGTTCTTTTTCGGATCATCTGTTAAAGTGAGATCTGTCTCGTACTCTCTAAATGTTTTGAAGAATGTCTTTGCACCCATCATTATCAGCCTCTCCATCATGAATAACTGGTAATTGTTCTCGATTATCGGATCCAAAATCTCGCTGAAATTTGATGAATAAGCCACTTTGTACCTGCAGTGTAACAAGAGTCTTAAGCATCTTACAAGAATATCTATTATAAACCTTTAAACTTGAATCTAGACCTTGAGATTTTACCTTATAGCCAGAGGGGAAAAGAATCCAGGGGTTCTCTCATTAGAACCGATAAAAAGAGTCCGTCCTGGTGGGATCTGCTTCTGTATTCTGCCAATGATAAGCTCTGGCCGTGTATCTCTGTCTAAATGTGGAAACTGAGTTCTTTCAACGCGAAACCTGTCTTTTCTTGTTTTCAGTTTATCACCTCGACGAACGTGGATTGCATCGTAATCACCAAGTTGTGCTTTTATCTGTTCAACCAAAACTGGTTTATAAATAAGCTATAAGGCCTCAACAGAACATAACCATCTCCTTTTCCTTATAAAGCTAAAGAAACAATAAGCTAGATTATGTGAAACTCATTTACCTTTTCTGCAGCATCTCTCAATCTTGATGCTGCCATATTCGGGAGAAATGAATAAGGAAGCATGACGGCGCTTCGATTACCTCGATCCTTGCACTCAACAAACCTACAATGAAGATAGATATATGACCTGATCCTGCTAAAGTATAAGGTAGGAATCTCAATTTCCTCAGCAATGCTTACCATGCGAGGGGACTTGCGGTTCGGTTAATGACCAAAAGATTTGTAAAGTGGCTAGAGTCATTTAGCTCATGCCTACTGGCTCCATACACATGCGCAATCCCTCGTTCTTCCAATTTCATACTCGTCGATAGCACAATGTGCCACGTCTCTGAGTCATCCAAGATCACAGGTATCTTCTCAGAGATGAGGTCAATATCATACAACGATTCCATTGCACAAGAGCTCACTTCCCAACTAAGACCATACAAAGGAGAGAGACCTCTTTTGTTAAAGCAGGAAACAAAACAAAAGTAAGTTCTTATAAGTAGCTTTTAAAAAACTCTCACCTTTCCTCTGTAGTTTCATTGTCTGGTCGATTAAGTATACCTTTCTTGTTATGTGTTGGATTGATGCACATCCGAGATGGCATTACAAAAGTCCTGCAACAAGAAAATTGCAAAAGACAATGTCAACACCATATACACTGATCTTACCAATAAAGCTGCGCCATTTACTTTACTAACCATCTCATTGAACAAGAAGGCTAATTGCCATTTCAAGAACTCCATCAGAAATGTCATAATTGCAAATTACCTGTTAAGAAACATGGCTTCTTCGAGGGCACATCTCAGGCTAGATTCTTGGTGACCCAAACCGGCACAGGTCTCGCAGTTCTTACCGGGACAATCGATTCTGTTTCCCCAATACAAGTACTTGTCCGACAAACTGTGCTGTCTCTTGCTTCGAGTTGACCTCAAGAAATAACCAATTAATGTTTTCGGATACGGTAAACCCAATTCGCCGGTGGAGATCACTGAAGAGAAAAAGAGGAGCAATGCGACGGCGACTACACATAACAGAACAAGTCGTTGAGATCTCGGAGTGGCTTTTGACTTACGGATTTTGCTCGTTGTCGCCATTATTATTAAGACTCTTGCAGTGAGATTAGAGGAAGAAGAAAGAAAGAATCTTTGCGACGGTTAGGTAGAGATTAAGATGAGATCAGAGATCTGAAGGTCAAAGTCACGTGGGCGTCTCCTGCATTGTGAGACACAGTCACGTGGCGTATCATTGGTTTGATCCATAGATGGCGCAGACGAATTGTTGTTCCGGCGGCCATTAAAGGAGTGCTCGTCAAGTAAAGTGTAGCGGCACATTTCCACATTACAAGACATATATATATATATATATATATATATATATACATGACACATTCACACTTACTGTCGGAGAGACTACGATTGCGTTATATGTCGGATCGTTAACTTTTTCTCGGGGATTGCGTTGACCTGGGGAAATTTAATTTTATGCCAAATCAATTAGGACTGAAATCGGACAAAACTAGTTCTTATTCCCGATCTGATGGCAAGTCTAGTTCACGCAAAAATTCGTCTCAAATTCATGTTTGTGCAGCCCTAGTCATTAATTAGAAGGAGAAGTCGTAGACATCATTGGATTAGAAACGCAACTTAAAGAGATAATGGATATGTCTCATTCTGTACATTCCTCTTCTTCATAGACTTTTCTTCCCACCACACACATACATAGACACTCACAGACATAATTACCGAATCTTTGACTCAAATGCTTACCCATGAATAGAGAAAACAAAAACACTAAAAATATCTATCAAGAAATGGAAAAAAGAAGAAACCAGATCTACACCTAGCTGCATCTTTTCTCATCTAACAATGTGGTTTTGCTCTAAGCTTTCTGTAGTGTCCTAGAAGACACGCCATGTAGTAATCTGACAAATCCCAAGAAACTAAGCTTGCCATCAGAATGTCTTATCCAATCCTGAAGAACAACGTGCACCGGCACTGATGGCCCGAGTCCGAGTTCCTGCAATTTAAAACACATATTCAGGATCAAGCATGGACCGATTTTCGCTCTTTACGAGTCTTCTCTAATCACAATTCTATAGCCTCTAGGTTAATTAAAAAGTAGAAAAATTTATATATACCGATGCAAGTTCTTCAATCATGATGGGTCTATTCCCGTCCTTCTCAAACAACTCGTAAGCACGCCGTGCGTGTTGCTCCCATGTTTCCATTGCTTTGAGCTGATAAACGCTTAATGCTGAAGCACAAAACTCTTCAAAGTCTAGTTTCTTGTATTGAAGACAACTTATCTGCATCCCAAAAGAGTTAAGAACGTTTAACCACCAAACCTAATGGTAAAGCTTAGTCCATATCATTAGCCTCATTTCTTACCATGTGAACATAATCTAAGACTCGTGAATCCTTCGTAGCATCTGTGGAGCTCTTTAGGATTGCCTGAGATTTGTATGAAAATAAATTAAGAATCACAGAATATCCCAAATGAAAAGGGAAGAGGTAGATGGAATCATGGAAATAGAACTCACTGTTTTGTAATTCTGCATCGAGATATATCCATTTTTGCTTGGCCCCAACAATGTAAATTGCTCCCGCAGATAAGCTAACTGCGGTACAGTTAATGTCTTGGCAAGAGCCTGAAACCAAGAAAAGAACACATTAATCATGATGCTCAACAATCACATTTTCCAAGTAAGTAGTATATGTCAGTGTGTCACAGCTTCTGCAGAATCCACAACTCACCGCTAAAGCTGATTTTCTCAAGGAAGTTGACATTATGTACACTTTTACAAGCTTATATATGATCATATCAGATGGAATATTTAGTTCATGCGAGCCAACCAGCCAGGGATGACCTGACGAAAAAGACAGTTGATTATTCAGATGTTCATAATATATGAAGTGCAGAATATTGATAATGATGTGCTAATCCGTTATAGAGATCAAGATGATTATACTTACACAAAGCCTGGGCCGCAGTTAGTCTTTTACGATAATCTTTGTTTAGCAATCTTTTCACAAAATCTACAGCGTCAGGTGATAGGGACGGCCAAGGAGCTTCTTCAAAATTGGGTTCTGCCTTTAGGACCGCTCGAAAGATTCCGGATTCAGTACGGGCCCAAAAGGGTCGACTGCCACAAAGAAGAATATACGCAATCACTCCAATACTCCACATGTCAGCTTCTGTCCCGTATGTACGGTGTAAAACTTCCGGGGCCACGTAGTAAGCACTTCCTACAATATCATTCAACCTCTCGTCTGCAGAATTGCAAAAAAACCGTCAAATTTTCCATTTAACATCAAGAAGAGTTCGATAGGAGAAATCTTGGGTCAATATTAAAATCTCTGACCTGGCTTGACATAATCAGAAAGACCAAAATCAATTGCTTTCAGAGGAGAAGTCTCATCTTTCGTTTTGAACAGAAAGTTCTGTGAAAGGAAAACAAACAAATAGAAAGAAACATAACCGTCATTATCACTCTGCAAAAGTTAGTGGAACTCATTCTATGTGTACAACGACTGCTGATAATGTGATGGGACCTAGAAAGTGAAGTGTCACCTAAAGCCAAAATGATTTACAAAAGACAATGAGAGAACAATCTGGAAATTAAAACATCACCATGGATTATAAAGTACCTCGGGTTTAAGGTCACGGTGAACCACACCTTGTAGATGACAGTAAGCCACAACACTGAGAATCTGAACCATAACATTTTTAGCATCATCTTCTGAGTATTTTCCACCCCTAATTAGACCAAGCTCAACAAGTCAAAGCACGATTCAGTAGAGACAATCATTCAAATACAGAGCAATGTACGTGTTTAGCAATTACCTTTGAAGGATTTTGTCCAAGAGTTCACCACCTTTGCATAATCTGGTCAAAGGAGATTAAAGTATTTGTATTGGAAGATGATCAAATGAGCTTAGAAAGTCTCACTGAGAAATTTAAACTTACTCCATGACAATATAAACATTTTCATCATCTTCAAACGCATCATAGAACTGGACTAGGTTCTTGTGACCAGTCAAAGCCCGCAATATCTTCACTTCTCTACTAACATCCTCAATCGCAATTGCAGTTGTCATCTGCAGTCAAAAACGTCCAACACGAAGCAATGAATCAATCGAAAGACAAGCTCAAGGATATTGCTGGCTTATCAATATCATATGAAAACTCTGTTTTACTACACGCTCATCAGACCAAATATACGAACAATATCAAGAGTCAATTCCTTTGCAGTTATAATCCAGACAGATAAACACAAAGCATTCAAACACAATGGACTTGGCAGGATCTCAATGCTAGTAAATCTGAGCTCCAACCATTTGATCTACATAATGGTTGATAAAGATTCAACCTTACTTGCTGGAAGCCTAGAGCAAAGTAAAACATGATTCGCCAATCTATTCAAGCAATCCCACCCAGTTTAACATATAAAAACCAGAACAGAGCCCTTAATAATATATCTCTGACAATATTTTGACCAAAATATATTTTTAAAATGCACAACTCGAAACACATGGCGATGAAACTAGAATTCAAAAGCATGGGTCATATACTTCAGAACAACCAAAAGATTCAACAACGAATACAAATAAGAGAAATTGATCAGAGTTTCAAAGAACGAACCTTAGATTTAGGAATAACTTTAACAGCAACTTCCTGACCCTTCAAGCTGCCTTTTTTACCCTTAGCAGAGCAAGTATACCCAAAGTGTCCACGACCCACCTCACCATCAATCTCGTAGTGTGAAGCAAACTGTTTCGAAAACCCAAAACTCTTATCGAGACCGATCTCACATTCCTTACCTTCAGGAATCGAGGCCTCATTAGGCTTGATTGAGCCGTAACGACGCGCGAGGAAAGCGCGTATGTGCTTAGCAGGAGAAGGAGGAGGGAAAGGTCTCTTGAATATACGAAGAGGCGTTGAGCTCACGCTCGAAGATATGGAAGGTGAGGATTTGAATAAGCTAGGTACAGGACTAGGGCTGTAAAACGGAAAGCCAGAGGATTTCGCCGCCGGCTGTGAATTCGTCGGAGCTTCATCAGTTTCGCCGGAAACTGGGAGGCTTTTTGATTGTTGCTCGATGGGTTTACCATGACAGATCCCCATGAATTGTTAATTTGAGAATTCAAAGAGAAAGGTTGAAACTTTGTGAAGATTATAAGTTAGTTACGAAGCAGATTCATGTGGGTATGATTTTCCCGGGAAGGAGAACAAGTAATCCCAGAAATCGAGACTCGAAAACCCAGAAAGCAGAGAAGGGTAAGGAGATTGATTTTAGCAAAAAGATTTAGAATTGAGAGTGAAATAATTAATGGGAGTTCAAAGAGATTATTAAGAGGAAGATAAACCACACGCAAAGAGGAAGAAGAAGAAGGAGAAGGAGAGAAGCGAGTTTGGTTCCAATCAGAAGCAAAAGCTAAATAAGTAAAAAGAGACTAGAAGAAGCAAAAGCAAAGTGTTAAGAATGAAAAAAAAAATAAAAAAATAAAAAGGAAGAAGAAGATGCTTTTTTAGCAGTAGCAACAAGAAAAAAGAAGAGATGAAGAGCATAAAAAAGTGGAGAGAATCAAAAAGAGAAAAAGCAAAGCTTGATTGATTTCTTTTGTTTCTAATCTTATTAATTTTTCATGTAGTTTTTGATATCTTTATTGTTGCTTTTTTCTTTCTTTTGTTAAAATTGGATTTAATGTGATGTTTGGCTGCCAAGAAAGAGTCTTCTTCTTTCACCATCTTGCTATAATTTATTTTAAAAATTGTTGCTAACTCATGGCTAATGTAATAGATATGTTTAGGTTATGTTTTTAGAAATATTGTAATGTCTTGTTAACATCAACCCATCAATTTAAACTTATAAGATTTAGATAAGAGTCGGGAGAATAGACGAGACGACGAGTCTCTCTATATTTGCTAAATTCTATCAAGACTTGCACAGCAACCTTATCTTTGTACTGCCAAATTTGCTATGTCTAAAAATATCATTCGAAGGATCCAAAAGAGTCCTAGAATCATGCCAAAATATAAAAAAGAGAGAATGTAACCTCGAAGTTGGCACTTGATAAAAGGTAGCTAGCCAAAGGCCTAATTAGTGTTTTTTTTTTTTTTTGGTGTTAGCCAATTGTTAAACGAAGTTTGCCAAATTTCACTTGTCCACATATCTCAACTTTACACCAAAAATGACTGAGAAGGGGGTCGGTAAAAGTTGTGTATTTCTCATTAAACACATTTATATAATTAAAATCCATATAAATTGGTAAAACATAATTTATATTTTTAATCTAATTTTACATATGTGTTCTGTGTGTTTTACTTAATATAATGTTATAATACTATAACAACTACAATAAATTATTGTTTAAAATGGAAATTTCTCTCCATTTTTTAATTTTAAATATGACTAAAATGAAACATAGTTATCTTTCTCGAATTATTTGTTCTCTGATTATGCCATAACTTTTTTATTATTTTTGTTAATAAGGAGATTTTGCCATATCTTATTCCGAATTTTGGTGTGCCTACCCATAACTTCGAAACAACATTTACGTCAAAGCCCAAAGGAACAGACTAATAAAACAATAGGTTGGGTTTGTACACTAGGCGGCACATCACATGATTTATCACAGCGAAGAATTTCTCTTATCATGAAAAAATAATTCTCGACTTGTACGACATTGCCGAGTATCATTGTTTTCTTTTCCCTTTAATTTTTTACATGACCGGGTGTTTTAGAGTTGAGTCTAGGGACTGAAAATAGAGTCTACATCTTAAAAATAGAGTTTACATTATTTTCACAATGCTTCTAATGTAAACATAGATATTTCTATACGAATATTAATAATTGCGTTCATTGTTGGCAACTTGGAAATTGGAATTGAAAATAACTTATTTAATTGTTTGCGTTCAGTTACTGGTTCTTATTTCTCTTTTTTTAAATCATGTACGAGAGTCAAGTCAATACTTCAGGCTACAGCAGACATGTACTATACAAAGATTGAAATATTATTAAATGAATCGTACGCGTAAGTTGTATTTGTAACCAAAAATATATTTTGAAATTGAATAACAAACTAAACAAATAATTAAGAAAAATATTAGGTAAGATAGCCCAAGAAAAATATAAAACAAAGAAAGCCTCACAACCATCATCCTTGGTGGGCTTTTTTGGTTGGGTGTTATTTTGGCAGCAAAAACCTAAATTATAAAAGACAATGAGGCAAAAGTATAGGGAAAAGAAGAATATCTATCTATATTCCTTGACATCTAATATCTTCCACTTCTTTTTCTTTTGCCACCTCTTTTCGTGTCTATTTTTTCCTACATCGTAAATTCCTATATAAAACAAAATAAGACTAATAATAGGCCTGTTAACGGAGCGGATATCCGGTTTTTTAGGATATCCGTATCCGTATCCGTATCCGTATTATCCGGAAATTTAATATCCGTATCCGTATTCGTTTTTAACGAATATCCGGAGTCCGAATATTCGTTAAAATCCGGATATCCGCGAATATCCGGAAATTTTTTTAACTTTTTTGGTGAAAAAAAAAATATAATGAATACTCTAAACTCGCGAACTCGCGAGAGAGGGACTGAGAGAGAGAGGTCGAGACTGAGAGAGAGAGAGAGATTGAGAGAGAGAGGTCGAGACCCGAGAGAGATTGAGATTGAGAGAGAGGGAGAGGTCGAGACTCGAGAGAGAGAGGTCGAGACAGAGAGAGGTCGAGAGAGAGAGGGAGAGGTCGAGACTCGAGAGAGATCGAGAGAGAGAGATCGAGAGAGAGAGATTGAGAGAGAGAGGTCGAGACCCGAGAGAGAGAGAGGTCGAGAGAGAGAGAGAGGGAGAGGTCGGGTCCATCGGGAGAGATCGAGAGAGAGAGATTGAGAGATAGATCGGCTGATCGGGAGAGAGATTGAGAGATAGATCGGGAGAGAGATAGATCGGGAGAGAGATACCTTAAGCTTCTTCTTCTTCTTCTTCTTCTTCGATTTCTTCCTAATTTCGATTGGATTTTGAAGCCTCTGTTGTGGCCAGGCCAGACGAGCGGTGGCAAGAATCTCCTTGTGGCTTGTGCGTTAGGGATTAGAGGATGGCTCCGACTCGGCGAAGGGCGAACGGCGACTCTCCGTTAGGACTTAGGCGTTACTCGTTAGGGATTACCGGATTAGAGAGAGACGAGTTACAGACAAAACCACTATTGGGCCTAAAGGCCCTAAACTAATTCTCCGTTAGAGAGAGACGAGAGTTACAGGCTTACAGCTAAAACATATTGGGCCTAAATTTTGTTTAGCATGCCCATTTCATAACTTAAGCCCGAATATCCGTTATCCGTTACAGAATTTGTCAATATTCGTATTCGTATCCGTATCCGTATTATCCGCGATTATATTATCCGTATTCGTATCCGTTTTGACCGGATATTCGTTTTTTCAGAGCGGATACCGAATACGGATACGGATATCCGCGGATAACGAATATTAATTACAGGCCTAACTAATAAAGTTACAATTATACACACATGTCGTTATGTAACATAGAGCATTTTGCATAACATCTCAATTCTATTTTTTTTACAGAATTTTACAATAATTACATGTAATTGTACGCATTTTCATGTATTTACTTAGTTTCGGTTGCATCTACAAAGTCCGGTTTTCGCAAAAAAATTTAGTTTTCATATTCACTATTGATTTAAAACTTATGTTTCTGTGAAAGAAAAAATGGTGTATCTCTATTCCATATTCCATATATTTCATATTCACCACCACCGATTACAATATCTATGTCTGTGAAAACCTAGACGACATCAAGATGCATCTCTCTGCCAACAAATACGGCTCTTATCTCCAAAACGATGCATCATTATCATCTCTCACAATTTTGTTTAATTGCATATATGTTATGGGTTTTAGGCACTCCAAACGCTCCCAATCCCCAAATTGATCTGGAAATTGAAGAATTTCAATGTGAAATTGCAGTTTTATTAAGAATGCCATTCATCTTATTAAATGCATCTGAAATCTGATGTTTAGACGAAACATTGATTCCTTGAGTCTTAATATATGGAATTTCTGTAAAGACTTCTTGTACTTGAAATTTGCACAATTGCTAGCTTTTGTATCTGAAATTCTAAATCATTGATTTGTTGCTTTCCTCAAGATCTCGTGGGAGAGTATCACGTCGTTAATGGTGCGGATGAAATCCAATTTATTTTTTTAATATTTTTCTTTCTTTTAAGATTAATTTTTATATCATAAAATATAATTTTTTTTTGTAGCAAACGACCAAAACGGCGTTGTTTTGAATTTCTAAACTCAAATGACCAAAACGACGTCGTTCGGTTAAAGACGAAATGACATCTCATTGCCACTGTGTTGTATGAGTGAGAAAAATAAACGGTTGACTAATTCTGTTTAGATCAATGTAGTTTTAGGCTTAAATCTAATAGTTTGGGTAATTTATTTGAATTGTTTTAACGTTGAGGTTGAAAACAGCACGTTATCTTTGTTAAGGTATAAAAATGCATTTGAAAGACTCTTTTTCCTCCCGTGAAGTCTAGGCTTAGAGTAGAGACGTGGTGGCCTTGTAACTCGAGTGTTGTCATGTCGGAGTCACTGTCACTATGGACTGCTCTACTCAAATCTAATTTGGGCCTTTCTCTGAAACCCTAAACCAATTTGGTTCCAATCTCAATTTGGACCCCTGTTCCCTGTCCTTTGATGGGCTTGAGATCCTCGATTCTTCTCTTTTTTTTTTTTTTTTTTTTTTTTTTTTTTTTTTTTTTTATGTTTCTTAATCCATGGAGGAGTTTAATAATTCAAAAGAGAAAGAGTTTGATCGTTTCATTTATATGTCCATTACAAAAAAGGTTTAAAAGTGACCCAAACCAAATTAAGTGTTTCTTAGAGTGATTTAACTGATTAATGTCCCAAGAGTTCCAGTCTTGAGTCTCGATTTAAACCCTCAACTAAATTTAAAAAAACTAGAAAATATTGCATGTAGAATATTTTAAGTTGAAACATAAAAACAAATTGTGGATTCTAGATGAAGTAGTCAGTAGTCTCGTAAACAAACCAGTCTTAAATATATGCAGGTACCAAATAAAATATTTGAAATATTGTGACATTTTTTTGTTTTGTTTTTTTTTGTGTTAAAGAAATATTGTGACTTTTTGTAGATGTTGGTTAATTTCACCAATGATTTAAAAATATATATATATATATATATATATATATATCTAAATAGTTTTAATTTAGATAAATTTTTAGTTTGTATAGGTCGAGACTTTTGACTTAAAATAAATTTAATAATAGTGCAAAAAAAGTTCAACTACTACGTTAGATAAATAAAAAACGGTGTTAAAATGAATAATATAAGTTCTGACAGTGAACAAACACACTGATTTTAAAGATGTGTAAAATATCTTTGTTAACCAACAATATAGTAAAACGGTCAATACTAATTTATTATCATATCGATGTTGCTGCTTCGGTATTTTAGGTTTTCTAAATTTCCGGTAAAACCCGGAAGTAAGTGAAAAGGTTCCCACATTTGTCTGTGTAGGTAAACAAGAACAATTGACCAAGAAAGACAAGAAGAACACATGAAAACAAAAACATATTTGACATATAATATGATAACTCCTATTTGCTTGTTTGTGAAATGTAAGTAAACACAAAGAAAAAACTGTGATATTCAAAAAGAAAATAGAATGGTCAAAATTGTGTGGTGAGATAAGAAAGGGGACTCACATGTTCACACGATGAGACACTAACGTGTGAAGTTAATGATTGCTTTTGCCACACTACCCATAAACTTCAAAAGGAGTTTTTTAAAATATGAAGTTTTTCTATTATATTTTGAGTTGAATACAAATATAACTTTAATTATAATAAATAGTGCAAAAGCTATAAATATTTCTATAAGATATACTTTTTGGTCGAGAGGTTGAGTATAGAGGGGACACCAGCTGCCTCAAAACCATCACGCTCCATGGACAAACTTTCTCCACCTTTGTTTTTCTTCTTCTTCTCTTAGTTTTCTTCAATGTTATTTTATTAAATTCGCCAAAATTTATATAATTTATAGAGAAACAATTATTAAAAAAGATAGAAAGGGAAAAAGGAGTGTGATGAGAAGAGTCGGTCCTTTTTGTCTCATAGAGCCAATGGCCCATCAATTTTACTTCCTTTTGTCAGTCCCTTTTCTCACGCTTCCTCTTCCTTTAATCCCACATTCTCCTTCTTCTTCTTAATATATATTCCAATTCACTAATTGGTTATATTATTGAGTTATTTGCCTATTTGATTCATATATCCCATTTCCCATAAACAAAAATGGATACATATTGAAGAAAGCAGAGATACATAGCACACATAATATTTCTACAATATTTGATAACACTAAATTACAAAACACTTTCATTATAAGTATGAGTGATTCCAAACTTCACTCAATCAAAATGACTCGATACTTAGACAATTCATTATTTCCACCCTAAAATTAATCTTAGTTACACAAAACTTTAGAATCAAAATTCGATTTGTGTAAAAAACTTGTGTTCCAACAAATAAACTCGACTAGTTTAAAGTTTAAAACCGAAAATAAGTAAATAAAAGAGTTTCCAATATTTGTGGTTAATCCTATTATCAAACACTTACTTTCTTTTTATATATAAAGCCATACATATGAAGTGTGTCGACCTAAATTTAACCTTTACTCTTTGTGTCACGTCAGCGTCATCGATGAAATTCGCATATATATCCTAACATGTTGTTCTTGTTCCAATAGCTTCTACACTCTCACGTACGAATCTTGGATATATATAGTTTAATCTTTAGCGTATATATACATTATTGAGGTTGTTCCAATATGTTTTTAAAAATTTCCTATTGTTTCTCGTTTTAATTTGTAAAATGTTACTTAATCTTAGTGATTTCACTCCTTAGTTGATCATGCTGCTAATGAGTATATAAAATTTGATCATGCTGCTATTTTACTTTATCTGACATACCATCTAATTTCTTCACATCGTTACGATGGTATTTAAACAATACGAATGTTCATGTTAACGGATATATACTATTTACTATTTAGTCCCATTTTTCTCAGACATGTTTTCTTCTATAAATACGCTACTTAGACAATAAATTTTCGGAGAGTTTTTAATTCGAATATATACGTTTAAGCATTTTTTTGTGTTACGCATATATATGCACGCTTTTTCCCTATGATCCAAAAAAAGTTGTACACTAGACATTTCGCTAATACTTAATAAATCTCAACTAAAAGTAAAACAGTTCGTCACAATCACATGGATTTATTTAAATAAGTAGTATTATATATATCCATGTTTATGTATCAATATAAGTTAGAAAGAAAAACACGCACTGCTTATATTCTTTGGTCTGAAAAATGTGGTCAAATGTACACATTTAGAAAGACATGAACAAAG
The DNA here is from genome assembly GCA_900406565.1 of Turritis glabra. NCBI lineage: Eukaryota > Viridiplantae > Streptophyta > Magnoliopsida > Brassicales > Brassicaceae > Turritis > Turritis glabra. Next base: position 2,629,502 of record OVBN01000025.1, read on the forward strand.
AAAGAGAGAGGAGAGATTGGATTCATTTGGGGACAAAGGTGACATAAGGGTCGCTTTGAAACTCACAGCATACAAATATAGACCTCTCTTCACCATATACATATATATTCACATATATAGTGTATATATATATATATATATATATATATATACTATATCGAAGTCTAGTTTCTTTTGGACTTCCAACAATCACATCTGTTACGTACTTAGATTCTTCAACATCGACAAATATTCCCACAATCTCAAAACCCTAGTCCTCACACCAACAACCAAAACATAATATAAAATAGAGAAAATATATCATGAAATATTCTTTATATATATAAATTATCTTTTTCTTTTTCTTGAAAAAGAAAAGAAAAAGAACACACCAAACCTACTTACAACATTTGCTTACACTCCCACGACTTAGTAACTAAAACCATAGAACATATATAAAAAGAGGAATAAAAAAAGGTTTTGGTAATTATAACCAAGTTAATTATGATCATACCCTATATATTAATCAATTATAGACTTTTTAGTGTACTCAAATCTCATCATTTCACACCATTATGATGTGATCCAGCGCACGACGTCGTTTTGACCGTTCTCCTCCTCCACCACCAGAGCTACGTTCCATCAACGACTTGCTTGACCGCTCAAGCAGCGACTTAAGAGCGTTTTGCAGGAAATGCACTGACTCGACGCCGTGCATCTCTTTGTCAGCAGCTACGACAAGAACACTTCTTGTCCGACCACCAAGAGTTACCATCTCAGCCCGGAGAGTCTTCATGTTAAGAGATTTAAGTATCTCCATGAGGTCTGGCAAGAGATCTGATCTATCGTCACAACATAGAGAGGCTTTGAAGATTATGTGACCGTCGTTTGAATAGTCTCCAAAGTGTAGAACGCTAATCTCGTCTGTCTCTGATGGTAATAGTGTTTGGTCGGAGTCGGAGATCTCTAGGGTTTGCTGTTTAAGTTCTTTGACTCGTTGAACCACTTTGGCAAGTAGTGTGGCTTTATCAGTCTGAAAATAGAAACATGAAACTACAATGAAAAGTTTGAATCTTTATAGAATATATAGCCAATTGTTTTTAAGTTTGGATCAAGAAGTGGAAATTTGATCTTCGTATCAAATCAAATCAAGTGAAAAAAAGCGTGAGAGCTTTCCCAAAAAGTGATATACTATCCCAACGAGCTTCACAAAAAGGCCATGAAGCTTTTCGTTTAATTTTCCTTATCTCTTAAACCTTCTCTCTACTTGCAAGTTTGGAATACTCAAAGCAAAACAAATGAACATTGATCTTTGTAGAATTATATATATATATATATATATATATATATATGTAGAGAATTATGATCATCTTTGATAAAACATGTGTGTTAGTAAGAATGATTAGACAAGGAAAAAAGTTCCAATTAATTGAAACTAAAAGATTATGACGAGATATCATGAAAAAATTATAGAATTCATGAGCTAACACTGATTCGTATGGAACAAAGGAAAAATCTGAAGATATAAAGTTTGGGTTGGAGAAGTTGCAAAACCCTAATACCCATTTCAAAATCTTCTCTTAAAATTGATAAGATGTACGTATATATGTATATACATATGTGTGGGGAGATATATATACTTCCAAATGAAAGAGTATTAAAAGTTTCTTTTATTACCTTAGAGTTACAAGAAAGTACGTTACGGAGCTTGTTGAGATGAGAATTGATTCTCTCTCTTCTTCTTCTCTCGGCTTCTTTGTGATTCCTCAAAGCAGCAATAGCTCTGTCTTGAGCCATCGTTTCTCCGATGCCGGAGATAGCCAGTGGGTAATACGATGACGTGGACGAAGAAGATCCGCATAAGCGCTGCATAGTCGTCATGTAGTCGCCGGAAACACAGTATCCCCCGCCGCTGATTTCGTTTCCGGCGAGAAACGAATACAACATCTGATCTGAGCTCTCTGGTTGCATTTTCTTTTGTTTGCGCCGCCTTCTTTTGTTTTTTGTTAGTTAATGGGTTTGTGGAGCTTTCGGTGGGTTCTGTCCTAAAAGATGGATTATATATACGTGAAATGAGAGGGTAGATAGTGTAGATTAATATTTTATTTATTATTACATGTTAATACTTTATTTTTGTTTTCATGTATATTGGTGGGGAAAAAGTTGCTATAGAGTTCGTAATTTTTGGGAAGGGTCCTTAATTAATTAGGTCATTGTCTTGGCACCATCATCATTCTCAATAGTTCTATGATCTATCAACTGAAGATACATTCAGAATTTCGGATCTTAGTATATTACTGAATTTCGAAAATTCAAAAAAAAAAAATTCTTAACTATTTGAACATTTTTTAATCTTTACTTATGAATAGTAATAATGTTTTATCACTACTTAATTTGTTTTCTATTAATCCATAGAGATATATGTATATATATTATTTTAGTATTAGTATTGTGATAAAATCTTATTCCCATACTAAATTTAGATTTTTGCTAGTCTTATAATTGTGTCACCGTCCAAGTAATCCGACACAATGCATGTTGTTAACAAAACAATAAAAATATAAAAGTTAAAATATATTTGTAATAAAAATTAATGTCTGAAAAATTTTGAATATACGAAAGCTCTAATTTTTTTCGACAACACGAAAGCCCTAAAAGTGTTACGAATGTGATAATCTTTTACAAATGTGATAAGTGGTAAGTAGTGACTGATAGATAAACCATAAGAGGAAGCTTACGCTAGAAAGTATGGGCCTAACTATATAAACAAAAAAATAAACGCTAGAAAATATGGGCCTAACTATATAAACAAAAAAATAAGCTTACGCCAGAAAAAATGGGCCAAACTGTGGCCCAACTTCAAAGCTTTGTTAAAACGGTGACCACAAAAGTGGCGCAAGCAGAACCATGCAGCAGAGCTCGACCTTTGACTTTGATAATGGCAGTTTCTCCGAAACATTTCCAGGTTCCTTCATCTTTCACGCTTCTTCCATCTTCTTCCTTCATCTCCACGATTCCTTCGTCTCCACTCTCTGTTACTGCTTCAACGATTCCAGTCTCCACAAAATTTGGCTCCATACGCGTTCGTTTCAGTCGACGATCGACCGTCAGATACAACGATAACGCCGGAGAAGATGAAGAAGGTAGTGATTGGAGCTTTGAGGAAGCAGTAACGCTCTTCAACAAGAGAGATTATTACAAAAGTCACGACGCGCTCGAGGCTCTTTGGATTCAAGCAGAGGAGCCCACTCGAACATTAATCCATGGAGTTCTTCAATGTGCTGTTGGATTTCACCATCTTTTCAACAACGTAACTCTCCATTTCTCTATCTCTTTCTCAATCTATCGTTCGTTTTCATTCACGTTTGAGTTAATTAAATGAGCGTTGTCCTGAATTCAAGAACCACAAAGGAGCGATGATGGAGTTAGGAGAAGGAGTCTGTAAGCTAAGGAAGATGAATTTCGAGGACGGGCCGTTTCACGAATTCGAGCGAGATATTTCCGCTGTTCTTGAATTCGTTTATCAAACTCAGCTCGAACTCGCTGCCTGTAAGTTTTGATCCTTTTGCTATCAATGTGTATATGCATTGTGATACTCAAGAAATCAAAATTGATTTGATCATGATTTTGATAGGTTCAGAAGATATGTGTTTCACGATGGATCAGTCAGACAGATCGTATCAACTCTTGGGTGGTTATGCAGCTGGACAGAGTATATACAGCTTAGAGACCGTGCTTGACTTCAACAATGGAATGTCTGAAACAACGTCTATACTCTTCTCTCCTTCAAGTTCCTCATCTGAGCCTACACGGGTTAAGCTCCCTACACTAACCGCTACCGATAAGCATCTTCTTGATCTTACAGACGAGCAGATATTCTAAAGAGAATGATCAATATAGGATCTGATTTGCATTCAACAATTCGAAGATAATAGAAGAAAAAGATCTCATTACTGTTTTTTCAAGAATCAGGTTCTGAACCCATCAATAACATTGAACAACAATTAAAGTACAGACAAAAAGTGAAAACAGATAAGGGATAATAACATTCCTGTCTTTTTTAACCACCAAAAAACCAGCCATGAATGAAATTTTAGAACAAAGCGAGGAACATTCTTAATGAAATTACATAAGAGGTAGTAAAAAGGGGAAGCCGAAGAAGTTGTTTCATCCTCACTTGGCCATCATAACCTTGACAAACTCTTCATAGTTGATCTGACCATCACCATCAACATCAGCTTCCTTGATCATCTCATCAACTTCTTCATCAGTTAGCTTCTCGCCGAGGTTAGTCATCACATGTCTTAACTCAGCAGCTGAGATGAAACCGTTCTGGTCTTTGTCAAAGACTCTGAATGCTTCCTTGAGCTCTTCCTCAGAGTCAGTGTCCTTCATTTTCCTAGCCATTAGGTTCAAGAACTCAGGGAAATCGATGGTGCCGTTACCATCTGCATCAACTTCGTTGATCATGTCCTGAAGCTCAGCTTCGGTCGGGTTTTGACCGAGGGAACGCATCACGGTACCGAGCTCCTTTGTTGTAATGCAACCTACAAAAAGTAATCAAGGATTGGTGTTAGTCATTTCGGTACTCAGTACCCAATTTGAAGAGGAGTACTATGCAAATCTACAATAAGAACAATTCAATCGAAACTGCTCAAGATACAAATTGAATCAGAAATCATGACTAACACCACAGGGACGATTCAGACTCTCAAACCTAAGGAAAATCCAAAACACAGGATAAAGAATCGGCAATCGCTGAAATTTTTTTTTGAACTACATAGATCCTTACATCTGCAAACTCTAATTTCTTCTTAAATTGCAAAAAAAAAGATAATCCTTAAATTCAATTTGATTAGGATACCGAAAACTAAAAGATTCAATGCGAGAAGACGAGACTAGAGATTACAAAAAATGGATCCATCACCAACAAAATCGATACAGATAAAAAGGCAACCAAATCAAGCAGAAACTAAATCAGAATTATCCGACCAAGATCTACGATTAGAGGGATAGGGATGATGAACATACCATCACCATCCTTGTCGAATAAGCTGAAGGCTTCCTTGAATTCTGAGATCTGATCGTCAGTGAGCTGATCCGCCATTGTTTTTGTTTTTCCTGTGACTGGAGAAAAAAGGAAAAACGAAGAGTTTGTGAGACAATTTGTGCTCTACGAACGCGGAGCAAAGGCGTTTTATCTACCCGGGTCATATAGAAATGACGTTTAGGCTCTCAGTTTGGGGGTGGAATTACGAAAATGCCATCAATTTGAGTTTTAAATTTAAGCGCCAGGTTGACAAGCGAAGAGATGGATCACACGTTCACGCGGTTTCTACGCGGATCGTTGACTGCCATGTCAGCTTTTCCTTTCCAGTGAGTCGCCTCCTTTGATTTTCGTTGGTGGTTTGTTGTTCCAATTCGTTATTATTAAATGCTGTCTTTTTCTTCTGTTTTTGTTTTGGTATTTCCATTTATTTGAAAGAAACTTTTATTTACAATGGAATAGAATCCCCTTATTTGAAAGAAACAATTGTGTTTGCACAATATTTTCCTCAAAAGATACATTGATACCCCAATTATATTCGATACTGAAACCATATTACGAAGTTTCGATGTAAATCATTTTAATATGTTGCGTACAATTGAAGATGGTAACACACAGGAAATTTATTGAACAGAAAGTAACAGACGTGCTAGACCTTAATGGCATAACGTTACTGACGTGCCATTTTACAACAAATTTGCAAAGAAGTCTTTAATGAAGTCGGAAATTGGCGAAGCGATGATATTGGAGGCAACCCCGACCCCAATTTCCTTCAAGGTTACAACATTATTGTCTCTTTTAGTGTGACGCGGCACTTGACCCTGACCTTGATTCACAACTCTCAACGCTTCCTTGAGTTCTTCCTCAGAGTCAGTGTCCTTCATACTCTTAGCCATTAGGTACAAGAACTCAAGGAAATCGATGGTTCCGTTACCATCTAAATCCACTTCGTTGATCATGTCCTGAAGCTCAGCTTCTGTCTGGTTTTCACCGAGGGAACGCATCACGGTACCGAGCTCCTTTCTTGTAATGCAACCTACAAAAAGTAATCAAGGATTGGTGTTAGTCATTTCAGTGCTTTGAAGATGACTACTATGAAAATCTAGAATTAGAACAATTGAATCAAAACTGCCCGAATATAAATCGAAAACAGGAATCATCAATAACACCACAGGGCCGATTCAGACTCTCAAACCTAACAAATATTTCATCGCTGATAATAACGACAAAGTACTGCAAAGATCTTAAATTTGAACAAAGGCACGATCAAATCCTTAGATTCAATTTGATTTGAATACCGAAAACGAAAAGACTCAACGCGAGAATACAAAAAATGGATCCGTCACCACCATAATCGATACAGATCAAAAGCCACAAAATCAAGCAGAAGATGATGAACCATACCATCACCATCCTTGTCGAATACGCTGAAGGCTTCCTTAAACTCGGAGATCTGATCGTCAGTGATATGATCCACAACTCTGAACGGTTCCTTGAGTTCTTCCTCAGAGTCAGTGTCCTTCATTTTCCTAGCCATTACGCACAAGAACTCAGGGAAATCGATGGTTCCGTCACCATCTAAATCCACTTCGTTGATCATGTCTTGAAGCTCAGCTTCTGTCTGGTTTTCACCGAGGGAACGCATCACGGTACCGAGCTCCTTTCTTGTAATGCAACCTACAAAAAGTAATCAATGATTGGTGTTAGTCATTTCAGTGCTTTGAAGATGACTACTATGCATATCCAACATCTACGATTAGAGGGAAAGGGATGATGAACCATACCATCACCATCTTTGTCGAATACGCTGAAGGCTTCCTTAAACTCGGAGATCTGATCGTCAGTGAGCTGATCCACCATTGTTTTTTTTTTGCTTGTGATGAGAGAAAGAAAAAAAAGGAAAAAAGAAGAGTTTGTGAGACAATGTGTGCTACGAACGCTCGGACTTGAGGCCTTTTATTTACCCGAATTATTATGAAATGTCGTTTATATCCTCGAGAATGCCATCAATTTGAGGTTGACACATCACGCGGATCGTTGACTGCTATGTCAGCTTCTCCTTTCCAGTGAGTTGCCTTTGTTGATTTTCGTTGGTTCGTTGGTTTTCTCGTTCTAATTCGTTATTATTAAATGGAATGATAACGACTAGTATTATTTACAATGGAATAGAATTATCAACTCTGAAGTGTTCATTTGGAATTTTGGATGGGTAAGTGGACCCATCGCTACATTTGTCTAAATTATTAAAGATTTTACTTTTTATGTTATAGTTTTCTTATACTAGGGGGGGGTGTATTGGATTCAACATTTTGGAAGATTTGGTCGTTCAAATAATCAATTAAGATATGTCTTTGGACATCATTTGGGAAAGAAAAGAATTATTAAAATAATAAATTAAGATTCGAAGAAAAGAGTTTGAAAGTGTTAAATATTATATTATAGAAGTAATAATTTTGTAAAAAAGAAATGGACAAGATCCCTTGTATTCGATGGAGTATAAGAGCACCTCCAATAGAGGTTCTAATAAAGGTTCTAATGGAGGTTCTTAGAAATTTTTTATAAAAAATAATTCAAAAAGAAATGTTCTTATACTCGCCCCAGACCGCACCAGAGTGTACTACTGCTTACTTTTTAATACTACATTGTTTATAACGTTCATATGTTCTGTGAAGTGTTTCTGCAATAACGTTTAGTTCTAAACTAGATCATCATTTATTATCTACCAAAATCCGATTCAACCAATAATACAATAATATATAGAATATAGTCAAACCAATAAAAAGTTAATTAATTTTATATTGAAAGTTAGTTTATAAAACACTCATGTGTTCTGGGAATTGCTTCGAACGTCCTTATATATGCAAAACTTAACAAATCATAATAAAGCAAAAACTTAAAAAATGAATTGCTTCGAACGTGCTTATGACAATTGATTAGCACATGTTTAGTAAAGTGGTGTTGTTGAAGTTAACGAACGTTACCTATGAAATCTGATCTGAGGGATCCGCAAGTGCATTCTACTTGCTCAATGCATGGTGAGAAAGAGCAGAGAACTCACTCCATCCTGATTTAGCATCTCTACTGTGGAAGGAATCGCAAGCCAAGCGTGTGGAAGGTTAGAACTTACACAAACGACCAAAAACATGGTACATAAGAAATAACGAGAAGCATCGCAGAAGTTTCTACCTTGCGGAGATGGCTTGAGCAAGTAAAGTTGACAGCAAACCACTTCCTGTGCCCGACTCAAGAATAACACAGGCAGGAGTAATCTCAAGGTAGACTACAAAGCTACTACTACCCGCAATGTAAAGAATCTAAGTCTTGTGACCAGTGTCCATATGACCCAACAGGTATACAAATTTACCCTTGTTGCTGAATGCTTTCGTCCCAAATGGCTTCCCGATCCAATCCGAGTGCTTAACACTCCAGAAAGAATCTGAAGCATGGAGTCATGGCATACTTTAACTGCCCAGCTACCAATAATCGCTGCAAGAACACTTTCCGTTAATGAAATGATGGAATCTACTACCATCTCTTAACGTGATCTCTCGGTTCTTGATCACCGATATATATTTGAAAGCAACATGGCAATCACTGCAAACCCGCAAGTTCTTGATTATTCTAATCGGTGCACCTTCAGGTAATATCATGAGCGCAAATGCAACCGCTAGTTTCTCGCTGTGCTGTACCAAGTCTGATTCTTTCTCCTCCTCATCCATATCATGCAACACTGACGCTGTAGCCGGCTTGTATCCCTTCAGCTTCATCTCCAGAGTCAGTTCTTTCAGGTATGAATAGATCTCTTTAGATTTAGATTGAGAGCGATCTCCCATCTTAAACTGATGCACTTCACCTTTGTGTTCAAACCAGCTGATCCCCGCTTCTTTCTTCACATTCTTATCTCTCATCGATTTTCGCACCTCTGATACATCGCGCCATCTCTTAGCTGAGGCGTGAACATTTGCAAGCAGGACGTAACAAGCAGAGTCATTAGGGTCAATCTGAAGAATTTCTTTAAAGACTCTCTGTGCCATTTCTGCGTTTTTGTGTATGTTACACGCAGATAATAATGTTTTCCATATAACAGTGTCTGGTTTTATTGGCAAAGACCTTATTATTGCTTCGGCTTGATCCAAACAGCCTGCTCGACCGAGCAAGTCCACCACACAAGTGTAGTGCTTTAAACCTGGCTTGAACCCGTATTTTTCCACCATCATGTCAAACAACTCAAGCCCTTTGTCTTTTAAGCCAGAATGGCTACACGCATAAAGCAAATTCAGAAACGCGACCTCGTTTACCTCCATTTGCGTTTGCTCTGCCATAGTATTAAACAGCTTGATTGCCTCATCACCTTGTCCATGAAACCCATAAGCAGAAATCATCGAACTCCACATAACTTCATCTTCTTCTTCACGTTCTGAGAAAGCTTTAGCTGCATCTTCAAGACACCCACATTTTGAATACATGCTGATCAATGAACTAACCACAGCTACTACAGAGCTAGCCCCGATCTTAATAGCTTCGGCATGAATCTGCTGACCTTGACCTCTTATCGCTAAATCAGAACAAGAACTGAGCACAGTTACAAAAGTGATCTTATTCGGCCTACAGCCTGAGATTTTCATCATCTTATACAGATAAAGCACGGTTTCAGGACATCCGTTTTGAGCATTCCCCATGATGAGTGTATTCCATGCAACCAAATTACGAACAGGCATTGATCTAATGACAATTTCGCCATCTTGCAATCTCCCATTTCTCATATACATATGGGCCAACGAACTGTTAACTACTAAATCCAACTCAAGACCATATTTGATCGTGTAGCCATGAATCTGCTGCCCTATGAACACTGACCGCAACCCAGCAGATCCACTAAAAACACTACCAAGAGTGTATTCGTCCGGCGAAAACCCCAATCCGTGCATTTCGCTAAACAAACATAAACCCTCTTCATTATACTCAAACTGGATCAATCCAGCGATCATGGCATTCCAAGTCGTGAGCTTTCTATCAGGCATTCCATCGAACACCTTCCGGGCACTAACCAAATCTCCAGCACGAACATACCCATTGATGAGTATGTTAGAAGACATGAAATTCTTCTTAGGCATACGTCCATACAATGCGACAGCGGAAGGAAAATCTCCAAGCTTTGAGTACATACTCATGAGGTGGTTGCATATGAACTTGTCGGAAGAGAATCCGGAGACAACGAGAAGACAATGGAGCTGCTTTCCAGAAGGAAGAGATTGTCTGGTGGTGCATGATTGGATGAAAGGTGTAAAGAGAGAAGTGTTTGTGAAGATATTGAGTCGGAATCTCTGGAAAGCTTCTCGGAGGTTTCCTTTTGAGCACAAAGTGGCTATAGCGGTTGCAGGATCTGCTGATAGTGGACGAACAACAGAGGATACTGAGCAATGCATTTACTATTGAAAGGCTGGAGATTCCTTCCAAATTCGATTCTCAGGGAAGAGGTTTGTAGCTCGAAGAAGAAGGAGAAGTAACTCAATTTGATTGGGCCGTAATCAAAAGCCCAAGAATGATTTTTTGGGCTTTTGATTACGGCCCGCTAATATGGTAACCATTCTTCTCTCACCGCTTACACATTCGTATCATTTATTACCTCTATCGCTTACTATTCTCTCTTTACCGTTTAAACATTTTTACGGTTGTATGTTACCAACTACAGACTAATTTCTATTTTAGAGCAATGGACTCTTGTCTGAGGACTTGCTGCTTACGTTGTATCTCATGTTAAAACTACATTGTACATGCATTTTTGTAAGGCAATGTTGTGGAAATCAAAATGTTGAACTAGTGTTTATACTCAAAAATTTGAACCAACTGCAAAAGGAAATACACTTAATAAATGTATTTAAAGACATACTGTTCAATGTCAATAAAGTCTACAGAATGTACAAAGAACAAAGCTGTCTGATATAGACCAACACGAAGAAGAAGAAGAAGAAGAAAAAGAAGAAGAAGAAGAAGAAGAAGAAGAAAGAAAGAAAGAAGAGTCTTTTAAGATCAGAGAGAAGCAGAGCTTGTTCGCCGGAGCTTCCACTTAGGATCCGGCGGTGGTTCACTTGGCAGGATCTTCTCCACCTCCTGCCATTATAATCTAATTAAAGAAACCACTAAATCAATAAACGAAATTAGATGACACGAGATGGTCTTTTACCTTTAGCCTCCGAAGTTTTCCATTTTCTTCTTCTAACCTTGAAACCTTGATCTCTAATTCATGAGTATAAGCCTGCAAGTTTCAATGTGATTACTAGACCAACTAACAACAAACAAACAAACATTAACTAAAAGACAATCTCAAGCTCTCAACCTGTTTTCTAGCTCGTGAACGCGCTGCAGATTCTCTGTTCTTGATCATCCTCTTCTGTCTCCTCTCTACAGTCTTCTCCACAATCTCTCCAGCCACTCTTTTCCTCCCAGGCCCTTGTGGTGTATCCGATAATCCACCCATCATCACCATTTCTTGCATCTCACAAACCGGATATGGCATAAACCCTTGTTGTTGTCCAGGTTGATGATACTCAACCCATTGCCCATGTGAAGCTATGTTCACAACATTTTCTTGAGGGACTATTGTCTCAGTCACTACACCAGCTTTCAACAACAAATCCTCAAGTGTGATTTCACCCAGCGTAGGCTGCTTATGAGTAGTAGTAGTACTGTTTCCATTCTTGTCTTGTTGGATATCTCTCCAAACCTCATCAACTGTCTTTTTGCTGAGATCTCGAGGCAACGTCAAGCTTCCCTGACGAAAAAGCCCTTCCTCTCCTGGTGACAAGACGGTCTTGAGAAGCTCATCGAGGTTCATGCTTCCTAGTGGTTTTCCAGAACTGGCTAAGTGGGTTTGAACCTCATGGAGCTTTAAGCTATAGAGAGAGTTCTGCCTAGTTAATGACTGAGAGATTGGCTCTTCAACGTTTCCTCTAACAGAACCCATTTATACAACCGTTAAACAGAAACAAAACAGTGTCTTAGTAAACCCTGGTTTGATCGAACCACCTAGAAATCGAGAATTTCTAATAATCACAGCCAACAAAACACAATCAGGCAAATTGCATGCAGTATACGAGTGCTCAAAAAATGCAGATAACAACTAAAGTTGAGAAAGGAGAGGAGGCAGGAGGCTCTGAAGAAGGGAACAAAAGAACAAGAGTTTAAGAATGATGTTGAACTTGGCTTCAATTTTCAAAAAATGGAGATTTAAGGATTAGATCGAGAAAAAGAAAGAAATGAACTTGGGTTCTCTGTGTCCAAGTGGTGGGTCTGAGACAGATCTTTGGTAAGTGCAGAGAGATTATAAAACCAAACATACATTCTCTTCTCTCTATCGCTCTCTCTCCTTAGTTTCTCCACAGGGGAGAAATAGTAGAAAGAGAAATAAAAGGAGAGTTTTTTGCCTTAGAAACTGTTACACTCGTACTTTAACTGTGCCTTTGAGGATTTTTCAATTAAAAGCTACTTTCTTTTAGAATACACACAAACAAACAAAAAACAGTAGTCTCCGTACTTATGATCAAATATGAAAGTATTAAAAGGAAGTGTGATTATCAAGTTTATTCCGTAAGAATAATAAACCTAATATTCGTATCTAACAAATATGTAACAAACATTCAAGACATTGTGTAGAGTTATTATCTAATCACTTTAGTTTTGTTATTAAATCACTTTCTCTAAGAAGACTTGTCTTTCTCGAACATAAGTTTCCCAAAATGCGCTTCTGAAATAAAAAGTGAGAATGTGAAGTAACCGAGAAGGTGTTGTTAACAACAAATAAAACCAAAATATTTGATAAAAAGATTCGTTGTATTGGTAAAAAAAAGAGTAAAAATGAAAAAGGAGAAAGAAGGAGGGGACAAAGGGAGGAAGGGACCACATGGGAGAATCGGCTTTGCATGAAGATCCGCGTGTGCTTCCTCTTTGGGATGTTCTCCCACGTGTTTCTGTTTCCCTTTTCTCTTTCTTTATCATTCACTCTCTCCTCTTCTTCTTATCATACTATATTTTTCATCAAAATGTCAAATGACTCTACTTCCTTTGTAAATCTGTCCTCCACTGTTTAGGGCTATCCTTTCATCTAGAGAATATGATGACCCTTGAATCATATTCATGTGTGGCCGTTTGATCCTGTCACAGAGAGACACAGAGAGACTCTATTTTGCAGTAGCAACAAAGGTCTCATAAGAATCAAGTGTTCTAAACGTTTCATTAGTTCAATGCAACAAACCAAGGAATTACGTTCAGTAAATATAACCTAGTGCCCTAAAGGGCAACTAGGGAGAAACTCTGCACTTTAGCATTAGTGAATGACAAGTAGTTATTCAGGTCCTAAGCACCCGTGAAGCTCTGATTCAACATACAAAAAAAGACAGCTCAAACAAGCACTTTTGTGTAAGAATTCACATCATCATAACACCCACACGCTTCATTCCTCAACAATGGTTCTAGATTGGATACAAATCTTAACAATGCAAACGGTTTTACTTACCTTTTTTATTGGGAAGACTTTTCAGCACTCCACGATGCGACAGAAAACACCAATTCCAGCTGTGTTACCAAACTCAGATAGAAATTTAACTAAGACACATTAGTGTAATTTCTGAGTTGTGGTCAACTAAGATGCACATTCATAACTATAGATTCAAAAATGCTGCTTTAAAACAAGTCAAAAACTTGAAATAGACTTGTTCAAACTTTTTTTAGCACAGAGCCAAAACAAGATGATGTTTTTGGTTCAGGCAGATGCTTAATGAAGCTAAACAAGAAAACAACTATTGCCTAAATCTTTAGTTATGAACCACTAAGTCATAGATTCACAACATTTCTTTTGTCAGTCAAAAAAGCAGATGAGCGGCATTCAAATATCAGGTACCCCATAGGATTTTGTTGAGCGTTAGTGTTGGGTTCAGCCTGCAGTCAAAATTACCTGCGAGAGGGATAAGGGTTAAGCAAATATTATATGTGGAAATCAAGATAAACCATCATGTACAAATTTATAGTGAAAGTGTGATCATAATCTCACAAGGTTCCAGAGTAACAGAACATGACCAAAATTAAAAGGAATTACGTGCAGTGAAAAAAAACTCACAAAACCGTGAAACATAGAGGGAACCAAGAAAATGGAATATACGAATTCAAACAGAGTGATTAAGTTTTACAAATGAAAACGTTCACAAAAATTAAAACAGAGACGATAATAGTAAAATCAGAGCAGTGTATTTGGGATATCATAAAAAGAGTTGGGAAAATAAGTAGGGGAAAACAAAAACTTCTTGAAAGGTTTGAAGAGTCATGGCCTTTGGAGACACGAAAAGAGTAGCATTTCATCCAAAAACTAAACAACTCCATTTGCATCAGCTCCTTAATAACTTCAGAAGATTCACCATGCCAATATTTTAAAAGAACTGTTTTGGAATATCTGCACAATGGATTGAGAAAATAAGAGACGACTTTTATAAACTGGTGCAAAACCGAACACCCTTAAGAAACACAACAAAAAGTCACAGTAACTTTGAAAACGATGATCTTGCAATGCAAAAAGTTTAACATCAAAATACAGCAAGGCCATGTCTTAAGATATACAAGGGTTTAATCAAACGGAACCAAACGAACTCCAGATAAAGTCTGGGACAGAACATCAATGAAACAGATGAAAAGGAGCTGCAAATGTATACCTGAGTGGCTACATCTATTGACCCATGTAAGGACCACCATACCCAACACCACGCTGCCCTCTTCCAGCACCACCCTTACTAGGTTGCTGAGTCTGATAACCGCCCTGAAAGCCAACTTGGGCACCATACCCAGGATAGACACCAGGTGTGATATTTGCTTGAGTACCATAGCCACTTGGCATTCCAACTGCAGCTCCTGGGCTAGCTGTCCCTAATGTCCCCAACAAAGCCTGCCCAAATGCTTGGTTTAAACCCAATCCAGCACCCTGAGAAGCCAGCAAAGCTGTAAGGGCCTGGCCAATGGCAGGGTTTAACGTCTGCGTAACTTGGTTATTACCAGCTAGGAAATGTCCATGGCCTCCATAACCAGTATTCTCATTCCTTTGGTAGCGAGTATTTTGATTGTGAGAATTATGGTGATGTTGATGTTGATGTTGCTTACCCTGCTTTGGCCCGTCGTTTGCTTTATGGCAATGCAAGACATGGCCATCAAAGGTCTTATGTGGCTCCTCCAATGCCTTCTTGGCACTTTCTGCGGATCTATAGACAAACAAAGTGAAACCTTTGGGTCTCCCAGTAGCTTTATCAAGCCCCAAAGGACCTTCTTCTATCTCCCCAAATCTTGAGAAAAACTCCAGCAACTTCTGCGGATCAAGGTCTGCGTTAACGTTACTAACATAAATCTTCCTCTGAACATTCTCAGGGTTGAAATGCTGAGCAGGCGCCACCACAGGGTTTCCCTGAACAGGTCCTATAGACGCCAGCTGACACGCAGTCATACGAGTTCCAATCTTCTTCTGAGGCTGCTTAAGCGCGTTACGAGCACCAGACCTTGACTTAAAGAGGATAAAGCCATAACCTTTAGATTGCCCAGATACCTTATCAACCACGCATTTGCAATCTTCGATCTCTCCGTACTGTTTAAAAGCTTCGATTAGTGAATTAGCTTTAGTATCCCATCCAAGCCCGTGAACGAAGATCTTACGATGAACAAGATCCTCATCCGCCACAATCCGGATTCGATCGGCAACATCGCGATGCTTCTCTGCAGCTTCCTTGAGAAGAATCAAAATTTGATCCTTTGAAAACGGTTCTAATAGATCCTCGATGGGCTCTTCTTCGTCATCATCCCCATTTCCCCGATTCCTAGATCCTGACGACGTCGCCGCCTCTGTAATATTGTCATCTTTAGCTTCTTCTTTGGGTAGCTCCTTAAGTGCGTCTTGTTCTACTTCTTCGTCGTCGTCTCTTTGACTATCATCATTTCTGATTCCTGGATCCTCTTTTTCACATTCCTGTTGCTTCTGCATCGGCTCTGACGTCTCGTTGGACTCGGATTCGAGCTTTCTCTTCTTTGTCATGGCGGATTTGATTTGAAGAGAGTCCTCTAGGGTTTTGTAGTTCCTGGATCTTCTCAAGTAAATTGATTTTTGTTTTTGTTTTTCCTCTTTATCTACAAACGCTGCTTCAAATGAAACTTAACGATTCGCGGCCGTGTGAAGAAGAGACAAGACAGTTATGCATTTATTATTCTTGTCTTGATGAGAGGAAAAAAATATTAATAATAAGACGCCCATTGGGCCTTAAATCATCAGGTCACATTTATGGACTTTTGAGGGACTTTTACTTGGTATGAATGAACTGAACCGGACCGATTAACTTAACCGGGATTTAAATTCGTTAACCAATAAAATATTGGCAGTGATTTCTGGGAGAGTGGCCTACCTATCAGGTGGGCAATTCCCAATTGGTAGTCTCGTGGCGGGCACATTCGTCTGGTTGTCAACTTTTTTCTTCCACTCAAACTTTATTATTAGATTTGTTATAATACTACTAATCTTACTAACTTATATAATTTATATTTGATGTTTGGATTAACGGGCTAATCAAATGGTTTAGAAAACATTTTTGCTCAAGTGTTAAATTTCTCAAAACAATAAACGATATTACCTCTGATTCTAAAAAAAAAAATAGGATTTTTTTCTTGTTCCATAAAAATTAATTTTTTATATATTTTTAATTAATTAATATCAATAATTTGTAAACTTCAATAAATAATCATTGAGAATATTTAAATTTATAAATTGTTATTAGTTCATACTTGAACAGTTATTTTTTGATGAAAAAAACATATATTTATAATTAGTAGTATTTGTTTCTTAATTTGTCACTCACTTTATGGCCAACAATTGCCGACGACGTGACATAAAGATAAAACAATTTCCAAAACAAACAGAATAAAGACTAAAATCGAAACCAAATCCACTACTCTTCTTCATAGCTACAATAATGCTAAGAAATAAGAAAACTAAATTAAAATAACACCACGGAGGAAAAAATAAATAACTAATATTTGTAGCTATTTGAGGGGTGATTTGTGTTTTCCAGGGGGAGGAACACACATGAGATGATGAGATATCGCCATAAAAACAAAAAGACAAACAAAGCAGTGACCAAAGCTACCTTCTAAACGCTTAAAGGCCTCTCCTTTTTAAAATCTCCCGGATAAATCTTTTGAAGCTAACTAAACCCGTCAAATCATTTCACGGGTTTCTTCTAGAAAAGGTAACAACTTTCTTCCATTGATGTGTAGATAGATGATTGTAAACGAATACGAATTCGTTTCTCCAAATGTAATGTATCAATGAATCGATGTCTCTTGCTTTTTAATGAAACCAGATATTTCAGGTTACGTTTTCGAAACCAGATTGTGTGTAACGTTTTCGATTTTGTTGCTTTAAATGGAAGAATCTGAATCCTGGGATGATTTGGGTTTTGTGGGAATATTCAGTGTTGTGGGGTCTTTTGTTTGTGAATCTAGTAGATACAACGAATATTGAATGTTTGACGGAATTAGAAAACTTTTTTATTTCTCTAGGATTCGTTTTCTACTGTTTGAAATATTTTTCCTATTCCTCTTAAAATGAGGTCATTGTAGTGTAAAATCCTTTTCTTTTCGTCTTCTAACTCTTTTTCGAGTTTTCACAATCAAAAAGACGTTATCTTTGCGCTCACTAAGGGACTTGTTTGGTTTTTTGGGTTTAAACAGGTTTTTGGTTGTAATCTCTCAAGGGTTTTTGGCTGTGAAGAAGATGTTTCTCCACAGCAGTTTTAGAGATGGATTGTCACTATCTCTTGGTGTCGTCAGTGTTATCAGTTGGGGTGTTGCCGAGATACCTCAGATTATGACTAATTACAGTGAGAAGTCCACTGAAGGTCTCTCTATTGCCTTCTTAACGACGTGGATGATCGGGTAAGATGATCAAAATAAGTCAAATGATTTTGATTTTTACATGTTCCTTGAGTGAGTCGACATTTGGTTTAATGGGAACTGACAAAAATTTTAATTGGTGTAGGGATATCTTCAATCTTCTTGGCTGCTTGATGGAACCAGCTACTGTGAGTGAATATTCAGAACACGAGTTTCCTCAATCTTGTTATCTTACCTTGAGTAGCTTAGCTAATTCTGAACTTTTAAATCCTTTTGCAGCTTCCAACACAATTCTACATGGCACTGGTATATTACATAAGACTAGAAGCAGCTGTCTGTTTACTGTGTTTGTTTGTATCTTTGCTTGATATGGGTGATTTGTTTGCAGTTGTATACAGTGACTACAACAGTTCTCTATGTTCAATCTATATATTACGGACATATCTATCCCCGGTTGAAAAACAGAAGAAATCAGTTGGTATGCTATTTGATCAGTATTCTTTCTTGTTTTGGAGGCTGTTAGTTATGCGTAGATACTAAAACAGCTCGATTATGAATGCTTGGTGTAGGTTGAAGCAGAACGTATATCAAGCATAAGCAGCGATGTGAAAATTCCAGGCCGATGGAGAAACAGCTCTGATACTGCTCCTTGTGGCGGTCATACTACACCTATCACTATGATTCCTGGGAGTCATAGACATAGTTTTACCGGAAGAGAACTATTTTACACGTAATGATGCCATTTAGATTCTGTACTCGAGCTTCTCTAGCATTATCATGAAAGCAATACTTTCAAGCAAGAGATTTATTAAAAGGTTGTGATATTTTTTCTTCACGTTTTTATTCTGTCAGGTCGGCAAGATCTTTGTCGAGTAGCCATACACCACCAGCTGGATCTGTCTTAGCTCAGAGAATGGCTCGTGGTCACAGTGAACCAACTCTTGAAGAGCCCTTGCTTCCTGAGGATGCCACACCTCCGAGATTGCCTCCTTCCACCAAATCAATGCTATGCGTGGTTAGCCTTCTTCATAATGCCTGGTTTTGATTTTCCAATTCTAAGTGGTTTCATCATTGAACTAACATTCGATTATTCTCTTATAGGTCTCAGCGTTCTTGTTTCTTGGAACATTCAACCTTCCTAATTTGCTAAGTGAATCAAGAACTATGGCTTTGGGAGAGAGAGATAGAGTATTTGTAGTTCGGGCAGCAAGAAAGCTTTTGCAGGTACTCATAAGTGGCACATTATCATTTATGCATTTCGAGTTTACGGTCTTCAGTGGATTAAAATTTATCACTCACGCTCTTTTATGTTGAAGAAATTTCTGGTTACCCTTTCTTAATCTATAAAAAACTTTAGTGTAAATGTAAATTGTGCATACTATTGGTTCTATTTCAGGTCACTAGTGGCAACTTAGCAGAACATAACGGTGGAGAAAGCAGCAGAATTGGAATGTTTTTGGGTTGGGCAATGGCAGCCATCTACATGGGTGGAAGGCTTCCTCAAATATGTCTCAATGTAAAAGGCTTTTTAAAGTACTTAACTAATTTATTCTTTTGGTCTATCGTTTATAACAGTTTTAGCTAAATCAAAAGTTCCTTTTCGATATCTTTTTTTGGCAGATGAGGAGAGGACATGTTGAGGTAAGCAAGTAGAATGAATACGCGAAAGGCTACAGTCAACTAATAGTGTTGTATATGAAGAATCCATCTGATGCTCTTCTTTTGTAATGGCAGGGACTGAATCCATTGATGTTCTTCTTTGCATTAGTTGGCAATATGACATATGTTGCAAGGTGAAGATCAACGATCTTTATACTTTTAAGTCTCTAAAGAATCTCTGGTTGCACTCCTAAAACCTTTTTAACTCCCTTTTCTGTTTTGGTTGCAGCATTCTTGTGAACAGCGTGGAATGGTTAAAAATTGCACCAAATCTACCATGGCTTGTTGATGCAGGAGGATGTGTTGTGCTTGATTTTCTTGTATACAATTTCTCTCATTACCTTACAGGATCGTTTATTCCTTTCTTTTTCACTGAGCTCTAACTTCCTATAATCTTTGTTTCAGATTCTGCTTCAGTTTTTCCACTTCCGCTGTCGCAAAGACAAAGATACTGACAAGATGAAGTATGAAACCACAGAAGCTGTCTAAGGCTTGGCTACCCGACAAGGCTTCAAACAGATACAGTTTTGATCTGATCTGACCAGCAAGATTCATCTCAATTTATTTATGTCTTCTTTCTTTAACAGGATTGAGTTTTAAATAATTGTGCTGATGAAACTACTCTTGGATTTTGAGTTTTAATAATAGAAAGTTGTTTCTACTCAGATATGAATGACTAGCTCCATTATGTTTTCTCCTAAGGAATGATTTCACCTAATTGAGATTTTTCTCACTCTGTTTTATCTACTTGTTCAACAATTGTCACAAAAACAATAATCACTCGCATCGACTTGTTTATTACTGCAATTTTGTATTGTGTATAGCAATGTAGTTACATGAAGAGAGGACTCTCTATGGCTTGCGAGCAGTAAACATGATAAAAGAATCCTGAATATAATCTTCATAATCTGTGAGACCACATGATGTGCACACATCCTTGATCTCATCCTGCATCAAGTAATTGTAGCTCTGCAGAATTCTCTGCAAAATTGCAAAATTCATGAAGATCAAAATCTATGCATAGAATAGCCACTTTTGATCATTACAATTCTCTTTACCGATTGGAAAGGACGAATAATCCAAGGAGTCGAAGGACTGTATCTGAGAAAGGTCGTCCCAACAAAGACACCTCCGCTTCTTAGAACACGACAGATCTCAGCAATCTTGACAACAACACAAAGCCAAATTCAACAAGTGATATTTGCAAACACTTACGAAGCTCGTCTTAAATTTAAATACTTACAGCATTTGTAGGAGAAGGCCAACAATGCAAGGCTGCACCAGCATGAACTGCGTCAACAGAACCCGACGGGAAAGGGAGCCGAGAAACGTCTGCTCTCACGACCGCTATATTAGTTGAACTGTCGAAAGTATTATCATTTTGGATGAATTCTTTGCACTGACGAAGCATGTTTTCAGAGTAGTCGAGAGCAATCACGCCCGAGTATTTGCCAGACTTTGCAAATTTCCGCGAAAACAAACCGCTTCCACAACTAACATCCACAAGAACCCCACCTTCTGCTTCTTTGAAGTATTCCTCAGCCATTCTAAACTGCATTTCAAAGTATTATTAGACCATGAAGAAAGAACAAACAAAAGACCAAAGATGTAAGTACCTCTTCATCTGGACCAGGAAACCCGCTTCGCTTAAAGTTTTGACGCCAACCTCTTTCATACAAAAATGATACTAATGGACTCCTACACACACACACAAAAAGGCTCACATAAGACTTAATTAGTCAATAGAATAGAAATGGTTAGCGCAGATGATAAAGTCATGTAATTGTACCGAAAGAGCTCGGTTGTGATAGGTTTGACTTCATTATAATCATCCAAATCAGCAGTGACAGTTAAATCCAAGTATTCATCTTTGCTAGAGTATGTCTTGTTACATTGTCCACATTTGAATCCAGACCTGTAAATTGCTTGTCTGCAGATTTACAGAAAAATAGTTTTGAGAAATCAAAAGCAAAACTTTTTAACCACTAGCAATGGGTACGTATAATCTGAGGTAAGAACTTACAGGTTAATACCTGAAGGTCCTTTCCTCATAAGTGGTTCATAGCAGACAGGACAAGCGAACACTTGAGTTTCCTCTATTTCAATCTTTGGAGTTTCACTTTTATTTATGTCCTGCAAATACCATTGAAGAAAGATGTTGAACTCTAGTTATGCAAATTTTACATAATTAACCTACAAGGCGTGTAAACCAAATCAAGTGAATAAAAAAAAAAAAAAAAAAAAAAAAAGCAGAACGCACCGATTCGGGTGCAACGGAGCTTATGGCAGCAGATGGAAAACGAGGACGAACAGAAGCAGAGAATCGGAGAAGAGGAGAGTGTGAATTAGGGGAGAAGAAAGAAGAGCGGTTAGGTAAGAAAGGCTTGTTGAGGAGAGTAATAGCAGAAGAAGAAGCTGTTAGTGACGCCATCGCCATTAGAACAGAGAAATGGAGCTTAGAATCAACGAGCAGAGAGAGAGAGAGAGAGATGTTTTAGGCTCAATTTATACCGAATCACTTTTGCTCAGACAATTTTGCGTTTCCTGTAACAAAAAATTAATCTGAAGCAATAAATGTGTTGTCCGAATTTTATGTTAATGTTTTAAGCCGAAATAAAAGACGCACGCACACTTCTCGTTTTCACCATTCATCCACTTTCTTATTATTACTTGGTTAAATTGGGTCCACATGATCGAATGGCTTCTTTGCTCACAAGTCACAACATTTGTATCTTTTGATTCTACTCAAACTAATACACGATAAATTTGTTCTAGCATAACTATAAACATGCTGTTGCCCTTTGAGAATCAGGAGAATGTTTTGATCATGGATTGCAAAAACCTGGTTTTGGAGATTGTTGAAGATGGATAGGATCCTGAAATAATTGATTGTGATTTTATGTATACATACCACTGCACCTGGTGCTTTAAATTCACATTGATTATGGCTCATGTTCATTATTAACTAGTAAACAACCTACTCTCCTCAATATCATAATATAATATGTAGAAAGCAACAGACAAAACAGAAGAAGACGCGGGGGGGGGGGGGGGGGGGGGGGGGGGGGGGGGGGGGGGGGTTCCATCTTATAAGCCGACTGGAGCTCTCAATCTGCATCCCCAAGACCATCACTTCCATCGCCTCTCTTTGTGATTTCTGTGAAATGAGAGTTTGGTTTCTTCTTCTGCGATGATGCCACCTCTGCGTTTCTCCTCAGAACAGCTCCAGGTGATGGATACGGTCTCTGTTGAAACAGAGGACCCTGAAACACGATTTGATCTCAATTAGTTAGACACTGGATTTTTTTCATGTGAGGTCAGTATACGCCAAGTTCTTTGGAATTAAAGTAGAACAGATTCTCAAAAGGCAATTGGCATTACCGTGGCAGTTGTATCAGCAGCTCGCGGTTGTACTCCTTTCAGTCCAACAACCCTGCAAGATGCGAAGGAATCTGATCAACCTGATGTTATGTGATTCCTATGGAGTATAATACACTTGGTTTGACATTTGGTATGTAATTCTCCTCAATTCAGATGATGTAGCAGAGATAGAAATATAAAGAACAGTATATAGGTCATGGCGATTTACAAAGTGGTTAAAATGGGTGTTATGGACATTACCAGCCACCCCGTGGAGCATCTGAGTAAGAGCTTGGGTCCATTGGATCCAACTCATCATCCTCGGCATGAGCACGCTTTTTGCCTAATCCTTTTTTCATGGGAGGTTTTGAACTGGACCTGTTTCAATCATTTCCATTTTTGCGTCATGTGTAAGTTGTAATTTACAAGAGTAAGTAAAATGTAAACCTAGTACATGGAAACCTCCTGGTTCACTACTACATGTAATGGGTTCCATCCTTATTTTCATGTTGATAATTGGTACACTCTTTAAAAGAGATTCTGTCCTTCCGAAAAGAGGGACTAAAAGAACTTTATATCCAAATGGGTTGTCTATATATTTGCTAACAGATATGTGGAAGAGGACAAGAGTCAAAAACTCGTTCTCTAATGAATAAGAGTCAAACACTCGTTCTCTAATGAGACACTCAGTTTCTAAAAAACGATGACAGACCAGAAGGATCTTTATCCTAGTGCTAAAATTCTGAGAGATTACCTCTGATTCGGATCCTTTTGGCCAGATTCTCCTGCATTTGTGAAGTTGTTTAAACTAGCTGGCAAGTACTGACGTTCTGGGAGATTGAAAACTCTGCATTCCATATAATATGAGTCCCCTTAAGCAAAGGCAGAGAGGCATAAGCCTCAAATCGAGCAGTCTCTATGCAGCAATCTAACTCAAAAAGCATAGCAAGAAAATGGAAGGATTCCTACCTGGTACAGTGGACACAATAACCCCATCTCTGGACAAGGCCCACTCCCCAGCCCCCACATCCATAGCATCTTGGCAGCTGATCTGGAGGATGCTCGCCCTTCCCATTAGCAGTACTTTGGTTGACAGCGTTGTAAGAGTTTGTGGAAGCGGGCTTCTGTAAAGAAGCTGGAGGTTCCCACTGCGACACATGTGTCCTTGTATTGTAGTAATACTTATGGCCTGTGCATTAGGAATCAAAAGGTTTAGAGCTCAGGGATGCAACCAAAATGGATCCAAAGATTAAGCAAGCATTACGTGTACTGTGTACAGTACAACAGAAATCAGAAGACGCTGGTCTATAAGAGAGCACAAACTTCCAGCAGAAAACACAAGGATTTCCTCATTCCTATTTTCTGCAATTTGATGATGTAGGTTTCTTTCCACGGTGATAAAGATCGTTATAAAATTCATTTTGCTAACAGCATAACACCACAACCAGAAAAGGAGAAACATATTAAACTTTTATAATCGTCGATATGCATATTTTAGCAAAACGATAGTCATAATGACGACTAAATGTGTGAATAGCATACCAGAGGTTTCATCAAGTGTTTCAATCCAATCTTCTTTAGGAGGCAAAGGTGGTGCACTTGAAGTGGTGGAAGATAGCTCAACAGGCCTTTCCCACTGGCATGTTCCGGTATTCTGGTTATAGTAATATGTAGCACCACTAGCAGGATCTTTCGCATCTACCTGAATAAAACAGAACAAATTTAAGAGGCTTAACAGTTAACACTAATAAACACATCATCAGAACCATAAGTGGCCGTCTTTAAGCATTAAGACACAATATCACACGCATTTGACGAATTTCAAACAATCAACACAGTTTCCCAGCATGCAGCATTTGATTGTGATGCAAAGGAAAAACGAAGATGAAAAGACATTAAGTGTATCTCATTCATACCCATCCTAATGGTAAGGTGCTTGCATTTGTCGGAAAAGGTAAATTTGTCTGTCTATTCCAACTAACCGCTGATGTCTGGAAAAGAGAAGAATCACAAGCAAACAAATATGTCAAAAGGTTAACAACAATAATAACATAAATTGAAACAAAAGAGGTTGAAACATGGTGAAGTCATAGCAGGAATATGTCACCAAGGATTACAGTGTGAGAGATGGATAATTACATGTTGTGTGTTGGATGTGACAGCCCCTGTACCATCTCTGAGAATTCCCCTGGCCTTTAATTTTTGTTTGAGATATTCAGGCAAATTGTTTGAAGCATTGGTAGGATCAGGCTTCCCACTGAGCTCGGAGTGACCCGCGTAAGCAACCCCACCCGGTATACCATAACCATTTCCAACATCCACATTACCTAGTGACGAAAAAAGTCAGTAATTGGACATTTTTACTGAATTTTCCTAAATGCCTGAGCTCATGAGCTATGGCTAACCTTCTCCGCATGTACTCACACTCCCACCACGCTTTGCTGCTGTTTCTGCTCTATGATTTGCAGTGAACTTTAGCAAATGTTCCTGCATAGAAACGAATATGTATAAAAACTTCATGTGATTATAGACTTATAAAGCCATTAGCCGCTTGAGGATAAAAAGAAGTAGTGAATCAAAACCTTTAGAGCATTGGGGTCAGTACGATCCCGAAGAATATCAGTGTTATGCTGAGAGTCTCCAGCTACTGAAGTCCCAGCTTCTCTGAAATAAGGGAAAGTTTCCAATTAAACACAAATTGTTAGACAAATCACCTAAAGACACGAAATTTTCAATTGCCCAAGAACAAGAACAGCAAGATGAACAATATAAAGATATATATATCAGATGGATGCAAAGAACAAACCAAGAAGAAAGACAGAACCTTTGACCTTGAATAATCTTCTGCGTTTCAATTTCCTAAGAATTCACAACAACGAATCAAACATGGTTACCCTTAACGAAGTCCTGGAATAAAAATTAGAAACTTAATCGAAGAAAACACAATATGATATGTACTTGTTCTCGGAGAAGAGCATTGCTTGCGGCAGATTCAATGTCTTGAGATTGAACGTAGGCAAGTGAGCTTCCATAACCATAACTAGATGCCTGGTTATGAACAGAAGAACCATTTTGCCGTTGTTGCAGCTCTTCTTCCATTATTCAGTTCAACGTCAACCTTCGAAACCTTTAGACTGGCCTTCAACGTAATTCACTTTCCGATCAAATTCAACAAACCAGTACGAGGAATTGCGCGTCGCAGAGAGAATCCGAGCCCTAGCTTCATTTAGGCCCATATTTAAGCAATTAGGCCCATATACTAAGGACCATATTCAAAAGGCCCACATATATTTTTTAATTGGCTGATCAAGTAGCAAAGCCTTGCCTCCATCTCTATCATTGGAGTATTACTGTAAACAACGAAACAGTTCAAAAATATTTATACTGACTCATATTTTTTTTCTTTAAGAAGGATAAATTGTGTTTATTTAGTTTTAAAAAGGAACTACGGGTTATAATGGTAATCATCATCAGTCTTTCATGCATTTAAGTGATAAATCATAAAATTTAGAAGATTAACGATTAGTTGATAGCATGTGATAGTTTAACACGTACAAATCCAAATCTGACATTCAATAATTAAATTTAATTAATATGTTTATTTTTTTCAAAAATTAGTCTAAGCGTAAATAGTATTATTATCAACTGGTGGTTAGTTTATAAGACTTTTGTAGGAAGTCTGAAATAATGAATTGGTAACAAAACTCAAGTTTTGATCTTTAATTGTTATACGTAAATGATGATAAATCAAGGTATCCCATCTTTATAATGGATTAAGATAAAACATGAAGCTAGAGTAGCAGCCGAGCCGTAGGAAGAAACATGGGAGACAAGACAGGAGTGTCAGTCTATTGGGAATAAAATAGTGAGAAAAGCTTTCGGTGAAAAGTAAGACACACACGACCGCTTAAGCTTCATCACATGCTTCGGTCTCGTCATCATACCATCATGATTACATCGTATAACATGCTCACGTCACCGCTGGCGTCTATTGACTTTGTTCTTCTTCTATCAGAAGAGGAAGACGTTTTTTATTTGGACTAGTCTTTTAAAAGACTATTTGAGATATTTGAGAATTTAGGATATTTGAGAAATTTCCAACAAAATATTAACATTTGCTTATGATCGGTATGTATATACCAAATAATTCCTTAAACAATGAACCAGTAAAGCTGAGGAGAGTCGTCTCGTCAATGTATACTGTGCAAATTGCTAAAGTTTTTTTTTTTTTTTTTTTTTGAAAAAGAATAATTGCTAAAGTTGATATCACGAAAACACTATAATACAAAACAAACATCGATAATAATGGTTTTACCATTGATTATTTGAATATATGGAGTAATAACTTTCTTTTATATATTTGAAATGTATATATGAAAGTGTTGTGTGATATAATATCGTGTATTATATTTTAAGCGCCAATTTGTGCTGGTGATGTTGATCCCTATTGGTTATTTGGTCAGAAAATATATGGAAATATGCTAGTCGTAAGAAGAAAATATATATATATATATATATATATATATATATATATATATATATATATATATATAAAATTGTAAGTATTAATCGGTGTTTTTTTTTTTCATTTTGTAAACGACGACGACTCGTACAAGTAGTAATCTACTAATCAGTAATCGTAATGAACGGTATGACCGTGTGAGTCAGTAGTTGACTATCTTAGATTCTGTGTGCTGAATGGAATATGTATGCGTGTGTTTGTGAACTTTTTAAAATGTTATCTGACAGGTTGAAATTCACCAATGATTTTTTTTTAGTACGCTGGTACGTGTTTGATCGAGTAAGTATTTTTCAGTTTTGATTTGTGATAATCTAGAGGTGGTTTATTCAATTGGATGTTATGCGACTAGAAAAAAGTTATGGGTTTTGTACCTTCTTTTAACTTAACTATGCTACTCCTATTGTATCTTTTAAATGATGTCTTTCTAAGAGAGAACAAGGAGATAAATACAAGAAGTTAAAAGAGAGAGAAAAAAGGTATGGGCTTGTAAAAATTATAATTTGAACTAAGTGGTAGTGGTCCAGTAGTTTTTTTTATAATATGAATTACTTTGTAGGTATAAATCAAGTATCGATTTTCTTCAAACGCAAAATTGACTAAATAATTCTATTTGATCAGGTTTTGATATGTTTCATAAGCATGGTTCGACAACCAAAAACTTATTTTGCTATTATGTCGTACTATATAGACTAATTGTTAACTATATCATCTTCATAAGAAAAATATTAAATCACTGTAATATATAGAAAACTATTGTTTGCACATTTATCTAGTTCTACTTATAACCATAGATCCATCTCACTGAGAACATCTTTTCTTACTCGCATATCTTCAACTGAATATAATATGGCTCTGATTTATAGTTAGAACTCTTATATGTGACAAATCAGCCGGCTTAGTACTATAAACTACAAAGATTTATGTATTATACATAATCGTGTACATCTATATAGTCTTAGCAAATTTGTGATACGGATTAAAACGTTGACGTAATTATCCAAATAAACTATTTTCTTATAGTTAAGTCGATGGAATAAAGAGACATGTATAAATTTGATGATCTACTTTTGTGGATACAAATTTCAATAAAGTGATAGTGGATTAAGTGGAACGATATATTAGAATGGCTAAAGTGGATTATATATGAAGATAAGTGGTGAAACAATTTGTAAAAACTATTTCAACATTTTTTTAGTTATAAAATCGCACAAAACGAATAAATATATATGGCCTACTTTGAATTGCGTTCATCTTCACTATTCAAATTCATAATCATTTTAACGCGTTGAAAACATTCATTTAACACAGTTAGTACTTTGGGGTTACCTGAAATTTTGAATATATATTTGGAAACAGCAGCTATATAATACTATAACCAATTACATCAAGATGACTTTGTCGTATAAAGTTATCATATATTGTCAATTAATTTTATTTTCGAGTTGAAGAAAGCTAGTGAGCTGGTATGATAATCACGATCGCGACGCCAAAAGAAAAAGAAAGTAATTACAGGTCGCACAATTACAACGACATACGTACTTTCATATATTTTCAAGGAAGTATAAAGTATAAACTAAATAAACTGTATATAGTTATGGAATGGAAGAGAAAAGAAAAAATGTTATAGACCTCAACATTTGTTGACGCTTGCATTTATATTTACGTAGATGTATGTGTATCATCGCAGTTGTTTTTCTTTAATCAACAAATTGTTTTCAATAAAAACTCACTTGTATGATGTAAAAATCAAGTATTCAAGATTTCCTTTCACGTTAAATGTTGCAAAATATAAAATATATAAGAAACGAATACTTTACCATTAAAAATGATGAAAATGTCATTTTTCCACATATTTATAACAAACGCAATTTGTTGTCTTTAAAAAGTAAAATCATATAATCACTTTTGACATTTCCCTTGGTCTCCTTCCCATAAGCTAATTCCTTGCATCATATCATAGTTATTAAAAGGTGTCTATGCAATGGAAAACAAAAGAAGATAATTAAAATATATATATATATATATAGTTATTATTAATTTGTGTTTTGATTAATATTATCAATCAAATTTGTGGTAACAGCAAGTATAACTTAGATTAAGGAATGTATCAAAAGAAAGAAGAAAAACTTAGATTAAGTAAACCACTTTTGCTTCTGTGAATCTTTGTTAAAGCCAATATACTGTATATGATGTACAATAAGATATGGAGAGTAACAAAAGAAAGACCGAAGCTGAGAACGACCGATTCAATATTTTCTCTAGTCTTTTGGTCCCACTGAGCAATAACAAGCATTTAATTAGGCATCAGAAATCAGCCATTGGAAATTGACCTTGTTACTTGCATGGCCTCACCGCGTAGGGATGAAATACATTCGTAGAAGTTGAAGATATTCGTATTCGACCATTGCAAGCCAAGGATACTGTCTGAATATTTTCAATATCTGAATTTTGGGATATCCCCACAGAATTAAATTTTTTGAGAATCCATGAAAAAAGTCCTATCCAAACTGATTTTTTACTAAAAAGAAAAAAAAAATATTCATCAAGTCTTTTTGTTCTTCTTGGTTAACAACTTTTTTATTTCGATTGCTACACAGAGTACGGTACACACACACTTTACACATTAGTTCAATTAATCCACTCCGTTTGGTATTTAAAGCTTTTGCTATCATAAATAATTCAACATTTTTATTCAGCCTGTTTTTTTTGTAAGTCTCACAGTCGCGGCTGAACCAAAAGCTCCGTACGAGTAAGCAGTGACACGTGTCCCTATCTATCTCCGCTCAACGCGGTTTCATCGCTTCTTTGATTCTTTCACTTGACGCCGTCCCTTATATAACCTTCCTCCTCGGCCCCATTCTCATTTCTCACCTCTCTCTCTCTCTCTCTCTCTCTCTCTCTAACTTCTTCTCTTTCTAGAAACCTTTGCAACCATCTTCTTCACTTCATCACTCTTCTTCGATTTTGAAATTCTCAGCGGGTACTATGGTGACTTCCGAAGGATTAACAAACGTCGATCCTTGGTTGTATCGGCAAGGTTTCAACGTTGATTCATGGTTGCTTTCCGATACCTTCTCTCACGACAGCGATCTCCTCGCCAGAGCTCTCCACACCACCGTCACAGCACCTCATACTCTCACCCCTTCCTCCGTCTTCTTCGATTCCGCCGCCGTATCTCACCCTTCCTCAACTCACACTCTCTCCTCTAACGTCTCCGGTGGATCCGATCCAGAAGTCGGAGGAGCTAAACGGAAACGTAACTGTCTTCTTGCCGAAGGTAAAGCCACCAAGCGCCGCTCTCGCGCTTCCAAGAAATCTCAGACTACTTTCATAACGGCGGATCCGTCGAATTTTCGCCAGATGGTTCAGCAAGTGACCGGCGCCAAGTACATCGATGACTCTTCCTTCGGGATTTTTGCTCCCATCGTCAAGCCGGAGCCGCTTAGGCTCGTGAACAAACTTCCGGATCGATCCATGGCGGTTCCGATGCTAGATACATCTGCATTTTTGTCTAACCATCACCAGGAGAATCTCGCTGTGGGAAACCCCTTATCTGGTAACAGTTTACCGTCGGCGAAGCCTAGTGCGACGGTGAACGGGGGTGGCTCCGCCGTGGAGTTTGATACTAACTCAACTTTTCCGACGCTTGAATCATGGAAAGTTATGTGACTCGTTATAACTTTATTAGATTTGATTTCTGTGCATCCCTTTATGAATAATCTTGTTCATAGTTTTTGTTTATCGATGTAATGGATCAAATCTGTGTTCTATCTTGACTTTAAAAATATTTAGCGGATAAGTCACAAATCTATCTATATAAAATATTCAGCTAAAAGCTTTCATGTGTTAATTATATTTGAATCAAATCAAAACAAAATTCTAAGTTGGGGGTTAGTTGGTATAAGGAAACTGAAGCTAAAGTTCATTTTGCGCATTAGTGTATGGGTCTTCTCACCGTTGAAAATAGAGAAAACTATATACTAATCATACGATATTTCAACGGAGCAGGGTAAATATCTTGTCAGCATCTTTATATAAGACAATCAAATACGTTACGACCACTAGTACAATAATGTCTCCATTACTGATACATATATAGCCAAAAGAAATATTTGTTTTATTAGGACATCCCATCTTTGCTTACCATTGTGCACTCAAATACAATTGCGTGTAGTAGGACTTCTCATAATTGATTTGATATCTGAACTTATAACTAATTGTTACAGAAAATGGAAAAGCATAACACTTGTGATATATGATCTTTCCAGTCCAGAGGCTAACACAATTATATGTCCAAGTAAACAATACAGTGCGTCTTTATGCACAAGTAAAGAGATTGCATCCCAACACGAAAGAAAAAGAAAATTGTTCAGATCCTTTGGTAAAAGATAAATAAAAAAGTGGGGTTTTCAACTTCTCTAAGGTTCATTTATAAAAACTTAAGTTGCTATTTTTGATATATTTACTTTGGCACTACAGATATGTGCACATCTCCTTTCTAAGAAAGTGAACTCTAGAAAAGTCGCTAGCAATGACCCACACAAAACCCATCAAGCTCGCAGAAGAAGCTTAAAAGTCAAAGTCAAAGTAGTACCTTTGAGTCCTCTCTTTCATCCTTCATCCTTATGTGCCTTTGATTTCTCGATTGATTCCATTGCTTCTTCGAATGATTTCTGAAAGTATGCAAAAGTATTGTCAGTTATTAGCTGTGGTGGAAATACAGATTAAGGAAAACAAATACCCAATCAGGAAGAGGCAAATATCATTTAGCATGTAAACAAACAGAGATACACATGCCCTTGTTTTTCTCATTAATGGGAAGTTGGAAACACACCATTAATACTCTCAGTAGTAATGCTCAATTTAGTCCCGCGTTCTAAAATCCAGCACATGTGAGGGTTCCTAAGTTCTAACGAGATGCATTTTCTCTATTCCTAATGACGTGAGAATGTTTCATCATTGCTTGTAAATTTACATTTTGCATCTATGTCTTACAAACCCTGAGACAGAAAATGTTCTCATAAACGGTTCCATATGTTGCAAATAGCATATAGGTTACTATCTATTCTCAGTACACGACCCTGCAACACCAAGCGTATACAGTAATCACTGGTTTGAACAAATTCTAGTTACACCTATGGCCACAAGACTAGATGTGCAGAGATGATCATCAATCTGATACAATTTGAATGTTCATACACTAAGATGCATCCAACAACAGGAAAAACTCAGTTGAATGTTGCATAAACACCAATGCAAGTATATCACAGGATAAAAAATGGCAAGAATGCAAGATAACCAAAACAGTCAATAGCATAAGGCGAGCATCGATGGATATTATGGTACTCACCCCTGAGTTATGCATTTTCCATAGTGTTTCTCCGCTTGTATCAATTGCAGAAAATGCAAAGTACAAACCACTGGAAAAACAAAGATAAGAGACCACTTGAGTAAGGATACAACATTGAGCAGATAAAAGCCACATAAAGAAGACCACAGATAACCATGAAAATTCCGTAGATAATCAGATCCTTCACAAGGAATTTGTCAATTACAGCAAATACTCAGATACCAATCTACCAAAAGACGAAGTAACAAGTTATCACATACCCAGCTAATGCGAGATTAAGTAGAAACGCGCGTGTAGTTAAGTACCGAAACGTCGAATCAAGCCCGCTGCTGAAACTAGAGGACTGACGACTCTTCGCAGAGTAACCATAACCGTAACCATAACCAGAGCCATACGCTCTACCACCACGATTATTACCATAAGGGTTACTATACGAACCGCTCGTACGACGAAAGCAATCGGAATCGCTAACAGCGTTGTAAGACGCGCGTTTCAGATCGTCGTTCAAAACTTCGTACGCCTCCGATACAAGCTTAAACCGCACGGTGGCGTTACGACGAACGTGGTCCGGAGACTGTGCGTGCTTATCCGGATGGTACTTTATCGCCAATCTCCGGAACGCATCTTTAACCTCCTTCTTCGTCGCGTTTCTCGTAACGCCTAGAACCTGGTAATGATCCACCATCGGAATTTATCAAAACCTAAATCGGAATTGCGAACACCTGAAATTGAGATCCGTGATTGCTCCTGTGTATAGGTAAGCATATAGAAAGATTGGTGTATATGAATCTGAGCTCGTCTGGGTAACATTGAGGATGAAAATGGAATCGTAAAGAATCGCTCTCTATTTTCTAGAGAAAGAAGAAGGAGACTTCGTGGCGCTTCAATGGCCGCTTCTTTACAGTACTTGCTAATATTAAAAACACTGAGCCGGGCCGAGGCCCAATAATATGTATTAATGAACAGTTTTTTAGTATAGAGATCACAAATGTTTCTCAAATCAGATTTTAGGTGTAGTAGATTAATAACATGTAGGTCATAATCTCTATCAACTTTGATATTTTATTTATTTCGTTCATGTATAGATAATCAAAACATTTGCAAAATATTGATGTTATTTTTCAAGCAGATACCAATACATTTATTTTAGTTTGGAATATGGCAACAACATTGATCAGGAGTAAGACACATGCCATAAGAATAACCATTAGTTAGACAAAAAATATTGCACTGGCGTACTGATCCAGAACGACATAATGTTCCTGGGAAGCAACGACGATCCTCCGTCGTCTGCTTTATTCCATAACCTATTTATTAATAAAAAACTATTAACCCGATAGATACATTAGTTAAAAACAAAACAATATCTTGTTCATCATTATAAAGTGACGATATAAGAATAAACCAATACCTGGAGTACTAGCAGTTGTCAGGCGACAATGAACAGAAGATATGATGAAGAGGATAGTGAAAACAAATGCAATTAAACTTTTCGTGGTGATACCCATTTTTTTAATAATCTCTCAACTTTTTTTTATTTGCTTCTTAATTTTTTTAGACTGATTATATATAGAGGGACACAAACTATTGGAGTATACACCAAGGAAGATGATTAGGAGTTCGTCTTTATGTTGTAGTTATATTAGTTTTGGCAATTGTAGATATGACATTGTAATATAAAGAGGTAAGTTCTTTATCGTAAAAGGTATTTTTTCCTGGTCAAAGTTTTAAAAAGAACATAGATGTTAACCAAAACACAAAAAAAAATGTTTTTTTTACCTAGTTACGTTTGAACATTGGTGAGAATGAGATATTATTTATTCTTTTATACATATTGAACATGTGATTTGTTTTCCCCATATTTAGTTGATTTTTTGAAACAACAATTGCAAATTCTAATGGTTGTACGTAACTTAGAACAGATTAGTTATAATATTCCCTTGACTTCACAAAAAAATGTTGTTATACATTTTAAGTGTGATTTTAAAAATAACATTTGAAAATTCTAATGGTTGTAACTCGAAAAAGATTAGTTGATTTTCTCTCAATTTCACAAAAAATATTGTTAACACATTTTTAATGTGGTTTTGAAATATATAATTTGCAAATTATATTGGTTTAATTCGAAAAAGCTTAGTTGATGCTTTCCTCCACTTCACAAAGAATGGTGTTACATTTTTAATGTGATTTTTCCAATCAGATTTTAGTTTAGTGTATTCTTTACCAGTTTACCCAAAACTAATAAAAATATAATTTAAGTCTTCACCATTTAATTAGTTGTATAATAAACGACTGATCTAAGTCTTGAAATTTCAGAGAACTATATTTGACCAAAAAAAAAAAATTGGTTAACCATATGAATAATTAAACAACTCTTATATGACTCGATTAGCTTACACAAATATTTTTTCTGCTTATACAAAAATGATTCAAAAGCTCGATGTTAATCTAAAAACACAATGGTTTCTCTGCACATTCTTGAGCTTCTTCGTAATTTTGGAAAGTGGCCATCGACCCTTCTTCCTCATCTTACGCTTACGAACTAATCGTTTCCTTCATAACCTAATATTTTTGGCCATCTTCATTTTCGTCTCCATCAACTGTTGTTCCTCAGCCTTCCATGGTAGTTTCTCTACCGCAGTCTTTGTCTATGATCTAGTCCCGTCTTCATAGCCGTAGTCTTCACGATCGCCACCATCGTAGCTCTCTGACGCTAGAGCTCAAGTTTTTAACACCAAGAAAGTGCCTTTTTCGAGACTCAGTGGCTTTAAAGACTTGAAAGGAGTGAAAGTACGTACGTTTTGTAGCCAAAGCTAACGAGAGCGAGGGAAGAGAATAGAAAGCTGTTTAACAAAAAAAGAAGAAGAGAATAGAAGCAGCGAAAAGCCATCTTCTTCGAATTCGTGTCGTTCAGTATCTTCTCATATGGAGGCTTTAGTTTTCTGGATAAAACTCTAAAATATATTTTCTCTTTTGGTTTTTATTTTCTCAGCTAAATGAGCTTCTGAGTCAATCTTTCATATCTTTTAACTTTTTTTTTATTCCCCTATCTGTTTCTTGCCCTAACCCTTCCCAAATAGATCAACTTCTTGGTATATTAATGTTTTTGTTTTTTTTTTTGGTCAACATATTAATGTTTCTTTTACTACTTTATTATTCGGTCAAAATACTTCTTACAATCATAACAAAACTCTCCCCGCTTAGGTTATATAATTAATCAACCAACTAAACTCGTTTGTCTTATTTTACAATTAAGTTATAATCATATAATAAAGTAAATCGGAATTGCAAACACTTGAAATTGAGATCCGCGATTAGTTGTGTGTATAGTTTATGCATATAGAAAGATAGGTGTACGTGAATCTGAGCTCGTGTTGGTAACACTCAAAATGAAATTGGAATCGTAAAGAAATCGCTCTTTTTTTTTATTACATCATTTGGATGGATTGACAAGATCCGACTTATTGCCCAAATTATATTATACAGAGTAACGTGATTTATATGAATCGGATTACGTTAAAAATAACGTAAATGTGGACAGTTAACCATTTGACTTAATGCACTTTCTGAACAGTTTTTTGTTTTTTTAGAGAAAGAAGAGAAGACTTTGTAGCGCTTCGATAGCCGCTTCCTCCAAAACAAAACACCGGCAAATCAACTATTTATTATCTTCTTATTTACTAGTTAATACTAAAAATATTGAGCCAGACTAAGGCCAATTAAATAATAGGTATTAATGAACAGATAGAGAACACATATTTTTTTCAAATCAATTAACCATTAAAGTGTAGGTTAATAACATGTATGTCATATCAATTTTTTTTTTTTTTTTTACATTTGTAAATCGACAAGATCCGATCTATTATTTAATTTCTATTACGCAGAATAACGCGATTTAATAGAATCGAACTCCGATAAAAAAAATCGTAGAAATAAACCGTTGAGCACATGACTTAAGACACTTTTTTTTTTGATATGAATGTAAATATCATTAGAAATGAAAAGTTTAGGAGTTATACAAAGATAAACCTATGGTTTATGAAACATTGCCAAAAGAAGAATAAAAAACAAAGCAACATTAAATCTCTAAGTCACAAGCATGGAATCATCTGATCCATAGTTGCATTAGATTTCCAAATTTTTTTCGGTGTCTTCGAGCATAGATCGTATTTCGAATCTCTCTGTCGATCAGCTTGAAAGCTGTGAGAGGAGGCAGGACAGTCTGATTGTGCAAAATGTTATTCCGCTGTTTCCAGACGTGGTAGCATGTTATTTAAGACACTTTCCGATCATATTAATTCTATCACGTTGATATTTACTTATTAAAGAAGTGCTTATTGTGACAAAAACTTAGGTGTATGTACGTGTATCATATAAATATATGTAAATAAATAGTTTCTGTTACATACTATTTATTAAAAAAACAAATTATTAATTCAACGGTTAGATAACATTATTAAATTACAACATTTGTATTTACCAACCGCGTATAGCACATGAAACGTATTGGACTAGCTAACTTCCTATTTATTTTATAATCATTAAGTTATATTTCGATTTGATTTTAGATTTTGTTCAAATTGGAAAAGCTATTGCTCAAATTAATCAAAGTAATTTCGTTTTGGTAAATTTTATTTATTTCGTTCTATCTAGGTTGTATCGGACAATCAAAACATTTGAAAAATATTGATGTTATTTTTCAAGCGCAGATACCAATACATTTGATTAAATTCTTGATATATTTTGTATACTTGTATTTAAATCTGACAACAACATGCATCAGGAGTACACACGCCATAAGAATAATCATGATCTAAACAAAAAGTAATGCAGTCGCCTGTTCCACCACGACATAGAGTTTCTGCTGATCCATGGAAGCATTGTCTATCCATCTGCTTTATTCCATAACCTATTTATTAATAAAAAAATATTATTAACCCAATATGTACAATTTTTATTATTAACCCAATTTGTACATTCATTAAAAACAAAACGATCATTATAAAATGAGGGTATAAAGATAAACCAGTATCTGGAGTACTAGCAGTTGTCATACGACAATGAACGGAAGATATGATGATGAGGACAGTGAAAACAAACGCATTTAAAATTTTCATGGTGATAGCCATTTTTATCATAATCTCTCAACTTTTTCTTCTTTGTTTAGACTGAATGACTGATTATATATATAGTGACACAAACTATTGGAGTATACACCAAGGACGATCGAGGAAGTATCTATTTGATTAAATATTGGCCCATGTGTATCACGACAAATCCCTATGATTGGGATGATTAGGAATTCGTCTTTATGTTGTAGTTATTATAAGATCATATTAGTTTTGGCAAGTAGATATGATCTTGTAATATATAGGGGTAATTTCTTTATCGTAAATGGTAAATTTTCCTGGTCAAAGTTTGAAAAAGAACATAATCTTTCTATTTAACATGTTGACCTAATTACGTTTGGACAATTTTCACAAATAACACAAAAATAAATTTTGTTTTCAAATTTAGCACATCATCATCAAAATTCTAAAAATAGTACAAATTTAATATAAAAAATATTTTTGATTTTGGGAGCAATTTTAAAAAATATCAAAATTGCCTAGAAAATAAACCCTAAATCCAAAATACTAAACCCAAATCCAAAATTTTAAATTATTTTAGTGCTATTTTTTTAAATTTATGGAATGTGTACTATAATTGTCCACAAAATTTGTTTTAGTGATATTCTAGGATATTTTTCTTTAAACATTGGTTATAAGTATTTGTTCTTCTATACATAGTCGAATATGTGATTTATTTTCCCCATATTTAGTTAAAGTTTTGAAATATAATTTACAAATGCTAATGGTTGTAATTCGAAAAAGGTTAATTGATACTCCTCCACTTCACAAATTTTTTTGGTATATATATATTTTTTAGTTTTATTTTACAAATCAAATTTGAGAAATACCCTAAAATAGCACTAAAAAAAGTTTTATGGACAATTATAGTACACACTCCACAAATTTTCAAAAATATCACTAAAATAATTAAAAATTTTGGGTTTGGGTTTAGTTTTTAGGGTTTACAAATTTTTTTAGACAATTTTGACATTTTTTAAATTATCCACAAAATTTTTGATATTTTTTATATTAAATTTGTGCTATTTTTGGAACTAGGCATGGACATATTGGTAACAGGTCCGGGTCCGGGTCCGGTTCCTACCCGGTCGGGTCCGGGTCCAACAGGTAATCCAATTTAAGACCCATTAGGGTAATTGCTAAACTTGGGTCCGGGTTCGGTTCCTACCCGGTCGAGGCGGGTCGACATTTACAAAACCCGTAAAATATCCGATAAAAACGGTTCCTCATCGAATGTGGGTAATCATAACCCGAATACCTGAATACCCGAAAATTATCCGTTTACCCGAATTTTTTACTTAAATACCCGAAAACATACATAACAAAACTCATAATTTCTGAGTACAAAACCGAGATTATAAGTTCAAATGACGAAATCCAAGTAGAGATAACAAACCCTAAAGACTAAAGAGGTGGTTTTAGTCAGGTCTACGGGTACCCAAACGGGTAACGGGTATTACCCGGAACCGATCTGATACCCACGGATCTACCAAAACTATACCCAATGAATAATTTCATATACCCACATCAATACCCGACCCTATGTTTTCGGGTCGGATCCGGGGCGGGTATTCGGGTCCGGGTTTTTTGTCCAGTGCTATTTGAAACTTTGAAAATGATGTGCTAAATTTGAAAACAAAACTTATTTTTATGCTATTTGTGAGAATTGCCCATAAAAATTTAGCTTATTCTTTACCTAAATAAACAACTAATTTAAGTCTTCACATTTAATGAGTTGTATATTAAATCCATGTGTGCCATTTTTTATTTCTCTGCTAAGCTCTTGCTAATTCTCCATCATTCTTTCATATTAGTTTACGGATAGAAACTCGCTAACCATGAACATAACCATTTCAGAACTCGAACGATTAAAGCTTACCCAAATGATTTTTCTGCTTCTACAAAAATGACTCAAAAGCTCGAAGTTAATCTAAAAACACGATGGTACATCAATTAGTTTTGATAACTGGATGTATTGCTTTTTACAATTTAGACTCTCTTTTTCTTCAAGTACTTTGACATTATGTGAATAAGGAATAAGAGAAGCTTCACCTCATGGGTTAGCTAGTGTTTAACCAAATTTAAACCTAATAATGTCAAGTTGGTGTCCTAACTTCAACGGAATATTGATATTTCAATTTCAATTTCGCTTTGAGACTTTTTTTTTTTCTGAGAACTAATAATAATTAAGAGCAGAAGTGATCTCGTTTAGAGTCTCTTTTTAGTGAACAGTGTGAGTGACAATCTTGATTGGACTCTCTCTTGGTGAGATAAAATCTTGATTAGACTTTCTTCTTCTCATATGTTAGACTAGAATCCTAAAAAGAATACAAATAATCGGTTCTAGAGTTCTTGAATATAATTAGAGGAAAATCAAACAATAACTAGAGACTAAAGCATAGCATAGTATAGAGATCACATGTTTTTCTCAAAACTATTAACTATTCTCCAACTATATATTATTAAAAAAATTATTCAATATTTCCATGGTTAGTAGCCCAATTAGGAGGGAAAAAGTTTGTAAAAAACACTTCAAAAAATAACATTTTTGGAGGACCGAGGTACACAAAAACTATTAGCTATGAAAGTGTAGACTGTAGAGTATTAACATTGATATTTCTCTTAAAAGAATAGGTGTTTATTTTGACAAAAGTTAGGTACGTATATATGTATGTGAGTATATACATATAAGTGTATTATACAAATATAGTGTATGTAAATAAATAGTTTCCGTTACATAATAAAACTGTTTATTTTTAAAAAGGTTAATTCAACTATGCAAATTTGTGTTCGATAAAATTATTAAAATACAACAAATTTACCAACAAATTTATCAAAACGTATTGACCCGACTTCCTTTTTATTTTATAATTTAATGTTCGCATTTTATTTCGATTAAATTTTAACTTTTAATTTGATCAAACTAATTAACTTCGATTTGGTAAAGATCTGGGCAAAATAACCGAACCGAACCGGAACCGAAGCGAAAAAAATCGAATCGGAACCGAACCAAAATTTTAAAATACTTAAATGGATATTAAATTCTAGAACCGAAAGAACCAGAACCAGAACCGAACTGAACCGAAATATTTAGGGTACCCAAAAATATTCGAAATATAATTATATATCCAAAAATAATAGTTTTTTAAAACCAAATAACCAAAAATATCCAAAATACCAAAAAATATCCCGAAAAAATACCCAAAAATATCCAAAAATATCCAAAAATATCTGAAAAAAATTAACCGAATGGATCCTAAACTTCAAAACCGAAAGAATCGGAATGGGGACCGAACCCGAACCGAAACAATTCGGTTCTTATATAGATCCTAAACTCTACAACCGAAAGAACCAGAACCGAATGGAACCGAACCGGAACCGATCCGAATACCCGAACTCTCATATGTTTGCTCTTTTTTAATATATAGAGTTCGATTGGTATAGTCGTTTGAATATGACGGTTAAACATTTTATTAGCGGTTGAATAGTAAAAAAATAATTATAAATAATAAGAAATGGTAATTTAAAATGTTAATATTTTTTTTTAAAGTTAGTTTCATTTTTAAAAATTTATAAAGAAAATAATATAAATAAATATAAATATTTTTTAAAAAAAAATTAAAAGTATTTTAAAAAATTAAAAAATCTATTCGTCCGTTTGGTAAACAAGGCGGTTGTAATTTTTGAGCTCTTACAGTTTCTAACCGCTTTTTTTAAACACCTATTTCAAGCATCCGTTTTATCCATCCATTCATATGATTGATAACCAAACGAGCGGTTGATTCTCCGACTGTCTTAAAACATACAAGCAATCAAAGCCATAAATATTTGAATACACTGACCATTATTATTCTCGAATCTGTCCATCAGGGTATCGTATCCTACGAGCGTATCCTACAAGACCTTTAAAAAATTCAAATACATTTGTGCCGATGGAAAAATATCTCGCTGACCCATCTGATCTGATGGTTGGGACAATTTGAACATACAAGGACATGGCGATTGCCTTGGACAGAGACATGTAACGAAAGTAAGTAAAATGCTCATACTTAAATATATATATATATATATATATATATATATATATCATCATCATCATCATCATCTTCCATTTAGTACGTAGTCGAGACTGTGGTAGAAGATACGAACTGGCCATCATTTTTGCCTCATCACCCATCCAATCTGTTGCAGTTACTTCATTGTTAAATTACGACGGGGTCGAGCTACCATTTATCCGTAGTTGGTTTTTGTGTTTATCAAAACTTGAAATTGAAAGGACCTAGCTAACATTGACATACTTATTTGTATACGTCCCTTAATTAACTAATATTCAATTTGTACGTCTGCAGTGTAATCTTTTCAATTAGTTCGACAAATTATAAAGAAGTACTTAAGT
The DNA here is from genome assembly GCA_900406565.1 of Turritis glabra. Classification (NCBI taxonomy): domain Eukaryota; kingdom Viridiplantae; phylum Streptophyta; class Magnoliopsida; order Brassicales; family Brassicaceae; genus Turritis; species Turritis glabra. The sequence continues at coordinate 2,671,853 of OVBN01000025.1, forward strand.
CATTAAAATTTAGGTGCCAAGTATATAAACTGTCACAAATTTCCAACACAAGTCAATACAAATTTACAAAGTGAAAAAAACCCATATTTGTCGTACAAGCAGATGGCGCACGAGTCGATACAAATTCACAAAGTGAAAAAAAACCAAATTTACAAAGTCAACACCCGTCAGTCTTATTAAAGACACGTGGCGCAGGCAGAAAAGTTACGGTTGTTGATTGTTGAAACAGAAAATGGCGCGTGCGGGAGAAGTATAATGAAAATTAGGGTTTTTGGAAGGTTGCGAAAAATCAGGGGAAAAAGTTAGAAAATTGCTGTGATGGTGAGATTTGCTATGTTAAGGGTGTTCCAGGGAAGAGAATGGATGTTGGTGTTGACGAACTTCCAATGGCGGAGGAAAAAGCTTTAAGGGGAAGAGAGAGAAACAATTCTTTGACACAAACCTTAATTAGCAATAAAGAGAGAGAGAGAGAGAGAGACAGTGGAGGAGGCGAGAGAAAGAGAGAGAGTTTGGCGACGAGGAGGAAGAAAGAAGCCAAAAGCCCGGCGGCAGCGATTTGGAAACTCCGTTCGCTGGCCGCGACAACGACGACACGCTAAGCAGAAAATGGAAATTACGTTTTGGTCGTTTCGTTGTTGAGTCTGAGGCTTGAGGAAGAAGAAGAAGAAGAAGGAGAAGACGATGGTGATGGGGAGGAAGAAAAGTTGTCATGTTCATAGTGCTCCTTCCGAAGATGGTACCATGTTTTCTCAGGATCATAAACCCAAGAGGATCTACCAACTCTGGCCGGGTAACAATGTAAGCCTTTTCTTTCGCGCTAATGACACTTTACTGTTGTTTTTTAATTTGACAAACAGATAATTAAAAGAGTTTTTGTAATGTGCCTCACACAAGATTTATCATGTTCTGAAAGAGATTTGAGCATATTGGAAGGCTGAGATTGGTGAATAAAGAATCAGTTTCCTACCTAAAGATGCTCGGAAACAATTTGCTACTAAATCCTGATATGTTAGTGGTGTTATGAGTATTGGACTCGACGCTTACTTGAATTTTAAGAATAGCTCTTTAGTTTTAGAATAGCCAAGAGTTCTATCTAGTTATTGCTTTACACACATGACATAAAGCTCTCAACTGTTGTCTTTGGCTATGTTTGAAACAGCTTGACTTGTTTTGTTTCTTGTTTCATGTTTAGAAATTTTATTGCGGAGGGAGACTAGTCTTTGGTCCAGATGCATCTTCACTCCTTCTGACTACAGCTATGATTGGAGGTCCTGCTCTCACTTTCTGCATACGAATGGCTTTTTTGATCGGGAAACGCTATCCTTTGTTCCACTCTCTTGTGCTGTTGGGTGCACTTTTGCTCACTATCTTGGTAAAACCATATAAATGTTTCTTTCTTTGAGAGCTATGTTGCCCTTTCTGCATATTCATGCATCTTCTTTGCAGGATTTCACATTTCTCTTCTTAACATCATCAAGAGACCCCGGGATTATCCCAAGGAACAAAGAAGCACCTGAAGCAGAAGGGCTTGATATGATCACTCAATCCTCAGAATGGGTAAACAACAAACTCGGTAATACAAAGTTACCTCGAACCAAGGATATACTGGTGAATGGCTACATTGTCAAGGTTAAATTTTGTGATACATGTTTGCTTTACCGAACTCCTCGCGCCTCTCACTGCTCAATCTGTAACAACTGTGTTCAAAGGTTTGATCACCATTGTCCATGGGTTGGCCAATGCATCGGTTTAGTAAGTCTTTCACAAACCTTTCTTTTGAATCTCCTGAAACAAAAAGTGTAAGTAGGATTCTGTGATTTATAAAAGGCGGTCTTTGCAGCGAAACTATCCATACTTCATCTGTTTCATATCAACTTCAACACTCCTCTGCTTGTACGTCTTTGTCTTCTCATGGGTCAGTATGCTTGAGGTACACGGCAAGATGTTGTTAATGGTCATCACAAACGACTTCATATTTGTTGTTCTCATCCTCTACTGCTTCGTCGTTGTCTGGTTTGTCGGTGGGCTCACTGTATTCCACCTCTACCTCATCTGCACCAATCAGGCAAGATCTTTAAACTTTATTTGACTCTTGCTGCTCTGTTTGGTGTATATCTTTGCGAATTCGTTTGTTTAGTTCCCCTGTAATTTTGAATCTTTTACTACTATCTTGCAGACAACTTATGAGAATTTCCGGTACCGATATGACAAGAAAGAAAACCCTTACGGAAAGGGTCTCTTCAAGAACCTATTTGAGTTGTTCTTTGCCAGAATTCCACCTCCCATGATCAACTTCAGAGACTGGGCTCCAGAGGAACCTGACGTGGAGGTTGGATCCATTGCATCTGAGCTAGACCGAACCTTTGGACCCCGAGGAGATAAATTTGATATGGAAATGGAAATTGGCGGTTGCAAAAACAGTAAGGGCGGTTTGCGACTCCAGACACTGGACTATGACAACAGCAACATCGAAGAAACTGTCAAGAAGAAAGGTTTAGATGAAGGAACCGCAGGGACCACCACCGCGTTTTGCATCCCGGGGATTGAAGAACCCGCAAATATAACAAGAAACTCGAGTGTTGATGTGAGATCGAGATAGGACAACAAAAAGAACCCATGGATCAGAACATAGATCTGTTGCAGAATCTTTGCCCCTGTGAAAAATGCTTGATTACTTGTGTAAACTATACTCTCTTTATTTCTAAAGCCATACGCTTTTTGTCTTCAACGAGTAAACTTTTTCGACTCAGAGAAAAAAAGGTAGGAGAAGAATCAAGTGTAGTCATTGCAGCGTGAGTTTCTTGCATTACATGGTTATTCGAAACAGTTTCTTGATTGTTCTTCACTCAGTTTTTGGTTTCTTGAATATAACGGAGACGACAGAGATCAATGTTGGATTTAGGATAAGAAAACAGAGAAAATGAAAAAACCGTAAACTTTAACACAAGGTCAAAATGGGAACAAAAGCTCTCACCTTTACAATAAATAGAGAATCACTTTCAAGATAATAATAATAATGAAGAAAAGGAACAGAACATTAACAGTGAAGGGAAACACAGAATCTAATCCATTCCAAAGATCATGTACAAGAACAGAACAAGGTCCCAAACTTTTCAGACTTGGCAAAACCGAAGGATACTTCTCATCGTGAGGCTTCCAGTCTCGGACAGGGTAAGCAGAGAGTACCTGAAAGAATGTTCAAAAGGAATCGGATGTTTATGTGAGGACCTCCATTATCTGGTGGCTAGATTGATGGAGAAGATCACCATTTTTCTGGAATAAAAGCTTAGCCTGAAGTTTCAATTTCTTTCCCATGATCTTCTGAAAGATTCCTCTTCAATCTTCTCAACCAAATATCGTAATCTAATGGATATGGTGTCCCACATAGACTGTCAACGTAGTCAGAAAACGCTTTTAAAATGGTCGAGACATCGCCGAGCTTCTGCTGAATCAATCTTTTTGACCAAGAGGTCTCTCTCCATTGAAGAGCTCCTTCAACTGAATCCAATTCAGGGAAGTCTCCAGAGCAGAAATAAAGCATGTAAATCAAGCTCTCTGCATCTGAGGCGGCACAAAGTTTCCCTTCCTGGAGCGCGTAAGTCGAGGAGAAATGAAGATTCATTGCGGGTCGATCTCTATCCTCAAGCACCGCGTGACCCCAACCAATAAGTACAAAGTAAGGATGTCGTACACCCGAAGTGACATAAACTACATTTTCTGGACGGATATCACCGTGGCGAATTCCAGCTGAAGAGGAGGAAGAAAGTGCAGATAAGCAATCATGGCAACATCGAATAGCTTCTTCTGGACCAAACCGGCCCTCATTTACCAAGTCAGCTACTGTCTCGCCAACCGGAGTGGTCACAAGAATGGGAGTTCCACACCAAGGATGATCGCATCGTCCACCTGAACTTGGTTTTTGACATTGGCCTGGGTGAAGGATCCGACCAGACCCATGGAGCTGCGGCAAGTATTTGCTAGACAGTCCTCTCTGTTTCATAATACTTAATATCTTAGTTTGTCTTTGGACCTGATACCACAAGTTCATGTCTTCCCAAGCTGGCTCAAGCTGTGAAGGAGGAGAACCAACATACAGGAACACAGACTTCCCTGCTTCGTCCACTGGTGATGCGATATGATAGGGGAGCGTACCATTAGTCAATATTTCGTTAATCTGATAGCCTTTTTGAAAGTTTGAATCCTCCAACCACAGAACCGATCCAACTTCCAGTTTCATCGAAGGTTCAGGCTCAATTTTGGTTGATTCTTCTTGGACTTCGACAATTTCAGGAGACATGGTACTGTGCTGGAACTTAAACATGCCATTTTCATTGAGACTAGTATCCCCTAACTGCCTCTCCTGTCGTCTTGAGTGAAGGCGAGAACTATGGTCAGCAGCTAAATCTTCAATGGAATGTCTGGGTGCCCCAAAGTACTGCATTATACTGTGGTAAGTGGCAAAGACTACTTGTAAAGCACCGATGTCTCCCCAGTTGGCATTACCCAGCTTGTTCCATATTCTGTCAACTGGTGACACTGCTATCTTGGAATGCTTCATTATCCAGTCTGCTGCGCACTCATAGACATTGCTCAAGTCAAAATCCAATTTATTTATGTCCCCTTCGACTTTTACAACACCTCCATATTGCGAATCAACGAGAAGAATGAAGACACAGTTTGAGCTTTGAGAAAAATCTAAGCGGCTCACACTCCTTGCGATGAGTATGCGGAGAGCATAGAAAAGAGCCTCGCCTAAGACAGGTAATGAAGGCGGACGATCACTGTCCTGTGCAAAGCTTCCTATGTCAGGCCTTAGAAGAGCAAGTTCAAGAATGTGATCCCATTTCCCATGCGGATGTCGAGGATTTTTCAGTAAAATACCTGTTGCAGAAAGACCTTCAAGCTTCCCAATAGCCAAAGCTCTCTCAGCCTGATAAAACTTTAGATTCTGATCGTATAGACAACCAACAGAGAAAGGAACTGGCTCGTCCTGGCTCCAAAATGCCTCCCACAAGCTCTTAACAGTCGCGTGCAAAAAATCCTCTATTGCTAGAAACGCCTTCGCCTCCACAGCAGTAGATGTTGAAGCGTAAGCAGCGTTCGGCATCCGAGTAAGCTGCTGGAAAGAAACCCCTTCCAATGCATAATCAAACTTTTGAAGCTCAACCAACTCAAAAGGAACCTCAAAGACAGGTCCATTGCTCTCCGAGTTTTCCAATGTCAAAGCAAACCAATCTTCAAGATTTTCCGTGAAATGTTTGCTGTCAGTGAATCTGCTAAGGAAATCACGACGGATACGAGATCGACTTCCTGATGAAACACTTGACCGCTTTGTAGTTGTACCAGACCCGATGGATTCCAGGTCTGGGGATTTACCTGTAAGAGACAAAAAAATGACTTAGAAACTTGACCAATCAATCTGTTTGCACAATTGTTTCTAATTCTATATCGAGTAGACTACTACTTGAGTCTCAGATCGAACTGACTCGAAAATCTAAAGCAGGCAATGAGAATGAACAAGCAAAGCTTTTTCAAATTGAAGTTAGTGGCAGTATCTCCCAACTAACTTCAACTCGTATAAATTCAGTTCAGCCAATAAATTTCTCCCCTAATTTGAGTTTCTCTTATATAAACCATCGATATCAGATTTAGGGCAGAGACAATCTCGAGGCCATAATGCTGATTCGAAGAAGAACAAAGAGTGTGGATTAATAAAATAGTGTGAACTTCAATTCTCGAGAAGCTAATTCAAGTCGGGAAAAGCTAGGGTTTCTTTCTCAGACGAGGGAAAAAAAAAAAAAACAAATCTGCAAAAAGAGCTATGAACAGAACACGAACCTTCCATTACAGAAAATGAAAAAAAGTCCCAATCCTCGAGCTTCTTCTTCTTCTTCTTCTTCAGCTACTCTCTTGCTCTCTCTCTGTAGCTTACCAGTTGATTCGTCTTGGCGTTGTCTTCTGTGATTCTCTCTAAAGCCTTGATGAGTCCAACTCGCTGACCTGTGTTCTTACCTTTTTTTTTTAATTATTTTTATTCTAAATATTCTTCGGGTTAGTTTGTTATTTTTTATTTTTAATTACAAGACAGGTCAAAAGTACAAAACACTAACAATTATTATTACCCAATAAAAATTTAGTAGGGGCCGAAGAAAGACTGCGGTCTTACTGTATGTATATTCTTCAAAAATATATATTCTCTTAAAACTTTATTGTATCAAATTAGGCATTGGAATCGTTTTCAGCTACAAGCAGAATCTGAAACGACGGCCATTTATTTGAAGAAAATGGGGAACCATGACAAAAATTCCTCAATGTTCTGAATGATATATTAAATAAAAAAATTTCTTCAATTTATAAATCACTAGACGTATGTAATTTTCGAAAGTAAATAATTAAATATACACACATATAGTGTGCTACATTTGTCTTTGTAAGAAAAACATTGATACACCAAAATATAAACAGCATTATTAAACGTATGAACAAAAATATTCATGATGTATTAACTGCGAAACTTAAATGATAATCAAATTTGAGATATATATATATATATAACTTTTAGACAATCAATATTCGTACGCTATGGGCCCAGCTCTTACCCAACGACGGCCCACGTTATGTCCACTGTGCTCCAAATTTATTGAATCAATTGTGCAGCTTCTCCTTACTTGACTTGTCCCCACATCAGGATCTAGAGATTGTTGATAAAAGATCTCAAACTCAAAGTGATATTTTTTCATAACCGAAGATCTTAAAGTCATATTCATTGGGTGAAATAGATGATGGCATTCAAAGGTTTGTTTGGAAACATATGAAAGAGAATTCTTCATGGATGTTATTCGCATGCTCTTCTGGCTTTACAATGAATTCGATGTTCGTAATATATATGTATCATGCAACTGACCACTTTTGATTTCTTGGACTACATAGTATATAATTGTTGTTATAATGCATAGATATGTTTCTACTTTCTTAAAAACAACAACTATGAATTAAACTATAATTAATATATTAGTGAGACTAGACTACACAACAGTAAAACTACAAAAAAAATTATTGCGACTCATCGAGAAGAAAATGTGGATTCACATTTTTCTTGTTGCGATTTGTCTTAGTCTTACTCTCAAAATTGGGCCCTTACCAAAGAAAGAAAAGAAATCCCGAGCCCAAACAGTTGCTCTCTCACATGATTTCAATAGTGCAGGGATTAGCTTGGAATTTTTATATGTTTTGTTTTTGTTGTTGGTGAAGGGACTTTTTGAATGTTAGTGTTATGTTTTTTCGTAGAATGCTACTCGAAGGAGACCAAGGAAAAAACCAAATAGGTAATTCTCAACTTTACGACCAAATATATATGTATTTTTCAACCTTACCGTGCTGTTATAATATGTGATTGAATGGTAGGTATTAATCATTCTAAATTACACGTATTCACGCGATGATGGCTAAATAATAGTATATATATAATAAAACATGGGCATCACATGGTTCATGAATTATCTTATTCTTTCCCACAATTAAAAAGAAAAAAAGATTCCCCGCTTTAAATCATTCTGCTTTTCGCAATGTATTTTCCAGAATTAATAAGGTTTTAAGTTGTTGTTCTTAAAAGCTAACATTATTATTTCGAAAAGGATATATTGCATAAAAATCCTCTTTTGTGCTTCCCTGGCCTTAAATAATAAGGGTCGCTTATAGAAATCCATAATAATTTGGTGGAAAAGAAATCTAAGGGGACAGTTCTTGTCTGGTTTCACTTCTTGTCTTGGTGACTTCGGAAGAAGATTCCTTATCTCATTTTTCTTAATTTCTAAAATATACAAGATGGTGCTGAGGGGTTGGCCACTAGACACTTTAATCTATTTAACTTTGGCCTTCTTTTTAAAGTTTTAGTATTGTAAAATGTGAAAAATTTAGATTAGAAAACCAAGTTGTTTTTATAAAATTATTATTAGGTCGATTAGTTACTATGTCGACAAGTTGCTAGTTGGCTTATTGAATAGTGACTCGCCGCTGATTAGCCGACCATTCTATCCTGCTCGATTTTGGGTTCTAGATTTACTTTCACCCAAAATAATGTATAAAATGTGCTCTATTCATTTGGGGAAAAAGGTTAGAGAAATTCTAATCAAATATGGTTTATGTGTTTCCCATAAACGGATAGTTAATATGAATATATGAACCAAATCTTTAACAAAAATCATTTTAACTAAATAAAGACAATTTGACTTTCTCATCCCGAATAGATCATATAAAGTTGAGCTATCTGATTTAGCTTCTTTATTTCACATCACACGCCAAACTAAAAGAATACTCCATACAACATAGTTCACACCACTCTACAACATAGTTTACACCTAAAAAGTTCTCTGATTTATTTGTTAATGCAGCACAAGTCCCAATCTCAACCCATACTTTTGTATTATATAATCTGTGTAATATATTTTATTTATATAACTCGATGATACAATCATACAAATACAATTAAATTTTCATGTATCTCCACATTTCACTGTAAGGTATTTTAAAGTCTTCTACACATTTATTGAAAAATATATAAAGTACCTAAAATAATCTATGTGTTTGATTTATTTTGAAACTTGTGATATTTAGACTAAAAAAGTAACAATATAGATAATTACAAGATTTAAAATAAAATTTTAAATACAAATTCTTAAAAACATCTCATAGTAAGAAAAGAAACAAAAAGTGAATTTAAATCACTTATAGTAAAGGGAAATGCAAAAAAAAGTATTACGCGCATGGTTTATAGACAACAGACCCACTAAATGAAGTTAATTTAATAATCATTTACAAAGTTGCCTAACCTAATCCATGTCTGCGCGTGGAATCTCATGCGTACTTCCGACCAATCGTACGACAGGGTGCTGTTTCCTAAAACTCCACCCGCAACATGAACGCGTGAGAAGACACGCAGCACGTGGATAAGAATCCTTCTGAGGCTTTGGACCATATAACTCCTAAAACACATAGTAAGACAATGACAGATCCAAACAAACAAAAAGTTAAACCAATCCTTCAATTATCAACTTTAACTGTTTCTGTCGTCTTCCCTATTTTTTGTTTCCATCACACTTTAAGGAAATTAAAATTTTATCCTTTCTTGCTTGATATCCTTAATTAATAATCATCGCGCTTTAAATCTAAAGAAAGATTCGGGATTTATAGTTTTCGTCTTATCGAGGACACTATTGTTATTTTAGTGTATAAGATTGAGATTTCTTCTTTCTGTCATAAGGTTCTCTGCCTTCGGTTATCTAATAATACACTTTTATTTACAAGTTTTATTCAAATGATGTCGGCTCAACTATTGGTGCCTTCTCATGCGATCAATTCTTGTGTTACTTAATTTAATAGAACTTTAATAAAATACAGGATCCATTATTGCTCTCTACCTAAAAATAATATACATAATTGCAATAGGTCACTGAAAAAATAAAATAAAAATAAAAGAACTTGTGGCAAACATATCGCATGGAACACAAAACTGGCAATTTGAACGCCATGAACCGAACCGTGAATGACAATGACAGTTCATATGCTCAACAGTATTACTATTTTTTTACTACTTTTGATTTTTCAATTTCCCTGTTTCTTATTCTTATTTTGTACTAATCTTTTAGGTGTAATAAAGAATGATCAATATATTCCGTTCCATAACCCCATTAACACATTATTCGAGAGAAATGGAATCAGCCAATCACTCTCTTTCCTCCATATATAAATCTAGCAATAATATTCACAATAATAACTACCTACTTTGTTCCTTTCCTCACCAAAAGATCCACCTCGATCGTCTCTCCTCCGTCTTCCTCCGCCGCTAAAATGAGAGAAGATAATCCAAACTGGTTCCTTAGATGGGAAGAGGAGCTTCCTTCGCCGGAAGAACTCATCCCTATCTCTCAAACCTTAATCACTCCTCATTTAGCTCTCGCTTTCCAAATAGGAAGCCCTAATCATCATCTCGGATCAAAGAGAACCACCGCGATTTATCACCACCAGAAGCTTCAGTCCTCTACCACTCCAACTCCTACTCCTCCACCGATGATGATGAATTCTGATTTCGGCGGTGGCGATTCGACGGATCTTGGTTCAGGATCGATCGGAGGAGAGCCAGCAAGAACGTTAAAACGACCGCGTTTAGTGTGGACGCCTCAGCTACACAAGCGTTTCGTTGACGCGGTTGGACATTTAGGAATCAAAAACGCAGTTCCAAAGACGATAATGCACCTAATGAGCGTTGAAGGGTTGACTAGAGAGAACGTTGCGAGTCATCTTCAGAAATATCGTCTTTACCTTAGGAGAATGCAAGGCGGTAACGGTAACGGAATCACCGGAGGACACGTCATCGTCTCCGATTCGGCTACCGATCGGTTGTTTGCGAGCTCGCCGGTTCCGGCGCATTTCTTGAGCCCTGAGTACTTGATGCCGCCATTAGAGCATTCGTATATGGGGAAACATGTGATTGCTCAGCAAAACCAAGTGGTTCGTAATCTGAGGTATGAAGATCCGGAATATGGTAATGGAGATGGTGGTAGGAAGGTTCTTAAGCTCTTCCCTGCCGGAAATTAATGATATATTTGAATTCTTGACTTCATTCTTATGGAAGTAATAATGTTTTGGTATGTGGATTATCTCTGTAATTTGCATTTCTCGTCAGACTTAATAATGTATTGTTAGTGTATATTTTTTTTCTACACGAACGATTTAACTTTTTTTTTTTTTTATATATATGATGTTATCATTTGTATTCACTACAATTGCTTGTTTTAATTATCTTCGTCCAGCTATAAACGAATTAATTCCCCTGAACAAGTTTGATTATCATTTGTTGCGCCTAATTTGCAAAAAAAAAGTGATAAAAGGTACGTCAAATTTCAAAAGCTGAAGCATAACATAGTGAAAAAGGACAAGGCAATGACACTTAATCAAAAAGGTTTGTTTGTTCTATTTTTAACATCAAAACTGTCTCAAAATTTGGATTACACAAATCCTTAATCCATGACGGACGAAGCAATTACCGGTTCTGCATGTAATCGAAGCTAAGGGGTTGCGGATAGAACTGCGCCTGCAGAAACAACATTCGCTTTTAAACACTTATTAATTTGCTAAGTATCAATTCAGATGTGTTATAAAATCTAATTTAGTGTTTCATCGTGATCTAGGAAGGTCAACAGCATTTACACAAATAAAACAAAAAAGGCTATAAAGAAAGGAGTGAAAAAACGCAAAAAGTTGTGTACCTGAAAAGGGGCGTTTCTGAAGTGCTCATACGAATGATCTGCAGCATTTGGCCATTGCATGTACATAGCAACATCCCTTGAAGGCTGGTTTAAACCCATGGTGGCGTAGGGGCTCATGACAAAATGTTGACCCATGTTAATAGAAGCAGGAGCACTTGGGTTTTGACTATACCCGCTAAATCCCATACCATAGATTGGTGTCCCTATTTTCTGAATATTGAAGTGTGCCAAGCAGAAATTTTGATCAACCGGGAGGTTCCTATTGTACCTGTAAACCCACAAGGTTTTCAGTATACAAAAGAAAGTTTTAACGATTTTTTGTTATCCACAAGTGATTTTAATGGATCATAGATGCTTTACATACCTGTAATTGTTGCGGTCATAGTCAGGGTCATACCGGTCTTTCTCTCTGTCTCTGAGAATTGCAACACGAGATGCAGGAATGCTCTCCCTGGAGATATGGTTCTTGTCTGCCTCGATATTACCATTCTTCACCACTTGATTTTCATCTCTGTTAGGACTACAATTCACCCTCCAAGGATTAGTTTCGGATGAAGAATTGTTACAATTAGGATTTGTAAGACCGTTAAATATACGTGCTCGTGCCCTGTCGTAATCTTCTTTCCTCTCTTCAACACTTTTCGGAGGACCACCTTTCTTTTCCAGTTCATCAGCTTCCATTCCAGATCCTTTAGAAGGTCGTGGCTTTATCGCAATTTTCATGTGCTTGAACTTGCCAATTTCTGATTGTTTAGCCGGGATTTCAGATAATCGGACAGCAGGAAATCTGCTTTCAGTAGATTTAGTCACAAGGATTCTGCTCCCGTTACCATCTGCACCACCATCTCGAACTGATGTAATAAGTCCATAGTGGTTTGCGACACGATGGGCTGCAAGACGGAGATATGATGTCGGGAAATGCTGGAACTCGAATTGCTGCTGATCAGGGTTCTGCAAGAACCTCTGAATGTCAAGTTCCATCCGCAAAACTGACATAGCAAGAACAAAATTGGCTTAGGAAACGATTAAGAAAAGAAAAGTCCATGAGATAACCACCAGCAGAATCAGATAAAGAACAATCATATGTACACATCAAGGAGAAATAACTCCAACTCTAAACAATCTCACATCTAACAATCAGACCATCAGATTAGAAACATTGCCATTGCAAAACCACTTTCCTAGTTATGGGGTTTGCCATGGATCCTCAGCTAAAGTAAGCTTCCAACTTCAATAACACTAGTCAAGATTTTAAAGTGCACCGAGAGAGAAAGGATCCACAATAATGGCATTTATAAAACGAAGCAGACAGATCCAAATCCGCCAAAAATTCCCTAGAAATTAACCTAGGTTCTATCCAGAGAGTAAATAAACAATCCTCATAGCAATCGTTCCCCCAAAATCCCTAACCACGATTCTAAGCTCGATAAAGATAAGCAGGTCAACAAAAGCTCAATTCTATACAGATTGCATCTTCAGGAAACTAGGGCATGACACGAATCGGGCAAAAGAGAAAGCTTACTCATTAGACGATGTCGAGGGTTCTGAAGAGCCTCGACCAAAAAAGGATCCACCGTGAAGCCCTTATCGGCCATAACGGCACAACCTGTTTCTGAGGTCAAGGCTGTGTCCATTAGAGAGATTGATAGATGGGTCTGGATACTTCTCTGGGTGAGTCCTTGCTTCCTCTAAAGCTTGAATCTTTTTCTCTCGCAGCAAAGAGAAGAAGAGAATTCAAGAGGAAGAGGATGATTGAAATCGAAGCATTGAGGACGATAGAGAAGAGCAAAAGATGCAAAATCTTATCTCTCCCTCAAACCGAAGGACAGGAAAGATAACTATTTTAATGTTGTTTTTTTTTTATAATTTTAAGAAAACTTATTGCTTTTTAAAAAAAAAATATTTTTAAATAATTTGTTGTGGCCTTGTCATTGTTCTAGCGCATATTATTGAAATTAAAGGCTTAAACTATAATAATAACATCGTTTTGGATAAAATGTAACTGCAAAAGAACGGACCTAAATTCAGGCATTGTTAAACGAACGACACATGCTTATTTCTACATCCGTAATTATATTCTATTTGCAAACGGCGGTGCAAGGAAGGCTTTAAGATTGCATTGCCACCCACCGGCTCTTCTTTCTGCATGTATCTCCCGAGAAAGACGTGAGATTATTAGAGGGCTCTAAAACATGTCGTCTTTGATGATTTTAGCGGTCCCACTTGTGACAATGATCCTGTTTGCGGATTTTGGCGAATCTCTCTTGTGAAAAATGTGATCTTTTATAGCTTACAGAAAAATTCAGAAAATGTTTATGTGGAAAACTATAAGCTCGTAAAATTATGATTCTTAGCAACAACAAAAAGAGTCTTAGAATTCTGATTAGTTTAAGTTTTAAATTGAGAACTCTATCTGGCTGTGTAGTGGCAAATCTTGAGAGATGCTGTGAGGTGAGGTGAGGTGAGAGAGAAGCAATGATGAGCGATGCAGTGGGGAGAGGAGACATGCGTGACGGAAAAGAGACTCAAAAACGACACACAGTTGGAAAGTGAAGCGATAAGATAGCATTATTTTTAGGGTTTGATATCTCAAGAGAGATGTTTCGAGAGAGATATATAAAAGGCCAGAAAACAAAAACCCTTCCTTCACTCCAACACAATGCAGTCAACGTGCTTTTAACATGTGGATACCAAATCCCCCACGCTCTTGCTTTGGTGCTTGTTTTACACTCGCCGTTTTTTTGCTCGTTTTCTTCCACTTTTCTGCTAATTAAATATTATATCAATAATTAATTACGCGAGAACAAATTATTTAAAATACTATTTTCTGCCTTACATAATATTTTAAATAAATCAATTAGGCGAAGAATAATTAGAGTCTAAAAATCTGTTTAAATACAAAAGAACATCAGATCAACAAAAATAAATTAGATTGGTTTGACTTTTGTGAAAAATTTTTAACACGGTAAATAAAAAATTTAGAATAAAAGATAACACATAATCTTAATTTTTTTTGCTTCGTGTAAGCCCATCTAATTTAATTTAAATAAGACGGTTTTTTATACACGTAAATTGAAATACAAAAAAATACACCCAAATGTACTATGGAATACCATCACAAAATATAAATATTAATGATAAATACAAAAGACCTTTATATTCTATACTCCTAAGAATCAAAACTGGATACATAAAGCTATTCATTTGGTGGCATCTTTTTTAATACATGATCCGACAAAGTCAACACCACAAATATTCACTACCAAATTAACGAACTACTATATCTAGAATGTCAAACCACATATGTTTTGCTATATTTTTCTTGCTCTCTCAAATGCCAAACATATTGTTTGGTACATAGATAACTGTATAAATTCTAATGTTGTTGAAATAGAAATCATTACAAAAGTCATAAACAACTAATAAATAACAAAACAAGTAATTACAAATCACGAAAAAATAATATAATAATTAACATGAATTATTTTCTATATATTATGTATTTGCATTGAATAATATAATAAATAAATCTAAAAGATTGTTATCATAATTTACTAGAAAATAAAGTAGACTATAAGACAATAAATCACATCAGCTATTTTTTCTCCATAAATCGAAGTAAATCATTTAAAAATTAAAGTTTTAACATTTTTTAGATTATAGTTACTTCTATATTAAAAATAAATAATAGTCAACCAAAAACACACACATAATTAGAAAACACATCATAAAAGTTAATTAACTAGTAATAGTAATAGTTTTATTTCAACATAATAATAAGCTCCCTAATCTTTTCTAGATTTGTTGTTTGTATTTTGGATTTAGGCTCCATCACTTTCACTAGCGTATGTTAGCGAGTGCGATTCCGGCGCGTAAACCACGCGCCGTAGACGAAGACGGAAGCAAGCACCTTCCTCTTCCTCTTTGTCTTTAAACCCCTCGTCGTCTTTCTCCCGTGTTCTACCGCATCACTCAATAACCCCTTTCGTTTGAATCTCTCTCCTTCTTCTTCATCATCATCATTCCCAATTCGTAACCCTAACCCTAAAAACACAGATTAAACAAATGGCTGAACCAATCACGGAGCAGCCTCCTCCACCTGCTCCCGACCCTAATTCTACCCTCCCTCCTCCGTCCGATTTTGATTCCATCTCGATCCCTCCGTTCGATGATCATTTCTACCATTCCGGCTCCGATCAGACTCCGATTGGTGAACTCATGTCCGATCTGGGGTTTCCTGATGGTGAATTCGAGCTCACTTTCGATGGTATGGACGATCTTTACTTCCCCGCTGAGAATGAGTCTTTCCTCATCCCTGTGAATACGTCTAACCAAGAGCAGTTTGGGGATTTTACGCCGGAGTCTGAAGGCTCTGGAGTTTCCGGTGATTGTGTTGTTCCCAAAGATGCCGATAAGAGTATTACAACTTCGGGTTGCTGTAACCGGGAATCGCCTAGGGATTCTGATGATCGATGCTCCGGTGCTGAGCGTAGCTTAGATCTACCGACTCCATTGTCGTCTCAGGGTTCGGGTAATTGTGGTTCTGATGTCTCGGAAGCTACAAATGAATCATCGCCTAAATCAGGAAACGTTGTGGTCGACCAGAAGGTTAAGGTGGAAGAAGCTGCTACTACGACGTCTATTACCAAGAGGAAGAAAGAGATCGAAGAGGATTTGAGTGACGAGTCGAGGAACAGTAAGTATAGGAGATCGGGAGAGGAGGCAGACGCAAGTGCTGTAACCGGTGAAGACGATGAGAAAAAGAAAGCGAGACTTATGAGAAACCGTGAAAGTGCGCAGCTTTCGAGGCAGAGGAAGAAACATTACGTGGAGGAGCTTGAAGAGAAGGTTAGGAATATGCATTCTACTATAACGGATTTGAATGGTAAGATATCGTATTTTATGGCTGAGAATGCTACTCTAAGGCAGCAATTAGGCGGCAATGGAATGTGCCCGCCGCATCATCCACCACCTCCGATGGGAATGTATCCACCTATGGCTCCAATGCCTTATCCGTGGATGCCTTGTCCGCCATATATGGTGAAGCAACAAGGGTCTCAAGTGCCGTTGATTCCTATTCCTAGGTTGAAACCACAGAATCCCCTTGGAACATCCAAGGCAAAGAAGTCGGAGAGTAAGAAGAGTGAAGCTAAGACCAAGAAGGTTGCCAGTATTAGTTTTCTGGGTCTTCTGTTTTGTCTATTTTTGTTTGGTGCATTGGCTCCAATTATGAACGTTAATTATGGAG
The DNA here is from genome assembly GCA_900406565.1 of Turritis glabra. Lineage (NCBI taxonomy): Eukaryota > Viridiplantae > Streptophyta > Magnoliopsida > Brassicales > Brassicaceae > Turritis > Turritis glabra. The sequence continues at coordinate 2,688,365 of OVBN01000025.1, forward strand.
GAATTAGTGGTGCCTTTTATGGGAACTATAGGTCTAATTATATTACTGACCAGATTTACAGTCAGCATAGGGATAGAGTTTTGGAGACATCTCGTAGTGTTACTGGGGTTTCTAATAGTAACGGGATGCATTGCGGGAGAGATTCTGATCGAGGAACAAGAAAAAATACATCTGCAACAGAGAGCAATGTACCTCCTGGAAATGGTAGTGAGCCTCTAGTTGCATCACTCTTTGTTCCGAGGAATGACAAGCTTGTGAAGATAGATGGGAATTTGATTATTAATTCTATATTGGCGAGTGAGAAAGCTGTGGCTTCGCGAAAGGCTTCTGAATCAAAGGAGAGGAAATCTGACTTGGTAATTCCTAAAGATTATTTCCCTGCACTACCTCTACCTGACGCGGGAAGGACCGAGGAAATGGCTAAGCATCTCTATAGATCTAAGGCTGAAAAACAGAAAGCTCTATCCTCTGGCTCTGCTGATACTCTGAAAGACCAATTCAAAACAAAAGCAGCCAATGGTGAAATGCAGCAATGGTTTCGTGAAGGTGTTGCAGGTAATCATGGGCTTCTGATGTTACACTCTCTTTCTTTGACTTGATTATGTATACTAGTCCTTATCATATCTTAATTTTTGACTCAAGAACACTTTAATGAGGCTGAACCTTCAGCAAATCTATGGTCATGAGTAGATGCATCACACAATCTAGATTAGATATTAACGAGGAACATGTGGCATTGTTACTCATATAGATTGAAGAGAGTAGGTCTAGTGTTTATTTCTCTTCGCCCTTATCTGCAGAAGCTTGAGGCAGAATAGTAGTTTGAAGTCTTGCTGATACTTGTTCACTAACACCACCTTTTTTTGTTAAATGATTATATTGTAGGGCCCATGTTTAGTTCAGGGATGTGCACTGAAGTGTTTCAGTTTGATGTCTCCTCAACCTCTGGAGCCATCATTCCTGCATCTCCAGCAACCAATGTTTCTGCTGAACACGGTAAGAACACCACGGACACACACAAGAGAAAGAACAGAAGAATCCTTCGTGGTCTTCCCATTCCACTTCCAGGATCAGATTTTAACCTCACCAAAGAACACCAAAGAAACAGGAGTAGCAAAGAAATCAAGCCTGCCTCGTCAATGGTTGTATCTGTGCTTGTTGATCCGAGAGAAGGTGGTGATGGAGATATCGACGGGATGATTGGGGGACCAAAATCACTGTCCCGAGTTTTTGTCGTCGTGCTTCTTGATAGTGCAAAGTATGTAACATACTCCTGTGTCCTACCTCGATCGGGAGCTCCTCATCTTGTGACCACTTAAAGACTTTTGAGGATTGAAACATATTTCAGCAGGACTTCTCTCCTCTAGGCTTTGTATGTAAACGAATAAATGCCTGCTCTTTGGTATCATCAAGTAATATCCTTTTAGCTATTACAGTTGTCCGGTTTTTGTTTCCAGATGTAGAATCCGAATGCTGTAACTTGTATTACCTTTTATAAACTTATATAACCTTAGAAAGTTTTACTTTACTCATCAAACTTCTCAAATACATTGCAAAAATCAGTGACAGGAAAAATGTCTTCTACAAAAGAAACTGAAAACTCTAGGAGATAAAAGTGATCAATTAGTTGATTCCATGGTTTGAGCCAGGGGGCATCGGTCATAGCCATCTTCATGTTGAGAGGATATGAGCTGCTGCTACGTTCTCGAATCTCTCTGTATTCTTGTCAAATAGCACACAAGTGACAGAAGAAGTGTGTTACAAAATCCACACATGGAGCCTCCTGCATCAAAAGGTTGTTACATCAGTCAGACATGCCACACAGACCAAATGGATTACCCACAGATGTGTCGTTTGAGTCATTCATACCTGTAAATTCTAGTTGGTTCTTAATGACCTGCGGTATCCTCCGCAAGCATAACATGACACAAAGCATCCCGGTGGACCAAGCAACACACCATTTGTTGCAAAGCATACAGCTCTGCACATCGTCGAAGCACTCGCATATATATCAGATGACCGTTGTCTCGGATTGTCTTCTGTGCTTATAGAAACAGCAATTTCCAGATCTGTTACTTATTGTGCATCATCTGCATCCGACTGTCTTAAGGGCATGTAAGGCGGCGACACGTAAAGACCCTTCTCTTTCGTCCAAATTCTGAAACTTGCTACTCTTCTTGAATCCACCAATTTCAAGAAAGACTTTACTTACCTCATGACCTGAAATTTGACACCAAGAAAGACATCTGCAGCAAACGATTAGAGCAAAGAAGCGGAGAAGAATCTTGCTTGTAGCTGATTATATTATTTATCTAAATAAAACAGGTGAAATAAAAAGAAGTCTTTACCTGAGCGCGACGGAAAGAGACTGGATTAGCATGAATGAACTCAGGTTCATGAACCTTAAGATCACTTTTTATTTCTTTATTAATTGTCAGAAGAAAAAGAGCTGATTATATAATTATTTAAATGTAACAAGTAGGCCTATAACACGTGAATTTCCCCCATTGCAAAAAACTTCACCTCTCATTGGTTTCTTCTTTATCACTCTGTACGCTTCATCAAGTTCTTCATAACGCTCGGATCCGTTGGGGAAGGCGAACTTGAACTTTATATATTTATACTCTTAATTTTTTTCATCATTCATTCTCAAAAAGCTATGTGGCTCACACCACCAACAGCTCCGCCGCTATGAATCCTTCTCTTCCAGGTACGTTGCCGTCTCCGGCGGACGAAACTTTCTATTTATGCTCTTGATTCTGTACTCTTGCCGTCTGATCGGATCTATGGATGAGGATTGATTTCACTGCTTTAGTAACATTTCATCTGATCGATCTGTGTTGTGATGTCGAGGAATCAATTTCATTTGGTAGATTCAGTTTTTTTTCTGGATCGATTCAGTATGATTCCATAGCTGGATCGATTCGTTCCTATGACTCTAGTCCAAATCTAGTTACTTGAGCTGATATCCTCACTTTTCTTTGAATATGTTGACCAGGTCAACAGAGGTCAGAGCTCCAGCAATGGAGTCATGCGATTGTTTTGAGACGCATGTTAATCAGGATGATCTGTTAGTGAAGTACCAATACATATCGGATGCGTTGATTGCTCTTGCATACTTCTCAATCCCACTCGAGCTTATATATTTCGTGCAGAAGTCTGCCTTCTTCCCTTACAAATGGGTGCTCATGCAGTTTGGAGCCTTCATCATTCTCTGTGGAGCTACACATTTCATCAACCTATGGATGTTTTTCATGCACTCCAAAGCTGTTGCTATTGTGATGACTATTGCCAAAGTCTCCTGCGCAGTTGTGTCGTGTGCAACTGCGTTGATGTTGGTTCATATTATTCCTGATCTTCTCAGTGTCAAGAACCGGGAATTGTTTCTCAAGAAGAAAGCTGACGAGCTAGACAGAGAAATGGGTCTTATTCTAACACAAGAGGAGACTGGTAGGCATGTTAGGATGCTTACTCATGGAATCAGAAGAACGCTTGATAGACATACTATTCTAAGAACCACTCTTGTCGAGCTCGGTAAAACTCTTTGCCTAGAGGAATGCGCCTTGTGGATGCCTTCTCAAAGTGGTCTGTATTTGCAGCTTTCTCATACTTTGAGTCACAAAATACAAGTTGGAAGCAGTGTGCCGATAAATCTGCCGATTATTAACGAACTCTTCAATAGCGCTCAAGCAATGCACATTCCTCATACATGTCCTTTGGCTAAGATTGGGCCTCCAGTTGGGAGATATTCGCCTCCCGAGGTTGTTTCTGTCCGTGTACCTCTTTTACATCTCTCAAATTTCCAAGGCAGTGACTGGTCGGATCTCTCTGGCAAAGGTTACGCTATCATGGTTTTGATTCTCCCAACCGATGGTGCAAGAAAATGGAGAGACCATGAGTTAGAACTCGTAGAAAACGTGGCGGATCAGGTCCATCTCTTGTACTTGCATATGTTTTGGTTGTGTGCCAAGTTGCATTACTAGCCTTTAATTTTTTATTTTGTTCCCTGACACTCACTTCATTCAGGTGGCTGTGGCTCTCTCACACGCTGCAATTTTGGAGGAATCCATGCACGCTCGAGACCAGCTTATGGAGCAGAATTTTGCTTTAGACAAGGCTCGTCAAGAGGCAGAGATGGCAGTACATGCTCGAAATGATTTCCTAGCTGTCATGAACCACGAGATGAGGACACCGATGCATGCCATCATCTCTCTGTCTTCTCTCCTCCTTGAGACTGAGCTATCTCCAGAGCAGAGAGTTATGATCGAGACAATACTGAAAAGCAGCAATCTTGTGGCTACACTCATCAGCGACGTCCTGGATCTTTCGAGATTGGAAGATGGGAGCTTACTCTTGGAAAATGAACCATTCAGTCTCCAAGCGATCTTTGAAGAGGTAACTAAATCCCCCGGATTAACCAGTGAAATCCATTATATGTCTTACATAAAATAACATAGGCGCTTTGAAATCTGCAGGTCATCTCTCTGATAAAGCCAATAGCATCGGTGAAGAAACTATCAACTAATCTGATTCTATCTGCAGACTTACCAAATTATGCTATTGGTGATGAGAAACGTCTGATGCAAACTATTCTCAACATCATGGGCAACGCTGTGAAATTCACCAAGGAAGGCTACATCTCCATAATAGCCTCTATCATGAAACCCGAGTCCTTGAAAGAATTACCATCTCCAGAATTCTTTCCAGTTCTCAGTGACAGTCACTTCTACCTATGCGTGCAGGTTAGTCCCAATCTACATATTATTAAACAAGAAAGTTAAGCTTCTTACTGTGTTCTAAATGTTATAATCTTGGAGCAGGTGAAGGACACAGGGTGTGGAATTCACACGCAAGACATTCCTTTGCTCTTCACAAAATTTGTACAGCCTCGGACTGGAATTCAGAGGAACCATTCTGGTGGAGGACTCGGGCTAGCTCTCTGCAAACGGTAACGACCCAAAGTATATATAAGTTATTAAGCATATGGTGTCACAAATAGCTAAAGGGTAAGTTTTTGTTGATGGGCGTCTCTGGTTAGGTTCGTCGGGCTAATGGGAGGATACATGTGGATAGAAAGTGAAGGCCTAGAGAAAGGATGCACAGCTTCGTTCATCATCAGGCTCGGTATCTGCAAAGGTCCGACCAGTAGCAGTGGTTCAATGGCGCTACATCTTGCAGCTAAATCACAAACCAGATCGTGGAACTGGTGATACATTACGTTACAAAGACATGTTGTGACTTGTATTGAGGAGAGACTTTTTAACTACACAGCAGCAAGAGAAAGAAGAAAATACATGACCGGACGGTCTGATCTAACTTATTGGATTTTGTTGGATGTAATATGTAAAATAAAAATACTGTATACGTGGGGAGAGGTACCTTTATCTTTTCACAATATTCTATTGAACATTATATTAGAGGAGTATGTTTCGGAACATTATTGAAGAAATATATAAATCTTCACGAAAAGAGCAATATTTTGTGCTGTGGCAGATTTTATACCATTACAAAATTTTGGGCCTTTGGAAATTTACCTTACTCATCAAACTTTTTCTTTATCTATGACAAACTTACAACCTTAGAAAGTTACTTTACTCATCAAACTTCTCAAATACATTGCAAAAGTCGATGACAAGAAAAAAGTCTTGTACAACAGAAACTGAAAACTCAAGAAAGTGATCAGTTAGCTGATTCCATGGTTTGAGCCAAGGGGGCATCAGTGATAGCCATCTTCATGTCGGGAGGATATGAGCCGCTTCTACGTTCTTGAATCTCTCTGTATTCTTGGCAAATGGCACACAAGTGACAGAAGAAGTGTGTTACAAAATCCCCACATGGAGCCTCCTGCATCAAAGAATGTTACATCAGTCAGAAACGCCATACAGACCAAATGGAAGATATGATATTACCCACATTTGTGCCCATTGAGTGATTCTTACCTGTAAATTGTACTTGGTTCTTAATGACCTGCGGTATCCGCAAGCATAACATGACACAAAGCATCCCGGTAGACCGAGCAACAGTCCACTTGTTGCAAGGCAGCAAATGGTGTTGACTAATGCCCATGAAATGCAGTGAGTTAAGCAGGGTCCTGCAAATGTTCCCGACCCCAAAAACTCTGCGTTTTTGCCAAAGAGATAACATGGACAGAACAAACCTACAAAACCTGTGCATCCAAAACAAAAAGGGAGTAAGTTCTAATGAACCCTTCAACCGTTGTCTAAATAATAATCTTCAGCATAAACATCAGAACACAATTGTGTCCAAGAGAAGTAGCACAAGGAAGCCCGAAACATAAACAAGCAACAAAATTTTCTACAATAAAATCTAAGCTTCTTCCCCAACCTATTCAAGAAATGAACTTGGTTATTCTTCTAAACCAAAAAAATTCAGCAAGAACTAATTACCAGAACCAAACTAATCTATCTGAAGACAAACATATTTTATTGGTTAATTCAAAGAGGCACCTTCAAAAAATTTGGTTCCTGAAGTAAAATGAAGGTTTGGAGGACAGAGAGTAGCATACAGCTCTGCATATCGTCGAAGCAGGCGCATATACCAGATGACCATTGTCTCGGATCCTCTTGTGTGCTTTCAGAAACAGCAATTTCAAGATTTGGACTGGTATTTGTTACTCTTGTATCAGCATCAGCATCAGCATCTGACTGTCTTAATGGAATATAAGGTGGCGGCACGTAATGATCCTTCTCTTTCATCCTAATTCTGAAACTTGTTGCTCTTCTTGAATCCACCAATTTCAAGAACGATCGCCACTACTACCTCAGAACCTGAAATTAGACACCAAGAAACAAATCTGTAACAAATTAATTGCAACAAAATGAACAAATCTACAAAATTTACAGCAGCTAAATCGAAATGGTAGTGAGAGGATGAAGATAAGAATAAAAAATAATTAGAGCAAGAAGCAGAGACGAGAGGATCGGAAAGGCGAACAAAACGACGAATCAGCGTAAGCTATAAACCCAAGAAAGATCTCTTACCTGAGTTTGACGGAGAGATTGGCTTAGCATGAATGAACCCCTCAGATTCGCGAACCTGAGCGCTTACTTTTATTTTTATTTATTGTATCTCAGCCATGAGCCAGCAGAAGAGAGACTGGAGTAAATTGACCAGGCCTATAATAGGAATATTAATTAATAATCTGATACAGTATATATCAGTGAATTAATAACTTAATTTATCATTTACAGTTTAGAACATTAATATACTATTTAATACTTTCATATAAAAAAAATATTTTTTTTAGTAAATGTTTCTTTCCAACAGTGCCAATCAATTCAAAGTAAAATGAAAGTTAATACTTAATACTTCAACTATCTAACTACTATTGTTCATATTTTAGATTAGAGAAAAGGAAAACGTAAAAAAAAAAAAAATCTAAATAAGAACTTAACCTACAGTCCAAAAGAAAAAAAATAATTAAATTGGAGAGTTATCTGCTTTCTAAATTTTAACTTTTAGGCATGTAAACTTTATAATATCTGTCTGTATTTGTATCTAGTTATTAAAAGAATAGAAAATATCAAAACTAAGTTATTTTTCTACTTCATTTTTCAATTAGTGCAAAAACAAAATTTCAAATTAATATATTTTTAATTTCTCCCTTTTTTTTTCATAACTCTGGGTGGATTTTGTTTGGAACATAATTTCGAAATTAGTATCTAAAGGAACGAAGCCAGCAAGGATCTGTTTGAGAGACAAAAAAAGAGGTTCGCACTTTTGTGTTCTAGCTTTTGTTAGCGAGCGCCCCTTAAAAAGCCGTTAGGGTTTATCATAGCAACCACCTTCCTCTCGCCGGAGGCGTACGGCGAAGTACGGTTGTTCGGCCGACCATCACCGGCGTTGTTTCAGCTCAGATTTCGTCCCCGCATAGCCAGAATTCGCGAAAGCTGACTTAGCTGAATAGAATTTACCCTAATTTACAAGATATGGCGGAGGTATCGATGGGAAGCAGCAGTAGCAGCACGGATCTGTCTCCCGAGGAGGAGCGAGTTTTCATAAGAGACATTGCTATTGCTGCTGAGGCTAACAGCAAAGAAGGCGATACATTTTATCTCATCACTCAGAGGTATGTAAGGCTTTGATTTCGCTCGCTATGGTCACTTGTACCTTTGTTGTTTATGAGTTTATCAAATTCCCCAAGAGCTATATCTATCTCTTCGCCATTTTGACTTTGCTTACCTTAGTTAGGGTTTAGGGATTGGGTTAACTTTATCAGTTCCTGAGAGTAGTTTGAGCATTTCAGAACGTTTTCCAAGAACTGTCTTTTATGGTTACATAAAGCAGTGGGGTTAGATCGATCTGGTACTTACTGCTACTGTTCACTCATGTTTATGAGTATTGTATGAGATTGCAACACCTCGTTATAATAAAGTTAGAGATGATTTGATTTTTCTCTTATGGTACTTATAATTCTGCTGAGTGCCATCTTTGAGAACGATTTCTCTGTTGTTACTCTTTCTGTCCAGATGGTGGCAAGAATGGATTGAATATGTAAATCAAGACCAACCATGCAACACAAATGATGGGTCTTCACTGTCAGAGCATTGCGACTCTGCTGGCACAAGCACTCTAAAAAAGCCTTCTAGGATTGATAACTCTGATTTGATCTATGATTCTTCACTGGAGGACCCGAGTAATACCAGTGAGATCATTGAAACACTTCAGGAAGGCCGCGACTATGTTTTGCTCCCTCAAGAAGTGTGGAACCAATTGCGTTCATGGTGAGTTTTAGGGGTAGCAGAATGGAACATATATGAAACTGTACATCTCTTCATCTTGTCTGGGCTACATTATTTCTGTGTCTATTCAAGTCGTTCGACTTTCTTGGTTGTCTTACGTATGTTGGGTCAAGTTTATATCGTGTACCTCAAGTGTCTGTAGCTCTACCAAGCTCATTTGTATGCATCTGGTGTTATTTAGTTGCGTATGCTTAATATGAAACCTATAACGTAGTTCCTTTGTTTTCTTATTTACTACATCACTATATTATGGCTTTTTCACTGTAAGTGATGATATAGTTCATATGGATTATTGGTTCTGTTTTACAAGGTACGGGGGTGGTCCGACTTTGGCGCGGAGAGTCATTAGCTCAGGTCTCTCTCAAACAGAGTTGGCTGTGGAGGTTTACCCTTTACGTCTTCAGCTACTTCTGATGCCAAAAAGTGACCACAGTGCCATAAGAATAAGCAAAAAGGTTCATCCTCTTTTCAATTCTTTTTCTTCATGGTCCTTTACTCTGAAATTTGAACTCATTTAGTCTGCTACCTCGTTGTACTATTAAAATTTTGTTGTGTAGGAAACTATCAGAGAGCTCCATCGAAGAGCCTGTGAAATTTTTGACCTCAACTCAGAGCATGTAAAGATCTGATATCCCCATGTCATCAGACATCCGTTTCAATGATACTCTTTATATTCTTTTCTTTCCCTTTCTCTTTCTTACATGGGCATCATGTAGGTACGCATTTGGGATTACTACGGCCACCAAAAATATTCTTTGATGAATGACTTAGATAAGACACTGGACGATGCTAACCTACAAATGGATCAGGATGTGAGTTCAGTTCTTTTTTTTTCCTTTAAATGTTATCAGCTGGGAACTAAGAAAATATGCTACTTGAACTTCTGTCATAGTTTTCTGACATCGTTTCTGGGTATGTCAAGTTTGTTGTATATCTTTTTGGCCAATTGCTGTGAGGACAGAATGGATAATGCATCATAGTTTTCTTTCTCCAATACTAAGTTAGCTGGAGTTCTTAAATTGCTATTAGCTTTTGGCTAATGCAAATTTTGACCATGAGGGCACATTTGAAAATGAAACGTTTATGCTTCAGTCCGATTGTTTAGTCAGCCTAAGCTTAAGGTTTTATATGCTTTCTAACGTTTATCTTTTTCGGTATCCTTACTGACTCATTTAGTCTATCACTCATTTTGTATCTGTCGTTTAAAAACAGATTTTGGTGGAGGTGCTTGACATCAATGGTACATTATCTAGTGCTCTCATTCTATCTGCCCCAGAGAACGGATTGGATGAAGACTCTACTTCTATTCTCATTGAGCCTTCTAAATCAAGCTTGGCAGCTGCAGGAGGGTTCTCTTCAAGCAGGAATGCATTCAGAAGTGGTAGTGTAGAAGTTTCACAATCTTTTGATAGCACATACAGTAGCACTGGTGTCACCACAAGGGGATCCACAGCTGGCTTGACAGGGCTGCTAAATCTCGGGAATACTTGTTTCATGAATAGTGCTATACAGTGTCTGGTTCATACACCTGAGTTTGCTAGTTACTTTCAAGAAGATTATCATCAAGAAATAAATTGGCAAAATCCTCTTGGCATGGTTGTAAGTTCCTCTTGAAGTTCCTTGCTCCTCATAAATCTTATGGATGCATAAGTGTGTGCGTAGGTTTAAGTGCATAGGTAGGCTTAGGCATCATTTGTTCACTTGTGTTTCCATGTTGCACTTAAATCTTTTGCAATACTGCATGCTTGGGGCTGTGCTTTAGTCCCAAACATTCTTGATAGCTTAATCTTGCATACGCGCGGAACAATGTTGGAATATATAAGATATTTTATATCACTAGAAGTTGTAGGTTATATCTCTAAAAAATATCTCATCAGAAGTTGGTTAGGGTAGTGTTCCTTGGTAGGTAATCAGTGACATTTTCTTGCGTAGATCACGAGCATTGTTTCTCTCGGAAATTATGAGTTGTTGCTTTCAGATCAATACTTGACTGTATTTGATTCATTGTGCACAGGGAGAATTAGCTCTTGCATTTGGTGACTTACTCAGGAAGTTATGGGCTCCTGGGCGCACACCAATTGCACCCCGTCCATTCAAAGCAAAACTTGCTCGCTTTGCTCCTCAATTTAGTGGGTACAATCAACATGACTCGCAGGTTTGTCAGACTAACCAGATATTTTCTTTAAGCTGTATTTGCAGTGTAGCTCAAGGAATTAGGGCTATCATATTGCAGGAGCTTTTAGCGTTTCTGCTGGATGGTCTTCACGAGGACCTAAATCGTGTTAAACACAAACCATATATAAATTCTCGAGACGCAGATGGGCGCCCTGATGAAGAAGTTGCTGATGAGTTTTGGGCTAATCATATCGCTCGTAATGACTCAATAATCGTTGATGTTTGTCAGGTCAGATGTATATCTTTTAGAAAATCCAATGCTTTTCTGTGTATCAACTCATCTGTATGATATTGGGCATTAAAAGTGATACTAGTATTATGGATTAGGCTTGCATTTGGTTTGACTCTATAACTCTAGGAATCTGCTGTATGGTCACTCAAATAATTGACACGAGTAACTGAAATTCCAGTCCCTTCTTCTTTTTAGTGGCTTTATAGAAAGTAAGTTATATCAAAAGAGTAAGATTGCCTAGTAAAAATACTTTTGCAACTTTTCACAGAGGCGCAGTGTTTGAAATGGGTACATCACTTGTTTCTCTGTGCATATTGAATTTAGTATTGGGACTTTATACTAATCTCGGTTGTGTGAGTGCTAATACCATCCGCCATATATCAGAGTTTCTATTAGGCATTCACTCTGTTTTGTAACTGATATTCAGCTTGTGTTCAGACCCAGGGTATATTGTTATTTTTGTTTTGGTTTCTATTTTTTAGTAATGTGGGAAACTCATTCTCTTACTCTGTGTCTCACCTCACAGGGGCAATATAAGTCAACATTGGTTTGTCCGATCTGCAACAAGGTTTCCGTAACATTTGATCCCTTCATGTACCTGTCTTTGCCGCTTCAATTCAACACGACACGAGCAATAACAGTCACAGTTTTTTCTTGTGATAAAACTGCCTTACCTTCCTCAATCACCGTCAATGTTTCAAAGCAGGGACGTTGCAGAGACTTGATTCAGGCATTAACAAGCGCTTGTTCCTTGAAGCAAAGTGAAGAGCTGAAGCTTGCAGAGGTTTGTGGCTTCAAGTGCTTTTATTAGTAATATGTCGGTCTTTTGGCTTTAGCTTAACTAAGTTTAATATGTTTTTCGCAGATTCGGAATAATTTTATCCATAGATTATTTGAAGACCCTTTAATTCCATTGTCCACTATCAAAGACGATGATCACCTTGCTGCATACAAACTTTTGAAGTCTTCAGAGAATACGACTTTGCTTAGACTAGTACTCCGCCGTAGAGATCAGTAAGTTATATCTCAGTCTATTTTGTATGAACTAATTCTGGGTATTACTTTGAGATAACAAAGTTCCTCTCTTGTACTCAATATCTTTGGATTTCCTTTCTTACAACTTCAAAAACTTTCCATTCTTTGTGACCTCACATCTTTAGCTTTTGATTTCTGAATATTTGATGAATGCTGATCTGAGAAATGATTAGATCTTTATCATCTTATTGTACCATGTTTCAGGAAAGCTGGGGAACGTGAAAGTACAGTACAGTTGAAACCCTGTGGAACGCCACTTCTCTCATCAGCTTCACGTGGAGATGTGCTCACCAAAGGAAAAATCCATTGCATCGTCCAGAATATGCTTTCACCTTTTCGTAGGGAAGAATCTGTGGGCAAAAGAGGAAATTCTGATTCTAGCATCCCTGAGAGAAGGTCAGCTCGATTTAATAATTCTGAGGAAGAAGATAAAGTTGGTGGACTGAAAAAAGCCAAGAAAAGCAATTCCTCCGAATTGGGTGATTCTAAATTATCCCTGCAACTCATTGATGAAAACAATAAAACAATTAATCTGCCAGACGATGATGCAGAAGCTATTAAATTACCGTCATCAGCTACGGTAACTATATATTTGGATTGGGCACCAGAACTCTCTGGTATGTATGATATAACTTGCCTGGAGAATTTGCCTGAAGTACTCAAATACGGACCTGCTACGAAGAAGGCTCGTTCAGAACCTCTTTCTTTATATGCATGTTTGGAAGCGTTTCTACGCGAAGAGCCTTTGGTGCCTGATGAAATGTGGTAAGCAGTCTTTTCTCCTTATCCTTCCTGTGGTAGATTCATTTTTACTGGTTTGTGGTAAAAGTTGAACTACACATTACTGAAAGATGATGAATGATGTTCAGAAATTGCTAGTGTCTACTACGGATCGAAGTTGAACACACTGTATTCTTGCAGTAGATTTTAGCCACTATCTACTTAGTTGCTAAATCAATCAATGGTATCATTTTCTTTTTCGTTGTGTGTAGGTTCTGTCCACAATGCAATGAAAGAAGGCAGGCAAGCAAAAAGCTTGATCTGTGGAGGCTCCCTGAGGTCTTAGTCATACATCTAAAGAGATTCTCATACAGCAGATCCATGAAGCATAAGTTGGAAACATTTGTTAACTTTCCTATTCATGACTTAGATTTAACAAAGTATGTAGCCAACAAAAACCTATCTCAACCACAACTATATGAGCTCTATGCCTTGACCAACCATTATGGTGGTATGGGCAGCGGACACTACACTGCACATATCAAGGTCAGTGCGAACAACTTAGGGTTTTCTTTCTGTTTCCACTTCTGAGTTTCTTACTTGTTTTTTTATTATCGAATATGGTCTACAGCTTTTGGACGACAATAGGTGGTATAACTTCGATGACAGCCATATATCACATATAAACGAAGATGATGTGAAGTCAGGTGCTGCTTATGTGCTCTTTTACAGGAGGAAGTCTGATGCAGGCGGAAAAATGAAATAGTCGACACAAAAGGACAATCTTCGAGGTAACAAATACCAGTTTATATATCTAAAAAATCTTTTGTCTGAAAACAGGTTTAGTTAGATCTCTGAAACGTAGTGTGGACTTCTGTTTTTGCATCTTGCAGGTTCCAGTAATCACTACGCACCTGTCGGCTACTTGGCAACCATAAGAGTGAGAATTAGGTTGAGATCTCTTGTAAATTAGTGGAAGTTGGGTTCTGAATAGGTTAATTAACAGGGATAAATCTTGTCTCTCCTTCTCTCTCAGTTTCTGTATAGATGTATTTGGCATAATATCAGTACTGTTATTGTCACTGACACTTGATCATCAGACTCAAGTGTAAATCACCAAATATGTAGGACAGGTTTTTAAATTAAGACGGATTTTGTTCCATATCTATTATAAATCTAGCTACAGATTTATGACAGGTTCAACAAATATAAAATTTGCATCACTAATTATCAATGGTTGATCAAGATCGATTAGGAAAAGACTCGATTTACTGCTTTTCTTTTAGCGAAAAGGCATCTACTGAAGAGTTGTGTTTATTTCTTCGTAACTTTGATCGGAAGAAAGGGGTTAACGTTAATTATCCCTTTTATTTTTATGTTCCCCACGTGCGGATTTGCTTTTGATTTATTTTAGTGTAACTTTTATTTTTACATTATTTTCTCGTAATTTTTATACATCGTTTTGTTAGTTTAGTATTTGTAAACTTTAAAATTATAAAAAATGAAAAATAACTAGAATGCAAATATCCTGTTTAAAAAAAAACTAAAATCCGCGAGAAATGATCCAATTTCCGGTTTATTACAATATCCGAGCGCTCCGGGTGCACTGACGTACCTTGATCAACAACGGAAAGACAATAGTGTACCCTCGACTTATGAATTAAATAACAAAATTACCTTCTCTGAAAGCAAAACAGAAAGAAAAGGAGCAGAAACAAATTGCAGCAAAACCCTAAAAATCTCAGATTTCTGGGGTTTATGCTCTTTCGGTTGTAATATTGTTGTTAGAATTAGGATTATAAGAATTTGAGTTGAAGATTTAGAAGAGATGAACAGAGGAGCCAAGAATCTGATACAAGCGGCGTCAGAGCAATGCCCAGGTCGTCTCTCTCAGAGGCTCCAATCAAATTAAGGTTAATTAAAACCAAAAAAAAACCTTCCTTTTTATTTTGGATATTCACTCCTTTATGCAATGTCGCCCATTCCTAGGAAATTATAATAAAAGACTTCTTCTTTTGGTTGTTCTAGTAGAATACTCTTGAGTTGAGTTGTAGTGTTTGTACCAATTGATTTATTTATGTTTCAAGTTTTCTGAAACTGCCTTATCACAGGGACAAATGCAATTTAGGGTAATGGCAGAGAGTAAACCATTGATCGGTCTTAAATGGGAACCAGAGCTCCCAGGCTTATCATTAGATTCGAAAACTGGTCTTTGTGTTCCACCTAGTGGTCCAAGGAAGATTATTAACAAGCAAGTCAAACACACCACTGGATCAAACTGGTAACTTGGTGGATTATGTACCCTTTTTGTTTGATATGAATTATCCATCCACCAAGATCATATTGTTTTGCAACTGTTTGATAGGTTTGATATGCAAACTATGTTGAACACTTTCGACGGAGTGAGGGATTGATACGATTAACTGAGCATGTATAGGAGGAAGAAGGATGATGTGGAAGCTGAGGTGGCACAACGGCTGAGTTGGCGCATGAAAAACTCCACTCTCGATGTATCCGAACTGTATAGATTTTGCTCCACAGTTGTCAAATGACACGATTATAAGCGAGATTGTGTTACGGCCTGTGTCATCCCATACGAATTCGTTTTCTTCGAACTCCCTAGCTCTCACCAGTCGGTCCCATTCTCATGCTATCTATGAATTTTAAAACTAAAGATTACACAAGAAAAGGAGCATACAAACATAGGCAGGATTGTGGAGGTTTTACAAGGACCGATGAGTTTTTATGGAGTCTAATTTATGGTTTGTGTGTTTGGGAAGGAAGCAAAGAAAAATCCAAACTACATTTAAGAATCCCAGGGAAATGTGCTTAAGATGACTTTTCCTTTAAACGACATCAAATATTACAATTTCCTAAGTCCAAGCTATAAACACAAGGGAATGCTCTTTGGTCCTAATTACGAAAAAGGAAACTTAGAATTTTTATTCTGTAGCAGGGATCATCACACCTTCAGTGGGAAATTTGGTGTCAGTCTCAATCCGCTATTGGTCTTCAAGACCAAAGACACTGAGTATTTTCCATTTGCTATTTCTCATCACAGAATATGCCATATATGCTAAGATAAATTAAATTGACAGTGCATAAAGCTGCAAGATCAAATGTCCTGAAAAAAAATATGAACTTTGGCTGTGTTGGTGACACAAATGAAGAATATTTAACCTACAGTAAACTCAGATTCCTCCACTAATTGGCACATCGCGGTGAATTGTTATTCAGATAATAAAACGAAACAAAGGTATTCAGTTGAACTAAACTGCTACACAGCTGCCTTGAACAAAAAGGTTTTCCTGTTTCTTCGTGTACACCAGAAATTAATAGATAACGAATTTACTACTTTAGGACTAAAAAAAAAGAAAAAAGATGAGACATTACTACTCCATCAAAAGGTGCATTCTTTCAGCGGAAACCAAAAAACAACAAATTGAACCTGGCGGGTACTGTAGAACGCTGCAAGACGTTGCTTGTGTCAAACGTTTTCACGTTTAACCGCTGTGTTGGAGCTAGGAATGGGATTCACATAGATACCGATTGATTGAAGATGGTATTCGTTGCAAGACCCAAAGAAACCACCAAACTCATGACGATCACATGTGGCCAGATCAATTTCTCCCTTTATATCTACTAAATATGAATATTTGGGTAGAGGTAGGGGGTCACCAATGGGTCCATGTTTCCCCAGGTTAGTGTTAAATGTCAATGACTTGATTCCTTCAACACATCTTGAAGCTCCGTTATTCCATCTTGAAACTCCACTCAACCCAGTCACATACTCATTGTGCTTCAGTTTCACCTGCGTTTATTTATGTAACTTACATATATATTAAAAAAAAAAAAAAAAAAAAAACTTACATATATTAGAGACTTCACTAGCTTTAAGCATACAAAATGAAAAAGAATTACCAACATCACACTTACAACTCGGAAGTTCTGTCCCTTGGAGGGACCACCGTACTTTGCAGACATGACTAGAGCTCCGTTCTCAGAGCAGCCAAACTGAATCGATATAATTCCTGAGCTGCTGAAAGAAACGAATATATGAGAGATCATAGCGTCGCCCTTTTCGTCCCAATGAGTACTGTCATTCTTTGACCCTGTTTCTCCAATTGGTCCTGCTCTGATCATCTCCATAAAAATATTGACAGCAAAATTCGAAGATTAATGTAGAGAGAGAAAGAGAGGGACTTGGTAGGATTATATAAGATACCTATTTCCAGTACCCGAAGAGTCTTCATGTCCTTTAATTATGGAATTCCTAGGGAGTAAGCAAGAAAATGGCCAGGTACATTTAATATAACCTTGAGAATTTATGCTTGGATGGTACAATTTCCTATGGAAGTCTAATAAACATAAGGAAACGTTTTTAAGGTCCCGTGTAAAGAAACAAGACTAGTTCGATTGAGTCATAAAGCTGATCACAGTTATGAGCCTAATATCTCCAACACCAGGAAAATGTGTATTTATTCTTGAACAATAATAAAACCCCAAAATCACCCATACTTCCTCCTACCATAAAATATGCATATATATATTAAACGCATGAATCATATGAGCATCATAAACTCCAAACTTCACGACGCATCGTGGTTACTCCATTGAAGACAGGCTTAATATAGAAACCGATTGATAACAGACGATAAGAGGTATAAAATCCAAAGAAACCCCAAAATTCACAGCGATCATGTATCCCCGAATGAAACTCTCTCCTCTCAATCTTATTATCCTCGAAAACAAAGGTTGAACGAAACGCTTCGTGGGTCTTCTCGTTTGTGTGGAAAGTCAGAGATGTAATAAAATCACCGGTCCATTCTCCAGACAACCCAGTAAGAAACTCGGACTCATGATTCAGCCTCACCTGCAGATTTCACACAATCAGTCAAAACACATATTTTGATGAGAACAATCGAGAGAGAGAGAGAGAGAGAGAGAGAGAGAGAGAGAGAGAGAGAGAGAGAGAGAGAGAGAGAGAGACTTAACAATTCGGACGCTACATGTGCTATTGTCGTCAGATAAGCCATAGGGTTTAGATAAGACCAGAGCTCCTTGCTCGATGAATCCGAAACTAATTGAAACTACTGATCTTTCGTCGAAATATACAAAGATATGAGAGACTACATTGCGCTCTGTTTCCTCCCATTGGTTTCCATGTCTTTGACATAACGGACCCAGTACCAAAAAATCCATGATGTGGAAGAACAAACTCCAGTAAAACCCTAAGTTGAACCCTAGATCTAGTATGAATTTACGTGAAAAATTGATCAACTGAAATTGATATGTCGCCGCCTTTACTCGTTTATATAGAAAGAAAAATGTCAGTGGGGTAAAAAGAAAAAAGGAAAAAAACCCTAATTTCAAACTTCAACCACAAACAAAAAAAAAGAAACTATTTATATGTAATGAGCCTATGCCCATAGGAGCGAAGCAAACTTGTCATTTTTTACAATGCAAAAAAGATATTTCAGAAATCAACTAAACAAACAGAATTAGTTTCCATCTACTCTTCCTTAGAAGTTAGAATATAATACCATGCCATGTCATTATGTCAAGATCAAGTAATGTACTAAAGATAGCTCAATGACTCTCATTTGGGGAGAAAACCATTTTGCAATTTCCTGCCCAAATCTAAGAAGGCTTTGAAGAAGCCAAGGTAAACAGATGTGAGGTGGATTAGCAATCATTCGAATAAAACAAATTAATAATCCTAATTAATATATTAATTTTTAGTTTAAGAGTTGTAGCTTAACGATAACAAAAATGTGGCATTCCTCCACTAAAGAAAAAAAAATTAAAAATAAAAACTCAAGACTTAGTACTTAAAACGACAAGAGATAGTGTGTGGTCTCATGTCGTTTAAGAGTATGCAAACGACAAAAAACTAATTAGTTCAAGAGATTTCTGAAAAGGCGCCCCAACTTGGAGAATATCCCATCTTTGAGTTTAAGCTTACGACCAATGGGCTTGACATGAAAAGCATCGAGGAACTCCGGGCTTTGATACTCAAGTGTCCGATTGTTACTGCTTCTGGCTAGACGACCAGATGATTGGTAGAGACTGATCTTGTCTTCGAACTTGGGCTTATAAACGATGGTCTTGACATGATAACCATCGGAGACCTCATGAGGGATTTGATATTCAAGCGTCCGATTATGGTTGATTGTGGCTAAAGGATCAGATGATTGGTAGAGAGTGAGCTGGTCGTCGTCGTCATCGGTGACTTTGGTGACTTTGTAGTTGGTTCTGAGGGCTGCGTCATTGATCCTTGTAATGGGACACACATAAATGCCAATGGAAGTCAGATTGCCAAAGATATCAAAAGACCCAAAGAAACCACCAAACTCACGACGATCACGTATCTTCACATCAATTTCCCTCTTCCATTCATCCATATTCATTGATGAAAATCTATCACAAATCGGCCCGTGTTTCCCCTGATTAGTGTGAATATTCAAAGACGTGATCCCAATAAATCTATTGCACTCAACCCGGTCACATACTCATAGTCATTTAGTCTCACCTGTATATTGCATAAATTTGTTTTAACGTGGTCATCATGAACAAGTACAAAAACAAACTATACATTGTAAACAACAATGTTAATTACAGAAACAAAATCTTAAGATTCCACTATATATATATGCTTTCAGGAAAAACTTTATTAGATATTATAACTATCAGAAGAAGAAAAAACATGAAGATATATTATAAGAGCATCTCCAATGGTTTACATACCCAAATGTATCTTAACATCAAAATATTAATATTTTATTATATTTTAATTATATATTTAATTTTAAATTTTAAAATAAGAAATGAACTAAATATAAACAAATAAGTGTCAAGAAGGATTCTAGTAAATATCCAAGGTTTTCATTTGAGAAAATTCTTTTCATCTCTTTCATATTTTTTTTATTTTTTTATTATTTTTATAGGGGAGTATCTCAATGAGATGCTCTTATAGCATCTCTATCCATGAGATACCATTTGGATTTCTTAAACAAAAAAATATTAGTATTTTTAAAAAAATTAGTTATATAAAATTTTAGTTATAAAAATAAAATTAAACCAATAGATGAAAAACAAATGTCTTATGAGTCTCTCATGAATCTCTCAAAGTCACTCATTTGAGAGACTCTCTCCTTTCTCTTTTTTAATTTTTGACTATTTTTTATTTTTATATTAAAGAGTCTCTCGATAAAAAAACCTTTGACGATCTAACAAAACTTACTATTACATAGGATTGACTTTTGGACGCACCATAATTTTTAGACACGACATGACCTCCGTTCTGACAATAGCTAAACTGAATACAATTTATGGCATCTCTCTCGAAAGCAACATATAATACTAGAGATCATGTTGCGTCCCTTGTCGTCGCAATCCAAACTCTTATGAAAACCACGTTTTGACTCAATTGGTCCGACTTTGAACATCTCCCTATCACGGGATTTTATTTAGAATATAGCAGTCGAAAGAATTAAGCTGGGAATACTCTTTGCTTTAATAAAAAATTTGTTTTTGTGAGGACGATCCATACTTATATAGACGAAGAAAAGCTTTACATACATAACTAGATTTTATTCCGTGGAACACCGCGGATCGATTTTTTTTATAACCAAAAAATTTAAATTTTAAATTGTATTTGTTTTGTTAATATTGTTTATTTTGTTTAGTGTTTAAGATTGCATAATTATATTTTGATTGTTAATTTTAAGATTTCACCCGCGGTATACCATCTCGTATTAATATCGATTCAAACCTATCCCGTCATATAACCTCGTCCCGTGATATTTTAATTTTTCTAAAAGTTTATATATTATACTTTAAACGTTTTATAAAGTTTAAACTTATTACAAAGTTTACATATTTATAATATTTAAATTTCTTATAAAGTTAAAGTATTTATAATATTTGAAACTTCATAAAAGTTTTAATATTATAAATATTTTAAACGTTTTATAGAATTTAACTTATTAAAAATCTAAAATTTTTGAAATATTTAAATTTTAATAAAGTTTAAATATTTATAATATTTAATTTTTTTATAAAGTATAAATATTTATAATATTTTAAAACTTTTTAAAAGTTTAAATTCTTTAAAGAACCGGAATAAACCGAATAAAACTTTTAAATTTGGACGCATGATAAGTCAAGTTTCCTGCTCATTTGTATTCGGAATCATTTTGGTCTATTTTATAGTATGACTCTGAACCATTGTCCAAATTTTCAGGCGATGTGGGACATTGTACACATATTTTTTTAATTCATTTATTGAGTAATATATGTCCGTTTTAAAAAATTTTAATCACATCATATGTAAAAAAAAAATTCATATTTAATTAACTAAATGTATTATATAATAATTCAAAAGAATTTAAATATAAGATTAAATAAAAGTGAAAGGAGAATCATATATTTATGTTTGAATTAGGTAGAGATATTTTAGGAAATTAGCTCAAATTTATTATGGTAATTGTTGGTGTTAATATTCATTATAGATTTTTGGATATTTTGTGACCCGATTTCAAAATTGACCCGATCCAACAATGACAATTTTTGTAAATAGTTTCAAAAACTAAGAGTTTTTCTCAAATGTACTTCAAAAATGTTAATATAGATTTTTCTAAGAAAACTTCCTTAATCAAAATGTAAATCAACTTGAAAATAGTAAATTTATTAAATTCAAAACACCAAACATGTAAAACTAAATATTATCCTTGCTTGCATATATTTGTTATTTACTTATTACCTATCTTTTACCCTCTATTTAGAGCTACATTCATTTAAGGATAATAGTACTAGTAATATTTAAAGCCTTTTTTTGTTCTTTCCGTCTCTAGCTGGTTTCTTTGCTAACAAGTTAAGATGCCGATTTTCCAAAGATTCAAGTTTAAAGCCTTTTATTTTCCTTCCGTCTTCAGAATTCGTGAGCCAAAAAGTCTTGGCTAGATATGTGATTATAGGAATACTAGATTTAGTAACAAATGATGCATTATCTTTGGGAATACAGTCTAGTGAGCATATGACCAAAACTCATTTTATTCCAATTTACCAGCAGAGAGATTGCTCATTGAGAAAAGTAAAACATTATAAGAAGCAGTCTAGTGAATATGACCAAAACTCAGATATATGAAAAAATAAAGCACCAAAAAGGCTGTTAAAAGCTGCAACACATTTTATTCCAATTTACCAGCCAGAGAGATTGATCAATGAAAAAAGACTTGTGAACATAGAAGAGAACTTACCACGTATATCTTCTCTCATTTGCTGAATCCTAGGACATTAAACTTGGGCAATCAGATATTTGTCATAGCGTTCGTAGTTCTTAGCTGACCAGGCAGGTCTACTTTAGTTGTTC
Source organism: Turritis glabra (assembly GCA_900406565.1). Taxonomy (NCBI): domain Eukaryota; kingdom Viridiplantae; phylum Streptophyta; class Magnoliopsida; order Brassicales; family Brassicaceae; genus Turritis; species Turritis glabra. Next base: position 2,710,662 of record OVBN01000025.1, read on the forward strand.
TAGTAGAATACTCTTCTCTTGAGCCGTTATTAGTGTAATTACTGCCATCTTCAGTGTATAAGAAACATCTAAACCTGGTTCGGATTATAAGGGGATATAAGTGTAAATTATATGTTTCTACATAACTCTAACCTAATCACTCTTGTATTTCTATATATATGTAATTATCATTCTAATGAATTTATTCAGCCTCCACATGGTATCAGAGCCTCGATTACCCTAAAATTTTTTTTCCAACAAAACACAAACACACGACTTACATAACACTCCTTCGCCGCCATGACAACCTCTGCATCAGAAACTCCTGCAACCGGTGAAGTCATCACCACTGCTTCTCATACGCTGTTTAATATCAACACTGCCAATGTGACAAAACTCAACTCCACAAACTACCTCATGTGGAGTCTCCAGATGCATGCTTTAATCGATGGTTACGAACTTGCGGGATTCCTTGATGGCTCTACTATCGCTCCACCTCCGACCCTCACAACAAATAACAGTATCACAACCAATCCAGAATACAAATACTGGAAGCGCCAAGACAAGCTTCTCTACAGTGCTTTGCTCGGCGCAATCTCAACCCCTGTTCAACCGCTTGTGTCAAGAGCTACCACCTCGTCTCAGATCTGGGCTACACTAGCTTCCACCTTTGCAAAACCGAGTCGTGGTCATGTTAAACAGATCCGTACTCAACTGAGACAATGGACCAAAGGCACAAAAACCATCGATGAATATGTCCAAGGATTAACAACACGCATAGACCAATTGGCGATTCTCGGCAAGCCTCTTGATCATGAAGATCAAATCGAAGTGATTCTACAAGGACTCCTAGATGAGTATAAACCCGTGATAGATCAGATTGAAGGCAAAGACATCCCGCTTACTATTCCGGACGTACATGAACGCTTACGCAATCATGAAGCCAATCTCCTCTCTGTTGCTGCTATGGTGAACACGTCTCCCTTTCCCATCAATGCCAACAATGTTCAACAACGTCAAAATAACTACAACAACTCCAACAATGGTCGATACAACCATGGTGGGAAACACTACACCAATAACAACAATACATCTCCGTGACCATCTCAGCAACAACAACAGGTCAGACCTCAAAGTGGTGGTTCTAAACCATACTTAGGCAAGTGTTAGCTGTGCAACACCCAAGGTAATAGTGCTAAGCGATGCCCACAATTTCAGTCACAGCAACTATTCGCCGCCTCAGCTCCGCCAACGCCATTTAGACCATGGCAACCTCGAGCTAACCTCACCGTTGGCTCACCCTACACAGCCAACAATTGGCTTCTCGACTCCGGAGCGATACACCACATCACTTCTGATCTAAATAACCTCTCGCTCCATCAACCATACAACGGCGGAGACGATGTTATGACTGCCGACGGCTCCACTCTAGCAATTACTCACACAGGTTCTATGTCCTATCCTTCTAAACCTCGTGATTTGAAACTTGATAGAGTCTTATGTGTTCCTGATATACAAAATAATTTGATCTCTGTGTATCGGTTGTGTAACACTAACCAAGTCTCCGTTGAATTCTTTCCTGCCTCGTTTCAGGTGAAGGATCTCAGTTCGGGGGTCCCATTACTCCAAGGCAAGACTAGAAACGAGCTGTATGAATGGCCAGTGACACACTCTCAAGCTGCAGCATTCTTCTCCGCAACCGGTCCAAAAACAAATCTCAAGTCATGGCATTCAAGATTGGGTCATCCTTCCACCTCTATTTTAAACACCATTGTTTCAAAATTCTCTCTTCCAGTTATTTCTTCACAAAAACAGTTGTCTTGCTCAAATTGTCTTATTAGTAAGAGTCATAAACTCCCTTTTTCACAAACCTCTTTCACCTCAAAACGTCCTCTTGAAATTTTATTTACTGATGTTTGGATGTCCCCCATTACCTCCGTTGACTCCTACAAATATTATCTTGTCATTGTCGACCATTTCACTCGATACACATGGATGTACCCTCTGAAAAAGAAATCGGATATCAAAGAAGTCTTTGTTGCATTCACAGCCTTGGTGGAAAACCGTTTCCAAACTCGAGTTGGAACACTATTCTCCGACAATGGTGGCGAGTTCGTTGCGTTAAGAGAATTTCTCCGAGTACATGGCATATCACATCTCACTTCACCGTCTCATACACCGGAACACAATGGTGTCTCCGAAAGAAAGCATCGCCATATCGTCGAAACTGGGTTAACTCTTATGACGACAGCTTCAATACCGAAGCCGAAAACGTATTGGCCTTATGCTTTCTCCACCGCCGTGTATCTCATTAATCGGATGCCAACTCCCCTTCTGACGATGCAATCACCGTATCAGCTTCTCTTTCAACAACCACCGAACTATGAAAAGTTAAGAATCTTTGGATGTCTCTGCTTTCCATGGCTTCGGCCATATACTCGTAACAAGCTTGAAGAAAGGTCACAAGAATGTGTATTCTTTGGGTATTCTACAACCCAAAATTCCTATCATTGTCTTCATATACCCACCGGAAGATTCTATACATCGAGACATGTTCAGTTTGAAGAAAATCGCTTCCCGTTTCAGAACAAAAACGAAATCGGTGAAGCTCATGAAAATCCAGAAGCAACGGCTGCAAGTCCAACTGTCACACCAATAACCATGTCTTCTGCAACTCAAGCGGCACCAGTGGACCCCCCGAACTCAGACCTTCACCAAAGTCTCACGCCCACTACGACAGCTTCACCGTCACCCGAACCCACATGTATTGTCATCTCCGTCTACCTCTGCTTATTCTTCTTCGTCTCTAGAATCTGAGCCCAGTGCTCCAACAAACAATGGGCCGCAACCCACGGCTCAGCAAAGCCCATCTTCCCAAGAGCCCACTGCTCCACCAAGAACTGAGTTGCAGCCCACAACTCAGGCCCAACCACAAATAATCAACCCCAATCCACACCAAGCTCGCCCAAATAACCCAAACACAACCACGATACACCCAAATCCGATTCCACCACCACCAGTCCCAAACATCGCCGCACCACCACACCCAAATCATGAGCAACCACCTAACCAAAACACCCAAAAAATGCAAACACGATCCAAAAACCTGATAACAAAACCGAAACAAAAGTTTACTCTCTCTGTTGCAGGTCAAATTCTTTCAAAGGAACTAGCAACTATCTCACAAGCATTGAAAGAAGAGAATTGGCGTCGTGCTTGCTCTCTTGAATTCGATGCTCAGGCACGTAACCACACTTGGGATCTAGTTCCGTCAATGCCACATCAAAATCTCGTTGGTTGCCGTTGGGTATTTACAACAAAATTCTTGCCAAACGGATTGCTAGATCGGTACAAGGGTCGCCTCATCGCAAAAGGATTTCATCAACAATATGGAGTTGATTATACTGAAACGTTTAGCCCGGTAATAAAGTTGACAACGATTCGTGTGGTGCTAGAAGTCGCTGTCACCAAGTCTTGGCCGATAAAACAGTTGGATGTCAATAATGCTTTCCTTCAAGGTGAGCTCACAGAGGAAGTTTACATGTCACAACCCCCTGGCTTCGTCGATAAGGATAGACCATCTTATGTCTGTCGTCTCCGAAAACCAATTTATGGCTTGAAACAAGCTCCACGTGCGTGGTATATGGCCCTAAAACGACATCTCCTGGACATAGGATTCACAAACTCATTAGCGGACAACTCCCTGTTTGTTAATGTTTCTGGCACTAATATCACGTACATTCTCGTCTATGTTGATGACATTATCGTCACAGGCAATAATCCAGCGGTTGTTGACGAGGTACTACACTCCTTTGCAAGAAGATTCTCCATCAAAGATCCAACTGATTTACATTATTTTCTCGGTATAGAAGTCTCATGGTCCAAAGCTGGACTTCATCTCAGTCAACGAAAGTATATTGCAGATCTTCTAGCCAAGAATAACATGTTTGATACGAAGCCGGTGTCCACACCATTACAAACTTCATCGAAACTCACACTCACAAGCGGTGCCCTCCTTGATGATGTCTCACAGTATCGCTCAGTTGTTGGCAGCCTTCAATACCTTGCCTTTACGCGACCAGACATCTCCTATGCAGTCAATAGATTGTCGCAATTCATGCACAAGCCAACAACCAACCATTGGCAAGCCGCCAAACGAGTGTTACGTTACTTAGCAGGAACACTCACACATAGAGTCTTTATTCATGCAACTTCTCCTCTCACGCTACATGGCTTCTCGGATGCGGATTGGGCTGGTGACACCGACGATTATGTTTCAACTAATGGCTACATTATATATCTTGGGCGCAATCCTATTTCATGGTCATCGAAGAAACAATATGGTGTAGCTCGTTCTTCAACAGAAGCGGAATACCGAGCTGTCGCAAACACAGCTTCTGAGGTACGATGGATCTGCTCTCTACTCTCTGAGTTGCACATTCAGCTTCCAACAGCTCCGGTCTTTTATTGTGATAATATTGGAGCAACGTATTTGTGTGCCAATCCGGTCTTTCACTCAAGAATGAAGCACATCGCCTTGGATTATCACTTCATTAGAAACCAAATACAAGCTGGAATGCTTCGCGTCTCACACGTCTCGACACACGATCAATTGGCGGATACATTGACCAAACCACTGGCAAGAACACATTTTCAACAAGCATGTTCCAAGATTGGAGTTACAAAAGTACCTCCATCTTGAGGGAGCGTATAAGGGGATATAAGTGTAAATTATATGTTTCTAAATAACTCTAACCTAATCACTCTTGTATTTCTATATATATGTGTAACTATCATTCTAATGAATTCATTCAGCCTCCACACGGATCAGGAAAAATTAAACCCGTGTTGATTGTAGATAGAAATTGCGATGATGTCCTGGTCGGTATATTGTTTGTTTCGTATCTTTGGATTCTACCTTTCGATCACGAGTTATTATTAGTATAAGTATTATGAGTATTTGATTCAAATAAAAGAAATTTGTTTTCTTGAGCATTGATGAGATGTTGCGGTTAATTAAGTTCTTCTGTGTTATGTTTTCTATGCAATTGTGTTTTCACAGGAAGCGTAAAGTCAGGGAAACGAGAATGAGTTAAGGAATATATATTTTTAATAAGATATGTGGTGGTGGAAAGGCTGCAACTGCTCAAGCAAACAGCTTGAATAAAGAATTTGGCTACTTCTTTGATCTCTTCGATTGCTATTGAAATCATTTCTATTATTCATAGGCATATATAGTCATTGACTGACTCCTTTTTGGCTGCTCTAAAGGTCGAAACTGAAAGAGCACATGCAGTATTGCATAGATTATCCTGATGAGATTTGCAAGTTTGCTAAGGTGAAAACTCCAGTGTCTCAAGTGAAAGGTGTAATGATGGAAAACATTGAGAAGGTTTGATTCTAACTCTTTTTCCTTGCCGATACAAATTTATGTTCTAACATATTTCCAATATAGTTCAGCTAGCATGACTTAAGACCCAGGATGTTTTGGTTCTTGAACCTTTAACTGTAGAGAGGGAAAATCCAATTCTCCGTTGTTGTAAAGACGTATTCTGCCTTTAAACCGTTTATACATTTTTGGAACTCAATCATTTGCAGGTTCTTGACCGTGGTGAGAAAATTGAGCTTTTGGTTGACAAAACCGAAAAACTTCGCTCACAGGTTAGTTCTCTTATGCAAATGGTCCCAACTGTATATGCCCTTGAGTTGCAGCTCTCTCTTACTACATTTTTGTTGATTTTCTGACCCCTTCACACATCTTTAAGGTCAGGTCCTCATTGTCTCTTGTATCTCTGTTTTACTTCTCTGTTTTAACAGAGACACAAAGAGGCCTTTACTCCCTCTATCTCTCTTGCTTGTGCTTTGTTTTGTTTCTTGTTCTAACAAAGACATAAGCGTTTAAGAAGATTGTAGAGATAAACATTAAAAAGACTACATTGCTAATATTGATCACAAGGATGCATTCTTACAACATCAACACACATACATATAGTGGTTTTCTCCACTTGCTACACTACTCACTTAGACTCTAATCATATGCCTATTTCACTAGACCATACTTCTAGGTACTTGACTCACTTTTACAAGCAAGGTTAATTCACTAATTCTTAGACCACAACAACTCTAACCACTCTGGTTTAGCTAAGGATACAAGCAAACTCTAACAACTACCTTAGCTAAACTAAGCTAACAACACAAACACATATTTGGGCTTATCTCCACTGCTGGCCCATAATTAACAAAACACAATCCTTAAGGGGCTTAACTCCAGCCCAATAGCCTTCTTGATTGTGACAAAAAAAAACAACTCTTCTCTTCGTTGACTTTCTTCTTTTTCTCTTGTTCTTCGACATCTTCTTCTTCTATGTTGCTTTGCTTCTTCACTTCACCATCTTCTTCTCACTGATTTATTCTTTCTCTTTGTTGCAGATTTAATCAAGAACTCAATTCTCCACAATTTTGCTTAAGTTTCAACCTTTCAATTGCACTCAAAACTGTTACAGGAGCAAGCAAGATTTCAGAACACGAGGAGTTCAAATGAGAAGAAAGATGTGGTTTCAGAACATGAATCATTTGTAATCATCATTGCCTTGATTCTCGAAAAAAACTTGTGCAACTTATCATAGGTATTTGAAATGGGTACGTAACTTGTGCTGGTTCGAATTTAGTCTTGAGAGTTAAATGCTTATTCATGAATGCTTGTATCACGGATCCATCATATATCCGCTTTTCTATTAGGCATCCATCACTCATGTTTTCTTAAACTGGTACTCAGCTTGGGTGATTCAGAGCCAAGGGGGTATACTGTTTATCTGGGTATCATTTTTTAGCAATGTGGGAACCTCATTCTCCTACTATGTGTCTCAACCCACGGGGGCAACATTAGTATGTCCAATCTGCAACAAGGTTTCCAGTAACATTTGATCCCTTCATGTACCAATCTTTGCCGCTTTCAGTTCAGCACAACACGAGCGCTAACAGTCAGCAATTTTTTCCTGTGATAAAACTGCCTTGCCTTCCATAATGTTTTAAAGCAGAGACTTGATGCAGGCATTAAAATAAGTGCTTGTTCCTTGAAGCAAAGTGAAGAGCAGAGCTGAAGCTTGCAGAGGTTTATGGCTTCAAGTGCTCTTTTAAGTGAGATTGTCAGTCTTTAGTCTTTTCTAGTTTTCCTTTTACTAAGTTTTAATATGTTTGTCACAGATTCGATATAATTCAGAGAATACAATTTATCCCTGCAGAAGATTTTAGCCACAACCTTCTACTTTGAACACACACTAACTAAATCAATCAATAGGATTGTTCTTTTACCACATAGCCTAGATCTTTATCTTCGAATCCATAGTACTGCCATTTCTTAATGAGGAAGGCAGCATACTCCTAAATAGTCCACTCATGCATCTTCAAGATGTCAGGCATCTTTGGCAGCTTAAGTAATGTACTGGAATGAGGAGGGTTCATCTTCGTGCAGCGGACACTTGGCAACTCTTCTGGTTCAGATCCATAGCTCTCAACATCATCATTCCCTAGAAAACAAAGAAGAAGTCTCAAGAACAAATAAGAATCTCGTTACTTGGAGGGAGAGTTCAAGACAAAGATGCGATGTCACCTGAAATCAGAATGATGCAATGAAGTAGTAGATCGGCCTAGCAAAAGTGACAACTGCGGGATCCGGATCCCTAATAGTCTGCCAATAGAGTGTGTAAAAACGTTTCAAAGATTATCTTCCCAGCATTAGTAGATAAGAAGGTGATATGTGATGAAGGGGAAGACAGACTTACCACATAAGATTTAGTATCTTTGATATTCCAAATTATGTTTCGGAAATTGCCAAAAAAGATAGTATCGATAAACGAATTTCTTTACTTTATAGATAAATAAATACATTGTTATTTTTTAACCACATTACTTAAATTTTGAAACATGTATAAATTCTACAAAGTTTTTTCAATATTTTAGAATTTATGTACACAAATAAAAGCTTGCAATTAACGTTTCAAAACCTAACCAATTTCTTATCATAGTCTTCAACTGAGCAAATATGCATTTTTGAAATATCTAGACATCTTTGCAGTGTCTTCAGAAGAGTTCAATCAAGATGTGACAGATCAAAGTTAGTTTAGAACCATCACCAGCTTAAAAGTTATTTTCTAAACATCAGATAATCAACTCACACTCAGATTCGGAAAACCTAAACCTATGATTCAAACTACGCTTCATCACAAGATCGTCCAGACAATAGCAGGTTTTTTGGATAGTTTAGATCGATTTGACAAAGATTAATCAACAACCAAACGTATCAGAAACTGGTATGACATCAAATTCTCAATTCTGAAACCTTAATGTCTGATTCGAACCACTGAGTATCACAAAATTTGTTCAGATCCTAGTAGTTTATGGATCGTTTAGCTCAGAGATTTTACCAGGACGAAGAGGAATCTGAAGACGAAGAGGAAGTGGAGTCACCTTCTTCTTCTTCTTCTTCTTCTTCTGCGAACTATGTTTTCCTCTTCGTTTCATTGTGGGAGAGAGAGAGAGAGTAAATATTTTCGAATTTCAATTTTTTTTGCCAAAGATGATGATACTGAAACGAGAGCGGTTAGCCAATCTGTCTTATATAGAAAAACTTAGAAAAATAAAAATATTTATAATATTATTGTGTGGCTCGCACATAGAAAACTGTCTGGCTAAATTGGTCTTGCACAGAAGAATAAATGGTCGAATATTAAGAGGCTGATTTTGCCGCCTTGTCAAAGGCATTTAGGCCATGACATTGAGTTGATCGTAAAGGGTACAACTGATCATGACGACATGATTATCTTGGCACCGTTGAAGATGCATTCTCGATTCTACATTTTGTAGCACGATTTGTAAATCAATGACTTGAGAAAGTTTAAAATCAAATGACTACCACGCCGTTGGTTTGATAAAGAATGCTAATTTGAATTGAATCTTATGGATGAGAGTGAGACCTTTATCTTTATCTAGCTGATTAAGAATACAATCGAGTAATTTGTCTTTCTTTTTTTTTTTCCTTAAAACCCCTCTTTTGTTTTCCTCTCTACTCTATATTTCCTTTTACTTTTTTTAATCTTCAATTTTGAAGTCTACTTTTTATCATATCAAATATATAAGATTTTAGCTATGTCCAAAACATAAACCATGAGACCTTTCCGCTATATTCGATCTTGGGTTATTGGCATCCACTATACATCCAAAGTCAAACAATGTCAACATCTCTTGTTTACTAATATATTTTTTTCTTTCTATAAGCATGTTTCTCAATGATCACTATGTTTAGTCGTTTTAAGTGTATTTAGATGTCGTTACTCGTCTGTCAACTTTTTAGGTTGTAAGTCATTTAAAGAATTACATGATGTAATGGTGAAATATGGTTTTCTATCTTTTTTGATAAATGAAGTTTGTACAGCTTTATATTACATAAAAGTATCTATTTATCAAAACAGAAAAATCACGCTATAATTATATTATAAAGAGGAGATTTTTATACTAGAAGAGACTTGATTCTCAAGTACAGAATGATCGTGATTTCCAATCTTACGGGATACGACATTTATTCCAATACCTTCTCTCAAGTTGGAGCGTGCAAGTTTGTATGCCTAACTTGAAACAAAAAGTCTAGTACTCTTGCTTCCCTAATGGTTTTGTGAATATCTCTGCTAGTTGAGAATGACTATCAACATGCTTGAAACTGATGTTTCGTGTTATGACCTCATCTCTGACAAAATGGCAATCCAATTCAACGTGTTTAGTTCGCTCATGAAAAACAGGATTTGTGGCAATGTGAATAGCCGCCTTGCTATCACAGTTAACAATTATCGATTGATCATGTTGAACACCAAGTGCTAATATAATCCTCTTTAGCCATATCAACTCTTGAGTCAAGAACGCCATTGCCCTATACTCAGCCTCTGCGGATGATCTACTCACCGTTTCTGTTTTTTCGTTTTCCATGATATTGGAGAGCTTCCAAGTTGTATAAAATACCCTGTGACCGATCGTCGCGTCAACAGACAGCTCGCCTAATCACTATCATACCAGCCAGACAATTGAAAATGTTCATCTGATCTCAATAGAATTCTCTGACCTGGATTTCCTTTTCAATAACAAACAACTCTCAATGCTGCATTCCGATGATCCTCCCTTGGTTTGTGCATAAACTGAGCTAAAAATTGAACACCATATGCCAAATCAGGTCACGTTACGGCCAAATATATTAATCTTCCAATCAACTGTCGATAAGGCTCAATATCTTGTAAGAGTAGCGATTTCGACAAAGCCAGCTTGTGATTCGACTCAAGAGGGAACGCAACCGGTTTAGCACCCAACATTACTGCATCCGATACAATATCTAGTGAGTATTTTTGTTAGCATAGATACATACCTGTATAATTTCTTGCAACTTCTATTCCCAGAAAATATTTCAAGGGACCCAAATCTTTCATATGAAAGCATGATGAAAGATACTCCTTGAAATCGTCCATCGTCTTCCTAGTGCTTCCACTGATGATTAAGTCATCAACATAGATTAAAACATGAATTTGAATTCTATCTTTGTCCAATGTAAACAGTGAGTAATCAGAAAATTTTTGTTCAAAGCCATATTCCTTCAAAGTTGTAGTCAATTTCGCAAACCAACACCTTGGAGACTGCTTCAAACCATAAATCAACTTACACAAACGACATACCTTTCCAGGATTTGACGCATTGAAATCCGGTGACATTTTCATATATACTTCTTCGTCGAGATCGCCGTGTAGAAACGCGTTGTAGACATCCATTTGGTGAACATCCCACTTGAGCTTTACCGCAGTATCTAAAAACAGTCTCACTGTACCCATCTTACCAACGGGTGCAAAAGTTTCACCATAATCAACTCCTTCGACTTGTTTATTTCCGAGAGCAACTAATCTCGCTTTGTCACGCTCCAAAGTTCCGTCAGACTTGTACTTCAACTTATAAACCCACTTACATCCAATTGCTCTTTTCCCTTTTGGCAAATCCTCCACTGTCCACGTTTTGTTTCGTTCTTGAGCATCAATTTCACTAGACATCGCATTTTGCCATTTGTCATCTTCCATAGCTTGATTAAACAATTTTGGCTCAACTCCGGAAGTAACTGCAGCTAAGTAAGCTTGATGTTGAGTGGAGAACTTCTCAGAATCAACATAATTAGCGTTTGGATGATTGGAATTTAAATTTTGCTGGGTCTCGTTTTTCTTAGATCCCATGTTCACCACAAAATTTATCAATTTAACGGACTGAGTTCTTTGATGATGACCTTGACCTAATTGTTATTCGACCACAACCATGGGTGCCGCCGACGGTGCTTCCATTGTTTCAATTGGTTCCGGCGACGGAGACAAAGACGAAAATGCCAGCGTAGATGAATTTTTTCGAGAACTTTCTCCCACAGTTTCCTCGTGTATATCGTTTCCTCTGTTTGGGTTTGTGGATTAATGAGACTTGGACTTCTGAATGGATCTCCATTAAAAGCTGGGACTGAATTAATGATTTGGCCCACCCCTCTACTTTTTTCTTCCTCGACAAATAGTTTGAAAATTTGACCTGAATTAATGCTTATTCTTCTTATTCTTCTTTGATTTATTCATCGTCGTTCTTATATGGAAATTCAGTCTCACAAAACACAACATTCCTAGAGACAAAGAACTAACATTTCTCTAAATCATATAAACGCCATCCTTTTTTCATAGGGATATCCCATAAAAACGCAACGACGACTTCGTGGTGCGAATTTATCACCTTTGTAAGACTGATCATGAGCATAGCACAAGCTCCCCAATGTTCGTAAATGGTCGTAAACAGGTTTCTCACTATGAATTCGTTCATAAGGAGTCACGCTTTTCAAAAGTAAACTTGGTGTTCTATTGATCAAATAACCAGCCGTTAAAACACATTCTCCCCAAAATTCAATTGGTAAATTGGCCTAAAAACGTAGTGTCCTGGCTACGTTGAGGATATGTCTGTGTTTCCTCTCAACCCTCCCATTCTGTTGAGGGGTTCCAACACAAGATGTTTCGTGTAAAATTCCTTGTTGATTGAAGAATTCTCTCAAACAAAGGAATTTAGATCCGTTGTCACTTCGGATGGTCTGAACTTGAGCTTTGAATTGTTGAGCAGCCATTTCTAAGAAGTTTTTGAGATGATTCAGCACTTCAGATTTTTTTATTCATCAGATAAATACAAATGCCACGTGAGTAATCATCGACAATAGTAAAAAAGAAACGTGCTCCAGAATGAGTTGGTGTCTTATAAGGACTCCATAAGTCACAATGAATCAATTCGAAGATTCTCTTCGTTTTATTCTCACTAATAGGAAAACATGATCTTGTCTGCTTACCGCGGAGACATATATCGCATGCTTTATTCAAAATTTCTGAAGAAATAAAATTCGAAACAACAGGAAGTAGGTCGACTACTTTACCAGAAGGATATCATATCCGATTATGCCAGAGCTCGAAAGACTTCTTGTCTCTAACCGCTACGGATGCTACCAACTCCATACTTCTAAAATGGAAGGTCCCTCCCATGCGCTTACCAGCGCTAGTCACCATCCTCGTAGTGCGGTTTTGAACAACAAGGAAATGATCAGCCAACTGCACTACGCAATAATTTTCATCCATCAACTAACCAAGTGAGATCAAGTTTATCTTAAATTCTTCAACATAGTAAACAAAACAAAGAACCAGATTAGGCCCAAACCGCACAGAACCTTCTTTAACTGAAACCCGTTCTCTACCATCAGCCAATATAACCCCAACTGGTGACATATCTCTAACATATGTTAAAATATCAAATCGGCCTGCTAAGTGGTGTGAAGCACCAGTATCCATGATCTAGAAAGGTATAGAAGACGTACCAGACAATTTCTCGGTTTTGTTAGTTTTTCCAGCATTAAGAAGATTCACAATTGCCCTCCAATGAGAATCGGTGAGACCGCATACTCCATCACGATCTTTGTCTGTGACTACATAGTTAGCACGTTCACAGCTTGGTAGTGCGTTGACTTGCACAACCTTAGCGAATGAAATCCGCCACGGCCGCATCCAGCTAATGCACTCGATCCTCCATGACCATGACCAGATGCTGTGCGAGACCTCGGCCTATCTCCCCACCACTTCGGATATCCAATCACAGCATATCAACTGTCACTTGAATGGCCAGCTCGGTTACAGTGTTTACAAACCACTGTTTTGTCCTTTTCTTATCTCCGATATTGTAGCTTTGCTTGAACAGCAAAAGCACTCACTTCTGTATTTTCTTCAAGACTTTTAGTGCCGTTTCTCACCAAATCTTCTTCTTGTCAAATAATGTTATACACCTCCTCCATTGGCTGAATCAGAATTGTCGAGACTAGGCTCAATCTCACAGTCCGAAACAGAGCATCATCAAGTCCAAACAGGAATTGGTGTACCTTGTCCTCTTCTCGATCTTTCTCTTGAAGCGTTCCGAGATCACATTCGCACTTTCCACACTTGCACAACCTCAATGGACGATAGTTTGCAATACTATCCCAAATTCGAGTCAATTTTCCAAAGTAAGTCTTAATCGCCAGACCTCTTTGCTTACAACAAACAAGCTCAACCTTGATTTGTTGAATCCTTTGTCCATTGGTGACAGAAAAACGCTTCTTCAAATGATCCCACAAATCCTTGGCAACATCTCTGTGAGAGATATTATATCGGAGTGTTGGATCAATTGACATCTTGATCCATGACACAAGGAGTGCTTGAATCGTCCACCAATCCTCCAAATCTGGTGATCCTTCATTAGATCGTGCAATCATGCCATCGAGAAAACCGAACTTTTTGCGAGAGCACAAAGCCGTTTTCATACCGCACGCCAATTCATCGTAGTTCATTCCCATCAACAAAGGATGCGAAATCACGGCTCTTGGATTATCAGCCGATGTCAAATCGTAGGGAGATATGGTTCGTCGGACCTCTGTGGTAGTTGGGTTCGGGTTCGTCGGTGCTACAGGTGGATTTGTTCCATCAATGTTAGCCATCATAGAGAATCGATTTTTCTGTGTTTCGGAAAAGAATTTTAAGATTCAGGCTCTGATACCATAAAGAATTAGAGGCTGCAATGGTGAAATATGGTTTTCTATTACTCTTGATGAATGAAGTTTGTACAACTTTATATTACATAAAAGTATCTACTTACCAAAACAGAGAAATCATATTATAATTACATCATAAAGAGGAGATCACTATAATAGGAGAGACTTGATTCTCAAGTACGGAATGGTCGTGATTTCCAATCCTACGGGATACGACATTTACTCCAATATCATTTTCGCGATGTAAAAAGTTTCACACTGTAATTGGATTAAAACGATGCAACGACATTCATAAAGATCAGACCCATCGATCACGTACAATATTAAAAACACGATTGATCCTGATAATTTTTGCCAAGTGGTGGATCGAATAGAGAAACATGGATTGATCAACCCCTACTCCAATATGATATATCCTAAATTAGATGGCACAATAACTAAGTTGTTCGAGAAGACTAGACCCTTTGATTCTAACCCTAGAACGATTGGTCTAAAAGAGATGTCCATGAACCCTATAAAGTTGTATGAAATTGGGTGATATGAGAGTTTATAAATCACAATATACGAACATCATGACAATACTAACTGCACAAACACCATACAAAATGTTGTTTGTACATATTTGGTTAATAATTAATAGAATAAACTAAAAAAATTCTAGTACTTATATATATAGTATTATCTCTCATGCTAAAAATGGTTGAAGTTGCATGACCAAAGAAAGTTGCCCTGAGGAGAAAAACAAGGCTTGGACTAAAAAACAACTCATGATCTAATTAATATCTCCGATATATATAAGCACGTCTTGACTACAGTTATAACTTATAAGAGACTCGAATCCAATGAGATTACCAAAGTGCTCAAATACCATTTTCATCAAAAGAGAATGAAAAAGAAAAAGATGAACAAAAGAAAGACATGAACTTTGGGTAGGCCCAAAAGTTTATGTGTGGAAATTAAGTTGCTGGAGGGTGATTAGATGACCATTTTGATTTGTTGCCCTCTTTTTTTCCCATTTCTCTTTACTACCCAAAAACGCACCCACACTTTTTGACCCACGCCCACTTTCTCTATTTTTCTTAATTTCTCAAACATTTCTTATCAAATCATGCGGTGTTTTTTTTTTCTTAAAACCCACCCCTAAAACATTTATAATCTTGAGTATAATATATGTCGGCTATCTATGCATGTCTATACATATATAGACACACAAGTTTATATTCATATTTATAATCCGAGTTTTTAAAGTATGGATTAACTAGATCTCTTATACTAAAACTCAGGTCAAGAGTCTCAAAATTTGCAAGTTCTATATGTATAATGTACAATTATAATAGTATAAATATTTATATAAATTTATAGCCCAAACATCTTTGTTTGGATAAAATCTGATATTTTGTACCAAAATTCTGACTTAAGAGATCCTACATCCTATTATTTGTATATGAGTCAGTAATGTAGCGATTAAAATGAGCACCGAGTCAAGATCAATTTTAGCTTCCACCAATAGAGGGGGGAAAAGAATTTAAAAAATGAAAACACTATGATAAATCGGTTATACGGGTTTCAAAATAATGTTCATATAAGAATTTAGATAGAAAATTATGTGGAGATAGACGTCCGACACCGTGCATGGTTCAGCTCGCCACATCGATTCCAGTTTGGTAGAAATATGTGAATCATATTGAAAACTCAAAGTTATGTAATTAGATTTACGAATGATTTCTACGTCAAAAATCAAAAGTCAGATACATATGCCAGATTTTGTCAGAAGGATTTTGTGTAAGCATATAATTCCCAATCGCAGAGACGTAAAATATTCGATTCGGTAACTAAATCGCAAGGAGTTGACACTTGTCTCTGACACCAGACTCCATTTACGTGGAATCCACACTCACATGACACAAAGAGCACCTTTTCCATCTATTTACATTTATTTTATTTTTATATAACTGGAAAGTTTAACACAAAAGGATGCTAATTTTTTAGCCACATAACTATAATATTAGTATGTGTAAGAGATCATTATTTAATTGGTAATAGTTTACACTAATATCTTTATTACTTTCATCATCTAGATTATAATCTGGCAATCTGGCATAATACATATTGTTGATAAAAATTAAACTAAAATATCTATATAAAAATGTAAGAATTGGTAAAACTATTAAAAAATTTTTTTTTTTTCAAAAGCATTCCGTTATTCCTATTTAGATATATTAAATTAGAATTCTATCTTTTACATCTCAAATTATTTATTTCATCAACATAACACTAAAGATATGGAGCTTGGCAGCTCGCTTTATAAGATGAGTTCATGATACACTAATTGGGCTTTTAATTGTTTCTTATAAATTTTAGTTGATCTAAAACTTGAATCCAATGTAGAATGGTCATATATATATGGAGACATTCCATCATTGTTATAATGTTTAATAATCGACAATATATAAATTGTACAAAGTCAGTTAGTTAAATCCTGATGCTTCTAAAGTAATTTATATAGACGTGGAAGCGTGAGACATCTCCTCTATTTGGATAAGTGTATTGAATTCTTAATTATTAACATGATGATGGATAGTAGTAGAACCTCTAATAAAAACAATGCATATCGAGATGTGTTACCGATCGAATCATTAAACTTTTTCTGATTAGTTTAGAATTAATAAATGCATAATAAAATAATTCCTCTATGTTCTCATGCGACCTAATATAAAATACAATTGAATCTATCTAATTCATCAAATTAAATTTGAGATACGAATTCCACACAAACCTTCCCCAACTAAGTAAAGTAGCCACTATTGTCCTTAAAGTGACATTAATGCATATTCTATAATAGATAATGGATGCCCAACTATATATTATAAAAACATTAGAGAATTAAAGCCTTTGAGACATAAACTGATAAAAGATGCATCTAGGGATATATAAAACAAAAGAATCCAATTAGTTATGTGGTGAGCTTTTCTTCACGCATTTATATAGTATTATGTGGTTTACATTTCGGATAAGCAATTCTACGCAAATTGATATCTACGTAATTATGTATACATGTGCAGACATATATACACATATACTCACATATATAAACATATGTACTCACGTAATTACATATATACACATGCACTCAAATATATTTACCCCATAATCACTTTGGACTACATTTTGTAAGAGTTGGTAAAATTAATCAATTAAACTAACTATTATATTGTAGATTCCTTTTCTTGGGACATAAGACTACTTTAATTTCCAAACATTTTAATATATATGTATAACAATTCAGTGACACAAACTAAAGATGAGACAAAACCATCTAATTATGTGATTTTAACTTGTTTAATCAATATTATGCAAATTATACGAGTTTAAACTTAATTAAGCCGTAATGCATTGATGACACAAAGTCACAAACACAAACTATCAAACGATATGTGTTAATCGTGATTTGATTATATTGTATTACTTTTTCATTGTCATAATTGAAATAATTTCTTTTCTTTTCTTTTTTCTTCTTTTTGGTAAAGTTGTCATTGAAAAAATTGCTAGAAACTAGATTATATACACGTAACATATTATATTTAGCATATTCTTTTCCGATTATAACGAGTTGTATGTATAAAAGAGCCGACTTTAAACGGAGAAACTGTAATCGTGAGCCGTGACACCACTCGAGGTGGTGGGGTATTTT
This sequence comes from Turritis glabra, assembly GCA_900406565.1. Taxonomy (NCBI): domain Eukaryota; kingdom Viridiplantae; phylum Streptophyta; class Magnoliopsida; order Brassicales; family Brassicaceae; genus Turritis; species Turritis glabra. Next base: position 2,728,436 of record OVBN01000025.1, read on the forward strand.
GTTATAATAAAATACTTTTATATGATTAGGAACTTCTGAAATTCAATTTTTCCCGCTAGAGAAATATCTGAAAGATACAATATAACAAAGAAAGAGTTAAGAAGACATTTTTAATTTTTATTTATTCAGTATAGATTGTTTTTACTGACATATACATATCTAAATTTATAAACTATTAAATATTATTTTTTATAAACAAACACAATTTCTTCTCTGATAGAACACATTTTATTTTATATTATGCATTTACTTGTGTAACACATTTTACGTATTGAATTATCAATGAAAAAACATATTTATGTATTAACAAACATAATGTATATGTAGTGCCCAAAACAGAACAGAAATTCAAGATTTTCTAGTTCTAATATACATGTTCTGATCCACTTTTTTTTTTTTTTTTTTGTTAAAGGTCTGATTCACTTTAACCATATATAACTCTTTATGCGTTATGTAGATCTAAAAATATCTGAGGATATTTTTTCGTGAAGAGATCGAAATCGTTAACAGACAAGACATGTTTCACATATTTTGGCCACCTTAAATTTTTCAACAGAAAATGTTAGTTTTCAGATATGGGTCCCAACGTACGTAGGATTAAACCCAATATAACTGTTGCTGCAACGTGGAACTCAATCTGTCCACTTATGTTTCTTCATTGATTTAACCTCTTTAGATCGATGATTTATGACCATGAGTGTAGGAATTAGGATAGAGGTGGACATACGTCACATTCCACACGTATATATAACCCCATATTAGCATTACAATGAGTTAATCTTTTTGCAGTGGTTGGTCGGTCGATTTGTCAAATTTCTATTATATATACATTAACCAAAAGATATTCTACTATACACATATATTAAATAAAGTAAATAGCTCGTAATGATGATGAGAGTCATGAGACCATATAGATCTCAAACCCCGGTAGAGTCAGAGTTGCAAAAATCTTCTTGTGCCTTTCATGATTGATCTCTTAATCTTTAACAACAAAAAAAGAGAGGATAAGTTGTATCTCTTAAATACTCTCGTGAGGGGATGAGATGATCGGCCATTATTGAGTGTGTTGCAATAGGCCAATTCGATCAGGTGTGATTTTATTTTGTCTAAATGTTTAGACTCGCAAATTTGGCTAATTTCAAGTTCAACCTGATTTTGTGATTTGTATAGACAAGTCCACTGTAAAATATAAAAAATGGATTTTTTTTTTTCTTTTCTTTTCTGATTTTGATGGATTTGGCCATATATAAATCAAACTGGACATAAGATCAAACTGGACATGAGAGCAACTCCATTAGACAATCTTTAAAGGTGTTTCCATTTTAAATTAATGATAAATTTAATAATAGTTTAATGGGTGTCTTATATAAAGTGTTTCAAGATAATTAAAGTGTTTCCCAGATACACATGATCTCTTATGTTTACCTTTTTTTTTTAATTTTTTTTTTTTTTAAAACACTTTTTTTTTGTAGGATGGAAATGGTCTGACCTTAATATTTCTGAAATCATTAATTACCGGTTCGATTCGACCTGATAAAACTGGATAGAATTGTTCTATAAACATTTAGTCCACCACAGATTTCATAGACGCAGTCTTTAAATGATTCCCAATAAATTTAACATCCTTACCCGAATGTTTGGCCAATTGCGTGATTAATTATTTACATGATAAATTACGTTATAATGCCTATTTGTATGTACTAGATCTCAAAACAAATATTACCTAGCTTAATATATTAAAATAACATGTTTCGGATGATATGATTATCGTTAAGATAATTGTATAGTAGTAACCCGTCCCAATGGCAAGTGATCGCATAAATGTTATTATTCACATTCACGTGTACTACAAACAATATAATCATCTAGAATATTGTTTAGGCCGCTCTAACTGCAACTAAAACATGACACAACAATATTTGAAAACAAATTATATATTATGATTCAGTTCAATATAACAAGTCTATTAGATCATTTTAATTGCTAAGAAATGAGGTGGAATTAGTTAACTACTTGTTCCACATTAATCACGATTTTTAGTAGCCACAAGTTTTATTTACCTAATATGATTGGTTTCACGAAGTCATATAAACCGAATATATATATGTAAAATGTTTTATCCACTTACTTTAGAGATAATGAATTCATGACACCCAATTGTTATGCCGAATCAAACCGGAATAATTAACGCTAACGTCACAAAAAAATTAAAATAAATAACCAAAATACAAAAGAAATACAAAGGAAGAAAGCAGAGAACACTGAACAAATCCGAATAAATATGCTATAAATACAAAGAACCTCTCACCACTTGGTTCTCAGGAAAAAGCACATTCTCCAAGTGTTTCTCTCCTCTCAATTCCTAACTCATATCTCTTATATACAAACACTAGTTTGACAATTTTTTTATCCTCAAGACCTAAAATAACTCAAAAACTTTGATTTTCTTTTCTTGTCCTAACTCAAAAATCAAAACAAAAACAAAATATTGAGATGGGATTTAGGATGTCAGAGTCAGCTAAACCTTACTTTGCAATGGTCTGTCTTCAGTTCGGATATGCGGGTATGAACTTAGTAACAAAAGCCGTCCTTGACCGCGGTATGAGCCATTACGTTCTTGTTACATACCGCAACGCTTTTGCCACCGCCGCTATCGCACCCTTCGCTCTTCTCTCTGAAAGGTACATATTTTTCAGGTTTTTTCTTCTTAAGATATCGATTTAACCAATTAATTTTTCTTTTGCGTTTTGTAGTTAATATTTATGTGTTGGGGCGTTTTGTAGGAAAGTGAGATCAAAGATGACGTTTCCAATATTCATGCGGATATTTCTTCTTGCTCTTCTCGGGTTAGTCTTCTAATTGGACCCCCTTGATGAAATCAAGAAGATTTTGTTACAATTATAAGGCTAACAGATAAAGGTTTAATTCGAACAGGCCTGTGATTGATCAGAACTTATATTACATCGGTCTGAAACTCACATCACCGACGTTTTCCTCCGCCGTTAGCAACATCGTGCCTGCAATTACCATTATCCTTGCCACTCTTTTCAGGTACGTACAGAACGTTTTTATTATTACATTTAACCAAAAAAAAGAAACGTTTATTATATTTTGGTACGTGGATATGCACCCATTCAAAAGTAGATGTATAGTACAACTAGTGTATGACGATGTCATAAATTATGAATATTGATGTGTGTTTTTATGTAAATATGTGTTTTTAAAGGATGGAGAAAGTGGAGATGAGAAAAGTAAGATGCCTAGTAAAAGTGATGGGTACTTTGGTGACAGTGGTTGGATCCATATTGATGATATTCTACAAAGGTCCTTTCATCAATTTCTTCCGATCTAACCTCACCACCGTCTCTTCTCCGTCGACGGCTAACTATCTTAAGGCCGCCGTCTTCCTACTCCTCGCTTCCCTCTCATGGGCTTCGTTCTTCGTTCTTCAGGTATATATCACTTCTTACATCAAGAATTAGATTATATATATATATATATATATATATATATATATATATATATATATATCATTCACTATAAACGCTTAAATAGTAAACCAATCCGGTTTTTTCTTATAGGTTTAATGATTAGTTTTGGCTCTAGTTTTAGGTTTTCCAGTTATCAAAATAGGAAAAAATAGGGTAACAGCTAGCTGACCATGTTGAGATATGTAAAAGTTCAATTATCAGTAATTTTAAATTTTTTGATACAGTATTAATCTTGTTATTAGGCTATTGTTTTAACAATTTCATGTTAATATAATTTTTTCAAACTGATTAGGTTACCTGTATCTAAAATAACGACTAAAAAAAAATATGATGTAGTAAAACATGATTGGAAAAATTCACTTTTGTGTGGGACTTTTTTCTTAGTATATAAAAGTTAGATCTAACGAATTAAATGTTATATTTTGTTAGGCTGCGACTTTGAAGAAATACTCAGCCCATCTCTCGTTATCAACAATGGTGTGTTTTACGGGAACGTTACAGTCTTTAGCCTTGACCTTCGTAATGGAACACAATCCTTCTGCTTTAAATATCGGTTTCGACATGAACCTTCTCGCATCTGCCTACGCGGTTCGTCCTTCATTTCATGCCACTTTTACGTATAACACAAAGATCAGTTTACAAAACATTGATACTCATATTGTGATTGGTACCGGTTACAGGGAATAATGTCGTCGAGCATAGCTTACTACGTTCAAGGTCTTATGATGCAGCGAAAAGGACCGGTCTTTGTCACTGCTTTTAACCCTCTCGTCGTTGTCATTGTCTCCATCATGAGCTTCTTCGTTCTCGGCCAAGGAATCTACCTTGGAGGGTACGTACCTTAACAACAACTGGTTACTTATGACATATACCCGGTTTAGTCTTGGCTCTGTCTTGTTAATTAATTAAACCGGAATTTGTATTGATTATTTCAGGGTAATTGGAGTGGTTGTTTTGACGGTGGGAGTCTATGCCGTGTTATGGGGCAAACACGTAGATGATGACGGCGAAGAAACACCCCGTGAAGATAACGTTTTAGAAGCGGTTAAGTGTTGTAGTAGCATTAATGGTCTAACGATAATGCCGAAAATCGACGAAGCTGATGAGGATGTCGAAACCGGAAAAGTTACGGCCGAGAAGGAGTCATCAGTTCCGGAAGTGGTGGTGGTGGTTTTTTGTAGTAAAAATGTGGATAATGTTTCACGACCTAATTATTAGATGGGTTTTTTGTTTTTTTGGTTTGAGGCAAAATTGGGGAGAAGAGTAACTTCCTTTTTTTGATACTTGTAAGTTTGAATTCCTTTTCCCCTGCTTCAAAGGTTTTCTATTTTCTTTATAGTTTTGATTTCTTACTGTAACTAAGGATTCGCTGTACCATCGATTTTGATCGTTGACTAGCTATATGTAACCCAGTATGTGTAAATCACGACATTTGGTATATACGCAGCTGTTACATACCATTATACGGCGGTTTTTATTGACTTATACCAATGAAATGGGGAATGTACTTCCACTGTTTCTTGTCAAAAAAATTGTATTTCCTTTTCAACTTAAGTTCTCACATGAGTAAGAAAAATATTGAAATTTCTGTTAAAGATTTATAGGTCGCATATATAGCCACTAACTACGCTCTGCAAAGTTAACGAATGCTACATCTACATCATAGCAAAACAATGCAACTGCTACTGGTTCCACAACGAGGTCAGGCCTTCTACTTAAAAAATCTTCTTGGCCCAGAGCCCATTAACCGAGTTTCTATTGAAGTAAATTGTGCAAACTAATATGTTGGTTTAATGTCTTGGTCTAACTAAAGATCGAGTATAACTCTCTCCATCTTCGTTGACATGATGAGAAATAGAAAGTCCTAATAAACTTTCTCTTTTGATCTGGTACCAACCTTTGGTAGTAAGTTTGGGGATTCCGAATATGCAAATACTCATCCTCAAAATGTAGCAATATTATATTTTAAAATCGGATCCAACACTGATGAAACATACATTTCAGTTCAATAATCAAAGTAATCTAACCAAGATATCTGTAACAAATATGCAGACTAATACTTTCATGAATCTTAGAACATGCGGGCATACAGAAATTTCATAAAACCAAACCTAAAACACCTCCAACAGACATCAGTTTATGTCATCGAACAATATAACAATGACCATTCAAATACCATTATTTGGTTATGTTTGGTGGAGTTATTATAAAATTTTGATATTATTTCCTGTAAAAAGATGTAAAATGTTACAAGAAAAGAATGAATGGGGGCTTATCTATGGAATTTTATATCGTAAAGATAAAAGATGGTGGTAGGTATCTAACGGAATACGGTATAAAAATCGGTATATTAATACGGTATATCACTATATATGTCCGGAACAATGACCGGATTATACTTCAGAGTTTTTTTATTTTAAAGAATCAATACCCGGATTTATGTATTAGTTCATTAAAACCGAAATAGGACGTAAGGTCTAGTTGCTCATGCATATAACATAGTACATCTCTTCCTAAAAAATTGATTTTTTAAGATATTTTCTTGTTCATAAAAATTAATTTTTTATATATTTTAAATTAATTAATATTAATAAATTTGTAATCTTTAAAAAGTAATCACTGAAAATATTCGAATTCATAATTATTATTGGTTCATAACTAAATAATTATGTTTTGGTTTGAGAAAATAATATATTTAAAATTAATAATCATTGTTTCTTAATTTATGTTAAAACTTTCCGGCATCAATATTTTAGGAACAGAAGAGTATATGTTTGTTTAATCAACAAGTAAATATGTTTTTTTTTGTCAACTGATATTATGCATTCAAAAGGTCCAATGGGTTGGGATATTGTTTACATAAATGGCGTGATGCGGTTCAACACGGATTTGCCGAGCTAACTTATCCGCTTTCGCATTATCTTTGCGACTAACCAGACTTAAAGAAAAATAATCAAACTCTTCCTTATCGCTTTTAATCGCTTCTAGATAGGTGGAGAACGCCGGCCAATCATCTGGGATGGTCACCATCTTCACAAGCTCGGCACAATCAGTGAGGAAGACTACTTCTCGCCTATCTTGACCAATCATACATCTCATCGTCCAGATTAGTGCTTCTACCTCTGAATGAAGCGATGTCAAACTCCTGCGAAGGTTTGCGGCCCCCATATAATGCGTCTCTTGCCGTGACTTATAACAAAACCACCCTAGACCTGAGAACTTGTCATCCGATTTCCAAGAGCCATCTATGAAACAACGAAATACATCACTCCGTAATCTACTCGTGTCTCCTCGTACCAACACAACTTGTGTCTGCATTCCAAGATTATCATGTGATTCCACTGTTTCTTCCTGTTGAGCCAATGTCCACGCTTGAGCTTCAGATTCTGCCAATTTAATAATCTCTTGTGGATCTCCATCCACATTTTCATATAATTTTGCATTCCGTGATTTCCAGATATACCATAGTATCTATGGGTACATATAACAAGTTGATCTCGCAGGTGTTCGCCAAAATATGTTTATTAAAGAAAAAAAAGTAAATTGAAAAAGTTTGGCTAGACATTTAAATTAACCTAAAAAAGTAGGGTCTAACACAATATATAATTTCTCTATGTTGAAATAGCACCTACGTCTTATTGAACCAAATACTGAATCATTGAACTCACCTATAATGAATATAATAACAAAAATAAATAAAATTTACGTCTCACCAAACACACCCACCTACCCAACTGGTCCCACTAAACCCAACATACAACACCGACTCTCCCACACCATCTTTTTGGTTTTGAAAAAAAAAAAAAATTAGTAAACTAAATTTTTCTTAACAACTCATTGATTCTTGAATATAGAGTCGATAATCTCAAACAGACATGAGACATGAGTGATGAGACTATGAGATATTGAAATATCGAACTAGTTTTGTTTAACTATTTAAATTAAAATTTAGTATTTTGTATTTGCAACTGTTATAACATAGGTAAGCAAATCAAATTTTTAAAAAGTAAAACTGAATATTGCCAGTTCTTGTTCGTTGACTTATCTGACATTTTCATTTAAATGTTCTATTCAAATGATCTATTTGGATGTTCTATCTAACTGTTGTTCGTTTTAATTTTTGATTGTTCATCTGAATGAACTTTTGTTTGTTTGGTTAGTCTACATCTCCATCTAGATAATTTTAATAAAAAATGACTAAAATACATATGTTTTAATTTAACCATTTTAAAAAAAAATCATTTTTTTTTTGGTAAGAATATTTTTTTAGTTTTATTTATACTAATCTTTAATGTAAAGTATATTTACAATAAATAATGTTTAAATTATTATGTTTGACAATTACAAATTGATTATTATCGCATAAATTCATAAATTGATATTCAAATATAATTTTACGGTTTTGGCGTGAAAACGAGATTTTACAATTTGAAGAAAACACATAATTTATCGGTTATAATGGAAAAATGTGTTCAGTTTTGACAAAAAATAAACTTAGCGATTTTGGCAAAAAACGTGATTTTTTTTGTTTTGACGAAAAACATAATTTTACGGTTTTGGCGAAAAACATGAATTTGCGGGTTTGGCGGAAAAATACGATTTTGCGGTTTTTGCGGAAAACATGATTTTGCAGTTTTGGCGGAAAAATATGATTTTGCGGTTTTGGAGAGAAAATATGATTTTGTGGTTTTGGCTAGAAAATATGTTTTTGCGGTTTTGGCGGAAAAATATGATTTTGCGGTTTTGGTGGAAAAATATGATTTTGCGCTCTTGGCGGGAAAATATGATTTTGCTGCTTTGGCGAAAAATATGATTTGATGAGAAAATATGATTTTGCAGTTTTGGTGGGAAAATATGATTTTACGGTTTTGGCAGAAAAATATGATTTTTAATTTTTGCGGAAAATATATTTTTGCGGTTTTGACGGACAAAATATGGTTTTTTCCAAGATAATTGTAAAAGTATTATTTAGAATTTTATAAACAAATGAATCATTATGATAATTATGGTATATTTGTTATTTGTTATTTTTGACTAAATCATCTATATCCAAATAATCCAATTAGGTTTATCCAAATGGGTTTGAAAATTTTGCCTAAATTTTAAAAACTCATTCAGATGATCCATCTGCATGATGCTCATTTTTACATAAAAACGAACAACAGTTCGCAGCTTCAATCAGATGGAGCAAACGAATAGGGTCTCACTAAAATTAAATTGACATGAAAGATTACTATTTTTTCTGAATTTTTTTTTTGGCCAGAAAAAAAAAAGTTTGTAATGAGTGAGTTTAAACCATCTAGTATATCGCACGTAGCTATGTCTGGTCGGATCGCACCAACCCCTTTCTATTTCATGTTATAGCCAATACAGGTGACGTGTCTCTCTCACCAACCCCAAACTAAACCTTCAGACACCTTTCCCACTCGCTCTCATAACGCTTGGGACCAAAGTCCATGGGACATGAGAATTATAACACTGATTACCATCGGACCACTATATCAAATAATTTTTAAACATATTGGAATATAAAACATGATTTGACATATTAAGAATTTAATGATGGCAGCTGACGAAACAATACTAGTTCACTGGGGAATAGACTTCTATCTTTATAAAATTATGTTGCAGCTTATATATGTGTCATGTGAACACTCATTTTAGTAGAAGATGGACGAAAGGAAGATGATACAAAAGATAATAGTGGTGTAGGTGGGGGAGATAATACAATGTGAAAACTCTTAGAAATAATTTAAGAAAGATCATTCAAAACAGAATGCGAATGTTCTTCACTTTTTATAATGAAAATGCAATTTAATTTTACGTTTTAGTCTGCATTTATTCTTTAAGTTGAGTGTATATGTCAAAAATGTCAAATGCCTTATTTTCTTAAACCAGCGTTCCCTAGTTTTTGTTGTCCACGTGCGTGAATAATAATACCTAGCGCCAACATGTGTTTGAACACTAATGCAGTAATAATGCTTAACATTAAACTAAAACATTTGTTGACAAAAAACCACTCTATAAAACCTTTCACATTGTACAGATTGGTAAAAACGAACAACTTCTCGTAAAACTATTTTAAATCAACTGTTGATCCAAAAAAAAATCCAGAGTGTGTGAAAGATTAAAAAGTAGAATAACAAAAACAAAAGAGGGGAAAAAGAAGATATAATTTACCAAAAGGAATAGGTAAAAATGAAAAGAGAGAGGGTGAAATATATATAATCAATTATTATTAACTTTATAAAACAAAACAGCAAGATATTTTCTTTACCTCAGCAACAATGGAAATATTATATATTTATACAACACTACTGTTTCACCTATAATTGTGGAATGGAAAAGCTATTGAAAAAAAGTCCAGCTCAGGTAAATGGGTTTTTATCCTTAACTGCTAAGTAAATAACCAGTGAAATCAACAGTAATGATTTATTTTTTCTCTGGAAATTTTCCTCAATAGAGTGTATAAATCAGTCAAAACCTCAAATCTAAATTTTGTTATAGCCATCTGAATAATAGTTAAATCTGTATATCATAAATTCCACCTGTGTGTTTTTTTCTCCGCCAACTTTCCCCTACTTCACATCTATTACATTATCCTCTCTTTTTTTTTTCTTTTTTCTTTACAATTTAATTGCATATTTTCTTGTTCTATAATTGTTTGCTACAAATAATATATTATTTTCAATCAGAAAACAAATAAAATTGGTTCACCAACCCCCTCCCTAATATAAATCAAAGTCTCGACCACTCCTATCTAGAATTCTAGAAGTGAATTCCATTTACACTTTTTCTTTTCCTTATTTAAAAATACTAATTTCATTATAAAAAAACAAATAAAATCCCATGTCGTGGTTTTTAATAGCGGCGGCGATTGTCGCCGCCGTCGTATCTTACAAGCTGATCCAACGGCTACGATTCAAGTTCCCACCCGGTCCACGTCCCAAGCCGATCGTCGGTAACCTCTACGACATAAAACCGGTCCGGTTCAGATGTTACTACGAGTGGGCTCAATCATATGGACCAATCATATCGGTCTGGATCGGTTCGATTCTGAACGTTGTCGTATCTAGCGCTGAGCTAGCAAAAGAAGTCCTGAAAGAGCACGACCAGAAACTAGCCGACCGGCACCGGAACAGATCGACGGAAGCATTTAGCCGCAACGGTCAGGATCTTATATGGGCCGATTATGGGCCTCACTACGTGAAGGTGAGAAAAGTTTGCACGCTTGAGCTCTTCACACCAAAACGACTCGAGTCTCTCAGACCTATCCGTGAAGATGAAGTCACCGCCATGGTTGAATCCGTCTTCAGAGACTGTAATCTTCCTGGTACGTCGTCGTTTTTTCAGGTCATTTTCTTTTTCCGGTAAAAGAAGAAAAAAGAATCTGCCGTTAAAGGAGTTTTTAAGTTTATCCATATAAAATCTTTCAAAAGAGGTAAGAATAAAAGAGAATAAGTCAAATGCTCTGAATAAGGAAAATTCGGTTTATACAAAATCGGTAAGAAATTTTATCTCACTCAAAATCGTAATTAATGTTCTTTGGCAAGAACGAGATTTATGGCAGATTTGTCCTTTTATACAAAATAACGCAAGCCACGCGTTGCCTTTACTCTTTTTGCATTGGAAATTATCAAATCTATATTTTTATGTCCTCTTTGTTATTGTCAACGTCAAATTAAATTTATGTTCGACAAAGTTATAAATAGTGTTCGATTTTATTTATCTTATTGTTATCTGGTTGTAATTGAGTATGAATAATTGTTTTTGGTTGAGTAGGTAGATACTAGATAACCATAATGTGAGAGTTTCATTAAGTAAATGATGGTAAATTTTTTTTTTTTAAACAATTAATTAGTTGTTATCTAATAGCATGTTATTTAGAAAAAACGGTGTGATATTTTTATAAAATGCATATTAGTTAGATAAATAGCATAAGCTTTGTGTATATTTGCAAATTAAAAAAATCGTAACTATTTACCTATTTCAGTATAAGTTTACGATCATTAGTGCAACTACACTAATATGTTTTTCTTACTACTGAATTTATTATAAACTGTATCAGAAAACAGAGTTAAAGGTTTACAACTGAGGAAGTACTTAGGAGCAGTTGCGTTCAACAACATAACGCGGCTAGCGTTTGGGAAGCGTTTTATGAACGCGGAAGGTGTGGTGGACGAGCAAGGGCTTGTGTTCAAGGCCATAGTATCCAACGGTCTGAAGCTAGGTGCTTCACTGTCCATAGCTGAACACATCCCGTGGCTCCGGTGGATGTTTCCGGCCGATGAGAAGGCGTTTGCTGAGCATGGGGCTCGTCGCGACCGCCTCACGCGAGCTATCATGGAGGAGCACACTTTGGCCCGTCAAAAGTCTAGCGGGGCGAAGCAGCATTTCGTTGATGCGTTGCTTACGTTGAAGGATCAGTATGATCTTAGTGAGGATACTATCATTGGTCTTCTATGGGTGAGTTTTAGTGTTGATCACAATAACTATTTAGACCCTTTGGTTTGTGTAGATTTCTTCTCGCTCACGTTTGGTAAATGGTGTGTGTGTGCAGGATATGATCACGGCAGGTATGGACACGACAGCCATAACAGCTGAATGGGCGATGGCTGAAATGATCAAGAATCCAAGAGTGCAACAAAAGGTGCAAGAAGAATTTGACAGAGTGGTTGGACTTGACCGGATCTTAACCGAGCAAGATTTCTCCCGCTTGCCTTACTTGCAATGTGTGGTGAAAGAGTCATTTAGGCTGCACCCTCCGACGCCTTTAATGCTCCCTCACCGAAGCAACGCAGACGTCAAGATCGGAGGCTACGACATTCCCAAAGGATCAAACGTCCATGTGAACGTTTGGGCGGTGGCTAGAGACCCGGCTGTATGGAAAAATCCATTAGAGTTTAGACCAGAGAGATTCTTGGAAGAAGATGTTGACATGAAGGGTCATGATTTTAGGCTACTTCCGTTTGGAGCAGGAAGACGGGTTTGTCCCGGTTCACAACTTGGTATCAATTTGGTGACTTCGATGATGAGTCACTTGCTTCACCACTTTGTTTGGACACCGCCTCAAGGGACTAAACCGGAAGAGATTGACATGTCTGAAAACCCTGGACTCGTTACTTACATGCGTACCCCTGTACAAGCCGTTGCAACGCCTCGGTTGCCTTTGGATCTGTACAAACGCGTGCCTTACGATATGTAAATGTCTCTCTAATCTACCTTCTACTGCTGCTGCTGATGTTCTTGCTGTTGTTTGTAGACATGTTTCTTTGTGGTTTATCGTCGAAAACTTTTGATGAGGTTAGTTGCGTCAATTGTCTCAAGGATAACCAAAGAAGTCAGCTTCTTTGCCATTGAGTTTACGATCTTTGAATCGATGCGATGTTGTATGGAAATATAAGAATAAACAGGAAGCCATTACAAAGCAAATTGCAGGACAATAGAACAAGTTTCTTGATTACATTAACTTCAGGTTTTGCCTATAAGTAATATATTACACACACAGTGGTCCGGAACCAAGTTATCACAGACTATTATTTTCAGAGCATTTGTAATCATAAATGCATGTGTTTTGTTTTTACCTTCGAACAAGTGAATTTCAAGAAGAGGATTCCTTAAACTCCTGCAACTGTTTGAAGTTCATCCATGGCTTCACCCACACTTTGGCTTCGAAATTCTTAGTCTGATCACCTTCTTTTGCTTCTAAGGTTAAGTGGTACATAGTTCCTGCGACTACCTGCTCTCTTGCTTTTACAATCTTCTTGAACTCAAGAATCTTGTTCTACATTTACCCGGAAAAAAAAAACAAAACTAATCAGACAAAGATTCACAGGATACATAACCAGATCGAAAACAGAGGACGCAAAAACCTGTTGTTTGTTATGTTCTAGAATGGCAAATCGAGCGAGACTCTCGATCTCTCCACTATTCTGATTTTTACGGAGATCATGAACACCTCCTAGCATCGTCTTCTCAGTGCTTTTCTCTTCTGATCTGCAGATCGCTAATTGAATTGTTCCACAGAGAAGAAGGGTAACGATCCAGAACATTTTTGATTCCATCTTTAATAGAGAGACTTATTATGCTTCTTACCAATTTCAGATTCGTAAGTTTTGGCCGTGTCGGTATCTTTACGTTGCTTGGCGATTAAGGTATGAAAGTGACAAGTCAAGGAACGAACGACACGTGTCCTTCACCTGAGCGGCTGAGCGCTTCCTTCTTTATGAAAATAGTCAAAGAGATAATAAGAAAAACATAAAACAAAACGGCAGGATGTGTGTGGTTTATATTATTGGAGAGCGTTCCAAACACATGAAAACGGTATGCATTCTACGAGGTTACTGTTGAAACTGCGAAATTGGGTAATTCGCCGTCGTCGTCATCACTCTCGATCGGTTCCGGTGGAGAAAAAATGGTGATGGAAATTGTGGAGCCAAACACCTGCATTAGAGGATGTTGCAGCAGTGAATCGATTCCTCTTCATCTCTCTTCTTCTTCGTTCACTCTTCTCTCCCCAATCGCTAAAGGTACTGTTTCTTCTCTTCCCCCATCTCTCTTTCTCTCCCATACTCTTCTTTCGATTTCTTTGGAGAATTTTTCCAGGATCAGAGAGTGTGGTTTACGAAGCGATTCTCGACGGACGCAAAGTAGCAGCGAAGAAGCCTATCTTGTCTACTTCCGATGACCTCGACAAGTTCCACAGGAATTTGCAGCTCTTATGGTCTCTATCTCTTGTTCCATTTTTAATTTCTTAGTTGAACACAATTTTCACAATGTTGATTTTCTTACTTTGTTTTTGGATTGGTGAAAGCAATCTCGATCATCCAGGTGTGGCTAAGCTATTGGCAGCTCACGCGAAGCCTCCCAATTACATGTTTTTCTTCCAGTTCTACGAGTCTGGGACTTTAGCTGAGAAGTTACACGTCGAGGAGTGGACTCCGAGTATTGATCAAGTGTTAACGATCACGCTTCACTTGGGTATATGACTCTACTTGTCTTAAAGGAACGTCCTTTTTTTGCTATTCGTGTCTGACTCTGACGATTTCTTGTGTTCAGTGGATACCAGTTTGAATATCTGATTCTGTCTGTTTCATTTTTCAGCAAAGGCATTGCAATATCTTCACAACAACGGAATTGTTCATAGGGATGTGAAACCAGCAAATGTTCTTGTAAATGCTCTTCTTCTATCATCTACATTCTCTATCTTCTTATGTGCTTATTTCATATAGAATAGGTACTTCTTCTGTTTCTTTAGGAAATCTTTGTGTGAAGCTTAAGTGAGCTTCTATTGATGCAGCTTGACGAGAAGTTTTTACCATATCTGGCCGACTTTGGTTTAGCAGAATACAAGAAGAATTTGCGCAAAGTTAATCTGCAGAACTGGAGATCATCTGGAAAGCCAACTGGTGGATTCCACAAAAAGAACATGGTCGGAACACTTATTTACATGGCTCCTGAATTACTAAGGAAAGAGATGTATACTGAAAAATCAGATATATATAGCTTTGGGATTTTGATCAAGTAAGAATTATCTTTGTGTCGAAAATTGTAAAGTTTCTTCCTAGTATTTTCTTACATTCATATATCCTTCACATATTTTGATTTGTTTGGAGTATGTTTAGCTTTCTTCCTAAAAGATTCCTTTGGTTATGAATTGTTGTTCCATCTTACATTTCAGTGAGCTTTTAACTGGAGTTGTTCCATACACTGATCTTCGTGCAGGAGCGCAGGTAAATATATCCTTCCTCATTTCGCATTCTGACATGACCATCTCTGTGAGAAGCCTTTATATGCGATCTACTGTCTTTATTTGTGTATATCAGGCTCCTGAGTTGCATTCATTTGACTATTCTGTATTGCTAAACCTTAGCGAGCGCAATTCTTACGATCATATAGTCAATTACATTTAGATGTATACTTCAAGTACATATAAACGCATTCCTGTTCTTTTTTTTCGAGACACATAATGTACCCTGTGTAAATCTGGATGGCAGGCTCACACTGTTTTAGAGATGAATTACACAGAACAGCAACTTACAGCTGCCATTGTGTCTTCTGGTCTGCGACCTGCTCTTGCTGAAATTGGATTGCACCTTCCAAAGAGTTTGTTGTCACTGATACAAAAGTGCTGGGAATCTGATCCTTCCAAGCGACCCTCTTTGGACAATGTGGTTTTGGAACTAGAATCAATTTGGGAACAAGAGAGAGGAAGACAGCAAGGTCATCTCCTTGAGAAAACTTCTAATTTCCAGAGTGATACGGATGGGTACACCATTAAAAATACAGGAGATTACAGGGACACCATTAATTGGTCCAGTCAAGGGGAGTGTTTATCAAAGAAATCGTCTGTTTCCCATGTCTTTGATGTGAAATTATGGTCTAGTTCTACAGATGACCCTTCAAGATATGTCCCTATAATTTCTTGTGGGTCTTTTGAAACATGTGGAAGAAGAGAATCCATGGAAGATACACACTTCCTCATGCCTCACATGTGTAATGAGGAAAGCATCCACTTATTTGCGATCTTCGATGGTCATAGAGGTATAACAACTGCCATTTTAACCTAGGAAGCATCAAATTCCAAATTTTTACATGTGCCCTCTCTCTTTTTACTCCAAATCCTTTTAGTTATCGATCAAATAGGATATAAGATAGCATCCTGAATGATATGCAGGTGCTGCAGCTGCTGAATTTTCTGCTCAAGTTTTGCCAGGACTAGTTCAAAGCTTACCTTCCAGAAGGTTAATGCTCAGCTCAAACTTTTCCTACTCTTCAGCATAGTTTGTTCGAAAACCCATTGGTATGTCTCATTTTCAGCGCTGGTGAGGCATTGTCACAAGCATTTGTTAGGACGGATTTAGCTTTCAGACAAGAACTTGATTCCCATCGTCAATCAAAAAGGGTGAGTCAGAAAGACTGGCATCCTGGTTGTACTGCTATAGCCTCTCTCCTAGTAGAGAATAAGCTTTTCGTTGCGAATGTTGGTGACTCCAGGGCAATTTTATGCCGTGCCGGCCACCCTTTTGCTCTAAGTAAGGTGAGATGAGACTACCATACTGAAAGTGTGCTAAGTTTATATCCTATTGTTGCCCTTTTTTTCACCTCCCCTCATAAATCAACTTCGGCATTGGTACTCAGGCACATCTTGCAACCTGTATTGATGAAAGAAATCGTGTGATTGGAGAAGGTGGGCGTATTGAATGGTTGGTTGACACATGGAGAGTTGCTCCTGCTGGCCTTGAGGTTTGGTCGTTATGTACATGATAGACTTCCTTAAAATGATGTCAAAGTGAAATGACAGGAACATGATGTTGTTCCATTTTATGAAAATTCAATTATCCTGCTTTGTAACAGGTTACCCGGTCGATAGGAGATGATGACCTGAAGCCAGCTGTAACAGCAGAACCAGAGATTAGTGAGACAATTCTATCAGCTGATGATGAGTTCTTGGTAAATTGTATCTTACTTTCGTGTCATATATATGAAACTTTGGTTGTTTATTCGACGGTTGAGAAAATAATAGGTTGAATGTGGTAGGTAATGGCGAGCGATGGGCTCTGGGATGTTGTGAACGACGAGGAAGTTATTGGTATAATCAGGGATACTGTAAAAGAACCTTCAATGTGTTCAAAGAGATTAGCAACCGAGGCTGCAGCACGTGGTAGTGGCGATAACATCACAGTCATTGTAGTCTTCCTGCGGCCAGTGTCTACAGCTGAAAGGATCTACTAGTAGCCAATTCTTGCACAGTATTATTCTACATGCAACTTCTTTACAAATAAATTAATTCCTCTGTGTTACCAAAATTGCACATTCGGCATTATGATATTGTCCCACAATATTTGCTATCAACCAGAAAGTACATAGAACAAGTAAACTACAACGAAACTTAACTTTGAGTGTATATACTCCTGATTACATCAATTACATTATAATTGATTTTTTTTTTTTGGTATAGAAATATATGGTACTTATGTTTCAGAATAACATGATACAATAGGGGGTCAGAAAGAAGTAAAATAAGAAGTATTGGAGTGGACGGCTTACTCTGCTCGTCTCATAATCCATATGCTTTCTAAGGTATTAATAGTTAGCCTACAGCTTGCACTATGGTCATCTTGGCAGTAATGCACACTTGTACCTATATATAAACACCTGAAAGTTAACCTTATGAGATTTTATCTCTTTGGTTGTCGTTTGCCTGTCTTCTATTTATTGATTTCCTCAAATTTCGCAGGAGCATCCTAATCTTGGCGTGGACCCTTTGCTCAGTGCATCTTGCAAAAGTGTCTGGAAGCTCTGCAGGAACATATCCCATTCAACTGTTGTCATGTCCACGAAAGAAACACCTTTTGATTCATCATGGTTTGCACGAATAGGTGGGCTCTTGCTCCTCACGGTGCATCTTGCTTGCTTGCCTCCTCTCTTCTTTTCTTTTGCATTTTTCTCATGATGAGTAGTCCACTGGTTTTGTGAAGACAACATCGAAGCAGTTACATTGGTAGAGATGGTGTATGCACGTGGCCCTCTTGGAACCAAAGGTGGTTTAGATACATGAAATACCTCTGAAATCTCCGCTTCACATGGTGTATCTCCACCGTCAAACTTAAACATTCCACACTCTAGCTCCGTGTTCACTTCATTTCCTTCGTGACTATAGTCACTGCCTTCGCCAATTTTGCCAACGACACTTGCTTTCGCTTTGGTGCAGAGGGTCTCTAAAAGACTGAAACTCTCTTCACCCTTAGAGAAATCCCGAGTCATCTTCTCGCCTATCTCTGCGAGACAGAGCCCTGCAGCTGCAGCTTGTTTTAAGAAAACTGTGCAGACGATGAGGACCCTTATGGCAGATTCCGGTAAAGAGTGTAGTTCAGTTCTCAGAAGTTCTGCATCTTTGAAAGGGTCGAGATTGGATATATACTGCAGTTCAGTGTCAGTGAATGGAACCAAAGCTTGAGGCCAGTTTAGCCATTCAAAGTAAGGATCATCTAGGCATTCAGGGAGGCAGAGACCATGATCAATAGGCACAAGCTCAGCGGTCCCAAGTCGACTATAACACTCTTTTTTGTCACATCTCTTCACTAGCATATTTCCAGCATGTCTGTCAAGGTTCAGGACTCTTACATCAAGTATTCCAATCCTATGAACCGAGGTAACCGTGAAGCTTCCTGGACCCAATTCTCCCGCATCAAAATCATGACCCACAAATCGCTGCAAGGAAGCAACCTTATAGGGCATGGAGGAGAACGAGAAGGCGTCACTGACATGAAATGGGACATGTGAGATACTAACCAAAGCTGTTGGTGGAACACCAGAAAAGCCTTGGTAATCCAAAAGGTAAGCAGCTAATTCTCGGATACCCGTTTCGCCAAGAGGAATTGAATGTTTCATTCCCGGTTGCCCGAGCATCAAATTTCCAGACTTTTTAGGATTGTTGAAGGCTAAAGGCTCTTCATCAACCGGTTTAGCGACAGCAATATTATGTCCCTTTCCGGTTTGCAAGAGATAAGCACCTCCCATGCCACTTGGTAAAAGCAAAGGCTGAGCCCCAGAAACCATAGCCATGGTCACCTCAGCCACAAGGGCACGAACCTTGGGCACTCTCTGTCCACCAAGAATCTCAATCCGTGGAGCCGTGGTTGCTTTCAAATCTTCCTCCATATTAGCAGACGCGGCTATGGAGAAGCAAGGAGAGGAGACGCTACGATGGATGTTGTCATCTTCAACCGTATGATTAAAGGATTGCGCAAGGAAGTTGAAGTCAAGGTTGGTAAGGGATTGAAGTCTGCATCTTTGAGAGGATCGGTTGAAGTAAGGGAACTGGTCACTGAAAGGATCAATAGCCACGGCCATATCCGAGATCAATGTGGGCTTGCAGGTGATGATTATGGTCGTAGTCAAGCAATTCATGCCAAAACTTTTGGCACTCCTATTTTATATATATTTACACAACTAAAAAAAATCGTACTTTTTTTTTCAAAAACCTACAAATCAACTTGGATCTATATACAGCCACAAGATGGTGTGTCCTTTGCTTCGCTTGAATCCATTGTGCCTTTTAAGTATTCGCTCCTCCAACCATGAATCGCCGCAATTTTCTGCAAAAATGGACTAAGTTCTAAGTATCACATGTGGAAGCCCTAACAAGAAGAGAAGATAGCTTGGAGAAGAATCAATTAAAACGAACCCTGAATACGGATGAAGGCATTCAGGGATAGAGACGGAGAAAGATTGAAAAACAGAGAGGAGCGTCAGAGACACCGACACTGTCACCGGAAAAAAATCTGTCCTTTTTTTCCTGAGACTCCCCTCTTTCGAACGATACTTCTTTCTCCTTTCCTTTTTTTTTTTGTTTCCTTTTTTTCTCTTTCTTCCTCCACCCTTTTCCTCTATAAAATCTATTTGTGTGTGTTTTGCTATAAATGTCTCTCTTCTTTCTTTACGTTTCTGATTTTCCCGCGATTTTCGGTTGGAAACGAAAACAAGAGTTTTGCTAAAAATAATTAACAAACAAGAGCTACGTTCTTATCTAAGTTATGGTGTTTATACAGAAAATTAAGGATTTTATTTTGGACAGGAACAACAAATACAGAGTTTGATATAATAATGTTGAGAGCTTGTACTATTTTGAGTGATAATAACTAATAAGCAACATTTGTGGAACCAGACAGGAAACCAGAAGACTTATGCTACATTATGGGTTTAGCCTTGTGGAACCATTGGCTATAACTTCTGTTTGGCTCTTGTTGTTGTTATCTTCACCAGCAGCATTAGCAGGAACAGATCTTCCACTGCTTGAAACGAGGTTCTTGATAGTTGTTTTCAGGTCTGTGTCTTTCATAAGCGAGTCCAACGTCACGTGTACGCCTATGTGCACACAAAAAAACCAGTTCGCATCTCCAATAAAGTTAAAACTAAAAACGTCTGAGCGTTAGTGCATTAGTACTACTTACGGTATCTCCAGTAATGTTTAGGGTTTGTTGGGTCATTGATGGTCTCCTCTGTTGCAGGACGAGTAGTGTACTCTTCTTTTAGCGCCATCATATCCTAATTGTTCCAGAGGAGAAAACAAACACCACATATTGTTCTTGAGCCTGATAAAAAAGTTCTAATGAATCTGCGAAACCGGAATGTGGTGATGATTACCTGAAGAGGGAAAATAGCCCACATTGATGGTGCTTCAACATGTTGCCTCAGGATAAAATGAGTTATCTCTGGAACACACTGACTTGGAGGGATTTCATCTACACCAATCACTTCCTTGAAGTACTGTTGTCTTCTCTCTTCGTCCTCTTCCCACCAAGCCCGCAGTGTAGAGCAGTCGTGGCATGAAGGAGCACACACCTGAAATATGAAGATGATAGTTTGAATAATGCAGTGAATTACTTACCCATTACAAATTTCTCAGGAAATGAATGGAAGGAAGCTATAAGACAGAATTCTGGGGAAAAAATATCTAACCGTCATATAGCCATAATTAGACGGAATCCCAAACTTCACATCGGACTCACTGGGCATGCGCTGGATACGAAGGCCAATCAACCCCAGTTCTTGCATAACCTGAGTAACCATTAATTTTAGCGTATGCTTCTACACAAGTTGTAAAAAGAAGTTGGATGAACCAAGAGCACGGAAAACAGAGCACACATACAGGATGTACACAAGATGGAATGAGACCCAGATCCTCCCCACAGGCCAGCATATTAGATGAATTTAACAGAGCAGGCAAGGTTTTCAAAGCATTTTTTCTCCACAGATCTTCTTGGCGTTGGAAATAGTAGTCATAGTATAGTCTCTTCAGAACATTTTTGCTGTATCAGAAAACCTTAAATCAGATTTTCCCATACTGATAAAGTAGAAAAATACAGCACAATATAAGCGCAAAAGAGAATCTGTGTAAATGTTCATGAGTGATATAAAATCAAAGGAACAAGAGCAGACTTCTTGATTTGGGAAGTATACTACCGTGATTGGGAAAAGGTTTTGAATGTACCTGTGATCATCCAAATCCTGGAAGCTTGAAGTATCCTCAAGATTAAAGCGAGGATAGAATTTTCTTGCATCCTCTGGATCTTTGATCAGAACAACATTCTAGGAACACAAGTTCAACAGAAATAAACAACTGAGGCAGTGGACTCGAGAAAGACATAAAGTGAACATAGTCACTTTATATAACACGGAGAAGACATCTGGAAGCCCTTGTGATTCATGTATGTTTACCCGTAAAATGTCAAAGACATCACGACGAACTTTGTCCTCATTTTCTAGCAACAAAGACTTCTCAGCCAATGACTTCAGCTTTGCTGCAATCTTCTTCTCTGTGTTACAGTCCTCCTTGAACTAGAGTAAAATTAAAGGAAACCAATTAAGAAAGATTAATACATCCACTGAGAAAAAAAAACACCACAAAGTTTTTGACAGAAAAAAGGCAAGACTTGGTTCTCCAAAGTGTTATCGAATATATAATGTGGTTCTCCAAAGAAAAAGGATCTCTAAATGAGGAATTTTACTAACCTCATACATGTCCTTCTGAGTTTCATTAAGAAAGTTTGATGCAACAAAAGGCCAAAAATCTCCAAATTTCTCCTGAAGGAACAGAAGAATGACATATTATCAACAAAAAGGTAAGGATATTTTTATGAGGTAATGGTTGTGCCTTGAAAACTCACAAACTTAATAAGCTGTGACGAAAGCAGATCATAATAAGTGTGATGGAAAACTAACCTCAAGAAACTTCTTCTGGACATAGGGCTTGCTTAAGCGGTCAAAATCCCATATTCCCTCCTTTTCCAACTCTTCCTGCATCAGAAGTAGTTTTATCATTCCTCCTTAACTATAAATTAATTCACCGGCAGCCATAAGCTTTTAAAAAAGTAACTCTCAAATCCAAGTTTTTTTTGAGCTGTAAGCATGTAGCTTGTGTACCTTACTTAATGGAATAGATGGACGGAACTTCCCCACTAAACCAGTCATAGCATGAGCTGGAAGCTCCCAGATTCTGAAGAATCCTAATATATGATCAATCCTGTATACTGTGAAATATTTTCCCATCTGCAAAGCAAGTATGCAATGTGGTCAGCCTTCAGATCTTCAAAGGGCCGTGGTTGGTAAGGACACTAATGCCAACCTGTGTTAGGCGAGCACGCCACCAAGCATAGTTGTCTTTTGACATTTCCTCCCAGTTATAAGTTGGAAATCCCCAGTTCTGACCATTTTTGTCAAAATAGTCTGGAGGTGCTCCAGTTGACGTATTCATGCGAAACAGATTTCTGTAAACCCACGTATCAACACTGTTTCTGTCAACGCCAATAGGTAGGTCTCCTTTCAGCACGACTCCTCTCTTCCTTGCATACTCTGCTGCTTCTGACAACTTTCGGAAACAGAACCAGCACACACTTTTAGATGAAACATCCAGTAGCCGACTTCACTTACAAGAAGGGAATATAACTAGATGGAATACGAAGCAGAACATACTCACTTGTACATGTAAATGGTACTGAATGTAGTAGTGGAAGCATACAATGTTATAGTGCAAGCTGTCCTTGGATATCAATTTTTCAAGCTGTGGCATATGTTATTTGGAGATGTGAGAAATTACTGATACTATCTAGATGAAATACATCTGGATAGCTTGAACCAATTCGATCACTAAAATTGAACAAGATAAAAGAAAATAATACCTTGTCTTCTGTGTAGTCAGAAAAGGTCCCCCACTGACTATGATCTGAAGTCTCAAAAAAGTCACGGAGAAAGCAGAAAGCTGCATAAGGTTTCAACCAGCCCTTTCCAAGATAACAAAACTCAGTAAGCCAAATGGAAATCTGAGCCTTTGGAGGCATAAGTTTTATGCAGGCATATAACTAGATATACGAAGGAAACAATATCAGACTTTGAAGCATACCTCGTTCTCAGAGAAGAATTTCTGGAAAGAGCTTGAGTTCAACGTCTGGTCTTTCTCTAGGTCAAAGATCTTCTTGGCAATTGAAAGTTTAGTTTCCATGGTAGCCTCATAATCAACATCCTAAGCGTAACAATCTTTTAAACATTAGATTTACACTCGAACTCTGACTGCGACAAACTAACGTATGAACCATATACTTGCAGGCGTTCAAACACATCATGCTGATACAGACACGAATCATTTAAACATACCATATCTCGTTTCTCCGATGTTATTTTTTCGAGAATACAAGGGTGTAAAAGTAAGAAAAACCTATGAAACGTCTAACAAGGGACTGATTACCTTCTTGTCCAGTTGCTTCTTTGCCTTCTGAATTTCTTCCTGAAAGGGAACTTAAAAGGTCAGCTAATTTATTTCTTAGGAGACTGGTTCTTCCAGGATACAATAAGTGTACAAACTTACCTTGATACCTTCTGGCAAACGTTCAGAGAGAGCCTGTACTCTAAGATATAATGGATGCAATGCAAACACAGATAACGAGCTGCAAGAGAGCAAAAATCCAAAAGAGGAAAAAAAAAAATAAGGATGAATTAAACAGTTCAATGAGTTGATATAGACATTTTACTAAGCAAAGATTGATATTCACTAATGATCAACCACAAGTATGGAACGCAAGGTCCCGAAAAACAAATTTAAGCAAAGACTGAACTAATCAATGACTTCAGTATTCAAGAGCTAATAACTACAGAGCTTCTGGAATATTTATTTTCATCCGTTAAGTGAGTGACAGCAACCCTTTATTGAACTCGTGCAAAACTAACATACATGTAGTCCTCATACCTGTAGGGATACGAGTCCCACCACATCTTATGCACGGATGTGTCATTTACTGGTAAAAGTTGTATTAGATGCAACCCGGAATCTACAGCCCAATCAACAAGCAACTTCAGATCGAGAAACTCCCCCACACCAACATCATCTTCTGACCTAACAGAGAACATGGGAACTGCAACACCAGCACCCCTCCATGGCATTGCCTACATGTAAAATTAAATCATTTTAAGACAACATTGATCCGTTCACATCAGAGCTAGTTCATAGCTTGTCTCTGTTACTTACTCGAAACAAGCCATCTGACATGACAATGTATTCCAGTTTGCTACCGCTGGAGTGAAGAGACAGCTCCCGATTGCCACCAGATTCAAGACCTACGTTATCTTCCTTATGAACTTTACAGTATCTATATGTGAGATAACAGTTAAGAACCCAGCACGCAGAAAGCATATGAGAAGTGAAGTGTGAAGTAGTTTCAACAAATTAGTCTCGAAGAAAGTAAAGAAAGGATATTTGATAGGAAAGTCTGCTTTTGGGATCAAGCAATCTGCTTCCCATATGGAATCATCGACATAGTTGAGTCTAAGTCCATTTTCAACTTTCCATTTCCCCAACTTTGCTGGGGTGCCTAGAACATACACCTGTTCATGTCATAATCAAGGGTAAGAAATGATGGCCACCACACGACATCAGACTCAAACATGACAATAAAGAAAACGAAAAGATCATAGAGAAAGGCTTACTGATGTTCCCTCTCCAATGTCTGGACAACAGATTTTGAATTGGACAACAACTGAATCTGTTTACATGGTAAAGTCATAAGGCCACAAAAGTAAGCCAAGAGATGAATCACAAACTAGAGAATCTCAGAGACAATGGTGTGATAGGTTTAGATAAAAAATGATTACCATCTTGATCCGACATATGCATAAAGACCCCTAGAGGTTTTTCTACTTTCACATCGAAACTGTGTCGGAAGATGACATCTTTAAATGCGCTTCTAAATGGAAGAGCTTGATCCCCAGTCTGAAATTAACGGAACAGAACATCAATCACAACACTGTGAACTCAGATTACAAAACTTGTATGATAATAGCTGACAAAAAAAAACTCAAACCTGCCAGAGATCACGCAGCTGAACAGACTCTCCACCAGTCAATGTCTCAGGCACCACGAGTTTTCGCTTCATCCCAAACTCCGACCTTAACACATTCTTCGAGTCATCCACCACATAATAACAATAGTCACAACTAAACCCAGGTGGAACCGAGACAGAGCCACTCCAGATGAGCTGATCATCTTGCTGGGATGGCTTTAGCAGAAAACCTTTTTTCAAATTCCCGGAACCAAGTCCAGGAGCCGAGCCACAGACCAGCAGGCTCTCTCCCCAGTGAGTGAAATACGGTATCCAGAAGCTGAGGCTAACCATTGGCTTACTCGACTTGCTCGAGCTCAACGAAAGCGATCCTAGATTCACCATTCTCTAAACAACAAGAACAAACAAAAATCAAAACTTTAGCGAAACCCAGATCACAATCACATAATTTACTTACTTATCAGACGGGGAGGTGTTCAAGAACCACAAAATCAAAAGCGAAAAATCAACAAATCAGCAACACGCAAGCCACTGGAGTAAATCAAAATCACGAAAGAGAAAGAGAGTAGTGAAGTAAGAAATTGGGAATTGATGATCACCTTTGCTTGAACAAACCGTAAATCTACACACACACACGAGTCTCGAGAGTCGAGAGGTGAAGCTGAGAATAGTGTGTACTATTATCTATTGCAACTAATGATTTCAATTTCGTATATTCATCATTATATGCAATCAAAAATGGCTTTTTCTGGAAGATATTTTTGTTTTCGTTCAATCGCTCTGCACCGTTAATTTATATGAGCAGTTGAGCACGAGCCTCTTCTCTTTTTCTCATTATTTTTATTAGTAACGAAGATGCAAGAAGATCACGAGATATAGACCGCGCGAGAGTGTCCAGCCATTTTCATTTATTTAATTTATCGATCAACTCAAAAATCTATTTCAACCATTTTCAAGGTTTGAATTATTAAACACCAAACTAAAATGACATATATAAAATGATTATGAACTTGTTTTACAGACACAGAAAATCTACAGTTCTCCATTATTTATGTTGATAAAAGAGAGTGGGAGTAAGAGAGATAGAGAGGGCAGCACAAGATAGGTAGGACACAGAAACACAAGCATAGTACGTAGAGACCAAAGTGAGACCAAATGTTTTTTTTAGCTCTCACTTTTAGTAATCAAAAGGCCAGCCACTGTAACCCATATATGATTGTTGCTGTTGCTGTTGATGGTAGTTATGGTTCTCATCGGTTGTGTCCGAGTTTCTTGTGCCTCCACGGTTTTGTGTGGAGCTTGAGCTTGAACCCGACGAACGGAATGGCCACAAGGAAGAGAATGGATTCCTTCTTTCATTGCCGTTCTCACGACTGTTACTACTGCTATTACTAGTACTACTACTTCTGTAGTTTCTGATGGTGGTTCTGTTTTGACTGCTTGAAGGTCCTCTAGCTGATGGTAGCTCTTGGCGACAGACCGGGCATGAGTTGTGCTGAACCAGCCACGGGACGATGCAGTCAGAATGATAGATGTGGTTA
Source organism: Turritis glabra (assembly GCA_900406565.1). Taxonomy (NCBI): domain Eukaryota; kingdom Viridiplantae; phylum Streptophyta; class Magnoliopsida; order Brassicales; family Brassicaceae; genus Turritis; species Turritis glabra. Next base: position 2,755,301 of record OVBN01000025.1, read on the forward strand.
CACGGCATCTGTTTCACTTCTGATCCTAATTCGAATTCGTCTTTGCACACAGGACAGTTCGAGTCCGATGACCTAAGATGCCTCTGTGCAATCTTGATGGTTGGTAAAGCGTCGATTGATGATCTTGGTGCAGGTGGTGGACCCCTGCGAGTAGTGCCAGCTGAAAGCTGCTCGAACAATTCTTCAAGACCGGGACCGAAGAAGTAGTCGCCGGTGTTACCACGTGTGATGCCAATGCCAGGTGAGCCGCCATTGAAGAGGGCTTCGACTGCATTGTCTCCAGATAGTCTATAAGGGACCTGACCACCAAAGATCAATAAAGGAGCCAGGCCAGGAAAGTTTTCAGGACCTGAAGTGATGGCTCTTCCTCTGATTTCTCTGTCGTGGCTCCTTTCAGCTAAGCGGTTCCTCATAAAGGCAGAGAAAGCATCCATGAGATCAAAAGTTGGATCACGTTCTACAACCTCCCTGTGCGATCTAAACATATCAAATGGGCTGGCTTGAGCCATATCAAGTTCTTCCACAAATCCTCCTCCACAATAAGAACATACAGGCTCTTGGCCGTGAAGCCGGACAGCACGCTGGCATCTGTGACACCAGTGGGTATTTCGACTACTTGACATCCTCAGCTTCTCACTCTACTTATCTTCTGTGGAGTCAAACAAGACCACAACAATGGAATCCTCTCCTTGAAGCCCTTAGAAGAAGCTTTAGCTTATTTGACAGGTCTCAGTTATAAGCCTGCAAAAGTAGGTATAAGTTGGTAATCACTTATCTACAATTTTTCCAAGTAGGCAAGCCAAAGACTCCAGGAAAAAATTCCCGCTTACGTCAAATTTAATGCACACTAAAAGATTTAATTATAGGTCATACGTCAATAAATAGAGTACAACATTCGACAACATAGGTTCCAACTTCCACCTGATCAAGAATACCAAAATTCAGAAATGAAATCGTAGTGTTTGCCTTAAAACTATATTGCCAGGTTTGAATTTTCACTCTCATAAAACATAGCCCACGAACACAGAACTTATACTAGCACATAAAAGCATACTACTCAATCATGAATGGTCAGGCACTACAAAGTCTAACAGCTAACTAACACACAAAGAGTGAACAAAAAGTTTTAATCCTTGTAAGAATTTGCCAATAGACTATTTAAACCAACTCCAACCATATAGTGAGCATAGCCGATACCTTCTAGCTACACAATTTCTAACACTGAAACCATTGTATCGATTGAGACAATGAATGAAAGAGCAGTGCAACAAGTAACTCAGAATTCGGAAAGGATTATTCAAAGAATCTAAATCTCATATATATTTTTAGTAAGATGTTGACGAATTTCAGATGCTCATAACTAAATCAAATTAAAGAAGAAAAGCCAAAATCAGAGCACTGGGCTTCATAAAGCAGAGAAAAGCTACCCAGTGATCTAAGGCGTAATCACAAGCAAAATAAAGAGGCGGAACAGGAAGATTTCAATCCAGAGATCAAATCAAAACACAAGGAGAAAAATAATAATACTAGGAAAACAAAATCTAAGATGCGAGAGACACGGATACTTTGGTTAAACGTCGAGCTCAGTGAGAAGAATACCTCGTCATCAAGAATCATGGATCGAAAGGAGAAACCCTAGCGAGAGAATTTGGGGAAGAAGACGCAAAGAGTAACAACAACCAAACAAGTCTAGAAGAATCTCTCCGTGTTACAGTCTCTAATTATGCCACGTGTTTTTTTATGTACTCATGTAGAGTCTTTTTTTAGTCAACCCTAAATCTGCTAATGTTCAATTGAGAGAAACTTATAAGTTATAACAAATACTCCATCCTCTAGGATGTTTATTTTTATAACCAAAATATTATGGGCCTTGGGCTTTATAACTTTTTCGGACTAAAGATAGGAAGCATTTCAGATGGCCTGTTTTAGAGATAGAAAGCATGTGCCTATCTTGGACATTAAATAAGATTCAAACTTGGGTTTTGAAGAGATTACTTTTGTGAATGTCTTCATCCAAGCGATAAACAAACTTGGAGACTAGCCAAGATTACTCCCCTTACTCACTATTGAAATCTTAAGAACTCAAAAGAAGTACAAGTCCCAGGGCAAAAATCAAACCAGTGTGCAAATGGATAGCAAAGATGGCCTTATCTTTTTTAGTCTATCATGAAGTTTTAGAGAATTGTACTCCTAATTGGTTATATCCAATTCTTGAGATAGATTGACAATGTGTGTACTCAGCATTTCCTATTTAAACGGTAAATCCAAATTGGGGAACAAGAATGTAAGAGCCACGTTTTAGAATTGGTAATGGTGCAATGGCTTTAGAAGTGAGTGAAATGACAAAAAAAAAAAAAAAAAAAAAAACAGCTCATGTTGTTCCGTTTGTTCTTGGATTGGACTCATTCACAAACGTTACTTTCATTTCGGTTATATTTATAGAATATATACACAGACATATATTCAACTATAAAATAAAACAAAATAAAAAGAGAGGTAATGAGAACGGTTAATGTAAAACTGTATGGACAACGACTTTAGGTTGGAGTAGTAGAAGTCCTCTTCACGTTCACCACATTGATTGATAGTTTCTCTTTTTGGTGAAAATATCGCATAGTTGTGTTTTGACCTTTCAACTGAAACGTTGGCTTTTCAAGACAAAGATTCCACCAACTGTATTATCAATTTAACACCACGACTCCACTCTCAAACCCCATACATCCAAACTTTTACATCTTTCGTAAATCTGTTCAATTTCTTGTCATGTTTATTGTTGAAATCTAGAGATGGCTTGTTAGTATGAAACCTTAAGTGAGGCCGGGGCAAGATAGCAAGATAACCCATAAACTAAATAATTAAAATAGATATTTTTTATTTTTTATTTTGCATATCATTGTGGGTATATATCTATATAGCAGTCTAAATGCAAAATAACCCGAAACAACTAGGTTGGCTTCGTTCCAGTTCCACATAATTAAGACCATGATACTGTTAAGTCTAAGTTCAGTGGATTTAAATTTAAAGAGTATTTTATTATATAAGATGGCGTTTATCATGTTGTTTGTTTTGACAAACTCGTTTATCATATTATTTGGAATTATCTTGATTATATACTTTACAGATTTAAGATGGCGTTTATCAAATTTGATTTCATTTTTCTTTTCAACTGAAAGTGATAGTAATTATAAGAAATATTTATTTTGACAGATTTTGTTTGTACATGTATGACCTGTATATATATATATATATTTTATTGATGATCAACGATATATGTGATTCTGCATGATGTGGATTTGTATATGATGATATCATGCATAGTATTCATCGTAACCTAAGATTTGGAGCCTATGTACTGCAAGAATATGTTCTGTACTCTATACTTTACAGCCATACAGCTATCACTATTAAATTATTGACCAAAAAAAGGTTAGCACTTCTAATTTGAATTACAGTGTTAAAACCAAGTAAACAACTCATTTCTATAGGTAAATTTGAAAATATAACCGTTCAAGTCAACTAACTCGACCCCTCTTCTTTATCACACACTTGGACAATACATTGATGTTGATTATAAAGATTTAAAAGAAAGTTTGGTAAGTTGCAACTATCCATTTAATCAACATAAAGGTTCCTTTTTTCTATCATAAAACAATTATTTAAAGTCTCTTTTTCTGAACCTACCAAGTTAGATTCCATGGATAAGAAATGTAGGAGTGATAATAGAATCAATACATGCATGTTCTATAAAAAATCCAATTCCTTTACCAATAATTGTGCTACTTTCAATCCAGATAATAATACTATATTTGGTATCTAGCATTTTGTCTATGTTTACCAACCATTCTTAGATTTATATATGTAAATCAAATATCACAAAAAAAAAAAATCAAACGCAGTAAATCATTTGGTAAATAAATCAATATTTTTAAATAGAGACTGAGTATATATATATTCCCAAATTTGATATCTGCAATTACTTATTATATGTATAATCATTACATATTCTTTTAAAAAAAAAATGTAAATACATGGCTCTTTTAAACGGCTATCTAAATTGGTGGCTATTAAACTATTCCTATTATTGTAAGTCACAAAATTGGTGGATTAAAGATTTATATACTCATCAACAAGAGAAAGGGCATGAACCCCAGAAGATAAAAATCAATATAATTATAAATATACATGAAAGAGATGTGTTATGAAAGATTGAGATAATTAGATAGATAAACACGGAAAAAAACTATTATTTGCTTAATATTTACAAATAGATAGATAAAAAGTGAGACTAAAACGAAATGGTCGTTAAAGAATCATAATTATGTTCAGAAGATGATGTCTCCGGAGAAAGGCCAGCGTTTGCGATTTATCTAGAAGCGATCAGGAACGATTAGACCGAGTTTGATTACTTTTTTATATATTTGATCTGGCGTAGGGTGAATGTTAGAACTGATAGGTTGGCACGGTATATTCGTGCTGAATCACAACTTTATACTTTTGTAAACGATATCCCCAACATTAGCTTATTTGAACCAATCTAATGAAGTTGTTGAAAAAAAAAAAAAATCATAATTACATCTAACAAAACAATTAGCTTATAGGAAGAGAGGAAAAGAGTGGGACCTCCGACGGCGCGTGAGTATCAAACGACAAGAGAGAGCGCGTCGTCACTTTCCAGCAAACAAGAGGCGGACCAGACTGTGTCGAATTATAAACGTTTCTTTCTTTTTTCCTTCTTCTCTTTAACGATGATGATGGCGTGAAAGAAAGAGAAAAGAGAAAAGAGAAGAGATAAAGAAATGATGATCAGTCAAGCGACTTGTTTTTGGGAAGAGAGACTAAAGAATCAGAAGACTAAAGGTGTCTCCTTTCTTCTCTCTTTACTTCTGCATTTCTTCTATCTTCACGCTTTTGCATAAGCTCTAACTTTGAAGACTAAAGACTCTTCTCTGTTTTTTTCTTTCTTCTTCTTCTTCCTCTCTGCTTAAAAAAACTGTAAGAAGAAGTTGTTGTTTTTATCAATGTTGTAGAATCGATTCTTATTGCATTCTCATGAGTTTTGTTGTATCATGTTTCATTGGTTGCATGAATTAGAAAATTCTTGCATCTGTAATCTTATATGCTCTATAAATTCCCTAGCTTTGTGGGTTTGCAAAAATTTCAGGTTTTAGTATCACAATTTTTGTTTGTTTGTTTCAGGGTAGTCGTTGATCTTTTTACCGATGAAGTAAAATTAATCTGGATTAAGTTATCATATTCTTTAAGATTAGTGCAAGTTCCATTCATAGGATTTTCTTAATTACCATTTGCTGGATATTACAGTAATTTCTTGAACTGTTTATTGTAATTATAAGAGATGAAAACAAAAATCAATAGAAGCAGCAGTCACGAGAATGCTCGGTTTTCAGAAGTGATGATTATAAGAAGACATGTTAGTTTAATTGTTCTTTTGTTCTTTTTGTAAGCAGACAAAATCGTGACAATGACTAAAGTATGTCCAAAAACAGAAGAAAAGAGAGTGGTGTGTGAAGCAGTGGTTGAACCAATTTCAGCAGATGTGAGCTTTGCTTCTAATCATTTTCCATCATACAAGTTAGGACCTGATGATCAGATTATTGATGAACCTGATGAAGATGAAAAAGGTCCATCTGTGAAAGATGTTGTGGATAAGGAGACAGGAGATTTGTCTGATCAGCATAAGCAGCTTTCAGTTCGTGATCTTGCTTGCAAATTCGACAAGAATTTAGCTGCAGCTTCTAAATTAGTTGACGAGGTTCCACTCTATGTGTCTGTGTTTTAGATGAATGGTCTCAAAAACAAATTACCAAATTAACATTATCTTCTTTGGTGGAATATTTAGGCTAAGTTGAATGAGGTGACTTCTTTGGAAGGACATGTTATGCTAAAGAAACTTAGGGATGCTTTAGAAACTGTGAGAGGCCGAATGGATGGGCGTAACAGGGAAGAAGTGGAAAAAGCTATCTCCATGGTTAGCCTTTGTTACTTCCTTTACCCGTAAACGCTATAGTTTGTTTGCATTGTCTCGCTACCTTATCCACTTCTTCTTTTCCTTGATCATGCTGCAACTATATGGTTTTACGCCTTTACTGCAACTTAAATTAGCTGTGAAGGGTGTAAATAAATTCTGCAGTCTTTTGTGTCTTGTAGGTTGAGGCTCTAGCCGTTAAGTTAACTCAAAATGAAGGTGAACTAATTCAAGATAAGTTTGAAGTGAAGAAACTGGCAAGCTTCCTCAAGAAGGTCTGATCCAAACTGCGTTGTCCTTTTTGGTTTTCGTAAAACATACATCTAAAATTTGCTAGACATTCGTGGACTGAATTCTCTTCTTGCTTGGTTATTTCTTTTAACTGTCAAACTAAGGTTGGTTCATTGTGTTCTCAGGCTTCAGAAGATGCAAAGAAGTTAGTAAACCAAGAAAAGTCATTTGCTTGTGCTGAAATAGATAGTGCACGGGCTCTTGTGATGAGACTTGGAGGGACATTTGAAGAACAAGAGCTTTGTTCTAAAGCTTCTCGAGATCAGGGACCGGTATGTATCAATTTGAGTCTCATTTTCCTTTTCATATGTTTTGTTCTGACGTAGAAGGAGTAGGATTCTGAATCAAACTTATGTTCCATTTCACAGAATGTAGAGAAATTGGTTGAGGAGGTTCAGGAGGCTAGACGAATCAGACGAATGCATAAACCAACCAAGGTCCAACACCATTTCTCTGCTCTAAATAGATGTCTATTACAAGACTTTCTATCTCTTTCATTAGTCATCTTTCTGACAATAGAATCCAAATGTTCAAATAATTACATGATTTTGATGGGTTTCATTTAAAGTTATAAACTGAATGCTTGATAATTTAGGTGATCGGTATGCAACACGAGCTTCTTGATTTAAAGAGTCAAATCCGAGAGAAGTCTGCATATTCCGTGAAGCTTCAAAGAGAGGTATATTTTGTGTCTTGCTTACTTCTTGTTATTCCTTTATCAACTAACCGTCTTTTCTGTAAAAATCGCAAATGTCCATACAGATAGCAATAATCAAGAATGCCGAGGGGTCCAAGTCATGTCCATATGTTCTGGATGGTGCACAAAGTCTTGGCTCGTGCCTAAGAATCCGTGCCTCCTCGGACAGTGGTTTAGATATTTCCAAGTGTTCAATCCAGTGGTACCGTGCAGCATCTGAGTCTAGTCGAAGGGAAGCTATATCTGGTAATTAGAATTCTCTCTTTCCTTGATCATTTGGTTTTGTACATACTCGAATATCAAAGATTCATTTACATATTTGCAAATCTTATTATGTTCTCAAAGTTATCAAGTTTGGTAGCTATGATGTTCCATTTTAGTAACTTGTAGGATATGAGCTTTTAGCTTGAGCAGTTCACATTTTTCCAATCTCAGGTGCCAACCGGTCAGTGTATGCTCCAGAACCATTTGATGTTGGGCGAGTAATACAAGCAGACATTCTTTCAAACGGCCAGAAATTCACCGTTACTACGGACGGTCCAATTAATACTGGTTGGTGTTACAAGAACTAGTTTGCTATTATTAAGTACCTTCTGCAAAGTCCACATACAGTTTATAATGGAGAAATGATATTAAAAATGGCTAATTGAATGACAATTTCTACAGCTTCTGGCTTGCAGTCACGCGTTGAATCACTCCTGCGTAAATCTAACAGTGAATTCACCGTATGTTTTACAATTTCCCTTTTTCCTCATGGAAGAAAATATTGCATAAAACAGCTATTATTTCTTGCTCTAATATAACTAGTCATATTGAACTTCTTCTCAGGTAGTTATATCACAGATGAATGGACAAGACCATGCATCACGATCCCATGTATTTACTGTTGGAAAGACAAGGATAAAGCTGTCCCGAGGATGGATCACAAAGGCCAGAGAAATATATTCAACCTCCATGCAGGTAATCTAGAGCCTGTGATCGTTACTTTATTCACTCTCTGACTCTTCCTTGGACTTCTCTTGAAGTTTCTTTCTTTCAAGTTTAAATGGGTTAGTAACATTTCAGCTCTGTGGAGTTAGAGGCAATGCTAATGTGCCTGCAAAAGCATTGTTCTGGCAACTAAGAAAAGGCCTAACTTTCTTACTAACTTTCGAGTCAGAGCAAGACCGTAATGCAGCCATTGTTCTCGCCCGGAAATACGCAGATGATTGCAATGTGAGTAAAACTAAGCAGAAAAAGATCCTTTTTTGTTTATGATTCTGTCTTCTCTTGTTTTGCATATACAGTTCCTCCATTTAAAAGTTCTGGTGTGAGCAACCATTTTGAAACAATTTCACAATCTGCAGGTCACTCTGGTTGGGCCAGATGATTGAGGTAATGAAAGAAGTAACCTTTTTTCATTAAATCTCCCGAGTTTTCTTCCTAAGCGCTGCAATATCAACTGCTATGTGTTTGTGTGTGGCTGAAAAAAGAAGAAAACACAGTGTTGCTGCATAGTTTTAGGCAGAAAACACAAATTGTGTTTTTGGCATGATCACTAGTTTGAGGTGGTTGGCATTTTTCTGATTTGATTTTATTGGTTTGTTTGTTTGATTGGTTTAGTTTTGTTTGGTCCAGCATTGCTAATTAGATTTTTTTGGAGTGTGAGATTGTAATCAAGATTTGTTTGTATTTAATAACAGAACAGTGTTTCATTCAATACTACAGTACTTGTCATTCGTAATTAATGTAACAAAAATTGAAAATTCTTTAAAAAAAAGAATTATAAATTGGGCTATCTCATGTATTTAACTTTGCACTATCTGACGATGCAAGATTATCCAAATGTTTAAAGAAACTTGTATGGTTTTGGACATAAAGTACTTTAAGAATAAAGTAGATACTTTAAGTTAAGACAAACTAACAGTAATTTAACATATATAAATGTAAATTTAAGAATAAATTTTATGTAATTAAACCAAAAAAGATGAACATTTTCTACCTTTATCACAGAGTTGTCCGAAGTTTTTGTTCCTCTTTTTCTCTCACTCTTTGATACTTCAGTCCATCGCCGAAACAAAATCCAAAGAACCAAACTTTTGTTTCTGTCGTGAGTTTCGAATCCAGTATCAATGGGGAAAATCCTCGTTGAAATCTGTTTGATATCAGCTCGAGGGCTCCGTGTGGGAATCGGAATCGGATCCTCTCTACTGAAACACCAATGGTACGCCGTTGGGTGGCTTGATCCAGAAGACAAGTACTGCACCACAATCGATGCTTCAAGATCAGACAATCCTGTTTGGAGAACAAAGTTTGCTACTTTACTCGATGCTTCATCGATTCAGGATTCGAAATTGGCTTTGCACGTCGAGGTTTATTGCAGAGAGCCCTTTTTCTTAAGGAAGAGGCTTCATGGCTCTGCTACTGTTTCCTTGAAGGAGTTTCTGACCAAGTATAAGCAACAACAGAGTTCTTCGAAAGCTGTAATTGAAGAAACTGGAAGCTATCAGCTTAGGAAGACTAACTCGAGCAAGCCTCAAGGTTTTGTCGATGTGTCGATCCGTATATCTGCAGAACGAGAGGATTTTGGGGGTTTTACTGGTAAATGTCTCTGAATCATGATACTGTCAGTTACCTTTTGTTTAATGGAATCAATCTGCAGAAAAAAAACCAACTTTGGTGCTGCTTTTGTTTTGTTTCCTGTAACTCAATTCTTGAAGAACCTGACACTTGGGTTTCCGAAGATCCTCGTTTCTGAGTCTTAACGTTTCCAGATGGGTTTGTCTGGAAGAACTCATGCTATTTCTTTTGTTCTTTTGCGCAGGAGATTTTGGAGGAGTCATGCTCTCGAACAACTCCGGTTATAACACTTCAGGACAAGATTACATGGCTGGTTCATCGCAGTATCCATTTGCTCCATTGAATCAGTCAAACAATTCGAACCCATTCTCAGTTCCGCCATATAACCACCACTCATCAATGCCTAACCCTCCAATGAACAACACCAACCCACAAATGCAACAACCTTACTATCCTCCACCAATGCAGCCACCACCACCACCTATGAACTCAGGGTACATGCCTTCATACATCCCGAAATCAGAGAATGTTACGAATATTCCATCATCATCATCATCGGGAGGAGCACCAGGAGGAGCGGGAAGAGGATATGCAAGGCCTGGACCAGGGTTTGCTGCAGGATTGGGAGCTGGTGCAGTACTTGGAGCTGGTGCAGGTTTATATGGAGGCGAGTATATGTCAGGATTCGACTTGCCTTCGACCTTACCTCACCCAAGTGTCTCCATTTCCATCGATCCTCCATTCTGATGCAGCAATAGCTCGATTCAATATGGCTGTATTGTTAGATTATCTGAAACATTGTAGATTATTCGTATTTGATATGATGAGATACCAGATCCAAGAAACATATAAAATGGGAGGCCTTTGGTTTCCCGGGAATTTGATGAAACTGATTTTTTCAATTGTTATTACTCTTTATATGGTGTTATTAGAAACTTTACAAAACAGTGTTTGGAAGCAAACTGTTGCGGAGGAATCTTGCTATGTAGATATGTACATACAGTCCCCAGTCAATATGCAGGACTTCACTCGAAGTAGCAATATGGAGGAATCAAACCTTATGCAGTTCCACCAATTCTATTTACATAGACATGGTTATGTACATAATGGCTTAGAGTGACTGTGTGGAGCATGAGTCTGACTTATCTCGGTTGTCCGTCTTCAGAAAGTGGATATATTCCAGCTGCCCCATCTCTCCCCCGTTCACAGGATCAAAGCTGCATCTGTAGAAACTGAGAGCCCAAGAAAACACGAGTGAGCGCTGCGCAGAGATCTGAGGGTGATATTATATATGCATAACAAGTGAAATTGCTCTGTTTTAAGATCTTGGTAGTGTGACAGAACAGGAAAGTGAAATTTTAAGAGAAATCAGAATGGGCTTATTATACCTTCCATCCATGCCGATAATAGCAACCGTGTTGTGACTGCCAAATGCTGCGAAGAACTGTGTGACTTCTGATACATGAAACTGTGCACATGACCATTCCGAGCTGAAATACTTTGGAAGAACACCTGCAACAAGAGTCTACATGTTAGGTAAGAAAGAGGCAATGAATTGGCAAGGCTTCACAGTAGCATTCTAAACACCATTCTTCCCATTTCTACATTGAGGGGAGACATAATAAACCGGAGAAAGATAATGCGTAATATGAGAAATCGCTAAAGGCATAGATCTTTTGGACTCAAAGCTACTAAATAGTCAATGTTCCCACCCAGTTGCTTTTCAGGAATCAAATAATCTTTCCTTAGCAGTTTCATGAGAAAGAAAGAAAAAAAGATTTGGTTCCCTTTCTTTTGTTCCACTAATCAATAAGAAGATGCACGGCATCATATTTCATGGGATATTAAATTTTTGCTTACCTCTCATAAACGACAATGACGAACCGGGATTGGTACCAGTGGTTGGAGAAACAAGGCCTTGCAGAGAATTAGAATAAGTTTGTTGTGTCAGGAGAGCGGCATTTTCAGTAGAATGAGAATCCTCCCCAATTACCCTAACTCTAAGAGAGAAAATGTGAACAGTCCCCTTGTCGCTTGATACTGCCAGCCACTGCACATTTGGTGAAAGTGCAATGCTATAAATATCTGCTCTGTCCACTCCTCTTCGTACCTGTAAAGAAACAACATCGAATCACATCTAGCACACATTAGTCATGAGCATCAAAGTGGCATCTGCTTCGTAATAAGATTCTATCGACCAATTTAACAAGGCTTTTTAACAGAGGAACTGGAACTTCATTTGTGCAAACTCTTACTAACGCAAAAGTCATAAAGCAGGTTTGTCAGTTAGAACTCATAAGTCAGAACAGATATTTGCTCAACATTTGATTTTACAATGTTCTTTTGATCTATGAGATTGCAAAACCAATGATGTAGTGATCAATATTACATATAAGACAAAACATTCAGAAAGGGAAATTCAGTATTTCATATTTACCTCTTGCAAACGAGTTCCGTCCATTGTGTTGAATATTCTAATCAGTGTGCCCTTTGTACTAGCAGTTGCGAGCAACAAACCATCCAATGTCAAGGTCATGCACGCAATACTGGAATCATGAGCATTTATGATTTGTACCATGTTAAGCCCAAAATGTTCAACTCGAATCTCTCCTCGATGAAGACCAGGGCAAGCCAGCACAGATGTATTTGAATGATGAGAAAGGCAACATAATCCTCTTGGATTTGCTTGAGTTTCAATCTGGTGAAGAAGTCTTAGGTCCATAAAATTGTAAACATAGATCTTATGTTCAAGAACAACAACAATCCGATCCCTTCGTAATTTCACTGCACGAATCTCAGACCTAAATGCAAATTCACTGATGCAACGGCTCTGATGATCATCCCAAATTAGCACTTTGGTTGAAGGGTACTGAGAGTTAGATCCACCACCAACAAGCGCCAGTATATTGCTTCGGAAAAGCATCTCTACAATTTTAAACCCCCCATTCTTCAGCTCACGCCTGAAAGTTTCCTTGAAAGGTTCACAGTTATATATACGAAAACCATGACTCGTTCCAGCAGCAAAACAACTGGAATCCTGATTCCAAGACACAGAAACCAACTCCGGTTCCTTGTTTTCAGTAGATTCTGATTCTGGACGCACAAAAGAGCCAGAGGTGCTGTTACTGCGGGAGTCATGACCACCATAACCACCTGGTTGCAGGATTCCTTGGGGATTTGAAACAGTTGAACTCATTTTTTCGATCAGTCACAATAGTAAACCACTTTCATATCAAAATCAATAACCACGAAAAAACAAGCAGAATTGGGGCCTGATATATCAAGATACACCCAGCAGAAGACTGATCTCAAGCCAAGAAAAACTTAACACTGGACCTGAAAGATAGTAAATTTTAAAGTTTTAAGTCATGGCAAAACATCATCATATCGCTAATACAAAGCTCCAAACCAGAACCAAAGCAAAGACAATGCAGCAACAAAAGCTACAGGGACAGTTATATAACATAATTAATGGGATCATCATATGGAACAATGCAAAACAGGAACAAACTTTCAGAAGTGAGTCAGATCAATACTACATAAAGGGATATTCTGAAAGCCTATCATTTGCTCAGTCTTCAAATACATTATATCAGACAAATCTCTCATAATCCGAGCTTAAAAAATGCAGCTCAAGTATGGGCTATATTATGATCCAACCACATTAACCTGTGAATTCTATTTGCAGTGCGTACTTCCTAAATAGGACGAATTCAAAATTCATTCACAAACACTATCGCATACTAGTTCATACTTAGATCAAACAATTAACATAAAAATCGAAAAAAACAAAACAAAAAAATCTTTGATTCAAACATTAGCAAAGGAGATAGATAAACGGATCCTCACCAATCGAAAGCGAATCAAGGCGACGATAACACGAGATCTACCATGAAATATTTGAATCTCCAAAGCTTCAATTTCAATGTCGAACACGCTCCAGAGCTCTGCTGATTTTTTCCTGTGAGTTTGTTTATTTATCTTCGTCCAAATTCTCCGGTTTGTTTTTTTCTTTTTTCTTTTTTCAATTTGATTTCGGAATTTAGTCGGTTAAAGGAAAAAACAAATGGGCTAATTTTAATGTCCAAGTGGGCCGCCAGCTATTGGCTCTTTAGGTCACCATCCTCTAAATTTCACGTGTCTACTCTACCGTTTCTTAGAGAAACAAAAAACTCGTGTCGTTTTTATTTGGTGGAAGAAGCTGTCGTGCCGTTTTTGGATTAATAATTTGGTAATATACCAAAAATGGAATATTTACTCTGGAGACAAACCAATCCATATTTGGAAAAAAGTGATTTTGGCTATGAATTAGTGAGAACCCCAATAACACCTACTCACTCACTCACTTTGTTCTATGCGCACACATAGTTAAAGAAAGATAAAACCCCAGTTTCCGAGAGAGGGAGACATGGACCAATTATCACTTGATTCTGTTTGTGTTAAAGTTAAATTAATCTCACAGTAATATTTCTTTTGTATTGTTAACTTCACACCATAGTTGCAAATTTACTAATTACTAAAATAGCAAGTTGTTGACAAACCTCGACTGTGTTTTTTTTTTCCCTTGTGTTTTCATGGTGTAGTTTTTGTTTTAATCATTTTAAAAATTATATATCATCAATTAGAATTAATTGTCGCTTATAATCTCATATTCATTGTAGCTAAGGACCCCATCTTTACTTAACAACTAGTCGTTATGTTCTAGTTCATCTCTTTCTCTGTCTACTTTCTCAAAGTTGCTAGGATTAGAGAGAAATAGATGCATGCACAAGATTCATTCAAATTAAGAGCAAGAACAAATAGTATATTCAAATTAAATTCTGTATAGACGTAGGGATTTTTATGGAATCTTGAACTCGTGAATTTGGGTTGTTCTTTTTCGTTTCAAGTTTTTTTTTTTTTTTTTTGTATCAATCAGTTTATAGTTCTTTTGTGACAGAGAGTAATAGTGAGATTTGAGAGCATAAATTCTCACAATAACTTTATTATAAATTGCAATAGAGTTGTAAAGTTTAAATTGTGATTAAATTGGCACAAATTATCTGAAAGCATAAGCTTGTTATAAAAATAACTATTTCGTAGATCATTTTATACAGGTATAATATATTTGTACTTTTTGGAGTACCACTCACCAAGAATTTGGGAATATTACATGCACAAAAACTCTCGATGTACATGAAGCTTAAAACGTGATGGGTTTTAGGAAATTTCTTGGGAAATTGAAACTATTATTGTTTCGCTACACGTAAAAAGATGAAACATTTTGTCGGTAACCTAAAATAATTTCTAAACCCTAGTTTCATATATATATATTGTTAATTAATTAATTCATTCCTCCGAACAAATGATGTATTGCCTTTTCTAATATAGTAATTAGTTGGATGACATGATGATAAATTTTCCATATACATCTACTTGCTATGTTTCCATATCTGTATTATTGCAAACAAATACATGAACCACACAAATATATACCTTCGAGAGATTATTAAATAACAACTCGAGATCGTGTACAGGTCTATACTTTTTTATATACTTGGTTGCAAGTTTTATATTCTATTTTCGGATTGATATCATTGTCATATTGATCATGATCATGTAACGTACGGTTCTATGAAACTTATTTTGGCATAATCGGTTCTCAATATTAATGAGCCTCTAATGATGGAGTTGCTGAAATTGAGATACCAGAGGAATTTGTCATACCAGAGGAACCGATTGAATCCACTTACTTTCTTTATTTTGGCATAATCGGTTCTATGAAACTTAATTCAGAGACGTACGGTTCAGATCGAAGAAATCAAGAATTCTGTAGTGACTGTATATAATTACAAAAGTTGAATTCTAACGCTTATAAGCCAAAAAAAAAAAATTAATTTGAAGATATAAATATATCGTTTTTTAATCAAAGGACGATGTAAAAGTGGTGAACCATGCATGGCTCCATTTCCAAACATCGGGAATATACAAATGACAAGTACAAAAGTCTTACTTTGCAAAATACGAATAAGGCAAGAACACGACGTCTATATAATATTACTACAAAGAGATACTATCATACTATATAAATAATATCTCTTAACCCATCAAATAATATAGGGAAGAAAAGTGGATATTATATAATATACATGTTACTTCACTGTCCAAACACAAGATCTAGTATTAGTATTTAATAAGGACCATCGTAATATGTATCCATAGTCATAACTCATAACCGAAGATTTGCCTTAAAATGGATATTTAACGCTCAAAGAAAGCTTTATTTTCAAAAATACAAGTTTTTTTTTTCCCCATCAATTTTAAATACAAGGTTTTTGAGTGATGGTGTTATTACTCTTATATTATCGAAAAAAAGAAAGCTTTACTTTTAAATATGACTATATATAACTTTAATGCAACCCTAGTGAGTTAGTGGCTAGATTCTCCAGCACGTGAACATGACTCAAATCCTAAACCATATGGTTATGTTCTTTGGATTCATTTGCGGTGTGGTTCAACGAGGTAGAAAATGCAAATCCAATATCATCAGTTCAGTTCGGTTTTGAAGTTGAAATCATTGTGTCTAGATGCAAATCTATATATTAACAGATCATGAGAAAAATGAAAAATTAGAAAAAGAAGGAGCTCCCTTCAGTCCAAACACAGATAAAGAAGGATCAAAAATATCTCCCGCATCATTCACACAGTCACTGCGGTTTAAAATCTATCTCTTTCCTACCACGAGTGTTTGGATGGATGAGTCGGCAGATATTTCTACCCTCTTCTTTTTCTATCCATGACTGGACTGAAAGAATCTCCTTCTATATCTATCTATTTTGATCTTAGTTCATCTATATACTTTTGAAACAATGAAGGGCCACACTTATGAAAAGTAAGTTGTGTTCAGTTGATTATACAGAATAATACATAGGCATGGGCTATAGTTTCAAACACATGCACTTATTGCTTATAATGGGCCATCGACAACAAGACAAATGTGACCAAGATAACTTCCTATGTACTTATGTGAACATTTACTTTGAAATGTCATTGCATGTACTTATAAATGCATCAGCAGTGAATTAGATTGTCGACTAATTAGTAAGTTTATATATATATATATATATGTATATGTATATTTGTAGATATGAAATTAACTTACAAGGTTTGGAAGCCGAGTGTTATTTTTGAAAACTTCACAGAAAGAAGCAAACTTTACTGTAGAAGTAAGACCACTGATGGGTCTTGTCAAGAAGAGGTTACCAAGAGAGAGACAAAGGACGAACTGTTCATCAAACATTGAAATCATAAAAACATTAATAATGCTTTTTTCTTAAAAAATGAAATTGGTATTTGAATGATGTAAGCCCTGTGCAGATGAACAGTCCCCATAATAATAACAACATTAATAATAACTACTTGAGTAAATATATACCTAAGCAACTATATATAAAAGCAGACAGGTCCAAATCATGTGTGAAAAGATTCCACCATAGTCATTGCAGATCATGAGAAAATAAAATAAGAAAATATATAAAAAGACTAAACAAACATAATTTGGTTTTACCACTTAAAAATTACAAGCTTTGGACCAAGAAATATTAAGTTCTTTTTTCATGAAATCTCAGTTTCTGGAGTGTTTGTGCAAGAGATTGAAGTCCAATATCAGATAAATTGCATATTATATGCCTTAGATTTAGACAAGGGGAAAACCCTAGAAGTAGAGAAATGGAAATCATATGTATATTTTTTGTGTGGACAGGGGAAAGAGAGATAAGATTTGAAGCAAGCCATGAATGGTAATAAAAGATCATAAGACAAGGAGAAAAAAACCCTAAAAGCAGAGCGAGAACTGAGAAATCTTATCTATTATTGTGGTTGAGAGATTAGATCTCAAGCAACTCACAACTCAAGGTAGATGTGATGATACGACAAGAGAAAATCCTTACATGGTTCTTGATGTTTCACACGCAGATTTATTAGCTGTCTGAAAACCCTAGCTAGCTCTTCTTTTGAAATCTTCTCAACCCAATAGCGCTGAAACTATAAGTGGGAGACTGTAACTTATAGAAAAATGAGAAGTAGGTGGATGTTGCAACTAGCAATTAGCAAGTGGTGGTTCAAAGAAGGGACAAACAAAAAGAGATGACGATTATGATGATGAATGATGAATGATGATGATGGTGGTGATGTTGGGTCATTGTCTTCATGGGAGTCAGGGAAAGCTAACTGTTTCTTCATATCTCACCATATCTTACATACATGTGAGAGAGAGAGAGAGAGAGAGAGAGAGAGAGAGAGAGAGAGAGAGAGAGAGAGAGAGATGGTGACTTTGTGTAAATTTGTGTTGTGTTTCAGGGTTTTTTTTGGGGATGATTAGAATTGATTTTTGATGGGAGAGAGCTATCAAGAGGTTCATCAGCCAGCTTTTTAAGGTTCTTTAGTTTTCTTTTTGGATCACATTTAATGAGAGGTGGAAGAGCTTGAGAATTTAGATAATGTTTTTATCTAATTAAGTCTTTTGTTTACATATATGTTTTCTTATTTTTTTAAGCTTAGATTAACGAGTGGACCGGAGATGACATAGATGATAGTAGCTAGAATCCATATTATTGGACACTGAGGATGATTAGTGTATAATATAATTGGTCCCGAAAAATAAGTCGTATCAGTCTTTATGCATTCAAGAAGAATCTCTCAAACTCGTGAACACAATTAAGTATCAATTATTGTATACAATTCCTCTAAGTGAAACAGAGATAAACATCGCAATTCGCAAGTATCAATTATTGAAAAATTTCGTGAATGAATCAAAAGTTTTACATCTTCAGTATGGAGTGATCATTTACTTCTTGCATATTTGACGTGACTTAAATTCAAACAATTTTTTCTCTCTTTTTTTTTAGAACATTATATTTTGTGGCATCGCAAATTTTATTATCAATAGTTATTATTTCTTTTTACATTTAAAAGATCAGTTTACAGAATATTCATTCATGTTGGTTAATCTTATTGATAATTACTAATGGTCAAATTTTTTTTATTTGTTTTTGGGTAGTGAATCATATTTAGCTATCACAAATTAATGATGCAATAACAAAAAATAATGTAAAATTTGGTGTATGGTTTGATACTTTTACAAACAAACTTAAGGCGGGGCTACCTTTGATAAAAAGCATACCAATCAGATTAGTTTTTTTTTTTAAACGTCTTAGTCAATTCAGTATTATTTTATAAGATTTATAGAAAATATAAATAAATTGCATCTATATTAACATTTTTGAAATACATTTTAAAGAAAAACCTTTATTTTGTAAGATATTACATAAAATGTCATTGATTTAAATAATAAATTAGGAAACTCATTTTGGGTAAATATGAAATATGAATATACTTATATACATGTATCCAAACAACCTCTATAATTAATTCTTTACTATCCATATAACCAAACATCATTAAAAGATTTTATTTTAATTATAAAATTTGAAATATCCATGTAATATTTCACAATTAATAGTATAGATATTTAGAAGATTTTGTTAAGATTTAAAATTATGATTCTCCTATCATATTTGTTTGATATTTTTGTTTAATTGTTTTGAATCATCATATAATAAATAAAATTAATAAAATTTTAGATTTTTTTCTGCATTTGTCGTGATTCGGATTTTGAAATCGGACATGTATTACTGTACCAATGAGAAATTTTTTTGTGTTTAACGTCCCACATCGGCTAAAAGTTTTAGACAATGGTTGAGAGTCATATTATAAATAAGACCAAAATGAATCTAAATTTGAATGAGCAGGAAGTTTAACTTAACAAAAATCTAAATTTAAAAATTTGTATCTGGTTTAATTCGTAACTATAGTCGAATCGTTTGATTATACCGAATATAATAAATTTTAAATTTTTAAATAGTTTAAAATATTATGAACATTTACACTTATAAAAAGTTTAAGATATCACGGGACAGAGTTATATGACGGGACAATTTTATGTTGACATTAATATAAATTAAAAATATCATTAATTCGGTGGTATAACACGGGTAAATCATCATTTCATTATTTTGTTAACACCGTCAATATTAAAATATTAGATATCTAATTAAGTTGATTAAATTATGATTATGTAAAATCAAATTATCTCGCGGTATACCGCAGGTTAAATTCTAGCTAGTATATTTGATATATAGTCTCACATATATATATATATTACCAGACACATGCATGTAGGTAAAAAATTTGTGCATGTAGGTAAATAAGATACAAGTTTCAAATCTCGTTCAACAAAAAGATATAAGTGGGTGTGCGATTCATATTAGATTTATCCCAATTGAGATAAGAGTTATTTCCTAGTCCTTCTTCGGCCACGCCACTCTTGTCGAGTGAAAACTGAAAACAATCACGAAGGAAAAAGAAAAAAAAAAACATTATAAAAAATGACAATTTTACCCTTGCCAACCTGTCATCTGCGAACCGACCAGAATAGTGGGCATTGAGTTTTGAACTTTATACACTTGTGGCCCCATTGTGTTGTGCTTGTTCCTTCCTTCAAGAAAGATCCGATAACTAAATTGGCCCCAACCCGACCCGACCCGATCCGACCCGATCCGACCCGACCCGACCCGACCTAATATTTCTTCAATTCGATCACCATTGACGTCAAGAGACAAGAATAGTAAAAAAATCGCTGCTACGAAGAACTCAGCAAGCTCCGGGGGAAATGGGAAGACGATGGCTTTCTTCAAGGGATTGATTACGACGACTTTTTGACTCCTCGATCCCAATTCGAGAACTCTCGCATTTCCATTGATTCGCTTGTAATCCTGAATCAGGCGCGATACTGCAAATTAGGATCTTTGTTTCGAGTTCGTGCGAGCGATCGATCTTAAAGGGTATATAAGATGGTGAAAGCATCGGATTTTAAAGCAATTCAAGGGTTTATTCGGCTGCATTACACTCGGGTCAACACTGTCACCATTATCCGCTCAAGCCCATCGGCTTTGTCTTCTCCAGCTATTCCCTCGAATGGTGTTTCACAGTTTCAGCCTAGGTTTAGCTTCCATAGCTTAACCTCGAAACCCACTTCCACAAACGTGGGCTTATCTCAGATTCTGTCCTCTCCTAAGCTCAATCCAAAGTTGCAGGCTTTGGGTTTGCCTCGTGTGAATTTGAGTTTTTCATCGGCGTTTAGATTGGTCTCCACTAAGAGCACTGGATTCCGAAAGGTTGATGGGAATTTTGCGAGGAAGGTTGTTGACAAGCCTGTTAAAGCTGTTAGTTCTACTTTTGCTAGATACCGTGAGGCTATAGGGTTGCACATTGATGCATTTTGGAAAAAGAATAGTCTTGTTGTGTTTGGAGCTGGAGGTGTTTTTGTATGTATTTTCCTGTGGAGGATTATGTTTGGAATTGCTAGCACATTTGTTGGGCTCTCAGAGGGTATGGCCAAGTATGGGTTTCTTGCACTCTCCTCAGCCATCGTAGCATTTTCTGTAAGTTCCACTCTTTCTGTGCTTATCGCTCATAATTTTTGCTTTAATCTTGATGGTTGCTCGATTTCTTAGTGCTGTTTCAGTGATTGAATCGCAATGTTGCCTAACTCGGTGCCATGTAGTTGTTCTGAATAAAATGAAATTTAGGAATTTTCTCTCTAGAGTTATTGTTTGATAGTGAATGGATGTGGAGCTTGCAATGATATTGGTTTGATTTTACCACGACTAGAGTATAGGTACATTCTGCTTGTTAACTGGTGCTCCTTTACAGAATTACAGGCGATATTGTTTAGAGAATGCAAAAACTGCTATATGAGAAGGCTTTGTTACTGTTACATTCTCCTTCTCCTTTATCATAAATAAATCACTCCTTCACAACTATCTGCATTTTTTAAAATAATAGGGATTATACCTTCGCTCAAGGTTCACAATAAATCCTGATAAAGTTTATAGAATGACCATGAGGAAGATCAACACGGCAGCTGAAATTCTAGAAGTTATGGGTGCTCCTCTGTCAGGATCAGATTTACGAGCTTATGTGATGTCAGGTGGTGGCATAACATTTAAGAAATTCAAGCCAACAATAAGGAGCAAGCGCTGCTTTCTTCTATTCCCCGTTCAGGGTTCTGAAAGAAAAGGCCTTGTTAGCGTTGAAGTTAAGAAGAAGAAAGGCCAGGTTTCACTTTCTCAACTCCACACTTCCTCGTTTACTCAACTTTCTTCTGTCTTTGTTCATGTTGTAATCTTCAGAACTGTAATTAGCTTTGAAAAGTTCAGCAGCTCACCTCTTAGCTATAGGTCTACTGTATCTAGCCTAGAATGTAGTAAATTAAGCTGTTGTGAGTTGGCTAGAGTGCTGTTAGCGAGGCCTGAGTTTATAAGGATGTCTTGGCAGATCGTTTTGGATGTAGATTTTCTAAGGTTGGTTGGGCATTTGGCTGAGCGGAGAGAGAGAGTTTTTCATTAATCAATCTCTCTATTTTGGTGAATTTGGATGAAGAATTGCAGTTTCATAGCTGTGTTCTTTCAGTTTCAGTTAAACGTTTAGGCTTGTATATTTAACATGTGGATAGTTGATATTATACGACATTGCCTTTGTCTGTCTTGTTTCTTAGGTGCTTTCATTTTGTCATACCATCAGAGAATCCCTATTACCAATTATCCCCCCTGTATTGGTCTACTTCTTATGTTCATGTGTCTGTTTCTTCAGTATGACATGAAGCTTTTGGCGGTAGATATTCCAATGGCGTCTGGTCCCGACCAACGGTTATTTCTGATTGGCGATGAAGAAGAGTACAGAGTTGGTGGTGGTTTAATCTCTGAGTTAAGAGACCCTGTTGTGAAAGCCATGGCAGCAACTAAGGAGTTTGATAATCTTGATAGAATCGAAGAGGAAGAAGATGCTGAAAGAGAACTTCAAGAAGCCGAAAGAAAGCACCGTGAAGAGATCGAGAAGCTCGAAAAAGAGGGCTCATAAGTCGTAATTTCTTCCCCAGAAAACTTGAAAACGTTCCTTCTTTACTGGATATAAAAACAACACCATGAATCTTTGCAAAACCAGTTTTTTTGCTAACTTTCGAAAAATAAATTTCCCTGACTATGTTTATCAGAGGATGCTATTGTGATTACTGATTCTTCATGCAAGGATGTTTCTCCTTGTTAGACCAGCCTGTGCTATGAAAACCGTTTGGTTTAGAACTTTTGTCTTCCATGTTTTCACCGGTTTAAGCCTTGTAAATGCACAACATAGGCAGCACAAAGATATAAATCGTCGTCATTTTATACTGTATGTTTGTCTTTAACCAGTTTCTGGTCTACAAAATTATCCATTAGTTATGGTTAATCAAACCAATTTCCCATTGCATGTATGATGTAACCCAAAAAAGAGAATAAGAGATGTATTGTTGGTTAAATTGAACCTTCTCTGGATCCTTCTTGTTGATGTTTCTGAATCTTTTCACAGAATTTTTTTGATTTTGATCTCGGCTTTATATCTTGCTCGGCTTTGAGGCTGAAACTAATTATGGGCAAGAACACGAACAATCTGAAGTTGGCAGGACCTAGAGGTAATCCTTTCTCAATTTTCTTCTTTTATCAACCCTAAATAGCTAGGTCCTTCATTTGACTTTCTTAAAATTCATCTGGTAATTTTCTCCTTTTCTGTTTAGCATTGTTAATATTGAAGAAGAGGGTTTCTGTTTGTGCTGTTGGTTCAGAGAGCTAATGATCCACATCCAAGCCTCTTTCTTTCTTTCCGAGTTGGTCTCCCAATCCAACGAGGAATCTCTCAATCCCTCGCTATCTTTTCGTTCCGAGCTAGGGTTTGGTCGTGTAAAGAGTTAATGGGGAATCACTGTACAAGAACTCCTTGTTGTAGAAAGGTAAGACCTTTGCCCTCAGAATCGACGAGTTTCATGGAGATCATGTTGAATCTTATTAGCAATTTTTTGCAAAAACTGTTCAATGTTCATTAGCCTTGTGCAGCTTCAGATGATGAAAAATGATGACGGAAACTCTCATGTTCTTAAACAGGTGTGGTCATGTATATGCTGTTGCAGCAGCAGGAATAAGGCTCAAGCTTGGAGCCAAAAAGGGTCCTGTTTTATAAAAGGGAAGGTCCATCCGGTAAGTAGAATGGAAAAGTGAGAGGAGAAGATCACAGAAGCTAATAGGCATGGCAAAATTGTAAGCTCTCCATCCTATGATTTGCCTTTATTTGTTGGTTTGCATTCTTCCTCTGTAAATAGCTCGATATGATCTGATTCTTTGTAACATGGAACAGCTCGTAGTGGAATTCAAGGCATCGTGGTGTTTACCTTGTAGAAAAATAGCACCAATTTACCAGGAGCTTGCGTCCACATACACCTCAATGATATTTGTCACTATAGATGTCGAAGAGCTCGCTGTAAGTAACCAAATACATCTCAATGTTCCTTAGATTGATTTCTTGTGAAGACAGGAGCTCAAAACTGAGGGATTTGGGGGTTAAAATATGTGTAAAACAGGAGTTTAGTAATGAATGGAACGTGGAAGCAACTCCAACGATAGTGTTCCTTAAGGATGGGAGGCAAATAAATAAACTTGTAGGTGCAGATGCTGCAGAGCTTCAGAAGAAAACAGCAGCAGCTGCTGATCTCCTTCTCAGACAATCTTAACTTTTTTCTAGTTTACATGTCGAAAATTATTCAAATAAACAGTTTCCAGTAGTTGTTTGCAGATCATGTTAGTACCACTGAGATTTTTGTTGTTAGCTTTGATTCATTCTTGTAGTGTTAAAATCTCAATCAATCTTAGGCATGGCTCTTATTATCGTAAATTAATAGTGCCTTAATAACATTTGGAAAATTTCCAAGATCTTTGGTTTTCTTTTTACATCTTTTTATATATCACTCTTATTGACTCCTTTATTATGACTTATCAAGAATTGCAAGAAGAGAATGAGAAGCAAGTCATAGATCAATAATAGATTTTATTGCAAAGCAAAACTCTGCTTTTCAGCAGCTCTGTGTTGGTTACATACTGTTTAATAAGATACAGCTCGCAAACATAGGTTCCCTCTCTTGAGAAATAAGCTTGAGGCTCGCAAAAAAGAATGTACTGGATATCTCTTTTTTTTTTTTTTGACGAAAGTACTGGATATCTCTATGAATCAGAATCTGACCCTGAATCTGTTTCTGCATCACATTGCACTCCAAACGGTCTCAATCTGTTTGTGTTTGCCTCCAATGGGGGCATGCCATCATCATCATCACTCGAATCAATTTCACCGTCATCTTCTTGCTGTCCAATGGGTATTTGAGAGCTTGCATCAGCTGGAATTGGTTTAGTATCTTTGAAGATTTCCGGCCTGCATTCACCATGTCCAAACTAACATGAGCTATGTTGCTCAAATTTAGATGTCATTCATACAGAACAAAAGAAAGAAGCTCTACCATTCTGGAGACTTTTGAAGAAGACGGACTTGCTCAAAGAAAAGAACTTTACAGACAATAGATGTAACTTTGCTACCAGACTCTTGCGCCTTTTCCTTTCCTGTGTGGTCAATCACTACAAAGCTTCCTGCAAATCAGTATAGCAACAACATAAAACACCATCTCAAACTCCTCCAATCTGTACCAAATCATGCAGTATATCTAACCATTCGAAAAAGAGCAGAATCTAGATCATATGGAAAGATGTAAAAGATTGAGACACAACACATGAATTAGTATATACTAAACACGATTTGATGTTCCTTTCCTCTGTTTGAACAAGCCTTAGAGAAGAAACAAGTAACGCTGTTTATAATAACAAGAAAAATACCTCGTCTGATCCACATGCTCTCACGAAACTTGGCTGGAAACAATGCTAATGAGTTCTCTCCTTTCGCATCCATTATCTTCAACGAGTGAGACAACAAATAAAAAACAACAGCTAAGAACAATAAATTGAAAACTCTCGCTGGTCTTAAACTATAACATGAAAGGGAAGTAAAAATTCAAATTTGAATTCAGTACATACGCATACAAACTAAGCCAACCCATAGAGGGGGAAAAAACGCTACGAATTGGCATAAAAGAGTGAAACCCAATTAAAAAAGAAGTTTCTTTTTACCTCAATTTGATTGGAACCTCTGAGAGAGACGACTTGGGCTATGCTTTGACATTCCTCAAGCGTGAAGTCCTGCTCTGACGCCGCTTGTTTCAGATTCCTTCTTCCTCTGTTCATCTCTTCTAACTCTTCAACTCAAATACCAAAAAATCCCAAACTCTTAACAACAACCAAAAGAGCAAAATCAACAGATATTGAGATTAGGGTTTTGCAGTTGTGTGAGCCGTTTTCGTGGAATCGCATCATCAGTTCCTCCGATTAACAGTAAAAACGAGTTTGTTTTGTTCAACGGGGGTAATTTTGTTATTTTACTTAATAAGTCGAGGGTATTATCGTCATTCCGAAGTTACGCCGGTTACAAACGAATTTGCAGATAAACCGGGAAATTCGTTATAATGATGCGGCGGTCTATAAATCTTCTCTCTGGCGCTTGAATTCCACTCCTCCACCGTCTCCGCCGATTCGGACTTCCTGGATTTTGATCGAATCCTCTTCCACTTAACAGGTTCGAATTTTTTTTTTTTTTTTAATATTATCATAACCTGAGTTTGTTTTCGTATGAAATATATATAACTGATGATGTATCGGAAGGTTCAAGAACTATATTTTAAATAGCATAAAGTTCGCAGCTTGTGTTGTTTCCTTTTTTGGGTTTTGTGTATCTTGTTTATGAATTTGTTTCCGCAGTAATGAGGTTTCTATTTTAGCTTTTTTGTACTGATGGGTAGGAGAAAGCAATCCAAGCCACAGCGTTCAGTGGGTTTGATCACTCAAACTGGTTCTGAATCCGATAGAAATCAAGTACCCGGCGACGACGAGGCGGAAGGTTCTCGGGATAAGGATGTTGAAGATATCGATAAGCCGTATTATGTGAACATATGTTTAAGTAGTCCAATTTCGGAGCAGCAGCACTTTGATTTAGCTGAAGTTGTTCTAACGAGTTTAAGAGAACGTGTAGGAATTTGTAGTACAGTCACATCCATTGGGATTGATCATGATCTTGATTGCTCGTTACGGTTTCGGCTATGCAATGTGACCAGTTTTGTTGATCGGATTAAGCTTGGTCACTGGCCGGTATTGTCTTCCAGTGATATAACTTTGGAATTGGTTGATAATAAGGTGTCTGATGATGAGGCTGAGTCAGTGATTTGGTCTGCAAGTTTTGACGGTCCAGGTGAAGGGGTTTCCGGTCTTGCTCATTTGGCAAGTATCAAGTTTTTTACTTTAAGGCTCGTGCCTGGTAATCAGGGATTGTTGTCTCCTAGAGTTAGAGTTGAGATGCTTCAGCAGGCTTTTGATGCCTGTGATTCGCTTCTTGAGAATACAAGGCAGATATGGAAAAAGAGTATGATTCATGTTATGTCTTGGTTGAGGCCAGAGGTAATGACATCAGAGGCTAGGTATGGGACACAATTAAACGTGAAGGAAATTGAGTCATCAGTCGTGACAGAAGCTGAAACTTTGCACTCTAGTAAGCAGTCTAGGTTTGATGCTGCTGCTTTTTATGAAGCAATAAAGCCATCAAAGTGAGTAAGCAAGCAAAGTTTATCTTTCTTCTTTTTGTGCGCTAATGTCTGAATATTTCTTTCCAACTTATCGGCATATTATCGATTCAGGATGGATGCAATGCTTGAAGATGACATAACTGATTTGCTCCCAGAACTTAGGCCGTACCAACGACGTGCAGCTTATTGGATGGTTCAGCGAGAGAGAGGAGATCCGATAACGTTGGGAGACAAGGAAGACAACCAATTCATTTCACCTGTGTCTATCTCTGTGGGATTCCTTGACTCTGCTACAAAAATGTTCTTTAACCCATTCAGGTTAGTAGAAAAGAATCTAAGTAGTCCTTTTTGTTTCATTTTGAACTATAAGCTCCTCTTAATGTACAACAAATAGTATAAGTTCTTCTCAGTAAGTGCCACCATTTACGGAAGAACTTAATTTGATCTGGTTCATTTGTCATGGTTTGGTTGTTTTTAGTGGGAATATCTCACTGGCACCAGAGTATTTTTCACCTCGAATTCCGGGCGGTATCCTTGCTGGTATGAACAGTATTGCAGCTTCATTTTGCCACCATGTACTATATTATTAGAAAATTATTTACGTGGATAATTGTCTTTGGACTTGCTTTCACAAAGAATATTTTCCAAAACATATGTTTTAAGTATGCTTTAATGCTAGATGGTATATCTGGCTTTGTCTACCTCTCATATTGCTCATGCATCTAACTTCTGTGATATTTCATTCTTAATATGGTAAAGTACGAATGCTGCAGATGAAATGGGATTGGGAAAAACGGTTGAACTACTTGCTTGCATCTTTTCTCATCGAAAACCAGCCGAGGATGAAATATCTGTGTCTAATGGGTCGGCAGTTACTGATGATTGGAACACTGGCTTGAAAAGATTGAAAAGGGAACGTGTTGAGTGCATATGTGGAGCTGTCAGTGAAAGTCGCAAATACAAAGGAGTTTGGGTACAGTGTGACCTTTGTGATGCTTGGCAGCATGCCGGTTGTGTAGGTTATTCGCCTAAAGGGAAAGGTAAGAAGGCTAGTCAACATGTTGATGAAAAAGTATCTCAAAAGAGGAGCAAAAAGGATGCAACGGAAATTATTGTCAGACAAGGTGAATATATTTGCCAAATGTGCTCTGAACTTCTACAAGTCACTGCCTCTCCCATCTCTACGGGTGCCACTCTTATTGTCTGTCCAGCTCCTATATTATCGCAATGGCATTCCGAGATTACACGGTATCAGATTCTTCTATATACCTTTTTCTTCCTTCTGTTATGTTTCGACTAGAGGAACACTTAACAAGATGAGTTTCACTAGACGTAATTCTGTTTCTTACTCTTTTTTTCCGCATCAAGTAATGTTAGTCCTCTTTCCTTCTTTCATCTGTCCTGTTGTAGCCATACGCGCTTGGGTTCTCTTGTAACATGTATCTATGAAGGTGTGAGGAACGCCTCACTCTCTGAAGAACCTATGACTGACATCAGTGAACTCCTCAATGCTGACATTGTTTTAACTACATATGATGTCCTCAAAGAGGACTTGACACATGACTTCGACAGGCATGACGGTGACCGGCACTGTCTTAGATTCCAGAAAAGGTGCGATTAGTGATTTTACGATTCTTATACCTCGCATTTTTCATTACATTATTAACTTTCGTCGTACCTGATATATATTGAAGAAAATTATTATTAAAAAAATTCTTAAAATTTTCCAATGTGGATAAGTTTCGTACTCATGTACTCAGACGAGCCATTTCGAACAACAATAAATTTAATCTGATAGGATTGTTGTTTTATCTCCTGGTTTCATGCAATTCATGCAATTGAAAAGCTTTCGGAAAGATTGAGTAAAGATGTTGTATTTTGATAGGTACCCTGTTATTCCTACTCCACTTACCAGAATATTCTGGTGGAGGATTTGCTTGGATGAGGCCCAGATGGTGGAGAGCAATGCAGCTGCTGCAACAGAGATGGCGTTGAGATTATATACCAAACACCGTTGGTGTATCACTGGAACTCCTGTACAACGCAAACTCGATGACTTATTTGGACTATTGAGGTTCCTTAAAGCAGATCCTTTCGATGTTTCAAGATGGTGGATTGAAGTTATAAGAGACCCATATGAGGTCGGCAGAAAAATAGTACATTTTCTTTCCTTTTATGGTTTTTCTTGTCTAACAACCTTCTTGCTTTGTTCAGAGGCGAGATGCAAAGGCTATGGAATTTACGCATAAATTTTTCAAACAAGTTATGTGGCGCTCTTCAAAAGTCCATGTGGCTGATGAGTTGCAACTTCCACCTCAAGAGGAATGCGTCTCATGGCTCAAATTTTCTGCAATTGAAGAACATTTCTACAGCAGACAGCATGAAACTTGTGTGAGTTATGCCCGTGAAGTTATAGAAGCTCTGAAACGTGATATTCTCAAAAGAGGTACCATGGGGTGCAAATAGTGTCTTCTGCACTTTCCACCTTTGTCCTTACTTGCCTCTTAAAATTCGCTCTCAGAAATTTGACGCTCCCTTCTGTGCTGGCTGCTAAACTTTTCTCCCACTTGTGATAACTATAGGTCATACTTCTTCTGATAATCCTTTAATCACTCATGCCGAAGCTGCAAAACTGTTGAACTCGCTCTTGAAATTGCGCCAAGCTTGCTGCCACCCTCAAGTAGGAAGTTCAGGTTTACGTTCATTGCAACAAACTCCAATGACCATGGAAGAAATTCTAATGGTGAGTTTGCAAGATTTAGCGTTTTGATCTTCGTTAGTTATTTGTGCTAATTGAAGTTTTTCTTAGGTCCTTGTGAAAAAGACCCAGAACGAGGGAGAAGAAGCTCTTAGAGTGTTAATTGTTGCTTTAAATGGGATTGCTGCTATTGCCATGCTTAAGCAAGAATTTTCTGATGCTGTATCATTATACAAGGAAGCATTAAATATAACTGAAGAGCACGCTGAGGATTTTCGTCTTGATCCATTGTTAAATATTCACATTCTTCACAATTTAGCTGAGATACTACCAATGGTCGAAAGCAACAATGGAAAACTTTCTGCATCGGGAAGGCCTAAAACTAAAATAGATGTAAAAGATTACGATCATCATCGTGCGGCGAAAAGGCAAAGGATCAATGAGCTCGACAGTTTAACTCATGATTCTTCAGAAACTGCACAACATTGGGAATCCGTTGTTCCAGACAATGGTTTAAAGAAGGATGGAGAGTATCATGAAGAGTGCAAAACTCTGGATATAGTTTGCGACACATTGAAAGTTAAGTACTTATCCGCATTCAACTCAAAGCTTTCTGCGGCACAGCAGGAATTCAGAAAATCATACAATCAGGTATTTTCCACAAAATGGTTGAAAAATGTATATGTTGCTTTTTGATCTCCAAAACGCTGCTTGTACCCTTAGCCAAATACTCGCTCTCTGTGACACAATGCTAAATAGTCGAAAAACTTTCAAGGTTTCCGAGTCGTTGAGCAATATGGGAAAACAGCGTTCGATTTGGTGGTTGGATGCCCTGCAACTTGCCGAACAGAATAAAGACTTCTCTAGCGAGTTGACCAGGAAGATTGAAGAGGCCATCCATGGAAGCTTAAATAATTCAAGCTCCTCCAGAGCAACTTCTCGGTTAGTGCTTAAAAGTTTGCAGTTTCATGAGCTTTGTCGTTGTGAGAGTACTTTTTCAGTTTTAGTTACAGATTTTGTCTGTTGATTGTTATTACGGGGCATATTTTCTACATGTGACGAATTAATGCACATGTGTCTGCAAAGTTGTGAGAAAAAGTGAGCTGAGAGACTGGTTAGCTTCATTAAAAGACTAGATTGATTACTCTATAATTTCAGTATCATATAATGTCTTAGCAATAGATTGTTATATTCAATCTAATGTCGGATGTTTCCTGCTTTGTAAGCAGACAGTTTTTTAGGAGCACATAACTTGAGTACATTAAGAACTAACTTACTAATTCCTTATTCCAGCTTTAGAACTATACATGGCATGAAACTTCATCTGCAGACTTGTATGGATACGCTGGAAAGCTCTAGAAAGAAAGTGGTAGATAGGATTCTAGAAATTGACCAGACTATGGAGAAACCAAAAATGGAGGATATTGAGCGTATTGGCAACTGCAAATATTGCAAGAAGAAGGATGATGGCCCCACTTGTATTCATTGCGAGCTAGATGAACTATTCCAGGTTTGCTCTTTCTTGCTTCTGCACTTATATGAAGTTTAATCGATATTAATATTAGCTGTCATCATCATCATTTATTAAAAAAATATTCCAGGAATACGAGCCTAGGCTATTTCGTCTAAACAAAACTCGTAGGGGATTAATGGAACTTGCGGCTGCTGAAGAGATAGTACATTTGCAGAAGAAGAGATCTGCCCGTAACCTTTTCTTTATTGGTTTGTCATCAAGAAACAAGGATCTAAATGCACCACGTGGTGATAACGAGGAGTCCACCAAACGAAATGCTGGTGACGCTGTGGTTGTAAGTTAATCTAGTTTGGAATTGGTATTATTGCAGTAAGTCTTTGAATTCACTATTGACAAGAAAGCATAACCACATTTATGTTTAACGTTATTGATATGGCATTCTCTATTTCCTATTTTTTGTTTAAAACCTTTTGAAATGTCAAACAATATGGTTTAGTAATGATCGTCTCGGTCTGATACAAATTCCTTTTATGTTCTTATCATAGGTTTCAAAATCTCCATCTGAGACGGAAATAGTTCTTGGAGTGATAAGAAACCATTGCAAAACTTATTTAGATAAGGAAAGCAAATTGGCAGCCACAAAACATCTGCATACCCTTGAGGTATTGCCCGAGAGATCCCTTCTTTGCTTACATGGAGAAAGGGGAAAACTAATCCTTCATTTTTTCAACAAGATCTGACATTTCCAATTTTGCTTATCTAATTAAGGTGATGCGAAAGGAATATGCACATGCAAGGGCCTTGGCTAGGGCTCAAGCTCAACTCCTACGAGCCTACGATGAGATTAACATGTCAACAATGAGACTACAGCTTAGAGAATCTGATGATGACACCTCAATCTATGCTTTGAGCCGGGATGAGTTAGATGTTGCTAGTGTGCTGAACACGAATGATAAATTTATGGCTCAATCCTCGTTGGTTAGTATAAAAGGGAAACTTCGTTATTTGAAGGTAAATATGTAACCTTAGTCTTGTTATTAGTCTGACCTCCTATTTATATCATGCAGAGAAGTCATTTATCTCTGTGTTACTATTTAGAAGTATACATGGAGAGTGACATTTGATCGCATTAGTTATGTTTTTGTGATTGAGTTCCTTTTGTGGGTTTGAGACTTTGGAACGCTTGAAAAATCTTGCTTGCTTCTCTCTTTATTAAATTCTTTCTTTCCTTTTCAGGGTTTGATCAAATCCAAACAGAAACAAGAATTTGAGAGCCCAGATCTTTCCTCACCAATACAGAAAACAGTTATGGCTTCAGATCCTGTTGGACAGGAAGGCGAAAACCTGCTTAAGCGAGATGAAGCATGCCCGATTTGTCAAGAAATTCGACGGAATCAGAAGATGGTTTTCCAGTGCGGGCATTCCACTTGCTGTAACTGTAATTACTTTGACCTTTTGATTGTTTGTTACTCAGCCTCGAATCATAAGCATTTTACTTTTAAGTTTCGTTAGTCTACTATAATCTTTGAAGGATTTGATGTCTATTTAATGCATCTTCCTGAACCAAACTTCAGAATGTTGACAATATCTGCTTCTTTGTGTTCGTTCACACAGGCTTTTTTGCTATGACTGAGCGCAAATCAGTTCATGAAACGCTGCAAAAGTGGGTGATGTGTCCAATATGCAGGCAGCATACAGATGTTAGAAATATTGCATATGCTGATGACAGACGAAACAGTTCTTCGTTAGATCAAGATCAGAAAGACAATGAAGCATCATTGGTGGTTCAAGGTTCATATGGAACAAAGGTTAGTCTCCTTGCTTCTAAGATTAATGCACAAGAAGTACTTCTTTTCTCATCTATTGTTTTGGGGGTAGATCGAAGCTGTTACTAGAAGAATCTTATGGATCAAGTCAAGTGACCCACAAGCGAAGGTTCTTGTTTTCTCCAGCTGGAATGATGTTCTTGATGTGTTAGAACATGCCTTCGCTGCCAATAGCATCACCTTCATCCGGATGAAAGGAGGCAGGTAATGTAGTGAGAACTTTAATGGGGGAATCCATCAAAAGTGGCACATAGGTAAGCTAAGGGATGTATGTAACTTTGATTCCATTGAAATGCAGGAAATCACAGACGGCCATTAACAAATTCAAGGGATCTGATAAAGAAACCCAAAAGACAAACCCCCATCAAAAAGAGGCAAAATCGATTCAAGTCTTATTGCTTTTGGTGCAGCATGGTGCCAACGGTCTTAATCTTCTAGAAGCACAGCATGTTATTCTGGTGGAACCGCTTCTAAATCCGGCTGCGGAAGCGCAAGCTGTTGGTCGTGTTCACCGGATTGGGCAAGAGAAACCTACTCTAGTTCATCGTTTCCTGGTGCGTGTATCTGCTTTGTTTGCCACCTTGGTCTTGTACAGCTTCAAGATCCTGCCTTATGACTTTGATATTGACATCTCTTTTTCTGTGGAACCAGGTAACGGGAACGGTGGAAGAAAGCATCTACAAACTGAACAGAACTAAGAATGCAAACTTCAGTTCATTCAGCAGCAGGAATACAAAGAATCAAGATCAACAGTTCTTGACACTAAGAGATCTCGAATCTCTATTTGCTTCACCAGCGGCAGAAACAGCAGAGATGGAAGAAAACCAGGGAGACAGACAGAAGAATCTGAGAGATCTATCGCCATCAGTCGCTGCAGCATTAGCAGCCGAGAGGAGATTGAAGGAAAGTAGTGCATCCTCATCAACTACAAACGCACCATGACTATGAAAAAGGTTGCAGAGAGATTGGTTCCAGCCAAATGTTTGATGGAGCGTCTTGTTGTTTGTACATAAGATAGGGGAAGAGAGAAAGCAGTCCAAAAATAGACTTTTCTCTTGTGGTGTCTAAATTCATTATGTAGGAGGAATAGCAGGCTTTTTAGATATGGTTAGGCAAAGAATAAGATTTTTTATGTATTCATTGCACTGCAACAGACATTGCTGCGTTAGGACTTCTATATCCAAAATAACCATTTTAAATAATCCAAATAATCTGCTCTAAATCTCAGAAATCTACATCACCACAAGTCTCCTTATAATCCATGATCTTATATACTTACATATGGAAATAAGAAGACATGATAAATGTAAAATTGGTTCTCTTTTCAAATAACTTGTGGAGTATGTGCTTTTCTTGTGTGTTATAACATTTGAGAAGACAAATCAGTCAACTACATTGAAGAAATGAAACCACAAAGCCCCAGAAAAAGAACCAAAACTTATTCAGCTCCACGCCAAAGATGCGGATAACAAACTTAGAAACTGGAAAAAACTCTTCACGTTGTCTTGAATCTTGGTGATTACTCACTTCTCTTCAGCTGGGGGTGGGTCAATGAATGTTTTCTTTATCCAATCAAATGGCTGTGATGATAAAGAATATGTCAGATACAAAACAACATGAGTTTTAAAACGAAGATTAGCAAAAAAGGGTCACGAGCTTAAGGGTTTAATCTCTGCATAACAACAAACCACAGATTGAGCACATCGTGACTGTCAGGAGAACTTCTACAGAAAGATGGAAACAACAAAGAAACTAATTCATGTAGAAACTAACTCATGTATCAGATTGAAATAAGTGCAATTCTATCCTCCTTAAGATGTGACGGCATGAAGCAAGGAACAATAGTAGCTAAGATATATATGTAAAACGTAGGTAGGAGTCTAAATCTGAAGAAATTGAAACCATAAGTTGTACACGGATATAGAAATGAAGAAGTTTTGATCACCAAGTCGAGTATAGATAGATATTACCATCTACGAGGAAAAAGTCTATCACCAAATTCGAGTCAAGCCTTTCACCACCAAATGCAATTATATGTAAATAAGCAACGATGCTTCTAAAATTACCGCCTTTAGAGATATCTAACGAGATCGAAGCAAGTAACAAAATTTGAAAGCGTTGATCAATTATGAATTTTTCATCTTTCTTCCAAATCAACCCAGCAATATCACCAGAGACATATAACATAAGCTTAGGGATATAGAGATCCCAGATCACGAACAGAATCCATAAAACCCAATTTGAAAGCAGAGATAGCTAAAAATTCTACGGCCGGAAAACAAGAGATCGAGATGGCTTACTTGGACGACCCAGATGGCGCCAGCTGCGGCGGCGATTCCCCATCCAGCGGCGGCCTGAATATCCACCGGTTGGATCTTTGGCTTCACGGCCTTGAGCAAACCAGCTGTTCCTGCCATTACTGCTTCGATCTCTCTCGCTCTCTCCTTTGCTATCAACTTCGATCGAACCCCACACAAAGATCTCCTTAACGAAATGCTTACAAATCAATTTGAGGAATTTTTTGACATTAAAAGAGCTTCTAAACCTAAGCCAAACGTCACTTTTACACTTCATGCCGTCTTACGTGCAAACACTTGAACAACGTGCCGTTTCTACTGTTTTTTTTTTCCCAATTGATTTGCTTAAATGGTAAACCCCAAAAGAAACCAAGATTATTTCCTTGATGATTAGCGTTTTTAAACTATCCAATGTAACAAAGGAGCAGTTGATCTCAACAAAAGAACTATCAATATCCAAACAACCAACAACAAATCTATATTGAAGAACCAAGCTTTGCATTGCTCTTCTTCCTTGGACTATCTGGTTTAGTGGCGGGGGGTCGACGACCCTTGTCAGGACCACCTATTACGCCCCATTCCTCAAACTGTGTCTGCCTCGCTCTTGCCCTTTCTTTCTCTTCTTCGGATTTCTTGGAGTAACAGTAAGGACAAGAAACTCCATATTCATACTCTGGAGCTTCCATGTCTTCATCACTTATAGGCTGCTTGCATCCATAGCAGAGTTTATGTGTTCCTTGAGTTAGACCATGTTCCACAGATACACGCTTGTCAAACACAAAGCATTCGCCTTCCCACAAACTCTCTGTTTTAGGGACTTCTTCAAGGTACTTTAATATCCCACCTTTCAGATGATACACCTGAAAACAAAATGCTTTGAATCTTTAAGTTCCTCTGAAATCAACAGCTCAATGGTTAGATATTGTATTATGTTACCTCTTCGAAACCTTGGCTAAGAAGGAGGCTTGAAGCTTTCTCACATCTGATTCCTCCAGTGCAGTACATAGCAATCCGTGGCAGCGTCTTCGGTTTTTCAGCTTTGTCTTCTTTATCAGTGGTTTGAAAAAAATCCATTTTCTCCACATTTTCTTGCATTTCATTGCCTTCTTGCTTCAACGCAAATTGATTCCCCACCCAAGATGGGAAATTTCTGAAAGCTGTGGTACATGGATCTACAGCTCCTTTAAACTTCCCAATTCTCGTCTCATATGTATTGCGCACATCAATCACTACCTGAAACACAAAAGTAATTTGACAATTTTAAAGATCTTATATCATTAATCTACCCACTATGACATTTTACCGAGAGTAAACAAACACACAAAATCATAATTTTTTCCATTCATAAACACTCTATTCAGAGTGAATCAGAACTTAAAAGCAAGCTACACAAACACAGAAGCAAATACGGGAAAGTGATTTGCATCCAATGTGTAAACATAGCTATCAACTCTTCATCCAAATTTCACTTTGTTCTTAACTGAACTTGCTACAAGATAGTAAAAAGAGGTCTCACAGTTTCTGGATCACTGATCAGTTCGTTCCATTCTTCAGGGCTCACATATGTTCCAACTCTTTCAATTGGCGACACACTGGGCATTCCGAGCGTAACAATCTGCACAGAAATTAGAAAAGAAAACAACTCTAAACAATCTACAAAACTCCAGTCTCAGCTTCAAAGAAGAGAGAGTGTACCTCTTTCTTGAGTTTGACCCTAACGTGATCCCATCTAAACGGAGCATCTTCACCAGCTGCAAGAGGAGAGCTACTGCTATGTCCATGGTGGATAGCTTCTTGTTCAGGACTCACAGGTGT
The DNA here is from genome assembly GCA_900406565.1 of Turritis glabra. NCBI lineage: Eukaryota > Viridiplantae > Streptophyta > Magnoliopsida > Brassicales > Brassicaceae > Turritis > Turritis glabra. The sequence goes on from OVBN01000025.1 coordinate 2,792,516, forward strand.
CTCAATTTGCCTCAAACCATTCAAACGTAAATCTCTCTGTATAAATGCCAACACTTTCTCCACTGATTCACGAATCCCACAGATACTTCCATTGATCCCTTCTGGTGCAAGAATGACTCCACCTGAAACACGCTGGTGAAACAAGACAATCCTATCTATTATCACTGCTTCAAAATCTAAACCAAAATGTTCTTGCTCTGTACAACATTCTTAAGTCAATAATATTGAGTAAAGACTTAACCTTTTATATCAAATATCTACAATTTGGATTGAGATAGAAGAAACGACATACCAATTCTTCGCAGAGATCCTTCAAGGGCTTCCTGAAATCAGCATGGTCAGGCAAATCAGCGAATTTGTAGAACGAAACCACAACGAGCGAGCCTAAATCCGACTCGTTAGATTCTGGTTTGCTTGTAAAGCACTGAGAATTCGTAGCCATGCTTCTCCGGATAGCTCCGGCGCTTGAACAAGCTACCGTGGATTTGAGAGAAGAAAAAGAAGGAGAGGAAGAGAGATTATGGGGTTGGGATTGAGGGAATAGTAACTCGGATTTGGAGTTTCCACCGATTGAGATCGAATTAACGCTGCCACCGGAGAAGGGAGATTGTGTGTGAGGCGGTGGTGGTGATGAGAGCATTCCAACGGCGGCGAGGGACGGTGGAAATCTCCAGTTGCAATACCGTAGCATTGGGGTCCCCAATTCAAAGCAAAGTCTCTGGGAATTCAATTAAACCGGAATAAACCAAAATGTGGGTGTTTCAGTACAAGACCGATTCATCTTATGCCTTTTTTTTTTTCAAAATATAAAGATATGATTTTTTTAAGTCATACGATGGTTTTACATAATTTTTAACAAGTTTAAAAATAGCTAATTATATTATTTATAAATAGTATGACAGTATGAGTATGAGATGCAAACAAACAAGTCACGATTTGATCCTAAGCAAAATGGATGAGTCAAAGATTTTAGTTGAATTTGAGCTTGATCAGTGCTTGAAAAACCTTTTCCAAATTTCGTATAAACAATTTAAATATGTTTTTAAATATATAACTTTATGCAATAGAAAGAGTGTTACAAAACTGTATTTAAGAAAATAGAGTAATTGATAGGTGATGTTAACCATGTAATAGTTTCTAGTTAATTGCTTACGATATTGGTTAGTGACCACCTAAGTAGGTGACCACTCGCTTAGACATGTGAGATATGACTTCTATACTACACAATCATTCTTAGTTTCTTACTATTGACTACCATAAATGTGAGCAAAACTAATATAGCGTCTTATGCGCCTTCAAATAAAAAGATGTCTACCACACTGGAAATATAAAATGAAGGTCCACATAGAACTGTGTATTCACTATATAAATGCACTAAACGCGACAATTTGAATCCGTAACATGCTTTTGCAATAGGAAATCAAACTCGCAAATGAACCTTAGGTATATCCGTTGGAACATCAAAATGTACGTTCGGAATATGCATAAGTTCCAGTAAAAAAAGGTCGTATGGGTCAAAGAGTATTTTAGGCTTTTTTTTCTTTTCTTAAAAGATTATTTTCCTAAATAACAGAATTGCATGCCATTTTCATTACTTTTTTTATTCGACCACATCCATTTCCCTAACTTCCTTCCATTTTGTAGCTATCTTAGTAATTTCAAAACATAACATTTTGAATTTTTTTTCAACGGCATTTAATGTTATAATGCATTTTTATATAGTTTGACTATAGTAGTCAAATGTCATAGTTAAGAATTATGACCAAAATATATATCATATAGAAATAAATTTGAATATGATACTAAAAACAACATTTTTTTTTTTGTGTTTTCCCATATTAAATAATTTCACATTAATTTGGTTTCCTTATTATATGGTTTTTCTTATTTCAAATGGTATTAAGAAGAATCCTACATTTTTCTTTATTCAAACAACATTTATTACTCATTATGTAGCGTCCATTTTTCTTGTTTATAAACAAAAAATTACGACATGAAACACGTGCATTTTAAAAGATATATAGATAGAAACATGTCGAATTTCGTGAGTTAGTGAGAGAAAATATTACCCAAAAAAACTGAGATGTATATAAGTTGATTCATCAATCACAAATATTATTCTACTCAAATTTATTATCTAAAAAAAAAGAAAATATGCGCGCGAAAAAAATAATAATCAAGAGTGAAGAAGTAAAGTTAAACGTGAAAATCATTGGAACAATCGGAGTCACCAATGGTCGTCCATACCAATACAAGGTTGAAGCTTGGACAAATGTAAACGACAAACATGAAACAAAGGTTGTACCGACCGAAGGAGATCCTGAGTTTAATGAAGTGCTACAAATTTCCCAGGATAAGGATTTTCCAGCAGAATCTTTATATGTAGATGTCTTCAAAACGAATTCAACTGGCACCTATTTCGTTGGGAGGGGAGTGACATCGTTGCCAACGGTTAAAGGTAATGATTTTTACTGTGAAGTTGAGCTCTCTGGTTCTGAGGAAACCGGGTTTCTTCAATTGTCACTAAATCTCATTGAGTTCGAGATACTTGGTTATGTTTTTCCATGATTTATCATGTATGCCTGTCTTCTAAATTTAATCTTATAATGAATAATGGTAATAATCTATCATAAATCGTGCATGTTTGCATATGTACTAATGATTATATGAAAAATGAAATTCAAGGAAGGTGTTTGATTAATGTCTTTGGATCTTCTCATGATTGAATGTTTATTAAAGGCATCTCTTCTTCTTCATGACTCATCATCATCGATGGTTGTGTTGGAATTAATTTTGATATTAATCTAGTTAATTAATAATGGTTCTTTTATAAATCTTATTTTTGTATTTTTACTAATGATAGTATTAATCATCGAATTCAGGCAATGTGCTTAATAAGCTACATCATTAACAATAAATGTACGTACAATGTGTTAATGTCTTTGTATCTATCTTCCGAGGATTTAATGCTTTAGTGGCATTTCTTCTTATGTTTTGATAATGCGGTTTGATGATTCGTGAAATAAGGGTGTTTGCGATGTAAAGTAAGATAGTTTAAAAAAAAAAGTAAGATAGTTTATACAAAACCTAAAAATCCAATTTCATAATCAACAAGGTATTCATTTTCTCTTAAGGTTGAACCGAGGCCAATAATCATCATTCATCACCACATACATGATACAATTTCGTGTTACTAAAGTACTTTAAGAATAAAAATAGGGAATCCATTCTAAACACGAGATCTATGTATCAGTTTAAAAGAGTTTATTCAACATACGACGAGAAATATATCGTTTATATATTAGCTGAAACCCATTTTACAAAACTATCTACAAATTTGTAACAAATTATTATGTATGTCACCATCACATGATAATTTAGTTGCAAAAAAAAGGTTATGTGTCGTGCGCCGTCGTCACGATATTAGTTTAAACATTTGTTACTAGCAAATATAAATTAAGATAAAGTCCTAACTAGTGATGTTAATATGGGTAAGCCCACCCTATTTAAGCCCATCTTATTTAAATTCAACCTCATTTAACTTTAAATTCATATAAACTCATTTAAATTCGAACCCAATTGCGGTTTTGGCTAAATTATCTTTATTAAATATTTAATAATATTTTGTATTTTTTGTTATTAGGATTTAAATGGATACAATGGATACCCATTTATTTATGTTAAAACCCATTTAATAAATGGAGCTAATTGGGGTAACCCATTTAACCCCATTTAGTTTTTTTTTCAAAAATAAATTTAAATGAACTTATTATCATAAGTCCTAACAAAAAAAATAGGTTTTTGGTGAAAGACCATCTCCTCAAACTCGGATAAATAAATTAGGCTAACACGAAGACCCAACACAATGGCTCAAAGGAGTCTGGTCTGCAAAAAAACATGCCAAAACAATTTTTATTTTTTGATTTGCTGTAAGAAATCGCATGTCTACCAGATGTAGGTAACACACTAGAGTTTATTTACAAATTAGGCAATTTATCGTCGTTTCTCCGATTTATGATTAGATTTCTTTTGTTAATCAACGAATGAAAAGATTCTTTGACAGGATTAATAGTAGATGCCAGCTGCATTGTCTAACCCAGTCAAAGTTGGTTGACCACTGACTCTAGATTTTAAATTTTGGACCGTTGATATTGATCTTACACGCGAATTGATTAGATCTTAGCCGTTTATTAACCAGACCTTCTCACCTTTCTTGGCGGTCTCTGTTCTTCAATTATCGTTGGTCGTTTGCTCAGATATTAGTAATTGTTACGGGGAAAAAAAATCTTCTCAATATGTAAACTAAATCAAATTTGTAGTTTTTCTTAAAAACTCAATATTCATAATTAGATTTGTTAATTCGCCCGGGAAGCATCAGTTTTCCTATTTATAATAAGTTTTGCTAACCCAAAGAAACGAAAGCCTAAAGAAAGAGATTATTATTATGGAGCGGAAGGTTACTGGAGATCGGACGGAGTCTTCATTGAAGATAATCTCTGTTCTTGGCAAAGGTAACTACGACTCTATGTACCTCAAGAATGATTCTAACTTGGAGAAATCTTACTTGAAGAAGACAAGTATGCTTCAAACATACCGAGAATCTAGAGAGGGAGCTTAAGACCATGCTTCACTTCCCTTCATCGTCCAAGCTTCGTGCCCTCATCTTCATTTTGAGACCAACACCAAAGGCGTGACTTTGTGTTACATCTACATGGAGTATGCTTCCTTAGGGAGATTGCCTGAAGATAGTGTCAGACGCGCCACTCGTATGATCCTACAAGGACTCAAGGCTCTTCATTCGGAAGGTTACGTCCACTGCGACCTCAAACCCTCCAATGTATTTGTCTTCCCTTCCAACACTCCTGGAGAGCCATGGGATCTCAAGATTACTGCCTTCGGCTTATCCAAAGAGCCTACTATGGACTCAAGCCTGTTGTTTCCTGGAACCCTCGAGTACATGCCGCCTGAGGCCACTGCCGAACGGTACAGGTTTGTTGGGCCGGACAAAATGATCGGACCGGCCTGTGATATATGGTCTCTAGGGCGTACGGTTCTTAAGATGTTTGGCTGTATCCCTCATGAGATGGGACATTGTATCGCGAGGAAAATAGAAGGGTATCTCTCTCCCGCGGCAACAGACTTCTGGATGCGATGCCGTACGTGGCGGCCTACAGATAGGCCCACCGTGGATGAGCTCTTGGACCATCTTTTTGTTGCTGAAAACCTTCAATCCTTTCTTGAGGTTCCTTTCTTTCATAAGGAACGATTGTATAGAACGTATGAAGAATTTAATATAAAACCTCAAGGCATGGACTGGTGACAAGGAAAAGGAAACATCTTCCGGTGACGTGTTTACTCGTTGCGCAAGAAAACATCTGTGACTGTTTTTCTCAACTTCCATTTTTGATTTTTTGAGTTTGTGTCGCTAGCTAGTATGTACTCCTAACGTTTGGCACACGTCATGTTTCATCTTTTATTCGGGGATTATTATGAAATTCATGTTGTTGTTTTTTTTTTTTTTGAATTATTATTTCCAAATCGACTAAGAACAGAAAAGCATATCTTGAAATATATAATTTAATTTTTAGGGGCTTTAGTTATATATTGGATCAATTTCTACTTTATTTTAGCGAGTTGACACATATTTTACAATATTATGTTAATTATTTTAAAAAGGAAATACGTGTTGTTTAGAAAGTAGTTATATGAAAATATATGTGGTACAAGATCTCAATCTAAATTACAAAATTTCTAAAATACTAAATCAGAATATCTGTTTGCAAAAGCAAAACAATGACAGAGTTATAACGAGAAGGCAATCAGAAAAGATCATCATGTCTCGATGGAAGTCTCCAAAAGAAGTTAAAAACCCATGATAGCTCTAGTCGCCTGAACCTAGGAGGTCGCATCAGGTACAAGACGGCAAAAACCTTAAGCACCTGAAATAGTGGCACATGGTACATGTATCGAGAATACATGTACCAAGACGCAAGCCACAGTAAAAAGAGGCCAATACTTCAGATGAAACAGAACACAAGAAACAACGCGGTAGCAAGTCGATCTCGCCAACTGACGAGCAAGAACAGTCTCTCCACTAGACCTGAGACTTGGCCCAGAGTAGTCTGAGCCGCTCCAGCTATTCCCCTCAACCTGTCATATCTCATGCTCACAAATTCTGGTGGTCTAGAAGACGGGTAGGTGTCAATCTCTTCATCGAGGTCAAACTCTGATGTAGAAGCCGCCTGGGAAAGAGCCGCGTCAATGTGTAGTGGAAGTTCTGAACTCCAAAAGTAGGAGAGCAGACCTATCAAGAAGGTCAGAATTGGAAGGGACAGTATCATCTCTGGCATGAAGATGCACACCAAGATGCAGAAGAAGACGAACAACGTCTTTGGTATACTCTTCCACTTCAAGATTCCATCTATGAAGTTGCATGACCAGGTAAGATTCTTTGCAATTCTGGAAAAGTTAACCTTGCTCCTACGATGACTCCAAGAGTGAGAGTCCAAATCCAGGATATAATCCACAACATCTTTCTTCAGTGGTGGCTCGAACCGGGCCAAACACATGGACGTACAATCTCTGCTGCGCGACACCTCAAGGATAAAAACTGAGGAAGAACACTAGGACGGATGTAATGCATCTTTGGTAGCAGAGGCTGTGAGTATGTGCGCATAAGTTTGAGCCATGAGGAGCAAGTGAATCTCACGGCCAAGTCAATTTCACCCATTTTCTGGACACCACCAGGATGGATCACTAAAAGAGGGTATGAAAGTGTGTAGACTCGACCAGTCCGGAGTGTAGAGAGCCGGATCCTTACTTTGCCAAGCCTTGAATTTCTTGCTCCAGCTTCATGCATCTGATAGCTATCAAAAACGCCGACAGTAACAACACAGTATACGGATCGAAAATATCCCATCTAAATACCTCATTCCAAATCAGGGTACAGCTGCCATTAATTGTCCTGGTTCGAACCCACTGTTTTCCATACTTGTGGCTACACAGTATGCATCTGTGGTTTGCTGACCATCTCTGGTTTTCATAGGCATCAAACACGTAGCCCTTAGAATCCCCAATTCCAGCATACCGATCTTGGGCTTCCACAGTTTTGTATCTGTAGGTCTGAAATCACTGATGTAATTTCCAAAAAAACCCTCATGTAAATTCTGCTGAGCACTTGAGGGTTATCTGTCTCAAGGTTATGCCAGATGACATTCACAGCTTTGTCATCAGACCTTCTCTCAAAGTTTTTCAATGGGATAACACATCTCCCCCACGTCATCATATTGTATTGGGGTTTGGAGAATCATGTCTTTCACCATGATGATCAAAGGTTCCTCAAATGGCTCAGTTGTTATTTGGAGTGAAATAAAGCTCAGACCGTATGTCTGAGGAAAGCATCAGTTCCCTTGTTTCTTAAAGCATTTATGTTCCACTGTTCATCCGCCTGATAACCTGAAAATACAGCCAACAAAAGCTCTTTCCTCAACCCACCCACTCATCCTTGTCGTCCTGCAACCTGTACCATCGAGGTGCCAATGTACAATTGGAAGGAACGCTCTTGGGAATCTCATCCAAATCAACGAAACAGTGACCAATCAAGTGAGTCCCCAGTTTCACACTGACAATAAGATCAGAAGCACGAATATCATCTTCTATGAAGGCAAAAAACTCGGTTCCACTCAGGATTCGAAATGTTCCTGCAAGACTCGGTGGTTTTTGTGACCTGTCCAATCGTAATTTCGACACAAGGGTGTTAGTAAAAGGTTTTTCAACTAATAACTAATATTTAATAAATCATTTCATTTTTCCATTTGTTTCTCAAATTTCAAGATTCAATCCGAGACTTTCCGGATATTATTATTAATTTAGAGTTGTATGGACATTACGCACAAGCTTTTAACACTAGTTAATATATATTCGGAAATCAAACAAAATACACAAAGAAAAAGTTCAAATTTCATTGGTCGTGCTTCTAGAATCAAGATGATTTCTTAATTGATTAATTATTTGAATAAAAAGTTATCCGACATGCAAAAAAGATATTATAATTTGGAATATGGAATTTTGGATTTGCATCTAAGGAGACTCTATGAATGTCTTTGTCTGTGAGTGAGGAAAAGAAGCTTCCTATCTCCTGCCTCAATCTCTGACCTTTTGTAGAAACCATTTTTAGCTTTTCAAAACTCATATTTTCTAATTTACCAAAATATTTCCCTAAAGTCTTCCAATATAATTGCTGTCCTCATCATCTCTACGAAGCTTCCTTCTTTTTTTTCGCTAAAGTACGAAGCTTCCTTCTTGCGTTTTTTGCTAAAGTACGAAGCTTCCTTCTTGCTTTTCTTCTTTTTGTTTTCCGGCTCCTCTGTTTGCAATATGGCAATATAGTGCCAATAACCTTCATGACAGTAGCACCATTTATCCACAGTTTTACAAGTACGTACTACGTATTACAAAAACATTTTCTACATTATCCGTTAATGTTTCTAAGGAAACGTATGAGAACAAATACATGTTATATAGTTGTTCCAATATCCAATAATAATATATCCAAACTAATTTTGAAAAACAATACTGTATCTAGTAATAAGTGATAACTATAGATAAGCGTACATTAATGTCTCGCATACTAGTTAAGTTATTCATATAATAACAGGTTAGTTCGATGAGCAGACACTTTTGACAATTTGTCGATATGTTTGGCCGGAAGTTCCCTTTTCTTTCCATGGCTCCGTTTTCCGTAGCTTCCACTAGTGATTCCAATGAATGATTGTTACTCTTTTAAAAAAGCTAACTTTTAGTTTATTCACAAAATACATATTTATATTTATAGCAAATTAAAATTAAAACCTAAAACTTCAAAACCAAACAAAATTCACGTACTTAAAACTTACCGAAATAATAAATAAATGGTTATTGTTTTGGTTCAAAATTTATGAGTGATATGTCAGTTCTACTATATACTAACACATAACCGATAATATGCAGAATGGAGAAAGAAGATATGATTCCAAAATTCTTTCCTAGGATTGCAATTTTGTGAAACCATGATTCATCTTTAGTTATTACGTTATAAGTTTAGCTCGAAACATATTTTACGCTTAATGATTCCTATATTCCATCCGTTTTTTCTTTCTCAATTTTACGGTTTCGTCGTTCTGTAATGTTGTCAATTGGAACAAGACAACATAAGATTTTGAAAACGTGATATATGTGGTACATGCCGTTAACAACGTATTACGTATATTTTTTAATAAAATTTTAAAGTTGTTGAAGTGTATCAAAACCTTTTGTTATAATACTTGACACTTGTCAAGTGTATCACCACTTTAATTGAATCTCATATATAACGATTTTAAAAAATTCAGGTAGACTTAAACATAACAAAGTTTTAGGTAATAAATTATAAGTTTTTTATAATCGACCATGGAAATCCTTTGACCTAGTAATCAAAAGTTTAAAAGTTTTTACATTAGGTTTTGGGTTCGAATCCTTGCAGATTAATGGTGTAAGGTTAATCAGAAGTTTTAGAATGTTATATGCAGAGCCGTCTGTCGTGGTCTCGAATATAGGGGTAAAACTGTCTATCGTTGGTATTACACATGTAATAATCGTCAGTAAAAAATTAGAGTGTTGCGGGATAGCTGCACGTCGTATAATTATTCGTGGAATCGTTTATCATAATCGCATATGTTACATATAGTTAATTCTAATAGATTGATCATCATGCGTAATAAAATTATATCATTATCTAATATGATGATAATGTAACAGATGTTAAAAAAAAAATTAGCATGATCCGAATATCCGTAAACGAGCACCGGCTTTTGTATATGTTTTGGGAGTCATGTCTTATGATTTTAGAGTCCCTTGGTACATTGAACGACCTTTTGGCTCCATATGTAGACATAATAGTTGATCGTAAACAACTTTAGTTATATGTATTATATATATATATATATATATATATGTTGAATTTCATATTTTATAAGATGAAGAGTGGGTTCAGATTTAGTACTGACAAAAGTCAAACAATAATAGAACCGATCAACTAGCCAAAAGAAAAATACTAGATTAAAAAAAATGTACCTAGTTGAAATCAAATGCCGACCCCTAGAAATAAGACAAAATCACTAGGTAACAAAAGAATTGGTTAATGCAAAAGTTCATAGTTTTAGATCTGAGTAGTGATTGCTAAATGGGATTTAGTTCTAAATACATTAAACTTTAAACACTAGAGGCTGCCGTGAAATTAGTGGGACTAATCAAGAAATAAAATAAAGATCTAAGTAATAATGACCATAATTATATAACTATGAGTTGGATCTAGTGGAATTATTGACGGGTTCTACTTTTTAACTTTGATTGCTGTTGAGTTTTTGTATTTTATTAAAAAAAATGAAATTAGATTCGTACGAAGCCAGGACGTCTCTTGCGAATTGATTATTCTTGAGAATAAGAATTCCCCGATTGGGTATAGCACGAAATAAGATTCAACTTACACATTTAAGAACTATATGTTTTGCAAATAAATAAAAAACTAAAACAGTTTTAAATCTCGTGACAGATCAATATCCAGAGTAGTCTTAACGATAAGTAGCAATCCGTTAATCGAGGCCTCTTAGTTAATTATTTCTAAGACAACTCAGCTTAAGATTAGATTAAGCACAAAATGATGTATTTATAACAAATTGTTATTATTCTGATAACCATTTGGCCTTTGTCAATATCAGTTCCCCAGTCACCGTTGACCTTTCTCTCATCATCTCCGTAAGAAAACAATAATTTAACATTTGAATATAACTAGTGTCCATGATTTTAATCAGTTGGGAGATAAATGCCGAATTTGGATGAGTTAACGAATAAGTAAAACAAAGCTGCTTGGACATATGTATTGGTTCAAACGGAGAAATAACACATACCTTTTTGGAATACATACGATCGAAGTCAACTACAACAACAACAAAAATATCACGAAACAAGTGTTTCATATTGTTACACAGTTATACTATTCCATAAATGTTTCATTGTTCCACCATTACACTACTCACCGATCATAATTATTCTTGATCTAATCTGTTTCGTTAAGCTGTATAATAATTAGTAATGTTTTTATTTATAACTGAAAAAGTAATCGTACAAATGGGTTTGACTTATGGATTTTGATTTGCGAGTGGATGCCCAATGTGGACTGAATTTATTGTGACTCCGAGGAGTACTCAGTGTGGCACCTGCCCCCTCAGTCCCGTCACAATATCTCAAATCCCAAATCGTATTAAAACAAATGTTTTCTTTTTATTCAAATTTTTTTTATGCTTCAAGAAAATAAAATAATTCAACTAACCCAAAATAAAAATGTTACTTTAATTAAACTGTCACTTCTTTATGATCATATGATATATATATGTTTTAATTTCTGTAATAGAAACGGATCAACATGAGTTATTTCTTATGACCAAAATGATAGGTTTTAATATCTGTAACAGAATGTTACTTTCTGCTATTAAAACAGATGACTTATACGAATATTTCAATATTACACGAGTATTAATTAAAATATGTAAAGTAGTGACAGTTTCGACAAAAAAAATTAATATTTTTGTTTAGTCCAAAATTCATATATTTTAAAATAAATTTCTAAGTACTGCCAAAATGATCAGGGCCAAGCAAGCAATAGGCTGCTGACTGCTGACATGAACAAAACTGGGACTTGTGATTGTAATGGTTTTAAAGCTCTCTTTTACCAAATGATCCAAAACATTAATTATGTACTTAAGGGCTTTTCCGGCATTTTTAATGGCAGTTCTACAAAACATAAAGATAAAATTAAATAACGTTCTTAGTATAATGAGATTAATCTTGATTACTACTTTTAGATCCGAACTAAGCGGTCTCACCACAGATTTTTATATATTTGGTCATATCATTTAGTTTTTAGTAGCTAGTCTATCCATTACAAAATTCAACAATGAGAATATTCATTAGGGTCCTTCTACTTTCGTAAATGCACGCACTACACACGTATAAATAATTACTTTTATGAAAATACTATGTATCAAAACATATAGAGTCATATTTTACCAACTTCCAAATAAAATTACGAGATTGACAAAATTGTAAAATATTATCCTGTTTTAAGACTATTTGACCCAATTACTCTTAAAATACATTGGTGGTTGGTCCGGTATATCTTGTCAACATTTCTCCTTTGTTTTTTTTTTTTTCTTGAAAGTGAATTTCATGCCAATGGAACAATAATTTGAATGTCATAAAAGATTAGTTTTATAACTCTTATCCAAGATAGAGACAAAACATTTTTTCCCAATAAACATTAAAAACCAACCAAGTTGTTGGATCGTTTTCATAAGAATTAAATAAATCCGGGAAGAAAGGAGAAAAAAAAAAATACCCACCAAGCCCTCAAACGTGTTACGGAGATGGGTGACGCCATTCCACATCATCTATGTGACATAAGCGAAGCTTTGGTAAGCCAATGGGTGAATAGATAAGTTATCACTTTCCCATTATAACCTCGAATCCATTACAATTCATAAGTAAGTTTTATTACTTTCCCATTTACCCTTCATGTCCATTATAATGCATAACCATTTCTCTCTTTCCTAAGCATCTTCCTTTGATTTTTCTCTCTCTCTTGATCAGAACAATCCCAGAAAAAAATATTTTTTCTCTCCACTATATTACTACATTTCTTCATTCTCAAATCATCATACCAAAAACCTAAAAATCATTATATTGTTGTAACAAAAAAAATGGATTCAAATAGTAACAACACCAAATCCATAAAGAAAAAAGTTGTCGACCAACTCGTCGAAGGCTATGAATTCGCTTCTCAGCTTCAGCTTCTCCTCTCTCATCAACACTCTAACAAACACATCGATCAGACCCGTCTCGTTTCCGGGTCGGGTTCAGTTTCCGGTGATCCAGATCCCGTTGATGAGCTTCTTGCTAAGATCTTGGGATCTTTCCAGAAAACCATATCGGTTCTTGATACTTTTGATCCCGTCGCCGTCTCCGTCCCTATAGCCGTCGAGGGTTCATGGAATGCTTCATGCGGTGATGATTCGGCGGCTCCGGCGAGTTGCAACGGTGGAGATTCCGGCGATAGTAAAAAGAAGAGATTAGGGGTTGGTAAGGGTAAAAGAGGATGCTACACAAGAAAGTAAGTGAAAAAATTTCAAATATCAATTTCTTTTAAATTTTTATTCGTGTTTAAATGATTTAAATCTCCTTTTTATGTGGATTTTTTATTTGAAACTTTTTTCATTTCCATTTGCTATTTTTGTCTATAGTGTGGTAGTGCCCCATATAGAAATGACTACTAGTAAAGGTAAAAGGATAATATACGATGAATTTCGATTTGTTCATAACCTATAGGGCCCTAGTATATAATATGCCAATTTATATTAAAAATTCAATCACTGTTTTTGTTAATGATAGTGATAAGAATCGTATGAATATAATTGATTGGATAGGGTTATAGGGCCAAACAATGCTGATTATACCATAGATAAGTAAACCGATTTTGTTTAGTTTCAATTAGTGTTGTGATTTCCATACAGCATAGTATGTTACAAACAAGACATATATACTATTTACCGTGGATTTGTTTGACATGATAGTTAAGAGCCAAAATGATTTAGCCATTAATTAACAAATTTTTTAATTTATTGATTGCAGGAAGAGATCGCATACAAGGATCGTGAAAGCTAGAAGTTCTGAAGACAGATATGCTTGGAGGAAATATGGACAAAAGGAGATTCTTAATACCACATTCCCAAGGTTCTTACTCCATATATGTCTACATGTGTATTTATACAGGCACAATACATACAAACATAGTCAAATCAATATTTAACCAGGGGTCTCATGCCGAAACATATGTTATATATATTTCGGACTTAAAATTCACTATGTGAATCTTGCAGTGACCTAAATCATTATTCTTTTTAATGTTATGCAGAAGTTACTTTAGATGCACACACAAGCCAACGCAAGGATGCAAAGCAACAAAGCAAGTTCAGAAACAGGAGCAAGACCCGGAGATGTTCCAAATCACATACATTGGCTACCACACATGCACTGCCGATGACCAAACACACGCGAAGACCGAGTCTTTTGATCACGAAATCATCATGGATTCGGGCATCACATTGGCTGCAACCACTGCTCAGAACCATGTTCATGCTAAGATACAAGAGCAAGAGAACAACATCAGTAGTGTGACAGAGGTAGACGCAGGCATGGTTAAGGAGGAAGAGAATAACAATGGTGATCAGAATAAAGAGTATTGTGAGGGTTCTTCGACAGGTGAGGACTTGTCATTGGTTTGGCAAGACACGATGATGTTTGATGATCATCAAAATCACTACTATTGTGGTGAAACCAGTACTACTTCTCATCAATTCGGTTTCATCGACAACGAACAGCTTTCCTCCTTATTCGACGCATACTGTGCTAATTATGAAAGAACAAGTGCTATATGATCCAAATTCGGATTGATGAATCATCATCAGGCTTATCTTTGAGTATGTTTAGTTTAATGTAATATTTTTGTTGTATGTTTGATAAAAACACCATATATACTTCTCTTTTTACATCACAGTCTTACACTTTTTTACTTTTGTAAACTGACACTAGATGTTTGTATCTGATTATTCACATTCACAAGTTCATTTTGGGATACATCATGACACTAAGATGGAATAACTTTAATGGATTACCGATTAAAATTAGAATAAACCAAGCTCCAACTGCAATCCCTCCAACTTTTACAACTTTTAATCTTGGATTCGATAATTTTAAATCCATAAATACGATATATGAATATGATTACCTTAAAGAGTGTAAAAAGACTTATCCATTCAAAATGCGGCTATGAATGTTTGGTGCTAAAAAGGAAGAAATTGGGACAAATGCATCTTGGAACTGTCGTGCTTGTTGGCATGGTGCCTTTTACATAAGCATCACCGTGTACACTAGGGCAATAATTAATGCTTGTTACAACAATAAAACAAAATTAATTAAGCTACTGTATATATGAGGGGTACAAGTACTTTGTATATACAAACTAAATTTGATTCACCCCTGTAACGTACAAAACTATTGAAATTTTACAAAAATTTTAGAAAGTTTAAATAAATTAGATAAAGTGAACTTATTAAATTTGATAGAAATTTTTTTTAAGAAAAAATAAAATTCGTAAATTAAACTACTTTACATGTGATAATTTATATAGTTTTGCTCTCTTAAAAAACTTTCAAGAATTTCAAATTCAATCAAATATTAAATGTTCGAATTTGCTGATACTCTAACAAAAATTTGAAAAAATCAAATATAACTCCATAAAATATTTTTAATATAATAGATGTCTAAATATTAATGACTTTTATATATGTCACAATGTACTGCTATAAAAATAATTGAGAATAAAGTGTCTTCTCCACCGACATAACAAACACACATGATGAACGAAAGGGCTAAACAAAGGCCCTTTCATGAGAATGATGACGGTGAAAGGATCATCACTTCCACTCGAAGAGCGTTTAGACATTGAACACACCTTTTCTAATTATTTGGATTCTTTAATTAGTTTGAGAAAAGACAACAACAAAAAGAAAGAAACACCAACAAGTTCATGACAATCTGTGAGAAACTGACAAACTAACAATTTCCCCCCCTAATTTTGGTTTTAATATAATGAAATTACATTGTTTATGTAAGATTTGCTGAATAGTTTTTTTTTTACTTACACCGCCTAATATGCTATATATTTCTTAAGCATATATGAGTTTAAAATGTTGTGGATTTTAAATGAATCTTAAAAACGTAACAATAAGGAAACAAGTATTCAACAACGAATATCCTTTAACTTCTAAGAATTTCTTATAATCATTATTGAATAACTAATTATTCAAACATACATATTCAGAGTCATTATATTGTCACTGTGGAAAGATATATATATATATATATATGCTTAAGAATAATTAGAGAATGAGAAGAAAACTATGAAATAATTAACAGACATATGTGAAACAACTCTAAATACAAAACACTTTTCGTTGTCAAAGAAACCGAACTTCCCTAAAAGAATTGGTTCCCATTAAGATCCCACACCAGATTCACGTGTAATATACAAGAATTTAATAATAGTAGTAAAAATAAATTAAATTAACAACAGTTTAATGATTTGTGCTAATTTTGTCACTGCATCACTATCCATATATAAAATCCGCATAACTTAATTTCAAAGATATATTTTTCCTCAATTGATGAATCCTATTTGTTTTCGTCACCGTCGTCAAGCTGCCGGAAACGTTGCTGATGTTGAGATGGATAGTTGAAAGGAAATATGAAATCCATATTGGTTCCGACCCCGCCGCTACCAAACATAGCATCAGCCATGTCGACGACGGCCAGACCGTAGTCAACAGAATGACCGGTGGTGACAGATGAGATTGGAGCGGTGGGAGCGGCAGAGGATGCGGTTGGAGCGGTTGAGTAGATGTGACAAGTGTGTGAGCCACGGTATGTGACTCTGAAGGTGAAGGGATCGTCGTTGAGGCGTTGGACTTGTTTCTTGGCCGGGCAATTGTACAGCTTTTGGTGGGTGCACCTATAGTATGCCCTGCAATTTAGTTTAATTATTTTTTAATATAGAATTAAGAAATTTAATAATTTTTCATCTGTTGTCAAAAAAAAAAAAAATATTAATCTTTCATCTACTATATGATAAGCGAGTACGTAGTTATTGATTGACATGGGCTTAAGACAAATATATTATTGCTTTATATTATTTGATAACGAAATCTGAGAAAGGTATGTACTTATAACATCGAAGTTTCAACTTCCAGCTGAACTTTAATAACAGGTTATTTGGTCATCTATTAAGTAATAAACTTGGTGAGTAAGAATCAAGACTGATTACAACATATGATGTGATGTAAAATCTCGGTTAGTTAACTAACTAAAAGAACCTCTTGTGACCTTATAGTTTCATCCATCAATTATTTTAAGAAAAGATATTATTATACGTATGGATCTTTGACTAAATAATGTAGCCATTTATTCTTCATTAATAATCTAGAATCTTTGACTAGTTCTGGACGAAAAGCTTATTTTCGTCTTCCAACTAAACTTGGGGTTAATTATATTAATCTCAATATAGTATAGATAATTAGTAAAGTTAATTATACCTAGGAAACCTAGAGCCAAGAATTTCCTTTTGGCCGTATTTACGCCAAGTATGGTTATCGTCAGGTGGCATATCTGTGTTCCCTGTCCTTAGCGCCGCCACCAACACCGTTTGTTCTTCTCCTTCGTCCTTCCTAAACAACGTACTCATTTATTCTATACATTAGTACATATGTTACGTATGTACTGCATATTTAATTAAAGTAGTGCAAAAGAAAAAGTCATATAATAACATTGAAAGTTTGAACGTGAAGTGGACTTGAGGTGGTTTCCACTTTTGGCTACCTAGCTAGTCACATGTAACTGGTTCAAACCATGCACCTCCTCTTTTATGGAGTTAAAAATGTAGACCAAAAGGAAAAAGAAACTTGAAAGTGGACTAATCAATCATCGATTTATCACGATTTCAGCATAGTAAATTTTTTAAAAAGATTTAGATATGTTCTTGCTTTAATTTTTGGTAAAGTTGGGTGATATAATTATACACCACATATTCACATTTTTATGTTCTTATTTGATAATGTTATCATTCATAATATTTATCAAAATTTTACTTTTTGAAAAGTGATTATGATGGGTATGATGCACGTCATGATAAAAATATATCTAAAAAAATAAAATATACTAGTAAATATGCAAAAAAGTTTTAAAATTCGTGATAATTGAACAGCTCAAATATTTATATCAGTTTATAATTATTTTTATTCCGTCATTTCATTACTCATCTCATACACCATCCTTAATTTTGTTTACGTTACCAAATTGTTCTATATTCCACAAATTATTTGTTATATGCATATCAGTTTATACTTCTATTATTAATTACCAAATAAAATAATACTTGTATATTTACCTTCTCCGCTGCCTTGGCGTGGAGGAACCGCTAGCGCCAGATCCTTCTGCAGCCGTCAAATTCCTTCCTCCGCCACCAGCAACGGCCATGAGCTGCGTCTGAAACATGGCTTCGGTTCCCTGAGATGACGTGGACCCGCCACACCTTAGCCAATACTCTTGCATCGGACCTGGTTCCATCTGCACTAACATCTGGTTTGAAACGGACACAATGACCGGTTTCGTTTGGTTCAACGCATTATCAGAGTTCCTGATCTCTAGTAACATCTTCAGCCGCTCGTTTGCATCACCGAATGTCTTTGCGATCTCGTCGAGAGAGGTCGATAGAGATTCCGGTGGCTTTTCCGGTAAGCTGGACTCGAGCTCTCTTGCGAGTTTCATTCCGTGGAAGATTATTGACATTACCTCTTCCATTTGTAACTTATTTTTCTATACGAGTATATATTTTTTTAAAAATTTATGCACACATACATATATATAGACGAAAAGATACGTACATGACGGTTAATGTTGTTTCCCAACAGTTAGCTTCGATGTTGGTTCCAACTCTATCGAAATTTTGAATATACGTAGATTATTCAAAGATTGTAATTTATTTCCTATACTCTTTTTTGAGTAGGGTTTAGCTAAAACGGAATTTTCTTGACCGACAGGTAAAAATATGTCCAAGAATCAAGAGCAAGCTTTTAGCCTATTTTACATTGGGGAACAACAAATATTTTTTTTAAATAACGCTACAAATAACTTGTTTAGCAAAATCCAAACCATATATCTAACCAGTGATAACCCATTGACCCGGTCGGAGATACTTAAGATGGATGGGTTTGTCTTTTGTTAACACGGCAGAGGAACTGGTAATAACATTGACCAAGTCATGGTCTTCTATGATTTAAGACAAATTAATAATGTTTATTTCTTTCTTTCAAATTTCAACATTACAAGATTTTCTTAGAAGTCTAGACGAAGACTTAAGGTTTTCAATGCTGAAACTGTTGAGCTTTTTTTCGTAAAGTGGAGACACATAAGTTAAGAAATTTCTAAGGCGTTGAAGCAAGTTTGGTAAGTTTCTTGACAAAATCTAAATAGAAATTTCTTTTGGGTCCGAAACATGTCTTAGTCTAATTAGCCCCTTACAAATTGTAGTTAATAATACAGTATAATAATATGCCAAATATGATTAAACATTAGAATATGAATAAGAATTTTGTAATTCACATGTATTTAATTGTTGTAAAAAAACCTGTGCAATTCACATATATTGAATAATTGTAAAAAAAAATCATATATGATCCAAAACGAACCAATGTAGGACAAGCAATCAGTCAAAGTTTTTTTTGGAACACTGTATGATATATCTCCAGAGATACTCAATGATTTAGACAACGATGGTTAGAAAAATCAGAAAAGTGTTTACCCAATTATACTAGAAGCGCATTTTATCGTGCACTTGTAATTGTTTTGAATTTAAACTCGAGCTATCATTATGCGTAAATTTGGAATTTTGTGTGTATATCTTTCTACAAAATAATTGGTTAGCTTTTTTTAAACATTCCAAAACCCAAAAAGATAAAAGAAATTTCATATATCAAACCGAAGCGAAAACCATTGGACAACAAACGGCCCACAAACCATAAATTCGGCCCACAAGAAAAAATGTCCCCACCGATCCAAACTCCACGGCGTCTTGGAAACAATTAAACAGCACGAATTGTAAAAACAAAACACGAAAACGGCGATAGAGTCAGTCCGTTCAGGTCGATCATAATAATTCCGACGAATTGAAAAGCAAAAAAAAAAAAAACAAATCTACGAAATTCTCCTCTTTCCGGAGATGCAGATTGAAGAGGAAGAAGAAGAATCATAAGAACAGAGCTTTCGTTTTTTCCCGTTTTGCTCCACCGTCGTTCTTCTGATTCCATATAGATCCGTTTGAAAGCAACAACGTTGTTCAATTTGTTTGATTGAGACATATACAGAGGTTGAAAGATGTTTAAGTTCTTAAAGGGAGTAGTGGCTGGATCTGGGACGGGACTCAAGGATCTGCCTTACAACATCGGTGATCCTTATCCTTCTGCTTGGGGTTCATGGAGTCACTTTCGTGGTACCTCCAAGGTTATTCTCTAATCTCCCTTCTCTCTGTGTACGTGCGGATGTTTGTAATTCTGCGTAGATGTTTCGTTTTTTCCTGTTGCTTGCTCTGATCTTAGCTCTCCCCTTCTTTTTTTTTTCTGTCCTGTTTGTTTTTTCATTGTACTTCGGATTTTAGATTCTGCCTCTACGGTGCAGATTTAGTTGTATACTCGAATTTGGTGCTTTTAAGTGTTGCTTTAATGTGAAACAAGAGGCATTGTGTTAACTGATTTTGATTTCTATGTAACGTGATCCAGCAGCTTTAACCTTTCTATGCTGAGTAGCTGTAGTTTTAGAAGTACCAATTCGAATTGTTATTGTTCTTGGTTCATCCAGTTTGTGAGTTCGCTGAGTTTTGAGATTTGCACTCATAATAGTAACTTGGATAAGGTGTATCTGGCTCATTTGATGATTACTGTGGCTTTGTTTGGTCAAGTCTCTCAGTTCCTCATTCTGCAGAGTTTTTCGGCTTTGTTTTTATAAAGTTTATGTCTTTTTCCTACCTTTCTGCTTTATTGGATCTATTTTCAGATACTGTAAGCTGTGATACAATCTCATATTCTGTATAATTGGTTTCTTCAGGATGATGGATCTCCAGTTTCGATATTTGCTCTTTCTGGGAACAATGCTCAAGATGGGCATTTGGCTGCTGGACGAAATGGTGTCAAGCGCCTTCGTACCGTAAGTTCTCATAATTTTTTAACATGGTTTAGGCTTGATTCATACAAACACTAACTCTTAAGCACTTGGAGTACGGGTACCTTTTAACTGACACCTGCATAATATCTAATTTTTGTCACATCTTGGCTAGCAATTTTTACATAAATATAAATGTGCTCAACTGATTCATCTGAATGTCAGTCTAGGTGGATTTCTTTTTCCTCTTGTTAGTATAATTGGCATCTTTCTTTTAGATTATCATCTACTATATTTCGTTTTGCAGGTGAGGCATCCAAATATTCTTTCATTTCTCCACAGCACTGAGGTTGAAACTCATGATGGTTCTACTTCCAAGGTTACGATCTATATAGTCACTGAGCCTGTTATGCCACTGTCAGATAAGATAAAGGAGCTCGGCTTGAAAGCTACCCAGAGGTATAAACTCTTCTTATGAACATCTAGGCAGAAAAGACATGAAAGATATAGTGTGCTGCAGCATTTAAATCTATTCCAACAAATTATGTCACAGTTCGATCTGTCTTTTTCATAATCATGGCTTTGCGACTGTACATTATCATGCTTGACATGGTAAATTTTGATCACCTATCGAATTTTGTAATGACTATGAAATATTTGCTTTTAGGGATGAGTACTTTGCACTGGGGCTACACCAGATAGCTAAAGCTGTGAGCTTTCTGAACAATGACTGCAAACTTGTAAGTATTTGTTTATAACACTATATTTCAGCTATTAGAATGTATAACCGGTGGCTACTAGATTTTCTTGTCAGGTAGATATCGTTTTGAATTTATGATGGCCTACATTGAAACTTCACTTTATGTATTTTAGTTAAAACTCTTAAGTTGTACTGTTTCAACAGGTGCATGGAAATGTCTGTCTGGCGAGTGTTGTTGTTACACCTACTTTGGACTGGAAACTCCATGCTTTTGATGTTCTATCAGAGTTTGATGGGAGCAATGAATCTGCAAGTGGACCTATGCTGGTACTCATCATTCACTATTGTAGTTCAATGGGGTGTTACACTATCTTAATCTTGTCAATTTTAAAGCCATTTCTTTCATTTTGTTTTTCCCTCCCTGGAAATCTAGAATTCAAACCTGCTGTCATATCTGTTTTTTAACATTATTTTATGATAGCCTTGCAAAACGTACCTTGTAGTATCTTAGACCTTGTTCATGTGTCTAGGGTAGGAATACTCTGTCAGTGTTTATTACTTCCTTTTCATCTTTTCTACCTTATTTTTCTTGTTTCAGCCATATGAATGGCTAGTGGGAACACAGTACAAGCCAATGGAAATGGTCAAGTCTGATTGGGTTGCTATTAGAAAATCTCCACCATGGGCCATTGATTCGTGGGGATTAGGTAACCCCCTACTGTAGTTTGATGCCTTGCTAATTTTTAATGGAGATTATACGCTCTTCGACCCTTGTCTACTTGAATGCAATTCTCTCATTAAAGCCCTTTACTTCCTTTTTTGAAGGTTGTCTTATATATGAACTCTTCTCGGGCTCTAAGCTGGGAAAAACAGAGGAGCTGCGTAACACTGTCGGCATTCCTAAGGTTTTGTTTTCATCCCTTTCTTTCCTTGAGTATATGTTATGTTCCTCAATATCGGGTTGCGTATACATTTGGATTCTTCTTTGCTTCTTCATATTTATGGATTAAACTCCATGTATTTTTGATAACTTTAACGCCAGTCTATTTGAAACTTATATTGGCGATGTGGTTTAGTCAATAGGCTTAGTATGTTTCCCCAAAGTTTTGATGTATTGCTTTTTATCTGTTTGTATAACTTTGATTTCTAAGAGCTGGCTTTCATTTCAGTTGAATGTTTCTTTTCTCACAGTCTCTGCTTCCAGATTATCAGCGACTCCTAAGTTCCATGCCTTCTCGCAGATTGAACACCTCAAAACTTCTCGAAAATGGCGGTAATATTCCTTAAATATTCACGTTTCTCGATTCTCTGCTTGTTCTTTTTCTCTGTATATTTGTTTTTGGCCCTTTCGTCTGGGTTTCTTTATATAATGGTGTTGTATTATCTCTCATAGTTATCTTTGACCATCCCTTATCTCTTGATTCTTATTTTGGACATTCTTGAATTGGCAGAGTATTTCCAAAATAAGCTGGTGGACACCATACATTTTATGGATATTCTTAACTTGAAAGACAGCGTCGAAAAAGATACTTTCTTCCGCAAACTTCCAAATGTTGCTGAACAGCTTCCTCGGGAGATCGTGCTTAAGAAGGTGTGAATCTGAATTTTATTGGGTACTAGGACAACAATTTACCTTTTGAGTTGAAGGTTTTGTGTTTTGCTATTTGACTTAACCTTCTGGTTGATGCAGCTTCTTCCTTTATTAGCTTCTTCTCTTGAATTTGGTTCAGCTGCTGCTCCTGCATTAACTGCATTACTTAAGATGGGTTCGTGGTTATCAACTGAAGATTTCAGTGTCAAGGTTGTTCAGTCATGCTATATTTCTGTTAAAACGCTCTAATCCATGCCGTTTCTGTAAGTATAGTTTCCAGTTATTTTCTAAAGTTACTCCCTCCTATGATTTTAGGTACTGCCAACAATAGTGAAGCTTTTTGCTTCCAATGATCGAGCTATTAGAGTTTCTCTTTTGCAACATGTTGATCAATTTGGAGAATCAATGTCCGGGCAAATCGTCGATGAACAAGTAAGATCAGTTCCTCTTCTGTGGCCTGAAAGGTGTTAAACTGTATGTGTTTGGCAGTACTGCCTCTAGTTGCATACTTTTATCATTAACAATGGGCTGCGTTTTTACTAGGTATACCCTCATGTTGCTACTGGATTTGCGGATACATCTGCTTTTCTCCGAGAACTGACTCTTAAATCGATGCTCGTTTTAGCTCCAAAGGTATCTGCTCCTAACCCATTTAAGCTGTTTCATATGTTTTAAGTTACAAAAGGTCACTGTCTGTTCATCTCATCTCATCGTTCACATTTTTTTATGTCATAATCTAATTGTATCTGATATAAATTTCTGTTTTTTTGTTTGTGGCTGCAGCTTTCTCAGCGTACACTTTCGGGTTCCTTGTTGAAATACCTTTCCAAACTACAGGTTTGCATCCATTACCACAATAGCTTGACCTTTCTCTTTCCCATATTTGATTTTTCCAGTAAAATATTACCGCCTATTCATACCTCTATTTATGGCAATCCTTTGGTTATTTCTTAGCTGGAGTGAAGTGGTCATGTATGTTGCAGATGCAGTTAATTCTTTCACGGTATTTGTGGTCTAAATTTTATATTATCCTCTCAGGTGGATGAAGAGCCTGCAATCAGAACCAATACCACTATATTACTCGGGAATATTGCCACCTACCTAAATGAAGGGGTTAGTCTCTAGCAGCTTCGTTTTTTTCTTTTGATTCCTTGTTACCTTTATGGATCTATTGTTTTGTTTGTGCCTAATCATGAAACAATGATGCAGACAAGGAAAAGAGTCTTGATTAATGCTTTTACAGTGCGTGCACTGCGTGATACATTTCCACCTGCTCGAGGTGCAGGTATGTGAATGCCTGGTATAACAGGATCCTAGTTATTACATAGTGTGTGGGATGTTTTGGTTCTATGAAAATCATTTCCCGTCAACTGGGTCTGGGATATTCCTGTTGTTATCCTCTTTTCGGGTGTCATCTTATATCTCACTGGATTTTACTTTACGCAGGGATTGTTGCATTATGTGCCACCAGTACTACTTATGACGTCACTGAAATAGCAACTAGGATTCTTCCGAATATCGTTGTGCTAACCATTGATCAAGACAGGTTCCTTATTTAAAGTGCATTTGGATCTTTTTTTAATCCAGTATTTTCGCTTCCGAAAAAATCTAAAACATTTTCTCTTATTTTCCTAATAGTGATGTTCGGTCAAAGGCATTTCAGGCTGTAGAACAGTTTCTTCAGATACTGAAACAGAACTATGAGAAGGTAGGAATAATGATTCTACCGAACTCTTTCCTTGAGCTACTTTTATCCTTAAAAGTCTTATGTAATAGGGGATAGAAGATAACTGATTTTTTTTGGGGTGTTAATAGACAAATGCTGGAGAGACAGGAGCGACCGGAGGAGCCTCAGCTATACCTGAAACTGCTGGTCTGATCGGGTGAGTATAGTCAAATTTAACAGATAAACCACATATGACATTGGT
This sequence comes from Turritis glabra, assembly GCA_900406565.1. Classification (NCBI taxonomy): domain Eukaryota; kingdom Viridiplantae; phylum Streptophyta; class Magnoliopsida; order Brassicales; family Brassicaceae; genus Turritis; species Turritis glabra. Next base: position 2,817,567 of record OVBN01000025.1, read on the forward strand.
CAGAGAGTTAATTATGCTAACTGTACTAATTTATTTTCTTTTATAGATGGGCTATGAGTTCTTTGACTCTCAAGGGTAAGCCATTAGAACAAGCGCCTCTTGCTTCTTCTTCTTCAGCACCATCCCTAGCTGCTGCAGCGTCAAATGCTGCAAGCACAGGTACACTTGAGATCACTTGCCATAATTTTTCTCTCCCTGGAAGTAAAATTTGTTGAAATGTGCAACTGCGGAATATGTAAATAATCATAGGAAGAAAAAAAGAAACTGCCTTGATTATATGTTCGATTTTATCTTATATAGTTGATCGCTCTGATTTTGGTTAGTCAGTATGGTTGTTAGTACTTTTTCATTTCCTATTTTGTTTATTTCTTGGAAATTTTCCTCAGCAACGGAGGCGCCGAGTGTCAAAGCCAGTCATCATACACGTTCCAACTCGGACTTCACAGATCAACCCGCACCACCATCCCCAACATCAACAGATGGTTGGGGAGATGTTGAGAATGGCATTAGCGAAGGTCATGAGAGTGACAAAGACGGTTGGGATCTCGAACCGCTGGATGAACCAAAACCTTCTCCAGCTCTCGCTAACATTCAAGCAGCTCAAAAACGACCTGTGTCTCAGTCCTCTAGACCTGCAGGTACTTATTTTTAGCTGAATCAGTTTGCCTCAACACATTCTGTTAAACTTTCTAAAATTCATGTGATTGTGTTATTCCTCGCTCTTTATAGCTACGAGCTCAAGACCGAAGATTAGCACAGCGAAAGCAGCTGTGAAAACGGAAGACGATGATTTGTGGGGATCCATAGCTGCTCCTCCACCTGCAACTACGTCAAGACCGTTGAACTTGAAAAAGACAGTACAGTCTGATGATGAAGACCCCTGGGCTGCCATTGCTGCTCCACCACCAACCACTAGAGCAAAACCGTTATCTTCTGGTCGTGGCCGAGGAGCCAAACCTGCAGCTCCTAGACTAGGTGCGCAACGCATTAACCGAACCTCATCTGGAATGTGATGAACACTAGAGGAAGAAGATAAACAGCATACAATGTACATTTTTTTGAAAGCATCTCCAGGTGACTCGAGAGTTCAAACCAAGCAACCACCTACGAATTATTTGATTTGTAATATCATTCATTGTAAACCCCAAGAGTGTCTCTATTTTTACTCTACACTGCTAAAAAGAGTGTTTCTTATGAGTTTCTGAGAAGTAGAAGTGATGTAAAAAAGCATTACTTCGGAATGTTATCTTGTTCAAGTGGACTTGTCCTCATCTACCATATTACTCTTCAACCCATTCAATACGTTGAAGATCTTAGCCTTTATTGGAGAAGATGAACCTCCTGAAAAGAAAACAGAAGTTCTATTGCTAACTTCAATCCAACTGCAACCAGGCTTTTTCTGCAAGCCTTTCTCCTTCATCTCACCCAACAGCTTAGCTGCTTCGTTCTTCAATCCTGCTTCCATGTAAAGATTGATTAGCTGAACATAGTTACCGCCTCTTTCCGGTTCCATTCTCAACAACTTCTCAGCAGACAATATACCAAGTTCCACATTATGATGAGTTCTTGAAGCAGATAAGAGGCAGAGCCATATGCTACTATCTGCTTCAATAGGCATTGCTTTTATGAAACTGTAAGCTTCTTCCAGGTGACCCGCGCGTCCTAGAAGATCCACCATATTTGCATAATGCTCCACTTTTGGTTCGATTTCATAGTCTTGTTTCATGATCTCAAAAATGTTTTTGCCGTCCTCCACAAAACCGGAATGATTGCAGGCTGAAATTAGAGACAGGAATGTTACATCATCGGGCCATACTCCTACCTTGTTCATCTCATTGAACAGACTCAATGCTTTAAGACAATCTCCATGGGATCCATACCCATATATCATTAGGTTCCAAGTGATCAGGCTCTTATGCTGCATTGTCTTGAAGAAATTCTCTGCATACTTCGAAAACCCGCACTTAGCATACATATCAATCAAAGCGTTTTTCAGGTGAGTATCTGAAGGAATGTCGAATCTTATTGTATAACCATGTAGAATTTTCCCTTTAAGCAAGCTTGCAGTTGATGAGATTGCTACAAGGACACTTGTGATGGATACTGAATCTGGGAAGACACCTTGATTGAGCATCAGGCTGAAAAGTTCTATCGATAGTTCTGGAAGGTTGTTTCGGCTGTAGCAAGATATCATTGAATTCCAGGCAACAATGTTGTCCAATCTCATGCTAGTGAAAACTGTGAGAGCCATTTCTGGTAAGCCACACTTAGAATACAGATCAATAAGGGAGCTGCCAACAAAAACATTCAGCACTAGTCCAATTTTAATCATGCCGCCATGAACCTGAAGGCCAAAACTGAGAGCCTCTAATCCCGCGCATGCGTTTATAACACTGGTCATAATATCAGAATCAGGTTTCAAGCTATCATCTTCATCTTTCATGGACCCGAAAACTTGCAGAGCATCTTTGAATTTCCCATTCTTGCAAAGTCCTGAGATCAGGGAGCCCCATGCAATCATATCTTTTCCTTCCATTGATTTGAAGACTAGATAAGTATCAGTATCACATCCATCTTTGGAGTACAGAGTGAGTAAAGCACTCTCTATTGTAGGCGTACTTTGTATTGGTCTCTTAAGCAGTTCAGCGTGGACTGATTTACCATAGTCATACAATCCCAACAAGCTGCAACAGGATATGACATTCGACAAGGTAAAAGAATCAGACAAGACACTTTTCTGCCTCATGAAACGGAACAACTCCAAAGCATAGTACCGATACTCATTCTCTGCATAAGCTGCAATCATCGCGTTCCATATTTCAAGTCTTTTATCTATAACGCAACTGAAGACAGTTTCTGCCTCACCAACAATACCGCATTTTGAATACATTGACAGTAGAGAAGTAGAAACATACGGGTCATTGTCAAGTCCCATCTTCACCACATCGCAATGGATCTGCCTACCGAAACCAGAATTCTCACTTCGACTACACGCACTAAGAACTCCAGTAAATGAAGTGGAAACAAGCTTGACATTGTTACTCTTTGCAAGCATATACAACTCCAAGCTAGATTCACAGATCCCACTACTACCAAACCCAGCAATCATCACATTCCATAGTACAACATTTGATTTATCCTCAATCACCACAAAAACACGCCACGCATCTGTTGATAAACCAAACTTGAAATACATATCAATCAAAGCAGTTTCCAAGAAAGAATCACCATCTAACGAATTCCTTAGAATATACCCGTGAATCTGTTTCCCCTCTTCCCGCCTCAAGTTTCCTTCTTTACACAAAACAGTTACAACAATGGATAACGAGAAAGCATCAGGTCTTACACCCAACACCAGCATTCGGCTAAAACAATCAATCCCTTCCTTAAATCTTCGAAATTTGAAGTACCCATCAATCACAGAGTTCCAAACTGTAACATCCCGAGCAGAAACTCCACTCTGAGACCAACCGTCGAACACTTGGACGGCATAATCTAAAGAACCACATTTAACATACAAATTGACAAGCGAGGTTGCAATGAAAGGATCGTAACGCCAACCCAACACGATGACCGAAGCATGAATTGTTTTGCCATAGCCAAGGTTCGTAAGAGAAGAGCAAGCTTTGAGAAGAGAAGGAAATGTGAAAACGGAAGTACATAAGGGAGAAGAGCCATCATGCTTAGTGTACAAATGCAGAGCTTGTAGATACTCTCCTTTCTGAATTAGTGCTCTGATTCCAGAATTAACCGAAGTCGGAGAAATGTAAGAATCAGCTAAACAAGAAAGTCCCCGACGAATGTGAACGTCGTGAAGCTTGAAACGCATATCAGCATCGTCTTCGTTATCTTCCGGTAGTTCACCGCAAAAATCGATTTTGATTTCAAGACTTGGCTACATTTTTGCTCGTAAGCATTTGTTGTGACTCTCTCTTTACCTGGTCTGGTTAATACAAAGTAAATATTATTCTTAACAAAACATGTGTTAAAGTGTCGAACTTTTTGGATAATTTAAAATTTTCTATTGAACAAAAATGCTCATTCATTACAAAACTTATGCAAATGATATATGGTGGCTACACAGTCGAGTTTCTTACAAATTGAAGAAAAAGTTTTGGCTTCTGGTTGTTGAGCTGATCACAATGGAGACAGTTCCAACCTTACGACCATCTTCTCTAATGTCTTTGTGGTTTTAAGCACAAGTTCTATAAACGAAGAGTTTGCTCTCAAGGGGCAAATGTCTTTGAAGACTCTCGTTTCCGAGCTCCAGCATTGATCCGTTTTCAAGCCATGAGAACGCAAGTTATCGTCAATATAGATACCTGTACACCATGTGGTTTCTTGGATTATTAAGGTTGGCAATAGTTTAGAATGGTGATTGAAAATAAAAGAGGTTTACGGCATATAAGTATACTAGTATGAAGCCATCATGCTTTGTGTGTGTTAGGGTCAGCTTCTTCAATTCAGGAGAGTTTTGTAGCATTCTTACTATACCAGGAATTACATAGTGAGAGATCGGTGTCTCAAGCGTTAAAGCTTTAACCTTGAATTTTTGAAAAAGAATACTACGGAGCTCAGCAAGAGATAAAATCTAACAAAAAACACAAACAAATTAGAGAATACCAAAATACATATTTCAAGAAAAAAAAAAAAAGGGTCTGGCGATATCTTAGAGAGTGCAAATAACATAGGCTTAAATAAAATCACGACGACGACTCCGCAACCAACTGATTTTACATTGGTAAATTAAGTTGCATGCATTAGAGAATGCAATAATGACCATCCATATATACAACCTAGAACACCCGAAAAACATACCTTAAGAAAGCTTTCCCCAAAATTAAAGTAAGCTTCTCTACATTCTGACACTTTTCTAGCATCTCTAGCACCATGATGTGAAGAATATCAGCGTTCAGTTTTCCACTTTGGGAGTAATAGCTAATGTCTAGTTTAGCTTCAGTTAAAGATGAGACATCAACTAAATCACATGGTAACCGAGAGTTTTTCAATCTTAGACAATGGATATGTGCTGCCACAAACTTCCTTGGCCCCGAAACCACATTGTCGCTACAAATTACTAATGTTATTAGACGCCGTGATTTGCTGAGATCAAGAACCTTCAGTTCATGGTAGAAACACAATCTTAAATTTTCGAGAATCGGACAACCAGATAGGATCTTAGCAATGGATTCATCAGAGAGCTTGCAATAACGCAACGACAACTTCTTCAGGGATGTCCAATACACAGAGCATTTGGGAATCATATTAGATTAGTTTGACTCAATGCAGTGTTGCTTGACAGAGGAATTGAAGTAGATAAAATGAGGGATATGAAAGGTACCCCGATCCAAATACATCGACAGATTCTCCATGTTTCGGGACAAAGCGAACTTGATCCAATTGTCCATGCTGGGAAGATTATCGAACTTGCTAGTACAGATACGTAAATTTATCATCTTCGGAGCCCTGTAGCGAGCTAGGGTTTCGTTTATCGAATTAGCATCCGGTCTGTCCCTATGAAAGTAGAGAGAAGGTGTATCGGACCACACATGCCTCCACCGTCTGGACAAGATGAAAGTTCTGATGGCGAATCTGGTCGGATTAAAAGAGAGGATAAAACAGCGTAAACACGTTAGTAAAACCCCAACTCAAGAATCCACCGTGGACTCAGAAAATGGGCAAATCATAAGCCAAAAGATGATCAAAGAAGAGAAAAGATCACCTTATGACAAACAGATTTGATGATGGATAAAGATGATGATAGCGATAGTTATAGAAATAGAGAGAGAGGAGATAGAGAAGATATTTCTTTTATTGAGTTCTTCCAAAATGGCTAAACGCCTTACACGTACTCAGCCGTACCGCCCGTAAACCAACTGCACGTTCCAACTCATAAAAGTTGTACCAACATACCAATACAAAATCATAAAAGCATAGTTAAACCGGGAATTACTATCATCATGTAGCAATACTCCCTTCTTCAGAACATCCTTGGCCTCAAGGATGAAATGTCGGATGCTTAGCGATAAAATCTTTGTAGAACTCCCAAGTAGCCTTTTCCAGTGGCTCTCCCTTCCACTGGACCAATATCTTTGTCATTGCTTTGTTATGGCGGTTAACCATCTTCTTTTCCAGAATTAGCTCAGGTTCTTTGGCAGTTCCCACATCAGTCAAGTACTGTGGTAGAACAGAGACAGTGGATGGTGGATTAGGACATAGCTTCAGTTGGCTGACATGAAAGACATTGTGAATAGCCACTTCAGTAGGTAATTCCAACTTATAGGCGACTGGTCCAACTCTGTCTTTGACACAAAAAGGACCATAAAAGCGGGGGCTGAGCTTATGTGGTACCCCTTTGCTCTTTAAGGATTGTTGTCAGTATGGTTGCAATTTCAAGTAGACAAAATTTCCAATCTGAAACTCTCTCGGAGATCTGTGTGAATCGGCATACTGTTTCATGCGGTTATGTGCTCTGAGTAAGTGAAACTTGAGCATAGTAATCAAGTATTCTCTTTTCTATAACCTCATGTCAACAACAGCAGATGAACTTTCTCCGGGAAGATATGGTAAGTGTATTGGAGGTGGTTGGCCGTACACAACTTCATACGGTGAACATTTGATGGAGGAGTGGAACGTGGTGTTGTACCACCATTCAGCAAGAGGCAACCACTTGCTCCAAGTGTGAGGTGCATCAGCAGTCATACACCGCAGGTAAGTCTCAATTGTCTTGTTAGTGACTTCTGTCTGCCCGTCTGTTTGTGGGTGGTAGGCAGTAGAGAAGCACAAATCAACCTCATGTACTCTAAACAACTATCTCCATACTTCACTGAGAAAAATAGGGTCTCTGTCATTGGTTATATCCTGAGGCATCCCATGTAACTTGAAAACATGATCTAAATAGGCTTGTGCCACTTCAATTGTAGTGTAAGGGTGAGACAAGGCAATGACGTGGACATTCTTACTTAACCTGTCAACAACGACTAGTATACAGTACTTACCTGCAGATGGTGGGATACCCTCTCTGAAATCCATGCTGATGGATTCCCAAACACCTTTAGGTACTGGCAATGGTTGTAGCAAACCTGGAGAAGCAACTAATTCATATTTGTTCTTTTGGCACATTTGACAATTTCTGACATAACTTTGTACTTCCAATCTCATCTTGGACCAGAAAACAATGCCTTGATCCTCTGCAGCGTAGCGTCCCTACCCGAGTGACCACCACTAACTGAATCATGCAACCACTGGAGTATATGGAGCTTCACAGCAGCAACATCACCCACAACCAATTTGCCTTTCCTTCGCAGCTCTCCATTGACAAAAGTATAATTAGGATGAGACGCGGGATTACTTTTAAGTTCAGAACTCACCTTAGCGAGATGTGGGTTTGTTTGCCACAGTAGCTTGATGGAATCAAACAGTCATTCATGAGCTTGGGACAAGGTAATAAAGAGTAGCTGAGAACCAGTTACTCTTGATAGGGCATCTACTGCATGGTTTTCTTTCCCTTGCTTGTACAGTATCTCATAAGTATACCCCATTAGTTTAGACAACCACATGTGTTGGAAAGGAGTAATTACCTTTTGATCCAATAAGTATTTGAGGCTTTTATGATCTGTTTTGGTGATGAATGGCCTGTGAGTGAGGTAGACACTCCAAGTCTGCACGGCATGAACCACAACCATCAATTTCCTTTAATACACAAACAGAGCTTGGTGTTGAGGGCCTAAGGCACGACTGATGTAGCATATGGAGTGGTTATCCTGCATCAACACTGCACCAATCCCAATATTAGAAGCGTCAAACTCGATCACAAAATCCTTACCAAAGTTTGGCAGAGCAAGGACCAGAGATGAGGTTAGGGTAGCTTTCAACTCCTCAAATGTTGTTGTGGCAGTCGAATCCCATGAGAACCCATATTTTTTTAAGAGATTGGTCAGGGGTCTAGCAATAACGCTATAACCTTGAATGAATCTCCTGTAGTAATTAGCAAGGCCCAAAAAACTCCTGAGCTGCTTTTGAGAAGAAGGAACATGCCACTGCTCAACAGCCTTGACTTTACTCGGGTCTGTACTTACTCCAGTTGCAGAGATAAAATTCCCCAAGTATTTGACCATAGTGGCTCCAAATGTGCATTTTGAAGGTTTGAGGAAAAGTTGGTGTTGTCTGAGGATTGAGAACACCTCTTCCAAATGCTTCAAATGATGCTTCCAACTTGGACTGTAAACGAGGATATCGTCAAAGAAAACAAGCACAAATCTCCAGGCAACTTGGTGAAAGATATGGTTCATTAGTCCCTGAAATGTACAAGGGGCGTTAGTTAAGCCAAATGGCATAACGAGTTATTCGTAATGACCCGCATGAGTTTTGAACGTTGTTTTGTACACATCATGAGGATGCATTCTTATCTGATGGAAACCAGCTCGGAGTTGGTAATATGGTTGTGGTGTTTGAGGTTTTAAAGTGAGGATGGTTATTGGGTTTTATGAAGGGACTGAAGGGAGCTCGGTAAGGTTTAGTAAGTGTTTGGAGTAGGGCTGATTCATGAAGTTTGGCTATTCGAGCTGCTTCTGTTACAGTGGTGACTTTGAACTGTCGGGCTTGTAAGGCTAGGTGAGGGTTAAGGTTGGTGAAGAAAATGCTGAGAGCGTATGGCATTGGTAGAGACAACCTCGTCTATGCGCATTCAAATTTCTCCAAGTAGACCTCAACAAAATCTCCACCCTGCTTTATACTGACCAAATCAGCCAAAGGATCATCTACGAGCTCTACAAATTTCGCAGACACGTCCACCACATACTCTGACCAAGATGGAAACATGTCAAACCGGTCATGCATATAATTATGGTGTCATTGCAACGCCTTATCCCCCCATATGCATCGACGCATAGCGAACCTTCACCTCAGGAGTTGTACCATCCAGTGAGAAGAACTGCTCGCACCGGAAAAGCCACTCGCGAAGCTCGGTACCGTCGAAAAACATAAAACCTACCTTCGAGAGTCTGGTAATCATCCCATTTTGCTGCGTCGTCGCCCTATCTTCTTCGACCGGGCATTTTCCCATGGAGATATGACCAGATCTGTTCAAATCGGGAGGCTCAGGGGGTCGTGGAGTCAACGACGAAGATGTGAGATAACCGGACGCTGAATAGTTGTTATCCGGAGCTCGATTAGCTACCAACGTTGTCACCATAGCCTCAAACTTTTGCTGTGACTGGACTAGCTTGTCGATCTGAGCTTGGGACTGCATCAGCTTCTCAATCTGGGTTGTTATCGCTTCTGTAGCTTGCTTCTGCTCATCGATATGTTTGTTCATGGTCGCCAGACGAGTAGCATCTGTCATGGTTGCACAGATCCAAGGATGAAGAGATCTGATACCAATGAAATAGCGTAAACACGTTAGTAAAACCCCAACTCGAGAATCCACCGTGGACTCGGGAAATGGGCAAATCACTAGCCAAAAGATGATCAAAGAAGAGAAAATATCACCTTAGGACAAACGGATTTGATGATGGATAAAGATGATGATAGCGATAGTACAGAGAAAGAGAGAGAGGAGATAGAGAAGATATTTCTTTTATTGAGTTCTTCCAAAATGGCTAAACGCCTTACAAGTACTCAGCCGTACCGGCTGTAAACCAACTGCACGTTCCAACTCATAAAAGTTGTACCAACATACCAATACAAAATCATAAAAGCATAGTTAAATCGGGAATTACTATCATCCTGTAGCAGAGGATATGTTAGAAGATCACATCATGGTAGAGAGCTGATTGAGTCTACACCCTCGCTCGAATCTCCTAACTCTTTGATTTTGCAGCAGCAGTGGCTAAAGCTTCTTACATCGGCGGTGGCAGTGGCACCGTCACCGTCTCGACCTTCGTCCACCATCTTAAACTATAACTAATGCCAATAAATTTCTTAGGGTTTAGTACGAAACAGCTAATTAAAAAAAAAAAAAAAAGTGAGTCATACTCTTTCTCTCATTAACATCTCCTTAACTGGCCCAAAATAGTAAGCTCTTGATTTTTTTGTAGATTCTACAATAATGTTTTGGTTTTTAATTCTCAAAAACAAATTTGTTACCCATTCAAAAATTAGCTAATCTAGATTTTCATAGTTTTACCAATTATTGAACAAAAGGAAAAAAAAATCACAATGACAATATATGGGGGGTTTTGGGAATAAGATTAAACAAAAAAAAACTAAAATCCACATCAAAATTAAAAACCAAAAACTCAAAAACTGAAAACCAAAAACGAATATAAAAACTACATATATTCATGGCCTAATGGTATTTTTCTTTGTCAACAAATATTAACGGGATTTAAAAGCCTTACATACAAAAGAACCAAATATAATTCGTCACTGTCCAACATATCATTATACAACTCTGGTTTGTCTCAACCTCACAGGCACAGTCGAATACAAAACCAGATCATAATTCAGATAGTTAAGAGTCTTTATCTGCTACACCATCTCCCTTCTCTTGGATGGAATACGAGTTTGAAATCCAATGCTAGCTTTTTGATATGGAGCCGAAGATTGTACTCGATCTCAAAATGGCACGAGATCCAACCCAAAGATGTGCACAAAAGTTGTGGATTACGTAGTTTTGTTTTGTTTAGACATTTAAAGAAAAAACAGTATTTTTATGATCCAAAATATTGAAAAGAAAAAAAAGAAATTCCCTGAAGAAAGTGAACGTCGTGAAGCTTGAAACGCATATCTGCATCGTCGTCCTAGTTTACCCCAAAAAATAGTTTTGACTTCCGTGAATTTTTTATACGTTGTGAATCTTTAGCTTTCTGGTTAATACAAGTAATATTGTTAACAAAAACATGTTTAAAGTTCCAAACAACTTAGATATTTCAAAATTTTAGATGAACAAAGCAGCTCATTCATTACAAAACTTATGCCATGGTTTATGGTGGCGAAACCGATTTTATAAAGTTTTTTGTGTACTTCTGCTGCCACTGCCACTCATTTTCTTTCTCTTCTTAGCTTGTTGCCCTTTTTGGCGTTCGTCTCTCTTCCTCTTCATCGACTCCTTATGATGTGATTTCCCAACTAAAGACGGTTGCTCTCTCAGAGCGAAGCTCTTGGCGACATGACCCAAGTGAAGCTTCTTCACCACGAAAATGCTTTTGAGCTCTCCCTTGTGAGCTGCATATCCCCTAACCCAAGAGACAAATGCATTCTTCGCCAGGTTCTTCATCTTTGGCTGTGTATAAACCAGCCACAAACAAGGAGAGATTTTTACTATCAGAGTATAATTCAATCACAGCGTGAGGGAACACATTGAAGAGAATCGTACCTCAGCGTAAGTAAAGGATTCAAGAGCTCTCTGCAGAGATATGACCCACGGATGCGATTCTAGGGATATGACTTTTTTGATTCGGGGCATATTGCCGGGTATGGGAAATTTATCAAGTACTTTTAGAAGAGGGTACTCTGTAAGTGATGCTCCATGTTTCTTAAGCTCCTTAAGATAGTCTGTTTCAATCGGCTGTAGAAATAGCAATGCTTCTCCTTTTTCACCAATACGAGCTGTTCTACCCACTCTGCAACCATTAATCACAAACACAAGCTCAGTAAATTCAAGTTACTATATATTTAAGGTAGAACGTCAAGTGCTTTTTTGGAATTCCAGAATTTACCTATGCACATACTCGGTAGCTTCCCCAGGACAGTCATATTGTATAATACATCTTACTTTTGGGAAATCCAGGCCTCTAGCAGCAACATCTGTACTCAAGAGAAGAGCCTGTTTCTCTGTTTTAAAGGTCCCAAACGCAGATCTTCTATCCTCCTGCTCCATACTCCCATGTAACCGAAACGTTTTGCACTTAAGAAACATCTGTTTAGCCCCCTCCTCTTCTGTCTCAGAATTCGGTGGCCACTGGAATTCACTCAGAAGTGAGTGATGAAAATCTACAGCATCACGTGTCGAAAAGAATACGACCACCTGTGAGAAAACAGTCGCACAAAACTTCAATCAACCGAGAATTTGAAAATAAACAGATACGACAGGAACTTCGGATATGGCTGGCTTGAGATTTACCTTTTGAGAAGCTTCTCTTTCAAAAAGGTTCTTGAGAACAGAAAGAAGTGCCACAAGCCGTGCACCACATGGCACTGTATATGATAGATATTTGTATCAAACTAGAAGCACAGAACAACATAAAGAGATTCGAGTGAAGATAAATGTACCTCTAACATATTTCTGCACTAGCTGTGATGGTATTCCATAGTCCTCAGATGAAGAATTTACGGATTTGTTAACATGAATTACCATATCATCAGCATCAGAGTCAGGAGAGGCAGGGGACTCTATAGATAGATTTTGTTGCAATTTGCTGTTGTCAAGACCAATCATTACCGGATCGTCCAAACTAAGTTTTGCAAGGTGATTAACTTTTTCATTCAATGTTGCTGACAATAACAAGTTCTGCTTCTGAACTCCTTTAGGAACAATATCATCCTCTTCCCCTTCCTCGTTTTGCCCTGAACCTAGAAGCTTAATTATCTGTTCTATCTCCTTCCCATAACCTAATTCAAGAATGCTGCCATAATTCATAGGAAGAATTAAATAAAGGAAGCACAGGATCAAGGAAGATAATAACTTTCAGGGTAAAGCCTTTATACCAATCAGCCTCATCAAAGATGACCCAACGCAGATTTTTGTGCACAAATGAAGCTGTGTTCTTCAAATGGTCAAGAAGGCGTCCCGGAGTTGCAATTAATATGGATATCCCTGAAATAAATACGATTAGTCCGGATTCAAAGAGATCATCCGCTTCTCACATAAAGAACTGAAGATGTAAAATGGAAAAGAGATGGCACCTTTCCTTAACCTAGCCTTTTCTTTAGCCTTTTTCTCCCCTCCCATCACATAGCCAGGGACAATCCAATGGAACCGATGCAGCAGCTTCTCCAAGGTTTCGTACACCTGAAGGCATAGTTCCCGTGTCGGCACAATCACCAAAGCTGCCACATATAAGTGCCAAGCATCAAAATCATAACTAAAACCTCCCAAAAAAAATTCTAAATTCTAGCTAGAACAATAGGCACATACCAAAAGTTCCATGAGAACGATCAACCTTGGGAGAATGACCCTGCAAGTGATGAATGAGTGGTGCCAAATACGCTATAGTTTTTCCAGTACCGGTTGCAGCATTAACAAGTCTATACATTTATATATCACAAGTTAACGAAAACAAACCAAACTACAAATGTAATCATAATTCACACAAAAAAGATAATAGAAGTTAGTATAAAAAGGATACACATCTCGACCAGAGAGAATAACAGGAATTGCTTGAGCTTGTACAAGCGTAGGAGCTTCAAAGCCCATCCTTTCTATATACATTGACACGAAAAAAAAAACAACAATTAAACATAAACAGAGGATTTCAATATAGGCGGAGGCAAAGAGCGAACCTTGGAGCTGGTCAGAGAGCTTGGGATCTAAACCAAGGGAAGAGAAGGAACAAGAAGCGAACAAACCGCTCTTCGCTTTGCTTGCATCTTTTGCTTCTTGCTTTGTTTCTCTTGCCGATTGTTGGGTTCTCTTCATCGTCTTCTTCTTCGACGAAACAAACAAGTTCTCTGTTTCTTTCCCTCCGTCTTCGAGAGCTTAACGACGACACTGCAATTGCAAGGGTTTTGCCTCCTATACGACATCGTTTATATTTGGGTCTTCAAAAAACTGTGGGCCTCTCAGCTTCAAAGCCCATACTCACTGTTTTTATGATCGGTGGATTTTCACCGAAAGCATACCGAAAGAGAGAGACTTTTAATTTTTTTTGATCGGTTTTTTTACGGTTAAGGTTGGATTAAATCGGTTTGGTGTACCCGAATTGAAACACCCCTAGCTAAGCCCATGGCTCCGAAAGTCCGAAGATCATACGAATACCCCACAAGATACTGAAGCATCATTTTTATAGGTGTATGAGAAAACTTTACAGAGATTTTGTAAAATGTTTATGAACAATTCACATTCATGAGATTCAGGCCTAAAATCGATTACAAAACTCACTTCGAATCATCTCTATCATTAGCTATCTCTAAACGAATGCAAAGCTCTCGCCGCCTTAAAGCCATCTCTTTGGAAATGTGGTCCTCAAAAACGATTGTTCCATCTCATACTTCTTCAATCTGCAAAACCAGAAATATACAGAACGGAGTCAAATCAAAAACCAGAAGACTAGCCGAGTCGAAATGGGAATCTGCGAAACCTATAATCAACCTGAGGAAGGTTCATGAGCTCAAGAACAGCCTTAGTCGGGGTCAGTTCATTATCTATTATCTTAGCTACTGCTGTCAAAACCGGCAGCTTCACATTGTATTTCTGTGCTAATGCTATCACTGCCCCAGCGGTTGCTACACCTTCTGCAACCTGCCCAGCAATTTGTTATTTGATTCATGGGTTTCAGATTCAACCAATCTTTTTGGTTTCATAAGACAAGCGACACCAATGAGAAACACACCTGATTCATAGAGCTTAGTATGTGATCTAGTGTCTCCCCTGACCCTAACCTGACTCCAACTGTTCGGTTTCTTGAAAGATTTACAAAACATGTGAGCATTATGTCCCCAGTTCCTGATAAACCAGTTATGGTTGTTGGCTTTGCACCCATCTTCACACATACAAGATGGAAAACCCCAGAAAATGCAATAAACACAGGATTTAGTAAACATCGTGGTGAGTGTCTTGGATAAAAAACCACTTTCTATGAAGCAATTATAGACACACGTTAAATTTACTACCTTTGTGGCTAACCATCTTATCTCTGAACAACCTTGGGATACAAGAGCTGCCATAGAGTTGTTACCGAGATTCATTCCATCAACAATTCCTGCAGCTATTGCTAGAACATTCTTCAGGGCACCGGCAATTTCCACGCCTGTAACATCACTGAAATGATCAGAGGTTACAAGCTGAGTGCACAAAACTCCCTCGAAGAATTAAGAAGTCAACCATTAGAGCTCAGTACTAACACCACACATACACAAGACATGAATAAAACTATCAAACAGGTAGGCAAATGGATATAATCACAGCCCAGCAGGGAAATGCATCCAGAAATCATTTAAACTAATGGAATCTGGTTTTGAGATGTTGTACCTGGAAGTATTTATTCTCAAGTAACTAGAAGCCAGAAGCTGCTGAACAGCATTGGCCAATTTCTTATCTTTTGAGGCAACCACCATTGCTGCAAGCAAAAAACATACCAAAAGAAAACATTTCACAAAATTCAGCAGTAGAAAACTATATAATGCTATTCGAATTAAACAAAAGAAGAACGTGAGTCACACCAGTGGGTAAATTGTTCATCAGCTCTAGAGCAAATGACGGGCCAGAAAGTGCAACGAAAGGTTGCCGGGGATTCTTAAGCGCAGTGGGGATTATCTGAGACATCATTCTAAGAGTATTAAGCTCCAGACCTTTGCTAAGAGATATAAAAGGCAATCCTGGATCGACATAATCGGCAATTCCCTCTAGAAACGAAGAGCTGAACTGCAACAACAACCCCGCATTAATCAGCAGAGCAGAGAAACAAATCAACCAAATCCAAAAACAAATACTCAATGTGCTTAAACCTGCACAGGCACGGCATGGAGACAATAATCAGCATCAAGCAATGCAGCTTTCGCATCAGTTGTAGCAATCACATTCTCAGGTAACTTGTGCTCAGGAAAATACTTACTGGTAACAAAATCAACATTATCACTGTGAAGTCCTCAAGAATTTGGAATTGTGTTGGATTAAAATCAAACGCTATAAATTACCAATTATGGTGGTTCTCGTTGATAGAGTGGCAAACAAAAGAGTCACGCACAAGCATATTAACCTCTAATCCTTCTTTCCTTCTAGCTACATGAGCAGCCATTGCAGTACCAAACGAACCTCCACCAAGAACAACAACCTAAAAATCCCCATATTCTTTTCAAATTCCTCAAAACGCAAACGAAATTAAGAAAGATACTGAAAGATAATAAAACCTTGCGAGTGCGCTCAAGAACATCGGTTTTAGCTTTAGCGCGCCACGAACGTGACCATCGAACCAACTTCTCCCACGCAATACGAACCACTTTGCGCTGGTCACGGCTCGTATTGATGATATCAGGCGGGCCGGTGATGGAGTCAGCTTCGGGAATCACATTTGGAGAAGAAACGCAGCGGACGGAAATAGAGTTGTGTTTAAGAAACGGTGGATGCTTGCCGGAGAAGTGGAGGTCTAAGCATGCAGGTTGTACCGAAGCCGCCATTTTCGCAAGAGACTTGGAGAAGACCCAAAACCAACCGGCAAGATTGAGAGCGAGCGAGCGAGATAGAGAGAGTGAACAGAATCTTTTTCGTCTTTTGCAGTTATTCTTGGGCCCGTAACAATATTAATTTGGGCCTTTATCTCATTTGGCCCGTATATTAAAACGCTCTTGCCTTCGGTCGTTTTAACGGTTGATATGTAACGTTACTAGATAGGGTGTAATATTTGCATCGTTTCTTTGTATTTTCAAGTTTTTTGGTTTCAATGTAAAAAACCAAATTATACTATGGATTATTTTATATAGTTTTGTTTTCGCGTTTGAATTTGATTTTAGTCGGATAAACTTTTAGTTTTCAAAAAAAAATTGGTTTGATTTAATAGTCTATTTGATTTGTGCTAGTGTCGTCGTTGCGTTAGCATCCAAATTCAAACCCGCATAATTGTTGACAAAAAGAAAATTCTATTGATTTATTTTTATATTCAAATTCAGTTTCTTAGATACTTAAAAATTAAAGATTTATTGGATTTGTAGATAAGAATTAGTTTGGTTCAATTTTTTTATTTTTTTATTCGGTTCAAATTGATTAGTTTAATTTATTCATCAAATTAAACACCCTCACTACCACTAGACTCAAATTCAAACTTTCAAACAAGTTAGGTCAGATTTTGGTGAACGTTGAATTCCAGGATTCATTATCCAAATTTAATACGTATCAAGCTCAATCGGCTCCGCTAATTTCCACATTTTTTGGACAAAATTTATTGAAATTTGATATGAAATTAGATAACTTGTACCATATGAATGTAGAGTATAATAATAACACGGTTTGTTCCAGTCTACAACAAATCATGTTTATAACTATACTACTAGAAATCGTGCGGTACATACACAAAGCAGAATATATAAAGAACAGAAAAAAAAAACATTAAAGAAAATATTGGTTAGTTCGGTCCGATCTAAGGTATGAGAATTATGACAAATGAAAGGGACACGTGTCATGATGTTGAAAGCTCCCATGGAGACGTACAAGTGTCCGATGGATATTCTTCTTGAGGAGACAATTTCTCCTCTGCGTTTGGACTTTCGACTTCTCTCTCTCTCTCTCTCTTTCTCGGAGGAGAAAGAGTTTCATCATCTTCTCTCACCCATTAATCTTCCTTGGCAAAGATTGTCCAGGCCATTCAATAGATTCCGGTGAATACTCCGAGGTAAGGTAAAAAAAAAAAGAAAGGATTTTTCTTAGATGAATATCATCGTGGCTCAATTAAGACTCTTTGCTTTTTTTTTTTGCTTTCTCGTATTCGGGAATTCGATTGTCCCCTGTTATTACAAACTGAAATTTAGACCTTTCTTGCTGCATAAGATACCACAGATTCTCATTCCTCTCTTCACGCAGAAACGATGTCAATCCTGTGCAACAATGGCAGAAAAAGAGACAAGAGAAGAAGAAGAAAAGAGAAAGAAACAACGATAGAAGAGAATCATCAATGTTGTTGTTGTTGCGTGTGGCCTCCATTTTCAATGGTTAGAGGAATAAAGAGATGTTTCTTCCTCTCGTGTTATCCGTTTATTCGCTGTTTAGGCTTGGAAGAGAGAAGACATCGTCATCATCTTCATCACCACAACCATTTTCTATGATTTGTGTGTATTATTTGTGTATATAAGCTTGAGATTACTAATAGGCATATGAAAACATTTCTTGATTTCCAGAAAAAAAAAAACTTGTAAGATAATTTCAAATAAGGAATCAAGAAAATTGAAATGTTTGGTTAGGGCTACATTTTAATCTCTCATGGTTAGCTTCTGCAGTTCATGAGATGACATTTAAGTTTCTCAACATCAGACAGTTTCAGAGGCTTCTGCATAAACATTTGAGCTCCACTTGCTAAACATCTGCGTTTTTGAAGACCAAAACAGATCAGAAGACATTGACCTTAAGTTATTACTTCCACAGTAATAAACACAGAAAGAAGGTCTTAATCAGATCTCAATTTGTTCTTACTTGTTGATGCGAGTAGGAATATTCTCTGAAGACATTATCACAACAGGAACCTCTTTCAGATATGATGACTCCTGCTACAGAACACACAGAGAGAATTTTTTAGATTGAACTAAACTGGAAAAAATCTTATAACGATTCCAAGAAACAGTTATATAATTTTTACCTTCACTCTCTTGAGTAGCTCGAAACCAGTCATTCCCGGCATACAGTAATCAGTGATGATTAGATTCACCTTCAAATCCTGGAAAAATTGACACATTTTGAGCTCTCTATAAAGACCTAACATCAAATCCATAGATCTTGAAGATTTATATGTTTTTTGCTTACGTTGTTGGTCAATGCATCTATACGCTGATTTTGATCTCCCAAACCCAAATACTCCAATGCTCTAAGCGCATTCTCTGCTGCTGTCACTGCAAAAATTCACATTTTATAGACAAAGAATACAAAAAGTAATAAATTTTGATAAGAAAAAAATGGAAGGTAAAAGAGATGGAACCTTTGCAAGAAGAGATCTTAAGCAACCTCTCTACAAGTTTACGGTCGATGAGATTATCATCTACAGCTAAAACATGAAGCTCTTCATCATGGCCATGATGAAGATGATCATAAGCCACCTCCATTAACGACGAACAAGAATCTCCTGAACTGTTCATCCCGTTTGTTCCTTAAATGTCAAGTAACTGAGAAAGAAAACAACTTGACAATAAGCAAAGAAGCAAGACTGACTCTAGCATTAATACAAAGACCTTGCCAGACAATGCTTTAAATTCTTCACCACCTCCATTAAAAATAAATTCAAAAAATCAAAGAGACAAAACACATACAATGAAGAAAGAAAGTGACAGACTCAGAAGTGTGTATATATGAATCATGTGAATCTGGTGATGGTATTTATGATGGGTTCTGGGTCAAGAATTTTCCATTATTATTACCAAACTATATATAATTCCGCAGAATAATAAACAAATAAAAACAGAGCATGGGGGAAGAGATTGCATCAAAGAATATCACGGATATTTCGTGATATCTTATTTTAGGGGTTTTAGTTTCAGTACCAGTCGTTATAGATATAAAGTTTCATATACTTGTCTTTTTGTATTGAGTTACTTGTTAGGACATGGTCGTCGAATCGTGTGGGGTTTATATTTTTTTCTTTTCTTTTGGACCACTTTTAAATTAAAACTCTTATAATACAATACAAATTTGTAGATACATAGAACTGAAAATATGATATGTAAAACAGATTTATTCGGTAACAATCCCCTTTAATATACCAAGAACTGATTTGATATGATATGGAATCGTATAATAAAAGCTAAAGAACCCCAAAAAAGATCATAATTTTTTTGGGACAAGTATAAAGATTTTGTGTGTGTTTAATATAAGAAAGAAGTTGTGTTTTTGCTATGGAGGACTGATTCTTTGAAAAACTGAATAAAGAAACACAAGTGTCCAGTGACAGTCGTACGGATCTGCTCAGGATCTTATAAGCTGATAAGATAAATCTTTAGATATAATACAACTTTTTTAAATTATTTTTCCCCCAATTTTTTGGATCGAATCCTTGGGATAAATGGAAACAGAAAAAAATAATAATGATTTGTGTCGCAAATGGACCACCAATCTCTCTTATAGAGATCATCATGGGCCATGTCTAAGATTCTTTATCCCCCTTCCTTGTAAGATCATCTACGAATGACGATAATAAGGACTAGGGAGATTGTTTCCTATACTTGAGGTAATGCAAGTTAATTTGAACTTTCAGTATGTAGCTTTCATGAATTTTTGAGATAAATTAATTTAAATACATTTGGTGATGGTCAAGACTGTTATTTAGGGTGTCCAGTCCATATTTTGGTTTGGCATTAATTCAAGTTATTTGGCTTTTCAGGTTTCAGCTTTCAGGTAAAAAAATTTACGTTTGGATAGTTTGGATAGGACTGGTTTGGTTTGGTTTATCTGATTGAAACCCATAAGTAGCTAAGTGGCTATGTAAATCCTAGGATGCAAATTTTGCAATGGTGGACTTGCACAGCTTGATCAAAAGGAGAAAGAAAATTAAAACCAAGTAAAATCAAAATCCAGTAGAAGAAAGCTCAAAAAGCTCATAATGAAAAAGAGAGTCAAAACAGTTAATAAGAACAACGTTCTAGATTAATTCGAGTTGTGACAAAAAAAAAAAAAAAAAAAAATCTTCTTTTTCCAACTGAGTTTGTGAATATCAAAGAAAAATGCAAGAGAAGAAATATAAGTTCACTACTTGATGGTAGCCTTGGGGATGCTGGAAGTGCAAGGTCCAGCCGAGGTCATGAATGGTATGCCTTTGTATGTGGCTACACCATTTTCATCAGTGTAGAGACCCTGCAAATGCGTGTGATTAACCGAAGTCCTCGTGAGATTAAATGTTTATGTATAATAATGCAAACACAGTACTCACATATTCCTTTGTTTAAGTTTGGAACCTAATAAAGGGAAAAAAGCACATACCGGTGTTATCTTCTCTAGTTGCTTCTTTTTCGGGTTCAGTACATCTTCTGCCTTTCCTTCAATCCTAAATGAATATTACGAAAAAGGGTACTTGAGTTTGAGATGAACAAAAAAAGTTAAAAGCAAAGATCATATGATTTTAATGGATGAAGGGGAAGCATGTATCTAAAGCAATCAAAGAAGTTTGATATTATATCGTTAACATTATATACCCTGAAAATGAAACACGCTCTCCCGGTTTAGCCCCAGCAGGTGGTAGCAACGGTTCTACCACCGAGTGATCTTCATTTGAAGCACAAAGAACCTGTAGCGAAGAAACCAAGAACACATAAGAAGAGCAAGTGTGAAAGTTTCACAATATTTTGATCGTTGTTGAACTGGATCGAGGCAAATAGAAAAAAAATATTACCAGTCCTTGCGACATTACATCTCTTAGCTTTCCAGGTTTGACATTTGTGATTAGTGCAACAAGGCGGTTCTTCATCATCATGATGCAGCAATCAAGAAACCATAGATAAGTAACTTTAAATTTCAAGAACCGGACCACTCTATGGACCGATAAACCAAATTTATACGCCTACAAACAAAATTTCTTTTATTTATGTGTAAATTAAGACATCACTATACCGTTAGATCATCGGGATTGCAGAACTTTGCTAAGCCACTGACTACTTGCCTCACTTTATCCTCCCCGACATCTATTTCTTCCACCAGTAAACTGCATTGTCAATACATAAGACAAGTCTTTTAACATATTAGCAGATGTTAAATGTAATCTTTAACAGAGCCATAAGATTGAAATCTTTTGCCACAAACCTATCTGCCGATGGGTGCTTCCATGCTTTGCGAATTAGACCGACCTGAATATTAAGCAAACTGACACTAAGCTCTGTGTCTTTGTTAGCTGGTTCTGTTTCAGCAGGTTTCTTTTCTTTTTTGGCATCCTTCTCTTTTGTAGCCTTTTTCTTTGGTTCCTACACACAAAAAGTAAAAAAAGTAAACATCGGATTCTACAAAATAAATCCAACTTAAAAGTTAAATTCACTACCTCAGGCTCAGTTTTCTTTGTGCTCGGCTGTGCTTCTGACTTGTCAACAGGCTTTACACCTTCTGCAGATTTTTTTGTATTAGAATTTGCGTCCACCTTAATGGCAGGTTTTGATACCTGCGTTTAGAATAAAGGAAAAACATCAGAAAACCATTTGCTCATCGCTTGTGAAAGGAGGGATACTGTGTGATACATATGAAAAAATGTAGTATGTTATTATAAATTCTAATACTAAGGAATTGGGTATTAAAGATAATTCACCTCGAAATCAAATTCTGGTAGCTTCACAGGTACTGGTGCAAATAATGTTGACAACTCTTCTTTATTCTGTAAAATAATGAACAGCATTTATTAGTACAGCAGAAAATCACAAGGAAAGAACAT
Organism: Turritis glabra; assembly: GCA_900406565.1. Taxonomy (NCBI): domain Eukaryota; kingdom Viridiplantae; phylum Streptophyta; class Magnoliopsida; order Brassicales; family Brassicaceae; genus Turritis; species Turritis glabra. The sequence continues at coordinate 2,839,766 of OVBN01000025.1, forward strand.
ATGAAAGCTTGATGTTCAGAGAGTGCAAATATTGTCACTAATGCCTACACATAAAGTAGTCCTCCATAGGTTTACAGACTACCTTGGCGCAGTCGTAATGAAAATTTTATGATGTTGAACCTACCTGGATGTAATTCACCCATCTCAGGCCATGTGGTACTTTCTCCTTGTCTGAATCTGAGAGGCCAAGCTGGGAACAGCAATCAAACAGATATCAGTTAGTCTTCAAGGTCCGTCTTTAGTCAACAGTTTATGAAAATTTTATTTTAGCATTTTTAACAAGAAAAGAAAAAAGTACTTATACAGGAACGAAAAATATATATCATAAGAAACGGTACCACTGAAGAATGCAAAGCTGAAAACACAGCAACATCAGCTGCTGATGGTGTTAATCCATTTCCCAAGACCACCGACTTGGTAGCTAACTCTACATTAAACTTTTCAAGAGCTGCAAAGCAATCCTTTGAATTTGCAGGGAAACCTTCCGCAAATTCCAGCCACTTCAAAACCTGGAATAGGTAATTACTTTTAAAATGTGAAACGATGACACATAGAAAGCCAGTATATTCTCATTATTCACAACCACACAAAAGGCATTCCATTGCGACTCAAACATACTAATTCATCTTTCACAAAATGTGGTAGCAACGAGAAGGGAAGTCAATAAATTTCCATTTAGAGTTCGGCGTTCATGTCTATAGGAACCAAATTCAAGAAGGAACAACTTACCTCGTTGTTTTCTGCAGACGCTTCCTTTCCAGATGCCTTCAAAACATTAGAATAAAGCGTCTTGACATCACTCTCACCAGCTCCGCCCAGAAAAGGTTCCTAAGAAAATGAATAAAATTAATTTCAGAGACAAACCCATAAATCATCCTGTATATATAGAAAAAAAAATGAGGGATTGGTGTAAATTTATATGAGAGATAGAAATGATCAACACCCGAGTACCAAAAAATGCCATGCAACCCCAATTCAAGAAAACCATAAGAGCCCAATTTCTAAAGGTTCTACTTTTTTCATAACCAGGTTGATGCACAAGTGTAACACTGATAAAACCTAATATGGAACACAATCTTTATAATTGAATCAGTACCCAATTAGCAAATGTTCGAGTTTTCCCGACTAACTAATTTCAAAACATGATCATACACATACTCAGCTACCAAACAAAACCTCAAAAAAGAAAAAGGTGAAGCTTTTGAGATGTCATCTTCTTCGATACTTACAGGATCCAAGGAGAAGTGTTTGCAGAGAGCTGATAGAATCATCTGCTTTGTCTTTGAATCCATCTTCAACTTCTTCTCTTTCTCTATTTTCGAAATTTTTGTTCTTGTCTTTTTGGGGCTCTCTCCGCAGAAAGAAAACACACACTGCAATTTCTTCGATAGGGTTTATGCTCTGATATAACGGTCTTAACGGACTTTCAACTAACGGCGTTATCTCCATCTCTAATGGGCCGGAATAATATTATCAACCCATTAATATTTTCTCATTATGGGCTTTATCACCGAATGAAAAAACAACCATTAATAAAAATAAATAAAGACGAATTAATTTTTTCGGAAAATTACCTCGCAGATTCTTCAAAGCCCTAGAGTGTCTTCGTCTTCTACGACGGCAAATTCGTGGAAGCAGCTTCATCGATTCCGACTTCACTGAAGCGGCGTCGCTCGTCGCTTGTTGTTCCGGCGACTAGGCCTTCGAGGCGGTTTCTGATTAACTTCCGGCGATAATGGCAAACAGAACAGATCCGTTGGCGAAGAATATAAGAGGAACGAATCCACAGAATCTGGTAGAGAAGATTGTGAGAACGAAGATATACCAGCATACTTTCTGGAAGGAGCAGTGTTTTGGTCTCACTGCGGAGACGTTGGTTGACAAAGCTATGGAGCTTGACCATCTTGGTGGTACCTTTGGTGGTAACCGCAAGCCTACTCCATTCCTTTGCCTCATATTGAAGATGCTACAGATCCAGCCTGAGAAGGAAATTGTCGTCGAGTTCATCAAAAACGATGATTACAAGTATGATTTTCTAACATAAAGCTTTTTCATCAGGTTTCGTTGTAATCTTGATTTGATACTGCGATTAGCCTTGTCTTAGTTGTTTCTCAAGCATATATGTATGGAATGTATCCCAAATCTGGGTATGTCCATGTAGGGTAGATTGCAGCTTTAGGTTTCTTTGAAGTTTTGGTCTGATTATCTCACTAGCTTTAGATTCCTGCACCTTACCGTAATCAAGTTGATAGTTCAGCGCTTGCTTTAGTTGTTTCCTACGTTTTGAGAAGGTTGATTATTGAGAATATTTACTCTCTTGGTTTCTGCAGATATGTTCGTATTCTTGGTGCTTTTTATCTCCGTCTCACTGGGACTGATGTTGATGTCTATCGCTATCTTGAACCTCTCTACAATGACTACCGGAAAGTGAGGCAAAAGCTACCTGATGGGCGTAAGTTTCATTTTCTTTCAATGTATTTGTTGTATATAACTTTTGATTGATTTGTTCCCTAACCAAATTTATCTCTTTGGTTTGGAATAGGGTTTTCGTTGACACATGTGGACGAAGTCATTGAGGAACTTTTAACCAAGGATTATTCTTGCGATATTGCAATGCCACGTTTGAAGAAAAGGTTTGTTCTTTTGCATTTGTCTATAGCTGAATTTTAGTTTTTGGCTTCTGCAGTTTTTTTAAGATGGTTAATTTTTCACTGTGATGATAGGTGGACGCTTGAACAGAATGGTTTATTAGAGCCAAGGAAAAGTGTTTTGGAAGACGACTTTGAAGAAGAGGAAGAAAAGGAGGAGATTGAAGGGATTGCTGATGGATCTGAAGATGAGAAGGTCACCGCTTTCATTCTGTAATAGTTAGTATTTGTTCTGTTTACTGTTTCTATTTAGCATCTGTATGTTTATACCATCTTCTTCCTATTTTACAGGATCATCACCGTAAGAGTCCTGAAAGAGAAAGAGACAGAGACAGAGACAGGAGACGCGACAGTCATAGACACAGGTATCTGAATTTGTTCCCTTTGCTCGATACAATTCTTTACTAGTTACCATCTCTAATAATTCTTACTTGTGATTTTGTTTGTTGCTTATAATTGTGGAAGCTGTTAGATCTAGCTAATGCTCGTGCATCATGTCTAGTATTCTCTCTTTTGAATGTCTGTTTCCTCTATGGCATTTCAAGCCATCAGCGGTTGCATACAGCTTCCGAAATTGAAATTGTGGAGATCCTTCCAGGTTTCTCTGTACTGACAGTGTACAGAGAGAAGTATTATGGATCAGACATTCTTACAATAGCTTACCCTGATATATGGCAGTTGGTCCTTGTGTTATGTTGACAAAGATCTGTAAATCATGAAAGCATTTTATGTTCTTCCCATCTAGTTTTTAGCTCAAACAATGTTTTTTTGTTACAGATTGTCATCGTGATTGATGTTGAGACTTTAGCTCATTGTTCCATGAATTATAATTTGACCATGGTTTTGTGATTGGCAGGGATCGTGATTATGATAGAGACTATGATATGGATCGAGATCATGACAGAGACTATGAAAGAGAACGTGGTCGTGGTCGAGACCGGGATAGGGAGAGAGACAGGGATCACTATAGAGAACGGGATAGGGATAGGGACAGGGAACGAGGCAGAGATAGAGAACGTGACAGGAGAGACAGGGCAAGGCGCAGGAGTAGAAGCAGGAGTAGGGATCGAAAGAGACACGAAACTGATGATGTGAGGGATCGGGATGAACCGAAGAAAAAGAAGGAAAAGAAGGAGAAGATGAGAGAAGATGGAACTGATCATCCAGATCCTGAGATTGCAGAAGCTAATAGACTGAGAGCATCACTGGGATTGAAACCTTTGAAGTAAAGCAGCAGCAGAAGGAGAAGACTCTTAAACTGTGAAATGAGGACATGCTATCAATCCGAACTTGGTTCATGGTTCATTTGTCCAGCTAAGGTTACTACACTGTGATCTTACTCACTTTAGTTTTGGTTTGAGCTATATCTTATCCGTCTTTAATGTAGAACAAAATGGAGACGGCATTGTACTACTGTATGTTCTTAACCGGATACGAATGTTGCTCAAGAAATTCAGATTGTAAACCGGTTCAAGTTCATTAAAAAGTCCGTAATAAGACAAGCTGACGTGGCAATAGTACTTATGAGTAAAGTTTCTAAGTAATAAAGTTTTAATAATGATACGGTTTCATATAATCATGAAGTATCACGGCGCGCGTGCTTCTCTTATGTCCCGTGACGTCGTTTTGAGTTGAGTTTATCTCTGTGTTCTTTACCTTTTTTAAAAAATAAAATATTTTATCTCAGCTTCCTCCGTCTCTATCCCGTTCGCCTTCTGAATATTTGCCGGCGGAAAAACAAATGTCCGTTAATGACAGTATCGATCCTCGGTTCCTATACCATGTGGAAGATGAGTCTTTACGATTCCATGTCGGAGAGTCCGCTCGAAACCGGGAGCTCGAAACCGTCGGCGATCGCCGTTTAAGAATCCGGCAAGGTTTCTGCGGAAACAGAATTGAGAAGGATGAAAACAGGTATTCCGATGGAGATGATGACGAGGAAAACGTTTCTGTCCGAAGTCATGGCGCTTTGATTCAACCTGGTAATAATTGTGATTCTGCAGCTGCAGAAACCAACAGAGAAAGTAAAAAACCAGGTATAGTACTGTACATTAGTTCAAAATTTATTTTCTTTTCGATGTTCTCTTACAACGATTAAAACTCTGTTCTTGGTTTTACTCAGGTTCAGTTGGTTGGGAACTGGTTGTGAGAGAAGATGAGGAAGGGAAATCATCGATTGATCGACATGAAATGGAGTTTAAGGTGATGATCACTAATCCAGATGGTAATGTAACTAATTCCCACCATAACACGCAGTCAAAGCGAGATTTTGCATCTGTGGAGAAGGAGAGAGTCACTAGTGTCAGCTCTTGGGAGTCTCTCAAGGCCATCCTCTCTGATCCTGTCACGTAAGTATCGGCACTAGTTGTGTGAACCGTTATATGTCAATGTCAATGTACTTTGATGATGATGAGTGTGGTGTGATGGAATATGTATCTATTAGAGAGAGTTGAAAAAAATGCATCTAGTATAAAGATTAGTTCTTGTTAACACTTATAGATATGATTTGTTTATCTGTGTTACTTTGCTTTGGATAGCGGAGCCTTAATGAATGATGCTACGATACTGCCTTGTGGACATTCTTTTGGAGCCGGGGGGTTAAAAGAAGTTAAAAGAATGGTAAATGATTCTTGCTTCAGATCTCTTGTTTTTGTTATATATGAATCTTAACAAACGAGTTTTGACTATTTTTGTTGTCAGAAAGCATGCTTCACATGTTCCCAACCTACTTCAGAAGGATCAGAAAAGCCTAATCTGTGTGAGTTTAACGACATTGCTAGTTTCAGCGAAAGACTCTTCTTTTTCCTGATCAAGTTTATGGGCTTGTTCAGCTCTCAGAATTGTAGTTCATGCTTTCCGCCAAGAAGAAGAATCAGATCATATTCACACTCTGAAGCGAAGGAAAGAAAGGTCGGATCAGGTTTGTTTTTTCGATGCATAGTGATCATGTGAGCTTACATTAACAATGAGAAACCAGATAAGCAGAGTTCCTTTCTTATGACTCTGCAGCACAAGAGAAGTTTCTGTATTCCAAACATCACAGAAACTCCAAAGAGTAGCCGAGGCATACAGTTTCCTTTCTCCATTGGAGATCATATTGTCATAGAGGTCTGAGATCTTCCACCATACTATTGTTACTTATCACAGTCTAGAAAAATACTACGCCATGCTTTAACAGACAAAAAGTTCCCATGGCTTAGGGAAACAAAAGGACACCTCCACGGTTTGTCGGACGCAAGGCTGTTATAATGACACAGTGCTTAAATGGATGGTTAAGTCTCGTTGCCTCATTTCATCCATAAAATGTTAAAGCTTTTATAACGAAACTCGTCTTCTATTTTCAGGTACGTTGTGAAGACAGTGGACAATGCAGAGTCTATCAAGTTACAACATTGCTCACTTGCTAAGATTTCAGACAGTTCGCCTGCTAAAGTAACAGTAGCTGAAATGGCACCATCTTGGCTCTAGCTCATAAAGATCAGCATCTGTAATTTTTCGTTCAGGAGAAATTAGATACTACATTTCATTATGTGGTACAGGAACGAGACAACGATTCCCTGTATTAAGTCCGGTGTTTCATATTCATACAAGAAAACTACGCTGTCCTAGAACAGATGTGTGTATCGACGCAAATGCCAACTTTGTAGCATTGATATAATAAAAAGGTCGCTTCTAATGTTACATACACAATGACGAAACCATCAATCGCCTATTATTTACACTAAAGATAATAACTATCAAAAGTACTAACACAAATGACAATATATAGGCGGTGGGACTAGTCGAAGACCCGGTAAACCGAAAAACAAAAACAATTAAGAACTGGTAGGCGGCGACTTCATCATTGACAGAAGAAAACTGCAGGTCGAAAAAATGGAAGCTGCAGCCGCCTGAACCGCCATACTAGTCTCCTGATTCCCGTCTTTCCCAAAACTGCAAACGTATTGTATCGCAAGAAAATCAGTTAAACCAGCCTTTTTCTATGCTTCTACGGACTGCTTGGTCTAATTTCCTCACCTTGAATCTGATGACTGGGAACTAAAAGGAGAGTACTCGTCCATTTGTCGTAGACCCTCGTTGCATCGTGACTGCATTTCCTTCACTTGGTTCAGCGAATGTTCCTGCGAATTTCAAAAATCCATAGTATCAATACATCAAACAACGCCTTGAGCTTAAAAACCCTGTCGCTATAATCATTCTAACTTGAAGGCAGTGGATATGTACACACCAAATCTCTCTCTTCATCATAAAGAGCTTTGTTAATCTGATCAAATTTTGCAGACCACCTTATCTTATGCGTCTCTGTTATTGCTTCATCAGGTGAAGCAACACCAGAGGTATTCGTATTCGCCATCTGAAGAGTAATTTCTCGGTTAGAAGAGGATTCTCTTGATGAAACGAGAAGCGGTAACTCGGTGGTCAAAATATTTTGAACTCTATTCCTACTATCCTGCACAGCTGCAACAACATCATAAGATCTCACTCAGCTCACTAAAACTCAATTAACCCAAGAAGCCTCTCTGCGGTAATTCTTCAAGTAAGTATAATGCGAACCTGAAAGCCGTCCGCTGAGGTCTTGGTGAAGAAATTCCAACCATTGGGAAGCTACGGTAGCAGCTAAAAAGCAAACAAACATTTTCCTTTTAAGCATTTCTTTCCGTTTCCACTTCTGCATATGAAGTGATCATCATGCACAAAAAAAAAGAAATACCTAACATTTATCCTTCTGCCACTTCTAGACTACTTTAATCAGTAAACCTAATAGACAAAAGTCTTCATTTTTCTCCATAGGACTTAACCACTTATTACTTCAGACATATTTAGAAGATCAAAATAGTTCACTCGAGGCAATCTGAAACAAGATAAAAAGGTACTGACCTTCAACAGCAAGAGACGTGGCTTGATCTGGGTTTGTAATGGAATTGGCATTATCCGACACCCCAGTAGATGGTAACTTAAAGGCTAATGCCCTATCTTTTCTGATTGACTCTGAAATTCCAAGGTAAACAGAGTAATTAAACATTGATTGTGAAAGTTCTCGTCTCTGGTCTGAATTGGCTAACATGACATCTTAACAAGGTAAATGAGAACGATAGATACCTCTTACATTCAAATCGGCATGTCTTTCCCCCACGGTAGCGTCAACATTAGCATTTCGAATCAAAGCTTCAATAATTGAGCAGACCTGTTTCTTAGTTCTGACATGGTTAATGATTCCAGGGTTCAATTCCGTCAGCAATCCACTTGGTGCGGTAACATTTGAGAACCTATCTACCAGCTGTTGTTCTCTCCTAGGGACCTCGTTTCTCTTCTTGAGAGAATCACCTTTCCTCTTATTCTTTTGTTGCTTTTGCGCAGGTGCTTCAACAGGCGCACTCGCTACTGTAGAACTTGGTGCTGCTACTCCACCCAAAGGGCCTGAGAGAAAACCATTCCGCTTCATTTCCATCCATCGCCGCATCGAATCTGACTCACCCAATGAACCCGCTGCACTACTACACATCTGAAAAGGACTTACTTTTTCGCCAACAGGAATTGAAAGCGAAGGCTCTGCTGCTCCTCGTGGACTTCCAACGGATTCAGAAGTCTCCTTAGGTTTCAAGAGGGAGCTATTCTTTAAAACATCAACTTGTCCTCCTCTTGACTTACAGTTTCTATCATCTTTCACAGTGCGATTATTCTCAAGCAAAGCCTGTTTTCCAGAATCAGCAACACATCTATCATCATCTGTAGAAACTGAGTTAGCCTTAGGCAAGCATGTGCTCGTCTCAACAATTGTGGGAGGTTTTATATCTTTAGCCAAAACATCCTTTTCTCTAACTACTCTTCCTAAACCTTCAGCATCAGGAGCCACACGCATTTCAGATACTCGTGAAATCTTTTCACTACTAAGATTTGGTTGCCGAACAGTTTCAATTTTTCCATCAGACTGCAGATTACTGGTTTTAGCATCTGTAGCAATATAAGTATCAAAAAAGAAGGAACTTTTTTTAACAAATCATCCAAAAATTCAGTTTCCAATAATCAAAATCAAGTATTTTCACTCTTCAGCCCGAAGAATTACCAGAATCCAGATCTGGCACTTTCACACGTTTAGACCCTAATTCGTCTTTCTCTTCTAATCCATTTCCGTTACGCTTCTCGCCCGAAATCTGAAAAATTGGGAGAAACCCAGAGATCAACAACACAAACCCATTCACAAATCGCAAAGAAAAAAGCAAGATTTGACGAAGAACCAAAAGTCATCGGGGGAAGAACCAAACCCCAGAATTCGATGCGGGTTCCGACGCAACCCCAGAGGAAATCCCACTCTGTTCCTCCATTTCCACACCAGAAAGATCTCTCTTTTCCCAAAACCCAGGTCTTAAATTACGCAGATAGAGTCCACACGAACCAAAACGAAACAGTTTCTTCGACACGGGGTACACACAAATAGGGATTTAGGGAAAGAAAAGAACCCAGAGAGTAAGATTTGAAGAAATAACTAGGGTTGGGAAATGGTGTGAGAGTGAGGTGAGGATGAAGAAAGTTTTTGGGGATAGATCGATGAGACGGAAGAAGAAAGGGATTTTGAATTCAAATAGGAGTGTTAAGGTTTTTGTTATAAAGGAGGGCTTCTTCGGCCGCTCACCTTCGAGCCTTTTATATTCTTCAATTCGACACCCAAGTAGGGCTCATTTATCTAAAATCGTATTAAGCAATTTTGCTTAATTGTCTAATTTAGTCAAGTGTGGTTACTCCACCAAACTCACTTGTTCATATTTTACACCACACCTTTTCTAACTATATGTTACTCCTAACTACAATTTCTTCTCAGTTTTTCTGCATCAAAGATCTATCTATCATCACTATGTAAGATCCTATTTATACCAATGTATAGACCTGAGGATATTTTAATACTTGTGGGTGAGTATGTTTAAGAAAATCACCTAATATTTGATAGAACTATATAACATAATAACACTATATATTGATGTACATCAAAATATATAAAGCAAACAGTATAACTTTCTAAACTGAAAAAAATAAATCTAAAGTTTAAACTATAAAGATCAGTCGTTATATTTTAAAATGTAGACTTAGCAAACTCTAGGATTAAAAATCATCTATATCCAAACAATGTGTAAAATTGCACTAGTTAGAGTTTAAAATCGTTTTTCACTTTTTTTTTCTTCAAAACTCTGCATATGAAATAGAAGAGTATAGTTGTATAATAGTCATTCTACGAGGGTTATTTGTTATTTTTTATTAATATCTAAAATAACCAAAAAAGTAATATATATTTTTTATGTTATCCAATGCAAATTTTCAAAAAAAATATTCCAGATAAAATATTTTTAACATAATTTTTAAAAAATTTAAGTATGGAATGATAATTAGTTTTTATGTGCGATTTTGTGTGGTTACATTATATAGTAAAATATTTAATAAAAAATAAATATCGTTGAACAAGAAGAATCTTCTATAATAACATACATATACGGTTTGGAGAGAGATTTTTCATATTTTTCGAGATCCACCCCGGTCAAAATGACAAAATAAAATATTTGAGTACTTAGAAACATATAAATTACAATTACTAGATTTCAGTTATATCAAATGCAAACAAAAAATGCATATGACTTTGCGTAATCAAAGACAAACCTTCAAAGTTGCATAAACGAAACTCATAAATAAGGGTTAAAATATAGAGTGGTGCGCAAACGACTCCGTTTTGGAGCCTGTTCTGATTTTTTTTTTTTTTTTTTTTTTCTTTTTGGCCATCACTTTCGGACACACAAAACGTGAAATCTGAATCTCTCTCTTTAGCTGTCCGATTCCGACAGATAGACAGAAGAGAGAGGGCGCGACACAAGAAGGACGATCCAGATATGGAGGATCCTTCTAACCCAAAATCAAACCAGAGCAATCTCCAGCAATGCCCTCCTTTAGCCTCAGCTCCGACGTCGGCTCCATTTCGTGGTCCGTACCACCGGAGAGCACATTCGGAGGTTCAATTCCGTCTCCCTGAAGATCTGGATCTCTCTGAACCATTCGGAGGATTCGACGAGCTTGGATCCGAAGATGACCTCTTTTGCTCATACATGGACATTGAGAAACTTGGATCCGGATCCGGATCCGCATCCGATTCGGCTGGTCCATCTGCTCCTAGGTCCGATAACCCGTTTTCCGCTGAAAATGGAGGCGCGGAGGCTGGGAATTCGAGACCTAGACACAGACACAGCCTATCCGTTGATGGGTCTTCGACATTGGAATCAATTGAGGCCAAGAAAGCTATGGCTCCTGATAAACTCGCCGAGCTTTGGGTCGTCGACCCTAAAAGAGCTAAAAGGTTTGATCTTTAATTTCAAATGTCGAGAATTTTGTGTGATTTGATGAAATATAGTTCCTGTTAGATCGTTAACAACAGTTTATGCTTTTGTTTACAATTCGCGGGAAAAAGGTGGTTTCTTTTATGACCTTTTTTTTGATGAATATGTATCTTTTGAGGTTGATGTTATGCCATTAGGTGTACTTTTGGAGATCTATTTTATTTTGCTTGGTTACGTGTTACATCACCTTTCTTTTGACTCTGATCTCGAATCTCAACGATAACTGATTTTAACTGAATTATAGTTATGGCTTCTACTATGCTGCTTTTTTTAGGTCTTTCTTGCTGAGAGAGAGACCGTGAGGGACCCATAAGTATGCTTTTTTTGTTTAAATCCCAAGTTGAGTTCTGTGGGAATACGTCTCTTTCATGATTGTTTGATGGCCCCCAACTAAATTTTGTTGGACTAGCTTTTGTTTGATTGGTTGGTTCAAGCTTGTTTTTCAATTTCTGTTTGGTTAGAGATCCTATCTAATGATGAACTTTTTTGTGTGGTTCTTCTCGTATGGCTTGAATATTGTTTTTAAGTCTTTAACATTCAAAGTTTTGAGATGATCCCTTTTTCACAATCCCTTTTAGTAGTCTACTGTTTGGATTTGAAATTATAGTTTCAAGTGGCTTTGATTCGGAAAAGTTTCGGAATTAGCTTTGTGTGGGATCTGAAATGTCTCAATAGGGCTAAGGGCGATGGTCCATGTAATCTCAGAGATCTTAATTGGGATGAATGTCTGGTAATGGTTTCTAATAATTGCATGACTGTTCTTGTGAGTTGTTGTAACAAAAATGTTTGCAGTGAGTGAACTTTCTTTATGTTGTTCTACACTCTTCAACACAGAGTGGAAACATTCAGTATTCTCCATTAATTGATGCTCCAAATTTCTAATCCTGTCTAGTGCACTCTGTGCAGGATAATTGCCAATCGACAGTCTGCTGCTCGTTCTAAAGAGAGGAAGGCTCGGTATATCTTGGAGCTCGAGAGGAAAGTTCAGACCTTGCAAACTGAAGCTACAACCCTTTCAGCACAATTGTCTTTGTTCCAGGTTTTTTATTACAGACTTCAATACTGCATTTGCAGTAACATTCTCTTCTTTTCACACTTTGCAGTTACTGCAATTGCACTCAGTTTCTCATCTACTGCCTAATAACTTGCTTCTTACAGAGAGACACAACTGGTTTATCATCTGAGAATACAGAGCTCAAGCTTCGTTTACAGGTCATGGAACAACAAGCTAAGTTGAGAGATGGTATGCATTCATCTCTCATTCCCTCCATTTATATGATTGTTTCGGGTTTAAGGTCATTTATTGATGATTCTTCCCGACGCAGCACTGAACGAGCAACTGAAAAAGGAAGTTGAGAGGCTGAAATTCGCCACGGGAGAAGTGTCACCTGCTGATGCTTATAACCTCGGAATGGCACACATGCAATATCAGCAGCAACCACAACAATCCTTCTTTCAACATCATCAGCAACAAACCGATGCTCAAAACCTGCAACAGATGACTCATCAGTTTCATCTCTTCCAGCCCAACAACAACCAAAGCCCAAACACATCCTCTCGCCCAAACCCTCCTACCGCTCATCAGCTTATGCATCACGCTACTTCTAATGCCTCGGCTCAATCTCATTCTTATTCAGATGCAATGCATGAAGACCCTCTTGGCCGGTTACAGGGGCTTGACATTAGCAGCTGTGGCAGAGGCTCAAACTTTGGTAGGTCTGACACCGTCAGTGAAAGCAGCAGCACCATGTGATGCTGCCTTTCCCAGATTCCGCTTTGTCGATAAACCTATTCTTTTGCTCTCCCTTGAAATCTTTAGCTAAAAAGGTAACATCATCGTGACCGTCTGATTCATTTTTTATTCTGTAAAACTGGTTTCTTTTTGGGGGGATTTTGGGGTTTCAACTTTAGAGACCACAGGTGTTTTAACTTGTCTGATTTCTCTGTTTCCTGATTCGTCTTTTTCTTTCGGGGGAGCTACTGAAGTATGACCAGATCCTTTTTCTGTTTCTTTATGTTATCTTCATTCCCTAGTTGCTTCTATAATCATCCCTGTAATTGATGGTTGAATCTGGATTTGGATTTGGATTTGGCTTTGGCTTGAATCAGATCAGAAAGTGTTTTTGTCTTGCAGGTCTCCTTTATCACTTTGTGTTATTTTCGATTCCAGTAAATTTTATTTTTACGAAATTTATGTTTGTCAGGCTACTTTCACAGTTCCAGTTACTTTTGCTTCAAGCACAAGTTTCTCAAGACTCCCATAAGAACCCCAATGTTTGAAATCAATTTTCTTAAACCGCACTAGAGAATTCAACTACTATAATAAACCAACATCGTTTCATCAGGATATATGGATGTAAATTCCCACTAGCTTAGGAACTAATACAGAGTTGCGTGTTAAACCGGGTCAAGACACAAATTACATGAACCAAACTAAGCCATGTTGAGGCCACTTATAAGGTGCCCTAGCAACCAAACAACAAAATTAAATACTCACATGAGAATCTCTCAACTATATCTTCAGAAAAGCTAAGAACACTTGAAGTTTATTTATCTTGTGTCGGCTATTAGAAGTTGGGTCATTGAAATGACGTTCTCTTTGGAAAATGGCACGTAGTTATGGACAGTCCCAACAGTTTTGGGGCAACAAATAGACAAAAACTTTGTGATGGTTACTTAAAGAGTGGTCCCTTTAGTTTTCTTTTGGAACATCTTTGGATAGACCTCACGTGACCTTTTTGTGGATGCAAATCAAGTGTTTTGCTTCAATTGATACTTGCTCTTATCCAGCTTCAAAATAGAAGAGTGTTACATCGGCAATGAATGTAGTCAGAATTTCAAAATTAGAATTTATGTTGTAGTTTTCTAGATACAGTATCGTGATTGTAATTTTTTAGAAAATATTGTAACAAAAAAAAAACTTAAAACATCTTAAATCTTGCTATCATCGGATTATTTCGTAGTAGCTACATTGTGTAGACTGAGAGTAGTAACCTTTAACTATTAAATAAACGAACTCAACCACTTAAAGATTCTTTGTCCAGAACATCTTACCCAAAAGAAGACGGTAGTTTTCAAAAGTGAAACTAATCCCACTGTCGTTCTAAAATAGTGTATCATAATCTTATCTTATCGATAAGCTTTAATTTATAACGGCATCTATATATTGCATAAAAGTATTCCTAAATTCGCGAAAATGCAGTAATTTTTACAAAAACCCTTTGTTTGTTCTGCCAAAAAATCAAAATATTAGGGAATTACGAAGTAACCTATATATGGCTAAGTTAAGTTGATTAGAAGAGTAATTAATAGGATGTATGAAGGGGCCACGAATATGACGTATCAGAAAAATGCATGAGAGCCTTAAACGTCGAAGGCTTGGCATGTGCTTCTAACATGGTAGGACCATCTATATGACCTATGTATTTACTATTTTCTTATTTATTAGTGGTCTGTCTACACAATCCAGGTAATTTAAATAGGTAAGCAAAATAATATTCGTAATCAAACCCAAAAGCTAACGAAGTAACAATATTGGAATATTTACAGAGCCGTGTCAAAGTATCATAAGCGGTTAAAAATAAAATGCCTCAATTCAATAAAAAAAAATAAAAACATCAATAAAAATAAATATTATGATCGTTTAAAAAAAACAAACTAACAAACAATAAAATATTTGTAAAACATTTTTTTCCATTTTCTCCACAAAATCATTAACTTAAGTTTTAAAATCAACGCTTCTAGCTAAGGTTTCAAAATAAAATTACAACTTATAACCGATTACTTGCAATATTAGAAAGTAACTGGGTAAAAAATTTCAAAAACAACAGAGAAAATAAAAAAAGAAAATAAAAGCATAAGTAATTTTACTTTAGTTATAAAATAATTTGGAAGGAAAAACATTAAAAGAAAAGTTTTATTACTGTAAATCATAACAATCACAAAAGTATGAAGTATGTAACGAGACTACGATAAGCAACAAAGCAAATCCCTTAGTTTACCTTAATTGTTTATAACTAATGTTTGGTTCTATCTTTTTCTAAATTAATTAACATATTAGAAGCCTATGTTTGGATAGTACAAGCCCATATTATGCTTTTCTTTATTATCATAGAGTTTTCATCATTATAACTTGTAAACCTATATTTAATATTTAAATATATTTATTAGAAGTAAACTATATAAAACTAATAAATATATGCCCTTAAATATTTTTTCAAATTAGATGTCATAAGGCGCCAATGCTTTTTTTTTTTCTCATTGTGGCACAGACCTGAATATTTATTAACGTTTATAATGGAGTTAAATGTTTTTCTAAAATTTTATTATTTACATAAAAAACATATTGCAAAATTTTTTACAGATTCTATTGAAAAAATCCGATATATATATATTAAAATTACATGTCGACAAAAAAAATGATATATAGGTACATGAAATATACAAGAAAAATTCGGCATGTTATATGAATGAACTAGTTGTTGTCAAATATGCATAGTGTCAATTCATGATTGCCAATAACAAGATCAGTTTAAATATTAAAAAGAATCATGCACTATTAACTAATTTTTAACACTATTAGAAAGAAAAATCTGTGTTAGTTGTGTATCGAATATATATCTCTATAAAGTCGAATGAGTCATAGACGCCAATTATTGATTTGATGAATGTAGTAATGATATCTAATATCTCTACAGATAGTCAACTCCCAATATTTCGTAAGATTTAAAATTTTGATCTGGCTATTTATTTCTAAAATTTTAAGGTGGACGGAACAAAAATAGAAGTGATATGATACTATGAATTCGAGAGTGTGCCTTATCTCGCTCACTATTCTAAAAAGTAAAATTCGTAAACGATAATACGAACAAATGATTACCGCTGATAAAAATTACTTCCAAATTCCAATGTGCTCATATTTTGAAACAATATGTACGCCTTATTTCAAATTCTAATATGCTCATATTTGACTAGTGCTTTTGGTCTAGTGGTTTCCATTGTGTAGTGGCTCTGTCCACTCAAACCGTTACTTCGTCATCGGTAATTCGACTCCATCCATCCACAAAATATGGGATAGGCTCCCTAAGTGAAGGCCGTCATTTACGTAAATGCAACGGTGACAAAAAAACTCTTACCAAAGTATCTGAGAACAGTATCCCAAAGTTAGTATTTATTGAAGAAATATAGAACTAACCACCAACTCGAGTACACAGTACACAATATATCAATTTATACAAAAGCAAAAAATTGATTATCTTTTCCTGAGCTAAAAATCTTCTTTAGTTTATATTAGTTTTAAGAACTAAAATGAACTTCAAAAATAGATTATATACAGAACTGGCGTTGAAGTCAAACAAACAAAACATGTACTTGCGGTCTTGTAAGATATAAGTAAAATTTGGACTTTTAATTTCTATAATTTTTTTTAGTTCGGTTGGTAGCGGATTTAATTATAAATGTTGAGGTGCCAAATTCGATAAATCATATGATATATTTTAATATTTTTGGTTTTTTAATTAATTTGTAGGTTTAACATTTTTCAGTTTGTGACCCATTAATACTCTGACTGGCTCTGATTTTATACTATTTATGTAAAATTACAAGTTGATAAGTGTTATCCTATCTAAATACTTAGATCTAATAAGAAACCGTGATAAGATTCTTAAACTGATATTTGATAAGTTTTTCAAAAAAATGTATAAAGCGTTGAACACACTGAATTCATTACCTAACAAGTCTTTTGTTATATAACCTTCAACACGACGAATAAGAGATATATATGATCATATGACCAACGTAAAATGAAGGAAGAGACAAATTAATAAATACTTTTTGTGTATTGAAATTGAAGCATGTGCAAGTAGGGGCCACTTGATTAGGAATCGCAGTTGGTCTAACCGCAACATTTGCATGTGGCCACAACCCTCAAAGTCCCCCTGATCTTATTATACTATCACAAATCCATACATTTTTTATTTTATTTTCCTAACTGTTTAATTTTGTAGTCCACAAACATAATGCAATACAAATATAAATCTGGCCGCCAAAAAAAAGTAAAATAAAATAAAATTAGCATACTCTGCTCAAGATTAACGGTGGCATACTTTGTTGACTTTGCTTCTAGTTATCCACACAAGTCACCCCCATTTGGCCATTTCGAAATTTGATGCTCGAGTTCGTTGGAGAAAAAAACTTGATGCATATGAATACCAAAAATGAATAAGGAGATACATTGGGATTTAACGAGGAATAAAAGGCACAATTCTCTCGCAAATTAGTCAGAGACACTTGAATAAAATATATGAATACCCAAAAAAGGTGAAAGAAGAGACACACCAACGTACTTAATATAGTAAAACATTTAAATATTATTATCGCTTGGCACAATTATACACTCGAGAACCCCTATATATACTCAATCCCTCCATTTGATTCCATATCAGTCTCACGATTCTCACCAAATCAAATCCCATACCCACAACCGAAATAACCAACCCCTCCATAAAACCAAAAAAAAAATGTCGATCACATCAGACTCCAAATATTCAATAATCTCAATTATATCCGTACTCAGCTTATCATCATTCTTCCTCCAAGGAACTCATGGAGACTACGGAGGTTGGCAAGGTGGTCATGCCACGTTCTACGGTGGCGGCGATGCTTCGGGCACCATGGGTATGATGACCAATAAATAACCATAAATGCGTATGTGAGCTAAATTATTTCTTTATCCATACGTATGTTAGCTAACACGTGGCATGCTCAAATCAGGTGGAGCTTGTGGCTATGGAAATTTGTATAGCCAAGGTTACGGGACGAACACGGCGGCTTTAAGTACGGCTTTATTCAACAACGGACTCACGTGCGGCGCGTGCTATGAGATGAAGTGCAACGATGACCCGAGGTGGTGTCTCTCGTCTACCATCACCGTCACAGCAACTAACTTTTGCCCACCAAACCCTGGCCTCTCCAATGATAATGGAGGTTGGTGCAATCCTCCTCTTCAGCATTTCGACCTCGCCGAGCCAGCTTTTCTCCAAATAGCTCAGTATCGTGCCGGCATTGTTCCTGTCTCTTTCCGAAGGTCCGTTTACTTTTCTTGAAACTTGGGACGCTAAGTAATAAGATTGCGAAAACAGTTAATTCACAGTTTTTAATAGTTCATAGCTGTGCTTACGATTAACAAATTTTCAAATCACTAAAAATTGTGGATTTATTTGGGGAAAAAAACAAAATTTTAATAATAAATCTACTAGTCGGCCGAAACTAATGGACTTAGAGACACTTTTGTAGCTAGCTGCTATTGTTAAAACTTAAAAACCTAACAAATTCTTTAGTATATTTTGTCCCTCATTCTGTATTTAATGAGCTAATCTTAATTAAATATATATATGTCTTAAATGGGATATTAACATTTTTTCTGATAATTTATTAAACTAAAACCATACTGTTGATATATTACGATTGATTTTTGCTAGCCGTCTACAAAAGCCTAGGCAAGAGTTAAGACCTTGAATTAAGTCCATGTTCTTAAACTAATGGATTGTGTCGTTGTGTATGTGTAATTGCAGAGTACCTTGTATGAAGAAAGGAGGAGTAAGGTTCACGATCAACGGACATTCATACTTCAACCTCGTTCTAATCTCGAACGTAGGAGGAGCAGGAGACGTACACGCCGTATCGATCAAAGGCTCAAAAACACAGTCGTGGCAAGCAATGTCTAGGAACTGGGGACAAAACTGGCAGAGCAATTCTTACATGAACGACCAAAGCCTTTCCTTCCAAGTCACCACCAGCGATGGTCGCACCCTCGTTAGCAATGACGTGGCTCCTTCTAATTGGCAGTTCGGACAAACCTACCAAGGCGGTCAGTTCTGATCAGTCCATCATCATCCACATCTCTCTGTTTTGGGTGCTGACGTGGCTGCGTATTGCTGAGGTGGCTCGTAAGCACCCGCTTAGCTTAGCCTTTTTTCTCTTATTTACGAGCTGTTGCTTCAATGGTTGTAATTTCATCGTGCCTACAAAAAGCAAGTTTTTTAAATTGTTTTTACATGTTTACTGAATATATATTGGCTTTTTTTTTTCTTTGTAATCCAATATCGCTCAAGCCCAAAATAGTGAAATATATGAATTTAATAATTTTGAGTTTTATATATTACCGACAAGGAGCATTTTAAAGTCAACGGTCAATAACAACCGCGTGAAGAAGAATTGTATTTTTCGTCTTTGTTTTCACAAACGGCAATTTTCTTCTCTCCGGATACGTAAAAGCTTTCGCCAATCTAGTGATGGTATCTGACGGCAAAGAAGTAGCTTTCAAGTTATCCGACTATTGCGTTCTTAAGATTGTTCAAGGCGACATCACAAATTGGTCCGTCGATGGCTCCTCCGATGCTATTGTTAGTCTTCTCTCTTTTCACCCTTAGATCAAATTTCTCGGGTTGAATCGATTGTATAAAGACGACGTTTGTTTCTGTGCCTTGGTACTTTTTAACTTTGAACTTGAGAATGAGGAAACTTTGATTGCTTCAGGTTAATCCAGCAAATGGGCGTATGCTAGGTGGTAATGGTGCAGATGGAGGTACGTACTTCCCTTCAATTATTCTTTTAATTTAGTGTCATTAAAAATCTCATTATATGGATGGTATCTAAGTATTCAGAGTTACATACTCTGTTTATATACAGAGTTAGGAAATAAGGGAGGTTACAATGTTCATTAACAACCTTTCTAACTAACTCATTTTTCTCATATATACATTAATAAAGCCATTCATGATGCTGCCGGGCCACAGTTGAGAGCAGCATGCTATGAAGTCCCTGAAGTTAGTCCTGGAATCCGTTGTCCCACCGGAGAAGCAAGAATTACGCCGTGGGTTTCGCTTTTTTCCTTCTCTCTTTCTTTTGTCTGCTTAAAATGTTCTAACATTTTAAAAAAGCTTTGAGTTTGTTGATTGTTTTTTCTGCTTATTGAAAATGGAGTTAGGGGTTTCAACTTGCCTGCATCTCATGTGGTTCACACGGTTGGACCTATTTATAATGCCGAGAAGAATCCTAAGAAACTCCTTGAAAATGCTTACAAGTAAGCAAGAAAACACATTTCTGTGTAGAGTTGAATATCTATCTCGGTTACTTCACTTATATATGCTTTTTCTATATATACTGGTTTTGGTAACAGGAACAGTCTGAGAGTGGGTAAGGAGAATAACATTCGCTACATAGCATTTACTGCGATATCTTGTGGTATTTTCAGGTAGAACTTGATCTTTGCGTTGTTGCTAGATTTTTTCGAAGATTCACATATGTTATGAATTATGAAGCTTTGTTCTTTATCTGATTCTTAGGTATCCTTTGGATGAAGCTGCTTCTATAGCTATCTCCATTGTTAAGCAATTTGGTAAAGATTTTAAAGAGGTAAAAACATTTGCCTTCCCTCTACACTTTTCCCTTCAACTAATCATGCTTAAAAAATGCTAATTAAGTCCAACAAGTTCTCTTGGATAATCACAGTAGTAAGTGTTTTTAGGCCGTGTCACTGACATATGTAAAAATCTTTCTCAGGTACATTTCGTTATGTTTAACGAAGATACATACACGGTGTGGCTGAACAAGGCAAAAGACTTGCTAGCTCCACCACAAGGCCGCAACTTCTCCCGTACGCCGACGACAACCAAAACTCGATTCTTCAGTAATCTCAACTGTTGTTTTAAAATGGTTTAGCTTTTTATACAACCACGCAAGAAATAGGCCATTGTCGCATGTACAACAAACTTGTATCCCTCACATCACAAAGGGAACAACAAGCTTTAAGAAAATAAAATGGTGTGAGATATTCTTACATTGGGTGCTTTCTCAACTGATTAGGCCCATAATCATCGCTATTAGTAATGGGCCAAAACCCCGTGAGTGAGTGATGGAGAATTAGGCGACGACTCTCAAATGAGACGACTATGTTTGACCTGTGGAGTGGGAAGCTCGAGCCTCCCTAGATTACTACACTCGAGCTCGATCCTTAAATCAACTTCGTCGAGAGCTTCTCTGATCTCTGCCACCTCTTTCGCCGTCAATACTTTCCACACGGCCGCGTTACGGTTTCGTACTCCTTCTTCGTCTACTCTGTCTTCTCCTACGAGGATTTCTCGCTTGACAACTGTATCATCAGCCATGGCTTCTGGAGACGACGGAGCTGTTTTCAATTTATCTGATTCTAGCGTTCTTAAGATCCTTAAAGGCGATATCACCAAGTGGTCCGTCGATGCCTCGTCCGATGCTATTGTAAAGTCTCTCTTTCTCTATCAATTCAAAATTCTAGGGCTGGGTTTTTAAGGCAATGGATAGATTCCTGAAATTAGATTAGTTGGTGATGAAAATGGTTGATAGATAGGCTCTTGGGTCAAAATTAGTTCTCTCAAATTTGCTGCATCATTACTTTGACGTGAGCAGTTTGTTTCTTCAGGTCAATCCAGCAAATGAGCGTATGTTAGGTGGTGGTGGTGCTGATGGAGGTAAGTTTTAGGATCCTTGTCTTCTTCAATTCTCTCCGAATCCATTGCCGTTTTGTGATTGTGTAGGTACAAGCTTAAATCTGATTATATCTGTGACAGCAATACATAGAGCCGCTGGGCCACAACTCAGAGCAGCATGCTATGAGGTTCCTGAAGTTCGTCCTGGAGTCCGTTGTCCAACCGGAGAAGCAAGAATTACTCCGTGGGTTTACCCTCTTTCTTCTCATGTATAAATTTGGATTGGGGTATATTGAATTTGGGATTGTTCAGTAATGAACCAGTTGGATTGAAAAATTGGAACAGGGGTTTTAATTTACCTGCATCGCGTGTGATTCACACCGTTGGACCGATCTATGACTCATATGTCAACCCTAAAGAATCTCTCACAAATTCTTACAAGTAAGCGTTAACACAGTTTCTCTTGTTTACTCTACTAGACATGTTCCCTCTGAACCAGCAACTCGTCTTTTTTCTTGCTACAGAAATAGTCTGAGAGTTGCAAAGGAAAACAACATCAAATACATTGCATTTCCTGCCATATCTTGTGGGGTTTACGGGTAAAGTTTTCACGACCAGAGAATTAAGTCTTTCATATTGTTTCCCTATTTAGGTTTGCTCTAAGAGTATGATTTGCTACAAGACCTATCCATCTAATTCTTTACCATTAGTGATTGACAACTCTTGGAAAGTTTGTACAAAGTGAAAGAGAACCTTATGTTCTCAATGTATTGTTTTTGTTAGATATCCTTTTGATGAAGCTGCTACGATCGGTATATCAACCATCAAACAGTTCTCTAATGACTTTAAAGAGGTAAAGATATTTTCTCTTGTCTAGATTGTGACACTTCCACGGATTCTATCCGCTAAGTGACTGACACTTTTTTTTTTTTTTTAATCTCATATTGTTATTCTTGTTAAGGTGCATTTTGTTTTGTTCGCGGACGATATATTCAGCGCGTGGGTAAACAAAGCAAAGGAGGTGTTACAAAAAGCCTAAGATTCCATCAGCGGCCTTAAAATACACCCAATTAATCCCTAAACCTTCACACAAACAAAGCATTTGTTATTTGTGTTATAGTATGAGTGCCTTGTGATTGTTCGATATGGTTAGATTTTGTAATAAAGAAAATTTTTGCACCTAAAAGTTTCTTTATTACACCTAAAAATTTTTGCATGATTTTTGTAATAACATTCAGCAAATAACATGGTTAGATTTTGTCATAGGGAAATTTCAGCAAAGGATATTTGTGTATGTCAATCGGTGTATACATAATTGGTGACTAAGCACCGTGCCACGGACCAATCAATGTGGCAGCGAGTGTGAAGAGTGATTTCAAGACATGAGAAGGAAAAGGAAAATCAAAAATTAGATTTAAGGTATACAAATATAATATTCTACAATTTCGACTCAAATAGATAAAAATTATTGGATTAGTAGTTTAAAACTTTAAATCAATTGAATATTTCTGACCCAAAAAAATCAATTGAAACTTCATGAAAAAAAGAAGAAGGAAAGCTGTTAGATATAATAAGGAAAATAAAAATGATAAGAAAAACGAGCATTCAGATGACAGAAAAAAGGAAATAATTACTTGTATTTGTTTTTTTTTGTTAACCTATATATTTGTTTTGTTTAGATGTAAATTTATATTAAAAAAAAATGGAAACTGTAACTGTACATAAGAGGGAACTAAAGAAAATGCATGGGTTGTTTAAGTCAAGGATTAAAAAAATTTCGCAAGCACAAATGAAAAAACAAAGCAAGAATGCTCTCAGGTACTTTAACAAAAGCATGTATTTTCTCTGGTTTGGAGACTACTTAGAAAATAATATTCATGTATGTAGCTCTAGTTTTCCACTTAACTCAATTTTTTAGAGCCCCCATTGTTTATCTAAATAATTTCTTTCAATATTTAAGCATTGGATAATATCAACATTAATTTTGATATAGTTTTGACTTGAGCGTGTATATGATTTTTTTTTATTCGTAACTGGAAAAGGAAAATATGTCCTTGTTCCAATTGAAAAAAGAACCCACCACCGACCTACTGAAAGTTATATAAATAGATAATAGATTACATGTGATGTGACTATCACATTATTTACTCAGATTACAAAAAAAGCAGACAAAACCCTAAAGAGGATCGAATGCGTAAAAGCTTCACTTTGATGGAGCGAATTTGCAGAGATGTTGATTGGAATGTGGACGAGTCTTCATTGACGACCGTCTCTTTTCTTGGCCGAGGAAGCTTTGGTCGCGTCTCTCTCGAGAGGGACTCCAACTCCCGACTTTGCGCAAAGAAGTCATCGCCCATGCATGTCAAAAAGATTCTCGAGAAGGAGCTCAGGATCATGCATCGTTTCCGCAATCATCCTCGTATCGTTCAAGTCTCAACCACTCTTCACTTACAAACCAAACCCTACGAAGAATGCTACATTTATATGGAGTACGCCTCCGAAGGTAATCTCCATAAGATAATATACGGTTTCCGCAGGAAATCACAGCCAATACCTGAGTCTTTGGTCCAACGCACGGCTCGTATGATCCTAGAAGGACTCGTGGCTCTTCACTCCCAAGGTTATGTTCACTGCGACCTCAAGCCATCGAATGTCCTCCTCTTCCCTTGCACAACTCCTGGAGAGCCGTGGGATCTCAAGCTTGCTGATTTCGGTTCATCCAAGGAACCTGATTCCGAATATGATTCTATGTCCCTTGGTACTGCTGAGTACATACCACCAGAGTCTTTTGGGCCAAACGGACTGATCATGGATCCAGACCTTGATATATATGCTCTAGGGTGTGTGGTTTATGAGATGTTTGGAGCTATACCTATCCAGGAGATATTTGAAGAATTTTACGAGTGGAAGTTGCGTCGATATATCTCTCAGGAGGCTAGAGATTTCTTGAGGCGGTGCCATGACATACATCCACGCAGGCCCACCGCGGCTGAGCTCTTGAACCATCCTTTTATTACAGGAAGACTTCCATCGACAACCACAGAAGACGATAAGGAGATATCTAGGTCGTTGATTCCAAGTGTCTCGAAGCTTCTTTTGACCTGATCCTCTTCTTCATCTTGTGTGATGAAATCTATCTCTCTTGTGTGATGAAAAACTTGATAGTGAATATTGCTATGGCAAAGCCTAGCCGAGATGTACCAAGGATCGATTTGACCTTGGGAACTCGTTAAATTGTGTGCGTCTTTGTTCTTTCAATTCAAACAAACGAGAGTCGTGAGAGATGTGAGATGAATGCGATCGAGAGCAAAGTCTTCTGTGATAAGATTATGAGATCAATTTCTCTACAACAAGGCTTCCATGTTCCATCTGGTGATTTCAGTTTACATAAAGAAGGATCTACTTTAATTAGGTTTATTGCGTAAGTTTGTTTCTTTACTTGCATCGGAAGAAAACTACTCTTAAGTCAATTTTTTTTCTTCAAATAGGTTTGTCAGTGTGCATGTGCTGAGTGCAGCACTCCTTCATGTGTCTATATCAGTATATATTGAAGTTCAAATTTGTTAGTTATATATGTGTCTTGCATATTCTATCGGAAATTGTATTCATATATAGTGTATACAGAATTCAAGTTTACTCTAATATATTACTCTCTCCATTAATTTAGATTTGTCTCTGTTAGATTATCTTCTTCTATTTTGGTAAGGTTACAAAATATCCTGAGGAAACTAAAAAAAAATTGTTGCGATGGTTCAAATTAAAAACAACAAAAAAGAGAAGGAAGTTCTCACTTCTCAGGAACATGACAATTGGGTTGGAGTAGTGATTAGTGAAACACTTTTGGTTGGCGTCAGTTTAATTAAAAAACAAGAGAAAACAAAAGCCCAAGCCCACTATATTTTAAAGCCCAAGAAGTAACAAAAAAGATCAGCTCCTCCATCTGAGAGAGAGTAACCCTAGTAGCAGCAGACACAACAGCACTAGTTCATCGAGAAGCAAGATGGTACTCATTCATTGTCTTCTATAGCTCTTCGTTTGCTTATTCGATTTATAATCAAGAAAGATTGAGAACTGATCGTGTTTGTTGTTGTGTTGCAGACTTTCAAGCGTAGGAACGGTGGGAGGAACAAGCACAACAGAGGCCACGTCAACCCAATCCGATGCTCCAACTGTGGCAAATGTTGCCCCAAGGTACTCTCTAGGACCTTCGTTTCTCAATCAATCTCCTGTAATTCAACATTCCTATGTGGACTTTGATTTGAGCTTGTGGTAAACATAATTGGATAGGACAAGGCCATTAAGAGGTTCATTGTGAGGAACATTGTGGAGCAGGCTGCTATTAGAGATGTTCAGGAAGCCAGTGTCTACGATGGTATCATTTCATTCCTCTCTTTGTTTTGTTAAATGTACATTAGAAAGTTTGGATTTTTCGACTATTGGGATTGGGATTTCGTTAGTATATGCAATTGCATTGAATTAGTCCTTGTATGGAATCGTAGGGTACACATTACCGAAGCTATATGCAAAGACGCAATACTGTGTCTCATGTGCTATCCACTCTCATGTCGTTAGAGTTCGATCCCGCACCAACCGTAGGGTTCGTACTCCTCCACCGCGTTTTGTCAGACGCAAGGTCCTCCTCTCTCTCTTTCTCAACTCAATTATCCTTAATAGTTTTAAGCTCCATTTCTCTGTCTTTAGTTAAGCTTACTTCAACTTGTTTCTATATGCTAATATCTCTGTGAACTACTAAGTTAGTTTGAAGTAAATCTGGTTACTAAGACTTGTACAAAGTGTAGTTCAATCTTGTAGGAATCAAGTTCTGGAGATGTGCGTTAGATTATCTTAAGATTCCTGTTACTATTTGAACTATAATAGTTGTTTCAAAATAGTCTTCTGGAAATTGACTTTTGAGGTGGATTAAGCATGCTACTACCTTCACTTAATCCTTAACAATACTGCTTTCAGTGAGACTATTCTGTTCTATCTTTTTCTGTTTGAATGGTTTGCTCTTCTGAGATTTTACTGAATGGTTTTCCACATTATGATCATCAGGAGGATGCTCCCAAGCCTGGACAACCGGGACAGGCCCCTCGTCCAGCTGGACCGGGAGCTGGAGCTGCACCTCGTGTCTGAAACCTGCAATCAGCTTAAATTATAGTTTCATTGTTCCAAGATTTTTGTTTTTCTTATGTTTGCTTCAGATTATATTGCCATGTGAATCTCCAAATGCTGTTTTTAGTAATTGTCTCGACTTTGTTATCATTATATATAAAACTCTATAGTTTTGCAATCTGCATAAGTTATGAGGTTGCGACTCCGCCTCCTTCAGATTCGAAAATTTTACAATATTTGTGAAAATATTCCGAAGTGTATTGGAGGTGTTTTGACTGATGGGTGAGAGGAAACTGAGATTGGAGTGTGCTGAGCCTCATATGTATCAGTTTCTTTTTCCTTCTCACCAGATTAACCCTTGAGGTTTAGGTATCAGTTCCTCATGTCTTCCATACAACTTCTCCATGGCAATCTTTCTTATGATAGATGGAAACCTTAAGAAAGAAAGAAACAATGGAAGTTTTTCAGCAGCAAAAGGATGGTCTAAGAGCTCATCTACGGTGGCCCTATCTGAAGGCTGCCACGCCAAGCACCGCCTCACAAAGTCTGTGGCCTCCGGAGAGATATCTTCAAACAGCCTCCACGTGTTAGAACCTCTCACCTCCACTGGAATACCCCCAAACATCTTAAGAACCATACGTCCTAAAGACCATATATCTCGGGCTGGTCCGATCAGTTTGTCCGGCCCAACAAACCTGTCCCGCTCAATGGCCTCAGGCGGCATGTACTCCTCAAGGGTTCCAGGAAACAACATGTTAGAGTCCATAGGTGGCTCTTTGGATAAGCCGAAACCAGCAAGCTTGAGACCCCATGGCTCTCCAAGAGTGTTGGAAGGGAAGACAAGTACATTGGATGGCTTGAGGTCGCAGTGTACATAACCTTCAGAGTGAATAGCCTTGAGTCCTTGTAGGATCATACGAGTGGCGCGTCTGACACTATCTTCATGCAATCTCCCTCCGGCATCAGAGATCATCTTGTCGAGATTACCTAAGGAAGCATACTCCATGTAGATGTAACACAAACTCATGCCTTTGGTGTTGGTCGCGAAGTGAAGATGATCGCTTGAAGCTCGGACGATGAAGGGATTTTTGTGGAAACGAAGCATGATCCTGAGCTCCTTCTCGAGATTCTTGGACTGTTTGAGAATACTTGTCTTCTTGACGTATGATTTCCCCAAGTTGGAATCATTCTGGAGAGACATAAAGCCGTAGGTACCTTTGCCAAGAACACAGACAGTCTCCAATGAAGACTCCATCAGATCTCCGATAATCTGCTCCATAACGACACTAGGTTGCCAAGAACACAGACAGTCTCCATTGAAGACATATAAATATATAATGTAAATTTTAGTATATACTTATTTTATAATATTTTGGTAAATTACTTTGTGTGCTTAATGATATTAATTATTTAGTTATTAAAAAAATGCAAAATTAACAAATCTAATCAAGATGAATTAATGTATTTTTAGAACTCTTTCTTTTATAGTTTTTTTAGGGTTACTTTTGAATTATATAATATAAAGCATACGAATGTGTTATATATATCAGTATATTTCTAATTAATATTTTGGTAAATTACTTTGTGCATTTAATGATAGATAAATGTTGTTCAATCTATATATTTAGGCTTAGTTATTGAAAATGTAATCTAAATTAAAAAAAAAACTTAAATGATTTATGCCTATAAATAGACGACGTTGTACGGAAAAAATGTAACGAATTTAGTGTGGATTTCAGCAGCATTTTGCAAAATCAGTGAAAATTTACAATACAACAACATTATCGTAAATGCAAGTGTAACCGCTAAAACTTTGAGGTATAATACAATAAAGGCTTTTTGCCTTTTTCTACTTCACTCGTCTGAAAATTTACAACAACATTATCGTAAATGAAAGATTAACAACTAAAACTTTGAACTTTGAAGTATACAAAGGAGGCTTTTTCCACTTCACTGGTCTGAATTTTGGAGCTGAGACGAGAGAAAACCAAAAAGTTGCTTAAGATTTCCTCTAGATGGTCGAGCATTCACCGCGTATTTGCATATAAATATTAGCATCCGTCGCATTTCTATTTTTGTTATACTCTTCTCTCCAAAACATTTTCCACCATCAAAGGCACCTGCAAAATGATTCAAATATCTCAGCATCATGATACATTTTAATACATAGCGGAACCAAAAAGCCGAAAAAAGTACAAAATGCAGTACCTTCTTCATTGAATAATGATATCAAGATGGCCAAACAAACACATACACTGATATCTTCCCCTATCAATCATAATTACAATATGGATTAGACTGCCATAAAAGTTACAAGCTACGAATTATGCTTGAATACAGATACAAACTTACCATCTTGACAACAAACTAAGAGCTTCTTCCCTGAACTCATCTTGTGTTTAGCAAAATTAACAGCGGCACGAAGATTTCTTGATATGGAAAATCTATCAAATTTTGAACTCTGTAGAACATACACTTTTAATGAAATATTTGTTTTGAGGAAACAACTGTGTATCTTGCAAGAGTTTGGTTTGTCTTAAAGGCATACCTTCATGGGTAGATGCAAATGTTCTTTAAGATATGGTCCAGGGACTGAGATGGGATTTTGATCACAATTTAATATGCAGTCAATAGATGTCACCTTACCAGCTGCAACACAAAAGGATAAGAAGATTTGATGAGAAGCTGAAGCGATAAGCTTAGTTAATGCAAAATAAAGAGACAATATTTGTAATAAGAAACTAAACTCACCTACTTGTGATACCCCAACAGCAAGATTCGTTGATGCCAACCAAGATACTAAGCTTGCTTCATCAACATTCATCATCCCATCTTTAGGTTTTGGTGTAACAAGAGATAAGATTTCATCACTATTAGCGTGATTGACTCCACCATTAGATTTTGAGCATTTGACAACAACCTGTGGAGCTTCCTGACCTCTTTGCGCTCGATACACTCTATCGTTTTCAACAATCTCTGCAACTTTCTGGTTACACAAATCAGGCCCCGAGTGAATCAGATCGTCAACATGTGTCCAGAAAACATTTGGAGATAAACCTCTAGCCCAACTCTCTTCATCGTCACCAGCTCCTGGAATATAATTCCAGCTAAACTCTGAACTGGTTCTGTGTTGAAGTTCACCGGAAGCAGAAGCTGAGACAAGAATGAGAGGGGTGAAATCCCACGCATCATGCTCAGGTACTTCATTCAACCATACAACAGTTTTCTGTGAAACCCAAAGAGGCCGTAAAGGTTTCCTCAAACATGAAGCTAGAGAAGCTATATCAGCTCCACTCTCATCTAACTCTCTTGTCCACTCATCCAACCGAGCTTCAATAGAGGCCCTCTCAGTATTTGAAACCCAAAGAGGAAGATGTAAGGAACAGTCCCATTTATCTAAAAACTGCCTTACGTTATCACCATCATGATCATCATCACTAGTCGTCATACCCTATTCAAAAACAGAGTAAAAAAGAGATTGTAAATACAAGAACATTTCCTCAAAAAAAGATAAACAAAATGAACATTGTAACTCACTGCATCAGTGTTACATAATCTCTTCCAATGATTAAATATTGAACGGTTCAAGACACATGACCATATAGGTATCGTTTTCGACATGCTATCCGGAAAACGCTTTCCTTTCCGAGTCGAATCAATAATGATACATCCTCCTTTTTCTCCTATCCATCGAAAAATATGTATCTAACAAATCTCAACACAAACAATGAACAATGCAATAAAGATATATATCCTTTTGATACAAAATAAAGCTACTTCTTTAAGATCATGGTCTGATTATGCTAAAGCTGTGTGATAACACAAATATTGATATTGAGAGTGAATTGACGATACCAGCGAGAAGAGGAAGATGGAGATTGAGGCGAGAAGTGTTGAAAGACAAATTATTGGTATGACCATCGGTGGATTTGAAGTAGCAGGTGGCGTCGAATCTGGGAGAGTACCAGAGACCACAACGAAGGTTGGCGAGAAGAGGGAGCTTAGGCCATAGGTGAGAGATCTCGTGGACGAAGATGGAGTCTTGGTAGATTGATCGAAGAGCGTTGTAGAGACTGTTGTCTCGTCGCTTTATACTCCTGGCAGCTCTGTAAATACTATCTCTTGTCGTCGTCCTCTGCTCTTCCGAGTTTGCTGCCATTGTTACCTTGGAAACTAATTCTCAGTTAGCCTCAAGATTATATATAAATATTTGGATTTTTGAATTGGGTTTTAACAGAGAAGCTAAGAGAGAAGATTTTTTAAAACAAAACAGGAGAAGAAGAAAGAGCAGAGGAAGATCGGCGCATCAAGAAGATGGAACAGAGCTAGACAAGAGAGAGAAAAGGACAGGTTTTTCACCCTTTTAAAAATAAAAATAAAAACCTATCTTATTAGTTTTATTATAAGAATTTTAGATTCAAATTAACAATTGTTATAAATTTATAATTAAGAGATTAATACAGACAATAGAGATAACTTGATATATGAAAAAAGGAAACTTAAAAACAAAAATATATCTTCTCATCTTGAAGCCACAAATTCTGAGTAGTTAGTTGGTGAATACTGGTTTCATCCAAATAAAATTTTAGGAAGTCATATCTGTCAGTCTTTCTTCAGTCATCTTACGGTAGAGGAAAGTAATATCAATTAAAGAAAAAATATTTAATATCATTGTTGACGATATATATATATATATATATATATATTCAACTATTTATTATAATTCGATAAACGTAGGTTTCTCAATGTTTAACTAAATAATTTGGGATACATAAATGAGCACATTTGAGCCCAATAACTAAAAAAAGACCATTTTATCTGGATTTATATAAATGGACATTTATTTTTCCAGAAAAATTAAAAATTATTTTTAATTATAGAATTCTAGACCCTAAGAAATAATAGTATATAGAGAACCTAAGTAACAAAATTTATGGAGTTTATGAGGGAGTTTTTGGTTTTGATTTTGTGTATATATATACGTGTATTTGTGCGGCTGTGCCACTAATAAACAATCCGAGAATCATAATCAAACTCTAAATCAACTCAAAGACCTTTCGATCCCTCTGTTAATATCACTTAATTGGCGCATTTGTTTGGGCAATCATGAGATCGGAAATCAGAGATTGCGATGGAATTTCGAAATAATTTTTTTGATCCCGAGCTTTCTCTATTCTTCATCTTTATCGCCTAGATCTTTTCTCCTCGACCAACTGCTGAATTCCAACTCCAACGCTGCATTCGTCTCCTCCAAACTCGACAAATCTCTTTCTCCTCCACTGGTCGCGCGTTTTTTTTCGTCGACGAATTTTTATTAGGTTGGAAAGGGTAAAATCATTAACTTGCGGAAGTGTTTGATTCCGTAAGCCTTAAAAAAATCTATGTTTCTTACAATACCCTTTACAAAAATGTGGTTTCTCCTAATTGTCTCTAAATAATTTATTTCAATATTTAAGCATTAGATAATATCAAACAATTTGATTTAGTTTGATTCCTAATTAGTAAAAGAAAATATGTCCTTGTTCCAATTGAAAAAAGAACCCACCACCGACCTACTGAAAGTTATATAAATAGATAATAGAGTACAGGTGATGTGACTATCACATTATTTACTCAGATTAAAAAAAAGCAGACAAAACCCTAAAGAGGATCGAATGCGTAAAAGCTTCACTTTGATGGAGCAAATTTGCAGAGATGATGCCTGGATTGTGGACGAGTCTTCATTGAAGACAGTCTCTTTTCTTGGCCGAGGAAGCTTCGGTTGCGTGTCTCTCGAGAGGGACTCCAGCTCCCGACTTTACGCAAAGAAGTCATCGCCGATGCATCTCAAAAAGATTCTCGAGAAGGAGCTCAGGATCATGTATATTTTCCGCGATCATCCTCGCATCGTCCAAGCATCGAACACTCTTCACTTACAAACCAAACCCTACGAAGAATGCTACATCTATATGGAGTACGCCTCCGAAGGTAATCTCCATAAGATGATATACGGTTCCCGCAGGAAATCACAGCCAATACCTGAGTCTTTGGTCCAACGCGCGGCGCGTATGATCCTAGAAGGACTCGTGGCTCTTCACTCCCATGGTTACGTTCACTGCGACCTCAAGCCATCCAATGTTCTCCTCTTCCCTTGCACAACTCCTGGAGAGCCGTGGGATCTCAAGCTTGCTGATTTCGGTTCATCCAAGGAACCTGATTCCGAATATGATTCTATGTCCCTTGGTACTGCTGAGTACATACCACCAGAGTCTTTTGGGCCAAACGGACTGATCATGGATCCAGACCTTGATATATATGCTCTAGGGTGTGTGGTTTATGAGATGTTTGGAGCTATACCTATCCAGGAGATATTTGAAGAATTTTACGAGTGGAAGTTGCGTCGATATATCTCTCCGGAGGCTAGAGATTTCTTGAGGCGGTGCCATGACATACATCCACGCAGGCCCACTGCGGCTGAGCTCTTGGATCATCCTTTCATTACAGGAAGACTTCCATCGACAACCACAGAAGACGACAAGGAGATATCTAGGTCGTTGATTCCAAGTGTCTCGAAGCTTCTTTTGACCTCATCCTCTTCTTCCTCTTGTGTGATGAAATCTCTCTCTTGTGTAAACTCTACAAAAACTTGATAATGAATATTGCTACGGCAAAGCCTAGCCGAAATGTATCAAGGATCGATTTGACCTTGGGAACTCGTTTAAATTGTGTGCGTCTTTGTTCTTTCAATTCAAACAAACGAGAGTCGTGGGAGATGTGGATAAATGCGATCGAAAGCAAAGTCTTCCGTGATAAGATTATGAGATCGATTTCTCTACACCAAGACTTCCTTGATCCATCTGGTGAATTCAGTTTACATAAGGCGGAGAAGAAAAGATCTTATCTTATTTAAGAGTCTTCCTTAATTAGGGTTATTGCTTAAGTTTGTTTCTTTACTTGCTTTGCACGAAAACAATCCTTAGTTTTTCTCTTTGGTACTTTTCACTTTAAGTAGAGGTGTGACAGTGTGCGTGTGCTTAATTCGATACTTCATGTTTTATCGGAGTATTCCAATTTTGGTATATTTAAGTTCAAGTCTGTTATACATTACTCTCTTGATTTACTATGTGAGATCAACGATGGAAATTAGCCAGAAAAGTAAAAAGTCTTCAAGTTTTCTTATTTGCGTCTAACATTGTGAACCTACTAATAGAAATAAATCAATTATCTACTTGTCAAATTAAAGTAGATAACATGTAGGAAAATGAGTTCGAATGAACTTCTTCCACCTTTAAATTAGAGCCTAATATTTTTATTTTAAACATTTTCCAAATCAATCAAAAGCTCAAAACCTGAACCTCTCAATATATAGATAGGAAACGATCGTTCTTCTTAATCATATAACTTAGTGAAAATTACATTATCCAAACAATCTCGAAACCATAATCTATCTTCTCGATTCGGCGGTTTTACTTGAGCCTCTCCTTTCTAAGTCTTTCTAGTTCCAACACCATTTGCCAGTGCTCTAGTGAAAGTGTAGTCTCACCATAACTCACAGACATCATGCGAGCCATTGTCAACAATCTGCAGAACCAGAAAACCAAATTGAAAGTTGTGTATATTTGATGAGAATAAAACCTAAGGGAAAACCTTAGTACCTGCTCAAGTCTTGGCTGCCTAAACTACGATCCATTTGTCTTGCTGCAACCAAATCGATCTCCACCACCTGCAACGAAATTTTGCAGAAAATAATTGAACTTTAAACTCAAAATTCTGAAAACAATGGATTTGTTTAGAAACACAAGGTTCTAACATTAATGCCATAGTTATATATACATACCTGTTGCAACTCTTGCCCAATGGAGTGTGATAACGATTTGCAAGTAGCTAAGTAGCATCTCCAAGCTTCTGCTGTTTCTGGTGTGATGACTTCCAATGAATTCACTTGGGAAGGTTGAAAAGGTAGAACCAAATCGGCGGGCATTATGTTCGACTTTCCCTCAGAGAAGATGAGCATTTGAACATCAGTGGCCATTTCCATTTTATAATATTGGAAATCATACTCCACCTGAAATAGCAGCAGATTCCATGTTCATATTTGAATCTACTTAAAGTGAATAATAACACTGCTTTACCTTCTGACATTCCAAGAGGTTTTTAAGCAGATTTGCATTCTCAACTCCAACAGAGTTCAAAGTGCCTGGTTGCAACTCTGTTTCGTCCAGTATCAAGTGCGTACCATCAGCAATTTGCAGAACTCCAGGAATCAATCTGTCATAAAAAAAATATACTTGAAGGTTTCTCAAGATAAGAATGATTCAAAACACTTGTTAAGATAGTAGAGATGGATTCTTACCTGTTAATTCCATAGTCTTTCTTGGGACCGAGGGAGGCAGTGTTCAGATACTCAATAGTAAGTGGTATAGAATGTGTGAATGGTAGGAGGCTTTTGAGGGCATAACTGAGCTGGGTACCAAAGATAGACATGCTTTCTTTATTAAGGTGTATAAGATTAAGTGAAAGCTTCCCAACAGCAACGTTATCTACTCTTCCATGCACCTGTAAAGGAGGAAAACATGTGAGTGTACAATACTACAAGGGATCAGCAGAAATAGCTGAGAAGAAAAAACAAGTGATCCATGTTTAACTAAATTATTACCTTCGACAAGAGATGCAATAATAGGAACTGTGCGGCAATGTGATCATTCCCGAGTAGACCAGTAAGGTACTTCATCAAACTCTCTCTTATCTCTTTGAATATTTGGGGAGATTTGGGCTGTCAAATCAAAAAGTAACAAGAGATTCAAAAAACAAATGTCAGGAAAAGAATATGTATGAGAGCTAAATCAATGGTACTTACCTCTGTTAATAACGAAGAACCATGCAGGAAATGTTGTGTTTCAAGCTTCCTGTGGATAAGACAATGGAGGCGTGGAACCTTTCGAGAGGGCATCTGAACAGATTCAGCTTCAGAAAGATCATCAGAGATTTCATCAAGTGAATCCGTATCCATCATAACATTTGGATCGAAGGTCAACACTCCAAGGAATTCAACCACATCATTTAGCTTCAATTCTGACTCTGGAGAATCATATATCTGTGTAGCCGCATAAGAATTTTGTCAACAACTAATCTTTGCAGCTTACGCGTATACATGTTAACAGATAATATAATGAAAACAACCATGTATTTACCTTCACTAGACAAGGTAGAGAGTCTGTATTTGTAGCTGGCGGGAGACCTGAACTTTGTGGAACCTGAAATTCTGAAGTTGATGTTGTAGCTTCGCCAACTTTCTGATATACAAAAAAACCGATATAATCAGAAATATTTCATCAGTCAAAATCTCAATGTCTCATGATTCTTGCCAGTAACAGTAAGGAAAAGTTTTCTAATGAATCTATGGTTTTCCCCAACTTGACTGTCGCTTACCGTGTTATACTCATAAATACATTGAATAAAGACTAGATCCTTACCATTTTCTTGAAAGGAGAGCCATTAAGCCCAGCTTCTAAAGTCTGCAATGGTGGCTAAAATTAGTTGCTGACCAACAACTCCAATAGGTATTGCTACAGCAACACCAGTTTCATATAAAGCAAAGATGAGAAACTAAGTTACTTACATAGGGCTCCATGGAATCAGTCATTTCTTCATCCACCCTCACACGCTTTTCCCTGTTTTGACCAGTTAGATCCAAAAGCCGGTTCTTCAGCTCTTGAGAAGAACACTCAGTCCATTGGTTTTGTCCTGGGACCTAAACATTGCAATCAAGTGTTATTATGTTTAAACATCTATGAAAGCCCAACAACAAGAGCAACAACAACAGAAACAAAAAAGAATACAGCATTAGAGTAAACATACGGGAACACAGTATAGTAAACGACGCTCCCAAACTTGCATATCAGTGGAAGAACCCTCAGGAAACTGTGAGACATCACTGTACTTATTTGTTCTCCATGTTGAACCATCCTTAACACAATATAAAAAGAACAGTTAGTGACAAATAAAGATTAAACGTCTCTTTAGTAGAAACCATCAAATAAAATATTCATAAATTTCATACCTTGCAAGCACCAGCATAGAATTCATTTCCAAGCATGTCCTGTATCATTCCACGAAACCGAACAAGAGTATTGGGCTGCACCCACTTGATACTTGACGAATCAAGAATTGGAACCTACGGTAGACCCAAAAAAAAAAAAAAAAAAACACTACTGGTTAATTAAGAAAAAAAGTTCTGAGAACAGATCCTTCGAAACCCAAATTAACCAATCTGTGGATAGACTAAGCTGATTTAGTTAGACACAGAACCAAATTACATGAAAGATTCAACCTTTTTATGCTGAAAATTGATAAAAACGAATTAGGTAGTAATAAAACCAAAACGCTCCATAAAGTGATACTCAATTGCCCTAAACCCAAAACAAACAAAAAAACAGCGAATTCGTAAGTAAAGTGGACCTGGGAGGTAGCAGATTCGTCGGAGAAGTAGTGACTGAACAAATCGACGACGCCCCAGTCTTTTCCGACAGACGATGCCGGATCGTATCCCGAAGACAGAGCATTTACGAAGGAGAAACGTACGGCTCCTAAAGGGTTAGTCAAGCAATCGTACGCTGGTCCTCCCATATCTCTCGATCTCAACTAACCTTTGATTTTTAACTTCTATGAGCGAATCAGTGAGGACTACAGATGAAGAAGATTGAGTCTTTGCTCAAAAAAAAATGGCGAATAAGGGGACATATGAAGTCTATAGTTGGGCCTTTCCCGCCATATCTGCTAGGTTTTTCCCGCCATGATCCATGCCCCATTCTCCTACTCCCCACGCACCGTTTTTAGACCCTCTCTATACGCCGTCGTTTTATGTGCTATGTAACAAATTTTGGTGAGCTTATGATATAACAATGGATGACATATTTTACTAATTAGTATATAATCACCCTTGAAATCAACTTGATATAGTTAATTCTTTAATTACGTACAATTGTTGTGAATTCTTGAAAATTTGACCATCATGGTCTTTAGATTTGTCAAAAGTCAAACCCCAAAGACTCACAAACACAGACGGATCTACGAAGCAGCTAACATCACGAATTTACAACAGAGGAATTAGGTTTTCATATATGTATGATTTTTATAATTCAGACAACATAAACCATGCCGACTTCTAAAAGAGAAACGGGCGGGACCTTAAGCGCTACGTCAGGTCCTCTACAGTTCCTTCTCAAGAAATTATAACCGAAATTAACTGCCAATCTCTTCATCACCGATGATCCTTGTTTCGCTTTCACATGTGAATGTCCCAATATAAACGCTGTTCCCGCCTCTTGCGCCGCCAACAAATCCCTCAGCTCACTTCTCAGCTCCGCCTCTGCTTCTGCAGACGCTGACGATCCTTCATCCTCGTAACTGTCTTCTGGGACAGCAAACCTCACCCGTCTTATGGTGGTGGTTGGCGCTGCTTCGGCCATTTCTATGACGTCTTCCATGCTCTCTACTGTGGAGAATCCGATGGAGACGCTCTCTGGTTGGAGATTGTCTTCGATCTCGTAAGCCACGGTTCCTATCACGGCTAGTCTTGACTCGCTTGAGGATTCGTTGGACTGGACTGACCGAGCGGTGTCGTCCTCTTGTTGTGTTCTTTTGTGCCAGTCGTAACGGATGAAATCTGCAAGCTTGCTAACGAGCTCTGATTCGAATGAGTCCACGTCTTGATGGACGTCGCGGTATCCGTACCGTACGATGCAGCGGTAAGAGCGGTGGTCAACGGGACCCACACGGCCCACGAGGTATCTCTCAGCAGGAGGAACGAATGGGACAGGGACGGATTTCACGCAGACAAAGACGAGAACACGGTGGAAAGCAGGGAGATTGGTGACAAACCGGGAGAAATTGGCAGGGATTCCGGAGGTTAAATCCGTGAAGACTAAACCGATACCTGGAACTCGGGAAATTCCGAGGCTTGGACCTAACGCGAGAAGCCACTCGAGCGAGACTTTGTTCTGGAGATCAAACTCATATTTCTTGATGGTGGTGTAATGCCAAACGAACATGATGATCATGAAAAATAGGGATAAGAGGATCGGAAGCCAAGCGCCTTCGCGGAATTTGGTAAGTGAGGCCGAGAAGTAGAGAAGTTCTATTGAACCGAAAAAGAGAAGGAACGCGAGGGCTAGAATCGGAGGCTTGTGCCAGCAAAGAACAATGACCAATGAGGTAAGACACGTCGTCACTAGCATAACCGCCATTACAGCCAAACCTACAACCACAAATGGAACAAATATTTATAATCTTAAATTTCAAGAATCCTAAATTAATGTGCTGATAAAAGAATTCTTCTACCTGATGCATTTCCCAGGTGTTTTACATCTCTAAACCCAATAGTAACAGCGATGCAGAGAATCATGAGCATCCAGTTAATTTCCGGTATGTAAATCTGACCATGAATCTTGTCGGAGGTGTGAATGACTTTGACTCGAGGGAAGCATCCCAGAGACTGGCTTTGGTTTATAATTGAGAAAGTCCCGCTGATGATCGCTTGGCTTCCCACAACAGAAGCAAGAATCGCTACCGCAAGCACAGGCCAGTGCAAACATTCTGTTCAGAACCAAGAATTTAAATAAAAAGGAGTTCAGGTTTTGTTCTTAATGATCAACACTAAATTAATTTTCAGTTCTTGAAGTAAAGCAAACTACTGACTTGGCACAGAGACGTAAAACCCAATCGCATGAGCAGAATGGTGATGCCGGGATAAGTAAGCAGCTTGCCCCATGTATGCCAATATCAGAGCCGGATAAACCAGGAAGGTAAACGCAATCTACAGCAAACAAAACAAAGAGTTATTGAAACCCATGGCAATGTAACAATAAGTAAAGCATCCAAGCTAAGAAGAAACTTGCCTGAATTGCGGCGTAATTGAAGTGACCAAGATCAGCAAACATGGCCTCAGCACCTAAAACAAAGACTCAACGAGTTAGATTACTGACATTTTTATGGCGACATTAACAATATAGATTTCTTATAACTCACCAGTTATGCACAACAAGATCCCGCCTAGAGACATCCATCCACTTACTCTCGTCTTTCTCAAGAACATGAACATGTATGTAGGAGAAAGAGCTTCGTATATATGAGGATTCCACTTTATTATATTGTACAAACCAATACCGCTTATACAGAGCAGCCAAGTCAGGACAATTGGCGCGAAAACAAACCCAACACGATGTGTCCCATAATGCTGTAGCGAGAAAAGACAGACTAATATGAAGCAGGTTATAGGAATCACTGCATCTGCACGTTTGATCAACAAAGGAAGCTATCATTTATCAGAACTCAAGTAGCAAAAACTAACATAACCAGTCTTTGTGTACGTACATTGGTGATGTTCTTTAGACATATTCAGCTCAAGACCTGACACAGCAGAGAAAACTACATACAACAAAAAGAAAAGATTAGAAAACTCTTTTAACCAGCAATTAGGCACTAAGATATCTGCACCCACAGAAGCAAACATACCAGAGATAGCTGGAGTGAGAAGTCCATCTCCAATAACCATACAAGTCCCAAGAAGAACAAGAAGCAGCAAAGCAGTGTGTAACCACTTGTGCTTCTCCAGATATCTTTTCACACAAGAATCATGGTTCTTCTCCGGTGGATGCTCAAGCTTATAAGTGGACAGTGCCTCATCAGAGACTTGTCGGTTTGGGAGGAGGCTAACTTTGACATGACGGCAGATCAATGAGTACAAAGCAAAAGTTCCACCTGAGAAAATTATAATATAACATAAGGAAACGCAGCAAAGGGATGATTTTCTGGTCTGAGAGAGTATCTCTTCCCCTCACCTTCTCCGTTATCATCAGCTCGGAGGACAATGAAGACATACTTGAGCAAAGGAACCAAAGTAAGAGTCCAGAAAACAAAAGACATAACACCATAGATCTCTTCGTTGGTCTCTGAATGTTGAATGTCTTCAGCAAAAGTGCTCTTAAAGACATAGAGCGGAGAGATACTCAAGTCACCATAGACAACACCAAGACTCTGATAAGCAAGAAGCAAAACCGACCTCCATGATTCCTTCTGCATAATTGTAAAAAGATTCCAATTTTCATTCATCTCAAAGCTCCAAAATTGAACAAATCTAAAAGAAAAACAACAAACCTTGGAAGAACGAGAACCACAGCATTTTCCGAGATTGAGATCCATGGTTTCACTCTTAAATCTTCACAGCCTAACAAGCTATAAGAAGAAGAACCTGGGGAACCAAAGAAAAAGAAGATAGATTTATGAAACTCAAGGCTAAAGA
The DNA here is from genome assembly GCA_900406565.1 of Turritis glabra. Classification (NCBI taxonomy): domain Eukaryota; kingdom Viridiplantae; phylum Streptophyta; class Magnoliopsida; order Brassicales; family Brassicaceae; genus Turritis; species Turritis glabra. The sequence continues at coordinate 2,880,642 of OVBN01000025.1, forward strand.
GAGGAAATTGGGTAAATTTGGCAGAAGCAATTGAAAAGTCTTGTCGAAAACAGTGAAACCTCCAAAGTAACAACAATAAATACGACAACCCAACTCTGTTCCCAAATTAGAAGGAAGAAAACAAAGTAGGCCACATTCACGCACATGCCATTCTCATATATCTCTTCTCTTTCGTCAATCCTTACCCGAATATAGATAAACCCAGAAGAAGAAAAAACAAAAACACTCAAGAACAATCTAAAAACCCTAAATCCCTAGAATTGAACAAGAAGTACCCACCATTAGTGAGATAAAGATTCAAATAGAGAAAACCCAAGAAAATGAATTTGACTTGAAAAGTGTAGCCTAGTAGTGTTAGCCTTTTTTAGCCATAAATGGAGATAAATCAATTATTAACACCTTTTTAATTTTTGCCCATATTCTGTCACACAACGCCAACTGTGTTTGTGTGTTTTTTCCCACTTACAGAATTTATTAATATGAATTTTTCTGGGTGGGTGACGTGAATCGAAAGAGATGATGATCTGCTTATCATTGAATTAAAGATATTGAAGACAAAGAAAGGTAGAAGATAAGAACCCATAGCCTCCACATGCCTTGCTTTGCTATAGAAAAACAAAAAAAAAAGAAGAAGAGAGCAAACGTGGCGAGAATATTTACAGGTGAAGAGACAGAAACACGTGAGCACTTCCCGACAGTTACATCTAAAAGAAAAAGAAAAACTTTCTCTACTTACCAACAGAATTTGCGCCATTGATGGAGCTTTGTACTATAAAGCTCAGCCTCAAAATCTGGTCATCGCCAACCCCCACACTCTTTCTCTCTATTTTCTGGAATTTTTTTGTTGCAACAACAAATATTGAATCTATTCTCTTTTTTTTTCTGTAACAGCAACAAGAAACAAGAACGGCTTTTTAAACACTCGTGTTGTTGACACGGTAAAAAAACAAACGGGAAATAATATTTTGTTAAAGGTGTTAAATAAACGCGTATTTGGTAGTAAAAAGTAAAAACACACAAAAATTATTTCTTTCTATATATAGTCACTATTAAAATTTTAAAACTTCCCTTTTTAACATAAATTTAAAACTACCTTATTATTTCTTTTCTATATAACAAATTATCTGTAAATTTCTTTAAATGATGGTAGATTGTAAGAAACAAAATTATATGAATGGTAGTAAGGTAAAGCCATGTATTTAAGATTTATTTCCCTATTAAGGTGAACAACTAGATGATAAATAATAAATGCAAAAATATCAGGTTATTAAATAATTGATTAAAAAACCTATACAGTTATGAACTTTAAAAATGTTTTAATGGCATTATCCTTTTTATATGTTTAAACATAGTTTGCATCTAATTTTTATAGATATGGTAAATTTTTATTGTTATTATTTTAGAAGCATCATTATATTTTACACATATTCGAATAAGTATGACCTTAATTTTGTTGTTGCAGAAATTATCTTGGTTTTATTCACCTGTAGAACCTTGAAGGTCTGACCTAAAGCTCATCTCACTCACTTTGATTCTAGGTTATCTTAACTCCGCAATAACTCCTATTCCATTTCCCTCTTATAGAGATCGAACTATTCTTCCGCAAGTTTTTCACAAATCGGTAAATATGGAATTCTTTGAAGAACAACTCCATTTAGAATCTACAATTCGCAAAATATCTATCAAAATCATTAATCCATTGATTAAACACTTGTTCATAAGCATTTTCATTGTTTAAGAGTATCAAAATGAGTCCTCACTCCTTAGCTAGTGAATTATACATTTAATTTACAAGTATATTATATAAAAGTTTATTGATTATTACTTATTAGAATATATAAAAATAATCGAATTTGAAGTCATTGATTGGTGCTCCTTTTCTATTCCCTTCTTTTTCTATGCTTCTCTCTCTTTCGCTCATCTTTTATGTTTCTTTCTCTCCCTTTCTTTAGGTGTTGCGGAACACAACTTTTATATTCTTACTACTTTAAAATGAAAATTGACATTATTGTAGTCGAATAATTATAAAACCGGGTTGGAATCAGATTCCAAATTGATTCAGCTTGCTCTTCACAACAATCTTTCTATAATAATTTAAAGCATCTAGTAGACTAGTCGCGCGGTGGATTCAATGCATGTCTAAAGGGATATATTACCAAATCATATAATGTATTAATATTTATATGCATGCGATGCATGACGACAAATCACACTAACATTAATATTTCAAAGCAAAAAACAAAAATTATTTTATATGATTTAAGATTCTATACGTGATTTGGGGAATGCTGTCATTTTCAGTTTGGTGTATGTATCAGTCAAATGTGAAGAATATTTATTTTCTTTTCTCTGTACAAGACTTATAATGTCGATATGCAGCTCGCTAGAGAGCAAATTGTTTTCTGAAGTCTCTTTGGTCATCAAGATTTTGCTTGGAACACTGTTTTATAGTAATCGGAATATGATCAAACCACTGTTTTTTCTGTATTAGTTAGTGAAAAGTCGAAGAAACAAACTTTATTAACTAGTGAAGAATATGTTCGGCATGATTTCTGCAAGATATTTTCCTGATTGCCAAAAAAGGGTTTCAAGTTTTTTTAAGATCGCTTGATTCTCAATTGTAGTGGGACAAATAAATTTCAATCAATTTTTATGTTTTAAGATTTAGAAGTTCAAAATGGTAGATATAATTGATTGAATATGAGACAAAATTAAGAATTTTTAAGGAATTGCTAAAAATTTTTTAGGATTGGTGTGTTTTTTAGTAAGTGTCTTCTACTCGATCCCTCTTTCATTTATGTCAAAATGGAGTATTTCAGTAATTAGTAGTGTATAAGGAAATGTTGTAATGTACTATGAAATCGTTATTAATTTTTGAAATCAATTTTGCCAAAATAAAAATCACTTTCAATTGAGCTCACACAAATCCATTTTTGGGGGCTTATTAGGGTTTCTTAACCCACTGATCATTTTGTTCTTTTTCTTTTGATCCGCAAACATAGTCTAGGATTGACAATCTTGTATCTTGTCTTTGCATACGATGTTAGTTATCCTTCTTAGCAATCAGTGGCAAATTATGTGAAACAAACTTCATTTATTTAGGAATTTTTATTTTATTTTACATGTTTTGCATGCATATAACTAAACGATGGTGGGCTAGTGATGGTGGATGCAATTTTTTAGAGATAATTGTCTTCCATAGTTCCATGGTTGGAGACCTACGGGATTGTGTGCGGTTTACTCGTCAACGCACATTTACATGCTAGTCTTGAGTCTGAAAATATGAACTAGGGCGTAAGTCCGGACTTCTTTGGGGCTTTACTTAATAGCCAATCCCAAAAAGAAAATTTTCATATATATATAACACACAACAAACGATAACTTGTCCCATGTGAACAATTAGTTTTATTTTTATGCTTTTTTAACGGCCATTAAGCCAGAATCTGAATAATTGTCGTTGTTATTATAATTTATAATTACAACTTGCTTTGGTGAATGGTTGAAGACTGTATAACCGACATAATGTTCTTTTTGTCACCAACTGACGCCTGAAGGAATGTTTTGTGTTTTCTTTCCCCTATATTTATTTCATTAATCTTTTTGGAAACGTCTATATAAACATACCACAAGATTCTTGGATATAAGTTAAATATCCACATATTAAAAAGAAATTTTTTCTATTTTGATTGTAATTTCATTGAATAATTGTTGATGAAGTGTTTAATATTTTTTTTAGTCGACAAAGGATTTGTTTTAATAGAAGTATATATATAGAATAAAATTCTGATGTGTTAACTAGTTCCTAGTAGTAATAAATTATAATTGCATTGCTAGTAAAATGATTAAAATTATTTGAAAAGGTCTCTTCTCTTCGCCAGCTAAACCCTGGTTTGGAGGAGATTGATTCTGGACCCTGTTTCATATTCTTGTAGGTAAATTACTCCTTTTATTATAATAGAAAATATTCTTTTTTTCTTAATAAGAGAAAACATTTTACTACGGACAAATGCAGTTTTATATAATGAGTGTCATTACATACATGAATCTCCCATCAACACGAGGAAATGAGACAATTCAATAGGAAAGGGCACAACTATTTTTCTGAATAAAAAAGACAGAATGAAATCAAATCAAAATATCAAAAATGAAGGAACAAGCAACATAAAAATGATCATACGGAGACGACATCTTTGGACAAAAACATATATAAACAACATGTATGTATAAATATTCAATACATAATGTGTATATGTTTGTGTATATACGCATGACATGTATCAGTGGCCAATGCCGGGGCTTGGGACATCACCTTGCCTTCTATAGATATCATCATAATCAGGCACTGGTGGTGATGGCGATGTTGATGATGATGATGATCCTCCATCATAATAGTCACTTGAATAATCAACCTCCAAGTTTGTAACCATCAACTTCCTGATCTTCATTGCCGGGACGTTTCTGCCGTGAAATGCTACCGGCTCCGATCTAGTAGTGCCTCTCATACTCATACTTAACCCAAGAATCGAAGGAATTCCGGAGATAAGTAAGAAGGAGAGTAATAAAATGTGAAACTTAATCTTCCTTGCATCCATTCTACTATCTTTAAGATAACAATCAATTTAAAAGGTGAAAATAAGAGAATTTATATGATTTTTTTCTTTCTTCTTGTTATCTTTAGGGTCAAGAAGAGATTGTAGTGTTGTTGTTTATAATAGAGATCATATATATATATATATATATATATATATATATATATATATAAGAAAAGAAACATTGCATTATTAAATTTGGAGGGCCAACTTTGTTGAAATTGGCAAACAATGGTCATGATGGATTTATAACATGGCAATTTCTTACTTTTTTCTTTTCTTTGATTTATTTATGTTATCTTTTTTTTTTTTTATCGTAATGATCCATCATTGCATGCTTTGTTCTATGACCAAGTCGTATATTTGTTGAAAAATTGATAAGACAATATATATGATGAGATTTTAATAATTTGGTGATTTATATTAAAATCTTAGTAATAAACTTTTCAAAAGATGCATTGACCACAAAGTTTATTGTTGGGGACAAATTAGAGACGTTGGATTGTTTCTCATTTATCTATAATATTTTATAAATTTTGGAAATCTAGTATTTTCTCCTAAGTCCTCCTTTTTTTGTTGCTTTTATAAATGAAAAGGACTTAGGAGATACAACAATCATTCCGAGATTATAACACTTTCAAGAGATTCACGCAATTGAGTTGGGATTTGTAACCGGAGTGGATTTGCAAATCAGTTAGAGTCTAAACCAAGTTGTGAGGTAAGTTTCTTGAAGAGTTTTAAGCCTAAGAGGAACTGATTTGCATTATTTGGTTTAAAAATATATATTCGTCTGTTATCAAAGAGCAACGTAAACATCGGAGTCACGTGCCATATATCATTGGTCAATGCCGACTGAAGAGGTAGGTCGAATAGCGGAAAACTCTATATAATTTTTTTTCCCTTTTTTTATAAAAGCATGGGGTTATCGAACCTAAGTGAATTACATATATCATTAATATATACTATGTTTTGTATATAATTAGAAGTATTTATAATAATAATCAACGACAACATTCTTGCACAGAAGAAGTGAATTATTGCGCTTCCTTATCTTTTAATGATCATGTCTCGCTTAGAAATGCATTACAAGTTAATAAACATGTTACTGATTGTCGAAAACAGACACGTATGTATTATTGGGATCCGATCCTAATATAAATAAGATAAGGGGAAGTGAGAAATTAGAAAATGTGAAAACCATCACCAACTTAATTAGTTTAACAAATAAGATTAATTTATGTGTCACCGACTCACCAATCTACAATAATATTCTAACTTAGTTTATGCCTCTTAGCTCGAATAAGCCAACAACCCTTTTTCAAATTTGATCTCTTTAATCAAACTTATCGCTCTATAATATATAGGAGATCTTATGAAAATTATAATAATTTGAAGATATGTGAGAGAGATGACGTAATGCTTTGAAAGTATATCGTCATATCATACATAGGATATCTCAATATGGATAAGAGTCATAAAAAGATCTCAGGTTGGGCCCTCAACTCCACTAACAACAACAACTTCTCTATCAGATCAAACTAAAGTTTCTTCTAAGACAGCGTCATTGCAATGTAATTCATTTAGATATGTCTCATGTTTTTGGTATTTTTTTTTGTTTTCTCTAAACGACCAAAGTATAATGATCATCAAGAATCTACAAAGAACTAATCAGATTCATTGTGTTTCTTCTGTCCAACTAATCAAAGAGAGTTCTCTGAATGAATTATGGGTCAACAGAATTACAATCCTAATAAATCCTAAATTGAAGCATCTGCTACAACCTCTGGAACTTCCCATTTACCACCATTAAAAAAAAAACTCTTGTCATTGTTTGCTGTTGGTAAGTATGTGAGACAAACCTACGTTATTAAGCAAAAGGTTTTAGCCTAAGTGACCAATTCATGGATTATGTTTGAACAGTTGAGTCTGAGATGCTGAAGGTAATGAGTTCACTGTGCTCGGTTTGCTACTGAACCTATCAGTGTAAGATTGTTGACTCTGCAAAAAAAAAAAAAAAAAAAAAATTATGGATCATACAATTTGGAAACAAATTCTTTTAAAAGTACGAATACAAGTGAAAAAGTAAACGGTGAATGTACCATATCAGGAATGTAAGTGCCTGTTCCTCTTGATTTCCGCATGTTTTGCATCGATGTTGATCCATCCAGATTCCTCCAATAGAAAACATTTCTTTCGCCGGTCACAAACCAACGGACAATGTCCCAGGAACTTGTGTCTTGACCCTGAGGGATCCAGTTATGCTGAGTCTCACCGTGAAACCACTTCCCGTATACAAGACTTTTGAAGTACCCTTCAAAATCTCCTCGAAGATCAGATAATTCTGATCTTCCGGTGCCAAAAGCAATTACAGGTTCTTCTACGTCTTGTCTCTGTCCCTTACCGTTCCTCTCCAATGAATTACCAAAGAACTTCTCCAGTTTCCAACCCATGGTTTCTCCGGGTACTGTAAGTACATCTCTAAGCTTTTGAGCTCCCCGAGTAAAAGCATGTCTTAGACGTTGCACATTTCCTAACAAGATTACACAAAAGATAGAAAATATTACATGAGAGACCAATCATGAGCTTCGTTTTGGTCTTGTGGCATAGAAATCTCTGGCCAATGGAGTACCTTGTGTCACACTACGTCCAAGGTTGTTACTGTGTTTCAGAGGATCCATTATGTTGAAATGTTTTACAGGAAAATAATGCCTGTTGGCTTCGACAACTTTAGTTCGAACCGAATATGACTCCACGCATTCTCTGAAGAACTTCTCACTTAGGACTACTTCATGATTTCCGGTTTCTGAAGGAAACAACAAATGAATTATTTCAGAGTTAGGGGAAACAGAAGAGAATTGTCTATTATCTCAGCGTCATTACCTGTAATATCTGGAAGAGATGATATCGCGACAGGACCAGTGACCGTGATACAGTAATTGTTCCAATCAAATGATGCATAGTAATCCAAGAACTTGAACAGTACCTGTTGATAATAGATTTAACCAGTTAATATTGGAAGCAATTCCCAAATAATCTCAGAATTTAAAATGCTTACTGATAAAGGGCCAGACAATGATGAATAAGAAATGTTGATGATGTACAAGACGAGTACTGCCAATGCATATGTTGAAATCAATCCAGTGTTGGCACCGAGAATACGGCTTTCATAATAGCACCAGGCCTTAATCAAAATGATGCTACGTTTGAACAGATGGTCTCTTCCAAAAATTTGGTCAACCTAACAAAGCAACAAAAATCGAAGATTTACCAAATCAGTTAAGGATAGATGATGGAAGAGCTATTATAAGCCGAAGCTATTAAGTATTTACCTGCTCCAGAAAACATAAAGCGCATAGTCCCGCCATTTGGTTAAAGGAGATATCCACAGCAATGTTCCTGATATTGCATTTGATGACCTTGACCTACCATCGAAAACGTTAGCTTAGCGGATCACAGCATAAGCATGAAAACAAGTTTTCTTGAAACACATAATTCAAAACAAAGAAGGAACCAAGCAAACCTGTGCTGGGATATACTGAACACCAGTTATTTGGAAATCGGATTCTCCCTCTTCAGCTTCAAGCATACTACACAATGCTTTAGCCAAGTCCTGCTCCTTATCTTGAGGAGTTAGGACTGTCAGATCAATATCTCCATCTGGGAGATAGGTTTTTAGTGGCACCGAACCAAATAAAAAGACCTGGTAAATACAATACCGCATTAAAGCTACGTTTTGATTAAGTTAAAACAGGAACAGACACATGAACCATATGCAAGAAAAATAATAGTCCTGACTCTAAATCTAATCACACAGCAAGAAAACTTAAGCATTTCGCTAGTAATGAAATAACACGGGTCAAATCTGATAGCATTCATAAGCAGTGGAGACCTGATGGAAAGCTCAACAAACAAAATTTCCACTAGAGCACCAAATTTCTAACCTCAATTCCAAGACGATCCTTGATAAGAGTCTGGACATAATCGATGATCTCATTCCTACTTCTGTCTGAAACATAGACTGGTTGGATGGCACATAGTATCTCCTGAGCCCTTTCCTCAGCAATCATCCACAATTCTCCATCTATAGGCATTGTTGATGGCGACAGAGACGATGAAGACGAGGATGAAGACGAAGAGACTGAAAACCTCTCTTGAAGATCAGCCATTTGAACAAACTCCAAACTAACTTCAGACTGATAAACACCGCAAAGAGCTTATTTGTATGAGAGTGATAGATCAAAACATCTACAAAGTACAAACCATAGAGAACAAAGAGAAAAATCATGGCTTCATTAAAAGAAAAATATGAAATCAATACACTCCTCAAGGAAACAACTCCAACCAAAGGAATGAAGACAAGGTAGAAATTGATTGTCCATACAAATTGAATCACCACAGATCAGAGAAAGAACAAAATCTTGGATTGGATTTCTCAACTCCACCAATGAATGCTTCAAAACAATTCAAGTAAACCCGTAAGAGTAATTACATTCTAAACAAGACAAGAAAATGAAAACAGAGCATGTCAATGATAAATGGATTAGTTAATGCAACGTTAGGTATCCCTACACTGTCTTAGCTTCCTCAAAGCCAAACCCAACCAAAGAATAAAAATCAAGACTTTAAAAAATACCCAAAAAGAATTGATTGAAAGATTCTGATCCTCTCGCTTTTACCCAGCTTCCACGGCAATGATTGCAACAACCTAAACTAAAGCTTTCGAAATCTCAATTTCATCTTTTTCTAAACTCAAAAAGAAAAAAAAAGAAAAAAACACCTTGTCAACCTCGTAAATGCAGAAAAATAGTTTTGAGTTGTAAGTATCGGAAAGTACCTGTGCGTTTAGTCCAAGTGTCAAAGAAGGTTCCTTTGAACAAATCCGTGAACACCCAAGTGGCTTTAACTCATCCTGCAACACCGAAACCCAAAATTAAAACTTCAGATGAAAAAAAAAATACTGAACAAAGATCAACACTTGTTAACAAATTTAGGGTTCTACGGATTGTAATTACTAGGCATTTGTACATCAGAACCAAAAAGTGAAAAATTTCACGCGTATATAAAAAAAGTTTTTGCCTTTTATTTACCAAACTCCGCAGCAACTCATCAAAACACACAAGAAAATTAAAAGATTTAAGGCCAAATTGAAACAGAGAAAGCGAAAAGGGCTTAAGCAAAAAAAACCATTTCACCAAATCTTAATCGAACCAATGGTGATTAGTTTAACAGTATATAGATCAATAGTAAAAAGAAAAAAACTCACTGAAACTCAGGCGAAGAAAAAGGCAGCTTAGCGTATAAACAAGAGAAGGAGAAGAAGAAAATGAAAATGAAACGATCACCGGGAAAAAATAAAAGTCAATGAAATTTATGGAAGGTTCGTAGACTATAATGAGTCATAGAAATTAAATAATAATAACCCAAAAACTAATAAATTTGCATTTTTTTCCTTTGTATTAAAAAAAATCGGTTCACCTTGCCCCCTACAAAATTACAGCCAGAAAAGAGAAAAAAAATAAACTTTTTTTTCTTAGTCGTCGTCTTCTTCCTCCGGAGTTCCAAGAGAGAAGACAAGAAAACAAAGGAAGAAAAAAAAAAAAAGTAAACCAAAAAAGCTAAAAATAATGTAAAATAAAAAGCCTAATAGAGAGGAAACGTCATAATAGATATCTACGATGTACGGATATTCTTACAACACTGGATAATGAGATTTAGTTTTTGGATATATATACCGTATACGATGTATTCCAGCCAAATGTGTTTTCAAGTCAAATGTATTTTACAAAAGAGATTATTAACTGTGGTGCCACATATAACTAGTTTCTTTTTTCGTTCTGTTATATTGGCTATATTATTTTTTAAAGTGTCATAAGTGATTAAGATCAGCAATGTCAAAAGATTATATTACCCCGACATGTTGCTTCGTCAGTGCTCGAAGCCTCTCACACGACATGACATAAATCGCTGACACTTTTTTTGTAAGTTATTTCTCGTTATACGCAACACAAAATTTCAAAACAAAAAAAAATAGAAAAAGAGGAAATCATTCTCAAACTGCTCGCCATTTCATCTTCTTTCCCCTTTCTTCTAATTAGGGTTCATCGTTCATCTTCTTCATAATTGTCAGTTTTATATATATATATTTTTATAATTATACAAACCTCGATTAATCTTCGTCCCTATTTTTGGCTAATTAGACTTCATTGTCAATTTTTCAATTTCCAGTTTCACACCCCAAATCTCTGATTCTTTTCTGTAGACATCATACTTTTCAAAATATGTCGCGTGATTAATCTCTGAATTATGGCGAACCACTCGTCCCATCATCTTCTTCCCCCTTTCTTCAAATTAAGGGTCATCTTACATTTTTTGTATCATTGGTCCTTATTGACTCCATCAACAATTCCGACAACAATCCTGCGTAAATCGAAATCTATTCAATTAATTTCGACCCTTTACTTGTTTTACCCATCTGTAGTGGACTAATTTTAATCTCCATGGTTTGTTTCTGATTTTTCGTCCAACAATTCTTTTGTCTACAAATCGAAGAATAATGAAATGGGGCCACCTCCTGATCATGCTCCCAAGTAAAATAAAATGGACAACATTTGAAGTTCTGGTGGACAACATTGATACTCGGCCGTATTGGGCAAGTTTAATACTAGTCTTTCCAAGTAAATAAATTGTTGTCTACGAGGGGTTTTCTGACTTAACTTGTCCACGGAGTGTGAGATGGACAACATTGAAACGATGGACATGTTCATTTCTATTTAAGATGTTCTCTGAATATTCTAGCCATGGACATGTTCTGTTTCTATTTAAGATGTCCTCCGAATTTTTTCTGTGGAGTATAATAGCAATATCAACCATGGACACTATTGACAATGTCAATTTTTGTCTTTCATGAATAATAGATAGTGCACAAGCGATTGTAATAATGGTCATCCATCTAAGTTGTCTTCTATTCATCATGTCCTCCGTTTTTCAAACTATGGACAAATATAATAGCAATACCACGAACATGTTCTGTTTCTATTGGAAATCTCGTCCACGACCTACTATTTTCTCGTCCTTGAAATCCTACTCTAACTTTTTCTACATTATCTTCTGAATCTTTTTTTGTTGTTACGCCATTTTTTTGGTTTCCCTTTGTTTCAACTCCAGAACAGCTCAACCACCAATACTTGTACTATATCGAACGTTTCCTTATCCACAATTAATGGCCATCCTTTCCAATCTGTCACACGTCACATCAACATCTGAACATTGCCAAATTTTTAGATCTCTATGAGGGCAAAATAGTTCACTCATCACAACCCACAAATTGAGTTTTGGTATTTTTTGAAAGACGACGACAATGTGACATTTTTTGTAAGTTTTTTTCTCAAATATGGCACTTTGCATTAAATTCCCTTTACAAAATGTTATGAGATCCAACTTTGTTGTTTAAAAATAATATTTGTTTGTCAAAAATAAAATTTTAAAATTTTATTTATACGTTAGTAGCATTTTTTAAATTTAGTTAGTTAAAAAAACCGTTAGTTTACTTTATACACACGCTAGTTTTACCGGAAAAATAATCATTAAATTTTTCAAATTTTAAGTTGACAAACTAATTTCCAAATTTGCATAGACTTTACAAAATTACGCGCGCTACAAGTCAACGTTAAGTAAAAACGTCCGATGTAAAAGTAAAATAATAAAAGGTTCGCAATTTTTTTGTTTTTTCTCCAAAATCTCCAAATCGAAAACTTAAAACCCTAAATTCAAACCGATATTGACAGAAACGATTATTCCTACTCAAACTCGAGTTGAATCCTACAAATAACAATCGATCCATTTATGGGAAATGATTAAATAGCAGTTAGTTTACTTTATACACAATTTTATCGAAAACTAAGCATCAGATTCCTCAACTCGTAAAATAATTTTCCAATTTTTAAGTTGGTAAACTAGTTTTCTAAATTTGTTTTGATTTCGCCAAATTATGTTCTTATAAAATTAACTTTAAATAAAAACATCCGTCGTTAGAGTTAAAAAAAGGTTAGAGATTTTTTTTTTTCTCCAAAATCCCTGAATTGAAAACTTAAAACCCTAAATTCAAATCGACGTTGACAATGATCATTATTTCTACTCGAACTTGAATTCAATTCTTCAGATTACAATCGATCCGCTTATAAAAAAATGATTTATGTTCATGGTGTTTTTCAAGATATTGCCTGAAAGATTAAACTCGAGCTCGAACTAGGGTATCAGAGTTCGGATTTGAAAATTTTTGGGGAAGAAGACGTTAACATTGTGAGTCCCAATTTTCTTATTTAATATTATGTTAGTTGCTTGAGAGTTTTCAAAAATTTGACTAGTTTCTAAATTATGTTTTAAACTTTATAATTGCCCAATAACTGTTATATTTTTTCCTATAAACACAAATCGCTAGATAGAATACCTTAAATATTGATATCGTTACGATATTATACCTTTTTAAAATAGGGATTACCTAACATTTTCAGAATATATGCAGCCAATGTTCCTAAAAACATATAAATATGTGAATCTCGTTTTATTTTCAGATTTTTTTTAGTTAACAATTAGCGGGTTAGGTCTGGGCCACGTATCCAATAGCATAGCCCATATCTAGCCTATAAGGCTACAAGCAGGCTTAGCCCCAAAACGAAGGAGACTTGATTTTTTTAGTTTGGCAGAGGAAATCTGTATGAACAACAAGCTTTCGCCACAAACGTCGCAATAAGATTTACTACATTATCTGTATGAATCAAAAACCATTAAGTTTTTGAAGACACATTCTCAAATTCAGTATCCACTAGTTTTAGGATGGTGAATTTCAAATGAACCATCTATTTAGCATCAAGCACCTAGTTAACTAAAACATCAGATTGCAAAACTGGATATAGAGGTGCGAAAAACAAAGTTGAATCAACTACTGAAATAGTTTGACAGAATTCAAAATCCACATAGTAAAATAATTTGAACCAGAGAGAAACATCCTCAAAAACGTAACTAGAACATAAGAAAACAAGAAAGAAAGCTGATTGCAGGTTTCAGACACGAGGTGCAGCTCCAGCTCCCGGTCCAGCTGGACGAGGGGCCTGTCCCGGTTGTCCAGGCTTGGGAGCATCCTCCTGATGATCATAATGTGGAAAACCATTCAGTAAAATCTCAGAAGAGCAAACCATTCAAACAGAAAAAGATAGAACAGAATAGTCTCACTGAAAGCAGTATTGTTAAGGATTAAGTGAAGGTAGTAGCATGCTTAATCCACCTCAAAAGTCAATTTCCAGAAGACTATTTTGAAACAACTATTATAGTTCAAATAGTAACAGGAATCTTAAGATAATCTAACGCACATCTCCAGAACTTGATTCCTACAAGATTGAACTACACTTTGTACAAGTCTTAGTAACCAGATTTACTTCAAACTAACTTAGTAGTTCACAGAGATATTAGCATATAGAAACAAGTTGAAGTAAGCTTAACTAAAGACAGAGAAATGGAGCTTAAAACTATTAAGGATAATTGAGTTGAGAAAGAGAGAGAGGAGGACCTTGCGTCTGACAAAACGCGGTGGAGGAGTACGAACCCTACGGTTGGTGCGGGATCGAACTCTAACGACATGAGAGTGGATAGCACATGAGACACAGTATTGCGTCTTTGCATATAGCTTCGGTAATGTGTACCCTACGATTCCATACAAGGACTAATTCAATGCAATTGCATATACTAACGAAATCCCAATCCCAATAGTCGAAAAATCCAAACTTTCTAATGTACATTTAACAAAACAAAGAGAGGAATGAAATGATACCATCGTAGACACTGGCTTCCTGAACATCTCTAATAGCAGCCTGCTCCACAATGTTCCTCACAATGAACCTCTTAATGGCCTTGTCCTATCCAATTATGTTTACCACAAGCTCAAATCAAAGTCCACATAGGAATGTTGAATTACAGGAGATTGATTGAGAAACGAAGGTCCTAGAGAGTACCTTGGGGCAACATTTGCCACAGTTGGAGCATCGGATTGGGTTGACGTGGCCTCTGTTGTGCTTGTTCCTCCCACCGTTCCTACGCTTGAAAGTCTGCAACACAACAACAAACACGATCAGTTCTCAATCTTTATTGCAAATCAAAGATAAGCAAACGAAGAGCTAAACAATGAATGAGTACCATCTTTGGCTTTTCCTCTGTTCTCGATGTCGATGGACGAGTTCGTGTGTGTGTGTCTGCTGCTAGGGTTACTCTCTCCTCATCGATCTCGCTGTCTAATTTCAGATCTTTATTATTATTTCTTGGGCCTAAAATTATCGTGGGCTTTAACATAGTGGGCTTAGGCTTTATTATTAGAGTTTTCACTCCCAACCAAAAGTTATTTTGATTCAAGATCGGTCGGCACTACTCCAAACCCGTTGTTTTTAGTAGGCATGTGACTTCGGTTTGTTCGGATAATTCACTTTCGATTAATCGGTTTTTCGAATATTTCGGAACATGAAAATTGTTCTGAAATTAACCTACTAAGTTTTCGGTTAACCGTTCGGTTTGCTCGAACCGAATCAAAAATCTCGGTTAACTAAAATAATTTTAAATGTTTCTGATCGGGTTTACTCAAATAATAGAACCCAAACCGATTTGTACACTTCGGTTCGGACAAATCGGTTCGGTTCGGAATCCCATGCCTAGTTTTTAGAGTTATTGCTATAACTTTTTATTAGTTTCCTCTGTAAATTCACAGTTACTTTTTTCCAACAAAATCCATGTAACTTTCACAAAACAAAAGAAGAAGATAATCTAACAGACAAATTTAATTAATGGCGAGAATAATATAAAAGTAAATTTGAATTTTAATATACTTATATACACTCAGATAGACACTTGAAGGAGTGCTCAACTCAGCACGCACACTGATTAACTTAATTAAAGAAAAAACTGACTAAATATTATATTCTTGCGTAGCAAGTAACGATACAAACTCAACCAATAAACCTAATTAAAAGAGATCTCTTAAATAAGATAGATCTTTCTTCTAATACATGGAAGTCTTGGTGTAGAGAAATCGATCTCATAATCTTATCTCGGAAGATTTTGCTCTCGATCGCATGCAGTCATCTCACATCTCTCGCGACTCTCGTTTGTTTGAATTGAAATAATTAACAAAGACGCACACAATTTAAACGAGTTCCCAAGGTCAAATCGATCCTTGATACATTTCGGCTAGGCTTTGCCGTAGCAATATTCATTATCAAGTTTTTGTAGAGTTTACACAAGAGAGAGATTTCATCACACAAGAGGAAGAAGAGGATGAGGTCAAAAGAAGCTTCGAGACACTTGGAATCAACGACCTAGATATCTCCTTGTCGTCTTCTGTGGTTGTCGATGGAAGTCTTCCTGTAATGAAAGGATGATCCAAGAGCTCAGCCGCAGTGGGCCTGCGTGGATGTATGTCATGGCACCGCCTCAAGAAATCTCTAGCCTCCGGAGAGATATATCGACGCAACTTCCACTCGTAAAATTCTTCAAATATCTCCTGGATAGGTATAGCTCCAAACATCTCATAAACCACACACCCTAGAGCATATATATCAAGGTCTGGATCCATGATCAGTCCGTTTGGCCCAAAAGACTCTGGTGGTATGTACTCAGCAGTACCAAGGGACATAGAATCATATTCGGAATCAGGTTCCTTGGATGAACCGAAATCAGCAAGCTTGAGATCCCACGGCTCTCCAGGAGTTGTGCAAGGGAAGAGGAGAACATTGGATGGCTTGAGGTCGCAGTGAACGTAACCATGGGAGTGAAGAGCCACGAGTCCTTCTAGGATCATACGCGCCGCGCGTTGGACCAAAGACTCAGGTATTGGCTGTGATTTCCTGCGGGAACCGTATATCATCTTATGGAGATTACCTTCGGAGGCGTACTCCATATAGATGTAGCATTCTTCGTAGGGTTTGGTTTGTAAGTGAAGAGTGTTCGATGCTTGGACGATGCGAGGATGATCGCGGAAAATATACATGATCCTGAGCTCCTTCTCGAGAATCTTTTTGAGATGCATCGGCGATGACTTCTTTGCGTAAAGTCGGGAGCTGGAGTCCCTCTCGAGAGACACGCAACCGAAGCTTCCTCGGCCAAGAAAAGAGACTGTCTTCAATGAAGACTCGTCCACAATCCAGGCATCATCTCTGCAAATTTGCTCCATCAAAGTGATGCTTTTACGTATTCGATCCTCTTAGGGTTTTGTCTGCTTTTTGTAATCTGAGTAAATAATGTGATAGTCACATCACCTGTACTCTATTATCTATTTATATAACTTTCAGTAGGTCGGTGGTGGGTTCTTTTTCAATTGGAACAAGGACTGTTTTCCTTTTCCAGTTACGAATTAAAAAAATCATATACACGCTTAAGTTAAACTATATCAAAATTAATGTTTAATATTATCCAATGCTTAAATATTGAAATAAATTATTAAGATAAACATTGAGAGACAAAATAAATACATTTATCTATTTTTTTAATAAACATATAGTTGAATATTTATATTCTCTTTTAGTTTTTCAATTTGATCGCCAAATTTCTTAAGGAGCTCTAAAAAATTGAGTTAAGTGGAAGTTAAAGCTACATATATATGAATATTCTTTTCTAAGTAGTCTCCAAACAAAATAAAATACAAACTAGCTAGGCTACATACATATATTTGTTAAGTACCTGAGAGCAGTTCTTGTAATTCTCGCTTTCTAAAGTCAGTTCTTGTTATCCATGTTTTAAACAATCCATTTCCTTATTTGTTCCCTCTCTGTAAAGTCACAGTTTCCATTTTTTTAATATATAAATTTACATCTAAACAAAACAAATACAAGTAATTATTTCCTTTTTTTTCTGTCATCTGAATGCTCGTTTTTCTTATCATTTTTAATTTCCTTTTTTTCCGTTTTCTTATATCTAACAGATTTCCTTAATTTCAACTGATTTTAAGTTTTAAACTACTAATCCAATAATCTTAAATCTAATTTTTGATTTTCCTTTTCCTTCTCATTGTTAGGATACATGGAAGTATTCCTTTGTATATTCTCTTGACATATTGTTTAGATACGTATTGGTTCACTTATGCATGTAGACTCAATGTCGATATACGCTCACCGAGCATTCTGAACATCTTACACTCATGTCTTTGAATCACTTTTCACACTCGCTGCCCCTTTGATTGGTTTGTAGCACGTGCTTAGTCACCAATTATTCTGTTTTATATTAAACAGTGCACAAATACTACCCTCTGCTTTATTTTCTTATTACAAAATCTAAGTGTGTTATTTGCTGCATGTTATAACAAAAATCATGCAAAAATATTTAGGTGTAATAAAGAAAAAATTTAGGTGCAAAAATTTCACTGTTACAAAATCTAATCATAACGAACAATCATAAGGCGCTCATAACATAACACAACTAGCAAATGCTTTGTTTGTTTGAAGGTTTAGGGATGTATTTGGGCGTATTTTAGGCCGCTGATGGAATCTTAGGCTTTTTGTAGCACCTCCTTTGCTTTGTTTACCCACACGCTGAATCTATCGTCCGCGAACAAAACAAAATGCACCTTAATAAGAATAACAATAGGGTGAGTTGGCAATCCATGGAAGTGTAACAATCTAGACAGGAGAAACTATCTTTACCTCTTTAAAGTCATTAGAGAACCGTTTGATGGTTGATATACCGATCGCAGCAGCTTCATCAAAAGGATATCTAACAAAAACAAAACATTGAGAGCAGAAGGTTTCATGCTTCCATGTTTTTAGTTTTTTTTTTGCCATAGAACCATTTTTTAGGGCTATAACTTTTTATTGTAAACCTAAAACGTTTTATTTTTGGATCTAAAACTGTTATATTTATAAGTTGGTTCATGGGGATTGGTCGTTGTAGCAACTTCGTAATTACATTTTCAGAAGAGAGCTTTATAAATTATTATTGCGAGTCAATTGTTGGTTAAAATGCCAAACAACTTTGGAAGACAAGAGCCTACATATATGATCTCTAAGAAATTGAAATATAAGTGGAAGACAAGAGACTACATATATGAATATCCATTGCACGTTAATCACTATTCTCTTCCAAGTAGTCTACAAACAAAAAATACAGTTAAAATATAAATATAAAATTACACATCTCAAATGGGAAAAAAGATGAAAGCCGAAGTGAAGAACAAAAGCATAATCTTCACTCTCTCTCTTAATATCTAATTCCTTTTGCAACTTCAAAGAAGTGTGCAACGTTCTCTTCAGGGGTTCCAACTTTAATACCATGTCCCAAGTTGAGAATGTGTTTATCTCTCCCAGCTTTCTTCACAGTATCATGAATCCGGCTTGTGATAAATTCTTTCGATCCGAATAGAACTCCTGGATCCACGTTTCCTTGAACCGCTATGTCTCTTCCTAGCCGGTCTCTTCCTTCAGCCATGTCCACAGTCCAGTCCAAGCTCACAACATCCACACCGGTCCGAGCCAGTCTCTCTAGCAAACCACCTGATCCACTCGCATACAGTATGAGAGGTAGGTTCGGGTGAGTTTGTTTCACAGCTTCCACAATCTGTTTAAGATACGGTAAGCTAAACTCCTCAAAATCAACCGGGCTAAGCTCGGTAGCCCAAGAATCAAATATTTGCACAGCTTGAGCTCCGCTATCCGCTTGATAGCGTATGTACGTGATCATCGAGGTTGTGAACTTCTGGAGTAAAGCATGTAAAACCTGAGAAGAAAGAAAAACTTTTCAATCTCTGATATATTTACTAAACTGTCGAGTTTCACAACTGCTTTAAGCTTTTACTAGCCCACCTTGGGTTGAGAAAAAGCTAATCTTTTTATCTGTGTGAAGTTCTTAGATGAGCCACCTTCGATTACATACGAAGAGAGAGTAAATGGAGCTCCAACAAAACCCAGAACAGCAGATTCATTTCCCACCTGAAACAAAACATATTCTTCAGTTTAAGAGCATTTGTTGCTTCAATAATCACTATAGTACCTCATTTCTTAATCTTTTGAGTGCTTCTCCAACATATGGAACAGATTCCTCTGGTATGAACTCTCTAACTTGATCAACCTCAGCAGCTGACTGCGGCGGGTTGAAGATGATAGGACCTTTTCCTTTAACAATGTCGAAAGGTATGTTCATTCCAGACAATGGAGTGAGAATGTCTGAGAACAAAATCACCTTTTCATACATTTTAAAAAACAGACATGTCAACTTATGAGATCATAAGAAGAAAAACTCCAAATTAAATGGGCAAAAAGAAGAAGAATAACTCACCCCATCTGGCTTAAACACCTTCCATGGCTGCAGAGAAATTTCCACCACAAGATCCGCATTCTCTGATCTATCCCGGAAAGAAGGATATTTCTCACAGAGAGTTTGATAACTCTGTTCATCAAATTAATCAACACTCAGGTCACAAAACTTGGAAAGCAAAATAATAATCACATTGTGAGTTTGTAAACAAATTTAAATGGAAGCTTGCTTGCCTTCATGTACCTCCCAGCTTGCCTCATAAGCCAAACCGGAGGTCTATCAACAACTTCACCCTTAACAGCTCTCAGAAGAAGAGGCTCTCTGGTTGCCGAGATTTTACGCTCGGTTACAGTGGTTCCTACAAAAAGAATTTGAATCCCAATAAGGATAAAGATGAAGACATATAAATTACACAATCCATAAGCTTCTGCACATTCCATGATCATACTCAATTTAGGCGAAACTAATGACAATCCAACAGAAACATTCCAATTCTTGAATCAAGCAATATACTTTACTTCAAAGAAGCACGAGACGATCATACACTGAATCAGCTTCTTCAGAACAAACTTGAAAAATCCTAAATCTCTACCAGATTACCATCGAAACCATCTATTAGATGCATAATAGAGTAACCAAAACAATCAATTCAAGTACTACAAGAAAGACCCAATTCGCTTCCTATTTGTCGAAAAAAAGAGAAAAAAATTGTGGAAATTTCTTTACAAGTACCCAGATATTATTAACTCACCAAAATGTTCATGGCAATGAATCAAAATTGAGGGTTAGAAATAAGTACCCTCGACGGAACAACGAATTATCCGGGAAGACTTGGGTGATTTTCTGGGAGAGATGGAGAGAAGAGTAGAAGAAGAAAGAGAGGAAGTGGAGACTTGGAGGATTGACATTTTTCAGATCTCCGAGAATATCTCAAAGAAGGCTTCTTTAGCGAGGTCAAGGTTGTTATACTCTGCTTTGAGATCTTAGCATCTCTTCTCTTTCAACGCAGACAAAGAAGATGGGGGTTAACGTCTTGAACGAAGAAGATAGAAAAAGTTTGATGATAAGAGATCTGCTGACGTGGATTCAACGTTGCCTAGTCAGCTAATGTGCCTGCCACGTCATTGTTTGGTTTATTCCGAACACCTTGGTTAAATTTGGTTCGGTTTCATTGTTAATATATTATCCACCCTAAAATGACAGCTTAACCATCAGTAATGTTAATTTATACTTCACTTATCAACTTCAAGTCTGCATGGCCTTTGAAGAAGATTTGATTAGATTCAAAGCTTTTATTTAGAGACTAATTGTATATTTATTGGTTGGAAAACAAATATAAAGACAGGTAAAGCAATCACACCACATCAATGATCAAAAACCAAAATGAAAACCAATTACCAACAAATAAGGACTAAAAATAGAAATAGTGGAAGGTGTTGTTGTTTTTAAAGGCTGGTTTTTTTCTTGCTCTGCTTCTGCAATGGAAGTGTAATATGTATGAACCCAAACTTTCTCCTCTGCGTGACGTACTGTTTCTCTTCATGTACCTCCTCTTTCTCAGCTCGTGCCGAAAACTTCACGTCCTGCTTCAGTTCCTTCAACATTTGGCTCAAATTCGCATTCCGCCTCGGGACTTGCCCTTCAAGGCTCTGCCTCTCAGGAACATTAACATCTTCCTTAGGAACTTGCTTACGCCTTAGAACATCACGCATTGAGACATTAGACTTTAGCACTGGCTTTGGGAGATTGTTAAGTGGCTCATGGTGCTTGTTTAGATGGCTGAAAAAGGAGCGTCGGGTATGATGCAAAGGTGTAAAGTTATCGCCTTTCGATGAGTCTTTTGTCCACCCGCGGAAAGCATTTTCAGCTGCAAGTTGCTTCACATTAGCGATCTCTACTCGGTTTAACGCAGCTTCTAAAGCTTGTTTACTTTGTTTAACTCCTTCAGTAGCTTCCTCAAGCTTCTTCAAAATGCCTCTTCTTGAGCTATTATCAGTGGAGAAGTCATTACCATTCCTTAATCCTCTCGGTGTTACAGGAGATCTTGGAGGCTCTGGAAAGCAAAATTCCGAATCATCGTCCTGGCTTTCACCGTTGGATGATAACATTGTTATTTCAGCAATCGCAAGTGCTTCCGCTGCTCGTGCAGCTTCTTCCATTTTCCTAGCAGCAACCAATCTCATCTCTGCAGTTCTCAGACAGTTCTTGTTCTGCTGGTTTAAACCCGTTTCATCGGTTTCAGCAACCATCTTAACCTGTTCCCTTAGTGGTTCATCTGGAACCTGTGGTTTTACCTTAATCCGACTCAGCTCTTCAGCTAGAGATACCGGTCCTCCAAACCCATACGTTAGCTTCGCTCGTGTCTTCTCAAGGAAATCTTTCTCTTCTTTCATTTTCTTATTCAGAGACTCAACAGAGGATTGGATCACTACAAGATCATCCATGGTTTTACCAAGATTCATCTTGGCTTGCTTCAATTCCATCAAGATGAGATCAGGAGATGACATGGGATTGTGATGGGAATACTCATCGTTCATCTCTTTGATGTCTGAACAGAGATGTTCAGTGCATCTCAGGGCTTCTTGCTGAAGCTGCCGCTTCAAATCTTCAACGATCCTTTTCGTCGATCCAAGTGCTTCTAGAACATCCAGAGTTTCCAACTCTTTCACTATAAGATCCTTCTCCAGCTCCGCCGCATGCTCTTCCATTCTCTTTATGTCAAATTCTCCATTCTGAACATTGACAAAGTAACAAATATGAAAATCATATCTAAACTCTTAATCCAACTGCATAGACAATAATCACATATTTTAGGACATATGCTGCTTCGAGTATCTAACGATCAAACAAATCCATGGGCTCTACTACTCGAGAGATTCCTAGTTACAGAAGCAGTCTCAGTGTACACAACAATCAAAACTTACTGATAATCTTAGAGGCAGAACTAACAACCTACACGACCTTGATGCTTTCCACAACAGACATTTATGTTGTTGAAACCTCTATTACCTTATAAAATTCTACTCAATTTCACCTCAATTATGGAACTC
The DNA here is from genome assembly GCA_900406565.1 of Turritis glabra. Classification (NCBI taxonomy): domain Eukaryota; kingdom Viridiplantae; phylum Streptophyta; class Magnoliopsida; order Brassicales; family Brassicaceae; genus Turritis; species Turritis glabra. Next base: position 2,903,560 of record OVBN01000025.1, read on the forward strand.
TGCTCAATTTCAATAACAAAATGCAACTCAATTGCAAATGCTTTCACAGAAATCGTGAAACTTTACTCAATTTCAATTTGAAAAACCTCAAGAACAATGGACAATGGTCACTATCCAAGGATCAAATGTTAGTATACAATGCATATGTATTGAACTGATCCAACATTAAAAGAAACTGAGAAAAAACAAAACTTACGAAACTGTCTTCAAGCTTGAAAGGAACCCAGGAACCACGACCACCGAATCGGGTCACCGCCTCCTGAACCGACCCGAACGGAGGAGAAGTATCGATTTCAGCTCTTAAACCAACTCTCCTAATCCCAGGTACATTAGAAACACCAACCGGATGATCAACGCAGAACCCGAAATTCTCAGACCCGGGTTGGATCATCACCTCATGGATTCCAGGAGTACCCGGAATCGCCTCCGCCACAGGATAATTCTGATGCTGCTCCTCTGCCATCGCCACCAGAAAGAACAATGAATCGTTGTCGAATTCAAAGGTAAAGGATTTAAAGAGAAGCCCTTTTCGCTAATCATAATTTTAATGGCAAAAACAAAAAGAAAAGAGAAAAAAAAAAAAGGAAAAGGAGATGAAAAAAGCAAAAGAGCTTTTGAAGAACGTATCGCTATGATTGTGCTTTCTCGTTACTGAGTCACACCAACAACACCACTCGGAGTGTAACTTGCAAGAAGGAGAGAGAGAGAGAGAGATATTATAACGATGATGATGACGCGGCGAGTTATTATTGGTTTGACCTGTGTTGTAAAACAAGGTTCACGTGAGAACGGTTGTATGGGATGGTTGACTGATTACTAAATTTGGGCCGTTGATTGCGGGGAAAAAAGATATTGGGAATTGCAGTTTCCTCTGTGTAGTAGCTTTATGTAAAGGGGCAAAGAGATTTTGGGTGGCCGGGACCAAATCAATCTAACGACGACGTATACGCTGCCGACGGTTGATCCAAGGATCTTTTGTTTTCACGATGTTATCTCTTTGTTTGATTAGGAAGTTATGGGCCATAAGCCCATACTTTTTTATGTATTAAATTGATTAATCGAAATTATCTCTTCGTTTCGTACTGTTGTTTAAGAAAAAAGTAATCTTATGATTTATGATGTCTACACCTAACTTTAAAACAATCGTCTTTTCCAACCTAAAAACGTGAAAAAATGGGTTAAAATCATAGTAAATGTATTGCTGTAAATCTGTCATTTATGTATGTTCTTCGTCATAAAGAGGAAATCACAAAATAAAAGTCTTTAAAATTTGGGCAATTCATCACTCTTTCTATTCTATTTAAGAAAAACAAATTAAACAAGTCATCCATATCCACGAATTATATAAGAAATACATTCGATTCTCAATGATCTTCATGGTCTTTTGATCTTTTCTTACCATGAAACTATAAATAGTATCATATTTTTATTAAATCATGTCATTAATATATTTTTTCATTTTATTGGTGAAGTTATCATTGGTGAAAAATATTAGAAGCAATAAAATTGACATTACGAAATAATTTTAAAAAGGACAACCTCTGGTAAATTAATGAGCAGAATAATTGTTATATTGATTTTTGGTACGAATAATTATCACAACCACCTTATCTTTCTCTATGTTATGATTTCTTTTTTATTTTATGGGGTCACTTCCGTATATAAGTGGAACCTTGCATTGCATCCATTATTTTATTTTGTCTGATTCTATGTCAAGATGAAGGTTTATCATAAATCAACCATGATTAATGGCTGCAATCAAGTCGGAACGAACTCATTACAAAGTACCTCGGTTTTGAACTTTTATTTTATAGATAATTGATTATATGTGGGGTTTTAAACAAACTCTAGTTTAACATATTTGTTATTATAATGTTCTGGCATATAAAATCCTCTTGAACAATAATGGATTAAGATGCAACACGTAGTAACTACACTAGTACACTGGCTTAAACAAAACAAAAGAATAACTAAAGGTGACGAATAGCGAAAGCATTGACAAAACGGCAAGCCAGACTTTAATTATCAATTGTGAACCAAGTGGAACCAAGTGGAAGCCAAATCCGGACCGAAGAAAGAACTAACCCAACCATAATTTATAGAGCAACGAGTCCACGGGTTCTTCAGACTTTTTCTAATATATTATCTTCACACTAAAATGCATCAATAATACATAATATGTGTAACAACATTTCCTAGAGTCTCTTTATGACTTCAAATATGAAGTTTTTAACACTCCAAAAACAACTTCAAAACTTTAAATTTAGAGTTTCATAAAAAAAATTTGCATTTTAGCCCCTAACATTATATATCACACAAATAAACTTATTAATCTGTTTCTTTATCATTTGAATCCCTTTAATTTTATATCACATTAATATTTTACATGTATCCTAATAAATTCATTTTAACATAGAAAATTAAATGAAAACCTTTTAAATAAAATTAAAAGATATTAATATAGAAAATATTACATAATATTAAAAAAAATCTCTACATAACAACAATATTACATTAAGAAAATTTAATACAAAACAAAGTAACACAAGAAAACAAATTACATAAAGACATAAATATTCCACAAATTAAAATACTACAACAATTCTAATAGTCATGTAAATTTGTTCCGGACCTTCCAAGATCACCAAAATATTGTCCATAAATATTTGATGTAATCAAAGGTTGTTGTGTTCTTGATTTTTTTGGTATGATTCTTGCTTGTTCAGCTATATTTTTAAACAAAATTTTATTTGTCTCCTTCAAATTTTTTAAAATTATTTTCTTTTGCTTCATTTTACATACGTAATCGAGCCATCTCATATTATAAAAGTTATTTACCAAAAGACTGAGTATTTTGTAGTTATTTATAAAAGTCTTATAATTTATAGTTAATTGTGATCAGTATAAAGATTGTAATGTAAAATACCAATTTTTTTGAAATTAAATTTGAAAGTTTATCATTGGAGAAGAATACTCTCAAACTTTATATATGAAATTTTACAAACTTCAAAAATTAAAAGTCTCTTGAAGATGCTCTTAAATAGTGGTTTAAAAAACGTTATATGTGTTATTATGTACTAAAAATATAGGAAAAATATATTCTAAATTGATTACAAGTACACTAAAATGCTGTTAAACCGTCAAATCTCTAGTTTTGACCATCTACAATACATAATCAGCCGTCACTATAGCCTACTATATATGTCTAAGTGACTGTTCTTCATAACCTAGCCCATCTACAAAAATATCAAAACCGGTAAAAAAAATGCATAGAACGGCCTAATCAGTTGTCTCTTTGTTTTTGGAACTGGCCTAAACAATTGTCTACGCCGTCGTTTAAAATAAATTTGTGTATATGTATACATATTATACACGTATATAGGTGGATGTATGAATTAAATAGGAGGAGCTTCGCCTTATATTTTTCTAACTAACTTTGTCTTCATTTCTCTATCGAATTAAAGAAAAATCTCAGTACGAGACAATGGACCACGAACGCATCTCCTATTTATTAATTACGACTCAACTGTACATCCAACGATCCACACTCATCCACCTCGCCACCCCCTCTTTTGTATCCTACACGTTTTTATATCATCTTCCAACGACATTAATAGTGACAACGGTTTTTAATATTTTTCTGAGTAAAAGAAATTTACAGGATATTGTAGCTACCGCAGGAGTTCACTTGATTTCTAGGTTCAATCAATAGTAGAAATAAGTCAATCGTTATTAGGAGTGATACTATTTTGTCGTCAATATTTTTATTCTACTTTAGAACTCACAATTGGTGTAAGTAGTAATAACATTAAAGTCGCATACACATTGAACAGTATATTGCCTCTACTCATTTATTATCTAACTATTTCTTGGCCCTCTACAATTATTTGCGAGTATCTTATATATATGCCATATGCATCCATGTGAAATTTACCAATACAAAAAAAGTCCAAAAAATAATACAGATAATACAAAAGAAGAAAACAGATTAAATAGTAAGCAGCACATGACATGTGCTTACACCCTCCATGCAAAAAAAAGATCCTTTAATTCTTCCGCAAACTTCTCTTACACTAACAAAGCATCACTTTTCCAAAAATAGATGCGCCTTTGTCTCTCTTCTCATATCTGAAGAAGCTTCGTCGTCTTCGGATCTCGCGTTTTCTTGTTTTCTCCATTTTAGTTTTATTCTGATAAAATCTGACTCAAAGACATATCCAGAGAAGGGAAGTTTTGGTTACAGAAGAGCATTAAATGAAGACAATGTCAGAAAGATCAGAAGACGACACTAATGGAGTCAAATCTTCAAAGGTAATCGTAAAGGAGAGCTCTCAGGTCAATTCATCGTCAAGAATCTATTACTACGGCGGAGCCTCCGTGCCGTTTTTATGGGAGACACGGCCAGGGACACCAAAACACTCTCTTTACTCTGAATCGTTTCGTCTTCCGCCGTTAACGCCACCTCCGTCGTATTACTCCTCTTCCTCCGGGAACAAACAAAGCAAAGCGAGAACGAAACAAACTCGCTTCGTGAAGACTCTTTTGTCACGTCACGTGTCGCGTCCTTCGTTATCTTGGTCGTCTACGTCTTCATCTTCTTCCTCTTCGTATTCTTCTTCGTCTCCTCCGTCTAAAACAGAGCATCGTCCGAAAAAATGTTACCTCTCTTGCTCGAGATCGTATGTTAAGGAGGACGATGAGGAAGAGATTAGGTCGTCGTCTCCGACGTCGACGTTGTGTTATAAAAAAGGGTTTAGTTCATCTATGGGGAGTGTGAAGAGAGCTCTGTGTTCTGTTCTTAGCCATGGATCTAGTCATAAAGATCTTAGATTGATGTAACGGTTTATTCCATGTTGTTCTTATTTCGATTGTTGTTATTGAAAAACAGGATCTTGAGTTTTTAAGATCCCTTTTTGTTTTTGTATGTTTTGGCTTTCGCCTCTTTGAACACATATATTAGTGTTTGATTGTGTTCATTGTTCAATGCTTAACAAAAAGTTTGTCATGTTTAGATTATTTTTTCGGTTGCTCATTCTTGTGATTTTGTGAATTTTAATGTTTCGAATTTGTTGTCCAAAAAATAAAAAAACGTTTAGAATTTGTGAAATTTGAATAGATCTTTTAGTATGCTTGAAATGCAATTGATCGATAGAGAAATTATTTGTTTTGAATTTATAAATATTTAGATATTAAATTTTGAGTCAACGACAAACTTTATATAAACTCTACACGAAAAAATGTGGGCGATTTAACTGACCATGTGCCAGCATTTATGGGCTCTATTCATTATTTTTTGTCTCGTGTATTCTTGTTATTTCACTTTCTAGATTGAATTTGAATTTGAAAAATTAAGAAAAACATATTCATTCTCTCAGTTTAAATCGTAAGGTAGTAAGAAGCTTAACTACAAGTTCCAGTAAACCAAAATAAAAACCAGAATGTTTACCACCAAACCAAAAAACACAGATGATACGAAACTAAAGAGCTGAAACAGACTACCACGAACGATAACCGAATGTGTATCTCTATAATCACTATCTTTGAACAATATTAAAGATGTTAAATTAAAATTCAATTTTATCCTTCATAAATTAAAGTCATTAAATAGAAAGGAAAATAATGACGGGTAGGTGTTATTGATGTTCAAGAAATTTGTGTAGGTATGACATTTAATAACTGTGAAGTAATTTTCCTTAAAAGAATATTTTTCCTTAGAATATGCAACTTTTTGGGTGTTAAAATTTTAAATATACCCCAAATTTTGTTTTTAAATAGATGAGGTTCCCAAGCGTACGGAGCCAGGACCTGGCCTTTTACCATAAAAGGGAAAGATGGTTCGGATGTACGAAAATTATTTGGGATAAGGATCTTTGAAATAACGAATTCACTTTAAGAAAACGGTGAAGTAAATTTTAACAAGAAGAACAATTATAGTTAGGATTTAATTCTTGACCCAAGGCTGTCAAAGTCCATGACCACTCGTGCGCACGTGGCAAGAGCTTTGATGGAGCATCTAGCTCGTGAAGTCTTTAAGTGTCATCATTCATTGAAGGGGCATAGAAGTTGGTGTCAGAGAAATAAGTAAGAAGAATAGGTGGTAGAAGTAGAAGCTTGCATATTGTTTTCATTATAAACGAAAACATTTGTCTATTAGGGTTACTACTAATGATTTTTACAAATATATATTTTTAAATTACATAGATTATCTTAACTGTCAAAATATTACCAATTGGATTGTTATTTCTTACCCTGCTACTATATTTTTATTTTCCCATTCCTAGAAATTTAGTTATTTACGTAAAGATAGTAAGGCCTTTCAACTAGAGTTTGAGGCCCACAGAGTAGAGATATACTGTCACTTCATGGAGGGTTACGTTGGGACTACAATCTTCAAAAGACTAAATATGGGAAGATCAATCCACAAGACCCACAGTTCTAAGATGAAATATGTTTGGTTTAACATCTTTATCTTTTAAAATATGTTTGGATGTAACATCTTTAAAATTGTGATCCTAGGACTGATCCATCAAAATTCACAAAAGTTTTATTCCATTACAAAACGTGTTATATGATCCCTAAACCCTAGTTCAATCAACCATAAATTTACCAAAACACTTATTTGTGCTCCGACGGGTAACACGTATTATTAAAGTTGAATTACAGTAGATGTTATTATTTTATGTAAGTTGTAGTAAAAATTATATTTTTGTCTTACATATAACTCGGGTTAAAGCTTCAAAATGTTTTGTGAAAAAATAAATTATATTTCCAAAGTAAGATGTTAAAATAAATATCTTATAAACTCAATTCTTTCTTAATTCTGAATTTTGAATTTTCTAAGGGAACCCTTAAGTTTTATAGATTTTTGTGGTTTTATTAATTTTAGAGATTTATTCGTATTTTTATTTATCATGAAATAATTGTCTCTGCTAATTCAAACGTAACACCATAAGAATTTTATATCAAGTGCAAAGACGAAGATAGAACAACGAGGCGACGATTTAGGCTACAAATACGGGTCAAACAAGAATACATACAACTCCAAAGCTTTCTTAGAGTCTAAGCAATCTTCTTCTTTCTATTCGATTTTAAATTGAAATTGGAGTTGAATACTAATTATTCTAATGTATATTACAACAATATCACTCTCTTTTTCACCACCCACTTTGATTGAACACCGCTCTGCATCTTGCTCGCATCCGAATTCTAAGATTTCCAAATAAAGAAGAGATAGTACGTGTGTTTAGGCGCGCATCCGGTCCTATTAACGAAGAGGACATGTGGTTTACGATTTAAAAAACTATCTTGGTACCATCTACGTACAAACAGTGGCATAGAGACGGTATATGGGTCTAAAAGTGTTGATAGCTGGATATTGCAGTTAAACAAACTAAATTTATTATTAACATTTTTATCTATAGATATGGCGAAACTAATCTCCAAATATGGTATTTTGTTGAATTTTTGTCTATTGTATGGTTTATTCTTTGACGAAGATTCTTTGCGCATTCCTTCTCCTATTTATGAATTATCAATACAAAGAAAATGTACAAAATACATACCTTAACTTAATTATACATGCATACGTACAATTCTAGTCAATTCGTACACAAATATAATTATGTGTAACTCAATTTCAAAATAACAATATATATATGTAATGAACAAAAATAAAAAGAGCCCATATAAAGATGATGAGGTTTCTTGATTTTGACAAGAAACTAACATGTCAAAATCATCAATCTATCATTCTCATTCACTCTTTTTTTTTTTTTTTAGAGAAGTACATCTAACAATATCTTCTCTAAATCTTTCACCAACTCTTTACTATTATAAACCTTAATTAAAACTAATTAGCTATAGTAAACTATCTATACTCAGTGGTCCATTCGTGTGCAACGGTGTAGATTTATATGGTTTCCAAAAAATATGATCTGTAAAATTGGAATCATATAAAGTTGAAATTAATTTAATTACACCCTAAGAAAAAGAAAGAGATGTGCTATAAATGTGAAGCAAAAGTCCACATGCGGCCATGGGAAAACAAAAACATTAAAAGTAGGCATTAAGCACGAAGTCCATCTGTTGTTGCCTGACCGATGAATGAGTGACGGCTCACGTGCTTAAGCAGTGAATACAGCTTTTCAGTATTTACTAACTAGATATCTTCAGTTGTTTCATGTTAAAAGAGAGACTGTTCAGCCTCACGAGCTACCAAATCCTCTTTTCATCTCCATAAGAAAGTTCTATTATATGCCAGCTCATCTATCTATGTTTGGACACATGCATACACTCACTCATACATACAATGTATGTATATACATCGTGATCACTAAATCTTACACTTGGTATTTTACTTACCTTTAAAGCCTTCCTTGGCTATCTTCCCTCACACCCTCTTTAAGAGTCGCTTGACTTTAATATTTCTCTTTTTGTTTCTTTCTCCTTTTTCGATCCGCTGAGAGCATGCCTGAATGTCAAGAGAAAGGTAAAACGTGAACATCTCATTAATTAGTGAACCTTTTTACTCTTCTCAATGATTTAGATTTTATTCCCTCAACTGGTGGATATGGTTGATTTCGACCTTGTAGTCTTATATATATTCATGCTATTATTGAAAACTAAAGCTCTTCTTTGATTACTTGTGTTAAGGGAGAGATTTGAAGAGATAGGGAAGAAGATCAAAAGGGAAGCAGATGCTTGGCCTCATCAGATGGCAGGAATTAGAAGACCAATGTCGGGTCATCCCGGAACCCTCAACACCATCACTCCTTGTGCTGCCTGCAAGCTTTTGCGTCGTAGATGTGCTCAAGAATGTCCCTTTTCGCCGTATTTCTCCCCACACGAGCCTCATAAGTTCGCATCCGTCCACAAAGTCTTTGGAGCTAGCAACGTCTCCAAGATGCTAATGGTAATAACCATTTCAAAACACATATATAGTCTTTATTTGAACATGCATATATAATATATACTTAAAACCTTTAACATATGGAACAATAACCAATTGATGGTAATCTAGTGGTCATCATCGCTCTTCTTTAGACGATGTAAGAGACTGATTCTTATTAAATGCATATATTTTAACCACTGTAAAAAATTTTAGATAGTACTTAAAACTTCGAGAGAATACTCTGTATTCCTCTATGAAATTCCTAATTAATAGAAAATAATAATGCTTTTAGCCAAATTCTCATAATGTGAAACAATTTCAAACTAATCAGGAAGTACCGGAAAGCCAGAGAGCAGACGCGGCGAATAGCCTTGTCTATGAAGCAAACGTGAGGCTAAGAGATCCGGTGTACGGATGCATGGGAGCAATCTCAGCTCTACAACAACAAGTCCAAGCTTTACAAGCCGAGCTCACAGCCGTACGATCCGAGATTCTCAAGTACAAGCAACGAGAAGCTGTCGCCACTTTGATCGTTCCATCCAACTCCCAAGTCGCCGGATTTCACAACTCCGGTGGTGTCTCCATCATTGCACCACCACCACAAAGACCTTCAACTCCACCACAGCCTACGGCGGCTCATCCTCCTCCTCCTCCATCTTCTTGTGTTTTCTCTCAACCAACCACAAGAGCCTTAGAATACGGCGACATTGAAAGTGAGAACAACTCCTACTTCGGTTAAATTTATTTGTATCATTCTACAAACACACACAAATACATATAATTTATTTCGATAATTTGTGATCCGGTGACTAATTCAATTAAATAAATATAAGGGAGCAGAGGTTGGTCTTGAAAAGCCTGTCATTAATCTATCGAATGTATATTAATATTGTTAAGTTGGTAAGTAGTATTATTTATTCTTTATAAAAAAAGTAGTATTATTTAGATTTCAGATAACTGATGATTAAATGAGGTTGAAATATCGTTTTATTGATATACAAAGTTGAAATCAATTGATCTATTTTTTTTTTTTCATTTACTCTTGATGAAGTACAGGTATCATGTATGATGCATTTTGAATTTTGGGTACCTTAAATCAAATTAATGAGTCATACATACAAAATTGAGTTTCCTTTTTTTTTTTTTTTGGTTATTCTAGAATCCAAGCAACATAATGTTACTTAACTCTATACAAAGCAACTTGCACCAAATTTTGTGTGATAGCTGGCTTTGGATCTGCAGATACGTGTATATATATAGTGTTTATTAGTTGGGTGAAGTGTCAGCTACTCAGCTGTATGTTACTATTAATTCATTTAGTTTGGTTTTATTTTATTTTATTTTCGAGGTTTCCTTAGCGTATCGAATTAATCAATCCAGCTTATTGCTGACCAGATTCATGCAAACAATTATCGGTGGGGGTGTGTTTTGCTTAAAAAATGGCAAAATCCAATTAATTTTTAAAAATTTAAATTGCTGACAAAAGATAATCAATTTGAGAAATTAGGAAACTTTTACATATTTTGGTAAATTACTCGCCAAAGTATCGATATAATTGGCGATAGAAAGCAGTCCTAAACGTCAATTAATTTATATTTTAAAGTAACGACATAATTTGTAGTCCTTAAATTCATTAAAATGGCCTAGCAACAAGCAAGTAAGGATATAATCTAATTGGTGGCAATTCTGTCAGGAAAAATTAAAGACAGATTTTTGACATCTTTTTTTCTTCATTTGTATGTTGCTATCATTAGTTGTTGTCAATTCAGATTTATAAATTCAAATCTGGGTATACGAACCAATATGGAGGACGAACACCACCTACAAATGAAAAAATAATATTTTAGTTCTATAGTTGCGAGACAAACAATCCGCTTTATTATCCGAAAAACGTGAAATACACTTGTTCTTACGTACAATTCTCGCTAATTGTAAATTTGTAACACATCCTGATGTTGGAAATATTTTCCAGCCGGTTGAATTCATATCCCTAACCCTAGGTATGCAAAAAGGTCGGTCTCTAAAGTCAGATTCAAAAAATCAATCCCCTAAACCTAAATTGTAATTTGAAGACCATTGACTTGAGCCTTTGTGGTTGGGAAGGCTTATATAGGGTCAAAGATAGAATCCTTATAGGAGATGTGTTGTTTTGGGTTTGGTCAAGTGTCACGGTTGCTTCTTATTATGGTACTTAATTATCCATTAACATACTATTCCACTTGGTACTTATAATTTCAAAGTTAACTTGCTTGATAGATTTACATCATTGGTTGAATCTAAAGGCAGAGGCTCGTTAACTTCCAAATTAACATTCTTTTAGGGTAACCGGCTCTTTTAGACCAACATCATGTGAATTCTCCAATGTTCAAGTATATGCGACCAATGGGAATCGATCTCTGGGTTCAACAGGTAGAACAAAACCATTGAACTTGAGAAACAACTTGGTACTTCCAAATTTTAATTGTTTGATTAGAATAAACACTAAAGTTTTATTCATCATGTTAATTAGAACATTACAACTTCAAATTTTCTTGAAAACCATATATATACATATCTCTCATTGTTATAATTAGATACTAAGAGGAGATGTCTCTAAGGCTTTGGCCTCCATTTGAACACATCCTCCACTAAACTCTTTGGTCTCATCACTCTTGTAAACATACTTGCTCGCTGCCCACAAGAAAAATCCCATGTTCACTATTGAAATCACCATTAGAAACCCATAATAGTAATCAAGCCTCGAATCATTCAAATTATCCCCAATCCAACTCTTCCCTCCACCTTTACTCGTGATCTTATCAATCATTGTCACCAAGAAGCTGTTCAAGAAATTCCCAAGACCGATGCCACTCGTGAAAAACGTTGTTCCAAGGCTCTGCATCTCCTCAGGTGACTGATCATAGAAAAACTCAAGCAAACCAATCGCGTTGAACACATCCCCAATGCCTAGAAGAGAGTACTGAGGGAGCAACCAGAAAATGTTCATAGGCACAACCTGTTTCGGACTAGTTATGTGAAATTCCCTTATCACATGCATCCTCTTGACCTCCACGGCCGAAGCAACCGCGATCGCAACAATTTGTATCGCAAACCCTATCCCTAGCCTTTGGAGTAGAGTGATCCCTCTAGGGTTTCCGGTTTTCTTGCGCATGAAGGGAACAAAGTATTGGTCATACATGGGCACAGAGAGAAGCATCGAGAGCGTAACAAAGCTTCCCAGTGAAGCTGCGGGGATCTGGAAGTTGGATCCAATTTTTCGGTCCAGGGTGGTCCCTTGTTTGACGAAGAGAGTGTTGACTTGTGCCCACAAGGTGCTTGGGATTAAAGTGACAAGCCATATAAATATAAGTCCTAGCACACGCTTTGCCACTTCCACTTTTGTCACCGTACATGGTAACTCTCTTGAACTTGTCTTAATGGCCGCTTTATCCAAGAACCTGTAATAGCACAATCCAAATTTATCTATTTATATAAATCTATACATTGTCATTCAAAATGACTTTGTGTCTTGTCTTGTCCATGGTATTTTTCTAAGAAATGCCTGAAATAAAAGTCGGTCCAAAAGGTGAATTTTTCTAAATGTAGATGTTATGTAATAGACTTATCAAAAAGTGCCTCCATGAAGGAATATGTCTTATCAATGCCCAAGCATTGTTTGATACTTCATAATCTAATATATATGCTAACAAGTAAAGCTACGCACATAAAATGTATCTATATTTTTGTGAAATCTTCAATTTTCTATACTTGGTACTTTTTGCAATGTGAATGATTTCGGCACGAAACTGTAGTGGGACGATATTGGAGAACACATTAGGGTGTAGAAGGTGAGAACTGGGGACCATCCAATAAAAGATTCTACAGAGCAGGTACACTAGAATAGATATATCGATAAAAAATAAATCAAAATTGTATATATTCCACGTCATAATCCACCAGAGACAAAGGCACAGATTTGGTATCCAATGGTTTTATATATACTTCTATATATTGGCCTATAAATAATTGTAAGGACAAAAGAAACTTATCCGTTTTATCTAGAATCAGAATAAGATATGAATTATTTAGTGAGATGGTATGCAACACTGACCTGAAGATGGAAGTGTGATGAACTTGATGTTTACCAGTGCTTTTGTAATAATGGGAGTCAAGCTCATAAAGCTCCAAGAGGTCATCAGGACAACGAAGCTTTCGGTTTTTGAATGCCGCGATAGGAACTTGAACCAAATCTTTCGCCAGATTATCTGATTTGATAACCTTATGCCTGTAAAATGGTGTTCCAATATAGAACACAATGAGAGAAACTAAGAGTCCTACGGTAGGGATGCCATAACCTAAACCCCATCCGAGATTCTCTTGGATGTAGACAAGCCCTAATGTCGCAAATAACGCGCCCAAGAAAGAGCTAAACATCCACCAATTGAAGAATGAAACCTTTTGTTTTTTCTCTTCAATGCTATAACTGTCGAACTGGTCCGCTCCAAATGTGGAAATGTTAGGTTTTGTTCCGCCGGCTCCAATAGCTATGGTATAGAGGGATATGTAGAAAAAAGATATTTGTAAGGAGGATGCCTTGTTGCATACCCCGTTTTCGCATGTCGGTCTGAGGGATTTTACCGTTACCGCCATTGTTAAGAGAATCATCCCCTGCAAACAGAAAAATTATCTTATATTATGCCTTATATCATGAAACCTAGATCTTGTTTATTTTTGTTTTGCATTAACGTGTTATAAAGTTATATTTGTTCATGTTTTTTCTTTAAGGAATCATCTCCGATATTTTAATCCAAATTTCTTTGTAAATTCAAGAATTCGTTTTTTTGTTATAATGTATAAGATATTCGAAAAAATAATCTTTAAATTATATAATGTATTATATTTTAACACGTTTGGCGTTTAAAAAGTATGAAATTCAAGCAAGTTCGTACGTGCATTTTGAAGTAAGAAGACAGTTCATTAATTGATCATGAGTCATGTCTCTCAATCAGAAGGAATCAAATGTTCATCATATGATTTGGATAAACTTTTTACTGGTTATTGGTTTAATTAACAAAAGTTATTTCTTGATTGCGATGCGATCTAACAAAACAAGTTTTTTTTTTCCCGTTGATACCGATAAGATATGCATTTTGTTTGCTAAACCAATAAATTGAAGTAAAGTGATAATCGTGGGTCCTCTTGAATATGTGTGGAAAACCACGTTTGATACGTATCCATGTCTCTAAGGATCAACATAAATCAAATCTCAAAAGTTAAATAAATTGAAGTTTGTTTTCGTTAACTGGTGCCTTCAATTCTGACACGTCGTCTACATAATGGACGCAGATAAACGTGTTCGACTTTAAGCCTAATAATCTAATAATCTGAGACTTATCAGTGCCAAATGGTTAGAAAAGTACCCAAGTTTTGTAAGAATGCCTATTTCTACTTACATGTCCCATCTGTGCTGTCAAACAGCCGTCAAGGTGATGTAAAAAATCATTTGCTATACAATTTCGAGAAGAAAAACTTTGCCTTCGTTTAATTCCAAAAGATAAATTACTTTTATTTTTACCAAAAAATTGTATATAGATATAATTTAAATCTGTAAACAAACGTGTCATTATCTAAAATTAACTGCTACCTATACGATACATATACACAAAACACATATTTAAATTAATAATGAACAGTCACTGCTACGTGTTCTTTAATTAACATCTATTTACTATACGATACATACACTACAAAATTTGATGTTCCATACATATTATGTATTTTTTAGACACATATTCTTATATACAAAAAGCGGAATAAATTTCTAGTATTTTCTTGAAACTGAGCTTTTACTATATATATATGGAAATTATGATCCTTCTAAATAATATTCTCATATAATATATATCTACTTTAACAGAAACCACACAGTTGTCCTCAATTTATAACCAGTGGAAAAAAATGCAAATATTTTTTGTGGCAGTGTCTTCTTGGGATAAATGTTCACGGACCCTATCTGATTGTACGTCCAAAACGCGACAAACACACACATCTCTACTCCTTTAACATGACCAAAAGATTGAGTAAATATAAAACATTGGTAGGAAAAAAATCTGAAACTTTAAGAAAAAAAGCAAAACTAGAAAATTAATGATAACATCTATTAAAACTTTAATTTTCTTAAGCAAAAAAAAAAAAAGGTCGTCATGCTAGACTCTGGTCTTATTAGTGATAACATCTTCGTATGATTATATTTTTGTATTATATATTTGCATTACCAGTTTAGATTTCTGAACCGTTATAAATTAATATATATTATACTGACAAAAAATAACTTTAATTTTTTTCTATCGTAAAGCTTAATTGTTTGGTTCATTTTTTTTTTCTAAGTTCAATTTCTTTGAAAGTTGTAAAAAATGTTATCTGGTTTAGTTAATTTGATTCGCATTTTAACCATAAAAGAGAATGTAGAAATTAAATACCAGGACATAGATGAGAGAGGAGGCAGTAAAAGTCCAGAAGCGGCCGATGTATGAGTCGGCGATGTAAGCTCCGGCGATCGGAGTGATCCAAACCGCACCGGACCAATTATTCACATTTCTAACCGAAGAGATCGTGTCTTCGTGAAGTCTTGTGGTCAAATAATTCACTAAGTTCGACGCTATTCCATAAAACGCCATCCTCTCAAACGCTTCATACCCTTCTCACACACACAAACACACACAGAAGACTATATAAAGATTAAAGGGACAACAACGCACAGGAAATTTTATGTTATTAATCAAGTTATCTATAGATAAAAATAGTTATCTGAGATTTGAACATATACCGAGGAGGAAGGAGCAAGCTCTCCAACGACCGGTCTTAGAGGCGAGGACGGGACGGCCTTGGAGGTCGACGGTGCCGTCTTGTGTGTAAACTTTTGCAGCCTCCATTAATTCTTTTTTTATATTAAATATTTATAAAATAATTAATGTTTGTTTTTTGGGATTTTTGGTAATGTTGCGAGAGTTGAGAGAGCTATGAGAGGTCAGGGCTGTGAAGAGAGACTAAACGGAAATAGTCTAAGGTTGCATGGTGTTTTTTTTTTTTTTTTTTTTTTTTTTTTTTTTTTTTTTATGTTAATGGGATTTTGAACAAATAAAATGAAAAAACAAGGTCCTAAAGATTTGCTTAGTTTAGCTATTGCCTTACTCTTCACAAGCTCGAGTATGTGATATATATAAAGCCACCGCTAGATTTTTGGTTTCCTTTTCATTAATGTCATCATCATTCACCTTGGTCATGTAACCACCACTATTATTATCATCATTACAAATCCTTGGCATATACAATTTTTAATTGGTCCATTGTTTATTATAGTTTAAATATGGAAGAAAATACGAAACAAAAGGCCTATGTATATTAAGCGGAAAATTCTGGTCAGCAACGGGTAGCGATGATGACATTTTTTGTTCCAATGATAAGAATCACTCAATAAACCTAGCTATGCCATCCTGTCACAAATAATAATAAAGAAACTCAATAAACCGTTCGAATATATCATTTTTTGTGTGTGTTACCTTTATGCCGTTATGTTCATTCGATGCTTGATGTATTTAGCGTATTCGTATGAAATGACCGACAATGCTAAAAATACACATTGGAAGAGGCGTATAAAGTTGTAGACAAAAGTATAAATATTTCCAACAAAAATGTCTACATTGTGTATTGATTTTAGTTTTCCACGTTTTCCAAGCATAGTTTCGTCATATTTATGCTACTAAATTGTTTTAAAAAATAAAATCATAATGCTTTTCTGTGATGAAAGTGAAAAAAGAATAAAATTTAAAACGTAATTATTTCTACAATTGCAGGAAAGGAAATAAACTTACAATATAATATTTATCTAACAATTATATTTATTCATATTCATTAAGTTTTCTGTTTAATATATTCATATTTATTCTATTTATCTTTTTTTTTACTACTAGTTTTTTAGTTCATGATTGTTTTTTGGAATACAGTAAGACTTCACATTCCTGCGAGTTCGAGTCTACATGTTCCGAGTTGCTCAAGGTTCCTAATTCTATGAGCTACTTAAGCCTCCCTCACCAGAAATACAACCAACCATCTTAATACCGCACGTGCACTATTTAAAAAGTACATGGAAAAGATAAATGCATAATTTAATTAGATTTGTACGAAATACAAACAAAAGTGGATATAGATTTTTTTTTTCCGTCTATTATATTATTATTACATATATTTTATCTAAACTTATTAATGATAATTTTCAACTACCTGCAACATATGCGATTATGATAAACAGTTTGCACGAACAATGATTCTACCATGCAGCTCTCCCCGTAACACTCAAATCCATGACAAATGGTTATGCATGTACGACATATTCCACGATAGACAAAATCTCACCGCAATACACGAGACCACGATAAATATAGTTTCGTTATATATTTTATTATAATGGAACTAATAAGAACTGAAAGTTGAACTAAATCATTTGGGTTCCAAGTTCTTTTTGATACTATAATCTTCAAAATTGTCTCCTAAATATAAAGACAAAATATCCGGATATTCTCGTCACAAAACTACTATATCTATGAGCATGACCTTTCACTTGTCGACTTTCATTTCATGACAAATCAAATATCTTGGATCAAAAGTAAAATTTCTGAGACATTCCATTCTGTTTAAAACATGAACAAACGAAACTTGCAGTGAAAATCAAAAGTGATTGTGGTCCAAAGACGCGTTTGATGCATCCAATAAAATTGGGACGATAGAGAAAAACCGGTGGTCCAAAAAGCTTGTGATATCGTGCCCCACTCTAAGATTTAAGCCTTGATGGCCCTTGTCTTTACAAATAGAGAAAGGGAAACATGCATAGAACTTGATGAGTTATCCTCCATAAATGCATCCACCACCTTAATATCGAAGCTATATCTTACCTCTGTGTAATTTCGTAAAAATCTTCACTAAACTAGAAACATATATACATTTTTACTTCTTTCGATTCACAAAAAATTATTGTGATATAATTAAAACGAATGCCACTTTAAAAGTTCAAGGGTAATTTAGCAACACGCCTTATTTACCATTTAACTAAATATAGTAAAATTGAGCTTCTGATGTTTATCTTTTTATTTTTGGCGTAATTGAGTTTAACTTTTTATAGTTTAAATTAATAGTAATTTTAAAGGGATATATCAAAATATTTAAATAATTTTTAAAAACGTCAAAACAAATTTTTTTATGACACAGAAGAAATATTATATTTACATTGGGTCCATTGGAAAATCCCAAAATTGTTTGGAAAATGACAAAAATGGTTTTGTTATTTGATGAGCTCAGATATTATGGAGCGTAAGATGCTGAGAACAACACGTAACAAACATAACCAAAGAAGGAATGGGGAAAAAATATTTCCAACCATTTCAGCGATTTGACTTTACCGTAAAAGACTGCCCAATAAAATGACATTGGGTCCAAAATCCAAATACTGAAACCACGTTTTATTAGATGCAATAACTTTATTTTTCTTTCGGTTCCTCAATGGTATCATTGTGTTCCAAAGGTTGTCAAACTTATTTTTAATCCAAATGTAGCAAAAAGTGTGAGACTTTTTACATAATTAAAGTTTGTTAACCACAACATAAACTCTAAACTTCATAATTCCGGAAATTCAACATTTCCAGCAATACTGAATCTTTTCATGACTATTTCTGGTCATCTAATGCAGTCGCGGTTTTTACCGCGATTGAACAATCCCAAGATACAAGTCCAGGTACACCGGAAAAAGCATGACGGTTTATTAGCATTTGATCAAGAGCCGTTATAATAGAGCAAAGGGTACAGAAGAGTAAATGATCCAAAGATTTGCACGAGGGTTCAGGATACGACTGAAATCGATATGACAGGATTTTTTTTTTGTTGGCTTCACATTGCAAGTTGCAGAGAGTTGAAACATGAGCTTGAGGTAACTTAGGTTCTAGGTATTAGATATCTATGAAAAGGACATTGAGAGAAATTAAGGGTCAAGTGTATAACTCAGAAAGATTCTTTAATTCTCATTTCATGATAGTCTTTATTTCTCTTGACTACAACACAGCCAGTGCCAAAGTGGTACATACTGTTAACTGTTAAAGATAATGTTTCCAACAGATCACTCGACTCGACAAGACCTTGCTAGTTCCACCATTCATAGGTTCCTTAGCTTTCTATTATGAATTGTTTTGTCTCTTCATGTCTATCTACAACCATAAACATCTTTTGTACAAAGAAAGAATGTGGGTATGTGTGTATTAAAGGGCCAGTGAAACAGAGCCAATCACGATTCTTTGCTTGTGGACCACTCTGTCTTTTTAAGGGTGAGAAACAGGGAAATTTACTTACTATAGGCCGCCACTAGATGTTACCTCCTTTTTCTGCCAGCTCAAATCAATCAACATCTTTGAAGTAAGCTCTTCGCTGGTAAAATAATCCTCAGGGACCGTATGCACTGAAATATAACGCAGTAGTTAAACACTTGGAACCATTTAAGGGTCTATGGGAAAATGTTGTTAAGGCAATGATGGGCGATGCAAATTGTCTATCTCATTACAAGACACAGTAAGTAAAACTAGAATATCTCATTAGAAATTTGAGGTTCACGTTTCAAAAACTTATAAATCTAACAAAGATGAAAATATACATGAAATGGGAAAAAAACTAGGCATGCTCTCTTCCACCTAGGCAGTGTACCAGTCTATCAGAAAATGATGGCAGAACACTGTAATCAGTAAAGTGAGTGACACAAAAACAGCGAAGATACCGGTGTTTAACAGAAGGTGCCACAGCTATCATTAAGACTTTAGTTTGGAAATTGGAACAATGAAACGTTGACATCACATCTTAAAAATTTCAACCCGAATATGTCATGGTGAGTAAATAGCTACAGCTTCCTGAAATTCGCCTTTTTCCTGAGCTGCTCATAAATGGTTTTGATCTGTTTGCATCTGCTCATAGTGTTTACATCCTGTCACAACTTACGAAACCATTAACGAAAATTACAAAAGGCTCAAACTTTACATCAAACACTGACAATATTTTCAACATACCAACCTCTCCACTCACATATTTGCTTCAAAAAAATTCGATGGGTGTGATTACTTTCATGAGTTTATCTCTGATTCATGTTGCTTACTGTTATATCCTTTTCAGAAACAGAACAAGCCACAAGAAGATAAAGAAGCATGGCAAAGTAAAGTTGTAGCTTGATAGGCCAGATTCGTGGCTGCTATTAGTGATTCCAAAACTCATCTCCTACATATCACAAAAGAAGTTTCTGTGATGCTGAGTTTCGTCAACAAACACGTTACTTGGGCCTTAATGGGCCATCACGATTTCAGCCTAATAACAAGAAGAGGAGCTAGCCCATTTACAATCCATTTCTGCCTACATAAACGTATACAAGAGAGAAAGACATCAAGGTATGGGGCATTACATATATCAAGCTGGGACATTGAAATACACAAAAGGTGAGACACACGTGAGCATTGGGGTTGCCACTGTCTTCTCTTTATGTCTTTTGGTAGTTTGATATAGGCCTTGGTATTCTCCTCCTTCTCCTTAGTACAAAAGTGAGAACCTGAAAAAGGAGCAACACAAGCTGTCATAAAGCTGTGTGTGTAACTTCATTTGATCTAGTGAAGTATTGGGAGCAAGAGATCTCCCCCGAGACGTAGCGGTTAGAGGCCGTGAACTCGGTTACCAATTCCGTTGTGTTATTTACTTATTTCTCAAGCAACAAATATGCCAAGTTTACTTCACAGTTTCTTTAACTCCTTCTTTTACAGTGTAAACAGAGTAAAGCTCAACAAAATCTCTTTGTCACAAAAGCCTAAGCATATAACATTCCTCAAACATCAGATTATAGTTATAAAAAGGTAACCAATTAAGCGAGACACCACTGGCTACAGATAGTTCTCTACTTCTACTATAACAACAAACATAATAATGCAAGTAAAGCCCCCATCTCACATGTCTCAAAACGACTGGCTTAAGTTAAAACCCTAGAATTCGCCACAAATTCAACTAAGCATCACATAACCTAGAAAAAAAAAATCGAGACTTTACCCCAGTTGGAGCGTGGGTTTGAGGAAGTAGAAGGCGAAGTGGCCGGAACACAGATCGGTACCAAGCAATGGCGTCTTTGATTTCCCAAGAGAAGACGGAAGATTCGGCTTGGCTTATTAGCATTCCTCTGTTTTGCGTACAAGTTCTTACGTAACTCAATTAATTAATTGAACCGGTTTAAGTCGATTGGTTTATTGGCGTTTGCGTTTGCGTTTATATTCACTGTGTATATTTTCTAAATATAAATTTATAATTGTCACACCCAATTTTTTAATAAATTTATAATTGTCGCAGAAATTGTTTTGGTACAAGCTTAACCATCGAGTGTTAACTCATCGGTTTTCCACTACACTTGAAATCGAAGGAAATTTTACCGAGAATTATGTGAAAATAGATCATTCTGTTCATATGTTAAAATTATTGAACTAAAGTTTTAATGTTTAGAGTTTGTGATTGCAAGGTAGATTTTTTTTTTGTTAGAAAAAAGAAAGAAAGGAAAAAGATATATATTTTTAGGGTAGATTTTAAAGTTAAAAAGAGGTAATAACAAGCTATCTTAAACCCTAAATCCTTAGCTTCCCTTTCACGATCAGTCGAACCCGCCTCCTGCTTGTCTCCGCCTCAAATACTTTATCTCTGCCGCGTAAAGAGCATTCCTCGAGTTCCGCCGTATCTTTCTCCTCGATAATTGTTCTGGTACGCGAACGTTTCTTAATTCTCATAGAGTTAGTACTTATATAAAGTATAGTGCACTAACAACGACCAAATTACATTCAGGTTTTATCTATTTGGTTTGCGATGGCAACACAGAGCAACAAAGAGGTTTTCTTAGGTGGATTTAAGAAACTCTTGAATGAACAATGGCAAGCCGATGTACGGCTCAAGGCAGGAAACAGTGATGAGAGTGCAGCTATCTTCGCCCACAAGCTTGTCTTGGTTTCTCTACTTCTTCTTCTCTTTTATTTATCATCATTCAATTTAGGGGAAAGTTATAGAAATGCTTATAGTGTAGCAATGTTTTTGAGAGTAGCTCTTACTTGGGATGTTTTTTTTTTTTTTATCATGTTTCCTCAACATAAATGGAATTTTGAACAGGTAGCAAGATCAGAGGTGTTTAAGAAGATACTTGAATCAGATGAGTTCAAGGCTTCAGCTAAGCTGGTCGAGACAGTCACTCTCTCGGAGATGAAACATGAAGAAGTAGAGGCTTTAGTGGAGTTCATCTACAGCGTTGATGGCTCCATTTCTTCTGAAGGTCTCAAGAAACATGCTCGGTCACTCTTTCTTGCTGCCGACAAATATGAGATTCCGCATCTAAGAGACCTATGCAGAAACGAGCTTATATCATCTTTGAGTTTATCAAATGCTCTTAGCATCCTTGAGCTCGCCCAAATCCCTTTTGACAAAGCCCTCAATGATGCCGCCTTTACTAAAATCATAACCAATATGAGTACGATTGCTAGTGGTGATGAGTTCAAGCTGTTTGTCGTAAATCACCCAAATCTTTCCGTGGAGATAATGAAGGCTTCTATAACTCGACTAAGTAGCAAAAGAATCTGTGGTTACTGTGGTCGCTCCTGCTAAAAGAACCATTTTTGTTGTTTCATCTCTTTTTGATAAACCGTTTTATCATTTTTCAAGTGAGTTGACATATTAATTGTCACGATATCAACTTTGCAGATAGCACCATTTGCATAGTATCCATAGTTTGCTAATTTGTGTCTAAATTGTGCCGCCTCTCGGAAAAATTAATGAGCATTGGGGTAAGAAAAAAAATCAAACAATCTGCCACTAAACTTTTGTTTGGTCTTTTAGTCCTTCTTTTGTACAAAAGGGAGTTTTATTTAGTATGTGTGAAGGAATGAAACAGAGAGATTGTAGAAAAGTTTAAAATTGAGAACGCTTTTAATTTAGTGGAATTTCTATTTCCGAGTTTGTAAAATCTTAGTGTCTTTTACGTTCTTGTTTAGCACAAGTACAAGAGACAGTGAGAAGAGGTAAACCATAACACAAAGCTTAATTTTTTCTTGTGTTTTCTTAAGTCGTATTAGTGTCAACAGAGATAATGAGGTTTCTCTTAGGAATGGATCGAAACTCTGGTTTTGATTATGGAGTCAATCACCGTCTGTAGAGAATCCGCGGATCGGAAGGAGTTTCAATTGAGTCTTTGGTTTTGTTATTTTTAGATCACATTTAAGGTAGCCTGTCAAGCCAACAGTATGAGTTTCTCTGAGTTTTGGTGTTATTTTAGGTCTCGAGGAGTTGGTGATGTGTTGTGTTTTTGATGTCTTTGAGTCCTTAATTCTTGTCTCTTATCCAGTCTAGGAGTCTAATATAAATATATTTATCAATAAAAAAGAAACCAGTAACCCAACGATCCCAAACAAATTTATATTTCCGAAAACACTGCAGATTAGTCTTTTCTTTTCCACTAGCTTAAAATTCTGTTTTGTTTGATAAAATTTTCTATTAATGAACGCAAATAAATTGCGAGTTTGAGTGCATTAATGTCTCCTCTCAAGTCCAAAAGTCTTGGGAATCGAAAGCAAAAGAATAATTTTGACCGTCTAGGTTCTCTATATAACCCACAATCGTTAACCAAATAATATCCTCGACATACTTTAATACATGGCAACAGAAACCAACTAAAAGCTTTTCATGGGTGGATTTGCAAAGATTTTGAAAGAAAACTGCAAGTCGAGGTACGGCTAAAGGCAGGGGACAGTGGTGAGAAGAGTGCAGCTATTTCTGCCCATAAGCTTGTTCTGGTCTCTACTTCTTCTCCCCTTTTTCCTTTTTTTTAAATCATCATCTGATATAAAAATGCTCTTGCTTGAACTTATTGTCATTGATAATGCTCTTTCTTTGACGCAAATATGGAATAATACAAGTCTGCATGATCAGAGGTGTTTAAGAAGATGTTGGAATCAGACGAGGTCAAGGCTTCGGTTCAGCTAGAGACAATCACTCTCTCTGAGATGCAACACGGAGAATTAGAGGCTTTCATTGAATTCATTTACAGCGACGGCTCTATGCTTTCTGCAAAAGAGAAACAACACGTTAGGTCACTATATCTTGCAGCCGACAAATATGAGATTCCGCATCTATGCGACCTATGCAGAATCCAGCTTATATCATCCTTGAGCTAGCCCAAATCACTTTTGGCAGAGCCCTTCATGATTCCGCCTTAACTAATATCATAACCAATTTAAATACGATTTCTATTTCTGCTGAGTTCAAGGTTTTCGCCGCCAATCACCCTAATCTTACCGTGATGATAGTGAAGGCTTCTTCAACGAGTGCTAAAAATAGATACTGTAGTAAGTGTGGTCGCTCTTGTCACCAATACTGTGGAAGCTGTGGTTACTGTTAGAATATAAGAACCACGGTTTAGCTTTCGTTGTTTCATCACTTTGACAAACTCTTAAGACTCTATTGTATTATGTGATATGTTTTATGGGATTCGGCTCCCTTTGTTTCTCAAACTTGGAAAATCTTTGAAAATGTTACTAAGATAGATTAAGAAAGGAACAAAATACGAATAACAAAAAATAGATTGCTTGTCTAGCAAGCAAGCAAAACAAATGTTGACGAAAATAATAGAAGAGCAGTAGGGGTGGACGTTCGGGTACCCGTTCGGATTCGGGTCGGATATGTGGGGTTTTTGAGTTTTCGGGTTTAGAGGTATAGGATCCGTTCGGATATTTTTAGATTTCGGATTGGGTTTGGGTAGTTTCGGGTTATACCCGAAATATGTCTCAGGTTCGCATCGGGTTTGGGTTTTTTTTCATCCGAATCAAAGTAAAAAATCCGAAATCAATCCGAATTTAATAAAAAAGGTTGAAATCAATCTGAATTCATTAAAACACGATCGTAAACAGAATACCAAACTAAACAAATTGATTCTAATCATTTATCAAAAAAACCAAAGTCATAAAACCAAATTGTCATAAAAAACGACAATTCCAAACACCAAAACACGAAGTTCATTAGCCGATAGTTCCTGACTTTCTGAGACATCAAATGGCACCAAATTCGACGTTAGAATCATATAATCTATCTAAACTAACATTCAAAAATTGACATATATGAAAATGAAAACTAATTTACCTTGTAGCCGAGATTAGAAAAGTAGCAAAGTGTCTTACTCTTCTTGTAATGTCGGAGTTTCAAAATCTGAAAATATAATGAACAAACACAGATTGTTACTAAAAATTAAAAGAGAAGAAAAATAATAATAAAGAACAAAGATACACACTTTTCTCAAGTTTATCTTCATATTCGAATTCAGCAAGTATTTGTGCATTTGTAAGCACCTTTGATTCGATTTTAATGTCTTGTTTCATCCATTGTTCTGTACACATCAAAACCTCAACCATATATGGAGTTAGACTACTCCTATATGGGGTTATTATCCTCCCACTGGTGCTAAAAGCACTCTCAGATGCAACCGAAGACACTTGCATAGCAAATAAATCCCGAGATATCTGTGACAAAATGGGATACTTGCCACTGTTTATTTTCTACCAAGAGAGTACATCATACTCAATTCCAAGCATCACTTCAGGGTTCTCAACTTTGCCTTTCAGATATGAATCCAACTCATCTGTGTCTCTAACTCCATTCTCTTTTAGCAAGGTATTGTACCTTTGCTCAATCCTATGCCTATGGTAACCAAGCTCATCATCAACATAATCCATTTTATCTGTTTGGTGATCTTGAGTAGACTGAGATGACTGAGAAGACTACGAGTGAGACTTAGATGGTTGCACATTTTCTTTTTTACCACATCTTTCACTATACTCTTTGAACATATCCTCCAAAATACTAAGAACTGACTCATACAACTCCTTAGACTGTGCAAAGTCTTCTCCATATAAATCTTCAAAACAAATTTTCGCAAACTCCATCTTTTTTCTCGGATTAAAAACAGTAGCTATTACCAACATCTTGTTGATGTTCTTCAAGCCATCCCAATACTTATCAAATTTCTTAAACATTTCCTCAGCTTTTACCCTCAGTTCACTATCATAGTTAATACAAAGCAACCGAATATTTGATGATATGTTTACTATCTCACCATAACACTTGTGTGCATTCAGAGTTGTAGAGGCTGAGACTACCAATGTGGAATTGTAGAAAATGATAAAGAACCTATTTAACCTTTCAACCTCATGCCAATCAGCCATTGAAAGAGGTCCACTCCGTCATTTACCGTTTTCAACCTCCAAGAAATGATCATTATACAGTTTGTCTTCAAACTCCATCTTATCAAACGCTGCCTTGTACTTAACTGCCCTTAACAACATCAAATATGTAGAATTCCATCTAGTTTTTATATCTAATGACAAACTACCCCTTGTCATCCTACCAGAGTCTACTTTAAGTTCAAATGCATCTTGCCTTTTGGTTCTGGATCTAACATATAAGATAGCATTACGGATTGCACTCACACTAGCATATACTTTAGCCAATCCATCCTTCACAATCAAATTAATGATATGACCAGCACATCGCATATGCAAAAATTCCCCTCTCATCACTAAAGAGTCATCAGATATCAAAGAGAATCTGGATTCAAACTGTGACAATGCATTACTATTGGCTGTTGCATTGTCCACAGTGACACAGATGACCTTCTCTATTCCCCAGTCAGCTAGGCATTCAAAAAGTACAGTTGCAATGGTCTTACCTTTATGATATGTGACATACTTGAACCCTATAATCAACTTCTTTAACCGCCAACGTGCATCAATGTAATATGCTGTTATAACCATATAACTTGAACCTAAATATATAAAGCAAGATTAAGCCAAATAACATTAAAAACGAGTCGAAAACAAAAAATGAAACAAGATACTGATCAAAATAAACATTACCTGTGATCTCACAAGTCCAAATATCTGTTGTGAGTGAGACTCTTTGCTTATTAGCTAGGAACCATTGTCTTAAAGTAGCCTTCCTCTTAGCATACATCTGAACAATGTCTCTTGTTGCTGTTCTTCTTGAGTGAAGCTTGTACATGTTTACCTTGATATATATACATAGAGAAACATACATATATTAAAGTCAGATACATAAATAAGTTGATAAAGAAAAACATAAACAAAAAATAAAATGATTACCTTGTCGCAAAAGTGTTTCCAAGCCATGCTTTCAATGAAAGCCAATGGCAACTCTCCTATCACAAGCATCTCATTCTATGCTTCTCTGAAAATATTCTCAGACACTTTTGCACTCTGAAAACTCCATTGCGTATTAATAACATGCTGATTCTGAATCTTATCTTGCCCATCTAGCCATGTCTTATATTGTTTACATACTTGAAGATGATTCCATAAGTTTTTAGTCCCTGACTTTGTTGGACATGTGTAATATTTCTTGCAATAGTAACAGACACATTTGTCACAGTTGTCCTCTTATCTTGTAAAATGAACTCATACATCAGACCTTGGGAGAAGTAACCTCTTAGCTTTAGGTTGTTCAGAAGTAGCTCCACTTCCTTGTGTTTGTTATCCTGAGCCGGAGTCATAACCTCTTCTTCTTGGTCATGTTCTTCATTATCTCTGTTATCTTGGTTTGGAGATGATGATGAATCCATCTGCAAATAAGAAACATACTAAATCAGAATTCTTAAAACAATAAATCATAAACAGAACATAGCAGGTAGATAAATGAGGTTTATAAATGGTTTAAGTTTAAATCAACTGGTTTATAAATAGTTCATATTAAACAATAAACAACTTGAAATATTAAAACTTTAGTTACGTGATACGTCTATTGAAACCTAATTTATCTACTAAAACCAACATTTTCATGATGACTATACGAAAAATCTATGTAGCTCAAACCAAACGAAAAATCTATTTAGCTCAAACCAAAATAAGTTTAAGTCTACTGGTTTATAAATGGTTCATATTAAACAATAAACAACTTGAAATATTAAACAATAAACAACTAAGAAAGACACCATTACAAAGAAGATAAGCGTAAAAAAATGTGGCAAGATTATTGCTCTGTTCTCGCTTTTATAACTAACCCAATTACATATCAATTTGTAAACGTTCACGCAACTGAGGTTTTGTTTTGCTTTTATTCCACGTTTTGTTTTGGTCCGTAAAGTAAAGATTAGCATCTATATAACACTGATTTTTTTTTTTCCGTCGACATATACAAAAATAGAAGAACTACGATTCTACGAAGAAGAAGAAGAAAGAAGAATGGTGCAGTTCAATAATACATACACAAGTTCACAATTAATCATAGTAGTATAAAAAACACAAACACAAGTTTAAATCGAGAAGAAGAAGCTTAAAATCCATGAAGCTAAAATTGAATCTTAAAAACGATAAATAAGAAGATGATGTACCTGAATTTGCTTCCTTGAAGTCTCAGATGGAGGAGAGTCGGGAGATGATGAGACTGTTTTTTAGGGTTTCCAGTTTGTTAAATTGGGGATTTTCTGGATTTTGATTTCAATATCAAAAAAATCGGGAAGTGGAAACGGCAAGTAAAGAATCAAGGGATACAAAGAAAAGAAAGATGATTAAGAGATTTTAGTGTTAAGGTTATATATATAAGTTCGGATGGTTTCGGATAGAGATCGGGTGTTTGGATATACCCGATCGGGTTTGGATATCCGATGCATTCGACAAGAGTATCCGATCGAATAGTATGGATGATCTGTATCCGTATCGAACTGCTTACTTCGGGTTGGGTTCGGGTTCGGATTTCGGGTGCCGATTTGTTGTCAGAAGAGCTCACGAGTCACGAGGCAGTTTTTTTTAAGAATATTATTTATGAATTTATGATTTTGGAAGCTCAAGAGGTACTCTATGGAAACTGTTTTTTTTTTTTTTTTTTTTTTTTCAACCTATGGAAACTGTGTTATTTACTTATATTTTGTATAGTTTAATTAAGGTTTTTTTTTTTTGCAACTTAAAACCTCGTCGGAAACAAAAAAGGAAAAAATCAAAAGTTTCCTTTTTTATGTGAAGAAACTTTGCTTTATAAATTACCTGAAGAACGCTAATCTAACATCACTCATTCTCTCTTCTTCTCCGAAACCAAAGCAAAAGAATTCATCTTTCATTATTGTCTTTTTAATACATAACAGTTCGATCTTCTCGAGCCAAACTCTGCGAATGTCTTATAGAGAGGCTCGACGATGATGATATCTCCAACAACTTCTTCCGTAAGATTGATCGAAGCGTAAAGCATCTCTTTTTCATGATTGATGTCCATCAGCTTTTGTGACTACATCTTAAGTCAATCCAGATCGATTTCATGTCAAGTCTCCCCTAATTTCTCACGATCAAAGATCTCGCCACCGAAATGCTTTCACCGGTGGATTCTGTCAACGACGGCGAATGATGCTGAGAGCGGGAAAGAGGATAACGAAGAGAGGGACAGTGAAAGCGACGAGCCAGTAGCAGGTCTGGTGTTTTCATGGCTCAGACGAGCGTCGCCTGAGGATGAACGATCAAATAGCAGCGGAGCAGGTAGCTTTCTTAATTTCCTCTTCTTCTTTTTTTTTTTTTTTTTTTCTGACGAAGATTTTGATTTTAGCTTTTTCATGATTGATTTTGTCAAAAAAAGAAAGAAGAAGAGGTTTTCACTTTTTATTTTCAGATTTAAAGGCTTTTTCAAATAATGTTTTAAATAAATCGTTTTAATTTCATTAAAATTTTTACTAACAAAATGTTTTCAAACTTGAATGTTAAATTTAAATACGTTGAAACAAACCGGACATAGCATCCCGTCTTTTTGGTCGTTTAATTTGGTGTCATAAATTCAACGTGTTTCCATGAATTGTAAATTTAATAGCTAGTTAAGTTTTAAGCTTTTTCACAAATAATATTTTAAGTAAATTGTTTTGGTTTTTAATTATACAAAATGTTTTTATTTCTAAAAATTATAAGTGTTAAATTTTATTACATTGAAAACAAATCGGACTTGGCTTCCTGTCCTTTTGGTCCGTTAGTTTGGTGTCATAAATTAAACATGTTTTCACGTATTGTTAATTTATTTTAAAGGTTTTCCACAAATAATGTTTGAAGTAATTTTTTTATTAGCTAAAAGTTTTTGATGATACAAAATATTTTTATTTCTAAGAAATTATAAGTATTAACTTTTATATACATTGAAAAACAACTTGGTTTTTGCTAATTGATACCATGCTCTGTTTCTGAGTCATAACTCATAAGGCTCTGTTTTTTATTTTTCCTCTTGTTTCTTTAAGTATGCATGTATATATACTTTCATTTTTTGATATTTAAATTTTACATTTCAACAAAAAAAAACCCCGAACTTAGGATCTTGTCCTTAAGATTTTATTTGTTCGTTAGTTATTCGGATTTATAAGTAAATTTTAAGGTTTTTCTCAAATAATGGTTTATGTCAACCGTAATTTTAATTTAACTAAGGTCTAATTATACAAATATTTTGTTTTTTGAAATGTAAATAGGGTTCCAAATTTATAAAACCTTAAGTGTCTTTTACATTCTTGTCTCTGAGGGATCTTTATTAATTTATTGATTTCTAAATCCATATAGGATTTGGAAATCCTTATTGATTTTGAAATCAAAACATATGAATTTTAAAATAACATGTTTTATCCATGGATTTGAATTTTTACATTTTTCACTTTCAAATCCATTTTAAATATACTATAGATTTTGAAATCCAAAAATGAATCACTAAACAAATAACTTATGATTTTAACTAGTATTTATAAACCATAGAACTAATAACACATGATTTAAAATCAATAGTTGAATAACTTTTTTTGTTTGGATTTCTAAATTCATTAAAAACCATGATTTAAAAAACCCCGGAAGTATGGAAGAAATATCGTTAGAAGAATCCAGATTTTGGTTTTATAGACTTATAAAGGATTAATGTTTTAAATTTTAATTATTTTAGTACTGTTTTTAGAAATTTGTGGAATGTGTACTATAATTGTCCATAAAATTTATTTTAATGTTATTTTAAAATATTTCTCTATAAATAATAAACAAATATTTAAATTTTCTTACTCACCTTTGCACAAAAAAAAATTCTTACCATAACGCAGAAATTGTTTGTGGTAAAAGTTAAAAAAAACCACTCATCCGTTTAGTTATTAAACCATCTAATCGGTTTAAAGACGGAGAATCAAGTGAATAAAATATTATCAAAATTAAACCATCTCATCTCATCGGTTTATATCCCAAAATTAAAGAATTAGGTTTTTTTCACGATCAGTCGATCTCCGCCCCAAATTCTTAATCTCTGCCGCGTTACAGAGCCTCGTCTCCGCTGAATAATCAAAAATTAAATAGGTTCCGGCTAAAATCGATCAGTCGGTTGGCCTTGTAGCGTGGAGAGAGTTCGTCGAATTCCGCGTCGTAACTTTCTCCTCGAATTTCGCATCTCTCTTTTTTTTTGGTCGAAAGTTTGTGTTTTGTTACTTTACTTGGAATGTATACAAAGTTTGTGGATCTATTGAAACTGTCTTCTTCGTTGATTTTCTTAGTCTCAGAAAGGGACAATTCTTTCTTCTTGTTGCTGTCTACAAGTATACTACTGTAGTCTTACTAATATGTAGGACGGATATACTACTCATTTGACATGGTTTACCCAAAATCTCCACAGTCAGGGGTTTTGGTTTGCGCAATGGCAAAACAGAGCAACAAAGATGTTTTCTTGGGTGGATTTAGGAAACTACTGACAGAACAATGGCAAGCCGATTAGGCAGGAGACAGTGATGAGTGTGCAACTATCCCCGCCCACAAACTTGTTCTGGTTTTTCTCTAACTCCGTCTCTCTTCTCTCTTATTGTATTTTATTCTCTCTTAGTGTTAATGTTTTTTTTCATTTTTAATGTTATATCCCCTAACACACAATTAGGCAGCAAGATCAGAGGTGTTTAAGAAGATGCTGGAACCAGACGAGATCAAGGCTTCCGCTAAGCTAGAGACCATCACCCTCTCGGAGATGAAACATGGAGAAGTAGAGGCTTTTGTTGATTTCATCTACAGCGTTGATGGCTCCTTTCTTCTGCGAGTTTCAAGAAACATGCTCGGTCACTCTATCTTGCGGCAGATAAATATGCCATCCCGCATCTACGGGACCTATGCAGAACCGAGCTTACATCTTCTTTGAATTCATCAAACGCTCTTAGCATCCTTGAGCTCCCCCAAATCCCTTTTGATATAGCCCTCCACAATTCCACCTTCACTAGTATCCAAACCAATTTAAGCGTGATTGCTAAATCTGATGAATTCAAGTTGTTTGTCGTCAATCATCCAAATCTTACTGTGGAGATACTTAAGGCTTCTCTTACTCGAGCCACTATCCATCGATCCCACTGTTATTTTTGTGGTCGTGCACAATAAGCATAGACCTTAGCGATTATCTTTTAGGCATTGGAATTAGGTGGTTTTACTTTTGTTATTGAGTGAAAGAAATCTAGGCATTGAAATTAGGTGGTTTTGTTATTGAGTGAAATTAGATTTTTATGTTCGCTGCCATAACCTCTTTTTTTTTTTTAATCTGTATAATTAAGTTTTTAACTTTAAGATTTCATGGTTCTTATAGTTAGTAATTTAGTATATGCTGTTTGATGTAAATTGAAATTATTTGACGCTGACTTTTACGTTTCTTCTTAATATGATCAATAGAATGATGAACTTTATAGTTCATTCTGTGAGAATAAATTACCTTTTGAAAAATTGTTCCTCAGGTATTTCAACATTTTTTATTGTCAAAATGGTGTTTTTGTCTAGTTCTCGTTTGTAATATTTTTTTAATGTTTTAATTTTTGATGTTTATAATAATTATTTTGAAATTTTTTAATGAAGTCACCAGAAAAAGCACAAGCATTCATTTCAATATATTCTATACAAACTTATTTAGCATATACACAATAATAAAATATTCAAAACTTAATAACCTAACACATTACACATATTAAGGAAATGTGCTACATTCATAATAATATCCGTTTAACCGATTTTAATAGAGAAATTTGCAAAGATATGCGCAAGGCATAAAGGAATAAATCTAGGCTATATATATTTCCTTTTTTCACTGTCATAAATTCTTATCATTGTTCAAGAAAGCGGTCTAGGCGCTAGGCGCTCAGGCGACGTCTAGACCACCGTCTCAACCGCTTAAAATTATATAAGTTTTGGTTCAACATATTTTTTTCAATTTTCAATTCTATATATTTAAATTTATAAATTTTACCTCTGTATATGTAATTATAAACATTCGGCACATTATTTAATATGAATAAAATCAATATTTCATCTCATTTTTGTTTACGATTTAATATTTTTATTTTTTTAATAGATAGTTTTATATAATTCTATCAATAAAATCACATTTATTATGTTTTACGCTGTAAACGTCTAACCGCTTAAAATCGTCTAGGCCTTGATAAACTTTTTAGGCGTTAGGCACTGGGTTACCCACTGGGTTACCGTCCACGTACGGCCTAACGCTTTCTTGAACATTGATTCCTATAGATAAGGATCAATTTGCTAAAGAATTCTTTTGGAGTTGGCTTTCTCTTTTGCCATTGTCGCAAAAAAGGACGAATCTGAGGAGCTTAAAGTGAGTATTGGAGTTTGATTTTGTGTACTTTCTTCTCGTTTGATATCAGTTTCTTTAGTCCCTCCGCGTCTTCTCCGGTTTGGACATACTTTTATGTTGCTTTGGATTGTTATATTGTTTGATTTGCAATAAGAAACTAAGAAAAATCCATAAATTCACTGTATATTGGGTGAATTAGGTGGTTAGGGATGGAACTAGTCTGCTAATTAAAAAGAAATCGACTTAATGTAATTAGGAGGATCAATTTGTCAAATTATTAGATATTCTTTTGGAATCCGATTTTCATTCGTTTTCTCTGGATTGGAAAACACTCTGTTGCGTTGGTTGTTTATGTTAAAATTTATTGAGTTGCCATAAGAAACTTCTAATTGATTTTGAGTAATGATTACCATATTCAATCCGAATGCACAGTAAGACAGATGAGTACGTAATTAGATTCAATCACTGCCTATTTGATCATTTATTTGAGATGTCACAATCATTGTTTTAACATTTTTAAGTGTCAACTATTTTAACTGTAGACCGGTTTAAGATTCCTTGTGAGTTTTAAGTACAAAGAAGAGAATTACATTTAAGGATTTGTGAATTCCATTTTATTCTGTTTTAGTGGATGAATTGTGCTATAACATGATATATTTGATTCACAGAGAAATGCTGGAAACAATGATTCACTAGAGAAATGCTGGAAATGTATAAGTATATATTTTGATTCACAGAGAAGGGGTTCATTGATTCACTAGAGAAATGCTGGAAAGAGCAAATTTTAGTCGATGTATTTCTTAAAGCAGGGGACCAAACCGATCCTATCCCCGGTCACAAAATTGTATTGGTATCTTCTTTTCTCTTTTCTGATTTTTTTTTATTTATAACAAAAACTTGCTAGCTAATTTCGGCTAAACTGTGGATTGATTGTGTTTTACAAAGGCTGCATCATCGAAGGTGCTTAAGCAGATGATTGATTCAACTTCAGCAAGTGATCCAATCACCTTTTCAGAGATGACTTACGATGAGCTAGAGACGTTTACTGAGTTCATGTACAAAGGTTACCTTCCCGATACAAAACTGGTGAAGCACGCCCGTACACTCTACATAGCTGCAAACAAATACAAGATTCCATACCTTCAACAACTTTGCAGAAACCAGCTCATTGCCTCCATGGACTCATCAAATGCATTCGATGTCCTCGAGCTTGCAGATATTCCCTCGGACAAAATCCTCAAAGATGCTGTCTCTGAGTTTATGACAACACATATGGGAGAAATGTCGTTAGAAGAATCCAGTTTTTTTTGCTTTCCAGACTATAAAGGGTTATGTGAATAAAATCGAAAATAATCGAACTACTTGTTGGAGAGCTTTCGCCGTTTCACCATTCGGTTAGATTGCTCGGTGATATGCTGTTTTCTTGAATACTTTTCTTCTATAAAAAAATCAAATTTACTATGGATCGTGTTCATGTTGTTTCCGTCCGGATTCAGTTTTCGATCGAAACATATGGATTCCATTTTTTATTTTATTTTTTTGTATTAGAAAATAAAAGTATTTTATAAAATTTACGATTCACTCGGTTTCAAATTGGAAACTGTAATTTGGTTCGAATAGACCAGTTCGCTTATCCGGATTGAAGAACCCTAACCCTAATTTTTTTCTCTAAAAAATGCGTTGTCTTGTTAATCATCTTATGCTATGTAAATCAAATGATCACGTACACTTAATTGTGCTTAAGTAAAGTATCAATCGTGGAGACGAACGTGTAGAACGGATGTATTGTACGTTTACTTTCCAGGTTTTCTGGAGTTATTTTGCTCACGTGAACAAAAATGCTTGTCTTCTTCTGTTGTACGTAGAAAATAAGTTCTCTAATATCTTCTGATCAAATCCAAAATAATAATTAAGTGTTTTAGTTCTCTTCTATACTGAATTCAGAAACAATGCTGAGCGTTTTTTATTTTCTGATCTAATTTAAAATGAACAAAATTATAATTTTCTCAGTTGATATGTTATCAGTTAGGTGAAGTACATAGAAACATACAATTGGTTTTTCTTCATTATCCCTTTTTAGGGGGAAATTCTGGGCTACAAGATGGACAGGAAAAAGAAAAAAAAAAAACAGAAATACTATAGAAACTGTGTTATTTCCTAATATTTTGTATAATAAGAAATAAATAAAAAGAAATTTTTTAAAAAGTGGGCCAATCTAGTTCTGTGGATCATTGCTTTCACCTCAGCTCCTGATTGCATCTGTCACTGCCTGTTTCACTGCTTCAGCATCCATATTTTCTCCATCTTCATTCTACATTTTTATTATTACGGTGACGTAATCATTAAATAAATTATACATGCCAACGCACACATATCGACATAGACAACACATGTTAATATTTTGTATGCGTGTGTGTTTGTGTTGAGATTGCCCATTTTATATTATAATATACAGTATGTTTTTAATATTTTCACCAGCAAAAGGAAATAAAGTAAGTGAAACCGCATAAGATTTCGTAAAATCATATGATGACACCATTGCAAAATCAGCTCTTTTGTATCAAGAACTTTATACAAAACATTGTCCAAAACATATGTAATTATTTTAATTACGATATATAATCAAGGTATATAGATATGATGGTGTGATGATTAGTTATTTTACCTCAACTCCCATGGCATGCAAGCTAAAGGAGTCGGTACATGAAACCCTAGCTTCGAGAACGTTAAGCCCAATATCTTCAAAGGCTTCTAATACCGAGACAAGCATCCCTGGCTGATTCTTCCCAGAGAATACGTTTATCATAAAACCCTTTTCTAGGGTTTCCACTGTCACCTATAAAATTGCCCAATCAAAAACGTCTTAGTGAATCTCCCACACATTTATCACATTCGTATTTAAATATATAATGATCCAAAGGAATATATATATATATATATATATGTTTGTGATTGTTTATACCATTGGTGTCCTTGGATCCGTGGGCTCGCTTGAAGATTGCTCTGCAGTAGGGTCTTCGTTGAATCTTTCGACTTTCTGCTTAAGCTTTTGGATATATTTTGATGCATCCATTATGATCGATGTATCGTTTTCCTGTAATCAAAACACGTGTGCCCACACACACATATTAGTAGCATATACGACATCTCAAAATCTAGAATTATAGATTTAGCCAAGAAAAAAATTCATCTTCAATTCATCGATCACGATTGGCCTATATATCAGGTTTGCAATAACATGTTCTTCTAAATATGCATATAAGAGGATCAAGTGGTTACCCAAAATAAATAAATCAAAAACAAACTGAAATATAGAAGATCAAAAAAGATAGAAAATGATCCAAAGGAATGATCGAAATTGTGATTGAGTGAAAAAAAATAAACAAAGATATATATAGATCGATTAAGATTGTGTGTGTGCGCGCGCGCATGTGCGTGTTAATAAAGGGATTTATATATATACGTATACATATGATTGTGTTAATCTCCGTCAGACACAATAAAAAAAGAAAGAGAGAATGATGTAATAATTACAGCATGAGAATTAGTGATTGAACGAAGCAACTGAAACTTCTCTTGCAAAGAACCTCTCTTCTGTTCCCTTGAAACCATTCTTCTTCTATGCTTTGATTAGCCTCTTGTTTTCGTATTGAGTTTTCTCGATTGATTTCTCTATAGAGAAACTATGTGTAAATATGCAATATATATATGAGAGGGAGGAAGCAGAGATCTTAGATTATATTGTTTATAGGATACTCTCCCCTCTCACATGTCTGCGTTAGTCTCTCTTGATCGCTACAAAATATAATATACGGACAACTCCGATTTGTATCTCGTGAATTACTTGCTTGCCTCTATGTCTCAATAGACGATATTCTATTTAATATTCCACCCAATTTTTATTTTGTTTTCTTATATAAAAATACAATATATCGTATATTGATAAAATATTCATATCATATATAAATACGTATAAATATATATACGTGTCTATACCCCTTACCTACCAACTTGATCATCTTGTAAATAATCACTGTGTTTTTATAGTCGATGTGTATTGACGTTAAATTCTCACTGTGATGAAATACGCTACTTTAAATTTATTGATGTGATTTAGTTTCCTCCTTGTCATAAATACTATTCTAACGCGCGCCTCCAAGAAAAATCACGATAATTGATAACAACTATCGCCAGCTTTGAATTTTTGGAAACCGATAAAAAGATAAATGATTACAAAACTTCTTTTGTATACTTATATTGATATGATGTACTCTTCAAGTTCATGTAAAAAGTATATGCTGATCATAAAAAGGACGTTATCATGTATGTATATATATTGATAGATTTAAAAAAAAATACAAGCTAGTTATTCACCTACAAGTTCTAAAAATAAATCAAAGTAGTTTCAAAAAAAAAAAAAAAAAAACCTACAAGTTCTAAATCAAAGTAATTTTATCCACTCTACACATATCTAAAATGAATAGCATAATTACTAGCAAAAGACATCACCATCTCTTTTTCGATGCAATTTATACAATCGCGAATTAAAAGATACGCAAGTACCATTACTACAAATTCGTTATGATCATTGCAACAACAAGAACAAATCATTTCAACTAGGGATGACTAGGTTGCGGTTAAATATATACATATATCTATACATGCACCACTTGAATAATGTTAATATGATAATTGAATAGATAATGAAAGTAAATATAAAATGGGACGAGAAAGGGAATGCTGAGCTCGTGATATATGGGGGAAGAATTCATATATGGTGAAATCAAATTAAAAAAAAAATGAAAATAAAATTTGGGAGCATCGAAAGAAGTGAAGGTAAGGATAAAAGCAAACAAAAGAATGTTAGTTGTGATTTTGGAATGCCTCCAAACACTCCTCACGGGGATCTTTATGAACAAATACCCACACATATATCCTCCTCTCTCTTCAACTATTCCTCATCCCTCCTTGTCCTCTCTATCGCGCTCTCTTTCTTTCTCTATTTATATGTATATACATATATAAATGTATTTGCATGCCGTATATATACACCGCGAATATGTGCATCGATGCATTAACAATACAAATCCCATTTTTGAACAAACACGAATGTAAAGTCACATCTTTCAAAAGACATATCATATAAAGGTTGATGCCTAACAATTTGCCTTCACATTACATATAGAATGATTTGATGGATCAATCTAAATAACGCATCTATTTACATCAAGTTACACGGCACCCTAATTAATGTATAAATATACGAAGTTGTAAGCGTATAGATACATGTAAGTATATAAATTTGGATCGATTAGCAATGGTATAAGATATAAAAGATTGTCTATATTGGAGACGGACAAACAAACGTACCCACCAATTCACATGTTTGCCAATTAATCATCACAACAAAACAACACTCTACACACAAGTCCCGTTCCTTCATCAATCCTCTTTTCTTTCACGTCTATAGCTTCATTCATTTGGACATTTTACTATTTCCTCTCCACCTTCTTCTCCTATACACTCTGTTTCTTTTCTTTTCTTTAATTTAGGGTTTGGTGCTAAACCCTTGATTTTCTCCGCCTCTCGTCTACTCCATGATCCATGTGTATGGTTCGATATATTTCAATATTTTATACATATTAATTAAAATCGAATGGTAGAGTTTTGTACTCAAATGTACGTAAGCACCACCTCCGCATGTCATATTATAGTTGTATATATACATAATTAAATTATGTATGCTGTCATGATGACAATTCATCTTCTAAACTGTTTCCTAGGATTAAAATCGTCTAGCTAGCGTTAATCATACATAATTCATTTTTTATTTGACAATTAGCACAATATTTTCATCGTTCTTAAACACAACTAATCATTAATATAAAATGATAAATGAGTCACATAATCACAATTGATGATCGCTGTTGACTGACTTGGACCCGATACCACATCATCAGGGTTCCAAATCGAATTTACATATATATGTTTTGCTACAATTTCTATTTCAAAATTTTAAATGTTAATATCTCTTGCAGTTGAAAAGATAAAAAATAATCTGAGTAAGAATCTATGAATTCTCTGATATCGATAAACTATATTATTAATTTTTACAAAAAAAAAATATCCTGTTTCAAAAATAATATTTCTACGGATAAGTAACCGTTAGAAATATGTCGACGAAAGATACATATAAGTAAACTATTTGACAACTGATCGACCTTTAGAAATAATATATTTCAACAATATGAACAAGTAAAAAAAAGTTTTAGAAATAGAAGTCAACTGTTTAAAAAAAAATGAAAAAATATAAGTAGATGATTTAAATAAACAACAAATCAGTAACACTTTTACATGAATTATAATCTGGTTCGTTTAATTTGTATCTAGACAATGCATTTAAATATACATGTAAAGTTGAAACTATATGTGGTGTACTTAGAAAGATTAGTCGTTTATACGTATAAGTTGGTTCTATACATTAACATGTTCAAATTTTTTTTTTTTATAGGAATATGTAAATATCATTTAGAATGAAGAGTTGAGGTTTTACAAAAGATGCTTAACCTAGATATGTAAACTTACCTAAAAAAGATATAAAAAAAAACAAAGTTTAATTACAAGCAAATGTTGAGTGTCAATCAACAATTAACGGATCCAGAGAATCATCAAATCCCTCAATTCCTTCCGGATCTTCTAGCTGAGATTGTATTCTGCACTTATGTTCAAAATCTTATACATAGTGTAACTAGTTAATAATGAAGTAGCTGAGGTTATACATGCATATTGTATCTCGATAGTATATGTACGTAATAGCTGAGTCTATACGTATTGTTGCTTGGTTTATACATTTTGTAGAATGTTTATAGATGATATATAAGAGTTGTTATATGTTGTAATTGAGTTTTTAAATCTGATGATTAGAATTAGACATGATGAGTTTATATATGCTATATAATAGTTCTTCTTCCAATATAAAATATAGTTATAAAACCAAAATATATATATATATATATATGCTATATAATAATAGTTTATAAACTTTATCTACACTGTCGATTAGCTTATACTATTAATCAGTTTTCTTTTGATAAAAAGATTATTAGAAATTAAAATATATGTGAGATAATGTGAGTTACACTATATGTATATATTTATAGAAAGGGTCGCAATCTACATCTGAATTCTAATGGCTACAAAGAGTTGCCTTGTCATCGTTTTGCTTCTAAAAGTTTTGGCTTAGAAATGATCAATTTAGAAAGACAAGTATTTTCCTATCATATTATCTATTTGTTTATGCCATTATGTAAATATACAATTAAAAACAAATCGTAAAAGAGTTTCGTGTTTGTGACAGCTATATCTCTTTTGTCTTCTCCCTCATATATATGAATTACATTTTCTGCCCCGAGACAATTGATTTTACATTTAGTATCGTTTTGGTTTTACAATATGCACATAAAATCATGTTATAAACAAAATTAATGAAATCTAATATTCATAGTCAGTAGTTCGCACTTGCAAAACGCTCATTGGTTTGTTTCCAACGTATTAGGAAAAGGATTCTGATTGTACTTGTAAATTTATACGTCCGACTCATACCATTATGAGACATTAGTTGTTATCAGCTCAAACAAAAGGTACTCTATAAATTTTGATCAAAAATATATATTTTAAAGTTATTTATGTACTAGAAGGATGTATATGCATCAAATATTAAGACATAACTGATACTTTTGGTGACTTAACATAGTTACCAAAAATGTTAGCCTTTAATTATTAATTTAATTTGGATTTTATACAAATACAATTGAGGCTAACATAAATAGTTAAATATACAATAAACTAGAGTGGTCACTCCATTTATTATCCCTAGTCCTAGTTCGATATAATATGGCATAACTTTTAGTCTAAATTGTTATGAATTAGCAATTTGATTTTTCTTACTATAAGAACTTGACCAAAAAATACTTTGTAGTAGCATGATTTTGTTAAAAAAAAAATCGATCTTTTAAATTTAACATGAATTAATTAGATTTTATTTTCTTCGAAAATGGAAGCTGTAATTACCAAATGGAAGTTGTATCTTGTTTTTCAGAAAAAGTGATGTCATCATCGAACTAACATTTGATTGTTCTCGATACAAACATTATATTTACACACACACACACACAATCTTCTTCTTTTTAAGTTCGTATTTTAATTTATACATTGTATTTTTTTGTTTTTGTTATATATTTGGATATGCATAAGAATACAAATAAGCATATTTACTTATATACACATGTGCCTCGTCATTTCTAAATTCATTACAACCATATTTAAACAAAATAACAAATGAAAAAAAATTTCAATAAAATATCCCATAGAATCATAAATAAGTGGTATACCGATACATCAATATTCATTTTTTTTGGGGGTCAAAATCCATTTTGTTATCATATTTATTTAATTATATATTTAAAATACAGAGTCATAGGTTTTTGTACAACTGGGAATTGAATCTGTTTTATACAAAAATAAATGGTACCGTATTAATCAGTGTTCTAAGAAAACTATTATAATAAAAGAGTTTTCTTTCTTTGACGTCAATAATAATAAAAGAGTATATAGGCTAAACAGTTTTACCCTGTAATTATATTTCTCATGTTTGATTAAAAAGTGTCTAGCGATCATCGTGATAGTATAAGACATATATTTATCCCTCGTTGTTTCTCCTCCATGTTGGCACAACAATGTTAAGGACGACTCATTAATTAAACTCCAAGATATAACATATTGGATGGACCATACGTGGGATTTAGAAGAGACCAAAAGGACAAAATAATATTGAACATATCTTAAGAAGAATTTACAATAATATGTTGTAGTCAGGGTTTAGCAATTTGATCTACCCCACTCTCCTCATGAATGTGACAAAAGAATCAAATGAGAATTAGGTCACGGGGGCGGCTTTGTGCTATCAAACATCACTCATTTTTTGTTTCTTTAATATTTTATTTTCGATTTTTTGTATAGTATTTGATCAAATAATAGACATTGCTCAATCATTTACATCCTCATATATAGATATATCAGAATACTGCAGAGAAAGAAAAAAAAAACGCGTTTATCATTAAGTTTAAGCCTACATATGCTTACATATATATAATGCCTGACGTGTGCATGCCTAATTATAATCAAGCTTTTAACAAAACTTATGTGTTGGAATCCCACAACACTGGGAGAGAAGTGAAAACACATGTTGACAAAATATATGCTCTTGTTCATAATATTGATCAGTGTTATTTATTTTAAAATGGAATCAGATGTCCGATTTGCCGTGACCCCAGTTTAATCTATTTTTAATTAATGATTTCACCCTTTTTAAACAAAACATGCATTTTTTTTTTTTTCTTGGAAGACAGAATACATACATAACAACGCTTAGTTACTCTTTTTTTTTTTTTAATTTAATGACTTCAATCTTTTTTCTTGGAAGACAGGATGTATAACATCAATCAATATGTATTAGTACAAGTTATAGTTTTGCTCATTTGATAACCTCTTTAAATAAAGTTAACCGTAATGTTCATTTCAGAAATGGAAAAAAAAACCGTACACGTTAATAAAGTTAAAATAGACGACAAAAAAAATGTTAAAATATAAGTCAAATCAAGTTGCAGAATATTTTGAAAGCTATTATTATCCGAGTTATATTCATATGTATATTAATATATTGTTGATTGCACAGATTAGAATTTATGATGTTACCTGAAAAGCAATTATTTCCCTTGATAGAGGCAGCACAAGGCAATTGATATATCTACGTGATCTCATGAACTTCTAATGGAAACTACGAGTTTAGGAGGAAAAAAAACAAAGATTATTGTTATATTAAACAATGGAATAAACCATGAAACCTTTAAATTTTGGTTTTGTCAGTTCTCGCATATTAGACACAATTTTATAAATTACGTGCAATAAAATAAATTTATGTGTCATAATGTAAAACAGCAAAAACTAGTATATATACTACAAAAAAAAAAACTCAATTTATGTGGAAAGAAAAATGAATGTGTAAGGAATTAAAAAGAGAGAGAAAAAAAATCTGGTGATTTGATGGGCCCATGAGAGCAAATAGAGCTACTTAAGGCCCATTATGTTTCTTTCTAAGCCCTACCCCTAAGTGTGTCCTCTTCTTCTGTAACCATCTCCTCTCGATACCGAAGCAGCAACCTTTGCGCCGCCGAGAGAGAGAGAGAGCGAGAAAAATGGGGAAGAGGGCGAAAACTTCAAGGAAAGGGAAGAAAGCATGGAGGGCTAACATTAGCACCGAGGACATTGAAGATTTCTTCGAGAAATCCACCAAAGATGCTCTCTCCGGCGGCAATCTCTCCGCTACTGCCAGCGAGGACCTGTTTCACGTCGATAAATCCCATGGTTTGTTCTTACTTCTCTCTTTTTTTCTTTGCCCCTAATGGTTTAGTTTGAGTCTCATATCTCAGCTGAAGTTTGAATTGGACTTTGTTTTATCAGCTGCAAAAAATTTCAATTTTCCCGATACATTAGCATCAGCAGAGTAACGAAACATGCCTTTTAAGTGTATTTGTTTGATGAAGATTACTTATTTAGCTGCTTGATAAGATTTGATTGGAGTGATGAGAATGTTCATGGATGGGATTTGATATTTAGAAAGCAAAAGAGTATTATTTTGTTTGAAAGAAGGCTCTTTGTGAATTTGATTATGATTTCATTTTGCGTATCAGACCTTCCGGTGAAGCGAAAGATTGAGAAGCATAGAGAGAAAGT
This sequence comes from Turritis glabra, assembly GCA_900406565.1. Classification (NCBI taxonomy): domain Eukaryota; kingdom Viridiplantae; phylum Streptophyta; class Magnoliopsida; order Brassicales; family Brassicaceae; genus Turritis; species Turritis glabra. Next base: position 2,947,913 of record OVBN01000025.1, read on the forward strand.
GCTCCGGTGTGACAGTGTTTTGAAGAAGAACCCATTTGTCCAGACAGTGTCATCTTCAAAGCCAAAGTTGAAGAAAACTAAGAAGACCAAAATCGTTATAGCAGACAAAGCACCTAAACAAGTTCAAAAGGTGAGTAATCTAATGATATGAGTTGCTACATGTTATAAGATGTTTTGTCTCGAATTTTTTCCTGGGGAGCTTATTTCATATGATTTTTTCTTTCTTTGCAGAACGTTAGTGACGATTCTGTAATGGTGGACTTGTGGGGTGATGATAATAAAGGTTTGTTTAGTCAATTATTTTACTTTTTAGTCGCTTCTTAATCTTTTCTTTTTCTATGTCATGGTTTAACGTTTCCGTTGCAAAAAAAAATCTTGCAGGAGAAAATGAGAGCAATCCTAGAAAGGTAATTAAGTTGTTTGCTTTTGTTATTCCTGTATTGGGAAAAAGTTAGTTGGTTCTAGACAGTGACTCAGTTGGCTAAAACCTTCATCTGATGTACAGATTTTCAAAAAACCTTCGATTATTCCAGCAGTAGAAATTGAACCTCCAGGATGCTCATACAACCCTACAGCTGAAAGTCACCAGGTAAAGATTTGTTATGAATTAAGTTTCACAGATCTGAGCTTGTTTTATCTTCCTATTCCTGCATGCAAATATTGCATTCACTTCTCATTTTTATATTGCAGGATGCGTTGGCTGAAGCCGTTGCTCAAGAAATGCAGAAAGTTTACAAAACTGAGTTAGGGCCTGCGCATGTTCCTTTGACTATTGACGGAGATGCTATCAGTGAAGATGAGGTGAGTCTTTTGCTTGTATGTAATAAAATAATCAATGGAAAGATGAGCATTGAATTTGATAGTTTAATTCATATGGCTGTTGTATTTACTATCCCAGAGGTACTTTCTTGGAGTTGGTGAAGGTGAAGATGATGAAGACGTTGAGAATGAAGTGTCAGAGGCTGGGAACAAGTAAGAAGCTCTCTTATTTACACGTCAACATAAATTCTTCTTGGAAGAAAAAATTATATTTTGTTTACTTACTCCATCAGCAAAGAGTTGGATTTCATGGTTTTTAAATTCTTGTACTGCAGATTCGCAAGAAAAACAAAGAGGGTTACCCGCGTGGAATTAAATAAACGATGTAGGCAAAAGGCATTGCGAAAAAAAGAGACAAAGGAAAAGGCTAAAGAGAAGATATCAAACGAAATTGACAGGTATTTTGTGATTTTAATATATCTTGATGATGTCTGATTACTTATAATATCACACCTACACAAAATCTTGTTTTAACTATTCTTCTTTTCTGTTTCTGCCCTTGTAGCTTGCCCAATATATTAGAAGAAATAGCCAGAGAAGATGAGGATAAACAGAATAAACATTTACGACGGGTCATCGCCAAGGAGGAAGTGCTGAAGATTCGTCCTCCTCGGTTGGGAAAGTACAAGTATGAAACTAAATCCTTCTTTACGCCTATACATTTTTGTTATTTTTCTAGCTCACTACTTCTCATTCTGATCAAATTATATTTATAGTTCTGAAAATTGGATTTAGGAAAATTGACTGTTGTTTGTTTCAGATTTGAGGCTCCTCCAGTTGAAGTCCTCTTGACAGAAGAGATGACTGGGTCACTTCGTAAGCTGAAGGTATACTCGTTCCCTGAAACCAACTTTTCTGGTCCTTGTGAATTTTCTTGGTAGCTAAAGAACTGAACAAGTCATTCTCTTAAATATGATAGGCATGTTGCACTCTTGCAAGAGATCGATTCAAGAGTCTGGAGAAGCGAGGAATACTTGTTCCCTCAAAGAACATTAGAAGGTTAGTATTTTACAGAAATGACTTGTACAACCTACAAAGTAGGTTATGTTGAGTTCTTACTATGATCATGATTTGTGCAGGTTCTAGGAACTCTTCTCACTTTCTCTACGGCTTGTTCGAGAAGAGCTTTTTGCTAGAAAACAGCAACTGATACTGATCTTAATCGACTCATATGTGTTGTGTTTTAATATAAAGATGGTTTAATGTTACCAATTTTGAGTTTCAGAGGAAATAAAAACAACAGATTTTGTTACCAATTCAATTGCTCCTACTGGTTAACTCTTTAAAATATTAGTTTGGTGCCCATGAATAAGCAAAGACTAGGTGAAGGAAAGATCCTTTTCAAGAACATAATTTACTATGAGTTATATATGTAGTTTTCCAGAGACAAAAAGCGTAGACTAGAGTAGATTTTGAGTATCGGTACTTTTACTTTGCTCCAACATTTAGATGATCATATAAAAATATTATTTGGTCATTGGATATTATTAACAAATCAATTGGATAGTATTGAAGAAAAAATTTCTTTTCTTGTTTTCCAAAATCTTTCTCTTTTCCAGTACAAACATTCCTTTTCCCAATATAAACATTCCATATCCTTGAAGTTGCTATTACACTACACTTCTTACAAACCTATTTTACATAGAAATGAATAAATGCAACACACAAGCTCTACCATTAAACAAATTCATGAAGAGAAGGGACAGCTGAAAGTTTTTCATGTTTCTTCTGTTGCTGTCAAAGTGTATATATTGGTCGAAATGGCGATGATACTTGTGGCAACAGCAAGAGCAAGCATTACTGAAGCTACAATCTTCTCTCTTAAAGTCGAGAAACCATTCACATTCCTGTCAAGTTTCAAGAAACACCAAAAAACTGATAAAGATGAATTCAGAATTACAGAAGAGGAAATAAAAAAAAAGAGTTACAAGAATACATACCTTAGGACAATCGCAGCTGGAAAGATGAATGCTATAGAGACTGTAGAAGTTGATCCCAAGAACTGAAAGAAGTACCAAATGTCTGGTATAGCAATCGCACCCAAGAAACAAGATATCAGTAATGGAAAAGTGAGTCCGAAGAATCTTTTGTTGTCTTCCACCAAAGAAAGCTTCATAGGGAACAAGAGTTCGTCGAGGTTGGCTCTTAAAGAGAAGTTGAGTAGAGGAAACACAAGCATGAGGTGAATCGCGTAGCTGAGTCTAACAACGTCGTTTAGTAATGAACCAATGGAAGAATTGGTGCTTTGATCAAAGTTCATTAGAACATCTGTCATGGTCGAATCCCCAAACAGAAGGTAACAGAAGAGACCAGTAGCTGAGTAGATTGTAGCGCACAGAATCACAGAGATCTTTGTTGCTGAAAGCACATCTAATGGATCTTTGAGTTCGAATCCGACTGGATGGACTGCAATAATGTTTGTCAAAATCATAACTTCAGAATCAGGAAAAGAAAACATTAGTAAAAGATAGGTTCTTGGTTCTTAATTATTGATTCTCACCATTGAAATGAAATGTGAATGCTGTTACAATAACAGGGGAAGCAGTGAAGAGACTGAAAAACGACAATCCTCCATTGTTGAGATCTGGAAAGAGTCTTGGATTCTTTGTTTTCCCTTGCACGAGTGCGATAATCGCTAACACCGAGCTTATAACAACAAAGAGTAGCGCAAGCAGAAACGAAATTGCAGAACTTAACGCTAATCTCTCTACAGAAACCATGAACAGACAAAATAACCAAATCATCAGACCAATACACATTGATAGATTCAGGAAAACATATTTGGTTTAAGAAACGTACCTACGCGTCTGCATAAGACTAAAGGAAGCAATAGGAACACGAAGATGAACAACAAACCAAAGAACCTCGTATTCCACCAATGAAAACCAAACCATTCTTGAAGAAGACCCAAATGTATGATTCCACCTATTTCATTACCAGAAAGAACATCACCTGAGAGAACAACATCGCTGAATCAATTCAAAGGGTTTAGGGTTTGTAAAAATTTCAAATTTTTGAGACCAAAACTAAATTCTACCTATGATAATCGAGAATATAATCATAGACCCAAAAGTAACAACCATTGAAACAACCGTAACAGCTACAGCGCCAGGTTTCCCAAACGATTCCTTCATTACGCCGGCGTAAGTCGTTGATTCTCCGGCGAGCGTTGATTTCATCAAAAACCCAGCTGATACATTGGAGAGCCAAGCTATAATCACGATTATCGAAAGAGATGGGATTACACCCAGAACTCTAAACGCCGCCGGAATCGACATAATTCCGGCTCCGACGATGCTCGTGGAGATGTTAAACACAGCTCCGGCAAATGAGCCATGGTTCTCCGATGATGAAGGCTCTTGGTTTGGTAAGAGAGGTGCTTTAATCGCAGGAGACATTTTCTTTCGCCACTACCGGAGAAAGACACTAAACAGAATTTTTCCCCGGCGAAGAGGAAATGGTAATGAGAGATGATTGATTTGTGAGAGAAGAAGCAAAGAAGAGATGGTTAACGTCAATATATACGTGGCATCGTAATCATATAATATATAGCCATTTCGCATAATTACAAATAAGTTTACACAAAAATTTAAAGAAATTTCTTAAAGGAAAATATCTTTAATAATTTAATAATTCTACTAAGCTTTTAAAAGTTATTTTAAGACATAATTTGTGAATTTTTTTTTCCCTTTTCAGAAATAATGATATTACTTTTTGGGAATTTTGAACTTGTTTTGTGATAATATAATTTTTATAGAAAACTATATTATTAACATGTTTAAACTTAGATAGTTGTGAATTTGTGATTCACACAGTATCAGAAAATAGTAGGTTAGATGTCATCGTCAGAATCAGAATCAGAATAGTCAATAATTTGTTTTCTTTTTTAATTAAGCTAATAAATTTATAAGTATTATAATAAAGTTTTCGCCGTAATCATAGAGACTACTTCCCTGTAGATAACACGACAGCAGTCAATATCTGCAATGTGTATTCTCTATTCAATTATAAAACAAACCGGCTAAATCGTCGTGGCTCTGGAGCAAAAACATATGGGCTGTTCCTTAAACAAAACAAAGCCCATTAATAAAAAGGCCCACGTAAATTGGTTGTAAAAACGTTTTGGAACTAATGAAATGAAACTCTGATTTTTACGCTCCGAACAATTTTGTCAAAAGCAATTTCGGAAGAAGAGAAAGCAAAGCATCTCTGAAGAAGGAACGATCATATTCGGGGAAATGGGTGATCAGTTGGTCAAAGCGAAGGAATTTGAGAAGAAAGCAGACAAGAAGCTCAATGGTTGGTGTCTCTTCTGTCCTAAGTACGATGATGCTGCTCAGCTTCTCGGTGATGCAGCTAATTCCTACAAGCTCGCCAAGTCATGTACTTTTACTTCGTTTTTTTTCTTTTTCCCATCCAAATGTTCTGTTTTTCTGAGAATCTGTGTGTTTGATCATGAGGGTATATGTGGTTTTTTGGAAGACTTTAATGGGTTTGATTGATTGCTATTGAAAATTCAGGATCACATAATGTATCAGCTGAATACTTGAGACTTAAGAAATTTAATGGGTTTTGGGTTTATATCGTTAGAGCTGTAAAACTGAGTTCTATCTTTATGTTTCCTTGAAGTTGTTATATTCTCTGATGTTATCAGTTTATCACCAAGTTATGTGTGATTTTTTTTTCAGGGGATCTAGCAGGAAAAGCTAATGTCAAACGGGCTAACTGTTTTCTTAAGGTAAGATTCTTTGGCTACATCTTCCAAAATGTTTTTGCAAAACGTACATGATGATGATTTTGCTCTTCAATTTGCAGTCAGAAAGCAAACATGAAGCTGCGGACGCCTATACTGAAGCGGCTAAAAACTACAAGAAAGTAAACAGAAATGGTTTGTGTCCCTTTTTCTTGTATTTTGTGTAGCCGAAAGCTAAATCTTCATTTCTTTCGTTTTCTTGATATGAGCATGACCATGTTTGCAGAGGCTGCATATTGTTTAGAGCAGGCAGTGAATATCTATTGCGAGATAGGAAGGCTCCGCATGGCGGCAAGATACTATAAGGTACTATGTCTTTTTCTTCTGTGCATGAACTAGATATTATATATTTAAGTTTTAAGTTGTTAGATTGAAAATATGGTTTCATTTACATTGTGATGGATTCAATTGGATATGTTTTGAACAGAATAGTAAGATGCCATGTTTTGGTAGTTTTTTCTTTCATACTAAGAGGTTTAGTTAATTGCTTTGTGCCATGGCAGGAAATTGCTGAGTACTACGAATCTGATCAGAACATCGAACAGTCTATTGCTTATTATGAAAAGGCAGCTAAATTTTTTCAAAGTGAAGAAGTAACTACTTCTGCTAACCAGTGCAAGCTAAAGATCGCCCAGTATGCTGCTCAACTAGAGCAGTAAGATCTTCTGCAGCTTATCTTTTTTGCTTTTTGGTCTGATATTACTAGTGGTAGAGTTTGATCGTGTGTTATTTCTGTCTGTTCTGCATAATACATGAAGCGAGTGGATATCTATGTGTTCACTTACAAAGGTGAACTATAGGACCTGCTATAAAGGTATGTGAATAATGCGCACTGATCTGTATCTTTGTCAGATATGAGAAAGCAATAAAGATATATGAAGAAGTAGCCCACTATTCCCTCAACAATAACTTGCTTAAGTATGGAGTTAAGGGGCATCTTCTCAACGCTGGTCTTTGTCATCTATGCAAAGTGGATGTTGTTTCCATTACCAATGCCTTGGAGAAATATCAGGTTCTGCTTTGTAAACAAAATATATCCATAATGTTACATTTTTGCAGAGATCTTGGAAGTATATCACATTTGGATATAACATCTGCTTTTCTGCAGGATTTGGATACAACTTTTTCAGGAACACGAGAATGCAAATTTTTGGCGGTAGGTTTTAAATAGCTATCTTTCTTGATTAGATTTCACTACTTAACGATGGCCAACACCGTAAAACCTCCTAGTTCGTTCTGGTTTGAGATTTTCTTTGCATTAACAGGACATTGCTGCGGCCATTGATGAGGAAGATGTTGCAAAGTTCACAGATGTTGTCAAGGAATTTGATAGCATGACGCCTCTGGTTCGACCCCAATCTTGTCTAAAGTTCACAAAAAGTTGTCTATAAACTGGCTTATACAACTCTCTGTTGCAGTATACCTGGAAGGCAACATTGTTATTAAGGGTGAAGGAAAAGCTGAAGGCGAAGGAGCTTGAGGAGGATGACTTAACGTAAAGATATGTTTATTCCGTATTCTTCATTGAGTTTTAGAATGTCTCTGATATTGGGTTGAGTTTTAGCGATTATAAAAGGTTTGGTTTAATATCATATTATGAATTGTCTCTGTTGGTCTTCTCACTAGTGACGTTTTAAAGAAAGATTCGACTTATTGCACTACACCACATTACTTATTTGATCAATTTGAAAACTTGATATCTCTCTAGTTGGTTCTGTGATATGTCTCATCAAACATAGGATGAATGTACACACCATTTACACCCATCATACAATTTTACACATATCTTACAATAGAATGGGATTGAGGAATTAGAGAAACACCCCCCCCCCCCCCCCCAAAATAATTATAAATCTCAATTGTTTTAAACGCTGATTACTACGTTTGTGTTTTTGTCCAAACATAGTCGGTTGACTACTCACGCCTATTATTCTTTCTCCAGTCCCATGGCTTCTCTGGATTTGAAGAAGCCCACAAGCCAATACGCTTCTGCCTTGCCTCCTTTTCCCACTGGTTAATTCATATTAAAAACACCCGTCAATACTCAAAGATCCTATGCCAACAAACTAAAAAAAATTGTAGTATATACAGAACAAACTCTACTAGTCTTACCTTGGCGAGAACCGTGCGCTTGTCATAAGCTAAGTAATGCCAAGCAAGCCCTTTCTTTAGCATTGCCTCCTACATAGAAACCCAAAACCAGTTAAAACGAAGTTTAGGAAAAGATAAAGAGTAGTACTTTTATTACCTGGACAAAAATCCCATTGCAGTATATATCTCCTACGCATCGCCCATACTGATCTTCTCCATAAACCAACACCTTCAAGCTTTTCCATTGAACAATCTTAAGGAGCCCTTCTTGTGCCTCTTTCCCAAACGGCATTTGGCTCTCTGGTGCATCTATTCCCCTATTCCCTTTTCCATCACCAAACAGCTTCACTTAACAAAGAATCCATGGCAAATCTAATAGAACTTCTCTTAAAGAAAAAGAGTGATTTTTACCTTAGTCTAATTCTGAACTTCCGAGCAAGCACTTCCTCATTCTGAATATTTAGTACCCTGTAACCAGAATCAATGATCTTTTGGTGAAGTTCGTCTGCTTTTGGGTAATTCCTCTTCTCGCGTGCTTTTGCTCTTTGAACCGCTGCAAGATTGACTTCCCTTGGAACAGAAGATGACACGACCGGCTCTGAAGTACTGACATACACTGTGATGGTGTCTCCATCTGCCACAGCTTTTGGATCCACCTTGTTTTCCATTACACAAGTTTGATCAGCAACATTATCAATTCCCAAAACGAGTTGTTTATTCTTTCTAATGTTTTACTGAAGTGATTCTAACCGGAAGCGTTTGAAATTCGAAAAGAATCCCTTCAGGCAAAGACACAGGAGCTTCAGCAGATAGTTCATCCAGAGTGTGAGGCAAAGGGAGTCCGTAGAAAGACAAAAGTCCCTGTTGCCATAAACAACGCAATCACATAAATCGCTTCCAATTCTCATAAATGTTTGGAAACATCTGTTTTTGCTACTCATTTCATAAATTATACCTCAACATCAACTTTCTGATTCCTTTTTAAGATCTCAGTGACAAGCCTAGAAGCTTCTTCTGCTGTCTGCGGTGGAGGTTTTGCTTGCTTCCATGCCTCAAGGATTTTTCTATACCTTCGTAATGTTAAAATATATACATGACAAACAGATTGATTACAGAGCCAAGATCACATCTTTACACTAGACGAAACATGTAAACAGATTGTTCTTTTACCAGTTTGCTTGAGCTTTTCTGGAAGACTGAACGTACCTCCCAAGCCCTTCAGGAACCTAGAAGTAAAGTCATCCTCAAAATCAATTTCTGATGTATCAGTTTAAGCAAAACCCAATTGTATAACTTGGTTACAATATCTGAAGACCACCCTAAAGTAGCTAAAGATCTTTTGAACGAAATTCAGTTAAGATCAACCACTTAATTAGCTAAAGATCACTGGAACACAAAATGAAAGCAGCAGAAGTAGATCAAAGGACACTTCGAAGTTTCAGTGAGAAAATTTAAGACCTGGGAAGTGATCTCGAAGTTGAAGAGGTCGTGAGCGAGAGCTGAAACACCGACGGTGGCGGCGGAGACGCCGTGAGGACCGAGAGACTCGTCGGTCGTTGTGGGTTTGCAGCATTTTCCGTAGAGAAACGTAAGCGTGTTACCCATATTTTACCCAATTTCAGGAAATCCAAAAAGTTTCGATCGGAAGGACAAGGACAAGGACAAGGAGCACTGTATTTGAAGAAAGTCAAGAAAATTGACCAAGGGGGAAAAAAAATCAGTAAACGATGCGTGGTTACATGTAAAAGTATTGTAAAGTACTTCATAACTTCCCGTCAGTAAGAGAAGATGCCCGCGATGTGAGAAGGAAGAGGAAATCATAAACCATTGAATCAATTAGAAAAAGTTCATTTTTTATTGGCATTTGTGGATTTTGCTATTTACATTTAAATATTTTAGATTTGTTATTTTTAAAGATTTAAAAAAATAATTTTACACATTATATTTTGAGGTTTTCTTGGTTTTAATTTTTTTAGAGTTTAATATTTGTTATTAAGTATGTATTTTATTAAAAAAAAGTCACAAATGTATAGTTTTTTAAGTGGTCAAAAATGAGAAATCTACAAAGTTATTAAACAAATGAGAAATCTAAAATATTTGGATGACAAAATGGTAATTTCAACTATAATCTCTAAATCATTTTTTCAATGGTACTAATTTAAGTGTGGAGACACTCGTGAACTTCTTTTTTTCACAAACTTTAATTTTCTATTTTGACGAATAAAGGAGTTGAGTTTAACAAAAGAACAATTTGCGTGCTATCTATTGTTCATTTGGTACATTTGGAATATAAAGAATGACAAAATCTTTCAAGATATATACTAGTCACCAGAGGACACTCTTCAGTTCGAAACAAGAAGTAGAAGTTTGACGACTTGCTCAAATCATCGAAGAAGTATCAAGCATCGGATCATCAAAGACCTCATTCTGAAGGTTAACAACCATTATATCAAATTAAGCACCTGTGACAAACAGAGAACATTCAGCCATGAGTATCTTTAGCACCTGTGACAAACAATAAACAAACCTAGAGCAAACATGATCAGATTTGAGCTGAGCATCTGAGAAATTACAGTAATCCACTAGTCTAAAACTTAGAGAAAACGGGATCAGATTTCACATAAAACATCATAGAAATCACACTAACATGAGCGTGATTAAATTTTGAGAAAGATATACAAATTCACTATACTACTGGAGGAGTGACTCTGATGAATTTTGCATTTGTGATTAATGCATGCTTAATATTCGATTGCAAAATAAAATTATATGATTTAGCATATGATTAGAGTTATGGAAATGCTAGAATGAGTTTAATAAGTGTTTTACATACTTTGCCAATGAAAATTGATGGTTAGAATATTTAGTGGCTGGTTGGAATTGTGATTAATGGATGCTTATTAGCATATGCATAATGCCATAGAATGAGTATCCTAAGTGTTTTACATACCTTGTCAATGAAAATTTTATGATATTTAGTTATTATTTTGAACTTGTGATTAGTGCATGCTTAACATTCAATGTCATTTAATAACATTTGATGATATTTAATGTGCTTACATTGCACGTGACAGAACCTAATATTAATTAGATGATTAGAATATGATTATTGTCGGGATGAGTTTCATACGGGCTTTACATATCTTGCCAATTGAAATTGATGATTAGGATATTTAATGGTTATTTGGACATGTGATTAATGCATGCTAATATTTGATTACGTAAACAGTTTACGTCAATTAGATGATTAACATATAATTAGTGTCTTGTAAATGTCTGAATGAGTTTCATATGGGTTTTTGTGAATGGAAATTGATGATTATGATATTTAGTGGCTATTTGGACTTGCGATAAATGCATGCTTAACATTTAATTACAAAGAAAGTTATACTCCCTCTGTTTTTTAATAATGTATTTTCTAGAAATTTTTTTTGTTCCAAAAAGATGTATTTTCTAAGTTTTTAATGTATTTTTAAATAAAAAATAAGAAAAAATTGTAAACTTCAAGAAATATTGATTACAAATTTTAAATTTATTGAATTACTATTGGTTTAAAATTATGGGGAATTGTTTAATACAAAAAATAATGTAGTTATAATTAAACATTAAATTTTTTTTTTAATATGTGTGAAAAAACTAAAAAATACATCATTTAGAAACAGAGTATTAATTTGATGAATAAAATAGGATTAGTGTCATGAAAATGTTGTAGTTTCATAAATGTTTTACATACTTTACCAGTAGAAATTGGTGATTAAAATGTTTAATCGCTATTTAGACTTGTGGTCAATGCATGTTTTAACATTTAAGTATGAAAAGGTTAATGTTAATTAGATGGTTAGCTTATGATTACTGTCATCTAAATGCCGGAATGAGTGTCTTGCCAATAGAACTTGATGATTGGAATGTTTAGTGATTAAAGCATGCTTACATTTGAATATTTGATTACGAAATAAAGTTTGTGTTAATTAGATGATTGACATATAATTAGTTTCATGGAAATGTTGAAATGAGTTTTATAAAATTGACGAACAATCGACGATCTCACAATCAAACGCATTCATATTGCCATGGAAAACAATTGAAATCAACTCCGGCAGAGGCCATGTTGATTTGACAAGTGCCTCTCCATACACTACTCTCAAAGTTGTTATTCCTCCAAACATTCACTCTTTGAGATAGTATTTCATTTTAGATAACATCATCTCCTTAAGTCGTCAAGCACCTCTGAAAACCCGAAAAACCTTAAAACCCAAACCAAAACCGAACCTAAATCCGCATTAGCACCCCTACTGCGCCTATTCTTTCTCCAGTCCCATGGTTTCTCTGGATTTGAAGAAGCCCACAAGCCAATACGTTTCTGCCTTGCCTCCATTTCCCACTAATTGTTTTCACATCGAAAAGAATCATTAATACTCAAAAGACTTTACAATACAAGAGACTTGTAATATACAATACAGCACAAGCTTTACTAATCTTGCCTTTGCGAGAACCATGCGCTTATCATAAGCTAAGTAATGCCAAGCGAGACCTTTCTTTAGCATTGCCTCCTAAATAAGAAACCGATGACCGGTTTAAACAAAGTTTAATCAGAACGGTAGGAGACAGAAAGATTAGCATTTTTATTACCTGTACAAATATCCCGTTGCAGTATAAATCACCTACGCATCGCCCATATTGATCTTCTCCATAAACTAACACCTTCAAACTTTTCCATTGAACTATCTTAAGGAGCCCTTCTTGTGCCTCTTTCCCAAACGGCATTTGGCTCTCTGGTGCATCTATTCCCCTATTTCCTTTTCCATCACCAAACAACACTAAACAAAGAATCTATGGCAGATCAAATTGAGCTTGTCTTAAGGAAAAGAGTGATTTTTTTACCTTAGTCTAATTCTGATCTTTCTAGCAAGCACTTGCTCGTTCTGAATATTTAGCACCCTGTAACCAGAATCAATGATCCTTTTGTGAAGTTCGTCAGCTTTTGTGTAATTCTTCTGCTCGCGTGCTTTTGCTCTTTCAACTGCTGCAAGGTATACTTCCCTTGGAACAGAAGATGACACAGCCGGGTCTGAGGTATCGACATACACTGTGATGGTGTCTCCATCTGCCACAGCTTTTGGATCCACCTTATAATCCATAAGAAAAGCTTGGTCAACAACATTACAAAATTCCCAAAACGAGTTTTTCTTTCTTTCTAATTGGTACTAGAATGATTCTAACCGGAAGCGTTTGAAATTCGAAAAGAACCCCTTCAGGCAAAGACACAGGAGCTTCAGCAGAAAGCTCAACAAGAGTGTGAGGCAAAGGAAGTCCATAGAAAGACAAAAGTCCCTGTCATAAACCAACATTTTATCTTCTAATAATTCTCATGAATGTATGGAAACATCTGTTCTTGCTACTCATTTCATACCTTAACATCTGCTTTGTGATACATTATTAAGATCTCAATAACAAGCCTAGTAGCATCCTCTGCTGTCTGTGGTGGAGGTTTCGCTTGCTTCCATGCCTCAAGTAATTTTCTATACCTTCACAATATATGGAATATAGACATGACATGCAGAATTACACGGCAAAGTTCACATCTTTATGCTACAACAACCATGCAAAAAAATGTTGTTTATTTTTACCAGTTTTCTTGAACTTTTCTGGACGACTCAACGTACCTCCCAAGCCCTTCAGGAACCTAGAAGTAAAGTCATGATCAATATCAATTTCTGATGTATCAGTATAAACAAACCCAGCTGCATAACTTGGTTACAATATCTGAAAACCACCCTAAATGAGCTGAGAATGAAAGCAAGAGAAGAGTAGATCAAGCAGAGAAGATGAAAGTGAAGAGACCTGGGAAGTGATCTCGAAGTTGAAGAGATCGTGAGCGAGAGCTGAAACACCGATGGTGGCGGCGGAGACGCCGTGAGGCCCGGGAGACTCATCGGTCGTTGTGGATTTTCCGTAGAGAAACCTAAGTGCGTTACCCATCTTTGTTCCAATTTCAGAAAGATTCCGTCTTTTTAAAAACCAGTAGATACAAAACCATTTGACAGGTGCATTTATAAGATGGTCCCCAAACAAATCTTTCATCGTCCTCGAATATTGTCTCAATAATTTATCTCGAGTTATAAAAAAGAATTGTAATGATCCGAATTCAACAAATTTTTACTACATTTTCTGGTTGATTCCAGTTGAAAACTGTATTAATAACATGGAAATTTGAATACGACCCTTCTAGTTCGATTCGATTAATTATTAAAAGGAGAAAAATGTGGTAATAGAGAGAACCAAACTAAAGGGAGTTTCATTAACATTACATGGACTATCCACCACATTACATGGACCACAGACTGTGATTAACAAAAACTTGAAATTAATGACGTCGTCAACATGAGGTAGTGAACAGAATTTGAGAGCAATAAGTCATCACAAAAGAGCACATCTGATACACCTAGTATTTTATTTTGTTTTGGAATGTGTTTAGTACTAAGCATGGGATCTATATCTAATCGGAGCTACCTTACCATTTGGTACCAAAATAAACAAAACTCCTGCTACGTGTTTCTATATGAGGAACAAACCTCCCAAGTTGTGTGTCATTGAAATTGAATGATTGAAACCCTTCGAAGCCCAAAACATTTCTTTCTCTGTCACTCTCTCCCCATGGACACTCCACAACAACAAGAAGACAAAATCTCACCGCAAGCGAAGTGGTGGGTCGATTGTCAACGCATTCGATACAAAGGCTTCTGGTTCAAACCAGAATTCATCACTGCCTCTGAAGCCATTAGAACACACTACACACCTCTTCCCTCTGACATTATACTTGCCTCTTTCCCCAAAACCGGCACCACTTGGCTCAAAGCCTTGACCTCCTCCATTCTCCGACACAGCTCAACACCACCATCATCTTCTTCAATACAAGACCTGGATCATCTCAATCCCCATGAGGTCGTGCCCTTTTTGGAGTTCGAGATGTTTGGCGAAAACCCATCAAAGGACATAACAAAGATCTCTTCTCCTAGGCTTTTCAGCACTCATCTTCCTCTCTCTTTCTTGCCGGATACTGTCAAGACCTCAGGCTGCAGAGTCATTTACATAACTCGCCACCCAGCAGACACTTTTGTCTCTCTCTGGCATCTCTACAACAACAAGTTCGGGACAGAGATCTCCATCCGACAAGCCTTCGATGAGTTCTGCAAAGGCCTTGTCCCGGCGGGTCCCTACTTCGAACACGTCCTTGAGTTCTGGGAAGCAAGAGACTGTGTGATGTTCGTCACTTACGAAGATCTGAAAGCAAACCCAGAAGAAACCGTAAGGAAGATCGCCGAGTTCTTGGGGTGTAAGACAATAGTGGAGAAGATCGTGAAAGAGTGTAGCTTCGAGAAGCTGAGGAATACAAGCATACAGAGAGGAGAGGGAGTTCACTGGAGTGGAACTAAGTATGACATGTTCTTCAGGAAAGGAATGGTCGGAGATTGGAAGAATCATCTGACACAAGAGATGATGAAGGAGCTTGAAGACATTGCTGACCTGAAATGGAGAAGATCTGGTTTGGATCTCAACATTTTTAATAGAAGTGCTTCGCAATAATGATGCAGTTTATGTTGTTGTTGGTGGTGATGACTCTCGTAGTTAACTATTTTTACCTGTATCCCCTAGAATTTCCTTTTAGAATGAGTTTCCTAAATAATTGGATCACTGGATAACATTGTATCAAGACTTGAACCATCGAGAACCTAAATAAGTGGATATTCAAACTACTTTACCACCGAACATGAGATCAATCATTGTGTAACTATTTGCCTCACCATACGTGCAACTAAATATATATAATGTAATTAGATGTTGAACACTGTATGTGCGTGAACAAGAGCATGCAATCTCAACAAATGTGAAGGTGTGTGCATACGTGTATAATGTCAAGTGTCACCTGAGGACTACAACATTCTCTACACATCCTAGTTTTGGACCCATGAGATCTGGTCTTTGTATACTTAATACTCAAAATTCCTAAATGAACTACATGTTCTCTCTGTTTTGTTCCCAGCAATGATACTAATCAATCAACGATCTTAAGGATAGAATGCCAGAATTTACATTCTTACAGATGCTACAGGAAAACGAATCGCATATACGACAGAGACAGATATAACACACATCTATGTTCCATGAAAGTAGAATAGCTATAGCTATTTAATTTCCTAACGAACGGAGATAAGCAAAACGTACCTGTCACAAATTGTATTGAATGTTCAGAAACTTGTGTACATACTTTAAAGACGACCCTTTGGCTGCTGCATCAAACAGGGACTCAAACTGCTGGAAATGACAAACCAAAAGCATGATACAGTAGTATCACATTATCAGAAACTGAAAACCATTAACAAGGCCTGAATCACCTTTCACATGATACCTGTACTCAACATATCTACGTAGACGGATTCCTGATTTTTTCTTTCTATCATTTAGATAGATTCCAACCGCAAAACCAAGAAAGTGGTATGCCAGCTTCAATGTGTTATTGGGTTTATATTTCATACATTCATAAACTCAAAAAAGTAATGATATTTGATCCCCCCCCCTGGTACAATTGAAGAGCATTGTAGATTTCCTTGCAAATAGGTCAGAGAAACCCTTATTCAAAAGGCATCATCTCCGCAAATTACTACAGGCAAGTTCTTCATCTTACTATCTATCAATCCTATTGTTACTGACTTCAAAAGGTATAGTCGGCTTACAGCTTATGGCACTGTATAGTTCAAAACAATTATATAAGCCATCTGAGAACCATTTCCCACTCTTCTCAACAATATTCGAATTGATCAGCTACAACTGTAAGCAACTCACGATTGTACATGAAAAATGATATCAAAGTTGCAAAGAACAAAGAGAGAGAGAAAAAACTCGTGTATCCACCATGTGCAATCATGGGATATCAACATGACTAATTGAAGTAATTATATTCACGAATCATTATTTCCCATAAGCTAAGATACAAAAATAGAACTCAAATGAATATATTTTTCCCTCCAAACGATCAAAAGGTTTTATAAACATTTACGGATTTATCAGTTGGTACCTAATCGCACAGCCGCATAAATATCATTGATTCTTGAGATCATCGATACTTGCCTCTTCAGTAGTACTGTATTCCACTGTAGATTGGCTCAAAGCCTTGGGGATTTGGTTGGAAGTTGTGACACTTTTCTGAGTTTGCAGACCCGTAGAGCGCGCAAGATCAATCCATTGCTGCGTTTTTATGAAAAAAGTTGCAATGAAGTTAAAGAAGATTTCAAGAATTAACCCAAAAAAAAAGAATATGAGATGTTTGGCTTGAAGGAAAAAAGAGACACAGAAGTCAAGAAGAGATCGTATTACAGGCCTAATTCTGACCTGAGTTCCAAAGTAGGAGTTAGCTACTCGAACAACAAATGAAATCATGTTTACAAGTAGAGGTTGAGAAGAAAGCTCGTCCGAAATGCGATGCTCTATTAACCCAGCAATTATCTGCAATGGAAGGTACTTTGATTTTAGAGGCATAAATTCAAAGCATACTGTTCTTCATCAAAAGGCCTTCTTTGGCTAAGATGCAAAAGCATAATATATTGCTGTGGTCATAAAGCAACTTTAACTACTTTTCATTAATATCTCATTCATTGAGTGGACATGTAAAGCACCATGCATCATCATACCTGATAACGGATATTTGAAGATGTTCCCAGATAACCTCCATACACAAGAGCCGTCTTCAGCATAGGAGACCTCTTTGCTTGTTCACCAACACCCAACTCTGGTTTAATGAATTTTCGTATTGCATACAAAGCATTTGAAGATCCCACAGCTGCAAAACTGGAAACAACTCCAACACCAGCAAGCTTCAAGCCACCGACAATAACTGAAGCAATTCTAAGATTCAGAGTCCACTCTTGTCCAGCAAGACTTTTCTGAAATGCATTGTCAGGTATGGATCCTAAGAGGCCTCTTAGGGCATCTATGCTGTTTGGCCCAATTGTCTCATCAGCATATGAGATAAAAGACAAGGTTGGTGCAGGCAGCCAAACTGTGAAGAAATCAACAACTGATGCTCTTACGCTATCAGTTATAACATAGTCGAGTTCTTCAAAGAAGTTTTCTTTCCGCTTCTCATATTGAGCTACAAGTGTCGTTGTTATCGATATAGCTTCTTCAATAGCTAATCTATTCAGGAATTTGGGATCTGCCAACAACCTTTCTCGGAAACCCTGTAACACAGAGGATCATCATAATTAGGGTTTTACTAACCAGTTGAAGCTATCATCAACTCTGGCTAGAGAAGAAAAATACAGGACAACACACTATTGAGCGAAAAGCATAAAATTTTCGAAGACAAATTTCACTAAAGGAATATCTTCCAGAAAGGATGTACCTGGAACCGTTGTGTAAGCTCTGAAATAAGAGGATATTGCTCCAAATCAAAGAAATTCTGCAGAATCTCAGGTGACACCAGCCCAAGGTCTAATCCTTTTTGAATGTCCTGGTACAATGGAAAAAATTCAATCAGCATGAACTAATGACATAAAAGCAAAGTGAGCAAAAGAAAGTAAAAATCAACTCTAACGTCAACTCTAAAAAGCAAAAGAAATAAGGCAGAATAAACTGAGTGTTTAATGAAGTACATCAGATACAGTACGTAACAATCGTACAGAGAGTCTGTCTCATAAAAGCAATCATAGTAAACCTACCTGGGGAAGGGCATCTCGTCTCCTACCAGCGGCATTCATTACCCGAGCAATTTCTGCTCGGTCAAAGCAGTTTCTGCTGCAGGGTCTGGCCGCAGAATACCACAAGAAATCAGCAACTGGAGTTTCACCCTCTTTCCGCAAGAACTGTCTTTCAGGATCAAGTAATACAACAAGTTGACTTTTCTTCGGAATCTTCCTCGAGATCCTTGCTGGCAATCCTGTTCCTCTTGACCCATACTCAACATGGTTTGCCCCTGTAACCACTAACAGCAAACCAGTTCCACCTCCATCTGCAACTGCTTGTAAAATAACTTGTGACATTGTATGATCTTCAACAACTCTAGCTTGCGCAGACAAATAAGAGCTCGGTCCAAATGGAACAATCTGTGTGAGGGGATTCATATTGAGTGAAGAGCTACGTGAGAAGGAAGTAAACCCTGAGATAAACCCGGAACCCGCAGGAGGAGTGTATAATTTACGCTCAGACTCTGAAAGACCACGGATACCCTCAGCTTGGACAGTTCTTAAAACCTGCATCAAGTTAAACAGTGAGCAGCTAATTCTCATCAGACTGACAAGAAAAAATGCATATTCTAAGTAAGGCTACCATCTTAACACCCTAAATACAGTACAATAAGACTACCTTGAGCGGAGTGCCACAAGCAATGAGTTTAACTGCGTTATCGCGACAGTAACTTAAAAGAGGCTCATACTCTTGCCAACGTTGAGCAGGCCAATGTGAGACATACGACTTCAATACCTCTCCGTCCATCCTGCAACCAATGCAAGAACAAATTAGAATCAAAAACACATCGCCATTTACGAATATCCAGAGAAGCAAGAAAAAAAAACCGTTCACAGCAAGGAGCTAGACGCAAACCTCTTATCCATGT
This sequence comes from Turritis glabra, assembly GCA_900406565.1. Lineage (NCBI taxonomy): Eukaryota > Viridiplantae > Streptophyta > Magnoliopsida > Brassicales > Brassicaceae > Turritis > Turritis glabra. Next base: position 2,967,184 of record OVBN01000025.1, read on the forward strand.
ATTGGTTCAACTGTTCCTGCAAATCAAGAGGAAAAGCTTCCAATGCAAGAGATAACTGACGATCGCTCTCGACACATCGCTTCCTCAAATTCCTCACGATTTCGAGCTCGAGAACCTTATCATCTCTTGTAGGCACCTGTTCCGCCTCACCAAGATACACAATCCTAGCATTCAACAGCTTCTCCCACACTCTTTTCTTATCTTTCCCAACAGCCATCGGCTCACCGAGCACCGACGCGTCATAGATTCTAGAAGTTATCGCTTCTTCCTTCTCCACAGAAACAGGCGGCGGAGGAGGAGCAGTGACGGCAACAGGAGGAGGAGGAAGATCTACTGATTCCGTCGAAGTCTCATCAGCGACGGCTGAGGAAATAGAAAGAAACAGCGAAGCAGCTGCGGCGAGGAGAGGTGGTGCGACGAGAATTGCGCGGCGAGTGAAGGCGATTTGAGAGGAGGAGACATCGGAATCAGAGTGGAGGCAAAGAGTGACGACGTTTGGATTTGGAAGATTCTTCTTCTTGTGGTTATAGGCTGAGAAGTTAATCGGAAGCTGGCCGCGGAAGCTCGGAAACGGGAAGGAGGAAGAAGATTGAGAAGCCAAGAGCCCATTGGTGGTGGGCTTCATTGGTACACGTCAGCTTAGAGTGAGAAGAGGAGAATAGAGAGAGACATTATTTTTTATTATTGCCATCTCTCATGTGGCTCCTCTTTTTTTATCTGTTTTTTTTCTTTTCTTTGTACACAATTTTATTTTATGTTTGGATCCACCAAATTATACGAATAAATGTTGAAATAGAAATATATGGATAACGACCACGGAATAAAAACTATGGACTATATACGTTCTGACATATTTTTGATTTGTTTACAAAAAATTTATAGTGTTTTAAGATATCTAAAAATCGGGTTCATGTGATATCTTAAAAATATGGTTCCATATGAGACGACGTGAAGATAAGATAGCCACGTAACTTATGTGTTTAATACAAACTTCTTCTCAAGACATATGATCTTTTTTGTTCTAGCATAACAAGTCCGAATATTGTCGGACAGAAGTCAAATCCAGAAAGTCCAGATTGTTAAACCGATTGGTAAAACAAAATGTCGACGATCATTCAATTAAAAAGCACAATGTTTCCTAAGTTTTCCATCATAATTATTATGTTACAAATATTACTTTTAAAAACACACACCCAAAAGCAATAAACTAGGGGAATATTTTGCTTAGGGATAAAGTAAGAAAAGAAATAACAAAATCTAAGGAAGATTGAGGTAAAGCATCTCCTTAAATTCCAACTTTCGAGTATCACTATAAAAAGTATGATGCTTGTTAGGCCAATAAGTCAACCAAACGCAACCTTTAACCTCAAACTCCATTACTTTCCCAATAGCCGTTTTATCAACTTTCCACAAAACGCTTTGCCCATAACTATCTCCTGCGAACACTACTCCTCCTTGCTTCGTGAACGGTCTAAACGCACTCGAGTACCGGTTCTTGAACCACGCTCGAGGGTTCATCACCGAGACCTTCGATGGTTTAGAGGATGAAACTTCTCTTCCATCGTCAAGGTCATGGAGAAACCAAGTGAGATTCGCGCTATAACCATGAACCCATTCCTCGAATTTCCATGGCTTCATGCTTTTTGTTGTGGTCTCGTTAGCTGAGACTTTGAGTCCAAAGAAAGTGTTTGGTGGTTCTATTGTTGCTTCTATGCCTTTCTCTACTTCGAATTCTGTCAATGGGTTTTCTGAGGATTTTTGTACGGAGACCATTAAGATGTTTGATTGAATCGTTGGTGTTAGTTGCAATGATATTCGTGATGGAAAATGTTTTTCCTCTGTTCCCATGCCCCGTTCCGATAGAAGCTTCTCGTTCACAAGCCTAATTATGTCGCACCTAAATATAAGCAATATATATATTGATTAGAGAAAATATGAACAAATTAATCCTGTATACTTATCATTAGTAGCACTTGATTACACATAATTTTACGATACCTGACGTTGTCTATATTCACTGCGATGTTAAACCACTTCTCACGAACGTAAATCCTGTGGTTAAATTGGATCACACCTTCGAGTTGATGATAGTTGAGCGAGAAGAACAATCTCTCGTCGTTTAAAGCACTATTTAGGCCCTCCATTTCCATTGCTACCACAGGACAATACATATGAACTTTCCACAAACCTTGAGTCGAGAAAGCATACGAAAACAAAGGAGAAGGAGACTTGAGATGCTGAAACGCTTTGATCTCGATGATCCAGTTGGTTATCGCAAGATTCAGCGACCTCATCCATTGTTCTTCAAGGTTAGAGCCTAGTTGCACCATGAGCAACTTAGAGCCCTGCCTTGACCTACAAGTTACCAGCTGATCTTTCACCGTTTTGAGACAAGTTGTTCGCAGGCTCGTTGGCGCTTCGTAGATGCAGATGAGGAACACAAAAGTGAAGAAAGCGAGGTTGAAAACGTCTTTGAGGTTAGAAGTGGAGCCTAGGTTTTGGATTTGGATTGAACAAGTGGTTCTTTTGACGTTATAGTTGAGAACTATGTCGACAAAACCCATCAATAGAGTAGAGATGACATTTTCATTGAGGAACTTAGTTGAATTAGTGCCAATGGTTCTGAAAGGTTTTGAAACAAAGAGAGATATAGGAATCTTGAAATTGGCTATTATCGAGAAGGTGAAAAAGTTTGGAGATTGAGGGATACGAGTAAGAGAGAAGTTCAAAGATGGGTGTGATGAATTTGGAGAGCAAATGCACATGGACATTGAATTTTTTCTCCATTGAGAGAGTGGAGGAAGAGTTTGAAGCCAAGAAAACGCATCAGGTGAGTCACAAGAAGCCATTAAAGCAATCTTGAATATCTAGTTGTTGTTCTAGATATGTGTGGTATAGAGAGTATTATAAGACTAGATTTATCATGTATATATAAAGAGAACATTTTAATGAGTGGAAGAAAAGAAAAGGAAGAGAAAGATTCGCTTCTTTTTCAAAAGGTTAAGCTAAGAAGTAAACTAATTGGATTTGGAAGATATATAACCACAAGAATGATTGATATCGTCGTCGAATCGAGTGTACAAGTCGTTCAATACAAAAGCATGAATTGTTTTACGTGTAAAAGAAAATATAATAATGATTAATTAATACTCCTTAAAATTATTGGATAACGTACAAGGAAGAAGGTTTAGATGCTAACTAGAGTAGCTAGACCGTTAAGTGGGATATAATTATATGTTGAATTTATAAAGTACGTGTTGATCAAGATTCTTCTATATGTGGAAATCAACCCGAATTTCCAATAAATATTCTTGATTAGGCCGAGAATATTGTTATTCGATACCCCTATTCTACTCAATAATGTTTCTTCGTCTTTATCTACTTATTTGTTTCGATACATAAATAAATATGAAGAACTTGTATATATATACTTTCACAGTAAATACATGGTATACATCTTTAGCAACCATCATCATCCGTGCTTGTTTCACTTGTTCAACGAAAACACTCATAGGGTGTGAAATGCGATGATAATTATCGAAATAATGTGTAGCGTGTGAAAAGACAAAATCCTATTTGTAAACAATTGTAGGGAGTCTTAAATTGTCTGCAATAAAACTAGAAGATTATTAACTACACTAATTCATAATAATTTGATCTAAAACTTTTTAAAGCATTGATTAGAACATGTAATATAGTGTAGCTGCTTGTATTAGTGTTATCCTTGTAACATCATCTAGATACAAACCAGTAGATTGTTTGTTGTTGGAAAAAAAAAAATGGTTTAAATTTAATGAACCAATAGAGTGGAAATAAAAACTATGATTTAGTTTTAATATATATAGACGTTTTAATGTTTACAAAATTGCCATTAACTCGAACTTGATATATTGGGCTTCCTCCAACATTATAGGCCCATAAAATATAGGCCTTTTAGAATATCTAACCAACACGGTTTTGCCGCAACTTCAGTTTCCACTAAAATCGGAACAAATTTACACTCTCTCCGCCGCACGCACACTCACCGACACCATCAATAATGTCTTCTTCTCCGGCGACTCTCCCCGTCACAAACCAGCAAGCCAGTCAATCTCAACCTCCGATCAATTCCCACGCCTTCCGTACTTTCCTCTCACGCCTCTCCTCCTCTCTCCGCGAAAGCCTCTCACAACGCCGTCCATGGCTAGAACTCGTAGATCGGAGCTCGTTCGCTAGACCTGACTCTCTCTCCGATTCCTTCTCCCGGATCCGTAAGAATCTCGCTTACTTCAAGGTCAATTACTCGGCAATCGTCTCCTTAGTCCTTGCTTTCTCCCTCCTCTCGCATCCTTTCTCTCTTCTCGTTCTCCTCTCTCTCCTTGGATCCTGGATGTTTCTCTACCTCTTCCGATCTTCAGATCAGCCTTTGGTTCTCTTCGGCCGTACTTTCTCAGATCGTGAGACCTTGCTTGCTCTTGTTTTGACTACGATTGTGGTTGTGTTTATGACGAGTGTTGGATCTTTGTTAACCTCGGCTCTTACGATTGGGATCGCGATTGTTTGCTTGCACGGTGCGTTTAGGGTTCCTGATGATTTGTTCTTGGATGAACAAGAGCCTGCTAATGCTGGATTACTGTCATTCATTGGTAATTCTGCTGCTACTTCCGCTGCTGCTTCTGTTGTTGCAGGACGAGTTTGATGCTTCTGATCCTAGACAACAACGAAACCTGGATTCTCAGGGTTTTTGGTTATGTTTTGAGTATAGATTCGATATGAAGATCTGTAAGAGTTAGATCTGAAGATGGATTTTGTTCTGTTGTATTCTTCAATTTCGTCACAATTCAGAAAAATTTGGAGCTGATACTTATCAATTATTCCCACACATTGTAAGATCCCATTTACGTTAAATCAGTTTGATACTCTTATCACAAACATGTTTTGAGTTCTTTTGCAATTTAGGATGCTTTTGTAGATGGAGAGTTAGACTAATTAGTGAAGAATGTAGTTTGATCAAAGTATTTAGATGGAAGATAATAAGAGAATGGAAAAATTGCTGCATAGTGTACTCGTACACCTTGTGAGGTGATCTATGTTTGTCTTTCTTATTGTCTCTTCCTTGATCATAATGGTTTGTCAAGGATAGGTTTTGGTGTAAAATTACACCGAAAACTATCTTTAGACTGATAAATTATGTGCCTTAGACTTGTTGCTGGTAACCAATTTGCACCGGTCGTTGAATCTGATAGTACATTCTAAACACATTGGATATGGTGTGTTATTGATCCATGTCCAGCTTTGTTTTCTTTCCATGGCATTTAGGCTTGTTTGTAAAAAGGTTGTGTTATAGTGGGTAAATATGGTATCAGAAATTGCTACTCGAAGTGTACCCTTAGAAAGACGGGTCGGATAATGCGGATAAGGGATATGATATGGCTAATTTGGGTAACGGGTACGGTGTGGGTAATTCAGGTTTCTCAAATCATAATCCGAATGGGAAGGGTGAGATTTGAGTTTAGGTATTTCGGATAATTTTTTGAGGAATTTTGGATGATGTTGAGTATTTCAAGAACTTATAGAATGAATGTTTGTCGTTGCTTTTAATACATTTCAAACTATTACTAACTCAAAATCTGACAAGACCTCGGAAAATTATATTTATCTACTCCTAACAAATTTGGAAAACCAGACACAAGAATCGTAGACAAGCGTATCTATGTTTTTGGAATACAATGTTTTTTCCCCCAACTCAAATCAAAGATGTTACAAAATTACCAAATTCTTGTATATATGGAATTAAAAAAAAACCGTGTTGAAAACTCAAACTCACAAAATAGACAGACTCTCCTCATGTTTTGAGTATGTCGAAATCTGTTGAATATGCAGAGCTTTCACTTGTAATGTTCGATCAAAATCAGCAAGACAACAGTATGTTATATTTTCAGAGTACTACAACAAGATAACATGTAAATCTTGTAACTAGTTATGTCTCTGTCTCTCGAGCTACCCAATATTTTATTCTTCCACAAGTTTCCTCTATCTTGAAAGCAAACATCCAATAATTTGTACGAGTTTGCTTATAGTAATAGGGTAATATATATCATGGAAAGTTTCTTGTGAAGTACGTTGGCCAATGATATGTATGACCGGAACGAATAGTAATCTGGTCCAGGCCAAAAAATTATTCTCACTTGATTTACATATTTTGGGGCAATCTGATATACATAAGACAACTATAGGCCACACGTTTGGTTCGGGCCGGGATTCAGTCTAAAAACTCGGCTACCAAAAACAAACCGAAGATTCGGTCACCTGAATTGTTTTTCCTTTTTGGTCAAAGTCACTGAGTTGCTTCTTTCTTAGATAATATAGGTGACCTGTTTCCAATCTTCATCACATGAGAAATATATTCGTTGAATGAGTTATTGAGTTATGTCTTGTGAAATCTTTTCAAGGGTTCTAATTATTGGTGAGATAAAAACACTTAGGTACTAACCATTAAACCGAAAGAAAATAGGTTTTTCTCTTCTTGTGTAAAGAAGATTATCCCACTTGTAAGACAAATCGAGGAAAAAATATGAGGTTCGTACCCACTTTTGACTAATGAAATTAAGTATCAAAAAAAACCCACAGATATATGAAACTAAATCGCATGCTCTTCTCATGGTATTAATATAATTAAGGTAATCAATAAATTTTATAAGTAAGAGTTCAAGATATCGTCATTTATCATTTCATTTCAAAGAACATGATTTCTAGCTTTAATTATTTATCAGAATCATAATTAAACGAAACATTTTTTTATCATAGCTCATATAATAAATATCATGAAGATGTTTTGTGAGATAAAAGAATATTTTATGTACTAATAAAAAAATTACTTCATGTTTAATAAATTTTCAAGATAACTTCCAATACCAAAAGGTCTAATGTGTATATTATTTCAGCTATATATATTAATTGAAAAACATCTATCCATTTTTTGTAAAACTGAATGAATAGATTATTTTTTCCAGTCAATATAATAGAGGTTTAAATAAAAAGATTAATAAAAAGAAGTGGTATAATCAGAGAAACACAAAATCTAGACAAGTAAACAGATTAATAAAAAGAAGTGGTATAATCAGAGAAACACAAAATCTAGACAAGTAAAGCATGTTGACTTTGAACTTAATTGCAGATATGGGGTCATATCACTTTGCTATATACAAAGGTACGGCTAATTTCTAAACATGTGATGTCATTTTCAGAGATTTAGCACATAGAGGTTAAAGATACCAAAGAAGAGGACACTAACTAATTCCACCAAACACAATTTCTAATTTCTTGTTCACCAATCAATGTCCCCAATATTCTTCTCATCTACATCTCCTTTCTTAACAACATGATGTTAGCTTTTTCCAATTTTATTACCTTTCGGATGGTTATTGTTAAAGATATTTACGTAAGGATACGGTTTTGACTTTTCAAAAGTAGTAACTAATTATTTTAAGATAAAAAGTTATCACAAAATGAAAATTTGTGAAAAATACGTTGAATGAGTAAATATATTTTTTCGAATCGAAATCTATACTAATCGTGTAACTACCATGTGTATTTTGCATAAACCAATTAAGCCAAAATGGATGCACCCCAAAACCAATCAATGATTTCAACACAACATGATGAAATAACTAAAACTGTTCCTTGTACTTATTTCTGCAAAATTGGAGTACTCATCGTTGGAAAGATTTTTGATATTTGCTTTTGTGTTTGTCTTTATACTATATTTCAACTTTTTTTTATATCAAACATCATTTACATTTATTTGATTATAATTTGCAAAATGATGTTTGATTAGATAACAAAATTATTGTGTTTTCTTTCACGTAAAAGTAAACACAAACATTTGCATTTGAAAAGCAATCAATTCTTTTAATATGATTTTAAGTATATGCTCTTATAAATCGATAACAAATAATATATTCATATAAATATTTCTTCAGATATATATATGTGTGGGTATATATATTGGTTATAAAAAAAGGAAACAATTTATGACATGTAGGGTGTAGAGCTAGCTAGATTCGGCTAAAGAAAATGTGTTATTGTTAAGACAAGAATATAGGGGTTGAAAGAAGTGGTGAATTAGGCGGTTAGACAAATCATCTTGTTTACCTCAAATCATTTTTACTTTTTTCAACACTAACAAAACAATAATCATTTTTACTTAAGCTTCAAGCCAATCTTCTTATTGAACCAATTTTAAACCACATATTATTTTTTGCGTTATGATAATAATATTAATCTTTTTACGCAATGATGTTACAGTTGATTCATAGCTCATAAGCTTTTTTCATATAAGGCTTTGTATTTTCTTAATATATAATTGATTGTATCATAGATTCATAATATAACAAATCATTGTATCGAAAATTGACCTTATGTTATGTCTCATTTTTTTTTATATGTGTAACTATGAAAACAACATTGAGATACTGCAAAATCAAATGCGAGAAGGTCAAAACTGCTACGGACAAGCCACCTAAACCCTAAAATTGACCATTCTTCCTCGATCGTAGCTTGGTTTCCTTTTCATAAAGGCCGGTAAAATCGTTTAAGCTTCAACAAAATATTATGCAGGTTCATATTTGGATGGTGATATAATGGTAATATTAACACAAACTGTTATGTTCTATATTACATGATTGTATTGTCGTTTAAACTTTTAAAAGAACACAAAAACAAGTTTTTGTTAACAGTATGGAATAGGCATGATCAAAATCAAATCGTGGCCGTATTTCTGACTGTAACCGTTAATCGTAAAAACAAATTAGTTACGGTTAAAACTTATATTAATTGTAATTAATTAACCATAATCGTATCAAAATTATTGGTTAATTGCATGTTTAACCAAACGGTTAACCGTACGATTAAAAATTTAAAAATATAATTGTAATTGTGTATAATGCAAAAATATAAGTCTAATGTTTGGATAAAGATTCTCAAACAAGTACAAGAAACCGCACATGAAGAAATTTACGTCAGAAATAAATAATTTTCTTCTCAAACAAATAAGTTGTAATGCCTCCAATATTAATCGTATCGTAATCATCAAATAACTGTAACTGTATTTAGTCATAAACGTTGTAATCATAACCATATTTAACAGTAACCGTTTTAACCATATATATAATGATTAAAATTACCGTTCAAAAAATTATAACCGTTACCGGTAGTTAATAATTCGTAACCATAATAATTGTAATCGTTATCATGGATAGCATGGAAATTATTTCTAGTCTACTTATTCTGAAGGTTAGGATTCTATTTTAAATTCACTTAGCTGCTTACGCCAAACTTACTTAGGGTATAAGTTCTGACCATTATTAACTTTGTGTTTTGTTGATTTAGTACTTGAAAACAAACAAAAATTGACGTAGTTATTGAAAGACCCACTAAACTTAGAAGTATCGTTAATTAATAATTCAATTGATTATAAAAAAAATCTAAGACTTTTATACAAATTTTGATATGAGAAAATAGAGTAAAATACAGTTATGACTTAGAAATGCGCTTAATTCGTCTTTGTTTAGGTATTATACTGTTGAATGTAGGTGGCCACATAAAAGATTAAAGAAATACGACTACTAAATTTCTATTTATACACTTTCCCTTCTTTGATTTATACAATGTTTTGGTTACATATATCTCAAACCGAATTATGGGCTAGAAACTAGAATCAAAATTATCAGCCGCTCATGAATGTTATTTGGTTTTGGTTTCATTCATTGCAATTTTTAATTCCAATACCAAAACAACCCAAACCAGAAAACGACCCAATTTAATAATTTATAACGAAAAGACTACCATAGTTGGCCATTATTTGGATACATGATGTGATAACATCGTACCCCATGAGTCTATACGACGGTAAATCCACTGTCAGCCTTATATATTAAAATAATGCCAAAAAAATATTCTATCTTGGAAAACAGAATACATACAAGATAAATTGTAATGTTATATATATATATATATTGGTAATACGTACATGCCAGTAAATTGTATGAGCATGAATATGATTTTCAAGCAGGGATCACAACATATTATGTACTTGTCCCAATAATTAATGTTATTCGGCTTTCTTATTCCAAGATCAAACAATTCCAAACCGGATCAAGATCCAATTAATAACGAAAATGACTAGCATGTTATCAAAAGAAAATGACTAGCATAATTATTAATTAGCAATTACTACAACGATCATATTCGAAGCCTATGTATTAGGAAGGTATCAATTAAAACTGTCCAATATTGGTGAACAAGTACAATATTTTATATATATTGGTGCATGCAATGCATGTTTTTTTTTTTTTTAAATTGCATGAGCCTGATGAGTTTGATCTTAACTTAGATAGAGTTCACAGCGTTGCGTACTTAAATTTTGTTGGCAACCCAGTGTTCACATCTCCATATAATAATTTGATCCATTTAATGGGGTCCAAAACAAAAATCTTTTAATAGTATAATTTATTTGTACTATGTTTATGGCAATTATGGAATATTACTTCCAAAGTCAATAGAAAAAGCGTGTTAACCAAGAATTCCAAGAGACGTAATCACCTTTGCATTTTTTTTTTTAACTCGGTGATTGTTTTTTTCTTATAGGCCCCAGTGGGTGCAACCACTCTTCTAGTTTTGAACCAAGTTTTGGCCTTCAATTAAATCAAAACCTAATCCTCCAACCGCATAAGAACATATTTTCTCATAAGGGAAAATTAATATACAAAACAAAAAGATTAATACAAATAAACTAAAGAAAAATATTCAACAAGTTTTTGAAATATGTATTGTCTTTGTCTCCCTATATAAACTCCATCTCCTTTCATTCTTAATTATTCCCAACAAAACAGTACTTTTCTCTCTTCTTCCACGCTTCATCCAAAACCCTCTCTAGCTCAAACCGAAGTTTATCGAAATCGAATCGATGGAGATCGACAAGAGCCTCATCTGCTTTATCTCTTTGGCTGTCGTTCTTCTCTTCACTTCCACGGCAGAAGCCAACATTAAAGCACACCATCACGAGTTCATCGTACGATCGCATTTCAATCATATGAACGTTTTTAATTAAAATGGTCAAAAGATGTATGCTAACATATACATGCAGATACAAGCAACGAAGGTGAAGAGACTATGTGAAACACACAACAGCATAACGGTCAACGGAATGTTTCCCGGTCCAACACTTGTAGTCAACAACGGTGATACCCTCGTCGTCAAAGTCATTAACCGGGCCCGGTACAACGTCACAATCCACTGGTAAAACACGACTAAACCACACTCGCTGTTATCCATTAATGCGTCGTCAATATTGAACGGTTTGGTGTGACTACCTACAGGCACGGTGTGAGGCAAATGCGAACCGGTTGGGCTGACGGACCGGAATTTGTAACCCAATGTCCAATCAGACCAGGATCAAGCTACACGTACCGGTTTACAATTCAAGGACAAGAAGGTACACTTTGGTGGCATGCTCATAGTTCATGGCTTAGAGCTACTGTCTACGGTTCACTTCTCGTCCTTCCTCCTGCTGGTTCGTCTTACCCATTCCCAAATCCCCACCGCAACGTCCCTCTCCTTCTCGGTAAACTTAATTATATTCAAAATAATGATTAAAAAATTTCAATCATATAATTGATTTTGACTTTTGGTAAATTATGATTCTTTAAGGTGAATGGTGGGACGCAAATCCGGTTGATGTGTTGAGAGAAGCTATACGAACCGGAGCAGCTCCGAATAACTCCGACGCTTACACCATCAATGGTCAACCTGGCGATCTCTATAAATGCTCTTCTCAAGGTTTTACTCTTTTTTTCTTTAAATTATTTTTAATTATATCGACGGTCCAAAAACTTGTTCCATATTCATATTTTTTTCCCTGGTTTTTCCAACTGTCATAACTGAATTTGGTATATTTTAGCCAAAAAAATATTGTTTAAGGAAAAAACAGCCCAAAAGACTAAAATATGTATATTAATTAGATTTTTTATATTCTTTTTGTTACAGATACGACAATAGTACCAATAAATGTTGGTGAGACCATACTACTACGGGTAATAAACTCCGCATTGAACCAACCGTTATTTTTCACGGTGGCTAACCACAAACTTACGGTGGTCGGAGCTGACGCATCTTACCTAAAACCATTCACCACAAACGTGATTGTTCTCGGCCCGGGCCAAACCACCGATGTCCTCATAACCGGTGACCAACCACCAAACCGCTACTACATGGCCGCAAGAGCTTACCAAAGCGCCCAAAACGCACCATTTGGCAACACAACCACAACCGCAATCCTCCAATACAAATCCGCCCCTTGCTGCGGCGGTGGAAGCGCTAAGAAGGGTATTTCCGTCAAACCAATCATGCCACTCCTCCCTGCCTACAACGACACCAACACCGTAACACGTTTCAGCCAAAGCTTCCGGTCACTAAGACGAGCCGAGGTTCCGACAGAAATAGATGAGAATCTGTTCGTAACGATCGGGCTCGGTCTCAACAACTGTCCTAAGAACTTCAGATCAAGAAGATGTCAAGGTCCTAACGGCACACGTTTCACTGCATCGATGAACAACGTTTCATTTGCTCTCCCAAGTAACTATTCACTCCTTCAAGCACACCACCATGGAATCCCCGGAGTCTTCACAACTGATTTTCCGGCCAAGCCTCCGGTGAAATTCGATTACACAGGTAACAACATAAGCCGATCCCTCTACCAACCTGATAGAGGGACTAAGCTATACAAGCTCAAGTATGGATCAAGGGTTCAGATTGTTCTTCAGGACACAGGTATAGTAACTCCTGAAAATCATCCCATTCATTTGCACGGCTATGATTTCTACATTGTCGCCGAGGGTTTCGGTAACTTCAATCCCAAGAAAGATGCCGCGAAATTCAATCTTGAAGACCCGCCTCTCAGAAATACTGTTGGTGTACCTGTTAACGGTTGGGCGGTCATCAGATTCGTAGCAGACAACCCTGGTAAGCCAAAAGTTAAATTACAAAAAATCTTTAAACTTTACGTTTTGAGTGTCAATACGAATTTACATCCAAAGTTTTTCACTTTTCTAGTTTACCTATAGTAGTAAAACAACAAAGATTTTTTTCTGCGGTTTGGTTTGGATTTGGTTTTAAGATATTCAAAATGATTTCATTTAAACTATAGTACGATTTCGTTTGTTTGTTAACTGAGTCTCTTGATTTGGATTCGGATCGGATATGAACACCCCTAAAATTTACAGGATTTAGTAATTTATTATGGACGCTAGTTAAATTAGTTGCGTGTACAAATGATTGAAAACAGGGGTTTGGATAATGCATTGCCATCTAGATGCACACATATCTTGGGGACTAGCCATGGCTTTCTTGGTTGAGAACGGAAATGGAGTTTTGCAGACAATGGAACAGCCTCCTTCTGATTTACCCGTCTGCTAGGAGTTCAAGGACTTTGTAACATAAAACCACATTATAGTTTTTATGTCATATTCAATTGTTTTTTGTTGGTTATAGAATTAAACCAGGTCCTACTCCTGAGTTGGACCAGACCCTTCAGCTTCATTCTTTTCGATTATTGATGTATTCTTTTGACATTATAGTACCAAATCAGTGCTAAGAGCCTAAGAGTATCAATGAAAGTTGTTTTTTTCCCCTTTTTCTTTATGCTTAATTGACTCCTTCGATCTTTTTTGTTAATAAAGGTTTCATTCCTTCGATCTTTCGTAAAGTTATGTTTAACCAAGGGATTGAATTTGATGTGTTGAAAGGTTGTTGAGCTTAAATTCTAATTGTTTCCATAATTAGCCTGGAAATTAAGCGATCATAAACAACAGAATTGTTTGGCCTAATATTGGCTGAAGTCAAATCGAGGGTTCAACCACATGATGAATATTGAAGTTCTAGATTAAGAAGAAACTTATCCTAGTTCGATTTTGTTTTAAAATGGAATGCTTTGTTGATGTATATTATTCTTTTACGTAACATTGTATTTGAACTTAAACCCTTTTTCTCCAAAAAAAAAAGCATTGTATTTGAACTTGAGAATCTGAGATGATAACGAAATTAATTGATAAAGATAAGTGAAATGAAATGACATAAAGAAAAAGTGGCGTGGAATAAAATTAGTTGAGCAGAAAAGTTGAGGGGCAAAGTGATTTCCGACGTGGTTGAATCATAACTTCGACATTACCAGAAGAAACAAAAGTTGTCATGACTTTGTTAATTTTTGAGTAATCAGTGGGATCATATCACTACAAAAAAATTGTATCATTATGACGTTTGTTTGAGACCAAAAAAATTTGTCACAAATTTGTGACTTTTTAGCTACCATGTTATGACGAAATTTTTTTGTCATAAATTCGTAATTATTTCGTCACAATATTGTTACGGACTAAATAGTAACCGAAAATTGTCTCAATTAGTGATGAAATGGTGACGATAATATCAATCGTAACAATGGTGACATATTTATTACCAATATGTAGTCACAAATGATGACGTTAATTTGAGACAAAAAAATTCGTCACAAAATTTTTTTTTTGTAACAAATTCGTAATTGTTTTATTATAATATTGTTACAGACTAAGTTATGACCGAAAGTTACTCAATGAGTGACAAAATTGTGACGATAATAAAGTCATAACAATTATGATGGTATTATGACAATTTTTCTCAAATATATAGATTGACACCAGCACTTCACCATTTGGGGTTTGTTGTTTGTCTTGCGGTTGTGAGCGGTTTGTGATCTCTTGCTTGTGTGTATAACTCGTAGAAGGGAGGATCGCCTCACTAAGTATTTTTGGTAATACTTACGCAACTTTTTGTTTTGTTATAGGTAAAGATAAAGTGTGATCATGGAATTGAGGCGATGAGGAAGAGGATGATTAGGACTCGTTGTTCTTGTGGTTGTTGTTGTTGTTGTGTGTGTCGAACTTATTTACGTTTAATAAAATTCGAATATTGTGTTTGACGGTTGTTTGATATTTGTTTAATAAGATCGAGTCTTATTGTGTTAAATGCGTTTTTGGGTTATAGTTGATATTATGGGGTATGAACTATTGTTAAAAAAAAAAAAGATCGGGTCGTCTCAGTGACGCTCAGTCAAAATTTGCAGTTCAGTCTGAAAACAGCTATCCGGTTGTTGATGTTGATCTATTGCAAATCGAGAAACTTATAAATTTACATGGACAAGTAGAAGATCATGATATAGAAGAAGAAACAAATTTTGAATCAGATGCTGAAGTGAAAACTCTAATCAAGAGCTAAGCGATGAGGAGTGAATAATATTGTATAAAATTTGTTATGTCATTCTCTTTATATAATTTTGATGAATTTTGCAACGTTACTATTATTTTTAATTAAATTTAGAAAACAGTTTAAAATATCAAATTTTGACTTTTAATATTTAGATAAGGATTTTATTTTTGGCGGCAATTGGAATTCTAATTAAGCGCTAAAATATTTCCTAAATTTTCAGTAATTGCTTTCCCTCTTAAATTTATTATACCCTAAAATTTTACCCACTATATATAAAGAATATATGTAGTCTTAAACTTTTAACCCTAAAAATCAATTACATCTCTAGCCGCATCTTTTTTCTCGCCAATCACTCTTGCAAGGTTAGAATCCATCTTCTTTCGTTAAATTGTTAGATCTAGGTTGCAATAAATTATCCTCTTCTATTAACACGTTCCAATGATTTGTTGTTTTACTAAGCTAGTGCATCCTATAATCGTATATATATATATATATATGTATATATTAGGAGTGATTCTATGTAGTAATATTTGTATATAGATATAGATCGAACATAATTCCACAAATGATTTTTTAATTGTGGACAAGGATTTGCTGTTTGTGTATAGATCTAACATAGTTCCAAAAATGATTTGTTGTTTGACTTAAGCTAATTTATCATATAATTGCATGTATGGATTTGGAGTGATATGCCACCTGCATAGAATTTTAAATTTTAAATCGGTTACTTCATGTTTTATCTTAAGAGCATTACTTTCTGCTTTAATCAACTTTGTCTTCTGGTTACGTCCCTTAACAAAAAAAAATTTATATTGGTATTTTATAGATGACTCGTTTTCCAATTGTAAGTGGACGTTTGTTTGGGAGAGAACTAAGTTTTCAATCTGGTGGTTCTCAATCGGCTGGCTTGCAAAGTCAGTTGTCTCCTCGACTCTCAAATTCACAGGCTGCAAATGTTGAACCAAATGAACAGAGAGAACAATGATACGTGATATTCGAGTGCTCCATCCGTTAAGAAGGAATGGAGCTAAATGGTATTGTTTTTTTTTTTTAATATACAGTACTTTAGTGTAACAAAATATGAATATGACTATTTAATCACATATGTTACCGGTTCAAAAATAACACTGAAGTATCAACATGTGTTAGAAAGATCATTGAATGATGTTTTAAAGGACCAAAGGAGAACAGCCTGGATGGATTCTCTCTAAGCATTGGGAAGTTATGTTAGATTATTGGATAACACCGAAAACCAAAAAAAAAAAGTGAGAAAGCTCTTTCTTTTCGGCTATTCAATCGTGATGGTTTAGGTGTCCATCGACACAGCAGGTTCACGTTCTTATGCTAAAGTGCAAAATGAATTGAAAAAGAGTCGTGATGAGAATTTACTCCTCGAGAAACGTCTCCAAACAATTGAAAACATCTACTTTTCCACAAGTTCCCCGGGATTTGCTAATTAATTGAATTTGCTATGCTATTTAATTGGGTTTTATTTCGTTTCTTGATGATACTTTGACTTTTATTTCTATTTCATATCATGTTATTGGATATTGGTTTGTTTACTTTAATTATAATTCAATAAATTTATTTTATGTTATTGTTTTATAATTAATCGTTTTAGTATAAACTTTTTTTTTATTGTGACAATAATTTTAGTAAAACAATAGTGCCAAATCTAGATGTGACGATTTTGACACTATAAGCCTGTCGTAATTAGTTATAAAAATGAAACATAACAACAGTAACAAAACAGTTGGGTTTTGTTACAATATGTTTAGTTAGTATTTTTTACGGATAAGACAATTTTGTGGTCATCATTTGTGACGGTTGGATACTATTGTTTTGTCGTAATGAGTGACATAATTTAGACGCCATGATAGTCACAGACTATGACGTTTTGAGACAATATTTTGAGTTGGTATTTGTGACCAATTTGTTGACGATTTTTTAGTCTTCATTAGTGACGGTTTGAGACTAAAGTTTCATCGTAATGAATGATAAAATATGACGGTTTTGAGACTGGTTTTTAGTTAGTAATTGTGACGGACAAGTGACATTTTATCAGTCATTAACTGTGACGCTTTGAGACGATAGTGTCGTCGTACTTAGTGACATAATTGAGACGTGATATCGGTAACATATCATGACGTTTTGAAAACGATAATTTCAGTAGGTAATTGTGATAGTTTTGATACGTCTATCAATCGTTACATTTGGTGACGAAGTCGCTACTTGATTTGTTCGTCCCAACTCTTGTAACGTTTTCATTACTTAAAAAAATTTGTGACGATTGTATTGTAACCGTTTATAAATGGTCACAACTTTGTAACAATATTTTTATTGTGACCAAATATTTATTATTATGACGAAATATTTCGTCATAATAAAATTATTTTCTTGTAGTGTATTATAACAATCTAACAAATAATAATCATTCTTACACATGCATATTGCCATGATACATCGAAATATTAGAGTAGACAAGAAATTAACGTATAATATCTTGAAAGAACTCCGATTGTCATATACTCATATTCCATACAAAAAGGTAAAATGCAAAATAAATCTTACCGTAAATAATGATTAAACTTAGGTCCCGAGTGTGAGCATAGGCAGCAGAAATACTAGTACCCAAATATATTAATAATAATTAATCTTTAACACGATATAGAGATTCATATCTTTTTTTTTACTTGCAAACCAATTAAATACTAAAATAAATATCAATCTAAACTCATTTTTCATCCTGAAAACCTATATATTTGAAAAAAATCAGTAGCCAGATAATATGAAGTTTTAGATATCTTTAAAATTATTAATTGGTATCCTTTACACAAACTGACAAAAATCATGATTTTTATGTATATATATAAGAACTGGATCAACCAAAAAGAAGAAGAAAAGAACAATAATCATAACCGAGACGGTAAAAAACTTTGAATAAAATTTGACACAACCCGAATCACGCAAAAGTCTATTATTATATATTTTGCTTTTGCCCGTACAAAAGTCTATTAAGTTACTTACTTTTCGTTTTTTCACAACACCACAAAGGTTTCATCGTCTACAAGAAAAGCCCATTAATACATAGGCCCATTAGAGAGTTACGGTGACTTGAACCTAAAACCCTAAATCTTGTTCCACATCCCCTGCCATCTTCAATCAAATTGCTTCTGAGACCAAACCTCGCCTCTTGAAAGCTCCGATGACGAAGAAGAGCAAAGGATCTAACGAAGATAAGATGATAGAAACCAAGAGCAAAAGCGTTTCTGGGAAATCTCAGAATAAGAAGAAACCAGTTAAAAAGGAGCTCAAACCAGTAGAAGAAAAAGAAGTGAAAAGCTTAAAAGAGGAGGACCTGATTCAAGAATCTGGAACTGATTCCGACTACGACGGAGATGTATTCTTCCTGCCCCTTCTCTTTTGTTTCGACACTTGAAGCATTTTTTGTTGTACATTTGGTTAATTCTGCGTTTTTTTTGGTTTTTTTGTGATTTTTAGAGTTTGTCCGGGTCTTTGAATTCCGATGATTTCGACTCCGATATTTTCGATTCAGAGGATGATGGAACACAGGGAGGAACAGAAGATGGAGATGTAGAATCATCCGAAGACGAGCTGCATGGTAATTGCTTGTGCTTTTCTTCTGGATTAGCTCATCTTCAATTTGAAATTTTAGGGTTGAAGAATTTGAATTGAATAACCTAATTTCTTTAGATTTATTATAGTTTTTTAGAAAATACTTGTGGGAGTTTACAATGGGTGAATAAAGTTTCTAGCTTTAATATGGGAAATTAAATTCAAGTAAGAGAGAGTAACTATGCCAGGATCTGTTGCTGCAGATCATGAGGGCTCAATTGATAATGATGAGGATGATGATGAAAGTGAACAAATAGATAGTGACAATAATGAGGAAGATGGGAGTGATGAAGGTTCTGAGCGAGATGAAGCCGTTGAAGAGAGCGATTCGTCAGAAGATGAGGTTGATGCTTTTCTCTATTTGATATTAGACTTGAAACTATCTTTCTCCATCTTGAGGCGAAATTATATATATTTGTATCTTTAATCTGTAGGTTGGTCCTAGAAATACAGTTGGGAATGTTCCCTTGGAGTGGTATAAAGATGAGAAACATATTGGTTATGACATCACTGGGAAGAAGATTACTAAAAAGGAAAAACAAGACAAACTTGACTCTTTTCTTGCAAGTATGGATGACTCTAAGAATTGGTCAGTTTGACGACCTTTCTCTTAATAGGTATATAGTTAGTTAGTAGCATGGTGCTGATGAAATTTTTTGGAGATTTAGGCGCAAAATTTATGATGACTATAATGACGAGGAAGTGGAGCTGACTAAAGAGGAGAGCAAGCTCATCCGTAGAATGCTCAAAGGGGAAGCTCCACATGCTGACTTTGATCCATATGCGGTATGTATGTGGTTTATGTGTATCTGTTTTTTGCTGATATTATATTAGTCACTTCAAAATATTATATTAGTCACTTCAAACCGTGACCTTTTTATTGATTCTCTTGGCACCAGCCTTATGTCGATTGGTTCAAATGGGATGATGCAATACATCCACTCTCAAGTGCACCAGAACCGAAGCGAAGGTTCATCCCATCAAAATGGGAGGCCAAAAAGGTTGTTAAGTATGTTAGAGCAATCCGGAAGGGGTTGATCAAGTTTGATAAGCCTGAAGAAGAGCCCAATGTATACCTTTTATGGGGTGACGATTCGACATCTGATCAAAAGAGCAAGCATTTAACTTATATTCCTCCACCCAAGCTAAAATTGCCGGGTGAAATCTTTTTGCTGACTTTCTGTTGTTTCTCTGCTTCTTTTGGGAATTCCATTTTTCAAAGTTTTAATTTGTACTATTTGGCTTTCCAGGACACGAGGAATCATACAATCCTTCTTTGGAATATATTCCAACAGAGGAGGAGAAAGCCTCATATGAATTGATGTATGAGGAAGATCGTCCAAAATTCATTCCTAAGAGGTATGTAATAGTTTCGCTTACTATACTCTGATGTAGTTTCTTTGGTATTTGTTAGCTGAAACCTCACGGTAAATATATTTGCGCATAGGTTTACATCTCTGAGAAGCATCCCGGCGTATGAGAATGCACTGAAGGAGTCTTTTGAGCGTTGTTTGGATCTATACCTATGTCCGAGAGTTCGAAAGAAGAGAGTGAGTACTTATTTGATCATCTCTTTCTTGGTTTCTTCTTATTTTCCTGTATTAATTCTCACAGTGTGTTTCTTTTCTCCAGATAAACATCGATCCTGAATCTTTGAAGCCTAAGCTACCTAGTAGGAAGGATCTTAGACCCTATCCTAACTCCTGTTATCTTGAATATAAAGGCCATACAGGGGGTGTTACGTCCATATCCACTGATAGTTCTGGCCAGTGGATAGCCTCGGGTATTTCAAATTTTTAGTCAATTTCAATGAGCTCTCTTTTGTTTTCAAGATGCCAATCGTGTATTCTCTTTTTCTTCAAAGGTTCAACTGATGGATCTGTTCGGATTTGGGAAGTGGAGACTGGTAGATGTCTTAAGGTCTGGCAGTTTGATGAAGCGATTAAGTGTGTGGCTTGGAATCCTCTTTCCAGGCTTCCAGTTTTAGCCATCGCCATGTGAGTTAGGATCTTATGAGTCTGCTTTTGGATTTATTATAACTGTCTATTATGAAACCTTCTCATCTCACATTTGCAGGGGACGAGATTTGTTTTTCCTGAACACTGAACTTGGGACTGATGAGGAACATGAAATTATTAAAGAGATGCTTCACTCAGGAAACATTCCAGAACCAGAAGCGTCTGGTAAGTATCTTGGAAAAACCACCATCATCTCGTAAGTAACTGTGATGAAATTCCGAATGACAAAATCTTTTTGGTTGGTATATTTTCCACGATATTCATAGTTGCAGCAATTGTAACCTGGCTACCAGATGAGTTATATGGAGGGATCAAAATAAGACATTTTAAGGTACACTTTTGCTAAATATCCTCTTTTTAACAGTTTATTACATGGAAATTTTTTAACTGGTTTGTTCACTTTTGTTTATTTATATTATATCTTTCAGACAATATCGTCAATAGACTGGCATCGTAAAGGAGACTATCTCTCAACAGTCATGGCATCCGGCGAAACGCGAGGAGTGGTACTGCACCAGCTCTCGAAAAAGAAAACACAGAGGCTTCCATTTAAGATCCGCGGACTTCCAGTCTGTACAGTTTTTCATCCCAGCCTTTCTTACTTCTTCGTTGCGACAAGAAAGGACGTGCGTGTTTACAATCTTTTGAAGCCAGGCGAGGCCACCAAAAAGCTTGAGACGGGATTGAGAGAAATCTCATCCATGGCGATTCATCCTGGTGGTGATAATTTGATAGTAGGAAGCAAAGAAGGGAAGATGTGTTGGTTTGACATGGATCTGTCTTCGAAACCGTACAAGACTCTCAAGAATCATCCTAAAGACATTACAAATGTGGCAGTTCATCGATCTTATCCGTTATTTGCTTCGTGCTCAGAAGATGCAACAGCTTATGTTTTCCATGGGATGGTGTATAATGATCTGAATCAGAATCCTCTGATTGTGCCGTTGGAGATTCTAAGAGGTCATTCTTCAAAAGGAGGTTGGTTTTTACGGCGTTTTTGATTCTATCAAGAATACACCATTGTATATTAATTTGATTGGATTGTTTATATTTATGGGTTTTGCTTCTTCATTTTTTTTGACTACAGGGGTATTGGACTGCAAGTTTCACCCGAGACAACCATGGCTATTCACTGCAGGCGCTGACTCGATTATCAAACTTTATTGCCATTAAATTGGTCGCAAACCCTATTTTGACAATTTTCATGTCTTTTCTTTCTTACTTGAAATTGTACTCAAATCGATGATGTAGTTCAAATTACAAGGGTGCAAGTTTTGTTATGATGGACTTATATTTTTTGAGATTTCTAACTTGTAGCATATCCAAAAAAACTAATAAAAAACTAATCGTATCAATTTGTTTTTTGCAGTATTGTTCAAGATCGGGAATACTAGTAATCCTAATAAATGATGGATTCTCGTAGGGGTGGGTGTTCGGGTTCGGGTCGGGTATTTTGGATTGTCGAGTTTTCGGGTTTAGAAGTATAAGACTTGTTTGGGTATTTTTAGATTTCGGATTCGGGTCGGGTATTTCGGATTCGGATTCGGATTAACCCGAAATTTCCAAATATTAAAATTTTTGAATCTAAACTATTCAAAAATACTGAAAATTTTAAAAAATTCGAATATTTTTTATTCAAATTCATTCAAAAGTAATTTAAATATCCAAAAATATCCAAAATATCAAAAAATTCGAATATTTTGGACATTTAGATTATTACAAATATAAATATTTCTAATATATTATTATTATGTATTTATATTGTGAGTATGTTCGGGTGCCTATTCGGATTCGGGTCGGATTCGGGTATTGAAGTTTAAGACCCGTTCGGGTATTTTAAAATTTCGGATCGGGTTCGGATCGGATTTTTTTGGGTCGGGTTCGGATCGGATATTCGGATTCGGTTATTATGCCCACCCTTAGATTCTCGAGTAGACAAAGAGAAAACGGATTGTTACGAAAAATAGAAATTCTCCACGAAGGCTGGTTCTTTAATTAAATTACAAATTCACTCATTCACACAATCTGGACTATATCTTAACACAAATGTCTACATGCATTTACTTCATATGGATGGACACGAAATGAAGCATTTAAATATTTTTTTCTCTTGAAATTTATTCATATCACTATTTTCAAGTTTGAAATCATCTTTTTATTTTATTTTGGTTTTTCATCTAATATTTTACCAAATTAGTAAACAAAACACTTGTCCATATACTTAGACCAAACTAAACAATAGTCCATAAAATAATACCATGGACCAAAAGCCCATTAGCTTCTTGTGAACAAAGACATAGATCTTTGACTAAGTCAACGCTAATGATGTAGCTATCCCTTATCCAAAAAAAGGGGCAAAAAGCGAAGTTACATAGAAGCTCTGAGGATAAAATAGTCCAAACACGTTAATGGTTTATATAACTTAGGCCCAAAGCAAAAATGGATCCAGCCGCAAATCAGAATCCGGAAAGTTCAAGCGCCACGTCATCACCAAAATATCTGATAAGAGACCTGTGTATATATATATATATACGCTTCTCCCTTCCCAATCTCAAACCTTTTTTTGTTTCTTCTCTTTGCAGCTTACGAAAAAGCTATCTCCTTTGCTACTACATAATACTATTACATTCAAAATCCCTTGTGTTCATCTTTTGTTCTTGCGTTTGACGAATCTTAAATCTGAATCTTCTTCTTCTTCGTTCTAGTGTAACTCTCTTACATGCCGTCGAAGATTGTTGACAGGTTTGTTTGAAAACATTTTACTATTTTTCCTACTTTTTTTTTTGGTCTCATCTGTATCTGATTCTTGAGTGTTAGGGCTTTAAGATTTTGTGACTATAGATAGGATCGTGTTTTTTTTTTTTTTTTTTTGTTCTCCAAGTTGCCATTTTTGTGGGCAAATGGTGGAAAGCTGAAGGGTTCAATCTAGGGTTTTTGAGGGGTTTTTCGTAAACGAAATATTTGGAACTACTTGATTGATTTTGGTCATGCTTTGTATCTATGGATTAAGTTCTTTGCGATTGGTGGCTTCGTGTGTGGTGGTTAATAGACTTTGGGAATTAGAGGTTTTTTTAGCTGAAACAACCGTGAAATGTGGTATCTTTACCGAAATAGAAGTTAGTTTATGGGTAGATTCTTCACTTGACGAGGGATTCTCTGGGTTTTCGGGAGTGATTCTCTGTTCTGATATATACAAATCTCTGTTTCTGAGTTTGCTCTGTTCTGATTTTGTTGGTGATGGAATTTGTTTTGCTCACTGTGATGCTGCAGATTGTGAAAACTTCTCCTTTTAGCTACTTGGGTGTGATTTACGTTCAGGAGGTTAATAAATTTTGTTACTTGGAAGGTGCTTGTATTGAAAGTATAGTCGTCGCGTATTGCTTTAAATTTTGTGAAGAGAGAAGAGAAAATGGGAGTTCTCGAGCAGGTAGCTAATCTTGCTTCTATGCCCTTTGATTCTCCCAGGAAAAGGAAGTCACGTGGAACAAGAGATGTAGCTGAGATTCTAAGGACTTGGAAAGAGTACAATGAGACAGATTCTTGCTTCGATGGTGGTGGTTCAAAACCAGTCCGAAAGGCTCCTGCAAAAGGTTCGAAGAAGGGTTGTATGAAAGGTAAAGGAGGACCTGAAAATGGGATTTGTGAATATAGAGGAGTTAGACAGAGGACATGGGGGAAATGGGTCGCTGAGATCCGTGAGCCAGGCCGAGGTTCTAGGCTGTGGCTTGGTACTTTCTCTAGTGCATATGATGCTGCATTGGCTTATGACGAGGCTGCCAAAGCTATGTATGGTCAGTCTGCCCGACTTAATCTTCCTGACATCACGAATGGCTCTTCTTCGACTGCTGCCACTGTGTCTGGCTCGGTTACTGCATTTTCAGATGAATCTGAAGTTTGTGCACGTGAGGATACAAATATGAGATCTGGTTTTGCTCAGGTGAAACTAGAGGATAGTAGCGATGAATATGTTATCTTGAATAGTTCTCATGTTAAAGAAGAGTTGAAAGTAAAAGAGGAGGCGAGTGAATTTAACTCCGTTGATGCTTTTGGAATCGAACAGGACCCGAAAAGGGAGATTTTGGATGATTGGGTAATGGGAAATGGCAATGAACAAGAACCGTTGGACTTTGGAATGGACGAAACGTTTGATATTAATGAGCTGTTGGGTGAATTAGACAACGACAATGCGTCTGGTCAAGAGACAATGCAGGGTCAAGTTGATAGACAGCCAAACTTCAGTTACCAAATGCAGTTTCCAGATGCCAACTTGCTCGGGAGCCTCAACCCTATGGAGATTGCTCATCCTGGTGTTGATTATGGATATCCTTACGTCCAGCCGAGTGAAATGGAGAACAATGGTATTGATTTAGGCCGTCGCAGGTTCGAGGATCTTGACATACAGGACTTGGATTTTGTCGGAGGGGAAAAAGATGTTCATGGTGCTACATAAAGATTTCGCTTTCATATGACTGATTCTGCTCTGAGGTGGTCTAGCCGTTACTAGCTAGAAGCTGACTTTCTTTGAAGCTGCTGATACTTTCTGATATTAATGGTTTTAATGCATTGTAAATGTGGTTAGGTAATGTAGGATAAGGTCGAATATGATTCCTTCTTTCTTTTTTCTTGTGAATACACAAAGTTGGTTAAGACTTTGGATTTATGGAAAGTTTATAACCTTTTGATACATATAAAGTTTATATCTTTGGATGCATATAAGCTATAAAGTTTTGATCTTTGAACTTTGGATATAATTGGTTGGTTGGTTCCTTATGTACCCATACTTCCACATCTAGTTTTCATTTTAGGGAGTGGAGATTGAATTATGTGATGTTGCGTTACTGATTTTATTGACTTTGCA
This sequence comes from Turritis glabra, assembly GCA_900406565.1. Lineage (NCBI taxonomy): Eukaryota > Viridiplantae > Streptophyta > Magnoliopsida > Brassicales > Brassicaceae > Turritis > Turritis glabra. The sequence continues at coordinate 2,992,969 of OVBN01000025.1, forward strand.
AAGTTTGATCTCTCAAGAGACTAGATCCCTCCGATCGATTACTTGGCTTGATTTAATTGCCGTCTTATAAAATTGGAAATATCAGTAGTGGAGTTTTTGGTCTGCAGACTTTCCTCAGGTTGTCTGACATTACATAAGCAATGAGGTAAGAAAATAAAGTGTAATATATTTATTATTAGAGAATTATCTATCTGTATTTTCTACAAAAAAAAACAAATTGGGTATTTGAAAGTGCAAATGGGACATAGTTCTGTATTGTTAAAAGGGGTTTTATTTATTCCATTTCTGGTCTCCAAAATCGTTTTTCTTGCTCGAATCTTGAAGATCTTCAAGCCTTTTGAAAATTGAAGAAAACAAGTTGGCAAAGTGTTAATTAATTATCCAAAAAAATCGGTGGGTATTGCACCTCCACAAGTTCCCTTTGACAATGTGTCCTCCTCTTCATAAGAATGAGATGCAACTCTTTTGGACAATTTCTCCTTTTAATAATTTTTTTGAATTACATTTTTGTCTTAATATCTTGCAATTCACGTTGTAAGCTGATTCACTCAGATGTCTTTATCGAAATTAAGCTTTTCTTTGATTTTTTCTATACTTAAATTTGATTTTGTTTTTTAAGTGCATTTTCTTTAGTCGTAGTTGGAGATTTTTTTTTTTACAATTTTTTAGGTGGAATAATATTTTATGCAGTTGGAGTTTTATTTCTCAACAAGTATTCACAAACAAACAAACAACCGGCTTTTACTCAAAAAAATATCAAAAATTATCTCAAATACTCATAATGAATTAAATATTTTATATAGCACAAGGAAATAATAACATGTAGTTGAGTTGTTTGAATTAATCTTGTTCATATATCACCACTCGAATTCAAATCTTGGATAATACATGTTCTGACAAAAAAAAAAATTACCACAATGTATGTTGTTTCTCTCTCGTTTGATGATGGTTGCAAATTCGTCTGACGCATTAATACGAGATTGGTTGGTATCATCATAATATCATACTGGTTCTGTTTCATGTCCTTTTAACACTCATCATTAACACCATCCCTACTGTCCTGTACGCAACAAAAGAATAAAAATGATTTTCTACTATCTTGTAGATGATGAAGAACAAACAAGTAAGAGGGAAAAGTTCTGTGAATCTGTATTTTGAAATATCTTTCTTATTACTCTAGTGTAGAAAATTGATATGTTTTTCTCGACGTGTAATTTGATTTTCAAAGATGTAAATACAGAATGGTCGTATAATTCGACAAAATATTTATATAAAAATATACATTTTCCACCTCAACTTGTGATCTATGTGTGTTCAGTATTGGTGAGTGATTATGTCACCTAACCCGAAAGCTTATAAGATGAGCAATCTTTACATCGAGGATTGTGCAGAAATTTGCAAATTGTAACCTTTTTCCTCTTATTCTATAAAATGTCAGATATAATTAGTAATGCAAATTGCTCGCTTATTCGTATTAATCTTAACAACTAGGACTACTTGGGAATATGTATAGTTGTATAGTTGTTGGAAAACTAATGCATTAATCACCCTTTATTAATTTCCCCAATTGTGTTTTGTTATTATGCCCACCACTCAAATTCAAGAGTCCAATCTATTCATACATTTGATTTGAATATATGTTTGTGGAAGGAAACACACCCAAGAAATATTGTCCAATTCGAAAATTTTCCTGACTTTATGTTGGTTACTTTTAGCAACTGGTTAGTTGATTTTCATCTAATTCGTCTAATATTCTGTTCTTTTCTTTGTTGAAAAGGAATTTGATTAATAGTTTTTTAGTAATGTCGAAACGCTCAAGTTGATTACAAGATGAGGAAAAGATAATCATGATGGACCCATGACATGATATCTTCACCAACTTGGAATATTCAAAGTTTCTATAGTTATTTTTGAAATTTTACCGCAGTCAGAAGTTTCCAATGAAATTCAAAAACACAAAATAACACCAGTTGTAAATAGATCGGCCATCACAAAGACAAAGGTCGGCCTTAAGAAATTATGAATTATCCATCCAGTTTGTTACAAGAATTTTTGCCAAACCAATGCATAAATTATAGCTCTTAACCAAAAAAAATAATATAGCTTAACCAACCCGACCCATAGTCATCATGTTCTAGTTTCAAATTGACATTCAATCTGGTATCAAAATGTTTATTAACGTTTTAGAGTTAGCTCTATTGATATATATATATATATATAGATATATATATATATATATATATATATATATATATATATATATATTCTAGAGACACAATAGAAGATTGAAATTCTCTGAAGCGTAATATAATCGGCGAGATAGTAATTTTTCTCATTACCTTAAATGATATTTGAGTGGTCAAAATAAAAATCTATTCCATTCAAGATTCTAATTTGAGGAATGCTTGTGTGGTTATTTAAGAATTTGTGGTTGCGTCTACATGCACATTCCTTGTGATAAACAACTAATAAACTCAGGATATAACTGGTGAAATATATAGCAGAAAATAAAAATAATGTAACAATTGGTTCTATCTAAATTTTACCAATAGAGAAGAATAGAGAGGAAAAGCTCTAGTTTTCTCTCCATGTACGACACCAGTCACACACGGTCACAGCCTCAGGCCCTCAGTAGAAAACAAGACTCATATAAATAACCGGTTATTCTATCGAGAACCAATCCATAGATTTTCGTGGGGAACCGGGCCGGTCCTTGGTATAAAGAGAGAGAGAGACGTTTCTTAAGTGAAGTTACAAACCCCAAGTGGACAACCGACGAACCCACACAAACTAACACATCCCTCTCTCTCTTTCCTAATCCACAAACTTGCATTTTTATATATAAACACTCTGTCCTTATATATATCTATACATGTAAATATCTCATTAATACAATTTCACGAAGAAGCCCATTTGTTTTCTTTGAGAGAGAGAGAGAGAGAATATTAAAAGAGATATAGAGAGAAGATTTGCTTTAAAAATGCCAACGTCGATACAGTTTCAGAGATCTTCCACCACCGCAGAAGCAGCCAACGCCACCGTAAGGAACTATCACCACCACCACCACAAACTGCAGGTTCAAAAAGTGAGTCTCACGCGCGGGATGGCTGATGTGCCGGAGCACGTTGAGCTTTCCCACACGCACGTGGTTGATCCCTCTCAGTGCTTCTCCGTCGTGGTACAAGACGTGGAGGCTCCGGCTTCCGCCGTCTGGTCGATCCTAAGCCGCTTCGAACACCCTCAAGCGTACAAACACTTCGTGAGGAGCTGCCACGTGGCTTTCGGAGACGGTCGAGAGGTTGGATCGGTGAGAGAGGTCCGAGTCGTCTCTGGTCTCCCTGCGGCGTTTAGCTTAGAGCGGCTTGAGATCATGGACGATGATCACCACGTCATCAGTTTCAGCGTCGTGGGTGGGGACCACAGACTTATGAACTACAGGTCGGTGACGACGGTGCATGAGTCGGAGTCCTCCGACGAGGGTAAGATGAGGACACGTGTCGTCGAGTCATACGTCGTTGACGTACCGGCGGGTAACGATAAGGAAGAGACTTGTAGCTTCGCAGATACCATTGTACGGTGCAACTTGCAATCGCTGGCTAAACTCGCCGAGAACATGTCTAAATGCTCGTAATTACATTTTTCAATCTTTCTATTTTATTTTATTTTCTATATTCTCTCTTTCAAAATCTATCTTCTTTTATTTTTGGGATTCTCGAGGTGGGTTTGGGTTCGAGATTTAAGTATTTATCTATCGTCGGGGATTTTTCGAAACTACAACAAACAAACAAAAAACTGAAGAAGATGGTTTTGGTTTTTCGAAGTTAGGGTTTTAGGGTTTGTTAAATGTGTTACGATACTTTACTTTACCCTTGAAACCATTTCTTCTTGAACTCTTTTGTACAGTCTCTCGTAGCTTTAAAATTAATAAACAAACATTGATTGTTTAGGTTTTTTTCATAATACTCTTCTTGCCCGGTTACTTTACATATATATATATATATATATATATGTATCTTTGCTTAATCATGAAACGATATAGTGATTTTAGCTAATGAGTATTGTTTCCTTATTTCCGAGGTTATGATCTCTAATTAGAGTTTGATATTTTTATGGTACACTATAAAGTCTATAATGTACTATAATTTACAAACAATTTGATTAATATAATCATTGGCATAATTACTAATACATATAATTAAGAGATCTGAACAATTTGGGCAGTCAGAAAACCCATGCATGTGCTGATCCATATAATCCTTTAAAAAAAAAAATCCAAAAGAGAATAATTAAGGAAAACTATGTAACGATACATAATTTGCATTCTCATAAAATGTACAAACAGTAAAATTACTTGGTCTCCTTCAATTAAACTGATCATCAGTTATATAACCAGATCGTTGATCTACCTTTAGAATAAAAAGAAGCAAAGATGAAATCACATCAATTCATGGTAAACTCGAACCAATGTGTAATTTATATTAAGTTTTAACTCTATGATATCAATTTAAACAGAATTTTAATTAAGGTATATAATGCAAGGCTAAAATAAATGGACATTTAATGCTGAAATTTGGCAGGAAGAAAAGGAGATTACAGCATTATATATTTATTTTCCTATTTCGGAAACTTGAAATTTTCATATTATTTGTCATTTCATCAACCAACTTTACATAAATAATTTTCTTACTCACCAAAATGATAAAATTCCTCGATTCCTTTTTTATTTTTGGGATGCGTGAACCGTTACAGGAATTTAAATGTCAAAATTATTACTTGCTCGGAAGTCCTTGTCCTATATATTATCTCATGAATTAAAATATAAAGTATCAAAATAAAATTAACTTTCTAGTATTATCTCGTTGTTTAATATGAAGAATCCAATGAACAAGATGAAAGGACATTCAAAGTTTCCAAAAGCAAAATGAGTTGGTTACTTTACAATTAACTAGTAAGATTTCGAGACTTGTGAAACCAAATTCAAAATTGAATACATATATAGGAATTCATGTATATGATCGTACGTAAAATGCAAGTTGGGGTGTAATAAAATCCAACTTGTTATAGAAAAAAAAAAACAAAGCATGCAAGTTGCAAGGAAAAAAATAAAAGTCGCTAGTCGCTACTATTCTTTGACACCTTTTATATTTATTCCATAAATAAAAGGTTTTAAAAAAACAAATTGATTATATATGATTATTAATTTATTATCATAATGAGTACGAAATATATGTAAACATTGTCGTGGAAGGAAGGAATTGCAAGTTGAGATGCAAGTTGGCAAGGAGGCTATTAATGTTTTCCTTCTTTTGGTCGTTTGTAAAATGACATTTAAACCCACCCACCTTTCTTATTTTTGTGTCTTCCCCATTTTTACATCACTATTTTACTTTTATTTTCTTTCATTTTTTATTCATCTATTATAAACCCATAAGAAATATTCATATTATTATTTTTTCTTAGATATGTAAATAACATATGTATTTCTGTGTGAATAAGAAATTCTGACCAATCCAGAGAGATACGCTTTTTGGGGTTTATATATTCCAATGTGGCATGTTGCTTATAAAGTATTAGTATTTAACTAGTTTCTTTATATTTCAAATCTATATAAACATGCATAAAAGATTGTGATAACGTACATAGCTGTGATATATATATACATACTTTTAAAAAGCAACGGAGATAGTTCATATTTTCATATAGTCTTAGCTGGGCTATCTATATCTAACACTTTAGCTAATTAAAATAGATGCAAAGTTGCTATAAAATGTAAATAGATCTTGACTCATTTCTGATTTATCCAATATCCATATGAGTGTGTCTGAAAAAGGCAAACCAAATTCAACGTAACGTGAAGAACACCGCCCCCTCCCCTTAAGATGATTGGGGATAAACATTTTATCCATGATTTTAGTTTTTGTGATTTATAGGTTTGGACGCATTTCTTTGTGAGAGTGGTGTAGTGGAAAAACATCAACGCGGATAAAATCTTCTATATATCAATTGAGAATTATCTATGCGATTGGAAAATAAATTTATTGAAAATAGAAACATTGATTTATTACTATTTTATTTATAAACCTACTACGATTATAATATCAGTGAAATTTGAAAAATCTGACATATATAATAAACAAATAATTGTCTATTTATCACTATAAATTACCAAAGATTACACTAGAGTCACTTTTTGTTTTTGTATTTTTTACATACATTAATTAGAGGCTACTTATCATTCTCGATTTTTCAAACCCCTTTTTTCTTATAACCAAAAACAAGATCAATTCAATGACTACATTTTACAATTTCTCGCAAGATTTCTTTCCAAACTCAAAACCAAAACGGTGTCGTCTTTCAACGGAGAAACTATTTTCTTTTTTTTGGGTCAAGGGTAGAAAAGTTTAGCAAAGAGAAGCTCATTCCAAGTATCTTGAAGGCCAGGCAAGCACCAATGTACACAATCCGCATAGCTCGTCGGATTCTCCAGCTGCTCCGCCGTAAGTGGGCTCCACTGCTTCTTGTATATCGACGTATGCGCATCTTTCCGATAATTCGACATCTGCGTTATGTTCAGAAACGTTATCGGTGTTTTAGATCTCCCAAACACTTCTCCAATCACTTTCATTATGCTTTTCCGAGAATCTGATCCCCAGTAGCTCCGATCTTCTATAAGTGTTGTCTGATTATAGCAATTCTGACCCGGTTCACCCCCCCAATCTATGCCCCTGATACAGAGTCATAGAACCAGATCAAAACAAAATCAACAAAAGCCCTAACCATTAGGTTTCTTGCTATTAAAGGAACAATCAATTTGGCAATATAGTAAGTAAAATTTAAGCAGTTTATGGTGTTAGTATGTTTCATGATTGAAACAAGACTAGATTATCAATCTATGTTTCTATTTATGGGCTAAATTTCTAGCTCAAATCGGTGAAAATCACTAACTTGGCATGAGTTGGAGACATGCTTGTGAAGAAAACCCTAGTTTTCTTACGGTCCATATTGTTCTTCACCCATCTCAACATACTCTTCATACCCATCCGGTAAGCGTCTTCAGTCGAAACCTCCACGATATTCTTCTCTTTATCGTCAAACGATCCTTGCCTATACATACCCCCACGAAACAATATCAGAAACCATTCTAATGTGATTTATATATGTATAGTCTTATGATTTGTTGTGATTTTAAGTTTAAGAAAATGGTTACAAGATGTTCATCTTCAATCCAGTCATCCACCATAGATAAGTGTTGAAGATGATTATATCAACGCCTTTCCAGTGACGACCATGTTTGTTAATTGAACCTTTTCTCACAACCCTATCTGATATTCTATGGACAATTGCATCGTCTGAATTCGATTCTAGAAGAAACGGTGCCCAATAGAACTCTATCGTCGCGTTATACTCCTGAGCATAGAGATAATATACCAGGTGAGTTATTGCAATACAGAGACCCCTAAAAGAGTGATGATTTAAAGTTTAAGTAGGTAGATTTACCTTGGCGGTGAAGACAGTGAGGGAACCATTGGTTTTAATTGATTTCTGATCTTCAGGGATAAGACGATGAAGAAGACAAATCATGGATACAAACATTCCACGGTTTAGCGAGTCTCCTACATACATCATCCTCTTCCCTCTCAATGTCTCCAGCATCAGCGACGCATTGAACCTATGAAACAGAGAAAACAGAGCAACATATGAAATAGAAAAACAGAGTAAACCATGAAACAGAAAAAAACAGAATGTTTAGGGAGCTTACGAGGGAAGATCGCAGTGATTGGGTTGCCACCGCCAGAATTGGTAATCTTTGTCGGGACGGCCGTGTTCTTGACACGTAAGCTGAGGTTGGATGTACGGACACTCCCATTCCTCGTACGGTGGTCGGGAGATTTCATCTCTCACCCATTTCCCGCTAAATACATCACAGCTTTCCTCTGTTTTACCTATAGCAAACGCAAGCTTCTCCGACTTCTTGTTCTTCTCTTAATGATTCCAAAAATTCAAAACAAAACACAATCTCAGTTCCTCATTGTCAACAAGAATTCAAACAAATATTGAGTGAATAAACAAAACGTTACCGGGTGTTCGAGATGGCGGGAGGACGAAGTTAGGCTCGAGCTGGCCAAAGATGCACATGAAATCTTCTCCATAGAGGACAGAGACGAAGAGGATGAAGGCTAAGAGTGTAAAGAGGTAAGGAGAAAGACGAGTTTTTCTTGCAAGTGAAGAAGTAGCGAGTGAAATTGGTGATGAAGGTTTCATGATTAGGATTGAGAAAAAGAAGAATGAGTGTCACAAATGTGTTTCAGTATTCAAATAGTATTAGGAAAAGAGAAGATAAAATTAATAAATGAAAACTTTCGGTTCTTGATAATCTCATTCTCCTCAACCTTGCAAATAAGATGTGGGAGGAGGAAGCCAAAAGAACTTATTTTGGAATTGCTTCAAGAAATACTAAAGATGTGCATTGTACAATGATTAGACGATTTTTAATATGGTTATGATTATATTAGGTGATGAAATTTTGTGAATTAGCAAAATAATACTCCATACTTAGGGTGATGAGTAGGTAAATGTTGACGCAATAGAGTGGTTGTCTCCTAACTAATGCTTTTTTCGTAAGATTTAATCCATTTATTGTGTATGACATATTGAAAAGGTATTTAATAGTAAGTCATACATTCGAGTATTCAGCAAAAAAGTATGTCTCTGTTTGTTTTTAAGTAATCGGGTAATTTACACTGATTACAATCCCTGAGCTCACCATTAGACTACATCTAGTTAGTTTTGTGTTTGATTAAATCCAACCTAGATGGTTATGATTAAATCATTAGCTTCCTTTGTCCTTTTTACTTTGAATATTCTTCTAATGTTTGTCAAAAGAGAACAAAAAATATAATTTCTTAGGCTTTTAATTTGTAGCTCCTATTGAAAAATTTGAGATGATGATTGATGGAGGTGAGGAATATTTCACTTGGCTTCTAAGCTAAGTGTCCTTGAGGTGTTTTCGTACATTTGATCGACTTGTAAAGATGACACATCATTGTCTTCACTTTTGTCCAATGGAGTTTTGCTGTTACTTAGAAAACAATATAGAACAAAATGGATGGTTAACATTCATTAAAATTAATTATAGAGACTGAATAATGTGAGATGAAACAAAATCTTAAACTATCGGTCCCTAAATATTTTTTCTAATAATTATTGGCAGAAAGTTCAATATGAAATGAAGAGTGGAATTAGTTGAGAATTTGTTGGGCTTTCAAGTTCAAGTAGTTGGCTCTCACTGTTCTTTGTATACACTCTTCACCCAACAAAACACTAAGCCAAATGTTATTCTAAATCCTACAATACACAAAATAGAATAAAGACGCGTCGTTGGCAAAGATGTTATGGCGACTGAACCAGTCCAGTCCTAGCAGATTCGGCTTTAGAAACGCTAGTCCAAAACATGTCAGACCCAGCGGACCAATCTGTATCAGACGTCAAAATACTACGACAAAAACAAAAGAAAAAGTCATGTTTGAGTGGTTTGGCTCAGCTAGACCAGTTTCTATATCGGTCCATTGCAACATCTCAATACTCAACATTGATCACTCGCCTATCAGAATATGTCAGAAAGAAAGAGGAGATCCAACCCACAACCTTTATATAGTATGCAAGGATATTTTCGAAATAACAATTGTCTAAAACATCAACACAGCGGTTAACATTACTTCAAAATCAGCCTCAAGAAACCGCGGCAACAATTTATAAAGAGCAAACACTGGAAATGGGAAAGGCCGCAGATCGCAATGGCTTAACATTGTTTCTATCCAATGAACAAGATTCTTTTGTTTCTAAAAGGATCTATGACATAACAAGATGTAAAAGGAGAGACACCTTATAACTTGCAGTCATGTAATGGCCTAAAGAGTACAATCTAGCGGCGTTCGCAATTGGTTGAACGAGTCAAGGAAAGGTCAGGGAATTCTCTCCAGACCATGGATCAAGAGGATGCTGTGACTGTTCAGAAGTTGACCTGAGAATATGAGGTTCGTTGACCACGACTAGACCCCCCAAATCTCGAAAATAGTGAACCAAAACAACTCTGCAAGATGAAGAGAAAAAGTAAACCCAATGAATTTAATTCTTAAGACACAAATCCACCAGAAGAGAATATAGAAACACAGAACAATACCTGTGTTCTGTGAGGTACAGTGGCCCAGAAATCCACATTCGGGATTACCTATAAAACAGGGTGTGTACATTATAGTTGTGATAGAATCAGTACATGAGAAAACTTTGCATATATAAAGGAAGTTAGTGAAACATACATCTATGCCACGAATTCCAAGGGAGAAATACCGATATACTGCACCACCCAGCATATAAGCTCCAAATAGGCACAAGGTACTGAAAACGATAACGACATTTCATATACAATCCCCACGACATCAAAACATATTCCAATAGCCTCGCATTAAAAAGAATGATGTGCTCACATGATTAGTAAGGTACTAAACCAGCCCCATCCACTACTATGGCCGGATATAGCTGCTGCACAACCGGAAGGATGTCGTAGCTGAGTAGCCTGTCAGTGAAACAAGACCAATTTAAGTCGAATGAATGATAAATATCTTCAGTTTCATAATTAAACAACTCTGCGTCAAAAGTCAAATCACTCGCCAACAACAAGTCAAGGTTTAACCCGTGCTGCCATTTCTTTCTTTGACAATTATGTTTTAACTCCCAAGAAAATATGAGAACTCTCATAAAAACTCTACAATTCACTCTCTTACAATGCACATTAAGATTCAAACTCTTACTTATGTCATATGTCCTTCCAAGGGCGTAAACAATACCACAAAAATTAACATTTCCATAACTAGTCCATACTTCTTAGAAATCAAGATATTGAGATGCAAATAAAAACTCATGTTTTCAAACTTAAAAACTATAAAATTCACAACAGAAACAATGAGACTTGGTAATTTGAAAGCTACAGGAAAAAGAGCAAATGGATGAGGACACTCACATAATGACAGGTACCAGATTTCGCCAGAGTGAGTGGTCCCTGAGAAAAGAAAATGGTGAATGAGGTTTTACGTCCAAAACAGCTAAAGTCGACTTCAATTCATAAACTTAGGTACAATGTCTGATATACAAATCCTTACATCAACTTTATTTTTCTGGCAAATAACAGAAATTGAAAGAGAGCAATTTTGGTTCCTATTTCCACTTGACATCTTAACAATGACGCCTTTGCCAGGATCCTCTTTATCTACCACATTCAAAACAAAAATCTCTCAGACAGCATTACCACATTATTATTGCATAAGAAGTTGGGAGAAAACAGCATAAACAATTTACCTATTTCCCAACTTAGAACACACATAGTACTAAGAGTCCATCATTACAAGCAACTGGAGAAAAATAGTCTCAATTTTCACATATAGGTATCTTAAGCCTTACCAATAATATCAACTTTTGTGCTTGAGGCATGCCCTAGAGAAGTGCATACATCATACCCTGCAAATGATTAGATTTTTAAGATGGTTTAACTCTTTATTAGCTCACAAGCATCGTGCAATCTCTTCATCTTAACAATTTTCGACTGAGCTACATAAATACATCACGATTACATGCTGTGATTGCTGTCAGATTGAGATTTTTAGTACCTCTTACATTTTCTGACACAAGTGCACTACATGATGTTCCACAGTGTGAAGGACCTCCGCAATTCTAAGTGAAGAAAAGTAAAGTCTCAGAGACACTGATTGAGATGTTCAAAGCTAATATATAAACTTTTTCAGCTTCTGTTGAGGGATAGATACAAGACAATGGAAGTGGCCAGAAAAACTTACTTCGCAACCAACACATCGAGGGGGATCGTGATTGAAAATCAACAAGTCACAAAGCTGCTCCACAAGACAGTTTACAAAAAAAAAAGATAACAATCATAAATCACAATGGACTAGTGTATAACTACCAAGCAGTAGTAAATCTTCAAATCAAAACCACCTAGACTATGAAGACTTTTCCTAAGCAAAATCTGCCAAAGATTCGTATCTTTCTTCTTCTACAGTTCCATTAACCTTATCTAATCCTTATCCTTGTGACCAATCAGAGCATGCACGAAAAGCAAGATGCAGGATTACACATTTCGTGATCAGTGTAACAGAAACAAAGTGTAACCTGATATAGAAGACAACCTGAAACCATAGCACGGTGCTGTTCGCTTCCACTCTATAATACCTGATTATCCAGTTACTTGCATTTAGTATAAGCACAACACAATAGATTGAGCAAAACAATCATTCTAACTTAACACCTGAACCAAATCGATACCATCTGGTACAGATTCAAGCATATAAGAATTGGAATCTGGGAAAAAAAAAAGGAAAAGGGAAAGTACCCATCTTCGCTGAGGACACCGTGAGGATAATTCCGAATCGAAGAAGCTAAATTGAAAGCAAAGACCTTGTTGCGTCCAGTGAAACTGAATTCACATTGAGAGTTAACTCGGAAGCTATTAAGCACGAGAGTGATGATAAGAAACCTCGGAATCCATAGTCTCCCCGACATTTCTCTTTCCTCCTCGCTCTTTCGATTTCCGCTTTCAGTTTTCAAGGTTAGATCTCATAACCATGTCCGAGGATCTCAACGGAGAAGAAGAGATGAGTGCTCGGCACGGCTGCACTCGTCGCTGTTCTTTGATTTCACATCCGTCGTTGAATCGACCGAGATTTTCAATTGTATCCCTTAACTTTGTAATTCTTACGAATAAGCCACTTAACTTTGTTTTGTATATTTTCACTATTAAATTTTTGGCAATTTTGAAGCCTGGATGTTATCAACTATTGGGCTCATATTTGTGCCTTCTCGACTCTCAAACGGCCCAGTCAAAACCGAACCAGAGCATGGTTCAATCTAGTTTCTTCATCAGCTGTACCGGATTTAGTGATTTTAGACAGAGGTTATGTAAACAAATGGGGTTGAATTTCTTTGGTCCGATTGTTAATGATGTTTCTACACTATGTTTTAAATTTGATTCTCAGAAAATTCAATTTATGTATAGATTATGGATGTTAAGTTAATTAATTTATCAGAAAGCATATATACATACTTATGATTCGGTTTGGAATTTCGGTTATGAGAAAAAAACACAATCGTATACACCAATTAATTAGGTTATTCATAAATAAAAATATCATATACAGCACATCGTCATTGTTTTGATAGATCGTCGGATCAATTCAAACAATGTTGAGGAACCATCTTACCACGTGCCGAACCGTCAACATTTTCGCACACAGCAGTGGAGGGACTATCTTCAAGTCTGTTATGTTTTATGTTAATGTCAATTAGCTCAACATTTTTGCATGGAAAGCTTTTGCTACATTGCAGATTCACTGCCACTTTATTTTTTGATGTTCCATATATGTTCTTTAACTTGACGTCTTGGATTTGAACGTGAGACTCTCCCTAAAAGAAAGAAACAGAAGTTGTGTTTTGTCTTTGTTTTTCTTTTGATGAAAAAAAAAAAGAAAATGAAGCTTTTTTTTTGCATAGAAAGCTAACCTTTTCTTCATGTTCACAAGGTGGGTGAGGACAATACTTCTGATCGATGTTGATCGGTTTTTCAACGTCAATCATTTGAATATTCTCGTACACGAAGTTCGAAACGAGGATCTTCGAAGCCGAAGATTCCCAAGTCTTGATCCGAATACCGTCGCTTGTGCCATTGAAAACGATGTCTCTTACCGTTAAGTCTTTCACGTCTTTCTCGTCTTTGTTCTTCCCTAAGCTTCCGACACTGATCCCATGTCCGGGACCACACTTGACGTTAGAGATATCGAGGTTAGTGGTTCCAGAGAGAATGGCAATACAATCGTCTCCAGTACCGATGTTTGTGTTGGAGATGTGAATGTTGCTACAGGAACCCATCTTGATTCCGTCGGTGTTAGGACTATCGCCGGGAGCTGTTATAGTTACACCGGTAATGTTAAAGTGATGGACGGAGAAGAAGTTGAAGTGTCCCATTTTGCTGTTGAGTGATGTTATGTCTTTGATATTTGAGTTGTTCACGAATGCAAATCCCATAGTCTATGAAAAAATTTCAAGTTTATTAATAGACATGTTACTAAAAAAACAGAACTAGAAACTTTAATGAAGTTGTGTATAATATATAAACAATGATTGAATTGCATTTTTTCATTATATAAGTATCATATCACACGTTTTGTAATACACTTTAAATGTAAATAATAATCATATTTTGGAAAGGAAGCAATAAGTGAAAAAGTTTAAGAAATGTTACCATAGCTAGTTTAGGACAATTGGGGTTTTTGTGGCAGTCATTGAGTGGCCAAGACTGTTTTCCTTGGCCATCAAGTGTACCGAAACCGGAGATAGATAGATCATTGATGTACCTAAAGTTGATCCATGTGTCTTGCTTAATGTCACTAGGGTTTGCAGGAGCCAATAAAGTTCCATCGATGACGAATTCAATAGGATTTTTGCATGGACCCACGAACTCTATACCACCGAGGTAGAATGTTCCTTTCGGTACGTAGATTTTACTACTTCCACTTTTCCTTGCACATGCACGGCTCCATACACTTGTGAATGCCTAATTTCGTATGCGTTAAGAATAACATAGGTTAATTATTAGATAAATAAATCTAGAAAAAATTAAAAATATATATATTTATCTTTTTTGTTTGTATATTGGTCATATCTGTTTATAATTGTGTTAATATTCATAGATTATCATTTCAAAATTAACTGGTGGTAAAATGTAAATTAGAAAAATTATCATGTACTTTGTTTTTTGTTGATTATAAAAAATTATCATGTACTTACATTGGTGTTATCAGTTTTTCCGTCCGGTTTAGAACCATGGCGTTGGACGTTGAAAACCTTTGGTCTAACGGTCGGACGACTTGCAACGGCAATGAACAAGAGAGACAAACACAAAGTCTTAAACGCAGAAGCAGTGCATGCCATTTTATTATTTTGTTTAGGGTATATAGAGATAACAAAAACTTGTTGTTTATCAATATTTGTTTTAAGAGACGATATATGAGAAGTGTTGGCTTACTTTATCTGCTTATATAGAGTTAGCATGTCTCGATGAACAGTTAAAAATACTTGATTTTTGTTATTAATTAAAGACTAAAATTGGGTAGTTTCTTTTCGTAATGATAGTAATTAGTTAATATCTTATTATAGAGATTTTCGAGTGTATATGGTTTTACTTTTTGTTCTCTCCTTTAAAACAAAATCTTATATTTGTTGTTAAAATGTGCTAATCAGATTGGTATTCGGTTAATGTTTTGTTATGAAAATAATTCCATTCAGTATGATCTAATTTTGAACCATAACGACAATATATTCACAAGAGAATATCAAATCGAAAAAATGATTAATTACTCGATTAAGTAGGTAATGAAACATGTCACTCTTATCAGATAAAACAAAATTACAGAGTCACAGAAATCAGAACAAATAAAGCCAAGAAATTTCACGGATATCGATCGATGATGATAAACAAAATTCCAGCTACGGAGTAGAACCACAAGCTTGCCACGCGCCTTTACCCATCTCTCAATCTTGTACGTACACGTGTCTCCCATCCACAGCCTCATCATCAACCCATCACAATCACTTTTACTATATCTTCCCTCGCCTCACAAAGAAAAAACCCATTCGTCTTCTCCAATTTTCTCGCGAAGAAAAATTTCCAACTGTTTCTATCTAAACGAGTCAAAATGCTTCTCAAGACTGTTTCTTCTTCATCTTCTTCTGCTCTCTCGCTGGTAAATTTCCATGGCGTGAAGAAGGATATTTCTCCTTTGTTATCCTCTATTTCGTTCTCGAATCTTCGAATTTCTTCTACAAAATCTGGAAACCTATCTTTCTCTGTTCGCGCATCTAAAGGCTCAACCACCGACGCGCTAAGCGGTGTGGTCTTCGAGCCGTTTAAGGAGGTGAAGAAGGAGCTCGATCTTGTCCCAACCAGCTCTCATGTCTCGCTCGCTCGACAGAAGTATTCAGACGAGTGCGAAGCCGCCATTAACGAGCAGATCAAGTAAGTTTTTATTTCTCATCTTCCTCTCTTAGATTCCGTATTGTAATCTGGTCGATTAGCTATAAAGATTTGGTACTTGGAACCTCATGTTGATTCTGCTTATAGTTTATCCTGTGGATTCTGAAATTCTTCAACGGATTTTGGATTTTGGCTGCAGTGTGGAATACAATGTTTCGTATGTGTATCATGCTATGTATGCTTACTTCGATCGGGACAACGTCGCGCTCAAAGGTCTTGCCAAGTGAGTCTTCCTGTTATTCCAGAGTGTTGATTGCTGTTATTTTCGGATTTTTTTTTTTTTGTTAATCCATAGTTAATTTTTGGTTTCGTGGTATCAGGTTTTTTAAGGACTCGAGTGTGGAAGAAAGAGAGCACGCTGAGAAGTTAATGGAGTATCAGGTCCTAGAGAAAACTATCTCCATTTGTATCCCTAATTGGAGCTTCTTAGGTTCTAACATGTGTTGATTTTTTCCATGAATTGCAGAACAAACGTGGTGGGAGGGTCAAGTTACAGTCCATTGTAATGCCTCTTTCAGAGTTTGAACACGTTGACAAAGGAGATGCTCTATATGGTAAGCTCAAAAGTTACCACCACTTTGTATCTATTTATGCTTTATCCTCGTTTTTCGATTTTTACATGACAGTACCAATTGAAAATTGTCATTCTGAATGTCTGCCACATTTGAAATAATAAAGTTTGGAGAAATTAGAAGTTGACACCACTGTTATGTTAATAAGAAGCTTTAAAGAGATTGAAAGTTTTCATCGGAAAGGACTGAATAGTATTGAGTTCGGAAGTATGGTGAAAATGTTTCGCTCATATGGAGATTGATGTCTGAATGGAATATAAGAGTCTTTCCCTTGAGTTCTAAATGGATCATACAAGTCTGTGATTTGTTGTTGCAGGCATGGAGCTGGCTCTGTCACTGGAGAAACTAGTTAATGAAAAGCTCTTAAACCTCCACAGTGTAAAGACCATCTCTTCTTGAGTTTATACTATATTTGTCAAATCCCTATTTGAAAAGTAAATCTAATCTTCACTTTGCAAGAACTGTTCTCATTTTTGTAATGCTTTGTTCAACAGGTTGCTTCAAAGAACAATGATGTCCACTTGGCAGATTTAATTGAGAGCGAGTTTCTGACAGAGCAGGTAAATCATTTTGGTGTTCTATGTTAGTGGCAAAGCATTGCTATTGTTTCTAAGCTGTCAAAGAGAATCTAATTGGAATGTTTGATTAAATAAAACATTCTCAGGTGGACGCAATCAAGAAAATCTCAGAATATGTATCCCAACTACGACGAGTTGGCAAAGGACACGGTACATAATGATCTCTCACATTTTTTTTTTAATCTTTAAAGATATAAAAGAACAAGAAAATCACTTTTTCATCCTCCAATTCGTGCCTCAAACTCGGTTTTAATTTATTTGGTTTAATGTTTGGGGGTATTTTTCAGGAACATGGCATTTCAATCAGATGCTTCTGGAAGGCTAAGCAGCTTCGTGGGACTCTCGTGTCTAGTGTTTTCTATATGAAGCTCTTTTAGTGATATAACTGATATGTATGGAACTAGTTTATGTTTAATTCTGCAGCTTTTGCGGTTTTGTGAGGTAGACTTTTTTCTTCGTAAGAGAAAAGACATGACTTAAATTCTGGTCTGAGGTTCGTCGAACCTACACCTGGTGACCGATTCTATATTTACAGTCTGGTTCAATCCGAGTCTGAAAAATATTGATTCCACGATCGATTCGATCTAAAAAAATTTAGACTGCCAAATTTTAAATATGATTAGTTTAGTGCTGGTTTAAACGCCCTTCATAAGATTAATGAAGAATGAAATAAAATCCGATCCAAACTTCAAAAAGTAAAAAAAAATTGGTACGAAAAACGAATAAAATCCGATCCAAACTTCATAAAGTAAAATAAATTGGTACGAAAAAGTCTGAAATACGAATGGGCTGGGCTTCTAACCCCCAAAAACCTAAATTATTTTCCCTTGAAAATCTATCTTGTGGCCCAATTGAAACCTAATTGTTTAACCGACACGACGCCGTTTTGAATTGGCATCTTTGACGCAAGTCAGCTAATTTCCGTTTGTATTCCTTGCTCGTCTCTTATCCCTAGCCAAAGAATCTGATTGCTCCGTCGCCTAAAACCCTAATTCTCTCCGCCTCATAAGCGTTTCCGATTCGACAAAGAGTGAATTCGCGTGACCTTAAGCAGTATCCAAACCTTTCAATCATGGCGAGTCAAACACCGAATCTAGAGTGTCGGATGTACGAGGCGAAGTATCCAGAGGTGGATATGGCGGTGATGATCCAGGTGAAGAACATCGCCGATATGGGAGCTTACGTTTCTCTGCTGGAGTACAACAACATCGAAGGCATGATCCTCTTCTCTGAGCTCTCCCGTCGTCGGATCCGAAGTGTGAGCAGTTTGATTAAGGTCGGAAGAATTGAGCCTGTCATGGTTCTGCGTGTGGACAAAGAGAAAGGTTACATTGATCTGAGCAAACGTAGAGTCAGCGAGGAGGATATTCAGACTTGTGAAGAGAGGTATAACAAAAGCAAGCTTGTGCACTCTATCATGCGCCATGTTGCTGAGACTCTGTCAATTGATTTGGAGGTAAAATCTTTGAAAATAGTTTAGATGATATTTGCTAAAATCGTAGTTGAGTTTTGGGATTATCGGCTGGATTTGGATTTTGACGAGTGTTGTTCATCCGAAATTCTGGATGCTGCTTAATGACGATTCATTGAAAATGTTACTTTAGTGAGGAGTAAGTTCATATGTTATATTTTCATGAAATCTGTATGATATTGGTTGTGCAGATTCTGCATCTATTGTTGATGATCTCGAAAGCTAAGCAGTTGAAATTAGAAGACTAATAGCTATGTATTAGCATCTTGTTGTGGCAGATGCCAAGACTTGAAACTGTTAGATTATTTGTTTTCTCCTATATGTTTAGTGATCAACTTTTTGAATTTAGGTGCTATCATAGTTTAGTGCTGTAATCTTGATTATAAATTGATTCGAGCTTTCATGGTGCAGGAGTTGTATGTGAACATTGGTTGGCCTTTGTATCGAAGACATGGGCATGCTTTTGAGGTAAGTATTTGTGAACTGAGCTCCATTGTTTTCCTGTAGATATTTATTTCTCACATATTCTTGTTTTTTCCATTCAGGCTTTCAAGATCTTAGTGACTGATCCCGATTCTGTGTTGGGTACCCTCACCCGTGAGATCAAAGAAGTTGGGCCTGATGGACAGGAGGTACATTTTTTCCTCTAGTATCCTTTTAATTGTTCAGTACAAACGTCCTTTGGTGCTAATCTTTCAAGGTTTCTGTTTGTAGGTGACTAAGGTTGTACCGGCTGTGACTGAAGAAGTGAAAGATGCACTTGTGAAGAACATTAGGAGGAGAATGACACCACAACCAATGAAAATCCGGGCTGATATCGAATTGAAGTGTTTTCAGTTTGACGGAGTTGTTCACATTAAGGTCATATCTCTGTTTGGATTATCTTTAACTTGTGAAAAGAATACATTACAATTTCATTTGATTTTCTCACCCATGCTTGCAATATCAGGAGGCCATGAAAAAGGCTGAAGCCGCTGGTAACGAGGACTGTCCTGTTAAGATTAAATTGGTTGCTCCACCTCTTTATGTCCTTACTACTCAGACACTTGACAAGGTTAGGCAATCTTCTATCTTGTATTATGATTTACTTGGTTTGGCATATTACAGAAACCCTCCCCTCCTTATCGTTAAGAGGTTTATGATCTCTATTTAGATTGTATATTCATTATAGCAACTTGCCAGAATTTTGATTGCAATAGTTGAAATCATTTAGTTGCAAGGAAAGCAGATGCTTAAGAAAACACACAGATACTAATGTTGTCCAAAAACTGGTCATTACAACTTTGTTAGCCAATTATGTAGCTTTGCGGATTGGTCTTCACTTAGACCATAAATATGTGTAAATGCTATGTTTTGTCCCTTTTTTCCTAATCTTCTCAGTTTCTATCACATATTAAACAGGACCAAGGGATTGAAATTCTAAACAAAGCCATAGCAGCATGCACTGAGACGATTGAGACACACAGAGGCAAGCTTGTCGTCAAGGAGGGAGCTAGAGCTGTAAGTATCTTATCTTCTTTTACTGATGAACCGTCTCAAGTTGCATGTCACAAGAACCAGCTTACTTTTTGTGTTTTGTTTATTTTAATTCACAGCTGCCTATATTCAAGAGTTTAATGTTAATACTATGTTAAATATAGGTGAGTGAACGTGATGATAAGATGCTGACAGAACACATGGCTAAGCTACGTCTTGACAATGAAGAAATTAGCGGCGATGAAGAGAGCGGAGACGAAGAAGAGGACACAGGGATGGGCGAAGTGGATCTCGATGGTGGTGCCGGAATCATTGAGTAAGATTTCCGGATTCACTGTTTTGACTAATTTTCTTTCTATTAAATCTACCCAATCTCAACAGTTGAGTATTTTGCTTTAAGCTTGACAAGGCAGTAGAAAAACCTCCGAGAGGATATTATGTGTTTTTTGACTCGGAGGCATTCCATTGGGGATTACATATCAATCATACATTCATGGTTTTATAAAAGATTGTTTCTTTGCATATATCACTTCGTGTTACTACTGCTCAAGAATTTGTTACACCACATGACTCATTATTATCCTTGGAAAACTTTGGCTCAATATGATCATAATTAAGTACTATGCATTGACCAAATTAGCTAACTTTTTTCTATTTTTAATAACGAGATACTTCGAGTTTAAACATCAGGAAGGTAGGTTGACTGGATCTGGCAATGGTCGGGTGTGTAGATTTAGTTAGATCTGATGTCTCCGAAAAGATTCAGATATCTATCAATTACTACTGCGATCTTATATTGAGAAAATTTACACTTTACAAAAACAAAATTCTTAAAAACCCTCTTATATATAAATTGATTAACTTGCAATTGTGACATAATTACAATGATTTAATACAAATTAAACATTTTCTCAAAAAAGAAAAAAATCATTCGGACACAAATTCTTTTTTTACTCTGTCGGCGCATAAAAAATTACTTTTGGCTCTGCAAAATCGAAATGTGAAAGTTGCGACTTTTGGAGCTCTCAGTGAGGCTCACCTTCTTCACTGAAACCGCGTCCTCGTACTGATCTCTAACGATCCTTCTACAATGGCGATATCCGTACAACATGTCGTCGTTTTACTCCTCTCCACTCTCCTCATCGCCATCACTATCTTCCTCTTCACCTCCGACAACGCCAGATTCCCTTTCCCTTCTCTCACCCCCACCGATTATTACACACCAAATCCCAAATCCCCAATTCCTCACCAAAACGTCGACGTTTCTTCCGATCAAACTCCACAGAAGATGAAGCTAAACGCTTCACTCGAGGTGGAAGAGCTGAAATGGGATCTATGTAAAGGCGCAGAATCTGTGGATTACATACCTTGTCTTGATAATTTCGCTGCAATTAAGCAGCTCAAATCGAGGAGACATATGGAGCATCGAGAACGTCATTGCCCTGAACCAAGCCCCAAATGTCTTGTGCCCTTACCGGACAATTATAAGCCGCCGGTTCCGTGGCCTAAGAGCCGGGATATGGTGAGAGACAGATCCTGTTTTTGTTTTTGGTAAGATTTGTTTTTTTTTTTTAAAAACTCTCAACTTTTGATCTGAAGTTATATGATTTGGTTTAGTAACCCATTTGAGTATTTGAAAGTTTTTGTAAAAGAGTCTGATAGATTCAAAGTTAACGTTTTTAGAGAATTAGTTCCATGAATTGGACTATTCAAACATTTTTTTAATTGTTTACGTTGTAATGTGTAGGTTTGGTATGACAATGTTCCTCACCCTAAGCTTGTTGAATACAAGAAGGAACAAAATTGGGTTAATAAAACCGGTGAATATCTTGTTTTTCCTGGAGGAGGTACTCAATTCAAATTTGGGGTTACTCATTACGTTGAGTTCATCGAAAAGGTCAGCACTTTTACTTTGTTTGTTGCTGTTTCCCTTGTTTTGTGTTGTGACAAAACTGATTTGTGTTAAATTCACAGGCTTTACCGAGTATCAAATGGGGGAAAAACATAAGGGTTGTATTAGATGTTGGTTGTGGCGTTGCTAGCTTGGGTGGCTTTTTATTAGATAAAGATGTCATTACAATGTCATTTGCCCCTAAAGATGAACATGAAGCTCAGATTCAGTTTGCGTTAGAAAGAGGGATACCAGCAACACTTTCTGTTATTGGAACGCAGCAGCTTACATTCCCGAGCAATGCTTTTGATCTTATCCATTGTGCACGGTGTAGAGTCCATTGGGATGCTGATGGTAATTTTTTCGTCCCTTGGTTTTTCCCCTCTTAGCTTAAGTTTCGAGGTTTCATGATCCTTTCGGTTTAATTTGTTAGGTGGGAAGCCATTGTTGGAGCTCAATAGGGTACTCAGGCCAGGGGGTTTCTTCATATGGTCTGCAACACCGGTCTATCGAGATAATGACAGAGACAGCAGAATTTGGAATGGTTCGCAACAATCATTTTCTTGATTTGGTTTTTAAGACCTGTCTTGGTCTTTATGGTTTAATTGTTACAATTTCTGTTTTGCAGCAATGGTTTCTTTGACTAAATCCATTTGCTGGAAGGTTGTGACAAAGACGGTTGATTCCTCTGGTATCGGTCTTGTGATCTATCAAAAGCCAACTTCAGAATCCTGCTATAATAAACGCAGCACACAAGATCCACCTCTATGTGATAAAAAGGAAGTAAATGCTTCATGGTATAAAACTGTTATAGAAAATGATGCTGCACATTCACATATGTATATTTAATATGTCCACTGTTTTGTAACATTTTCTTTGCTTCTTAGGTATGTTCCTCTCGCCAAATGCATTTCCAAATTACCGAGTAGAAATTTCCAGAGTTGGCCTGAGCTATGGCCTAAACGGCTTGTGAGTGTTAAACCTCAAAGCAGTTCGGTTGAAGCGGAAACATTGAAGAAAGATACAGAGAAATGGTCAGCAATTGTATCCGATGTTTATCTTGAAAGTCTAGCTGTAAACTGGTCCAGTGTGCGGAATGTGATGGACATGAATGCTGGTTTTGGCGGGTAATTTTCATTCTCTGAATCTTAACCAGAATCCGGTCTATCCAAAACTGAAACTTGACCCAGTCTTTTTCTTTTTTGTATGTTCTGCTGATAGCTTTGCTGCTGCACTTATAAATCGACCTCTCTGGGTGATGAATGTTGTTCCTGTGGATAAACCTGACACTCTCTCTGTCGTTTACGATCGAGGCTTGATCGGTGTTTATCATGATTGGTGTGAGTCCCTCAACACTTACCCTAGAACATACGATCTGCTACATTCCAGTTTCTTCCTGGAAGATCTCTCACAAAGGTAAACAACAGATCATAATTCGTCAGTCTCTTGAGTTTCAATTCACTGTTTTGGTTCGGTTTTTCCGCTTTTGAGATATGTGTACCGAACTAGAACCGGTTATTTATGTTTGTCTCGTTCAGTTTGATTTGCCTGTCACGATTAACTTAACAAGAATCGGGTTTGTCCCAAGATACTCTGTTTGATGTTGCGGTTAGTGTGATTAACCTTTTGTTGGTGATTTTGGGTCAATCTCAGGTGTGACATCGGTCAAGTGGCAGCTGAGATTGATCGGATAGTGAGACCAGGTGGATATCTTGTGGTACAAGACACCATGGAAACAATAAAGAAGCTTGAATACATATTTGGTTCGCTTCATTGGTCAACCAAAATATACCAGGACCGGTTTTTGGTTGGTCGGAAGGGATTTTGGCGTCCCGCTAAACCGGAGCTCTGATATAGACAGGAAAAGAAACATAAACAAAATAGCAGAGTAATTTCATTTGTACACTATCAATAACGCAACTAGATTATATCACAGTGGTACCCCATTAAACTGAACCAACTTTATTAAGGGGATTTTGTTTTGAATTTCTGAACCAACTAAATTATATCACAGTCTACCCTAAAAACAGAGCTAGTTCGAAAAGATTAAAAAAGAGAAAGCAGATTTATTAGAAAACTGCATACCATTTGTCATTTTCTACAAGAGAAGTATAAAGAAAGATATTCTAGTAAACTGGTTGTTTTAGTACGAGAGTAAAGGTCAAAGTTAACGAGAAAGCTCTCAGAAAAATCCTAATTTGCATGGCGACCGCGATTATCGAACGGCGTTTTCATGACGTATGCGTGATGTTGGTGTCGTTCTTTATCCTTTCAGACTCTACTAATTTGCCGTTTGTGCAATTTCCGTTTCCGGTTTTATTTATGTTTTTTGTTTTGGCTAGGTGTCGGCTTACCTTTCATCGTTCTCTTCGTCGGTATTTTTAGGCTCCTCTTACGTTTTAGTCGTGTAGTAGGGTTTCTCTCCCTTTTTCTCTTATGGTTCTGAATTCCTTTTTGTCGTAATTTTTTCGAAAGATGGTAGTACTTTTTTTTTTTGTTTATTATTAAGATTTATACTAAATAAAAAGAGTTTTATATTTTACAACGAAAGCTCAAAAAATACATCTAGCTCTAATAAAAGAGAACAATGAAACATCATACATATATATGAGCTATTACCACATTACAGTGGGTTATTGGTACAACCAAAATAAAAACCAAGGAAAAATATTGCGATTGTTGGATCCTCCAGCGAGAAGAAGATTAGACGGTTACGCATTGTGCGATCTACAAGAGACTTTGTAGAGAAGATTGTACTTACTTTCTCTGAGAAGACTCTACGATTCCGTTCTTTCCAAATCATGTAGATAAAGGTTTGTAGAAGGTTTTAGGATCTTACTTGCATAGTGTGGCAGTGAGAAATGAAATCTCAAAACCCAACTAGAAGCCAGCAGCATCGACGTAGGAGGGTTCTGTGAAACCCTTCCCGCTAGCGACAACCACACTGATCGCGAAAACTCACACTCAAATAACAGGTGTTCATGAGAATCCAAACCTGATGCACAGAGAACACAAGCTGCTGGAACATTCACTCCCCACTGCCTCAACCTGTCTCTTGTGTTTAGTCTTCCTTGTAACGCTAGCCATTGAATAAAAGAAAACCTTGGGACTGATTCCTTAAACCAAACATCTTTAGACTAATGCACATGAGAAGAACTCTGCCTAATCTACATCCAAGTTCCTTTAGAGGAGAATTTTTCAGTAAAGATACCTGAGGGTTGCTTCCATTGGTACCAGTCAGAACCTCTTGAGAAAGAAGGCGGAGTGACATTAAACAAGCAAACCTGCAACTGTTCCACTTGGGCAGAACGCGTGCTTGGTAAATGCCAGTGGCCATCACGAATAGCCTCACACACAGTGACTTTCTTGGAAATTCTCAACTCCCTTGAACCCAATGTACGTACCAAAGAGCTCTATGAGAAGCCCGAGACATGTCCATGAATCAAACCAGAAAGAGGATTTTACCCCATCTTAAACTTGACATCGGATCAAACTCTTGAAGATAGGCTTGATCTCGATCATTTTCCTTATATTCCAAGATACTTAGAGCATCCTCATCGGTGAGGATCTCCACAAAAAATATCTTAGGAATAAAAAATATTATTGTTATTATAATTTTATTATTTAATGAAATTTTAAATAATTAATTAGATTATACCAATAGAATTAAAACATGTGGCAAATGAGTGTCTTAATAAGTGTCTTCCGTGTTTCTACGGAGACACGGATCTATACTGTGCAATATTTTTTAATTGTTTTTTTAAATTAAGACCCCTCTCTTTTATATGCGTTGGAGGTGGTCTTAAAATTGGGAATGAAGAGGCGGCCAATCTGCATGTCTTTGCCGGTGTGCTATAGAGTGAAATGGAGTGGTATTTTTGTCGGCTAAACAGTGTTCAAAGATGTTTGTTGATGTTTGAAGGCGCTCAATGATGCTTGCAACGTTCATTGATTCATGGTGATGAGAATTGACTGGCAGCTTGTAGGGCACATATTAAGCACGTGTCTCAAACCTAATCCACGTAACATGTTTCAGAGTTTTGGGCTTCTTCTTCATCTAAAAGACATCTCCATCCTTTGAGTTTCTTAAATAAAAAAATATTAATATTTTAATATAATTAAATTTTAATTCAAAATAAAAAATTGTACCAATCCATGAGAAACAAATGACACATAGTTTCTTATGGGTATCTTATTTAAAAAATTTTAAGAATGTAAATTAAATGTTTTGGCCATTTTGGGTAAAAAATATATTTTTAGTTTTATTTAGATTACGTTCTTATCTTTTTTTTCCACTCGTAATAAATAAATCTTACTCGTTGAATTTTTTTGTACTTTAACATTTTCATTTTCCTCTAAATTCCGCTGTTGATCTTTCCTAATGTTCCCAAATTGGTTTCAATTGCGTTGACGCCATCACGAAATCTCGTCGGCTTCACCAAAATGGCCGAGACATTTTTCATGTTCATCTTTTAAAGACATTCAAAACCTCTTTTCTGAGGACGAACCCTCGTTAGAATCCTACTCTTTGCGGCGCCAAATCATTCACCAGCCTAGGAGCCCTAGGATTCACAAATGTATCTCAAATGCCAGTTTTTTACCACCGACGCCGACACCAACTCTTTTCTCCGTCGTGGATATTCCTAATGCGGATCACCGAGGCGTCGTTCTCTACTACACTAGCCTTCGAATCATACGGAAGACATTCGAAGAGTGTAGATATGTGAGGTCGATCCTCCACACATTTCGAATCATAATTGATGAGCGTGATCTGTCGATGGATTCGAGATTTCACGATGAGTTAAAGACGATTTTTGGAACAAAAAAGTGGCATTGCCTAAAAGTTTTTATTGGCAAAAGATATATCGGCGGAACTAAAGAGATCAACCAGCTACAAGAGAATGACGAGTTGAGGAAACTGATCGGCGCATTACCACCGTCCGATGAAATATGCGCTGAGATATGTGATTTGTGTAGAGGATGGAGATTTGTTATGTGTGATCGGTGTAATGGTAGCCGCAAAATCTTCTCGGAGAGATCTGGATTCACGAGTTGTACGACTTGCAATGTGCAAGGTTTGATTAGGTGTGTGTCATGTTTTCCGATGCACCGACGACGGAATTCTGAAAGCTCTGGTGGATTAAAATGTATGAATTAATGATTTTAATGTGAATTAAAGAAAAAAAGTGTTTGGTCAGCTTAAAAATATTTAAAAATAAAACATATAGAAGGTGGAATTTAGGAAGAGTAAGAAATAACAAAGTTTGACTAGTATTTGACTAGCGTCACCCTATGATGTAATTCTTTTCCCATAAAGGAAATATGAAATTGTTTTCTTTTCCTATTTTTTGCTAAAGCTTAAATCAATTTTGTTTTGTTTTGATAACTGAAGATTATCAATCGAAATCCAGACTAATCTTTGATGTATGTGAAAAATTGGATATTTTTATCATTTAAAACACTTATATAGTCAGTGATAATTAAAATCGCAGTGAAAAGACTCATACATAGTCCTCTCATTCTGAAATAAATCTTTCAAACGTTAGACCATTATAAGTTGGTTAGAAATCGTGTTTTTGTCCATTGCCTAAGCTCACCTACAAAACAATATCCTTATGCATTGAGGAATAATTCGTTTTGTCGACAACATAAGTTGGGGTGTCATTTTGAGCAAAATAAATTGTTCAGTATCTTAGAGCATCTCCATAAATAACTTTTGATGGATATTTACAATAATATAAAATAGAAAATAGTAATAAAATATTGAGTAGATATCTTAAATAATTGAAAATTCTATTTCAAAGTTTCTCAAACTTTGAAATGGGTTTCTCAATTACTCAATATTTTACTATTATTTTTAACTTTTCACTATTATAGAAATTTTCTTAAAAATTATTTTGATAAAAGTGCTCTTAGATTCTCAAGGCAGTTTAGTTTTTCGCATTGTTTCCTACAACAATATAATATGGAATGTTTATAAGATAATAAGCCACTAGAATATGAAAAAAAAAAACAATTTAATAAAGACTAGGGGTTTGCTTGCTGACCAGTGACCAGACAACGAGGATCCCACATGGGAAGAGAATTGGGGACGAAGAAAGGAACAGCTAAGCAACCTCCACTTTGAAATAGTCACAATACTTAAGATGACAATCATTCCTTCAACTTCAATCATTCAGATATCATCACACCAAATCTACGTGGCTCTTCTATCTTCTCTTGTTTTTAATACCTTGGTTGAATTTTATTATAACTAATACAAATTGTAAGAAATTACCAAGAAAATCAAGAAGGCGGAACCATTCGCTACGCCACAAGTCTTTTTCGACGGTGGCTGGCTAATTGAGCCTTTTTGGTTGAACCCTTTTAGTTCTGCCACAACATTTAAGTTTTAACCCTTATTATTACTATACATGTTTTTCGCCTAATTTTATTTAAGGCGGCTAAATAAACCCTTTATATATAATCAATGTGCAGTAGGAAAACAAATTTGTATATTTTAGAGCCCAAAATAAAACATTTAAAATACCTTAACATAGATTCAAGATCTACATTATAAATTTATAACATGCCCAAAATTTTTGTTTTTTATCCTTTTCTTTCCAATTGATATTTTTGGATATTTAATTAATTTGTGTAAAATACATGAAAACATTTACTTTTATAAAACAAAATTAATATTGTTTTAATTGTTTCGGTTTTAGATTTTGGTGGTGAATCAAACTGGTCGAGTTGGTTTAGAGTATCCGATAGTTCATGCGATGGTCTTGAGTTCGTTTCTCAATTCAAATCTACAAAAAATAAACTGAATTCTAATTAAATTAACTTTAATACTTTACTTATTTCTGATTATATTGTTAATTTCATATAAAAAAATGCTTACCACTTTGAATTTTACGATGCAATAATATAAATTTTTAATGGAATAACTTGTAGTGAAAAGAAAATTAATAATCGTGGTTCGTCTCCTAGTCATTTACTAAACGGATAAAAAGTATAGGAAATGCTGATGTTAGTTTCCTACTTTGGAATACGTCAAGCATGGTTCGAACGTGGTAGACTGGTACGTGACAATTATCGTTGAAAAAAACAAAACAATTTCTGGAAGAAAAAAAAGGTTTAATTTTCATGAAAATACAATAAGAAAAAAGTTGATTGGTTAATAAAATAAGCACCCTTATTACTTCTTGTTGACCAAAAACTTAAAAAAAATAAAAAAGTTTCCTTAGTCTAGTTTCCATTATCGGGTAAAACACGGCGCACGCGCTTTCTTCAATCAAAACTCAAACTCGTCTGCTCAGACAGAACTCAACAAGTCTCTTTTTGTCTTCAGCTTCTTCCGGTTTTTCTGATAGTCTCTGCTTCTGAGATCTATAATCTCGAATTCAGATCCAAACTCGATTTCATCATCTTCTGCTCAACTCTTACTGTTGTTGTCTTCTCGAATCATTCGATCGATGTTCAAAATGCGTTCTTTTGTGGGTTTTGTGATTCTGCTTAGCTACTTCGGTTCGTGTTGTTCGCTCATGGACCAAGGTAGAGACTTTTTTTTTAGTTTCACTCGCTCGTTTTTGCCTGTTTGGTTGCAGAGAAAACAAAATCTAGAACCTTTGATAAAAAATTTCATATCCTCTGTTTCGCTTTGGCGTTTTCCAGGTGTAGATTTTCTGAAAAGTGAAGATGATAGTTTAAAGAAAGATCTATGGTCAGATGGAGATTCCACCAATTTGTAAGTAGCAGCTTCAGTTTTTCTGAGATTTGTAGTGCGTCTTTGGATTAGAACACTGTTGTCACTTGTGCTGATTCAATTTCTCAATCTGCTAAGATCTGAAGACTCTTAAAGTTTCTATTTTGCAACTTGATTCTCTACTCTGATTTTATCTTGAATTTGAAAGATTTTGGTATAACAACATACATATCTAGTCAGGGGTTGGTAGATCTACAAATATCTCTAATCATTCCATAGCTCAAGTGACTTCATTCTCTCTTTGTATGTATGGTAGAAGAAACTGTTGTTGATTATAACCGACACTCAGAAGATGTTTCTTATTCATGCTTATAAACTTGCTATATTTTGATCTTACTTTGAGCATGTTTTGCAATAGCTTAATTTGGTTTTCTTCTTCATATATTTTTGTTAGGAAAGCTGTTGGATTTCACAGGAAAGCACTTGTCCGTAACCCTGACAAAGATTTGCCTTCGAGAAAAACCCCCAAAACCCGCGCTGCGGCTGCAACTATCACACCATCACCATCCCCGCAACCTTCTCCAAAACATGTTTCAACAGTTCCAGAGCCACCAAAGAGATCATCTACACAAGATGTTTCGCCTTCGCCACTTGTAAACTCTCCCACTCCAAAAAACTCTCATTCTTCTTCAGTGGCTGTTCCTCTAGTGGTTGGCTGCGTAGGGGGTGCTGTTTTTCTTCTCCTCGTAGTTACCGGCGTCTACTTTTTCACAAGTAAGGCCGGGAAAACTGTGAATCCTTGGCGTACAGGTCTTAGCGGACAACTTCAGAAAGTATTCGTAACTGGTAATTTCCTTTCTCAATTGTTACATGGCATAAAATGTTTTGGCAAGTGTACTTACTTGGAGCATTCACCAAAATTGTCTCCTTTGGTTTCATCAATGTGTGTGTTTTTTGATACTCAGGCATCCCTGTACTCAAAAGATCTGAGATTGAAGCTGCATGTGAAGATTTTAGTAATGTCATTGGATCTTGCCCCATTGGGAAATTGTTCAAAGGAACACTATCAAGTGGAGTGGAGATAGCTGTTGCGTCATTTGCTACTACCTCTGCTAAAGACTGGAAAGACAATACAGAAATTCACTTTAGGAAGAAGGTATGGTTTTTCCAATTTTCGATTTCTTATAACAAGAATAGATAGTCGACTTAGCGCGTTCTGTTTCACAATTTCAGATTGAAATGTTGTCGAAGATCAACCACAAGAATTTTGTAAACCTTCTTGGGTATTGTGAAGAAAAGGAACCTTTCACCAGGATCTTGATCTTTGAGTATGCTCCAAACGGATCACTCTTTGAGCATTTACACTGTGAGTACTTGTCATAAACTACAATGTCTTACCTTTTCTTTGTGATCTAAATGGGAAGCAAATCGTTTTTTGTTACAGGTAAAGAATCAGAACACTTGGACTGGGGAATGCGGTTAAGAATCGCAATGGGTTCAGCATATTGCCTTGACCATATGCACCAACTCAATCCACCCATAGCCCACACCAACCTCGTCTCATCATCTCTCCAGCTCGCAGAGGATTATGCTGTCAAAGTATCGGATTTCACTTTCGGTTCATCCGAGACAGAGACTAGCATCAACAACACAATCATAGACACACACATCTCAGTCTTGACTCCCGAAGACAACGTTTACAGCTTCGGTTTACTGTTATTCGAAATGATAACCGGGAAACTCCCAGAATCGGTTAACAAACCCGACTCAGTAGATAGCGGGCTGGTTGACTTCTTAAGAGGAGAGACTCTAGCCAAGATGGTAGATCCAACACTGGAATCTTATGATGAGAAGATTGAGAGTATAGGTGAAGTGATCAAATCATGCCTCAGGACCGACCCGAAAGAGAGACCTACAATGCGAGAAGTCACAGGATGGTTACGGGGGATCACGGGAATATCACCGAACGATGCTACGCCGAAATTGTCACCTCTTTGGTGGGCAGAGTTGGAGGTTTTGTCCACGGCGTAAGAGTGCCCTTCACCAATAAAACTGTATATATTTTGAAGATGTGAGTTTTCTAAGTGTCTTTTCTAGTTATCTATAGTAAAATTGGTTAAACAAAATCATAGTTCTCTTCAAAGTCAAGTAAATTTATAAACATGTATATGATGAATTAGTGTGCATATCGGAAAAAATCTTGTAGAAATTATAGCTTTCTTCTAGATGAAAGCATTTCTTTGATCAATCTTATTTTGTACCAAAATGGTAGAGGAGAAATTGCCAAATATTTCAAGAATATAAGTGTGCACATGGACATGGTGTTTGAATTTGGGGGGGAAAACACAAGAATTTGATAACTGCATCTAACATAAATTTTCATAACATTATTTACAACCTGAAAAATTCATAAGGTAAAAGTTTGGTACACAATTATGAATTTACCATATATCCAAAGGTCCATAGGAGAAGCAACCATCAAGTATATCGATATTTTTGTTGACAAGGCAATAAAAAAAATGAGTATATACTTTATTTAATTTATTTTATAATTTCTTTTATTGCATCTTATATCAAACGCGGGGTATAATATCTTACGTTTGTTAATAATGAAATTTAGATGAATTTAAGTTTATAATTGTTTCTTGTTTTGAAGTACACCTCATGCCCAAATGCTTAGATGATGTGGACTGGGCAATCATTATGGGGATAGTGGCAAACCAACTATAGATCATGGTAAGAAGAAAAACATATAGACATTTTTCCTTTTTTCTTAACAAAAAATTTGGTTAATGGAGTTTGTTTTCGTATGTTTTCACTTTTCAGATATTTGCTGGGCTGTTGTCGCAAGAGATCTTATAAGGGCAGTGAGACTGATTGAGGGACGTGACACAGATCCTAACATAGAGTACTCTTTGCAAGATTTGATTGATTTCACAGACCCGGTGAAGCGAAGACAAGTTCGCAAAGAAGGTCACTACTGCTACACCTCAAGTATCAACAGAGGAATGCATTACGTAATGGAAAATGGCATTCAAAGGGAACAAGACAGACAATTCATGGGATGTCCTCAATATATTCTTGATCGTGCCTTATCTCGATTTGGGTACATCAAAGACTTCAAGAGAATAAATACAATTGAAGAAGCGCTTCTCCAACTTAAGCACCAACCCATTGGAGCTGCTGTGGCAATGTTTTTCCCAGAGTACAAAAAAATTTGGAGAAAATGTAAGTTATGCGTTTGTTAGTGTTAAATTTATCATGAAAGCTAATATTAATTTGGTTTTTCTTTGAAGGTGTATCGGGGTCCAGTCCTTCAAAGGTCTTGGCTCATTGGACTGCACGTGGTTTCACTAGTAGCAGCAGATGAGGAGAATGGGGAAAGATACGTAGTGGCGAGATCGAGTCATGGTGATAATTTTGGAAAAGATGAAGATCTCTTTAGATGTTATGCTTGTTTATGTACCCACTCCGGGTGAAGAGGCTGACACTTTGGCGAATAAATACTTTGCTGAACCAAGCCCGTTGCTCAGAAGATTCAGGTATCCGAGATTACTCACAGAGGACGACGAGGAAGAGAGGCGGAGGAAAATGCATGGAGCTAGTAAAACTGAACTGATTCTGTGTTTGTGTAGTGAAATGAAGAGTTTATGATTTTGACTTTTGCTAACAACTGTCTGCATCATTTGCAGAACACTTCCATTTTATCTCATTGCATCAAGTCTTTGCACATCAAAGTAATTTCCTTGAAACAAGATATAAGATAGTTGATAAACATGAAAAATCACATCTTTAATAGAGCCTTTACATAAAAAACGAAGAGCAAATCCAGACGAAAACAAATAGTGTGAACTTGCTACTTCAGCCATAGATAGAAACCATTTAAACATAGCAAGATTAATACATAAAAAAGACCACTAAATATCAGATTACTGGTGTCACCATCGTCTTTATTTGTCAATCCAACATCTAGCTTCAAGGCACATAAGTCCTGTTCTTCCATCAATTCTTTTTCTTACTATGCCTCTGCACTCAGGATCTTCACGTACGAACCTTGAAACTCATGTAGAAGATTGCATTGTTCGACTTCAGTTTCATACTCGACTCTACATCTTCTTTTGTTTGTATCACTACTTTCTTCATCTCAAATGGCGTATAAGCACTCTGCAAAACAAAGGTTTTTTGAGAAAAGGATGTCCTATGCTCATATATATATATGCTTTTTATCCTCACCATGACAGAGGCCCACTCGGATAACAATGCAGCTTCAGCATTTAGATAAAGCCATTCATTGTCTCGCAAATCTGATTCATTCATCTGCACTTTTAAACATCTCGCATATATATCAGTCAAAACAGATCGACATACTGAAGATGAGTCAAAACTAACACCTCACCTCATAAAACTGTAGCTTGTCACCTTTAGTCAATGCATCATCCGGTGGCCACTCCGGCGTATCACCTTTAAAGAACTCATCAATAGCATCAAAGTCCCAAAAGACATATGCATCTCCAACGCCTAGAACATGTCCAAATGATTAGATATAGCCATAACTAAAAAGAAACAGTATTACCATGATTTACAAGCGTATGATATCTTCAATGAGACTTGGAAACATCACTGACAAATGGACTCTCAGAAAAGTCATGGAAGTCTTTTCACACAGTTACTTGGTACTTGAGGCTTAATTCTGCATATTTTTGTGACAAGTACAAGCGTGCTTTCTTCATCTTTCCTGCATCCGTGACTAAAGTTTGGAAAGTGTGAAGTGAGTTGTTGATCGGATCCATCACCTTAGATGTTGTATATGAATTGTAACGTGAACCGATTTCTGCGTTAACTTTGAGTACACTCTTGAATTGTAACTTCTTCCCCTACAAAGGAGAGATAAATATTTATCAATCCCCACACGCAAGAACTATGAATATCAAAACTGTAAGATATAGTAGTTCATTTCTTGAACACGGACTTTAAAGTTAGTACACAGATTTTCACGTGTCGTTTGTTTAAAATATAATAATATTATTTAATGATCACTCTTACTAGCTATGTTAACACGCGACATGAAAACGTGATTATCATTATATTTAATTTACCAATTTTAGCATGCATTGATTGTTTACGTGTAAAAATAAATTGTTGTCTACAATAGCTATATATCATCAATTTTCTTTATTTTAATTTGGTTTCTATGTAGATTATCAATTTTATATGGTTTTATTTGTTAGATAATCAAATGTAGATTTAAAAAACTATTAAAATAAATATAATAATAATTACGTTTTCGCGAGATGTGTTAAGTATAAGAAATAGTAACTACACATTTATGTTATACTATTTTACATAAAGTTCATTTTTCTTATACATAACACGCAATAACTATTATTGTATTTATTTTACTAACTTTAACATGCATTTGATTATCTACCAAATAAAACCATATAACACTGATAATCTACATCTATTCTAACATGAAAACCAAATACAAACAAAGAAAATTGATGATATATAACTATTGTGTACAATACTTTATGTGAAAAAATAGTTAAGAGTGATCATCAAATAATATATTATATTTAAAACAATAACGGCACATGAAATCTATATACTAATGTTCAAGAAATTACTAATATGCGCAAAGGGATTAGAGAAACCTTTTCAAGATTGTAACAATGGAGCCCTGCCTTTGCGAAGAGTGTGTCGTAGGGGGTACATCCATTTGGAACTATCCCATTAAATATATATTTGAATGAAGAAATCAACATCGAATCCCTACGCAAATTCAGAAAAAAATAAAAAATTCTTGTATGAATTCGATTCAGAAATTTGGATACGAAACCACAAATCTGGGGCAAGGCAAAAAGGAAAAAAAAAAGACACACGAAATCTAACGGCGTCGGAAATTCATATTGACCATTGGAAGGAGTTTAAGAGAAATTACACAGGACTCGACGACTTGGTAGACGATACTTTTTCCGTTCCACCGGATCCATATGTCTTCGTCGGAGGAATAATTGTCTTACGGTGAAAAGGTTCGTGTTCGTGTTCGTCAAGCCATAACTTTGCCTCATCCAACATCACATCGTACATCTTCCCGATGATTTCGCTAAACAGTCGTCTTCTACTTATAATAAGAGAATTGGAAACCTAATAAATTGTGATACTTTTGTTGAACGGAGCGGACACGTCATAACAAGGGTTTGTCTGGTCCCAATTGTTTTTATTTATCTTTTTCCCCTTTACTTTAGTTTTAATGTAAATAGACCCCTATTCTTTTCAACCCCCAAAAAGACAAATCAATAATGATATATAAGAGAATTCAACTTGAACCAAACATAATTTGGAAGAGAAGAGCCCAATTGGCCCACATGGGTGGTGGATTTTATCGTCGCCGGATAGCATCCGGGGATGTGATTATTCGATGAAAAACCAAAATTGTAGAAAACAATTGTCGATATTTCGATCTTGTGATTTTAGGGAAATTAAGACACGGTTTCTGACGATTGTTTCCACACACAATGGAAACAACAGTCATATTACCTCATATATAACTCAACATGCCAATACATAAGCAGACGGTGCATATTTGTTGTAGATAAGTAGAGAAGATTGTTAATAACTAAGAAGATCGATTTCAGGTAAGTACGATTCTTTGAATGTTTAGAACGACATTATATTTTACTTAAAATCAAAAGGCAAATCTATATGATATATATATATCTATATATATATAGTTTTAGATGATTTTGTGAAGGTTTTGATTAAATATAATAATTACATTTTAAAATTCACTCAAAATCATTAAAAACTTACCAAAACTAAAATTATTCCACAGTCATTGTTTGATTGAATACATTTTCCTATGTGTCATCACTGAATTCCCCAATATAAAATAAATAATTTTCAAGCATCACATATGAAATGAAATTCCCAATTTTTAATTCGACAAGCAACCTACATTCCACGAAGTTGCCCTGGTCCAAAGTTTATTCGTTTTTATTATTAAAAATTGCGAACACGACTTTTGTCCTCATGGTAATATAATAATGTCAGACCAAAAAACGATATAAAAGTGACTACGAATAATATAATATGCAATTGTGGTTTCAACACCTAAACTATTGGGCCATACTGATTGATTACTTAGCTGCAGTGACTATGCATGCAAACCCATGCATAATACGTACAAATCCCATTATTATTCTATTCCTGTCGGCACTCCCTAATTATTCTTTCCCATTAAAATATTTTTCGTTCACATGTGGCATACACATTATTTGAAGTAAAATTATAGAATATATTACATGAATTTTCTTTGGTCTAGTGTACCGTATAGTTTCTACAATCTCAGATCTTCAGTTCAAACCCTATATTATTCAAAAGATTATAGGTTCCGAAACTGAAAAAGTTGAGAGACACAAAAACACGAAGACTTTGGTCCACGCTTAGAATTTGATTGATTCATATATGTGTCAAGGAGTATGAATTAGTGTCGTGGTCAATTTCAACGGAGTATATAACTTAGTAAATCAATACCGTAATTGATATTACTTTTTATTTTGTCAATACCGTGATTGATATTACTTAGCATTTGGTATCTGTTGGGTCGTATCATTGATCATGGGTTGTCTGAGGATGGAAGTAGGATTGTAGGGTAGATATGAAGAACGTCATTCTAAATTAATTTATTATTGCTACAATTATAAAACCAAAATATACGACAATTTTAATTATAAACCAAAATATACGCAATTTTAATTCTTCCTACCAATTAATAACGACGACGAAAGATACGATTACGGCTGGACATTGGGTTTCCAAAAAAGATTTTGAAAAACAGAAAAAAATGTCATATACCTAATTTATTTGACCGGTGACTTTCACATTATATCTGGTCACCATTCACAAAATTTGACACAGTACTTGCATGTCGCTTACACGAAAAATTCATCAGCTTAGGTTAGAGAATAAGATGATGTCCATCGGTAGTTTCTGATATGGTTTTTCACCAATTAAAAAATAAAAA
This sequence comes from Turritis glabra, assembly GCA_900406565.1. Lineage (NCBI taxonomy): Eukaryota > Viridiplantae > Streptophyta > Magnoliopsida > Brassicales > Brassicaceae > Turritis > Turritis glabra. Next base: position 3,030,763 of record OVBN01000025.1, read on the forward strand.
ATAATAATAAAATAAGGAAGAAGTTGAGAAACGTTTCTCAATTAAGAACCTATGAAACACGGTTTTTGACATATAGTACACTATAATAGGTTATATTGTTTTTCTGATTTATTATTTAAATAAATAATACAATTATATGAAAATGATTAAAATAAAATATTTTAAAATACGCAATGAGTTTGTACCGATAAAAATGCCCTAAGAGATACAACGTTAACTAAATCATGTATTATACATCATTTTAATTTTCTCGTTTTCAATTTATTTTAAAAATATGACATGCATAATTAATTATAACATTAATACTTGTAGAGTTTTAGTAAACTTTTTTAACATAATCACCTAAAATATTTTTATCTAAAAAAGTCAAAAGTGCAAAAAACGAGGTTTATTAATTGAAGTTTCGGTCTTTTTATTAACGCAACTTACCAGTTTTCTGAGCGTTTGTATGAAATCTTTACTTGGTTAGTACTTAATTAGCTAGACATATCTTTTGTTTAGTATCTACTGGTAACTCACGCTATATCGAACGAACTACCCTGAATTCCAAACTAAATCAATTGGTTGCGTGTGTACGTACAAATACTCATTTAAATCTCAAGTTCAATTCTGTGATACGGGAGAATTCATGTGACTTATTAGCTTAAATTGTTATATTTTCTATTCTAATTAAAAAAAAAAAAACATTTATTTGGGTTACATATCGAAAGGAGAGATGTACTATTTGCATGTACATAGAGAGAGACGCATGTGTAGAGATAATATGAAATCGTAAGAGTAGTGGAGATGGAGACAAACCCGTGATTGTCGTTGGTGACAGAAACAAGTAGCAATATTTTCTTCTCGTGTCTCTTAGTGAAGACAGCCCAGCCAAGCACCTTTTAACTTCTGTCTGATTCCTCTCTCTATGCTCTCTCTATCTCTCTATCTATCTAATTATGCTTTTGGGTTTCTTCTTTTTTTGGTTTCACAGCTTTGGCTTTGAAATCACGAGCCCATCCCCCTAACCATCCCCTTTTATGTTTTGCTTTTCTAGTCAATTTAATTTATGAGTTGTAACGATGGAAGAAGTTGTATTTATCTAATTAATGTGTATGCCTCATTAATGTTGCCTTCTTCCTATATTGCAAAAGCAAGTTCCAATGGTGCAAAAACACGTATTAAATCCAATGAAAACATAGATCATTCAATTCATTATCAGTTGTTTAAAAGGAAATACATGTCATATTTAACCTTAATTTATGTCATAAAATCGGTATACGTACCAACAGGTTGATATCTATTTTAGGAAAACATTTGATCTTTTACGTACCATGAAAATGATCAATATTTAGACAAATTCTATTTACTCCTTGGGAGTTTCTTTTCACTCCCTGTCACAACGAGGATCAAAATTTGAACTAATTGACTTAATAATTACTATCTAATTTTTAAATATATCTTATGACTGAAGTTACTAATGTTTAATGAAAGTAAAAGTACCATTTTTGTCATGAGGTGTAAATCTAGATCTATCTTTCCCTAAGATGTATATAACTATAGAAAAACATTGGTTTAAAGAAAAGCTATATATTAAATAGAATTTAGAATATCCGTTGCCATCATAAACATAAATTTCAACATATATGTTGAGTTGGAGAGAGAGAGAGAGAGAGAGAGAGGGAGAAAAAGGAATGATGGATACAAGCATCCAAAAAGTCATACACATAGACCTTCAAAAGTCTTCACCTTAAATTCCTAACACATATGTATGAGTGTGTGATCTTTGTTTGATCTTTGTCCAAAGAACTCCAAGATAGACCAAAAAGGTTCAACCGCCCACCCCCCCCCCCCCCCCCCCCCCCCCCCCAAACAAACAACACAAAAACAGCCAAATAGCTAGAGACCAAGATGAGATCAAGCAGCCAAAATTCTGAAAACTCCAAGACTTGTCTATCTAACAACTTCATAGCAACCACCAAGAAAGAAGAAGATAACGATGAAGAGGATGATGAAGAAGGCGAAGAGGATGAAGAAGAGAGATCAAGAGATCAGAGCCCATCTAGCAATAGCTATGTGGAAGAGAGTGCGAGTCACCATCATGATCAGAACAAGAAGAACGGTGGATCCGTGAGGCCGTACAACCGCTCAAAGACTCCGAGGCTGCGATGGACACCGGAGCTCCATATTTGCTTTCTTCAAGCTGTGGAGAGATTGGGTGGCCCAGATAGTTGAGTTTCAATTATATATATGGATCAATATCAAGATCATTTCATATGTGATGATCTCTAAATTTCTAGGGTTTTCTTGTCGATATTTATTTGGGTTTTCTTTCAATGATTTCGTTGAAAACAGGAGCAACACCGAAGCTTGTTCTTCAATTGATGAACGTCAAGGGGCTAAGTATTGCCCATGTCAAGAGCCATCTTCAGGTTTTGCAAACATTCACATACACAGAGTATATATATATCTATATACATCATTGAGATCTTCATCTGAATCATATTTACCACCTTCATTTTTTTTTTCTTAGATGTACAGGAGCAAGAAGACCGATGACCCTAATCAAGGTACTTTACTTCTGCTACCTTCTGATTTAAGTTAGGGCTTCCATAAATCTTATAATTGAATTCGACGAGATATTGATTCTTGTCTCTCTTGTTTTTATTTTTCTTATAACTCCAGCTGGAGATCAAGGATTTTCGTTTGAACACGGAGCTGGTTACACTTACAACCTTAGCCAACTTCCAATGCTACAAAGTTTTGATCAAAGGCCTTCTTCTAGTTTAGGGTATTTACGAATTCTTCAGCTTACTAACTTTAAACTATAAGTTAAAATTAATTGTGTATAACTTGGAATGTATTCAATAGATACGGTGGCGGTTCGTGGACTGACCACAGACGACAGATCTACCGTAGCCCTTGGAGAGGCTTAACGACACGAGATAATACAGGAACAAGACAAACACTGTTTAGCTCACAGCCTGGCGAGAGATTTCACGGAGTTAGAAATAGTATTCTTGACGATAAGAACAAAACTATTTCGTTTCGAATCAATTCTCATGAAGGGGTTCATGAGAACAATGGTGTAGCTGGAGCTGTTCCAAGAATTCATAGAAGTTTTCTTGAAGGTATGAAAACGCTTAACAAATCATGGGGACAGAGCCTCTCCTCCAATCCTAAATCCTCGACCGCAACAATACAACAAGATCATATTCCTACAACAATAAATTCTTATCAATGGGAGAATGCTCGAGTGGCAGAAGGATCAGAGAATGTTTTGAAGAGGAAGAGATTATTATTGTCTGATGACTGCAATAAGTCAGACCAAGATTTGGATCTAAGCTTGTCCCTTAAGGTACCTCGAACACACGACAACCTCGGAGAATGCTTGTTAGAAGATGAAGAAAAAGAACATGATGATCATCAAGATAGCAAGGGTTTGTCTCTTTCATTATCTTCGTCGGGTTTATCCAAACTCGGCCGAACCATTAGGAAAGAAGATCAAACTGATCATAAAAAGAGAAAGATTTCGGTCTTGGCAAGTCCCCTTGATCTCACTTTGTGAATATATATATATATAACAACATATATATATATATATATACGTATATTCTAAGTGAGATCTTGAGGTACTTGTTGATGGAAGACGGTTCTGTACTGTTTATCATTCGTTGCATACTTGTGACAAGACCCATAATTAAGGAAATAATAGAGACATTTTTTTTTTTTAACTTTTTGTCATTTTTCCACATAATTTTGTCGAGATCGATGTTAAATTCATATTTAAATATATGTGATTTGTGATCGAGTTGGGAGCAGAGATTTGTTTTCTTCTGAATAGTAACCAAGCAATACATTAGTGAGTCTATATGGTTTTGAGAGTTACAAGACATTGCACGTTGTCTTACTTATGTCCTGTTGTGAGACGCTGCAAATGTATGTGTAGTTCCCGTTTTCAATCACTCCCACACAACAAGTATCCTAAGCCAATATTAATTTTGTTTTCTAACATGGAGATCTTGTCTGAAAAATTATACATTAACGTTGAATCAGTGAACCTAAGTTGCTTTTAATATATATTATATACTATTTTCAACCAGATCAGATAAATTAGAAGTCTGATGCTTCGAACATATAACTAATTACGCCAAAGAAATAAAGACTTCAGAGTCCTACCTTCTGAGCTATAGCCTTCCAAGCTAAAAGAGTAACCATACAATTGAAGATCGGCAAATATAGAAAAGATTAAAACTAAAAAGACTTTAGCTTCAAACCGGTGAAGATATAGACCTTACCTTGGGATAGAATATATTTTTCTACAAGAGGATAATAGAACGTTGTCGCTGTGAGCCATAATGTCAAAGGCGAAATCTTTCTCTTTTACATTCGGAGTTGAAAGCATTCTCTCTGAGCTATGGAGAACATTCTTTCGAGCAGAAATTCCATTTGAAATTTCGTGACGTACTGTTTACTGTTGATCAAAATGACGTAATTATCTACAGAGTAGTCAGATTTTTCCGATCTTGTAGCCGAGTTTTGCCTTCTTCAAAAAAAATTCATGGATTGTTTTTGAGTAATTGTAAATTTAAAGTCAGGTCTGTTGATGCTTATTTTGTATTTTTGTTTAAAAATTGTTTTGATACCAACCAAAGTTTATTTTAGTTTAGTTGTGAAGTTAGGGGGAAAAAAATTTCGTTAAGAGAAAATTGGAGAGAAAGACAAGAAGACAGATGTACTTGACATAGAGATGTGTCTTGATCTCCTCGATAGACAACAAGTTATTTGTTATTCGCATATAATCGTTTTCTTATCACCTCGGGCCTTGAATAAGATTTGGCTATATCGTATTATATATATTTAAGAATATTTACATATTTCCAGGGAATCAAAACTATGGTAGGTTTTTGTTGTTTTGTGTCTACTTACATGTGTCTTTCTTATGTCATTCTTCCCAGTCGTTAATAATTTGAACAAGTATATATATCCCATATTGTTTAAGTCAAAACATATTTGTAACGTGAGAGATCAAATTTTCTTTCTAATAAATTTGACATCGTAGAGTTCTTACAAAATTATTTTCAAATGACAAAAATTTTCGATTTTTATTTTTCGCATTTGCATTTACAACCAATAACGTTTCAATAATTGTGGGTTCATTAGATGCTCCTATGGGCAAAACAACGTGTTTTTCTACGAGTAAGTTTTTCTTATGTAGCTTAAAGCTTAGATTAATTTTTGGAGTCGGTGAAAAGGTAGAAATAAACAAATTACAGACTTATATATTGGAAGAAATGTTATAATATGATTACTAATTTTTTAAATTAAAACAGAATTCTAATGATTTACTCATTTGGAGTTCTTTTATACGTATTCCCTCGTTCTCTTTGCATGGTTTCTCTGTGAACAAGCAACAAACAAATCATGGTTTGGGCTAGATAAAAATATTTCAAATCATGGTTTGGGCTAGATAAAAATATTTCAAGCCCAATTGCAAAAACATAAAGTCGAAGCCCAATAACCCAATAAGAAGATTGTCTTCAACAAAGCAACAAAAAAGTTGTACAAAGGAAGCAGAGCGCGACAGCGGCAAAACCAGTTGGAGAGAACTGTGCTCTTGTACTATCCATCCGTTATGATTCTCTCTTATCATTAGGGAGTGAGTAGATAACCGACACTTGTCAAAATATCCTTAATAGGTCTAGAAGTTTCCTAAGTTTAAAATGTTCCTCAAGATTTGTATAAGATAGACACTATGCAATCACCAAAGAGTGTGGAAAATAAAATACTAAAGTTTTCAGTTTAAAGATCTCTCCTTTGTTTATTCACATGGTACCAGAGCTCTCATAAACCATAATCGGTACTGTAATGGCTGAGAGAGCTGATCCTTACCCCTTTTCTTCGAATATCCATATTGCTAGTTCTGTTACTATCAAGTTAATTGACACTAATTACCTTCTCTGGAAAACTCAGATGGAGTCTCTTCTCCGCTGTCAAAAGCTACTCGGTTTTGTCAATGGTCATATCACACCACCAGAGCAAACGCTCACCAACACCGTCAACAGCGTCGTCACTCAGACACTAAATCCGGCGTTTGAAGCTTGGACTTGTACTGACCAGCTTGTTATGTCATGGACTTTTGGTACTCTTACTAAAGAAGTTCTTGGCACAGTCCATTGCTTGGACGCTTCTCACGATGTATGGATCTCACTGGCCAATAACTTCAACAAAAACTCGGTTGTAAGAGAATTCGAGCTACGGCGCAGCCTGCAACTGATGTCTAAAAGAGGTAAAGATTATGCCTCTTATTATCGTGATTTCCGTACTGTGTGTGATAAGCTTAGTTCCATCGAAAAACCAGTAGAAGAGTTAATGAAGATCTTTACTTTTATCAATGGTTTGGGTAGAGAGTATGATCTAATCACAACTGTTATTCAGAACTCCATGTCACGTTTTCCACCACCAACCTTTAATGATGTCATCTCTGAAATCTCTGGTTTTGATACTCGTCTGCAATCTTATGAAACTGTTTATGATGTCACTCCAAATCTTGTTTTCCAAACACAAAGGTCTGGTTATAACTCTTCTCAACGTGGTCGTGATAATCGTTTTGGTAGTCGAAGTCGTAGAGGATACTCAACTCGTGGAAGAGGTTTTTCTCATCAGGTTAATACATTTGGGTGAAACCAAGCTCAGAACTCTGGAAACTCCAATAATCCTCGTCCTGTTTGTCATATTTGTGGTCGTATAGGTCACTCTGCTCTTAAATATTGGAATCGATTTAATAATTCCTATTAGAGTGAGGACACTCCCCAAGCACTTACTGCATTTCAGATCTTAGATAACAATGGTCGAGAATGGATTCCGGATTCTGGTGCGTCTGCTCACATTACCTCTACAACGAGTTCCTTAACCACGACAACACTATATTCTGGACCAGAGACAATAATGGTAGCTGATGGAACTTACCTTCCTATCACTCATGTCGGCTCGACAACACTCACCACAACTGACGGTAGTCTTTCTCTCTTAGATGTGCTAGTTTGTCCTTCAATTCAGAAACAATTACTCTCAGTGTCAAAACTATGCAATAATTATCCTTGTGGTGTGTCTTTTGATGTTAATGTTGTATATATGATTGATCTGAATACTCAGAAAGTGGTGATAAAAGGTCCACGTCGTGAAGGGCTTTATAAGTTGGAGAGTCAGGATCTTGTAACTTTCTTCTCAAATCGACAATGTGCTACTAGTGATATGATCTGGCATCAACGTCTTGGACATGCAAACTTTCAGATTCTTCAACTTCTCAAGAACAGCAAGGCAATAACAGTTAATAAGAGCAACACATCTCTCATTTGTGGACTTTGCCAAATGGGAATGAGTTCTCAGTTACCTTTTTCTTATTCTGAATTGAATGCAATAAAACCCATTGATCGAATCTATTGTGATCTTTGGGGTCCCTCTACGGTTGTATCAGTTCAAGGATTCAAATATTATCCAGTTTTTATTGACAATTTTTCCCAGTATTCTTGGATAATTCCTCTTAAAGCAAAGTCTGATTTATGTGATGTGTTCATAGCATTCTAAAAGCAGAGTGAGAATCAGTTTAATAAAAAAATCAAGATTTTCCAGAGTGATGGAGGTGGTGAATTCATAAGCACAAGGTTTAAAATGCATCTGCATAATCATGGCATTATTCACTTGTTGTCTTGTCCTTCAACATCGCAACAAAACGACATTGCAGAAAGAAAGCATAGGCACTTAACAGATCTTGGTCTTTCAATGTTATTTCAGAGTAAAGTCCCTCTCCGTTATTGGGTTGAAGCTTTCTACTCTGCAAATTTTATTAGCAACATTATATCCTCTGCTTCAATAAATCAGAAGAGTCCATTAGAAATCTTATACAAGAAGCAACCAAATTATTCCTTCCTAAGAGTGTTTGGTTCTGCCTGCTACCCATGTCTTCGTCCTTATGCTCAGTACAAGTTTGAGCCTCGATCCCTTCTATGCGTCTTTCTTGGATATCATCCACAATATAAAGGTTACATATGCCTCTATCCTCCAACTAGTCGAGTATATATTTACAGACATGTGATCTTCGATGAAGTATGCTTTCCATTTGATGACAACTACAAACATTTGGCCACTCAACATAAGGTTGGTCTGTTATTAGCATGGCAACAAGCTAAAAATCCGGGTTCTATTCCACAACACCTTCCATCTCTTCCTTTTCAGGTCGCTAAATATCCTCAAGAAAAACAAATGCACAATGCACCAGCTGTCTTTAAACTTCAAGATGAACAGATACCAATGACTGAAACAAGGGAAGAGGAACCTATAATCGCTGACGCATCAGCAACAAAGTCTAGGGAGACAGAACCTATACATATGATGACTACAAGATCACGAGATGGGATTCGAAAGCCAAACCCCAGGTATGTTCTTGTTGCAAGCAGAACATTATCTTCCTTACCAAAGGCAGTTACAGAAGCATTAGCAAATCCGGGTTGGCAACAAGCAATGCTGGATGAGTTGGACTCTATTTATCAAAACCATACATGGATCTTGACACCTGCAATTGAAGGTATGAATATTCTTGTTTGTCGTTGGGTTTTTACTGTGAAACTCAATGTTGATGGATCACTCAATAAGCTCAAGGCAAGACTTGTTGCCAAAGGTTATGATCAAGAAGAAGGTGTGGATTTTGTTGAAACATACAGTCCAGTTGTTAGAACATCAACCATCAGAATCGTTCTCGCTGTTGCAACATCAAAACATTGGAGTATTACTCAGTTGGATGTAAAAAATGCCTTTCTCTATGGCGAACTACAGGAACAAGTCTTCATGGTTCAACCACCGGGGTTTAAAAATCAAGATCTTCCGAATCATGTTTGCTCATTAAAAAAGGCTTTTTATGGTCTTAAACAAGCTCAAGGGCTTGGTTCGATAAATTCAGCAATTTTCTAACTGGATATGGTTTTGTTTGCAGCAAGACAGATCTCTCTCTATTTGTATACCACCACAATGGGGATACCTTAGTTCTACTGTTATATGTAGATGACATCTTGCTTACTGGTTATAATTCTGCTCTTTTTAGGTCTTTGATTGCAGAACTCAACACTCGGTTCTCAATGAAAGATTTGGGCAATCTTCACTACTTTCTCGGGATTTAGGCTCAGACTTTCTCTCATGGATTATTTCTCCATCAATCTAAATATACAGAAGAGATCCTTCATCATGCCAACATGTCAGACTGCAATCCTGTTCACACTCCATTGCCTTTTCGTCTCGACCAAGTTTTTCACGATCAGCGTCTATTCTCTGAACCAAGTTACTTCCGCAGTCTTGCCGGAAAACTGCAATACCTTACAATTACTCGATCGGATATACAGTTTGCGGTCAACTTTATTTGTCAACGTATGCACTCACCTACAGAATCAGACTTCAATCTCTTAAAGCGGATCCTTCGATATTTTTGAGGTACCTCTGCAATGGGTATGCATCTTTACAAGAACAGTGATTTATCATTAGTCTCATACAGTGACAGTGACTGAGCTGGTTGTCATGACACACAACGTTCTACATCAGGCTTTTGTGCTTTTCTTGGTTCAAACATAGTCTCGTGGTCTGCAAAAAGACACCCAATAGTCTCTCGGTCCTCAACAGAGGCTGAATACAGAGCACTTGCCACTACTGCGTCTGAATTAACGTGGATATCCTTTGTTCTTCGAGACCTAGGGATTTCTCAAGCTAAACCTGCAGTTCTCAGGTGTGACAATCTCTCTGCAGTTCATCTCTCAGCTAATCCGGTTTTCCATAGTCGATCAATACACATAGAAGTTGATTACCACTACGTTCGAGAGAAAGTTTTTCTAGGTGTCCTTGAAATTCAACATGTTCCTGCTGCACTGCAACTTGCGGACACATTTACTAAGTCACTTCCAGGACAAGCCTTTCAACAACTTCGTTACAAACTGAGTGTTGGAAAGCCTCCCACCATCAGTTTGCAGGGGGGTGTGAACAAGCAACAAACGAATCATGGTTTGGGCTCAGACAAAAATACTTCAAACCTAATTGCAAAAACACAAAGTCGAAGCCCAGTAACCCAACAAGAAGATTGTCTTCAACAAAGCAACAAAACAACCGTACAAAGGAAGCAGAGCGCGACGACGGCAAAACCAGCTGGAGAGAGCTATGCTCTCGTACTATCCAGCCGTTATGATTCTCTCTTATCATTAGGGAGTAAGTAGATAACCGACACTTGTCAAAAGATCCTTAATAAGTCTAAAGATTTTTTAAATCTAGAATATTCCTTATAATTTATATAAGAGAAACACTATACAATCACCAAAAAATATAAAAAATAAAATATTAAAGTTTTCAGTCTAAAGATCCCTCATTTGTTTATTCACATTCTCTTCATTTAATTTTACCCATATAACTCCGTTTGTAAGACTTGGTAATTTGTTTTTACAATTCCCACCATATTAAAATTGAAACCAAGTTCAACTTAAACCCAACCGAACTACAAGGTTTAAGAAATTTGATCTACTTAGAGTCCAACAAAAGTAATGGAATATGTAATGTTACAAACACTAGAAATTATGGTCATTCAACAACAATTGGAACACTAATAATGTTTAAGAAAACTTGCAATAAAAATAATGAATTAGAGGAGAGGAAACAAATTTCGTAAGGCAAAATGAGCAATGACAGAGTATGCCTTCTGTGAAGGATGCACAGAATCAAAGAATAAATACTTGGAAACATCGTCACAAGTCCGAGACAATGGCTGGCATAGAGGTCCTGCCTCTAGAAACCCCGTCCCGCAGCATCCTTTCAATGTTTCTTCTATTCCTGCATAAATGAATCTTCAAATTAGAAACTATGCCACAAATTTAACAAAATTTGTGTGAGAAAAAAAAAAACTTAATCAGTTAGTTACCGTATTTACTAGGATGTTTGATCATGTCTATTAACGGAGAGTAGATATCAAGGTAAAGAACTTTGGAACCTCTAAGCCTCTGACTAAGAAGGAAGGTTAGCTTCTGTAGCTTTTGATTGTAGACCCGAGAATCAGCGTTCTGATGTTCCGTACAGATCCGATGATGGAAGATTCGAGAAGTAAAGCTAGCAAGTGTTACTTGCACTGGAAGGCATCCGATTGGTGGTAGTCCAGCTACTGTAATCCTTCGTGCTCCTGCGTCGTATAGTCTCTGTAAGCATTCGTAAGGTTAGAAACTTAGATGGTATGTGGATCTCTCTCTTTCTCTGCCTCTTCACTCTTCAGTCTTGTTTGAGACTCAAAATGGAATGAACTATGAGAAAACAAGATAACCAACCATAGAGGCCTCTAACTCTTAACTATTATATATGGGCATGTGAGAACAATCCCAAGGAACAAAAACTGGGCCTATGAATACGTCTTAATCATGGTTTTCTAGAAAATTTGAAATAAAATAGAAATTTAAAAAGAAGAAAGGAATATATTAAAAATTGAAATGTATCGACAAAAATGCATATCAAAATAGAAACAATAATAGTATTGAAAACGTTTTAGGATAGTTATCTAAAATAGTAATAAGAACTTCATCTAAATATTATATTAGCAAATGCGTATAGGTCTTACTCTAGTGTATAAATTTAATGAGTGGGATCCATGTACGTAAGAATGGGTTACTATTTTTGAATTTTAATTACAAATATCTATACACATTTCTCTAAATATATTACTATAGTTTCTTTTCTCTGTAAGATTTATATACTAAAAAAATCTGATATAATTATATATGAAATTAAAAGTTAAACGTAACAAACCTGGACAAAAGGTTCGACTTTGCTAAGTAGATAATCTTGATAATCCGAAACGGAGATCAAACTCCCAAGAGCATGATCGTAAACATTATAAATCATATCATTAGTGCCCGCACTAATCACAAACACAGCATTCTTAATCACCCGATTAGTCTCTGAATCTCCAACCAAACTCTTCATTTTCTGCACCGCCTCTTCGAAGTACCTCCACTGCTTGTCCATGGTCAAAGTCAACGACAACATCGCCGTCCGATCATCTAAACCACCTCCGGCCGAGGCAAAACTAACGCCGGTCAAAAGGTCAACGGGTTTGACCGAAGGGTTTAGGTAAGCTGGTAAAGTGGGTTTGAGTCCTAGAGAGGAGACTAAGAAGTCGGTGGCGAGTTTTCCGTCGGAGAATCTTCCGGTGGAGCGTTTGGCCGGAAACGATTTGCCGTAGGGAGGATGGTTGCTCTGGAAAAGAGTGGGGATGTAATTGTTGTTGCCGGAATCCACAGTTGAGTCGCCGAAGGCGTAAAGAGCTGTTATTGGTGGGGATGGTGATGCATTGGTAGGGCTTAAAAGTTGGATGAGGAGAAGAAGAGAGATGAAGAATGTAAGGATTGGTTTGTGATGATTAGGGTTCATGGTTTGGTTATTGTGGGATGATGAAAATAATATATATAGAGGGTCCAAGGTTTAATGATGTACAACTTATTTTTCTCTTAACATTAAATATTTTCTTTCTCTAATATAATGAGAGATCTATTAACGTATTACTTTTAATGTCACAAAGATTGTCGTATCATTATTTTTTCTTAATTAGAGTTTTTACTAAAGGAATTAATTTACAATATATTTGTATTTCTTGATCTGGAAATGTGTATGCAAAACATAGAAGCTTCTAGCTAGGGCCCTAAGGGTTATCTGAGAATTTCACAAACGATAATGTCTATTTGCATCAAGTGTCTAAATTCAGAAGTTTGTGTTAGTTAGTTGGATATCAAGCCATACGTAAAGTTTGTTAGTTAAAGAGCATATATTATATGCATAAATCATAAATGCATGTGCAGAAAACACAGTAAATGGATGGACACAAATACAAACAATTGAATGCGTTTACTCTCTATAAGTACATCACTTGAAGTTTCTATAATAAATGGATCAAATCAGAATGGGATTTGCCCATAAAGACTATAAAGAATTGAAAAGTACTGAAAATGACTCAGAATAGCGTGCAAAGAGCTGGCATGTAGCTCACGATGAGCCCTTTAATGCGCGCGCACTAACCATGTAACTAATATTTATTTATTATCTGATTCAAAATTATGGCGATTGGGAAACTAGTAGATTCCTAATTACTTTGGAATAAATTTCCGAAAACTTGATAATTAGAAATATAGTTATATCAATTTGTAACTCAAACATTTGAGCACGAATTAAATCAGCAAAGTGTAGCCTAGAGGTATGCTAGGTTATAGGTTAGAAATTTAAACCCTTTATAACAAAAGAGGTTAGAATTTTTATTTATGTTGAAAAAGTGGTGGGATAAGTTTTGTTCAACCAACCCATAATTCCATTGTTCCACCATTAGTGGGAATAACATGTCGAGGTACGTGATACGTGTGCTCTCAGTATCTTCCTTCTCTCGTCAATCGAGACGATCTTTTATGACTTGACGCATCCTATGTATGATCGAATCAAAATGCAAATCTCAACCAAATAATCTCCATCGTTATGTAATCCACTTCGTATATTCAAAGCAAAGCTATACTTCGGGAGAGGAGTTAAATTAGTAACATGTGATAAAAGGGTGTTTTTTGTAATATCAGTTAGTCTTTTGACGAGTAATTTATGTGTCTTTTGCAAGAGCACACTTTGATTTTGATTAATGATACTATAAGATAATTTCTTCCCTAGTTTCCTTGATTCACTCGGGTTGAATTCAACAACTTAAGTAACAATCTTGCAGGTCATGTTCATTCCAATACTTGCAGGGAAAATGCTTCAAATTGAAGCCACCAATGCCACAAACAGAGCAGATGCAAACAGATACGCTTTTGAGATATATCTTTTTCACATTAGCATCCCTTCGTTCCAATACTTAAATCTGTATACTCTCAAAATACTTCGTTTCTAGCTAATAGCTTCTGCTTAGAATCTCTCTCTCTCTCTCTCTCTCTCTGTGAGAGTACTAAAGCTCTCTTCTTTTAAGCTAAGAATCAATCATAAACATCGTTTCTCACATGGCTTTCATAGAATTGTCTCAACTCATCACCTATTCTCAATCCTCTCATAACCATCTCTTCCAAAACAATCTTCGCTTCTTCAAACCTCTTCCTCTTCACAAGCTTACCAGCCAAACACCCAAAACTCTCACCGTCCAACCTCAAATCTTTCCCGGCGTACGCCATCACAAACTCCAAACCCAGCGCATAATAGCCTCCCTCTACCAACGCCGCTATAACGTGCGCATGCGTCGAGTACAACACAGTCACACCTTCCTCCTCCATCCTACTCAATATCGCCATCGCCGCTTCCACTTTCCCCGCTCTACACGCGCCCAGCACGAGCGCGTCGTAGCTACGCGAATCCGTAGAGATCCCGTCTTCTTCAATCTTGCGCATCACCTCGCTCGCCGATTCCAGTTCGCCGTCGTAGCAGTGCGAAGTAAGGAAGTAATTGTACGATGTCACGTCCATCGGAACAGATCTGGATCTCATCGATTCTACAACTCGCCAAGCTTCTTCGATTTTGTTCTTCCTAGTGAGCGAACACAAGATCGGGTGAAATGTCGACGGCGTTAAGCCTAATCTCCCGTTAGACATGTCTCCGATCACGATTAGAGCGTCGTCGATGCGGCCGAGCTTGCAGAGACGAGAGATTAAAATGTCGTAAGCGTTTTTCCGCGAGAAACCGCCGTCGATCTGAGGCAAAACGCGGCGGAGATCTTCTAAAGCGGAGGAGTACGAAGCGGTGTTGGTGATGAATTTGAATGTGTCGCTCGTGTTGAAACAGCCGAGCACTATGCGGTTGTTCAGGAGACGGCGTACGGTCTCGAAATCGCCGGAGCTACCAGCTTCGTTGATAAGTTTGTCGAATTCGGTGGTTCTACGACGACCTGAAGGATTCTTCACGGTGGAGAACGATCGATCGGGGAGGATTTGAAGGAAGTTTCTGGAATTAACTGATTGTTTCAGGAATCGTCGCCGGAGAAGAGACATTGAGTACCACAAATTGATTTTTTTCTGGTTCGTTAGGGTTTAAGCCAAGAAGGTTATTCAGCAAATGGGCCTACGAGATAAAATGGGCTTTTATTCTTGTATTAGATTGCCCATTATAAATCTAACCCACTTATTAATCAAAGTGAAATATCTATTACTTGTTAAAACTTTGGTTAAACCTAGGGATATGTTAAATAGAGTCTTTCGGTCCAGTTCGGTCTTGTTTATTTAAAGTTCGGTTCTGAATGAGTTTTAATCCATTTTGAGTCATGAAAGTTTATATAATAGGGTTGAGCCATATTTTGGTCCTTTTTAAACCTCTAATTTTTTTTCATACTTAAGAAAAATATTTTTTTAATAAAAATTTTATGTTGATAACACTATTATTTAATTATCAAATATAAACACTAGAACATCACAGACATATAAATTATAAACTTATAAATAATTTTACTTATCTTTTTTTCTGTCAAGACCGCGAAATCATATTTTCCCGCCAAGACCGCAAAATCATATTTTCCCGCCAAAACCGCAAAATCATATTTTTCCACCAAGACCGCAAAATCATATTTTTTCGCCAAGACCGCAAAATCATATTTTCCCGTCAAGACCGCAAAATCATATTTTCCCGCCAAAACCGCAAAATCATATTTTTCGCCAAAACCGCAAAATCATATTTTTCCGTCAAAACCGCAAAATCATATTTTCTCACCAAGACCGCAAAATCATATTTTTCGCCAAAACCGCAAAATTATATTTTCCTGCTAAAACAGCAAAATCATATTTTTCCGCCAAAACAGCAAAATCATGTTTTTCCGCCAAAACCTTAAAATTATGTTTTTCGTCAAAACAAAAACAAATTATGTTTTTCCGGCAAAATCGCTAAGTTCCGTTTTTTGGGTCAAAATTGAACACATTATAACCGATGAATTATGTTTTTCCGTCAAACTGCAAAATCTCGTTTTCACGTCAAAAATCAGAAAATTATATTTTTCCGCCAAAACCGTAAAATTATATTTAAATATCAATTTATGAATTTATGCGACAAAAAAAGTTTTCATGTAATAGGGCCGGCCCTGTTTTAACTTAAAACTTTTTTACCAAAACTCTATATTAGCCCAAAGTTTTCTATGATCAATTATTCAAAATTAGGGGTTACATTAATTTTAACGGCTCTATGCGGGTCCTAAATTCTAAGTCTTATATAACATCCCTAGTTACAACCATTATCTTTGTCTTTCTCATGAATATGATCCAAGTCTGTGATAGAGTTTTTGTTTATTTTATACGTTGTTAGGTTATTAATTAGCAGATGTGTGAGTGTAGCACTAAAATGAATGATTAAGTGATAATATTTTTTTTGCTTAAAATAATATTATTAGGGAAAAATTAGGTAGCTAAGGATGATGAAACCGAATAAGGATTAAGGGATACCTAAATTGGTACTATCTTTTTAAGAACTTAAGTTGATTGAGAAAACAAAACACTTTAGTTGATGTTTCAAAAGTCTGTAACGTGGCTACTATTTTAAATTTAGTATTGTTTTTTAGAAAGCAAGTTATCAAATTCTTGTTTGATTTGGAAACCGTTTTTATTTTCTATCTAGAAGGCGATTTAAACTTAGAAATAATTAGAACTAATAAAATATGATTACGCGGGAAAAAGAACGTTTGTTCACGAAAACTTATTTTTATAGTTAAACGAGAGTAGTATAGTACATATCACTAGGTGAAGAAAAGTAACCGACTACTATACATATTTTATGTATGATACTAAAGATTATTCTTATATGTAAATTTGATTAACACTAACAAACAAACAAAAACAAAGATATGATTTTGGGAATAAGATACTTTTAAAGAATATCTCTTCTTCTTCTTCTTTTTTGTGAAAAGACTTGGATTCAATTGTTTGCGAGGAATCCTTTTGGTATGGTTGAAAAGATAATTAAAGAAGTCTGAGAAAGGAGATAACGAAAAGAGGGGTTGTGATAAAAAGAAGAAGAAAACAATGCTTATCACATCAAGAAAGAAAAACATAAAATGTAGGGGTAAAGATGCAAATCATATCTAATCTAATCTAAGCTTATCCTAATAATAGTATACTTTAGATATTATGTTTAAATTCGATCATCTGCACTATCATAAACAAATTATCAATTAATTTATGTTTTGATCATCTAAGAAATATGTTTCGTAACGTTCCAACCATTTCTGTTTGTACCCCATTTTCGGTATTGACCCCTGTGTCTGATTCTCTTCACTGCAGAAAGTTTAGAATACCAACGCTTCTTTTTCACACGCAGGTGAAAATACCTTGACTTAAGAGCGGTGAATTGCAAAGTTGGTTCAATATTTATTGAAATGCAATGCATCAATTTTAAAATGAAATTACAATTATAATTTTTATTTTTCAAAATTTTATTTAATTTTATAATTTATAATTATTTTGGTGACTGATAGTATATTTTATGAACTCTGCTCTACTACGCATATTACCAAATAATAATTAAAAAAAACAAAATTACTCTTCTATAAAACTGGTGAACGTTTTCCACTAATATGACATATATAAACAGACTTGTCGACATCGGATTTTTTTCCATGTTCAAATAAGTACAAAACTACTGTCAATAATCGTTGTTCCTCTATTTTACACTAGCTAGATTGCAAATTCACTTGGTTAGCTAGCTATTGTTAAAGAATAATTAACAGTCATTCAGTTCTTGTTTGTATCCAAGATTTTTTGTTTGTCTCAGGAAATTCCAAATCCATATTACAGTCTTGACATAGTTGATAAACTGCTATAAAGTAAATAATGTAGTGATAGAATTACGAATTATAAGTTTGTCTCTATGCAAGTGAAAATGTCTTTGCCGACCAATCTTTGACCACATGAGAGCTTTGGCAAACATAAAAGACAAATTCTCTCTTTTATAGATTCAACTTTACAACCACTCTCTGCATTAATTATGATCGCGATCTCATTAAGAGGCCGGTGACCGGCTTTTACATTTTAACACTCGAATCTTCCTCTATTCCTTGTTTGTATCTCAACGCAAAAATATATCAAAATTGATTCGTGTATATATATAAATATATTTATGTGTGTATATTCGAGGGTTCTGTGTATGTACAGACCTATGTTTATCATCCTCTCGTGTCATTTTCAAAGGAGCCTTAGTTTGGTTTCACATATGATGTATACAAAGGTCACAGACTCACAGTGTTGTTATTTTCATGTTGAATACGACATGAAAATCATTTCCGTCGAAGATTAATTTCGGCTATATAGACAAATTATTTTCTCACAGCAAAATTTTATGTAAATGATTCGTGATATTGTTTGTTTCAACCAAATAGTTGTAATCTAGTAGTTTTCCTTTAATAATCGAATATAGTGATATAGATTTACGTTGCGTTCATAAAAATTTCTTATAAAGGTTATATATGCTCATACATGTAACGTCTATGAAATCTAGGTATTGAAACAAGCTTAGAATTAAGTTGCACTTAGTTAATTTGATTGTAGAAACACATATTCATATTCACCGTCTCGTCGGGTTTCCATAGCCAAAACAGTTAGAAAACAAGTCGATTAGATGAGCATTGTCTCTACTATGATGTTGGGGCGTGAAAGATGAGCACTAGACGATTAATTTGGACAATTTTTCAAAGATTCTCATCTGTGTGGTTTACAAAGCTGTAAATAAAACATTTCATTTCTTTGTTTTCAGATTTAACAAAGAATTTATGCTTAGTTGAACTTTACTGTAGTTTATATATGATTAACACCACAAAATGTTTATATATTAACAAGAATAATGTATGAGCATATATAATGTACGTGGTAAGTAGTACTCTTGTTTATTTGAGAAGGGATGGTGGATATATTGGCTACTTGCCCAATGCTCAAGAGCTGGGCCTACCAAATTCTTGTTGGATGGATAATATGTGCATGTGGTGTTTCTTTGGGTACACCCAATTTATTTATTTATTTTACAAAAGAAAACTAAAAATATAGATATTATATTATGCGTAACGACTAACGAATGACGAAACTAACGTTACACGAAATATAAATATAAATAAATATATAAAACGAAAAAAAAGAGATGATCTGTTTACCCCTAGGCTGGCCTACGCCTTTTCGAAAATCACGTACTGATCAGTTGAAAACGAAAAATAATAACCTAATGACAAGGATTTTGTCTTTATATTCATATGACTTTCGTCATATTTATCGGATCTTTTATCAAGTAAGATCAAAAAAGGTTTTTGTATTTTCTTCGGTTCAGCGGAATGAACCGATACTACTCTCTACCCTGTAATTATGTCTTATCTATGGTTTCTCTTAATTATGTATATATTTGGTAAGTAACTATAAGCCTATAAAGATGTAATATAATTTTAGTTACTATTATCCGGAAGAATATTTCTAGCCATTTCACCTTGATCTCCCTAGTGCAGAGTATAAGTCGTCTACTCCTTTCATGAATTTGTGTTGTCTACGTGCTATTTGCTTGTGTACCTATGTGAACTTTGTGAGATTGATTATTCTATTGGCTAAATATGTATGTATCTAGTGACATTTTTTAATTGCACGCATTAGTTTGGCCGATGATCTGATCATTAATGAGTATGGGTTTTTACTTTCTAATGAGAAAAGATCTATCGATGTTTTAGACTTAAATTAATAAAATTCGAAATGATCGCAAATGCATGGTTAGATTGCGATGGTATTCAAGGGCTGATACCACAAAAAAAAGTATGTAACATTGAACGAAGGTGAAGGTTGTGTGGTTTGAGTCTAAAGTTAGGCTAAACCAAGATAAGTTCGAGAAGATAATGTGACTGAACAAATTTGATAGATGTTTTCGAATCTTAAGGACTAAGTGTGATCTTGGAGATAAGCCAAGTCTTATGGAAAATGCATTGCTAGATATCTATAAATAAGATCAACGATGGTCTCTATGAAAATAAGAAACTTAGTGATCTAAGGTTCACGTAGCCACTTTCATAAATCTAGTTTGAATTTATAAAAATATATATGCTTGAACTTCTTTTTTGCTAGTAATAAAACTTTAAATGGAATTAGAAAAATTTATCGTTGGTCAATGGCAATGCTGTTATTATCATTATCAAATAACCAACCACCATTCCTCGACCTTCACATATATAATCTTGTTTGTATTTTTGTCTCTACAACAAAATGAAACGATGTTTATTCCTTTCAACAAATCATCGTATATTTTCACAAGTTAATATACCGTCGTTACACGACGACTTGTTGAAAAGAATAAACAACTTCGAAAATTTCGAGCTACACCAGCGTCACCGTCATAACATCACTTTTACCTTTATTTCTCTTTCAATTATATCGTTAACCTCGCCTCCTCCTTGTTAATTAACATGTCGTTGGCATCACCGACATGAATACAAGGTCTATATTATATGGAAAGTGCCTCTCACTTTTCAGCATGCATCTACTCTATAATATATACGACCAAAGTTCGTAGATGACTTACTTTAGATTCCTTGAGTGTAAAAGAAAGAAAAGAAAAAAAAAAAAAAACATGACCACCGTAACATGTGCATACCATATCAAGTCACCCTTTTAGTTTGTTCCCCATAAAGCAATCTTCTCACCCTTTTTTCTTGGTACAAAATCTTGCCAAATCTTGCTTATTTCTTTTCATAAACAGAATCAAAACAATATAAACCCATTTATATGGATTACCGAATCATCTTCTTTATTTTTTAATTAATTGGAATGTGAAATGTGTACTCCACCATCTTTTTGTTCTCTCTTTGTAATAGGGATAAATTCTAAACTGAAACTCTAACTCATTCATTACCCGGTATTTGTTGACAGTCGAAAGCTTTTGCTACTTAAAACATCTACAATAACTAAAAAGAGAACTAAAATAATAGTTGTAGATAGTGAGACTTGATATCTAGACAATTCTCTATCACTCGAACAATACCATCGGGTCACACCACTTCGTTATCCCACCATCTTATTTCTTTTAATGATAAGAAATTATACGGACATTTATTGCAACTAATATATACTGAGACATTATAATGTGATTATATATACATAAACATCACCATTCGATATATGCTTTCAATTCATCCTCTTGCTTATTAGAAACTCCATCGTATTAAGATTTGATCGATCCTTAAATATCTCAGACTACTCATCACATTCTGGATTATTAATAAAAACAGGTAATATTTGTAGGGCCGAAGTACACTGTTCTATCATCATTGAATAAAGAAGCTTTATATCATACCGAAAACAAATATGACTTAAAAGAAAAGTAGATCATATACACTATACGAGTGACCACGTTAAATATTTATGGGTCCATGCTAGAATTGACTAGACCACTACAGTAAAAATTAAAGAAAAAAGTGGCGTTGCTTTTGAATTATCTATACATATGATTTCAATTAAAAGTGCACAAATGGTTATATTATTTCGAATGGTTTGGTAAGCATTTGAAAATTAATTTCCTTGATGATCTTTCGGTATGTAACTCATGCCTCGTGTCTCATGGTAAAGAGATGGTACATAGCTTACTTAATTCTTTCTATTTTTTTGTTAATCTTTCCATAGTTATGTAGTAACTACGTGGGAAAATAATTCACTTTATAACTCGATATTGCAAACAACACTTAAAACTAACTATTACTGATCTAGTTAATTTATTGAATAACCATTACTTTTTTATCGAAGCTTTCATAGATAAGTTGGTTAGAGTATCCGTTTAGTAAGTGGAAGGTCTTGAGTTCACCTCTCAATGAAAACATCGTTTTCTTATTCAGTACTTTTGTTGAATAAATTTTATATCTATTTTTAAAAAAAAAATTATTGAATAACTGACTCAATACTTTTGGTTGCTAAATTAAGCTCTAAAACTGGTTTTTTTTAACTTACATCAGTCCTAAAAGTGTTTAGATATTCAATTTTTATGGTTTTTTTTTTATCAAATAACACATGTTAGTTATGATAACCATAAGATGACTATAATTAGCGTAATAAGGAAAGAAGTTGAGATGTTTCTCTCCAGATAAATTTTGCATAATTATGGAAGAGTATGTATTTCATATAATATTCCATGAGTATATTTTTGTCTTTGTTCAATAAAGTTATTCCATGAGAATCTTGGCACCAAATCTTTCACTGTTTTAGACACATGCGCCAACGCCCAAACAACAAGGCACATCATATTGTAAACCGCCACCACAACCATTTTATTCTCATTAATATTTCCCTTTATATACATCCTTATAATTCTAAACAAGAAAGGTGTAATTATTAAAAACCCCTGCAACTCTAAACTTTAAATTTGTTAATGGAGTCGGATTTAGTCGAGTAAGTCCCTTCTTTTTCCCCGCTTTTAGGTTGTTCATTTCATCCAAAAAACGCTTACGATTTCAAAAAGCAGTTTGCTCCCATGACATAATCTGTGATTAATGTTATAAAAACGTTTGTAGTAACAATATATATCGGTAAGAAAACTGATATAGAAGCGGTAAGTGATAGTTGAGATTTTTATTTTATATAAAGACCTTAAAGCATATGCTAATAATGTAATGGTAATTATATACATCATATGTGCTAACGGGATATTTCTTTTATGTATCAGAAAACACATTATTAAGTTGATGAGTTACTTGCACATATTGTTAACATGGATACAAAAAATATGTTTTCCTACTTTAATTGTCAATCAATTCTTTTTTTCATTTCACACCGTAACACATCAATTCAAAGACTTTTCAGAATTAAAAATTTGCAAAATAAGTTTATTTTTTTCTAATACTTAAGAAAATAGAGAAAATTGGCTGAATAACATATTTATAAGTTAAGTTTGAAATAGGTGTACTTTTTGACCTTTGCCAAACAGTAGTTTTTACTGCTTTTCAGACATTTTTCTTGTCTTCAGTTCTTATTCTATGAATAATTTCGTAGATGAGCATTTGAAATTAATAAGCGTTCGTATGGACAATAGACGGTAAGAAGTTGCATGAACAAAAATTAATATTCGTGTATGTAGTATGTGGATAGTGTAATATATGTTCATGTATTTACTTAGAAGATGATCGTATATATAATCAGATGGTCAATGTATTACACCATATAAATATGTGTGATGGTTGATGTACATATTAACGGACGGTAGAAATATGCGCGAACGTCCACTAAAATTCATCCACCAATCCTAATTGACCAAGTCTGTATCTCCAAATCGACTGAAATCCAAGATCAACCAAATACTGTCGAAATCTTTTCAATATTCCAGCAAAATTGATTTTATCACTCTTTTTATATTATATACTAACTCATGAGTACTTAAATCTCATATTAGTCAACCAAAACTATACAATACCTAATTACACTTTTAAAATTCTGACTACTTAGCTAAAATTCTCAAAAACAAGTACTATAAACATATAGTATTAAATTATGCTTATGGGGAAACATTATCCGATATGCTCTAAAATTAAAATCTACATTCCAAGAACTTGTAAAACTAGAGTTGTTAACCAAAAAAAAAAAAAAACTTATAAAACTTTCGGACCAACGGATTAAAAATGACCTCAAAAATTCGAAATCAATGAGAATAAGATAACACGTACACACAACAGCGAAGAGTACATCTGCACGATACAACACACAACACAAGACACACCATGTCAAAAAAAAAACAAAGAACACCCAAATTACAAATTTACCCTATCTGTCTCGATACCTCTATCTACGTGACTATACAATCACATACATTTGTAACAGAAAACAAAAGCATATATTATATACCTATTATATAACATAATACACATAGCAGATATATATATATATATATATAATACACAATTGCAGAGACCCACCTTGTTTATTTCTGAAGAAGAAGAAAACAGAACATCATAAAAAAAAACCAATGGGATCCTTAGTTCATGTGAAAGAAGCCACAGTTATTACTCCTTCCGACCAAACACCTTCTTCTGTTCTGTCTCTCTCCGCTTTAGATTCTCAGCTTTTCCTCCGTTTCACCATCGAGTACCTCCTCGTTTACCCACCCGTTTCCGACCCGGATTATGCTCTCTCGGGTCGTCTCAAATCCGCTCTCTCTCGCGCTCTCGTTCCTTACTTCCCTTTCTCCGGCCGGGTCCGGGAAAAACCCGACGGCGGAGGTCTCGAGGTGAATTGCCGTGGACAAGGTGCTCTGTTTCTTGAAGCCGTCTCTGACATCCTCACGTGCCTTGACTTTCAGAAACCTCCCCGGCACGTGACTAGCTGGAGAAAGCTTCTTTCACTCCACGTCATCGATGTCCTCGCTGGTGCTCCACCTCTCGTCGTTCAGCTCACTTGGCTCCGTGACGGTGGTGCTGCTTTAGCCGTCGGTGTTAACCACTGCGTCTCCGATGGAATCGGCAGCGCCGAGTTTCTCGCCTTATTCGCCGAGTTATCTAAAGACTCACTGAGTCAAACCGAGTCAAGGAGGAAACACCTCTGGGATCGTCAATTGCTTATGCCGTCTCCGATTCGTGACTCGTTGAGCCACCTCGAGTTCAACCGAGTTCCCGATCTATGCGGGTTCGTAAACCGATTCAACGCCGAGCGGCTCGTTCCGACCTCAGTCGTTTTCGAGAGACAGAAGCTTACAGAGCTAAAGAAACTCGCGAGTCGACTCGGTGAGTTCAATTCGAAACACACATCGTTCGAGGTACTCTCTGCACATGTATGGCGGAGCTGGGCGAGATCACTGAACTTACCATCGAACCAGATCCTTAAGCTTTTGTTCAGCATCAACATCAGAGACCGAGTCAAACCGAGTCTACCCAGTGGATTCTACGGGAACGCATTCGTCGTCGGATGTGCGCAAACCACCGTGAAAGACTTGACGGAGAAAGGATTAAGCCACGCGACGATGCTCGTGAAACAAGCGAAGGAACGAGTCGGCGACGATTACGTCAGATCGGTGGTTGAAGCTGTGAGCAAGGAGAGAGCGAGTCCCGACTCGGTTGGAGTCTTGATACTGTCGCAGTGGTCACGACTCGGTTTAGAGAAGCTTGATTTCGGTTTAGGTAAACCGATTCACGTGGGATCGGTTTGTTGCGACCGTTACTGTTTGTTGCTTCCGGTTCCTGAACGAAGTGACGCCGTTAAAGTAATGGTCGCCGTTCCGTCGAGCGCCGTTGACACCTACGAGAATCTTGTGATGAGTCCTAACGCTTAAATTAGAGAAATATAAATTCTAATTTTTACCTTTTACTTTTTTTACTTTTTCTAAAAATAAATTATGAACTCTCCCTCCGTTGACTTGTATAATATTGAGTTTTGACTATATTTTATTTAAATCCATTTTTTGGTTTTCTTTATACTATTTTGTTTAGTTCCTTCTCTCACCTTCCAAATTTGTTTGTTTAGTCATCCAACACAAATCACTATTATATATTTATTTTATTTTATTCTTCGTTTCATTGCACGCCTATTGGCGATCCACTATCAAATTATCGAATTCTTTATAGAAATCAGGATCTTAGTAGCAATCGAAATTACGATTATAAATTGTTTTTGTTTCCTACTTTTATATGCATATCGTATATAATGCTTCATCTTTTCTTAAACTACTGTTCTAAACGGTGTCCAAACGTTGTTCAATGCTTCACCGCACTGTATTTCATATGTTCGGTTTACTTACGCGGTTCAACAAATAAATCAAACAAACACTATAAAAATTAAACTATACTCAACTTGACAATTGTCAGCTTCGTAAATAATCAGGTAATATGTCCTTTTAAGACATTAAATTTAAACTTTAACAATGGATTTAAATTGTTGCATCCCATACCAATTATTATCGCAATCTTATATCAAAAAGGAAAAAGTTTCTTTTTGCGATCCGTGATATAGTCTTGGTGTTGGATTGGTCCCAAGTAGCGCGATTGATGCAATAGTATGTGTCGGCAAACAACAGGCATGATTGGCTATTATTATGTTAAACACCTTTGTTCTCCGAATTTAAATCGTATTTGAATGTATCACCAAATTTTGTATAATGTATAGTTGGTTATTTGTATCTATAATTTATCAGTGAGTATCTTATGTCAAAAGGAAAAAATTGATTGTCTCTATAACTGATCATTAATCATTCTGATTTTGTTGATTTTAATTAATGCTGACTTTGTAATGGTCTTGTTCTTGTAAGTCTTTGCCTTTCTGGATGAATCTGGAAAATATGGAGAATAATGTTGATAATTAGTCTTGTCAAAGAATAATCGTATAACCTAGCAAAAGAGTTATTTTTAATCATATTTGATACTTGCACATTTGCTCAGATATTTTCCACAAAATGAATCCCTTCCCGAAATAATAATCATTTCCAAATTCGTTTGTTTACATATTATAAGTAGAACTTTATACGAGTCTATTTACATTGGACAATTTCCCATTATACAAGACTCTGAAAATATTAAATCGTAATGGCCATAAGAACCACCATTGGAACCGCCCCATTAAAGATTGAAAATGGTTTGACTAAATTGTGATTATTTAAAAATGTTTCATCGCGGTTAAGTAGACGTGCGTTAATTGTTTAATTAGAGGCTTCGCAAGTCAGACTGTCGCAGCTTATATATGGCTCGACGCTAATCATAGAATCATATACATTTAATAACTAATAAGTTTTGATACATTTAATAAATTTGAAGGAACTTCAAATTTGACACTTTTACCAGAAAAGGAATTTTGACACTGAATAAGTTAATCTGATAAAATATTTGATGACAAAACGTTATCATTGATGAAAACAAATGAATACGTTATCATTTTTTTCTTTTGTCAACGATAAATACGCATTATATGAGACATGAATCGGCTCGTTTATATTTATGGTTGGAGCGAATCTCAGTTAGAGATTTGGCCCGAAAAAGTCAGCTCGACCAAAGGGAATGAACTCTGCATAACTTATAAATATCTTAATAATTGACTTTTGAATTACGATTTTGTTTTCTAGCCAGCATGGAACTACCTACTATCCAACGTATATCTACCAATAGATGTGAAATTATATTAATATATTAAGCTCCACCATACAAAATAATTAAAATCTAGATGCATATCCATATTTCTTAATATTTTACGACGGTTTTTTATATGTTACAAATTGCAGATATATCTAAAACAGAAAAGCAAAGAACGCGCAAAATATTGGCGACACATGCAATTCCAAGAGAAAAATGTTTTGTAGGATAAGATTTTTATTTGGTTTAAAACTCTATTTGTAATGTAGTAATGCTTTACATAAAATATTATATTCGAGATTTCGAGGTATTATCAATGAAAAGCGAAAAAAAAAATGGCATAATCCATTCCCACTTTTCATCAGAGACGACAACGATACAAAGAAAAAAAAAAAAAAAGGTTTTACTGCAGAGATTGTTGTTTCCCAAGTTGAGTCTTTGAACCATTCATCATGTACCATATGTTCGGCCTAAATCCGAAAACAAATACGAATCGTGAAAAGTGAAAACCTGTCATGAGTATGACGAATCAAAGGTTCCCTAGAAGCTATGGAATTCCATTGCAACATCTTTAAGTCGATAGGCGTTACGTAAGTCCATTGCCAAAATTTTCTAAAAAGGAAGATTCCATTGCAACATCTTTTAAGTCCATTGCCAAAAATTTATAGAAAGGAAGCTACATATTTTGTTCTTTTAATTAGTTGGTATTGGTTAATTTATTTAGTTTGTTGATAAATCAACACAGATTTTTAGTTTATGTATGTACATCGTTGCAGAAAACCCGAAAAATCATGTTCCCGCTAGAAGTACCGTACACCTAAAATGGATGGATGAAAAGGAATGGACCAGAAAGCAGGCCCAGAAGGCCCAATTGGGCTTCATGAGTGATGTGAGTTGAAGTTCCTAAAATCCTTTAACGGTATTATATATGTTTCGACCCCCCTAGTATTTTTTCTTTGGGCATCAGCCCTGAATATTCACTTCACTAAATACTAACAACGTAATTCGTTAGAAACTAGAAATATTCCGAATTTTACTAAATACTAACAACGTATTTGTGTGAATTTCAAACTAAAGAAGTTATTCGTTCGAGCAAAGGCTTTAACCCCCCACAATATACTACTATACGAGAGTAGCCATTATAATGATATCTTTGTTGGTAAATTTTACTGTTATAGTTGTTATATTACCGTATAAACTTAAATTCGTATTTAAAACAAAAAAAACTTAAATTCGTATTGAAAAATAAATCAAACTGATAATTTCTTATGGAAAAAGATACGAAGATGCCATCATGGAAATTGATTCCTAAAAAGGAAAGTGCTTTTGTCAGACAGAGATAATCTTGCACCAACGACTAATATTAGTAATAATTATGTAATTTGGTTAATTAGTTTCTCAAACGATAACATCCATGCATTTATGTCGTATTTAGTCGCACCCAATTAATTTTATATGCTATGACATGATCTATATGAAAAGTTGTCCTTTAGGGGACAATTAGGATAAAAATCTACTACTCCATAAATAAAAGGTCTTATCCAAACACGTACGTGCATAAATACATATAATTTTAGCTGTTGTTTAAAGTGCAGCCCACGGTTTTGTAATTGTGGGCATGTGAACATTTTATCATCTTAAAATGTCCTCTACCGCACCAACCATTTGCTTTCTTTTATATGCAAAATATTCAAATCATGAACACTTTATAGCTTACGAAACATAATACTATATTGTACATCAAAGCTTTGAATTTCCTTGCCCTCTGTTATGGTAATCATTTTACCTTAAGCATCTGGAAATTGTTGGAATAAAAAAAAATTCAACAATATCTCTTTTAATGTAATCAAATGTTCAACTCATTGTTATAAAAAATTTCACGTGAATGATGAGATTGGAATAATCAAGCTATATTGATAAATTAAAGTGGATAAATGTAAGAAATGAATGTATGGCGCAACTAGTTGGGTTCTGCTGAGACATAAAAAGGTGAGAGTTCCAAGGCAATTGGGTTGAGATCTCAGAAACCACAATAAAAAGCTTTGGTTCTTTTGCTGTCTTTGCTTCCTTCCTCGCCACCTCATCTCTCCCATGCAATATTCCTATGTTTTCTCTTCTTTTAATAATTGATTAGTTTTATAAATGGCAAACAACAAAGTAAATCACTTCGAAGACGATGCTTTTTTAGTATCAATGCAAAGTTTTTAAGTAAACTTGTTATGATGATCTTTCTACAAGTTATGTTGATATGCTACCATTCGTAGATACACTTTTTTCCTTTCCCACAGTAAGCTACTGTAAAACCGTCGTGTGTCGTCAATTCACAATTTTAATAATATATTAAGAGATTTCAATTTTTATTTTTAGTGAATAAGATATCATTAGAAATTTTTTGAAATGGTTAAACATCAAAATATACTATATGTTAGATTAGTCTTTTCTCTAGGCAACCAAAAACAAAATTATTTTCTCTATTTTCAAAACTTGAATTATATTATGCATCAAAATTATTTTTCTTTAAAAGATTTTCTATTGCATCAATTGACTTAGATGATGAGTTAAGTTTTTTTTTAAGAAAAAATATTGCTTTAAGTCGAAGCATACATAAATATCTACAATATAAACTGCACTTTTTAATATATATATATATATATATATATATATTTGTTTATCCATTGACATAGTTTTTGTTAAGATTAAAGGTGTAGTAT
Source organism: Turritis glabra (assembly GCA_900406565.1). Lineage (NCBI taxonomy): Eukaryota > Viridiplantae > Streptophyta > Magnoliopsida > Brassicales > Brassicaceae > Turritis > Turritis glabra. The sequence continues at coordinate 3,060,505 of OVBN01000025.1, forward strand.
CCAAAATCTAGAACATTTATCGGACGAAGTATTTGACCGAAGCCAAGTCGTCTTCCAAGAATGGTGTTAAGTAGACTAAATGAACACATATTTCTATGTCTATGAATTAAATGCAGAAAAATAATTACTTCTGTACTGTCTCTGCATCTGTATTTCTGTCCCTCCAGTGGCTGCAGCAGGCAATGCATCTGCAACACTCTCCGAGTGCGCAAATCAATTTATTTAACTTCTCAACAAATAAAATGATATGTAGTTTTACAATGGTGTTCTACCAGATGTTTTCTTTCTTTCTTACCTCTATGTTCACAATTTTGGGTTTCAAACAATTCAATACTATTGGTGTCAAAAAGCAAAAGAAATTCAAAAGTATTATGGCTGACCCGACGCATGTATACTACTAGATGACTAGGTTTACTAAGCAAAATTGTAAAAATGAAATTAAAAAATCAGCGTATAGCTTACCTTGAAAACTTTAAGATTCCAATATTATTTAGACACACAAAGATTTGAGGTGCCATTTAACTCCCAACTTAATAATGAAACAAACAAAAAATTGTACAAACATAAAAATAACAATCGTTTAACACTTGAATAGCAAATATCTGACAAATTAAAAAAGTTAACATGATAGAATATTTGACACACTGCCTTCTAATTTTGTTTTGAAGACCTTAATCATCAAAATAGAACTTTTGGTCAACTTTATCAATAGAGATTAGGTTGGGATCCAGTATAACTGGTGATTAGATGATGATGATTATAAATTAGTATTGCTAGAAATGATTAGATCCTTCACTAAAATTGTTATTAATGCTAGATTGGTCTTGATTTCTTTAATCTATAATTTAGTTTTTTCTTGCCTAAATCTTAGTGAAATTTTATTATATAGCCAATAAAAATTGATGTCCAAATGATTAGTGAGATTATTAGACTTTTTTTTGTTAATACTTGTTGATTACATAATTTACAAACGAAATTTTTTAAAAACCTGGACTACTAGCTAGTACCACGAAAATGACTAATGTTATTGATTAAAGTTATATGCTCTATAATTACGCCTAACTAAACCACATTATAGAATGATATGATTTTGTTCATTGTTTGCCTATGTTAAATCCTTATGATCCAAAACGCCTTGAAGTTTTTTCCAACACGCGAGTATTTCAAAAAATAATATTCATCAACATATCATAATATCATTCATGATTTGCTAGTTACCGACGAAAAAAAAAACAGTGTTTGCAATTAATCTTTTATTAGTCATCGCTCCATTTCATTCCGATGTGTTACGAACCCACAAATCTGACTTAATAATAACAACAAAATTTTCCTTGGTAGAAAACAAAATGAGTAAGTAAAAATATAAATGAATAAAGAAAAATATTGAAAGAAGTGAGTGTGAAGAGAGTGTAAGTATATATAAAAAGAAGAAGCACCGCCCTAATCCACCATTCACAACGATGACATTCAAACTCCCTTCAGTCTCCCTTTCTCCTTGATTCGTCCTCTCCAAATTTTCCCAATTTCTTTAATCTTTCTCTCTCTACTTCTTCTTCTTCTTCTGCATCTATGGACCCTTTAGCTTCCCAACAACAACACCACCATCTTGACGATAGTAACCAAACCCTAACCCACGATAATCCTCAATCCGATTCCACCACCACCACCGACTCAACCTCCTCCGCTCAACGCAAACGCAAAGGCAAAGGTGGTCCCGACAACTCCAAGTTCCGTTACCGTGGCGTTCGACAAAGAAGCTGGGGCAAATGGGTCGCCGAGATCCGAGAGCCACGTAAGCGCACTCGCAAGTGGCTTGGTACTTTCGCCACCGCCGAAGACGCCGCACGTGCCTACGACAGAGCCGCCGTTTACCTCTACGGTTCACGTGCTCAGCTCAACTTAACCCCTTCTTCTCCTTCCTCCGTCTCTTCCTCTTCCTCCTCCGTTTCCGGCGCCGCTTCTTCTCCTTCCACCTCCTCTTCCTCCACTCAAACCCTAAGACCTCTCCTCCCTCGTCCAGCCGCCGCCACCGTCGGAGGAGGACCCACCTTTGGTCCTTACGGTCTCCCTTTTAACAACAACATCTTCCTTAATGGTGGGACCTCCATGTTATGCCCTAGTTATGGTCCTTTCCCTCACCACCACCAACAACAACAACAAAATCAGATGGTGCAAGTGGGACAATTCCATCACCAACAGTATCTGAATCTTCACTCTAGTAATGATAACCTTCACAAGATCGGTGACGTGGAGCTCACTGATGTTCCGGTCACCAATTCGACTTCGTTTCATCACGAGGTGGCATTAGGGCAGGAACAAGGAGGAAGTGGGTGTAATAATAATAACAATAACAATTCGATGGAGAATTTGAACTCTCTGGCTGGTTCGAGTTTGTCAATATCTCATCCACCGCCGGTGGTTGATCCGGTTTGTTCTATGGGTCTGGATCCGGGTTATATGGTTGGAGATGGATCTTCGACCATTTGGCCTTTTGGGGGAGAAGACGAATATAGTCATTGGGGTAATATTTGGGATTTTATTGATCCCATCTTGGGAGAATTCTATTGATTTTTTTTTTTATTTTTTTTTTTGGTGGAAGATCATATTATATACGATGAGCACCCCCCAAGGTCGGTCCAGAGCATTGGAGATCTGAAGATTCATTGTTGAGAGGAATCAAAGAGTGTACTTTCTCTGAGGAGCTTTGCATGCAAAATTTTGGAGGATTTTTTACCTATATATAGAGATAAATAAGAGGGTAGTTTATTATTTTTTCGAAGATTTTTATTTTCAGGGAATTCGAAGAGGAGCTTACGGTTCCAATAAAGTATATATATGTGGAAGAGGAGGAAAAATTCTGTGGGAATTTATTTGTTCAACACTTGACAGAGTGCCTTATATATATAATATATCGGATGTGAAAATTCGATTTTGTTTTGAGTTTTCAGAGGTTATGTCTCTTTTTATCTCTGAGAATATAGGAATCAAGGTAGAAACTATGAGAGAATACGTTTTCAAGAATTGTTCATCAAACTGCATTCCTTAAAATGCTTCTATTTGCTGGATAACTGCGATCGTCGGCTATTATGGAATTGTAACTGCCTTTACTTGTCTTATATGTGGATTTGTTGATGAGTCTCGCAATCACCTATTCTTCGATTGCAGTTTCAGCATCGAGCTCTGGAGTCTGTTGTTCTTCATCGAGCTGGTTTGAACCTCTTATCATCGACTGCACATTCTTCAAAGTTTTGGACTTAATTTTATGTTAGCCCGCTTTTGATTTGCGTTGTCTATCGATTTTATTGAAATTTTACGCTTCATGCAAATTTTGCAAGTATATTTTAGTAAATATATTTTCACATTCAACAAAAATAATGCTTAATATTTGTTGTCAACTAGTGATGTTATTAAGCAAAAAAAAGGAAGGCAAAAGTAATGCATGAGAACAAAGGTTCCATGTTTAAATTTATAAAACTGAAAAGATGAATAATATGGCTGTATTTTGTTCTTCATTTATTTGTTACTTGAGTTACTTAATGGATATATTTTTGCGTGGATAATCTGTGGTGAAGGATTTGTCGACAAACTTTATCTGGCGTTCTCCATACCATGGCAAAAAATTCTGCATCGGAGACTTATCTCTCAAATAAAATTTATGCTGATTAACTTTTATTTTCCATCCTAGTCTAATGATTAGCCTGATTTTCAAAAACAAAATAAACATATGATGGATGAATGTGATTGGCCAAAATTCATAACTTCTTTTAAATATCCTTCTCCTCCAAATTTTATTAAAAGCCAGTAATACGTAAGAAAAGGCCCAAACTGTTAAATGGGCTAAGCAAAAAGGCCCATATATATACCTCTACCCTAGGGTTTTCAGGGGTATATATTCACAGTTACACACCCTTTCCTCTTCTTGTTACCGTCGCCGTGAAATCGCCGATTAGGGTTCTGAGAAAAGAAGTTTCTCCGCCATGAGAGCTAAGGTACTCATCTTTCGAATCTTCACCAAGACATATGTGTTATTAATCAGTCACGTCTCTTATTTTTGCGGCTAATTAAGTTCTGTTTTGTCGTGGTTTCGCAGTGGAAGAAGAAGCGTATGAGGAGGCTGAAGAGGAAGAGACGAAAGATGAGACAGCGATCTAAGTAGACTCGTTTTGAAGACTTCGCATCTCATCTGCTTCCCTGTTTCTGTCTTTTCGCTTAAATCCTAAGTACTTTTGTCTGAACTCGTTTCAAGTTTAAGTTTTTCTTGGCTTCGTTTTTGTTGGATTGTATGGATCCTCAATTAATTTTAAACCTTAATCTATCTAATCAGTTTTTTTATCAATTATTTTATTATATTATGCTAATCTTCGTAGTGATTAAGATTAGATCAATCTTATCATTTGGCTTAGATCTTATGGAACAATTAAGATTTACAAATCTTGTCTGGCTTAGAAAGAACAAGCCAAACCTAATTAGATCTTATGGAATAATTCAGATTTAGTTTATACAAATCTTGGAGTATACAATTCTAATTTGGTTTAGGAATAACTGTCCCAACATGTTTCGTTTTATGAACCAAATTGCTGACAAACCCTTAAGTAATAATGGGTTTGTGTTCGACGATGTATGTGTATATTGAGAAATTTATTCATTGTGAGTAGTGAGAAGAGAGGAACCATCTCTGTCTTTTGCTTCTGATTCTGCAAACAGAAGAAGTAGTCGTAGAAGAAGATGTGATTCGGTTTAACGCAGCGCAGAGTGATTGCTTCAAAGCTTTTGCTGATGCAGCCGTGTTTGTAGTCTTGTTGCAGTTGCTATCTTTTAGGATGAAATTGATTCTCATTCTTCCTCCAACACATATGATCTCTGCTTGGATTGTTTCGAGTTGAAGCTTTGTGAGAACCCTAATGATCTCTGAGATTGCGTCGGGTTGATCTTCGCAGCAAAACGAAGCTTTGAAGATGATTGTATTGGTGTTTGATTCAAAGTCAGAGATGGTTTCAGGCTGCACAGTTACTTCATCTGCTTCTGTTGGAAGATCTTGGAAGAATGGTGATTCTGCTGCTTTTTCTTTGAGTTCTTTCACCTGTTCTATCACTGTTGCTAATAGAGCTGCTTTGTCTAACTGTAGAGTCAAGTCAAAACCGGTTAACCCAACCAGATAATAAACCGGTCAACTCAAATTGCAAATTTCTCGACTAAACCGAAACGTGTCAAGCTGATTTTGTCTAAACTGTAACCGAATGAGATCAAAATCGGTTTACTCAAATTGACTAAACCGGTAGCATTTCAATTGTCTGAATCAGAGTCATACCTTGTCGGAATTCGGGACAAGTTTCCGGAGAGCGGTGAGGTGAGAATTAATCCGGTCACGGCGTCTTTTCTCAGCTAGACGGTGGCTCCTTGAAAGTGACTCAGCTTTTTCGATCCCACCGACACAATCATCCGCCGGGAAATTACCGGAGGAGGAAGAAGAGAAGCCAAGATTAAAGCGGCTCCAATCAGAATCGGAGGACTCAGATTGTAATGACCATGAGACCATATATGGAGTTGTTGAATCAGACCACTTGGCTGAGTCGTAAGAGTTCTCCATCGCCACGAGAAAACTAATAAAGAATTGTTAAAAAAGTTTTTCTTTTTTTGGTATTTTAAATGAAGTAAATAATACTTCTCTCTTTTTTCTTTTTTTGGTTGCAGAATCTGAAACTGAGAGTTGAAAGAGGTTTCTGTGTAAGTGTGGAAGTGAGTAAGATAGAGAGAGGTCGAAGTTTGGGTGTCGATCTAAATAATGAAGGAGAAATTTAAGGTTGATGTTGATTGGTGTGATACTCCTTGTAGACTTTTTGGTTGTTTTTTCTTTATATAAAATTTTAAGATTTGCATAAACGTGCACAGCCGCAAATTCTGTGTTGAAATTTCGCTTAGAACTTGAGGGTCATATGGTATGAGGTTATAATTTTGTAAAAAAATACGAGGTAGTAAAATCGTAAAAATTCGTATTTGTATTGGTAGCATATGAGTTAAAAAGTGATATTACATAAAATAAAGTTTTATCGTATAAAACAACTTACCACTTGTACACACGTGTTTTTTTTCAAATAAATGTTAGTGCATATACTCAAAACTTTACTACCTCACTAAAAACTTCTAGATTTTAACTTTCTTTGGTTTATCTTATCCGCTCGCCATTTCATATTTGATTATTATCAATTTCCTGCTAGATTAGCCTTTATTGTAATCCCAAATCTCAGTTTGACGTTAGTCTCAAAATCATCTCCGACGATCCTAATGGTACACGTATGTGGATCATATAGTATGGAATAGAGTAAAGCAGTTCGAAAAATGTAAGAATTTTGTTTACATATAAAAGTAAATACAATTTTTTTTTGTGTGTGGATAAGTAAACATACAAGTTGTTTTCGAGATCTAATTTAAGATTGGGATATGTAGCTTGAAAGTTAAGTCGTTCAAATCAAATAGGTATATCGCGACCCACTTTAATCATATGGAAAAAGACCAACTGGTTATAAAGTCGGAAAATAATTTAAATCGATATATGAAAATAGTAGAAAATTTGGATTTGACAACGATTATTGTCAATAAAAAATCATTGGAAGAGAATGCTTTTATCTTTAACTTTTCTATTCGTAAAAAAGTTTTCACCGGATCGGTGGTATTACTCACATCTCTCATGTTCCAATCATTTTCTCTACATGTTTCTGAACAGAGTTTTGGATAGGAACAAATAATAATTTGTCCGCCACATCGACAATTTTTTCTCCACGTTCTCAATGCCTTCCTTCGTGATATTCACGTTTGCCTTCACTTGCCAACTCGAAACATGGTATATATGGTCTTTGTTTTGCGTAGTCAATATCGAAATGACTAGATAGAGTTCATTGTGTTTGTTAGTCAATCGTTATATAAATTAAAATGAAACAGATAATGAGATTTGATGTTGTAGCATGGCCTCATGGGACAATATGTTTTTATGAGATAAAATGGTGACGGGAATATGTGGAGAGGAATGGCTACATGGAGGTCGACGGGGGACAGAAGACCAAATAAAAGATACTTGATTTTGTTAATAAATTTAGTCTAATTATTTTGATGGATATCATTTGTTCACATTTTAAAAGCGTGAATTCCACAATTTGCTTACCAACCAAAACATATAATAACATACTATACCGTATTGTTGTATCTACTAATTCACACAATTGAGTAAAAGAAAACTTTAAAAGGTGACTCACTCCAAACTTTGTTCTTTCTATTCATGCTTTACAAATTATCACAACACGATTTGTAAAACATAAAAGTAAAAGATAAAAGCCGCACCACAGTTAAACTGCAGTACACATAAATAATATTTTATTTTGTAAATAGTGATAAAATACATAAGGAAGGATTCAATTGCATTGCACCACTTTTTGTTTTGTTACCACTTACCATCCACAATCTAAATCTGATTATCAAAAACTAACATCAACTCAATCGATTTGAAAAGGAAATGTATCACATCCGAATGAAAAAACCCTAATCGCCATCATAAAAAATTTCTTTATGTTTGTATATGTTGTAGGATCAAATATAAAATTTAAGTGTTTGATAAGAAAAATTAGAATTATTGTGTGATATAGAAAAGCAAACAACTTGTATGCGCATCTGATAGAAAAAGACAAGCTTTAACTTAGATTTGGTGGCGCTTCTTGTCACATATATTCACATGCGGAAGAGAAGCCTTTATTCAATAATCAAATATATGTGGTTGCACAGACAAAGCCACTAAAATGATTTTTCGTTTTTCAAGTTTTTAATTGCAAATATCCACAAATTTGCGTAAATCAAGATATGTAGGGCCAAAAGTAACACTTCAAATCAAAAGTTTCATACCACACATTGGACTAAAAAAATTCTCAAGATTTCAGTCAGATTCGAGTTTATCAAGCCATTGGCATTCTAGTTCTTATCACCCACTGACACTCTAGTGATATGGGTTGAATTTTATCAATCAAACTGATAATCTTGGAACTTTGTGGATCAAAGTTGGTTAAGAAAGTATAAACTCTGAATGGGAATTAAATTATAGAATTTTATGTTATTACGAAACAATCTTTGTTTTTTTTTTAGTAATCGAGGGCTCCCTAACCAAAACTCAAAATATATGAAGAATCGGATATTATATATATATAAATATATTTTTTTTGAAAAAGGGTATCGATATTATTGATATTTAAAACAGTAATAGTGGCCGATCATGATTATAACCACATAAAGTGCAATTCATCGTCCTATTCGTGAACATCAAATCTAACACTTGAAAATTTAGTGGTACGGTGAGAATCCTAAGTAAAGATTATTCAACGACGGACATAATCATACTTTTAGATGGGATTAATAATTGAAACAAAGTGTTCGCATAATAATCATCTTTTCGGTGCAAATAATTTAGACTTGCCATCTTGGTAAATGGTAATCATATCAAGCAATCGAGTACTTTGTTAGCTTTTCTTTCGTTTTCGTCGTATATATTTTTTTTGATAAAAGATTTCCTATTCAAATGCATGAGAAATAAAATGATACAAAGCCATCAAGGTTTAGTTATGGCTAAATAGCCCATCACACATTAAAAAAGAACCAATTTTGAAACAAATATGAGAACCCAATATTGCTTGTGGCTCCAGGTTTTTTAGGAACCAAAGTTAAGATAGTAGCATTTGTAGAAGAAGGAAAGAATCCTGTAATGAAGAATCTCTCAACTGTTGACTACCGACAATGAAGACTTGTCTCCGTCTCTTTTAATTTGAATCATTTAAAGTGAACATTGGGGATTTTACTCATTTCTTTTATCTAGTTAATAACAAAAGATGTTTTGGAAAATAGTTAGAAAATAACAGTTCTTTCAAAGTTTTATGATCAAAATGTTTGCGCAGACACTATTTAGTACGCATATTTTTAACCTCGTAGATTCGTGAACTACTACAATGAAGGTTTTTGTATTAAATGTTATAACATATCTAGTTTGCAGGACTATTGTTTACAAAAAGCGAAAGAGATGTATGTTAGATTGGACTATAGAAAATAACTATTTGAGCAAAAGTTTTTACATGTCACAAGGACCACGACCATTCACCGGCGTGACCAAAAACAATCATTTTAGAACATTAAAAAGAAGAATATAGATAATTAACAACAAGCATTGTGAAAGTACTATAATTTACGTTCTTAACCATCACATTATTTTTTCAGGCGACCATAAACTTGAATAGATTCAAAAATCGGATCAGGCATCAAAGGAAATTAATGATTTTCCATATCAATTAAATTAACTTTGATAAAGCTATTCTAAACAATTTCAAAGATATCAATATTAACTATTACGATATATTATTTTTAAAAAATCGATTTTTGTTTCTTAAAATACATCAGGTTCCACAAAATCAATTGATTTTAGTCCCTTTCTTTCTCGTTTCAAGCTTTCGAATAATTTTATTTTTCTTTCTGTTGTTGTTGAATTGCAGGTTCACAGGAGGCGTTGCACCTCCCATATATGAAACCTTCAAGGTTTAAAATATGATTCTTGTTTGGTATGATGATAATGTTATTATGCTAAATGGCAATGACTTCACTTCACAAAAAGCTTTAAGACTTTATCTTCTTGTTATGTGATTTGTTGTCACTGTGTGTGTTGAATTTTGAAATGATATTCTGCATGCAGAATAACAAAAGGGAAAAATATACTACCAATTAAAGGATGATCCAGCTTATGTCGAGCTTTTCCATGGTGGTCTTAAATGCCTTGCTCCTTGGAGTATTTTTGAATTTATCAATGATGAATTTTTACATGAGGTAATTTTTGAGTGATTGTCTTGTGAAGCTTGTGAGTACAACATATTTTTTTTTCTTCTTAATGTGATTATTGTCTTTGTCTAGGTTCTTGCAGCAAGAATTGTCTACAACAAAATTTTCATTTTCTTCAGTATTTATTTCTACACAAAACTTGATGAGTTGTAAGATATTTCATCTGAAAACAAGTCATATTTTAGTGTATTTCTAACCATTCAGCGATCATCCGAAAAGATCACATATTTTAGCTGGATCCATTAGGCGATCATCCGAAAAGATCACATATTGAAATTGTCAAAAGGTGAAACTCCATGAACTTAATCTTTTCATATGCATATGGTTTGTGTAGCAGGTTTATCACAAATGAATGGGAATATTTGTGCCAAGCTAGTGAAATTTCGGATCCACCATTCATATCAATCTTGTGTAAAAATATCTCCTATCACATCAACAAAGCTGGTATAAAGGTCAGGTTCCAAAAAAGGTATTTTTGTTCAGATTTGATGATCCTATGAAACATATTCTTGATGGTTCTTTTCTCATGAAACATCTCACAAACCATCACATGGTATTTTTGTCTTGTGCAGCTAGGTTCCAAAACAGAAGAATGGTTTTGACTGTGGTTCATATGTGCTATTTTACATCAAATATTTCATTGAAAAGACGCCTACAAGGCTGAAAAAATAGACACTGGAAAGATGAGTTATCCTACATTCTTATGGAAAGACACATTTTAGTTTTATGGTATTAATTGATAAGCATTAACATTTTAAGAAAATAAATATCATTTTATAAAATGTTCATGTATATTTAGTAAAAAATTTCAATCTTTTTAATGATGTCACTTACCATTTTACAAAAAAAATGACATTTGATCAAACTTTACAAGAAATCTGATTAACTTTTCTTTGGATATATTTTACGTTGGGAAAGATTGGTATCTCCGTAGCACTTCAATACAAGATGTATCATTTTTATAGTAACTAATTAAAAAAAAAAAAAATACTAAAAGCAATATAAAACAAATTACTCTTAGTTTTTTTTGGTACCGCTTTCTCTATCAATTACTTTGTACCATTTTTAACTATTTACATACCGTTAATTATTTTTTTCTCTATTAAAATTTGTATCGTTTTGTATTATTAATCAGACCCGTTATTTGAATAGCGAACATAGAAAATTGCCAATATAACTGTTTCCTTGTTGAAAAAATTATTTTGCTATGGTTCAAATGTTATTCGCGTTTAATGGGGCACTAGATTAGTAGATAAAAGCTTTTGTCGATGAACCTTAAATCCCCAATTAACATAACGTCGTCCTTTTGTGTTATTAGGAAAAACGACATCGTTTATTATCCTCAGATTTTGTTAAAAGTAATGACTTAACTATAAACTGCGTGTCGTTGTTAAATAATCAAAATCCTTGTTTTTTCAATCTTCTCGTTGTGCTTGATGACATCTCACAATAAAACCATTCGGACAAATCGAAAACGTTTGAAAGCAACCATCAACTAGAATCAAGAAGAAAACACCTTAGTCGTTTCTTAATACTACTGTCTTCTTTTCTTTGACCAAATTGTTTCTTACAACGTCTACGTCAGACCTTTAACCAGAATCAAAAACTATAAAAGGTATAACCTAGCTTGTCTTGTGCGTTTAAAGCCAGTGCAATAAGCAGATTTTGAGGGTTTTAAAAGTGTCATTTAAGAGCACCAGTGAAAATGGGTCGAATCGCAGTTTTGAAGTCCTCACAGAAACGTTGTTCAGAGAACCTCGTCGCTCGTTTTCTAGCAGATTCAGCCATCTTAAGCCTCTCTGTTTCATTCATCTTCACAATCTCAAGGATCGCTTCGGCGTATTCCTCCACAGTCTCAGCAAGAAACCCGGTTCTTTGTCCGTCTTCTTCCAACACAATGTCCATTTTGGGTCCAGCTGAGTTGTGAGCTGCACCACAAGCCAAAAACTGAGGAGCCATTAAGAAGAAATTGCGAGAGTAACTGAACTTTTAGAGATAAAATCACTTATACAAGCCTTTAAGTCTGACCTATTGGGATCGCACCAGCAGCCATGTACTCAACAACGCTAATCCCAAAGTGTTCATCTATCATCCCATGCATTCCTGCAACTGCATTTCCTAGTAGTTCCACTAGTTCACTGCAACCAAAAGCCAACAACTAAGAATCATGGAAGCTATGAGTATTGCAAGACACTAAGTTTGAATAGAGAATGCCGTAAAGAGATTTGAGCAAATACCTGTACATGGCATTTTTATAGAATTCCACGTCCCCATCCACTTTTAGTTCAACTGCTCTGTCTTTCAATTTCTGCAGCCGTTCTTCATCTGAATTGTTTCTACAACTTCCCACAAATTGGAGTTTGGGTCGAGGGACGCCTACATCTAACTTCTCTAAGGCTAGTGAAAAGGCCTCAAGCTGAAGCATATGAGCCTGGTACACGACTGTAATTGAGTAAGCTGGACAACTCCTTTACCCTATTCGTATAAGTCAAATACTGGATCCCTCACCTTCTCAGGACGAAATTGAGCAACAGATATGATTTTAGGAGGATCAGATGATCGTTCAAGAGGAAACGCCTGCAATAAGCCCAAGATGTCAGCAAATACTGAGATGTAACCAGAAGACATATAAAAGTCATAAGATTCGAGCTGTCTGAAGGTTATCACCTGAAGTCCAGAAGTATCACAGGGCGGGTAGACCCGTGTAATCCGTTCTGGAATTCTCCAAAGCACTTCGATATGGAACTTTGTCCACGAAGAGTTGACCATAGCTAGATGAGTGCAAGAGCCAACCATCCCATACATCCAGCTAAAAGCTCTGTAATAGACTAATTTGCAAGTAGATAACCAATTGCTACAAAAAAGACAAAAGGCAACAAATATCATTAGCCACCAGGACTTACACTAAACAAAGAAAGGGAACACTTTTCAATTTTGAAAACACCAAATAAGCAAGGAGATAACCAAAACCTCTTAGCAATCGACGCATCGTTGTTATACATAGAGTTCCTCTGACGAACACGAGAAATCATATCCAAACTAATCGTTGGATAATGAGTATAGCAAACAACTTTGCAACCAAAGATCCGAGCAAGAGGATATGTAAAAGCATATCCACTAGTGTCGAGGAAGTACAAAGGAGTGAACTTGCGTAAAGCTTCCCACGCTAAGTAAACCGAACCAAGACTCTGACCTATCATTGTGAAATGTGGGTAAGTCCTCTCTTCGATCCATTTCCTTTTGTTTAGATGAATCACCTGAGCCACAACATCAAACAACAAAATCAAAAAATTGCAACTAAACTAATCCAAAATGCAAAATTGAAACTTGCCCCCAAATCTGAGAGGTTATGTGTTATTAGAACCAATTCAAATTGAATTAAAGTTGATGAAGATTTAAACTTTAGGAGTGTTGATCAATTAAAGAATTAAACTTTAGGAGTAATGGGACCTTAGGAGGAGATTGAAGGTGAACACCGAATCGATCAACGGCGCGGCGAGCTAAGCTATCAGAAGAAGAGTCATGATCTCCGGTGAAGATGATACAGTCAAGATCGGGAGTTTCCTCTTGGATGGCTTTAACTGCACACCAGAGCACTCTCTCGCCGCCGCCACCGTCGTTTGTGTACGGATGGAAGAATCCCACCGCACGTTTCCTACTCTTTCTTGCATTGATGACGGAAAGAGATAAACTCAGAGATACGGCGAAGAGGATCGTGAGAAGTGTATAGAGAATGAAGCAGATCGCCATGGAAGCAGATCGCTGAACAAAATTTACAATTCCGAAACAAAGTTCCAAAATCTTTAATCGTGTTTCTGAATATTGTAGAAAACACCCGAAACTATGACTGAATTACATTTGTGCCCCTTATCTCTTGATTAGTCAAACTTTTTGGGGCTAAGTGATGCGAATGTCCTCTCATCGCCTTCTCTAAATAGTCAATATATAAAAGATGAATTTATGAAATCATCAAAAATTTTGGTTTATAACAAAATTGTTCGTACCGAAGTTGCAACAATAATACGAGTTTTTTGTTTGGGGATCGCACGGAGCGAACGCTTTTATTAACGACGTGATTGTCGACGATTACAGAAATAGACAATTGATACGAAAGTACGAAGTAGAAAACAGTTTCTGACTTGCATACGATTCGAAATCTTATACGATTGTTTGAGAGGTTTTTTCTCTGTAACTTTTCTGAAGATTTTTCTCCCCTTCTCAATAGCTTCCTCCTCTATTTATAGAGAAATCTTTGAGGTGCGGATTTTTTCCGGATCTTCTGTAATATCTCATCCCGAGCCTAACGGGACGTTTTTGTGAGTACAAAAGCATGTCAGTATCTCGGGCCGCTGTTTGGGCCCAAATAGTAACGGGCTTGCGGTTGGGCCCTAATAGTAACGGGCTTGGTCCAAGCCCATATCCTACAATAGCCCCCCCCTTAGTTCGGCAAATACGAGCTTGTTCGAGTTTGTCGAACGTGGTTCTTGAATCGGACACGTGCTTGTTCCTGATGCAAGGAAGATGTAGCATTGCGTTGTTTAAGGGGTGAGACGTATTGTGTGGAATGTGGAGGTCTTACGGAAGAAACGGTTCATGTGGACGCGTTTTTCCAGGAGCGTAGAGCTCGTATAGTAGATTCGTGCCGTGGGCACGCTTATCAGGGAGCGCGGAACTCGTGCAGGAGAATTGGTATCGTGGACACGCTTATCGGGGAGCACGGAGCTCGTGCAGGAGAATTGGTGTCGTGGACACGCTTATCGGGGAGCACGGAGCTCGTGCAGGAGAATTGGTGTCGTGGACACGCTTATCAGGGAGCACGGAGCTCGTGTAGGAGAACCAGTTCCTTATAGGAAGAATTGTCTTCTGCGGGATGAACAGTGATTTCCGGGATGAATAGTGAGTGAGGCACGTTTTTCGAAAAGCACGGAAATTGTGTCATCGAATTGTGCGCTTGAACAAGTTTTTCGAAAAGTGTGTATCCGTCTCGGTGAATAGTGTTTTGACACGTTTTTCGGGGAGAACGGCTCCAAACCCTAGCTTCCTTTTTCTATAAATACTCCTTCCCTTTGTTTGTGATCTCCATTTGCTCCATTTTCGTTTGAGGTGAATATCTCCCTTCTCTCTCTAATTCTCCATCTTTGTCGCGATAGAATTGTTTCTTGTTTTTGTGGAGTCTTGCCGCCTTCGTGTATCCGTTGAGCCGCCGCCGTCGTGGGTTTGAGTGTCGCCACCGTGAGTGTTGGTTGAGCCGCCACCGTCATCTTTGATTCACGTCGTGGAGGGTTTACCGCTGTCGATTTGGGTTTGAGCGAGGGTTTGCCGCCGTCGTTTTTGAGCTTGTTGCCGCCGTCGTCTTGAGCGAGGCCGCCGAGGTCGAGCTTGAGGTTGTCGCCGTGGTCGAGCTTGTTTGCCGTGGTCGAGCTTGTTTGCCGTGGTCGAGTCGTGAGATTTCTTGCCGCCGTGGTTGGGTGCCGCCATGATCGAGCTTGAGGTTGCCGCCGTGGTCGATTCGTCGTCGCGGTTTCGTGTTGACGCCGTGGTTGAGTCTGTTGCCATCGTGAGATCTTGCTTGTTTTGCCGTAGTGCCGCCGTGGGTTTGAACGAGGATGATGTGGGTTCGAGTGGTCGCTTTGGTTTAGAGCGAGGCCGCCATGGGTGTGGCCACCGTGGGTTTGAGCGAGGACGCCGTGGGTCTTTGATTTGTGTCGTGGGGAGTTAGCCGTCGTCGATTTGGAGATCTCTTGCCGCCGTGGTTGAGTGCCGCCGTGGTTGGATCCGTGGCCGTCGTGAGATCTTGCTTGTCTTGCCGTCGTGCTGCTGCGGTTGGAACTTGCCGCCTTGAAGCTCCTTGCCGCCGTTGGTTATCGTGCCATCGTCGATTGTGAGTTGCCGCCGCGAGATCTTGTGCCGTCGTCAATTATTGCCGCCGTGACCGAGTTGTTTGCCGTCGTGGCTTGCTTTGGACGCCGTGGCGGATTGCTGCGCTAGGTAACGTCTCGGTCATGTTACTCGGAAGATGGTTCAGACGGTTCTGCAGAATCGGATCATCTTGGACACGGTGATTTGTCGTTTATTATAAACGATTTGGATGAAAACGCTCACAGTAACTTGTTCGCGGGATACAATTCTGGAGAGAATTTCGAGGACTCTGAGAATGAAATCGGGGAGTTGGAAGAGCTTCTAGTAGACCCTCCTATCATTAGATGCGGCGTCGGGAAATCCATCGATCGTCTTAGAGAACTCGAGACTTTGAACAGTCCGGTTGAAGATGTCACGAGACCGATTATCATGGGATTGAGTGCTTCATCTGAAACGCGGTTTTATCAGGGACGTCGTCCTGTAACGTCTAAAATAACTGATCTGGTTGTTCCTTCGGTTGACGGTGATTCCAAATATGCTCCTACCCCGTGTGATCTCGGGCCTTCATTATGTACCCGTGATTCTTTGTTTGATGTGTTCGATCGGTGTCGTTTGGTTGAAGAAGTGGACTTCTAGAAGCCGAAGCCGCATGAGCGTCCTTGGACTCCTCGTGACGGATGCATTTGCGTGTATGAGTCGTTTTTTACTCAGTGTGGACTTTGGTTTCCGCTCCCAAAGTTTCTTTTACGCTATTGTGCGAGGCGCAATATCGCATTATCTCAGCTTACCGTTTCTTCGATTCGGAACGCGGTTGGTCTTGCGATTATGTGTGCTGATGAGAGAGTTGAGATCGGCGTCGATCTCTTAGAATTGACAACGACTTTCACGCGGGTGCGTGATAACACCGGGCTATGCAGTGTTAGGTCCAGGCCGGGCTTCAAAATCTATGTTGGGGCCAAGAGTAAAATTCGGGATTGACGACGATTTTACTTTTTCGTGAAGATTAGCGAGTTCTCGGTGGAGGATCTTGATTCGCCAATAGCTTTCGGATGGAATTTGTGCACCGGTAGCTCTTACTTGGTTCTGGTTTTCCAAGTTTAGATTTTTGTCTTTGTTTCTGATCTTTGTTCGTTTATTTTGTAGCACCGCTCATCCGATCACGCCAGCTTTCTCCCCTCATTCGCGAGGCTTTTGAGAGAATCAAAGGGAAATGCGTTCTGCGGTGGCCTCTCGTATTGGATCATTACCGCAATTGTGAGTGACTTTCGTTTTGGTTTCGGTTTTAGCTTTGTATTAAATATCTTACACATGGGTATTGGGAGGATCCGATTGTCAGATTCCAAGTATCGCTGATTTATTTGACAAGGATGACGCGCCTCCTACCAATACTGGTCCTTCACCGGTTGCTACGGGACCTCAGATCGAGACTGGAGTTGTTACGCGTGCAGTCGAGTCAGTGGCAGCTCGTTGGGCCAGATCTTCGGAAGTGGCGGCCGCTCGTGCGGAGAAGCAGATTACGATGGATAGAACGAGCGCTCCTCCATCTATCGCTGTCGGTTCGCGTAAGCGAGGTTTACGCGGTAGATCTCCGGGGGAACCTTCCGGCGATAGGTCTCCGAGGGAACCTTCTGGCGGTAGGGGTCGTATGGATCCTCCTCGTCCAATGGCTTCCGCTGGTATTTCCTTCGAGTACAATGGGGCCAACGACGCGTTCCTGAAGGATACTGTTGCCTGCGGTGATTTTGCCAGCCGGATCAACGGGGATATTGTTACCTTCCCACCGGTTGATACTTTGCTAGGAGGAGATCTTTACCGGGAGTTGGCTGCCAAACAATTTCAGGTTTGTATAAATGTTGTCGTGTCGCTTCGTCTTTTGTTTTGTTTTTTGATTCTGAGTTTGTGCGTCTTCAGTTGATGAGTGCAGGTAACCATATCGTCGGTTTCTATGAGAATCGAGCTCGGTCAGCCATGAGAGATCTAGGGTCTGCTCGGCAGTCTATCGCGCAGCGTGGGAGATCGTTGGAGTCTGAGAAGGCCAAAAATGTGTCTCTCGAAGTTAGGATTAGAGAGCTTAATATCTCTTCAGAGGAGAGATTGACTTCTGAGTAAAAGAGGTTGAGGGAATCTCGTTCTGTTGCTGTACTTGCCGAGCGGGAGAGTGTCAGAAAGGAGGTCCGTGGCTACCGCGACCGTATTCACAGGATGGGAAGACACATTGTTGATACGCGGGCTAGGATGGATCCGCTATTTTTGCTCAGCCAGGCGAAGGGGACTCACGAAACCCTCGAGAGATTGGCTGCCAAGGGTACGGTTGTTCCTCCGGAGACGATGGCGAGGCTGGTGGCACATCGAGACACGTTGCAATCGGTGGTTGATCAGAAGAATGTCTTCGAGCTTGCCGAGGATGATCTCAGGTCCTTCCCCGAGTTTACAGATCGTGGCTCTGTAGCGGCTTGCGTTGCTCATGCCGAGGATGACGATGCTTAGATTTGTGTTTTTCCTTTTATGTTTTCAGCTTGTTTCTTTTAGCCGTTGGCGGCATGATGGATTGCGTTTCGTGTGTTTGAATCTTTGTCGGATTTTGAGTATTTCGTGTATTTGAATCGTTGAAGTTTTTCTTGATCGCTTAGTTGCGAGCTAGGACTCGGCTTACACTTGAGATGCAAATTTGGATTCGGCTTATAAGGTGTTTTCTTCATTTGCGTTGCGAGGCTGGATTTGGCTTTATACAGTAATGATTTGCTTATGAAGGTAAAAGACGAGTCCATTCGCGTGCTTTTGGAAACGGGAAGTTACGTTCAATTCCGGGAGCTTGGTTCTTCATGCAAGGTTATCATCGGCTTATCGTTGGCGAGGTTTCCTTGGCGTTTTAAGCTTGGCTCGGGATATATTATGGAGCAAGGCGTCCCTTGGCTTATTCTGTATACGTATTTTCCGAGAGACAAGGCTTACATTAAGTACGAAAGTCAGAACTCGTCGTACTCTGTAGGTGCGGTGCTGGAGTCCGGCTTACACTGTGGGTGCCTTTAGGTTGACACAAACGTGCGAGCGGACTCGGCTTACATTCGTACGGTCGCCTGTTAGCTTTAATAGGTGCGAATCGGGGTCGGCTTTTAAATCTTTAAGTGTAACTTTTTAGGTTACTTAAGTAAAGATGTGGATTATTTCACCACTGCATCCATGTGGGAACGCGTTTTTAAATCGTACTCCTGGCCAGGGAGACGATACGAAGACGACAAGCGCTACTCACGTAGTTCAAAACCCAGAGGTTAAACTCGGAGATGGCGGCCTGTTTGCACGCTGACGTGCTGACGGTGTTACGTTTGTGAGAACGTATTTTCTGGCTCGAAGAGGCGGCGGATAGCGTTTGGATTTGTCGAGTTGAAGGCAGGCGTTCGTCGACAAGATGTGGTTGCGAGAATTTGGAATGATATATTTTTTTTTTTTTTGTTTGTTATAGCTGTGCCTTGGGAGAGGCTGCCTACGTACCCTTTGGAAGGGATCAAGCCATTCGTAGTTCATTTTTTTTTTTTTTTTTTTTTTGGCGCTAGATAGAGGGGACGGACAGATGACGCGGTGAGGTCATACGAGCGGTGCGGCCGTCTGACGGTCACTAATAGTAGTATCGTTTGAGATTTGCGGAATTCCATGAACGTGGAATCGAAGTTCCGTCCATGGTGAGGAGGTGGTAGACGCCCGGTTGCACTATGTTGGAGATGAGATAAGGACCTTCCCAGTGAGCTCCCATTTGACCTTCTTGTTGTGAACCTTGCCGCTGACTGTTGATAGTTCTGAATACGAAGGAGTGCCTTGTCATGTTCTTCCTCGAGCGCGTCGAGACTGTCGAACATCATACGGTCATTAAGATCGGGGTAACGAATCAGCAGCGAACGACGAATGGTTGAGAGTCCGACTTCCGAAGGTGCCATGGCTTCCATTCCATATGCGAGGGAGAAAGGTGTTTGGCCTGTTGATCGTTTTGGGGTCGTACGATGTGACCAAAGAACACCGTCGAGTTCGTATGCCCATGCATTTTTCTTTGTGTCTAATCGCTTCTTTAACCCATCGAGTAAACTCTTGTTGGTTGCTTCTGCTTAACCGTTGCCTTGCGGGTATCTGGGAGTTGATTTGCTTAGCCGTATATTCCATTTGGCACAGAAGCCCTCGAATTGGAGTGATGTGAACTGGGAACCGTTGTCCATAACGTTCTCGTATGGGAGTCCGTGGCGGCAGATTATGTACTTCCATACGAAATTTTGCACTTCTTTTGACTGTATCTTTTCGTATGATTCGGCCTCCACCCACTTTGTGAAGTAGTCTGTCATGACTAGGATAAATCTTTTTTGTCGAGACGCAGGGAGTGGCCCAATAATATCCATCGCCCATCGCATGAACGGGTAAGGTGGTGCGGTTGTCCGTAGAAATTCCGTCGGAGCATGAATGACGGGAGCATGACGTTGACACTTTTCGCATTGGGCTACGTATTTCTGACAGTCCGAGATCATCGTTGGCCAGTAGTGCCCGTGCTTTTGGATTTTGAGTGATAATGCTCGGCCACCTGAGTGGTTACCGCCTGCTCCTTCGTGGATTTCCTGCATGACTTGCATTGCTTCCACTTGGTCAAGACAAGACATGAGTATGTTCGAAGCGCTCCAACGGAATAAACGGCCGTCTACCAATGTATACTTCGCGGTGCGGGCTTTGAGACGTCTGGCTACCCATTTATCGTCTGGTACCATCCCATCCGTTAAGTAGTTTCGAATTTCATCTCTCCAATCGGTCCGAACTGCAAATATGTTGTCAGGGCTGTTTGAGCGGTTAGGTGCATTGTCATTGACACTTCTGATTTGTGGTGATTGTCCTTGAGGTGCGATAATTAACACCAGCAGAGATTTCGAAAATTTTGTTGTGGCGGGTTCTTGGGCTTTTTCGGCTATTGGATCGATACTTGGCACTTCGATGCACTCAACGGGTATTATACGGCGCAAGTCGGGATCAGATGTTGAAGCTAATGTTGCCAAGGCATCGGCAGGTGCGTTATCGCTGCGAGGAATTTTATTGAGCTCGAAGTACTCGAAGTCGCGAGACAGGTTGCGGACAGCTGCAAGATAGGCTTCCATTCTTTCATTTTTTGTTTCGTATTCTCCGCTAAACTGATTTGCGACAAGCTGCGAATCACAATATGTTTGTATATTTTTGACTCCGATCCCATGTGCAAGTCGTAGACCTGCAAGCAATGCTTCGTACTCGGCTTCATAGTTCGTTGCAGGGAATGCCAGACGGAACGATTGCTCGAGTATCTCTCCCGTTGGTGATTCCAACTTAATGCCAATTCCTGAGCCATGTTTTGACGAGGCGCCATCAACGTGAAAAATCCATTTCTCGACGAAAGGTGCCTTAGTGCTGAGTTCTGGTGGTAACTCAACGAGAAAATCTGCGAGCACTTGGGATTTTGCGTACGTTCGGTTCTTATACTCGATGTCGTATTCGCTCAGCTCCACTGCTTACTTGGCGAGTCGACAGGATTGGCTCGGGCTATGAAGTATCGTCCGAAGGGGCTGGTTCGTCAAAATTTTGACGGTATGCGACTGAAAGTATGGCCGTAATTTTTGCGCGGCTATTACTACCGCAAAGGCCAGCTTTTCCAAGGTCGGATAGCGTTGTTCTGCACCGTCAAGCGTCTTACTGACATAAAAGATCGGTTGTTGTTCCCCACGGTCTTCTCGAACTAGGACCGCACTAACCGCTGAGCTGGATACGGAGATGTACATGTATAAAGTCTCACCCTGTTCTGGTTTTGCTAAGATCGGCGGGGTTGAGAGATAGCTTTTAAGCTGCTGAAAAGCCTCTTCGCACTTGCCATCCCAATCGAACCGTTTGTTTCCTCGCAACAATTGGTAGAACAGAAGACATTTGTCCGTTGATCTCGAGATGAACCGGTTTAGCGCAGCGATGCGTCCAGTGAGTCGCTGTACTTCACGAGTGTTCTTTGGAGAAGGGAGATCAGTTATTGCTAAAATCTGCTTCGGATTAGCTTCGATGCCACGCTCAGTGACAAGATATCCAAGAAACTCTCCGGAAGTCACGCCAAATGAACACTTAGCCGGATTCAGCTTCATGTCGTACCGATTTAACACTTGGAAACATTGTCGTAGATGAGCGACATGATCCTCGAAACAGTTTGACCTGACCAGCATGTCGTCGATGTAGACTTCCATTGTTTTTCCTAGTTGTTCAGCAAACATCTGATTCACCAACCGCTGGTAAGTCGCACCGGCATTTTTAAGGCCAAATGGCATCACCTTGTAGCAATACGTTCCTTGACCGGTGATGAAAACAGTCTTATCACGATTAGATTTGTGCACAAGGATCTGGTTGTAGCCCGAAAAAGCATCCATGAATGATAGCAACTCGTTGCCAGCTGTTGCTTCAACGATTTTGTTGATATTCGGGAGCGGGAAGCTATCTTTTGGGCATGCTTTGTTAAGATCCGTATAGTCAATACACACTCGCCATTTTCCATTCTTTTTCTTGACGACTACTGGATTGCTTAACCAGTTTGGATATCGTACTTCGACGATAAATCCGGCATCGAGTAGTTTTCGGAGTTCTTCTTTGATAGCTTGGGCTCGGTCAGGGCCTAGTTTACGCAGTTTTTGCTTGATTGGCTTGAAAGTCGGGTCGATGTTGAGCTCATGGCAAGCGATGGTAGGGTCTATACCAGGCATGTCATTAATGGACCATGCAAAGGTTCCCGCATTTTGACGATGAAATTCGGTGAGTTCCTTCCTGAGTTCTGGAGGTAAATTCGTCCCGACGCCGACACAACGTTCAGGATCACTTTCATCGATATTCGTTTGCACAACTGTTTCTACCCTCGGTCTAGGTTGCGGATCATGTCCCTTTGCGGGTGCCGCTGTCACGCATGTTAGTTGCTATAACGCCTTAGCATTTCGTTTCTTTCTTTCGATCATAAAACAAGTGCGAGAGACGAGCGGGTCGCCACGCAGAGTGTGGATGCCTCGGAGTGTTGGGATCTTTACAGATTGATGGAAAGTCGATGGGACTGCCTTCATTTTGTGTAACCAAAGCGTTCCAAGAATCGCGTTGTAAACCACCGGTTTGTCAACCACCGCGAAATCAAACCAGGTTACTGTGCCGCCGATATAGATTGGCAAGGTGATTGAGCCGATAGTCATGACTGTTTTCCCATCTAAGCCTGTTAAGGGTTGAACGCTTTGAGAAGCCTCTCGGAGATCGACTTCCATTTGGAGCAATACGTCTTTGAAAATCACATTGACCGAACTTTCCGTGTCAATGAGGATCTTCGTGACGGTGCTTTCCCCTATCAGCAACTCAACGACCAAGGGATCATTGTGGATATTGGCCAGTGCAGCAGCATCGTTCTCCGTAAACTGGATCGGTTCATGACTCTTGACGGGCGGTGCAGTTTTCTCGATCCAGGTTTGTTGAGTTTCAGCTTTGCGTCGATAGTTTTTAATTGCTCGGACAGAATCTCGACATGACGTCAAGCCTTCCATAATCATGTTGATTCGCCGTCGTGGGATTGGCTCGTCGTTAACTTGTCTTGGTTCGTCGTTAGTTTGCCCATGACGTTCGAGTCTTTCTCTGCTACGAGAACGTTCCACTCTCCGGACAGGTTCGTTAGGCCGTCGCCTATCGTCTCGTCGATCCCGGTTCAAATTATTGTTTCGGCGATCGTTATACCTTGGAGGCGTTCGTTGTCTGTTTGCCTTGACGTCGAGATCTCCTTTCTTAAACTTAGCCAATAAAATGCTTTGTAGTTGTCGGCGTTCATCGGTTGAATGTCCAGAGCTTTTATGAAATTCGCAGTACGTTTGTTCCTTCTTTGGATCAGTCCCTCGTTCCCACTTGTTCCAATGTTTTCCGGGGTTGCTTGATGAGTCACCGACGTAATATGCCGCTGCCCTTTTCCCTTTGTCGTCCCGAAGATAATTTGTATCGTAGTGCTGACGAGGCTCAAAATGATCCTCTTTTGTCTTCTCTTTTACGGGCGGGGCCTTTGCTGGTGCTAACCGCTTAGCCATTGCCGCTTTCTCCTCTTCCATCTCGATGAATCGATTAGCGCGGTGCAGCGCATCCGGTAAGGTCACTGGTTGATTCAACACAAGATCTTCTCTGAATCTCGACTCATGCCAAAGAGCGATGCGGAGGGCGGCAATCGCAGCATCGTCGGGTATGGCGACACTGGTGACAACCCCTTTGAACCGTCTGATAAACGAGCGAAGAGATTCTTTCTGGGTTTGCGCCATTGTCCAGAGGTCGGCGTTGGAGGCTCCTTTTTGCATGAATACTCCGTAGTTTTTAAGGAAGCTAGTGGTAAGCTCCTGGTAACTGTCGATCGAGTTGGCCTCTAGGCGCGAAAACCAAGTTAAAGCAGCTCCACTCAGATGCTCGACGAAGAGTTGGCAGCTTCTGGCTTCTAATTCTTCTTCGGAGAAGTGGGCGCGTCCGATCGCGATGCTTACCGATGTTAGAAACGGTCGCGGATCACGGAGTCCTTCGTAGTTTTCCAGCTTGAGCTTGCTGATATGTCGGATACGGACTCTGGAGATCCGCGGAGTGAACGGAGATCGCTGCGTTTCTTCTAACACCTTTTCTATGTCGGGAGCCGAGCTAGTAGCCCGATGCATCTTTGACGACATGTCCTTCATCGTCGTTTTTAGTTGTTCGAACTCTCGGGATCGAATGTCAGTTTCCTCCTCTTCACTCGGGAGCGGGCGTTCGTTGTTGTGTGACCTCCGGCCTCGATTTTCGTGGCCGCGTTCCTCGGTAGATCCGACGATCATAGACGCTGGCCTTGTGCGTCAAGCCTCACGCTCCTCTTGAGTTGTTCGATGCGGACGCATTGTCTCCTCGTCGCTTTGCGGTCGTTTAATACGCCCTCCGTATGATTGGAGTTGCTCGATTTGGTTCTGCGAGGCTTCCTGGGCGGCGATGACTGCGTCCAGTCTTTCTGTCATTCGTGCGTCCTGATGATCGAGTCGGTCGAGGAGAGATTGCAAGAGCTCATCGACCCCGGTTCCTCTTGGGGTAACTCCGTCTTCGCGTCTCCTCGGTACTCCTTCGTATATAGCTTCGGTGTTAGCACCTGCATTAGTTACGACAGGAATCGTTGAAGGTGGAGGTCGAGCATTGTTGGGTAGCCGAATCGGAGGTCCGATACGGGTTGATGATGAAATATGTTGTGGAGCGGAGAGTTCATCGTCTTGTTGACGAGTAGAGGGTCCTGCTTCGTATCGTTGAGCGAGTGATGTAGGAGGTGATACAGATTCGACTCCGACGTCACTTGAAGTTTGCGTTGTCTCGTAGTCTTCCGGAATCATCGGCATCATCGTGCTAAGTCGTCAACGGAAAGTACGAACGCTTCGTATGAGGTCCCCACAGACGGCGCCAATTGTTCGTACCGAAGTTGCAACAATAATACGAGTTTCTTGTTTGGGGATCGCACGGAGCGAACGCTTTTATTAACGACGTGATTGTCGACGATTACAGAAATAGACAATTGATACGAAAGTACGAAGTAGAAAACAGTTTCTGACTTGCATACGATTTGAAATCTTATACGATTGTTTGAGAGGTTTTTTCTCTGTAACTTTTCTGAAGATTTTTCTCCCCTTCTCAATAGCTTCCTCCTCTATTTATAGAGAAATCTTTGAGGTGCGGGTTTTTTTCGGATCTTCTGTAATATCTCATCCCGAGCCTAACGGGACGTTTTTGTGAGTACAAAAGCATGTCAATATCTCGGGCCGCTGTTTGGGCCCAAATAGTAACGGGCTTGCGGTTGGGCCCTAATAGTAACGGGCTTGGTCCAAGCCCATATCCTACAAAAATCGAGCAAGAAATTTTTGGAGCCAAAAATTATTATCTTCCGGCATTGGATGCATTCCTCCTCCCATTGGTGGTGGTGCAAGTGAATCCTCATCCTATTCTCAGCATTGGTGGTACCGGTAAAGCAAGGGGAAGTAACTGAGCATACATGTTTTGGTCCATGCATGCAAGCAAAATCATTTTTGGGTTGAGTTGATCACAACATAAAGTTAATGAGACTGATATGTAAACTTGAAAGTTATCTACTCAAATTTTTAAATATTTATTAGAGAAACACACTGTTTTTCCACCATAGTCCCAAATACTGAAGATTATGTATGAAAAACAAGAATCATTAAATTTTATGCATGCCTTTTGAGTCTTATTTACATGACATGTAGGAGCTAATTTGATTATTAAGATATTCGGTTACCTCTTCATCGCCATTCTCTGCGTTGTCTTTAATGTTCTTGCCGCCATTTGCTCCTTCCGGGACAGCCACAATGTAATACTTCCTTCCTTCTCTCTCTCTGCGTAGTCATAACCTAGTTGTAGATTCGATTATCATCTGAAGCTTATATCGTTTATGTCAGCTCTTTGATGGAACATTCCGGTGTTATGCTGTGTTGATTGCTTGTTTTGTTGTTCTCGCCGATACAGAATAGGGATTCATTCATTCTCAAATTTTTCGAATGTTTAATATCTCATGTTATCTTTTTTATTTTTCTCTCTATGCTTCTTTCATCATACTCACCTAATTTTACAAATCTTTATTTTCTCTACTCCTTTACACAGGTTCTTGAATACTTGGCTGCAAGAGGAATGCTTCACGTTTTGTAAACTAGACCTATGGAACCCTCCTTTTTGTACTTCTTTTTTAGTGTCAATCTCGTGGCTTTTTTAATGGTTTTGGATTCAAGGGGATGGGGTCTGACGTTTAAATCTTTAAAGAAAAAAATTGTGTTTATCAAGTATTATCTAAAATGATATTCATGGAAAATGTACATCCCTCTTATGCGGCTTGGTTGAGCTGAGCACAATGGAGACATTATTGTTGTGAGTAAGCATCGGAACCATCTGAAGCAACTCTTCAAAACCTCTTCTTTAAGATAACCTTCCAACCTCACGACCATCATCTCTATTGTCTTTGTGGTTTTAGGCATAAGTTCCATAAACAAAGCCACATCCTTTGTCTTTACATCCGAACGGAAAAACTTCCCAAAGAGTCTTGCTTCCGAGCTCCAACATGTATTTGGATACCAGCTATTCAGTTTTAAGTAGTTGGCAAGACATTCCTCCTGCGTACAACATAGGTATGGGCATTCGGTTAACCGTTCGGTTTCGGTTCGGTTGCGCTCGGTTTGGATTAGTTCGAATATGGTAATATAATAACCATTCAAATATTTTAAGAATTTCAGTTCGGATCGGTTAGGTTTCTTTTCGGTTCGGTTCGGTTCGAATATTTGAATATACAACCATAATTAACCGAAATTTATCAGATTCGGTTTGGTTCGGTTTTTTATCCAAAATAACAGAAATTAACCGAAAAATACAAAAAGAAAATACAAAAAAAGAAAAAATTAGAAAGAAAATTAAAATTTGGTTCGATTTTGTTAAAGAGTATTTAACTTTGACAAATATAACTAACAACATTTAGATATGTTGCTTATTTAAAGTATTTGATTGTTTTGAGTCTAAAAATAATTAATATTTTGAGTTTATAATTATAGTTTTGGGTATTATGCGTATTATTTTTGCGTATTTTTTAGGTTTTTAAATATTTTAGTTAACAGTTTGGTTATCAGTTCGGTTCGGTTCTGGTTAGTTTAGATAGGGAATTTTACTAATCATTCAGTTATTTTAAGAATTTCGGTTCGAATACAGTTCGGTTTTTTTTTGTTCGGTTTGATCGGTTATTCGGTTACCGGATTTTTTGCTCAAGCCTAATACAACATAAGAATTTCATTTATCTCATATTCTACAAGTATTCAAAGTGAGAAGGACATGGTTCTTGGATTATTCAAACTGGACAATATATATATATATATATATATATATATATATATATATATTTTTTTTTTTTTTTTGAATGGTTAAGGGAAACAAAAGAGGTTTATATCCGGGATATATACCGATATGGTGCCGTGATCCATTGTGTGTACGGCTAGCTTCTTTAATTCCTGTGAGTTTCGTAGCACCCATACTATACCATATATTACAGATTGAGAAACCACGGTCTCAAATGTCAAAGCGTTGACCTTGAAGCTCGGAAAAGGAACATGACTGAGCTCGACAAGAGATCTAACAAAAAGCAAAGACAAATAGTGTGAATATCGAACCGCAAATCTCAAGAAAAAAAAATGGAGCTGACGTACAACAAGATAAGAATAATTTTTTACATACATCTAGAGCGCAAATAACATAATAGGCTAGCTTATTGAAAATCAAAGTTTAATGAAAACTAATCTTCGGATTAAAGTTGATTGTGCAATATAATTAACTGATTCTACATAAGTAAAGTAAGTGATTGTGCAACATTTGAGAGTTCTAGGCATTGGAGAATGCAGTAATGACACTTAATTGAATACACCAAAACATACCTTAAGAAAGTTTTCCCCAAAAGTAAGCTTATCTACATTCTGCAACTTCTCTAGCATCTGTAAGCACCATGACTTGAAGATATCCAGCCTTCAGTTTATCAAGTACAAAACGGCAAAATTCTAATTTAGCTTCGATTAACGAAGAGACATCAACTAAAGTACATGGTAAATGAGAGTTTCTCAATCTGAGACAATGGATGTGTTGCCACAATCTCCGTTGGCCCCTGAAACCAAATGCTGTTAGTAATGTCTAATGTTCTTAGACGTGGTGATTTGTTGAGATCAAGAACCCTCAGTTGATGGCAGAAATACAACGTCAAGCTTTCAAGAATCGGGCAACCAGATAGAATCCTAGCAATGGATTCATCAGAGAGCTTGAGTTAACTTAATGAAAGCTTCTTCAGAGATGTCCAAGACACGGAGCATTTGGAAATCATATCAGCACACTTAACGGTGAGTTGCTTGACAGAGGAATTGATGTAGAAGAAATAAGGAATCTTGTATATCTGGTCACCATGATGACGAAAATCCAGAAAGATATTCTCCACGTTTCCGAACATGGCGAACTCGATCCATCTGTTAGTGTCAGTAACACCGTCTCTCGTGCTGGTACAGAGGTGAAAACTCATAATCTTGCGAGACGTGCAGCGAGCTAGGGTTTTGTTTATCGAATCAGCATCCTCTTCATAGTTATCGAAGGAGAGAGAAGGTGTGTCGGACCATACATGCCTCCATATCGTCTGGACAAGATGGAAGTTCTGATGGCGAATTTGGTCAAAATTAAAGAGAGGATATTCTGGAGAATAACATTAGGCAAAGAGCTGATTGAGTCAACACCTGCTTCTTTGATTTTGCAGTGCCGGTGGCTAGGGCTTCTTACAGCGGCGGTGGTGGTGCCGTCACCGTCTTGGCCTTCGTCCGCCATCTTACTATATATCAACTGATGACAATAAAGCTATTAGGGTTAGTATGAATATTTTTTTTATAAAAACGTGAGTCGTACTCCTTCTCATTAAGACCTCCATATCTGGCCCAAATATTAATCGGTTTATAAGCTTTATACAACACAAGCAAAAGAAAAAGTAAAAGTCGAATATGATTGAAAGAAAAAAAAAATCTAATTTAAATAGATTTACGAGAAATCAATTTGTCAAGGTTTAGAAAAATAGTTATATGCATGAAGCCCATAAATGAATCCTTGGGATGGGATACAAGGGCATATTGAATATATCGCCTGGGTAAACCTAAATCGAGCAAAAAAGCATCCTCGAGGAAGAGAAAACATGACGTCTTGGATTGAAGATGCGGAGGCGTTTATCCGTGGGCAGAAGGAGTACTGGCTTCAAGTGAATGAATCCGAGGTAATTCTTAATTTCATCGTCTTATTGTTTATAGAGGTTGATGTTGGAGATGACTATACCCTATATCTAATCGCACACGTACGTTGCATCTAAAGGAAATCGCTTCTAGGGTTTGTTAATTTATCTAATTACTAACTGATTATTTGTTGATGGGTCGTAATTAGGGTTTCGATGTCGAGGGTATCTTAGCACCACAAGGGGACCACTGGACTGATGCCCTTCAACTGTAAAAATATGATTAATGTGGATAATTATCGTGTCGATCGACCTTTATGCTAAGTGGGGGCTTCATCGGTACAATATGTTGAAGGTATAAAAACTATATATATATAGTTTCGATTTATATTTCTTGGTGCTTTATCAACACATTCAATTTCTTTCTTGATCTGTCGGGGGACAAACTTCCAGCTCCATGAACTAATCAAATTCAACATGTTAAAGAACTGCGTGTCCTCTTACTACATTACATTACTTTGGTTGCTTCCTAAAATCATCAGCTTTGATTTTTTATTTCTTTTCTCATGATCAATTATGTAGTAATTGATATTTTTCTATTGCTCTTGCTGGTTGAGGAATCAGAGTTGCGAGACACTGATTGGATTCGCCTATATTTGGAACTTGTACTTTGTTCAAAGGATAGGCGGCTCAAAGCCGTAAGTATTTTTTTATGTTTACTTCTCTTTCATATTAAAGCTACATACCCATGAATGGTAATAATCAACTAATCTAACACTTGCTGCAGAGCGACCTGTCCAAGTTGAAGATTGTGAAAGTGGCGGTAGAAACTAGTAATGAAGATGTGGAGCCGCCGAATGAGAGACTCAACGCAAAAAGCGCAATTTTCTACATGACTTTCGCTTGGCCATTTGGGGGATTAGGGAGCATGTTGAACGCAGAGCTATAGTTAGAAGAGTCATCAGTGAGCGTACATGAAACTTGATCCTCCTTGATGCTTTGACCCCTTTCAAGAAGGAAACAGGACTTAATGAAAGAATTATGCGAGCCTCGTTGGCTGATTCACTTTCCATGGCGCGTTCCATGTCGCGTCCGTAATGACAAGATCCATTTGAAAATAAGGATCAGATGATGATAAACTATTAATCGTCGACTATGTTGTTTTATGCGTTTGAACTGCTAATATAAGTGGATTTGTATTTATTTTGTTTTTTCGTTTGTTCTTCTTGTTTATGCGGTGTGTGCGTGTGTTTTCAAGTGTGTCTGCTATTTGACTACACAATAAGTGTATTTATTAACATATATATGTGTATGGGAAACATCCTTATTGGATCAAACACGACCTCGAGTTCACTAACTGTTTTATAAACAATGATAAATATCAGAGCATGCAAGCAAGCAAGGTTGTATTAATAAGAAATTTACAAGTCTCAGTTCACATTGCCTTCATCCGGCTTCTTCATCCTTTATATGCCACATAAGCATATGCCATATTACGCACTTTTTAATGAACTTACTATACCAGACCTTACTATACCAGAAATAACATGTCGAGAGATTGTTGTCTCAATCGTCAAATCTTTAGCCTTGAACTTCGGAAAAGGAAAACCACGGAGTTCAACAAGAGATAAAGCCTAACAAAAAGCAAAAGACAAATAGTGAATATCAAACGCAGATCTAAAGAAAAAATGGGGCTGGAGCACATCTAGACATGAATTTTTTTTTACAACGACATTTAGAGAATGCAAACAACATTTAAAGTCATCCATATGATAAAAGTGGAGTGTTTGCAACCAACTGATTCTACATTGGTAAAGTAAGTTCAAGGCATTAGAGAATGCATTGGAGCAAGAATGCAACGAAAGGATCTTCAAAGATGTCCAAGACACGGAGCATTTTGGATCCATACAAGCATAGTGTGACTTAACGTAAAGTTGCTTGACAGAGGAATTGATGTAGAAGAAATCAGGAATATCATGAAGGCAGTGTTCAAGCGACAGATTCTCCACGTTGCGGTACATGGCAAACTCGATCCAACTGTTAACGTAAGGACGATAGTCGAACTGGAATCCTGTGGACACAGAGCTGAAAACTCATCATCTTGCGAGCCGTGTTGCGAGATAGGATTTTGTCTATCAAATCAGGGTCCGGAGTACAGCTATCGAAGAAGGAAGGGAAGGTGTACCGGACCATACATGTCTCCATCTTCTGGACAAGACGGAAGTTCTGATTGTGAATTTAGTCGGGATGAAGGAGAGGATAACTTGGAGGATCTCATCAGGCAAAGAGTTGACTGAGTCTAAATCTTCGCTTGAGACTCTTGCTCGTTTGATTTCACGGCGGTGGTGAGCGAAATAATTGCTAGGGTGTACTCTTACAGAGGCGGTGGCGCCGTCTCCTGTTCTGACGTTGTCCGCCATCGTAAGTTATCAACTGATAATTTGTAATTTTATTCTCCAACCTAAGCGTTTGAGTAACTTACAAGTATCCCCAAAATATTAATGGGTTCTAAAAGCCCATTAAACATTACAAAACCCAATACTGTTCTTCTCCTTAACATCGTAGAGTCTACTTAAACTATAATATTTAGGGGAAAATATACTATTCACCAAGGGATGATCTAGCTTATGTTGATGTTTACCAAAACGATCTTAAATGCCTTGCTACGTGGAGTATTTTTGATTTATCAATGATAAATTTCTACATGAAGTAACTTTTGAGTGATTTTCATGTGAATCTTGTAAATAAAACACATTTTTGTTCTTAATGTGATTATTGTCTTTGTCTAGGATCTTGCAGCAAGATTTGTGTACATCCAATTTTCATTTCTTCAATACCTTTTTGTTAACAAAAAGCTTGATGAGTTGTAAGTTGTTTCATCTGATATGATCATGAGAAAATATTTCCCGCATTCTCATGATTCACAATTTATCCATATTACTTATGTTGATTGGTTTATCTATGCTATTTCTGAACACTACAAGAAAATAACTCATATTTTGGTCTGTTTTTAACCATTTTCCGACCAATATTCTGGTTAGAATATGATTATTTGAAGAACCTCACACTAATATTAATGCTAATTTATAAACTCTCCCTTCCCTTTAAATAAACTCTTATACTAATCTTATCACTTTTTGTTTGTATCACTTGTTTGTATTTGTAGTTAATCGAAGAAGCAATGTTGCTAAGGTATTGGTGTCGCAGAGGATGTCATGAGCTTTGTCCGGAATCAGTTTGAACATCTTCTGTGCTGGTCGTTTGTATCTACATATTTAATAAGTGCAATTACCATCATTCGCGGTTGGGAAGATGACTACTGTGTGTTCTGTCTTTGGTATTTAATTTGTGTCTCTGTTGCAACCATACCTTTCTTGGAAGAGATGAGAAGGCGAGACCTGGACATATCTGCTATGTGTTCTCTGTTGCATTGACCTTACTCTTCATTCAAGGTTTTGGAGTTCCAAGAGTTGGAGATGAACGGTTAAGGAGTGATTTTGATTGCTCTAAATTATATACATTATCACGGATCAGTTAGAAAGTAAGTGGAGTTCGCACCATTGAGACTCTGGAAGAAGCATTACAAGAGCTTAGGTTCCACCCTGTAGCATGTGATCTGGTTCATTATTTTGAGTTGTTCGAAGATTCTGAGTAGTTTGGGTTCAAAATGTATATTGGTCCTAAAACCAAAAGCTCAGGTATGTTTGGTTACCATGCAGTTATTATGGTTTCGGTTTGTTTTATTCAAGGAAGGTGGGTAGCTGTATGTAAATTGAGTGACGGCGTAGATATTGGTTGTGAGGGTTTTTTCGACGTGTGTTTATCAACCATGTACATCTTTGTTGGTTCTACTCATAAAAGCAGAACTATGATTAAGCTAAGTCGGTGCGTCTCCTAACAAATTTTGTGGTTGTCGAAATGCATGAGAATGAAAAAGCTGAGAAGAAAAAGGATGAGAAATGGTTAGATTGTGCAATTTCATGTTTTTCTTTTTTTGGGTGCAAATGTGCAATATCATGTATTATATAGTATTCATATCGTAAACCAAAAATATTTTGGAGCTTGATATCCCTAAGAACAGTAATAATAAATTAATTATGTTCGAAAAGCTTTATTTACAAAAATACTGAACAAAATTATCAATATCTTAAGACCTAATTATGAAATTAATTAAGTTTAGCTAAATACTAGTATATGTTAAAGAATCATGGAAGAAAGTGTTGTAGCTGAATTATGATTAGACTTATATCATCCAAAGAGCCTCTCTTAAACGATAGCTCGGCTAGTTTCTTGCAAGCAGAAAGTGTCCTTGGATTTTCTACGCCTACGCAGTACGGTCGAACCACATCGACCGCCTCTTGGTTCGTTACCTAAAACGTCCCAAAAAAACCCCGATTCAACATTAAATCCATAGACCAAAATGAGAATCAGTTTTAGAATCATGCATTTCTTGCTATGCTTACCTTGTCCCACAGGCCATCAGATGCTAAGATCAAGAATTCGAATTCCGGTTTAATCCGTAATGTTCTGGTTTCCGGTTCGGCTATTACCCACTCCTTGAGATACCGGTCTCCAATTCCTCGTGAGACTGCTAATGTCCCTTGAATCCTCCAAACGCCGTTGCAGCAGTCAACATAACCACCCTACACACACACACAAAAGTAAGTAAACCAGACCTAATCAAACACAAAATAAAGCAAACCGCACTAAAACATCATTTGAACGCAAAATGTTAGAATGATTCTCAAATTTGCAAATTTTTATCAACCGCAGTTTTTGTAGAATCGCGTTTTCCATTCATACATTTCGTGATTCGAAAAATTTAATGAAAAATATATATTTTTAATGCAGTTCCACAATTATGCGATTCCATGTTACTAATCAAAATACAATGCACAAAGATAAAACTTACCAATGCTTCAATCCTTTTGAGCTCATTTGCTTGAGAAGGATTGTGATCGGAAGTGAGAGCTTCCGCGGTTCCACCGCGACTCAGAACAGCCCGGCAGTCTCCTGCATTCGAAACCGCAAGCTCGCCTTTCGATATCAGAGCGGTTACACAACATGCGCCGCCTCTCGAACCTTCTTTCAAGAAATCCTCATCCGTTTTGATGTAACCTTCTCTTATCGCTCTTTCCATCGAGCAACCTTCTTCTCCTGATCTTGCTGCTGCCATCGCCGCCTCGATATTGTTCCCGAGATTCATCGCCGCGAATTCCGCCGCCTTGGATCCGCCGTGACCATCAAATACCCCAAAGAAAGCATTTTTGTAAGCTCCATCGTCGTCTTGATCAACCGCCGCGACATACCGATCTTCCATTGGTCCACGTCTTCCTCTCTTGCAATAAACAGAGTAGTATCCATCTTCCTCTGCTTCAACAACCTCCGCTCCTTTCTCCGCCGTCTCTCTCGTCGTATTGCACCACGATGTAACCGCAGGAGCCGCCGTTAAGTCAAGCATCGGCGGTCGTTTCCTTTTCAACACCGTTTCAGAATCCGAACCCGAAGACGTAGTCTTCGTCTCCTTTGGCTTCCTTGGAGGACAAGAAACCATCGTCAGCTTCGGTGGTGTCGAACGAGGAGAAGACAACGGCGTTTTGACCGACGTCGGAGAGAAAACAAGCGGAGGTTGAAAATAAACCGGAGATTCCGGAGCCATGATTACAGAACTCTTCATCTTGAAATCGTTGGTGTGTTTCTTCTCTTGTTTCTTCGTTTGTTTGATCGGAATCTTGGAGATTTGCATATAAGAATACTAAAAAGAGAAAGAAAAAGATAATAATAAATAGGGTTGCCCTTTTTTGTTGTGTATCTATAATTTCTTGTTGTTTACGTCTGAGAAAGCGAAGACCTTGTGAATAGGGGAACAATAGTGGGCGGTTGGATTTTTATATATGACTAAGTTTTGGTCAATGGTCAACGAAGATCATTTCTCTCTCTTCCATGCTAATTAACACCTTCGTGACCAAGTCTCTCTTTCTCTCGTAATTTAGTCAAATTCACGTCGGTGCCCACATTACCTATCTTTATCATTTTTTTTTCCTTTGGCTTTTATTAAATTGCCATAACGAGAGATT
This sequence comes from Turritis glabra, assembly GCA_900406565.1. Lineage (NCBI taxonomy): Eukaryota > Viridiplantae > Streptophyta > Magnoliopsida > Brassicales > Brassicaceae > Turritis > Turritis glabra. Next base: position 3,096,064 of record OVBN01000025.1, read on the forward strand.
TATGTACATTTGAATAGAAGGTTGGACTCGGTGATCACGTGAAATATTTATGCTTTAAATGGTGGTGAACTATATATGCCGTCCATTGAATACAATGGTGTCATTACTGATTTTATTCATTTATTTAAAATGTTTTAGTGTTTATTGTTTTCATAAAAATAAATAATTACGGTCAAGTAAAATATTCCGAGGATCCATCCAGTGCTTGGAAGATCAAGTACTAAGAATTAGGGAACTAGTCATTTCCGGTCTTCATAGTTCATACCAAATTTGATCAACTATGCATGTATCGAATTTATTAGAATATTATTGCTGTAGATACTTGCATTCATTACTAATTAATTTCGAAGTAGAAACCATCAACCTGATAAACAATCTGGTCAATGTTAGTCTATATATGGATAATAATTAAAACTTTAATATGAGTAAGTAAACTAATGGTTCCAAACGTTTGATAGGATGGTACTATATTCGTGATTGCGAGTCAATAGATTCGAAAAAGGAATTAGAGTTGAAACATATGTCTTTCAAGAAAAGCTATCCATTTACAGGAGTGTTGGTATTGATATAAATTACGGGAGGAGTGTATCAATTAGAAATTTGCTTCATGGATTTATTTATGAAGGTTGTTTAACACCCTGAATGAATCGTTTTCAAACGTCATAAGAAAAAGTCAAATAGTTTTTTGTAGACCTGGCAAAAATGTATCTTAATACTATTAAAACAGAAGTACAAAATAGTTGGTACCTAAAATTTGTCTAATATTTACTAACTATGCCACTCATACATAGTTATGATAATAAATTTTATTAAGGGTAATTTAGACTTAACATTAATGGTTTTTAAATGGGTCGGTTCAAATCAAAGAAATTGACCCAAAATTTTGAAATCGGATATTTAGCTTTGATCCGATCCGATTGTGAAAGTTTAACCCGTCATACTTTCCGAATATGTAAAACGAAAATATTAATTACAAAAAAATAATCATAAAATCAATAATAAATTATCATTAATATTATGAAACAAAAATTTTAGAAACAAACTTAAAAGCATATTCCATAAACGTCTTATATAAATTTTCAAAAATATATTATTTAAGCATTGATTGATTTTTAATAATTTGAAATTATTATTTCTGTTTTTTGTCATAAAATCTAAATTTGGAAATATTTTTTTCTTTAACAACGTCTGTTTCATAAAATAAATTATGGGTTTTATTTTGCCTTTATTGAATATAACATATTTGGTAATACAATTCAAATAATTTATTTTTTCTTTTTTCAGTTTTAAAATTACTAAAAGTATGAAAAGAAGTTATTCAAAAGACAATCCACATCTGAACAATATCCTATTTTATAACTATAACTAGGAAAAAACGAATTTCAAAAGCTCCTGAATCATATGGATGAATGGGTTAGGATCGACATTAATATAAGTACAAGAACGACATTTTTTATGATAAAATACAAAAATTATCTTGCGGTATATCGCAAATTAAATTTTCTTTGTTTTTTTAAATAATTCAAAATAAATTAATAAATTATACTATTAACTAATATCATAAATTAGAGATTTGTCATATTACTTTAAAATTAATCAATTTACAAATTATACCCACATATTATATAAACTACAAAATGTTATACATATTAGTAACAACTATTTACTTTTACAACAACTAATTTTAATTGATCAAATTCCAAATGAAAACAAATAATTTGTTACTACATCAAACAACTAAAATTATTCTAACCTTCCAATATACCTATTTTATCTTATATAACAAAACAAATCTTAAAATATATATCTTATACAAACAAAAAACACATTTTAACTTCTATAATATATAAAACATAAAAAATTATAATCTCGCGATGTATCGCGGATCTTATCCTAGTTGTATTCATTTAAAGAAAGAGGAACAATTAAATATTGATTTGAGGAATCATATACCTTTTTCTTTTAATCGATTTAAGGCATCATACCATACGCAAGTGTGTATGTATTAATGATATATAGATGATTGGAGTTGGGGAACAATTGACCCTAACTCGTCATAGGAACACAAACAACTTCCCTCGTAAGAATCACTCTCATGTCGGCCTTTTTTGACTTGGCAAATTATAGTTTAATTTTTTTTTGTTCACAATACAACACTAAAAACGCATTTAGCTATAACATTGACGTAGCATTGACATAGATCAATTTGGTTGAATGCCACAGAAAATCAGTGTGATGATCAAAACCGTGGCCGCTGATCCTCAAATTTTTTAAAGACTCAATTAGGAAAAAAAAACTGTTAAATACATATATACAAATTGTTTCTTACTCTTTTCTGTATACATTCATATGAGAGTCTATCATTCTAAATGTGGAAGACATATGAAATTAAAAATAAAACGTTGAATGAGAAGACACAAGCACAAAAAAAGTATTGGTCGGTTGTTTCAATATCACTCATAATCCTTTATTGACTATTGCAAGCAAAATGTTTAAATTTCCTTAGAAAATTGATTTCATGTTACGGATAAACTTCTACACGTGCAAGTTCATCTTATCAAACAAAAATGACCCAAAGGAACAAGGTGTTACAAAATCAAAGATAGAATAATAATAATAAAAGATTGAGTTGTTAAATTCAAAGATATAAAGATTCGAACCTTTTTTAAGTTGACAAAATTTTATCTATTTCATTTATTTTTCAAAAATAGGACTTAACACACGCCTTCAAATTTAAATATTATTTTAAAAAGGAACAATTGCATATGAATTTGATTAAACTCGATGAACGTATACAATCAATTTGATCGGGAACTAAACATGATATATATTTTTCTTGTCTGAACATGATCTTGGACCACCTAACTTGAACGATTTTTGACCAGCAATTTATACACCTAACCACAAGGCACAAATTCAATGAACGACTCCCAGCATCCCAATCATGAAGCCCATCCATTGTCCATATGCGTCAAGGTTATAAGGTTCTTCTTCAGGTGCTCATATTTACTTTCATACAGTATAGTCAAATGATTGAAAGAATTTATGAATGAATATTACAAGGCAACACATAAAATAACATCGGGGGTATAGTTAAAGGACACGCGGCGAAGAAGCACGGCACTACCACGTTCAAAGTATACGTCAGCTAATAAATACAGACTCGTGGCATGTCACCAGCAAAGAAGAGCACACGTATGACGTACCGATTGTCCCTGAATCACCACGTCGAACATCCACGAAGCAACACAAGCAAAACCTCCCAATCATATTGCAACCATATATATAGAGCGAGCTCCTCAAACCTTCCTCGTATCATCAAGTCGTTGCGAGTTTGTTTGGTGTTTATTGTTTAGCGTTTTAATAAACTTGTGTTGTAAGTAAGTAAAAAGCCATGGCGTCTCAACAAGAGAAGAAGCAGCTGGACGAGAGGGCGAAGAAGGGCGAGACCGTCGTGCCAGGTGGCACTGGAGGTAAAAGCTTCGAAGCTCAACAGCATCTCGCTGAAGGTCTTTCTCTATCTCATTTCATAGTTGCGTATGTGGTAAGTTATATATACAAAGTATAGTAATAAGATTGATGTTTGTGGAATATTATTATATGAAGGGAGGAGCCGAGGAGGGCAAACTCGGAAGGAGCAGTTAGGAACTGAAGGATATCAGGAGATGGGACGCAAGGGCGGTCTTAGCACTGGAGACAAGCCTGGTGGGGAAAACGCTGAAGATGAAGGAGTCGAGATAGACGAATCCAAATTCAGGACGAAGACCTAAATCTAAGCTTCCCACGGATATTAATCCGGTTTAAATCTTTCCGTGTAGTTATATGTTGTGTTTAGTTTCCTGTCGTACGTAAGTTCACTTGTTTAGTTTACGGAATGATGATGACCACGTGTATGTTCTCGTCTACGTGAAAGTGTTTCGTTTGTTTTCTGGTAGCCATGTTTGGTCTCGTCTTTAATTAATAAGAAGTTAAAGATTGTGGATCCTCAACATAGTGTATTGGTGGAGTTGAGGTGAGGAATACTTGGAACATCAAGTGAAAACAAGAACTTGAGCTAATTTATTTAGAAAAAGAGACGATTTCTTTGAGAAAGATTTTAGCTCTGTGTACAGTTAGAATCGTCAAATTGTGGTAACCTTATATCCAAAGAAAAGTACGCGTTAAAATTAAAAAAAAAAACTATTAAATAGATACGGAAAATTCTCACAGCCGTTTTCTTATAGCAAGAATAAGAAACGTTCAATTTTGTTTTTCTAAACGGTTTAATGCGTTATAAAATCATACATAACGGTCGTCTCAATTATTTGGTATTAAATGCATCTAACAGCAATTTTGACTGTCCAATAACGTTTGCTGACCAAAGTAGAAAGTAAGTATGGAAAAAGGAAATTGGTATAACGATTATCCCCGGTATTTTAATTAAAAACCCGGTTTAACAACTAACCGGTTCACAAGGCTATCACTAATCTCTTCGCCGTCGTTTTCTAGTCTTTTTCTGGTAACTTTCGTCGGGAATCTAGCGTTTTGTTAGTTGGAGCTTTTTGGGAAATTTTGCAAATTAAAAACATTAGCTTTTGTAGATAATATACAGAGAGAGCAACTCATTCCATGTATCAGGCAATCCAGGAAGACACCAATGATAACAATCAGCAAAAGTTCTCGGATCCAATCTCTGCTCCGGTGTTATGAGCTTCCCACTTCGCGATCCGTAAAATGAGGTATGCCCATCTTTTCTATACTCTGACATCGTCGTTACGTTGAGGAAACGTATCCGCACTTTTGTTGATTTCGTCACATTCACAGCGATTTCGTAAAGTCTTCGATTTGTTCCAACAACTATTGGTATTGACATGTTTAGTATTGGTTCTGTCTCTTTTTCACACTTGCTTCCTTCATTGGATCCCCAATCTGAACTTCTGTTGCAATTGAAAAGGATTAGTCTCTGCAAAGTTTTGATTTTTTTATTGGGGTGGGGGGTTTGATCATTTAGTACCTGATATGAGTTGGTGACATGCTGCTGAAGAAGATAGATGTTTGATTTGGGTTAATGTTTTGTTCTAGCCAATTTTTCCATGTTGATAACACTTGTTTGTATACTATATAGATTCCGATTTCATCATAATCTTTTGAGTCCTTTTTGCTGAAAAATCCTTGTTTTCTCCTTCAAGCATCATCAAAGTATAAAACTTTATCAAGATTGGCAAAATTGGAGTTTGGAACTTGGTAGAGAGACTATCATCACTTACAGAACTTTGATCTTGGAATGTCTGGTCCACCATATGTATGTGTTGAATACGAGGTAGTCTACGTCTTTCCAGTTCTCACCATGCTTCGAGATTGATTGCGGCATGATTACTGGTTCCGTCTTCCCGTCTCGCTTGTCTGGAGGATCAGCATTTGATTCGACTAGGAAAGGTGCCCAGTAAAATGCTATGGTCGTATTGTACTCCTACACATTCAAATTAGTAGAGAAGGTAAGATTTGGAGTTCTTCTGCTTCTTTAATTATTACCTTCTTTTTTTTTGCATATAAGATATAGTCTTTAAGACCTCTATGCTGAAGATGGACATTTGTGCTGTGTGTTTTAAGGTCTTTCTGCCTGAGGGAATCACGGATTGGACCATACAAACCATGGATTGCCACTGATTATAATGTATTGAATCACCAACGAACATCAGTTTCTTTCCCCTGAGTTTCTCTAGTAGCAGCTTTCCGTCGAACCTAGAACCCAAAAGAAAGTCTTTTGAGAATAGAAGAAAGTGTTACTCATTTAGCTTATCTTTGTTCTCAGAAAGATGGAACTGACCTTGGCAAAGAGCAATCTCGAGGTTGCCATCTCCATTTCTGGTACTTAGAGTCTGGTCTCCCGTTTCTCGTACATGCCACCCACTCTGATAGAAACTCACATTCATCTTCTTTGTATAAAGGATGTGTGACGTTATCAAGAACCCATGTTCCTGTGAAAACATCACAGACGTCTAACGGCACTAGATCGGTCTTCTTGTCTTTGTCTTCTCTGCTCTGTTGTGGTGGACTGATGTGTTCTTGCAGGTTCTGTGTCTCGAATTCCTGAAACTGGCCAATCCTCAGCTGCTTCTCGTTGTACAGATAGCATCCGAGAAGGAACACGGGAAGAACAATGACTGCAAAGTATAGCAGAGAAAGGTTAACAGTCCTTCCTCTGCCATCACTTTGTTTCATCTTGTTATGTTCGGTTTCTGGAGATATGAGAAAAATGGTACGACAACTATGAATGTCGGGTCGTAGTTGGTCTATCAAAAAGTTCGTAACTTCAACTAATTCAACATATTTTACAATCATGGAGCTGATAATACACACCTACTAATCTTGTCATTTTATTGTAATTATAATATTTTTATGTTTACCTGTGAAATGTACACTTTATTCAACAAATCTGTAGCCTTAATTCACAAAACATTCTATGGCATACTTGGCTCCCACTTCAAAATCCCTTAGATTTTCGCCCTATATAAATTACAAGAATTTTAAAATAACCAGAAAAAGGATGAAAGAATCCAACTAATTTCATCTTTGAGAAATAATATGTGTATAGAGAAACTCATTCCAAGTATCGGGGAGGCCCGGTAAGCACCAGTGGATGCAGTCAGCAAAATTGGCCGGATCGTTTTGCTGCTCCCGAGTCAACAATTTGCCTTGCTTGATCGTGTAAACCGAAGTATGTGCATCTTTACGATACTCAGACAATGCAGTGATGTTGAGGAAATGAATAGGAACTTTGAGGGACCGCGTGACGTTTTCCACAACCGAAAACAGTCTATAGTCCGTTCCTACCGCCGAAAACAGCGTGTAGTCCGTCTCCACGTTGAAAGACATATTTAAGATTAATGTTGTCTCTAAAGCACACATTATACCCTCAGGATTATCCCAATCTAAGCTCCTAAAAAATTACAGAATAACAATCAAATATAAACATTAAACAAAAAGGATTATTATGGATGGGAGAAATTAATTACTTGATGTGAAGAGGAGACATGCTCATGAAGAAAACAGTTGTACTTAAAGGATCAATGTTATGGTCCACCCAATCTCCCAGTGTCCTCAACATCCTCTCGTACGCTATTGGCCGTTTGATCTCATCATACTCTGTGTCCCCATCATCGAACGATCCACGTCTGTTTTCATCACCCACAATCGTCAATCCTCAGCTATTCATTACATGAGTGTATGTGTGTCAGTGTGTATACTATAACATTACTACTTACAGGATTTTGATTGAGACAGTGTTCATCCACCAGATGTAACTATTGAAGACAAGAAAGTCAACGCCTTTCCAGTTGACTGCATGCTTCTCAATGGACTCGGGCATTATAATACGGTCGATTACACTGTGCGTTCTCGGATCGTCTGAATTAGATTCCACCAAAAATGGCGCCCAATAAAACTCCACCGTCGCGTTATAGTCCTATTTTTTAATTTCAATTTTGCAAATCCCAAAACGTAAGAAACTATAAAATAATGTCATTGGAGTCAGTGTTACACACAAGTGTTTATTTTACCTCGATTTTGAAAACGGTTAGAGAACCGGTCCGGTTTAAGCTTTTCCTACCGGGAGGAACTACTGATTGAACCAAACAAACCATTGATTCCCATTGGTTCCGGTTTAACGAGTCACCGACAAACATCAATCTCTTGTTCCTCAGCTTCTCTAGCAACAATCTCGCTTCGAATCTTCAGAGTTCAAACCAATCATTAAAACAATTATTAAAACCAAATCGATCAAACCCGAAGAAAACAGAACATCTTGAAACATTAACTTTACTTTGGTAAAGAACAGTCTTTGGGTTGCCATCTCCAGTTCTGAAACAGAGAATCTTTTCTTCCGTTTCTTAAGCAAGTCACTTGTTCCGTCAAGAACTCGCACTCTTCCTCTTTGTACAATGGATGTGTCTTGTTGTCGAAAATCCATTCTCCAGTGAAGAGATCACACTCCTCCAGTGGCAACTCAACGTTCTTGATCGATTCTTGAACATTCTTTAGTTTCGTGGAGGTTGAGAAAGAGAAGTCAGCAATGGATGATTTGAGGTTATCATTGTACATGAAGATCCCGAAGAGGAAAAGGGAGAAGAAGATTACGAAGATTGAGAGATTACTCTTCTTCCTCTGCTTCATGGTCGCTCCTGTTTCGAAAAATGGCACTCTTGTTCTTGACGGTTGCATGATCTGATGAAGAAGAAGAAATGTAAAGAAGAAAGAAGAGAACTTGGTCAACAATTGTGTAAGTGTCGGCTCGGAGAGAGAAGGAGAAAGGTGAGTGGAGAGAAAGATAATAAAATAGGAGAAAAAAAGATAAGGATTATTAAAGATTAACAATAATGCGAAAATAGACGTTGGTATGGTATTGGTGGATTGAGTGATTTTTGTATTAAAAGCTTAGTTGGTGGACACAAAATTTCCTATAATTTTCCCTTTTTTCCGCAAAGAATTTTAAATGTAAAACTCTCTCTTCACAATCATAGACTTAACTAATTATGGAGTTTGGCAAAGAAAAAAACCCTACCTGAAGAATAAATGTAGAGGTAGCTTAATATTATTTACTTTTCCCTCATCAATATTAGAAGAATTCCAAACTAGTTCAAAATCGAATCTTGAAATCTTGAATATAAATTAGGAAAAGATAATAACTAAACTTAAATATTTGACTTCAAAATTGTGTATTTTTTAATCGAGTTTATGGCACAAAGTCGAGAACTATTATCAAAACATTCGTACACCAGTTTTTTCATTTTGCTACAAAGGCTTGATAAGTGTAAATCTTCTAACTGAACTTTTAAACGCCCAAATTTACAGTCTAATTACATAAACTCTTCTAACTGAAGCAATACAACTACGTTATTTGTAAACACTTATTTTTCTTTTTCTTCATAGCAAACATTATATATGGACGATCATGCTTAGTCTTATTTTCTCGATTTTCCGTCACTTCTAGCTGTCTTCACCATTGTGAATTGTTTTGATCCGAGACTTTGTTTGGAAATGGTTAGTTTAGTATGTATCTGCTCTTGTATCTGAATGTTCAATCCGGATCTAGTTGTCGTTAAAACATCCTTATGTAATCTTCCGAAATCAATATAAAATCAGAAATGTTAGCAAAAAAACAATCTATTTGGACGTTTTTCAAAAAAATAAATATTAACCTACAAGACTAAATCCGATTGATGTAATGCATGCTTTGAGTTAAAATAGATAACTCTTTGAAAAAGTATAAACCTCCTGAATCGAATATATGAACTTTGAAAATCGACGGATGGAATGGAAGTGTCAGTATAATTTCTCAAAAAAAATTATGATACAGTTTAAATATTTAAAATATATATGGTGCTATAAATTTGAATCTCAAATTCATGCGTCGTTTATCTATGGTGCTAGAATTTTGAATCTCAAAGATCACCTATTATAAAATATACTATATTAGTTTATAATAGGTGATTAGCATTAACACACATCGATAACACCAGAAAATTAAAGATTTTATGCGACATTATCACATGGTATGGACTTTTTCTGTAATATAAAAAGTAGACCACATGTTACATGCTCTTCTTAACTCTACTATTAACGATGCTTCTGTACTGATCTTTCTTCCTAGATAACCGGAAAAAAGAAAAGAAAAAAGATAGTGCACTGATCTTTTCTATTAGCCCTGCGACTATTACTCAAACCGAGATTTCCGAATCGAACCGAATCGGTTTTTGGTCATTTCGGTTCGGATTCGGTTATTACTACTGAACCGATCAGCATCATTATAAATTAAGTTCGGTTATCGTTTCGATTTGGTTTGGTTCATCAGAACCGAACAGTTAACCGATATATCCAAACAACTTCACTATTTTCATTAGCTACCGTTGTCTTCATCGTCCAGTCTTCTTCAATGTCCAGTCGTCTGTCACTTTCATCGTTGAGCTGCCGCCGCTGCAAAAAAACAGACTTCGTCATGCAACATCAACAGAATTAGGGTTAACTTTTAAGTTTTAAAATATTAATGGGTTTGTTAGCTAGGGCTGTCAGTTGGGCTGACCACAACCAATTGGGCTTGTCCAATTGGACAAATTGATAGTTTGGACAAAATTGACCATGGACACAAAAAGGACCAACCCCAAAAAGGACCAAGCCCAAAAAGGACCATGTCCAATTGGACATACCATGGACAGACCAAAACGAATTTTATGTAGAAATAAGAAATGCTTCATAAACTGAGTCTCAGCTCAAGTTTTACAACACCATTCAAAAACAAAAATCTTGTTATCCTTCCATATCAAACCATTACATGAAAATGAAAACGTATCGAATCTTGTTAATCAACAGATTAAGAGTGGAGATACAATGGCTTTGATGAAATCATCCACCTTTAGCTTCTCTTCTAGCTGCATCGTGAAGCAAATCAACATCAACTCCATCAGGAGGTAACTGCACGTACAGCTACACAATTCAGCAGAGAGAAAACAGTAAGCAACTAAGCTCTTTGAGAAAACATGATACTCAAATTGAGTGCAAAACAAGTCACACATTCTAAAACAAGTCACGCATTCTAAAACAAGTCACGCATTCTCAAATCCAAGGAAAACACACATGAAAAATTAAACAAGCCGCATTCATGCTTACATGATTCTTCTATCTCCTGATTCTCCTCTTCTTTTCCCTCTGCGTTTTGATCTTCTTTTTCCTCAGTGAAATCATCATCTGAAAAGAAGAAACCGAATGAATAAACATTTGAACACCATTTTAAGATAAACATTATTGTATAGAACCACTTACCTGTTTTTGGAAAGCCTTTTAACCAATTTCTTATACAAATTAATGCCTGTAAATTAGTAGGAAGCAAAGAACTCCTATACTTATTAAGGACTCTACTTCCTATGTTGAATGATGATTCAGAGGCAACAGTGGTTATGGGAATAATTAAAACATCACATGCCATAGTGGACAACTCCTTAAAACGACTCTTGTTATCTCTCCAATAAGTTAACACGTTCAAATCCTTGAAAGCAACCATATCAAGCAATGGCTCTTCTAAGTACAAGTCCAGAGGTGATTTTCCACTACCAACAGCCTTTTGAGAGAAGAAAGCATAAAATCCCTGAGAAAAATACACAAATACACATTTAATCAACTTATCACCATAAGAAGAAACAATGTCACAAAACCAGAACACTTACACTATATCCGGCGGGAATGTCATCTTGCAATGATGTTTCCGGTTGAGAAGTTGTTGCTGCAGCATTGATGTTTTTTTGGTTCTTCTTATAAGAACCAAAGAGCTTAATCATTTTATGGCGCACGTGAGCCACTCTCCTTTTACTCGTGGATTGATCCAAGATTGTGAAACAATATTCAAGGAAGCTGAGTTTCAATATGGGATCCAAAACGGCAGCAATAGCAAGGATGTCACTGTACTCTTCCCAGTATTTGTCGAATTTAAGGTTCATATTCTTCACCATATCACAAATCATAGGATCACCAACATTCAGATGACCTCTCAACCAACACTCAATCTTCCAGATTTGCAAAAAGTATAAGTTTGCTGTAGGGTATGTTGATCCAGAAATCAAATTTGTGATTTCAGAAAATGGTTCTAAAAGCTTACATATCACCTCTGCTCTCCTCCATTCCAAATCAGATGGATAGCTTGTATAACTAGATTCCACATCTGAAAGATTACCTAGTGCATCTCTATACTTTATAGCTCTAGAGAGCATAAGAAAAGTAGAATTCCAGCGAGTGCTAACATTCAAAACCAGACCTTCATTACCCTGAATTCCCAATGATTCCACATAATTCTGAAACATTATTTCTCTACTTTCTGACCCTTTAACAAACTTGACACTCTCTCGGATCTTCTGCAAAGCTTCACCAATCATTGCTAAAGCGGCTTGAACAATAAGATTGAGAATGTGGGCTGAACATCGCACATGGAAGAACTCCCCATTACAAATCAAATCTTTTTGTAGCTGCCTCTTCATAATGCTTTGCATACTATCGTTAGATGACGCATTGTCTACTGTAAGAGAGAAGACTTTCTTCTCTAGTCCCCACTCCTTAAGCAACTCTATTAGTTTCATTGCAATATTTACTCCAGAATGAGGAGGCGGAAATGCAGTAAAAGACAAGATTTTTGCTTGCAAATTCCAATCAGAATCTATGTAATGAGCGGTTAAACAGAGATAACCTTCAATGGTTATAGCCCGCCAGAGGTCTGTTGTTAAGCAAATTTTACTAGGAATTTCAGTTAAGATTTTCCTAAGTTTCTCCTTCTCCTTCTCATAGATTTTTAAAACATCTGATGCAGCTGTATTTCTAGACCAGAACTGAATAGTAGAATTTGCATAAGCTAAAGCCATTCTAATCCTTTTATATTCAACAAACGAGTATGGAAGATCATGCTCTATTATGGCCATGACTATCAATTCACGAAAGACCTTCATGTCTATTTTACGAGAACTACTTCTAGGTGTATTTCTAGGAGTACGACAAACTTTCATGTGGCGAAGTAAGGTGCTTGTTCCATTTCTGTGAAGATTTATGAAGTAAGGATCTCTTTTACAGTGATTGCATCTGATCTCATGTGTACCATCAGGTCGTTTCTCTCCAACAATAGTAAATTTTCTCCAACACCTAGAGACTCTACGAGACTGAGCTGGTTTTTGTTGTTTACCTCTTTTTTTCTTTGAAACCTCTAGAAGATCAGCTTCTTCGGTGTGGTCCATATCTTCTTCCATCAGATCGTTCAGAGGCTCCGTTGCAACATCATTCAAGCTATTTTCATCGTTCAGACTTATAACATTCATTTTTCTAAAAAAATAAACAAAATGATATAAGAATTAATACAAACAAGTTAAACACGGAACAAAAAACATTTAGGAGTCTGTCTACACTGGAAACTAAGACTTCGATCCTCAACCAACCAAACCACAAAAGCTAATAAAAACACAAACGAGAAGAAAGGGATGAACTTCAAACCCGACAAAGAACAGAAATGCCTAAACGCATCCGTCACCTCACAGCCACCGGCAAACAAACCGACGACGAAGCCCCAGCCGTAAAACCACTCACGAGGAACCAAAACCCGACCAGACCTCCACCACCGATTCCTGAAACAGACACCACCCCTCCACCAAGAGCAAATCGGAGATTAATCCCGACCAGAGCCGGAACCAACAGATTGGAGAAGCAAAGCTACAAGACCCAAGCTCGCGCCGAAACGGACGAAAGCAGAGCTGCAAACAACCGAAAACCACCGGAGAGAGAGATCGACGCACGCACGCTGAAGACAAGACCACCAAGCAAACCTCACCGGAAAGACTTGTCTGGAACGATTCACCGGAGCTAGCTGAGGCGGAAACAGAGACAAGCAGTAACAGAAAGGAAAGTGGCTAGGGCGACCTCGTCGAGAGAGAAACGATCAACCAAAATCTGGGTCGGTTTGGTTTTGGCCCGGTCCAACCACCATTGACCGCAGACCAGAATGGTCATGTCCAATTGGACAATTTCGTAAGTTAGGCCAGTTTGTACCATGTCCAAATAGATGCGGATTGGGCTTCACCCATGGTTGGCCCAACCAATTGACAGCTCTATTGTTAGCCCACTTAATTGCTGGCTCATTTTCATTACAAACATTATATGTATTTGGGTTTGTTTTTCTGGCCCATTTAATTAAAGATTGTCTTCTTCCTTTGAACCCTAATTGCTTAATCTTCAACTTCTCGAGAAACATAGCCGCTGAAGTTTTCAAAATAGAAAAAACACAGATTCGTGTATGATTTTCGAAGGTACAAGCAGGGAGATACACGCTGGAATTCGGTTCAAATCGGCAGCCTTTTCCAAAACCCGAAAACCTGAAGACCGAACCGAACCGAACCGAACCGAGATTTTCTTCCGGTTAATTCGGCAAACTTTTCTATGACTCAAAAACCTGAAGAACCGAAAAAACCGACCCGATTGTCCCGAATTACCCGTACTCGCAGGCATTATTTTCATTACAAATCAAAGTTTTTACTTTTTAGTGTCCTACATGATAAATTGTGGACAAATTTTGATATTGGGTAGGTTTCTTTGTAACCGGGTCTTTAATGAAAATTTGTGGCAAATCTTTTTGATTTTGTATATAAAAAATCAGTAAATGATAAGCTGAGGAAAAAAACAAACTTAAAAGCTCCCCAAAATCTCTTATAACAATCTGTCTACTTGAAATATAACCAGTAAGATTATTTAAGATATTACAACAATTACGAAGCTATTAAGAACCTTCAAAGAACATTTGAACTCATGCATCAATTATTTGCTTTTAATCATTACATAGTGTCACAAAGGACAAGAGAATGACAAAGAAAAAAAGAACAAGAGAATATAAAAAACATATACTAGTAGCAAACTATGGGTCAAACACAAATCAAAGAATTATTGCCAGATTTGTTAGATTCTGTGTAGAGAGGCCCAGAAGACAAAGCAATAAAAATCCCATCTTTCTTTCTGCTTCTTCTTACTTATGCCACAATCTGCTGCTCATGGTCTATGTACATTTGCTCTGCCCACGACGTCAGCTTAAACTTGTTGTCTCTACCCGCTGCGCCGTTCACCGTGTTCCCGACTCTCTCATTCAACCCGAAGGCTCTCTCCGGTGCACTCTCTTTCACCAGTGAGTTCACCCACGACACATCTGGCTCGTCGCTGTAGTCTCTCACAGGACGTGACACATTGTTGTTGTTGTTGTTTCCGTGAATGCCGAAGGAGGCGCTTCTCCTCAGCTTGTTCAGCTCCTCTCTTTGCATTCCCCACTCGAGCTTCCCGTTCGGTGATCCCCAATCCGAGACATTAGAAGAAGCTACTGGAGCTGGTTTGAAACTCAAGCTGCGTTTTGCAAACGCTGAGGATCTTGCGTTCATCACTGCAGCTGCCATGGCTGCTGAAGATTCGAATCCGTGAGGAGGCTGCTGTCTCACCGGTGAAGACGGATAGTGGTTCATCTGAGAATGCCTGCTTGGTGATTGAAGTTGCATCACAGAAGATGAATCATAAGATCCGAAAGTCTCTTCGAGGTTGGATGGCTTGAGATCACCAAGTCTGCGGTTATCCAAACCGCGAAACCTAAGTTCCATCTCCATATCCATATCTCTAGCGCTCAAAGTCGACTTCAATCTGCTACCATTAAGCTGCAACGGTGGCGGTGTAAGGCTATTAACTCTATTCTGCCATAACCCACCATTTCTTGGAGACAAAGGAACACCATTAGCCATAGGAGAGTTCATTGGCGATGACCCCAGTGTCAAAGGAGACATAACCGGCATCTCAGGAGACTGATTAGACGACCTCGGTGAAACCATTGCAGAACCAGTGGAAGCATTAACCGGTCTTAACTCATCCCGTCTATGAGCAAAGAAACATACCCTCCTTGCACAACCCGTCTCATCTTTACAAAGCCGAGTCCTGTACTGCGCCGGGTGAAGCCAAGACTCGAAAACACCATGCGCATACTCACACGAATCTTCTTTAGGACAAGACCCTTTACGAAACTCAGGACAAGGCACACAAGTGTAAGGATACTTCCTCGGATCTCTCCTCCTCGCGTTCTCACCAGGATGAACAAAAGGACACTCGGTCCAATCATGCGAATAAGCCCTCGAACACGGCTTAACCTTAAAGCTAAACATCCTAAACTCATCAGTTCCATAAACACCTTCGTTAATATCAGGAAGCGACGCATCAGCTGGATACTTAGTCACAACACTCTTCACTTCCTCCTCTTCTTCCATCAAACTAACCGAACCATGATTCCCGGTTAGCAAAACCTCAACCGCCTTTCTGCTTTGGTTAGGAACAAACCGGGAGGCTTTAACCAACAGATCAACCGGTTTATTCCCGTTAGCGTCAACGCAATTAGGTGAAGCCGAAGCATCAAGCAAGATCTTGATGATCTCAACGATAGAGACAGAACAGCCAGAAACTGCACAGTGAAGTGCAGTGACTTTCTCGTCACTGCAAACTCTGTTCACATCAGATTTGCCTGTGGCAATTATGTAATTTAGAACCTCCATGCTTCCATACATAGCAGCAACCATAAGAGGTGTTCTTTCTTCAAAACCCATCTTCTTCGACCCGACCCGTCTGCAATACCAAAGCCCTGACTCGTCGATCTCCACCGATGATTTCTCTTCGATCTCTCTCTTAAACGACGAAAGATCGTCGCAGGCGGCGAATTCGAGGAGACACATGGCGGCAGCTCCTTCTTCGGATTTCTGCCTCGTGAATTCGACTTCTGTTAGGGTTTTTGAAGAGCAAAGGTTGCTCTTTGCGCCACACATCTCTTCCTGTGTGATTCAAAGTGAATAAACGTAAGAAGAAGAAAGAAACAAGAGTTGAGTTTTGATTCAAAGTTTCAATTTTTCATTTCCAAGATGACTCTTTATACCCAAAAATTATGCCCCAATTTAAGCAAAGTAATGAATAAATTACGACCGTTTCTATTCGATTGAGGGCAGAAAAAGGTCAAGATCAAGCCATTAAAACCATAAGGATTAAAGATTTAACCAAACCCAAAAATCCTGAAAGATGAAATAATATTTTCTAGAAATAGGAAAAAAAAACAGAGAAAAGAATCAACACATACCTAGAAAAGAAGATAACTTGGATGAAAGAGAGAAGGTGAAAGATTGAAACTTTGGGGGTTTTGAGAAGAAGAAGTAGAGAGAAGTGGTTGGGTTTTTGAAGAAGGATCAAATGAGAAATGAAAGGCTCCTTTTAAAAGGAACTTGGTTACCAAGAAGGAGAGAGGAAGGTGCGCTCTTTCTTTCGTCTACCTTTCTCGGTCTTCTTCTTCTTCTTCTTCTTTTTTATATAAATATTTTTTATTATCTTACTTGTTTTTTTCAATTCCATTGTTTTGTTTTGTTTGTTTCCCTTCTTCGTAGAAATGGTTTAGGTCAAAAGTCAAAACTGGGAAACTTTTAAAAGGTAAGGACGTCGCTGTTTTGCTGACTCTTATTACTCAATTTCTTTACTATTTGTTTTTTGTCTTTTTAGTATTATAATATTCTCCTATCTCATTGATTTTTTCAAAATGTCTTTTTATATTGATCAAAAAGCAAGTTCCTTTGAAGGGAAATAAACAATTCCCATTGTATCACTTATATAAGAAAAAGTCTCATTCCGGGATGTATTTATTGTTTCTAGATAACAGTTTGTTTTTGGTTTAAGTTTTCTAGATACAAGGATACTGTACCCATTTGGTTTTTTTATAACCCGAAACCATCGTTGGTTCTCTTTAGGACCTACTATATTCCTAATCAACAACTTTGTTTTGATTATTTAACAAAAAAAAAAACTAAACTTTTATTTTAATTATACAAAGAAGAAAGAAAAATCTCAAAGGGAACTAAATTACCCATCCGGTATATTCAATTCAGGAGATCCTTTTGTTACTATTCATTCCCTATATCTGTATGTTATATCAAAATATCTGCATGCATTTAGCTGGTTACATGACTTAGGAAAAACATGACATAATTACAAAATATTGTATATCTGGAAAAGATATTTCAAATTTCAAAAGACATTAAATTTTAACATCTGACCAGATCTACAGTTGTTTATATCTCTCATCTGCATGATGCTTTTATATAAATGCATGGGTATGCGTGTTTGCATCCCAAAAAAATAAGTATTGGCAAAGATCCTGAGATGTTAAGCAATACTTGTATTTCCAAGTTCCAACATATCCTAATATATTAAGAATTATTTGTATTAATATAAAAACATTTTTCTCAGAGTCTCTAAATTAGAGTTTTTTATTAAGAAATTAATAAATATAATAAAAAGTAAGAGAAGGAGAAAAAATGTTTTGAAACTAGAAACGTTTCTTAAATTTAAATCACACCTATCATTTAATAATTGGTTTAATTATTAAAAAATATTAAAATATAATTTTATAATTAAAATATTAATTTTTTTTATTAAAATTTTTTAAGAATCTACCCGTGGTCATGCTTTAAGATTTAAAAAAGAGACCAAAATATATGTGGTTGATAGTGGTAAATGGAGTTGGGGATGTGTAAAGGACCCACCATCGATCAAATCGACCGACTGAGCAGGTAACCATTCTACAAGCGTGTGAGTGTATTCAGTACTGTGTCACACGCGCTTTCATTAGCACGTTTGGCTGGCTACTCTTTTTCTAAAGATCACTATAAACACAAACAATCTTAAATACATATTTCATGATCTATTAAAACAATACATTTTTGTTTATTATAATTATTCAAACAATAGATACATCCACACTTTAATAGAATGATACGAAATCAAAACCTAGATAGTAAGAAATCAATAAACAGAGATAAAACTTTATCTCAACGATCTTATAGATAAGCTTATCTTTATTACTATATGTCACCAGCGATCAAACTTTGGTGTTGTTAGGTAGTTGTAATGGAGTGATTAGGATAAAGCGAGTGATAAAACACGCGCAAGATGATGCGCGTGAAGATCGAGAGAAAGAGGGAAAGTGAGGCACGCCTTCTCTTGAATGGTGTTTGGGTGGGCGACAGAGAATGTCTTCACTTGGCCGCCCGCTTCAACTTTTTTCCCATTTTCCTCAATTGTTTGCTATTAAACAAAACCTTTAACTTTTACAAAAATAATAATAATTAATATTCACTTAGTTTTCTCCTTTTCTATTTTAATATAATTTAATTTTCAGTCACACAAAAACATTATGGATTAGTCCGTTCGATTTGATCATTTGACTTACTCCTCGCTACTCTTTACTTTTCTATGATTCTTCTATCTTCCGTGTGTGTGTATAACGAGTTTTCCTACTCCAATCATACATCACAAATTTGCTATTTTGTGAACTCATTTATACTACTCCACTAATACCAGCGGATTATGAAATCTAAATCACTAAATTATAAGAAAATGCACTTGTCATTAATTATATAAATATATAAACATACATACAAATAACATATATTTATGCATTTTTAAAAACCTAAGTCTATGGTCTAACTCATAAGTACCCATCATAACTCATAATTACCTTAAAACAGGCTGATAGTTTCAATCATAATCAGCAAATAAATCATAATACCAATTTGACATATGAGAATTCTAATCCATATTGACAGCCTCCAGTTATCTATATATATTAATGTGTGTAATTTTCTTTCCACGAAGAACTATGATCATGTTTCTGAGCAAGTTGAGTCATAGATATGCTGAAGAATAAGACTATGCTACGCTCCTTCTGGTCAATTTTGGTTCTTTGTTTATATGGTCAACTTATTATTATAGTAACATTATTACAGTGAGATAATTTTGTGTGTTTGCCTCAAAAATATATCCCAAAACTCGTCAGCAAATTACATCAGATTGTGGACCCAGTCACCGAGTGTGTACAGCTATCTTTTTTATGACATTAATTTTGGAACTTGGAAGACTGATCCTGAGTTATTCATCCCTATGATAGAAAAAATTATCAAAATTTAGTTATGTTCACAATGTAAAAACCTTCGTAACTGCCGAAGATATTTGAAAAAGAAAAAAAGAAAAAACGTTTTGGTCAAGTGGCCTTAGCAGTTTCTTGTGCCCAGAGTCAAAAAAAAAACTTTTTTTAACTACATATTATTTTTTCAAAAAATAAACATATATTGAAATAAATTACTCGTTCTTTAACAACTGAATGAAAAAGATAAAATCATTTAAAATAAAATAATTTAATTTTATCTGTCCTCATAGGTAAGAAAAATTCAGTTACCAATTTTCTAATTAGCTCATTATCCTTTGCCATAAAATGCAAATTCCTAAATTTTATATGACAATGTTTTTATTTTTATTTTTATTTTTTATATGACAATGTTAGTTCTTATATACGTTTAATAAACTGTTCAAAAGGAATTACAGTGCCTTGATCAAAATTCTCGGACGAACAAAGACAAACATAATAATTACAAGAACGTTTGTTCATTTTCATACATTGATATACATATTCATCTAATCAAGTAAGGGTGTTCCATGAGCTTCAGGGACGTTGAGATGTTCGTCATATACTCATATGTATCCTGATCTTATATCTGAAAATTTGAGGACTCTGTGCCAAAGTGGATGAATGGGACTCCTCTTTAGGATTAGATTTGGCTATAATATCTGATGGATGCATCTATAAATAGATAAACAATGCAATTACTATTTTATAAAAAAGTATAAAACATTATAAATACTTATCCTACATAACTTACAATGAACTTACATGTTGAAGCAAGAATTAGAAAAATAAAAAACATAACTTTCTTCATTTGTTTTTAGAAAATTTCAATTTTTTCAAAGATAATTAAACTGATTTCTTGTCTTACTCATTGTTTTGAATTTTGTTTGAGAAGTTATTTAAATACAACAATATCGTATTTATTTGGCTTTTGTTTAAGTTACAAAGGAGTCAATGTTCTCGTCAACATTTTTTGCTGTAAATGATAGTTATAAATCTTTACTCACATCAATATAAATTAAAAACAGTTATTATATTTTATAAATAATGACATTATTCACTAAACGCAGTCGATTTGTTTAAAACAGGGAAAATGAAATAAAATAAAATAAAACGTAAATAACTAATTCATTTACATAAGCTTATACATATAAACAAGGAGAAAAATCCACTCACAACTACATGATGTATCATAACACACATTATAATAGTATAGCAACACAAAAGAACAATAATACCTATTACTAACTCTACCTTGTATGATACACTTTCCATATAAAGCTCTCTTCAACCTACTGAGATTTTACAAAGAACAAGTCCATATGATCCTCACGAAAAGTGTCAAGATCTCGACCAACTAATTTTACTACACAAGTAGTGAATTCATACCTTTCTTTAATTTTCAAGAACACTCGACTCATTACTTTCTCCATCAACTCTTTGATGATATCTTTTCTACTATCTGAGAAATAAACAGCCGCTAGCAATCGCTCTATGATCTTAGGGTCAACCTCCAGCAAGCAATCCGATCTCACGCACTTGTCGAAAATTTCTTTTACGCTCTTTTTGATTTTTTCAGCTAGTCCTTCAAAATCAAAAGGCTTGAAAGGAACCTCAATGAGACGTTCGTGATTCTTCAAGTTCATTAACCAAACGTTTGAGTTCTCTTCACAATGATATTTTTCCTCGATTTCGGTTTCTTGAGCCGGAAGGTTCAGATCAAGAACTCCATTAGATGTTCTGTTCAACCGTTTTACGGTCGCCGTAGTTTTTTTCTTCTCCTGAATTTTCCCTAATCCCATCAGCTTCCTCTTGTTCACCGAGGTTGGGCCTGAAACTGATCTCACTATTGGTAAGCTGGATACAGTTTCAATCCATATCTCCACTTGCCTTCCTCTGGCTCTCAATAGTTTCTCTTCAGAATAAGATGTTGTTGTTCCGGAACCTTGTGAAGTTGACGTCATAACAAACATGGTGTTTCCAATACCGACTTCTCTCCCGTGTGAGTCCATAAACTTCCCGGTTTCGATTGCCTTTGACAAGCTTATCTGCAGCTTCTCGTCCGCTTTTTCAATGTTCTCAAGGAAAACCACACAGAAAGGATTCCTACACATCACTTCAAAGATATGATCCACCATCGTCTTTCCTCTCAACCGCATCGCATCATCACAACCGCTAATTCCATGCTCCGCGGCACCAAGATCAACGGCCATAAATCTGTGTTCGCTTTGATACACAATCTCAGCAAGGACAAGCGACATTCTCCTCTTGCCTACAGTATCAGGCCCAACCAAATTGAGCCAAACATCTCTTCGGGTGACAGTCTTAGGCGGTTGTGACAATGCACAGCTGATTACTCTAGCAGCCTCATCTTGTCCTGAAACTCTATCGGTTAATCTTCTGTAAATAATCTTGAAGCTCTCGGCGCTGAGGTCCCTTGGGTTGTCCAAGCAAGAGGAGGACACAGATTGTGGCTGAGAAAAATCTCTCTCCAAATACTTCTTGAGACCGGATCCTGCGGTGACTGAACATATCCTCAGATTCAGATCAGTCGTGACCGATTTAGCTGAACCGGCCGATGCAGAAGCGCTGCTCGTGGACTTATTTCCACAAACTGATTCCAACCCTTCTTTGGTCTGCACTGAGGGGATGTAAAGACACGTTGCAATTAACATAACATAATGAAATTACCCTATCAGCCGAGAGAACTTGTAGTACAAGAAACATAGTCTCTCGATTATGGGAGATTAACAAATTAGGAGAAGAGAGAGTAAACCGACCTTGGCACCAGATTTTTGGTTTAAATCAGTTCTTGTGGTCATCTGTAACCAAGGTGGCAAGGTAGATTGGGTCTGATCAGATATTGAAGAAACTGGTCCAGTGATTTCCTTGTTGAAACCGGAGAAGGGTAGTTTCAGGTCAGAAGGAGTTGAAAAGAATCCACCAAATGGAACAAATGATCCCATCAAACTGTACACAGAAAAAAAAAAAAAAACACTCGTTAAAGTTAGTGCAATAGAGGAATCTAGGAGTCAAGTTGTACATCAATTCTCTGTTTCTACATTCAAATGACACTGTTTTAATTTATGCCATTGTTTTTTCTATTGCGTTTATATTTTTCCATGTTAAACCATTGTGTTTGTCATAAAAAACAAAATGCTTTAATGCTTCCATCAAACATCATTAATGCTTTAAGCTATTACAAGGTCAGACATATTTTCGAATGCTACTAATGCTGTTTTAGTAGAAAACAATACTTGTTGAATATGATTGAGTTTGCAATACGGTCGGTCAAACAATTATAATTTCAATCACTAATCTTCAACCGCATCAGTTCAAACATCGAGCCTGATCATTTATATTCATAGATTTATAATTTGACTTTATGTTAGTAAAAATATCTAGGCTAAAAGATATTGTATTTGTTACATCTACCTAAGTATGTAGACTTAACGCGCCAATTTCAAATCGTGATTGAAAACTTTCTCTAAGGACTTGTTTAATGGCATATAGAAAAGCGATCAAAGCGTTTTAGAATCTGAACAAAGCGAGAGAGAAATAAGAACCTGGACTTGTGGTGAGGCAAACAAGGCCTAAGAGAAGTGATGGTGAGTAACTGCAAATCCCAATCTTTCTCCACACTCGGAAACTTCCTCACCATCTTCTCGAAAACTTCGTTGCTCGTCGTCGCTCCGATCAACCACACTCTTCTCCCCTGTCTCCGTAACAGCTCCGAAACGCGACTCACGATGTAATTCGCCGCCGGTACGTTTCCGTCGTCGTCGGTGAAAACCCTAAGATCTCCGTAATTCAAGACTAAACCAGGTCCTGAACCTTGCTCGGCAAGCTTCCCAAGATCGTGAAACCTCGTGTCGATGTAGGTTTTCTCGAATTTAACAACGATTTGATCGGAAATTTCTGAACCGATGTTAACCGCGGTTAAACCGTGAAGCTTCGTCGGCAGAATCGTCCCGTCGGTTCGGTTTTTCTCAAGCGAATTTAAATAACCGGTTAGCACACCGTAAGCCGATACACCAACAAGCAGAGGATTCCTCCCTTTTTCCCTCATGAAAACCGCACTTATCCTCCAGTAATCCGAATCTCCGTTTAGATTCCGGTTTGGTACACTAAAACCCCATCGAACCGGATTCGGTTTCGGTTCAGGATTCCCGGTTACGTTACAGAGAAACAAAGGCTGCTGTGATGAATATCGAAGAAGATGAGGAACAGGTCGAATAATCGAAAGCTTTAACTCGGAGCTCCTAAAACCCGCTTCACCAAAAACCCGACTCACAACCGGATCATCCAAGATCGAAAGAATCAACTGACGAAGCTCCACTTTAACACAAGAAAGTGATGAATTCTGATTCTGGTTCTGTGACATTTCTTGATAGATCCTGAAATTCTCAGGTAGACGACGTTGGTGAGCTTGAGATCGTTTGATTGCAGCCATGAGGGAGTTTGAAACAGGTGGTGGATCATCGGATCCGAGTTGTTGACCCGATTGGATCCGGTCTAAAGAAACGCTTAAGCAAAGATCTAAAGCTTTGAATTGGAGACGAGGAGAGTAAGCAGAGTTACGAACACGAGCGCATGCGTCGCGTAACACTGAGGTTGGTAGAGAGAGTAAAGCTGAGATGGCGTGAAGCGACGTCGTTTGTGAGTGTCCTCGTCGACGTGCAACGTTCACAGCTTCTTCTAACGCGTAGGCTGCTTCCGCCGTTAAGCATTGCTTCGCTACATTCACCGCCGTTGGCATCGCCGGCGACCATAAATGTATATAGGAGATATTAACTTTTTTTTTGTAAAGAAAATATTAAAACCTTAAAGAAAATTGAGTCTCAGGTAAATTATTTTACTATTTTCGGGGGATATTTTTTGGTTGTTGTTATTGCTGTTGTAATAAGAAAATTTGTAACGGGGAAAATATAAATTTATTTAACGAAGGAGGAGGAAGACACACACTGTTGTTGGCTGAGTGGACACAAAGGTTGGACCCAGTGAGGGGGAGTACAAAAGGTAGGACCCGCACACGAGGGGGCAGAGAAAGTGAGAGTTTGGAATCGAACAGGAACAACAGTGGTGGGTGGATTACTTCAGATTCTTGTTGCTTGTCTTTAGATCATTCTTTTGTTGCCGTGTATAAGTCAAATTATTTTCGAGCGTTCGATTTTTTTTTGTTTTAAAGAATTTTTTTATTACAACCACATGTTAAATATCTTCAAAATACTCCTGGGCAAAATATCTCGTTGATACAAATACTCGTATATCTACGATGTGGCTATTTTGAAAATAGATATAGCACAATTTATAGGAGGTCAACAGATTCAACTTCTTGGACTCACTGGCTCTCGATGATATCTATCCCCACGCCATTGATGATATCTATATCCTCACGCCATGCGGAATTTTTTGACTCTTCTTTAAGCGATAAAGTGTTTGATTTTGGTTTCGGCTATCTGTTTCTAAACAAACTGTTTTGATCTAATCAAAGATTGTTGACAATCCAGACGTTGCAGTTGAGCTCGATAATTTTTCTGGAATATATTCTTATATCATGTAACAGTTATAGTGTTTTTATTATTTTACTAAAAGTGTATTTACTACTTTATCAAAAAAATTAAGTGTATTTACTATTCCATAATTAATATATCATACAATAAACAGATTTTATGTTGGTTTTCGATATATAATCAAATATTTGGACAATCATACTATTGGAACTACGTTGATTGGGTATTAAAATGAAAAAGTTTGAGTAAGTTTATTTTGCATTTTTCGCAATAGAATATGATCCTATAGATCTATTTTTGGCGTTAATTTGACGTGCTTTCATTTTTTTTTATCAACAATATGCATTATACGAATTTTTATATGGATTATGATTCAACGATGATAAAAAAACTATGCATTTTATTTATTATATTAATTGGCATTTATAATGTATCTTTTATATATATATATATTAAAAAGCTCTTCATATTTAAAAAAAAAAAGAATTTCGACAACAAAATTTTATATAGATTACTAAATTTAGATGATTACAAAAAAAAAATTTCTAAGCCAACAAAGCTACATAAAAAACTATGCATTTCATTTATTATATTCAAGCCAAAGAAAGCACATAAACACATAAAATACAATGATAAATAAAAGCAATCCTAACATTCGAGCTATAAACGTCATCGCGGAGTCCTCAAACTTTGATAACATTAAAAAAAGTGAAAAGACGCATTGGAGAACAAAGAACACCAAAAGTGATCAATTGTTCGAGCTTGAACAAGGCAGAGAAAACAAATCTAAATTCGGCTGCAAAAGCAAAGGCGACGAAACACCGTTTTATTAAGCCTTTGGAGATAACAGAGAGCGAAGCCACTGAATATTCTTCACATATATACAAGGGCTGGCCGCGCAACACAAGAGCAACAATACAAAAGCCATAACAGTACGAAAGAGGGTAGTGGTAAAATAGTTCTCTCCTTTGAGAAAGAGGATTGTGGAAAGGATCTCTCCTGACCCCGACAAAAGAAATTTGATAACAGGGCAGTTCAAATGAACCATGATAATAGGAAAGCTCGGTGAACAGTCTCCAATGGAGCAAAGGGGCAGTCGCAATCTCCATAATCCTTCGAGGCTTTAACCTGGGATAGAAAAGGAGAATGGAGCGAAGCCACCAATCGAAGTCAAAATCCGGGAAGAAAACATGGAAAGCGAGCAGATGAGGGAATGAGCAGAGGAGGATGGCGAGTGGAAGGCAACGGCGAAACTGGCAACGACATAAGGGATTGGAGGTGGTAGATCGAGGAGAGAGTGGAGAAACATGCAAGAGCTTTTACACCATTAGGGCCAATAAACAAAGAACAACAAATTGGCCAATTATATGCAGATCCTAAATCTGGCCCAATACCTGAAACCCTAAGGTTACCTTGGCGATGAGATAGTGGAGTTGGTTGTGGCTGATGGACGAAACTTTCATCGGATCTGGAGTCGCAAAGTTGAGAGAATGAACTCGCCGGATCTGAGAGGATCAAGGGTCACCAGCAACCCAATCAAAGTTTTTCCCATTTGGTTTGATGAGAGTGGCTTCAGAGGAGGACCCCACGTAGGCGGATGGAGGGAAGAAAATGGATCTTTGGTGAGACTCCAAGAAAAATTTTGCATCAGAGGTATGCAAGGAAACACCGGATTTTAAGTCGAGGAACCGTCTCCAGCGGGTCTGAGCGAAAATAGACATATCAAAAGAGTTTTTTTCCTAAAAACTAGCTAGATCTGGTAATCGAGAAATGGAAAAACAATATCGGAAAGAAAAGACCCGATGCCGGTGAGTCATGGTTTCACTATCGTCGGAGATTGATAAAATTTTCAGAGTCTTGGGAATGTTTCGAAAAAGTTTGTTTGTTATTCCTTGTTCTAGTTATATAGTCTTTTCTATATTTAAATATAATAAAAATTTACCACAAGTGTAATATTCGTTTTTCATGTTCAAATTTAGCATTCTTCATTTTTATTACTCTGTTGATAGAAATATTAAATTGTTATTGCCAAATTGTGAAACCAAATACACTATTCTATCAACGCATGCAATTCACGGACTTCATATTAGCAGCTAGTTCTTATAGGAAATTAAATAAAGTATTTCTATCCGTATAACAGATTAATATGTGATATGTTTTAAGATATCTTGGACAATATATGTCATCATCAAGTTTAAACCTGACTTTATTAGTAGTTAGCGACGGTAGATTGGAAGGTCTAGCTAGACCATATCTTTTATTCCCCAACCTCGACCATATCTTTTATGAAGTCATTTTATCATTGTATTATGTTAACGAAAATAAAACAAAATACAAATGATGTTATCTGAAAAAGGAATCCTATAACATTTATTACCGAAAGATATGGAAAGATCAGTGTCGGTCCTGTTGGAGCAAAATAAAAACAATGGATACGATCATACGACTTTATGAAATTAATAGAAAGAAAGTGACAGTAACGATGACAATAAAAGCAAAATGAAAAGAAAAGAAAAGAAAGGTCGCTTTGCATCATAAAGTTTGACAGAGACAAATGAGAAGAAGGAACCCTATTTTTCCACCACATACTTAACCTTTCACCACTTTCTCTATATCCATTTCTTTTTCTTTATTGATTTGTAAAATATTATGTTTCTCCTCCTCCATTCTCCACAATATTTTGGAGATTACCAAATATTTGCAAATCCATATGCATCATCATCATTCTCCACATGATTTTGTGTTGTTACTATCACTTGGATTACCATAGCGTCAGATAATCTTTGCGTGAGCATGTTTCTCAAAAAAAATAAAAAAATGATTCTGCAAAAGTTTCTAACAAGTATAAAATTTGTTGAGACACACCTTCGAGTAGGCTTGGGATTTTAAACCGAACCAAAATACCAAACTGGTTTTTTTCGGGTTTCGGTTCAAAATCGGTTCAGCACTCAGTTCAATTCGGAGGAATTTTGAAAACCAATCGGTTTACAGTTCGGTTTGGTTCGGTTAGCTTAACCGATCGATTACCCAAAAATCAAAATTATACCAAAATTAACCGATTTAATCTACAATATATATTAACCCAAACCAAATTAACTAAATTTATCCAAATTAACCGATTTTATCCGATTTTAATCCAAAAAACCTAACTATCGGTTCAATTTGATAGAATTTCATTAACCAAAATTAACCAAAAATCGAACCGAATCGATTATTAATTCGGTTAATTTTGATAGTATTATTGGCTAACTAAAAAAACCGATAGCGGAGAAACCCAGTCCGATTCGGTTTCGGTTAACCGAATTCGTAGCCCTACTTTCGAGGAAATTAGTGGACCTGAACTTCGGAGTAAATAGCTCAAATCGTGTATTTGTGGACTTGGAAACAATTGTCTCTACCGAACCCATCCGAATACCACAGTTTTCAAGAGTTTTGGTAATAACATAATCGCTCATGTATAACAAAACTTTATAGCATTTCATGATTCACATAAGAAAAAAACGTCACATTTGTGAACCCACATAGATGTGGGTGGGCTAGGTGTCAATGTCTCACTCGTTTAAGCCATGCCCTATGAAATTTGGACAACTACTTATCTTCTATACGATTATATATGCCAGACATTTTAGTACTGAATATTGGTTTTTTCGTAAGGGAACATCAACCAAATAATTCATAGAATATTATAAAAAGTTTTACTTTTTTTCTTTTCCAGCAAATATTGCGCGAATGAGAATCTTTCCTATGAAGATCTCTCACTGATTGGAAATTTTTTTTGTGTTATGTGAATAGTCAAGTCATCCACATAATTCACATTTATAAAGTAATTCCTTTCAAAATTCTTATAGGGGAATAACATCATTTTTTTCTCGTTATTGGTAATATACTTCATCTCATTTTAAGACAGTCATATTTAGGTCTGAGTCGGATCTGGATATCTTAGATTTTTTAAGATATATGGATCGAGATCCGTATCCGGCAGATCCATAATTTTGATATCCAGATGTGAATCTAGCTACCGCGGATATCCGAAACTCGGATATCCGTAAAAACTCGCGATATCCGGATCCGGCTTTTTATTTAATGATTATTATAAAAATTTTAAAAGTAAATTTTTTAAAAATAAATTAATTTTATATAAATAATAAAAAATATTATTATAATATTATTATAATATATAATCTGAGAAAAAATAAAAAAATAAATTATATAATAAAAATAATTAAAATATTATAATATATTATATAATATAAATAATTAAAATATTATTATAATATTAATATTCGGGATATCCGATTTTGTTTTTTTACTATTCGGATCCATATTCGTATCTGGTCAGATCCGATATTTCACTATTCGGATCCGGATCCGGTCCACTCGAATATCCTGTTTTCTGGAGCAGATCGGAGTTGATCCCAAATCGGATCTCACATACCAGATAATAAGTTTCAGACCTAATTATACTCATGTATCAATATATATATCACTCATCGGTTTATTGGGGGTTGAATTTCTCTATATATATGAAAATTTTATTTAAAAAAAAAGTTCCGACGATGATATGCAAAAATAGTTACCCGCAAAAGCATTAATCCGTTATGATTTCTAGTTCAACAAAATTTATGGATCGTAAAATAAAAATTTTAATTACCAAAAAGCTTAAACTTAATTTACTAAACTAATATTATTTCGAAGACACTAGTTGCACTTAAAAGAATAATCGACATAGGGTGTCGAGATTCTAGAGGGTGAACGATACTTTTCTGAATTCAAATATTGTGTAGCCATTGCATATAATGCATAGTCGATTTGATTTAACTAAAAAAAAAAATCAAACCTTTTCGGTAGAAAGTAAAAAGAGTTCACTTTTCATATGGTATCCCTAAATTAAAAGTTCATTTCTTTTATCGAAATTCAGAATTTATGAGTTTAGTTCGAAGGTGTTTCAAATTATTCTTTAACATATCATTTACGATTTTAAAGAGAAGACTTCATTTCTAAGTGGAAACTACGCTAAACTAAATTAGGGCCGCAATTATATATATTTTTTATAGTATATAAGATGTACTAGTGTGGACCATACTATATCATGCTCGTAGTAGATAGCAACATTTCAAAAGATGATTATATAGCTTTATTTACATTCTATTTTTCATTAATGACTTTAAGGTTAAGTAGATTTTCAGCAAAAAGAATTCTCTAATGGAATTACTGAGTTAAGAAAAATAAATTAATGGAATAGTCCGAAAATATAAATTATTAATTAGTGTGAATTTGTAGTTTAATCGTAAATAAATGTTATACTTAGCTTGGTCAATCCGTTCATAATTGATGCAATGTTGCCATAGAGTATACATTGTTATCTAAAGTAAAACAATAATTCTTTTTTCACAATCACATTCATATCAATGAATGTGTCACATGAGAGATTTTTTTAATAAAAGTGGAGGTTCTTCTTTAGGGAACCAATATCCTCGTTGACGTCTTCCGAGCATAGACCAAGAAGAATGACATTGATAAAAATATTTAATCAAATTAAATAAAAATAGTATTGGTGAAGAATAAAGCTAACTTTTCTCAAATCGAATAAAATACAACATAAATAGAAATTTCAAAATTCTACTCTTTCTTAACTTTCTTTACTCAAAAGCTATAACAAAAATCCTAAATTAATCTCAATTTGAAATTTCACTGGTTACGCCATTGACATGGTTTGTAGTCAACCTAGCTCATTCCATATTGGATTGTCAGAATCGTGTAACTTTGGAATTTTCTCTTGCTATGTGGATGACTTTGGAATTTTCTCTTGCTATGTGGATGACTTTGGAAAAGTCATGCTCTTAACTACAGAGTTGGATGAGTGTTGCAACTCTAGGATGGGGCGACTAATCTTATTGGCTTACAAGGGAGCCGCGGAAGCATATCTTCTCTTCATTCAGAACTTCACAATTTGATTTGGGCGATGACTTGCTTAGTAAATAAAAATCTATGTACCAAAACGGTCTCTAATTGAGTGATTGGTTGGACTGAGTTGGTGGACCTCCATAAATTCTTCCCAGAATTCAATTTGATATCACCAACCTCAGGAGAATAATAACAAGGTGGATTTTCTATCACATAATAATGTTCATGATAGGAACATGAGTCTCTTTTATTAGCACTAGCTTCTTTATTGGTTAGTAAAGTGTGACATTAAGAATTAGAGTTGACTATTAGTCAATTGATGTCGTCGAATCTGATTTGGAGTCCAGATGTTTAGGTCCAAACGTATCTCGTTGAGATCCCTGTTAAACCTTGCAATGGAAGGCTACCATGGCTAATCGAATAAAAAAGATGAATGGTTGAAATTTGATCAATATGAAAGTTTAGTGGGAAAAATAAAGTAATTAAAGAGTATGTGGGCCAATGGAGTTTGATTCAACAATTCCTTTGTATTCCATCTTCAAATATGTCCTTTTACATTGGGTGTCGCAGTGGTGACCTTTAATGTTTTATCCATATTTTCTTGGTACATTATACATTAGGTGACACATTTTTTCTTGTAAATGTGCATCACATCGTAGTTTTGATATTATATATATATATATATATATATATATAATCTGTGAAAACGGCATAGAATTATATATATAAAAAGTAAGCACTATAAATAACGTAGTAATTTGTAATAGTTTCATCGTTCATATTATCATTCGAATTTAAAGTCGCATGATACATGTTGTCGATAAAAAAAAAAAAAAAAAAAAATATATATATATATATATACTAACATGATAAACTATGTAAAATTACTTTGCAATTACTATCACAATCGACATATCAATATGGATATTGTCAGATATATCTAATATACAATGCTTTCGAGTTTTTGTCAAAATTGTAGTGAACTAGTGGTGAGTGTCTTTGTTTTCTTGGAATTCCAGATGAGTTAAAGCCCCATGCTGAATGGTAATGTTAGTATATTTAAAATTTGTTTCATCATCAAACCCTCAATTGAGAACCAAAAATACTATTACAATCAGTCGACAAAATAATTGCAACACCTATAAAAAGACAAAAAGAAAAAAAATATCAAAACCATGAAAAAAAGAGAGAGAGAGAAAGAGAGAGGAAAGAATGACATTTTGAAAAGTTGGGATTTGAAGGGTCGGTCAATCCATTAGGGGAGGTGGGGGGCAATGTGAGATAATATTAGATTATAGAAATGATGAAGTTGCCATTATATGTGTAAGTTGTATTTTTGATGAAATTATAGAATTTTAAGAAACTATTAGAATTTGTGTGGGTCTTTAATGCCCTATTTATGAAACTAATCACTCAAAAAAGTTTCGGAAAAAATTATGAATCAAAATATCAAAGGGCAAGATATGTTTGTCCCTTGTCTAAAGTATAACGACGGGACTTCACTCTTCTTTTTTGCTTTTCAATATTTTGATTCAGAGTTATTTCTAAACAAATAAATATTACTAAGTATAAGACTTTTTTTTTGGCGGTTAGGGGTGGGCGTTCGGATATCCGTTCGGGTTCGGATTGGATATTTTTGATTTTTCGGGTTTTCGGATGTAGAGGTATAGCACCCATTCGGATATTTTTAGATTTCGGGTCGGGTTCGGATAACACCCGTCGGATTTGGGTATTTTCGAGTTATATCCTAAATCCGAAATATATTTCGGGTTCGGATCGGTTTTGGGTATTTTTCATCCGAACCAAAGTAAAAAATCCGAAAACAATCCGAACTCAATAAAAGAATGTTAATATCAATCCGAATTCATTAAAAAACCGATTGTAAACAAAGAACCAAACTAAACAAAATCATTGTATCAAAAAAAAAAAACCAAAGTTATCATAACAAATTGAATTCATAAAAAAAGACAATTCCAAACACCAAAACACTTAGTTCATTATCCGATAGTTCCTGACTTCCTGAGACATCAAATGACAACAAATTTGAAGTTAGAATCATGAAATATATCTAAACTAACATATGAAAATTGACATATATGAAAATGAAAACTAATTTACCTTGTAGCCGAGATTAGAAAACTAGCAAAGTGTCTTACTCCTCTTGTGATGTCGGGGTTTCAAAATCTGAAAATATAATGAACAAAAATATATTGTTAACATAAATTAAAGAGAAGAAAAAACTAATAAAAAACAAAGATACACACCTTTCTTAAGTTTATCTTCATATTCGAATTCAGCAAGTATTTGTGCATTTGTAAGCACATTTGATTCGATTTTAATGTCTTGTTTCATCCACTGTTCTGTACACATCAAAACCTCAACCATATAGTGAGTTAGACAACTCCTATATGGGTTTATTATCTTCCCACTAGTGCTAAAAGCACTCTCAGATGCAACCGAAAACACTTGCATAGCAAATAAATCTCGAGATATCTCTGACAAAATGGGATACTTGCCACTATTTATTTTCTAATAAGAAAGTACATCATACTCAGTTCCGAGCATCACTTCAGGGTTCTCAACTTTGTCTTTTAGATATGAGTCCAACTTATTTTTGTCTCTAACTCCAATTTCATTTAGTAAGGTATTGTACATTTGCTCAATCCTATGCCTATGGTAACCAAGCTCATCCTCAACAGAATCCATTTTATATGTTTGGTGATCTCCAGTAGACTAAGATGATTGAAAAGACTGGGATGGTTGTACATTTTCTTTTTTACCATATCTTTCACTATACTCGTTAAACATATCATCCAGAATATTAAGAATTGA
Source organism: Turritis glabra (assembly GCA_900406565.1). Classification (NCBI taxonomy): domain Eukaryota; kingdom Viridiplantae; phylum Streptophyta; class Magnoliopsida; order Brassicales; family Brassicaceae; genus Turritis; species Turritis glabra. The sequence continues at coordinate 3,129,823 of OVBN01000025.1, forward strand.
GTCATACAACTCCTTAGACTGTGCAAAATCTTCTCCATATAACTCCTCAAAATACATTTTCGCAAACTGCATCTTCTTTTTCGGATCAAAAACAGTAGCTATTACCAACATCTTGTTGATGTTCTTAAAGCCATCCCAATACTTTTCAAATTTATTAACCATTTCCTCAGCTTTTACCTTCAACTCACTATCATAATTGCAAGAAAGCAACCGAAGATCTGTTGATATGTTCACTATCTCATCATAACACTTGTGTGCATTCAGAATCGTAGAACCTGAGACTGCCAATGTGAAATTGTAAAAAATGATAAAAAACCTATTCAAACTTTCAACTTCACGCCAATCAGCCATTGAAGGAGGTCCAATCCGTTTTGTACCATTATCAAACTCTAAGAAATGATCATTATACAGTTTGTCTTCAAACTCCATCTTATCAAACGCTGCCTTGTACTTAACTATCCTTAACAACATCAAATATGTGGAATTCTATCTAGTTTTTACATATAATGGCAAACTACCCCTTGTCATCCTATCAGAGTCTACCTTAGTTCAAATGCTTGTTGCATTTTGGTTCCGGATCTAACATATGAGATAGCATTACGGACTGCAGTCACACTAGCAGATACTTTATCCAATCCATCCCTCACAATCTATGATATGACCAGCACATCTCATATGCAAAAATTCCCCTTTCATCACTAAAGAGTCATCGGATATCAAAGAGAATCTGGATTCAAACTGTGACAATGAATTTCTATTTGCTGTTGCATTGTCCACAATAACACAAAACACCTTTTCTATTCCCCAGTCAGCTATGCATTCAAAAAGTACATTTGCAATGGTCTTACTTTTATGATCTGTGACATACTTGAACCCTATAATCAGCTTCTTTACATAGATAGTAACTTGTGTTTGTAAGTCGTGGGTGCAATCACAATTCAGAAGTAGAAAACTAATTAAAAAAAAAGAATAATCACGATTTTTTTCATGATTCAAGTTTATTCACATATTTTGTTTTTGTCGACATATATAAAAACAGAAGAAGAAGAAGAAGAAAAAAATGGAAGAAGAAGAAGACGACGACGAAGAAGAAGGAAGAAGAAGAAGAAGAAGAAGAAGACGAAGTCGACGAAGAAGAACGAAGAATGAAAAAGTTAATTAACAAATACACAGATTCTATCATTAACAAATACACATGTTCTAGCACAATTAATCCCAATAGTATAAATAAAAAACACAAATACAAGTTTAAATCGAGAACAAGAAGCTTATATTGAATCTTAAAATCGATGAAGAAGAAGATGATATACCTGATTTTGTTTCCTTGAAGTCTCAGATGAAGGAGAGTCGGGAGACGATGTGAAAGTTTTTTTTAGGGTTCCCGGTTTGTTAAATTGGGGATTTTCTGAATTTTATCTTGAATATCACAAAAATCGGGAAGTGAAAACGGCAAGTAGAAAATTAAAGGATACAATCATACAAAGAAAAGAAATAAGATTAATCGATTTAGTGTTAGGGACAGGGTTATATAAGTTCGGATACCCGATCGGATATATCTGAACATCCGAACGGGCACCCGATACTATCCAATCGGGTATATCCGAACCCGATCGGGTATAGACGTTATTGTTATCATAAAGAAATAAAAGTTGAAGCAAAACAACAAATAAAAGATTATTCTACATTTCATAGGTTGGTCGAAAAAAGTGTAATAATATTCTAAACATGATGAAATTTTAGGTCTAGATTATTACTCATATATCAAATGAATGGTAGGAAAGGGAATAGTAGGTTGAAAAAACAAAACATTATGGAGCTAAATAAACTTTATGCATGATAGTCACAGAAACACTAAAACTTGGTTTTAATACATCAATATAGCTTTCATCACAAACATTTTAAAGGCGGCAATACATAAATGCAATAGATATGAACACTTTGTCCCTAAATAGTTTTATGTACCGACCTATACCAAATATAAGAAAAAATTAATTATATATATATAATGAAGAACTTCAATCATAAATCTAAACTGGTATTTGAAACAGGTGAAAGAGTCGAATATTCTTACAATTTAAAACATCCACAATATGATTGTACATAATTGAAATCGTAGTACAAAGATATCTTTTTTGAAACAATCATAGAGATGTTTCATACATAACTAGTTACCGCTATAGCAGAGCGGTATACTATTCAATTGGGTGGTGGATGATGGATAATGGCATATTGTTCTTGATTTGGTTTAGTTTGATAGGAGAGAGAGACGGAGACAAGACACCAATAATAAAGGCCAAACCCACTAACGGGCAGAATCAAGACTGTTAATATACAATCACGGGGACCCTTTAATCACGAGCCCTAAAGAACAAATCACTAGCTCCACTTAGCATCTTTACTTTTCCCATATCTGGTACACTTATGTTCTCTCTCCTTTTCTTTATTTGCCTTTTCATATTTGGTAAACTGTGACCTTAACATATGTAACACTATACATAATGGGAACATTTGCAAAAATTCAACGTCGGTTTATATATTTAGGCATAAATATTCGCATTTAACTGTACACATTGGTTTCCCATACCATCTTAAAACCTATCATGATCATAATAGTTGAATGACAATATCGTTGAATCAAACAAATATTATGAAATGAAATGAAGCATTAGAATTAAAAAAATAAAAAAAGATGTGCACTGAATTTAACTTTCACTAACCGACAATCTAGGTGTATAATAGATGTACATTACTGTTTACCTTTTATATTAAAACTGTTGACAAATATGACGTGAACAGCTACAAATATCATTTCATAATCGTACATTGGATGTTTATATAGACGCGTACGTACTATATATATACTGTCACATGGAATCATTATAGAACTCCTTTTTTTTTGTTAACTTGGCTTGTATTGATTAACCATGAAAATACAAGGCTGACGGACTCTGTAATAAAAAAGAAAATTCATCACAGCACTGATTTTGAAAATCAGAGCTAACTAGGATCAGTTTCGAGAGGAGTTTGGGGGATCTTTATTTCACTTTTAGAAAAGCAAAACCTTTGACAAAAAAAACATATCATTAATGATGATGGGTTTATTTTATGCATGACACGTAAAATAATTTGTTCCATGAGTGGGAGTCCCGTAGTGACTTTGACAAAAAGACTCATTTGCTTAAATATTTTTATGATGATGAGTGATGACAAAATAAAAAGGTTTAACCAAAAATGAGGCAAATGACTGTATTTAGGCTCCGAATGGTAACGGGACCGCACGGTGCGGTGCGGTTCCAATAGTACCAAATAGTAACAAAAATATCTGTATATATATGTATATATTTTTTTTACTATTAGAACCGCACCGCACTTCTCCCGCAGTTGTTCCGCATGTTACCATTCGGAGCCTTAGTGGTTTTATTTCCGTTCTTTCTTTTCTTGGTCAGACCTACATATGTCATATGCAAAGCCGCGCCTCAATGAGAAAATAAACATTCGCTTACGGCATCAATTTTTTAAGAAGTCATAATTACAAATATTTACCCACTAGTAATACTTATTAAGTTGTTTTTTTCTATATCAAATGTCCATTAAATAACTCATTTTCTTTTAATATATTGCAATGCTTCTTTTCCTTGAATTTGACCACAAATTGATTATTTATTTTACAAATTTGATATTTTTTAATTGTTTATATTCCAGTTTATTTTCGTTTATATTTTTTTCATAATAAAAAGATATACTTTTAAATAAATATTACATGTTGTATATCACAACTTTTTATTCTATTTTTTCAGGCACATGTAATATCTCGATATAAAATAGAATAGTAATACGATGACAAAACTAATATATACTATTAAATTACGTGTGACAATTAATCACAAAATCTTTTTATTAGTTTGTTTAATAATATTCTTATCGATAATTATTTTACATATATTGGTAAAAAATTTTGTATTATATTTATTATACAATACAAAATATTAAACTACATTTTGTATTATTATAAATTATTATTTAAATATTAAAATAATTTTTTTAATTTCGTTTATGGCATTAAAATGTCTAGGCACGGCTCTGGTCATATGTGTATTCTTTTACGGTTCTGATTGATTACAGTGGAGGTCACATGAAAGTAGATCTGTATCATATTTACCCAAACCTTATTACACTTCTCCTTCGATTCTATCAATCTTGCAACTGAATACGAACAAGAGAAATAAGGGCAATATATATCCATGGGCTTGTCTCTTAACCTTTTATCAACTAATATAAGCCCATTAATGGTACATGGACATGAGCGTTCCATTAAACCCTACAGTTAGTCACCCAAGTCAAAGGTATTAAGTAAACAGGATTGACATTTGAATCAGTAGCAAAATATTTTTCAAGAAGTTACAAGTTCTTTTTTTTTTTTCCTTTTTTTTAACAAGTTACAAGTTATATTAGAAAGTATATGTTCGCCTATTCAAATATCGTGTGTCCAAAAGACTAGTTGGTCAAAATCCTCGTAAAGTTTGATCAAATGTCGACTTCTCAAACTATAAGTGAGATATCGTTGAAAACATTTGAATACAATATATACAATTACACATATATGTTGTAATTTACAATATAGTTAATTCCTTAAAATGCTATACATGCATGGCGATCAAGGATGCAAATGGATGTCTAGTTACAGAGATAAATTAAATACGATAGAATGAAGCATTCATAAAAATTTTGCTATAACATAATTGTTTATGTTGAATGGAATGATATGAACATTTACTAATTTCAAAAATATATATCCAAATAAGAGGAATATATCTATTTTAAAAATACCATGCATTCACCTATATCCTATTCATATTTATTCTATTTTTTGTTTTCAGGTTTGCCAAGCCTAAGTGAATTAGAACTTATGTTGTGTCTAGATACTACTAGAGTACCAGCAAAATTGTTATAACCGGACTAAATTACAAGAGAATCTATGATGAATAAATTAATTTCCAAATAGCAAAGGCCCTAAATTCTTTGGCGAAAAGAAGTTCCGAAAATGTGGTCACGTGGAAAAGCTGATATAGGTCACACTAATCACTGATGGCTTTGCTGCGAAAACAATATAATTGTCGTCGGTGGGGTTCAGATCAATTATAGCAAAAATATATAATAATAATGATTATTTACTATAGAGCTACTGGTAAAACCATAATTAGTCACCCACCACATGGACGTCGCACCAAATCCTTTCTTTTTAAAGCTTTCATTTTATTATTATCCCTCACTATCTCTTATAATCTTAAATTTTCAGAGGTTGGCTCTAGACTTATGTTATTAGCGAAGCCTTCTGAGTATAATTTGGAGAAAATAATAGTAACTTTAGGCTTTTACCAGAAACTGATATTCTTGGACTCACAAAAATAAAAAATAAAAATTGTTATTGGTATATTCATAATTATTTTTGTATGGAGATGTGTGAACTATATCCAGCCTTCGACTTAAAGCAAATAATTATGATTTAACACAATCTATAATGATTGTGGTTACTCGGTTTGGTGTGGGTAATTATAAAATAATCATAAAACTTATGATTTAAGAGATAGATTAGTCCAAAATCGAATGGCTGTCTTTACAAAATTGCCTGCATATGATAAGAGTTGCACGAGCTGTTTCTTCATCTCTTATTTTCAAGGACGAACATTACCCTTTACACTTCGCTTCAATTTTTGGATAAATTCTTGAGTTCAAGGTTCGATTTGATTTTGTTTGGGCTGAAAACTCTAAAACATAATAATTCATTAGGCTATAATACTTTGGTTTGACGTGGTCTAAATTGGTGCAGTAGTCTAACATATTTATAAATATATTAATCAGTTCATATATATATATATATATATATATATAGTTTCAGTTCGATACAATTTACAAATTCATTACACTATACCAAGTCATCACAGTTTTTAATTTACTATTATAGATGTAAGTAGTGATAATATATGACTTTCTAAATTATGTATATTTTATTTTATTTTGTTAAAGAATTTAGATATATTTTGGTGAATGGTGATTAGTTTGGATTTTGGTTCATGATTTACTAATGTTTTACTAGTACTCCAACCCTACCTATCCCAAACTATTTGGTATTTAGGGTTTATTGTAGTCTGAGGCCGAATCAAATTGTACTAGTTCAATTTTCTAATTCCATTATATGATTCCATGGCAACATAAAAAGAAAAAAGAAACAATTGTAATAAAACATTATTCTAACGTTCCACGGATTTCCAGTTTTGCCTTTCAGCTTTCAACTTTATTTTTTTGTCTTTATCCTGCTTTACTTGAATTCGCCTCTACAACGTTCTGTAGTAGTAATAGGCTTAAAAAGGCAGACGTAAAAGCAAAAGAGAGAGAGAGAAAAAACAATCTCCTATTGAATTGCTGGAAATATAAATATATAAAACTATCGCTACATTTTTTTTTAAAAAAAAGATAGAGATCTGTTATATGATATGATTTCTTCATTTCCCAGATTCACGATATCCTTTTAAGTATATTACCACATCTCTAAACTAAAGTTAACTGATGTAAAAAAACAAAACTAACGTTAACTGCAAATTCTTGAAACGTTGAAAAATCTTGAGAGAAAAATTAGGTGAGTGATGATGATGGTGTGTAGGATTGATAGATTCGCTTTTCTTATAAATAAATTAAAACCACAGTGGAAGATTTAAAGATTTTCAAGTAAAATAATAACAATCATCTGAAAGATTCTTCCTTTTACATTATTTTATTAAACTTTTGAATTCGATTTGTCCCAATAGAAAACAAACAAAATATGTAAAAAACTTCCGTCGGTTCAACATTATAAAATAAAGTCAAAATACGCCCAAAAAACAGTGATATCATTTACACATGTTAAAAGCTTATTAGTACACGTGTCGCCAAGGTGAAAAAAACAAACCCCACGAACGTTGAAACCTATCAATCCCGTAACCTGAAGAAACCTTTAGAGAGAAAATTTCCCCCAAAAAAACCGGTAAGACAAGACATCGCACCATGTCCGTTATTGTTAACTTTGGTCCTACAGAGCCAACACAGAGAAGAAGATGAAGAAGAAGAAGAAAGATCAGAGATTTAGATTAAATCACTAGACCATGCGAGACTTTATGAAGCTTATCATCAATACCAACGATGGGTTTTAGTTTCTTTACTCGATTCTCGATCACGTGATTGCAAGTTTGCATCTTTCTCTTTTCTTCTCTCTCTCTCTCTCTCTTTCTCCGTCGTGTATCTCGCTTGCTCTGAAACTCTCTCGTGAGTGGTGGTTGGTCAATGGCGGTTGATGTGAAATCTGTGCTTGAGTTTCTCCGGAAGAATGGTTTAACGGAGGCGGAATCTGCTTTGAGAGACGATATTAACGAGAAGAACAAACTCGGTTCTTTCGATTTCGAGAAGTTTCTGTTTCCGATTCCGCCTCCGATCAGAATCACGGCGAGTTCTCGTCCTTCTGATTCCGTTGGCGAAGGTTCCGGTGGTGATGGGTCGAAGTCTTCTTCCGATTCTGACGACGAGTTTGTTAGCTTGGACTCTTCCACTTCTGGCTTCTGTTCTTCTTCCGGTGAGTTTTTTTTTCTAACTTTTCCGATCTTAGTGAAACATTGCAATTCGAACAGTGTGAAACAAAACTGGAGATGGTATTTGCAAGTTATTGAAAGCTTGATTCTTGAAATCTCTTGTTCTTGATCTGATTTCAAGAAATCGAAGCTCAAGATTTCATTGAAAAGATTTTGCATAAATGCAGGGTTTGTGAATCCGTATGGAGATGGTTCATCATCTGATGGACAGTCTCAATTTGGGACGGCTCGTACATATCCTGAGTGGAGTGACTTTTACTTGCACAACAACATCGAAGAGACCGAAGAAGATGAAGATGAGTTCATGTCTCCTGCATTTAGAGAATCTGATTTCTTCATCTGCCCTGTAACTGCAGAGGATAAGTTCATCACAGATAACCAATTCGAGAATACGCTTGTTGGTCTCTATGATAAATCATTATCCGAAGCAAGTCTTGATTACTTAGATAAGCCCTTTCTTCTTAGCAATGTGGAGGATGAGGATGACACAAAAGATTTCATTGGTCTGGATGATAAAACTGATGAGCTTGATGGGTTTAGCTGTGAAGATGATACACAAGATAATGATGATTTGAAGACTGGTGATCAGGCGAATGTAACAGATGAAGAGGTTGATGTTGTTCATGAGGTTGAAGATGAATATGAAGTATTTGATCTTAGAATCATTCACTGGAAAAACAGGTATAATCATTTGCATTAGGTAGAAAGAAAGATGAATTTGTAATTGTTTTTTGCTCTTTACAGGACGGGATTCGAAGAGAACAAGGATCTACCAATTGTGATAGACACGGTGATTGGAGGAAGATACTACATTACGGAATACATTGGTTCTGCTGCATTTAGCAAGGTGGTTCAGGCACAGGATCTACACAACGGGGTCGATGTTTGCCTCAAGATTATCAAGAACGACAAAGATTTCTTTGATCAGAGTTTAGACGAGATCAAGTTATTGAAGCATGTCAATAAGCATGATCCTGCTGATGAACATCACATCCTGCGCCTCTATGATTACTTCTACCACCAGGTAAGAAATCTGGAAAGACTGAATTATCGGTTTCTCCCAAAGAAGTTTCTAATTCTTGAAAAAATATGTAACAGGAACATCTGTTTATCGTCTGTGAACTTCTCCGAGCAAACTTGTATGAATTCCAGAAGTTCAACCAAGAATCAGGAGGAGAACCATACTTTAACTTAAGCAGACTTCAGGTTTGTTGTTTAGACCCGAAAAAATGCGTACAAACCGGCTTTTGTTTATCTCTCTTGATTTTTTTGTTTCCTCAGGTTATAACTCGTCAGTGTTTGGATGCGCTTGTGTTTCTTCACGGACTAGGAATCATACATTGTGATCTCAAACCTGAGAATATACTGATAAAGAGTTACAAAAGATGCGCGGTAAAAATCATCGATCTTGGAAGCAGTTGTTTCCGATCTGACAACTTGTGCTTGTATGTACAATCGCGTTCCTATAGAGCTCCTGAAGTGATTCTCGGGCTTCCATATGACGAAAAGATCGATTTGTGGTCTCTTGGGTGTATTTTAGCAGAGCTCTGCTCTGGTGAGGTACTGTCTGGTTTACATCAAAATTATTATCTATATGTTTTATCCCAGATACCAAGAAACTAGTAACACAAATGTATCAATGTTTATATGTATGTGTGCATCAGGTTCTGTTTCCAAACGAAGCAGTAGCGATGATATTGGCTCGGATTGTTGCGGTTTTAGGTTCTATAGAAACAGAGATGCTAGAGAAAGGTCAAGAGACACATAAATACTTCACCAAAGAGTATGATCTCTACCACTTAAACGAGGTAATTTTTCTTGATATAACCGAAAAGACTTAAGAGAGTTATTGCTTGAATGTGACGCATTGTTGTTGTTGTTTTCGTGTGATAGGAGAGCAATGAGATTGAATACATAATCACAGAAGAATCATGCTTGGAAGAACAATTACATGTTAGTGATGAATTGTTCGTAGATTTTGTAAGGACTCTACTTGAGATCAATCCATTGAGACGTCCAACAGCTCTCGAGGCACTTGACCACCCTTGGCTCGCTTCTTCTTCTTACAATTGATTTTGTATATTGTTTTTTTGGCTTCTTATCGTGTTGTCTGGTTCTCTGTTTCTCCTGTTCTTTTTTTTTGGTTGCTGTAATTCGGTAATTGTGAGATTATGTGTATAGAACTGTTTTACATTGATTTCACATTGTAAGTAAAATGCTTGTGTTGTGCAATAAAAGAATTTTGATACATAGTTTCAGTTACCGGTTGTTGGGTCTAGATCAAAACTATAAACTAAATTTTGGACCACCGTAATGTGCATTTTATGGCGACCAGATATGATACATCATTTTGTTGCCTACTCCTTGTACCAAATACCAAATACCAATAATGGATTTTAGTAGTTGGAACAAAATTCCAATGTAGCATATTGGTACCAATACATATCATAACAAATAAATACTAATCAAAAGACACAACTATAAAAAGTGCAGATGTCATCAAAAAAAAATTCTTAGATTTGCTAATTGCTATTGTATATAGATTACCAACTTGATATACGAAACAAATAAAATATATATTTTAATATATAAACAGAAATCTGATATTTAATATAAAATAATATAATGTTTAATTATGATACTTAATATTTAAAACTCATAAATTGACATTAAAATGTTAGATTTTGTGCATCTTAAAAAAAAAGAAAAACCAAAAAAAATATGAAATGGAAAATGGAAATATATGATTAGGTAAAAATTTGATTCCTTTATATATTTGTGTGTCTTTTACCATATTTATGTGATATGTAATATAATTTTATATTCAATTAACACATATATTAAATTTATTAGTTCATGGTTTTAAAATAAAATTTGCTAACTTTCCTTTTTCCCATAATGTAGTCATTATAAAAAATAAAAATGTGGAAAAGGGAATGAAGGCAGAACTTTCTTCTCTTATAAAATCTGTCTCTTCTTTAAAACTTCTCCAAGCTTCAATTCTTCGCGCGTGTCTTCCACCTCAAATTTATAAACTTACCATCACAAAAAACATTCGCCGTGGTTCTCAGTCGCCAAACCCGCGCGTGAAGCGTAAGAATCATAAAAAAAGATTGACGTTTTGGCTCCTTTTCGTCTTCTTCAACAAAAAGCTTGCGTGACCAATCTTTGCTTTGTTAGTTCTTCTTCTGGATCGAATCGATTCGAGTCATGGCGGAATTGAATCAAGATGATCTAGTTTACTCGCTTCAGCTGTGGAATGTTTTGGTGAACTGGCTCGATTTTTTCTATCAGTTCTTTCTTAAGATCCTTCGTGCCGTTGGTCATCATCCTCTTCTCTCTACCTCTACGAAGGATGGTTTTAAACCTTTGTCAGTCATCGATTTACCGGAGATTGCGGCGGAATCACCTGTTTCCGTTGAAATCGCCTCGGCGAGAACCTCTAGCGAAGGCGAAGACAGTAGCATCCAGAAACTAACGGTATGCTCTTGGCTTTTTCCTACTTCTTCTTCTTGATTGGTCAATGTTTGCTTGTGCTAGTAGCTATTGGTAGTGTGTTTTGAGTAATCTGAAATATGCAGGTAGTTCTTGACTTGGATGAGACACTAGTGAGTGCGTATGAGACATCTAGTCTACCTACTGCATTACGTAGACAAGCTATTGAAGCTGGGTTGAAGTGGTTTGAGCTAGAGTGTGTATCATCAACCAAGGTGATCTTACTTACTAGCTATCAAGTTAGTTAACTTTTTTTTGGTTGACATGCAAATAATTAATCTCACTTTTTTTTGCCTCAAGGAATGCAATGGGGAGCCTAAAATCAATTATGTTACAGTATTTGAGCGTCCAGGATTGCACGAATTCTTAGAACAACTCAGCCAATTTGCACATCTTATTCTTTTTACTGCTGCTCTTGAAGGTCACTTAAGTTACTTACTACTTCTCTGTTTCATCGCTCTCTGTTCTCGGTTTAAGCGTTTTAACATATTTCTTAAATCTACAGATTATGCTAGACCTCTTGTGGATAGAATAGATGCACAACATGTACTAAACCATCGGCTTTATCGTCCTTCTACAATCACCACGTAAGTTGGTTTGAATAGATAATATGAGTTACTTTTCTTTTTTATTGTGATATTTATTTTCCCAATATCAGGCCATATCGAGATCATGTGAAAGATCTATTATGCGCATCAAAGAATATGTGTAGGACTGTTATTGTCGACAACAATCCTTACAGCTTTCTGTTACAACCTTTAAACGGTATTCCATGTGATTCGTTTTCCGCTGCTGAACAGCCAAATGATACTCAGGTATTTTAAATCCAAACCCATTTTGTTCATATAATACTGACAACATGTTATCATCCGTTGGAATCTAATGAGCTTTCTCATCATGCAACCAAAAACATATTGAAGCTACTAGACATTGTTCTTCCACTTCTTAAGCAACTTTCAGAAGAAGAAGATGTAAGACTAGCGCTTTACGATAGATTTCACATGCCTGAATGGTTTGAAAAGCAAGGCATACCACGGTCTTGCTGGACATCATCATCATCACAAGTCCCTGAGTCTAGATAGTTGGAATCTCTCATATCTCACATAAGTGGAAAGTGTTAGACAAGTTTGGTTGGACCAGCCAACTAATTTTAGTTATGTCTAAGATTGGACATGACTGTGTTTTGATGTTTTGAATAAAAAATCAAGATTCTGATTTCGTTGATCAATTCGTTACGATTTACTAGACATGTCAAAACATGTTTGTTTTTGCTTTGTATTTTATGGTAACTTTATGTTGGTCTTCATGAACACATGGCCCATATCAAAAAAAAAAATATTACAATACACAATCCTTCTATTTTAAATCAGCTCATGTTTTCATGAAAAAAAAACACCCCTAAAATATTAACCCCAAAATTATCATATAAGATTCTTGTGGATTGAATAGCGAAGCAAACTCCCTTAAGAACCCTACTTATAACCCAGATAATTCTTTTAGTCAACACTTTTAGAAATAACCCAAAACCAAAAAGAGAAAAAAAAAAAAAAAGAAACAAAAACCCCAAAAACCCTAGTTTGGATTCAAGAAGGCCGTCTTCAAGATCATCCCACTCGATTATTCCATTAAAGGAAATCTAAAGAAGTCAATAGCGAAGCAAATCTTTCGAGTCTCTATGTGCCTAAACATCCAAACAGCGATAAAATCGGAAATCATCATAAGACCATATTTTGCCACAAACTCCTTCCATCCCGAAGTTAATACAGGAGTTTTATCCCCATTCCAGATCTTGAACTTCATCTTTTGAACTTCCCCGTCTGGTCCGTACACCGAAACATCAAGCCCCACTCTCGGATTCTCTGGTTCTTCTAGAAAAGGAAGCATCGTCTCCTTCACTTGCTCCTTCGATAACATGAGCCTGCTTTGATCTTTCTTCACGTCGCTCAACATCAACTGCTTCTTTATCGGTCTGCTGAATTCCCTCGTCACCTCAGCATCGCGGAATATCTTTCGTGGATCGGGTTCAGTTTCGTACCATGCCTCAATTAACCTCCGAGTTTCTTCTGAAAAGTCCTCATCCATACATATTTTCATCATAGTCTGTTTCTTAACCTTCCTACGTTGATTTTTATCAGCGTCTCTCCTTTTCCTAGACTGCTTTTGATGAGCTTGACTTACTTGTAATAATGGAGTCGACGCAACCTCATCATCTATATCGTCTTCTTCTGGTGACTGTTCTGGGTGATCTTGGCTCAATTGTATCAATGTGTATGCAGCCACGATATCTTCTGGTGTTACACTTGTTGTTTCACCTGTTGAAGTCGCCATGATCGATCTCTCACGTTCTCTCTATCTTTCCTTGGGGAAGAGTCATTGTATTTAGGGTTTGTTTTTTCCTTCTTTCTTTTTCTTTTGTATCAATATACAAGCAAATAAATTTCCTTTTATACTTAGGTTTTCCATTTAAATTGTATTTTCCTTTTATCAAAAACAAATTAACTTTTAATCAAAAACAAATTAACTTTTGTAACGATACTGCTCTGTAATATGCGGATATTTTCGAAAACGTCGATGAGAGATCTGGACTAGAGGCCTCTCTAATAGCTGATGATGTATTTTTGATAATTAAGAAGGTAAAAATAAAGCTTTGTTTCTTGACGTGTTGTCGTAGTGATGTATCTTGTATATCACTGAATGCTTGAGGGATTGTATTTGTACCTCTTGAAAGTCAAAGGGAAAGCCAGAGATTTGTCTTCTGCTTGCTGGTTCCTGATCTTTTCATGGAGAGAGTCCGGAGTCAAGGGCAGTGGTCACTGTTTTGTTCTAATGAAGCTCCAGGTTTGGGAGATTGCTGGGGGCCTGAATTTGAGAGACTGTACACAAAGTATTGAAGAGAGGTGAATCCCTATTTCATTCATGTATATGCTCTGCTTCTTATATATGTAACTTGAGTTCTTGTTATCTCAATACAAGTTATGTTTGTTCATTCTTGTCTTTAGGGAAAGGCCAAGAAGGTTGTTGAGGCGATGCAACTTTGGTGTGGAATCTTGATGATGTAGTCCTTTTTGGGAGTACTCCAATTAATTTATTGAACCACTTAGCGCAAAGAAATAACACACCATGAATGCACATATTCACTTAATCTAAGCAAAATATATATGGTGTTTGGTTTCCTAAAATATTACTAATGATATGATTCAAAGCAAATGAAACAAGATAAAGCAAAACAAAATAAAATATAAGTGACTAACAACTTTCAAGTAAAAACAAACTGAGAAATGATGAACGTTTTAAAACTAATTATAGAAGACGAATTCCCGGGTTAAGGTAATCGAATAGGAAACAACTTGAAGGATGAGTTAAGGAGCTTATACTAACTTCTAACAAGAGTGATCCTTAGGCCATAGAACTCTAAGAAAAACTAACACATTTTCATGCTATTAGACCTTTTACTAATCACCAATCATCATCAACTTTCGTTCGCAATTAAAATGATCAATAAGCATTTATACAAGTCTATCTAGCCACAATTCACCCTAGTCAACATTTTTTCGATGGTAAGGAATGAAAAACACTTAAAGATTTTGGTTCGGGAATTTCATCAAACACCTTTCGGGAGTGAAATTCCTGTCCTAAATCAACATGGTGTGTGTTGGTTTAGTCTTATAAACAACCATTAAGTAAGGATTCTATGAACTCTAGTCCTAAACTCCATAACACAACTTCTAATTCATCCTAATCTACCATAACCCAAAAACTCTTAAAGACTACTCAAACATGCTTAAATCAAAAACTAGATCCATACAAGTATTCATAATCATAAGAGAAAGATAAAAAGATAAAGATAAGAAAGACTTCTTCAATATATAAGATTTGTGTTCTTCATGTTCTTGAGAGTAGAAAGAGAGACAATTTTTTGAAGAAAAACTTAGATAAAAACAAGATATCTCGATATGTTGCACACTTAGAGTATTTAAGTTTATTTTTACAAACTTTCTGCAGAAGAAAGTGAAAAACACAGTGTCTGGCCGACATAGGTGTGGATCGATCGATCTGCACGTGAATATCTTGGTCGGGAGAGCTGCGGATCGATCGGTCAAGTGACGGATCGGGTGAAAAACTGGATCGATCGATCCGGGTTAAGGATCGATCGATCTGTTATTGATGTGAACGGATGGAGAGCTGGATCGATCGATCATGGTGAGTGATCGATCGATCTCTTGTTGTTGTGGTCGGATGAGGTTGTGGATCGATCGATCCTCCTGTTCTTTTTGCACAAATCCTCCTTAACGCGACCCGAACATGCTCTGTAGCGCTCCTGTCCAGCGATGTTTCCGTATCGTGTACAAAACTCAAAATACAACAAAAAAGACACAAAGACGGACAAAAACAAGACTAACGAAACAAAAACGGAATGAAAACAATGTACAAAACGTGTAAAAACGCAACATATAACTTAAAATCCCAGCTAGAAACAGGAATGCCATACATGCTTTTTCAAGGTAAGAAACATTCAGGAGTATATGTCAGAGCCATATCTATAGCCACTGGTTCTTACTGCTGATTTTGATAATTTATTGTAGGATTCATACGATAATTGATGTAAATTACTATCCCGTGGAGACTACAAGGTCTTGCAAATGCATTTATCCTCCTTGAAATGCCATATGAATCTCCAGAGGAAGACTTCTTTGCATAATGATCAACCTTAGGAATTACTTTTGTTTTCTCTGTTTTAAGCAATTTGATTTGTCCCACATTGTATTTAGAAATCATATAACAATAACAACTGACACATAATTTTGATAAGGATGTTTTAAAATAAATGATCCAATAACACGTGATTTTAATTTGAATTTTCAAATTAAAAATTCATATACCAGTAACCATATTCCAATGATTGTAGTGATTTCGCATCAACTGATAGTTCCTTAATATTTGCTTGTAATTTTCTCAATTTTGGAAGCTAGGTTACAACTTACAATTCATTTTTCATATAAATTCTTGTGAAGAACGTTGATTTTGTTAGATCGTTGGGTTTTTGTTGAGTTAAAAAAAAATGGTGACCTTCCCTAATCTTAACTCTGATGCTGGATTAAAGAAGCTCGACGAGTATCGTCTCACTCGTTATTACATTTCTAGGATAAACTTTGCTCTTTCGATGTATTTCACTGAGCACCAAAGATGTTTCAATTAAGTAGTGCACATTATCTAATAGATTAGATTCTACTTAACCTTTACCTTTTAATACAACCAGTTACAGATTTAATACGTTTAAAATGTTTAGTTTCCCACTAAGTATACTTTTACAGTTACAAGGTTACAAAGGATGATATTATTGTCTATGGGTTCTTTTAAAGCCTCCAACTTCACAGTATGTGAATGCATCTCGTTGGTACAACCACATGGAGATCCTCTTGAGAAGAGGTATCACGTAAGTTTCTTCCACTTGCCTTGTATGGATTTTAATATAGGTTTTGTTTTTAGCTGTTTGGATTTAGTTTAACTCGTGTCTTTATTTGCAGATGTATCTCTTCTGAAGGGAGTGGTGTCACTATTGATGGATCTTCTGCTATTGATTCTAAGGTACTCTATTGTTTGTTAGTTTGACAATAATTAAGGGTTCCATGGAATCATGTTTGGCTCTTATGTAAGATTATACACTAGCTAGTGAAATCAATGTCTTATATGTTATTGCTTCCATCATATTGTAGGATGGTTGGGAAGTTGTTGATGATGATGATGATCAAGATCGATTTTGACATTATAAGGAAAAAACCGAAGAGAAAAAGAAAGCTTCTTTGGAGGCATCCACAAGGAAGGAAAGTAAGTAATGGTTTAATTTGGAACACTCTTTGTATAAATTCTCATCATTTGTCTTAAATGGTCAATAGATAAAATGGATTTGTTTCATCGAATTTTTCCTTTGGGTTGCTTGGAAGACAGCGCTAATGGTTATCACACCGCCTGATTATGAGATGGACATGGAGAAGCTAGAGGAAGATGTAAGATCTATTCAGATGGAAGGATTGATTTGGGGACCATGTAAATTTGGTTCATCTCTAACACCCTCATATGTTTCTAAATATCGGGTAGTTATACTAATAATATTCTGATTTATCTCAGCAAAACTTTTCTCAGCTGGTTATGGAGTCAAGTTGTTGCGAATCATATTCATACATGATGAGGACCTTTTTATGTTTCGACACCCTTGTCCTGACGCATATATATAACTGTGGGCGTGTCCGGGACGTTGAAACTTCCAACCTGGAGATTTGTCCGGCTAATGATGATGGTGACCTATTCGAGGAGGAGACCGAAGAGGAAAAGAAAGCTGCCGGGAAATCAGGGCTAGTGCTTTTCAGGTATGGTGGTAAGAAGACCGACATTAAGGAGGTAGAAGAACGTGTAAGATCCATTCAGAAGGAAGGAGTGTCTTGGGGAGCATGTAAGTTTTGGTGGATCTCTTACATCTCAATATCTTTTTACAATCTAATATTCCAATATCTCTCTATTTTTACAGCAAAGCTTTTCAACGTTGGCTATGGATTTAAATATTTACGGACCATATTCACCATTGTTGACGACCGTGTGCCTCTTGGCACCATTCGCCGAAAAGGGTTGGGTTTTATTCCCTTGAACAGAATATGTAAGTGTTCAAAATCCTTTTTTAATCTCCTTGAAGCTCTAATTTTTATATTATATGTTAATGCCAAAGCTGTTTGTTTGGTATTGAATCTCGGCTTGAATCATAATGCAGAGGCTTGGAAAAACTCCCAAGGGGAAGCGTTTGGGTAGTTTAATTTTCGGTTGGCTGCTTTTGCTTCTGTAATGTGAAAATCTTCTGTTATCTTTCATTTGATTTTGATATTATAGAATCTTCTTACATTTGAGAAAATGTCTAAAATTGTTTCATTTATTACGAAAATTGCCATTCAATTATGGCACTAAGAATCCATTTATTAAAATTGAAAAGGGTATAATTGTATTGTCAATACAATTCCAATCGAGTCAATTTAGAACCAATTTTTAAAAACACCCAGACCTTATCAAACAATAGGGTCAATATTTAATACTAATTTAATAGTGAGATTTTTGGCATCTTTTCTGTTTTCCTTTTTAATCGATGTAAAATTTACTAAACCACTTTAGTATTTATACACAACACAACTATCTCGACAAAGATATATATGAATTCCTAAAATATAAATTATAAACTTTATCACAATTAATAGAATGTAGTCTAATAAGCTTATACTTATCCCAATAGATATTTTATCATCTCTTTGTTTCCCTTGTGAGTTATGAATAAATACGGTTTTCCTTCTACCAAATCTCAAATATTTGATAGACAAACTAAAGAGATCGAGATAACAACAAAACTTACTTGCGAACCACGATGTTTTGTAACTCTAACAAAGTTAATTACTTGCGATAACATGAATCGTTTGTTAAACATGGATCATGAAATTTTCTAAAATTTGATTGGTGGACTTACATAATCTGTTTCTTTTAGGTTCAGTTCTACAAAACTTCGAGAAAATCAATTTGGGTATAACTACACAATACCCGTCACAAGAAACAAAGTGATAGAGCAGTGGTAGCTTCTTATACACGCTTCCTTCGGAACACTAAGATGGAACTGTCCTTGTGGCAAACGCCACCAATCGTTTCGATAGAACCTGCGAAACTTTTTCACTTAGAGGAAACTCCAAGCATTGCTGGTCCTGAATCTCCAAATTTCTTGATCACCTTTCCAAGTTCAGTCCAGCAATGGAACCATAAAATGATGGCGTTCTCATCTTCAGGTGAGTGACTCATGAACGAAATCGCCTGAGATCTAAGCTTAAGTAGTTTCCGGAAAGCCTGTGAGTAAAACTGTTGATGTTTGATTGTCAAGAAATAGCAATTCCGTTTTTAGTGCTACTTTTTTTTGTATACAAAACTTCCAGCATAGAAAAAAAAAACGTACTTATTCATATAATGAAATTGGTGCACTAATTATGTTGTAGACAACAACTATAATCTTGCTATCCTTAACGAAAAAGAAAACTGTAATCGATTTCATGTTTATAAAACCTGAAAACTCCCTTTATTAATATAACACCTTCTTTTCTTCTTAAGAACACAAGAAAAAAAAAAAGAAAAAAAAAAAAAAAAAAAAAAAAACCCTAAAAACACTCACACGCACCCCTATTCTGGATTCTCGAAGGCAGCCTTCGCGATCCTTCTATGCAGCTTACCCTCTACAGGAAACTTGTTGGAATCAATAGCGAAGCAAATCTGGCGAGTCTCTTTGTGCCTAAACATCCAAATAGTGAGAAAATCGCGATGCATCTCGAGCGCATATCTCTTCACGAAATTCTTCCATCCCAAACTCATCAAAACGGGTGTGTTATTACCCCACATCTTGAACACCATCTCATGAATCTCTCCGTCAGGTCCATACACCGTAACATTAACCCCATTAATCCCAAGTTTCTCTGTTCCCAGAACATCATCCATCATCTTTTGCACCGGCACCTTCCCTAACAGGAGCCTGCATTGATTGTCCATCACGTCGCTCTCCATCAACTGCTTCCGCATCGGTTTGCTGCAATCTCCCACCGCATCTGGATCCTGGACAAAGATCTTTCTCGGAGGATTTTCCGGCCTATTGGCTTTCCAATTGAGCATGCACCTTAGGGTTTCTTCGGAATTGTCTTCCGTTATGACCTTTCTCTTCTTACCCTTATTTTCATTTGTCTGGCTACAAATTTTCACTTTCAACTCATCCTCACGTTCGGATTCTTCTTCTTCTTCTTCTTCTTCTTCTTCTTCAACATCATCTTCTTCTTCTTCTTCTTCAACATCATCTTCTTCTTCTTCTTCGTCTTCAACATCATCTTCTTCTTGTTGTTGACTTAGTATTAATAATGCTGACACAGCCTCATGTTCGTCTAGCGTTAGACTATCAGCCATCTCCTTAAGCTCTTTTTGATGGCGTACTTGTGTTTTTGACAGACAAAGCCTTATTATATATATAGTTTCCATATCTTTTTGTGTTAACTTATACTACGAGTTATATCCTCTTAATTCCTTTTTCGTTTGGTACTAGGAATTATGATGCATTTAAATATAATTATTGTTAAAGGACGTTTCTAGGTTTCAGTTTTTCCTTTTTTTTCAACAGTTTTTCCTTTTTCTTTTCTTTTTCAAATATGATTTTGTTCAGATAAGTACCCATGAATTATATGAAATAACTGTTTATTTTCCTTAAAGTAAATGGAATTGAATTGCATAGTTTAATTTTTCCAAATATATCCTCACCCCTAACCTGTTTGTAAAATTATGTATATCACAGTTACGAATTAATTCAATATGTAACAGCTTTGCAAATTGCTGGATAATCATCTTACATTAGATTTTACATATTAAAAAAATGTAGACTCTATAAATTACATTTTCTTCAATATGGTAGGTAAAATACACTTTTGGAGATATCAGAGCAAAGATCAATCTGATCTTTCAAGCTACATTATACAATACCTCAAAAGCTTTTTAAATGGTGCAACTTCCTTCTCAGAGACACGCATTTCTGTTAAGCCAAATCATTCGAAGATGAAACGCATAAGAAGCCGTACAGATTTCATTTTCTCACCCTTCTTATCATACAAAGGCACAGATCGAATCCCCGGTCTTAATTCTGCAACAGGCAAGCATGTTTGTCCCCCAAAATCATCCTTCTCCGACATATCATACTCTCTTACTTCGATCCTAAGCAATGCAAGCTCTGGAACGGTTAATGGAAAACTGAATTCCTCATCCCAAATTGGATACCAATTGTCTTCGATTATTTTTGTCTTCCTCTTCGCGTTATCCGCTGGTACACCCACTATGAACATCTACAAAGCTCAAAAGTCAGCAATCTAATAAGCTTTTTGAGGAACTTTAAAGATTGTTACAAAAAGAAGACCCAATTTGTGAAATTGATATTACCTTAGTGTAGAAATCAGGAGGAGAATATGCGTCAAAGTGAGTGTGACTGAAGTCCATACGCCATCCATCTCCCATATACACTTTCACCTGTTGGAAAAACCGTGACAAAATAAGTCTATTGACATTTGAAATGTTAAAACATCCTATACGTATATATGGAGGTTGTTATTGCCTTGCCTTTAACGTTTCTTTCACAGGGAGTTTCTTCTTAGGGTCAAAGACTTCGTCATGAAACCCTTTCTTCATCAAGAAGTTAGGTTTCTTGACATATCCACAACCTCCATTGGCTCTAAACATGCCGTGCATCAACCACAGAGATTTCCCATATCCCTATAATCACCAAATGTTTCATTTGTTATACAGAGATCTATCAAGTCTTTTGTATATAAAGACTTATACATCACAAATGATAGCTTAAGAGTCAAGGTATCCATAAAACTTGGTTTGTTACCTGCATGTTGAATGCAATCATTTGCGCTCCATGAGTCCAACCAATAAGAGGTTTGTAGTTTGAGGAGTTAAATCTTGTCCCTTTAGGGTATATCCGAAGCAAATTCCGCTGTGTAAACCTAAAAACATAGAGATCAAGTTGCAAACCCGGCCCTATAAAGGTTTAGGATGGTATATAACTTAGTATTACCTTACAACATCCTGACTATTAGATGAACAAGTCCTGTCAAGTTCCTGCTCGCTTAAACTCAAACGCCTCACTTTATCAACCACAACTTTCATCTCTTCTTTCACCGTTCCCTTTGGCTTTCCGGCGTGAATCGTGATCAACCGTTTGTATGCCGGTTTCTGATCTTCACTAACTTCTTCATCCTCTTGATCACTATCACTCTAATCCAAAACTTAAAGCTAAATTATAAAAACAACAAACAATGTATGACCCTTTCACATGAATTAAGTTCCTTTTTATTACCTTGCTTTCACAATCTTGGTCAAACAACATACTTTCTAGTGTTTGAACCTCCTCTGTTCTAGGTGTTTCGTCCTCTGACGATGGAGATACATTATTATCCTTCTGTTTAACAATCGGGTTCCTCGATTCAAGATACTCTTTAGGCGGTTTGGTTGAAATGATTATCCGATGAAGCAAAGAAGCAGGAGAAGGAAATTCCTCTAAGCTATCTGATTCAGGGTAATACAACATCTGCCCAAAAATCTGTGTAGCCATCTAAAGAAAGAACAAAAAAAGATAAGAATCATACAACATAGAAATGAAACTGATTGATTCACACAAGATAGATCATAAATGGTATTATTACCTCAGCAACTTTGGCTTGGAGATCAGCTGTAAGATGATCCTCTAAAGTGATAATAACCGGATAAGGCGAACTAAAAAACGCGTAATCTCTTATAGATTTCAAGCATTTGATCAGCGGTACAGGCGTTGTAAGCGTTCTGAAGAATCAAGAAAGCTAAAGAATCAAGAAAGCAGCGTTTCTGAAAATGTTTTTGATCAAAGAGAAAGAACAAGAAGAAGAACAAGGCTTTATGTATATATATACCTTCCGTGAAGAACATTGATATCTGTTCCAGTAGAGTTAGGCCAAAGATCAAGCTCGATGACTCGAACACCTCTTTGCAAGGCTTTGATCACAGGGACTTCGCTACAATCGCTGCTTAGTTGATTACCCGTAAGATACGAATTGTGTCCTGTGTATATAAAGTAATGTGACAATGGAGCTGTCATATCTTGATGCACCTGTTTCAAAAACACAAAATTTCACATAAAGTTTCGATCTTTATTTGTGGGCATAGAAAAAGATTTGATTTTTTTCAATCTCACGTGAGGTGTGATAGGAGGATTGAGATCGTCGTAAAAGATGAAATTGAAGAAATCGTCGAGATCAAGCCCGTGACGCGTGAAGCGCGTGACGTGGTGTCTCCGTCGTATAACCTCGTCTATTAACCGTTGAGCCTCCGCGACGGTGGTTCCTGTTTCACCTTGATGGTCATCGAGGAAAGAACAGAGCTGCTCTGCGCCCATTACGCCGGATGATCCGTCACCGTCACTTGAATCTCCGTCGACGCTTCCGCCGCCGCCACCGACGGCGAATTGACAGAAAGCGTCACGGACGTCGTCGGTAGGTGTGACTTCGTTGATCTTGAACTTACGGTTGAAACATTTGAACATCTTGTAATTGTAACTACCGCTATCGTTATTATACGACTCTGTTTTCTTCTCCTTCCCCATTGTTTCAAAAAAATCGAAAGATTCAAAATTTCGATTTTTTTTTAAGATTAGGGTTTGTGTCTTCGAATCAAGGAATTGTTTGATTCTTCGTGGAATTCGAAGAACTGAGATTTGGGGATTGAGAAGATTGAGGAGAAAGAAGGAGAGTTTCCTATAAAAGAGGAGGCTTTGAAGCGGGATCGTTTGTCTCTGTTTTTGTATTTTTTTCGAGTCTTTTTGAATAATTCCTTTTTTTCCTTTTTTTTCCTAAAAGCAAAAGTCAATTTCTGTTTTTTTTTCTATCACGTATCCTTGTTCATTTCTTAAAAGAGATACATGTTAAAATTACTAATAAGAGAAATTCTTAATTTTAGTCTTGGTTTTTTAATTTAGTAAAGCTTCTTTATTTTTCTTCTACGCTTTTCACGTGGAAAATCTTATATTAGTCTTAAGTATATAAGATTACATTCTGTTTATATGTCCAGAAGTAATTATAAACATAGATATAGTTATTTTCTTTTAAGTAGTTGATAGAGTTGTTATGTTTGGTTTTTCTATTTAGTGATCTAAAAACTGTATACAGAGTTCATCAATAAACGAAATTATGCATACTTCGTCTACATTTTTATAAAACTATATTATTTTCTTTTTCAGTATTATACGAAGTTGCAATAGTATTTTGTTTAGATTATTTTAATCGGTTTCATGATGTTTGTTTCAGAATATGCAATGCATGTTAGGAGCTCAATCTTGCTACATTTTAGCCTGAGAGTCAATGACGATTCAGGTGTTATCTCGCCAAAATTAGTTTTCTTCAGTGCTTTTTCAATTAACATTTCATCTCATCTTATGATAATGTGATCATACAGTACCACAAAAGTATGAGATGCAATTACACTGTGTGAAACTGATAAACAATGTAAAGAGACTCAACTCGGTTCTGTGACTGAAGCGCCAGCTAAACAAGTGAGGACCACAAAAACACAAGATCATTCTTCAAGTATCTGTTTGTTTTTCATTAAAACTTGTGTTTACATGTCGGCTTTATGAGATTGGGTAGTTCTTGAACTGTGTCCATGTAACTTGATAGTCCCTGAGGTGTAGACACGGAAGCCATTTCTGGACGAAACAAGTTTAATGCCTTTGTGTGTATTGGATTTGTAGAAAGTGTGATAGCATCTGTGATAGTGCTTAGGCACATGTTTTGGTTTGACGAAACATGCCTTTTCGAGTTGCGGAATTGCGTGAAGGTGAGAAGGAAGATGGATAACAAATTCTCCAAAGTCATCAGTAACACCTTTTATCCATTTTGATCTCTTTTTGAATCCAGTGTGGCACTTGATAGCAACAGTTGCACCTATAAGATCATGTAAAGAGTCAGTTGATGTTTTCTTTTTGTAAACAAAAAGCGTAAGACTTAGACTTTGTGTAGAGAATGTTAAGGTTCATGAGCTTCCAACTCAAAACCATCTAACTTTTGATGTGGAATCCTAACAGAGAATACCTGAAACAGGGGTGTTGCAAAGAAGAGAACCGGTGATAACTACAGAGGAGAGTTTGTGTTCCCCATAGCCAGCCATCTCCGACATCTCCCTTATACTCCATAACTTGCTTGCAGCTGCAAATGCTCCGTTGAAGAAGAAGAAGAATAACAAGAAGCAACGGAGGATGAAGAAGCTCTCCATTTCTAAAATATCTCAGTATGATAATACTTTTCTTTAAGAACTGATGTGTGTGAAGATGATGGATTTAAGGAGAGAAATTGGTCAATTTGTCCAACTCCATTCGACTATTCTTTGTTTTAATCTCAATGTGTTATCTCAGCTAACTACACTTTGGGAAAAAGTGTAGTAGTTAGCGGGAAATGAAGAAACAAGCCTACCATCACAGAGAAGACTGATCAATTGACTTTTGTGGGTTTGGTCACTAAGCACTAAGCCACCATTGGTTAAAGGATTTGTTGACCAAAACCACATTTTCTCACCTTTAATAGGCCTCCAAATTTTAGCATTTGACATCTTTTACGGCCCATTTAGTTTTTTTCGAGTTCTGACTGGTCGATGCAGTTTGATGGTAAATTGGTAACTCGACCCAGAGTCCGTACCAGTTCCAACGAAAACATCGTTTGGTCCAGAGGGAGAAAGACTGTTGACTTTCAAATCTTTGCGTTGACTGATAAAAGGGAAAGAAAAAAAAAGTCAAGTCTCTCTATATCATTCTCATTGATTTTCTCCCCTAATTATCTTGTCAATAGATGCACTCAATCAAACTCTTTAGACGTTTTGTTCTTATCTTTTGTTTAAGTGCTAACTTAAAGAATTCTGTGTATTTATTATTTCCAAGGCAATGTGAATCTTACCATCCAAGCCCCTTAGCTCCTTTTTTGTTTAGTAATTACAAAATTTAGGTGATGTTTATAACATTTGTTATTGTAATATGAAGCATTCACAGTTTTTGATGGTTTCAAAGAAAACAGTGAGATAATCATTACACAGAATCAGACTTTATTTACTGAGAGATGATAAGGCGAGAGAAGTAAGAGGAATGGTTAGTCCTATTACAACGAATTGGAATTGGAAGTTGAAGAAATACATTTACAGGAAATGTCAAATCAGAGAATAGAGAGAAAGAGAGAGAGATGTTTCAAGAATCATCTGCATCACTTCCACCTATATGCCTTCCATGGCTACTCACCCAATAGTTGCTCCCATCAGGACCCGATATCTTAAATCTGTCACAACAATCTCAAGATCAAACGCGAGTAGAATTCATAACAAAGTCCTAAAATGTAGGAAATAAAACCTTTCAAGCACTGATTTTCCTTCTTTGTACTTCTGGTTCTTCTCATGAGCAGTCTCCTGATAAAACAGAACACACAACTTAACATCCAAAGAATCGAACAACGGATAGGTTCTTCAAGAACAACATTCGATGTCTGTCTTGCTTACGTATCTCCAGCCAACTATTGATCCACACGAGACACAGAAAATGTCAGCCACAGTATGTTTTCCAGTCATCATCAGTCTTTCTTCAGTCTCTCCAATTGAAACATTGGCACTAAACCAAACCAATCATCATCAGAAAACCCATCCCAATTTAGGAAGTATTGGATCATCATCATCATGAGGTGCCTTAGAAATAAGAAACACTTACACCTTATTGAAGAGATAAGCTTTCCCATGCTTGCAGTGAAAAGACTGAACAAGAAACATAAAACACACAACAAACAGTGTTAGCTCAAGAAACAACAAATGCAGAATCAGGGAAAGCTCAGTAGCTTCAACTCTCTGTTATTCTCAAGAAGCATAAAGAGATCCCATCTTAGACCACAAAGAGAATAAAAAAAAACAATCAAATCAGTTTTCAGATTATTAGATCATCAGCTCAAGGGGAGCTCAATGTTCACAACTATAATTTGAATTAAACAACCAATGAAATCATTATCTGCTTAATGGCAAATTGAACCACAACTTCAACAATGTAGTAACACAAAATTCAAAATTCTGAAAGTGATTTAAGGTTTCAAAATTACAATTGTTCTTAATAGCATGATCCCAGTAAAGAAGAATCAAGTATTTCTCATGACTAAAGCTTATCAACAACACAACCACTACTCTTCTACAGAATCATCTATCATTATATATTCTCTCAAAATTTGAGGAGCATGCAGAACAACAACAAAAACAGATTAATCACAAAACCATAAGAATAATCTCCAGAAAAGTCAAGAATTGAGAAAAGGGGCAAGAAAAGAGACAAAACCTTGGAGATAATGTCTTCATATGTAGCAAGATGGGTCTTACAGTGTTTGCAGCTATAGATCTTCCCTTCAAGATTCACCACAAACAGCCTTCCCATCTTGAATCAAATCAAGAACACAAAATCTGCTGAACAGCGTTTTCGATCTTAACAAGGAAAACGAAAAAAAAAATACGGGACAGAACAATTCAGACTCTTTCTCTGTAGACACGAATCAAAACTTGATTGGGTCGAATTTGGTGTTGTTCTGCAGTTAAGCAAAAAAATAATGTGGATGGGGAAGGTATAACGTCTTTTCTCAATTATTCGCTTTTATTTTTCTCTTTTTTCTTCTTCAGCCCAGAAAAGTGGAACAACGTGTACTCTTCACCAATTGCATTTTCTATATTCATGTATCTTTTATTTTTCTTACACTTTCTTTCATGTCTATTCATTTCAAGATTTTCTTGAAATTGTAATTTTCTTTCATTACTACATGTAATGTTGTAAAAGTTACAAATATTATGTACATGTACATGTATTATGAGATCATATCACTGGATTTAGTTATTCGTAGTAATCATGCAAAATTAAACCGGAGATCATTTTGATGATAACCGTTAGATTCCTTTCTTAAGCTCAAACTAACAATAGTTTTATCCCTTTTATTATTTAATAATCAAGAAAAATATCATATCTTTACACTTCTTTTTGGCTCCAATATCGTATCTTATCTTTACCAACAAAATATATATATATATATATATATATATATATATATATCTATATATTGTCTTAAGAATACGACAGAAGGTGTTGTTTATTTTGAAAAATCAAGACAAGCCATTATTTGGATGGTCAAGTAAATCGAATTTCGGTATAATAATTTCTACAAATGTTCACGGTATATTATATCGTTTAGAGTATAAACAATAAACTGAATGCTTAAATATTTTAATTCCGTGTAAGCCACTAGCTACCTCTAGCCCAACAAGGTTGCTCTCACAAGTTACACCATTGGTCTCTTTCAATCAAAATGATGCATATGCAATGTGTGAACTTCATTAGATTTTGCTTTGTATAAATAACTATTTTTATAATTAGGTAATGGTATCTACGCATGAAATGCTCTTTCCATGTGCATGTAAAAAAGATTTAACAACACCAAACAATAAACAACCTGTTTATGATATAACATGCATTATACAATTTTAAAAGTATAATTTATTTTGATAAAATAAAGATAGAAAGGCTCATTAGCTAATTGTTGAAGGTGGCGAGGAAGCTGATGGGGCCTTTGCCGGTAAATGCCGCCTGGAGAACAAAGATGAGAAATGCGACCATAGCGAGGCGAGAATGTTTGATCTCCGCCAGCTTCAAGGTATCCGACTTCTCTGGGTCAGCCGCAAGTCCCAAGGGGTCAAAATACCCACCCGGGTAAATCCGTTTCTCCGGATCCAGCTCAGAGTTACGTTGGAACTCAATGTATCCGACCACTAACACTTCTATCCATATCAACGTCGTTAGCGAGAACGGCAATGGCTGTCCCAAATAAGACGAACCTTCCACCAATTCCACCTAGAAGGTGGTACATAAAACCAAATCAAATTTCATAATAACCCGAACGATAGAAGAATTATCATACAGAGTAAACCGAAATAAATCTAAATTTTATATACAACCAAACCAAATAAGCCAGAAACCATTAAAGATTAATAGTTTCAGTTGATGCATACAATAAATTGATTGAGATATACTAAAAACTATGTACAGTTAACTAAAATTAACCAAATCGATCGAATCCAAACCAAAAGCAAACTGGAATTTTCTCAAACTGAATAGGACCAAAATAAAGTTTGGTTTGATTTCGAATCCTATGTCCTAATTAACCTCGAAATACCTGAAACTCAAACAAATCTGAACCCAAAGCCTAAACCTAATTCCATCTAGTGGTTTCAAATCTGCATGCATGTTTAGAGAGTTGATAATATTTTTTATTTTTGCCTAATACCACCTATATGTCTCATGCATACATTATTTTGTTTTTATAACATAACAGATTCTAATTTAATTCCAACGAATGACTGACGATTGTCCACGTGGAAAACATTGTTAGTGACAAATAAATGAGTGTACCTTTCCGGCGTCTTGCCATGCGACTCCGGTGAGAGCCTCAACGGCAATGGCGCCAAGAGTGCCAAGCATGGCCCACCTTCCATGGATCAGCTCACATTCTCTGAACCGTTGGATCCCAAAGACTTCAGTGTACGGCTGAAACGGCGTCGGTTTGATCTCCGATGAGTCTTGAATGATCCCGATGACATCACCCGCCACGTTCTTGGCAAGGTTTTGGTCAAGCCCGTCGAAATCGTACTGAAGATACTCTGCCGGTTTACCTAAACCGAACGGGTCAAATCCACGGTCTCCGATCATCGATCCGTCCAACCATTCTGGCGGGTTTGCGCCGGGGAACCACACTAGTCTGTCTCCGTCGTCTTGGACCTGCTTTGTTTTCTTTGGCGGTGGAGCAGGTTTCTTTTTTCCGAAACTAAATCCAAACCGGGCTTGGACCCTACCGGTTCCGGGTCTAGGATCTTGAATCCGGATCCCAAAGATACCTGAGGCTGCTGCTGCAGTGGTGGTAGCCATATCGAGTTTGTTGTATGATACTGCTTAGAGACTGATGATCCCAATGTTATAACATATAGTTTTTTTTTGTTTTTTGGATTTTAGAATAATAGTAACGTTATGTTATATGTGATGGTAAATGTAAGAAGCCTTATCTCTGCGTTATCTCCTGTGATTGGTCTCTCTCTTTACCTTTTTTCTTTTGTGGTCTTGCTACTTTCTAATGACGTTGCACTCTCTCTTTCGTCCTTATGGTAGGTGTCTGCATTTAAGGTATTTTCTTTGTTTTGTTTTCTTTTGTTTTTAAGGATTTCTTTTGTCGATTTCACAAAAGAGAAAAGATTTTGGTCCCAGTTGAAGTTCTGTCCCCCTAAAAGCCCATTTATAGAAGCCCATTAATCGACTACATTTATAGTGGAGACTAGTCTACATAGATTTATACCAAAACTTCAAAATGCCTCTTAAATCGTGTTTCTAATATGGTCTAGTAGGCAGCATTTACTTTGGTATACTTAGGCCAATACTTTGGTTTTGGTGTGTGTGTTTAGTTTATCATATAGAATATCTTAATTTGAATGATTTTCAAAATATATAGGTTTTGGTTTGCTTTCTTCCATTTTCATACAATTCATCAATTCGAATGGTTTATTATAATAAAAGGTAGAACTGGCTAACTGGAACTAAAATTCCTCTCAGCTTTCAAATCGGTGTTTGGTTCGAGTATATCAAACCGAACTGGGGTCTATTTCTCCCTATACCTGGTAAGGTTTGTTTTAGACATCCCCACGGTCTAAAAGTTATAAACACGATAAGCTAAAGAGATATTCAGTGAACTTGAAGTTTCATACAATTCACAAAGACTTTCTTATTCGATTTGATATATAGATTTGAGATATCTTTAATTAATGCAAATATCTGGAATGTCAATTAAGATAATGATTGTACGAAGGTTGCTTTACGATTCTTTTATAAATTTTGGTGACGTATAAAGACATTCACGCGGACATATCACATACTATGTGCTTATGCTTACAATTACAACATATATTAAAACCAAAAAAGAAAATTCAAACATAAACATATATACAAAACGGAGAGACAAAATAAAAAGATGCCTTGGGCTTCTTTTCTCATTGATGAACTCTGGATTATTTACAAATCGCCCTAACTAATCTAATGTTAAAGCTAACAACTGCCAATTCATCTGAGTTGTCTCACATAAAAAAGCATAGGTTATATAATCTCCATTCCTTACATGTTCCTTCCGCTTTGGATCCTTCTGTTAACAAATAAACAAAACATTATCAGCAAAAGGGATCTCAACTTGGTACGTGCATTATATCACTTCCCAATTAATAATACTAACAAATACACACTAATAGAAATCATTTTTATTCAAGAAAAGAATAAGAATATTTAATTACGTAAGCAAGAAAATTAGAAGAGATTAGGTTGGTTACCTGAAACTTAAAAGCGAAGGAGTTGATGGGTCAACGCCGAAAGGCAGAAGAAGAAGTTACATTTATACGTCGTATTTTTATATATATATTTACATGTTGAGGTATGTGTCATGTGTGTGTATACATATTTACAAGTTTTGATTCTCCTGAAAACTGCGTCTCTATTTGAGTCTCTCTTGTTGTAGGATCTTTTGATATCTCGGGTACACATTTTTACATGCCGAAACCTGAAATGGATCAATCAAAACACATAAACCCTATTAGTTTTCCCACTGATAGATTTGAAAGAGGATTGATAGATTTGTCTCTATGAGAACAAATCATGAAGCATGCGTGAGGTATGACGTGTCATGTCGGATTATATAATTAAATATCTTATTAGAAAGAGACGAAGAAAATTAGGTTACATGCCACACGGTTTCCACATGAGATTCTAACCTATAAACTATAAGAAAGTCTCAATTCAACTTCAATTTTGTTTCCTTTAGTACGAGTGAAAATTCAAATCTTTCTAAACTAATAGTCTTTCCCAACTAACAAGTTGGAAAGACAAATCTCATCGAGTTTCTAGGATCCCAAAAGGACCAAATGTGTAAAAAAGTGTTAAATATTGAACATTGACTAATACATTCACATGCTATCTCTGACTCTGACCCAGTCTGATTACGATATCTTAGTGTGCAGGTAAAGAAATATAAAATCTAATTCATCCTAGATTTGAAAAAATAATAATGCAACTTGGTATTATTGGCCCTATCTTTCAATGTAATCAATCAATCAACCAAAATCGAATAAAAATAATAAATATTTTGTAACGGCGAAATCAACATGGGAAGAAGAAGAAGAAGAAGTGAACTTACAGCTTCAATGTCGATTTTGAAGACGAGAAGCTTTTTTCTTTCTCTACAACTTGTTCGATAAGCAACAACGATGTGACCTATGGCTAAAACCGACGAGCAGAGAAACAGAGCCACTTCAGCCGCTCTGAAGTAATTTCCTCCGCCGTCTCCGATCGCCGGCTCGCCGAACACGAACGCCGCTTTCAACGAAACGTAGATTAGAGACGAAATTGAGCAAATCATTGTTATTGTCAGATACGGTCCTCTCGATAGTTTTGGTCCATCACAGAGTCCATAAACACCTGTTTACACGAAAAATCACACTAAAGGAATGAGTTTTCGATTTCTTCAAAAACAAACAGAGCAATTGCTCTGTTTTTTCTTTATGGGTTTTTGTAAAGTTTGAATCTTTTTTTACTCACAGAGTATAACAGCGGATCTAATGATGGAGATTAAAGGAATATCGATGAGGGAGTGACGGAAATCGTAGTTGGTGAGATGAGAAGAGAGATTCGCCGGCGAAGAGAGACGGTGGAGGAGAGCGGAAGGGAGGAGAGCATCGGCGACGGCGAGGAAGATTGGAGCAGAGACGAGGAGAAAAGAGAGGAACATTGTGAACAATACGAATACAGTTTTGATTCCTCTCCATAGAGATGACCAAAGCTTTCTGGTTTTACTAATCTCTTCTTTGCTAAAACCCATTAAGATCAAATTTACAGCGAGCACAGAGAGGATTTGTTTTAAGGAGAAGAGGTGTTTCGGAGACTTTGGAGAGGGTTTTTAAAAGGTGGACGAGACAAAATGACGATGACGACGATGATGATGCTAAGACTAATACCAGGGGATTAATTTATAATAATAATGATTTTTCCTCATTGGACTTGGAATATTTAAATGAATATAGAATTATTGGATTTGTTTGGTAATTTCTATTTTTCTATATATTTTTTACCCCCTTGGATTTCTATATATAATCATTAATTATTAATTTTGATTTTTTTTCCTATTTTGAATTTTTTGTTTCTATATATATTTTTATCATTAATTTTAATTTTTCCTGTATGTAAATCATATTTTATTAATTTTTAAAAGATCGTAAGATCAAACGAAAATATTGTTAACCAATCATAATTTTTTCATAGATAATTACAATATTGTTAAAACTTATATAATAAATGATATTTTAGCATGACTATATGGATGCATATAGGATTATTGGATTAGTATGCTGATTTTATGTCTCTATATAAAAATTATTTGTATGTATGTCTTAGTTTAGTCTGATAATTAATTTTTATACAAATCATATATATACTAGAACGTCCATGATGCAAAATGAGATGATGAAGATTGATGCTGATCCATTATAATCTACATTTACATATAAATGCTATATTGAAAATTACATCCTCAAACTTGAAATTTTTGATGAATATAGTATTTGTGGGTTAGTTTGTTATTTTCCCCCTTTCCAGTTGTAATTTTAGCTTTTTTCTATATATGTTGGTGATATTCCTAATTTCACAAATTATCAAATTAGGATACAATATGTGAAAATATCATAAAATATTTTTCTCCTAAATATTATCGAGGTAAAACATCCAAAAACTGTTTTCCCAAAAACTTGTGCGTATTGATAAAATTTAAATTTTCACGATTGTGGCTTCTAGTAATCAAAGTTTTTGGTAGATGGCCTCCCAACATCTCAACCTCCTAAATGCTCCGCTGCACTTTGACGGATAACACGCTCTCAAGCCTCCCGAAACCAAGGATACATCATACATGACTACATGTAATGTCAATCCTACTCAAGATCAAATTAGTTCAGACCATGATTCATTGAACCAATATATATTTTAACTTTTACTTGTATTATTTTCTTAATAGAAACTTTTGTAAGATTATCTATTTCTCTAATTTTTCACTAAAATAAAATAAAATTTAGCCAACTGAAATTTCTGATAACTGAAAAATCCTAAGTAATTGGAAATTGAAACATTATTACATTCTAGAAATAATGTTGAGAGAAACTTCCTGGTCTTGGAGTCCTTTTGACTGGCGTATCATCTAGAGCTGACTATGACTTATATTAAATTAAAACAAAATAGTGTTCGGAGTCTTCAGATTTCAGCTTCCGTATAATAACGGTAAAACCTAAATAGCGTGAAGCATAAACAAATCTCAATAATTGGAACATTTCTTTATTTCTTGATTTTCGTTTGCATATAATGAAATAGTTGAGTCGAATATTTAAAAGTTATCACAATACATATGGTTATCGTTTTCTTAAAACGTTACTAGTAAAATAATGTTAGGCCCATCCCCTCCCGCCGAAGAAAATGAACCGAGACTCGTTAAACACAAACAAATACGGGAATGGAGGAACCGACCGATTTTAGCCATGTGACCACATGCATGCCGTTTGTTACCCTAACGTATATCAAGGCGTTATTTTCTATTTTTATTTTGTTTCATTGTACATTTGACAAAAAACAAATGAACAGTGAACTATCGAATCCAATTTTTTTTTATAACTATTTTGTCTTTGATTGAGATATTTCAGTGTTTTCTCGTCTAATGCTACCAAATCTAAAGATAGGAAATGATTGCTTTTTCTTATCAAACTTTTTAAAACATTCGATAGGAAATTGCTTGTTTATTTATAAAGAAAGCATTGCCAAATTATTACACAAATCAACTATAGAAAATTCGTAGAAAACTCTTAAGGTACGCGTAAATCTTTGCGTGAGCGAATATATTAGTCAATTGATGATAATTTACAATTCGTATTGATGGTAGTCGGAATGTATATATGACTGATAAGCAAAACCTTAGGAAATTTCGGAAATTAGGATATCTTCTAATAGAATATTTTTCCAAACATAGTTCGTTTTTGTTTTTTTTCCAGCAGAACATTCTAAATCAGGTTTAGTGACTGACTATTATTACCTGGAATATATAATTACCAAATAGTCACCAAACTCCGAAAGATGAGAATAACCGAACAATATGTGTCTATTTGCTTGTTTGTTTCTTGTGATATAGGAACGGTCAAATTTGCATCTCAATAATTAGAGTAGGACCATCCAAATAATAAATTTTCATGGATACTAAAATAATAAAAATAAAAAACAAATACGGCGGAGCTAAAAGTCAAGAGTTTAGGCCTACGAAACTGACCGGAAGTTGAAGAAACTTCTCAAGTCAAGACATCTCAGCTCACCAAAAACATGCACTCGACGTTTATATAGCTTTCTCCGTTTATTATATTCCACCAAATTAGTGGCACGATTAGAACTGTTTATTTAAGAAAAATGTTGGATATAGTTAGGAATTTTATATCAAAAATAACTCGAAAAGAGAAATATATTTTATTAAAATAATCTCCATTTTTATCACAATTGGTTATTCGGTTATAATTAGATATTACATTTTTTTTGGTTAAACTATTTGATATTAGAAAAATGTAACATATAACTAAAAAAGTTTATAAAAAATAATTAGAAAAGAAACAAAATTTGACAAAAGTTTCTTCATTTTCATGTTTAAAACTGTATATTAGAACAGTTGTCAAAACTACACAAAAAATAATAAAAATGTAAAACACACTGTTAAAAATTGATTAAGATAACTCAACCAGGGAGTGATTGGCATTAACCAAGCATTTTCGAAGTCTTTAGACTCTTTTGGAAATTTTTCTTTAATTCATCAATAGTTTAAATGATTGGAAAAATATTTAGTCTATGTTATATTAGAGCTAAATATATGAATTCATAATTTGTTAATACACCAACGCCAGACCCATTAAAAGCCCACTAATGAAAGCCCAAATTAAACAAGATCCAAATCCGATCTTCCGAACAAATTCACGCAAATTTAGCGTTGTCGGAATAAATCATTAGTTTTCGCTCGCTTCTTCTCCCTCCTCCGATCTGCTGGGGCGTGCGTTACGTGCTTCCTCAATGGCGGCACGATCCCTGTGGAGAACCCGTACGAAGCTCCTCGTTGTCGGTACCGCCTTATGTGGTGGTTCCGGCGCCGCCTTCGTTGCTTCCTCTGAAGACCCATCCACCACGCTCAAGCTTTGCACCTCAATCCCCGTTCGTCTCTACCGTAACACCATAACCGCCGCCTCTATTGCTTTCGGTACGGGAAGAAAACAATAAAAGGATAATTCTTTTACATGATTTGTTTCGCTTCAATGCCTAAAAATCACTTTTTTCAATTGATTTTGATCTGTGCTTTGATTAATTTTGTGATATGAGATTGGTTTGCACTGATCGTATTGGAAAGCTTTAAGCTTGTGGAACCAAACGTTAATTACGTTTTGTCTATGACGTTTGGTTGATATTTACATTTGATTCAGTCGATCTCCTAATTGTTTTCAAGTCCTGACAATTGGGATTTGCATAGATTTCTCAATTTGTATGACTTAGCCATTTTCTTGCGTAGAACTGTTTGCTACTACCCAAGAAGTAACGTTATATTTTGTGGTTTGTGTTGTGTTAGATTATGAATACTCATTGTTGGGTTTGGCTGAGGGAAGCAGTGAGAGGGCTAAGGTCAAACATGAAGTCCACCTAAGGTCAGCTCAAAAGCTTCAAGAGCTCTGTTTCAAAAATGGAGGAATCTATATCAAACTCGGTCAGCATATAGGACAACTAGTATGTAAAGATAATCTTTTTTTCTGTGCCATTGAATGTCTGAAGTTAAAAAATTATTATGTTATGTTAAGAAAACCATCGGGTTTTACGGTTTCTTGTTTCAAGGAATATCTTGTGCCTGAAGAGTATGTTCGTACTATGAGGGAGTCCATGTTGAACAAATGTCCTGTTTCTTCGTATGAGCAAGTATGTGAGGTTTTCAAGAAAGAGGTTGGAGAGATGCCAGACACAGTATGTGCTTTTTTACATACCTATCTTCATTTATATAACCAGAGTTTTAACGCTTGAGTTATGACTGCTTCTCTCTCGACGTCTCAATTTGGCTATCGTATTTGATCTGCAGGTATTTGCTGAGTTTGACCCTGTTCCAATTGCAAGTGCTTCCCTTGCTCAAGTTCATGTTGCTCGCACCCATGATGGAAAAAAAGTTGCTGTGAAGGTACTGTTTTTTACTTTTACTTTATATGATGCGGAAAGACAAGTTTTTGCAAATCCGTAATTAAAGATTGTGGTCTTGTTAAGAGTAACCTTGTATTTATTCTATTATGTTCTTGAATCTTTTTCTGCAGGTTCAACATGCGCACATGACAGACACTGCAGCTGCGGACACTGCAGCTGTGGGAGTTTTAGTGAATACCTTGCACCGGATATTCCCATCATTTGACTATAGGTGCAGCCACTTTCTCATTTCTGTAGAAAATTCATATAGTGTGAGCCTCTTGCGATTAGCTTATACTGGCTCATGTTTGCAGGTGGTTGTTAGACGAAATGAGTGAAAGCTTACCAAAGGTTGGTGTCTTTAGTTGATTCATAAGTCATAGCATGTGTAGTTTTCTTCAATAGGTTCATAAAGTCTTGTATATGTTTATCTGAATATTATATTCATCTGTCGGCTAAGAGCTTGCATCTTTTTCCAATAATATCTGAGGAAATTCATTATTAATCAATGTATTTGTTTCACCGTCCTTTAATGGTTTCTATTCTGAAGCATATTTTGTATGGTCGTCATTGAGTTTTTGCTGTCACTGGTTTGATATTTTAATTGCTCTTTTTTTTAATAAATGTAATTTTTATCAGGAACTAGATTTTTTGGTTGAGGCGAAAAACAGTGAGAAATGTCTGGATAATTTTAGGAAGCTGTCTCCCCATATTGCAGAGTATGTTTATGCGCCAACAATCTATTGGAATTTGAGTACCTCTAAGTTGTTGACAATGGAGTTCATGGATGGTGCTCAAGTGAACGATGTGGCTAAGATCAGAAAGCTTGGGATTCAGCCCTATGAAGTATCAAAGCTAGTAAGCTGTTTCATCTTTGGTCTTTAAGATATCATGCATTTCTTGACTTCAATTAAATAGCACCCAATTGAAAAGAAAATAGTAATTGCCGTTCAAGTAAGAGTTTGGTTATTTCAAATACTTATCTTTATAATACCTTGTAGACTACTGTGAAGAAACAAACTTTGATATGCTTTAAACTCTTTTTTTGCAGGTGAGTCAAGCTTTTGCAGAAATGATGTTTAAACATGGGTTTGTGCACTGTGACCCACACGCTGCCAATTTGATTGTTCGTCCAGATCCTTCTGGTAAAAGGAACATATATGGCAAGAGAAAACCGCAATTAGTGCTTCTTGACCATGGCTTGTACAAGGAGCTTGACTTCAACACAAGATTCAACTATGCTTCACTGTGGAAAGCATTGGTCTTTTCGGATGCTAAAGCCATTAA
This sequence comes from Turritis glabra, assembly GCA_900406565.1. Classification (NCBI taxonomy): domain Eukaryota; kingdom Viridiplantae; phylum Streptophyta; class Magnoliopsida; order Brassicales; family Brassicaceae; genus Turritis; species Turritis glabra. Next base: position 3,168,145 of record OVBN01000025.1, read on the forward strand.
AGAACACAGCGCAAAATTAGGCGCTGGAGATGATCTCTACGTGCTATTTGCCGGGATACTTACAATGAGACCATGGAAGCAAGTCATTGATACATCTGTGGATCATTTAGTCATCCAAGGCAGCAAAGAAGATGTATCAGAGCTGCAGATGTATGCATCACAGTATTTCTCCGAAATCTCAGAGCTTCTCAGGAGATTGCCACGCGTGATCCTTCTGATGCTGAAAACAAACGACTGTCTCCGGTCGGTTAACAATGAACTAATGCAAGGATCGTCGCTCGAGTCGTTCTTGATCATAGGGAAAGTATCTTCCCAAGCGGTATTAGAGGCAAAGAGGTCTCAAAAGAAATCGTTGATGAAATGGCTGAAGGTATGGCTTGAAGGATTCTCTGTTGAAGCAAGGCTTTGGGTGATGCAATTCGCACTTTGGGTCTTACAAGTCAGAAAATCTTTAACCCTATAATATAATGTCACAAATTGATTAAAACGTTGCAGCCAAATTTATATATACACATCTCTCTCTATTTTTTGGTAAGTGGGTTCAAAATTTAACATTTATCATTCTTTGTATACTCAGGCTGTTATGTACCAATAAATCAACTTTTATATGTACTGTGAGATTTGTATGCTGGGAAGAGCTTATTACTTTATACAAATGATAATATCTTCTTGCGTTTCGTAAAATAATTCTTATAAAATTCTCTTCGACTCGACCCTTTTTCATCATCTAGTCACCTTAATATAGAATTTGAACCTGGAGTGGGACATTAAAATCAAATTGAACCGAGATGGTACGGTTCGGTTCTGGTTTAGGTTAAATCGAGAAAACCTCAGTTATGCAGTGGCCATCATCTCCTCTTTCCAGTCTTTTCCGACACTCGAGTCTTCTGTGTCTGCTCTCTGTCTGCACCGCTCTATAATCTCCCCGCCGACCAATAATTACATTTTCTCCGGTAAAAGTCTCTATCTTTCTCCGTCTATCAGAGTTCGCTTTGTGTGTCGCCTTCGCCTACATTTGATAAACCCTAGAGAGAAATTTAAGTGCCCCTTTCGAAATCGCAGAAGCACATTGTTAAAAAATTCGATTGATGTGATGGGTCTTGATTTTATGATATGTAATCGATTTCTTTTGATTTTATGAAGTTGTGATTTGGGTCTTTGGGGTCTCTCAGTTTTTGAAAAAGCTTACACATTTGTTTGAATTTGTCTTTTGTTTTAGATGGAAGAGAGTGATGCTGTTCCAAAACCAGTTGTTGTTGACCCTCCATTATACGACGAAACTCCTCCTTCGGCTTCTCAGCGCCGGCTGGTGGTGAACGCCGCCGATGGAGCTCCTCCGGAAGAAAATCATCTCATTCAGCGGATTCAAAGAGCTCTTGTGGAATTGCGTGAATTGAGAAATCAGTTTAATGCCATTCTTAGGGAACTAGAACTCGAAGGTGTGTGTGTGTGTGTGTGTCATTCTTCTTATTCTTCATTGTGTTTCCTTTGTTTGTTTTTTAAAATTGAAGACTTTGATGATAATGCAGTGGGAGAAGAAGAAGATCAAGCGGAATCATCAGTGGAGGATCCAGAGGACTCTGATTCTTAGTTTGTGTATTAGACATGTTTTTGTTTCTTTACTAGTTACCTATTCTATCATGTTTCTATCTCTTCTCTGCCCTCATGAGTTCTTGCGTGTATTAGCTTTGTCACTCTCCAAATCATCAAAGCTAACGCTTAACAAATGAACAAGTACCAAACTGAAAGTACAAAGAGAAATTACACTCTTTTTTTTTTTTTTTTTTTTTTTTGAATAGCAAATTACACTCTTATTTAATAAAGGAAAGGAAACATACATTCCACAGAACATGCAATGCTGTTACCTCTCTTAAATATTTTCCCTTGACAACGTTTCTTGCAAGAATTGCATAATGGTCGAGAAATATTACATTTGCCAAGAATTTGAATATTCCCCCAATAATCAAAATATTGACCGAGCTTCATATATGGGTCTTCTCCAAATAAGCATTCAATATGGAAAGTGGTGAAGCACTCATTGCACCAGTAAAACACTTTTGTGCCTGTGTCTTTTAGATTGCGTTCGCACACCTCACACCAATCTTTCTCATGTACTTCTTCACCACATGAAACTGTGAGAAAGCGTGTGTCATGCTTATACCTTGCTTTGTATGGTAAAGTAGCACACTTGAAACATACAACAAATTTGCATTTGATGCAATTTAATTGTTTTTCACATCTTTTTTTGCATACGTGAAATATGAGTTTTACTTCTTGGTCTGAAGCTAGGAACAAGGGATCTTTATGACCTTTGTAATCAAACGGCTCAAAAATTGAAGCACATCTTACATCTAGATTGAAGGTGCATTTCTCCGTGCGACACTCATAGACAAAGCCACCACATTTACAGTCACAAGCATTGCATGTGAAGTAACTGATCCTATATTCACTGAACTCTTTCAATGTAAGTAGATGAGGATGCAATGCATGTTGAATTCTACGAGGAGCCTTAGCACATTTTTCATGGAGGGTGAACTCACACTCCATACAAAAATAGAAGTTACCTTCATAAATAGGAAGGACACATGCTTGACAAACCTTATTTTCGTCATAAAGTAGGTTGACTTCGAGCCGGAGATGATGGTCATGAAGAAAATAAAGTATCACTCCTTCCGATATCATATTGAACGGCCCAACATCTTGTGTTATATCATCTTCTTCTGGTACACCCTCGAGTTCCTTTCCATCCCACACATCCTTCCCAGTAGCACATACTGGATGAACAACATAATCACTACACTTGTCACAAGTATATGCACCATAATCACCGTTAATACTTAGACGACAAACTCCACAAGACTGTTCTCTGGATGGAAGAGAAGGAAGGTAGGAGATACGATGTTGGTGATGTGATATCTTGATGATATGTGGGAAATTCATACAATCATTATGAGCTACAAAGTTGCATCTGACACAAACGTAGGTGGGATAAATTTTTCTCAACAAACCACAAACGTTACAAGTTAAAGAAGTTTGTCTGGGGAAAAATGTGAGAGGATGGACATGTTTTTTTGGTGAGTCTATAACAAAGGGTATTGGTTTCATCGCACATGTTGGATGCATAAAAGCCTGACATATAGTACAATGATAAACCAACCTTCTTCCTCTTCTTCGGCAACATAAACACTCAAAATCGGGAGCGTTCAGAGAACAATGGAAAAGTTGGAGAGAATGCTCAGGGTGGTAAGGGTGTTTGATTTTAAGTGGAGACTGGACGCATTCTCTATGGAAGTTTACATGACAGTGGTTACAGAAGTAATAGTCTCTGCCGAAATTTGAGGCGTCGCATACGTAGCAAAACACATAATTGGCAAAAAATTTCTTATTGTTGGAGAAAGGGAGTACATGATGATGGCCATCAGAATCTGTTGTTGTAGGAGAGACATACTCGGGGGAAGAACTAAGCGGAAAAATGGTTGAATTGCTATCATACACGGTTTTCCACAGTCGTATATTAGGGCATAAGAAAAGAGGTTGAAGAGGAAGGTCAGTGGAGGAGGTCAAGGACTGTGTTTCGAGTATGGAGCAATATTTCGGGTGATGGTATACCAAAGCTAGTTTACCATCCTTTTCCACCTCATGAAATCCACCGTTAGAATCCATGACTGTGTTAGCCTTTCTTTATTTTTGTTATAGGCTCTTAACAGTTTTCCACTATAAATATACGAAAATTTGATTCCAAAAGTGTTCTTCTAGTTTTGATTATTAGATCCTTAACATGAAAACATGGTGCATTTTATTATTTTCTTTTGTAGTGGTAATAATGTTATTCTTTACACGCAAATAAAGAATCAACTTTTCTTTGCATATAGTTTTCGTCTTTAAAAATTATTGATCAATTATTGTGCCAATTGATTAGTGCCAAATAGAGAATATATAATTTGAGACTTTATGAACTCGATCAGGAAACACACAGAGAAGAAAGTTTGGAATTGGAAAACATTAGAACCAAAACCAAACTGCAAAGAATAACAAGAAGTTTGTTTCAAACTTTCAATGAGTAAGCTATGAATTTGGAACATTGTAATCTAGTGTTGAAAATAATGGATCGGTTGAAACCTAAACAATATACTAAACCGGAATACTCGTATGAATTGAAAAAATTTGGGCTCGAGAAAACAAGAAAAAAGGCTCTATCAAAAAAAAAAACAAAAAAAACAAAAAACAAATCTCACATTTCTTTTTAATCTCTGTTATTACCGATTTTCTCATTTTTCATTTCAAAGCTTGAGAAAACTTTGAAAAGACAAGAATCGCGAAATCTTCTTTCGTTCTGCTTTGTGTTCGAAGAGATGTTTCTGTCTTTGAAGATTCCTTCGTTATTGAAACGATCCGATCCGTTTTTTTTTAATCAATAGCTAATACCCCATAATATGAGCTATTAACAAATGCGGCAAACAAAACAACAAGATTCAATCTTATTAAACATCCAAACACATTAAACAACAATATTCGAGTTTAATTAAACATAAATAAGTTCAACAGCAAACTACCACAAACCGAGTCCTAATCATCCCCTCCTCATTGCCTTGATTCCACGATCACACTTTATCTTTACCCGCAACTCACAAAAACACAAAGAGATGCGTAAGTATTATCACAAATATTTAGTGAGGCGGTCCTCCCATCTACGAGCTATACAAAAAGACAAACCGCTCACAACGCAAAGCAACAACCACAACAAAGGCTAAACACATGGATCGATCGGTCCAATTTTGGATTGATCGATCCAACCCAACCTTGTCCAGATCGATCGATCCGAAACATGGATCGATAGATCCGTCTGCACCAGAAAAGAACCGCAACGAAAGGTCATTGGATCGATCGATCCACTCCTGGATCGGTCGATCCTACCCTTCTGCAACTCTGATCTCACCTTCAACCATGGCCATACGCGACCAACGACCACCCTGAGCCTCAACTTTCTTCCTATAACGATTAAGCATAAACCCAACCACAAAACACCAAGGAAACAAGCAACACAACCAAGGATTCCACGAATCTAACCACAAACATCACATAAACACACAAACCTTCTCAAAAACTTATATTAAATCATGGTCACGCACTCACCTTGAAAACGAACGGATTGAACTCAAGAACATCACCCAAGCGAAGCTGGTAAACTCCTCACTCTCACCACGCTTCCACAAACGATCCTCTGCAACTCACCAAGCTTCAACAAGCTCAAACTCTTCCTCTTAAGCAACAACCAAGCTTCTCTCTTTGATTCCCTCTCACTACACCCAAACCTTCAAATTCTGACTCTTCTTTTCCTCCCACAAGCTCCACAACAACCCAGGCAGAAGAAAAAAGAAGGAAACACGGTTTTTGGGAGGTAGGTGAGGCCAAAGAGGACAAAAAGGAAAGTTGCCGACAGTGTTAGATCGATCGATCCACTCCTAGATCGGTCGATCCACACCTCCTCTGTGCAAGATCGATCGATCCAGCCCCAGATCGATCGGTCCACACATTATCAAGCCAACGACAGCTTGTCAAATCGATCGATCCACTCCTTAAGCCACACAACGGCTGAGCCACGGATCAACCAGCCCAACCATGGATCGATCGATCATCCCCTACCTTCACCAGATCGATCGATCCTACGCATGGATCGATCGATCCACACAAGTTTCTGGTCAAAATCTGATTTTTCGATCCTCGATCAATCCGCTTCCCGTTCTCGAGAAAACTCTATTCCCGAAACACTTAGGATTGACTCCAAAGAGAGAGATCACATTTCCATCAACCTCATCGAATCAAAAAGCCTTGATACGATCCTTCTGTAACGTCCCGACAAAATTCTTTTTTTTTCGGAACACGAGCATTACAGTTATACTCAACGATGATGCGACTGAGTCTGTTCTAGTCTGAGGCTCTTTTGACACCACTGACGACATCAACTCTTTCTCAGTCTAAGTCGATGACTCTGTCGATGATGTCTTTGCAGCGCCGTCTTCTGACTACGGTGCTTACTCAAACAGTGATGGTGCTTACTCGAGCGCTTGGACTCGTTCAACTTTGAGGAGCAAGAGCTTCTCTCAGATGTCGAGCCAGTCATGAGGACTCTCAGGGAAATAATGCATCTGTCCAGGTATGCCTTTCTAGTTCTTAAGCTTAGTCTATCCAATTTCCATGTACTTGTTATGCTTCATCTTTCTAAAACTTAATTAGCTTTATGTCTGATGTGAAATTCTTGGGGGAACAACAATGTAGGTTGATAAGCACACCACGATTCTACTTTGTTGTCTCAACAGGACTTTTCCTTCAGAAAATCCCTCAACAACTATTTGATGGAGAAATACCCCAACCGCTCTGAAGAATTCATTGACAAGTACTATAAGAAACCAAACTACAAAACTACAAAACATATTGAAAGTACAAAGACAAATTACACTTTATTTACATGGATAGATAACCCACTGCATCTTTATAAAAGCCGTAAAATACATTTCATAGATCATGTGATGTGGTAGCCTTTCTCGAATATTTTCCAAGGGTTCTTGCAAAAATTGCATAATGGTAGAAAATTTTTCATTTCTGAAGAATTTGAACATCCTTCACCCAACTATTGAGAAATTTACCGGTTTCACTGTTGGGTCACCATCGAAATAAGCATTTAATATGAAAAGTGGTGTAGCACTCGTTGCACCAGTAGAACACTTTTGTGCCCGTATCTTTTAAATTATGTTCGCACACCTCACACCAATCTTTCTCAAGTACTTCTTCACCACATGAAGATGTGAGAAAATGTGTGTCATGCTTATACCTTGCTTTGTATGGTAAGGTTGCGCAATTGAAACATACAATAAAATTGCATTTGATGCAATTTAATTGTTTTAGACATTCTGTTTTGCATACGTGACATATGGGTTTTACTTCTGGGTCTAAAGCTAGGAACAAGGGATGTTCATGACCTTTGTAATCATACGGCTCAGAAATTGAAGAACACCTTACATCTAGATCGAAGAAGCATCCCTCTGTACGACAATGATAGACAAAACCAAAATAATCACGATAACAAGCATCACAGTATATCCCACCTACATTAACATGTTTCAATGTAAGTGGATGAGGATGTAACGCATGTTGAATTCTACGGGGAGCCTTAGCACATGTTTCATGGAGGATGAACTCACACTCCATACACGAATAGAAGTTACCTTCATAGATAAGAAGGATACACGCTTGACAAAGCTTTTTTTGGTCATAAAGTATGCTGACCTCAAGTCGGAGATGATGGTTATGAAGAAAGTAAAGTATCAGTCCTTCAGATATCATCTTGAACGGCCCATCATCTTGTGTTATATCATCTTCTTCTAAGACACCTTCGAGTTCTTTTCCATCCCACACATCCTTCCCAGTAGCACATATTGAATGAACTGTCGTATATTAGGGCATAAGAAAAGAGGTTGAAGAGGAAGGTCAGTGGAGGAGGTTAAGGTCTGTGTTTCGGGTATGGAGCAATATTTTGGGTGATGGTATACCAAAACTAGTTTACCATCCTTTTCCACCTCCTGAAATCCCCCCTTAGAATCCATGATGACACTCTCTCTCTTGGTCTTTCTTTACTATATTTCTGTTATAGGAAAATTATTTGCAATACATGATATAAAGTTGCTAATAATTTTCCACTATAAATATGAAAATTTGATTTCAAAAGTGTTCTTCTACTTTAGATTATTAGATCCCTAACGTGAAACATGGTAGATTTTGTTCTTTTCTTTCTAGTGGTACTAATGTTCTTCTTTACATGCAAATAAAGAATCAACTTATCTTTGGATATAGTTTTCGTCATTTCTGAAATTTTATGACTTCAAGATTCTATATTCGTGATCAATTATTGAGCCGATTGATTCGTGCCAAATAGAAAATTATTGAGACTTTATGAACTCAAACAAGAAACACGAAAAGAAAACAAAGGTTTGAATTGGAAACTAGAACAATCGAACCCCCACTAAATTGCAAACCGTTTTAACTAAGATACTAAGAAGAACAAGTTGTTTGAATGTTTTAAGCTATGATGTGGAACACTGTAATCTAGTGTTGAAATTAGTGGATCGGTTGCCAATAATGGTTAACCGAGATGGTACGGTTCGATTTTCAAATTTTGTTTTTGAATTGGTTTAACCTAGAAAATTTTAAAGATTAATCATTTTCGATACTGTCACTTGTGTCACTCTTTTACTCTCAACATTTGGAGTCGAATATGTTTTCTCCTTGATCTCTATATAACACACATCGGCTCCGATCAATCTTTGTCTTTGTCTCTATCAGTTTGCTTTTGTGTGTCCATTACAATCTCTGACCAATTCCAGAGAAAAGATGTGCTTGAAGATCGAGATGACTTTCTCTTGTCGTGGTTTTTGGATATGTAATCATTCTCTCTTCTTGAATTACTAATTACATGTCATGATAAAAAATGACATGTTATTGTCTTATTGAAAATGTTATAAACAAAATAATGTAGAGCAAGTCATGACAGAAAATGACATGTACGTTATTGAAATTTTATAAAACTCTTCCTACTATTGCCTCATCACACTTCATAACCCTGTGATTTTACAACATGAACATGATTCTAAACCATCCATGTTATAAACTTGTGTTTTTTGCTTATAGGATCAATCCAATCTCAAGCTTGGTTTGTAGAAATTATTAGCCATTAGAGTGTGGCCAAGTACTTTGACATTGACGATATACTAGGAAGAGAAGAGGTTAGCAACTTCTTATCGACTAAATTTGTTTGAGGCTCATCTTCTCTTCTCTTCTCTGATCAAAGCTTTTGTTTTTTTACTTTGCAGTTTGTTCCAGTTTTGTTTCATAAACAGCAAATGGAGTGACTATTGATCCAAGTGCTGAGACAAACTGTGTCAGTGTTCTTTCTCTTGGCTGGAGCTAATTTTAATGGATAATTTGTCTTGTGGTTTGAGTTTTTTTCTTAATGTTTTCTTTGTTTTTCCTGCAGGTTGAACAAGGCGCTAAAGTGGAATTACCCTTTTGGCTTGCTCATGAGTTGCATTTGAGACAAGCTGTATCCATTTACCTTCCTGCTTGTTTCGATCAAAAGTAAGAGAGCTTACTGCTATGTTTGGATTGTATTCAAGTACTCATGATGAGCATTTCGATCAGTTAGCTTTGTTAATTTGATTTTTCTTTCTGTGTTTATTTGGCTCTGTGAGATATTAAAAGTTCAGATAGCCTTAAATGCATTTATTTTATTTGTCCCTGACAAGTCTTTTTCATGGCTTTATTTTTTATGCAGGACGAGGCTGGAAATACAAGCTGATGCAGCATGTGCGGATCTTAGATCACGCCGTCCATACTTCTATGAATTTGGGTGCAAGTTAGAGCCATTGTGAGTCCATTTCTGAATCTTTCCACTTACCTCTCCATTTTGATGTTACCCTTTCTGCTTCTTGATCTTGAGAAGCCAGCTTAATTGTTGGTACGTTTAGTTCTTATTGCAAGATTTCATTGTGTTTCAAAAGGTCATTCTTTTTTAGCAAACAAAAAAAGGTCATTCTAACTTTATTTTGGCACATAATATTTCGAGTTAGTGGATTAATTTGTGAAACAGCTTGGAAAATGTTGCGGTTAATATTTTCGAGTTAGTGGATTAAGACCAAAAAATCTTAATATTTTTCATCATCTCTTATTTGACGTTTTACAGTAACTAGATTACAGTTTTCTGGACCTAAAGCAACTCTTCTGCAAATCTTTGTCAGTAATCTAAATAGTTTGGTCTACGTCTCCTTTATTTCACAGTTTGTTTGTCTCTTTGATCTGTGAACAGAGTTACAGATAGAACGATTGGAATCTTTCTCTCGACTGCGTTTAAGATCAGATACAAGTAGACACTGACAAAAGTATACACTGCAGCTCATATAACGGCTTCCAAGTTCTTGTCACTCTTAACAAAAGAAGATACAAACTGTAATGAAAAGCCTTTCAACTCTTGGTTTTTGAATATTGTTACCATCTTCTTCACCTGAAACTTACTTTGTTTATTTTTACAGTATCCGAAGCAGCTCACTTGTCGATGATGGCTTTCAAGAAATGGAGAACAGGAGGTCCTAGATTCCAGAGAGCTTCGATAAAGAAAACGCAAGGAAACTAATTGAATTGAGGTCCCTAAACTCTTATTGCTTCTCAGCATTGAGTTGTTTTGTGCATTGTCATGATGTTTACAATCATTTATGCCAACCATCATCATAATCATTATTATTTTTTTATTTTTTTTGTTGAAATGTGAAATTTATTTGATGGATAAAGGATTACAAAAGAATCAGATCGTACAAAGGATTGGTTACAGATCAGCAAACCCTACTCTTCAAGCAAACCTGACATAGGATTAGGAGCTCTTCTATAGTTCTCGTGGAGAACCACAATTGCAGGAGTCCTCGTAGTCATCTGTTATCATAATAGCCAAGTGAGATAATTCGAGACGTAATTATTTTGTCAATCAATCGAGCAAGCTGCGAATGGGATCAGTATCTATTATTGTGCTTCATCTCGTTGCGTTGTCTCCAAATATAATAGATCGTTGTTTGAAACACTAACCGAAGTAGGATGTAGTTATTACCTTCATATGGACGCACAACCAGAATACGGATGGTCGTACTCCAATCTGGATCCGGGTATACCTGTACCAACCTTCCCACATATTCAACCAGACCATGAAAGAGTATGGACAAGCAAAGAAAAGATGATCGCGCAACTCATTCAGCTCACCACAGAGAGTACAACTTTGAATATGTCCCCATCTTCGTGTCCGGGTTCCTGTGGAAAGCCTATCCCATATAGCCAGCCAAGAGACAAATGCAAAACGAGGCACAGACTGTGAAAACCAGATGAGTTTGTGCCAAACTTTGCCTTCCCCAAGAGATCGGAGCTGGTCCCATGTTGCGGCAGATGAGAAAGCGTCCCGATATACTTCCGGTGCCTGACGCCACAGTACCACATCCCTACCACCATTTGGGTTTGGGACTCTCCCAGCAGTTATGTGTTCCTTAAGGTCAGCTAATGTTTTGTTCCGACAACGCCTTAGCAACCATGAAGATCCGAAGATAGCTCCCGATACCTTCTCAAAACGCTTCAAACCTAGATTACAAATTTCGGAATCGCCTGCAATGTCAATAAGTCTTCCCCTAGGATGCCAATAGTCAAGCCAGAAGTAAGTGTTATGACCACCACCCATCTCACGACTTATGAATACAGCAGCTTTGGGACGTAATTTCAGAATTTTACGCCATTGCCATGATCCTAAAGACGAGTCCTTTGCATCCCATAAAGTACCCTGCCGGATCAGATAATGCCTCACCCATGCCACCCACAATGAACTAGATTCAGAGAGGAATTTCCAAATCAAAGCAAGACCAAATACCTGGGAGACCTCATGGATGCGACGGATACCCATACCGCCCTCTTCCTTCGGAAGACATATATCCTCCCAAGCTATTTTAGTCTTGGTATGTATATGCGGGGATCCACTCCAGAGGAAAGCAGAGCACATACTTTTAATTTCTCTGAAACATCTCTTAAGCAAACAAAACACCGAACACCAAAAATTGGTTATGCTAGCAATGACTGATTTTATTAGTTGTACCCTACCCGCATACGATAAATGTTTACTCGTCCAACATGTGAATCGTTTCCGAATCCTATCGACCAAAGGCTCATAATCATGTCTCGACATAATTTTGGTGGTGAGAGGCAGCCCAAGATTACGGATTGGTAATTCACATACTGCTAGACCTGCACGCATTGCTGCATTCGCAAGGATTTGTTTTGACCTACCCGCTGCAAACACAGAGGATTTAGTGACATTGATATTAAGCCCTGACATCCGAGCAAATTCAGTGAAAGTGTCCAAAGTCCCACGAAGAGATCTCGGGGAACCATCTGTAAATACCATAATATTGTCGGCGAAGCTTAGATGAGATAGATGAAGGGCTTTGCATTTCGGATGGATTCCAATACGCTTCTCCTTCACTGTTTTATCCAACAAACCAGACAGAACATTGTTAGCGATCACATAGAGATAGGGCAAAAGAGAGCAACCTTGTCGCAGCCCCCGGGAGCTAGTGAAGAAACCCTCTAGTTTACCATTGACTGAAACAGAGAACGATGCTATAACAAGACATTGTGAGATCCAAAAGATGAACTGGTGTGGATAATGCATCGCACGAAGAGTGGAGATAATGAATGGCCATTGGACTGTATCAAACGCCTTTGAAATATCAAGCTTAATAGCAGAGCGGGGCGAGACTGATGCCTTATGATAATCCTTCATTAGCTCTATAGCAAGCAATACATTCTCTAACAGAAGGCGGCCAAAGACAAAGGCACTTTGGTTCAACGCAATGGCCTGAGGGAGACATCTTTTAATTCGTTTTGCTAGAATTTTAGAGATCACATTATATATTAAGTTGCAGCAAACTATCGGGCTAAAGTCTTTCATACTTTCTGGACTCTCGACCTTTGCGACCAGAGATAGGATAGTACCATTTATTCCTTTCGGCATAAACCCATATAGGAAAAAAGCTTGGACCGCTGTAACCAAATCCTTTACAACCAATGACTAAGCCGCCTTGAAGAACTCCACCGTAAAACCATCTGGCCCTGGCGTTTTGTTTAACGGCATTGAGAAAAGAGTATGTTGTATAACAAAATAGAGAATCCGTTCTCTCTTGTCGGCTCATAAACGTGAGTACAAGATATATATACAAGTCTATGAGAAGCTCAACCTAAACCTAACCAACAAACTTACGGAGACATACGAAGCCCGACTAATAAAGTCTACTTAATAGAACGTAGCCCAATACTCCCTCTCAAGTTGGAGTATGAAGAATTGAAATGCCCAACTTGGACACGAGATTATCAAATTGAGGGCGCCCAAGAGCCTTAGTTAAAACATCGGCGAGTTGTTCAGTTGTTCTAACATGAGTAGTAGAGATTGTCCCATCTTGAACAGCATCGCGAACCACATGACAATCCACCTTAATGTACTTAGTACGCTCATGAAAAACCGGATTCGCCGCGATATGTATAGCTGCCTGACTATCACAAAAAAGACGAGTGGGTTGAGCTTGAGGAGCACCGAGATCCAAGAGTAGTTGACGGAGCCAAATAATTTCATATGTAGCGCGAGCCATAGCCCTATATTCGGCTTCAGCGGAAGAGCGCGAAACAGTACGTTGTTTCTTAGTTTTCCAAGATATTGGAGAACTACCAAGAAACACAATATATGAACTCAAAGAACGTCGCGTCAAAGGACATGCCGCATAATCAGAGTCGCAATAAACATTTAGACTTAAATCTGAGTCGGAGCGCATGAAGATACCTTGACCTGGTGAGCCTTTAAGAAATCGGATGACTCGAAGAGCTGCTTCCCATTGAGCTTCACGGAGGGCTTGCATAAATTGAGACAACACATGAACGCAATAGCATAAATCTGGCCGCGTGGTGAGAAGATATACTAGACGCCCGACTAGTCGTCTATACGGCATGGGATCCGTTAGAGAAGGACTAGTATCCAAACTGAGACGGTGATATTGTTCCATGGGAGTACACGCCGGTTTAGAGCCCAATAACCCTGTCTCGGCAATAATATCAAGAGCATATTTGCGTTGAGAGAGAAAAATACCTTCTGTAGTACGAGCGATTTCCAGACCAAGAAAATATTTTGCGTTACCGAGATCTTTCATGTGAAACCAACTACTCAAATACCCTTTAAATTTGGTGAGAGTTAGAATATCATTACCACAGACCAACAAGTCGTCAACATAAACCAAAACTCGGAGCTCGATCTCACCGCGGGTAAGGGAAAAGAGTGAATAATCAGCATAAGATTGAACAAACCCAAATGTGTTCAAAGCATCAGAAAGTTTTGAAAACCAACAACGAGGCGCTTGTTTAAGACCATAAAGCGATTTATGTAACCGACACACTTTAATAGAATTAGTATGTCGAAAACCCAAAGGAAGCTTCATATAAACCTCTTCATCAAGATCACCATGAAGAAAGGCATTGTGCACATCCATGTGATATACTTCCCAATTTTTAGCCGAAATTATGCTCAACAAGCCGCGCACAGTGGACATTTTAGCAACAGGAGCAAACGTCTCATCGTAGTCTTCTCCGGCAACTTGATGGTTTCCAAGAACCACTAAGCGTGCTTTATGTCGTTCAACAGACCCATCAGCATTATACTTAATTTTAAACACCCACTGATTTCCAAGAGCCTCTTTACCCGGTGGTAAATCCACAATACTCCATGTGCCAGTTTCTTCTAAGGCATCAACCTCAAAACTCATAGCCTTATTCCAAACCTCATCCTGCATTGCTTCTTTGTAACCCCGAGGTTCATTCTCAGCAAGGACTGCTGCAAGAAAAGCTTGGTGGCCTTGAGAAAATAAGTCATCAGACACATAGTGGTGAAGAGGGTATAAAGGATTACCTGGAACCGAAGACGAGGAAGCTGATGTAGGAGCCGAGAGATCGTGAGGGGTATTATCTTTATTATCGTGGCAACGAGTGAGATTAGTCTCATAATCTTGAAGTTTAACCGGAGGAAACCTAGGACGAAGGCCACGCCGTAATTGTGAAACAGGTGCCAAGTCTGCGGCTTGGTTTTCAGGAGAATTAGCAGGCGGTGGAAACGATGGAGACACAGATGTATCACCAGCAGGTGACTCAGTGTCATCACTCCGTCGATCAGTTGAAAGTAGAGGAGGTTCATCAACCACTATTAAGTTCTCAGTAATGCTCCCCCTATCACTAGAAGCCGGTGCAAGAAGCCAGTCATCATCAGCATAAAATCCAGTCGAAGGAGAAGAAGCTATGGCATCGGGAGATTGAGTAGGTAGAGCTTGAAAAGGAAATACGTCTTCCCGAAAGACTACGTCACGAGAGACCAAAAACTCTTCCGTTTGAAGATCATAAACTCGCCAACCTTTCTTTCCAAAAGAGTATCCAACAAAGATGCAATGACAACTCCGGGGGCCAAATTTATCTTTGTCCCGAGAACGCAAGTGAACATAGCAAGAAGATCCAAAAACACGAAGATCATCAAAGTTCGGTTGCTTACCATAAAGAAGTTCATAAGGAGTACGACCATTATGAAATTGTGTTAGTGTGCGATTGATAAGATGAGCAGCCGTGAGAATAGCTTCGCCCCAAAATGTAACCGGTAAACTAGCTTGAAACAGCAAAGATCGAGCAACATTCAAAATATGACGATGCTTGCGTTCCACACGACCGTTTTGCTGTGGTGTTCCAACACATGAAGTTTGATGAACTATCCCGTGTTGAGCAAAGAAAGTCGAGAGACAAGTGAATTCTGTGCCATTATCACTACGAACAGTTTTGACCACTTTTCCGAACTGTGTCTCTGTATAGGTACAAAAATTCAGCAAAACAGTTCGAACTTCATATTTTTCGAGCAATAGATGTAGCCATACTGACCGGGAGAAATCATCAACGATCGTTAAAAAATAAACAGCACCACAGGTAGAAGGAGTTCGATACGGTCCCCAAACATCAACATGAATTAGATCAAAACAACCAAGTGCTTTATTAAAACTGTCTGGAAAAAGTTCTCTTGTTTGCTTAGCCCGAAAATACACATCGCAATGACTCGGACTAGCGGAGTTCAAAAGTTTAGAAATTGGTAAAGCTGAAAATACTGAAAAAGCCGGATGTCCCAAACGTCGATGCCACAAAGCCTTATCAGAAACTGCATCCACTTTGCAAGCTTTAATTGTTGCCACATCCGAAAGATAATATACCCCATCACGTTCTGTCCCGGCTCCAATCAGGGTCCTCGTAAAACGGTCCTGTAAAACACAAAGAGTATCTGTGAATAACGCAAAGCAATTCTTGAGTTGTTTTAAAAGTTTCGATACGGAGAGCAAAGAACAATTGAGATCCGGAACGTATAGAACATTGTATAAATGAATCGTATCATTAAGTTTCATGACTCCCATGCTTGTAGAAAGCGTTTTGCTTCCATCCGCAAAACCAATTGAGCAGGGTAAAGTATCAGTGAGATCACAAAGAAAAGAAAGATTCCCGGTCATGTGGTGAGAAGCTCCTGTGTCAATGATAATGTCGCCAAAATTCTTACCAGAGAGCTTTTGTGAATTGCCATTACCCTTTGTCTTTTCATATGCCATCAGCGAGATGGCCTTCCATTCTTCAGCATTGAGATCAGGAAAAATCGAACCATTAGAGCTGGTTGCGTGAGCAGCGTGAGCAGAACCGCGTCCACGGCCGGAGAACATGTATTGAGAACCGCGACCATGGTTTGAGCCTTTGCCCCCATTACGAGAGCTGCGTTCGGTCCACCAGTCAGGATATCCATTTAATTGCCAGCAAAAGTTCTTCTCATGTCCCGATTTGCCACAATGAGAACAGAGAGAATTATGTTCTCTGTTTCGAGAAGCTCCAGTAGGGGAAGAGAAGCCTGGACGTGAAACAAGGCTGGTGGAATCACCACCATCAGTACATCGAGATGAAGTCTGATGCAGAACAGAAGAATCTTCATGACGAGCAACGAACCCAACAACATCATGTTGCTCTCGCGATTTAATCGAGTGGAGCCTCTGTTCCTCTCGAACGACCTTCGCGTATGCTTGTGCAAGATCAGGAGACGGGTCTGCATCAATGATAGAATTGATAACATTCCCAAACCGCGATTCATCAAGTCCCATGATAAATTGATGAATTTTCTCTTCTTTTCTTTCTTTTGCAAAATCTTCTGCAGTAAGAAGAATTGGCTTATACGTGTAAAGCTCATCCCACATAGCAGCAAGTTTCCCGTAATAATCAATCACAGGTTGACCATCTTGTTGACATGAAGCCAATTGTGTTCGTAGATGATGAACACGAACTTTATTTGCAACACAAAATCTTTCCTTCAAATTTTTCCACAAATCATGTGCGTTGGTGAGAAACGAAACAGTGGAACGAACTCGAGGTGTAATTGAAGTTCTTAACCACCCAATAACCATGGAATTCACCGAGATCCACGACTCAAGATCAGCGCTAGCTGCAGCTGGCTTGGACAAAGTACCGTCAACAAAACAGATCTTCTTCTTAGCCCGAAGAGCGTTCAGCATCTCAGATGCCCATTCATTGTAGTTGTCTCCTGTTAACAAAACAGAAGTAATCATGGATCCGGGATTGTCAGCGGAAGACAGTGAGTAAACGTGTGTTGTTGTGGAATCACCACTCTTAGTAACAACTTCCTGGCCAGACATCTTAATCAAAGATGCTTAAAGACACGAACTCTTTATCAAAGAAAACGATGAAAAACAAGTAAGAAAGCTGAAAATTAGAGAATTGGGTTTCAGAAATTCTGCTCTGATACCATAACAAAATAGAGAATCCGTTCTCTCTTGTCAGCTCATAAACGTGAGTATAAGATATATATACAAGTCTATGAGAATCTCAACCTAAACCTAACCAACAAATTTACGGAGACATACGAAGCCCGACTAATAAAGCCCACTTAATAGAACGTAGCCCAATATTGTATATCCTGCTTACTGACTGGCTGGACCAGTAGAGCAGCATCTACAGCCGTACATCGAAAAGATACCAGACGCGAGATGGAGTCCGCCGTGGGAACCTCGATCTCACTAGGCTGCTCCTGGAGAAAACCCTTAAAATAATTTACGACTTCAGCTTTGATATCCTCCAGGTCCGTCAGCCACATCCCACTATCCTGCCTCAGATGCTTGATGGAGTTTTTTGCCTCTCTGCGACTTTATGGAAGTAGCTTGAGTTCTGATCACCAAATTTCAACCACTGAACTCTTGATTTTTGGCGGATAAACTGTTCCTCAATATCAGCTAGGTGAAGCCATCGGTCAGATGCAACTGAAACTGCAGCAAATGCTGAGGGTTGAGGGTTGAGGAGGGCTGCATTTTGTTTTGAACATAATTCGTCATAAGCCACTTTTACCCGGGAGGGGAGTGCACCATAAGCTTCTTTATTTATTCTTTTTAAGTGGAGCTTGAGGAGCTTCAATTTTTTGTGAAACATACTGAGAGCTAATCTAGAGTGGAATAAAGGCTGAGTCGAAGCCCAACACTGAGAGACTATGTCCAGGAACTGAGGGTGCAAGGTAAGATGATTGAAAAACTGGAAATGACGCCTGTTGCGTTTCGGGGAGGCTCTAAGCTTCACCCAAAACCGAGCGTGGTCCGATACACCTCCCATCTCGAAAACTGCCGAGGCATAAGGATAGTCGCGTAGCCAGCTTCCATTTACCAAAACTCTGTCTAACTTCTTACTAACCAGATTTGCTTCTTGACTATTAGACCAAGTGAAATTAGGACCAACATAGGATAGATCCTCCAAGCCACATGTTTGAACGGCAACTTGAAAATCTCTAATCGCCTCAAAGTAACTAGAATAATCCTCTGTCTTTGAGTGTTCCAGAGATGAAAGAGTAACATTAAAATCTTCTACGACTATCCAAGGGTTACCAGATTGCGCACATCATAATCATTATCATTATCATTATAGGGTGATTGTATCATATAACTGTCGAAATGATGTAACAACATAAATTAGATTTTCTCTGCTTATTGTGTAGAGAACAAATAGATTTTAGTAGGATCGATGCATATAAAAATTGCGATATTTATCGATATGGATTGAAACTAAAACCTAATCATGTGGCCATTCGTGTTCTTTGGTAGATTTGGCTGTCAAAATTTGTTTTCTTTTTTATAAGAAAATATATTGTTAGAGAGAAGTGATGAAAAGGGAAGGGCCAAAAAGTGCAATAAAGTTGTGTTCTTTGTAATGGAAGAACAAAATTGGGAGGATAACCATGATTTCACGGTGGTGCTTTGGAATTTTGATTTTGGTAGTGCCCAGGTCCCGGGAACCAATTTCTGCTATTAGTACAAAAAATATCTTGCGGATTATTATAGCTTATCTCTCCATAAAATAATTGAATTAACTAAAGAAAGTTTCTTAGAGATTCGTGTTGTTTGTTGATTTGTTCTCTAAGAATCTAACACTCTTGTAATGTTTATTTGAACTTAGAACTAATGGGTAAGTTTTTATTTCATTATTCAATTTCGAAGTCATTAGGAAAAAACTCATACTTGAAGGTAGTAAACTATATTATCACTTCCCTCGCTTTGGAGAATGATCTTATCTGCAAATTCGTCAAGTTTGCCAATTTTTTTTTTTTTTTTTTTTTTTGAAAACCAACAAGTTTGCCAATTTTTAACCATCTATAAAAGTGTATAATGCTCTTTCTTTTGTCATCGGCAAAATTGTCAATTTTATTTATTTATTTTAAGTCATAGATATGTGAAACACTAAAAATCAGTTTAATGAAATGTTTAGTAAACGGTACTAACTAGAAAGGTACTGAATTCGTTTGCGACTTGCTAAGCTAAACTTAACGTCGTAAAAGCTAAATTTGGATTTCAGATATTTTGTCTGTTAATAATAAAATATCTAACGAATAAAACTCTAAAAAGTGTTAATAACGCTGACCAAATCAAAGGCAAAATTAGGACATGAAACATGAGATCATGCGTATGGGAATTTGGTTCTGCACCGTGGCAAGTCGTACACCATATACCTTTTTCCCTATTTTATGCATATCCCATATTCCACTATTACTAATAAAATATCTCAAGATATTTCTACAATGGAGAGAATCACAGATCCTTATCTCTCTCTCTCTCCATTGTTTTAATCTATAAAACAATCCAAGAAAAGTGCATAAAAAGCTCTGTACTTTATTCCTCTCACCCAATCACTTCACAACTTCAATTCAACCTTCCCTCACGCGCGTGTTCTTTGACAGATACGTCTACGTGAGCACACGCTCTTCTTATTCGAGTGGTGATGAGACAGAACTTACTCACCTCGGTGTCCAATTTTTATCAGAAGATATTTACTATAAATATCTGATTTCTCTCAAGTGCAAAAAATCCAAAAAACAAAACACAATTAAATTATTATGAAGAGGAACGGCGAGACGAAACGGCGGAGGAACGTGGCGGACGAAGCGACGGAGGGAGGAGCAGGAGAAGATCCGGCGATGTGGGAGAATCTTGACCGGAATTTCAGACAAGTGCAATCAGTTTTAGACAGAAACAGATCACTGATCCAACAAGTCAACGACAATCACCAATCGAGAATGGCTGATAACATGTCGAAGAACGTTGCTTTGATTCAAGAACTCAACGGAAACATCTCTAAGGTTGTAAACATGTATTCTGATCTCAACACTAGTTTTGCATCGGGGTTTCACGGTGGCAAGAACGGCCACGACGGTGGTGGTGCTGCCGGAACCAGAGCTTAATGAACCGGAATCATATTGTTTCTTCTTAGTTGGACCGGCCGGTTTGAGAATTTTGAATCAGTCTGGTTCATGCTATGATGTAAAAAAAGTTATTATATGTTGCAATGATTGTCGTTAGAATAATCCGTGGGAGCAAACCCATCTATTGGGTTATTTTAATTATGGTTTTGAGTCTTTTTCAGTGTGTCTCTACTGCAATTTCTCTGATGATAATAATAATAATTGATACTGTATTAGATTACTTATTCTTTTTCTGGTTTGATTCTATTTAGAGACTTTTCTCATGTGACCTCGATATAAATGAAGGCTTGTGGTTAGATTGTTGCAACTTGGAGTAAGTAATTTCGCCACCTAGTGATGCAATTTGGTATGACATATGTACTGATAATGTTAAAAACAATTGTTTTCTATTGACTTTTCACAAGGCTGTGTATTAGAGAACTCTAGCATAGATAATTTATACCTTCTGACAATATTCATTTCCATGAAAGAGCAAACAGAAACTGCAGTAGAAAAGTATATATATATATATATATATATATATATATATATTGATGGTCGAAAAAGGATAAAAAAACAGAGGTCACATTAATAATATCAAACTAAACAATCGAAAAAAAACTACTTGGGCCTGAAGGTGTTTGTCGGGCTTGGAAGACTCTAGTGCTGGTTGGAGTAAATGTTATTAAGCAGTTTCTCACTTGGTTTGTGTTCAGTTTTTCTCCCCCATGGTGGACAGAAAAAAAAACAAAAAAAAGGAAGTATTATGGACTGTGTGAGGACATAAAATGTGTTTGATCAGAAACACTACGACAATGATTGCATTATGGTTGATGTTATTGAGAATACATTTTCATTTACTGTATATTGTTTACTCTTTATATAGAAGAGGATAAATTTTTCATATTCCATTTATCATAGGATGTAATTGACATATTAAAGATTTTGTGATTATACGAATTTTGAACTAGCTTATATTTTAGTAAATACTCCACATAATCAAATCTATCTTCAACGTTTTCATGACATTATACTTCATTTATGACAAAATTCTCTGTACCATTTTGACAACTACTGGCTATGTCTTCTCCAAATACTTTGTTTTCAACATGATGGTGTTCATCACTTATGTAATGGTGGTGACAATGACATTGTACATGCCCTTGACCATATAAATCGTAGGAGAAATATCTGTCCGTTTATATTCTTTTGTCTTATTGGACCATTGAATTTTGTTTCTTTCATCAGCTTAAGTAAGCTATGTAAACCTTTTTCTTCATAGAATTTCTTATATGAGCTTTTTCGTTTTCCTCAAGAAGTAGATTACATACCAGAGATAGAGGTATATAGGCCAAACGCTTGACTTCTAGCCTAGGGAAGACAAATGAAGGCGCAGTGTATTCCAAATTAGCAACATCGACCGTCGATTCTAAAATTAGGATTGTGGCCTAAAAGTCTCGACCAGTGTGCCTAAACCCCATTTCAAATCCAAACCCAATAGTTTTTTTAGTGGAATATTAAGTTTTAAACTATTAATCAAACTTCTATGGGCTTCACTTTGTTTATATCCTTGGACAATTCAAATTAAGCAAGTTGTGTGAGTCATCGATCTTGTATGAATTTTTCCTTAGTCAGCAAATTAATTAAGTGGTTTTAACGTGAGAGTTATGTTTGTTTTCAGTCATTGCATATTTTATTATAAACGAAAAACTCGCTAAACAAGTTTTTATCTACTTGTTTCACAATAACAAACAAAACATAGGCTTAAACTAATATCTAAAATTCTTTTAATGAATATTTTATTAATTAAAAAGTTTTATCATAGGTTTCCACTCCTTTTAACCCCTGGGAAGAAGATTTACCACCCTTTCCAACCTCACATCGACCTAACCGTTCATGTCGATCAATGTATGATCCAATCGTCGAATCAAACAATAGATACGAGATATTAAGTTTCACAACTTACCAATTTCCCACTTTGGACACTATTCACATTCATATTTTACCAAATACGAAGGCAAATCCAATTCTTAGTTTAGAAATCCAACTGATGTTGCATATAACCACAATTTATCATACACTACAACATTTCTCAACCTATTTGTTGGATTATGACTACACGACTTCGTCTCAAGCACTAGCACTCTATCCTCCAAAACTCATCTAACGAAATGATACCAAAATGGTTTATGCATTGTTTGAGCATGCTAAACCGGAATTTTTACCAATTACTAAAAGACATTCTAACTATCACAATATATCACCCTTTCTTTGCGGCCATGATCGATCAACGTCTGGTCCGATCTTCGGATCAAACAGATAAATTAGACTCCAAAACTCGATAGTATTTTAAGTGAGTTAATAACCAACCAATTGAAGAACAATCCAACCCACCAACTTTTCAAAATGTCAACCCCTCCTCCAAAAATACAATTGCCAATAATGAGCTTAAAAATTATATTTTTTTAAGATTATTTAAACTTAAAATCATTGCTAAAACTAGAAATTTAGTATGTACCTAATAAGTAGGTAATTAATGACATATTAAGACCTAATAATTTGTGGAAACCTAATTTCCAATTGAATCAGTTTTATTAGTTGGGAGGTCCGTCTCCATATTTTGTCAAATTTAATAATCAGGATTCAAAGGTCTTACCACTCCTGACACTATTTCTTTATATGGTTTAACAAACGGGATTATAATACAGTAATCTCAAGATGATCATTGATCAATTTCCGGTAAGTCGTGTTTCAATGGTTGAAGAATAAAATATTCATTCCATTCAAAAATCTGACAATATAATCTTAAAAAACAAACAAAAAACATCGGAATAATCATTGAGTAAACACATAAAAAATATAAAAAAAAAAAGAAGAAGAAGAAGAGCAGAACAGAGAATCCTGAATCCTTAGGCTTCAAGCGATAGAAACGATTGATAGCACATTAGGTACCAGTCCAGATGTCATGTCCCGTCACTATATGAAAAATCAAAAATATTGAAACATTTCTCATCAAACCCCAAAAATAAACTTTTTTTTTTTTTAACTTATGAAAAAGTTTCCAATTTAACCGATCTCAAAGCTTAGTAATTACACTCAATGCCACTCCTCTTCACACTTTCTCTCTTCTCTCTCCCAATTCCTCCTCAATCTCTCTCTCTCTCTCCCCCTCGATCTCCCAAAATCTCTCTGTTAGGTTTATTTCTGCTTCTGGGTTTTTTTTCTCCGTTGGGGTAGGGTCTTGAGCTCCGTTCCTCGACAATGGCGGTTTCTTTGAGAAAGCTCGTGTCTTCCTTCTAATAAAAAAAGTTAACTTTCCCCTTTTTTCTTTCTTCCTTTCTGCTTAGCTTACTTTCAAATGGGAAATTGCTGAGAATAATGTGTTGCAAGTTAAGGTTTTTAAGCTTGTGAAAGTTTCAATTTTTTCGTTTTGGGGTTCTTCAATTTCAGGGCTTTGTTTTTTTTTAAAAGTTTGTAGACAATAATTTAACTTTTTAGATTATAGGATTATTATTTTCCGTTGGGAGTAAATTGGAAGCTAAGTTAGGTTTTTTTTTTAGTCTCTCTTTGATCAGTAAGTTTGGTGAGCAATGAATCGAAGTTTTAGGGCAAAAGAGTCTCTATTGCTGGATTCAACAGAGAGGCAAAGGCAACAGCTTAGGGCTTCTATGATGGCTGAGAAAGATGAAGAGCTCTCTTTGTTTCTTGAGATGAGACGGCGTGAGAAAGAGCAGGATAATCTTCTTCTCAACAATAACCCTGATGAGTTTGAAACTCCATTAGGTATATAATATGTTTTTTTTTCTTTTCTTTCTAATTTTGTGGAATCATGTTTTTGATTTGGTCTAGGAAGGTTGATTAGTTCTTGATGGGGTTTGATCTGTGTTAGGTTCAAAGCCTGGAACTTCACCAGTGTTTAACATCTCTAGTGGTGCTCCACCACCTCGGAAGACAGCTGCTCCTGACGATTTTCTTAATTCTGAAGGCGATAAAAATGACTATGAATGGTAACTTTTTAATCACATTTTTTCATGTTGCGACGCTATGGTTCATATTCACCGGTGATGGTTTGAATTTTTCTAGACATCTTAAGTGCAAGCGGTTTAAGTATTCTTTGTGTAGTATAGTTAGTGATTTGCTGTATCTTAACCATGAGGTTCTGAAGTAATATATATGTGGTAGTATTGTTGTTAATTCATGTATGTTGCCTTGTAGTTTTGTTTCCTTGAAATTGTTTTGTTTCTTCACATTTCATCATTGTCTATATAAGGCATCTGTTGAATCTAATAGACTCGAATTTTTCAGAATTTGGAACCCTTTGTTTGGGAGGTGTGCGAGTCTTGCACTGAATTCTTATCAAGTTTAGAATTTTGGTGCATAAAGTATTCATCATCTTTGTGAATGATGCAGCATATCTATTATCTCTCTCATATCCTTTCTTGAAGAATATATCATTTATCTGTTTATAATTTCCACCCTAACTTCTTCTTGTCTTTTGAAGGCTTCTGACCCCTCCAGGTAC
This sequence comes from Turritis glabra, assembly GCA_900406565.1. Taxonomy (NCBI): domain Eukaryota; kingdom Viridiplantae; phylum Streptophyta; class Magnoliopsida; order Brassicales; family Brassicaceae; genus Turritis; species Turritis glabra. The sequence continues at coordinate 3,193,071 of OVBN01000025.1, forward strand.
TCCTCTATTTCCATCGCTGGAGATGGAATCACATAGGACTATGATGAGTCAGACTAGTGATTCTAAGAGTCGCCCTGCTACATTGACTTCTAGGGTAAGAATGTTATTGCTTAGTGTTCTGACCTCTTTTATCAACTCCTGGATACTAGATAAACAACCCAAAAGTAGTGTAACCAGTGTTAAAATAAAGCTCTGCTGTTATTGTTTGTATGTTTTGAACCGCCACTACTGGTTGCCGCATCAGTCTGTGACGTTTACATCTCAAGTTTCATGATTTATACTAGTAAATTGCATTTATACTTATTGTTATGTGAGATGTTGCTCTGGATTTTTTTTTAGAGTAACACATTTTCAGTAGCATAAGGTTAAATATTACCCCAAATCAGATTCTTGTATGTTACACACTAAAATTGAACGTTCAATTGTTCGAACTCTGAACTTTTTCTATATTTGGAATCATTACTTCGTTATGGTAACCTATGAATTATCTGTCGTAGCTGGCGAATTCCTCAACAGAACCTGCTGCAAGGAACCATCTAACATCTAGACAACAAACTTCTTCTCCTGGATTGAGCTCTTCCAGTGGAGCAAGTCGAAGACCTTCATCTTCTGGAGGACCTGGATCAAGACCTGCCACACCCACTGGAAGATCATCAACACTGACGACAAGTTCAAAATCCTCAAGGCCTTCAACACCCACTTCGCGAACCACTGTCTCCTCAACTACTCGACCTTCTTTGACTAACTCTAGGTCCACAGTATCTACAACGACTAAGCCCACGCCTATGAGTAGGTCAACAAGTTTATCATCTAGGCTCACACCTACTGCATCTAAGCCGACTACTTCAACTGCTAGATCTGCTGGTTCAGCAACTAGATCTACCCCCAGCACCGCCACAAAATCTGCAGGTCCTTCAAGGTCCACAACACCTCTGTCAAGATCTACTGCCAGATCTTCAACACCAACTTCAAGACCCACACTTCCTCTGTCTAAAACCATATCAAGGTCATCTACACCAACTCGCCGTCCAATCGCTTCTGCAAGTGCTGCAACTACTACAACAAAGCCAACAATATCCCAAATCAAGCCTTCTTCTCCAGCGCCAGCAAAGCCTATGCCAACACCATCTAAGAACCCTGCTTTATCTCGTGCAGCATCTCCTACAGTGAGGTCAAGACCATGGAAGCCATCAGATATGCCTGGTTTCTCATTAGAAACGCCTCCAAATCTAAGGACAACATTACCCGAAAGGCCACTTTCAGCAACACGAGGCAGACCCGGAGCTCCAAGCCCTCGTTCTGGTTCAGTCGAGCCAGGGGGTCCTCCAGGAGGAAGACCAAGAAGACAATCATGTTCACCATCAAGAGGAAGAGCACCAATGTACTCTAGTGGTAGCTCTGTTCCTGCGGTTAATCGTGGATATTCCAAAGCCAGTGACAATGTTAGTCCGGTCATGATGGGAACAAAAATGGTGGAGAGAGTAATAAACATGCGGAAACTTGCTCCTCCCAGATCAGATGACAAGGGTTCTCCTCATGGTAACTTGTCTGCAAAGTCGTCATCACCAGACAGTGCAGGATTTGGAAGAACGCTCTCCAAGAAGTCCCTTGATATGGCAATAAGGCATATGGTATGTATCTCTCTCTCTCTTCTCTCTTCTCTCTTCCTCAAGTGGTGGGAATTCTGATGATCAAACGTTTTGATGAAAACAGGATATACGTAGAACTATTCCAGGGAATCTGAGACCACTAATGACGAACATTCCAGCATCATCAATGTACAGTGTGAGATCTGGACATACACGTGGCAGACCGATGAATGTTTCAGATTCTTCTCCACTAGCAACAAGCAGCAACGCAAGCTCAGAGATTAGTGTCTGCAACAACAATGGCGTTTGCTTAGAGGCAAGTGAAAAGGAAGATGACGCAGGCAGTGAGAGAGGTTGCAGGTCCCCTGCAAGCTTACAAGGGAGATGAAGGAAGAAAGAAAAGAAAAGCCTTTTGTAAAACGTTCACCTTTGAGATTCTCTTTTCTTTATTGTTTGTGAGTTGTTATTATCACACGAGTTTGATGATGATGATATGTGAAGTAGCGTTTTGACGTTTTATGTAAACCTCTCCATTCTCGTCTCTACTTTTTAACCCTACAATGGATGGATCCTTTAACTGATTTGATTTGATTAACTCCTTTTCAATGGTTTCTGATTGAATTTAATAAATATGAAAATATCAATCTCCAATACGAAATAGTTATGTTAATAATAACAACACGCATGACCCATACAATCTCTCAGCTATTTATAACACATAATGAAATGCAAAGCCTGAATTCACACAGATGTAAGCAATGAAAAAGAAAACCAAAGAGGGTTTTAAGCAGCAGCAACCGCCTCCGTGGGCTTGGTTTCGGGAACATTCTTTGGAGGAGTAGGAGCAGCAGCCGCATCCGATGGAGGTTGAGAAGTGAGCTTCAGGTGAGAAGGTGGGTTGTGTTTGAGCTTCACCAATATTTGTCTCATCCTTGTTAGATCGGTTGGCTTACCGGGCTTTGGACCTTGAATCACAGAGATTGTTGGCTTCTTAGGGTCTTGCTCTTTCTTTCCTCTTCTTTTCTCTATTGTTGGAACCTCTTTAGGAACTAGCTCTGCTATTGCCTTCCAGTAATTCTTGCTGGATTCCGCGTAGAACTTCTCTTGGTTCTCCAGATACAGCTTAAGTGTTCAAAGACAAACAAACACGTAAGCGAAAGTTTTAACCAACACTATAAGAATGCAATATGCAGCTAAAAAGGTATCAAAGATCACAATTAACTACATACACGTAAAACTTATAATCCTTTTGGAATGAATAGTAGTTCAGCTTTGGAAGAAATCTCAAAACTGACAATGCATTAAGATAATCAATCACAGTTGACTAAGACTAAGATGGTCAAAGTTGAAAATCTTAATTTCAACAAGCCATTGGACTTCCATTGACAATTCTCCACAAACCACATGACAACAACACAGATTGAGAAAAGATGATAAAACTACAATCTTTTAGCAAAAGAACACACCTTTTCTTTCTCTCTGTTAGCTGCTTTGTTGTTTTCACAAGTTACTTCAACCTTCTTATGGAACTCCACTTTGTATTGATTTGCTTCCTCAATAATTTGCTTCAACAATTCCTTTTCTCTCTTCTCCTTCTCCTCGAGTTGAATTGCATTTTGTCTACACATAAACATAAAGCCATAGCACGAAAACATCACTCACAAGAACAGATCAATCAAGTGCATATAACAACAGAAAACATGGGAATTTCATAAAATGAGATCAGATCTATACAGCCGAATCAACTTAAGGATGAACAGGTGATTGCAGAACATACGATTTGAGTAATAAACTCTAAGCAAAAGCCACAGATCTATCTCATAAACTGATTACTTCTGAGAACAATGGACAGTAACTAGCAGATAACTTCAATTTTACGACTAAAGGTATCCATTTTCTTCAGGAAGAAGTAAACCAAAAGCAAGAAAGATCAAAACTTTCAGTAGATCTAACCTTCTCCATTCTCTAAGAGCAAATCCCTCATCTGATTCCATCTCCGACGGTGGTGGCAAGATAGGACCGTCGTTGGATCCGAAGACACCGTCACCGTTCGAGTAAGCGCCGTAGTCAGAAGACGGCGCTGCAAAAACATCGTCGACGGAATCATCGACTTGGACTGAGCCGTCGTAGGCTGAGAAAGAGTTGTTATCGTCAGTGGCGTCAAAAGAGCCTGAGACTGGAACAGACTCAGACGCATCATCGTTGAGTATAACGAAGGAATCTTCGAAGACAGACATCTCTTCGAACAAAAACCAGAACGAACGAAGAACTCGCGAATCTTGTCTTTTCAAGTTTTCTCAAGCTTGGATATGAAAAATGGCAAAATTGGAGAGTAAAAAAAAAAAAAAGTGAGATTTGTGTTTTTTTTTTAGATGGGCTTTTTTTTTTCTTTTCTCGAGCCCAAATTTTCCAATTCATCACGAGTATTCATTCCGGTTTAGTTATGGTTTAGGTTTCAACGCTTGAATACAATTAATGTTCCATATTCATAGCTTCATCATTGAAACAACTTGGTTCTTCTTATCTTAATTAAAAGGGTTTGCAATTTAGTGTGGGTTCGATTGTTCCAATTCCAACCTTTTTTTTTTTTTTTTTTTTCTTTCTTCTGTGTTTGGTGATTGAGTTCACTACGTCTCGAATTATTCTCTACTTGGCACTACTAATCAATTGGCACAATAATTGATCAAGAATCTCAAAGAAGACTCAGAAAATTTCAGAAATGTCGAAAACTATATGCAAAGAAAAGTTAATTCTTTATTTGCATGTAAAGAAGAACATTAGTACCACTAGAAAGAAAAGAACAAAATCTACCATGTTCCACGTTAAGGATCTAATAATCTAAAGTAGAAGAACACTTTTGAAATCAAATTTTCATATTTATAGTGGAAAATTATTAACAACTTTATATCATGTATTGCAAATAATTTTCCTATAACAGAAATATAGTAAAGAAAGACCAAGAGAGAGAGTGTCATCATGGATTCTAAGGGGGGATTTCAGGAGGTGGAAAAGGATGGTAAACTAGTTTTGGTATACCATCACCCAAAATATTGCTCCATACCCGAAACACAGACCTTAACCTCCTCCACTGACCTTCCTCTTCAACCTCTTTTCTTATGCCCTAATATACGACAGTTCATTCAATATGTGCTACTGGGAAGGATGTGTGGGATGGAAAAGAACTCGAAGGTGTCTTAGAAGAAGATGATATAACACAAGATGATGGGCCGTTCAAGATGATATCTGAAGGACTGATAATTTACTTTCTTCATAACCATCATCTCCGACTCGAGGTCAACATACTTTATGACGAAAAAAAGCTTTGTCAAGCGTGTATCCTTCCTATCTTTGAAGGTAACTCCTATTCGTGTATGGAGTGTTAGTTCATCCTCCATGAAATATGTGCTAAGGCTCCCCGTAGAATTCAACATGCGTTACATCCTCATCCACTTACACTGGAAGATTTCACTGAAGATTGGTTATGCTGTGATGCTTGTTATCGTAGTTTTTATGGCTTTCTCTATCAGTGTCGTACGGAGGGATGCTACTTCGATCTAGATGTAAGGTGTTCTTCAATTTCTGAGCCGTTTGATTACAAAGGTCATGAACATCCCTTTTTCCTAGCTTTAGACCCAGAAGTAGAACTCATATGTCACGTATGCGAAACAGAATGTCAAAAACAATTAAATTGCATCAAATGCAATTTTATTGTACGTTTCAAGTGCGCAACCTTACCATACAAAGCAAGGTATAAGCATGACACACATTTTCTCACATCTTCATGTGGTGAAGAAGTACTTGAGAAAGATTGGTGTGAGGTGTGCGAACATAATTTAAAAGATACGGGCACAAAAGTGTTCTACTGGTGCAACGAGTGCTACACCACTTTCCACATTAACTGCTTATTTCGATGGTGGCCCAATTGTGAAACCGGTAAATTTCTCAATAGTTGGGTGAAGAATGTTCAAATTCTTCAGAAATTAAAAATTTTCTACCATTATGCAATTTTTGCAAGAACCCTTAGAAAATATTCGAGAAAGGCTACCACATCACATGATCTATGAAATGTATTTTACGGCTTTTGTAAAGATGCAGTGGGTTATCTATCCATGTAAATAAAGTGTAATTTCTCTTTGTACTTTCAATGTGTTTTGTAGTTTTGTAGTTTGGTTTCTTATAGTACTTGTCAATTAATTCTTCAGAGCGGTTGGGGTATTTCTCCATCAAATAGTTGTTGAGGGATTTTCTGAAGGAAAAATCCTGTTGAGACAACAAAGTAGAATCGTGGTGTGCTTATCAACCTACATTGTTGTTCTCCCAAAAATTTCACATCAGACATAAAGCTAATTAAGTTTTAGAAAGATGAAGCATAAACAGTACATGGAAATTGGATAGACTAAGCTTAAGAACTAGAAAGGCATACCCGGACAGATGTTATTTCCCTGAGAGTCCTCATGACTGGCTCGACATCTGAGAGAAGCAGCTCTTGCTCCTCAGAGGTGAACGAGTCCAAGCGCTCGAGTAAGCACCGTCACTGTTTGAGTAAGCACCGTAGTCAGAAGACGGCGCTGCAAAGACATCGTCACAGAGTCATCGACTTTGACTGAGCAAGAGTTGCTGTCGTCAGTGGTGTCAAAAGAGCCTCAGACTAGAACAGACTCAAACGCATCATCGTTGAGTATAACGAAGGAACCTTCAAAGACAGACATCTCTTCGTACACAAAGCAGAACGAAAGAAGATTTCACGATTCTTGTCTTTTCAAGTTTTCTCAAGCTTTGAAATGAAAAATGGCAAAATCGGTAATAGCGGAGATTAAAAAGAAATGTGAGTTTCCAATTCATACGAGTATTCCGGTTTAGTAAATGGTTTAGGTTTCAACGGATCCACTAGATTACAAATGTTCCAAATTCATACCTTACCCATTGAAAGTTTGAAACAAACTTGTTGTTATTCTTTGCAATTTGGTTTTGGTTCTAATGTTTTCCAATTCGAAACTTACTTCTCTGTGTGTTTCGTGATTGAGTTCATAAAGTCTCCAATTATTCTCTATTTGGCACTAATCAATTGGCACAATAATTGATCAAGAATTTCTAAGGACGAAAACTATATGCAAAGAAAAGTTGATTTTTTAAATGCGTGTAAAGAATAACATTATTACCACTACAAAAGAAAAGAATAAAATGCACCATATTTTCACGTTAAGGGTCTAATAATCAAAACTAGAAGAACACTTTTGGAATCAAATTTTCATAGATTTATAGTGGAAAACTGTTAAGAGCCTATTTCAAAAATAAAGAAAGGCTAACACAATCATGGATTCTAACGGTGGACTTCATGAGGTGGAAAAAGATGGTAAACTACTTTTTGGTATACCATGACCCCAAGTATTGTCCCATACCCCAAACACAAACCCCAATCTCCTCCGCCGACCTTCCTCTTCAACCTCTTTTCTTATGCCCTTTGGCACGATTAAACAATTCAGCCACTGTTCGGCTCAATTCTTCTCCCGAGTATACAACAACGGATTCTGATGGTCATCATGTACTTCCAGTGTTTTGGTGCAACAATGAAAAATTTGATGCCGATGGTGGGTGTTACATATGCATAGGCTCAAATTAATTTTGGCACAGACTATTACTTATGTAACCAACATGTTGACTATAGCTTCTTGGATGCGGATATGAAGTTCCACAAAGAATGCGTTCAGTATCCATTTAAAATCAAACACCCTTACCACCCTGAGCATTCTCTCCAACTTTCCTTTCATGCTGCTAAAGCTCGCAATATTGAGTGTTTATAATGTGGGAGAAGAGCAAAATGGTTGGTTTATTATTGTGCCATATGCCAGGCTTTTATGCATCCAATCTGTGCGATGAAGCCAATACCCTTCGTTATAGACCATCCAAAAAAGCATGAACATTCTCTCACCTTTTTCCCCAGACAAACAGGCTAAACTTGTAACGTTTGTGGTTTGTTGAGAAAAAAGATTATCCCACTTACATTTGTGTCAGATGCAACTTTGTAGCTCATAATGATTGTATGTATTTCCCACGCATCATGAGGATATCACGTCACCACCATCACCTACATTTCTTATCTTCCATCCAGAGAACGGTTTTGTGGAGTTTGTCGTCAAAGTATTAATAGTGATTATGGTGCATATACTTGTGACAAGTGTAGTAATTATGTTGTTCATCCAGTATGTGCTACTGGAAACGATGTGTGGGATGGCAAAGAACTCGAATATGTAGTAGAAGAGGATGATATAACACAAGATGTTGGGTCATTTGAGATGATATCTGAAGGAGTGGTACTTTATTTTCTACATGACCATCATCTCCGACTCCAGGTCAGCATATTTTATGACGAAGATAACGTTTGTGAAGCATGTGTCCTTCCTATCTATGAAGGTAACTTCTATGTTTGTCTGGAGTGTGAGTTCATCCTCCACGAAACATGTGCTAAGGCTCCCCGTATAATTCAACATACATTACATCCTCGTCCTCTTACATTGAAGGTTGTCACTAGATGGGAAAACGGTAAGTTCAATTGCGATGCTTGTGATCGTAGTTGTGGTGGCTTTGTCTATGAGTGTAACATAGAGGGATGCTACTTTGATCTAGATGTAAGGTGTGCTTCAATTTTTGAGCCGTTTGATTACAAAGGTCATGAACATCCTTTATTCCTAGCTTTACTAGACCTAGAAGTAAAACCCATATGCCAAATATGCAAAACAGAATGTCACAAACAATTAAATTATATCAAATGCAATTTTATTGTATGTTTCAAGTGCGCTACCTTACCATACAAAGCAAGGTATAAGCATGACACACACTTTCTCACATCTTCATGTGGTGAAGAAGTACTTGAGAAAGATTGGTGTGAGCTGTGCGAACGCAATTTAAAAGATAGAGACACAAAAGTGTTCTACTGGTGCAACTAGTGCTACATTACCTTTCATATTGAGTGCTTATTTGGTGCATACCCATATATGAAGCCCGGTCAGTTTCTCAATTTATATGGGAGGAGGGTTCAAATTCTTCGCAAATGTAATGTTTCTCGACCGTTATGCGATTCTTGCAAGAACCATTGTCAAGCGGGAAAATGTTTAAGATAGGCAACGGCATAGTATGTTGTGTGGAATGTGTTTTATCCTTCCTTCAAAATCAGTTGTAATTTCTCTTTTTACTTTAAGTTTGACTTATTGATCTGTTAAGGGTTGGCTTTGATGATTTAGAGTGAGAAAGCTAATTCGCGCAAGAAATCATGAGGACAGAGATAGAAACATGATAGAATAGGTTTACTAGTGAAGAAAGAAAACATCTTCTAATAAACAAAATAAGAATCAGAGTCCTCTGGATCGTCCACTGATGATTCCGGGCATAGCGAGTTCTATGGAATGTCTGAAAGGGGTTGCATGTTGGGTTTGTCAATATGGTTGAGTTTGTAGTGAGTTATTCGTACTTCTAAATAAAGTGTAATTTCTGTTTTTACTTTCAGTTTTTTTTTTTTACTTCTTGATCCGTTAAGCGTTGGCTTTGATGATTTAGAGTGATACCTGATTCACACAAAGATAATAAATAACTAATAAGAATCTGGATCCTTCCTTCAAGCACATAATTTCTCTCTAGGGTTTATCCAGCCGGAGATTATTAAGTAGGTGGTAGACCTCTTACATATTCTAGTACTTTATATTCTACGTGTTTTGTAGTTTTGGTTCATTTTTGTTTTGGTTGGGGCAGGTGGAGAGACCTGGCATTGAAGTGAAGATCCTAAAACATTCAAAGTGGAGCTGAAAATAAACTTCAAACAAGAAGCATACATATGAGATGGTAAATGCATTGCTCAATAAATAGTCAATGTCAAGCATCACTACAATGCCGCTACACTTTAAACTAAACCAATCACTGAAACCTAATCCTGATTTTAGGACAAACGATCTGCAACTAGAGAACTGCATTTACACATTGTTTTTACACTTCACATCAGAGTCTTTTAATTATAAAAACCGCCATTCTCTCCACTCTGTATGTACATCTCGAAACAAAACAGTGGAGACTGAATGGTTTAGCTAAACGAACCATATCTTCTTTGGTTCTCAAGTCACGAAAGAGTTTATGTCTGCGTCTGGGACGGAGACTGAGCCTGAGTCTGAGTCTGAGATGGAGACTGAGCCTGACTCTGAGTCTGGGACGGAGCCTGAGCCTGAGCCTGAGCCTGAGCCTGAGCCTGAGCCTGAGCCTGAGCCTGAGCCTGAGTCTGAGATGTAGTCTGAGCCTGAGTCTCAGACGAATACTGAGGCTGAGACTGTTCTTCCCCAGGTGGTGTGGCATCTTGGTTGTTCCTGTCTCTGTTTCCGCTAGGCCGAGGTTTCGTAAAGTACTTGTCAATGAATTCTTCAGCGCGGTTGGGATATTTCTTCATCAAATAGTTGTTGAGAGATTTTCTGTATGAAAAGTCCTGTTTGGCCCCATCAGTTGAAACAACAAAGAAGCACCTGGTGTCTGAGAACGTGGTGTGCTTATCAACCTACATTGTTGTTCAACCAAGAATTTCACATCAGGCATAAGGCTAAAGTAAGCTTTAGAAGATAAGCAAAATTGTTAAGGAGAATGCTGTTTACCATGATGAAATCAACACCAGAACCGATCTTTGTCTCTTTTCCAGGATGGAAGTTCAAAATCTTATCCAGGACAAACATCTTATCATCATCAGAAATTGGTTCTCCATCAGGGTACCTTCATTGAAAGAACATAGTTTTAGAAAGATGAAGCATAACAAGTACATGGAATTTGAAACAGCATAATTAATTATACATAGAACTGGAAATTGGATAGACTGAGCTTAAGAACTAGAAAGGCATACCCGGCCGGATGCATTATTTTCCTAAGAGTCCTCATAACTGGCTCAACATCTGAGAGAAGCTCTTGCTCCTCAGAGGTGAATGAGTCCAAGCGCTGTCTCGTTGCTGTAAACATGGGAGCCAAATTATTCTCAGATCTAGGTGGCCTAGGAGTATGGTTCCTCTTTCCTTTCCAGTCTGCACCACCACCATTGGACCAGCCACCATGTGAGCCACTAGATGGAAATTTCTTGGCTGGATTTCCCCACTGGATTCTCTCTTTATCATCCTTCTCTCTACTTTTGGTCTCCTTCAAGGAAACCCACGGATTTCCATCATCTTCATTGGTATCCTTGTCTGCTGAAGTGGGACTTGGTTGTCCCCAAGAACCCCAAGCAGCAGGACCTGATTCAGTTTCAGAAGTCTTTTTGTCCCTAGAACCCCAAACAGCAGCAGCAGCAGATCCCCAAGCAGGAGGACCTGATTCAGTTTCCGATTTCTTTTTGTCCCAAGTACCCCAAGCACCTGAACCTGATTCAGTTTCCGATTTCTTTTTGTTCCCGAAACCCCAAGCAGCGGGACCTGATTCAGTATCCGATTTCTTTTTGTCCCAATTACCCATAGCAGCAGGACCTGATTCAGTTTCAGAATTCCTTTTGTCCCCGGTACTCCAACCAGCAGGACCTGATTCAGTTTCCGATTTCTTTTTGTCCCAAGCACCCCAAGCAGCAGGACCTAACTCAGTTTCAGATTTCTTTTTGCACTGAGAACCCCAAGCAGCAGGTTCCGAGTAAGTTTCCATGTTTTTTTTGTCCCAAGAACTCCATGCAGCAGCACCTGATTTAGTTTTTTCACTAGTTTCCGAGCTCATTTTGTTCCAGGGACCCAAAACACCAGCACCTGATCCAATGTCAGAATTCTTTTTGTCCCTAGAACCCCCTGCAGCAGGAGCTGATTCAGTTCCCCAGTTCTTTTTGTCCCAAGATTTGTCTGAAACAGATTTGAGTCCCCAAACGTCAGAAGTCGGCTCATTATTTTCTGGGACAATAGAATCTGTCTGAGCTGGTCTTGTTTCCCAGTTTGGTGTTGTATTTGTATCATCATCCTTTGTCTTTAATCCCCAAGCACACCCTGCATCTGACTTGGAAGATTCTTGAGCATCTTTTTTAGTGTTCCAACCAGTCCAAGCATCTTCCTTCTCAACATGTGTAGTCTTTTCCCAATTAGACTCCGGGTTTGCCTCACCACCTATATTTTTTGAGACTCCCCATTCTGAGCCACCACTGCAACCATTGTCCCACGAAGATGTTTTCTCCCAGTTGGATTCTGATGGCTTGCCTTCGTCATGTATATTTTGGAACTCGGCACTGTCCTCAAACTTGGGCTCTCCAAGAGCAGAGTCTCGCTCGGGCGATTCAGCCCATTCAGCCATTTCTTCCTCAGTAACATCAAAACCAGGGGAAGAAACATATGCATCTGCATTTTTCGTGGATCTGACCATTTGGAGGAAGCTGTACACATCTGTTTCTTCTTTATCATCTAGACCAGTCTGCAAATAGGTTGACAATAAATGACATCAAATTGCATAACAAGCTTATATGAGAAAACCTCAGTCAATTGGTATGATTTCCAGTGAGAATGTCTACCTCTTTTTGGTTCCATAGGAGCTCAAACTGTGAACCTGTTCCAACATCCACGCGTTTTCCCCAAGAACAAGACCCAACGACTGTTGATAGAGAATCTGTATGACATTTCTCAGCCGCTTTCTCAAAACATCTTCTTGGTGTCTAAAAGCACAAAAAGTAATTCCTGTTAACATGGACGGCCAGTATATAGTCTTAGAAAATAATTTGTATTAGACATTAAAGGATCGAACTACTAACAATCAGAGTTGCTTCTGTGAATGGAGCCTTGATGTTTAAGGATCGGGTCAAAGCTTTGTAACCTCCAGAATTGAAACCCAACATATTCCCTGAACAAGTCATGTTGTTTGCTAGGAGAATGATGTGTTCTTTCAAAACTCCTTTGGAGACCATTCTCACTGAAGCTGATAGACGCTGCAAATCAAATCAACATCTTACATTTAACTTCCTTACACAAACAATGAGCAAATATGACACCAAACATGAAATATGTCAGAAGTATCATGACTCAAGTGTAAGATCCAGTGCATGGATCACGTTTCAAGTTATAAAGTACCTGTACTGCTTGCTCAAAAGCACAGGATAACCCAAGCAATTCTTGCACTTGTTTTATAGAATAAGGGATTGACCGTTTTGTGTCTATTAGATGAAGCACTGAAAGACATGAGTCTATCACAACCCTCCATGCATCACCACTTTGCTTGACAGCAGATTTTTCAACAGTGACATCCAAAACCCATTCCCCTCGGCGGGATGCATGACGATTCCGGATCCACGTTGTCATGTCTGAACTATTCCAGATTATATTTGCTGAGCAAATCCGTGGATCACCTGCTCAGTTTAGATACAGGAGTATCATCAAAAACATTTATCTAGAAATCTTACTAAAACATAGGCTTTCTTTATAGTAGCACAGAATTTCGATCACAACTTGGAGGACAATTCAATCAGACTAGTTGAGAAAATATTTTGGTCCATCTAACTTCTGGCAAAAAAAAACAATTCAAGCCATATAACTAGAAAAATTTGAAAGGAAGACTATATCATATACACTGCCACCTCATCAAAGAAGAAATCGACCGGTAGGGAAACAAGAGAAATATACAAAAATGAAAAGTGTTATTCAAATACCTTTGATCACTGTTTCCAGCAGAACCGGGTAAATTGTATTGCAAAGAACATCAAGAGTTCTTTCTAGATCAGGACCGGTGGCATTGTAGGAGAACATCAGACAAGGCATAGCCGAATCTCTGCTCCCACAAGGATCTCGGAAAGAGCAGCACTCACTATTCATTGGAGAATAAATCAATTATAATCAGGCAACAGAAACCAAAGCTAGACAAGTGGACATAGTGATATGAAGAACAAAATTATGGAAAGAAGATAACTGGAAAGCTAGAAATCAACATCAGACTTGCTTTCTGGAAACATTTGCATAACATTCAACCAGAGACAGACATCCAGAGGAAAAGCAAATCATTGTACAAACCTGACAGACAAACTTGTTTTCTTGAAGTCGTCAGTAGCTTTCTTCTTTTTCTTTTGTCCTAGTGAATTAATTATATCCTCACACTTTTGAAGTATATCCTTCATTCTGATGTTTCCCTCTTGCAGCAATGTCTAGAAAACCAAAAACACCAATTACACAGCAAGAAAAGGATAATAGTAAAGTGTTTCTATTACAGGTAGAGGCTTCCAGAAAAATTCAACAGTAAAGGAACCAGAATTCAAACCTTATTAAGATGAATATGGCCATGTAGGCATGAATCAATTCCAAAAATTTCTGATATAGTTTGTTGTTTTCTGTATCTGCATGCAAGTAAAGAGAAAGCAGATTGCAAAGAGGTTTAGTAAAACAAAAACAAAAAAACGCAAACACTAAAAAGAGCAACATAAGTTACTAAAACCCAATTCTTACTCGACTAGGAATTCCACTGCAGTGTCTTTAAGACTAACTTTATTCAGCTTGTTCCTGACTGTGCAAGCAGCATTTTCCTGGCAAAACCTTTTTCCACAATGGCATTCATTTAAATAAAGGATTACGCGCCGATCATTAGTAGTGTTTTGGAAATTGACTTTGCAGAGCAGAACTTCCTGGGAAAAGGACAAATACAGAAAACAGTTATACAACCATACTGATGATCAAAGCTGTATTCAGGAGGCAGGTTTGATATTGCTATACCTTCATTAGCTCCCATGATGAATTACTATTCGGAGTGGAATCAAGCACTGCCTTATACGCAGGATTTGACATGGCAGTAGCTGCCAATACTCCAACAGGTTCTCCCGCTTCAAACAGACCTTGATGTCCACGTTCAGAATCAACTCCATATTTGAATTGGATCACTGAGTTACTACAGCTGTTTCTTACAGTTCCATCGTTTGTAATCACGATGTCCCGAAGAACAGCCATCAGATTCTTGAAGAGGGTTCCAGGCTCAGCTAACCCCCTTGAAGAGCGAACAATCACCTCCCTAGCGGCGATTGAATGAGCCATCTCTTCATAAGGATCCAGCCCATGAAAGAAGCAGCCTTTCACTATTCCAAAATCCCCTGATGAGGACATCCTGCCATACTTTCTCTTACAAAAGAGAGCCATGTCCTCTACCAGAGTCTTCGTGTAGAACTTCTTCTTGTCTGAAAGCTGAAGACCCAAGAAGCCTATCTGCTGCACCAGCTTGTTGATTGCTGAGTTACTCTTGATGTCAATCAAGTTCCGCATGGAATATGACTTCAGCATAAAGTTAGCAGCCACTTCCTTCACTTTGTGGATGCTGTTCTCTAGTTGCAATTCATCTTCATATGATAATCTCAAGCGAGACACCATAGGTGAAATCTCCCGGATTATTAGGTTGTGAATTACATCCATGTCTGCCCTAGACATGGATAAGTCTTCCAAACTTACACTAAAGCCCTCAGCAAAAAGACTTTCCATCAATAGAGGCTGCAGCGAATCAAAGAATCCAAGTGTCTCCTTTGGACCCTTCTCCAGGAAGATTGAAGTTACAATGTCATTGATGATGGATGCTATCGCGTCCACCCCGAAATCAAAACTCAGCAAATCACTTCCATCAACCATGAATCTGTCTCCTTTGCAGCGCAGACGCTCTGGAAAGGCAAGCTGTAGAATCTGAAAAACTGTCCAAGCTGGGCCAGATTTACTGGACTTCCTTAGTGCTGGTGATGGCAGAGACAGAGAGCCATACATAGCTAACTGTTGAGCAGTTGCCTTGTCCAGAAACACCCGCTCCAGCATGACCCTCAAAGACAGTAAAGAATCACAACCCATCTGCAAAATCAGCTGTCCAGAATGTGAGCTAAGCAGTTGCTTCTCCACAGAGAAGAGCTCCATAACCTCTGCCTTAGCACTAAGAGACTGTGGGTAGAACAGATGGACACAATCACCGTCAAAATCAGCACTGAGGGGGCTACACATCAGAGGGTTAATCTTCACGGTGTTGTCTTCATGAACATACACCCGAAGCGCTTGAAGAGAATGTTTATGTGTTGTCGGGGGTCGGTTGATAAACACAACATCCCCATCCATGACCCTGCGATGAACAACCTGCCCGGGTTTAAGCACAGTGTGCCCCTTGGATCCATCCCTTAAAGAATAGGTCGTCGAACCTTGAGTATAACTCAAACACAACTTGTTGTCTACCAACTCTTGTAGATAACCTATATTGTGGACACTAACCCTTTCCTCAAATGTGATTCTCTGCGCAATTTCTATTGGGATCCCTACCTCATTCACATGTCTGTAAGCATCTCCAGTGATGACGCTACGGGAAGAGAAACCTGAACCCTTTCGGATGAAAAGTGTTCTCATTTTTTCTGTCCAAGCTTTTGAAGATGAACTATCCGAGATCTTAGACACCCCGTATCTCATATCAATGTTTCTTGCTGCTTTCGCAGTACCCCTCACCTGCAGATAGGTATCCACCACTCTAAACATGTCATTGGCTTCAGCCTTATGCGACTCAAAGTTTGTCTCGCCAGACCTAGAGCTTTTTATGGCTATCACTTTCTTAAGAACGTCTTTTAGCTCAATTCTGGAAGGATCCTGAAAATAAGAATGACACAAATCCAGGGGTTTCATCACAAGCCAAAGCATTCAATAAACTCAACACAGGATTTTAGTTTCAACTGGCTTACCACTGACATGGAGCTAAAACCATCAGAAACATCTGGCACTGACAAACAGTTAGGCGGGACCGGAAGATATTCTAATATGTATCCTTCTTGAGGAATATGTCCCTTTGCTGTGAGTTTCTTTCTTGTTTCTTCGGGAATCCGTCTTAGAATTTCCTTTACCTATTTGTTTTCCCAGCATATGGAAAAGGACACAGAAAGAACATAATCATCAGTTTCCAGAAACAAAACATCTTCAAAATAGAGAATGATTCCAAATAAACAAAAAGAACATAACCATAAAATCCTACATAAACAGAAACTTAAGCACGCAGAAAGAGTAAAAACCTCTCTTGCCAGCAGGGGCCGCGTATAATCGCTTCCATAGCGGTAACCATATCTTTCCAGGAAATTCCAGCAACCTGCCTGCAGTCTTGACCTAGATGGGAGCTTCAGTTCTAGATATGAGGCACCATCTGATGCTCTATCTCTGATTGAGATGTGCGAAGCTTCCTAAAATAGTAATTCAGTAGTTAAAAATCCAAGACGTTCAGCAATAATAACATCCAACATAACATATAAGCAGTGAAGTTCCATGGTACCACGAACATACCAACAGCTACTGCTTCACAAGCATTGATTAATGTTACTTTCATTGAATGGATCAAAAGAAGCACAATAACTATTTAGATTTGTATTAGGACTTTCTAACATGCAACTAGTTCAAGGAAAACTTAGAAAACTAACTAAATGCTGAACCAGGGTCCCATAAGAAGAAACATCTATCAACTTGCTTTTCAGGTAAAACTTAAAAGGAAACAATCAGAATGTATATGCCATTACTCACCTCACAACAGACACCTAATAAGCGCTCCGCCAGACCACCACTTGTGCTCTGTACGCAGAAAGGGGAAAAAGATTGGTCGAGATTTTATATGGTTTATGAAAGATTTTATAAAATCATGTGTGGATCACATGGAATTTAAGAAAACTCAATGAGGTACCTTTGCCTTCTTTATCTTCAGACATTTCAAGCACAGAAGGCTCAGCAATTGTTTCAGCTCATTAACATGAGCAGGATGGTATATTGGCACTGGAAGCTGAATATAACCAAAATGACCTGAAAATGTAGAAACAAATATCGACATCTGAAGAAGTATTCCAACAAACGATGTAAGAAGAAAAATATAGCAAATATGGAACTGGATTACCTTCACATTTATCTGGTTCTGTCGCACCGCAAGATTCGCATTTACCAAATTCAAGAGGTAACCCCAAGAATGGGTTAGAGAGTTGACTAGCATGATTGATTGAGGATTCACTAATCGATGCTATACACTGCCAGAAAGAATTATAGTCCAGTGAGAAATAGAAGAGTGACAGGATATATCGCAGAAATAACATCTATATGCAAAAGTCTAGCACTTAGCATTATACAGAGCTGAGTACAATTATACTGAAATACAGGAACTTAGTGCCAAACTTAACCAAAACGTATAGGGTTTTGGCTATTCGTAATCCTTACTTCTGTAAAACCCATGATGAACATCATAGCTTAGAACTAAACAAAGCCGTACATGCAACTTTTGATCACTCTTGGAACCACATTCATCGAATTCATGGACGGTATAAAGATGCAGAATGGATCAAATCCAGAGAGTATAACTCTTATAACTTACAATTTCATGGTGACTTGCAAGAGCGAATGTGATCCCAACAATCTCTCCTTCTAGAATTTCTGATGAAGATTCTTCCTCCATGACAAAACCCTAAAAAGCGAAACCCGACACCAGCAAAACCAGAGTTAGCACTTAGCAGATATAAAACAAAGACATTTGAGCTCTTTAACTTGAGAAAACCCATAAATTTCCAAAGAAAAATCAAGTCTTTGAAATAAAAATTGAAGAACAACTTCTCAAATCTGTAAAAGAAGCAATTTTTCTACTCGTTTCCACAAAATCGAAGCAGTATTAACACAAGATAAACCAAAATATCCGAAATTTCCAACCTAGAGAAACCTACATTTGAAACCACAACAAGCCCAGTACGGAGAAAAACCCCAAAAACACAGCGGAGTCATGATCGAGCTTTTTTCCCCGGAAAACATCGAAACATAAGAGTTGGGGTAAGACGAAATACCTAAGAATCGACGATTCAGCAGCGTATTTGACCCGTTTTGGTCCCTGAACCGGAGAAGAAACGAAACAACGGGAAACAAGGGTTTTGCAGGTGATTTCAGGAGGGAGAATCTGAGTGAGTGAGAGAGTGAAAATGGCAGACCTTTCTCTTAAAAGAGAGAGAGACCCAGAAACAAGGATTGCGAGAGAATAAGTTTTGGAGTGACACCGCTTTTCTCTCCCAAAATCTTTTCTTCTTCACTCTCTTCAGCTTCCGTCTTTAATACCCACATTGCATGCAAAGGGGGAAATTTTTCAGTTTCCTTTTAGTATTAACTAAAGGAATCAATTTTAATTTATTTTTCTTCTCTTTATTTGTCACACAATTGATAACACTTGGGAATATGCAATGATGGTGAAAATGATTAAACAAATATTTATCCACACACAAGATCTTTTTTTCTCCACTTGAATCTTAGTTTAGTTACTGGTAGCAATTTCATATGTCAACCATTGACAAACTTTTTGAGAAGACGAAGAAATGATTGCAAAACCATAGAATTAGTAGTGAAACAAAACATATAAGTACTACAATTAACCTATTTTTTTGGATTCAATCTTGGTATTATATATTTGATCGATCTACATAAATAAGCGTTTTCTTTTGCAACACAGTATGTTTGATGCGCAGGAATGATGTTTTAAGTAGATAATAATTTTCTTTTAGTTGAAAAAAAAACGGTAACAAATACAATTGAACTATTTTCTAGATTTAGCTTTGGTATTGCATATTTGGTCGTTTCCGTTTGCAACATGGTATGTTTGATGCGATAAAAATTTAGTGGAAACAATGTGTTAGAAGAAAAGATTAAGAACGTTAATATTAATTGCGTTATTGTATTTTTATATATTATATGTCATTTTATTTTTATTTTAATTAACTAATAACTAATTCTTTAAGTATAAAATTAACTAGATTACTAGTTCTTTTTAAGTATAAAATTAAACATATAATTTTGTTATGTATAAAATAAAAGCATATACAATTTCAAAATTTATTGTTTAAATAAAAGGAAAAGTTAAACTGATATTAATTCCATATTTATCACTCCATTTTAGGTTGAAAAATATATAGTACTATTGGAAAGGATTTTTTTCTAAAGTAGTGTCTAGAGTGAAATTTGGAATAAAATTGGAGATGCACTTAGTGGCGAATACAAATTTTTTTTTAAAGAAGGAATTAAGTGGAAATTTTTGTTCATTCCATTTATTGTAAAGTTGTAACTAAGTGAACGGCTTACCACTTTTGCATAACGAAATTCAATGCTTCCTCGCTTAAACTTTTCCTCTATTGTGTAGTTAAACTATATTGCATTTACGTTTCTTTGTGAAAATAAAAAAAAAATCAAATAATATAAATGTAAGCTCTTTTTGATTTTGGTTCTTGCATATAGAAGGAATAATTGCAATTAAACCGACTTTCAGATTTGGTCCAACTTTTAGATTGGCTATTCGGTTTACTCTAGATGGAATTGGTTTCGACTTTGGATAAGAGGGCTCAGGTTATAATATAGTACTGATACAACTAAATGATAAAGAAAATTTGCTTTTTCTACTTCATCAATTTTTTGTATTCAAAAACTAATTTAAATCAATATCTCAAGAAGACCCACACAGAGACGTCAAGATGGGTCCTTTCACCTTTTTACCCCCAATACTAGCTTACTACTTCTTAGCTTCCTAACATATTTATATCAATTCTACTTACACAAGCTCATGACTCCCTTACTTGTCCCACCTCGTCTCTTTCTTCCTCCTCTTCCGTCCACGTACTTCCCTGAGAAGCTCTTCAAGTTCTTCACAAAGAGGTTCTGGAGTTAGCTGAATAATTTCATCATCATCACCATCACTATCCTCCTTTGGATCCGTCTCCTTCTCCTTTGGATCTGTCTCCTCCTCCTCAGGATCCGTCTCCTCCTCCTCACTTAGCCATCCACAGTGAAGATTCTCGACACCTAATAAATTATTTTGACCTCAGTAAAAGAATGTTTCATGTGTTGAGATTGTTATGGCAATGAGTAAAAATTTTTACTACCTCTAACAGAATTTGGTGCATAATCTGTTGATGCTTCTCCCAATTGAAAAGCTGCTGGTGATGGGTCCATGACTGCTTCGCTAGTGATTGATAACTCATCAGCTTGGTCTCTTCCATACTCAACAACATGCATGTCCTGCTCCTGCTCCTGTATTACAAAAGATGGATCATGCTGCAAGTTAAGTACCATTTGGGTAAACCAAGTTCAAGAAACCAGTAATAGTTTCTGGTCATGCAAGCAAAACGAATCACAACAATGAAGCAACAGATTTGTGAACATGCAGAGAAAAAGAAAGAGAAAGAGGAAAACAAATCACATTTTCTTCTTCTTGTTCTTCAACCAGTTGGTTGGGTTGTTCTTCCTCAGCTATTTCTTGGTTCTGGTCCTCAGCCATCTCTACATTTTGATTTTCAGGCAATTGGTTGGCTTGTACCTCAGCCCGTTGTTGGTTTTTTTCCTTTTGCTTTTCAAGGCAAATAGAAAGGAGGGGAGCATAGCTCTCATCTTCAATCAAAAACCATTGGTCTTCACCATAGACCTGAAATCCAAAGTGGGTAAAGCGTTAATTTCAAGTGTCAAAGTATATGTTATTATGTTATCAACGAAGGAAAAATGGAGACCCTAAAACTAACGAACAAACCTCTAGCACTTCCTTAATACTCTCATTGATAACACGCTCCTGAAACCCAAGAACTCTCATGCGGTCTCGTGCTGCATCCTCTCGCATCAATCCAGCCTTCTGCAAAAGGGGAAAGATAGCAATTTAAAACCATAGGAAAGAGAGACAATCATAGAAGGAAAAAATAAGAACACCCATCAGACTGATTTCTATTTCTCCCTGAGAATCATTTGAACAAACGAAACAAACCACCACCTCACTGTTCTGTTTAATCCTCTATGTAACAGTAAAGCTTTAATAGAGGACTCTGCTGAAGCTGTAGCTGCTCTAGATACTCCCACTGAAGCATCTGAGGACTCTGGCCAACTTGCTCCTGATGGTGAATCTGTTGAACTTGCTGCTGCTCAGTATACTTCTACTGCCTCAATATCTACCACTTCTGTTGTTGCTCTTTCACCACTAGAAGATGAACCAATCATGACCGAACCTACAAGTCACCTGCAAGTTTCAGGTGTCTCACCAATCTCTGAGGTTATCCTCCTTATTTCTGAATCCCAAGATACTACTCAAGCTACAAACCAAGTGGCTGTCCTTCCTTTATCAGCTGCTGCAGCTACGTCTGAGATGGAGCTTTGCTCTGCGTCCATCGTTTCTTCCTTACTACCTATGTTGGTCCCTGATGCTATCACTCTGCAGGGTTCTGAAACTTCAGTGGTTAGCAGTGAGAACAAGGCTGATTTAAATGTAGGTGATCAAGGAGATATAGCAGGTTCGAGATGAATGATCAAGACCTGGATACGGCACAGAGCATCCTGAGGGAAAGGCCTGTCAAGCCAACCCATAAGAATCAAGAAATGCGGATGGTTGTAGGTCGTGGCAAAGCAGTCGAGGAGGCCGTGGAATCATCCATTAGAGTCTAGTGACATAACAAATCACTAATTCTCTCCTTCATCTCCATAGTCATTCTACTCTAATGTCTAAGTCTATGCTTTTCTCTTAATTTTCCACTATACTTTCTAAAAAATATATGATCCAAAAGGTCATATCTTTACTTGCTACCCTGCATTTTAATTTAAAAACAGTAAAGCTTATACCTTTCGTCTTCCTCTGGGAGCCATTTGTATCCCTCACAAATCTCTGAAGAAATTGGAGGACAAAAGTATTAGTCTTTGGGATAAAATCAAACAAACAAAGGCAACAAAACAGTGATCTGTTTTACAAACCTACGCAACAAAAAAAAAAAAACAGTCGACGAAAAAACTTAGGAGCACAAAAGAAGAAACGAAACAAAAGTTCAGCACTTTCCCCAAAATTCCAAAGCAGTAACACTAGAGATAAATCAAAAATGTCCTAAATTTCAAACCCAAATGAACCTAAACAGAATCAGAACAAACCCAGAAACACCAGCTTAATTTCGCAACAGAAATGGCAATGTGCTGAGTTGTTCCGTTCAGATAATGATAGGGAAAGAGAGAGCTTACGGCGGAGAAGATAAAATCGGCGGCGACTGTGGAAGGATTCTTGAGAAAAAGCCGTGAATCGCTTCCTCGTCTCCCAAAATGCTTCTTTTTCACGAGTTTGAAGACTGAAAACAACATAATCAAAAACTTGTAATTGTTTTTTTGTTTTTTTCGTCCAATCAAAAACTAGTAATTAATTAAGAAAATTAATAAACTATTTATTTGCTCTTTAAGTCAACCATTTTCTTATTGGTTATTAGTAAACTAGTAGTACTACTACTACTACTACCACTAACCTACCAGTCAGGTTTGCGAATAAGTGTGAATAAACTCTCGTATTTAATTAACCCCATCATCATCTATAAGTAATTCTTACATGCCACAAAGCATGGTCAATCATTGATAAGGACTTCCTTGTTACCATCAAATTATTTTTCGTTCATGGTTTTTTATCTAAAGGTGTAAACTCCACCATCTTGGCGCTTATTCCCAAATCGCTGGAGTCCACTACAATGAGAGACTATCGCCCTATCTCCTGCTGTAATGTCTTGTACAAGGTGATCTCAAAGCTCTTAGCTAACCGTCTCAAACAAATCCTTGAAGGATTCATTGTTCCGAACCAGTCTGTTTTCATTACCGACCGCTATTTGATGGAAAACATCCTTCTTGCCTCAGAACTCATCAAAGATTATCACAAAGACAACATTTCCAGCCGATGTGCTATAAAGATTGATATCTCTAAAGCATTCGATTCGATCCAGTGGGATTTTCTTTTAAATATTCTGCGTGCTTTACAACTGCCAACCGAGTTTATTCATTGGATTTCCTTGTGCATATCGTCCGCTTCCTTCTCAGTTCAAGTGAATGGAGAGCTCGCTGGTTTTTTCAAAGTCATCGAGGTTTGAGGCAGGGGTGCTCTCTATCCCCATATCTTTTTGTCATGTGCATGAACGTTTTGTCATCTCTACTGGATAAGGGGGCTGCAGAATCCAAATTTGGGTACCACCCGGACTGCGCCAAATTGAACTTAACACATCTCTGTTTTGATGATGATGTTATGGTATTTGCAGATGGAAAGATTTCGTCTATTGAAGGTATCATCCAGGTTTTTGATACATTCGCTAAGTACTCTGGCCTGACGATTAGCTTACAGAAGACAACCTTGTTTGTTGCTGGTCTCACTTGCTTGCAACGTCACCAACTAGTCAATCAAGTCACTTTTGACATTGGAGACCTGCCCGTGCGTTACCTTGGTCTACCTCTAATGACTAAACAAGATCGGTAGTCGCATTGAGACTTGGAAGAATCGTTTCCTATCGTTTGCAGGACGGCTCCAACTAATCCAATCAGTCATTGCAAGCTTGATAAACTTTTGGATTTCCGCTTTCCGTTTACCAAGCGCCTGCATCAACGAAATCGAGAGTATTACTTCTGCTTTTCTATGGGCTGGTCCACATCTTAATAAGAAGAAGGCAAAGGTCTCTTAGTCAGAGGTATGTAAACCGAAACTAGAAGGGGGGCTGGGAGTTCATCCCATTGCGGAGATAAAAAAGGTAAGCTGTTTCAAATTAATATGGCACATTGTTTCTACTCGATCTTCACTATGGGTCAATTGGGTGAAGAAACACCTAATACGAAAAAGCTCCTTCTGGGCTCTGAAACAAAATTCCTCTGCTGGCTCATGGATGTGGAGAAAACTTCTTAAGTATAGAGAGCAAGCCAAACCGTTTCAAAGGATGGAGGTAAATAATGGTGAGGCAACTTCGTTTTGGTTTGATCATTGGTGCTCCTTAGGCCGCCTCCACGACCTCCTGGGTTCTAGAGGCTGCATTGATTTGGGAATCAATCTATCAGCCACAGTGGCAGACGTTTTAACATCTCACAGGCCAAGGAGACATTGCACAAACATCTTATGCCTAATCGAAAGAGAGATTGAAATTAGACGAGCAAACCTATCCACAACACCAGACATTCCTCTCTGGAGAGCTATGAGTGATTCTTTCAATCCCTCTTTCTCCTCTCATGAAACGTGGCTGCAGATTCGAAACCCGAGTATCGTCAAACAATGGGCAAAGGACATATGGTTCTCTCATGCTACTCCAAAATTTTCCTTCATTGCTTGGCTTGCAACCTTAAATAGATTGTCAACACAAGATCGACAAATGCTTTTGAGTTTTCACGGGAATCATTCTTGTGTGTTCTGCAATTCAGCCATTGAGACACGGGATCATCTTTTTTTCGGATGTCCGATTACCACATAGATTTGGCGGAAGCTCATTCATGGCATTATTAGACACCAGTTCAGTGATCAGTTCCACGAAATTCTCCAGCTAGTTTCTGGACCAACACTTGATACCACTACACGCTTCACATTAAGGTATGTTCTCCAAACAAGTATCTATTCGATTTGGAAAGAGAGGAATGATCGAAGACATGGCACAGCCCCCAAATCAATAGCAACTATTGCTAAGGACATCGACCGAACCGTTCGCAACCGGTTAGCCACGCTTCAGCGACGAGGCAGGCTTCCACGAGGTCTCACCCTTTGGTTTGCTACTCGAGTATCAACTTAGCATTTAGGACCTTCTTCTGCTACTGTTTAATCTTGCTTTTGCTTCCCGAATTTAAACTTATTTGTTGTTAATCTCTATCTCAAACAGCAGTCACACTCGTTGTACCAACGTTTTTTGATTGAATTTAACATTCATTAAAAAAAAAAAAAAAAGCGGCGTGAGTGAAAATACTGGGCTCCTTCAATATGACGTGTGCGTTCTCTAGGGTTTTTCTTTATATTATTCTTCCCATTTATGCTTTATAACTTAATAGGTCTACATCAAACCTTCATTTCTATTGGTATTTGACAACCGTGTATTAAATCCTTATGTTAAAAGAATTTTAGTTGATGTGTCAATAATAATTGGTTAATGATTTTTTATTTTACCTAAAATTTTCTTGCAAAATGTAAATTTTGTTTTAGATTTTTTGTAAGGCTTGACATTAGAATTGAGATTAAATAGAAGTATACATATGTCTTTTTTTGTGTGTGGGAAGGTTTAGATGAATGGGTGTGATTTTATTTTTAATAGATGTTTTTTCTACTTGTTCCGGTTTCAAAGATCAAATGTAAGTTTGTTATCCGTATAGATCAAAACAAGACTAAATATACTTTGAAATTTCTGAGTAGTATCAAGATTCCATCGGTTGTTATCCATGGTTAGAAAACATTAAAAATAAATATATAGTTGCAATAGCAATTCACGAGTAGTGTTACTTTAGGATAATTAATCAATTAAGTGTAGAGAATTTTTAAATATATCTCAACTGGAAAATGTTAAATTTATGGTGCATAAAACACTAAAAAAAAAAAAAAAAAAAAAAAGGGTACATGGATATTTTTTATTTTTTTTTCAAGATCATCAAAAAATTCAGTGTTCATTTGGACTCCAACAATTTGTTGTTGGCTCAGAAACACTCCCTTGTCCAATGCGGCCGAGCAAATGTCAGTGATGCGGCCGTGGAGGAGGAGGACACTGATAACATTTAGCAAATAGGCCAAAAGTATCTACTTGTTTAATGAAATTAGTCATACTCGCCCATCCTCCTAGCCCAAAACCAACCACCAACACCCAAACCACCACCACCACGTTCACCACATACGCACCTCTCCAACCGCCTATCACTGCCGGTGGCTTCTCTGCCGCGTTTTGTCGGGAGTAAGCAGAGCGGTAAGTGATGATGTGAGCGAGTGATGGGATAATGTAGACGGTGAACGTGACTAGAAGTGCACCAACGGCTGAGTTAATGGGACCAAAGAAAGGGAAGATTATGGCTAAGAACCAAATCGGAATCACCACTGGCAATCTTGTGATCGCTCGTAACAAAATGCTATTTGTCTCGTGCATTCCGATCACTTTCTCCCACACGAAATATAGCGGCGTGCACGCGTATCCGAATGTTATAAACTGCATTACAGAGATTATCACATAACATTACATTATACATACATACGAATAATGTGATTGAAATGAATTGGATGTAAAATATGTGTTAAAAGGAGACACTGATGGTAAAAATGGCCATGACAAAACCCAGCCAAAATTTTACAAACTAAACAATCTAAAAGGTAGCTCTAACAATTCTTTCTATTAGAAATCAAATTTAGTATAAAGGAATCAATTAAATAAGTTTTAAAGAAAAACCAATATTCTAAAATAAACATGATGTTAGCATTATTTAAATATAATATACTACTAATACGTTGTAGATATAGTTTTATTAAAAAGTTTATCCAAAACCAAAAATTTCAAACGA
Organism: Turritis glabra; assembly: GCA_900406565.1. Lineage (NCBI taxonomy): Eukaryota > Viridiplantae > Streptophyta > Magnoliopsida > Brassicales > Brassicaceae > Turritis > Turritis glabra. The sequence continues at coordinate 3,219,880 of OVBN01000025.1, forward strand.
AACCGAATTTGTTTTGGTAGATCCTGGTTTAAACCTCTTATTTAGAAAACCCAAAAAAAAAAGAGAATTGAACCGAAAAACCAAATGATTGAAACTGCTGTACCTGGTGAATGAGCATAAGGATAACTGCAGCATTGCGCCACGGTGAGTTAGGAAGGAGGGAGAAAGCATTAGCATGTGTGAGAAGCTGATCTCCAAAGGCCCAGTAGACAGAAATAGCCGATGGAATGGTTAAGGTGAAGACATAAAGTGTAGCCAATAGATATATGTACTTAAACTTTCTTGGCTTCCACATTGCATGCATTATCTCCCTGCAAATTCAAATTATTAGTATGTCAAGCGTAAATACAAATGCAAACACAAAACTAAGGTTTAGGAATACTCACACCGTAACAGCATGGCCACCAAAAGTGTACAATATATTAGTGGCTCCAGTAAAATACAGAACCAACTTGGTTGGACCGGAATGAGTCACTCCTTCGACCTGACCGTGGACAAGAGCCGCGATGGTGAGGTACCAAGCTGTGTAAGTGGTCATTCCAAGACCAAGAAAGGACCATATTCTATAGTTGTGAAACGATGGTATGAACACTGTGGTTGCACAACATGCTCCGAATATGTAAGTCCATGTCCTCTTGTCCAGCTTGTCGTTTATGTAATAAATGTTACTGTCCATTATTGTTATCATACGATTAAAATCAAAAATCAATATGGTTTTTATAATCAATATCGAATAAATTGAGATCTTAACCAACCTTGCACAAGCGATGAGTTGGATAACAGAACCAAAGAGAAGAAATGTACAATTGAATGTTAATCCTATTGCTTTCCAATATGGACCAAGCAAACCATCTAACACTTCGAACCACTGCGTTTAATGCTTTAACGAGATATATCAATCGAAGATTAAAGATCTAACGGTGGAGATTGAATTTAAGAGTTTTGTGAGTGTGAACCTGAATGACATGGTTGTTGAAGTTAACATTTTGTTTCTCTTTTCGACTTCTGTACTCAATGTAGAGAACACTGATGAGATAAGCTGTCCAACTTCCCATAAAACCATAGAAGATCTGCAGAATTACACCTGATGCCATTCCCATTTGTGAGAATGAATAAGGTAGTGTCAATAAAACTTGAGCAACCTGCCAACAAATTAGAATTATGTTAATACATAAACATGACCCATATAGTGGTTTAGTGTGTGAAATTTGATTGCATTAAAACCTGGTTAGATGCACAGCTAAACCAAGCATCATAAACAGAACCACCATGCCATAGAAAGCTCTTCATGCTTAACTCATCTCCTCTCTCTTCAACCTCATTCTCCATTATTCCCTCCTCGGTTTCCTTAATCGACATCTTCAAAATCTGCTTCATAATTCAAAACCAAAAAAGATTTGGAAACTCTGCTTTTTGAGTTTGCATCTTCTATGCATCTAAAGTTTGTATAAAAATGAGTGATAGGACTAAAGAACAGATACCTAATTAATATTTTCCACTAACAATGGTGCTTCTTCTTCCACCTGCAAAAATTTACATAAATCAAGAATAAAGAAATTAACTACATTTATAAACAAAAAATTGTATAAAAGTTACAAAAAAAACGTAGAGAATGGGAAAAACAATGAGAATTAGAGGGAAGAACAATTTTGGAACCTTAGGACAAAGAAATAAGGGAGAATTCTCTATTCTTCTGTGTTTCTATCTCTCTGACTCTCCTTTGTATTTTCTTTTTGTTTGCTTAATTGAAACTAATAAGAGAAGAAATCAAAGATTTATCAGCTTCTTTCTCGTCTGCTGATTAACCTGTTTATCAAAGAGGTCCTTGAGTCGTTTCAAAAGTTTGGAAATACTCTTTATGATTATTTTTGGTCAAAATATAGGGAATAAAAAAAGAAACCGTTTTTGTAATACTTATACCTATCGTTAATTGTAAATTATAGAAATATTAGTATTTACTTCTAAAATACAATCACACAGGTCACAGTGTAATATTCCCATAAGTTTTGGATTCTTGATTTTAAAATTTGTATTTCTTTCCTAAAAATAAAGAACTTTGTTCCCTGAGTACAGGTTTTAGAGCAAGATTACGGTTAACTTTGTTGCCAACAATTTCCGGTTTAAATTTTTTTGAGATAAGTGTAATCATATTTATAATTTTCAAAAAAATGGAATATGCTGGCCTGATTAGAGTTACTGTTTTGTGTTTACGCTTAAAAAAAAGTGAATTTTGATTAACTTTTTATCTTTGAATATTTTTGTAGGGTATGAAAGAAATAATATGCACTCCCTACCTTCTTCTCTCTTTTCTACAACTTTTGTATTGTCATTATTACAATAAATTCACGAAATGGTTGAGCCTTGAGATTTCTTTATCTTTTCTCTCAGAAATGTTCGGATAAATATTTGTACTGTATTTAATCTTTATTGCAAATTTAGGTAATTCCAAAATTATTTTGATTACCATCTTAATATGACTATAGATTATTTTCTTCGTTTGAATTCATCATATTCCAAAACAGGCACCTTATTACTCGACTTCCATCTTTATCAGTTGAGACCAGAAAAGTACCAGATGGACTCAGAGTGAGGATAATTGATAAAACAAAAAGACTATGTGGCTCGATTAAAAACTACATACTAAGCTATGTATGTACTTAGAAAAGGTTTCGGCTGTAAATAATTAAATAGTCAATTAGTCTTCATTGGAAAACAAATAAAATAGAGGTAAGATGTAAGTAATTTCGCTGTTATGTCTACTTAGGTAAACGATAAACACCGGCTATATATGATATTTCAACTTGCAATACACAAAATTAAAGTGGCTAAAACATATAAAAAGCATACGAGATAATATTAATTTTCGTAAATCATAAATTCCAGATTCACTATACTGTAATTTTTTTTATGTAAAAGCTGAATACACCAGAATCCATAACAATTGCAATCATGGTTTAAATCCAAAGAGTGTCCTATATATGTATCATCATCATGCTCTTCTTTTAAAAAAGCGAGCTTTCTCAATTTTGGACCCTCTAAATATTATTCTCTAGTGTTTATAATTTGGCTAACTTTATCAGAAAAAGGTTTAAGAAAATGAACATGATATAAGAAAAAGTAGAGGCTTTACTCAAATCATATACAATCATATCCTTTCGCATGGGAATATTACCATTTATAAGATATGGCCAAATGGTATGACAATTGGCTACCTATCTCGTCACTCGTGGTATACCACACTGATTACATTAAACCTGTATATAGACGTGATAAAATTGTCATATCATATATTAAAAATATAGGACTAGTAAACCAGTCTTGGACAGAGGAACCTACAACAGTTAGATGAAAATTACGAATGAACTGAACGAGTTAGCGTCTCAACATGAGATTAACATAATCTAGGAATTAAGCATACTATAAAAAAATAAAGAAACTTCGTTTCGCCATGAAGATGGACTACTCAAATAAAAAAGTTATCTACTTGCCTAGATACCTCATCATGTTAAAAGTATGCAATCAAACCTTGATAACCATTTTCCGCCTAAAGTGAAAGAGTGAGAATCATTGCCAAGTGTTTTGAAATCCTAAAAGAATGTTATCCTTCTTCATCCCAACACACACACCAACCCTTCTACGTGCGTGATCCTTAAGGAAGTTCATGTGTGACATCTAAAGCCCTCAAGTGAATGATTTCGCGACGATTGGCCCTAGAGCTTGAGTCTCGTCCTCAAGTGTTAAATTAGCCAATACTTTCGATAAAGTACGTGTTAGTATATTTTTCTATATTTTTAAAATAAATTTTAATAATGCCCAACATGCATAAGCGGAGGAGGAGGTAAAGAGAGAATAGGGATCAGCTGACCCTACCAATTTTTAAAAAATATTTGTTTTTTTAAAAAAAAAAATTGAAATGATTCCACTTAAATTTTTTTTTTGATCCCATAAAAAACTAACCACAAAATATAATAAACTTACGTTTATGGTAAAAATTTTATGATACCAATAAGCTTAAGTTTTTTAAGGATTAAAACTTGGTTTTATATTAAATTTAAGCCCAATTTTTATGGGTTATTATTAAATATTAATTAATTTATATTTTTGAAAAAAAATAAACAAAACCTAAAACTTAAAAAAAAAAAATTGTCGACAACTTTCTGTGTCTCTCTCCCTATGTCGTCTCTCTCTGCATCCAGCCATCCACCAAGGAATATTTGTTTAAATTTCAGATTTAATTCTTTTATTTTTTATTTTATAGTTTAATCTTCTAATCCATACTTTATGTTTCTATTAAACTAGAGATGATTATGACTCATTCACTCAAATTCATATAAATATTTAGGGTTTATGTGATCTAGATATTATTAACGTTACTTTAATATCTAAAAATATTTTTTTTTTTATCAGATAACGAATTGATCGATTTCTGAAGCTGAAAAAAAAATCTCCATCAACGGAAGATATTGATTTAGATGATCTGCCGTATGATCCCGGTGAAAGAAAAAGAATATTAGAATATCATCCTAATCAAAAAGATGAGGTACGACGCAAATATTTATTAGAGGACCTTGTCAACCTCGTGGTCATAATTTTAAACAAAGACTTATAGCAAATACACCACGTCGGTTTAATCCTTGTTGTTTTGATCAGTATGGTGATTGGTTGGAATATAGTGTAAAGAAAGAAAAGCCATATTGCTTGTGTTGTTATTTGTGTAACGAGAAAAAGAGTGGCAGTATTGGATTTGTCACAGAGGGGTTTGATTGCTGGAATAAGTCTGAGAGATTGTCTGGTCATGTAGGTGCAACAATAAATAGCTTTCATAACATAGCCAAGAAGAAGTGTGAGGATTTGATGAGGCAAGGTCAATCAATCAAACTTGCTATACACAAGCAAACTGATGTCGTAAAAAATGAGTATTGTATTCGATTAAATGCTTCAATCGATGCTTCTAGATACTTATTGAGACAAGGATTACCTTTTCATGGTCATGATGAGACAATGGATTCTAGTAACAAAGGTAATTTCTTGGAATTAGTGAAGTATACTGCTGAACAAAATGACTTTGTGAACAAAATTGTGCTGAAGAATGCTCCTGGAAATAACCAAATGGTGTCTCATCCAATTCAAAAAGACATTGTTAATTGCTTTTTGGAAGAAGTAGTTATCCATAGTTCAAGAGATGGATCATGATGTGTTTGCTCTATTGGTGGATGAATCTGCAGACTGTTCTAAGAAAGAGCAGATGACTATAGTTTTTCGTTTTGTTGATAAACAGGGTATAATGAAAGAGAGATTTGTTGGTCTTATCCATGTGAATGATACATGTTCTTTATCTCTAAAATTTGGAATTGATTCATTGCTTGCTAAATATAGTTTAAGTTTGAAGAAGGTGAGAGGACAGGGCTATGATGGAACATGATATATGAGAAGTGAACTGAATGGGCTGAGAGCATTGATTTCAAGAGAAAGCAGTTATGCATACATTGTTTTGCTCATTGGTTATTGTTGCAATTGCAAAGAAACATTTTGAATTTTTAGATTTTTTGATAAAATTTTTGTGTTAGTGAATGTGGATGCAGCTTCTGACCCCAGTACAAAAAATTCTACTTTTAATATTTTCTGAACCAGTACAAAAAATTCACTGTGTATAAGATTATGAATTCAAAGTGTAATTAACATTTAATTAATAGAATATTGGGGTAAAAGCTCATTCGACCTACATCTCAAGCCCAGCTTAGATTAGTGATCGTATTACTCCAGATCCAACAAATATAAACCGTTAGATCTAGGTCATCCCACAAACTCTACCGTTAATCTTTCCGTGTCCCGATAACTATATAAACCCTAAAACTTCATCTTCAACCTTTAGCAATCTTACATAGCTTTTTTCCTCTTCTTACTCGGAAAAAACAGCTACAGAGGTTAAAGAGACGGCGCCAATTCGCTGTCCGCCTTGTACGAGCTCCAGCTTCGTCTAGGCCCTCCATTTTCTCTACCCCAATTTTAGTTTCTTTGAACTCAATTCAGCATTTTAAGTTACAATGGCGGTGAAAGCAACAAAGGCGGAGAAGAAGATCGATTACGATTCGAAGCTTTGTCAGCTTCTGAATGAGTACCCTCAGATCCTTGTCGTTGCAGCTGATAATGTTGGATCCACTCAGCTTCAGAACATACGGAAAGGTTTACGCGGTGATTCGGTTGTTCTGATGGGGAAGAACACTATGATGAAGAGATCTGTGAGGATTCATGCTGATAAAACTGGCAATCAAGCTTTCCTCAGTCTCCTTCCTCTTCTTCAGGTTCATTTCTCTCCTCTTGGATTGTTGTTTTCATTTGGTTTGCTTTGATGAAATTTATGATTTTGTTATGTGGAGAGTTTGATTTGGTTTGTTGTTGAATGTATGTAACAGGGGAATGTTGGGTTGATCTTCACTAAGGGTGACTTGAAGGAAGTCAGTGAAGAGGTTGCTAAGTACAAGGTTTGTTTATTGATGTTATTGTTGTTGTTAAGTTTTAGTGTAGTGCAAGTATGGATTGATAATTTGGTTAGTTTTATGCTTTATCTTGCTCGAGATTATTAGCTTGGAAAGTGAAAGTTGGCATTTTGGGGTTTAAAATGGAATCATATGTTTTCTTGCTTAAAATGCAGCCACATTCAATAGGGTAATTGAGATTATTTTGGTTCATTGAGCCTCGAGGAGTCTCCCTTTTGTGTTTTGATTGATTGGTTGATTGAGAGTCTACTGTTAATTGATGATTTGGCTATTAACTTGTAAGGTGATAAAGTTTGCCTTTTGGTTTAAATTGATATTCAAAACCCCTTATGTTCTGTCTTGAAATGCTGCCATATTCAAGATTTGAGAGTCTACTAGTTTCTTAGGCATACATTTTTGTAGCTTCCCTCGTGTTGTTTGATTGATTGATTTTTTCCAACTTAGCCTTGTACTGTTAATTGATGACAAATTCCTTGTCCTTTTTTTGACAGGTTGGAGCTCCTGCTCGTGTAGGTTTAGTCGCTCCAATTGATATGGTCGTGCAACCAGGCAACACCGGTCTTGACCCTTCACAGACCTCCTTCTTCCAGGTGCTTAACATTCCAACCAAAATCAACAAAGGTACGGTTGAGATCATAACCCCTGTGGAGCTCATCAAGAAAGGCGACAAAGTCGGTTCATCCGAGGCTGCGCTTCTAGCCAAGCTTGGAATCAGGCCTTTTTCTTATGGTCTCGTCGTCGAGTCAGTCTACGATAATGGCTCAGTGTTTAACCCTGAAGTGCTTAACCTCACTGAAGACGACTTTGTTGAGAAGTTTGCAGCTGGTGTCTCGATGATCACTGCACTTTCTCTTGCAATCTCTTACCCAACCGTAGCAGCTGCGCCTCACATGTTCCTCAATGCTTACAAGAATGTTGTTGCTATTGCTCTAGCTACTGAGTATTCTTTCCCTCAGGCAGAGAATCTGAAAGGTTTGTCCTTTTCGTTTTGCGTTTCAGATTTTGAGATTAGTAGTCATGAAAATGTTTGTTAATTGTAAATTTGTGGATCAGGATCCAACCAAGTTTGCAGTTGAACGGCTGCACCGGTTTCAGGAGAGTTTCGGGGAGCTGTTGTGGCAGTAGCTGTGGAGAAAGAAGCTGCACAAGAGTCTGATGGGGACATGGGATTCAATCTGTTCGGTTAAAATACTCCCGTCTTTTCTTTTGCCAGTTTATTTCGACCTATTCGTCTAAAATAAGCCAGTCTTAGCCTTTCCTATTTATTTTTACGGACCATTCGAACCATTTAATTTTCACGTTCAGAATTTCATTGTTGCACGTTTATGGATATTTTGTTTCTTAATCAGAAATACCTTTCCGGTTTTAATTTTCTCTCCTTTGAGGATTTTCTGAACCCAATTGTATTGGTTAACAATGTCATTGTTGCACGTATTTGCATGATGAAATACTATTGTCAGTGTCATCATATCGGTCATCATATCGGCTTATACTTTTTGCCGAATACGTTGGAGAGATGCTTGAGTTCAAAGGTTAAAATTTAAAGAGATTGAATAATGATTCTTAGCAAGTTTGTACAATGAAGTTATTTTAGATTGGATTATGTGTTTCTGGGCTTTTAATTTGAATTTATGTGGAACTAGATTTTGATATTTTAAATTAGGGAGAGATAGATTCGGAATTTTTTATTTGTGTGGAAATAGATCGAGGATGGAAGTGTGTAAACTTTCGAGGGGGATTAAAATCGTTTAGCCTTTTATAAACAGTTCAAAGGATAATTATAAGCATGCTTTTTTATCTGGTTGAAACACAATCATGCTTTTGTTAATAATTGTCAAAATAAAAAATAAAAAAAGTTTTTGATAAATGGATCAGACTCATTTTAGGCATTCCTACGAGAGGAAGAAACATAAGCGTGCGAATCGCAGAGTTAAAAGTACAATGTCGTAACGAAAATGATTATTTTATTTTTTAAGTGTAATTAACACATTTATTTTTTATATCTATTATGTGCGAAAATTTACTTTTCAATTTGTCGTTGACTTAACAATTTTTGTCCAAAATTTAGTCAACGTTTATTAGTTAACATATGCATTAAATGACTCAATTAAAACCTAATAAACCGAGAAAATTCCCAAATTTTCTCCAAATTAAAAGGTAAGAACCCTAGGCGATTCCTTCATCACAAAGAAGATTCGCCTTCTCTCTTTAGCCCATAGAGATTCTGATTTAGGTTTAGTTTATGTAGTTTATGTTGTTGTGTAAGATTTTATGCATGATGTGTTGGGTTTTAGTGAACTCTCTTTAGGACCATGAAATTTTAATCTTTATGTGGCTTTCGATCGAATTTGAGAAAAAAATCGCATAAGATGCTTAACTTTGAATTTAGGAAAAAAATTGAGGATTTTTTGGATTTATTAGATTTTAATCAAGAAATTTAAAATTTCTATGAATTAGTAAACGTTGATTAAATTTTAAATCAAAATTATTAAGTAGTTGAAGGGTAAAATTTACATATAATAAAAAATTAATGTGTTAATTACAAATATTTGAGAAATAAAATGAGCATTTTCCCATATGTCATATGTCATGTCATTTATAAAATCAGAATAAAGTTAGAAAGAAAGAAAAATATAAAGAGTAACGTGGTGCTTGATTGCCGTTAATTACATAAGTTTTTATATATTTTAGAAGGAAAAAAAAAAGAATTTTGGGGCTTTTGGTGGATAAGGACTTCATGTTTGTGATGACATTAGCATTATTCCAAGTTGTATCCATATTCTTGTCACGTAAAAGTCAAAAAAAGAGTCCGACATCGAAGAAGAAGGGGAAGATGTCTCCCATGTTCCCAAATGGATATACATCAAATTTTGTTACGGCTTTTTAATATACTAATAATTATTGCATCCACAAACGTCATAGTTCTCTAGTACGAGATTTCAGAGTTTAAAAACTATGATATGGAGAGATCACATGGATTGATGAAATATTGTAACCTTCACTAATTTCTGAGTACAATAATATTAGGAGGAAGTGCACTTCGCACGGAACAAGTTTGTAAAGTACCTAAGTAACACAAAATAAATAGAACTTAATTAATCGGTGATTTTAAGATGATATAACAACTTGTCATATTTCAACTAGTTGTGTTCTTACAATTGGAATTATCAAATATGTATATTTAAATAAATTTTTGGTTATTGATAGTTTTTTTTTCTAAACGAATAATTTAAAATAGAGCTAGGAAAAAAGATAGAAATATTAAGAATGTCCCATCAAAAGAATTTCATATGTTTCTTGGAGTTTGATCTCATCCACATGCAAATATAATTTGATATCTTCTTATTCCGGCATTTATTGAGGCATTTAGGCAGTGTGATGTGTTCCCATACCAAACTTTATCCGAATCATGCCATCTATAAGTTAAACAATAGCTTTAAAAAACACAAGGTACTGAAAATTCATACAATTACCAAGGAAATAATAAATAAATAAAATACTGTAATTGATTGTTCAGGTATCGTTGTCTGTTGAAATCGTCTTTTAGTAGTATTTGATATTTTCGATTGAGTGTAAACAATTAAATAATGTTTAAATGAGGCTCAACCAAAATCCTTTAAACTTAATTTACAAAAAAAAACTGAGATTTTGGTTTGAGGATGACATTTACTTATTGGAATACAAGCCTTTTTCCGTAACACCCAAATTAGTTATGGTTAATCATTTAATTTAAATTATTTAGTTTCTTGATTAAAAAGGAAGAAAAAAGAAAAGAAAAGAAAAAAAGAAAGAAAGAGAGGAATGGATAATGGCCGGAGACATGCTTCATTCCCAGGAAACCTGTTTTTGATCGCTCAACCTTTGTTGACTCTCCCTCCCTCCAACTCTTCTTATATTATAACTTATACTTTCATAACAATAATCATGAGTTTATCCACAAACAAGAATATAACTAAAACCCGTTGTTTTCCCATTGATACAACTATATGAAGTTAAATACTATTTACACAACTTTATTTATTTTATACGAATCCAATGAAGAAACATAGAAATGTGTCTCTGTCTAAAACAAACGCACTTGATCATCATTCATCAATCACATTTTTTTGTAACCATATAGTGACTAAACCACTTTTAAAAAAGAGAGGATAAAGAGCAATTTGGTTAAGGAAAATATGCCTTTTTCAGATCTTCCGAATATTAGAATGCATGTTTTACTCGATGCTAGTTGTCATTTTTTTCTTTTTATTATACTAATTAATAATCTCGATGAAGACAATTTATTTATTTCAATAAAGTTGATCACTCGTAGTATTTTGAGAAAATAGTTGAAGGTAATGGTTACTACTATACTCATTTTTCATCACATTTGTTTTGTTGCATCCGGTCATTCTCTCTCTTCTTTTTTTTCTTTTTTCACTAAACATATTTGTTTGGCTTCTTCCCCAAATTACTAGAAGACCAAATACAGTAAATAGTAACAACACCACAAATGCGATCATGTGATAGATGGTGAGGACCCATCCATCCAAGTGGATTGATCAGCGGCGTAGATAAACGTGAAAGCCAATCAGAGTTCCAGCTGTCATGCCACGTGTATTCGTGTTCTGGAACCGTTAACTTGCTCTGCTTCGACCACGTGGCAGTTGCAAACAGATAAGAGTGTTTGGGCCAAGTTGGTGTGTATTTTCACACGACGAATCCCACGTGTCATTTTCTTACGCGCGAATCCACATCATTGGTTGCCCAAACGGATGGAAGCCAGGGCAGGCCCCGATTTAGACTCCATTCCTTTTATTTATTTTTGGAATATCACATTTTCGTGTCGACGATGATCAAATTATTCCAAGTCAAAAATAAGGAAACGCACAGTGGTGTACGTTGATTTTTCCAACTGCGTCAATGTAAACGTGAGACTTCAAATTGTTTGCTTTTACGTACTTTTTATCTTCATATATATCAAACATGCAAAGATCTATCTTTTCTCTGCCAAATGCTATTCTTATTGCATTATTAATCTTTTTAAAAAACTATTGAACGATTAGAGTGGAATATACGATGTCACTGTTTTTCTTTTTTGTATAAATAACGTTTGGGGGAAGAAGTATAAGGAAAAAGACTATGTTCTAAAAAGGCGAAATAAACTTTTTTTTTAAAGAGTGGGAAAGACTTATCGTAAACGTGAAAGGAATTCTAACAAGTAACAGCATCTCCTTTTGATACTTACTTATACAACCCATCCTAAGCTATATCCATTCCTGAAAAAGTTATGAATACTTTTCGCATAACTCATTTGTTTTTTTTTTTCATATATGACACAAAAATATTCAACAAAGTAAGTAAATCTCTGTCTTCACTCTTCAAATACGTTTTAAGAAAGTTACTATCAAATAGGGCTGAGATAGACAGATTCAAATTTTTCTAATGATCTTTCATTAATTATGTGTACGTGAAATCATACTATACAAGTCCAAATCCTATTGAGACGAAATAATTTAAGTTAAACAGAGAAAAGATGGGGAAATATATTATAATATAAAAATTATTTGACCATATGTATAATGTTAATTTGTATAATCAAATATGGACCGGTGGTTGCTTGTTTCATATGATCATATCATATTGATGGTTTACAAAAAAGGAAGAGATCATTGATATCTAAATGGAATAAATTGCGAGTCTTTATCTATCACTAACCAAATATGTGGATGAGATATATTCTTTTATATATGCACTAATTTTCTTTTTTTCCTCAAAGGATGACTTACTTAGTTATTTGAATTCAAAGTTAAGGAATTAGGAAGCATCCAAGGAAAGATAAAATAACCAGACAGTCTACAAACTTCTTCGCATACTTTTCATATGTTTTTTTCTGGTTTTAAATGTAACAGTAACGGGTGGTATATTAAATAATATGAATACTGGAATAATGGAGTAACCAAAACAATAAAGCTAGTTGGTTTTAGTATATGACTAATGTCTCGAATATACTAGCGGTAACATTCTATTCTTTCAAAGGAGGATATATTGAATAATAAAAAAATTACTATTAGTATTTAGTAAATGACTAATTTTTTTTTTGTATTTTATAAAGTAACATGTGATTATCACCGATGACTGCCAAACGAATATGTTAACCAACACATAAACCAACTGTTTAGGCTAGGAAGAACATCTTCACTTTAAAGCTAAATTTGTAGATCTATGCCCTACACATAAAACAACCGAATCTAAAAACTTAAAGCATATCGGTGATTATTCAGCAAGTTGTCAAAAATGTTTTGGTTGTAAAAAAAAAGGTTATGGTTAAAAGTGGTTGGACAATGGCATTTTGATTAGTGCAAACAATTGACGTGTAAAATGGATTAAAAGCAATACCAATTAAAATATAAGTAGTTATTTTAAAAAAAAAACTCTTAACATAAAATAATAAACGGAAGGTTATGGACCACTAATTTGTTTTCAGACCATAATCATTCGTTATAATCTACTGGTCTAATATATAACCGAAGAAATGGTTTGTCTCCAAACGTTTCCAACTGATGCTATCAATCAAATTCACTACCTTTAAGTTTATCGATAAAATAACAGAAACATCCATCAAACTTTTTGTCACAAAATGAGTACATACACTTACACAAATTCAGTGAAATCTCATACATTAGCATTCTTATTCAATCCAAATTTATCAATCATATATACTAAATAAATCGGTAAGACGGAATACTGAACTCAAAGAAAAAGAGAAATCAAAGTAAATATCAATGCAATACGTAGAAATAGAATGGAGTTACAATATTATGAAGCAAAAAATATCGATCTGCTATTTTATAGGTAACTTTAAAAATAAAAAGTAACAAAAACATAGTTGGAAGTAGTAAAATGATATTAGTTACACACTAGATTCACTAGGTTCACTAGGTTCACAACAGGGACAACACATTTTACGTATAGCAGAGCCATACAAGCACGAAACAAGAGCCACGATGCAAACGCCCGACACTATGCCGATGATTTCTGTCAAATAATATGCGTTCATCTTCTTCTTCACAACACCACCAATCTCTAATCCTTCTGAACTTTTTGTTTTTTTATTCTTCTTTTTTCGTGTACAGATTATACTTATGTACATGTATTGTCGACACTAACTTTACATTTTTGTAAACACATCAGCAACATTTGGTAAGTTTACATTTTTCATTAAGAAACATAAATGAGGGAAAATTCAAAATTTTACATTTTTGTTTTTATATCAGCAACATTTGGTAAGTTTATATTTTTTCATTAAGGAACATAAACTAGAGAAAATTCGAAATTTTACATTTTTGTAAACACATCAGCAACATTTGGTAAATTTACATTTTTCATCAAGGAACATAAACTAGGGAAAATTCGAAATTTTACAATTAGGAAAAATTCGAAATTTTATATTTTGTTATTAATAAATATGAACTAGGAAAAACTGGAAATGTTTACATTTATGGTGATTTATTGATTGTTTGTCACATCATAAGATTCTTTCTAAACTACTTCAAATAAAAATATCCTTTTTAGATTGTATGTATTTCATTATTCGTTGTGATTATTTTTATAATAATGTTAATGTATTTGTATAATTAATATGGACAGGTGGTTGCTTTTTTTTTATATGTCATATCATATTGTTGGTTTACATAAAAAGAAGATATCATTGGTATCTAAATGGAGGAATAAATTGCGAGTTTTTATCTATCACTAACGTGGATGAGATATATTCTTTTATATATACACAATTTTATTTTCCCTCAAAGGATGACTTATTTAGTTATTTGAATTCAAAGTTAAGGAATGAGGAAGCATCCAAGGAACGACACAATAAGCAAACAATCAACAGACTTATTTGCATACTTTTCATATGTTTTTTTTAGTTTTAAACGTAATAGTAATGGGTGGTATATTAAATAATATGAATAGTGGAATGATACAGTAACCAAAACAATATATCTAAATAAAGTGTATTTATGACATATAATTCTAAAAAAATTGGTTTTAGTGTATGACTAATGTCTCGAATTTACTAGTTGTAAACATTTATTCTTTTAAAGGAGGATATATTGAATAATATTAGTATTACTAGTATTTAGTAGGTGACAAATGTGTTATCACCGATATGACTGTTAAATGAGTCTATATATTAACATCGTCACTTTAAAGCTAAATTTGTAGATCTATGGCCTATACACAGAAAACAACCGAATCTATTAACTTCAGCATATTGGTGATTTTTCAGCAATGCTGTCAAAAATGTTTTTGGTTAAAGGCGGTTGGACGATGGCTTTGATTAGTGCAAACAATTGACGTGTAAAATGGATTAAAAACAATACGTTGTTTTTAGAAACATAAAATAATAAACTTAAGGTTATGGACCACTAAAATGTTTTCAGACCATAATCATAATCATTCGTTATAATCCACTAGTCTAATTTATAAACGAAGAAATGGTCCGTCTCCACCCCAGCCGTTTCCAACTGATACTATTAATCAAATTCAATATCCTTAAGTTTACAGATAAAATAACAGAAACATCCATCAAATTTTTTGTCACAAAATAGTACATGCACTTAAACAGATTCGGTGAAGTCTCATACATTAACAGTCTTATTCAATCAAAATTTATCTATCTTATATAATAAATAAATTGGTGAGATGGAATATTGAACTCGAAAAAAAAAAAAAACCAAAGTCAAATGAAACGACAGCTTCCAAGTACTTTACTATTTGAAAAAGAAATTGAGACCAAACTCCAACCTTCCTCACACATTTTGGATAAGCTTCGCATCTATATTCCTCCTACTTCTCTCCATGTGCATTCCTTGTTTTTCTTTTTTCAATTCATACCACGGCACCGTCTCAATGCTTATCCACACTAAGATAAAATAGTCCTTTTTTATATGATTTTATTTTTATCGGTTTGCAGACTTATCATTATATAATTCTCCGCGTTTGAAATATTAATAACACGAGATAAGATACACGATACAATATTAATTTAGATGGTACACTAGTTTAACTAGCATATGTGTTTCACAAAATACTAGCGGACTATACACTTTTCTAGTATCCAAATTTAATTTTGAGCAATAATTTTTTTTTTTCGTAATGTATATTTGTCTTACAACTCTCTTACTTGCAAGTATAATCCTAATCTTTTGAGTTTAGAAATAGAGTTTTAAAACTTTTGTAGGGAAACTTATGTTCATATATAATTAGAGAAAGTCGAAAAATATATTTTTTTTCCTAAAAAAAAAAAAAAGTTTTCCTTGATGTTATTAGAATCTAGTGCCATCTAGGTTTATGCTTTCTTGAGTTTCTTCATCTGCCCGTCATTACGCTACTAAAGAATTTCATATAGTTTTGTTTGTTTTATAGAAAACAAATATGTACGTGTTTTTTTTCTATTCAATTAATGAAAATAAATGGCGTTTTTCATATTTGTTTTTATACTCAATGAAAACATTGCTTTCTTTTATGTGTGGTACATGCATGACATCTGTTATGTTTTACGATTGTTAATATAATATAAAAACACCATGTGCATGATTAGTTGAACTTGTAGCTGTAGACCTATAACTACAAAATTATTTTTATTAGTTTTTGCTTTGAACAAAAATTAACTACAGCTTGTAAATGTTGTTTTATGAAGAATAAAATTTATGAACAAAAAAAAAAAATAGAATTATGAGTTTTAGTGGGATGTACTCATAAATGACAACCCATAACGCATGATTGACTTTCAAAATGTAATTGCAGAGAATTTTATATTCTTATCAATCAACCCCTAAATGTAGATCGCATATATCATCAAATAAAACATTTCTATTCCTTACATGACAATATATGTGTTACATGTTATAAACATAATTAAGCTGTGTTTTTTTTCCTTGAAAGGATAATCTCTTACCAAAAGGAGACAATATTCGATATTACTGTAGAGATCAGATTGCTAAACATTCGACTAATTAGGCCTTTACCTTTAATGGAAAACAGAAAAAAAAAAGCAATAAATTGAATTATCTTATATCAATAATTATAGAGATTAAACTTTATCCTCGCATATAAAGCCCAAAAAAGAAAAAGATTATCCTGAAATTAATCCACAGTCCCACGACTGGGTTGGTTTCAAAATAAATATCAAAAAAAAAGAGACCGCGTCTCTACGCTGACTTTCAAATTAGTCGCGTCGGTATAATTCCACACGCCTTTTCTCCCTTCCCCTATCCACTCTCTATCCACATTTCTCCTCTATATATACTCTCCTCGTATCCTTAACACATTCATATTCAAAATTTAACACACACACACAATTAAAAAAAAAAACACAGATTCAAAAAAAAAAATGGTTGATATGGATTGGAAGAGGAAGATGGTATCATCTGATTTACCAAACTCACCTAAGCTTTCTTCAAAGCTTCATGTCACTATCCCATCACCGTTCAAAGTCGTCCCTGTTTCGTCTCCTATCTCTTGTTCCGCACCAGCGCTTTGCTCTGCTTACGAGCTTTACCTTCGTCTCCCTGAGCTAAGAAAGCTCTGGTCATCTCGTGATTTTCCTCACTGGACCTCAGAGCCGATTCTCAAACCGGCTCTTCAAGCTTTGGAGATCAGTTTCAGATTAGTTTTCGCCGTTGCTTCTGATACTAGACCGTACATCAACCACCGCGAATGGAACCGACGGTTAGATTCTCTCGTCACGAATCAGATCCAGCTTGTAGCAGCGATCTGCGAGGAGGAGGAGGAGGAGGAGGAGGAGGAGGAAGAAGGTGAATCGGCGGCGGCTCCGGTCAGCGATGGACGGAGTTCGTTGAGTTTGTTACCGCAGCTAGCGACGTGGCGGAGATCGGAGGCTTTAGGGAAGAAGATCTTATGTACGATCGATAACGAGATGCGTCGGTGTAAGTACACGCTCGGACTCGGCGAACAAAACATCGCCGGAAAACCGAACCTCCGGTACGATGCGATTTGCCGACCTAACGAGATCTACAGCCTCAAGGACAATCCATACGCAGATCATATCGATAATCAAGAGAATCAAACGCTCTATATCATTCACCAGATCCTCGAATCGTGGATCTACGCATCTGGAAACCTCTTGAATCGAATCGTCTCCAGTATCGAAGACGAGAAATTCGAAAAAGCTTCGAACGATGTGTACTTGCTGGAAAGGATCTGGAAACTTTTAGCGGAGATTGAAGATCTTCATGTTCTGATGGATCCAGAAGATTTTTTGAAATTGAAGAAGCAGTTACAGATCAAATCGACGGGTAAAAACGACGCGTTTTGTTTCAGATCTAAAGGATTAGTGGAGATGATGAAGATGTCGAAAGATCTGAGGCAGAAGGTACCGGCGGTGTTGGCGGTTGAGGTAGATCCCACCGGGGGACCGAGATTGCAAGAGGCGGCGATGAAGCTTTACTCGAAGAAGAGAGAGTGCGACAAGATTCATCTGCTTCAGGGGATGCAGGCGGTGGAAGCGGCGGCGAAGAGTTTCTTCTTTGCGTATAGGCAGTTAGTGGCGGCGATGATGGGAAGCGCGGAGACGAACGCGACGGCGAGTCAGGAGTCGTGTGACTCGCTGAGTCAGATATTTATGGAGCCGACGTATTTCCCGAGTCTTGACGCGGCAAAGACGTTTCTGGGAGAGTTCTGGAGTCATTTGGGATGATTAATTTTAAATTCCGCTGGTATATTTATTTAATATAAATTAAATTGGTGATTTGGTTAAAATTAGTTTGTAAGATACTGAAATTTTGGAACATTTGACGATCAATATTTGAATACAAATTCATTTTATATGATCTATGATTTTTTACAAGCGATAACATTTACGAATATCGTAATCCATACTTGAGTTGTCCCCAAGTCGTAATTCAAATATGGGTGGTCTACTAACGAGGAACGACTAACCTATGCTTTGACTAATCGTCAACAAATCAGCACCTATCCTTTATAATAGATGTTAGTGTATCATGGTACTATAAATATTCAGAATTCAATGATAATGAAACAAAATCCTCAACATGTAAAAGAATAATCTAAAGCAATGTATAAAACGACATTGTCTTTTCTTTTCTTTCTTTCTTTCTTTCTGTCAACATATTTCATTAAGAGAAAGCGCTTTACCCATAAATGTGGTACATGTTATGTAGAAAAGAGAGTAAAACGACATTAACTAAAATCACTTACCAGTCTGTAAAACTACAATTGGTAACACGCTGACGGAATGACATTTTCTAATACGATTGTAAAAAAATTTTACCATTCAAAAAAATTTGAATAATTGCATTAGAAAACGCAAAAACGCAAATTTCGCATTTTTGCCTAAAATACAAGTAAAAAACTCATTATACAAATAAATAGATATATATTGTTTATTTGCATAATAAACTTTTATTAGTTTACCCATATAAAATATTAGCAATTGTAAAAGTAAGAAAATAGTTGTTTACAGTGAAAATTATACCATTTTCAAACAAAATTTAAATTTTTCACAACTTTTTAACAATTTTAATATATTTTAAATATTCCTATATTTTTATTCTCAAATATTACCTAAAATATATTAAAACATTATTTGTTTATTTAAAATATGTATATATTGGTAATATAATATTATATTCCGCCATTCCGCAAAATGTATCCAATCAACAAATTGTTTTAAATAATTTTATTTTGCAATTTCATTTTGCAAATTTTTTTCTGTAACTTATGTCATTATGCGATTATGCAATGTTACCAATCAGAGCCTAAGTTGAATTTTGTTGCTTTAAAACTAGGAATAAAATATACAAAATTGAAACAATATGAAAAAATTGATATGAAGAAATATACTATGTGAAAGTTCTGGAGTCATTTGGGATGATTAAAAGTTCCGCTCGTATTTATATAAAATTAAATTGGTGGTTTGATTAATTAGTTCTACCTATCCCTTTTAAAATGTTGGTATATGAGAAGAAAAAAAACACAATTTCACTATCATGGTACTATAATATTCAAAATTCAACGATTTTATTATGACTAAAAATATATATGTTATTCGTAACCTAAACTAAAAAGGTAACTAGATAGATCCATGTCTTATTCCTTCAAAATTTATTAGAGAATCCTTGATTATGCATGTTATTATTGTTATTAATCCGTCCATTTTCTTGTTAACATGTTGGCATCAATATTACTTAATGCTTGCCTATGATGAACTACTTGAGTAAAAAATCTAAGAGATTTCCAACCATATGATGTTGAATAAATCCTATGATTATATTGTAGAAAAACTTTTATCGAGAAAGAGAGTTTTTTTAAAAAAATACGGAGGAAAAACAGAGTGCGAATGATATAAAACGTGACATAGTAGTGATCGTTATTTATTTTAATATAAAAATGTGTATACTTCTCTATATTACAGTTAATAGATTCAAATTATTAGAAAAAATTGTATTCTATGTACATAGTTTGTATTGTTGGTTTGAAAATATTGGAAATTGTTTGGTGAGAGCGTGTCCAAAAGTATCAAATATATTACTTGTCTGCAATTATATATTTTGCGTGTATCGTTTGTATTTACAAAAATATTTTGGTTAACTGCTTTGTAACCAAGTTGTCGATTTTCTTCTGAACAATTTTGATTCCATGTGATTGATCGATTTTTAGAGAGGTAGTTGCATAGACCTAAAAATACTTATTTTAATAGCATCACCGAGAGCAAATTGAGCAGACGACATTGTTTTGTCATTGCAGAGCCAATCCCTGCTATAATCTTAAGTCCTTGAACAACATTACTTTTATATAAAAATTTCAATATCATTGGCTTAAACTCGTTACTCAAATTTTTTTTAATTCATTCACAAAATACTCGGCATGATCACTCAGTAATTTGTCATATGTTTCTCGTAAAATTCTAACCTCTAAAAAAATTTAATATTATTGACTTAAATTCGTTGCTCAAATAAATTTTCAATTCATTTACAATAATACTTGGCATGGTCACTCTGTTTTAGCATCTACATGAGTGTGACCTAGTGATAGAGCGAGAAGTATTTTTAGTCGGGATTACAAAAAAAACATATTAAAAAGAAGTAGTTTACAAACTCTCCAAAAAAATTACAATTGTATTTTATGTTCACTCATAATTTGATTTTTTTTTTCTAATTACTGTTTCATTTGTTACATTTTCGAATAATTATTTTTCGATAAAACAAACTAGATAATCACCAATATAATTCTGTAGTGCAATTTTCACAATATTCATCTTTAAAAATCATTTTCTGGCGAATTCAAAATTTACTATAAACTAAATGATGCAAAAGATGCTTCTTAGAGATTTCATAATTTAGGTTCTTTTTGTTC
Source organism: Turritis glabra (assembly GCA_900406565.1). Lineage (NCBI taxonomy): Eukaryota > Viridiplantae > Streptophyta > Magnoliopsida > Brassicales > Brassicaceae > Turritis > Turritis glabra. Next base: position 3,240,756 of record OVBN01000025.1, read on the forward strand.
GGCGGGTAGAAAAAGGAAGAGACAAAATAATTTGTTTGTTGTTTTGTTTATCATTAGATATAGTAATGACATATGAATATGAATGAAACCAAAAGAAATGGTGAGAGTTGACTTCTTCTTAAGAGTCTTCGACGGGAAAGAGAGATAGATAGATTTCATTGCAAGTCTTAAGATTTACTTAATTACAGATTATAACCACTTAATTTTAATTTTATAAAAAAGAAAAACCACTTAATTTTAATCATCAATCAACAGGGTTATTGAGACTTTCGTTAGCCCAAGAAACAATATAGTGGGCCTATTTGCTGGCCCATTAGCACCTAACCTATCTCTTCTGTATCACATGCCTTCCCTCTTTCCTCTTACGCTCACATCGGAAACCCTAAATCTCCAGTCTCTCGCGCCTTTTGCTGTTCTCAGAATCTTAACCATGGCGGCGGCGAGCGAGCACACCGTCTTGCAATTCGTGGCTCCATCATCAACGGCGTCCGCGACTACCTCTGTACTCACGGCGAGGATCCACCCTCTCGTTATCTTTAACGTCTGTGATTGCTTCGTGAGACGTCCTGACTCAGCTGAACGAGTCATCGGCACTCTCCTCGGATCTATCTTACCTGACGGAACTGTTGATATCCGCAATTCATACGCCGTTCCTCACAATGAATCTTCCGATCAGGTTCGATTTTGATCTCTGATTTTCTCCTCCCTCTCTCGATTTCTCTATCGTTGTTTCAATTATAAAGTTAGATTCTTAGGGTTTCTCTTGGAGATTCTAGATCTGTTTTGTAGCTGAAGCTTTGCTTGTAAGATTGTGAGGTTTATAGGAGAAGTGTAGACGAATTTAGCTTCCAATACTCTGTTCTTAATACATCTTTGGTCATTCCATTATGCTTTTGCTAGTGAACATATTGTCAGCTTTCTTCTTTGAAAAACAAATACGTTTTGAGGGTTATTGTTTCATATGGATGCAGGTTGCTGTGGATATTGATTACCACCACAATATGTTAGCTTCGCACCTTAAGGTGAATCCAAAGGAAATTATCGTCGGCTGGTACTTTTCGTTTCCCACTCGTATCCTCTCAACACACATGATTATTTTTTTTATCTTTTTCACACGATTCTTGTAGCTGAGTCTTTGATGTGTCGGTTACGGCATTGGTGGTAGGTAGTTCCCATTTTGGAATTGCTAATAGAGCAACTCTATTGATATGCAGGTATTCAACTGGTGCTGGTGTTAATGGCGGTAGTGCACTGATTCATGACTTCTATGCTAGAGAAGTTCCCAACCCAATTCACCTAACTGTGGACACTGGGTTTACCAATGGTGAGGGTACAATAAAAGCTTTTGTCTCTTCAAACCTTTCACTTGGTGATCGACAGCTCGCTGCACAATTTCAAGAGATTCCTGTTGATCTTCGTATGGTTGAGGCTGAGAGAGTTGGATGTGAGTATCCTAACGATTTTTATCTTCCATATCAAAAGTATTAGTAACCAATTCCATATACATATTACGTACAGTCCTCATTGTCTAAGTACTTCGGTTTGTGTATACTTAATTCAGTATCTAGTGAGTGTTTCCGTAATGAGTGTGAATGAATGAACTGAATAGATGATCTTAGCTTGTATCTGTACAGTAGTGTGAACCATTTTATGGCTCTATCGGGTATTGATTGTGACTGATTAAGAAAATATAATTTTGATCCGCAGTTGATGTCCTCAAGGCAACAGCTGTGGACAAACTCCCAAATGACTTGGAAGGAATGGAGCTAACAATGGAGAGGCTGTTGACTTTAATCAACGATGTATACAAATATGTTGACAGTGTCGTGGTAAGCCTGTGATATCCTAAAAGTTAAAACAGATGGTCTATTATCCACCAGATGCATGATGTTTAGTTTTAATGAAATTGCACAGGAAGGTCAAACAGCTCCAGACAACAACATAGGACGATTCATTGCAGATGCAGTAGCCTCCCTTCCCAAGTTACCTCCACAAGTCTTCGATAACCTCGTGAATGATAGTCTCCAGGTAAAAGATCGTAAAATTCAAGCCAAAGCAAAACTCTTTGTAAAAAACTAATGGTTGTTTCTTCTGTTGTTGCAGGACCAATTGCTTCTGTTGTACCTATCCAGCATAACAAGGACACAGTTGAGCCTAGCAGAGAAGCTAAACACAGCTGCTCAAATGCTGTAATTTTAAAACACAAGGTTTTGCTAAAAAATGTGGAATGCTGCTTTTTTGGTTTCAATTTTTCTTTTAATGTATGAATCAGCCTCTTGTTGTAGCTTTCCTAAATTGCAATTTAAAAAGAGACAAAAGGCTCAGTTTTATGAGTTAAGAACTTTGAAATCAGTTTTAGTTGGTGTCTAATTTTAAGCAATATACATAAAAATGAGCTTTGTTCCTCCTTTTCTTTTCCACTTGTTGCGTTAAATCTTCATCAATGGAGACATTTATTTTAGGGAGGATAACTAGAATAGTCTATATATTGACATTAATAGCTATAATAACCTATATTTTCTAAAAGTAACTAGAGTGTTTTTGTTTTTTTTTAATTTTCAAAATATCCCATTCAACATTTGTTAGAAAAAAAAATATTATGCAAATGCCATTAATATTTTAATGCCAGTTTGGCAAAAATTGCAGTTATTTACAAAAAAATCAATGATTTTCACATTTTTATGGCGAATTTCGGAAAAACAGTGGAAATAAATCTGCCACATATTTTATAAATCTGCCACAGATCTGTCACAGATTTTATAAATCTGCCACAGATTTATAAATTTGCTGCAGATTTGTTTACATTGTCATCACTGACTTAATGGTTCACAGATTTGTTTTGAACTACAGATTTATTTTACAGATTTGTTTTATGTTTCCGCCGATTTACAAATCTGCCGCAGATTTTTTGTCTACCGCAGATTTATTTAATAAATCTGTCACAGATTTTATGAAGACACCACAGTTTTTCTTTGTCTCACAGATTTATTCTTGCAGACTTGTTTTGCACTACAGACTTATTAGAATAAGTTTGCAGACTTGTTTTGCACTACAGACTTATTAGAATAAGTCTGTAGTGCAGTTACTGCAAACTTTTCTTAAGTTACTACAGACTTATTATAAGTCTGCGTGTTGTTACAGAGTTGTTTTTAGAAAAAATAATTGCTAGATTAACTCTTAGTGATCACAGATTTATTCAACATGACTGCAGACTTATTTAGAATTTTTCCATTATCACAGATTTGTTCGACTAATGTGGCCACAGACTTAATCCTAACTAAACAAACTTTTTAGTGGTCGCAGACTTAATACTACAAACTTGTTGATTTCTTTTAACCGCAGATTTATTTTTGCAGACGTATTTGTAGATGCCGCAGACTTATTTGCAGATGCCGCAGATTTATTTTCGCAGACTTATTTGCAGATGCACCTAAAGTCATTGGAGAGTTTTGATTTGAAGCTAATGTTAAATAAATCGTCATTTTCAGACCACGACACTTCAGGAACCGAGTCATATATGGATCAAAAGATATTTGAGTCTAGTTTCCAAAACATCCAAGATCACTTCATTCCTCGCAGCCAAACTCTCTGGAGAAGCGAAACAGTGGAGACATATCCAAGATCAGAGCTCTGATTTGAAGCTAATGTTAAGTAAATCGTCGCTTACAAACCAAGGCACATCAGGAACCGAGACATATATGGATCAAAAGATATTTGAGTCTAGTTTCCAAAACATCCAAGATTACTTCATTCCTCCTAGCCAAACTCTCTGGAGAAGTCAAAGAGTGGAGATATATCCATTGGAGAGCTCAGATTTGAAGCTAATGTTAAATAAATCGTAGCTTTCAGACCACGGCACTTCAGGAATTGAGTCATATATGGATCAAAATATAATTGAGTCTAGTTTCCAAAACATCAAAGATCACTTCATTCCTCCTAGCAAAACTCTCTGGAGAAGCCAAACAGTGGTGACATATCCGATGGACTCTATCCTGTCCGAAAATGTCAAGTGGGATCTATTGCATTTCAAACGTGAAGCCCAAATAAGCACAGTTTGTATGAGACTAGGAAGCTTCTAAAGTCGAGTGGGAGCCTCTTGATCAATTCTAAAGTCAAGCTGTGACAACGAACAAACAAATATGCGGTCATATGAAAATAAGTCTGTGGACAAATGGAAAGAAATCTGTGAGCAAATGGAATCTGTCGTAAATAAGTCTGAGTCAACAAAAATAAATCTATAGTAACCACCAAAATTAGTCTGTGGTAACCACAAATAAGTCTGTAGTCACCAAAAATAAGTTTGTAGTCACTACTGAAAATAAGTCTGTAGTTACCACTAAAATAAGTCTGTAGTCTACAAAAATAAGTCTGTAGTAACCACAAAAATAAGTCTGTAGTAACCACAAATAAGTCTGTAGTCACCAAAAATAAGTCTGTAGTCACTACTGAAAATAAGTCTGTAGTCACCACTGAAATAAGTCTGTAGTCACTACTGGAAATAAGTCTGTAGTCAACAAAAATAAGTCTGTAGTAACCACCAAAATAAATCTGTAGTAACCACCAAAATAAGTCTGTAGTAAACAAAAATAAGTCTGTAGTAACCACCAAAATAAGTTTGTGGTAACCACAAATAAGTCTGTAGTCACCACAAATAAGTATGTAGTCATTGGAGAGTTTCTATTTGAAGCTAATGTTATATAAATAGTCGCTTTCAGACCACGACACTTCAGGAACCGAATCATATATGGATCAAACGATATTTGAGTCTAGTTTCCAAAACATCCAAGATCACTTCATTCCTCCCAGCCAAACTCTCTGGAGAAGTCAAAGAGTGGAGATATATCCATTGGAGAGCTATGATTTAAAGTAAATGTAGTATACAAAAATAAGTCTGTAGTCACCAATAGTAAGTCTGTAGTCACTACTGAAAATAAGTTTGTAGTCACCACTGAAATAAGTCTGTAGTCACTACTGAAAATAAGTCTGTAGTCAACAAAAATAAGTCTGTAGTAACCACCAAAATAAGTCTGTAGTAACCACCAAAATAAGTCTGTAGTAAACAAAAATAAGTTTGTAGTAACCACCAAAATAAGTTTGTGGTAACCACAAATAAGTCTGTAGTCACCACAAATAAGTATGTAGTCATTGGAAAGTTCTGATTTGAAGCTAATGTTATATAAATCGTCGCTTTCAGACCACGACACTTCAGGAAGTGAATCATATATGGATCAAACGATATTTGAGTCTAGTTTCCAAAACATCCAAGATCACTTCATTCCTCCCAGCTAAACTCTCTGGAGAAGCCAAACAGTGGAGATATATCCATTGGAGAGCTCTGATTTGAAGCTAATATTAAATAAATCGTCGCTTTCAGACTACGGCACTTCAGGAATCGAGTCATATGTGGATCAAAAGATAATTGAGTCTAGTTTCTAAAACATCCAAGATCACTTCATTCCTCTCAGCGAAACTCTCTGGAGAAGCCAAACAGTGGTGACATATCCGATGGACTCTATCCTGTCTGAAAATGTCAAGTGGGATCTATTGCATTCCAAACGTGAAGCCCACCTAAGCACAGTTTGTATGAGCCTAGGAGACACCTAGGAAGCTTCTAAATTCAAGATGGAGCCTCTTTAATCAATTCTAAAGTCAAGCAATAACAAATAAATATAAACTCTCAAACCTAAACATAAGCTATTTATCTAACAAAACCTACAACTTGTTACAAGAAACTTGCAAATTCATTCACCAAACAAAGAGAAGAAACGGCGAAGAGTAGAGTATGGAAATAGAAGAGAGTTATCGGAGAAGAAGAAGATAACCTTTTTTTTTTATTTGTTGCCCAAAAAAAATTAATTGAAAATGGCAGTTTCGTTAATATGTTAAAAAAGATGGTTAGAAAATCTTTTAACAAAAGATGTAAGTCATTCTAGTTATGTGTTTCTAAACAGAGTCATTCTATTTATTTCACCCAATATATGGGTTATTCTGAGTAATTTCCACTTTATTTTATGCTCATAATTTGGATCATGGGTGTTCGTTACCATTGGTTTCTCTTGAGTATGTTACATGAAAGAGTATAAAAGCTTAGGCGCAATTCTTATTCCTTTGTCTTTTTCCGTATATATTATTGCAATTGGCCAATATATGTTGGATCTTACGAAACAAAAACAAGCTTGATAGACACTATTGTAAGTTTAAACGAAATACTCCATGATTTAATGTATTCAATGAAATCGAATGAGTATTTGAAGTTTTTGTTATGAAAATTGATTACATTAGTTTGTATAATAGTAAAAACAAGAGGAGAGTTTGTGTGGAATGAGTTTTTATAGCAAATGTTAGTGTAGTATAGGCCAGTCTCTCTCTCAACAGACGTAATATATATGATGATTTATACATATACGGCCGTACATTTAGAACAATATATGTAGGCCGGTGTGTAGATGGGTCAACATTAAAGGCATGCATGCACTTGTAATGTAAGTGAGCAACTTGCATACATTGTTCACAGTAATCTAACTTATCATTCCACTTCACCCACCTTCACTCTATGGTTATTGGTCTTCATAGCCTTAACCTTTTCTTTTCTTTATATATTGACGTAGCATCATACGTATTAACCAATATATTAATATTCGAATCATTTTTTTAGAGTAGTAGTTGCCTGCTAAGCTGCTACTGTAGTAGGTCACATCGATGCTCGATTGGAATTATTAAAAACCTGTTTTACGATAATTTGCAATAATCTCAATGCCTAGCTACAACTATATTTATGAATCCGGGATCGGTTCGACTTTTCAATACGATCGACATCATATTTTAGACCTAAATAATTCTAAAAAATGCCCTGTGATAATATGTGTAACCAAAAGAACCATCCATTTATGGTCCCGTGACATATTATCACATGATCTCTATTTAAATTATGACATGGTCCCGTAGTTTAGACCTAACGATTCGGACAAGTTATTTTCAAGCTACACAGATTAGTAAATTATAAGTAGTTAAATACAAGCTATAGATTATCGAGATGTCTCCATAGTCCATATTGTTTCGTGCATGTGCAAAAGACAAAACAAACGTCAAGCATACGGAGAGACGTACATACATAAAAGTCTAATCGGGACTTTGTTGTTTCTACAAATATAATACAAAATTTTGAAACAGTTGAAAAAATAGATTTATTATAAATTAAGTTATTGAAAACATATAATTATTATTTAATTAGGTATAGCTATATTTTTAATTAACTAGGAAAAAATCATTTTTAATGAGATTTATTGATTTTGCTATTCTACCTTAAAAATTTTAGATTTGCTATTTTAAAAAATCTAAAAACATAATTTTACACATTATATTTGCGTTTATTTGGTTCTATTTTTTAAGTTTTAGTATTTGTTATTAAAAATATATTTTATACAAAAAAAAATTACAATTATATTAATTTTAAAGTAGCAAAAAATGACAAATCTACAAAATTTCAAAAGAAAAACAAATTCAAAAGATTTAGGAGGCAAAATAGCATTTTCAACAATAATCGCTTGTTTTAGACATATAGTTGTTTATGTATATATCACAATCAGTCCCTCGTATAGCAGTAATGGTTGGTATGCTTATTTTAATCATGGGCATAAATGAATATTATATATTATATGTAAATAAAATGTCAGCTGTCCTGAACATATTATATTTTATTCAATATATTTTGAATAAATAATTATAAATAGTTACTAGAGGGTTGGATTCTTTTTGGTTCGATGCATTTACATAAGATTATGGGTTTCACTATAGAAAATTCTTATATCTATTAATTATCAACAATAGCAACACTAATTTTGATCATCCGTGAACCTAAAAGATGCAAAGTGCACGGCAGGTAAGCACCTAATACCTTATATAACTCATATATAGTTTAACAATCATGTTAATATACTTTAATATGATCACTCGTTGCTTGTGATAGCACAGAAGTCTCGTTGAGATAATTCGTTATATATATATGGACCGTTGTTTTCAGTTGAAGTTATCTATTTGGAATTAAACATCCAGTTAGTTTAGGGTTCATAAGGTTACTGTTGTAAAATTTGGTGAATGCGGATATGAACTCTTAAATCGTAAAAGTAAGAAGAAATAAATTGAGGTGAATACATTTTTGTCAAGGGCTTTCTTTACATTAATTGTGTGAATGAATAATTACAAATCTTAAGACCTTTCTTATATATATTTCGAATTCTATCTATACCGTAGCACCGCCTGGTCACTCCATGAGTAGAGCTCACTATGGTAATTTTGAAAAACTAACCACCTTTGAGCGATTTTTGTAATAAGTCTTTCGCTACCTCTTTGTTCAAAGGATGTTAGCTCAATTAAGTTGAGCATAACATGAAAGCCATTTGCGAAAAGAATAACTTCATTAACGCATACTGATTCGGAATGGTGGAAATATAAAGTTCAGAAAATATTTCCAGTTTTTCTTTTTTAATCCAAAATTTATCATAGCTATCAATCCATACGAAATTACGAATTGTGATTTACAACATTTTCTTCATTCTGGCATGGAGGATATATCAATTATCAAATGTCACATTTCAAATGATTCGTAGAGAGTTTTGATAAATTTTTCTTTTAATAACACGACGACATTTGGAAAAAAATTATTACGCTGATGAATGAACATAGCTCGAAAAACGGAATTTGGAAAAGAAATCAAAAGAAAGGGATAATTTTTATTTAAGCTGTATAATTTGATGTAGAAGGAAGAATAAAATGAATATGACGAACACTACCTTGGTTCAAAGTATGTTACATGCATTTAGTTTGCGGTACATGAACCCACCTTATATATGCTACTTATAATAATTATACAAATAGTATATGCACCAACGAAGGTCTTGTCAAAGGTTTGACTTATGTTGTGATAATGTATAGGTTATAGGAGTATGGAATTCCTATTTTTATATGGGAATATATAATTTATGTCACGCGTGAGATATATCAAGGCCGCACAAAACTATGGCATTTGAAAGGTCATCCCCACATCCGATTGTGCGTGGGTGCACGCATAAAATGCGAGTTTTAAACTTAATATAGCGCAACATGATTCTGTTAAATTTTAACATATAGATATGATTTTAACAATTTGCGACATATATATATATATACACGTCTCTTGACATGTAGGTCAGCTGTCATGTTAAATTTGTCTACAACTTGTATATGATCTCTAATGCATCATGGTCTTCTAATTTCCTTGATTAGGGATGTTGAATTCGAATATATAGCTATAGTTGATTTGATGGATGAGGTTTAATCAATATAGTCACAATTGATTTAGTGGATTGAAACTTATCTACTTAAGATTTCTTTAGAAAAACTACAATTACAAAGCTGAGGTTAGGACGTGTATGTGTTTTTATGATTTTAAACGGTTAACGATTTTCTCGATGGTGACCATACTTGCGCCTTAAGGAAGCACACACGCATTGGTCATCATTCATTTTTTTTTTCTATTGTACATGTACACCTTACAAAAAGAAAAAAAATGGTGTGCAACGCTGCATTTTTTTTTTAATCTTAGAAATTATTCAGAAAAAAAATCGTACATGTAAGTTTTATAGGTATTATACTGGTAAAGCATTAATTCTTTTGTTTAATTCGTTATGCACTAACAGTATTTGTTTTGTTTCTTCTGGCAAGAATTAAGATTCTGAATTATTATATTAAGAAAATTTTAGAATAAAAAAATGCATGGCTTTTGATCTGTCCCAAATTAAACACGATCTGGTCCATTACAAGAGTACAGCACCGGACAGTAGTGGGCGACGAGACATATCGAGAAAGTCTCTTTTATTTCTTCCCTTTTCTTCCTTTTTAGAGAATTTTTTTGTTGGCCGAGAAGTATAGAACAAAACATCATTTCTTGCTTTCGTGTTTACACGTAATACTATTTAAAAATATGAAAATTGAAAAAACGACTAAAATTTGTTCAAAAATATATTTGTAAAACATAAACACTTAAAAGCAAACATACGCTATAATTCGTTTGCATTTACTAATTAATTATAATATATTTTTGATTAAATACCAATTGCATTACTTTATTTTGAGAAAAAAATGAATAAACATTTATGCAATTTAGTGGTTTAGTGGTTTGAAGATGATGTTCTTTTTTTTGGCAACGATTTTAAGATGATTTATTGTATGTTCATTATGATTTAGTTTAACCATATTTGCTTTTATAAACGCTTTATTTAAGAATATATAGTATGCTGAATAGTTTATATTCATTTTCTATGGATAATTTTTTAGAACTGTTTTTCACAACTTTTTAACGGGATTGATGTGAACAATATATGAAAATCAGAATCATTCAATGGATTTTGATGTGATCAGAAAAATAAGAAGAAGAAGAAGAAGAAGTTGTTCTCTGATTGGAAAGGACAACATCTTTTTGCCAACAATTAGAAAGTACTTTTAATAATAAAATAACAAAAGTATTTTTCAACAAAAAAAATAAAAAAAGAAAGTGAAATAGCTTAATAAATAATAAAATTGTAGTTAGAAAGCGGCGTCCTTCGAAATAGGTTGATAGCCAAGCCCAAGTGTGCCTTTTCTGTTTTATTATTGTGTATGTATGTACCAACAAAAATTGTCAAAATGGTCTACACAATAGCCAAGTTTTGGATGAACTTTTTCATCCCTTTCGATGTTTTCCAAAACTATCTTCAAATTTAATAGTTGCAATTGCATAATTACAATTGTTGATTTCGCTTTTAATTATTTATTTTTTGCTTCCATATTATTCATACTCTAGTCTCACACACCACACCCATATTATCCTTTTAAAAAATATATATATATTACACCTAAATTATGATCAAAGATGATATTGTGATTGATTGGTTCTGTTATACTGGTAAGAACTGGTTTATATTAGATCATAGTTTATGGTCCAATCTTATAGCTCCGCAGGTTATCCGGCGCTTATCTGTCAAATACAAAACAAAAAAATAATAAGTTTGATCATATTGGTTTGGTCCAATATATTAATTTCAAATTCTCAAAGCTCGATCTTACCCAACCTTTATCATCTGTATCGGCCATTGTTTTCGACTCATCAAAATATCCCAAAATATCACCGAGTGTCCATCATATTAAGCTTCAAGTATTTCGACTTCGAGATATCCTAGACTTAAATGTTGATATAGACCAGCGTGTAAAATGATACAAATATCTAACGTAAATTTGGTCGCGAGTGCTGATTTGTAATTTCATACATGTATTGATATGTTATCACATACAAGAAACTATTATGGAAAAAAAAATTTCCATCAAATATTATTTTATGTTATAAACTAAAATAAAAACGAAATGATGAGATTTTTTGTTTGTTACTAAAAAATTCTGGACTTTTAATCCATAATATTATTTTGTTCACTACACTTGAAAGAATACTTACACTTATATAATTAAAGCCGTCAGAATACTATTGGATCGAAGCTTCTCATGTCTGGCTGGTTCTAAACTGTCAAAATGGGTCGCATGTATCCACTTGTTATTTAAAATAAATCAGTTGTATCATCTATTGACAATTTATTTTACTCGAAGTCGAACATTTCGTAGAGCATATCTTAATTGATTATTGAAATTTAATACATAATACATTCCACGTACAGAAAATACAAGCTTCGCTTGTCAACCTGTCATACACGTGGTAGATCTCAAAGCTTCAAAATAATCTAGCGATAAAGAGTTGATCTAACAAACTAACATTGTTTCTATCATACTTTTAATCAAAGACTAAATTATGTTTAGATTCATAATTCCAGAATTTTTAAGTGTTTCAAAGGGCGAGTGATGATAAAATATTTGTAAAGTAGACGCACATATATACTAATAAATAAGGCCTGATTATTCATAGTCTCATTAATATTATCATATACTATTATACTAGAAACTACATGCATATTTCAATAAATCATTATTGCGGATATGTATAAACAAAAAATATTTCATCAAAACCTATTATAACCTAATAATTTGTGTTAGTGTTATCCTATGTCACTTTTTCAAATATTTATATTACAGAGTGTTAACTAAAATTGTCATTGTAGACGAAAGATCTTTTTAAGTAAAGATATATATCAGGATAGAGGAAAAAGAATTTGAGGTATTTCTCGATATTAATATCAAGAAAGATATCTCTAATAAATGGGGAGTCAATAATCGTCAAGAACGTTCCGAGTCAAAACAGTTATGTACTACTACTGTTTATCATGTGACAATCTCGACTCAACCAAACTCAAGTGACGTAAATTATCCGTCCGATGAAAAGTAGTAAACAGCCGAGTTCCAATCCAACGGTCAGAGAAAAGCGTAGTGTTTAAATTTCGTTTCCTGCATCGTACCAGTTCACTTCAAGTGGCACTTTGTAAATAATAAAATTCTCAGGACGCCGACAAAACCGAAAATGACGGTTAACGAGAATCTTCGTGTAATAATTGCAGAAACCGACACTTTATGTCAAAGTTAGCTCAAACATAAGCTATGATTAGGATTTCCTAATTTTTACATTAATTTAGTTAATAAAATAAAGACATTGGAAGTGTTGTGACAGTGGCCAAAGCAGTTGGTACTAGACTGTATCAGCTGAATATGAGATTCTTCACGCCGACTTTTATCGGGGTTTTAGGAATGACAACCCATTAACAGAGTGATTTAAAGTGTTTTAATTAAACACACTTGCTAATTATCTCAATTTTCTTTAATTAAATGACTTGAGTGATGTTTAATCTTATTTTTTATTGTTTGTATCAGATCATATAAGACAAATGCTAAATAAATGTGCATTACAAGTCTTCTTTGTTTACATACCCCATGCAAATCTCTCGGAAGTCGACGTACGTAGTTTTTGAAGTTTGTTTTTCTTTTTATCTTGCTACAGATAAAATCTTTTGGATTTGAGAATCTCAGCTCTCATACGGTCAAAGATTCATGCAATTTCTATCCTACTCTTACCTCAAATACACCAAACCAGATTTTGTTAGATAGTGATATGAATATCAAACATCGCTATATATATAATATCTTATCATATTTCTTTAATCATAAACTCAAAACCTTACATGCAAATGCATTGATTAAAAATACATATTTTATTTTAGTAAATATAATACTTATTAAAGTTTGTGTGTTATAAAATGTCATGCTGGTATAAAGTATACCGGAGCAGAAACATCACAATATCATAAACGCAACAAATAGTTTATTACGTTTCCAGAAATACATGCATATGAGTCTATGACCAAAAAACAACTTTTTTTTACAACTTTTTTTTACATATTTGATTAACCGAAGAATCACAGATCGAACCCACATATCTTTTCAATGTAACTGAAGCCACTTCCAAACAAAATTCGAATCCAAGCTTTTAAAACGCAACTTTTTTTGATGGGCAACGACGACGTACACTTGATCTCAGCAAAACAAAACTTACATTAAATTGCTGCTTTATTGTATTTTTCCTTTCGTGGAAGGGTTTTAATTTCCACCACAAATCGATTTTTAGTAACCGGCCACGAACGTAACGTTTTATAAATATAGAACACGTTATTTCGTTGTCTTTTACAATAGTACACAAAACAATCGTCAGTGACGTAGTTAAGTCCAAATATATGACTCGTCCGTTACATGTTGATCCGACCATACGCTTTGGTTTGCTATTCGTCTCACACACTGACCTGTGCATGTATGCCATGTAAGAAATGAAACTCTGTGTGTGCCCGCCACGTGGATTCACTAGTCTCGGTAGTCTGAAATAAACTTAGGGATTTCACATGAATATTTGTGCACTTCAACGCAAACTTCTTTCTCCAGATATTCTCTTTGATATGAAGCAATACAATTAACCGAATAATAATAACAACTCGCTATGACTAGCTATAGTCTATAGTCTATAGATTAACTTTCCAAAATACGTTTCTCGTCACTTATACAAATCCTTTTCTTCACTGGACTATTGAGATTATGGAGATCTCTCTCGAAACCTAGTAGTGTTATAATTATAACTTTTTACCGCAATTTATAGCATGTTCATGAAACAAAAACAATATAGTTTTAAATGTTGGCAGCAAAGACAGAGAGTGTTAATCCATTGCAGACAATATAATGCAGGTTTATCTTCTAAATGGTTCATAACATATAAACAAAGCTTAGATATTTTATTTTTGAGTTTTCAACAAATTTGTGATTTTAATTGTTTGATTGTTTCCAATATACTGTCCTTTGATTGTTTTGTTATGACTTCAGCCTTTTTTTTGTTCTTTCTCACTTTACTTTTTTTTTTTTCTCTGTTTTGTAATAATTTTGCAAGGACATTCAACTCATATCAAATAGTCTAATTACAAATACACTTCAGGTGTACATTTTAAACTATCAATATTCTTTTTATAGAGATATTATTCTTTCTGTTTCATAAAAATGTTTTTAGAGTTTTTTTGTTTGTTTTAAAAAGTAATATTATAAGAAATTTCAGACCTAGTATACATATTTTCATTCATAACAAATAAATTTATATTAATCATATCATTAGAATTTAGTGGATTTTATGACATATTTGGTATATCTTATTGATATATCTTAAGAAATTCTTAAAATTTTGAAAAGTGTCAAAACAGTATTTTTTGTGGAATGAAATAAATAATATAAATAAATTTGATCTAACTGAACTATCATTGAATTTGATTTAGAATTATTGCTTAAAAACTAGTGGTGATCATTACAAATTGAAGAAACATATAACCAATGAATTGAAATATTGAATGATGGTCCATCATCTTATCTTCACCATTCAAACTTTTGCTTTTACTCTTAGTATGTTTTCACTCTAATTCCCCCTACACTGCCATTTGTTTCATGTGTTACAACACCCTTTTACACAAACAAAACAAAAGATCAAATTACTAGACAAAAATTCACAAATAAGGAAACACTTCTTCCAAAGTAGAGGCGACAAGTTGAACAAAAAGCTCTATTTTATTAGGAAAAAAAAAAACTAAAAATTTAAAAAGATAAATAAGACAAGCAATGCCACATCATCATCATCTGATTCATGAACCTCTTCTGTTCTCTCATCTTCAACTATAAATACATCATCGTCTCTCATTACACTCTCATAGCGCACACACACAAAACTGTGAGAGCTAACAAAAATACAAAAACAGAGAGCCAAATAAAAAAAGCAAAAAAGAAAAAATGCCTTCTTTAGAGAACTCTGTAACGATAATCTCAAGAAGCAGAGTCTTCCCAGACCAAAAGTCAACGCTCATTGACCTCAAGCTCTCCGTCTCCGATCTCCCCATGCTCTCTTGCCACTACATCCAGAAAGGTTGTCTCTTCACGCGCCCCCACCTTCCTACCCACGCGCTTCTCGCTCACCTCAAACACTCTCTCTCCCTCACTCTCTCCCATTTCCCTCCTCTCGCCGGACGTCTCTCAACCTCCTCCTCCGGCCACGTCTTCCTCACCTGCAATGACGCAGGCGCCGATTTCGTTTCCGCCGAAGCAAAATCCGTCCACGTCAGCGACGTGCTCGCCGGAATCGACGTTCCCGATGTGGTCAAAGAGTTTTTCTACTACGACAGAGCTGTGAGCTACGAGGGACATAACAGACCAATCCTCGCCGTTCAAGTGACGGAACTAATTGACGGCGTTTTTATCGGATGCTCCGTTAACCACGCCGTGACTGACGGAACCTCGCTGTGGAATTTCATCAACACGTTCGCGGAGGTGTCTAGAGGAGTTAAGAATGTGACACGTCAGCCTGATTTTACGCGGGAGTCTGTGCTAATCTCACCGGCTGTGCTCAAAGTCCCTCAAGGTGGTCCGAAGGTGACGTTTGACGAGAACGAGCCGTTACGTGAACGGATTTTTAGTTTCAGTAAAGAATCGATTCAGGAGCTTAAAGCTGTGGTGAACAAGAAGAAATGGTTGACGGTTGATAACGGCGAAGTAGACGGCGTTGAGTTGTTAGGGAAACAAAGCAACGATAAACTTAACGGAAAAGAAAACGGTAAATTAACGGAAATGTTGGAGAGTTTGTTCGGTAGAAACGACGCCGTCTCGAAAACCGTTGCGGTTGAGATCTCGTCGTTTCAGTCTCTGTGCGCGTTGCTATGGCGTGCGATCACTCGTGCGAGGAAGCTACCGAGTTCAAAAACGACTACGTTTCGGATGGCTGTGAATTGTCGTCACCGTTTGAGTCCTAAGCTGAATTCGGAGTATTTCGGAAACGCGATTCAGAGCGTTCCGACGTTTGCCACGGCGGGAGAGGTTTTGTCTCGTGATCTTAAATGGTGCGCTGATCAGCTTAACCAGAGTGTCGCGGCTCATCAAGACGGGAGGATTCGAAGCGTTGTGGCGGATTGGGAAGCTAATCCTAGGTGTTTTCCTCTTGGGAATTCTGATGGAGCTTCGGTTACCATGGGGAGCTCGCCGAGGTTTCCGATGTACGATAACGATTTCGGGTGGGGAAGACCTGTGGCAGTTAGAAGTGGACGGTCGAATAAGTTTGACGGGAAGATTTCGGCGTTTCCGGGGAGGGAAGGAAACGGGACTGTGGATTTGGAAGTGGTTTTATCGCCGGAGACTATGGCTGGGATTGAATCTGACGGCGAGTTTATGCGGTACGTGTCTAAAAATTAACGGAGTTTATGAAATAATAACGTTAACGGTTTGTCTCTGTTTTTGTTTTTTTCTTTTTCTTTTCTTAAGAACTTAACGATGTAATATTATTGTAACTTTGTAAGTTGACCCCTAAAAAAATGTTTACATTTGCTACACTACACTCTTGAGTTAAAACGTTTTCGATTTGATTTGACAAAATAACATAAAAACTCAAAATGCTGCATTTCAATAGGTCTTGTTTCATCAAACATAGTAAAATGTAACAGATAAAAAGATAAACACCAAATGAATTACAAAAGCAAATACAAATGTAACGCATATATATGTATGCTTTATCAATTTATACGGACATAAGGTTAAAAACATTATTAATTAAGATTAAGATTACAATCCAAAAGCAACATTAGATTGGTCATCAAATTGCCTTAAGGTGCTTAACCAGTCTCGAGACCAAGATACACTTCAAGATAACCAATAGTTACGATGTTTCCACTGGTATCCAAATTCTCAAGTTTGACCTTTCGGTACACATTAGTATTTGTCTTCATGGGCAATGCTGTATTTGCCCTTCCAACAAAAAATCTGTCTGTGTCAGTAGAATTTACACTGAACAACTCCAAATTGAGAAACGATGCAGCCTTGTGCTGAGGAAGATGCAAAACTTCACGGAACTCAGGATCTGCGTTAGTTGTCACAATCTTTGTTTGACGTGGATCATCTTCGTTTGTCCAAGCTCTCACCTTGTAGTTGTATTTCTTCTCACCACCGTCGCCAATTCCTGATGCTCCTACTACCATTACAAATAAGTCCATCTTTTTGTTTCTTGATTTTTCTCTTGACACAAGACATATATAAGGATGTTTGAATTTATAGTGGTAGAGCCAAAAAAGCTAAATTGATTTCACAATAATATTAAAAATATAAGCTCTACTTAGATAATTTTTTTTTTTAAACCTCTTATTATTGATGATGTGATTGGTTATGCTACTTTGAGTATTACTTAACCAAAAACTTATCATAACATCTCTTTATAATAAGATTAACAATATTTAAGAATATGGAAATAACTTATTGAAAATAATGATTATATTTATTACTGTTAATTTTCATATCTGTTTCAATAAATGATCTGGAAGTATGCACTTAAACTTAATTTTTTTTAAAAAGAAATGATGTGCAAGCATGCTATTAAATTAAAAACTATAGAATGCTATACCTCAACATCTCTCTGGAATATTAAAGATACATATACACATTTTAATTGTGAGATTTTATGGTAATTTAATTAATTAATAAACTCATTTAAAAAATTTAATATATGATGTGGAAAGATATGAAAAAATATATGGTTACATCAAACTTAACTGAGCAAGAGATATTTCTCTCTTTTGGATTCTAGCCCAAGAGATAGAGGTGGGCTTTGAGCCTGTGCAGGGAGCTTGTCCTAACCTGAAAAGTAAGAAAAAGCCCAATTAAAGTTAGTAAGCCCATATGATGGTATAAGACTTTCTTCTTCGTTGATGAGAACGTTTTGTAACACAAATAGAGAACTAATTTTGGTTGAAATAGAGAGAGTCTTATCTTTGTAAACGACAATTGCCAAATCTTTTGTAATTATTTTTCTTATGCAATCGATAAAGAGAGTGTGAGAGATTGAGAGCTATCGAATCCCAAGACTCTACTACAAAAAACAAAGAAGATAATTCGAAGCAAATAGATTGTTTAATTGAGGTAATCAAGTGATCGTCTGGTTTAACTTATTGAACACGAGTTATTTAAGGCTATTACTAACAAAAGAAAATGAGGAAACGATTCCGGAGTTTTAATATGAAGCATACTTTTTGTTTCTCTAACAATATGCATGTGATTTATGTATGACACTAGTATAAACTACTATAAAAATACTAGACTACATATGATATTCTGGTACAAAAGCATACTATTTAAACCGACTCATACCATATCCAGCCAAACATTAACCAACCACGGAAGCAAATATCTATGGAATATGATATCATATGCAAAGCCTTCTCCAACATCAAATGGACCGAACACGCAATTCAAGAAAAAAAAGAGCCTATCCAGCTAAACGACGTTGAGAGGGTACGGCTACGTAACATCACTCAAGTAATAGGGGTATATCAGTCAATGACTATACTCATACACTCCTCAACGTCAACTTGGCGTGTCTTTCTTCGAATGAACAACATCTGAAACGAAAGAAGAAAAAAAGAGAGAAAAATTAGTCCTTTGGGGGATGGAGAAGAAGCTTCATCTATACAGACGCCATTAACAACAGCCTCTTAAGCTTCTGTGATTCTCTCCGTTCGTCGGAAAGTATTAGCGAAGATTTCAATCCTTATCATATATTTGAAACCGGGAGGTAATTCTGGATCTCTTCGTCCTTGGCATTAGAATTAGCGATTTCGATTTTGTTTTCCCTGTTTTTGCTTATAATTTGTTGTGTGGAATACAGGAATCATGTCGGACGCTTTGATCAATGGATTGGCTGGAGCTGGTGGTGGGATCATTGCTCAGCTTCTCACTTATCCTCTTCAAACTGTACGATTCTTTCGCCACCCCATTTTTTTCTCCTAATTCTTCATTCGTGTCTTGTTTGAAACGATTGTATCTGTTTGTAATCGTTGAATTAGGTAAATACGCGCCAACAGACGGAGCGGGATCTGAAGAGGGAGAAGAGGAAACTTGGAACTATCGAACACATGTGCCAGGTTTTTTGTTTTTTTTCACTCTCAATCTCAGAATCAGAGATTGAGTTATGAGTTTTGCGATTGTTTATGAGTCTTGATTTGCTTGATTTGGCTAGTTTAGAGAAAACGTAGAGTGAACTCTTTCTTGTCTTACTTTTGTGTGACATGTTTTTGAATTGCGCTGATTTGTGTTGCAGGTTGTCAAACAAGAGGGATGGGAGCGATTATATGGTGGATTGGCACCGTCTCTCGCTGGAACGGCGGCATCACAGGTAAATCCTCTATTTATAATCTCTCACTTATGTGTATTTTGCATGGAGAATCTCGCCATTTTGTGGTCAGAAGTTTAAAATGTTGGATTGAAACTGGGTGCTTTTTTTGTATGAGACAGGGTGTGTACTACTACTTCTACCAAGTGTTTCGGAATCAAGCTGAAGCTGCAGCTCTTGCACGAAGGAAGAAAGGGTTGGGTGACGGATCAGTGGGGATGTTCTCTTCACTTTTAGTGGCTGCCTTCGCTGGGTAAAACAGCAATCCTTTATGTGATTTTTGTATATGCTAGTTTTTGGTCTGTTACATATTACCATTAGTTAGCAATGCATTACATAATTGATTTTATTAGTTTTGATTCAAAATAGCTCTTAGGTGCTTCAGTTCTTTCTCATAATCTTCACATTGACTGTCTGGAGTGTAGGGTGTGAGTGAGGGCTCGCCACGGTCACATTGCTAATGCTATCATCTTATGCTCTTATAGTGTTGCTTGTTTAATGGAGCTTCTAGGTGGATGGTCTGAATTTTACTGTCAGGTCTTACAGTCGTAGCTGTTTTGTTCTTTGATTGTAAACTTTGGTGGCATGCATAGTGCATTAATGTAACTTCTTTTCTATTGCTTCCGCTGTCTCATGTGAAGTATGACAGCTCTTTCTTTGTGCAGATCGGTTAATGTTCTTATGACGAATCCAATTTGGGTGATTGTTACGCGCATGCAGGTATAAATGGCTTCATATACACCACCATAAAGTGCTACTTTTCTCTGTATCTTAAGTACATTGTTCTTTTGTCCTTAGTAGTTTTAGTTTTGCATTTAACCATGATTCTATGAGTTTTCTTGTCCTCACTCATATTCCTCCTGATTCTTCTTGTATGTATACAATGCAGACCCACAGAAAAATGACAAAAGATCAAACAACTGCCTCCGAGTCACCTTCTTCTGACACAGAAGCTCTGGTTGCAGTTGAGCCGCGTCCATATGGAACCTTTAATACGGTATGAGGCAGCTTCCCATATTTGCAAACCAGAAACTATGGCTTTGACTTATCGGTTATTATGAGTCAAATCTTGATTACAAACTATGGCTTCAGCTGATTGCAATATAAGATTGAAACTTATTTCAAACTCTATAAACCTCTGAATTAAGACGGTTTCTGTGATATATGTTGAACAATGACTCAGATTCAAGAGGTTTACGATGAAGCTGGAGTGACTGGCTTCTGGAAAGGTGTAATTCCGACATTGATCATGGTACGTGACTTATGATTTTGAAGCTTCTCTTTTATTGTTTGTCTAGGTTCCTTCTTTTTAATAATTAGATGTGTTTTTTTTTTTAACCCACAGGTAAGTAATCCGTCAATGCAATTTATGTTGTACGAGACAATGTTAACAAAGCTGAAGAAAAAGCGTGCCTTGAAGGGTAGCAACAGCGTAACCGCTTTGGAGGTTTGGACTCTAGCGATTTGCATTTGTTTCTTTTGAATAAAATTTGTTTGCTCCCCAGTAAATGTTCTTTCTATTTTCCATAAGACATTTCTTCTTGGAGCTGTGGCTAAACTCGGAGCTACAGTCACAACTTATCCTCTCTTGGTTGTAAAGTCGCGACTTCAAGCCAAACAGGTCACGACAGGGGACAAAAGACACCAATACAAAGGTTTTCCCTCTTGTAATGTTAAGATCATGAAATGGCCAAAAAACTCAGTTCTCAATTAAAGCTAAGAGTTGTTGTGATGGTTTTGAATCGCAGGAACGTTGGACGCGATTCTGAAAATGATTCGATATGAAGGGCTTTACGGGTTTTACAAAGGGATGAGCACAAAGATTGTGCAAAGCGTTTTAGCGGCTGCGGTTCTGTTCATGATCAAGGAAGAACTTGTTAAAGGAGCTAAGCTGTTGCTCTCAAACGCGACATCTAGCAAAGTCAAGTCCAAGCCTTCTTGAACGAACGCTATCCAACTAGCATTTTAGAAATAAGATAAAAATAAATAAAATAGATTAAATTTGCAATAGTTTCTTGATTAATTATCACACTATTGGGATTGTCGTGCATTTCCATAATGATTGCAATTGATTATTGTATTTTCTGTAAGATTACGGGATTGGACGGTTTTATACCTTTAGTTTCTTAGAATGAAATCTTGGCAAATTTGTTGAATTTTATTGTTTGGTGATCTCTCAACAAAATAATAAAAGTTAATCGACATATATGGGTCCCAATAGAAAGAAATCTGCAGCACATTTAAGTTAAAAGTAGTCAAATATATGATCAAAGGTTTAATTTAGTAAAAAAATCTAAATGTTATAGAAATCTAAATGTTATAGTTGACTTGACTGCATAAAAAGAAAAAAAAAATCAACTGCGCAAATAAGAGTGTGATCCTTGTGAAACCCAGAAGAAGGCCCAATATATCATCTACGAAACGACATCGTAATAAACCAGTTTTGACTGAAACGTCTTCTAGCTCCATCCAATATATCGTCTTCTTCCTCCTCCTCTAACCAAAAACATCAGTCTCTTATAGTCTCTGCGCTCGTGAAAGTCCCATTCCCTGCGTTCGATTTATCGCAGAAGCCAAGAGATCTGGTATTGTTTGGATCCGATCTATCATCCATGGAAGAGAAGAAGACAGAAACGACGAACAAGAACGTTAAGAAGGCCAATCTGTTGGACCATCACTCGATCAAGCACATCCTCGACGAATCCGTCTCCGATGTAAGAATTGTCTGATATTTTCCTTTTGTTTTTTTCCATATTTATCTGATCTGTGAATTTATGATCTTCCTTTTGATTTTTTTTTGATGTGTAGATCGTTACGAGCCGTGGTTACAAGGAGGATGTGAGGTTGAGCAACCTCAAACTGATATTAGGAACGATTATTATCGTCGTTGCTCTTGTTGCTCAGTTCTACAACAAGAAATTCCCTGAGAACAGGGATTTTTTGATTGGATGCATCGCATTATATCCTTTTCTTCTCGAATTCGCTTGATGCTTTCTGCTTGATTCTGATTTGGTTCTCCTTACGGTTTCTAGTGGCTAAGATTAAATTTAAGACTATTGCGATTTCGGAGTTTTAGATTTTTTTTTATCTAAGCTTGACTTCTTTGTGCTTAGCATTAGGTTTTGAAAAACCTTATTGTATCTAAAGTATGACTATAGAAGCTGCTCGATACATGTCTCGTATTTGGATAATTTTGAATAACATGTTTGGTCCTTGACTATGGCACGTATGTAGTGTTGAATGCGGTGTTGCAGCTGATTCTGTACACTAAGGAGAAGAATGCAATATTGTTCACCTATCCTCCTGAGGTTTGTTCTCTGACTGTTGAGAAACAATGTTTTTATTGATAAGTAATCTTGGATAAGTTTTGTGGTTTCGGCTACATTGATGTTGTCTATGATGCAGCAACTGTAGTTCTGTGCATAATGTAGTTCTGTGATTTAGGTGCATAATGTACATTCGTTTCCATTCACTTATTTTAAAATGGAACTCTATTTTGATTTCTCATGTCAAACTTTTGCATTTTTTCTTTATTTGTGGTTATTTTAGTCTGAATGTTAAGTAGAGTTTGCATATCTTAGGGCATCTTGGTTTTGGCATTTGAGCTTTAGGAAGAGCAACGTTTCACATTCAGTGGATTGTTCGATTAGGTAAAAGCCTTGACAATTTGACACTGGCAGTTCTTGTATCTTTTGGTGTTTGCTATCTTGTTATTCGAAACATTACAGTTCAACTGAGTGGATGATTCTGGAATGTAAATGGGGTGGTTTTTACTTCTCATTCTCACCAGATTGATTTGGTTAGGTCTAGAATATGCAACAAATGGAGCTCCGACATTTTGTTTTCTTGAAACCATTTCATTGAACAATAATTTGGTTAGCGGGTTGCATCATTTTGTAATGTCAAAACAAATAACGATTCTAGAGCTCTTTATGACTTTCATTTGTTTTGCTACGATTGGAACATGTTTTGTTTAGCTCATCACTTGCTCCTCTTTTAAAAATCTTAAAATTCCGGTGGTTTATACGCAGGGATCATTCACCAGCACTGGCTTGGTTGTATCTTCAAAGTTGCCCAGATTCTCTGATCAGTACACTCTCACCATCGACAGTGCTGATCCAAAATCAATCTCAGCTGGGAAGTCAGTTCAGTTCACCAAAAGTGTCACCCAATGGTCTCTATCTCTCTCCCCCTCTCTCTGCATTTTCTTTCAGTTGCTCACGCCATATCGGCGCATCATAAATTCAAGCCTCATTACATGGTTTTTGTGTGTTTTCAGGTTCACGAAAGATGGAGTTCTGGTTGAAGGTTTATTCTGGAAAGACGTGGAAGCACTAATCAAGAACTATGCAGAAGAAGAACCAAAGAAGAAGAAATGATCATCTTTTGGAGAAATATATGTTCTTAAAACTCCCAATGTTGCGTTTTAGAAAACTAAACCGATGGTGGCTTTCTTTAGAGATGAAACTAATATTCCCCTTAAGAGTATTCAGCTTTTTCTTATAACCAAATTTTCGAATTGATCTGATATTTTATGATCACCATTGGACTAAAATAAAAGCTTATCTTAGTTAGTAAGCAAATGGGCTCACACAAAGTATATGCTTTCGTCGTTTAGTTATTTGTTCTTGTCCATACATAAGTCACAAGTCAAATGCTACACGAATTGTGGATGATTTGATTTGTAAATTTTGTATGATTGATGATAGAACCAACAGATGAGTGGCTTGGATGAGGCTAGGCTCTTTTTAGGCAGCTTTTTCTTTCTCGTATGGCTTGGGAAAGTTCATTTGTTGATTGTATTTGGTTGGAATCACCTTTTCTAATACTTTTCAATTAGAAAAATTTCTAATTGTTTCAATTAAAAACTACATAGCTCAACAAGTGATGTGTCTAATTAATCTGTACTTATTATTTGGAGATACATTTCTGGTTATTTGTGTTTCAAAATATTGAATACTTTTTTTTTTGATGTGGGCAGGAATAAAATACATTGCACAGATTCAAATGTAAGAAATGACAATCCAAATTTGGATATAGAACTTTAAAGTTTAAACATCCTAAATCCACTCAAATATCTGCCACAAAATAATGTGGAGTATTTTCTTTTAAAAATTAAAAATACCATATTTTTTTCCCCTGCTTCATAGTTGTAATCACTAAGCATAATAGATAAAAAAAAATCTATAATTATATAATAAAATAATCTCTAAAATATAACATGAAAGCTATTAAATAAATTTTCATAATTTTCTTATATAAAAAAATCTCTCTCCTATTATATACATAACGGATTAAGTTTTTGAAAACATTCCAAATCACATCGTATAATCCATACATTTTTTATCCATCCATTTGGCCACAAATAGTCAAATACAACCTGTCCATCGCCGAGAATCAATTTCAAATAAAATTTTGTAAGAACAAAGATAGAAAATTATACGTCTGTAATTAAAAAAACAAAAAAAAAAAACACTGGCCCATCACTCGCTATGGCCCATTTAAAGCTGACGTGGCTCCAGCTCGAAGTCGGTTTTTGTGAAGGGACCCATCCATAGGACCGACCATTCGGGCTTATAGCGTAAATTCGTGTGCGTGCTCTTCAAACGAGCGAGCCCCGGATCTCAAATCTAATCCAATAAACTACATTCAATTAAACAATTCGAATCCGCCAGTACATATACATAGACGCTGTGCTGTTTTGGTTTTTCTTATCTTTCCGTCTTCCGCTACGACGCGAAGGGGAATCAAAATAAAGGCACTCGTTTCAATTCTTCCCCTTCCCTAAAATAAGATATTTATTCTCTCTCTGCAACTCCATCCATAAGCAAAAAAAAAAAAAAAAAAAAACCTATTTCTCTCAATTGCATCGAAAAATCTCTGGATTTGATTCTCTGAAAGCATTCATCGTTCTGTAGGGTTCTTGACGAATTCTTTTTGTTTGCAATTTCTGGATCCAAGTTTTTTGGTTTCTAAGTTTACCGATCCGATATTTGATATGGCCGATTCTAGGAAACGAGATACCGGAGGCGATCATCGTCACCGTGATGATCAGCCAAATGACGGCGATGATTATTCGTATGATTCTCGATCTAATGGATTCGAAGGAGAGGATGGATCGACGAGGATCGAGAGTAGAGTTTCAGATCCGTTGACTGAAGATACCGGAGGGGACTTTTTGGTTGGTGAGGATAGGGTTTTACGGTGGTTGCAAGCTTTGGATTTGCAAGTTATGGGAGCTTGTCGAGGTGACGAGAGATTGAAGCCGTTGTTGAAGATGAACGTTTCTAACGGGATGGCTGAAGATCGATTGCTTGCGCATCTTAGCCAGGTTTTGAATGAATCATTTATAATTAAATCTCCAGTTTCTGTATACGATGATTTTGCTTATCTGATTTTGGATATGAGATCATCTGATTTCTTGTTTATTTGAATAGCACTTCGAGCCGGCTGAAATTGGTATGCTGGCCAGATGTTTTTGTATACCTCTGGTTTCTGTTCGCGTCGGGAAGATTAAGAAGGAAGGGACTCTAATGCGCCCCACTACCATAAGGTAATCAACGAGAGAGACCGATGTTTCATGAGTCCTGTCTTTGTTAAAATCATGTGAATTGCTAGTTTCTTTGTTTTCTTAGAGATATGAGAACATGATGGTCTGTTAATTCCGGCTCTCTAGACTCTTGAGTTCCCTAGTTAGGTTTTGTTGGCTTTGAAGATTGGTTTTATGTTAGAGCTGTTGCATAGCATATAAGAGAAGGTTGATTATTGGTTTTGTGTGCAATCTGCCATTGATTACGCCATTTTACTAAAGAATGCTCACTTTCAGGCTGATTAGCTAAATTAATCATGATTTTTAAATCATCTGATGATTTTTGTAATTCATGCTTTAGTGTTATTGATACTCTCTCGCAGAGTTTCTCCATGTCTGGTCTCATGGTTCAAGTACGTTTATCAAATACTATGCCTGTCACCATATTAAATGTTGCATCTCTGTTTTACTGACCTTTTACAGTTCTAATATGTGCTAACACTTTGGAGGTTAGTGTAAGTACATAGTCTTTGTTCATTTGGTTAGTTATGTTTGTCTCAATGTATATCTAACTTTCAATAATCAGATCTATTCATGGCTTGCTTTGGTTTAATTTAAGGCCTTTAGAAATAATAGGAAACTCAGTCAGTCGTACGGTGATACTATTCATGCTTCCAAATAAAATGTATCTTTTATTGTAGGTAATGTGGGCGTAATCTGTTATGATCTCTGGTAGATGATGAAGTAAAGGTAGTTTCATCTCCAATGTTGTGTAGTATGCTCTTGATTTTCTGGTCATATAGGGCTTTAATATTCTCTCTGTTTGTCATAACATAACTGACTATTTATGCTTCATAACCACTTCATATATTATCTCGCTGTTGCTTTCATTGAATCTCTATTTTTTCATGTAAGCATTTTATTTGATTGTGATTCTCTGTTTTTTCTTATCGTTACTACTTATCTGGTTTAAAAGGTCTTTTGTATGTACTGGTGGTATCATTCTGTTCAAAAATATAACAATAATGGGTCTATGTAAAGTTCATTTTGGGAAGCTCTTAGATAATCATTTTCTTATCTTTGTTTTCGTTCAATTTCTTCTAAGTTGCACGCTGGAGGAAACAATTATTTGGTGATTGAGGTCCCTATTCCCTATGCTGAGTTATGAATGATGTAATTTCAGTTAGGCTAAGGTACAGTCTTAAAAGTGTCAAATTATTGTACATCTCTGCTCAGGAAAGAAGCTTGGGGTGGGAATTTTTTTTTATTCGGGCTGTGCTCTATATTTTGTGAATAACTAATAATAGCACAGCCGTTATGTAAGCCGTTGCATGTGTGTTAATAGTTTCTTTTCTTGTAGTTTGAATTAGGGACAACTTGCAAATGTTGCGAGTTCATATAAAGAGCTTCTGGACTTGATCCAACTTCATTGTCTGGTTTTCAGCATCTAGTTTTTATTTGTTAGTTCGTTTGATTTTGATATTAGAGGTTTTTCTGACTAATTTACTGACATTGTATATCTCATTGGTCAGGGGTAACTTGAGCCTTATGGTCTTGCCAACATCTGACTTGCGTCTTTCATTTATCGGAGACAATGGTCATTCGGAACAACTCTTTACATATACCAGCAAATCTCAGTGCTCTGCGGTGTCAATTGAGGAGATTACTGCGGACAGCTCTGGTAGATCTTTTGTTATAAGGATTGCAGATGACAATGCTTTTTACTATTGGTGCTCAGAGAAGTCAAAACTTCTGGGAACTGAATTGCGTAGGAAGGTTTGTGAGATAGAGATGATGATCTTGCTCTTTAAATCCTTGTCTTTTATCTAGATTTTCTCATTATCTGTTTATTTTCCCTGTGTAGATGAAAGACTTGATCAAAAAGAAGCCATCAATCTCGGAACTAACTGGAATTGAAGAATCGCGTCTTGGCTCTGTTGCTTCCCATCTCCGTTTGTATCTTATGGGTTCAGTAGTGCCTAACATCAAAGGTTGTCCAGTCTCATCTCCTGATTCATTATCGTCTTCTGGCTCTTCTGAAACAGCTGAATCTTCCTCCTCGAGTGCATCATTAAAATCTCTTAGAGCACGCCCCAGTGGGACTCAACTGACAAAGGCCCAAGGAAGCCTCAGCCCTAGATCAAGCTCCTTCAAAGAAAACACACAGAGAAATTCTTCTCTACGAATCTCCTCTAGAGATAAATCAAAACGACGTAGTGAAGGCCATTTCTCAATCTTTGATAATTTACCTATTACCTCCATCCCCACCAATTTTGAGGGTTTTATTGAGTCAGAAGGAGAAGGTGAAGAAGCCGCTGAGGATAATAATGTAAACAGTCAAATTATTGCTTTTGAAGCAGCGGAGTTGACACCAAGCACAATGACTGGACCGCCCCAATTTCCTTTGAAGATGGGTCCACCAGTCTTTTCTCCTTATTACTGCTGGTGCCCTCCAACCACCTCATCACTTCACGCACCATCTGCTTCTTATCAGTTCCCTTCACTATCCATCGAGCTACCTTCACTTCCGCCCCTTTCCTCCTTATTACCAGCATCAGGATCAGATGGGTTTTTGATCCCGTCATCACCGCTTGATCTCTCGGACATCCCTCCATTACCTTTAGTCCACCACATACCCATTCCGGGCTCATCATCATCACCCCAGCAGATGATGATTCCTATAATGTGCGACCCTATTGTTCATATTCCGGTTATCGATATCTGCTCTTCGGGTCAAGGCTATTTGGTAAGTGCAGGACCCACCGGGATGATACCCACGGGCATCTCTCCGCTCCCGGTGGAGAATGATTCTCTGGTTGAGAAAGGCGCAAGAGAAACACTACGATTGCTCATAAACGGAGCCAATGCAACAACCGCTGCTCCTTTGAACCACCATGGAAGCAGAGGGCTATACAGTGGGAACCTGGACGTGAGTGGTGTGAGCTTGTTTGCACCTATTGGGCTGCAACAACCGAGTTCAGCTGACGGAGGAGATGGTGGTGGTGAGAGTGTGAGCTCAGGCGAAGCAGTGCCTGTGCCTCCCAGGGAGACTTCTGGTTAGTTTTTTTGGTTCTTTGCAAGTGTGTTTCCGAGAAAAGTGTATAGAAAAAGTGGGGGGATCGTGAAACTCACCTCTCGCTTAGTTCTTGGTTTTGTTCAGTCCAAGTCTTTTGTTTCAGGTGTAATTAGTCGGTTTTTTGTAGCTTGCTTATTACCCTTTGTTATTTCCGAGTTTCAAAGGAAGCTAAGAAATACGATAATAATAAAAGTTAGTATTTGGCAAATTAATATTTTCTGAAACTTCCAAAATAACTAATACTATTGTTCTGGAAAAAATTGATGGAGATAGGTGTAGTCTAGATGAGTATATTAAAAGAAAAAGCTAGGCTTGTAGAAGATTATTGCATCGATTTCTTCATATTTTAATTCTCAACCGTTATAAAAGACTTTTAGAAAATTAAATGCCCATTTAATTGGCTCATTAATCACCATCTGCAAAAACTTTTTTTTCTTTTTTTTACCATTTCTAATTTCTATTTCAATCTAGAGTGATTTTCTAATTTTCTTTTCTTTTGAATAGAAATTTAACAATGACTACACTACAAACTACAGTTTTAAACAAGAGCTCATATGAAAAAGAGAAGAAAAAAAGGATATATCATATAGCGAGATCATATCTTAATAGTTGTAGTATACTTTTCTTTTCATGTTTTCCTTATCCATAATCATTATTGTTCTTTCAATTAGAAATTTTATTTTTTTGTCATAGAAAAACAATCATGGTTGTTGATTCTGTTTACATTATTGCTAAAAGTTCACAATTTTGGTCTGTTGCTGGATGATTTATTCCAAAGACGTGAAAAAAGTCATCTAATGGTCTTGTTCCAAAAGTACTATTTTGAGCGCTTTCGTCCGACATTGGATGTTGAACTTCTACCAAATAAACGTTTAAAAATAAAATATATCATCAACCATTTATTTTTTTTTATTTAGATCTTCGTTATAGTTAAATCATATGGTCCATATATACATAATATTTCTATTGATATAGTTAACCATATTATGGACCATCATAATTCAGAAAAATTATCTTACAAAAGAAAAGATAGTTTTATTTCTTTTTATTTTATCACATATAAAGCAACCAAGATAAAACCAATAAAATTAGGGAACATATTCAGAACTGGTTTGCAGCTCAGGAGATGGAGATGGAAATAGATGAAATACACTTCCAAACCAAGACTCGATGGGGAGTCAAACCAAGGCCTAACTCTTCCATGTCTTGGAAGGTCCCTCCGACTAATTGGATTAAGTGTAACATAGGGTTATCATGGTCTAAGAGGAATTTTTTGGTAGGAATCTCTTGGGTATGGAGGGATGAATCGAGACGTGTTGTTGCATAGTCGCCGTGCTTTCACAAGCATCAGAACAAGATTGGAGGCTCAATTTCTATGCTTAGTATGGTAAGTGGAAAGTATGGTGACCAAAGTTCTTTTTGCTGTGGAGGATGGAGTTCTTGTAGGAGTAGTTAACAAGCCTTAAGCTTGGCCATCTTTCAGATTTCAATGAGTTGAAATTCTGTTACTGCTGAGGTCAATTGGGGAATGGAGATTGGAGGTGGAAGTTTCAGCATCAAATAGAGGAGCTAATCTCATCGCTCAAAGTGTTACTAAGGAGTGTACGTTGTAATTTTATGTGGTTAGCAGCTTTCCGTCTTGGCTAACTGGTGTCTTTAGTGATGAGATAGTTTCTTCCTCTTTATGATATGGTAGTTGCTTGGTGTTGTGTGCTCGCTGCTATATTCTTTTATAAAGTCTCTGCTAATATGTGTAGTACATGATTGATCTTTTAGTTTAGGGTTCTAACCGCTTTTGTATCAGATTTTTTGAAAGTTTTTCTCAAACATGATGTAATCGTCTACTACATCTATAATTATATATAACCGGTTGAAAAAAAAAAAAAAAAAAAAAACCAATAAGATTGATTTGGCTTAGAATTGAGGTTATTACCCAATAAATAATTAATTTGTCCATGGAATAAATCAAACCTGATTGGTTAATATTGTCGTGTAGCTAAAATATGACCATGCAAAAAAATTAAAAACATTAGTAGAAGAAGAGAAGATGGCATCTCCACCGTCAACTTCACTGTGTATCAAATATTTTATCAAAATTTTTATATGGTCTCATAATCTCATCTCATCTCATCTCATCTCATCGTCCTCCCACATGATTCCCCCAAAAAAATATATTTACCAAACGATTTTATAATCTTTTTTTTTTTTTTGGATTCCTTCTCCCACTTTGTCTTTCCTCTCAATCCGCCTCTTCTTCCTACGCGTGTCTCCTTCTCCCTCAGTCTCCATCTCTTTTTGCTTCTCTGATTCACACCCTCTTCGGATCTCTCTGCTTCATTCTCCTCACTGTGCCTATGTGTTTCCGTGGATCTGCGACTGAGATTTCAATTCGAAATCGTCGGTGTTTTTGATAAATCGGAATCTTTCGAGGATTCGTTTTTTTTTTTTTTGGTTTTTGGTTTTTATTCGATCCGATGGAGGATCCTGATATCAAGAGGTGTAGATTGAGCTGCGTCGCGACGGTCGATGACGTCATCGAGCAAGTGATGACGTATATAACCGACCCCAAGGATCGAGATTCGGCGTCTTTGGTGTGCCGGAGATGGTTCAAGATTGATTCCGAGACGAGGGAGCATGTCACTATGGCGCTCTGCTACACCGCGACTCCTGATCGTCTTAGCCGTAGGTTTCCGAACCTGAGGTCGCTCAAGCTTAAAGGCAAGCCTAGAGCAGCTATGTTTAATCTGATCCCGGAGAACTGGGGAGGATATGTTACTCCCTGGGTTACCGAGATATCCAACTCGCTTAGGCAGCTCAAATCAGTGCACTTCCGACGGATGATTGTGAGTGACTTAGATCTGGATCGTTTAGCTAAAGCGAGATCAGATGATCTTGAAGCTTTGAAGCTCGATAAGTGCTCTGGTTTCACTACTGATGGACTTTTGAGCATCGTTACACACTGCAGGTACACTTCTGAGTATCCACCTCTCTACTTAGTTGTTTTTTTAGCTATAGTTTCCATCAAGAATTGAGTTTTCCTACTTTGAATCCATGCTTTTGAGGTTTATCACATCCTTTTGCAACTCTCTTATCTTCTTGACGACACTTGTCATTTCCTACTTGACTAGAATTGTAGAACAAGATTGCACTTGACTCTTTTTATAACTTTTATAAGTCGTTGTACAAAGAACCATATCTTCTTTAGCTTACTTGGGTAAGTAGAAACTTTGGTGCGTATTTTCTCCTTAATGATATTGTTGAACGGCCTTACTTGATTTGATTTCTTATTACACTTTACAATAAGGATTATATAAGCAGAAATATTCATTTCAGACATCTACAGTTTCTAGGAGTTCATGTTTATCTAATCGTTCTTACATCCTGAATCGCTCTGCCGCTGTCGTGCTTGCTAATTAAGCAGAAATTGCAATGATCTTAAGTTATTTTTTCAATTGGGGAAAGGTAAACCTTGGTGCGGATTTTAACTGCAACCTATTTTTTCCTCTTTGTTGGACTTACTTTATATGGTTTCCTACTACAGTTTGCACTTCTGTTTATGCATAAATAGCTGAAAGATTGATTTCTGATATCTGCAGTCTCTGGGAGTTCATGTGTATTATGTGGTTCTTGCATCCTTGATTTGGCTGCCGCTGTTATGCATATTCAATTTTAGCTGAAATTCCAAATATGTTGAATTGTTTCTCACTTTATTTATGCTTATGTCTGCTGTTTTCTACAGGAAAATAAAAACGTTGTTAATGGAAGAAAGTTCTTTTATTGAAAAGGATGGTAAGTGGCTTCATGAGCTTGCTCACCACAACACATCTCTTGAGGTTTTAAACTTCTACATGACAGAGTTTGCCAAAATCAGCCCCAAAGACTTGGAAACCATAGCTAGAAATTGCCGCTCTCTGGTTTCTGTGAAGGTCGGTGACTTTGAGATTTTGGAACTAGTTGGGTTCTTTAAGGCTGCAGCTAATCTTGAAGAATTTTGTGGTGGCTCCTTGAATGAGGATATTGGAATGCCTGAGAAGTACATGAATCTGGTTTTCCCCCGAAAACTATGTCGTCTGGGGCTCTCTTACATGGGACCTAATGAAATGCCAATACTATTTCCATTTGCGGCCCAAATCCGGAAGTTGGATTTACTTTATGCATTGCTAGAAACTGAGGATCATTGTACGCTAATCCAAAAGTGTCCGAATTTGGAAGTTCTCGAGGTAAATATTTAATTTACTGTCTTTTCTCGTTAACTACATATTTGGGGCCGCGTCTTTAGTGGTAAATGATGCTCCTATTGATTAATTATCCTATTTGTTCGCGAAAGGTTTCTAAGCGAGTAATTCACCTTTTTCTTATCAACTCCACACTATTCAACTATCATGAATCTAGAATTACGTGTATAAAATGTGGTAGATAGGGGATATGAATGCAATATCGGCTCTCTTTACATAGAAATATTCAACGAAATTCTTGTTGTATTTCAGACAAGGAATGTAATCGGGGATAGGGGTCTAGAGGTTCTTGCACAGTACTGTAAGCGGTTGAAGCGGCTGAGGATTGAACGGGGGGCAGATGAACAAGGAATGGAGGACGAAGAAGGCTTAGTGTCTCAAAGAGGACTTATTGCTTTGGCTCAGGGCTGCCAGGAGCTAGAATACATGGCGGTGTATGTCTCAGATATAACTAACGAATCTCTTGAAAGCATAGGCACATATCTTAAAAACCTCTGTGACTTCCGCCTTGTCTTACTCGACCGGGAAGAGAGAATTACAGATTTACCACTGGACAACGGAGTCCGATCCCTCTTGATTGGATGCAAGAAACTCAGACGGTTTGCATTCTATCTCAGACAAGGCGGCCTAACTGACTTGGGCTTAAGCTATATCGGACAGTATAGTCCAAACGTTAGATGGATGCTGCTGGGATATGTAGGTGAATCAGACGAGGGTCTAATGGAATTTTCAAGAGGTTGTCCGAATCTACAGAAGCTAGAGATGAGAGGTTGTTGCTTCAGCGAGCGAGCAATCGCTGCAGCAGTTACGAAATTGCCTTCACTGAGATATCTTTGGGTGCAAGGTTACAGAGCATCGATGACGGGACAAGATCTAATGCAGATGGCTAGACCGTACTGGAACATCGAGCTGATTCCATCGAGAAGAGTCTCGGAAGTGAATCAGCTAGGAGAGATAAGAGAGATGGAGCATCCGGCTCATATATTGGCTTACTACTCTCTGGCTGGTCAGAGAACAGATTGTCCAACAACTGTTAGAGTCCTGAGGGAGCCAATATGATATGACCAAAAAGAACAGGTTTGTATATAAAGATTTGGTTATCATTTTTAGTCTCGAGTTTTGGGGTTTCCACGAACTGTGTACTTTTGGTTCTTTTTTTATTGTTTCCTGTTGTATCGTCAATGGTTTTGGGAGATTACATAGAGTCTTGTTTGTATGGCCATCACATTTTTATTTCTCCTTAGGGGTCTGTCTACTCTTTTTTTTTTCCAATAAAACCCCGAAGATTTTGAGAGATTTCTGTTTTATCATCGATTACATATTTGATTTCTATTGTGACAAACAATTCTTTCCGAGAACATTACAAAGCAAAAAATAAGGAAATAATATTCATTTATAACTTTTATAGATGAAAACTATTTAGCTTTACACGAATTTCGAAAACGATGTAACAAGCTATATGATTTAATAACAGACAATAAAAGGAATCTATTAACAATGAGTGGGCATATCTCAAGCCGACAGAAGGAGCCCCTCCCCATTCACAGATTCTTCTAACCGGAAAAAGAACCTTTACAATAATACATTATATAGGTAACTAAATCATTGTCGTATATGCATCTCATTCACATTATAGAATATAGAAGATTCCCCCATATTTTGTGATTTCTTTTATGTACTTTTGGAGAAATCACGCAAAGTCTTCGCTGTCTTCAATTGGTGAAAGAAGGAGAATGATGGTAGAGTAACTGAGCATTGGATACATATTTGCATCTAAGAAGTGCCTATACTGCTTCATCGCCGTTTCTCTCTCTGGGAGATCCGGTGTTATGCAGTCGTAAGGGCTCGGTTTGCTCGTGTCTACAAATGGCTCCCATCGGTATCCGGGTCGGTTAGGTAGATAAACAAGTGTGGCTAAATGACTCGTGTTAAAGGCCACATATATTTCTCTCTTCACAGAATCGACCTGGACAAAAACAAAAGAGATTAATGTCACCCACAAAGGAAGCTGTCCATGTAAGGGTTTAAAGTTCTTAGAGCAATAAAACAAAAGCTCTTCCTTATACCTCGACCTAAGTGACAAAGAGAGATAGGGTATGATAAAATGGTACCAGTGAAAATGCAACAAAACGACTTGTTTCAGACCAATCTGGCACCTCAGGAGCAAGACCATGCCACTGCAGACGCTTTGCTGTTGGAAAATCGTTCAGGCCAAGTGATTCACATTCACTACAAGACAGTTATAATCCCCATAAATTAAACAAACCCAAAAGCTGGGAGAAACAGAGGATTGCAAAAGCAATAAAACTCATATCACAAGTGTCAATTATCGGATTTGAAACTATATGAAGCGATCATCTGAGCAATTAAATGCAAAATACTCATAAAAGAAGATTACGTACTCACGAAACTTGATAAGAAGACGGCAGAATCTGAAGAAGTCGGAGTGTGCTTCTTCCTTTTTATCCCACCGAAAATAGTTCAACTGCATCAGAATTGTATTAACATTATTGGAAAGTTAAGATTGAGAAAAATGGAACTTAGAATCATCCCAAAAACAAAGCATTTAAGGGTTTACATAGTTGTCATGGCAATAGGTGTTGTTGTTTCCCCCCTTTGTATGGCCATATTCATCTCCCATGTAGATCATCGGAACACCCTGGTGATAAATAGTTCAGCATGACAAAGAAATTGGATCATGCTCATAATGTGTATTAACGTTCTTAACCCTTAATTCATATTCTTTGCATGACATCATACCAGTCACCACTTAACATGTTGCAAATGCATATAATCAGTGCGTAGTACATAATTGCTAGTGGAGTTAGATTCTCTTGTGGTTTAATATTTAGAACTCATGACCTACTCCAGTACTATACTTCAATGTGCATAACATTAGTCA
The DNA here is from genome assembly GCA_900406565.1 of Turritis glabra. Taxonomy (NCBI): domain Eukaryota; kingdom Viridiplantae; phylum Streptophyta; class Magnoliopsida; order Brassicales; family Brassicaceae; genus Turritis; species Turritis glabra. The sequence goes on from OVBN01000025.1 coordinate 3,277,164, forward strand.
AAAGAGCTTTAAGCAGGAATTAGAATAAAAGAAGTAAGAAATGGTTAGCTTTACTTGGGAAACCATGAGGGAAACAAAGAAATTTCGCATCTGTCGTTTCCTTAATCTCTTCACCGAGACACTCGCAAAGTCTCCCTCCTGCAGCCCAATACCAATTAAATTGAAATTTTAAGTAAAAAGTGTTAAGCGACTGAATTTACATAGCTGATGAACGAGAAAACAACGATAATCCAATCAAATATTCTGAAGTTTGATATTTGATTTTGAACTTCCAACTTGATACTTAGCGGTCAATTTTGTGAATAATGAGAATTTTTTTATATTTACAATTAATCAATGAAAAACCTATTAAGAGGTTGTGTTTTTATGTAGTTGTACATGTTGTATTTTTTCAAATGAGTCTCAATATTCTGCATTTCGCATTTTGGTTAAAAGCTATCGCACCAAAACTACTAATTACGATCCACTCTATTCTTTTTAAGGAAGCTGTGGCTATTTAGGGAGGAATTATTTCTAGTAATAATTCTAACGAATATTTTAGCCATCAAAAAACAAATTCCACACAATAGCACAAAGCTAATATCTTTACCTCTCCACAGTTCCAGCTGTAATTGTGATTTTCTCCATCATTATTCTCTTCTCCATTTGCCAAGTTATTCTTATTGTTGTAAGTTACTAAATCTCCTAGCGTAAAACCATCATGCGCACATACAAAATTGATGCTGTTCCAAGGTTTCCTACCTCCCTGATGCACAGACACAATCGGATATCAATAAGATATACAACAAACATATGAAGCTTCACAGACAAAACAACCAAGAGAACACCATAAAGATTAGATATGTATGGAGACACCCCAGTATAATAGAAGTTAACTTTACCTGATACAAATTTGGGCTTCCACAGAGACATTCAGCAAAAGCACCGGAAAAGCCATCGGTGCCTTTTATGAACTGTCTCACTACATCCCGGAACTGAAATGGACAAGAATGTCACTGTCGCATATTAAATTTACAACGATTATTGATATAATGCACACATAAAATGGAAACTGACACGAGAACTGAACATTCATTTATTGTTGTCTCATGTCAGAGTGTTGTCTATTGGGTAATAAGACAAAGTCATAAAGATTTCCATGTTCATCGCCAATACAGGCTGATATACATTTCTGTTTAGTAGTACAGGCAGATCACACAGCCTGTTTCTTTTTCAATTGATTAGAGCAGATTCTAAGGGTCAGTAGAAAGGTGAATAACCATTAATAATTTTATCACATTTGGCTTGAAACCCTTATACACTGTGGCACATACTTTTCTGTATATTTTGCTCTGACTGAAGACATAGGTTTCGTGTAATTAATATCTCAAACAATAAAAAGAAAAGCAATTTATCCTCGTAATACATTTACTGACCTTTCCATTCCACTCAGACCAAATACCCCAGTGTGGAAACATGCCAACTTGGTATAGCCCACCCGCATCCCATGCTTCAGCTATTAGCTGCTTGCAAAGAAGCAACATTATAAATTAATATCCCGTCATCAAAGATCCTACATTGGTGAATGTATTTACATCAAGAAAATGATTACTTTATAACAATCATCTACAGAACTAGAAAACCACAAGCAAATTCATACATGAAGCTCAATACTGAAGTACAAGAAGAAGAAATAAAACAGTTTTATGCTAAATAATCTTTTAGTGCAGATCACTAATTACATTGGGAGTTTTTAAAGTTTGGTAATGGATTGAGAAAACATAGTAGTCATGTAGTCAGCATCTCTCCACTCTAAACAATGTAAACCGATGTTATATAAAGGGAAATATCAAGGGAGCTAGTTGATCACCTTAACACCACGGAGTATTGGGTCATTACTTATCATGTCAATTACTGGAGGGCAGCTAATAGGGGTACCAGTTGTCAGGAAGTCACCTTCTACATCAGCTCCATACACATTGGCTGCATCCCAAAGACTAACAAGAATAGAACAATAAATATTCCAGAAACATATGGACCAAACAAGCACTCATTTGACGTACTCTAGAACATTTGCACCTGCTGCTCCTTGACATGATTGAACCAAGATCAAAGCGGAAGCCATCGACATGCATTTCTGTTACCCAATATCTGTTTAAAGAGAGAGAGATATCCACAGGCTTAGGAGGAGTTAACTGACATCAATAAATTTTCGGAAATCAACCTAGTGTAAGGTTTCTTTAGTCACCAGAAAGCAGGTAAACTCAAAATAGTTATTTCATAGTAACAAGGGTGGAATATGAGGATTACATTATACTCTAGATGTAATCATAAACAAATTGCCTAAAATTATTTGTCACAAAGACAGCCTAGACACTAGGCATAAAACCTGAGAAATATTAGAACGTGTACCATGAGACCATGAGAGTTCGCAAGTACAACAATAGATTTAACAGACTTAATTTGACAAACAGCCAAGCAATACGTCTACTCTATTTTGGGAACTACCTCAGGCAATCTACTATGAATTGACGCACCACAGGATGATTGCAGTTGAATGTATTGCCACAGCCTGAATAATTATAGAACTCGCCCTGTTAAATCACAAAATATGCATAAACTTTAGATTCATTAATAAACAATCATATCAGAATCATCAGTATGAGACTACAAACTAGGAAACCAAAAACATTATGAGTGTTGACTTCGATATCATCACTGGGTGGAATATATACTACTTTTCTAGTCCTGGCGGAGTTATGTAAAGGTCATGCAGAAAACCCAAAAGGCAGTTCCTACAGGTTTCTGATGCATAATAAGTTACTGGACAGACCAATTACCAAAACTTCCAATCAGCAAAGTGACTTAGTTTATCGAGTGTTCTTCATGTTTTAACTGACAGAAGAAAAAGAGTCCTAGATTTCAGATTCCTACCCCACGGATCTTTTGATTGCCTCTTGTTCTCTAAGCAGTGAAACAAAAGAAACACATGACTGCTTGATGAGCATTACCTTTGGAGCAAGCATGTAATAGACACTGTTATCAACTCCTCTAAATGAGAAAATTGGTCCTTTTTCATTGCCTTCAGCTGTGTGGTTCAAAACGACATCCATGATTACCTGCTTAAAATCTATCAAGAACTGCATCCGTAAACCTAACAGCAAATATTTAGCTACTTGGAAACTAGTTGTCACCTCAATTCCTCGTTTATGTGCCTCTTTAACAAGAATTTTGAACTCACTAATGGCTCTTCCAGCAGAGTTGCGAGAGCTTGCCAATGAATATCTGATCATGGGCGAGAAGAACCCAATGGTAGAGTAACCCCAAAAATTTACCCTGAACAAGCAAGACAACCTGATTAGACATGCTATGTGCAACATTTAACTAAGTTACTGTCTGAGAGTTAAAGATGGTATGGTTTCATGTGAGAGAGCTTGCTCAATCTATCTATTCCAGATATGTGATATTATCTTTAACTTATTTCACCCCTCATTAATCGGAAGTTTCATGAGAAAACAACAATCATAGTTGAAGAATTTCTTGAGATTAATTAATACATGCTATCACCCACATATGTTACCTTCGAGTGTTTCTACTATGTAGTTTGCTCATCCCAGAAGTCACTTAATAAAACAATGACAGAGCAAAAACCAGCCAGAGGTATTGTCTTTAAACAAAGGCATGTCAAATGGCATACCTATGGTCTCCCAATATCGTATTGTAGCTGTAATACTCCAGCTCATTAAACTCGTGACATGGCATTAATTCTATGCAATTTATGCCAAGCTCCTGTCAATATGTAAACAATTTAAAGTTGACAGCCCTGATCTCTACTTGATGATATTTTCAGTTAGATAAGGGCTCTAGCTAAGCAGATATTATTAGAACGGAAAAAATCTAATAAAACTGTGTGCTCATTTTTAACAAAAAAAATAGAAATATTTGCGTCGTCCAAATCACCAAAATTCGTCTGAATTAAACAAGAAAGCTCTTTGCAAAACTGAGGACAACTTATAGCCACTGCAAACAAAGATAGTCATATGTACACCATACCACAATGAAAGTTGATAAACAGGTATAGCGTTGTCCCACAAGGCCACAATGATCATAAAAGACGAATTCAGTGTTGAACAAATGAATATGTTAACAAAAATTCTACTGATATAGTCAGCAACATCTCAAAATTTCACCTAGAGACTATTTATAGTAAGCTTGTTCCAAAATAACAGTTCAAAGTTTTCTCAACAGTACATATTTGAGAGCCAGTACCTTCAAATGGTCAAGCTTCTCTGCAACACCCTGGTATGTGCCGGGGAATTCAATTTTGCTAGATTCATGCCTTGTGAAACCTCGCACATGCATTTCATATATGACAAGATCCTTCTGTGGAAGCTTCAGATGCATATCCCCTTCCCAATCAAACTGAAGAGCAGCAAAGGTCAACAAAATCACTTGTTAAACAACATCTTTATACCATCCAAAAGTAGCTATTAGACAGCCTTATAAATATCAATGGTACCTCTTCATCAAGAGTGGGCACCATACACGCCATTTGAGGCCAACAATTATCATCAGGTCCCAAAACTCCAAACTCATCTCTGCTTATAATTGCCTACCAAACCAAAGGGATATAGTTATAGAACCAAAGAAACCAGGACAAAAGAAGAAGAAGAGAAAGAAAAGTTCAATATTTTTAACTAAAAAAACTTCAATTTTCAATAACCTTTGCGTAAGGATCCAATAAAATGTTGGAAGAGTCATAAAAGTGACCTTCTTCAGGAGAAAACTTGCCATCAAATCTATAACCATACAACATATCTTTGAAATTCCCTTTCAAGAACACATGCCAGACATGGCCAGTTCTATTCCTTGATGGATCGAGCTGGATCTCCTCAGTCACTTTGTTCTGCAACGTGAAATTTAAACCCAAATTCAAAAAGGGCTTTCAAGAAAATGTCGGTTAAACCCAAAAGCACTCGCTTTGAAGGTTCACCTGACGGAGATCGGAGAGAGAAATCAAGCAGATGGTGGCGGAAACTGAGTTTGCAGAGTAAACAGAGAAATTGACGCCGTCGTCTCTGACGGTGGCGCCGAATGGAGAAGGAAGTCCATCGGAGACGAGAAATCTATCAGATTTAATAGGTTTCTCCACTACGGCGACATTTTCAGCTTCGCTGCTTCTTCTAGCCTTCGCGGAAATCGAAATTGGTCGGAAGAGGCGTTTGAAATTGGGAGTGGAGGTTTTAGGAAAGGTGTGGTTGGAGAAGAGAATGTTGAGCTTGGTGCGATGGAGGAAACTGGAGCTGCATTTGATAGCATCCATGAAAGCTCTTCTTAGAGCTCAAAGGAGTGATGAAAAAGAGAGAGACGACGAAGTGTTTGACACTCAAGAGTGATGATCATTTTTATCTTTTTTTTGTTTTTAATTAATAAATAAATAAGTGACAATGCTACGAATTGACATGTAGTGGGCTACAAAATGGGCTTAGCGATGGGCCTCCATTCATATACCCAATAACATGCACGCTTGAGACTAGCGTGTGCTTATATCATTGAAGTTATCATGAAAATATTTGTAGGTGAAAATTGTTGGAGTTAGCATGCACGTGGATTTACAAATTCCACTGCATCCACAGCCTGTGTTACATAGGAGTTGTGTTCAACTTTGTATAATTGTGAAGCCTTTTAACAAAAAAAAACAATTGTATCATTGTGTACTAATCATAAGAATTGTGTTAGAAAATCTAACCGTTTTAATCCTAATATTATCCAACAAAAACAAACTTCATCAAGTGTCACGTTTCCTAATCGTAAGATCTTTGAAGCTAAGATATATGGTCCCTTGATTCCAAAAGGACATTTGGGACCATACGACAATGATAAATTGATAATAGACTATAATAGTATTCAGGAAAACAATATAATTTTTATTACAAATATAAATATTTAAGAATCTTTATTCAATAAAGGAGAGTGGCCATACATGCATGGTGATGCTAGGGACCCTTCTTCAGATTCTTCTAACTACATACAAAAATCTAAGTGAACAATCATAATAATTAGTTGGTAACGTATACATATTAATCGTTTTCGTATACGTCACCTATACATACATACATATAGATAATTGAGTTACATATCTTAAAATAATTACAAAAGACAAAATTGATTAAATGACCAAATTGCTCTTCGAATATTGCTTGTTACCTGATTAACCCAAAATCTAAGTCTCTAAGGCCATGGCTTGTACGGAGGACGACTATGAACAAGTTTTGTGCTACCGTTTCGAATCATATTATTGGTCAACTATAAGAAAAATTCTCTCAAGTTGTTTTCTTAGCTAATATTAATGTAAACGATAAGCTGGCACCAACACTGTAACATGACATGTAACTAAAAATAAACGAGACATATTAAACTACAAAGAAAAGACTCAAGAGACGAGCTTTTCGGTTTAAGGAGTGGCCATATACGTCTGATGACGCGGGGACCCGTTCACAATTTCTTCAAATTCAAAAAATGAAAACCTAAAGATAATTTATTTGCTAACATACGGTTGAAAATTGTTGTCGTATATGCAATAAGAGTCAAATACGTACATATGGTTCAATATATTATGAATATATATAATATACGACAACAATTTTCAACCGTATGTTAACAAATAATTATCCTTAGGTTTTCAATTTTGGGTTATAGGTTTGTATGGATTATGGATAATTGATGAAGACGTATGAGACCATTAGCAAGTTATATTAATCATTTTATTGGAAGCTGTAGACTAATAATTTTCATAAGATAATTTCGTACGTAGCTATTGAAAAACTAATAATTGGCATCAATAATGTTGACTGGGGTCGTCTCATTTATCCTTCTTATGAACAGCTTGATTTCAAATACGAGCCATTTATCATTATGATAAATAGATATCAAATATGAAAATGCAGGGATATATGCATGAGATATATCAACATACGAGTAGACTTGTACCTTGTTTTTTACATTACAAATCTTTTGATAAATAGATCAATTTTGCAAGTTTATCTCCAACTTTTTTTTTTTTTTTTATCCAACAACTTAAATTCAAAAACTAACATGTTCACTAGATTAGTTTTAACTTTTAACTGCTACTTGATAAAAAGTTAAAAGAGTATTGAAAAATGAAGTAGATTGGAATCATTGGATCAGTTTCTCTTAGTGAATCCAAAGGTGCATGCGTATATATGTTTTTCACTTATTGGATAGACCTAAAAGCATATTTATATAATCGAGAATCGGATGATCTATTGATCTGTCAGCTGATAATTCAGTAAATCCATTTTTAATTAAGCCTATAAAGATAGTTTTTGAGCCATTATGCGATACATGTTGAGTGTAGATACTTTTTTTAATGTCTCCGCCAGATTTGGAAAAGAATAGATGAGAAGGTTATTTGATCGAGTAAAAGAAGATAAGCTGAGCATATCAAGTTGGATCTGGTGACACAAAAAGTCACGTGTATGTTCTCTGTTTTCTTGTGACCATGGAGAAGATTTTTTTCAGATCTTGATCGAATAAAGATTCGTTTTGGCTTTGAAGCATCTACACAAGGTAAACAAAATATCAAATACAATCTTTTGACAACCAAACCTTTTTCCTGAAACTATTGATGATGTTTTTATGAACATCATGGTCTTTGATTAGATAAGGTAAAAATGTCGGCTTATGCGCATCAGATGGAGAGGGAATTCTCAGGTCTCTCCAGCCGAGGCAATTCCGGTATATATATATTTATATTTCATAATCTTGTAACATCTGAGTTTGGTCTGATTCTTGAGTTAAACCAGAGTTTATTGCAATCGTTTTCTTGAATTTGAAATCTTCTTGTTTATTTTGCAGAATTAGGGAGTCGATATTGGATAGAATCTAGATGTTACATGACATCTTTAGCAGCCTCCATCTTCATAGCTTCACTTGTAACATTTGGAGTATTGATGATAACACTTCTTATAGCTTTATCAACGATGTTACAGAGCTGTGAAAACCGAAACATTGAAACCGTCGAAGCTCAAAGACTTGAAGAGAGTTTCAGTTACTGTAAAATCTTGTCTTTACACTCTCAGCTCAATAGCTTGCAAGAAGAAGAAATTGAATTACCATTGTTATGTAGAGATGTTGCTTTACGCAGAATCAAACAAGGTATCTACTTGAGAGAGTTAAATTTCACTATCCAAATGGCTCTCGCTTATTTCCAAACCATCAAACCCATGAATGATAACCGCGATGTTGTTGTGATCGATATCGATGAAATCAATCTGTAAGTGTGCTTCTTCTTTTTTCTTCATTTGCATTCTGCAAGTCTTTTTAAATTGTTTTAACTTTTCTTTTCTCTATTATATTGTAGGTTAGAACTAGATAGTTATTACATGAAGTATGTTGAAGCAGCAAAGCATCAGAGAAGCAGACTAACTCTTGAACTATATTCTAAGCTAAGATCACAAGGCTATTCCATGGTTATGTTATCAAGAAGACCAGAAAGAGAGCGGAACAGCACAATCGAGCAGTTAAAATCCAGAGGATACAGCGATTGGTCACTTTTGATCATGAGGTTTGCAATAAACTTGAAATATTAATTTAATTCGCATCAAACTAGCAAAAAGGCCAGAACTTGTATTCTCTTATTGCAGGGATGATACAAGACAGAAGGAAGAGTTAGAAGGAAATTACCGCATAATTGGAGTCATCGGTAATCATATGGATGTGTTAAGAGGCCAGTGGAATTGGCAAAGCAAGCGTCTGTTCAAACTTCCAAGCCTTACGTATGATGATGTTCTGGATTACAGTGAAAGATGAGATAATGGATTTTGATGTGTATAGGTTTTCAAGAGTTTTATGTAATTTAGTTATATACGGTTTCAAAGATAATGTAGAGACATATTGTCATTGTTCAATGTCTCATGTATACTTCTAGTTTCCTCTACAATTTCGTGACTTTGGTCAGTCTTTGGTCAATATCACATCACAAAGTGGCTGGTCATGTATCCAAGAATATATGCAACAGATCAGAATAGCTTATGAGTCAAGAGCCAAATTCTTACAATAAGTGAAACAGAAATTCGAGGATTAGCCAGTAATTACTGTGCATCACTTGGTCTAGACAAATCTAAATCTAGCCACGAACCGTAAGCATCTACGTCAAATAGAGGCTCTTGAGATCAGCTTGAGCTAGTCCATAAATATTCACTAACAGTGCTCAGATTTGGATCCTCCTGGTACTGACTCCAAGCTGACTCAAACTGTAAGCTTTTGCACCTGTGAGAGAGGGAGAGAGAGGGAGCTTAAATAAAACAGAGAACATGTGAACAATCTTTGGTAGTGCATTTGAGAAGCCATAGAAACATACTCGCGGAGTAGCATCAAGATACGGAGGATAAGAGGTCTAATATCATCGCGGTCCTTACGCGTCGATGACTCTTTGTACAAGGAAACTAGCTCCTCCACCAATCTGAAGATCCAAAATCATGAGATGATGGTTGTTAAAGCGTGGATAAGAGAGAAAGATTTTGTCTAAAAGCACTCATAATTTACTGCTCTTTAGTGTTTTAGAGGCTTTAAACCTTGGGATCACAGGTGAGTTTCTAATCCACGTCAACCTCACAACCGTCTCCAGTCTCTCAAGAACCTACACAGTATTTCCAGGCAATGAAATTTTCATGTTTATATTCAAGAATGTCAGAATAAGGGTAATCTAACATAATCTACAAGATGAACATGTCCATACCAACAAAACGGTTTCAGCGTCATCTGAATGCATCCATTGAAAGAAAAGAGGGAAGATACGTCGAAAATGAGCAAGTAAGAAAAGCCCTAGAGCGTTCAAAAGTGGCTCAATGAATCTTAGCCAAGCTATACGTCGCTCTTTATTTCTTGGTTGACGTTCCAAATGGCCAAGCATCTCATTCATGATCCTCTCGTACCTAAGAAGCAAAAAATCCAAAATGAGCAAAAGAAGAGCTGAGAAAGATGGAGCAGTCAAACCAAATCTATCGAAAGACATGATCTTCTTAAAAGATTTAAGTCAGATGCAATGCAAAGAGAATGATAAAGCCATAAAGTGGAAGAAATATAGAAACTAAAGAAGACATAGGACGTCATGAAAAGGGTAGAGTTAGGATCAAGCATGCCTTAAAAAAATAATGTATAAAAGAAGGATCTTTAAAGCAACTTTTTTTTTTTGCATATCTCTATTATCTTCTGAACCTATATGCAACTGATAAGAGAAAGAAAGATTTACCACGGGCTACGGGGATTATTTGGGTGGATTTTAGTTACAAGAAGCACAGATAACTCTACCACATGTATCCATATCTCATCATCGGAAGCTATATTCTGGCAACATGCATCAAGAACCACATCTCCATACAAACCGAGATCACCTGAAGTCACATTTTTAGCGAGATGAATAAAGCTTATCATACCCTGCCCCTGTCATCATCAAACAAAGAGAGAACCTCAATCTCACCATACCTGAAGATACGAGTAAATAAAGCTTAAAATTTCCAAAGATGGAGACTTAACATCATGTTACAACTAATAAGACAGAACACCTCATATTTTGCAACTCAAAAGACTTACTTTGACTTCAGGAGACCAATGATCAAGTGCTGTCAAAGCACAAGGAACCACCAAGTTGCAAATTTTCACCAAATTCGGTTTCTCAACCTACCAAATAGAAAATATTGAACAAAAGATATCAAACACCTCCAAATTATAAAGTTGGATCTGTCACAACAGAACAGAACAATTCCCAATTTTTATTATTCAGACCTGAGTCACAAACCACCTGAGCTGGTGAGCCGCAAGTATCGCATAACCAACAGGTGTTCTCGCCATTGCAGCTGAAACATCCTCTGCATCACTGCTCTTACCAAGTGAACTCTTTTCGATTCTATCTTTTAACTCCGGCAAAACAATCGGCAACAAATCAATCTTCTCACTATCCTCCACCCAGTCCTCGAGCTTTTCATCAATACTGTTAGTAAAATCACTAAAACAATCCCTGGAAAGCTCGCAAAATGTAGATTCCCCAATGACCGAGAGGTTTTCTGGAATCCATGAGAGTAGTTCGTGAGTGGAGGAACGTGAAGAAGCGAGAAGGGCACAAGCAAGCGCGAGATTCTTGATCGATTCTTCATTGACTTGGTGAGGAGACGACGTGTTTGGTAACAGGGACAAGAGTATATCTTTGGTGGATACTTTGCTGCTCTCTTGCGGTATGTACTGTGTTCGTCTGAGAATCTCTGCTATTGGGTCAGATAATCTGAATACTCAAAACAAATCAAAATTAGGGTTCTTCAAGAAACTAGTAAAGGGCGGATAGAGAGATAACTATGTCACTCACCGGAGAAGACGGCCATGGAGGTCAGATGTAAACATTTTTCAAGTTCGAATCTTTAGCCTTTAGGGAACACAATTCAATCGGAGTTTTAAAGTGTTTTCTTTGATTGATTTCACTCTGTTTTACTGGAACCTTTTTAAAAATGCTGCTTTTAAGTTTTAATGAAGAACCGGACCGGACATGACTAAAGATAACGATTTGTCCGGTCTAATATTGCCGGTTCGGTGCACCTCGAAAGACCAAATCAGGGCCAAAAGTCTCAGTTATTATATAGATGCAGAATCACACAAGGAAACTCAGAGAGAGCTCGGAGAATTTGATGCCTGGTTCATTATGGAAAGACAAGAACATGAAGAAGCGAATACAGGTAAAAAACACATCACAGATACAAAGACAAATAGACTGAACTTGTTAACTTAAAATTGGACAGAGAATTCGAATTCAAGATTCGGGAACGGCTGCTACAGCTGCAGCAGATGCGGTAGCAGCGGCAGTAGCGCGTTTGATAGAAGCAGATTTGATGAGGTGATTGTAACTTCCTTTCTCTTTGAAAAGCTGAGCGAAATGGTGCTTGCAGTACAAAATTCCCTCAAGAGCTGCATAGTTCGATGGAGATATTGGACAGCCTCCATGAGAACATTTGAAGCAAGATTTATGGTAACACTGGCTCTCCACAGTTACCTACGGTTTTTAGCAAACAGAACAAGAAAATATATGTTATATAATCCAGGTCCAGGTGACTCGTATTCTAAATGATCCAACTAAACTTTACTATGATTTTCCCGACAAAGATCACAGTGAGAGCACAAAGGTGAAGTGGAAAGCAATGCTAATGGAATGTACAAGGGTGAGAATGTATATTAACCTTTTCGATAGGATACACGGTTTTACTGCAAGTAGCGCATTTGTCTTGCGTTCCAGAGAACATTCCAGCAACTCGACTAGGTGTCCTTGTCTGAGAACAACCAAGAAGAGAATAGAGTCATGTATCTCAATTCGTGTAACTAAATAGAAACAATGGTGCGTTGATAAGAAGCGTTTACCAACTCAGGGGTTGGCTTGTCTGACAATGGCTTTGCAGCTGTGAAAGGAAAGAAAGTTTGAAGATTAAAATTAAAGTGCGACAACAAGTAAAAGTTGGATCAGAAGGTAAAGAAAAGAGTTACATACGTGACTGAAAGTTCTTGCTGAAACTACCAGACTCCTTGAAGAGCTGCTCAAAATGAGGTCTACAGTACACCACTCCTTCCATTGATGAATAATTGCTCAGCTGTTCAAAAACCATCAATACGTTTTAACTTGATCACTTAAAAGAAGACCAATTCAAATCAAGCATCTCTCTAGATAAAACGCTTCATGAAACCCCCAAAACTTCCACAATACTAATAACTTTATTCAGGAATTGGTTATGGAGAATTGGACATTCAAGCTCCACTAGTGAATCTTTAGCTCAGAATGTCAATATCCAGGAATTGATCAAACAGGGAACGCAAAAGAGGTCAAGAAAACCCCATAACTCTCTCTCTGGAGAACTTCTTCATGAATACCTTAAACTTTCACACAGAGAGTAACGATTTATCCAGGAATTTGCTTATGGGATCTAGGCCATTTAAGCAACTACTGGTAAAGCTTGTATCTTCAATTCAGCAGAATGAGAACATCGATGTAGATAAACATTCATATAGAGTGAAGAAGGGAAAGCGAGAGAGCAAAACTCACTTGAAGTCTGCTTTTGCAGTGAGAGCATTTGAAGCAAGCCTTGTGATAAGAGACTCCATCAGCTGAGAGAAGCTCCACAGGGTACACTGTCTTCTCGCACGCCCTGCATTTCTGCTGAGTTCCTGTAAACGACATCGGTTTATTTTTTTGACTTCACGATTGTCCTCTACCTCCAAAGATCTCTAACCTCAAACCTCTTCGTCTTCCTCTATAAACATTTCAAAACCATAACACAAAGAGGTTTAAGAATAAATCTCATCACACATTCTTGACTTTTCAAATTAGCTATTTGCATCAATCCAAGATATTCAAACAAAATCGATCCTAGAAATTTGCATCAGATATGATTTGGTGATTAAAATCAGAACACAAAAATCGAATCTTTATCTTTCTACAGGAATTACAAAATTAAAAAGCTGATTTTTAACAGAATAAAAATTCGTAAAGAACTAACAAACGTCAAAATGGTTACCTCTTCGTCGATCTGATCAACGCAAACGAAAAATGCGAAATCAAAAAAAGAAACCCAAAATCGAGAAGAGAGAAATGCAGGTTGAGATTGGAGCTGCGTGAAGATGAAGAAGAAAGGTAATGATTATGGAGCACGATGAGAGATATCTAACGCTTTCGTGTTTTTTTTTTTTTTTATGTTGAGCTTTGGTGGAGACAGTGGGGTTCCACTTTGGCCTGTCTAGATTATTGTTTAATTTGAAAATTAAACAGCTAATCATTGAGGATTATTAAGTTTTTAATTAATCCATTAACCAAACCAACAAAATTCTGTTTTCTTATCTCTTCTATTTCACTAAATAAAGGATTTTTTTAGTTACCGTTTTATGTTATTCTCTAATATAATTCCGTTGCTTATAGAGATGATTGAGTATATAGTGACTATTAGTAGTTTTCATAAATTGATAGATATCCACTTGATTAATTAGATAATATCGAATAATTTTAAATTTTTAATTAAAATCCATGAATCAATAAATTTCTACTAAAAATTTTGAATTGTTGCGACGGACTATATAAATGATGTGATTGCAGACTAAACAATTATATTTTTAAGATGAGTAACAATTTGTTGCGGGCTATTACAACTGATTTTCAATAATTCAACATTATTGCATTACTTATATTAAATATAATTAAATAAGATTAGTTTTTTGATCTTTTGCTACTATTACAACTGATTTTCAAAAAATGCCACTAACAAATCTCTGAATTATGTGGGCTCGTCAGCACAACCACCGGTTCACTTGAGATGAAGTAAGTAATAAACTTAATTTAGGGACACCATCTTTTAGAAATACCATCAAGCTAAATATTTTTCAAACCACTTTAATCATGTATTTTTCCAATTATACTACATATGAAAAGTGGTATAATTGACTAATACATTCTTTGATGGTACTGAATGTTCAAAATGATATGATGAAAGTGGTCATTTGTATGCTTTTTAAATTTGAGAATCTTATTTATTTATATAGTTATAAGGCTCCAATGGTAAGAAAAAGAGAGAGAATACAAGCTTATGGTAGGAGAAATAAACCAGCCTAAGAATAAAAAGTAGAAAATACAGTTGACTATATTTAACGAATTACAAATCTGCAAAAACGTGGAAATTTTTGGAATCAACGGCGATGAGCCTGACAGCTGCAATGGCTGCAGCAACAGACATCAAACTGAAGAAGACTACGTTCAGCCAATGCCATAGCTTTTGCATAGAATTGAGCTTATTGTTCTTTGCCTTATAGTACATGTGGTTGGCTAGAATGAATGTGAGAGGGAATGTGCTCACTGCACCAGTGAGGCTCATGAAGTCACCGAGGAACGGTAAGAGCGCCGAGATAAGCGTGCTAACCGCGATGTACCCGCCTCTTGCCATGATCCTAAATAGCAAGTTCTTTATCGCCAATGGGTTTCCTTTGATCCCAAACTTTGTGTCCATGTACTCATATGTTGGACTCGCAAATATCTACAACAAAGAATTGATTCAGACAAATAGTTTGAGACTGTCTTCGTTAAGAAGCATAGACATGGTGCTAAGAAACTTACATGCAAAGAGATAACGGATTGAAGGATAGCGGATATGTTAGCAAGGGCTTTGACCCAGAGTGGGCCATTAACGCTGTTTAGCAGATAGGTCGAGGTTGAGGACCCGTAAGCCCAATATCCGATGAATGTAACTGCGTACATCGGTAAAACACCCGCTGTGAATTGAAAGTATAGAGCCTTCATCATGTTCTTTACAACCGGTTGCCTCACTGTTGCCTATCATTGTGGAACTTATAATGTCAATATAATTAACAAACAAATTTTGTTTACGATGCAGGTTTTACTTAAACAAAATGTACACTAACCATAAAAGCAACACAAACAAACAATTGAATTTGAAGCCTAAAACATTATTAAGCTGAAATCTCGAAAAAATCACCTGGATTTCTGGAAGCATCCCGGTGTTGAATGCGAAAACCAGATTTGCGGCTGCTCCTGTGATGGTAAAAAGCTTGCTTAATGATGATCCTTGTATCTCGTAATTTCTTGAAGGTGTTTTTACTCCTACAAACAAGCAAAACAGAGTAAAGAATCAGATTGTGCAGTAGTTAAACCCATAAGTAATGTTGAATCTTGATCATCATTTGATTAGTTGTACCATCTCTGACCGATAGCACGATTGCCACAACGATATAGATGAGACTGAGGATGGTTGAAACTGCAAGCCACACCCCAAGAGCCGATAAATGAGGAATCCCAATAGCGAAAACCGCACAAATCAAACCAGCAATGGCTATAAAATGAGGTAGTTTCATGGTATGATCATCCCTGAAAAGCACATAAACAGCCTGCAGAAACAGAACACACCCCCAAATTAACTAACTCATCTCACGATATCAAGAATCAAGAGAGAAAATGTTTTACTACCTTCAAGGCGGAACCAGCTAGGATGATGAATCCACAATTGATCATGAAAAGATTGACGTACTGCAATCCCCACGTAAGTTGATAGGCCTTTCTACCTGATAAAAAGAGAGATCACTTCAATGAAAGTAACAGAGAAACAGAAAGCAAACAAAGAGAGCCTGGTTTGGTCTTTTTTACCATAAATGAATCCAGCAAGGTCTCTATAGCGAATGTGTCTTTTGCCACCAAACTCATGAAGCTTGGCTATGAGAGTATTTGCATAGAGAGAGATTGCAGTAGCAAGAATAAGACCAACTACACCACCAATCCAACCTAAAGGAACCATGATTGTTCCTGAATATCCCAACACATAGGCACTGTTTATACCGGTAGTCAAAACGAACGCCACCTGAAACCATGAATCTGTACATCCCACAAAACATACTATAAGCTTCCCAAAATGTGATCTCAGATTATAGAAAGCAGAGTTTAGCAAAGTAAAATTCCCCAATATTACAGTTGTGAAGCTTTTTGAGAGTCAGAGGGAGAACCCATCAAGAAACTTAACTCCATATCCAATTATCACATTTAAAGGCAACATTTTTAAGAAAGGGTCATCGTCAGAATCAAACGCAACATTTGTAAGTAGTCAAAGTCATCAAAGACAACACTTTTACAAAGAAAGCATATCTAAATAGTAGAAAGCAGAGCTTGGCAAATGGCAAAGCAAAACCTCCGAATCTTATGGTTGTAAAACGTTATGGGGGGCAGAGAGAGAGAGGGAGAGAGAGCCCAATCATCAAATGTGTACTCCATCTCGAATTATCACATCCCAGGATCATTAAAGACAACATTTTTAAGAATGGGTCATCGTCAAAATCATCAAAGCCAACATATTTAAGTGTAGCCAGAGTCATCATCATGGGCAAAACTATACCAACATTACAGAAGAAGGGGATTCTTATGTCTTCTTCCTGGTAAATTTGTTTAATACTTCTTAAAAAAAAGTATTAAAAAAATCGAAATTGGCATTAATCTCCAGATAAGAAACCATTAATTAAAAAATTAAAACCTTTTGCACACATTTATAAGCAAACACATTCTCATCGAAACCAGATTGAAAAAAACAACAACAATTGGATTTTCAGTAAAATTAAAAAAAAAAGGATAAAGAAAACAAACCGCTGCTAATTTGATGAGCAGTGTCAGGGATTTCGATATCAACAACATCATCTCCGACATTGATTTTGCGATTCTTAGCTTCGGTGGCGGTCATGGTTGCTAAGAGACTTTCTCTTTCTTCTTCTTCTCCTTCGTCGTCGACCACATGAAGAAATTTTGAGAAAGCCAGCTTTTATAATTTTTACAAAAAATAAAAATTCCGCTTTTTTTAGCGATTTTTTCTCCTTCACTGATAACAAAAAAAAAAACCTTAGCTTTTGATTGATTTAGAAAGAAAAAGGAGCCAAGAATCCAGCTCGATTCGCAACTGATAAAATCTAATCAGTCAAAAAGAAAGGGAGAGATTAGAATTCGAATCGAAGAACAAAAAGCTGGATCCTTTTTTATTAGTGCTTCTTACTTGAGACAGAAATTTACGAATAAATAAAAAGATATTGGTGGGTCTGAGCCGTTGAGGTTTCTTGTCTGAAATTTGTAGTTTTGCTTGCATGAGATCCTATAAGAATGGCGATATTTATCTGTTTTTTTAATTGAAAAAAATCATTGTTAATTGAAAGAAAAATCATTAATTAATGTCTGCCCTTATTTAATACTAATGTCTTTAATTTCCACTTATTTGAGGTTTTTATTTTCTTCTGTCAACTGATATTTTTCTTATTTTTATTTTATTTATTGCCAAGTTTTATATCTAATGAATTCATCCTTTCAAGAAGATACTTTTCTGCTGACGAATTAATAAATGAAAATGTAAGTGTACTTGAGTATTATGGAATCTAAGTGAGAAACAAACTATCCTTTAGTAGAATAATTGTTTTTGTAAACTGAATTTTATTTATAAATATGATTTCAAGAGGATTTGTGATGTTGTAGCTATCCAAGTTGCTAATCGGGATTGATAACTTGATACATCCATCTTTTTTTTCTTTCTTATGATTCACAAACACACAAACTGAATTTAGATTCGGATGTTTGTAACCGATGATCTCTCAATCTTACGATATGTTTACTATTTTAGTTATATTTAGTTTTCAAGCCACTGATTTTGGATAGAGTTTTGTTTTCTATATACTTTACCCCAAAATAAAAATAATAGTAAGTATTAGTTTTAGGTCAAACACCTGATTTATATACATATGTACTATTGGTTTTCTTGAATTATTTGTATTATAGAGAAAGAAACACGTTAAGTAAACTATCAAAATGTTGATAGTGATTTGGTGGGTTTTATATAGTTTTATAGTTTATGTTCGAGTATAGATAAATCGGATGATAAATCAATTCAGTTTTGAGGAGAGTTTCAACAAGGGTTCGAGTTCAACGATGAAATAAGAATGACGAATTGAGATTTAATTTGTGTTATATATGTATTTTGAGAAAGTTGTGTACGTATCTTTGTAAATATATTAAATCATTTGTAGTTGATACTAGAAACGGTTTTTTAGGTTTTTGTGTGAATTTTTTTATGAGAGATTTGATTTTGTGGGAGTTTCGATTTTGTGGGAATTTCCACGAGTTCTTAGATGCTATATTCAAAGAGTTGTCTTTCTATTTATATGAAAAGTAAATCGGTTTCAGATATGTTCTACTTCCATAATTCTTAAAGGAAAATATATTTTTTTCGATTTGTTGCATATTCTCTTTGATTCAATCTAATTTTTTATTTTTTTTGATAAGTCGATTTTGAACTCATATACTTATATTATTGGACCAAATTCACATATGGTTCGGTTTATTTTTGGTTTAAACTAGATTAACCAAAAGATGCTAAATACCTTTAGGCTGATATGCGTGGAAAACTTTCAATATCAATTAAAAAAAAAATTCTATACCTAAATTAACATCTTACTGATCTGCGTTTTTACTCTCTAGTCAAATGATAGTCTCTTTGACTCTCGGTCACTCAAAACTTCAATATATATTTGCCTTTTTCGCAGTTGTGGTATATTTTATCTACAATATAAAGTTCTACTTTTAAATAGAAAAGTTTAAAACTGAGTTTTTGTTATATAAGAAAAATACAATTGGGTTTTCACCGAATTCATAGATATATATAGTTATATACATATATTCTCGAGAGCAAGTTGATTGGGGCCATGCAAGTTTCAATCTATTGGCTGAAGTTAATGGCAGAAGGGCACAACTTCCTACAAATCTAAAACCGTTTGGAAGTACCAACGATTTTGCCAACTCAGATTTTCTCCATTCTCCAACTGTACTAATTAATTTAACGGACTCCATAAATTATATTGTTAAAAATGTTTTTTTTTTGGCCCAAATAAATGTTTTTTTGTTTTGTTTTTAAAAGTAACTGGTTTAAATATACCAGACTTTTTATATTTATAACTTTTGTTTTGATAAATTTTATTTCTAATTTTAGTAATTACGTCGAAGCAGAAACATCTGCATCATGATGCATGCATGTTTTAAGTGAAGAAGACAATCACTATAATTTTATGATTCTATATGCACGCAGCACGTTAGACCAAAGATTAATCTTATCCATATAATGTGATCATTTTATTAAAATATAACAGAAGGTTTAATCCGAGCCTATATATAGATGTAAGAATTTGATCAATGTTTTTGCAAGTACTATCTATCTAAACGTGTGAGACTATATTTATAGGTATGTCAATAGTATCATGTATTTTTTAATTCTCATAATGTGATATATACCTATAATGAGTTATATATATGAGATATATCTGGTTTCTAGTTCTCTTCATCTAGATATAAAAATATTCATCACAAAAACAAATTTTACAATACTGGCCGGTAATTAGCCTGTACATGGCATAAGTGAGATCATTCTAGTAATCAACAAATCCGAGCGACTTGGCGTACGGAAATCATATGCCACTCACTGACCATGACACAAAACAAAATTCTTTGCTGAGAATAAAACATTTTAATTACCAATAAGAGATAATTATTTGGGTGGTGGATATCAATAACTTTTTGTTAGTGAAGTTTCCTTTTCGCTAACAGGAGCTTTTGTCCCGTGTGGGGTTTCGGGTAAATATTGTTTTTCGAAGAAAAAATATATTCTCATGACAATTTTATAGTGAGTTATGTACAAAAAGAAAATCAGTTTTTTCAAGGTTATAAAAGCCTGTAATTAATACTGGATGATCTTATGTAAACACTCGTGCAGTTGAGTTACACGTTCTAGATCTTGGTAATTTTAAGTTAACATGCATGAAACAAAACGTTCTTCTATATATGTATGAAAGTTATACGACGATAGATGAAAAATTAGGAACAAGTATATCTCGTTTATATCCTAGATGCTTTGAAGTGCCTTAATAATGGACCATAAAGGAGTCTTAGTGTTGTGGACGCAATTAATTCCAAGGTCATTTCATAACAAAGTCTAGACTTTTTTGATTCCTATAAGCAAACTTTGAATTACTTTTAACACTGAAAAAAGAAAGAGAAAAGAGAAAAACATCTTTTGGGCCATCTTTATTTTGGTAGGAATATAAATTTGGTAAAAAAATTGACTAACAAAAGGTTTCGTGAGCAGGACTGTTCATGGGTACAATAATTGATATATATATATAAGATACGAAGATGCCAATCTCTATCATCTCAAACACTACTGTAATATCATAGTATAATTAAAAATTGCATAAAGAGAAGGTTTTGAATCAAGATGTGCATGAGTTAATAACTAATGAGTGCATGGGGATGAATAGTAATAGATCATTTTGGGATCGCCAAATTTTGGGGTTCCACAAATTTGGGCAGTGCAAGTCAGTTTTAAAAGCAAAGGGTTTTGCTCCTCTACTGCGTGCTGCTATTCGGAGTTGTTTGTACCACTACCATGAGGTCCATGACTATGTATGTTCTCAGGTTAGACAAAAGTACCATTTTTGTCGAGGAAAAAAAAACGAGAGAAAGTTTTTACATTGGGCATGTTCGTTTGCATGTCGCTGGATTTAGCGACAGTGCGTGATCAGCGACAGCGATCAGCGACCAGTGACAGTATATGTTGTTCGTTTGTGTGTCGCTACGACCAATCGCTATATTTTTAAAAATTTTAAAAATATTATTTTATGATCATTTATAATTTCTAATAAAATATAAATTACATATACAATATATCATTACGAAAACTAAACTAAAATATTTTATTTATATGTATATATTTACTTTAATTTTATTAAATTTAATTTATTATAATTAATTTAATTTATTTAGATTTAAATTAAATTAATTATATTTAATTTAATTTGATTTATTTATTTTTATTTAATATAGTTTAATTATATTTAATTTAATTTAATAATATTTATTTTATTTTAGTATAGTTAATATAATTTTATCTAGATTATATTTAATTTTATTTATTTGAATCTAATTTAATTTAATTTTGTATAACTTTATTTAATTAAATTTAGTTTTGATTATATTTAATTTAATTTAATGGTTTATGTCCTCTACAACGGTTCGATTTGGCTTGTCAACCGTGATCTGAAGACCGGAGCAGAAAAATTATCGATTCGTCCAAGCTGGTTTATCATAACCCAAGTGCGATGCTTTTGCGACACAAGGAGAATGGCACGTGTGGAACCGATGTGTAAGACTTAGTTACTACTACTGGGCTTTTTTAGCCGAGCCCATGAAGACTGAAATTTACAATTTTAAAATGAATCTATCTAACCGTAATTGCAAAAATAAATAAGATAGGAGACTTTTAAAATCCAGCCAACACCATAACAGTTTGGACTTTGGTCTGGCAAAATCATAGGCTCTCTGAAAACTGAGTGAGCTTTTTGAGTCCGTGAATTTGCATGGACCGCAAGAGAAAATCACCATAAGAAAATTAAGACCAAGGTGTAAATTTATGAAAGCGTAATTCAACATGATAAAACTTTGGTTTCACACAAATTTTAATTTGAGCAGAATTTAAACTGTTGTTTGGCTCACAAATGCTTCTCCGAATCGGTTTTTAGTTCATTTTGGCTGTAAACCGTTGTATTTTAAAAGCAATCAAAACTTTTCATACATTAACAAAGCTACATCTTTACTGTGCTTCCCAAACAAAAAAATCACAGTTAAGAAAATTACGAAACTTTTCTAGGGTTGCTAAGCGACTTTTTATAATAAGTACTAAGAATGAGTGAATGACCATACCATTGGAAAATTTCCTAACCCTTCTTTATAATAAAAGTAATAATTTCAAAAAAGTAAATTTTTGGTTGTATCTTGGAATAATTACCTATTGAAAACAAAAATACAATTAATAAAATTTGAGTCTCGTAAAAATAATCGGGAGCATACGTAAATAGCTAAATGTAGGGGTAGAAGGAGACACTAGAATTTCAAATGTCGCATATGAATAAATACATCGTCCTTCTTCCATATCTGTCGGTCCACCAAAATCTTTTGCCATAATTCTGTTCCTTTTCTAATTCAATTTGACGTTCATTTAGGTCTTTTTTGCTTTTTTCTTCTTTAATTTAATACAAACTGATTAGCTTTAATTTTAATTAATAATGGGGAGAAAAATGATTGTACAAACGAATAGTAAAAGATATGCATTTTGCATGTATGCGTATCAATATGCTTGCAAATAGATTTAGTCAACCATGGAACTAATGATGTTGTCCTCAAATTAATTGTGAGCTGCTATTGTCAAATAGTTCGGACTTTACTTAGGAGTTTAGATTATTACCAAATATTGAGTTTTAGTAATTTGAAAAAAAAAAAAATATATATATATATAGGGCGCTAGAGACCTCCAAGATTAGAGCCAATAAAATAATTAAACATTGAAGAGACTCCGGATGATTACGAACTTAGCCAAATGGAAAAAAACGAGATATTTCGTTTGGTAAGTATCTTAATCACTCAATTATTAATTATGTATTGATTGATTAATCAATTAATTTAACTAACTTATTTTTATTTTATTTTGTAGCAAGTGGAAATTAAGAAGGGACGGAGATATGGCGTCGGATCTATTCCGTTCGACGATACAGTGGGTCAGAGTTTTTCCAGTCAATCCTACGAACAGAAGTATCGTGAAAATCAGGCTGCTCTTGCAAAGGCCGAAGAAAAGATTACCAGCTTGGAAGAAAAATATGAAGATGTATCCTTTTGGAGTTCGATGATGGCCCAACTCCATCCTGAACTGGTTCCACCTTCGCGAAGAAATCAAGCCGGTCCGGGTGCAACTTCTGATAATTTTGATTTGTAGGTTTTTTTTTTCGAATGTACTGAATTTTAAATTTATGATGATTTTATGGAACTTTTAGTTTCTTTATTTGGTTTAATTAAATTAATTACATATGTTTATAAATATGTTTTTAAATTAGTTTACGAAATAATTATTTTTTAAAAATAATTATTTCGGTAGTTTCCGACGAATTTTCTACGACCTTATGTCGTTTTCTCGGAAATTCGTCGGAATCTTTCCGACAAATTTCCGTCTAATATTGTAGTTGCGTCGGAATTTTGTCGGAAAATTAGCGACGCATTTCCGACGAATGCTTATCGTATTCGTCGGAATATCGTCGGAAATTTCCGAGAAACTTCTGAAAACTATTTCCATTGGTAAAGTTTCTCGCAACAACGTCGGAAATTATTCCGACAATTTGACGACGATTGTCGTCCGACGAATTACCGACCACTTAAATTCGTCGGAAAGTTCCGACGAATTTCTGACGAATGTCGATTTCCGACCAGCGTTTGCCGAGATAATAGTTTCGTCGGTAATTTCTCGGAAATAGGTGTTTCCGAAGAATTACCGACGATAATAGTCGTCGAAAACTGCAAGGTTTTCTTGTAGTGATTGCATATATATAACAAACTGAGCATCTTGATTAGTTGACAAAAAATAAAGAGTATCTTGCTAAGGGTAAGAGGTGAAATTGTTGCAAGTCGAAAACATTCATTTTATAAGATGTGAATCTAACGACACAATAGTACGTTAACTAATTGTCCTTGTTTAGTCAAAGTTCTTTCGGTGAGTATTTATTTTACGAGATCCAACGACTTTGGGATTTGGGATTTCAAACTACTAAGAGTCTCAAATGTATGTAAAGTTATATATATAGTACCATATATTTGGGGAAGTAATCGATATGACAGAGATATATATACACACCAATATGGAACAATATATATATATATATATATATATATAGAAAGAATGAAAGTTTTCAGGGAAATTTTTACCAACTAAAACTAACTTCAAAATGACGTCTTTCATAGAATCGATTAATCTATATATAGCAAATGATTTATAATTAATAAATAAACTGACGTTAATTTCAACTGGAAATTCGATCCCAAAATCCAATGAAGAAGAAAGAAAAGAAAAAAGACAGGAAGGTGACTTAATTGGCTTCTTTTTTTTTTTTTTTTGGTTTTGCATGCTTAGGTCAAAACTATTTGAAACTTACCTTCTTTTGTATATTGTTTTGGCTTGAGATCGAAGCTTGGGGATTCCTTAAGCCAGCAAGGTTTCCGGTGAAGCAAGTTTGATTGATTTAAAACCATCTGATCGAAGAGGAAGCTACCGAAGGATGAATCCAAAGAGATGGCATGATCCAAACCAAGCAAATTTTTGTGATTTTTTTGCTAATTATTAAGAAAAACAATGGCGAGAATTCACCTTAATTAGGATCAATGCGATCCCTTTGGATCCTTCCTCTAGTTGCTACAAAGGATTTGCTCTCTCTCTCTCTCTCTCTCTCTCTCTCTCTCTCTCTCTCTCTCTCTCTCTCTCTCTCTCTCTCTAAAAGTTGAGGCAATGTGGTTTTTGTCAATGGACTATCTTCCTCTTGATTTTAAATAATAATCATTTATCTTTTAGTTTCCACCTTCTTCTGATCCTTCAACTTTATTTATTTATATTATTTTCCCACTTTTGGGTTTCCATTTTTAAATTGACTTAAGGAGTAAACCAGACGTCTACCTTTCTATACAAAATTTTATGGGCTCAAAATAATTATACGTTTTAGTTTATTTAGTTGTTGTAATTTACTTTATTTTGTTACGAGGAATTAACGAGTACGTAGCATATGAAATTATATGGTGATTTTGCGGTTGACACATACATGAGCACAAAATTGTAGTTTTCTTATGGACTCTTAAATTGCAACTCAATATGTTCATGATGGGTAATGGGTCACAATGACTAAATGGTTTCTCTCTTTTGTTATAAAGCAAGAGATTTACTTGAGAAATTAACTACCCAACCAAAACACGCTATATATCATAGCAAGGATTAGATATGTACAACTTGGGTGACACTATCAATTATTTTTGGCTTTATTAAATTTTGTTGGCTTATTTTAATAATACAAAAGAAGTGTGGTCCATCAATGTTTCCCCTTCTCTTTTGGCATCAAACCCTTCGTATAGACTCTTCAAATATAATTTCAGTTGTGAAAGCCACAAAGAACGTCAAATGATAAACTTGTCTTCTGTTGCTGTTTTATAATACTTTAATTTGAAACCTAAATTATTCTCTGTATTGCGTTATAATACTTGCAACCGTATGAAAAATATATATTCGTGGATCCAATGCATCTGTATCGTCTATACATGATATCAGTATGCTATAGACATCATTCACATATATATACACATAGAGAGTTGTTTTAATACGATCAAATTTGCATTGTACATATGTCAATATATAATGAACCGGCTTATAGGCATCACATGATTGTCATATTTTCCCTTCAAATTTTTCACATGCAAAACAATCTAATCTTCGCTTTCTTGAACAACTTTGATAAATCAGTAACCGAAAAGTCAAAATTATGCACTATCTCTAATACATTAAATTAGGAATTTATAAGAGATAATATTTATAAAATTTGTAGAACCAAATTTATCCACATCTATCGTATCTTAATTTTCGATGTCCTTTAGTAGAGACTCCAAAATTAAGGATGTTCGGTTCAGAAAATAGTAGGATAAGGTGATATACTAATTAATATTTTCCATCCTTCGTTTTTGCGTTTGCGCGTGTGAGGAAAAGTGGAGGACTACAATCACTTAGTCATAATGAATCAATGTTTTAAATAATGAAAGAATATGACTATGGAAGATTATGTCTTCAGCTCCACGATTAAAATAAAGTCTTCTAATTCAAAGATTTCGTAAAATTTAGTCACATTCAGAAGCGCTCGTTCGTGAATAATGTGTGCGTTCTCACTTACTCAAATTTTCACGGTTCACACATGTATAGATGTATATGTATATATGTTGAGTAGGTGAATAGGTGCTTGTAGACGCAGACATGCATATTGCATGCAAATGGTAGGGTAAAATTGGCATGCGTGGTCTGTCGATATATATATATATATATGTGAAAGTGAGATAGATATCGATTAGAATCTTGAACAGAAGTGAGTCATTTGGAAATAAGTGTGTAGAGAACATATATGAAACTGTCGGCTCTTCGTAGGACAAAAACTTCAGTTCCAGTAGTGCTCTTGTCGCTCACTACCTCTCTTTCCTGCTCGAGAAGTGCAACATCATTATATATGCCACATCATATCTATATGTATATATATATATATATATATATATATATATATATATATATATATATGTTAGCTGGTTATTGAAGATGGTCGTTTAACCCGGTGTCGGTAACTGTACTAGTTGATTTTGGAGAGCTAAGGGAGCATGACCAAGTCCTCTTATTGACAGCGGAGAAGGGATTAATTTATGTGTTTTGATCCCTGATGATCCAAAGAGATTACGAATTCTAATCCTTTGATTTGATATATAATACATATGTAAGATTACATGTGGAAATTATATCGTTTTTTTTTTCAACCATATGATTGCATTTGAATCTTGATCTTCTAGGACCTGCCTTTAACTATGCTTCCAAAAATATTTGGCCCACTCTCTTCCTATGATCAGTTTTCTCTTCCAAAATGTTTGAAAAAGCTGTCAAGTGAACATGTCGATTACCATATAGTAAGATTTTAGATAAAAAAAATATACTTAACAAATAAAAAATTTCATTATAGTTCACGCATTCTATCGAATAATGTTTATTTTATTTTGTGTTAGCCTAAATGTTTTGATACTCAAAGTTGCTCCAACTGACTGGGCCTCATTTATCACGCAATAATATTATATATACACACACAAACTTACTAACATCATGATTAAAAACTGAAATTATGATTTAGAGCATGCATGGCATGTTTTAAGGATGGAGATTATGGTTTGCTTGGCCTGCCATTTTCTAATTATATGTGCAAGGACGAGACAAATACTTTAAGATAGATATTGGTTAATTAGAGACTATGTCTCTTGGCTCTTTTTATGAAGTGACTAGTGAGCTATCTCATCAAGGGTTCGGACTTCGGCTACATATATAGTCATCGAGATATATCGTGGATTAAGTTCACTTGGCAGTCTTTCACATTAGCCATGTGTGGGTTAACTTCGACAAAATTAGCTTTTTCAAACATGTCATCAGAACGAGTAGGCTTAACCAATTGTCATAATAATGTCTTTCGTACGTAGTGCCTCAAAATAGTGCATAGCCGAGATGCACAAACTCTTTTTTCACTTAGTAATGACGATCTACGTTAATTTGATCTGCAACACAGATTTTTCAGTAAATCGCTTAATAACCCATACGTTGTTTTTAGTTAGTTCACCAAATAATTTTTAAGTTATTCTGTTAAACGGTTAAAGTATTTTTATATTTTATTAAACATGAAATTTCTTGAAATCTACCACTGATAATTCTGCCAAACTTCATTAATATCAAATTTTAGGTAATGTTTCGCTGTTAATAAATTTAATCTGGAAGATGAAAAGGTCAGCTCTGAGTCATACCGAACGGTTGTGGAAAAAAAGGTGAGTAAGCGAAAAGGGTAATTTAGTAATTTCGAAAACACCGAAACAGCCCCCACTCAACTCTGCAGTTAGGCTCGGGCAGGTACAGACTACAGACAGACCTTCGAGGACCCGGTTGGTTACATTTTTTTGAATTTCAAATTTTTTTATTCTCAAAAAAGACGAAAATTAGTTAGCTTCCGATGAACGCAGCAATCGCTCAGCCGCCGGAGCTAATGCCGTCGGTGAATCTTTCTACGGGTTTCGATGACTCGGAAGATCCGATTAACGCTGCAGTTGAGGCAGAGCTCGCTGAGTTAGCGAAAAGTGACTCGAACGGCGGCGGTAGGAGTAAAGTGAAGGGACCTTGGTCGCCGGAGCAAGATGCGGCTCTCACGAGGCTCGTGAGCAAGTGTGGGCCGAGAAACTGGACTCTGATCTCCCGTGGAATCCCAGGTCGGTCTGGGAAATCGTGCCGGTTGCGTTGGTGTAATCAGCTCGATCCTTGTCTCAAACGGAAACCTTTCTCTGGTAACACTGATCTCGATCATCTTTGTCATTCTCGTTGATTCCAGATTCCGGATTTGGTGTTTTTTGATTTCTCTGGATTTTTCCGGATTTGGTGTTTTGTGATTCCGGATTTTGATTGCTCTTTATCTATGTTTTGAGTGATGTATTATCGTCTTCATTATCGCATACTTTGATATTGCTATTGCTGATTCATGATCTTTGTTGTGGACTTGATTCATATGAATTTCTCAGTAGTACGAATGAGTAATGGTGGTTTTATAGCTTATTTTGAGAGAATGGTGAAGATTACAATATGATTTGAAACTATGATTTTGCTCTATTGAAGGAGTTTGTGAGGTTAAGTTACAGCTAAACTAACAATTAATTCGAAAACCATTAGAGGGAAAACATTGAAAGTTATGTTCCTCATTTGTAGATTGGTCTCTTTGCTGCTAATGTTAAGATTTTTTTGTACATGGAGATGATTTATAGGCTTTAGTATTCTCTTAAACAGAACCGTCTCTACAGATTTGCTTTTGATGATTAGTGTCTGATTTATGTGTTTCACATTTTGTTTGATGTTGTATGAAACTGACTTGAATGCAGATGAGGAGGATCTTATGATAATGTCTGCACACGCGGTTCATGGGAACAAATGGGCGGTGATTGCTAAACTCCTACCTGGGAGAACAGATAATGCCATTAAGAATCACTGGAACTCAAGTCTTAGACGTAAACCAGCAGATCTATGGAAGAATCACCAATGTGTGTCTAATACAGAAATATATCAAATGCATCCATCAAAGTTCAGAAAGATATCAAATGATTCCCCCAAAGAACATTTACCTCGAGAAGAAACCAATTCATTTGCGCATCTTGAGTTAAATGACGATAAAATGGGTGAAGAAGGAACCAAGCCTCCTCGGGAACAAAAGAGTAAACCTGATGTGTATCGCCCAGTGGCTCAAATTGGTGCTTTCAGTGTCTGTAAACCTGGATACATGAACCACCATATGGCTCCATGTGAGGGACCTTTGGTTCAAGCATCAAGACCCGACTCATTGGCTGGTAAATTTCTTCAGTCTCTTTGTTATGATCCTATCATCCCTTCAAAATGCGGTCGCGGTTGCTGCAACCATCCAGACAACAAAACACTGTCATCATCGTGCAACTCGATGCTGGGACCAGAGTTTGTGGATTATGAGGAACATTCTTCTGCAGAGTTAGACCAAGAATTGATCTCTATATCAACCGACCTGAACAATATTGCTTGGATTAGGAGTGGGATTAACAACAACAACTATTTTAAGGAAGCTGAACAGAGTTTGAAGGCTGATGATCAGTTTCGTCGTGAATATGCTCACGCGAAATTTACTGGAATGGTAAACAATGGTGTATCAAGTCAGATGCTGAGACAAGATGTAAGGGCTTTGAGCTAATTTTAGAGACAAACATTCATTCAATATCTCTTTGATAGTTCTATTTAAACCAGATCACAGAAGATTGAAACTTTACAAATACAATAATAACGAAAATAAAATAAAAAGCATTTTACTACTGATTTCTCTGTGTTTTAAGAGGTATATTGATGATAAAGTGGATGATTTCTCTGGTTTTCGACATTTTGACTCAAATTTTCCTACAATTGGGCATCTTCGTAGGAAAGAAGTGTATGAGATTACTCATTTTGACTTCAAGGGATATGTTCAGATTTCATAAGTTCAGAACTAGCAAAAGTTTTTTCAAACGACTCGAACTCTTTTTGTCTTATAACAATAATAACGAGACATTTTACAAATTTCTCTTTCCAAAACTCGAGACGGCAACGTTTTCTCAACGGACAAAACGTGTTCTTTTTCCTCAGTGGGTGGGTTTCCATGTGACATTTACAGAATCGGAACAAAGCCCTAACCAGTAGGTTTCTTGCTAAGAAAGAAACAATCATTTTTTGTTACTTTATTAAGTAGAGTTTAAGCAGTTTATGGCTGATATATCTCAGCATATTATATTATCAATCTAATGTATTTATTCAAGGGATACAATTTCTCGATTTAAACCGTTGAACTATTAGTTCCAAGAAGATGGCTAAAGGGAGAACACCCTCAATGACTAAAAAGGTAGGAAGCAAAAACGTGAAGGCCAGTTTGAATTCTGGATCCCTAGTAAAGTCCGGTCTTCAAATGATAGTTCTGAGCCGAAGAAAACGGATTAAGAAAACAAGGGTTACAACACAAGTGGTGGCTCGAAAAAAAAGCAAAGTGCTGCTAATTTTCTTAAGAGAATGAAAAGGGTTTTTTTGTCTGAAACTTGGGTTTTATCAATGGCGGTTTTTCTACCTATAAGAGGTTTTATCAAGAAATTCTGTCATTGAAGGGTTTTGGCATAGCAAGTAAATTTGTTGGGAATTTGTACCAGTTGTGAGTTTCACCTGGTTTAAGAAAGATTTTCCGTATTGTGAACCCGGCTGCAATATCTTCTTCCAGAATCTGTAATGAGTTTGAGAACAGAGGTTTCAGCTTCTGAAGAAAAAAAGAGGAGAGATATATAACAATTTGATTTTACATGTCTGAGATTAATCCACTGGCACGAGTCGCTAGTCCTCTCTGCTTAGAGCAGTCACCAGGTGGTACTTTCCCTGTAGATTGGAAACTATATTTCTCAGAATGGCTGAGACCTAACCTGATGAGCAACAGCAACACACAAGGATATGAACATGAAGGGATTTACCGATTCCGTGTCATACTGTTTGATGAGAAACTCAGTGTAATTCTTTTCACCATGCAATCTTATATTGATCCAATTATCAACAAGAGACTCGGGTAAAACTTGGCCCCAGCTTGGCACAGGTGAATCTTCGGATGTTGTAACCTCGCTTTCTAGTATCTTTGCAATAGTGTCAAACCTTGCAACAGCTACGTCAATTTTTTTTAAGAGTGTCGACCCAGCTTGTGTGGTCTGCAATTCGTTTCTCGACCGAGCTTGTGTGTTCTCCAAACCCTCTCTGGTAGGATTCGTCTATTAGCTCAAACATATTTTTGCAACAACTCTCAAAGCCAGGTACGAATGAGTCCTCGAAACTCCACTTAAGACATTCCTTTACTGCTTCTCTGCCACTGCCATTGGGTTGAAATAGAGCACGAACCTCCCTCGCAACAATGTGTTCAAGCTTAGGACATAGGGCTGATGTAGAGGCCACTGGAGCACTCTTAACTGTTCTTGGAAGTCAATGAGGAGCACTCTCAACTCGTCTTAAATCAGGCAATGTACATTGCTTGATTGCTTTAGCATAAACACAGTATAACTTCACCAAGAGGGTCTTCAGGAGAATCATTTCTCCCAACAAAACTCAAGCTAGGCTCAGTGACACTAAACTTAGACAAATAAACTATCCTTGTATCATTTCGTGAAGAGCCATAGTTCAAATGCACGACATACACATCCTTACTTCTTGCATTTGCTAGTATTAACAGATTCAGATCGAAGATAGGCATAAACTGGTTGAAAAAACATTTCCAACTACTTCCTTAACTAAACTCGTCAAGACGAGTGTCTGCCTGCCTGCAGATCCACAGTTTGTTCATATTTAGGAGCCACCCATCTCCACAATATTCAGAGACACAAATTCTTATTTCATGGTTTAGAAGGCCTATGAGAATGACATGAAAAACACTATCAAAGATTGATAGGTAAGATAAAAATGAAAATGTAAGTTAAAGGCTTACCCCTTGTGACAATGGTGTTGCATTATGGTCGCTCTTGAAACTTTACAAACTTGACAGACCAGATTGCACAGAAAACGCATTTCCTAAAAATCTCTGTTTGGAAACACGTTGGCAACGCGACAACATTTTTTAAAATTTTTGAAAACTTAATAAATAAATAATTTGGAAATATTCAGATTTATCATACATATAATATAACTAATTTTGGGAGAATTTGAGTTTAAAAATCTTTCTGTCGACGAACCAGATTTGGAGATAGTTTTGTTTGATGAAATTGATGAAAATAAGAATGAAAATGATGGTCTAAATAAATGAACTTGAGCGTTTTAATCTTTATCTTTTAGAGTTTTAGTTAAACTATTAATATTTATGTTTTGGATTTGTGTTGTTTTAAACATTTTTTCTTTAATATAGTTCTCATGTTTGGTGTTATATATACGTTTCCAAAACGTTTCCATTCCCTAATTTTAGAAAAAATCGTTTCCAGTTTCCGAAACATTTCGTTTGCGCGTTTCCATGCAACATAGTTTCGTACAATACTTCATATTTTTTTTATCATTATAATGCAAATATTTCTCTAATTTGTGTATTTTTCGTATATTTTAAGTTTTTTAACATGTATTCGTTTGTAAAATCACATGGAGTTACAATTTTTTGCAAGTTTATAAACTAATTTAATTAAAAAACCTTACAAATGTTAGTTTATATTAATATATATATATATTTACTATTAAATTAATTTGTAGTTTTAGCATTTTTAAAACGAGTACAACCGAATTATATATTATTATAATAAATTAAATTGAAACTTATTTTTATTGATAATAAACTAAAAATTAAAAATTAGTTTGGATTAGGAGTGGGATTAACAACAACTATTTTAAAGAAGCTGAACAAAATTTGAAGGTTGATGATCAGTTTCGTCGTCGTGAATATGCTCACGCGAAATGTACTAGAATGGTGAAGAATGGTGTATCAAGTCATACAAGATTTAAGGGCTTTGAGCTAATTTTAGAGACAAACATTCATTCAATACTTCTCTGTTGATTCTATTTCTACCAAAGATAATACAAGATCTAAACATTACAACTACTAATTCTTAAGGGGCAAAAAAAGCATTTTATTACTTATTTCTCTGCGGTTGTAGTCTTTTTTTTATGATAAATAAAAAAACATCATTTCTATGTTTTTTGACATCTTGTATTTGCAATTTGGTGTCTTTTGAAACAAAGCGGGTTAAACCCCAGCCAGAACATGGGGTGATTTGGGCCTTCGAAAGCCCACTAAAATAAGGCCTCAGGGTTAATAAATTGATTATTTCAAACCCCAAATTTAAATTGTTTAATTTTAGTATGATTAAAAATATATACATTTTGGAGAGGGCATCTATGATTAGGCTGCCCATGATTTTGTTATAGTCCATCTAAGTTCATCTTTGCTTACTTGGTTACATGTTTTAAATAATTAAAAAAGTATTCACTGTGTCTAACTATTTTTCTTTATTAGAAACCTAAACTATCGGTTTCTAAGTAAAGGTCTAGCTTAGTTTGCATCCTTAAAAAAAGTATACACTCCGTTTTTTCTATAA
This sequence comes from Turritis glabra, assembly GCA_900406565.1. Lineage (NCBI taxonomy): Eukaryota > Viridiplantae > Streptophyta > Magnoliopsida > Brassicales > Brassicaceae > Turritis > Turritis glabra. The sequence goes on from OVBN01000025.1 coordinate 3,310,972, forward strand.
TTAACAAAAAGTTTAGAATTTTAGATTCTTTCAGAATATTTCTCCGTTTGTAATTATAGTTATACAAAAAAAAAGAAACATTATCAAATTGCTTAGAAAGGAATCCAAATTCACCGATGAATCAGATAACGAAGATTGATTATGGCTTTTGCTTTACTCACACTGCTACCATATTTATGGACGCCTTGTCGTCCTCTGATAGACATAAATGTTTGAAATAATAATTATATTTTCGGAAATTATCAACAAGACAACAATGATGACCTACCAAAACATAATAATAAGCCTCCACCGTCATAGACTCTTAGGAGTGGCTATTTTCACTACTATACTATGGTTCTAAGTTTGTTTGGTATTTAAAAAATGTTAACCCAATTAGAGACAAAACTAATCCGAATCAAGGATTTAATATTGGTTTGCTTAGCTCATATTGATAAAAATTTGTGGATTCATTTGATTTATGAATTCGTTAAAACTGAACAGAAAAATATGAATAAAAATTAATATTAACATAATACTAACACAACAAATTTTAAAAACCTATACTAACACATATCTATTTTAAGATAAATTTCATCACGAATAGAATTGAAAATAAAAACCAGTTTAGTTCAGTCTGTTTAGCACCGATTGGATTTCGCGTGTTTAAGAACAAATCAGTTCTACAGTAACTTTGAATGATTTTGATTTGTATAATTCGGTTAGGTTCAAATGTGCACTCTTAATCATACATCCCCGATTATGGTGAATAGCATATTATATATAATACATGCGTGCCTACATTTTGTTTGGAATGATTTTGCTTTAAAAGTTAATTATGATATTTTTTTCTAGTAAAAAAAAATTGTTAGGTTCCAATCATCACAACACCTGCTAAAAAAGTTTAAAAATAGGGTAAATATGTAACAGAACTTATTTATATTATGAGTCGAGAGTCATGTTACTCATGTATAACAAAATATTAAAATCAAACATACAGTACTCCGTAAATTGTATTACATTAAATTCGAAGTTTGACCGAGTCAAATCAGAAAGCTGCGTGGATTTACATCTCCCAAACCAAAACACATGTTTCGTTCTTTTGTCTTTAGATTTTTGCGGCTTCCTCTGTTTTGTTTCTTTCCCGACTCCATATTTAAGAGTTTTGAAATTGAAAGTCCGAATATGGGTTGTAGAAAATAACGCATTATGGTTCAATGTTGAATAAGAAGTGTGATTGCTGTTGGCTCTATCCGGATTGTGTGCAACAATCAACGCTATCATAATTTTAAAAGCTAGTATTTAACTTTTGGCCGGTACTATCCTTGAATGCTCTAAACTCTCTTCAAATGCGTTTAACATAACGCCTAAAAACATCATGTTAAGTATATATAGGGTTTAACTCATTTAAACGTACCATGTGTACTGCATACTAATACAAGAAGTGAAAGGGAATGATTGTAGTTTTAAATATATTAAGCAATTTATACAACTAATTTTGCGATTAGAAATAAGAACATTTTGCAAAAAGAGAAACCACCTAAATTCGCTGGAAAAAAGAACCACTAATACCTAATTTCGAACGCGTGCAATTGTAATCGTCCACAAACATAAAATTTACAAGCGATTGCAAGAAGAACTAAACTAATCAATCTTTTAGATTACTTTCAACATACTACTAACCCTACTATCCATATCCTGAGATTGAACTATAATATTCCTGAGATGTCAAAGGAGAAGAAAACTAAATAGGACCTACACAACCTCACTAAGCAACCACCAAACACTGAAAATTTTCGAAAATTTAAAAATAAAATAAATTAACGGGTTTCTAGTCCTAGCTTTGTTTTGTTGACATACACAATCTACACATCCCACTGATATACACAGTACACAATAAATAGATCAGATTTACAGAGATGAAAAACCATAAAATAAAGGTGTTCCGTATTTCAAAGTCTGCATTTCCCACTGCTTCACGCCTACGCAACCCTTTGGTTTCTTTTTTTTTTCTTTTCTTTACAGATCTTCTTTTCCTGTTTCTTTTTGCTTTTTCCATGTTTCCATGTCATTATGCTTCTTTTGTTTTCATTTTTCAAAACATTTACGTATCTAAGCATTTGATTTGATCCCAATAATCGAAGTGCACTAGTAGTTCATTGAAACTGTAACCACTGTTCTTTTTTGAATTTTCAACGAGTACACGTCAGAAGCCGTAACTCTGCTCAATCACAACTCAATAGGTACGTAATCGAAGAAAGTACTATAGTTAAACAATGAGAATTAAAGGATAAGAATAATTAATAAACAAACAAAATAATTCCGATGTTTTTATTACAACCCCATTAGATTTTCCACAAATAGCAGATAACACTATTAAGTATTAAGTAACACAAACAATAAAAATCCCACCCAACACATTTTGAATTTCACTGTCGACTAAAAGTGAAAAAAAAAAAAAAATACCCCACTCCCCTCCCTTAAACCTCCCAAGGTCAACAAAAAAATTACAGAGAGCTTCGTCTTAGTAACTAAAAATACATATATATAATAATACAAACTTAGAATATCCCCCTAATTTTATTCTTATAATTCCATATCCTTATTACTAACCATAACATAAACTTCAATTATAACCTAAACCAAACTTCTAAACTAAAACGCTCCTCCTGATTTTCAAACATTTCAGACAAAAACAACAGCTAAAACTCCAACATCATTAGTATTCAGTACATCCAATCCTGTGGAAGACGTCTTTCTTGATTCAGACAACCACCACCACTAACTGCTCTAAAATTTCCCTGACGAGCTAGTAGTGTACTTCTCGCGAACATGCACTCTGCTCAAATCATGAAAAACATAACTATTAAAACTCAAGAGCTCTGTTTTTGTTTTTAACACTTGCGTTTGAATTAAAGAATAATTACCGTAATCGAACTGGCTACGTCTTGGCCCAACATTGTTGAACTCATCAAAGTTGAGATTTTGCGGATTGACTTTTGACTGCAACATAGCTGGAGTGGTGACTGTTACAGAGAAGCAAGATAAAGTTAAAATCAATCATAACCCATTACTCCATTAAGACTCAACCAACAAAATCATGACTTGAGATTGTACCTGTTTTTTTCAGGGAATCAGGAGTGGTAGCTGGGTATCTCCGGGGAAGGAAAACTCCGGTTCCGGCAGAAGCACGTTTCAGAGGAGCTGCGGCGTGTTGCCGTGGCAGCCATGCAGGGTTGGTTAAAGCATTGTTGCGTCTTACGTATCTCGGATTCTCGAATAGGTCATTTTCGTTAACTACTCTCTTCGGGATTCTTGACTGAGAACAGAGCCATAAGTGGTCAACGAGACGCTGCTGTTGAAGTTCAGCATGAATCGCAGCGTTATGACGTCTGAGCAGAGACTCAGGGGTTTGAAGAGGAAGATGATGAGGCTCGTAGCTTCCGAGTTTGAGTCTAGCTACTTCTCCAGCCGCTGCAGAAATCACATCCCACGCATTGTCTCTACGGAAAGATGTCGTAGGAGCCGGTGGAGATGGAAGAATAGGACTTCTACTTCCAGAGTTTGAAAAGCTTCCGAGTCCACTCAGTGTTGACTGTGGTGAAGTAGCTGCGACTTGGCGTTTCTCCTGCCAAGCAAGAAACAGTCACAATCAGTAAAGCGTGAGTGTTTAGAGTCTAATGAGGAAGAAGAGATCTTTGTGGAGTTCTTACCACAGTCTTGATTAGAGGAGGAGGAAGACGCTGAGTTGAAGGAGCGAGTCGGCGAGTTAACCCAGCAAGGAAGTCTTCCTCGTCGTCACTGCTCTCGTCTTCCGTCTCAGTGGAGTCACCGGGAGAAGTGAAACCAGGGGAGAAGGAAGGAGAGGCGAACTCGTAAGGGAACTCGTTAGGGAAACCGAGCCGAGTAGGAGTTAACTCGGAAGAAGGAGTTTTCTCCATGATAGGGAGATTGACGGAGAGATGATAAGGAGGAGGGAGGAGGCGAGACATAAAAGATGAAGAAGCAGAGGGGAGAGAGAGTTGTGTGTGGGTGTGAACTAGTATGATATTAAGTGAGGAGGAAGATGGAGAATGTTGAAGACATGGTTGCTTTTATTAAGGTTTCAGGGTTTCTATGAGACAGCTCAAAAGCACTTTAATATCTCTTCTGCTTTTTTTTTCTGTCTAATATAATTATCCGTAATTAATGCGTGATGGACGAAAATCAAAAACTATTTTCCTGTGGTCTTTCTTTAACTATTTTGCCTTGGAAACCAAAAGAAACAATAGTACTAGTATTTTTATAAATAAAAATATAGCAATTTTAAAAAACCATCAAATTTAATCTATTAATATCTTGGTGTGTTATCATTTGGATTCAACTCATATAACAATTGATTTAGCTTAAGATATTGATGTAACTCAGTAAAAAAAAAGTTAAAAATCACTACTATATATTTTGAGACTATTAATATCTTTAAATGGCATATAAAACTCATATTGCAAAAATTGAGACTATTGCAGATAATATCATTCTTTTCTTCGGCACTTTTTTCTTCTATAGTAGGAGTATTTTTTTTAATAATATAAGATAAGATATTAATGTGGAAATGTGTAAGGGCATGAGAAATACAGGTGGAACCCACTTAATCCCAACCAAGTTGTCATTTACAGCTCCGATGTCTTCTAATGTTTTAAACTAAAACCCTAAAATAAAATCTCAGTCTTTGTAGAATCTTATTACAACTAAAATATTATAGTGTGGGCTAATCAAAAGCAACGAAAACTTGATAATTACGCCTTCCCTCTCTTTTCCTCATGCAAATCCTTCTCATCATTTACCCTCTCATATGTTTCTCCCCATTAATACATTTACTGCTAAATAATTACTCTCCTTTTAGATTAATTAATGGCGCACTAATTACAACTACGAAAGAGAAGAAAAATTTAAAGGGTCACACTCGGTTCAAAGGTTTAAAATCAAAAGATTTGGCGACTGTTCGGTTATTTCTGGTAACCATTGAAGACCTTATTTTGTAGGGTTTTCAATTGATTTAATTTTAAATTTAATTTATACAAAAATGAGAGTTCATAGAAATCTCGTGACCTCTCAGGGAATTTTGAATAAAGCTGACGTGGCAATTCAGCAGGGATTCTGCCGAATTTTAATCAGTCATCCGTCCCTCTCTCCTCCTTCCTCCTCTCCGTCTGACGTAACGGATTTCAACAGTCCGTCTATCTCCCCGTCAGATTTAAACGAATTGTCATTGGTCCGAGTCACGAGCCGTGATAACAGCCGTTAAATACGGATTCTAAACCGGTTAGTAAACTGAATTGGATAAATGTCTAATTTTCCCGCCTTTGGATAATTTTTTAGGGCAAAAAAAAAGAGAGAAGTGTGAAAAAATGGTGGTGGGGTAGAGGTTTTACCTGCTGAAAAGGACAGCACCGTTAAGTCAAAAGGAGAGCGGGAACAGATCTTCTTCTCTTCTTTTCTCTTTCGAATATCGAAACAAGAAAACCAATAAACCAAGACATATTCTATTATTTTAAACGAAGAAACTCAAAACTTTAGTGTATTAATAATTTAATGTCTAGTTACTCCCAAAATTGTGCCCCTAGTTGGCTTCTCTTTGTCTCCGGACTCTACTCTATATTGTCGATAAACTTATAATTATATACCACATATTATGAGCACCCATAATATATAGTATTATTATTAACTTCGTTAATGCTTTATAATCTGTGTGAGAAAGCTGGTTTTGTGATAACAACAACAACAACAACAAAAAGTTGATTGTGAGGTGGAATTCAATTTTTTCCCCCGTAATTTACGACGGGAATTATCATACTTGGCATCTCATAAAACAAGCAATTATAGGCAATGAGAGTTTTATTAACAAACAAAAGGTTATAATACCATGAGAATTGGATTAAAAAAAGAAATTTGGATCCACAAAAAATAAATAAATTATGGGCAGAGAAAGTTTAGGGAAGTGATATAGACGCGCTAGGAAGAGAGTGTCGTGAGGGGAGGCAAGTGAAGGTGGGTTGTGTCTGCCAGCAAATGCTTTACAGAAGCTGTCTTTCTCTCTGCCTTCATTCCACAAAACATTTGAAACAAAATATTAATTTTCCTCGTAAAATAATACGTTAATAATGAATGGTTGGGGCAATTTACCGTATCCCGAATTTTAAACTGAGTGATATGTAGGATGCGATAAAAAAAACCCAAAGAAAAATAAAGAGATATAAGTGGAGTGGACTAACAAGAAAAAAAAAAAAAAAAAACAACAAAATCTGCAAATGTCATTTCGAATTTCCCGCCGAAAGCTCATAGGGATAAATAGTGACAGGAAGATATCAACCGTCTATTTCAAATGTGAAGTCTACCTCCCTCCTTTTATGTGTAATAAGGGACCCTATGTAATAACTAATAAGTAAAGTCTACTTCCTTATTGCGTGTTACATACTATAAGAAAGTATCCAGTTCGTAATTATTGAACGAAAAATAAGAACCAACGAGAGAAATAATGATTTTGTTGTTGTTGTTTTGTTATTGTTGTGTATATTTACAAGAGAAAATAATACTCCCTCGATTCTTAATAGGTTAAATTTTTTTAGTTTTTCACACATATTAAAAAATTATTATTATTTAATCATCATTATATTAATTTTTATAATAAACATTTTCAATAACTATAAATCAATAGTAATCTAATAAATTTAATATTTACATTTTAAATTTTACGATTTATAATATCAATCAATAAAAAATAAAATTAAAAACTATAAAATCAATTTGTGGAATAAATAAAAATGGTAGAACATCAACCTATGAGAAAAAAGAAAGTATATAATATATTCATATGAATTTATCACAACGTGAAATTTTGTGAAGTGGTTTTATTTGTAAGATAGGTTACTTGTCATAGGTATTTAACCTTCATATGTAACAATTTCAGCTTTATTTCAAAATAAACAACTTAAAACAAGACTAAATATAGTAAAAATATAATACAAACAATTTCAAGATTAATTTTGTTTTCTTCAATCAAAGAAATATAATTATATAAGATTTATTTAAGATTTTCTACTTTATCAATTAAATTTTCTTTAATAATTATTTTATTCACAACCTTCCATCTCAGAGACAATCCCACTTGTTTTTCTATTCGGATTCAAAATAAATAGTTAGATTTTAAGCCTGCAAAAATAATTTGAACGAGTTTGGGAGGGAGACAAATTAATTGTATTGTATTAGGTAGTTGCATAGGATGAGAATCTTAACTGAACATTTTAATCATAAGCTTCGTCCTCTTTTACGTGGATTTAGCTGTTCCAACGTTCATCCGCATTTGAATCTCGTGAACCTCAAGTTATCAACTTCTTTCCACACTGCTTTTTAAATATATATAATTTTACTTGTTTTTTTTCTACGAAATGAGACATTCTTTTCATGCATACATATATATATATATATATATATATTATATCAATACATTTGTGTTTACTTAGATTGAAAGATATGAAAAGATTAATTAATCACTAATGATATGAATATATACATTTGTGTCTACTTCTATTGAAAAGTACGAATAGCTACGTGAAATATGATATCAGCAATCGCCGTTGGCATGATCTTAAATTCTCAAAAGAATTAGTGAATCTTCGATCCAGTTTCCACTAGATGTAATGACGACCGACGAACTAAAAGCAACTTTAATCTTTTACAATAATACAACAAACTAAAAAAAGTAAATGATCACTATACTATAGAGATATATGAGAGATCATTACAAAACTATAAAATGTATTTACAAACGACTCGAGGTTTATTAGTTAACAAGTAACAACATGTCCAATCCTAATTTAGATTTACAAAACGACTGAATACATTTCTATGAAAATAAATTATAATCCTGTAGTGAAGTAAAACAATCAGTGATGGAATAAAATAACAAAAGATAAAACATAGATTCTTTGAGTTTAGAAACTCTCAAAGCAAAGTTAGATGGCCTAAAAATATCTCCCGCCACATGCAAAAGGAATGATTCTTTCTCGTTCACTCGGTTTTGAAATGATATAGCACGTGCGACGCCAACTGTTTATCACATAGCATGTGTGGTGAACACCGTTACACACGAGTGTGGCACGTGCGACATAGACATTTTGTGCTTAGAGATAGCACTATAGTTGAACCGTCAATGGTCAAAGCCTCGGAAACATGAATCTTCGGAAGAGTCTCTTTGTTTTCATTTAGTTCCTTAATAATAGGCCTAATCTTCTTGTGTTTTCATGTTTGGCATTTTTATGGTTTATGGAAAGGTTAGTCCTAGTGTAACTACATGTAAAATGTTTTGATAAAATAAAACTAAATTTTCATACTGTAATAAATTATGAAATACTATATAAAAATATAAGATAAATGTATGTTTTGTTATATTGTCCACATTTTAACTTTTGATACCCTCATATGGCCTAAAAAAAACTTTCCAAAATCAATAAGTTGAACTACGGAAATCAGATTTCTTCCATATCGTTTCTCTTACCTTCTCTTTGTTGAAACTAAAATTTTGACAAAATAATGGACAGTATAATATAGTATATTTACATGTCAAAACAGAAGTTAATTTAAATAAGAAATAGGGGTTCAACATAAATAGTTTAGAAAGCTTATAAAACTTAGAATTTTAATTAAGTATTAAAATGAGCAAAATTTCACTTTAGAATAATTGAAAATTTTCCATAAGTTTTTGCATAATTTTAGATAAAACTAAAAGTTTATAGATTACATCAAAAGATTTTCGTAATATTTTCAAATTCTTATTCTTGTGGAACAAGGCGGAATATTTCCAAACTTTTATTCCTCTTTAACTTGCGGATCAAGGTACTCCTTCCTATAAATAAAGTTTCTTCTCATTCTCTGAAATTACCCGCTTTTTTAATCACAAAAGTTTTCTAGTAAATCTCTCAAGTCTCTTAGCAAAAAGTAAGTCTCGAGGGTATATCATAGAACCATTCTTAAATACTATAATTGAGTGTCGCGATAATAGTTTTAACACGGTTGTATCATGCAATTCAGAACCTCATCAAAATACCACATTATGAAAAATTTATTAAATTGAAGAAGGAGATCAAATCTCCCATCCACGTATTCATTTTTTTCTTATTCGAATTTATTCGTGATTTTCAATTTAGAATTTCGTAATCCTACACTCTTCAGCCTTATTAAATGTTCGTAATTTCAAAATGAAAAAAAAAATGTTCATAACTGCATATGTTTAACATTAAAGTTTGTCTTCGGGATTATCAACTGTACAAACTTCTCTATAATTAGATACATCTTCTTAAATGAGAGTATTTTATCGTGTCAATGGTTTATAGAAAGTAAAAAAAACAAATTAATATGACAATGAAATGAAGTCATAGCTTACGAATTGATGAATCAAGTATCTATAGTTAGTTGTTGAAAAACGTGATCACATGTCGCGCAGAAAGTCTTGGATATAAGGTTTAATTTTTTTTGGTAATATTCTCGTTTAAAATTTTGTTTTATTTTACAAAATATATTTTGATTTAACTATTCCAAAGTTTTGATTTGATGATTTTCTAATTTTTTTCTCCAAGACTTCCATAAAATACTTTCCTATATCGATATATGCACAAGCCCATGTAATTCTGATTTGACGAAAATGATCAAATTTACTTTGCGTCCCTTAGATCTTTTTGTTAAATTGACTATTTAGATACATATAAATGTTTTAGTGTACTTGGTAAGCAAAGTCGTTGTAGTATAGTGGTAAGTATTCCCGCCTGTCACGCGGGTGACCCGGGTTCGATCCCCGGCAACGGCGTTTTTCTTTTTGCTCCTTCTGCCTTTTTTTTTTAATCTCAGGCCCAAAATATGGACTTTTGTTGGGCCGTTTCCTAGGTTGTTTTCTTTTTAGTAAAAATTATATTGCAGAAGGAAAATTAAGAAACACCTTTTGCTTAACAACATAAATGTTTGATTACTAGTATGATATAATACATAATATAATTACATATTGGATTACATATCAAATTTTAAATACAAAGACTTTTGGACAGACGTAAATTTCATTATAAAGAGACTTGTCTAACTTGTTACATTTGTCGAAACGTAAAGAATCAACATGTGAAGCCCTTTTATATAGACGTTGATTTCATCTTATACAGTAAGATATACTATACACTCTTTTTTGTTAATTCTCTTTCTTAAGTCGTTTTTAAGACATATGTATATATACTTTTTACACTTTTTTTTGTTTACTTTTGTAGGTATATTTTGATACGCCAACTTTCATATTCACTTAATTAGGGTTCCTGCAAAATGATCATAAAAACTGTATCAAAGATATATGAATATGACTAATTGAAAAACTTGTGAGGCAAGGTATATTCATTTTCCATTTTTAGTTATTATTCTGGTTAATATATATAAAACATAATCTTGACAAAAATAAATCTGCAAATTATACGACTATGTGATAATCATTAAACATCCCACTTTTAGTTATACCTCTAGCAGTTTAGCAGTTATCGTGCATCATCGGGTAAGGATTGTTAATTAGTAATAAAGCGATCCTGCATATTTTGATTATTTATAAGTGAGTTCCTCATATCTATCTATAAATGATAAAACATGTAATATAATATATCACAAAAATGAAACTGCGATTTATATAATAGAAAATGTTAGTAGTTTTACCTTCCCACCAGTTTCCTCTTGAAGCACTTCCGGAATCGCCTTCCTCTCCATCTTTCTTATACTGAACAACTCAGAATTAGCTAGTTTATTAGAGTTAATATAAAGTACATAAAGAGTTATATATATGTATATATCCAAATGAATCTAGTTACAATGACAACATATATCTAGAATATCACTTTGCCTTTTTGCGTTTATATAGCTCTCACATATCCACTTCGTCTTGAAAACACTGTTTTCTTGTATTGTGCAAATTATCTGCTTGATAATTGCTTAGAATCCTAATCCCAGTTCTAATGTTTTTGTCGATATGCAACACAAATATTTTGGTAATGAAAGTGGGGACTTACAGTATCTGGATTGGTAGTTGAAGAGGAATAGTTATCTTGGCCTCCATAGTATATGGATGAGCTCAAGTTGCATGGTGGTTGTGTTTCTTCATTTTGGTAACTCTTTCTGTCCTTATTTTTGCTCCTTTCTCCTCTTTCATCTAGTACACCGTTATTCACATTTCTCACTTTTAATAACTAAGCCTCGACGTGAAGTAGTATTTCATTCTTAATTTTAACTGTAGTAGATAAACAAATTTTTAAGGACTAACACGTCTAAAATTCTTGATAGTAAGCAGTAAACTCACTTGGAATTTCCAAATTTGTAGGTTGATATTTGGCAGCTCCATTTCGACTTGCCAAGTTCGTTTGCGTCTCCTTGAGTTGAGAACAAAAAAGAAATCCGTGAAAACGATGTATATCTTTTAATTAGAATTATGATGATCATGATATTGACTCATACCGTTGAGGGTGGTGGGAAAATGGATTGGAACAATCCTGTTGTTGATGAAGAAGACGAAGGGGTGACTCTTGGACCAAAAAGATGATCCAAAGACGAAGTAGAGGAGGATGAAGAGGAACCCGATACTGACTTTTTCTTGTCCATAACCGCTCTTTTCAACTTTATGATGTCTACTTGTTTGTGTATGTGTATTAATGTATTTATATGTTAAAGGGTTGGTGCTTTGTAGCTAAGGGATATATGTTCAATTGATAAAGTAGAGAAAGGAAAGAAACGAGAGAAGTTACTTTGATGAAGATTTTCAGTTGTTTGTGGTGTGGGAGGTATGAGACTTACTCACTCTCCTATAAGCTTATTTATAGACACTGTTAACCACTTATCAGCTTTGACTATATTTGAAACCATGTTTAAAAAATATATTATTTTAATTTGTTTTGGTAATTCCGTGCTATAAAAGATTTCCTATTTTAGTAAGCATTTTATGACTGAAATTGAATTGGTTAATTCTCCGACTAAATTAACCAATTAATCAAAAAAAAAAAAAAATACACTAGATGCTATACACTAATAGTAGACCGGTTAATCGATTAATATATATACCGATTAATCATTTAAACAGTCGACTGGTTTACCAACTATATATAATCAATAAATCGTAATTAATGCAGATATGTTTGTTTGCAAAATTCACAAACTATATATAGGGTGGTACACACTGTTAACAGTCTAACAAATGATATTAATATTCGAGTATTGTTGATTACTGATTAGTGTACTAAGATTTTTCAAATTCTACATTTAAATACTATTAGGGCTAAATTATACATTTTAAAAATTTTAAGCACAGTTAACGTGTCCCCTTAACACTAGATTATCCCAAATGTTGCAAAAATTTCCTGTTGAATCTTCCGCATGACAATAAAAGACAAAATAATTCTAACTTGTCTTATACCGAAATGCGGTTGAACTCTCAACTGCATTACACTGTTACATATTCTTGGGCGTGATAATCGAATTAAGGCTTTAATATAGTTTTTTTTTTTCTTTTCGTATTTGCATCTGCATTTGCATTTTAAATTATGAAATATGTTGTTTAACTTTATTAAACACAATTTTTTGTGTTTATATCAAAGTTCTTTTGGAAATTACAAACGCACATAGAAATTGCAACTTTTTAAATTTCGTACTCACGGTTTTAGTTTTCAATATGATGATGGCGTTTAATTAAAAAATACTATATACAAATATACGAGCAGTGGTTAAGGTTGTGGAAGCCTAAGGCGAACAAAAATTGGTTCTTTTACATATATCCGTCTCATAAAGCCTAGCTAAGTCATATAGCATTTCACTAGGAGAAAATAAAAACAATAATTAGGCCATGCATACAAAGAATAAACGTTTTGTGAATCTATTGAACGGAATTTAACCGATAGAACATAATGTCAATACGTGTGATGGGTATTTGTCCTAATATTCTTTTAATCGGTTATTTGTTTGACCATGCCTTATAAGACAATCTCTGCAAAGATACAGCAGTACAGCACATGCATGATCCGTTGTATCTGTATATAACAAACACTTAGAATTATCTGTACAATTCATATTAAATCAAAGTATAATCCAATGGTATAGGCTACTCTCACGCAAGGAATAATTCGACTGCAAAAAAAGATACATGTAAAAGAAAGATTGAATGGGATAATACGTGTCCTTTATGGGACTTAATTAAGGAACTCATGACATGTTCACCATCATCATCATATATCATCCATTTGTAACTTTCTCAACTAATGGACACCATTCACATCAAGAATGTCAAAAAGACTTATAGATAGAGATAGAGATAGAATTTAAAGATGAGAGGCAGCCTTTTGGAAAGAGGATTAGATCCCTTATGAGTCAAGGAGAGCCATAGCTAGGGTTAAAAAAGCTATTAGCTACAAATGCTCTCTTCTCCCCAACCTTGGATCAGTGTACTGTTTGGATCTTTTATTAATTATGCTTGGTTGACATTGCATAGGATGTTTAGATACATTGCACATTAATCTCTATAGGATTTACGATTGATCATAGTAATTGCAGTTATAAGTAGGATTCGAACTTAGGTATATATATATATGTTGATGCTTTTGCATATTTTATTTTGGCTGGTTGATAGATAATTTATAGTAAGTTGATATTCTCTTCAATTACAAGTTAAAAACCAGTCTTTTTTTCCGAATGCTGTCTTTTATTTCGAATGCTTTTAATTGATTTCATGTTAGATATTTCTTTTTTGGTTCTATGTGAAATTCCTATGCTAAGTACGTAATTTGTCTTCCCTAATTTCTCAGCATTCTTATAATTTGTTGGTATGATACAAAAATTTGAATCAGCTAAATCATATGGAGACATATTCAAAACTGATTGAATACTTGAGTTTCATGAATTTATAAGTTTATGTGGGATATCAAACCTTCAATACTATCAACACAGAGTGCACTTTTGATAACTACACTATGTCGTAACTTGCACACCATCAGTTAGTCTTGTTGGTCGAAACTAAATATTAAGTTTTATTAAGAACCTTGATTTGTTTTTGGCTTATATACTGCAAATTTTAAAATTGAGTATACTTTTTTCCTCAAAGCCTGTTAACTAAGATTTATTAAAGCATAAAAGTAAAAATATTTGAGCGAACCAATGAGAGACCCTTTTTCGCTAATGAAATTGAAAATCACTTAAATTTGCTTTCAAAGGGTAATGCTTAATAATAGCACATCATATATATTAAAATTACAATCACAGCTTCCTCTTCTTATACGTTAAAATTAATGTAGTAAAGAAGAAATATAATATGCGGAAGAGATGTGTATATAAACATGATATTTTGGATGAATAAATTTTACATTTATACAAAAAAAAAAAGATGTGGGATATATAGAATCTAAGACAACACAAAATTAACAGGTAGCAATACCTAAACAGTATAAAACAAAAAGAGATGAAAAAACTTTAGCGTTCCTTGTGTTTCCCTAAAGCTCAACAAGAAGCACTTGCTCCTTTTTTCTTATCCAGAAAAGGAATCCTATACGTACCCCAGTGGATTATAAGTTCGCATTCAAATATTTGAAAACATTGCATTTTTAAAAAAATGGAGTTTATTTTCTAGTTGAGATATGGTTAATACTTAATACTAGGGCTGGGACCAACTAAATAGGCTCAATCATTCTTAGCTCTAAGTAAATTATGTACATAATTGTTTTTTCACTTTCTCGGGTTAAAGGGAATGAGATTGAAGAACATCTATGTTTGTCTTCATTAACCAATTTTTATATATTTATACTTTTCATGAAGTCGTGTTAAACTTCTTTGGGCTGGGCTGTGGCAAAGCTTTTAAAATAAATAAGCTTCAGAACTGTTTAGAGTTAGGCTTTGGGATCCAACAATGCTGGACCGATTGAGTTTTTTAGTTCTTTAATGCATTTCTTTTCAAATCATCCTTTCTTTTGTTTTTAGTTCTTTCCAAGTTTTCAAGTGAACCTTGCAAGAGTAATTTACCGAACAAAAAGAAAAACCCTTACAATATTAAGTAACTAGTTATTAATATCCTTTGGCAACCTATAGCTATAGGGTTCGACGTCCATGGAGTATATTTTTTCTTCGTCTACGCCATAAATCCCTTTCTCACCTGCACACATTTATATATAAATAGGAAACATTCAAACTTACAAATATTATTTTGGTTGTTCACTTTTACGATTTGTTAGTACGACGTATAGTATTTGGTAACTAATTCTTTTTTTTTTTTGGTTAAAGGGCTTGTTTGGTAACTAATTCTCAATCAATATTTTTCACCGGATATTTATTTATTCTTCCATCGCAGAAAAAGGTTTTAAACTAAATGTATTTTTTTCTTCTTGTAATCAGAGATTCGTGGTCTTAACCAGCAGTAATAGCAGAACGAGTGTTCAACCAATTGACAACAAAAATTGGGGTTTAATGTGTTTATGCATTAAGTAAATGTATATTTTCGTTTCTTTGTTAAACAAACGTACCATTTAATTTCTCAGCCTCTTCATGGGTGAGTTCTGCTGCAAACCCGCTTATGACTTCCTTGTAGCAATATACCAGAGCATCTTTTGGTGATCTGATGAAAAACAAAAAGACAAAACCAAATTTTTTTGTTATATACCAACTCAATCTTCATTAATATTATACCATCTGGGATTGCAGCCTTATTTCCCTCATAATATTCTATTATTTGTTTTGGTTTATGTTTTTGCTAATACATCTTCAAATCATTATTTGTTTGCCTATTGCTATACTCCTTAGAAACTTCTAATTACCTTTCGTGAATCACCTTTTTGAGAAGTTGCTCGTATCGCTTACAGTCACCATGATACAATTCAAAATCAACATGGACGATATAAATCTGTGTGTCACATTCGGTAAAATATTTATGCTCTGCCTTTGCGGGATATTAATTTTAAAGAAAAACATAGGAATAATTAAAAATAAATGAAGTACCTTCATTAGCGGATTGTCCGGAGATGGCCCCAACGTTCTACTCGAACATACGACGGAAACTGAAAATGCGAAGAGAATCAACAATATTTGGGAAAACATTTCAATAAAATTGCTAAGAAATATATTGAGATATAAAGATTTGAGAATTGGATAGAATAAACTACATTGTGAATATAATAATAAATAGTGGTGAACAATGAAAACGTTAGGCCAAAAGTGCGAAGCTATAAGTTCTATAACCTCTTTTGAGCGTTTATCACGGCATTTATTGAGTATATTTATATGACTCCCCTTTGAGCGTTGTTTTTCACTTTTTAACATCCCATTTTATTATGAATGAAAAAGTAAGCAGTACAAGCTACCTAAATCACCATTAATGAAATTCGAAAAAAAAAAAAATCAAGAAAACAATTTTAAAACATAATTAAAAAAATTTGCCTTAGTAAAATTTAATTAAAAATTTTGAAATAGAACAGAATTTCAAGAGTCACTTGTTTATATATGAGCATTATAGTATATTTAGTTATCATTTTAACTCAGAGAAAAATCCTAAAATTAACTTCATTTATCTTTTATTTGGACGTTTAATACTCAAAGTCTTTTAGTTGAAAAATATCTCATTTAAATATATTTAGTGTAAAAATGCTTTATTTTTGAATTGTTGATAGATTCGAACCCGCGACATAACAACCGTTAATAGACGTTACGAAATCATTCAAAGGCATTAAATTTTAACTCCACATATTTAAATAGATATATACAATATTTAAACAAAACTTTCAGAATAGATTGTTGTGGTATAGTGGTAACATTTGGGTAATTCAATCCTCAGAATGATGGTTCAAATCCACTAATAGAGAGTATATTAGAATTATATTTTTTTATGTAACTATATTATTTAATTAAATATTAAATGATAAATAAAATTGAACCAATTATATTGAAACAAATGGCATAAAGTGTTCTAAACTAGAACTCAAAAAATTCTTAATGAAGAACACTAGAATTCAAAGGTTCTTAATGAAGAACTTCTCTTCATTCTCTTTCCTCCCTTTTAATTATTTTATATTATTTTTATGTTAAGAACCCCATTAAAATCTCTCATTGGATATGTTCTAATCTCCTCTGTACGCCGCTGCAAAACGCGCATCCGCTAAAAACGGTGAAAAATCATTTCCGAGAACTAATTCCTTCCTCTTTCTATGTATGAATTACTGAGTGATTATTTGGTGTGTTTATCAGAAGATTTTATTGACATGATTGTCGAGGGAGGGGCTGTTACAGTTCTCGTTAAACATCTACAGTCTTCGTCGTGCAGCCATGGAGATGAGGCTTTAAAGCCGTTCGAACACGATGTCGAAAAAAGGAAGTGCGTTTTCTTTTGAATTCCAAGATGATGATATATTTGCCATTGGACGCGTCATAGGGAGTGAAGATATTAGAGTTGCAGGAAGGAAGACAAGTATTTACAATTATGTTTTTTACTAAAAAGATGAAAAAAACAAATCAAAAGATGTTGGTGAGTGGATTTGAACCCACGTTTTGAGGAGTAAACTATCCAAGTGCTACTACCAGACGTAGAAGTTTTGTATAAAATTTTTATATATCTATTTTAATATGTGGAGTTAAAATTTAATGGTGTTTAACAATTTCGTAACGTCTTTTAATAGCTGTTAAGTCGGGGATTCGAATCTACCAATAATTCAAAGATAAAGAATTTTATTTAAATAAAATATTTTTTCTAACTAAAAAGCTTTGGATATTAAACGTCTAAATAAAAAAAAGTATTGGGTTTTTTTTTGGAGTTTTCTCTTTTAACTCGCATAAAATATGTTAGTAATTAACATTTATATTGAAATATAAGGTGTATTAGAGTATTAGTTACTTTCCATTTAAATTAATTATCGTTTTAAATTTATTTTCTATTTTAAAATAAGTGATGCATTGGATTTTTTTAATGTGAAATCTGGCATACTATACATGATTTCACCTCAATTAAAATTAATAAAAATAGATTAGATAGAACGTAATACGAGAAATCAATTTTGTCTTTTGCGGGACATAATAATTAAGTTATATAAAGTTTTAAATCAAGACTTCTTGTAACACGACACTCGTTATCAACGTAGATAAGTGACTCGAAAGTCTTTATTTTATTAACTAGATATATAAACTTTATATTTAATAAAGGGCGCAGAGTGGCAGCTTGGGGCATTCACTTGCAAGCTTTGGATCCCTCAATTGCGTATATGACAATCGGACTCCTGACTTTGCGAGAACCGTCGATCTCCGTCCACGTGAGCCACGTGTTCCTTGTCATAAACGCCTTCCCCGACATCCAATTCCGCTTCGGTGTTCCGGTGACAGTCACAGTGAAAGTCTTGGTCTCTCCCAACTTGGTAAATTTTAGCTGTGGAGGATCCACAATGATCTCGTCAAAGTCCTTGTCCCCTCGGTACTTGATTTCTCCGAGGTAAGTGAATTCTCCGTCGTTAACGTTGGTGACCGTTCTATTGAAGACTTTTTTGAATTGCTTGTCGTCGAGGGGGACTCGAGCCGTCATGGTTGGATAGTTGAGGTCGGCGTCCTTGTCTATCTCTGTCTTGGAGCAATCTATCTTGTCGCTTCCAACGTTTGATCTTAGTTTCTCAGTGTTGTAGCCTTGTTTGCACATGTAATCTATGTAGTCTTGGTGATGTGTTTCGTAGACCAAACCTGGGTCTAGGACATTTGTAGCGTTTAAGTGACCTGACCCGTATGCAAACTCATTGCCCTCATCTGTCATTTCCGTGGCTGCAAAGAGAAAAACAACATTAAAGTACATATATAATTACAAAATACAGATGAATTATATCACCATACACTACGTCACCATCGATTGATAAATAAGTAGATAGATAGATAGATAGCTATCATTGGTCTTCGAACTTACATGTGGTCATGAGGGCAGATTTAATAGCGGATGGTGACCAAGAATTTTTGTGCGACATGAGGTACAAGGCAAGTCCAGTGGCGTGAGGACAAGCCATGGAAGTTCCTGACATTATGTTGAATCTGTTATGGCGGTAGTCGTTAGCGGGGACGTCTGACAAAAGATTCACATTATCAGGCCAACCCGCTATGATGTCTAAACCCGGAGCAGCTATGTCGGGCTGGAAACAAAACTTATGAGAATTAAACAATATCCAAAACTATACTGATCCTTTTTTCTAGTGATCAAGTTGACGTGTGATACACGTAAAACAAAATTACCTTGAGAATGTCTGCTAGGAAATTGTCACAATTAGGACCCCTTGACGATGATTTAGCAACAGTTGGAACCCATCCCTCTTCTCGTTGAAATTCCTCCGTCTTGTGGATTTTGGCTGAACGTTTGCTGTAATAGGAATCAGTAAAAAACAAAATTCATTTTTTTTTTTTTAACTTTGTGGAGAAAACGATTAGGGTTAGTTGTTCCTACATGACCACTTAATGAATGTCGTTACCTACTTACCTTTGATCTTTTATATAGTACACCTGTAGTTTACCTTTCTTTTGTTCATCCAAAAATATAGAAGCGATAGGAAACTGTAACTTTGTCGACTCATTGTAGTCGTAAGATTTTCTACCCAATAAGATTGCACCTTTCGCTCTCTCTTTAAGCGCTTCGTCTAAGAGTTTGATTTTTGAGAATGATAAAAAAACATTTTTTCCTTCATCGTCCTTATGGTTAGACGAGATTGGGTGTTCTTTGCTCCTGCAAATGCAATTGAGAAGCAAACATTTTCATTTATCAAACCGTATGATTTTGACGATAGTAATTCATCATTCATTGCGGATGGAAACAGTCTCAAACTATTTACAAGTCATTTTTGCAAATATTAGATCGATGAAACATATATAAACTGATGTCCTAAAAAAGATTTTCTTTTCAAAAAATTAATTAGAGATCCAAATTTATGAAAAATATTTTTGAAAAAGTAAAGACTTTAATTTTGAAATGGGATCATGTGCCAATTTGCACAACAAACCCTTGTGCGGATGACTTACTCAGCGATGAGTGCACGTTTTCTTGTTGATTCAGCGGATCCTCTTTCTTGTAAAAGTGGGTAGAAAGAATCTTGTGTTTCGTAGGTGTTGATCGTGTCATACACCTGGTTTCATAACAAAGCCGGAAACCATTGGGAGATTAATTGAAAGTCAAGAAGCCTAATGGGAGATTACTTGCGAGTCAAGAAACCTATCTATTTCACTTACTGTAATTGGATTATCTTCTTCTCCTTCCAGCTCCAACTTAGTCTCGAAAAATCTATCTTTCAAACTCGCTGCAACGGTCATGACCCAAGGTGCGCCATTGATGACAGCGGAATAGTTCCCACTGTTCCCGGCCGCGGCTGAAGTCAAAATTCCATTATTAAGTGCTCTCAAGAACGCCCACGAGACTTTATCTTCTTGCAGCGCAGTATAGTTAGACCCCTGAGAATACGAGATGATGTCAACCTTGTCCGTGATCGCATCATCTATTGCCTTCACGACAATCTCTTCTGGGCAAATAGAAAACTCTTCACCTTCTTTTCTTACTCTCCAACATGTTTTGTAAACGGCGATCTTTGCGTTGGGAACACCGCCTCTCATAGTGCCTTCTGCTAGCCCATAGTAGCTCGCCTTCTCTATTTTCCTGCCGGCAACAATGGAGGCTACGTGCGTGCCGTGTCCCGTCACGTCAATCACCGATTTCTCTTCAATCCAATCGTACTTGCCCTTGGGGAGCTTGGGGTAATATGATCGAGCCCCAACGATCTTGCTGCAGTTGTAGTTTTCAGCAGTTAGATTAATTCTCACACGTCCAGTTAATTCTAAGAAAGAAAACATATTTGTTTTTGCTTTATGATAACTAAAGGTTTTTATAAGAGTGTGCATGATAGAGTTTGAGCCCAAACTAAACCCACACAGATCTTTGGGTATACGTAGTACTAAACCAATGGCCAGGAAAACGTTCTAGATACCAAAAGAAAATATAATTGAAAGGAGAAAGGTTAAAGAATGTATAGTACTTGTTGCAAATTATGTTTTCGCATTTGTTTTCCCAACCCAGAGGAGGAGGGCTGTCGCCACTGAAGAGCTCAGAGTAAGGCCAAATGCCGGAGTCGATGACAGCCACCACCAAATTACTCTCATTCTCGGGATTTCGCTCAGCTTTTAATGTTAGATTCATGAAGTCCCATGATCTTGTCGTCTGAAGCTTTAGGTTTCTGCTACGTGACACTTCCAATACTTCTCTTCTCCCTGCATCAAACATTAACTTAATCCGCGTGTAATTACCATGTCCCTACTGTGCATTGAACATATCAATCTAGCACTAGGCTATAATTCTACATTTTTTTCCGTTTAGGTGCGATAATATAGTAATGATCATTTGTATAAAATAAATGGAAACGCAAACGTGACGAAACAATCGTGGTCTTACTCTTCAGCTTTTGACGTTCATTTTGTGTGAGTAAGGCCGAGAAACCGGTGAAGCTCTCCTTATAGCTGTAGATAAATGCATCCGCTACGGTGCTGCATATGTTAACATAATTAATTGGTTTCTTGGGAAATCTGAACCTATATCTCATCAAAACCATTATGACTTATAAAGAATAAAGCATAATTAAAAACCTATCGTCGTCAAGAACTTCGCCGAGTAGTTCCTGGTGACCAGAACTTGACCCATATCGATGCCCTCCAAGTTTCATCTGCACAAGGTATGTCTGTGCCATACAAAGCAAGATGTTATATGTTAAAATCTAAACATTATTCGTTATATATTTATCCCAAAAAAAAAAAAAAACATTATTCGTTATGCAGTCTTTGACCTAAAATAGTAATAGAAGCATTGGATATGGGAAACTAGTAATATGTGTACGTCATCACATGTTATCCACATGTAAATAGTGTCTCTGATTAGTGTTAATTAAACGAGACTTACTAATCTTAATAAACAAATAGTTTCACAACAAAGGGTTTGGATTAATGTGTATAGATAATTAATGTCCATTTTTCTCACCTTTCGCGGGTCGTTTGCTTCCGCAAAAGAAGCAAAGAAGAAGAGTAGCAGTTGAAGAAGGAAGGTATGAAAAGCTATTGCCATCCCTCACTCACTCACTATAACAATCTGTAATTCTTTTTCTTTTAAGTTTTTTTTTTTGTAAACTTTTGTCTGTAAGGTTATATGACTCTAATACTCTTAAGTTCTGTGGCAGTGCATGTTAATGCTTGATGCCTCTATTAGTCTATTTATAGAGAAAGTTTATGAAGGAGATTGGGAGCGAAAGGACTAAAGAAGAAGAAAATTGGAGGAGAAGATTGAAATGGAAACATTTTATCGTGCAAAAGCTCATCAATCAATTTAAAAGAATCTTATTCTCCGATTATGAGGCTGCATGCTATTTTTGGTGATTCTTGAGAAAGTCCATGATGAAACTTTTTCTACTTTTACGATATACCATGAGTATACGGTATTGATTCGAGTGACAAATCAAGAAAACGTGAGGTTTGACGCACATGTGTATAATGAATGCTTGGTTCGATGAAACTTGTATGGTCCAACTCGAGCACAATTTGGTCAGACAATAACACTTGTACAGTCATGCTTTCAGTTGTTTGTTTGTGTTTACGTCAGTCTATATTTTATTATGTTTCCAAATGAACCCACACATTAAGGATTTTTTTTATAATTTGTAAACTTACACGCCAAAGGCAATGGTTAAAAACTGCCCTTTACGTCTAACGCTTGTCATTTCAATTTACGAAAATATTTTATGAAAATTAAAATAAATTATATTTCAAATAAGTTGAATTTTTTTTTTATTTTCCTCATGTAAATGTAAACGCCGAAATTACGTTAAAACAATCGACGGCCTAATTAATATAATGTATATAATAGTACAATGGGAATTAAGTCTAGGCGAATGTGACATGGTCACAATGCTATGTAGGAAATGTTTGAGGATACTATGATCAAAGGATACGTTGTCTAACTTCTAATGAGAAAATGGACTAAGAATATGAACATATTCAAAGATATGATAATGACATAATATGTGTCTAAGGAATTGTATACAATATACATGTGGTTTCGGTTCCCGTTTGCAAAAAAAAAAAAAAAAAAAAAAAAATTACTTTTACGAGCTTATCGCTTTCGTGTTTACTTCTCATCCACAACAAAGAAAATATGCAATTTCATTCCCTCTAATTATTATATTATATTCCCTGATGTCAATTTTCTTTTTATTAAATTCTATTCCCAGAGTCCACCAAACGGATCATATATCATTTCACACACACGATCATACCAAAACTAGTGGACTTCACTTGGTTAATTTCAATAGCTCACATTTTTCTTTCACTTCACACGAACATGTGTGAAACTTGTTCTTGTGTAATTTAGATGCTCATTCGATTTTTGTGATGGGTAAGTATAGATGTCCATTCACTTTCACATGCTGCTCAAGAGACAAAGCTCATATATCTTGCTTAGCTTTTGAATTTCCAATCAATCATTTCATTTGGTGTCCTAAAATCCAAGAAACGATCATATGCATGTACACACCAACTATGTGCTTTTCAACAGGCAGATGAAAATCATGTAAACCCCATAAAAGAAGATAGAAAAAATATGCAGAAATGAAGAAAGAGATTAGAAGACTAAAGTTTTTGCTCCTTCCCGAGAGTTCTCACTACCATCAGTACACACTTTAAAGCCAAACCTTCAATGTTTTGAACCAACTTCTCGAGCGAGACCAATTTCATCTGAGAAAAAAGGAAAGCCGAAATGAGCCGTGAAAATTGAAGTTTAGTCCGGAAAAATCCATTAGAAATCATGTTTAACAGAAATGTGTAATTGACTTGTAAGGAATAAAACGAACAAATCAGTGCATAAGAATCCTTTCATTCACTTGTTTCGTTTTGGTTTTCGCCAAGGACATCTAATACTTAACCATCACATCTAATAATGTTTCGTTCTGATCCGTATTGACTAACCTCAATGAAAGGATCAAATTTTTGTGGACATCATGAATTTGGTCTTCTTCTCTGCGGGCTTCAAAATCTGAAATGAGCACATAAGGTTCTCGTCCACGCTCATCATCGCACCAGCATTATCAAATTCCCCACAGTAGTTAGGAGCTGAAAACACCGTCACGAGTTGTCTATCAGCAAAGAACTCATAGCCATCCTCCACGACCTGCCATAAGAAATTCAACTTCCTTATTAAGGGCACAAAAGCGGTAGAATCAAAGAGTGACAGGATCGAAATATTACCTGATGAGCACGGCACACAAGGTCTAGATCATGTTTTGTAAGAAACTCAGAGACTTTATCCGGACCAAAGGTGTATGAAACCCCTCTATCATTCATTCCCCATCCTTTAACATCTTTCCCAGGATCAGACCAGAGCAAATCACAGAGTAGCCCGGTGTCGGGAATCATAGTTGGACGAGGCAAGCTTCTAATCTCATCCAAATGGTTGAGATCCGGCGAAAGTCCACCGTGCATGCACAATATTTTGTCATCTATTAGCGCCGCAACAGGAAGGCAGTTAAAACAATCTGTGAAAACCTTCCATACCCTCACATTGAACCTTCTTTTACATTCATCATAAAATCCATATATCCGATTGATAGAAGCACATTCGTGGT
This sequence comes from Turritis glabra, assembly GCA_900406565.1. Taxonomy (NCBI): domain Eukaryota; kingdom Viridiplantae; phylum Streptophyta; class Magnoliopsida; order Brassicales; family Brassicaceae; genus Turritis; species Turritis glabra. The sequence goes on from OVBN01000025.1 coordinate 3,335,622, forward strand.
TTCCCCTTAGTAGAAAAAAGTTCCCAGGGTATTTGATCTTGTAAGCTAGTAAGAGACATATTGTTTCAAGACTCTGTTTGCCTCGGTCCACATAGTCCCCCAGAAACAGGTAATTAGCACTAGGAGGGAAGCCACCGTACTCGAATAGCCTCAGCAAATCACTATATTGTCCATGTATGTCACCTGGTTTATGAAATTCACACCACAAATCATATGGAAAATCATAGAACAGGATTCGAGTAACCCATAAAGTGGAAACAGTTTACTAAACTCAAAGTAGAAAAAGTGTTTTGAACAGTTCCGAGGAAAATAGCATTGCAAAACAAAGGGATGCATGATGAAATCTCCATCTTCTCTCATCTATTCAGATCCATCAAACTTCCAAAAAATCAAACATATTCTATGATCCTGAGAACACACACCTCTTCAACAAAACTAATTTTCATACTCAAATGTGAACCATCTGGCATTATAAATCCGATTCATCCAACAACCATTACATAAAATTCCATGGAGGAGATACTAGAATTTCATAGCAATAAGATAAACTCAGGAGCTTAGCCTCTCTACTCAATCATTATCCACGAAAAGCCAAAACATTTCTCACTCTCAATCAAAGGTTTAGAAATGGCCAAACAACATTACCCCAAAACCCACTACGACATTAACCCAGGAGAGAATAACCAACAAACAAACAATAGGAACCCTAAAATCAATCAATTCGGACGACCTTAAAATCAACGAATCAAAAATTCGAAACATACCACAAATTTTGATGGGTGCCTCAAGCTCAAGCAAATTGGGTTGCTGAATAAAAATATCTCTAGCTGTAGTACAGAGCTGTTTGATCTCAGCTTCCGAGAGCTGTACTTGCTTTCCTGGTCTAGCTAACCGGACCTCCGTGAGCCGCCTGATTATATCATCAAGAACCGCCGTGTCAATCGCCGTCTGCTGCCCCTGCGTCGTCGTCGTCGCCATTAACAGAACCAAAAAAAAAAAACCCTAATTTTTTCGACCCCAAAAAACGAAAAAGAGCAAATGCAAAACAAATCAGTGAAAACAAAAAAAATAAAAATAAAGAAGAAATTACGCGCAAAACACTTTTAAGAGTTTTTTTTTTTATAGTTCGAATTGATTTTTTTGATGATTAAAATTACATTTTTGTTAAAGAAAAAAAATGGATGGTAAAGTATCGGACAACGGAGATGGAGACGAAATTTAACACCAAAATAAACAAAACCCTTTGAAATGAGAAAAAACGGAGGGATATGATGAGAAAACTGGAGAATATCACGTGACGACGTCGTTTCTAAAAGTCGCCAAAATGGGCTACATATTAATGGTTAATGGGCCGTCGTTTATTAGTCCAATGATAAGGTTACTTTGTGTACTACTCCTCTGACCAATAATATAAGGTTGGTTTACTTTTGAGTTAGAAATAATCAATACTTTGAGGCCTGAAAGAGCCCATCAATGCATTGACAAACAGAGTCTCTTTGCTTTTTTCTTTTCGATCGTAAAGTCCTTTTTCTTTGGGTGAGTATATATATATATCGTAAAAAGTTTTGATTTATTCTTTCCAACTCAACTCCACGTTTCTCATCTCAAGCCTTTTTTCACCAAACAAATCTTTACAGATACAAAGTTAACGAGATATAATAACTTTGATAAGATGTCTCATGCTGTCATGCATGCATGAGATAAGAAAGTAAATTCTTGGATTTTTAGGTGATTAAAGACAAATGCAGTGGATCTTGGATTTTTGCATCGGCTACTCATCAAGCTCAGCCAATAGCCTCACGTTTTCTTCGCTATGTATACTTTATTTTGTTACAATAGTTGTATCATAATAAAACAACTTGATCCATGCATATCATATGGATATAAAAGTTTCAATAAAAAATGTAAATAAAATAAAAAAGTTTCGCTAAGATTGATCGTTCAAAAAAACATTTTTAACGTGAAATAAATTCGTGTTGAACTAGAATAAACACACTTATTCAACCATTTTAAATTGTAAGATATTAACTGATGAATATAATGACGACGTAAAAGGAATACATCGCAAATTATTAATTTATTTAACATATTTTCTTCTTCTGATGAAAAGTAATCAAATATCATGGGGTATAGATACTTAAAGATAAAAATATATAGAGATTATTGTTGAAAATGTCATTTTGTCAATCCAAATTTTTTGGATTTGTCATTTTCTTAAAGACTATGTAGATTTGCCATTTTTGGCCACTTCGAAATAATATATTTGTGAAATTTTTTAATAAAATACATTCTTAATAACAAACACTAAACTTTAAAAAAAAATGGAACTAAATAAACCCAAACATAATGTATAAAATTGTGTGTTTTAGATTTTTAAAAAAGGCAAATCTAAAATTTTTAAGATAAAATGGTAAAATCAACAAATGCCATTAAAAATGACTTTTTCCTAATTAATTCAAATATATAACTTGATAAGAAAAAAGAAAAGATAAGTACTTTTTAAATGAGAATTCCCAAAAATAAGCAGCCTTAATAAAAATAAGTTATGGATCGTCCACACAGCGATCGACTTTAGCTAGTTGATAAAGAAATGGTCAGATCTCAAGGTGGAAACTGTTCCTGAAAAAAGCTAGATTTGATCTGATGCTGTCTTTAACCCACAATATTAATTTTGATGAAAAAAAAAGTAATATAGTCGAAATAAATAACTTAAAAATGACAATAGGTTAGGCTTTTGTTCTGTAAAAATTGGGTGTCTGATTCCACTTTGAAAACTGTTTCACCTTTGCTGCGTCATCACCGGTCACGACCTTCCTGTAAATTGATGCCTCAAATTATAATATTATTGTAATTGGTCAATCTTTTGTAATTGTATGTCATAAAAGCTTAATTGCCATTATTATAAAGTTGTCTGTGGTAACGTTGCAAAAGCGCATCTTTATCGTGTATTAGAGTATGGCCTCAGTGGTACGCCGGTATAGTAAACATTGTGATATAATTAGTTCGTATGGATTCATGAGTCGGATATTTGAAACCCATAAATAAATAACTAAAAGAATAATATACTTTTGCAACTAAAATTTCAAGTAAAGATAAAATGCTATATTTTCAATATAGGTACACTAATATACCATATGCCATAGATATTTTACGTTTTTCGTAATATTTTGTAGTTCGAGTAAGAAATTTGTGATAATGGACTCTTTCTCTAAACCATAAAAAAAAGAAAAAAAACCAAAGTTAAATCGGAAAGCTTAACTGGAAGAGCCGACGGGACAAGCGTCTCCATCAAAACCCAAAACGAAGAAATTTATTTGCTTTCTAACTTTTTTGGTTTCAACAAAAAGAAAATAATATTTTTATCATACAAAAGAGAGAAGCTTTAAGAGGTTTCAACTATCCTCCTCCTCCCCACACCGTTGTTTGAGGGATTCTCCGCCTCAGCAAAACCAAAAGACATTAAAAAAAAATATTCTCTTAAAAAAAACATCTCTTTCTCTCTGTTCCTTTCCTTTCAGAAGCTAAGCATCTCTTCCTTTTCTTTTTTCTTTTAAAATTTTTTTGCTCGATCTCTTCTGCAAAGATTCTCTCTTTCTTTCTTCTCTTTTCATATATGTTTTTATTCTCTAATAACAATTCATGACTTATAACTTCTTCTTCTTCTTCTCCCCTCTTCCCTCTTCTTCCTCCTCCTCTTCTTTTCTTTGCTTCTCTCTCCGGCCGTCGTTTTCGCTTTACTCACACGTTTTCAAGGATATATAAACACGTGTGGGCCATTCTTCATTCTCATGGATTCTTCTTCCTCTTCCTCTTCTTCTTCTTCTTCTTCTCCTTCTTCTTCTTCCTACGGTGTTGCTCGTGTCAGCCATATTTCCAATCCCTGTATCTTCGGTGCGTTTCCTTATCTTACTAAATTCTATTCTTTAGACTTAATATACTGAAAGAGTAACCTAACGTTTTGATATACCAGGGGAAGTTGGGTCGTCATCTTCGTCAACATATAGAGATAAGAAATGGAAGTTGATGAAATGGGTGAGTAAGCTTTTCAAGAGTGGCTCTAATGGTGGTAGTGGTGCTCGCACTAATCATCATCCTCCTCAGTTTCAAGAGGACGAGAATATGGTCTTTCCTCTACCTCCTTCTTCTTTGGTAATTGATTTCTTAATTACACTCATTTAATTTGAAACATCATTTCTTTCATTCTTTTTTCTATTTTAATCTACACATATACTTTAGACATGTGATTACTCATTTTAAAGCATTATACAAAAGACATGTGAATATTACTACTGTTTTCTTTTTATAACTTGTGTTCTTTGAAATATCACGGGTCTTGTACATTCTGTGAAATTGTCACATCCATGAATAAGTTGGTCCATTTATGATTTATCGTTGTCATGAGTCTCGTTTGATTTTTGATGCTCAAATTGAGATGATGTGACAATGTGGCCTTGAGCACTGTTAGGGATAACAAAAATAGGTAGAAATCGGTTTATAGGTTGGTTCGATAAGGAGTATTTTTATTAGTGGGCCGAGTTGAGATATTTTCTTTTGGTAATTGGTTTTCTATTACCGAATTGAGATATTTTCGATTCATTTCATGAATTATGCGGATTAGATTCCAAATTTATATGAGCTATATTTCTAATAATATTAAATATGCCTTAATTTGATTTTTTTTTATTAAATATTTATTTTTTGAATTTTTGTTAATCTACTATTAGGGTACTTTAGTTCTTATATAATCAATAACAAATTATCTCAACTTTTTAATAGCTCACTGGGTTAGGAATATATTTTTTAACCCTTGAATTAAATACACAAAAATACTCGGTACATGATGAAAGAATTGGATTGGATTGAGGTGGCTTATTTTGATACCTTTTTTCCGTCAACCTATTTTGATACCCTTAAGCACTACCAGTGATATTTAGTTGTGATCATATATGAATCTTTAAAAGATGAAATTTATATATAACTTGGTACTGGTGGAAAATATTAATTATTTTATCTGAAATATGGTAATTTATTTCATTAGCTTTTTTCTTGATATCATTATAAACATTTTTTGGATGGTCATGTCAATGAACAACGAATCACAGGATGATCGGTCGAGAGGTGCACGGGACAAAGAAGAACTCGACCGTGCAATTTCACTTTCTCTAGCTGACGACACGAAGCGCCCACATGGTATCTCCATCTACGTTCATGAATTCAAATTAGATTAGTCCATTATTAAAAATGTTATTCTATTACATTGATAATAGATTGAATTTGTGTTATTATGAAATAAATTGCGCAGGGTATGGTTGGTCTATGGATAACAATCGAGATTTTCCAAGGCCTTTTCACGGTGGCTTGAATCCGTCATCTTTTATTCCACCTTATGAGCCTTCCTATCAATGCAGACGAAGACAAAGGTACAACCAGAACACACTCTCTAATTGTAATAAAAAAAAATCCTATAAAAAATAAAACAAAAGATGAACTATTTATAGTAGCTATAGTTCAACCATAGCGTCACGAATCCTAATAAACCTCGGTTCGAACTTTTAATCGTGACATTGCAAATTATGAAAACAAACTTTAGTTTTTTCAGATCTTAAAACTTGATTTGATGATAAACTATCTTAGAGAATATAAATTATTTGCAGCTATTTCCAATAGCACATTTGGTAACGTTGTTTGCGTGATTTTTAGCAGAATATGCGGTGGTTGCAATCGTGATATTGGATTGGGGAACTATCTAGGATGCATGGGCACATTCTTTCATCCTGAATGCTTCCGTTGCCATTCTTGTGGTTACGCTATCACTGAGCATGAGGTATATATATACATACACACACACACGTATATAACGATACTCTTAATGTGTTAATATCCTTTTGAAGTGACTAAGGTTGTGTGTTTTGTCTTCTCTCTTGATTCAAGTTCTCTCTGTCAGGAACAAAACCCTATCATAAGCTTTGTTTCAAAGAGCTTACGCATCCCAAATGCGAAGTTTGCCACCATTTTGTAAGCAACTATACAATCACCTTATCAGATTCTTGCGCATCACATATTACATATTTGACTAATTTCATATTCATAGATCCCAACCAATGATGCTGGCTTGATCGAGTACCGATGCCATCCGTTTTGGAACCAAAAGTATTGCCCGTCTCACGAATACGATAAAACTGCTCGTTGTTGTAGCTGCGAGCGTTTGGAGGTAATCAAATACAAATTATTTAACTATCGATAAGTCCATTTCTATTTTTATTTTGCAAACCAATTGTGTGTTTTTTTCTATGGTGTGATCATGAAGTCATGGGATGTGAGATATTATACGTTAGAAGATGGGAGAAGTTTATGTTTAGAATGTATGGAAACCGCAATAACCGATACTGGAGAGTGTCAACCACTTTACCACGCAATAAGAGACTATTACGAAGGAATGAACATGAAACTTGATCAACAGATTCCTATGCTTCTTGTTCAAAGAGAAGCTCTCAATGATGCTATCGTTGGAGAGAAAAACGTAAACTCTCATTATTTGACTTATCCATAACCATTTTTGTGATAGTTATTCTCAAAATACAATTAGAGTTAATCGATTCCTAGATCTGTATGTTTCATAGGGATACCATCACCTGCCTGAGACAAGAGGTTTATGCTTATCTGAAGAACAGACAGTTACAAGTGTAAGTCTTTTCAAACTCTTGTTGGAAACTTGCTTAAATTTCTGATTCTAAACAGTAATTTTATTTTGCTCTGTTTTTTTGGGTCTTTCACAGGTTCTTAGAAGACCGAGACTTGGTGCTCACCGCCTTGTTGGTATGAGAACTCAGCCTCAAAAGCTTACACGCAAATGTGAAGTCACTGCGATTCTCGTTCTTTACGGCCTTCCACGGTACTACACTACTTACTCAATTCTCAAATTAGCTTTTCGACAGTAAATGACTAGTTACCTAATGGCTTTTGTGGATGAAGGTTACTAACCGGAGCAATTCTCGCCCATGAGCTCATGCACGGATGGCTAAGGCTCAAAGGTACATACAGTACTATACATCTTTTGGATTTAGATATTTTAATTCAAAAAACTTTGAAATATAAATATATAAGTATTTTAACTAGAAAAACATATTATGTTATATGTTACATCAATTTTGATATATAAGTTTATAACTATAACTAAAAGCATTTAAATTCTTTTTTCTTGTTTCTACTAGGGTATAGGAACCTTAACCCTGAGGTAGAGGAAGGAATCTGCCAAGTCCTCTCTTACATGTGGCTTGAATCTGAAGTCCTCTCAGATCCTTCGTCAAGAAACTTGCCTTCAACATCAGTAGCCACGTCGTCGTCATCATCGTCTTCTAACAAGAAAGGAGGGAAATCAAACGTGGAGAAGAAACTTGGAGAGTTCTTTAAGCATCAGATAGCTCATGATGCGTCTCCAGCTTATGGAGGAGGTTTCAGAGCAGCAAATGCAGCGGTTTGTAAGTACGGTCTGCGTCGCACACTCGATCATATCCGCTTCACTGGAACTTTTCCTTTGTGATCTTATCAATGACTTTCGAATTTAATGTTCTGGAGTTATCTTGTTATATGATCTTGATTTGGATATGGATGGCTCACACAGGGTTTGTTTTAACTCTGAATAGAATCTCAAGACAGGCTTTATCTCCCCTTGAATTTTGAATGAGGAGATTTGTTGTTTGGAGATTTTATAAGAACAATGATGATTGAATACTAATAACAAAAAAAAGGCTTTTCCAAAGAAACACCAAGAAATTGCTAATGAATGATATAACAAATAAATCAATTTATTTCCAAATCTGAAACTAAAACAATAGAAATTACTAATTAACACTTGAGTCCTACTAAGTAGCTTCTTGAAACACATTTTGGCATAAACAGTCAACAAAACAAGAAGCTTGATTTAGATATAGGTATCGATCAAAGACTTCCTCATTTCACTAACGACAAAATCAGGCTGAGATTGGACTGGTTTGAAGATACTGTTAACAACAGAGAGCTCTATTGCAGTTGTGTCTGACCAACAAAAAGCGGTCCAATCATTCACAGTCAAACCCGCGGATATCACTTGGCTCACGGTTCCTGCAACCAAAGGGACCTGAAGAAGATTTGCTAGTTCGACCATTTCTTCCACTTTGGTATTTGGGTGAACCTATATAATGAGAAACATCAAATGCCACAAAACAAGGACGAACCAAAAGAATAAGTGTTTATGTTGTAGTCTACTTACCATTCCACCGTTATTGGATAAAGCTCAGTAACTTCCCACAAGTTCGTTATTCGCAATGGTTTGTCTGAAAACTTCAACACCGAGAACATCACTTATTATTTCTTCGGTTTCTTTCTTGAGCTTTGGATGCGCAAGCACGACATAATCATTGCAAGCTATGGCGTTTCCAAGTGCACATAGAGGTTCCTCAATTCGTTGGACTACAACTTCAGCAGGCAAACTATCTCTCAAATGTTGAAGCTCTGTTCACATTATAAAATAATTCCTAATAAGAAAACCATTACAAAACTATATAACTTGTAGTAGTGGGAATCAAATCACCTTGGTCTGTAATGGTGTGAGACAGAAGAAGCCCGTTTTTGTTTCCAACACAGACTACCAAGAGTCCCAGATCCTCCTATGGAAGTTGTAACAATTGGGATAACACCTTTTAACTTCGACTCAAAACCACTAAAAAGAAATTAAACATTACAAAACATATAAAAACCAAACTTGTACGTGAAAACTTAATTAGACAATGTCAAGACTCAAGGGTATTATACGTGAAGAAGTTTGCGGAGGTTGATGTTCCTGAAACTAGGCAATAAGCATTTGTGAGTTAGGAAAATACACCAATTTCGCAATTATTATTATCATACTGAAGACCTGCCAAAAAGAAGAACAAAAAAGAAAAGAAAAATCCTTTAACCACTTAAGAAAGAAAGCATCGTATGAAAGCTAAAGTCTTACGGAAACTCACGAGGCGCCATGATAGAGATCCAACAACACCTGCGGAATAAAGGCACACCAAAACCTATGAGATTATCTATGTATTTTTTAATACAAAAGGCAGAAACAGAGAGGTTTCTGGATTTATATAGACATTGATCGTTGATTGTGTTTATCAGAAGATTGAGGTTTAGGGTTTACCTTCTCGACCAATGTAACGTCGGAACAAAGAGTGAGGGAACGATTTGACAGAAACCCTATTTAATATTTAGAGAGAGAGACTTAAGTTTGGAATTAGAATAAACTAAATACGATAAATATTTATTTAATTTTAAAAGTATCGAAGCATAGAATTCAGTCCATGCAGCTGCACCAATGTAAAAGCTCAACATACTCATCATTCATTCATTCTACTAATTCCATTCCGCTCATCAAAATGATATCCGAAAAAATATTGTCTTATAAGGTAAACTAAAGAAGAAAAACACAAAATTCAAAATCAGTTCTTTTCCCAGGCACAAAAAAAAAAAACAATCAGGAGAACAAAGTTCACAGTACCCATCTATCCCTCTTTACACCACTTGCTCTATCTCTCTCTTTCTCTGTGCTTAACACAGTTGATGATGGTCTTTTTAGGTGTTTGTTTCATTTCATCTTGCAGCAAATCTACGTCTCCTCCTTACCTTATCCGGCATGGAACCGAAATTAGTTATCCGTTCCATGCCCAACTTTGGTTCATCTTCCTCATCGCTTGTTTCATCTGACCGCCACCTCAATCCGCCACTGTTATTTCTGCTCTCAGTGGCCAAGACATTGTTGTTGTCTTTCAAGCTGCAATTCATATTACACACAATTGATATGTAGCTCATCCAATATAAAGATTAGAAGGGCTAGACAAAAGAACCAAACCAAAATTCATAAAACACAAAACCAACCCCAAAAAAGGGCTACGAGTTAAAGAAGAGGATACGTACCTTGAAGACATGTCCATCAGATCATCCAAATCAACAAAGTTATGGGACGACGGCTCTTTGTCTGGTTGCATCCTTGTGCCAAAAAAGGTGGATTCCGGTTTTTGTGCAGATCCATTGAGATGGTTGCTGCTAGGTTTCATTGTTACAGGACTGTTAGCTGTGACTCGGCGGAGATAAGGCGAGCTCATATTATTCTCCATGAACCTATCAACATTTGTCTCTGGAGAGGAATCTTCAGTCCTTTTTCCTTTGAGCTGGCTGTTCCCACGAGCTCTATTAAGATCTTTGAATGGAGTTGACACTTCACCAAATTTCAAAGTCTTGGTTATGCTTCTAACCTCAGTCTTTTGTCCTCTATTTGCGCTTGTAAATAACCTTCCATGGGAGATATCAAGGGAAGCGTTTCCTATCAAATGACCAGGTTGGAAAGGACTGCCATTATTAGCCACTGGCTGTCTAGTGCTAGCGTTGTTAGCCTGTTGGAGAAATACAGAATTAGTAGAAAATGGAACTGAAGAAGTAATCATCTCAGGTGCATCAGGAAGATCAGATTTTTTTGCTCCTTCAGAAGCACTTTCAGATGTATCTTCCATCTCAGATAATTGTCCAGATCTAACTTGTTGCTGCTGAATTACTGGAAGTATATCAATGGCTCTATCCTGTTTCAAAGTAACAGAGACACGGAGGGTTTAATGTCAAGTTGAAATAGCCAGTATCAAGTCATATTGCACATACATAGTACATTCAAGATAAAGAAATATTAGACAACCCTGCAAGCATCAAGAGGCTACTAAGCAATAAAAGTCTAAAACGCAAGAAGGTGAAAATGTGAGGATGTAGCCTTAAACCAGGAAAAGTGGAAGGATCCACTAGAACATTTAAAGATGGCTGGAATACTTACAACTAACTCTTTTCTCCAATGACTCTGTGATTGCATTCTGGACAAAACTTCTTCCCCAATTCGATTGTCGGATACGAAAGCCTCTTCAATTTTCTGGAGCCTAAGATCGACTTGGTATGCCTGGATGTAACGGTATCGCTGCAGCAATGTGAACAACCAGTACTTTCCAAGTCAAATACGGACCAAAATACACAACCATATACAAAAGACGAATTTTCCAGAGAATAAGCAGCGTTTATAGTGATGTAGTTTGCCTGGTTGTTCAAATAATTTCATGCTTGTTCATTACTCTCAACAGCCACACTACATCAAGCTCGAATTATAAAATATTTTTGAAGCCCAGACAGCAAATACAAAAAAAAAATCAATATCTAGTAGGATGAGCTAATTATATACAGAGCCACCAGAGAGATCCCTCATCAAAATTTTCATCTATTCCGAAGGAGATATGTAGCTTAAAGCACTGGAGGTGTATGCTATTGTCTTAACATCTGTTTGATTGTTTTCAAAGCTACTCTCGTACTGACAAACCATTCTCAGCCCAAGTTGTTTAAGGAAGTTATTTTAAGCATGAAAATACAATTATTTACCTGAAGATAAAAGACAACCAAAAGACTACCCACAGCTGATGAGGGGTCATCAGTTGCAGAATCTAATAGGCATCTGTGCAAATATTTCTCCTCATCTGGGTTCCATGGTAACTCAATGATTCGATCAACCAAGTTTCTCCTAATAGAAAGACAGCAGAATTCGTTGACAAGTATCTCCATCCATTCTGTCCAACTCCAGCTGTCTAGATCATCGGACGCATGTTTCCCATCTCCATTTTTCAATTTATTTTCCTTTACTTTCAAGCAGAGAGTCCTTTGGTATGTAAATGCTTCACTCAGAAGACCACATTCCATTCTCACACGAACAGCTGTAACAGCTTCACCAAGTGAAACCAATTCTGATATACCATCACGACCAGACCAACGCAAGACCATAAGAGCTGTTTCAGGATTTTCCCTTTCTAACAGGACTTGCGCAACCTTGGGGTAGGTCTCTGGACCACATATTTCAGGAAGAATCCTACAAGCTTCCTGAAATATAATTAGGAAAGTATGTAAGCTACACCAGTTAATTAATGTATGGTGAATGTCACAATGTATAGTTTATCATACGTATATTTCAGCGAAAATTTTCAAACAACCATAATAATACATATTTTCATATGTTTTCCTAGGAATGCCAAACGGTACCTGGAGTGCCTCTTCTGAGTGATCATCAAGAAGATAAAATACAAAAGACTCCAGCAATGAAAGCCTGGTTATGCCAAAGGTAGCAGCAAAATCATCTATAATATGCTTCCAATATTTTTCAGGGGTAGTCCAATGCCGATCAAGCAGGTAGTAAAGAAACTATATCCTGGTTAAGGAATCCAGTAAAGAAGAAAAACACGAAAAAGGTTTCCTGATTTGAGTATTCATGAAAAGTAAAGTGCAATGTAATGTGAAACATAGGCGATGATAAAAGGATACAATTGCTTGCTTCGCAACAACTAAATCTGAACCGCCATGTAGAAAGAGTAAGTCAGCAGCAGTTCTAAGATTCTCAAATGGATAAGATCCTGAAGTTCCCTCTATTTTGGACCTAAGAAATGTTCTCTTATCCTTCTGTAAACTACCAACTTCTAGGTCTGCCCCTATTTCCTGACTGTACTCTGGTTCTCTCTCAAGATTTTCTAAAGCATCCTCAATAAAGAGGGAAGCACCCTGTACATTGCAATCTGAAGACTGGTCTACAGCATCAGGCCATGCACGCTTAATTGCATTTGATTTTCTTTCACCAACAAGGGCATTCCATGATGTGAAATTAGAATATCGAGACCTCACATCCTCCAGAAATCCGTGTCTTATGCACCAGACCATTATGTCCAGATGCTGAAATAAGAACAACAATAGGGTAAGCACATCATAAGCTCGGTGATCTTGCACTGATAGCTAAAGAGATAATATAGTTAAAACAGTCTCTGGCCAGGAGCCATATGGTTATCCCTGGATATTATTTAATATGTCATGTAAAGATAGGGTTAAAACATTCACTAATATACATAAGAAAAAATGAAGATAAAATCGCAGAAGTAGGGATATAATCATCATATCCAAACTGATGATGTAAGACCATTATGTCTTTCATACATCTAAATGTAAATCTTTTACACTACTAACTTTAGTGCAAGCCGTCTGCAAACCAAATAACCCATTCTAGTTACAGAGATGAACTAAACAAAATGCTCACAGGAAACTTCAATGTACAACGGATGTTTCTTGAGAACTAAAGAGAGTTATTCAAGCATACTTTTGCAAAGCTTTTTGGATATCAATGGAATAAATTCTTAGCTGACCTGCTTTGTTTTACCAATGTTCTCCCTAAGCTTCTGCACATCTTGAAGCTGAGGTGAAACAGAACCCTTAAAAGCTGATTCCATAACTTCAAGCACACTACATATACCAGCCACCTGTTTCGAACACTTTAGGAGTTGGTCTAACCATGCTTGCATCTCTTTTGTTTCGAGACTATCTGAGAACCAATATTAAAGATAGACAGAACACCAAGGTGCACCCATAAACTGGCTTAAGAAACATAAAAATATTAACAGCTGAAAAGGATACAGATCTCTTGAAGCTCAGTTAAGATGCTCCGGAATGTACGCTTGACCCAATCTTTAACAACAACTTCATCCAGCAAGAAAGCAATGACTGGGTCACTAGATACAGCTGTCTCATCCATACAGACGTTGGTGATATCTATTCATTTTCTGTCAAGGAGGGGTCAATTATTCATTGAACGTAAAATAACTCTTAGAGAATGACAAAAACACTATGCACAGTTGGATCATCAGGTAGGGGCAGGAAACAAGAACTACCTAAAATTACACTAACCTATCAGTATAAAATTCCCCATATAAACGGAGTTTCTAAATGCACATGCCGATTCGAGGTCACAGCTCTAAATGAGATAGCACATGCATACAAATCTATAAGAGATTCGTGGAATATCAGACGGGAAACTAAAGAATAAATGCATATATCTGACAGCGAGCATAAATCCAACAGATGGATACAATGGCAAACCACCGATATCAAATTGTTGTTCATGGCAACATCAAACAGAGAATAAAGGCGAAGAACATCAGCTGCCAATTGATGTTCATCCTCATCCGAATCATGTGACGCCTCTTCATTTGTTCGGGAAATTAGACCAGCTTCAACACACTCATAATAGAGACGAAGCCGAAGCTTATCTCCAGTTTTTGGTAGTGGACTTCTACAGATTGGACAAACATCACACCTCTGACAACACTCTGTGCACAAGGAGGCATGCCCACATGGTTTCAACACATAGTTCACAAATCGTCCACAGCTTGCCAAGTCTCTTGTTGCACGACATCTCTCAATCTTTGCCTCATTACACAATTCTCTGAGGTTGATAGATGCCAAATGTATCAACGCCTCCTGTAACAAACAAGGAATGGGCTTATAGCAAAGCAAACACCAATTCTAAACCTTCATGAGTAAATATTTAAACATCCAACCGCACTACGTATACACCTGGACAACCAAGTAGTCATCTTAATTTTTCAGTTGAAATAAGACTAAGATGACTTAACAGACAAGAGATATTGGAGCACAAAAATTATAGTAAGACTGCAATATAACAACAAGCAAATGAGAATCAATATGAAACTGCTGCCAATACTCTAAAATTCCTATATTGAACTCCTAGAATAACACGCAGCTCAATTTGATTTGAACACAAAATGATAGCTACCACTTCTGAAACCAAAGTGATTCAAAATGCTTCCCTAGAGTAACAAATGCTACATACAGAAACCAACAATGCTTCTAGACAGATAAAACCAAGGGCTATACACGATTTACGAAACCCATGTACAGCGTAAACAAACAATAAATTCGTAATTAACTCAAACTCTGCAAAACCCATTTAAGCTAAAGATGAAAGAGGCTAAAAAGCAAAGCACCTAGAATATGCTAAGACCTGAGCTAAACGATTTCAGTGAATACAAAAAGAAACCAAAAAATCATTAAAAAAAAAAGTATCAAGCGGAAGAACCTGAACAGGCTTGCTACTGTAATTAGGCAGCGTAAGAAGAGATATCGATCTCGCGGCGGGGGCAGAACCATTGATTTCCATCTTCTCCGGTGAAGAAAGAAAAAAAAAAAGAACGGAGGTAATGGAGAAAGAGCGTGGTTAGTGTTGGCGAGTGATAAAACCAGTCTAGGGCTCCATTAAAGCTTTTCTCGGGAGGGAAGGAAGAGACAAAAGAAGAGAAAACACTGTTGAGTCGAGTGAATGAATTCTCGCGACGCTCCTCAAACGGGTCGGGTCGGGTCGGATTGTTTAATTCGGGTCAAATTTTAGATATGGGCCTTTTGTGTGTGAATCTTGTGATTGTATATGGCCCAGTCGGCAATCACATGTGAGAAAGTGAGCGGCGCGTGTACCCAACTTGCTAAGAAAGCGCGTGGATCGTTCTCTCTTTCTGGTTTGTCTTCCTTTCCCAATTGCTTCCACGTACGACGACGACGGAGGAGAGAAGAAAACCCAGAAACCTTACAAAATTCAGAGAAAGGGACGATCTTTTATTTTTTGTTCCCCCGATCTTATCGATTTCTGAATGAGATTAGAAGAACCTATCTTCTAAGCTTTGCTTTTTATATTCTTTTTTCTCTTTGTTTGATTCGATGGATGAGTCGTTCGCTAATCTACAGACGAGCCATTTGCTTGGTTCAGTTCCTGTAAGTCTTGTAAAACATTCATTTCTTCTGCAATTTCGCCATTGTGTAGCTCGTCGATTGAGTTTTTTCTGGGATCCTTGAAATTTAACATCTTTTGGTTCATGTCATCGATTTTCTCGTTCCTGTGTGTTTGTGTTCTGTCTCAAGTGTTACAAATTCCAGTTTTTAGAATCGTTTTATTTTCATTAGGAAGTAGAATTTTGAAAAATTTCAGATTTTTTTTGTCTTTTTTTTTTCCCGTCCTTAGTCGCATTTCTGGGTTTCTATATTTGTTAAATGGGTTCTTTAAGTTTTTTTCTCCATTTCAGGAGAGGATTCTTGAGTAAGTTTCTTAGTTTATGATATACCAAAAATTTAGTTTAAATGCTTGCATGATAGCTCCATTTTGGATTAAAACCGCTAAGATAGATAAATGTTTCGAGTGAATGTATTGACTATCCCTATGTTAACTTATGTCTAATACAAAAATCTGTATTTCTTTATTCGGGAAGGCTGTGATCAGCGACGGCAAGAGAAGCACAAATGTACCTACAGCTAGCGTATATGAAGAAGGTATGCTCTTTTGCTAGTTTCTGCTTGAACTATCTTTTGGAAATGACTTTTTCTCGGTAGTGAAAGACTTTTGAGTGTTATGCAATATTGTAGGCCCTTCTGCAAACATGCAAATATTTCCACCAAATCTTGGAAACAATGCAAAGGGTTATCAAACCCTTGAGAGCCCAACAGGTAAAAATACTCCTTTTGGCTTTTTCTTAGGACGTATATTTGTCAGTAGTCACCAGAAATCCAGTAAGTCATAAGAACTTGTTATGTAGATGGTTCTAACTTTGAACTGCTCATTGTGTTGAGGATATACGTTACATAACAGTATGATGGTTAAAAATAATGCTTATTCATGTCAAGATCTTATATACTTTTGTTTTCACCTTTTTCTGTCCTATATGATAATTCATTTTATCTACACCAGTAGAAGGACCTGAACAACAGCCATCAAACAACTGGAAGGGCTTCTTTAACGTCTACTCATATACTCAATACTTCGATGTAGACACAGAAGTTGTTTTGAACAGATTGATGAGCTCGTTATATCCCACTAGCGGGGATTTTTTCAACAAGATTGATGCAAACCCTGATTTGTAAGTCTTTCAATGCCTTCTCCCCTGACTCTTCTTGGTGATTGCGCTGGATCTGCTAGATTTCTTTCGCATCTTCTATTGAGATTTCTTTAATCAGTCCACTGCTCAGTCAGGCTGTTAATTTGTTACCATTTTAAGTGTTATTTTCGGCACCTTTCCGAAAGCACATTCCAGCTGTGATAGGTCAGAGTAATGAGTTTGATATCTCATAGGTTTGGGGAATGCTTTCCTGTTGCCACTGTTAGATAAGTAGAGATTGTATATAGAGCTATTGATATTTGATGATTAAAACCGTACTTTTAGATTTTGAAACCAGGAAGGGAATCGGGGAAAGAGCTGGATCATTAGTGTGAGAGATCATCCTGCTTTACCCTTTTTCTTTTCGCTTGTTTTGGTTCTTGTGTAACTATAGTTTTGCTGCTTGAATATTCCTCTGGAGTTGATTTACTGTAGACTAAAGCCTGCACTTAGATCCAGTTTTCCATATGCTATCTCATAACTATTGCTTGTTAAAATAGTTCCTCACATTAAGTTTTGGCTTCTAGCTATTTTGAATTTTCATAGAATGTAACATAGTCTCCATTAGACTATGGTAAGGCTGATGTACTGTCACCTTCTTAACTTAGGAAACCTAAGACCTGACAATAGGATTTGTCCGATCAGGCTTCGAGGCAGTTGAAGACAGGCCTGGTTGAGTAAAGACTAAATTTGTGCCCCCTTTGTATTGTCATTATATCGTGGATTCTCAGGAATCAATAAATAGCAAGTTACTCTGGTTTAGTGGATTATTGCTTTGTAAGTTGATAGGATGCATTTTTTTCTGTGTTACTTCAAGCGATAGATAAAAAAAACCGTCTTTTTCTCTTGAACATATGAATGGAAAGCATCAAAACAAGTGCATATATTCAATTAGCAAAACATGTTATCCTCTAAAAACTGGCCACAAAAGCTAGGCCTTTCACAAATTTTTATAGATTAATGACTCGTGTTTGTATCTCCTCTCTCTGTTAGGTATGGACTTGTCTGGATCTGCACGACGCTTGTGTTTGTGCTTGCTTCTCTCGGAAACTGTGCCACGTATCTCGTGAAGAAACGAACCCACAGTGATGCTCCTTGGATCTTTGATGTGAATTATATGAATTTGGCAGCATCTATAATCTATGGCTATGCAATAATTGTGCCTCTGGGATTTTATTTCTCACTCCGGTATATGGGGTCCAAAGCGGATCTTCTAAGATTCTGGTGCCTTTGGGGATACTCTCTCTTTATTTTCATTCCAACCTCTGTAAGTATCTCCAGTAACTTCTACCTCTTTTGCTGTTAAAATTACTCATTTGATTATTTGTAACACTAAAGATAAATGCATATACTTGATACACAAATCACAAGTGATTGGTAACTTAACTTTCAGTGACCATGTACAGTGACTGAAATCGTATCACAGCGTCTTTAATTTTAATATTTTGTACTCATCAATACACAGTACTATATACTGTTTTAAACATTCTAATGCTCAGGATGTCTTCTTGCAGCTTCCATTGCTTATTCCAGTAGAGTTTCTGAGATGGGTGATTATACTCATAGCTGGTGGTGCATCGTCGTCCTTTGTTGCCCTGAATCTACGGTCCTACCTCGAAACGAACAATGATATCACGGTTGTAATGGCTGCAGCATTTGGTCTGCAAATGGTTCTTTCAATCTTCATCAAGGTCTGGTTCTTTCCTTAATCTCCACAACCCGGTCAACACCCGACAAAAACATATATGTAAAAACCTTAAGATTTTGATGTGCTGTAGTAGAACAAAGAATGTCATTACCAGAGAATGAAACCCACAAAGTAAAAGAAGGAACAAATACACTGAATCATTTGGATTCGTTTTTAATGTCTTAGTTTGATGGTTGCTTGTAACGGTTGTGTTTTTTGTTTGTTTGTTTGTTACCACTTCTTTGCTTGTGGAGTAAAAATATTAAAAAGGAAGAAAATTCTCAAGATTTATTGCAATTTACTCTTTTTGTAATCTGAAAAGTGAAGAGTGAAGAGAAGACGAATGCATTTGTTTAATATATTGGTACAGAGCATGTGAAGTATGAATTATGAAAGAGTAAAAGCCAAAAAGGTCAAAACATTAGATAACCTGTGAAGTGGTGTCTAAAAGAAAAGATAACCTGTGAAGTGTCTTTATTTTCACTTGAGAAGGTGGAAAATGAATAAAATATCTGCAAGATTTATGGTAGAAAGTAGAAACTCAAACCAGTTTCTCCATGTTTTTTATTTTTCTTATGAAACATCACCAAGACTTGCAACAAGAATCCTCAGAATTGTTAATGAAACGTGTGTAGGAATAATGGGCCAAATAGTAATTACGGCCCTGCTTCTCTGGCCCATCAGAATAGATAAATCATTTTGTTTTTAAATATTAAACTAAAAAAATAGCTAGTTTATCAAAAAGCACACACATTGAATATGCTCTTACGAAGTCTTATGAAAAAAAAGCAATTTGGATTTGAATATATGCTCTTGAATATAGTTACTCGCTGTTATGATACTATTGACGTTCAAGTTTTTCAGTTGCATTGAAATATGGATTATGCTGTGAGCCTGTGAATATAAATCTTATAACCCAAAGATTCGAAACTATGGTTTTAAGTCCTTTGTTTTAACGAAAGATCTAAACGTGTATCTTTCTACCTAAGTGGATTAAATGTCGTATATAATTGTAAGGTATGGTATATTCGTATATCCATATTTTTATTTAATAATTAATTTGTAAATATCCTAACAAAAAAGAGAAAACCCAAAAATAATTGTAAAGATATGTGATATATATATATATATATATGTATACAGTATATATATATACAGTATATTCAGAAATTTAGCATTAGTACCTAACACTAACTTTGATGATTTGTAATCCACTTTTTTTTTTTTAGTAAAACAGCAGTGACTCTTCGTCTTAATCATCTTTACACTTTACTAGTTTTGTTTTCTCCTGAGTTAGTTGCTGGTTTTGGCATCTCAAATTAAATTACTTAGTTAATTAATTTAATTTCTCCAGCTCAGCCCTCCCAGAACCAAAATAATAAAAAAAAAGGAATATACTGTATAAAATATGTAAAAAAAGAACAATATCAATTTTATGAACAACCTATCTTCCCCGATGGCTATCACTGTCTCTATCAGTCTTATAAACAACTGATTTATTTTTACTAATTATTTATGCGAGTCTATATATGATAGTGATCCCTTCAACTTTTCTTCCACTATCTGCGTCTTATCACCACATATATACTTTAAAATACGAGGATAACGGATAAAAACTCATGATTTGTTTGGTTTAAACCCCAAACAATAAATGTCGGCCAAACTCATTTAGTTTTTGGTAAATAGGCCGTAAATACCATAAGTATTTCTGTTTTTTTTTTTTGTTTTTTTATCTTAAAAATAAGAAGATAAATTGAATTCTATAATATTTCTGTGCTCGATGTTTTCTCGTCAAATTGTTTTTATTTCCATTTTTGTTTCGTGGATTAGTTTTAAAATTTTTAATCCGAAAAAGATGTTTATAAAATATCCAAATTGTAGACAAAATATAAGGTGACCGTAGGAAAAATAATAGTATTCAAAAGAAAGGGTAGATACTTTTTTTCTGCTTGCATGATCGCTCAGACACAAATTAAACGAAAACAGTGGAATAAAGTCTTACACAAACTTTTATGTTCTCGCACAACTTTAGTTTGTTTAACATACAGACGTCAAAAACACTTAAATGCAACCCTTTAGAACCCCTAAAATTTTTACAGTTTTTATAGATAATTACTCCAACTATACATTCATCTTCTTTTCACTTTTACCAAGAAATAAATTTGAGATATTTTTTAAACGATAAATTATTTATTTTTGGAAATAGTCTCTTTGAACGTGATTGCACTAAACTTTTTGGACGCTCGTGACTCGTGACGGCTTTACATTGGACGCAAAAATCTAATGATTAATGAAGCTGTACCAATTACAACTTTCCAAGTGTAGCATGTTTTAATTTTTATAATACATTTATATACTCCACCTTATATTATTCTGTTCTTCTTCATTTTTGTTGGTCGAGTGAAAAATCTTATCTATTTATCCATAACAGCACTGCAAAACACAAACGTGTTCTTTATTTTGGCCAGTCGATACCCATAAACACATTTACCTTTTTAAACTCTTAAAACTTTTAAGAAAAATCTATAACCAGAGTGCATTTATATTGTTTTTTTATACATATTTCTGAGTACTTTTATTTATTACACAATTTTGTTCTTTAATTTAGCTACCATTTCAACCGATTATATGTATAACTGTAATTGTCAAAGTTTAGCAATTATAAAAGCACAACGTTTTAAGTAGTTCTGGGCACAAATCAAGTATTTGCTAATTTTTAAATACTTGTGATCCGTTTTGATCCGTTCAACCATCTGAATTCTCGCCTTGATACTTGACTCGTCTGAGACAAGTACTTGCTTTAGAAAGTACCCGTCCAAAATCTGATGACTTGCAAGTAATTTGACCCACCTTGATACTTGCAAAATATGATACTTGTTTTAGAAAATCATATTGTAGCTACTACTTGAACTTGAATATGAAAACAATCTCATACAAATTACAAAACATTCAAAGTTTCAAACATCCTAAAATCACTTGACATTCAAAGTTCCAAAAGATAAGCATTTTTAAAACAACTTCTTGGTTCTATGCTCCAAATCGTATTTGTCATCTTCTTGATTCCTTTTTATGCCTATAAACCAAACATAACAAATGTAAGTATAACGCTTTGAAACCAGACACGAAAATCATGATTTCTATACTTTCAGCAGCCAACATAACAAATATAAAAAATGTGGGAGTGGACATTTCTATACTTTCAGCAAATGAATCCAATGATCACCTATATTTACATGTTAAAACCAGACTTGCACCAAATTAAAGATAAAGTATTTATACCTTTCATTCTTCATCCAAAGTTAAGCTAACTCGTTGCACCAAATTTCCATAAGCATTTGAAATTACAAATTCTGTTAAACAACACAAAAGTTGTAAACTCACAAATGAAAGAAAATATTCATAAATAACTTATAAGTAAGTGTGTAGTGTATACCATCTTCTAGAATTTCAAGCTGTTCGATTTGATCCTACAAAGAGCTTTGTTCATAATCGTTTTGAATCCAGTCTTGAGTGCATATGAGAGCCTCAACTAGTCTCGGGGTGAGAGAACTGCGAAAAGGATCAATGACCCGACCACTTGTGCTAAAAGCTGACTTAGAAGCAACAGTTGAGATCGGTATAGCCAATAGATCTTTAGCCATTAGAGACAGAATCTTATACCTTGTTCCTGTCTTCTTCCACCAAAAAAGTATATCAAACTTTGGATCTGATCTAGAAACACAAACATCAGCTAAATAGCTCTCCAATTCTGATTGACCAGCAATATTATCTTCACTTTCTTTATGTATATCAATCAAAGAATCAAGGTCATAAGCTTCTACAGCCTCTGCAACTACTTCCGAAGGAGTGTTTGTTCCTTCAACTTGGCTAGTTTGCACTGAAGAACCAGAAAATTTATCCTCATAATGCTTAAACATTTTCTCTAAAACCAAGTTTATTTTTGTGGCTTATGATGGGCTTAGTTAATGGATTTTAAATTAATTGGGTTTAATGGATCTTAGTTACACTCTTACGTATTATTAGATTAGGTACAAACTTACTACACCTAAATTTTTGGATTAACGGGAACAAGTAAAAAAACGAGTAACAAACCATACAAGCCGGATAAAATATATTTTTTTAAAGACTTGATACTTGCCTTGCACTTGCAAGTAATTGAATTTTGTGGTTTGATACTTACCTTGTCGACGGCAAGTACTTGATTTTTCAAGGCGGGTACGAAGCGAGTAACAGATATCGAACGAATAACGGGTACTTGTGCTCACCCCTAGTTTTTTTAAGTATTGAATAGTACGCACGATAAGTCTAACGTTTTTGCTAATGAGGCAGATACAAACACAAAAACGTCATCATTTAAGATTTATTTCTCTGTTATTCGGGTAACATGGCGCCACGTTTGGTTAATCGTAAATTGATTCTAGTATTGTAATATAATATATACGGCAAAATTATTCGTAGATTAATCATTTAACTCAAAATTGAATAATTTAAAACCAAATTTTTTTTACATACAATATTAATTTTTTTTGTATAGTGATATGTATTGATTGTAAACATTTTTTTTTGTTTGGAATCTCGTGTCCACAAATTTTATTTTCATTGGCTTGTGACTTGTGAGTTTCGACGGTTTCTTTATTATCTTTTAGTTTCTTGGAATATATGTTTTAATTTATTTTGGTATATCCATAGATAGATATATATATACGACTACTTGTGCGGAAAAACCGTTGGTTTGAAGCTTTATCTGATCATACGCTAAAATCTGGGAATGATGTAACTGAACTTGGAAGAGTATATGAATAATTGATAAGTGTTTGGACCCATTTAGGAAGACTTTTTTTTTGTATCATAAACAATAATAATTTGTTTGGCTCTTGTTTCGCCATAAGAGATGATGTAAGACAAAATTGACCAGCAATTGCTTGTTATCATTTGAAGAATAATTATATGAAACGATTCAGTTACACATAATCTATTTACTATAGAAATTTAGGACACATGTCACGGTATTTTCTCTTTTTTTGAAGTTAGTATCATGTATCATATATAATCGTTATATAATCTCAAAATAGTATTTTATTGTATTTCTGTCACAAATTTTGCTTTGCTAATGTAAGTTTTATTTGCTTTGCTAATGTAAGTTTTATTTCTGTCCAGATTTTAGCGTATGATTTACTCCATTGAATCTTGAAGTTTGGAACCCGTCTATCTAAATCTCATGTCCTAATTCTTTACATGTGCCCCAACTATCACTACGTGTCCTAGTTTTGCAAGTTTTTTTCCTTGTCTCGTGACTAAAATCCATAGAGGTCAAATTGAAATATTGGATTGTATCCACAAAAAGATTGTAGCCATTTATTCTTGTCAAAACTTGATAGATATATCTCATAACTTAATTCCTCTACTAAAAATATATATCCATTTAGAGGGTTTCTAAACTTACACGAATATCCATTACTAGCCCTTAGACTTCGGTTAGTCTAGTTAATTCGGTTTGGTTAGTTTGATTTTTCGGTTATTATGATTTTTAAAAATGTTGTCAAAATTATCTGAATAAAATTTCGGTTCAGTTAGTTTGGTTAATTTCGGTTTTGAAATTAACCAAAATTTTGTTTTTTTTTAAATTCAGTTTTTTGGTTATTTTGGAATAATTTCGGTTATTTTGGTTAGATTTGGGTAGTTCGGTTTGGTTATTAACGAAAACTGGTTTAATTTTTTTTGTAAAATCGGTATAATTGTGATATAATCCGGTTATTCAAAATAAATATAAAAAAAATATTTCAGTTAACCGAAAACCGAACTAAACTAACCAAAGTTCTCAGTTAACCGAACTAAATTTGACAGATTATCGATCGATTAATAATCTATAACCGAAACCAAACAGAACAACCAAAATGTCGATTCGGTTATTTATCCCAGTCCTATCCATTACCGTTTCACTCATGACCGACATAGAAATTAGAAGAGGTGTTCACATATGCATTTTAACATGACTTCGTGATAAAAAATAACAAAATGTATTTATGATTTAAGCATCTTCGTTTTTAATCATGTATAAGTACTGAAGCATTCGAACAAAATCTTTATTACTTTTTTTT
This sequence comes from Turritis glabra, assembly GCA_900406565.1. Lineage (NCBI taxonomy): Eukaryota > Viridiplantae > Streptophyta > Magnoliopsida > Brassicales > Brassicaceae > Turritis > Turritis glabra. The sequence continues at coordinate 3,360,194 of OVBN01000025.1, forward strand.
GGATTAAAGTGGGGAGTTTTATTTATTTTTTATTTTTATAAATTAACATGTATATCAAACATACGCTTTATACATGACCTTAAGCAGTTTGAGATGGTATTGAATTTAAGTTCCAATTTTGTTTAATTTTACAATACAATTGTGGTCTATATTTAAAATTTTGAACATAATCCATATAATTTTCGAGGCGTCATGCGTTCACTATCTAAAAACGTCATGTTCAAGTTGACGTTATATATATTATGTAGGGCAATTCTCACAAATAGCACAAAAATAAGTTTTGTTTCTAAATTTAACATATTATTTTTAAAATTCCAAATAGCACAAATGTTAATATTAAAAATATCAAAATTTTTACGAACGATTAAAAAAAATATCAAAATTGTCAAAAAATAAACCTTAAACCCTAAAAGCTAAACTCTAATCCCAAACTTAAAATTTTAAATTATGTTAGTCATATTTTTGGAAATATGTGAAGTGTGTACTATAATTGTTCACAAAACTTGTTTTAGTGTTAATTTTCACAAATAGCACGAAAATAAGTTTTGTTTCCAAATTTAGCACATTATCTTCAAAGTTCCAAAAATAGCACAAATTTAATGTAAAAAATATCAAAAATTTTGGAAACGATTTTAAAAAATGTCAAAATTGTCTAAAAAATAACCTTAAACCCTAAAAGCTAAGTTTTAAATCCAAAATACTAAACTCAAACTTTAAATTTTAAATTATTTTAATACTATTTTTGAAAATATATGAAATATGTATTATAATTGTCCATAAAACTTGTTTTAGTGTTATTTTATGATATTTTTATTATATATATACATATATATATGTATAACATATATTATCAATGTTTGGTATGAGTCGCAAAAAAATAAAGGTCCACTACTAATCTTTGTGCTTTCGTATCGACGCCATCTTTTCATCGGACTCCATTTCAATCTAGTTCAGACTATTATAGATATAAAAGTACGCGTGGATTAATTTCATGCAAGAAAGAAAAGGTAGTTTAGACATAAACATCACTTCTTATCATTTACCCAAAATGCTAAGATATAAAAATTCCATTTTCGACCATTTTAAAACGTATTTGTCCACGTAAACAAAAAAAAATGCAAAAAGGCTTTTTTATCTCTCCTTTTCACACACGTATACGGGGTTTTTGGAAATCACATATATAAACCTACCAATTCTAACAAATAGCATTATAGCATATGCATTTAAGAAATCACGATTCTCCAACATAAAATGTATTTCTCACTTACTACTCCATTATCATTTTATATACGTACCTATCAAAATCGCATCTTTCTTTCTGAATATTAGATGTAATACACGCATGTGCTGCTGCTGCGTGTCTGTGCACACTTGAGTCTAAATATGAATGTCTACATAACTATCCCCGAGTCCCTGACTACGATATGTTGTTGGTTACGAATGTGATAACTAGTTTAAATAACAAGAATAAAATCACAGAAACAAACAAATAAGTGTCTATTATTTGACTAAATATTGGAGTTGGTGGGCCTAAATGCTAAAAAAAAAAGGGCACATGCACAGAGGACCAATGATTCCCCAGAGACAATCAGACATCTGAGACCCTAATCGCATCAAACCACGTGCCCCCCTCCTTATTAATAATTACTACTATAATTTCGTATTTTGTTTTGGCGTAGACCTGAAAATTACATTGGTTATTTTATTTGTTTCATATTCTCCATTAACGAGAAAACATACCAAGGAAGAAAAAGGGTAAAAATTAGAGATGGGTGAAAACTGAAAGGGAAACTGAATTCGGTAAGATAGGTGTTGGAACTTGGAATAATGGCTTTGACCAAATCTCATGCACCATTCATTGCGTTTTAAGTATATTACATTGGCTTTGGGTTTTTTTGAGAGAGGTTCCAATGCCCAAGAATCAAGATTGTTAATCGTCTCTAATTATTTTAAGATTTTTAAAAGTGTCTATAGACTAGAAGATTCTTGTGCACACAAAAAAAAAAACTAGAAGATTCTTCTGCATTAAAATGTAATACGCTGTCCGTTGAACTATGTCAGATCACCAAAGTTCAAATTCGATGTATGATTATATATATCTAACATCTTGGAATAGTTTGGTCCATCATTTCAAGAAGCTCTCAACAGCTTCAAAGGACGACTTGTAGCATCAGGAAGCGACTTACAACGTCAAGAAGCAACAACGAGCTTATGGAAGTTTCCGACAAATTAAGGAAGTTCAATGATTTTGGAAGCCTCTGATAGTTTCCAACGATATTTGAGAGCTTCGAGCGGACTTCTAAAAGCTAACGAAGTCAGTAAAAATAGTCACAAGAAAGCAATAGTGCCTTGATTTCTTGATATTATTGAGTTGGGTAAAGACAATGGCACATCGATCATGGTTCCAAGTAAAATAGGGTTTGGTAACTACTTATAAAAGTGAAGTTTTTGGACAAGAAAGAAACACGAAACAATCTAGTAAAAAATCCTAGAAAATACACTGCAACTAAGAACCTTAAACAAACTTTTTGAAGTGACTGAATCATCTAAAAGACTATGGACCCGACAACCAACGTCTGAATCTTTTAAGATCTTTTACTATCAACTCTTAAGAACACTCCAGTATTTTGTAATTCAAAGCGGTGTTACTCGAAAGTTACATATCAATAGAAAATATATATACATGTACATGCTATATATTCTGTAAAATTATCCATCTATATATATATGAACCAATTTATACTCGCAAAAAAAAAAAATGGTGGCTGTAAATAAAGCTTTACAAAATAAAGCAATATATTTTATAACATGAAGCTCATGTTTTTTTAACCCGATAGCATATTTCTAATGTCGAGACAAACCATAATACATAATTTCTATGTTAATAAGTGATATTTTACTAATAAGCACACTTGTTAAAATATGACAAAAACTGATATGTTTTTATTTTCTGACTAATGATCTCAACAATAATAAATCAATAAATTGTACAGATAAATTAAATCTATACCGTTGATAAACAATATGTCATCTATCGAACATGATTGTTAGCAGTGGAAAAAATGCGGGACGATTAGACAATGTAAAATTGATTATCTATTCAGGCTCATTTGCATGTGTTTTTTACTAAGCTATGGATTTGTTTGAGCCCATCAGTTGTGAAGTACAACTTGATTTTTGTCCAGTTATGATTTCTTAACACTACAAAATATCAAAATCGTTTCATTTTAAATTCTGAATCTATCATTAAAAGGGCCAATGAAATGATGTTTGAATACAGAAACTGGATTGGCCTTTATTTATCTATTTTTATGAGAATCTCGAGGGTGGCACAGAGATTATCATATTAATTAGTCTATAGAGATTGGACTGGCCACTAATTATTATTGTAAAAAAATATAATTAGTTGTTACCAAAGTAAATCACATTTTCTTTCCAACAATTGAAAACTTTATGAGTGAAATTCAAACTAATTTCTAAAACATATACTAGAAATCTATATAAAAGTACCATTCAAAATGACCAGTCACGATTGAAATCAATCGAAATATATATTTGAACTCTAACTACATCTATATGATGAATCGTCAACCATTTGATGCTTATAAATTTGATTACTTAAGCAGCATTTTTTTAGCTTTATTATACCTTTTTAACATACTAATGTCAAATTTGCTGAATAAACAAAAGGATAAAAACCTTAAAAATCGCTAGCTATTTTTTTTTACCGTTTAATACTTTTACTTTTAAAATTAGAATAAAAATACTTCGTTTAATTAACGTTGTCTTAAAAAGTCTTAGTGTTTTATCGGTTGTTAGATTTGTACGTAGGAGTTAACGATCGTGAAAGCGGATGACGGAATCGCTAACCAGATTTGAAAGCTAACTACACGTGCGTAATGAGACAACAAATAAAGATATTGTTGTCCCTGTTTTTCCCCCAAATCGATTTGGGGTCAAAAAAACCTAAATTGAATTTGAAGTTCTTCTTTTCTCCTTCTCTTCTTCGCCAAGATCATAAAACCCTAAACAAACATCCTAAAATGATGAGCCAAAGTTCAGGGTCTGATGCAAATTCGAGTAGCCGGAGCTGGGGTCCTCTTTGCAATTGCGGTAGAGTGAGGACCGTTACGAAGTCATGGACAAATGATAATCCGGGTAGAAGATTCTTCAGATGTGTTGTTCATGGTTTCTTCAATTGGGCATATGAAGATAAACCATACGGTTGGCAGAAGGTGAGCTTACTGGAAGCGAGAGATGAGATTTGTGAGCGAAAAGATGAAATCAAGGTACTTAAAGAATCTCTAAGGGCAATGAATGAACAAATTGTGACTGGTTCCAGCAATGCTTCAACTGATTTAATGAACAAACACGAGGAATAGAAGAAGAAACTTGAAAATGAAGTTATGCCAGCTAATGAGAGGGAAAAAATGCTTCGACAGATCATCGTGTTGTCTTGGGGAGGTTTCATTGTTGTCATTGCGATGATCCTTGGAATGGGAAAGAAGTAGGTTATGTTAGGGAGGTTTCATTGTTGTTATGTTGTTTGAAGTTGTTAACTCTGTTGTTGTGATATGAACTCGTAACTCTCTGTTTGAAATAAAATCATCCTAATTTCATTGATCCAAAAGAGCCGTTTAGTTTGAAACGGTAAATATCCCACCAAAAACAAATTAGGATCCTACCAAAACCAAGACATCATCCTACATATGAATCATCCTACAAAGTACACAAAAGAGGACATATGTTTATCCTACGTAGCACACAAATCATCCAAGGGGACATAAAAAAGACAGGCGGTTTAGGAGCTTCATCGGATCTTTTACCACGACCCTTGCTACGACCCTTGCCTTGACCATTTCGACTTCCAGGAGGACATCCCCGCGCTCGTCCTCTACCACTTGAAATAACTGTTGGAGCACTTGAATGCCAAATATTTTGTGTGGATTGACTTTCAGCAAGAGGTGGTATGAATTGACTTTGAGCATTCAACCACCACTTTGGTGCATAGTGGATGCTCCATGGATCATCATTATCCTATAACAACTCTGGTTACTCATTGCTATAACCAAAGGAAAACAAAGATCATATTACAAATACCAAATCATATTACTAACCAGACACTTCCTTGGTCTCCCCCTTTTGCGTGGAGGAGCTGATTGTACATCAGGATTTTTGCAGGTTTCCTTATTGTGACCTATTTGCTTACAATTGCTACAAGTCACAGTTTTTCCTTCTCTTGTTAGCTTTGTTGGATTGGTAGATGATTCACCTGGCTCTTTTATCCTATCAAACTTCTTTGGACGTCCTCGTCTTTTCCTCTTATCAGGCACTTCAATTGGTCCTTTGCCGGTTTTCTTCCACAGTCTTTCTCCATTTACAGGTTCAATGTTATCCTTGAAGGTCGCTTGCCAGACAATTGTTTTCAAATGTCTATCAACATAGCTACTTAGAAAAAATTTAATCAATGTAGACAGTTGTTGGTAAATGACAAAGTTTATAGTTAGTTAAGTAACACTTACTCTTTTGGATCACGGTTGTGTTCTGTAATGACATATATTGCATGTGGAAAAAGTATGCCTGTGAGATTCCACTGGTTACAAGCACACTCTCTAAGAAGGAGATTGACTGAGAAGCTACCACTACCTTCTACCACCTCATATTTGTTATGACCACTTTTGAGGACTGAACAAAACTTGCTTAACTTCCGGTTGGCTTCAAGTGTCTTCATTATTTTTGGTGGGAACCTAGTTTTACATTTCTCTGTCTTCTCAAACAGCGTAGATATACGCTTCATGGCTAGTCTCATGACTTTCTCGAGCATATTTATCACTGGCAACTTCCTTGCTTCCTTAATTGTTCTGTTGAAGGTCTCAGATAGGTTGTTGCAAACATCCTCACAGGTAAAATTACAACTGAAAAAGGCTCTGCCCCATGTACTTGGTTATGATTTCAGCAAATCCACATGTGCAGGTGGATCATATGCTTTCAAAGCACCCATGTTCCACATGTTATCCCCTTCTGTTGCACTGTATGGCCCAAAATTAACTTTCATGACAGTAATCTCCATATACCTTCTTCCAATTGGGATAAATGTGTCGAGCACAATGCATGTGTTCAAAAAAGGCACCAAACCGAGGATCATCTTGCATTATTTCTTCTATTGGATCCTCTTCCTCATCTGGTACTCTTTGTTCCTCAGCAGTTTTTTCTCCTTCAACCTCTTCTTCAGACTCCTCATTCTCTTCAACAACACACTGCTCACCAGACTGAGACTGAAGAAACGGTGCAGGTTCAGACAGACCTTGCTGAATGTATATATATACTTCACCATCAATCAAAGCTTCACTACACAACTGCCTAATCACACTATCTTTGTCTTCAGGGATAACTCATGCTGAAACTATGTCCTCGTGTGGAAGCTTGTACCAGACTTCTTCCACTGCACCAGATACTCCATTCTGTTTGTAGAATTCAGCGAAGATATTTCATGTCATCAAATCAGGATCCATCAACATATCTTTTGACTCAAATCCTCTAATGTAGGCCAACGACTCATCCTTGAAGGAGACATCTCCTCCGAAGTGTAAATTGAGTTTTAGAAATCTGAAAGCACTAGACATTGATAGATTAAGTGATTAAGCATGTAACCAAGTTAAAAAGCTAGTCGACCCAAAAATCGAATAATCATCTCTAACCTAGAAAAAATCGCGATTCCTACAAATAGAAATTGCCTCAACGATTATATACCTTATCTCTTCGTGATCAAGCTGAGTAATCAGACGCCCAGGATCATCGAATCAATTGAAATCGCGAAGAATATAAGGAGAAAATAAGAACTTCAAATTCAATTTAGGGTTTTTTGGATCCCAAATCGATTTGAGAGAAAAACAGGGGCAACAATGTCTTTATTTGTTGTCTCATTACGCACTTGTAGTTAACTTTCAATTCTGGTTAGCGATTCTGTCATCCGTTATCACGACCATTAACTCCTGTGTACGAATCTACCAACCGATAAAACACTAAAACTTTTTAAAACAACGTTAATTAAATCAAATATTTTTTATTCTAATTTTAAAAATAAAAATATTAAACAGCTAAAAAAATAGATAGCGGTTTTTTTGGATTTTCTCATAAACAAAAATATTCCTTGTGACAACAAAGCTAGTAATTTTCATTTAGTACACTATGTTGACGTTTTAGTAGGGATGATCAATAATATGATTTGAAAATATTGGTATAATATTTTTACTATTACTCGTCTATGTATTTATAGCTATAATTCTATTAAATCCATGTGGTATTGGTTTTTGAAAACCCAACAAAGCCATACTTCAAGGATTTTTCGCAAAACCAAAATCCAAATATTGTAACATCTTTATAAATTTATGGATATTCTTTATGGAAAAAAACTCATAAGGACTCAAAGAAAAAATGAAAAATCTAAGCATCATTAATAAACTATCTGATTCCTGAGGGAAAAGCATCGTCATGTTGAAAAACCATGAGTCAGTGAGTCACTGATTTATATGATCTATTCAACGAATACATAATAACTTCCCCTATATTATATTGAATCTAACTTTAACATATCCCAACTTTTTATATATAAACCGTCTAATTATTTAATAACGTGAAAACCTCGAATCATTAGTATATATTCTATCCATCATCAGGATTATAATACATATAAGTCTATGTCACTAAGTAACCCTGTAGTTTATAAGTCGATTTCAAATGGATTGGAACATCAAACTTTGTTAATAATACAAATTAAAGAAGTATATCAGTTTTTTTTTACTCTCAACTACTCATTTAAACCGATTGTTGTAGTGTTTGCCAAAAAAAAAAAAAAAAAAACTAACAACTCTTTAAACCGGTATTAGTGAGGATGACAAATTCTTCGACTTAACCAATCGTTTTTTACTATTTATTTTGTTCTACTATATTAATTTTTTATTTAAAAACACAAAGTTTAAGAATTACATAAATTCTACTTTTTGTCATTTTCATTAAAAATATCATTTATATCTAACTAAAAAAAATTCAACCAATAAGAGAAAATACTGTCAGAATATTAAAAGTCAAACATCAAATTAAATTAAATAAAACATAAAAATTTGAAAAATCTAATAAAATGAAAAAAAAAATTCCTTAACATCTAACATAAAGAAACAGATGAAGTACTACCCTAAATAGTTTTCTTTTGAGTCATAAGAACTCTTCGACTTCATCGAGACTCTTATCTCTTAGTTAGTATTGATCCAAACCGAAAGGTTTGTTTATTCTTCCAAGTGGTTAGAATGATTTGGTTCAAATTTGTTCTTCGTTCATTGTGTTTTTCTTAGCAAACTACACTTATGGACTTGTGTAACATTTTTCTTCTTATGCTTTTTGTTAACAGTCAATATATACAATTTTCAGATGGTAGTAAATGCAATCAAATGAAATGAACAAGAACGAATATTAGTATATGAGCCACCATTAGCTTATTTGTTTTTTACGTATCAAAAATTCAAAATGTAAAAATCTTTAACATCGCTGATTTTTATAGGAACCTTTTTTTTCGAAAGAGTTTTTTTATAGGAACTTAAGATATTTTGTACATGAATTTGGAGGTTTTATAATCTATCTAAATTTGTGAAATTCGATAGCAAATAAGTGTAGATTTTATTGAAATTTTCTTAAACACGAGTATAAATTTGTTTTCTAATTAGGGTTGAGAGAAAAGAAACGCTTTGAAATAATAATACAATTGCACGATAAACTCTCAGAATCATGATGATTTCATTAGATACATCATATTTATCACACACAATTAGTATAAAATAATAGTAATGATTAAAAAGAATGTTGTGGCGCCGCATAAAATAGGAATGGTTTGATATCTTTATTTTCACTAGAGAGACGTCATCTAAAGTTGCTTTGCTGTCCGGTTTTTAACTTGTCCTCTTCTCATCTCCGTTTTTGCCTTTTTGTGTTGTTCATGTCCATGGCGCTTCCTCAGCCGCCGATTTTTTTTATTACCCAAAATACCCACCACCCCTAGCAACTATCCTCTACATCACACCCTAAACCTCTTCCCATACACCACCCAACGAACACGCGCCACTTCATCTGTCAGTATCTAAAATCACAGATTTGCCCTAACACCAACACGTGGCGCTTCGTAATTTGGTAACAGAGCCTGAGTCTCTGGTGTTGTTGGTGTTTATAAACCCCTTCATCTCTTCCTTGGTGATCTCCACCTTTCCCTCACCAGATATTTTCACTTTTCTCTCTTCCTTAACGCGGTGGTGGTCACTGACTCCGACTCAGTTAACTCGTTCCTGTGTCTGTGTGGTGTTTTGGTAGGCAACGACAATGGATGAGCTAGATCGTTCACGCGCTTTTGCCAGAGATGTTAAACGTATCGTCGTTAAGGTTCATCCCTCGCTCTCTCTCCCTATGTATATGTTCATTCTATGAGATACGTTTGCATTTTCAGATTTTGTTTTGATTTCTCGGCGTTCATCTGATCTATGAAGTGTTCGTCGTTGGATTTGATTTGGTGTGTAGTGTGTTGTTAATTTTCATTCTTTTTTTAAGGTGTTTTTGCATTAACAGTGATGATAACGTGGAAATCAATATAGTATAATTTTTAAGTGCATCTAAACTCTTGGTTATTGAATGAAATGCTTTCGTGAATCTGTATATATTTTTTTTATTCCAGAAATTAAAACCTCTCGTAGGAATCTTAATTTTGCATGTCATTAGATACGAATGAATAATCAGAATATTCGTTGGAATTGTTTTTGGTGATTAAAGTTTGGATTTTGTGTGTAATGTAAATAAAGGTTGGGACCGCAGTTGTTACTGGAAAAGGTGGAAGATTGGCTCTTGGTCGCTTAGGAGCACTGTGTGAACAGGTAAATTTTATTATTTTTATTTCCCTTAATTATCATTCTTTTTTTGTAATCAGCTTTTTTGATTATTATACCAAATTGTGAAAAAGGTTTGATTTTCACGAAAGACATGTGAATTTATTCATGTGTACTGCGCACCTTTAATTTGTAAAATAAAATATATAATGTCAGCTTGCGGAATTAAACTCGGATGGATTTGAGGTGATTTTGGTGTCATCTGGTGCGGTTGGCCTTGGCCGTCAAAGGCTTCGATATCGACAATTAGTCAATAGCAGGTTAAGCATTAATGGCTAAACTTTATTAATATCCTTTCCCTTAAAAACGTTTGTAAAAAAAAAAAAAAAAAAAAGGTGATTGATGGACCATTTTGGCTTATGTTTTTGCAATAATAACAGTGACATGTGTTTATGTGTTTTTCTGTTTTATAAAGTTTGTTTGTCTTTTATTTTTTTTTGTTGATGAGTTTGCTTTTTTTCTTTTTCTTAATGGATATTGCAGCTTTGCGGATCTTCAGAAGCCTCAGACTGAACTTGATGGGAAGGCTTGTGCTGGTGTTGGACAAAGCAGTCTTATGGCTTATTATGAGACTATGTTCGACCAGGTTATTTTTCCTTTTCCCTTGAAAATTGTTGAAAAGCATTATATGTTATTGTCTTCTAGATTATTGAGGTTAAAACATCCAGATATTGATGCTGTTGTTTTCTTTGGCCAGCTGGATGTGACCGCGGCTCAGCTTCTGGTGAATGACAGTAGTTTTAGAGACAAGGAATTCAGGAAGCAACTTAATGAAACTGTCAAGTCCATGCTGGATTTGAGGGTTATTCCAATATTCAATGAGAATGATGCTATAAGCACCCGAAGAGCCCCATATCAGGTTTGTTGACTGTCTTTTGTGACTAAAATTTCTAATCACTCTGAGATGTGTGGGATTCTATACATCAGCTGGGTTCCTTCGAATCTCGTAGTTTAATGTTCTGCTTCATTGCACATGATATATGCAGGATTCTTCTGGTATTTTCTGGGACAACGACAGCTTAGCTGCGCTACTGGCTCTGGAATTGAAGGCTGATCTCCTGATTCTCCTGAGTGATGTTGAAGGTCTTTACACAGGCCCTCCAAGTGATCCTAACTCAAAGTTGATCCACACTTTTGTTAAAGAAAAACATCAAGACGAGATTACATTCGGCGACAAATCAAGATTAGGGAGAGGGGGTATGACCGCAAAAGTCAAAGCTGCAGTGAATGCAGCTTATGCTGGGATTCCTGTCATCATAACCAGGTGAGGGCCCTTCCAAGCTCATCATGCATAATTATACTGTGGTATACTTGTTTATTTTTGTCAAGTGTTTCTGATCTGCTTTCAGTTTCTGACCCTGCATATAATAAAAATCTAATGTCCTCTGAATACCACAACATATGTTCAATTAAGCAATCAGTTAAACATATTTGATATCTTTTCTTGCTTTTGAAGTGGGTATTCAGCTGAGAACATAGACAAAGTCCTCAGAGGACTGCGTGTTGGAACCTTATTCCATCAAGATGCTCGATTATGGGCTCCGATCACAGATTCTAGTGCTCGTGACATGGCTGTTGCGGCTAGGGAAAGTTCCAGAAAGCTTCAGGTAACGTTGGAGCTTCTATTTTCATGACTGATGCATGGCTTTCTTTCATATTGGTAATGTCAAATCTTTCTTGCTCAGCACAGATGTATTTAATTTTCTACAGGCCCTATCTTCAGAAGATAGGAAAAAAATTCTGCTTGATATTGCCGATGCTCTTGAAGCAAATGAAACAACAATCAAAGCTGAGAATGAGTTAGATGTAGCTGCAGCACAAGAGGCTGGGTTGGAAGAATCGTTGGTGGCTCGCTTAGTTATGACGCCTGGGAAGGTAAAACAGTAGTCATGGCGTGATAGATATTTGCCTTTTTGCTTTCTGTTGCTCTGCCATCGACAATTTTACCTCTCTATATGAGCCTTTGTTTCTAATGTTTCTTTATCTTGTGTTTGATAGATCTCAAGCCTTGCAGCTTCAGTTCGTAAGCTAGCTGAAATGGAAGATCCAATCGGCCGTGTTTTAAAGAAAACAGAGGTGATCATAGGATATAGTTAATTTACAAACCAGGAGTTAATAAGGGATAGGAGTATCCTACTATACTGTAAAACCTGACATACAATAGTTGTTTATACTATTTGTTCTTTGTGGCAATTCCTTTTACAGGTGGCAGATGGTCTTGTCTTAGAGAAGACCTCATCCCCATTAGGCGTACTCCTGATTGTTTTTGAATCGCGACCCGATGCACTTGTACAGGTATGTTGAGAGTCAAATTTATTTCTCTTCTTAATATGTGAATTTGCTGAAGTTTTGTTTTCACCCACAAACCAAACAGATAGCTTCACTCGCTATCCGGAGTGGAAATGGTCTTCTATTGAAGGGTGGAAAAGAGGCTCGACGATCAAATGCTATCTTACACAAGGTACAACGCTTTAGATTTCATAGCTTGGAGTACCATATCCTGATTTATCATTATATGGCTTCCTCAAATTTCATGGTAAATTTCTAGGTGATCACTGATGCAATTCCAGAGACTGTCGGGGGTAAACTCATTGGACTTGTGACTTCAAGAGAAGAGATTCCTGATTTGCTCAAGGTAAATACATATTTAGTTATTTACAAATTGGGAGATGCAACAAGTCTTTTTATAACCCACCATTTTGCACTTGTGCTACAGCTTGATGACGTTATCGATCTTGTGATCCCAAGAGGCAGCAACAAGCTTGTTACTCAGATAAAAAATACTACAAAAATCCCTGTGCTTGGCCATGCTGGTATGGTTCAAGTTTGTTTTTCTATAAACTCCTTTACTAAAGACTGTGATAGAGATTGACGATGACTTAATTGTGTACTTCCAGATGGAATCTGTCATGTATATGTCGACAAGTCTTGTGATACGGATATGGCAAAGCGCATAGTTTCTGATGCAAAGTTGGACTATCCAGCAGCCTGTAATGCGATGGTAAGAGAATTGTTTACCTTCAATCAATAATGGAGTGTGATTATTAAGTTCATCTGACTCATTTCATATTTTCTTTCCCTCTTCTTTTCAGGAAACCCTTCTTGTGCACAAGGATTTAGAGCAAAATGCTGTGCTCAATGAGCTTATTTTTGCTCTGCAGAGCAATGGTAAGTCATATATGGGCCATTTATTTCTCGGTCTATTATAATCATTTATTTGACCTCTTAATACCTTCGATCTGGTTGTCTTATAGATACATGTAGCCTGTTTGATTATTAACGTTTAATAGTCATTTCATGAAGACTTGTTTAGAGTAGTATAACTCATGAGGTATATTAAACTGCAGGAGTCACTTTGTATGGTGGACCAAGGGCAAGTGCAATACTGAACATACCAGAAGCACGGTCGTTCAATCATGAGTACTGTTCAAAGGCTTGCACCGTTGAAGTTGTAGAAGACGTTTATGGTGCTATAGATCACATTCACCGACATGGGAGGTAGAAGACATAACAGACATTGATTTTTGTTATTTTTTGTAGTGGAAATGTTCACTCTTTTATCTTGTCTTGTATGTTGTTGTGAGCAGTGCGCACACAGACTGCATTGTGACGGAGAATCCCGAAGTTGCAGAGCTTTTCCTCCGCCAAGTGGACAGGTAAATTACAGGATCATGAACTTGCTTAATGTTCGTCTTTGATTATATTGGTAGCTGACTGTAAGATGTGCGTCCTTGAACAGTGCTGCTGTTTTCCACAACGCAAGCACAAGATTCTCAGATGGTTTTCGATTTGGACTTGGTGCTGAGGTAAGTCAGAATAACACACATAAGCCTATACATTAAAACAAAATAAAAAGAGGAAGAGTGAGTGATGAAGTAATTGGTTTTGGTATATAGGTGGGAGTAAGCACGGGCAGGATCCATGCTCGTGGTCCAGTCGGGGTCGAAGGATTACTCACAACACGATGGTACAATTTTTTAGTTACCTTAAAACACCATTGTTATCTCAAATATTTAGCTCTACTTAAGCCTTTTTTTTTCTTAATTTTAATGGGGAATTATTGGTTGCAGGATAATGAGAGGAAAGGGACAGGTTGTGGACGGAGACAATGGAATTGTTTACACCCATCAGGACATTCCCATCCAAGCTTAAAAGAAGACTTTGAGTGTGTGTGTGTGTGTGTGAGACTTGAGGAGAGACACAGAGGAGGGGATGGGCTTTTTTGTTTCCTCTCTGCTTAGTATCATATCCTATTATTATTAATACAACTACTGCTACTTATTATTGAAACCCTCGCTTATGTAGTGTAGTGGTTTTGATTTAGGGTTTAGGATTGCACCAAAAATAAGATCCGTTTTACCACTTGGTCTTGCTCATAAGTAAGATGAAGAACATTTTATTAGCTTCTCTTCTTGTCATTGTAAGCTACCTACACATGTTCTGATATTTTATCAAGATTCTACTACTTTTCTTGTCTTTATATATATATATATCTTTGGATTTGAGTTACGATTAGCATTGGGAATCACAAGTCGAATCTGAACTGGAAAGTCATTACCATAAGTTCTCAAAGATTGTGCTACATTTGAATGCTAACAACGAACACAAGAAGAGACTTCACAGTCTCATTCTTGGGTACTTAGCTATGACCTTACATTTCATTCTTCCATGAACTTCTTAACATTCTTCAACCATAACAAATACTCTACGTTCACTTTCCTCATCATGTACTCGTGCAAGAAATTCGTTGTGCTTGCTTTCACTCCTCTTATCTCCAAAAACTTGTAGAACGTCTTCTTCAGATTCTCGTCCAAGTCCCTGGCAAAAGGCGATGAAACACAAAAGAACATTATAACCTCTCTGCGCATACCTATTTCTATAGGCCCTTAGACTTGCAATTTTTAATTGACAAAGGCTTACTCGAAATCAGGCCCTTCATTCGCCATTTGATCCTCCAAAGAATCCCCCGGATGTTTCACAGATAAAGCATCTATAGCAATCTCATCAGGAAAAGCCATACAGCTAAACTCTAGGCTGAGTCCACTCTTCTTGGTAACAGTCACAACTAGTGGAATACTTGATTCATTACTAGGACCATCATCATCCTCACCATCGTCATCATTTTCATCTGTAACAAGACTAGGCATGCTTACTACAACTTTAATATGTTCCCCATTGTAGTCTCTAGTCAATGTTACATTCTTATGTCCAGGATTGTCTTCAATTCTAAAAGGAAAGCTTTCTGGAGTCATCTCTTCATCCTGCTCCCAAATTAAACCCCAATAGTGTCATAAAATAAACAGTCCCAACTGATCAAAAACAGAGATAAATATCTTCTAAGCATAAGAATATTATCAGCAAATTAACTTAGCTATTTTGAAAAGCTCACCAAAACAAAGCAAACCAATGATTTCTTCATAAGACCCACCTAAACACACTATGCTTTCTCAGTAAATGATACAGAGAAAAAAATGCAAGAAATTTTACCAAATTGATATCACCGGTTTGCAAAGCAGAATTGATCTCGGAGTCAATCACTCGGATAAGCGTTTGCTCGGAGCTCATTCGATCAATAGCCGTTGAGTAAAGAAAGCCGCGAGAGACGAAAGGGCTCAGCGGAGACGGGTTGCGAGCTAGAGGCGCGCGATTCACAACGGCGGAGATAGATCGGACTCGACCACCACACACGGAAGCAAACTTTGATGCTGACCTGCGTACAACGCACCAAGCCAAAGCCATTGGTGATTTGATTGATTCTCTCTTCTGTGAAGAAAATGGGAGTTTTTAAGGGTTTTCAGGTTTTAGCAGCGATTGAAAAAGTTGAGGCTCCGTATCAGCCCGGTCCGATTCGGTTCGGTTCGTTGGTTAATTCAAAACAACGAACCAAAATTACATTCTAAATCAAGCCAAAAAAAATCTAGGCGAAATTTCTCATCTAAACAAATTGCATCACAAAATATCCCTAAAATTCAAAATATATTTATTAATATTATTGAGTATATTAGTTTTTTTTTTCCTAATTGATTGAGTTAATTAGTCAGATGCCAATACAAATAAAATATTGAAGTGAATAAAATGAAAATAAATAATATGACTTAATTGTTATTGAATGAGGTAAACCATTCCTTTTTGTTTGTTTGTTTGTGAATTTGTGTACTAACCCATATGTGGGGCAAACGATTAAGAAATTATTTGTGTACTAATCATATTATATACAAATTATTTATGTACTGTTTGTTTGGTAAACATAATGAACGAAACTAGAAATCTCTCTTTCTTCAATCCCTCTTTTTCTGTTTTTATGTGAACAAAGAGAAATTTACACTCCCCCTAGTCAATTGTAGCACCAAAAGTAAGATCCATTTTACCACTTGGTTCTTGCTCATAAGTAAGATGAAGAACACTTTATTAGCTTCTCTTCTTGTCTTTGTAAGCTATACCTGCACCTTTTCTAATATTTATTACTCCCTCCGTTCAAAATATAAAATGTTTTGGGAATTAGCACGAAAATTAAAAAAATTTATACTTTTAGCCAAAATATCTATATTTAACAAAAATATTCAACTAAAGCCAATGAAAAAGTAAAAGACATTTGATTATTTTTTAATTTTTTAGATAAATTAACTTTTTATTATTTCTTTGATATGGGGATGTGAAAACATCTTATATTTTAAAACAAGAAAATACCCCAAAACATCTTATATTTTGAAACGGAGAATATAATTCTACTCCTTTTGAGTTTTATTTTTCTATATCTTTGGATTTGAGTTTGAATTAGTACTAGAAAATTAAAAGTGAATACCAAACTCTGCATCTGAACTTGAAAGTGATCATTACCAATACATTCTCTCAAAAGATTGTGCAAAATGCTAGACACATCTGAAAATTTATGAGTCTCTAAAGTATCGAACTTAACCTTTCATTCCTCCAAAAACTTCTTGTAGATGTTGCTTTGATTTCTCAGTTCATATTTTTCTGTTTTTGTTTGTTTTGCAGAGTAAGAAAAGAAACAGAAGAAAGTAAAGACGACACGAGATTTACAAGTTCCCAAAGCCAATGCGGCTAAGGTACGTCTTGGTGAGCTTACTGACCAGCTCACAAGGTATCTTATTAAGCGTTGAAAACAGAGTACAAGAGACCAGTAATGGTGTTACAAGAGATTCAGAACCAAGGATCAAAGGAAGAAGATAAGCTCTCTACCTTTCCTCAAAACCTCTACACCCTACTGCTTATAACTCACACCTTTTTCTTACCAATCATTTATCCCCAACTCTCTTCTTATATACTGCTCTTGTACGCTCCACTTACAGGTCATTAAAGTAACCTAGGCCAAAACAACCTTATCACCAATTTGATAATGAACCTGTACGTACCAAGAACAAGACAAAGAGTGAGGTGTTGACTGCTTTAATGGTTCTTATCCGAGCAAGCATCCTTACTGGGCCTGTATTCACAACTCCTTTAGGCCCAATTGCTAACTCAAACCCAAACACTAGGAAGCTGGATCGTGAACTCACATTCTCCACCTCGATCCACTTCCGACAATCACAAGAAAACTTTATTTTGTTTTCTTTCTCTGTTTCGACACCCTCTGCCGAAACCTAGCTCACTTCAAGCTAGATTCAGTTTCTGAGAACACTCAGATCACTCCTGCCATCCTCAAATTTCTTCACCGGTAAAGACTTTGTAAGGATGTCAGCTGGATTGATTTTAGTATCAATTTTTGACACGATCAGATCTCCTTCACCTATCACATCTCGGATGAAGTGATATCGGGTCTGAATGTGCTTCGTCCTCTCGTGGAAGACATTGTTTTTGGCCAAACAGATCGCACTTTGTGAATCACAGAAAATCTCAGCACTCTCTTGACGAAACCCCAATTCACAGGTAATTCTCTTTAACCATAGTGCTTCTTTTGTTGCCTCTGCTAAAGCCATATATTCCGCCTCTATTGTTGACAAGGCGACAATATGTTGCAGACCAGAACGCCAACTGACAGTGTTCCCACCAACCTGGAAGACATATCCAGTGATAGATCTTCTTCGATCAAGGTCAGCTGCGTAATCACTGTCGCAATACCCCTTAACTTCGATTTTGTCTGATTTCTTGAATGTTAAATGACAATTCGAACTTCCCTTTAGATATCTGAATATCCAATTAACTGCATTCCAATGTTCCTTGTTAGGAGAGCTCATGAAGCGGCTTACCAGACCTACAGCGTGAGCAATGTCTGGTCGCGATCCAACCATTGCATACATGAGGCTTCCGACTGCGCTTGAGTAAGGTATGTTCTTCATTTCAGACTCACTCTCAGCTCTGTCTCCTTCTTTAGTACTAGACTGCTTGAAATGACACCCAATTGGTGTTTGTACTGGCTTCGAGTCAGTCGCACCAAAATTCCTTAGGACTTTTTCAATGTAAGCTTCTTGTGATAGGATTAAGGTACCTTGCTCTCTGTTTCTGGTAATATCCATCCCTAGAATCCTTCTTGCTTGTCCTAAGTCCTTCATTTCAAATTCCTTGCTGAGCATAACCTTTACCTTTTCAACCTCGTTTAGATCTTTAGCAGCAACTAACATATCATCTACATAGAGTAGTAGATAGATATACTTCTTTTCACTGTAACGCTTGAAATACACACAGGAATCAAATTCACTCCTTATGAATTTATGAGACTTCATAAACTTATCAAACCTTAAATTCCACTGCCTTGGAGACTGCTTAAGGCCATATAAAGATTTTTGAAGTAAACAAACTTTATTACCTTCTGTGTAACCTTCAGGTTGTTCCATGAGTATTCTTTCTTCAAGATTTCCATTTGGAAAAGCTGTTTTGACGTCTAACTGCTCAAGCTCAAGATCTAAATTCACCACCATAGATAACATCAGCCTTATAGTCGTATGTCTTACCACTGGTGAGAAGACTTCATTATAATCGATCCCTTCTACTTGAGCATAGCCCTTTGCAACTAACCTAGCTTTAAATCTTGGTTCCTCAACTCCCAAAATTCCTGGTTTGAGTTTAAATACCCACTTGCACCCAATAACCTTCTGTCCCTCTGGCCTTTCAATTAATTTTCAAGTCTGATTCTTTTCATGTGATGTCATTTCTTCTTCTATTGCACTTTCCCATTTCAACTTGTCTTTGCTGTCCATTGCTTCCTGAAATGTCCATGGATCTTCTGTTTCAACAAATTCTGACATAGTTAATGCATAAGCTGCCACATCACTGTCATCAAATCTGCTTGGAGGCTTGATGGTTCTCTTTTTCCTATCTCTGGCCAAGAGATAGTTTCTCAGATTTGCAGGTGATTCTCTAGATTCAGATTCTTGGTCTGGATCTTCTTCAGCTTCTGTTTCTAAGGGAGCTCCACCTCCAGCTGAAGACTCACCCTGTTCTCTTATCTCTACATTATTGTGATTCTCTTCTGGCACAAACACATTTACCTTCTCCTTTCCTTTAGGAATAGTTTCCTTTACCACGTTTCTGTAGAGAGTATCTTCCCTGAATGTGACATCACGACTGATTACACACTTCTTTTCTTCATAATTCCATATTCTGTAACCTTTAACTCCCTGTGGATAACCCATGAAAATTCCCTTCTTAGCTCTAGGCTTTAATTTTCCTTGATCTGCATGATAATATACTAAACACCCAAACCTCCTCATGTGTTCATAGTTTGGCTTTGAGCCAGCCCAAATTTGCTCTGGAACCTCAAAATTCAGAGGAGTAGATGGTGTCTTATTTATCATATACACCACAGTCGATGTAGCTTCTGCCCAAAATGATTCTCCCAACCCTGTTTCACTCAACAAACTTCTTACCTTCTCAAGAATTGTCCGGTTTAATCTTTCAGCAATACCATTCTGTTGAGGCGTATAGGGACAAGTCTTATGTCTCATTATTCCATGGACCTTGCAATGATCATCAAATACCTTGTTACAATACTCTAGACCATTGTCTGTCCTTAGAGTTTTTAACTTCTTGCCGCTTTGATTCTCTGCGAATGCTTTCCATTCAACAAATTTACTGAAAGCCTCATCCTTAGTCTTGAGAAAATATACCCACACTTTCTTTGAAAAATCATCGACAAAGGAAATGTAGTATTGGCATTTTGACAAGCTTGGTGTGACATTAGGAGATCCCCACAAATCAGAATGAACATACTCAAGCTTCTCTGTTGAAGTATGTTTTCCAGTCTTGTATGGCAGCTTGTGGAACTTACATAGAACACAGTACTCACAATCCTTTAGCTCTGAAATTTCTTCTGGTTTAATCATCTCCTTCTTAGTTAGTAATTGTAAGCCTTTTGAACTCATATGTCCCAGCCTACTGTGCCATAACATGGTCTTGTCTCCAATCTTGATAGCTGAGTTTGCTTGCTCCAACACTGGTTTTCCATCCAAGATATAGAGAGTATCTTTGTATTCACCTGCTAGTGCTTCTTTTCCATTGTAGAAAACTCTCAGCCTGAAATTCTTTGACTGGAACCAACAACCTTGTGACTCCAGCTGGCCCAATGAAATCAAGTTTCTCTTAGCAGTTGGTGAATATCTCACTTTAGTTAATATGACCATGGTATTATCATAATTAACAATCTTGATTTTCCCTATAGCTGTGATTTCACAGTAAGTATCATTTCCCATGAGAATCTTCCCTCCGTTTATCTCTTCTAGATCAAACATAAGATCCTTTCTGTAGGTTAAATGATATGAGCAACCAGAGTCGAGCACCCATCCATCTCTCATTTGTGTTTCTGAAGCAGTCAACATCATAGGTTCAGAGTTAACGCATTTTCCAATGCTAGCTTCTCCACTGTATTGGCCTTTCTTTGGACAATCTCTTCTGTAATGTCCATCACCTCCACAAGTCCAGCACACAATCTTCTTGACTTTAGTCTTTTCCTTCCCTTTGCTAACTTGCTTAACTTTAGGAGTTGACTTCTTCTCAAACTTGTGCTTGTGTTGGACGAATAAGCCTTCACTGCTTGTCTTTGTCAAGTAGTTTCCCTTTTGCTTCAACTCAGTCTCTAGAGAGTAGGCAGACTGAATAATTTCTTTCAGAGTTATAGTCTCCTTTCCTCCTCTATACTTCAGAGTATGAACAAGCTGAGCAAAATATGATGGTAAACTGTTTAGGAGTATGACAGCTTGATCCTCATCACTTAGCTCAACATCAAGACTTGCTAAATCTGAGACAATTTTGTTAAACACATCCAAGTTCTTGTCCAGATTCTTGTCTTCCTCCATCTTGAAACTGTAAAATCTCTGCTTTAGGTAGAACCGATTTGGTAAAGACTTATCCTGGTATTGAGACTCTAAAGCATCCCACACTCCTTGTGCAGTCTTGTTCTTCATAACCTTTCTCAACACCATATCAGACACACTCATACCTATCAGATTTCTAACCCTTCTGTCCTTTGCAATCCACTTAGGATCTGACTCATCGACCTTCTCCTTGTCAGATAAAGATGTTTCCTCAGTTTTTAAAACTGAATCCAGCCCAAGAATCTCAAGTTGAGCTAACACCCTATGCTTCCATATGGAGAAATCACCTTCTCCATCAAATTTTTCAACCTCAAACTTACCTTGAGTAGGCTCCATCTATCCTTCCTAACCAGATCTGATCAGAACCCAGCAAGAGAGAATAACCAGAACGCTGCACACACAGAATAACCAACAAAAGAACACCAGAACACCAAACCCAGATATGCAACTAGATTCCACACAGAAAATATCAGAAGAAAAACACCTAGACTTAGAAACCAAGTAGGATCCTTTACTTGCTAAGCCTAGACCTTCTGATTCTTTTAAGTCTCTGATAGAAAAACTTAAACTTTAAGAAGAAAAAACACCACCTTTATCGCTTTCAACCAAGCTCTGATACCATTTGTAGATGTTGCTTTGCTTTCTCAGTTCATATTTTTCTGTTTTTGTTTGTTTTGCAGAGTAAGAAAAGAAACAGAAGAAAGTAAAGACGACACGAGATTTACAAGTTCCCAAAGCCAATGCGGCTAAGGTACGTCTTGGTGAGCTTACTGACCAGCTCACAAGGTATCTTATTAAGCGTTGAAAACAGAGTACAAGAGACCAGTAATGGTGTTACAAGAGATTCAGAACCAAGGATCAAAGGAAGAAGATAAGCTCTCTACCTTTCCTCAAAACCTCTACACCCTACTGCTTATAACTCACGCCTTTTTCTTACCAATCATTTATCCCCAACTCTCTTCTTATATACTGCTCTTGTACGCTCCACTTACAGGTCATTAAAGTAACCTAGGCCAAAACAACCTTATCACCAATTTAATAATGAACCTGTACGTACCAAGAACAAGACAAAGAGTGAGGTGTTGACTGCTTTAATGGTTCTTATCCGAGCAAGCATCCTTACTGGGCCTGTATTCACAACTCCTTTAGGCCCAATTGCTAACTCAAACCCAAACACTAGGAAGCTGGATCGTGAACTCACACTTCTTAACATCCTTCAACCATAACACGTACTTTCGCTTGCCCGTCGTCATGTACTCGTATAATAAAACCCTTGTGCTTGCATCAAATCTTATATCTACATAACTGTATTTGTCGAACACCTCCTTCAGATTATCCTCAAGTTTCTGCAAAAGGCGATGAAAGAAAAAACAACATTATTATAACCTAGACTATAGATACAACCTTACACTTGCAGTTATTAAATTATATGGAGTTTTTGATTCACAAAGCTTACTCGGAATCAGACAATTCATCCGCCAGTTGATCCTCCAAAGAATTCCCACGATTCACAGATAGACCATCCATGGAAATACCATTATGAGCATGAGCCGTGCAGCTAAACTTGAGGCTGAGTCGACTCTTCTTGGTAACATTCACAATTAGTGGAAAACATAATTCATCATCTTCACACGAATCAGGACTAGGGCATGCCTGCTACAACTATAATATGTTCCCCTTGGTAGTCTCTACTCAATGTCACAGTCTTACCTCCATCATCTTCAATTGTGAAAGGGGATAATCCTGGAGTCATCTCTGCATCCTGCTCCCAACGAAACCCCAATAGAATGTCAGAAAAAAAAAAAAAATCTTCGTCTAAGCATATATAATAATTAGCAGTAAACTTAATTAGCTAGCTTGCAATGTAAAGGAGCAGAGAGTCCAATGCAAACATGAAACCAGGAAACTAAATCCCTTCCCATGTATCTGCTACTTGCTTATGAAGAGCTAATAATTTTTTATTTTTTTTTAAGGAACGAAAAGGATAAAGGAGACAACTCCTTTTATAAACCGCCCCAGAGTAAATAATGCTGCACACTATATATATAAAATTTCCAAGCCCTAAGACAACCAACCAAAGTCTTAATTAATATTATATATTACTCTTTCTCAATGACAAAGTTAGGACGACAAAAAAGGAGACGGATTCGTGAAGGGAAGAGAAAGATTGATCATAACATAGAAACAAAGTTAATCGTGAAAATATTACGTGCATGCACAATCGATGACAAAAATCTTTTGCAACATCCTAACTACTATAAAGTTATTGCATGGGCAGATCCCGTAGATCCATACACAACACAGGTATGGGTTTCCAAAGGCAACTATTGGAAGTATAATACAGAATTGGCGATTCCTTTAGATTTTCCTGCAAAATATCTTTACCTAGAATTGCTTAGAAAATATTCTTGTAGAGATCCTGCAACATCAGAGGGAGATGTTGTGATAGGTCGGGCAAAGATTCGATTGCCAACGGATGGCAAGTTCTCTGGTGCAGCCCGTCTCGTCGATTTCAACAGTGATCGATGTGTCGTGGATAGAGGAACTCTAGAATTGTCTTTGGAACTAATTCATACGATTGTAGTAATATAAAACTTATCTTTAGCACTTTTTCTTTGGATGATCAGTTGGGTTTTATTTTCTTTATTTTACTTTTTATTTTTTGGTGGATTATATTTCGGATTAGTGGTCTTAATAATTATTAAGAGTCATTATAAGTTGTGGTTGATTTGATATCTATCCCATCTATTCGTTGTATATATCTATATCTAATTCTTGTTGCTCAGATATATTTGTTATATGGAGAGATGTTTATGAAGCATAATATACAATATATCTAACTGAACTTATATACTGTTTGATAAGCCATCATTGCATTGCATCAATCCAAGAATGAATCATTCTATTCTACTTCTAAGTGTAGTCAGTATAAAATAAAACACATCCTTTTTACTCTTTATATGGCCTATGCCCTGCATAAGGCTTATCATAAAGTGAAAATGGTCCCAGTATAAAAAAATAAATAGCTCAAACGAGTATCTTGAAACAAAGACAGAAACGAAAAATAAGAGCTTCCAGGACAAGGAAAACTCAACCGAATTCATTATCCCCTCTCGATGCGGCCGGCTGATCATGTCGCCGTTGGGTATAGACACACTCGTGTCAGCCAGATGGTTGCCCGGGTGGTCACTTCATTAACAATTAATTCACCACTCTTTCTTGCAGGTTTGAGATTTTCTTGCTCTACCTCGAGCTCCACGATTAGTAAGACGTAAATGATTATGAAGAAGTCGAAAAACCCGTCCGGAATGCTTTCCTCAAACGTTTGCTCTTTGGAAAATTCTACCTACAGGATGGATATGAGACGTGAGTATTTGGAAACATGAGTATTTATGAGAAATCGGATGTATATTCTATGTTGAAAAACTATAATTATCACTAAGAATAACTTGCCTCTAGCCATTGCTGTCGCTCGTACTTGGATGATCGAATAGACGCATTAATACTACCCTCGTCCAGTGCATGTTCTTTACTTGAGAGATGCTTCCTGAAATTATCAAGGCTTTTGCAATCACAATAGCACGATTTGCAATAAAACATTCCGGTAGATTCACCCCTTTCACTGCACTTCTGAAGATTGTGTCTTCTTGTCTCTGAAACTGCCAGTAAGCTTTCCCAGAGCCACTCTGCAGAGGTGTGACCAGGACTGACATTTTGTAAGGCCTAAATGAATAAGCCAGAAAAAGGTTGTATTTCGTCAGTTGTTGTAGCTCGGCAAGAGCTTCTGAGAAGACATCTCCCACATGATCGGATATGACTCATATGAGTATCATTGTAGCCGGAGGAGGATTAAGGTTTTGCCATGCAAGCAAATCCGAAAACATGCGCTTGCATGTGACATCGAAAATGGTATGTGTAACAGCGAGTCAGCGACTCCAGTGGAAGAGAGCCCTCGCAGGAGGTGATAAGGGGTTTTTTTTTGGTCGCCATAGGCAGTGATGGAGACATGACCAGAGTAGCCTAGTTTCTTGAACGCCCCTTCTATATATACTCGTACGGACCCGACGAGCATCATAACCCTCGGGAATCGGACAGTCGTTCATGTCCCACGCGTAGTCAGGCTTCGCCGCATCGTTCCCCCACATTCTCTAAACCTAAACAAATCTCAGACACCCAGTGTGTAGAATGTGATGGGAAGACTTTGTATTTACTAGGTTACATATGTTTATATAGTAAAATAGTTTCCTAAACTAAGATAGAATTAAATTTTTTACATCCTAGTGTATATAATAGATATACAATATCTTCATATTAACTTGTGGATCTTCTAGATCCTTCTACACAGTGATCTATTTTTGATATAAATTGAAACTATTTTCAGAATTCTCCCTGAAATAACTATTAGTTTCATTCCATAAAGCAGAGAACTCAAATGTTGATAGAATTTGAATCTTCTTATGGATCTTTCTGATATTTCCATTGTTAGAAAGAAACTCGATTCATATCCCATAGAACGAAAATAAGCCAATCTTTATTCATTGTGTATAGGTTTGGTTGTAAAATTACAACATCAGAGACATGTATGTATTGCCTCTAAGAAGATAACAAAGCTCCCCATCCTTTCCCATTCAAAGAGCTTCTCTTTCTGTTGGCATCTTCAGAACCATAGCCTCACCATCTGCATAACACAAATATATGTCATCACATAAATTCTTATCATTTTATCGTATTTACTTATCTAATGCTCTTGTCCAACTAATCAGGAATCCACACTCCTTGCAATTATGCCTCGTTCAAGATATGAAAAAAATAGTTTACGTTCTATGATTTTTACTTACCCAATGGCGTGTATTCCGGCAAACTTACGTACTTGGGACATGATTTTCTCGACGTCAATTCTTTTGAACCAACACAGTCCCTGGGCTGTAGTCATGAATTAAAAAAAAAAACTGTCAGAAACTGGTGCCATTCTCAGAGTCTACCAAAATGTTTGAACTTGAAGCCAGGAAAAGCAATAATAATGTCAATGATCAGCAAATCTTGTCAAACCAAACAATTTCTACACACAGCTTTTACGAGTTTGTTTGACACATTTCCTAACTAATGCTTGGACACATGATATTTGAGTTTTCTTGTAAGGGGTTTAACAAGAACCATGCATTTATAATATAAAACAAGATCTAAGACTTTAAAAGGAAATCAACAACCTAAGATGAAAGAGATGTCGGATACAGACCTTAAAATCCTTATAGAAGCATATACGTATTTCATCGATTGCATCTCTTTTGCATACCACTTCAGGGTTGATATGAAATGCATTCTGAATGGCTGTTACGATACCTCCTAGAGGATACTTTTCGCTGTTGGAAGCAACATAGCCAGCTTGATAAAGGACATCCTATTCCAGATTTACAGATACAGAGATTGTAAACTGCCATTAATAACTTATCCAAGAGAGAAAAAATGTACAAAAGTGTCTTCACAAACTGATAAACTGACAGATCAGAGGAAAAATACAATGCATGATCATTTACATCATAAAGAAAAACTCCATTGCACAAGAATGCAAGCAATTAGTTAACACATGTAAATCTTGTGTATGCCCAACTTTCTTATTCAACCAGTCCACTATGCATAATATCATAACATAAACTTAACTCTTTGAACACTTACCGTGACATTATACTTCAAGTAGATATTAAGCGTGGTAAGGAAGTAATTATACTCATCATGAAAAACAGGAGAAGAACAAGTCCCATGTTTCTCTGAAAATAAGAAATTATCAGCACAATCGTTAGAGAAAGAACCTACGTTATCGAATTAGCATAATCAAACCAGAACTTATTGTGTTAACTAACACACTGTTAAGGAAAAGGTTCTGAGATAAAGCACGGAGCTCTCTAATAACACAAAAAAAAATTAACAGCACCAATGAATCAAACTCTATATAACATTATGTGGAACAAAATCGAAAGAAAAATCAATATAAAGAGGTAAAGAGTGAAGATAATTACCCCACTGGCAGCGTGTATTGCAAAGAGATACATGGCAACCAACAAATGAAACGCAGTTAGTTTTGGTGAAGACTGCAAGACAAGGTTATGGGACCTATCCGTGAAAAGTAATATATAATAGATGTGAAAAAATAATCACCTCATGGCCCCAAAATGACCCTCTTCCACCATAACATGATGATGGAGAACCACAACTAAGACTGGGCCAATACTTTTCAAGGCCATCTATCAACGTTGAGATCTGCAAATTTTGCTCCTTTCAGAATCTTCTCATAAGATATAAAGACATGACTTGTATTACCATCCATCAATTTATTTAACAAGGACCAATTATGAATGTTTTACCTCCTTCTCGTTAAAGTCAGATCGATAACAACATGAAGGCCAGGAACCGTCGTTATAGTCAGGCCATAACCCATCTACAAGAATAGATTAAAAGATAATTAGGTTGCATAGTTTCAAAACTCAAACACACACAGACACATTGATTCCTGAAACTGAAACTAAGATTGAAAGAGTTTACTTACGGATGGTGAATTGAGTTGGAGCATTAGAGCTGGAAAAGAAAACAAGAAACACGTAAGTTAGTCTAGAAGCAAACTCAGAATCCAAATCTTTATCTGAACTTAATCGAGATTTCTCCAATCTAATAGAAATTTTCAAATAATCTCTGTTCTGGTTCAACATTTTATTGAATTCAGATCCTCAGCTACCCGAGAGACATGATCATCGATAGCAATTTCAATCTGAGTTTGGAGATCGAAGATAAAAGAATAGAAACGTACCCTCTGCAGCAAGCGTTTTTGGAGCAGCAATGGCGAGTTCCGCGGCAGTAGGTTCCAGGCCACTGAAGAGCGAGAGCGAAATAATCGAACTCCCTCTGAGATCGGTTGACTTCGATGACGTCTCCGGCAAATGCTCCGGCGAGAAACGCAACGAGGAGGAGGAGAAGACATGTACGCGACGTCATTGACTTCAATTAGATCGAAACCGTATTTAGTTAGCTCCGGTTCAGATCGGGTCACTGTATTCATATGGAGGGAGAGCAAGGGCATTTTAGTCTTTTTGTATTCAACGAATATTCCTCTACACCTTAGGATTCGGATAAACCCAATGGATCTAATAAGAGAAACAGAATTGTTGCTTCTAATTTCAAAAGACCTTCTCAATGGTCCGGTTTATATATCCTATTATATAAAGTTGGATGCGTTTTACAAATATTTGACCTTTGCTTGCTTATCACCAGCTATGAAACAATGCTTTTCCATCAAAGACAGCATTACATCATATTCAGATCGAAGAGAAAAATTGAGACAAAAACCCAATGTTATTGTGTCAAAGTTGGTATAAATAACTATAACTATTGAATTTTCAATGTTCACTAAAATGCTTTCATAATTAATGAATATTCAAAAGTATCTCAAATAAACGAGAACAGTTTTTGATAAGTTACAAAAAATAGAGACAAAACACCAAATGACTCTAACAAGATATACAGCGTTTTGATTGATGCTTATTCAAAAGCCAACAAGAAGAATAACGTAAGGTGTTTCAAATCTGTGAGAAAGACACAAAAACAACAGTTGCACATATAATATCACATTTTTCACATCACTATCTCTGGCTTCAAGATGTTTGATTTGATCTCCTTGTGTGGCAACACAACTCCACCGTTGCTATAGATCTCATCGCTCACATGAACATCTTCCCCGAGGATCGTCATGTTCTCAATCCTGGCCCATTGCCCAACTGTTGAATGCCACCCTATGATACTGCTCGAGATGCACGCGTGCTTCTTGATGCGCACCCCACGCATGACCGTGCAGCGGGACAGCCTAACTCCTGACTCAACAATGCAGCCCGGACCAATGGCAACGTCTGGTCCAATCAAACATCCTTCCCCAATCTTAGCGGTTTCGTCAACCAGAACATTCCCAACAATGTGTGGACCAGTGGTT
Source organism: Turritis glabra (assembly GCA_900406565.1). Lineage (NCBI taxonomy): Eukaryota > Viridiplantae > Streptophyta > Magnoliopsida > Brassicales > Brassicaceae > Turritis > Turritis glabra. Next base: position 3,389,353 of record OVBN01000025.1, read on the forward strand.
AATTTGCCAGGAGATTTCTTTCTCAGAGAGTCTAAGTAGAGTCTCAAACCCGTTATGTAGTCACGGGGTTGCCCAATGTCCATCCAAAATCCTGGTAGCACCATCGCATAGAGCCCTTGCGCCGCTGCAATCTTAGGGAAAGTCTCTTTTTCGATCGAAGTTGGTCTTAGCTCAATCTTATCAAGAACCGATGGGTTCAGAAGATATATCCCAGCGTTGATCTTGTTACCTACATACAGTTTTGGCTTTTCCACAAACTTCTCCACTTTTCCTGTACTTTCTTCCATAACAACCACTCCATATTTCGACGGTTCATCCACCTATAACCAATTTAAGCAGGTCCACATTACATGAATGACATACTTATCCCGTAAGAGGAGATTATTAAGGTTCGATAATCTCACCTTTGTCACCATTATGGAGGCTTCCCCGCCGTGAGTTTTGTGAAACTCAAGCATTTCTTTAAGTGGGTACTCACTAATCACATCACTGTTAAGAACAAAGAAGGGCTCTCCAGATCCGTCAACCAATTTCTCTCTCGCTAGAGCCAGAGGACCAGCCGTACCTAGTGGCTCGGTCTCCTGTGAGCAAGTAATTTTGATTTCTAGCTTCGTTTCAAAGTCCTTCAAGAAGTTCAGCATCACCTGTCGAAACAGAGCAAATGGTAAATACCAACATATAAACAGAAATAGCTGCAAAGAAAAGTTAGGAGACAGTGTTTCACCTCTGGCTGGTAATTGATGGCCAAAACCACTTCATCAACTCCAACTGCCTTAAGAGCCTCTATCTACACAATAATACAAGCCTCGGTTAAAACAAGAGTCATGAGAGCATATAACTTGGACAAGGGAAAAGAAGCTAACTATATATCTGACTATTTTGTTCCTAAATATAAAACGGCTTGCCAGAAAACCAGGTAAGAACTTGAAGATTGAAAATATTTTGGGAAGAAGATTAACAAAGAAAATACAAATAAACAGCATAATCTAACCTGCACCAGCAAATATTTAATATAGTTTACCTGATGAAGGATCATGGGTTTATTAGCAAAATCAACAAGGGGCTTTGGGAAACTGAGAGTCAATGGCCTCAACCGAGTGCCGAAGCCTCCAACAAGAATGAGTGCCTTCATCTTGATGCTCTAACTTCTTTTTCCTGCAAATGCCAACGCCAGATCTTAGCAATAAGTAACTTAACAAGATGAATTATATTACGAAAATGGCAAATACGGTGACTGGTGACAAACATGGTGGAAACAGAACACCCACAAAAAAACGTGCATTCAGATCTGATCAAAGTAGCTGCCATCGACACAAAACAAAAAGCTATACAGAAATTCAGAGAGAAATGTCAATTCAATTCAGATCCACAACACAATAAATCAAAAGGATACAACAACAACAAAAAAACACTAAATCAGATAACAAAAAGAAAAAAAAAACGGTTCTTTTCCAAAATTCCGATGCTGATCAGACAAGAAGAGCTCAATTACAACTGCTAAACATGTCGGATCACAAAATAAATCAATGACCTTAAATCAAAAAAATTCCAGCTTTAAACCCAGATCGGACAAAAATTTCATCATTTCAAGATTAAACATAATGGCTGGTACATATATGTCATCGAATCAAGCGTACAAATCTCGAGAATCTGAACCCAAAATGAAACGAAAAAACCGACAGAATTCAAAACACAAGAGCTGAAAATTCAAGGACATGCATCACATCGAAGAGAAGTTGAAGGCATTACCTTGGGAAAGAGATCTCACCGGATCAGAGATCTGAGATGGGGGAATGGCTGTAAAATGGAAGAGATCAGCCTGAACGTTGCGTCAGGCTGAGCTGTGATTGAAGAAAGAGCGGTCGTTGGTTGGCAAAAATGAATGGCAAGTTCTTTACAAAGCAGACCCCTTTCGTTTATATACACACACTATTTTGATAAAAGAAAAAGAGTGCGTATTTACCAAAATAAAATAAAAACTTCAATACTGATTTTTTTTATTTACGTGTTGAAGTTTGACTTTTGTTGAAGGAAGTAAAATTTAATTAAAGGTCGCGTAGACGCTTATACTCCAATCTTTCTTTTGTTCGCCCCCTCTTTCCTCAAGCCATTAATGGCTTTTTTTTTTATGAATATTTTATAGATAAGGGTTCTTGTCAAAATAAATAAATCATAAATGAGAAAATGATTTTGCAATTGTTAATGCAAACAAGAACCGTAATCAATGTTGTGTTTACATTTCTTTTTGGTAAATGATTTGACTCTAAAAAAAGAAAAAAAAAAAACAAAAATTTTGTGTTTTTAAATGGACGTATACAAAATTGCTACACTTTTTTTACCAAATACTCATACAATATATTTTTTTTTTTATAAACATTCCTAAACTATATGTGTATTGATCACTACTGATCGACAACTGATGAACTTTATGAAGTAGTGAACCAGCTGATAGACTAAATATAAATCCACATACCGAAATGGGATAAATAGACACTGAGAGACGTAAGAACCCCCACATATATATAGACGAGTAGGACATTACATCAACGAGAATACAATGTTTTAAAATATAAGATATTTTAAAAGTTAGCAAAAAAATTAAAAAATTTGTATTTTAGGTAAAATATTTTATTTATTTAACAAAAACACTCAATTAAAGTTAATAACAAATAAAAAAACATTTGATTATTTTTAAATTTTTAGTTAAATTATTTTTTTATTATTTATTTTATATGAAGATGTGAAAACATCTAATATTTTGAAACAAAACAAAAAATTCCAAAACATCTTATATTTTGAAATAGAGAGAATATATAAAGTAGTTCGATACATCAGTCTCAACATATTATTGAAACGAAAAACAACGGATAAAAAGAATTAAAAAATCACAGATTTAAGAACTTGTAGAACACCTTGGTAAAATGGAGTTCAAGTTCGAACCATTATGGCAAGAACCCAAGCTGAAGTTGCAAGCCATTAGTCCAGTAACATTCCATAAACCCTTTATCATTTAAAATAAAGTTGTGATAATAGATATGACATAAATTTAATTATTAGTCGAGTTAAATCTGATTTTCAGAATCATTTATATATCTAACATAATGTATTATATGAGATTTTGATATTTTATACAAAAATATGATTTACCGTTTTATATATGCATGACTATATATTCTCTTTGAAAGTTTGAATCCAAACTCAGCATAATCTTTTGTATACATTTAGTGTTACGAATCTCGATTTTTATTTTAAAATTATATATTTTAGATATTGACAATGGACCATATCGACGAATGATAGTTGTACATCATCGAAATTTTCTGTAAATATTTTATTAAACTTATGTTCTTTTGTCGAATTGAAGTTGTTATTTTGTTTTTATTTTATTAAACAAAAGATGTTATTTTTTTCAAAAAAAAAAAACAAAACAAAAGATGTTATTTCTGTAAATATTTTATTAAACTTATGTTCTTTTGTGTGTATGGATGGTATAACATTTCTACATCAGACGATATATTATATTGTGTCGTTATAATATGTCAAATCATATAACATCAAGAGTATTATTTCTGTTTTAAGGGTGGCTACATTACCGAAAGAAATAAATTTACGTTAAAACAAATTTAACGACTAAATTAACTAATACACTATTTTATCATCTTACATTCAAAGAAATTATTTAGTGTCGAAAAAACAAGAATGTATATTTCAAGTTAATCAGTGAAACCTGGATTAAAAAAGCCTGGTAATCTAGTAGTCAAATCGTCTAGACTTTTAAGAAATTTGGCTTTTAGTAATTTAATAATTGAATATCATTTTAAGAATCTCAAGGATTCAATTCGAGTATGGAGCACTAGTTTAGAAACGCATTCGTATTGTACTAATGTGTAATGTCTCTGTTATGGGGGCCAATCTTTTGGATAAGAGCAACGGTGCGTGGCAGAGGCTGTGGACACTAAAGAGCTCGAGAGAATATACCTAATTCGATCAATCACCTGATTCACATTTTTTCAATTTCTTTTTTACACCCTCAATTTTTTTTTCCAATTATTATTTGTTTGTTTTCACATGTTCTTCTCCACGTGACACCGACAAGATACCTGTTTTTTCTTTCTCTCTTTCTTACTACAGTAGTGGTGCATATTAATAGTTTTAAAGAAACTGATTTGCCTGTTTCGATCATCAAGATGTTCTGGTGTTGATATTGGTTTAAGAATAAAGGTTGAGAATCCTTTACATATGTAAATATTATTTTCACGCCTTAAGATTATAATGAAAATAAGAAAAATTACTCTTTGCTTAATGAAAATTGAATACTAAGAGTCTGTAGGAATTAACCGAATATATATATATATATATATATATATATATCCAATACAATTATGATTTTTTGTTGTTATCATCCAGTATCTAGTTACCTATTAATCAAAAGATTCCAGATTAGATTATAATTCAATTTTATTTTGTTAAAAGATTCGTTATTAGTTTACTGGTTGACATATGATATTACATGATACAGTCTTACCAAAAAAACATATAACATGATACAGTACAATATTATATCATAACGTATATATTATGATTTATGAATAAAAGCTACTGCAGGTAATTAGAAAAAACAAAGACAAAAAGAAGAATAAAGAACCACAGATCTAACGTTTAAAAGCATATTCCATTTTGACATATACACGCCACCATCAAACGCACCGCTAACGCAGAGATCCGCGGTGATCCCATATGCACACACACATTATAACAATACTATGTACAAATATACAGTATATAATAGTATAGAAATTTTGATGAATGAAAATAGAAGTGAAGTCACAAAAAGAGAAGTTATGGAAAGATACCAAAGCAACATCGTAGTTAGGCAGCCCCTTGATTTCAGCTTTTGACTCACCGACGTTTTGCCCATAGATTCTCTTCTTCTTCTTCTTCTTTAAGCCGTACGTATATCGTAATCATCACATCATTTATAAATGATAACTGATATAGCAGAGTCAAACATGATTTCAATATATAGCGACTTGACTTAATTTTCTATTTATGCAATACTCCCTCTGTTTCTAAATTATGTATTTTTTAGATTTTTCACACATTAAAAAAAAATTTAATGTTTAATTATAACTACATTATTTTTTGTATTAAACAATTCCCTATAATTTTAAACCAATAGTAATTCAATAAATTTAAAATTTGCAATCAATATTTCTTAAAGTTTACAATTTTTTGTTATTTTTTATTTAAAAATACATTAAAAACTTAGAAAATACATCTTTTTGAAACAAAAAAAATTCTAGAAAATGCATTATTAAAAATCAGAGGGAGTATAATTATACTATTATTTTAATATATACATATCTAACTAATATACCAATTTTTTCTTTAAAAAATCAAATTATCCGATATGGTTTGTCTCGGTTACATAAAAATTAATTTCGGTTCAGTTTCTGTTTTGGTTTTCCAAATATTGTAATTGAATTTGGTTCAAGCATTTCGGTTCTTTTGTTGTTGTTTTTCTATCCACTCTTTAGTTTTAAACATTGATGAAAGAATTAACCCAGGCCCAGCTAGTGTTTTGAACATAATTAACTCTTGTTCGGAAGCAGAATGGAAAATTAAATGCAACTACGACGACAATTATTGTGAATTTGTGAGGGGACAACCAATAAATGCTCGAGCAGCTGGTTTCTAAGAGATTCAAATGGCTCTTATTTTCTTGTCGGATGCTCTAAATAAACTTCAACAAACAAATAACGTTTGGGAAGTAGAAGGACTGAGTCTTCTCCACGCTACGTAAACAGCGTGATGTAAGGATATCAGAACATTGTTATGGAAGAGAGATTGTCAACAACTCAATGGACTATTCAGAGAAAATTCGAAGGACACAACCATGGAGAACATTCTGGGAGAGATCAAGGCATGGGCGAATCAATTTCACAAGATTGAATTTGTCCATGCACATATTTTTGTATCCCTAGGTGTATTGTATCAGCCTTGTGTTCACGATAATGTAAACCTCTGTGCAAATGAGAATCGATGACACTTGATGACTTTGAATCTGGAACAACCGTTGGATGTGTTTCTAACTATTTTCCCTCCCATCTCTAATTACAAGTCAATTCTCTGTTTCCGCATGCATATGCATTGTCTGGTTTGGACGGCACCTGAATCCTTCCACTAATTTTGTCTTTTAAAAAAATTAGGCACTCTGTTGGTGTAATGCGGCATTTTAGTGTCAAACTTTACAGATCATTAGATTGCAGTCCTAATAATGAAATCAGATCATCGCTTCCAATACCTAATAATGAAATCAGATCATTGCTTCCATCACTATAATACCCAAAATCTGAGTGTTTAGATTTTTTCTCTAAATTGTAAAACAATTTTATTTTTGTCATCACATGTAAAATTTTATAACACAGACAGAAAGCCAGTCAATTATTTTTTGTCAAAATGTAAAATTAACAGGCCAAAAAAAAAAAAAATGTTATTGACTGGATTTACATTTTGCTCTATTCAGCTAAAAATGGAATAGGTGGGGGAAAAAACCGAGCAAATGATGAAACAAAACAGAGCAGATCCAATCAATTATGCAAAATATCAAATCAGCTAAACATATTATGTGTGTTTCAAAATAGTAAACAAAAATAACTATAGACAAAAATCCCATCAATTATTCTAAATGTCAAATCAAAATGCTAGATGAAAAATCAAACCGAGTGAAGCGAGTTCACTAGTTCATGTAATGGACAAAGGTCTCAATATATTCCATACCTACAAAATAAAAATAAAAAAATCGTATGAGAAAATAATAAAGCAAAATTATGTAAAAATATTAAAATACCCAAATCAGATCCATTATCCAAGTACTTATTCAAATTGATGAAAGTATGATTAGTGACTTTAGATAGCAAACCCGATCCATTATCCAAATATTCCGTCCTGTATTTTATTGGGTGTATTTAGAATACTCATTTTCAACTTTTACCCACTATTATCTATACCGGCTATTTAAATAAACATGCCTATTCTAAACTAAAAACCAAATGATAATATAAGAAAAAGATAAATAATAATAAGGTTACTTACATGTCACATAATCGTATGGTATGTCGGAGGAGCTGAGGGCTCTCGGCGAAAGTATAGTTGAACCAGACTTCATCATCTTCCATTAAACACATCTCTCATTCGCATCCCCGTTCCAATTGTCATCGTTTATAAATTTGTCACGTCGAATGTGAAATAATCCCGGTCCGTTTGCCAGAATCACTTGCGATAGAGGAAAAAAAAAATCGATGTTGAAATATCATCATCTCCATCTCCAATGCAGTGAGCCAACGTTGAATGGACGTATTAACAACATCTTGAATTAATAACTGAATTTTCAAGAACATGGTACAAGAAACGAAGAACACATAACTGGATATATCGTCAAGAATGCATACACAATCAAACAAAGATAAACCTATCGATAAAGCGGTCCAATTAAATCAACCTATTGATAAACCGGTCCAATTTAAAATTTTCGTTAGCGGTATGTTGTTTTACTAAAGAGTAATTGGGCTTGGGCCAGTTTGGTACGAACTTCCCTAACCAAGTTCGGAAGCGAAGAGAAAAATAAAAACAAATCAAAAAGCTGATCTCGATGAATTCGAAAGGGGTATAATGGCGAGATTCGATGCGAAGACGATCGTCAAGGACAAGAGATTCTGGGTCGCTTCTTTTCTCATCGTCTGGGCTGCTGGTCTTCAGGTCGACTTTTGCATTTCCCCTGAATTTGTTAAATCGTTTTGAAGCTCACTTATTTCTGCGATTAATCCGTGCAGGGTCACATGATGTGGCTGCAGAAGCAACAATCCTTTAAGCAGAAATTTGGAACAATTGATGAAGACGACCACAAGTGATTCATGAGTTTATATTATGTCTCTGGAACACCTTCTTTTTTTGTGAGTCTTTTGAGGATAATTAGATTCATATGAACTTTAATCATACACAAAGGATAAATCTTGTTCTAGGATTCCTGAGTTTTCTTGAGTTTTGACTATAAGAAGTTGCCAATTGCAATTAGTTTTTGTTTGCTAGAGATGTCTCTGTGATTGTGAGATTGTTTTATTTCAGCTTGAGCTTTGCCTAGTGAAGATCTTGAATTGAGATCTTTGGATATTTCCTTTGGGATTTGTTTCACTGCTGTCAATTTTTGAAGTTCTGAAGCATTATCTTCTTGCTTCTTTGAAGATTATGTGCAAGGCTACACTGAAATACCCAAAAACTGATTGTTTAGGTTTCATAGCTCACACGAACGGTGTCGTTTCCTTAGACGTCGTCTCAACCATCCAGTGTATCAGAAAAATCACCAAAATTATTGAAAATGCTCTATTTAATCAAATGGAAAGGTTCCCTTCAACGCCAATGTTATTTTCGTTAACTTGAAGGAAATTTACTACTACTGACATCAATTATTCAAAAGTTTTTGCCAATTGCATCCATCAATTTAATTTATTTAGCGTATATATTTTTCTTACAATCAACGCTGCACTATGGTTTTGAATGGTGTGATTCAGATAAAGGAAAAAATATTATATTCTATTATTCTTCTAACTTTTTCAAAATTTACAGTATTTAGAAAATTAATCTATTTATAAAAATATGTTTATAGATATGGACTTCAGACGAGTCCTCCAAATTTATTCTCTATGGACAAAGAAAACGTCAGCAGATGCATATATGCAAATTATTCTTTGTTTTTTCTTTGTCAACTATATGCAAATTATTCGAAATTAACTTGTTAAGCATATATTATCTGCAAACAGATGTGGATCTCATTGTCCATATCGTTTTTGATACTTTTATCATATTTTATAGATAGCTAAATACTAAAGAGCTAAAAGTAGCAAAGCATAGTTGTGATATTTTATCTCATGTTTTCATAGTTATTATTTTGATTTTTAATATTACTTTACAAATATTTTACATTTTTTTTACTAAAAATAACTAATTCAAATTCTTTACTCATCATTCCCTCTTGATTGCCAAACAAATGTGTTGTTTGACGGCCAAAACCAAAAATTTCCCCGATTATATTTCAAAGATCTTTGGTACGTTTGATCCAAAACTCACGGTTTCTATTGCTTCTGTTTCCTCTTTAGTTAATATCTAAGTTTTTTTTTCAAAGTGGAAATTTAGAGTGATATAGTATATAGACATTATGTATTTTCTTCACATAATTCATTTCAGAAAAATACATCATACAAAATCTATTTGTTTTCTTTTAATATTATTTGTATTCAAATTTCCATTATTTCATTCATTTTTCTGTTGTTCTCGCAACTCAAATCTTTCTTTTTTTTCTACTTTACCGATGTCAAGGATCTTGAAATGACTAACGTAGAATATTCGAACAAAACGGCACCATACACTCAATGCTCTTCAGCATGAAGCTTTCTGTAACTAAAGTACAAAAGCTGTCACATCAAGTACAAAACTATCTCTCAACATAGATGCTTTCTTCTTATTGTTTTTATTTATTTTTGAGATGCTTTCTTATGTGGCGACCAGAAACCGCAACATACAGAATCTCTAAAACACGTCCCAATTAAAAAAAAAAAATGTTGATTTGATCCATTGTGCTCCACTACCCACCACCGCATTACATCATACTCGTGCTCTAAAGCATTAATTTTCAATAACTTTTTTGCAGATTACGTATGCAAAGAAAGAAACATAAAGTAATTGTGTTATATATTACATAGTTATATTAGTTGCAGATTTATTGGCCAGCTGTTGGAAATATACGTAGGAAACCCACAAGAGATTGCAGATGTGTTATGAAATAAGAACTCAAAACACTAGATAATTTTAAGTAGAGTACTTTTACTAGTGCAAAACATTTCATATATTATAGCCGGATACAAAATTTAACAAAGCCAATTTTTTTTTTTTTTTTTAACAAAGCCAAAATTAGCATTACAATAACACTCTAATAAGCAACGATTGGGTGTTTGGAAATCAGACTCATTGTTTTCTCTTATTATATTTTTATAATCGCCGTTGGTGCTCTATTTATTTTAGACTGATTCATTGGCGTTAGGCCTCGAGATCACAACACTTGCATCATTTTTGTCCATTTCTGCATTCGCTTTCGACGAGAATGTCACAATTTGTGGAGTACTAAGTGGGAGTTCCTTGTCCATGTCGGGAAATGATGAAGATGGTTCGTCTTTGCTTTTGCCCCACAAAACTGAATAGAGTCCAAGAACTATCACTATTGCTCCAAGAATCCTACAAATATTATTTACACAATTAATCAATGAGATTAAACTAATTAAATCATTAGTTATTTTCAAGAGCTTTTTGCAAGTTTACGTACCTCCCAAGGAACATAACCTCAGCAAGAATTATAGACCCCAAGATCGCAACAATGACCATGCTCAATGGATTGAAGGCAGTCACAAACACCGGCCCTCGAGTTTTCATTATTACTCCTTGAACGTAATAACCAATCCCTGAACATATCACCCCCTGCATCCAAACACAGTAAGATCATTTAATTTGATTTGTATATATAACAAAAATCAAACCTTATATATTGTATATTAGTATAATTAATCTTACACCATAGACAGCAGCTAGTAATTTAGAATCCAATTGGATGGCCCAAGCAGCAGGATTTCCCCTTTCAATATAAAGTGCCACAATAGTGCTTTCAATAGACCCCATGAAGCATATGTAAGCTGTCAAGGATAGCTCTACTGGGTACGATTTAAGCGTGATCGCCTGCATAATCAATCATTTTAGTGGTTTAGTACTATAACCATTTCTTATATATTGAATCATATGTAAATTTTGGTCTTTAAAATTACTTGGAGATTGATAAAACCGGCCCAGCAGATGCAACCGATAGCGATGAGGAGTGCGCCTTTAGTAAGATCTTGTTTGACTCCGGGATTGGATGAGTCTTGATGAATGTCGTTAGGATTAGCCCAAGGCAAAGGAATTAAAGGTCCCTTCACAACAGTCATAAGCATTGCTCCACCAACTGTCACAATTGTCCCTAGAATCTTGGCTTGGCTGTGTATTTTCCTGACGTTAACCTTCTCAAGTCTACGCATAAAAAATAATGATCTCTTTAGGCGAGAAACCAAAACAAACCACATCAAACGAAACAAAATTAAGTTCTTCAAACCTGAAGATCCATGCCATAATAAAGGCAAAGGCAGGAAGAACATTGGTCATTGCAGCTGTGAAAGTCGCGGAAGTGTATTTCATGCCAGTGTAGTATAAGTTCTGATCAATTGTTGGTCTATAAACATATAAACACAAATTCAATTAAACATTCGTAGTCAAAACATAAGAAATAAATATAAATGTTGAAAAGTAAAAATAGTAATAAAGTCAATCTTACTCCAGTAACCCAAGCAATAATATCTTGAAGAAGATGGGAAGCGTCATCTTTGGCCGTATTTTTCTGCTCATAGTTCAAAAAACAAATTAAAGTAAAATAATCAGAAATTCTCTAATTTAGATATAGTAGTCAACCATCAAGAAATCATCAAAGAATATTAATATTTTCTACGTGAAGAATACGAGTCTATACAGCTACGTACTTACATTTACGTACGTATACGTAAAAGGATACATGCATGCATGACCATAATACAACTTTATATGTACGCCAAATGAACATGCTATACCTATCCAAGAAATAGGCTAATGGAGCAATGAATATTGTAGCGACGATATGGCGATATGCAGCTAGAACGTGAGGGCTCATGCCTTGGTTCAGTGCGAATTTCGCTATGATCGATAGTCCAGCATATCCGAATTGTAGAGAAACAACAGTTAGGAATGGCTTCCATGTTTTTAAAGCCATATCTCAACGTACTTTAATTTGGTATAACGTGAGAAATTGCAATATGATGTAAGAAAGAGCTGATGGAGAAATGTGGGAGGGGATGAGGTTGGTTTTATAGGAGGGTTTTTAGGGTTTTGTATTATTTTTCATGGGAATTTAAAAATTAAAGTATGACTTTTGAGTTAGGAGGAATTATAGGGATTCCACTAATTAGTGAGAGTATATATGCCATTCTGGTTTTGTAGAATATTACATGGTTTTGATATTATCCATGATTTGTAATAGGTGCATACATAATTATATAAGTAATTGGTAGTCGTGATGATGATGCAAACATCAACTACAATTGTTAATTATTAAATTTTAAACTTCCGGTTTGGTCCTTGGATCCTTTTAAGTTTTAACCAAGGAAACTGAGTACTTCTCACCGGAATCAGCAATTTTCAACACCAATATCGGATATGCCATAGATTTCACATTGTTTTCTACCCAAAAAAAATTAGCATGGTTACGTAAAAAGAAAAGAAGACATGTTAAAATTATTTACCTTCTCTATATATTATCCCAAATTCGCATGTCATCTATTAATTTATCAAAATATATATTGCTGTTTTGTATATACTAACTAGTTTTACTTTTCAAACTTATAAAAAGAAATATTATTGTCATAGGAATAAAAATATCTTTATACTTATAATATATTTTTTATTGTGTTAATTGTGATAATTATTCTGATTTTTTTCCGTATAAAATTAGAAAAAATGTCGAAAAAGTTAAAAGAGTCATCAAATAAGAGTTAGCAAACGAATATGGTATTTAGCCAACAAATGGGGATAGTGAGGTTTAAATGAGGAACACAAGTGGATCCGTGTCGATTATGTTTTTGTAGTCTATGAAAAAGGATAAGAAGAAATATATCACGAATAATTGAACCCCCCAAATTAATTATTACTTCAATGGAGCTGGAGAAACAATTAGAAAATGTGAACATGTCCACATAACAAATTTGATTAATGGAAAAACGCATAATGCATCCGAATCGGATCATATGTGGAAGAAAGAAAACAAAATGACTTTTGGCCAACGTCGTGGTTGAGATTTTTGGCACTTTATGATTCTCCCCATATGGAACCGGAAAAATAGCGTATTTCAATTTTAACAAAACGCACGGTATTTTATATACCCCAACCAAAATATAGTATCGTTTTCAACTTGAACGAATAGAAAATTCAAATTATCTAATCCAAACTCTTTGATTTGAACCTAAAATAAGTATAGACGTAAACGATGTTAGTTAAATGTTTGTTTTCGCTGACTATGATGACATTTCGATTTAATAAAACAATGTCGTTTGGGTTGTTTTCAATTTTTACTTCCGAAATTAAAAACAAAACAATTATATAATATTATAAAAAAGAAAAGAAAATAAATATAAATGTTTATTCCCCATCTCGGATTGACATGACCAGAGAAATCCTCCATCTCCAATTTCTCCAATATCAAAGATTATTTTCACGGAATTATCAAACTTGTAGACTGGAATCGATCCTGACGCTCCATACATAGGAGATTACACAATTAAAAAAAGTGACTTTAATGGCACTGTATCACTGTTTGTGGTTGTATTGAATCTTTTTGTAACCTGCCCAGTTCATATTTTTTGGTTAGATCCATCTATGAAGCATTGAAATTTCCATGGCGAATTGCTTGATTATTTCTAATTAGCTGAGGAAAATTATATCTTTTAGATAAATATTCTTTTAATTTTTTATAAAACTGGGAATATCCATCATCGTAGGCTCCAGATCTGAAGCTTGAGAGCGTCGTTTCATGAATCCTTTTTTTTTTCTTTTAAAATTTGAGTTTTAATAATATATAATTGTTAAAGGTCTGAACAAAAACTTTAATAATATATATAGTTGTTATGTTTTTAATGCTAAATCAAGACGACGTAGTTTTTGAATTTGTAAATTCAAAATAACCAAAACGACTCGTTTTGTTAAATCGATATGCTATCTCATCAAACACGTGTTATCCTAGTCAATGAAAATAAACATTTAACTAACACCATTTACGTTAATGTTTGTTTAGGTTCAAATTAAAGAGTTCAGATAGAGAATTTGAATTTTGTATTTATTTAAGTTAAAAACAGCACTGTATTTATTAAAGTATAAAAAAGCATCGCGTGTTTTGTTGGGATTGAAATACACCATTTTCTTACATGGAACATATATCTCTACATAGAAGAATAGTAGTAAATAGTAATATTTTGATTAAAATAACAAGGGAATTTATACGTATCTGACGAATGCAACAGAGTTTAATTCCCGACAGCCTAATTGTGTATCGTAGGCATGTTATTCGAACCGTCCCTTACGATATATATTCCCATCATCTTCAGTGATTTATTAGATTTTTTCAGATAATTAAAATGTTAAGCATTTTGTTTTGTACTTTAAACCTGTTCAGAATATGCGATTTGTCATGTCGATTATGATGGTTAGTGAAACTCAAATATAGATATGTGCTAATACTTTATGCACCAGCAGATAAAAATTTTCCTTAATTGTAATATATCGTGCGTGTACATATCATGAAATAATTTTCTTTTCTTTTGATAAAGACACATCATGAACATGACAAAAGGCACATCATGAACTTACACAAAAAAACTGTAGAAAGATGGAGTGCTTATGTTTTTCTCCCCCACTATACTGGACAAAATTGGCAAGCTGAGTTGACACCGAATTAACTTAGCGGATGCATCACAACTGGACTTTTTAAGTAGCGGATGCATCACAACTGATTTGATAGTTGATTCGTAATAAAATATTATATTCTATTTTTTGTTTTCTTTACTGTAGTTATTTGATAAAAGAATACAAATCAACCAAACAAAATATCTCTCATTTATCAGTTAAAACAATACACAGCTCAGAGAACTTACAAGGATATTGAAAGCTCAGAGAACCAATTAATGGTGGTTTTATGACTGAAAAGTTTACTCCATGGTTCAATTTATTTTATGGCGATTATTATCCTGGTTGGTTGATGTGAATATCTTAGCAGATTAATATGAGCTTTGGTACTTGATTATAAAAACGAAAAACTTGAAGAACCATGACCTAAAACAAATAATCTAAATAAAATAATTTTAAAAGTTAATAGTAAGTATATGAAAATTCAATATTTATCAAAACCAATGCGTCATAAATTCTTTTGTCTTTGTAACGTGAAAACAAGCCTCTTCGAGTTGTATTTCTAGTAGCATCCGGTTGCATGAAACCATGCCTAAGAGCCTTCTCTGACTCGTTTTTCTGTCAAAATCCACTACTCAACCGTTAGAATACGATTCATCCAACGACACTTAATTATGTATAGACCCACGCCTGCAACTTGAAGTTTATATCCAATTAAGTACATTAATATAGTTTTGTTTGTAAATTTTCAGAAAAAATATAATAAGACATCATGTTTAATCCACATAAACTTCAGGAATTGTATGCAGGATAATGATTTTTACATATTCAAAGCATCTCCGCCAAAATAATTAATATAGTTCGGCTTAAAATGATTCATCATGCCACCACCTGTGCAAACTAAAACTAATTTTAATACTTATGTGACAATGACAATTGACAACCATGCTGATTAATTAAGGTTTTTTTGTGAACAAAACCCTTCAAATAATTTGTTTTTTTTAACTTAACCCTTTATGTCAAATAAATGTAAGTTAATACCGTAATTTTAAAAGTCACCTGCAATATAACCCTTGAACAAGTATAGATTTTGCAAACCGTATAAGTCTGTATATAAGTTATCAAAACTACGTCGTTTTGACCATGTTTTTTTAAAGAAAAACAATATAACGTTGAATGATAGATTTGAACCCATGACCAATAAAACATATCATAGCATACATCCAATTGTGCTGCAACACTTTTTTGTTAATTATACAAATCGATAAATATATATTAACTATACAAACCGACAACTCCATGATTGTCCGTTAAATAAGACATGTGACAGTTACGCCGGAAAGAGATCTTTCGCATCTATGAACAGCATCTCCTTAGTTCGACCTGCGGTCTTGATCCTCGAGAACTACTACAAAAAACAAAGCAAAAGAGTCTTTTCACTCGATTTCTCATAAAAACCGCCGAGCAGATTCGGTTTCACGTGAGTAGATCCGGTATCAGAGAACAAGAACACCGAATTCAGTAAAAAGCTATTCGAAGTCGAATTCAGAACGAGATTAGATATCATGTTTCAGAGAATGAGTTTCTTGAACATTGAGAACCATCTGTTACATGTACACGGACACAACTTCTTCGTAGTGGAAAGAAGATTAGGAAATTTCGACCCGGAGAAGGATCCAAAAAATTACAATTTGGTGGATCCGCCGGAGAGGAACATTTATGCGGTGCCGACGGGAGGATGGGCGGAGATTAGAATCAATGCGGAAAATTCAGAAGTTTGGTTTATTCACTGTCATCTAGAACAACATACTTTGTGGGGATTAGCCGATTAGCTACATGATTTATCGTTAAGGATAGACCTCTTCCTTCACAGACTCTGCTTCGTCCTCCTCATGATCTTCCTCAGTGTTAAAATGTGTTGGTTTTTATGTATAACAAACGAAGTAATATATATTTATCAGTTTGTATAATTAACAAAAATTATTGCGGCCCAATAGGTTAAGCATGCTTTGGTATATTATATAGGTCATGAGTTTAAATCAACCCTTCAACATTAATTTTTTATTTTTATAAATAAAACATGATCAAAACTACGAAGTTTTGATAACTTATACAATTTGCAAAATTTATACACATCCAAAGGTTATATTGCGGGTGACTTTTAAAATTGCAATATTAACATGCATTTATTTAACATAAAAAGTTAAGTTGCAAAAAAAATTTACTTGGAGAGGTTTTTTACACAAAACCCATTAGTTAATCATGATAAATATCATCTAAAAATATTTCTCGGCTATGAAACCAAAGAAGCAAAAGGAAAGGATGACTTCCATAGTCTAAGAAAAGATTTGGCATAGAGTGTGAATAAAAAGATTTTATAAAACATAAAAGAAAGTTGTAGATAAGATAGTGCCGAGACACATCTCAGATATAAGATAGTGCCGAGACACATCTCAGATATGTGTTGGTGTGCTCTTTGGGGTTGGTTTCGTGGTTTAGGCTTTGGCCATTATTTTATCACTCTTTGCTCCACTCAAATCTGCATATTTTATGTTATATTCTGTTCTATTTGATAAATGTTCCGATATGTTTTGAATTTTCGATACAGACAAATATTTGCAAGTGTGGGTATTGTAAAATCTGAATTCAGGTATCCGTACCTGGCTGAACCATATATATATTATGAATTAGCAGTATATATATATATATATATATATATATATATATATATATATATATATAAAAGACAATTAGTAGTATTAGTTTTTAAGATTTCATGATAGTTATTGAAAAATATTTACAAAGTTGAGTAGTTTCGTTTTAATTAATTTCGATGTTTATGTTTTATACTTGGATTGTTTATGTTTTTACGATTACTAGCTAAATTTGTTTTCTTTATATGAAAAGGAAAAAATTGCAAAACAAAAGAAACAATCATATTTGATGGGTGGTCGTCTAATTAAAACAGTACATATGCTTTTTAGAATTTCCCGGCCTGTTATTCTGGTGCACGTTCGTTAACGTCAACTTATAACAGCTTATATAACTTACGGTCAAACTTGTACAGTTTTTAAACCAAATAGCTAAATCAGTTATCCATTAAATTAGATAGTTAATTTTGTTTTTTATGGTGAAATCTCTCTCATTAAAAAGTTAGTTCCAGAATTATGACTTTTTTTTAGACCCAGATGGTGAGCAAACTTACAGTAATTTTGAAAATGTCTAAAATCTACAGTAGTCGACTATTTTTTTCTTATATAAAGATATTCAACTAAAGTCTAAATATATCAATGATATTAGTATTTCTCAAAAAATAAAAATAAAGTCCAGAGTGTGAGTGTTCAATCTGGGTTCTGTGTTATTCTACTTTTTGAATTTCTAGTTTTGAAAAATAGTCGCAAAACTAAAATCAAAATAGTATAGAATGGTTTGGTACAATTTTAGTTTAGATGAGTTCTACTTTTAATCAAACACAGATTTCTTTTCAAAAGTAAATAAATTTTGGTTCATTCTTTTCGGTTTGGTTCAGGCTCAATTTCGGTTTTTTCTAGTTGGACTACATTATAGCAACCCTTAAACTTTCGTAACAAAAATAATATTTTGAATTCGTACGTATTACATAATTACACCAACAATATCATGGCGAGAAAGCTATCTGATCAAATAATATTGGAAATCATTACTAGTTGTAGAATGATAAGAATTAAATTAAGAAATTTATTTGGCGATGGCGAGGGATGAGAAAACAGATAAAACAGCGAGACAGATGAAAGCAAAGAGAAGGAGACTTGCCGATGCGTAGCCTCTGCTAAAGAACGTGTCCACAGGATCAGTCGAATCCAATGCGACTAATGCTATAAATGCGTCTTTCAAATCTTTGCTCACTCCAAATCCAGCTGCCGAACCCGTCGCCACTAGATATGATATTACCTGTCAAAATTTTAATTATCATTAGTTGGAAAAAAACACATTTTAATTATCCAAGGATCGGTACGTTCAACAAATGAATACCTTGTCACCATAAAAATCGAGTTGATAATTAAAAGGGTTTTTGATTCCGGTGGCAAATTGGGAGATTGTGAAGAACAGTTGTATGACGGCGTAAACTAGTCCGATGGCGGCAGCTGAAAGCATGTATCTTCAAGAAGGCAAAAAAGTAAAAACATTTAAGTGAAAGAGTTAATACACGTCGGTTTAATAACCAAAAAAAATGCCCAAATGCATGTAAAATAAATTCCGAGTTTAAGAATAAAACTCATAAAAGAGTTATTACAAGAGGCAAACCAAATTACTCTTATCAAGAACAAAACAAATTACTTTAGTTTATGGCTTATGCTTTGCCCAACCGAACAAACCAACTCGAATATAAATACAAAAGAATAAAAATTAAGAGCTTCGTTCGAATTACCTATAGGCATAAACATCTTTGAAATGAAATTTCAATGCGCTTCCTTGAGATACAATGGTGACACTGTTGGTGCTGAGGATAATGAGCGCTATAACAAGGAAAACCCCTGTTAAAACCCTAAGAAGAAGGAGTAATACCTTCAACGAAACAGGTGGTGGCGACGGAGGTGGGGGTGCCATATAATTGATAAGTACGTTGAAGGGTATTGAATGATCTTCTTCAATTGGTGTCAAAGAGTAAGATGAAGATAAAAGCCTGAGATGTTTGATTACAATACATGGAATATTGCCAATTAATTTAAAACCAAAACTTGTTAGAGAGATAAGAGTTGACTTTTGCTCTATGGCATGGGACCAAGTAATGACGGTAAATGTCAAACAAACAAAATTAAGATAATTATGAAATATACCAAAGTTTATTGTTGAAGTCGTGCTGAAACTGGATCACCACGTCTAGCTTACCAAATAAATAGGATAAATATATTTTCCCGAGTGTCAAACTTTAAAAACACACCAAACCTTAAACTAATTAAGTTGAAATTAAGGTAAAGACTAATTAAGTTGAAATTAAGGTAAAGACTCTTTAAGAAAGAAGATTGTGAGGATAGCTTAAGCTACGAGCTCAAATATAATTATTTGGGGTAACTGCTAGGCTGTTAATTGATAAATATATATTATTTATGGTAATTGACAGTATATAATATAATTATCATGGACAGCTAGCGGCGAAAATTCGAAGCCGTTTATCATTTTTCTACCTGCAATATAAAGAAAAAAAAAAAGAGAGTTTGACTACCGGACGAAGGGCTTCTTATAACACGGCGTCCAGTTTAGCGATCAACGTTCACATTCACTACTAATTTACATAGTTTTGAATAAGTAAAAAGTTTTTAGAGTTTGGAGTCGCGTTATACAATTTTTCAATGATTTCATTTAGTTGGCAGATTGAGAAATTGCACACGGAAGGTTTGGTCAACCAAGACTGAAACGTTGAGTCAGCTCCTAAGAAATCAAAGAGTTTCCCTGAGATTCGATGGTGACGCTATTTGGTGGCGACGAGGAGGATAAGTTTATAACATATATATATATAGATTTTTTTTATTTTTTTTTATTTTTGGACAACATAAGTTTGTAACATTAAGGATAAGGATTATTACCTTCAATGAATAAGGTGCATGGTGGTGCCTTATTAATTATGTATAATGTAATATTCAAGCACATTTAAAAATATATCAAAAACGAAAAGCACATAGAGGAAGAATGTTAGCTACTCCATCAGTCTTAAATGCCGGTTTTGAAGTGGAAGCACAGAGAAAATGGGCTGTTCTGGTGAAGGTAGAGGAGAATGTTTTCAGACAAAGATCTAGTGTTTCTTGGTTGAGGGAAGGAGATAGTAACTCAAGGTATTTCAGAATGGTAAATCAAAGGAAAACTATAAATCATATACATTTTCTGGAAAATGAAGTTGGGGACAGGATTAAGTCTCCTCAAGGGATTCAAGATGTCTGTGTCTCTTACTTCTTAGACCTCTTTGGTAATGATCTCTCTCCTCCGCTTTTTATTCAAGAGGATATTACCAACTTGCTGGATTTCAGATGTTCAGAGGAGCAACAAAATTATCTAAAGGCATCTTTCTCAAGTGAGGAGATCAGAGAACCTTTCTGTTCTTTCCCAAAAAACAAAACATGTGGCCCGGATGGATACCCTGCAGAATTCTTCATAAGCTGTTGGAGCATTGTTGGTGGAGAGGTTACTACAGCAGTCAAAGAATTCTTCTCTTCAGATAATCTCCTCAAACAATAGAATGCTACTTCCTTGGTTCTGATTCCGAAGATCAGTAACACCTGTAGACCTTCTGAGTTTAGGCCTATCTCCTGCATTAACACTCCCCATAAGGTAATCTCGAAACTCTTATCCAATAACCTGAAGAAGTTGTTGCCTGTTGTGATCTCTCATTCTCAATCTGCTTTTATCCCGGGAAGGCTGTTGTCAGAAAATGTCTTGTTGGCTATGGAGACTTTATAATAGAAAAAACATTGATCCTAGAGGTATACTCAAGGTAGATATTCGCAAAGCTTTTGACTCAATTAGGTGGGACTTCAACCCTAAGAGGAATCAATGTGCCAAATCAGTTTTTAAACTGGATTACTGAGTGTATCTCAACTCCTTCATTTTCTGTTTCGATTAATGGGGTTTCCGGAGGTTTTTTCACAAGCAAGAGCGGACTAAGACAAGGAGATCCGTTGTCCCCTTATTTCTTTGTGCTAGCCATGGAAGTGTTCTCAAAGCTCTTACTTTCAAGATACAATTCATGATATATATTCTATCATCCTAAAACATAAGTATAAAACTTTCTCACTTGATGTTTGCGGATGATGTGATGGATTTTCTTCGATGGTGGAAGTTCTTCCATTCACAGAATTAATGAGACACTAGATGATTTCGCGGGCTGGTCAGGTTTAAACATGAGTAGGGAGAAAACATAGTTATCTATAACATGAGTAAACGAGGTGGAATCTATGACAATTGCAAATTATGGTTTTGTTAGAGCTGCTATGTCAATAAGATATTTGGTGATGTGTAGAAAGTTGAAAGTGTCAGAATATGCTCCTCTGGTGGAGAAAAGTAAGGCAAAATTCTTGAGCTGGACAGTGAAATCTCTCTCCTTTGTAGGAAGGCTACAACTTATTGCTTTAGTCATCATAGGAACAATTGTGTTATAGATTTCTACTTTCAAACTGCCAAGAGAAGGTATTAAAGAAATAGAGTCCCTTTGCTCAAGGTTTATGTGGTCAGGTGGGATTGAAAACCATCATAAAGCCAAAGTGGCATAGTCAAAGGTATGTTTGCCAAAACCAGAAGATGGCCTTGGACTTAGAAGATTTTCGGAATGGAATCCCTACCTCAGTCTCAAGTTCATTTGGTTGCTATTCTCAAATAGTGACTCCTTATGGGTGGCTTGGCTCAGGTATCATCATCTCCCAACTCTTTCAAAATTCTGGTTCATACATGAGAGTTTAAATGATACTTGGAATTAAAGGAGTCTGTTGCGTTTGAGGCCAATAGCAAAAAAATTCATCAGGTGTGCTATTGGAAATGGAATCACAGCAAGCTTTTGGGGATATGTTTGGACTACTTTGGGCCCGTTGATTAAAAAGTTGGGCAGTGAAAGTCCCAGGAAACTTATGGGTCCCAATCTCAGCTTCTGTGGCTGAGGCTATTGTTGGGAGCTAATGGATTTTGCCATCACCAAGATCGGATGAAGCACTAGATCTCCAAACCTATCTTACAACTTTAACGCTTTCAATTCAATCCAATTTGGAAGACTCTTATGGTTAATTTGTAGATAATATCTGCTGCAATGGTTTTTCTTCATCTTTGACATGAAATTTTATCAAGCAGAAGGAAAATGTTAAAAGTTGGACTGCATCAATCTGGTTTAAGGGTGCTACTCCACGAAATGCTTTTAACTTGTGGATCTGTCACCTAGACAGATTGCCTACCCGATCTAGATTGCTCTCATGGGATATGCAAGTGTCTCCTTTGTGCTGCTTATGCTCAGGCGCCTTAGAGACTAGAGACCATTTATTGTTATCCTGTCAGTATAGTCGACTTATATGGAATCTAGTGCAGACAAGACTCAAGCTAACTCCCACGTCCTTCCAAGGGTGGGAAAATCTCATCTCCTGGACTATGATCAAGAACAAAATCTCGCCTCCAACGCTCAGGAAGCTAGTGGTCCAGGCTACAGTTTATGCGATTTGGAAGCAGTGAAATAATATCCTCCACAACTCGCAGGTGATCCCTCAGTTTAATATTGTCAAGCATATTGACCGGGAAATCATCAACTCCATAAACACTCGAAGACACCAAAGAAAATTCAGAAATTTAATGGGTCTTTGGCTTATTTGAACCTCTTCTTTCAAAATTGTCTTTGCTTTCTTGTTTTTATCTTTTTTTGCCAAAGAATCAAAAGTTAAGTAATCAACAATTTTTATCACTAAACAATCTTTATTTTATATGATATTTATTCACTTAGCAAAAAAAAAGAAAACTAAAAGCACATTTTTAAAACGGGTAATATAAGAGGAATATATTGAGGATAATACTAGTTGTTAATACCTAGTATATAGTAATACAAAACATAACCTCTATGTAACCAAACAAAATTATTTTGGTAACGTGACCAAAGAATCTGAAAAAGCATATAATTTTATTAAATTCCACGTCTGGTGGGAGAACCATGAATTAGAATGAAGGAAGCATGCAGGGGTACAATGATATGTGTGTTTATGAGACTTGAATTGGTCGCTTGGAAAGAGCATGGGATGAGAAAACGGATAAAACGGCAAGAGAGACGAAAGCCAAGAGAAGAAGACTGGCCGATGCGTATCCTTTACTGAAGAACTCATCTACAGGATCACTCGAATCAAATTCTATAAATGCTAGGAGTGTGTCTTTCAAATCTTTGCTCACTCCAAATCCAGCGGCCGAACCCGTTGCAAGTAAATATGATATTATCTGTCCAAGTTTTAACGAACAACGTTAACAAGATTTTGTGATTCAATTAATCAATGCGTATGTCCTCTCATTGTACATGTATATAACTTAGCTATATATACTAGAGATATAATATGGGACCAAGTTGAGATCTTTTTCTAAAATTTTTATGAATGATACATTCTTTTATAAAGTGGTAACTTAAATAAAACATTAAAATCATTAATTAAGATATGATGTTAAATAAAAGAATTTCAAGTTATTTTGTAATCATTCAAAATTATTTTATTTTAAATCGTTAAATAAATAATTTAAAAATAGAATGTGCAAAACATCGCTAGATCAAATTAAATAAAGTCATTTATAATGTTGTGTTCAACGAGGTGGGGAGATATGATTGTTTCATATTTACTAAAATCAGCTGTTATGACTTTATTTACAAAAATTATTATAAAGTAAATACCTTATCACCGTAGAAATTGAACTGATAGTTAAGAGGATGTATAATTCCGGTGGCGAATTGGGAGATTGTTAAGAACAGTTGTACAACGGCGTAAAGTAGTCCGATGACGGCAGCAGACAGCATGTATCTTTATATAGGAAAAATGCATTAAAAAAATGAAGTAAAAAGAGTTAGTAAAATTTCTTTTTTTATGATATTTATCCAAAAAAAATTCCTTTTTATGTTTATCAAAAACAAACTTCATTGAATTTATTTACCTATAAGCATACACATCGTTAAAACGCAATTTAATAGACGTTCTTGAAATTTCGAGGGTGACAGTGTTGGTGCTGACGAGGACCACCGTTATGACGAGGAAAGCCGCCGTCAAAACCCTAAGGAGGAGGAGTACTGTCCTCAACGTAACGGACGGCGGTGAAGGAGGTGGTGGAGCCATATAAATCTTCCAGTTAATAATTACTAGTATCACTTTAAAGATCAGTAAGTTGAAGATGATTAAGGCTGAGATGTTCGAATACAAGACATGGAATGTTGACTTATTTATAGCCAAAATTACGTTGACTCGAGATTAAAGAGTTGATTTTTGTTTAAGTCAATGCCAAAATAATATCTTTAATCATATATATTGCACAAATTTTATTCTTCTAGTCGTGCTGGAACTTGCTGGAACTCAATCAGCACATCTAACTTTTTGAAGTCGTGATACTGACATTGTATAATCTTTAAAATTTTGAATCAGATCTTTTATTGTTAACCAAAAAATTCCATCCACCTCTAAGCTTGTAGTCTCACTACCCTGAAACTAGCCGTTGATACTATCTTTTATTAGACCGTAGTAAAAAGATCTGCGATTAACATACTTTATTTTTCGCCACCAACATATTTTATATGCATATGAAATAATTAGAGTGCTAGTTACAAGTTCGAGTTAGACACCTAGTATCGATAATTGAAAGCGTGTTTTTCCATCTAATTTAACAATATGGACTCAGTCGTCTATCATTTTAGGTGCAATCATTCGTATTAAAACGAAAAATTAGATTTTTTTTTTCCATACTATATAGTAGAAACAAAATATGTAACAAGAGTTGACTATAAGTCGGCTACATACATGTAACATGCCAGCCCACTAATTTAAAATAAAGTCCCATAACTGTAACATTGCTTACAAGTTTGCAATCAAAGAAAGTTCTTACAATTTTTCCAGTAATTTCATATAGTCAACGGATTTAATCAGTAATTTTATCTTATTGAAAGGGATATAAGGTTCATGCATCCATACAAATATTTTGATTCTAAGATTTGAAAACCTACACTTCTAGAGGAGAAACCAAAATTGTTTTATGTTTTAACTTCATTGTTTTTTTTGATAAAAAGTGAAATTTATATATCAAAAAAGAGAGTATATGTACATACACACTTTAAGAAACAGAGCAAGGCAAAAAACAGATTCAGATAGCTCCGAAAAAACAGAAACATGTAACCAAGAACCAAATGAAGATGTCGCTAGAACTTTATAGGTGGTCTATTTGAGCCCAACATTGAGCTAAGCCACCATATTTAGAATCGGAGCCATAGTTGAGGGACATTCGTCGTGGATAGTTTAATAATCATTTAATTTTCCGATTCATATAACAAATTATTTTCCCGTATGCGCGAAAAAATTCCTAATAGAATGAAATATGAGACTTTTAGTTTCAACGGAACGTAGCTAGTGGATTAATTAGATTTGACTTAAAGAATTCCAATAATTAATTATATAAAAAAAATTTATATCATGCCTTGCCAACGACCACAGCTTTCATCCACTCGTCGCTAAACCAAATTTTTCACATCATCCCTTGCCAATGACCACAGCTTTTGTCCACTCGCCGCTATTGTTGGTTTATCTTGCGGTTTAGATTTCGGTTTAGCTGCGTGTTTAGGTGCTGGTTTAGCTACCGCTGGCTTTTCAGCCGATTTACCGTCATCTGTTACTCCAGGATGACCTGATGAGATAGTTGGACGCGGAACGCCCTTAAGTTGCCTACATACAGTTGCATATGTCTGGTTAAAAATCGTGATCATATTTGTAATAGCTATGGCTCAAAACTGTTCACCACCAAGCAAGTTTATACTTGTACGGACTACAGATGTTGATGCATATAAACGTTTATAACATGCATCCAAACAAATTTTTGGATTTGATCCAACTTGAAAGCATCTAAGAGAAGCTTAAGTAGAGCTTGGGAAAAAGCATGAAAAGACGAAGTCTATGAAAGACTCTAACCTAAAGGGAAGGCTTCAGTTTAGGCTTAAGCAGTCTCACGTTAATAAATCCGTCTATAGTTTGAATTTTATATAAATATAGTAAGAAAAAAAAGAGAGAGATCAGATCTTAATCATATATATATATATATATATATATATATATATATATATATATAAGTGGTTAAACCTGCAAATCGGTTGCTAAATTTAAAATCGCCACCGTTAGCCACCAAAAAAATCGGTAGTAGACCAATGATTTTGTGACCAATTTATTGGTGGCACTTAGCGACTCATATAGCTACGGAAATATAGTGGCCAAATAGCAACGGTCTTGGTCACATAAATAATGGTGGCTTATAGCCAAGATAGCCACCAAATTAACCACAGACTTTTAGTGACTACATTTAATGAACAATGAATTTATTAATTATTTATTTGATTGTCAATTTATTCACAATCAAATATAAAACGTAAATTAAAAAGTTAAAGATAAATCATAAATTTAAGCAAAAGATTAAAATCATAATTAAGATAAATGTTGATACAAAACTACAGAGATTGTTTAAGTTTAAGCATTTAAAGAGAGTGCAATCATGTTTTTAAAAGAGAAAGAGAGTCTGAAAATAAGAGACTCCAGCACACTTCACCTAGTTGTTCAAACCCAGCTTCAGAGCGAGATAAAAATAAGATCTTGTCGACTGTATTGTCTAGTTTAGAAGATGATCTTGTTGCACATATGCTTTGGAATTTTGACGCATCTAGACTTCACGATGTTGCTGAAACAGAGAAAAGAGGATTAGATATCAGAAAAATGCAGTTGATGAAGTTTATTATCCCATAAGAGTGTTCATGGAGTTAACATTCCTTACTGGTGTCATTGATAGGCAAGAAATTCCAAGAAAGTATATGTTTGCTTTGCGCCTAAACTGTTAGGAAACACAATGCAACTAAGATCATCACACGCCTGTTGAATTGGACTTTTTTCAAATTGACCCTTCAAGCAGTCTTACAGCCGAGTCTTTCAAATAACAGAAAAGTCTTGTGGAAATTTTCTGTGGTTAACATTAACTTCATAGCCTCAGAATAAACCACACATTCATCAGAATAACAATTAACCTAAAACAGTTAACCACACATTCATCAGAATAACAACACACACAAATCAGATCAATGAATCCAAACAGCACAAAATTAAATGCACATATCCAGTCATCGATTCAGAACAATACACTAAATCAACACCCAATAATCTTCCTAATACCTTCTTGTTCCTCTCTGATTTTAACCTAATAATGATACTTGTGACTCTCTGACTTAGTAAAAAAGTTTAATGAAAAGAAAAACTTGACTATGCTTTGACAAATATAAAGATTTCTTAACTAGGAGTCTCCGTTTGTACCTCAATCTTAAAATAAAATTTTTGGCATTGAATGGATCGAGTTATTGTTGAGTTACATTTTTGGGTTTTTGTAGGAAATCAATATTAAAATAATTTTTAGATTTTCAACTAAAAAGACAAACAAAACTCGGAAGACAAAAACTTGTTTCCATGTCGTTTGGAAAATACAGAGCAATAGATAGAGTTGGGAGTAAATGAGTAACTATCGGAACTATCATTTGACCGAATGCTCTGTTTTGCTATTAGCATCCGCGATCCCCTTCTGTTCTCTTCTAAACGCACACTTTTTTTCTGTGATAGTTCCGATATCTAATAACTACTAAGCCATATTGCTGTGATCATCTTCTTCTTGGATTGATCTTACTAGTTGCACATAGTGACAATTTGATCTATTAGAAAATAAATGCTTACACTACACATTTGTTTTCTTTCGTAACAGATTAGTGGGATCTTTAAGAAAATATCGGCAGGACATACATAAGCATTAGATATTCAGAATAAAGAACATCTGTAGTTATTTTATTATTATTTACATGTTGTGCTAAAAAGTCGGCATGTTAAACGATTTGAGAGTATCTGAATTGAAAGAAAAAAAAAAAAAAAAGCCAAACGACTTGTTCGTCAAAGGCTGCTGATTGATTTATTGCAATGAGCAATGCTATGCACACGCGGATATGTGGGATCCAAAAAATAAAATATTTATTGCCGTAGCTTTCATTGAAATAAAAAAATAGTGATCTATCATGAAATTAAACACTTAAAAATTGTGAAAGTGGTGGATACGGGATCACAATTTAACAAAAACAAATAGTGAAAGTGTATCTGGTTTGTTAAACAATCTTTAGTCAACGTAGTAGAACTTAGTTTTACAACTAAGATTAGAGTGGACATTGCATAATATGCAAAGTAGTAGAAATTGTAGATTTGACTTTTTAGACTCTTCATTTGATGGTTCTTATGACCGTTCGTTTATATATCTAAGATACAGAAAACATCTAACAATAATTAAAGAAGCAAAATTAAAATTTGACAAATGTCAATCTAAAGATAGTGTTACTTGTCAAAAAGATTGATTTTTTATTATTTTAAAACGACCTTAACATCTTCTTACGCAGATGTCAGTTTGATTTTTGCTAAATGAAAAACCTAAAAAAACTACCCCAAAAGTGAGAAAATTTTGAGGGGGTGTTTCTGAAACTTTTAAGACTTAAGAAAACAAGTTCTAGATTTTAAAGAAATTAAGGTACTATTTGTGTTATTTTGAAAGTTGATGGGTGCTTTTGAACGTCGCGAAACTTGGATTGCCACTTGTCTTGGGAATATTTTATCTTTTTAAGAAGTAATAAAAAAAACGTGTTGCCGTGTAGGGGTGCGAAGAGAAGAAAGGAATCTGTTATCGTCACTATAAACCAAAAAACGGTGTCGCATTGTCGTATCGTCCTCTTCCTCAAAATCTACCCAATATAAACAGAGCCGTACAACAAAACTCGATATCTCTTATCATTAACTCGCGTCTCCATCCAACAGAACCAAAAAAGAGAGATTCAGACTAATCTCTTCTCAAGAATGGTTAGTTACGTTAAGATTTAGTACTCTCTGGTTTATATCTCTTTCAGACCACATCTGAAAATGTTTTAGTTTGTTCTTCTTGTAATGAATTGGGTTTTTTGGTATGCAGGCGAGTGAAACAGATGACATCAAGTACGAAGAGGTATGTGTTCTGTTATTCGTAAATAAATGAATGTATACATATAGATAAAGAAATTTGGTTGTTGATTGATGGTTATATATTTATGTATATGCAGAGTTTCATCAAGAACACTCGAGAAATGAAACTGTTCACGTGCAAATGGGTACCAGCAAATCAAGAGCCAAAGGCTTTAGTCTTCATTTGCCATGGATATGCAATGGAATGTAGCATCACCATGAACAGTTGAGATCAGCCCACGTCATGATTTCTATGTACATGTATATGTATTCATCAAAGATTCAAGTTTATCATTGTTTGAGATGAATATGTTTGGATTAGGTACTGCGAGGAGGCTTGTGAAAGCAGGATTTGCGGTATATGGAATAGATTATGAAGGACATGGCAAATCTGATGGGCTTAGCGCTTATGTCCCAAACTTTGACCATCTCGTTGATGATGTCTCCACTCACTACACAAGCATTTGCGGTAATGTTGACTTCTTTGGAGGGTAGATGTGTAATATTGACTTTTTGATATTTATCTCTTTTGAAAACATGGTCTAAAGTGCTTTTTATTTACGTACCATCTCACTAATTTTGATCCAAGAAATGAGTTATTCAATAAATTTTGTGAAGAAATTTTATTTATTCGAAATGATCTATCGACATGACGTTTTCTAACCCATACGTAATTGATTTCTTTTGTCTGACTTTATAAAAAAGTTTTGTCTGATTTTTTTTTTTTGTGTGTGTGTGTGTGTGTGTGTGTGGTTGGAATAATTAGAGAGAGAAGAGAATAAAGGGAAGATTAGGTTTTTGCTAGGAGAATCAATGGGAGGAGCAGTGCTTTTGTTGTTACACAGAAAGAAGCCTGAGTTTTGGGATGGGGCCGTCTTGGTTGCTCCGATGTGTAAGGTATATTCATTATCTCATGCATCTCATAATTATTTGCCTAATAAGTACAATCTAAAATTATTAGCCAGCCTGGCTTATATCTTTTAAGGGATTATTAAGCAAATAATTATATCAGTAAGAATCTAATTTTACTTTTCTTTATTTTTAAGAAAAGTTAATTCACAGATAGAAGTAATTAGCCAGCCTGGTTTATAGTTTATAAGAGAGTAGTTTGGATATGATTAAAACAGTATTGTTTTGGTGTGATGCAACTTTTTGCCCACCCAATTCAAAAGTAACAAACATATATATATATATATATTCTAAATGCCAATGGTTGTCAGTTTTCGAACGGTTCATGATGATGAGAAAGATGCCGAATTATTAGTAGAGCAACTGGTTAGGTAATTAGTGAGGGAATACAGACTTTTTTGGTGTCTTATTTTTATTTATCCAGAACTTACAAAGCATGCTTACACTAGGTAATTATAAAAGAAGTTTTGATTAAAGTATTTGTTACTTATCACAGATTGCTGAAGAAATGAAACCAAGCCCTTTGGTTATTTCGATATTGTCAAAACTTAGCGGAGTGATACCTACGTGGAAAATCATCCCTGGCCAAGATATTATTGAGACTGCTTTTAAGCAGCCAGAAATCAGGAAACAGGTATTTTCACATTTTAATTATGCTAATAACATATCAAATTAAATTTATAAGGTTTTTATTAGAAACGTATAAATAATGATAATGTGAAATGATTATAGGTTAGAGAGAATCCTTACTGCTACAAAGGACGTCCACGTTTGAAGACTGCTTACGAACTATTGAGAGTTAGCACCGATCTCGAGAAGAGACTTAATGAGGTTGATATTTATACATTTTGTTGGTTAAGAATTAGTATGATGATATGTTTAGGAAGAAACTGGTTATGAGTAACTACATGTAATGGAAATAGGTTTCATTACCGTTCATGGTTTTGCACGGAGAAGACGATAAAGTCACAGACAAAGCGGTGAGTCGAGAACTATATGAGGATGCGTCTAGTTCGGACAAGACCTTCAAGTTGTACCCTGGGATGTGGCATGGCTTACTCTATGGTGAGACACCAGAGAATATCGAGATTGTTTTTGCTGACATCATTGGTTGGTTGGACAAGAGAGCTTCTGATGGAAATGGAGGGTTTGAATCCGAGCTTAAACGTAAAAATGATGGGACCTCTTTGAAAGGGTAGTTAGTGTCACTATTTATCAATATCACAAACGAATAAAGCATAGTTAATTCTGTTTGTTTTCTTTCTTTTCTTGACATCTTATCGACAAAAAATAAATTGTTGATTATGTTTGAACATGTTTTGAAAGAAAAAATAAAAGACGATGAAGCAACAACTCATAATTTAATTGGAGTTGGTTACATATTACGTTGGAAATTATTCAAATACTTCCGTTGTGACAATAAGTCAACGAGGTGCATGAGGCTATCTTTGAAATGAGATGAATATTGAATCTTCTAATATTAATTATATTCTCGAGTAAAATCTTATCGGAAAAAAAACATCGATTAGTTACGCTACTTCGTTTTTATCCATCTTTGTACCAAACCATTGTTCTCTTTATAAGTTCTAACGAATAATGAGAAAAATTAACAATGAACCAAATCATTAGCTAATTCAATAGAGGTTCAGTTGAATCAAACTCAACTAAAGCAAATCAACAACAACAACAACAACAACAACAACTTCACTCTCATCACATTAACCAAATTCTCCAATGCTTCTTTTATAAACTCATTAGTGCATCCATCAAAAAACATCGAACACAAACAAACACACAAACCAAGGACAACTTGAGAATCCAAACCAAAGACTAAAATGGCCAAAGCTCTTCACATAACCATCATTCTCTTCCTCATATCCTTCAATCTCCTCGCATTCATCAACTCCGCTAGACTTCTTGACGAGATCCAACCTCAGCCTCAGTTGGTCCCTACCGGCCAAATCCCCACCGTGGCTCCAACCGAAGCCGAGGAGGATGATGGAACCGATGACAACCCAGGACCCGCAACCACAACCACAACTGCATCAGCAATTACAGTCCCAGCCGGTCCAGCAGGGGCTACAGCGGGTGAACACGAGCCGTTACTAGAGTTCTTTATGCACGACGTGCTAGGCGGGTCCCACCCATCGGCTCGTGTGGTTACCGGTATAGTAGCTCAAACCGAAGTGAACGGAATACCATTCTCAAAGGCGAGCAACAGCATTTTCCCGGTTGACAATGGAGTCCCACTTGTCAACTCAAACAATATCAACAGTGTCATTAACCCAAACACAGCTCCACTTCTTACCGGACTCAGCGGTGCTCAAACCTCCACCGTAATCCAAAACACTAATGGAAATTCCAACGATGCTCTTAGCGCCAACAATCTCCCTTTTGTAACCGCCGGAAACCTCCCCCCTGGTGCTGCCCTTCAGCATCTTATGTTCGGAACCACTACCGTTGTAGACGATGAGCTAACCGAAAGCCATGAGCTCGGCTCAGCTGTTATAGGGAGAGCTCAAGGCTTTTACTTGGCCAGTTCCTTGGACGGCACAAGCCAGACTCTTTCTCTGACCGTATTGCTACATGGAGAGCATGACCATCATGACACTTTAGATGACGCCATTAGTTTCTTTGGGGTTCACCGGACCGCCTCTCATGCCTCCCAGATTGCAGTTATTGGCGGGACCGGGAAGTTCGAGCACGCGAAAGGGTATGCCATAGTGGAAACTCTGCATAACCAGAACAACCAGCATATCACTGATGGTCAAGACACCATCCTCCATTTCAGTGTATACCTCACCTACAAAGCTTGAAGAGAAATTGAAACTTAAACAAGAAATGATTGCTTTTGTATATGTTCTTGCTCACTAGCTTCCGCTTGTGGCCTTTTTCCTTTGTTTTGCAAATCTGATTTCCAAAGAAATTTATTTAAATGAGACTGTTTCAATCAAAATCTTGTTTCATTCACACAAAAAAAACTTGTTGAAACACTTTGACAAATGGGTACAAGTCACAAGAAGCTTTTGAAGCAATGTGACTGACTTGCTATGAAGCCGATCCTAGACCTGACAAAGAAACTATTTGTATACACAACTTTCTCAAATGCTATATATCTCCCTTTGATGATGCAAGCCAAATGCAACTACTACTCTGTTTTCTATTCTCAAATAAAATGCAGAGAATGCGATGTGAAACGAAAAAGAATGAAAAGAATCACTCTATACCCTACATGAAGCTGACAACCTCAGCCAACAACTCATCTACTATCATACTTTCTAATTCACAAACCACTGACTCATCATCAGCTTCAAGTTCTAACCACTCATCAATGTCTATGACTGGCACTTTGGCCAATGATTCTTTCTTGTCTCGCTTCTCTTGCCTAGCAAGTACTTTCCAGAGTTCTTGTTTCAGTGCACATGTGCTTAGCGCGGTGCCAAGCCTCCTAGAAACGGGTTTCTTCCATGTTGGTGTAGCTTTAAAGGATTCTAGAATCTCTATCAGACCTGAATTGACTCTGTCAAACAAAATCCTTCTTTCAGACCTCTTCCAAGATGTCTCCGTGTAATACTTCTTCTCCAGTTTCTCAAAGATCTTGGGGGTGGTGACTAAATCCCATTTGACAGGAACCCAATTCTTGTCCCCAAGTACAACTTCAGCCAAAATATCATCAATGTAAGAAGAATCCCTACTTTCTTGGGTATTCAAGAACCCAATTGATTCACAGTCCTTGCTTTCTTTGGTTTCAGAATCAAGCACAGACTCTTCATCGCTTGATACTTCCATCCCACTCCCATCTGAATAACTCTCAGATTCAGATTTCAGGGTGTCCAACTGTTTCTCTAGACCTAATGAGATTATAAGAAAAAGAAAAGGTTTATTACAGTTTATCACATTCCAGCAACAAAAATTTACAGGAACTAACTTCTCCTTACTATGAAAGTCGAGATGAGGAAGTTCTTCACTGTCATCTAACATATCTTCGTAAAAAATTGGCTCCAGAACTGAAACAGGACTAGGTTGATGAGCTTCTTCCGAGTTCGTCTGACATTCAGGAGATGCATTGGAGCAATCTACTGTATCATCATTTTTATCCTGCAGTTCAGTATCACATCAACATAAGGTTTAAGCGTTCAGTAATATGCATAACATTTTGTTTAAGCATTATTTGCGAGGGGCAATGAGACTCAAAACAGATCATTACACGAAAAAAGACTTGACGACTTAAGGTAAAGGAACTATTAGAAATGGTATGATTCCTCCAAATAGTCAAACCTTGGACAATTTGGCATAGTTATAATGAGATCAATAAAGTTACCTTGCTAATGAAACCTGAAGAAGACAAATCCCTGAACTTCACATCTGCTGCAACTCTGTCCCTAGATGTACTAACCATCAAACTGGATTTAACTTCTATCACAACTCTCTCCTTCTTCTGATTAAATGTAGTACCATCACAAAGTTTCTTCATTTCCTTGGAATTCTTCTCAAAGGAAAGGTCTTTCCCTTTCTTCCTA
Organism: Turritis glabra; assembly: GCA_900406565.1. Lineage (NCBI taxonomy): Eukaryota > Viridiplantae > Streptophyta > Magnoliopsida > Brassicales > Brassicaceae > Turritis > Turritis glabra. The sequence continues at coordinate 3,424,064 of OVBN01000025.1, forward strand.
TCTACCAAATGAGAACCACTACTGAAACCAAGAGGAGTAAAATATCTCGGAGAGTTGTCTTTCTTCCCAAATTTGGGTTTCAGAGGATCAACACTTGTATGATGATGTCTCAGCTTCGACTTCAAGTTTTGCTGATCATATCTCCTACCAAATTTCATGTGAGGAGGCTTGGCTTGTGCATCAATTATACCCTTGGAGGCTAACAAATTGGGTTTCTGGAGATAAACTCGACAAAGCTCCTTGGTAGGAATTACTCTGAAACCAGAATTGGACTTTTGGATAAACCCTTTTTGTTGTTGGTTGTGTCTCTCAATAACTCTAAGATTATCTTGATGCAGAGGTTGAAACAGTCCAGTATAACGCATAGATCTCTCAATCACAGAGGGGGATCTAATCTCCTTAGACTCCATATCTATTGAGACCTCACACCAGAACCTAACGAAATTGCAGCACTTTCGGATTCAACATAAACCCAGAATAAAGAAACGAAGTAATCTGCACAAAAGATGATAGCTTTAGAGACACTAATAGCAAAAAGTTGAATCGACGATTATATTACAAATCCAGAGCAACCCAGAAAACAGAGAGAGATCAAAAACAGAGAAAGGGGGAAAGCAAATTCGAACCTTTTTCAGTAAAAAGATTCTAATCTGGGAAAAAGAACCTTTACAAGAAAGGACAAATTACAATATGAAATTGAGCAGAAAAATAAAATGAAATGCATGAAATTTAGGTGAACAAGATTTGGATTGAAGAGAGAAACAAACTAACCTTATTAAAGGGTCACAATCACTTGTTCAAATTGTTGAAGAAGAAGAAGAAGAAATCGAAATCGACGTCAAAGATGGTCAGTTTGTTTACACGAAATCTTTGGCAATTTAATTAAATAAAATAAAATTTTTGTTTCTCTTTTTTTTTTTCGAAAAGAGACTCCAATAATTTCGGCATGGGGCCGTTAAAAATATATACGATGATACATGCAAAGAAAAAATGAAAACGACGTCCGTCACTTTGATGGATGTTTATTTAATTCCCTCGTCAAACTTCAAAGTTCAAACGATAACAATCACTTCAAAAATACACAATAAGTTTATTAAAATTTTATCTAATGTTTATAAAGTTATTTTTAAGCTACACATTTAATGATTTTGTACAATCATACTTCTAAGGCGATGATATGATTCATTTCTTAGGCTTATGCAGGCAATATTTTAATATTCAAATTTAGGCTCTACATGTATTTAATTTAATGACTTAAATTGAACAATGATTTATTATTTCTAGATTAATTATTATATATGGAAACTGAATAATTGAACCATAACATATAATAAAAAAGTGTCAAAAGACAAAATATTATAAAAAAAAGACATATTAGACAAAGTGACACCTACAAAACCAACATATTGAAAATAATAACACTAAAAAGACAACTATATCATTACTCATATATGCATTTTTTTTAACTTAAATTTAGGGATTCATTCATTAAGATTACAATTATATCGAGAAAACAGTCAATTAATATACCAACTTACAGGAATTCGCCAAAAAAAGTATCGACTTTTCATTAATCCAAACAATACACAAACTTTCGTTGACTGAGCTATAATAGGTATGAAATTTGTCAACATAAATCAACGTTAACTGGCCGTTTAATATACAAGTTTAATGAAACGTTGTCGTGTTAAAAATAGAAGAAAAAAAGAAAACCCCCAAATACCGAAAATCAAATCCTAATCTCACCCTTCGATCTCTTTCTCTGGCTCGAAATCGAGCTTCTTCTCTTCTTCGATCTCTTTCTTCTCTCTCTTTGTGACTCTTCTCTGCTTTCTCTCTCTCTCGCTCGAAATCGAGCTTTTTCTCATCTATCTCCGCGGCTCATCTTCGATCTCTTTCTTCTCTCTCTGTGACTCTTCTCTTCTCTCTCTCCCTCTCGCTCGAAATCGAGCTTCTTCTCTGCTCTCTCTCTCTCGCTCGAAATCGAGCTTCTTCTCATCTCTCTCTGCGGCTCTTCTTCGATCTCTTTCTTCTCTCTCTGTGACTCTTCTCTTCTCTCTCTCCCTCTCGCTCGAAATCGAGCTTCTTCTCATCTCTCTCCGCGGCTCTTCTTCGATCTCTTTGTCTGGTCAAATCTCCAATCGACTTAATCGGTAAGTTATATGCACTTTCTCATGACCATTGATTTCATAAATCACACACTCACTCTCTTATTGTCGAGACCTTTGATTTGATTGGAGGATAAGAGATGGGTTCGAGTTCGAATTCATATAGAAAACGCGATTTTGGAAAACGTGGTTTTTCTACGAAATGTATATGTGGTGGTGATGTTTTGATGTACACATCAAAAACACAAGAAAATTCTGGTCGACCGTTTTACAGATGCGAGACAATGAAAGATGTAAGTTTCAAACATACCTTTGTTCTTGCAATGTCCGAATATACCTTTGTTCTTATAATGTCTTGTATAAGGAAAGCTTGTAACATAGACCACTCTTCTTTGATAATCATAGGATCATTTATTCAAGTGGGTGGAGGAATCATTACTTGAAGAGGTTGAAGATGCATTACCAAGAGTTGGAAACATTGAAACTGAGGTTAATAAGTTGAAAGCCGAGCTTGATGGCTTGATGGATGTAATGCAGGACTTGAAAGAGGAAGTAATGTGGACCAAAATTGAATTGAAGAAGTGGAAGTTCATTAGCAATGTAGTTTGTGCATGCCTTGGATTGGTGTTTGTTATGCTCTTTGCCTATCTCCTTTATTAAGTTTATGAGTTTATCAGACTTGAAGCTTGTAATTGTTGTTCTAGTTATCTCATTTGTAAGACTTCAAGCTTGTTTTTTATGGTCTAGTTATAAGACCTTGTTATTGTAAGACATTTTGTTGTCATGAATGAAGTTTATGTGTGTTATTTACTTGTATTTGTCAATCAATTAACAAGTAAAACTAGTAATAGCTAAAGTAACTTAACAACAAAAGCACTACGTATAAATATAAGTACCAAGTTTACAATAATAGAAAGTTTAAGCAGCAAAATCAATTAACAACACCAACAAAAGCAACTTAACAACAAGAACAACTCAAACTTGCGATCCTCTTTGTGATTTACTTTGTGGTCTTCCTTCTGATCATTGTGGTAATCCTTCCTATATGAAACAACAAAAATAATCTTTTAGTGTTCTCTAATGTAAAGTAACAAAGAGAGCATAAATAAGTAAAAAACTAATCTGACCTGATCTTTTCTTGGTCGGCCCCTTAGTTTTTTAGGCTGAGGCTCAACGGTTGGGTTTGAACATGACACCTTATTATGCCCATCTTCCCTATAGTTTGAACAGGTAATGACATGGCGAACGTGACTCGCCTTGTCTTTACTAGCAGCAACTTCATTGAGGCTCTTACGCCTAGCAGAATTACTTGGTCTCCCACCTTTGCCTAGTCTATTTGGTCGTGGCAACACAGGTAATCGGTTTAGCCTTCGCCACAATTTTATACCTTTCACAGGTTGAATATTGTGTTCATAGGTCAGCCTCCATGTTGCAGTCGTGTAGTATTCAGAGACATAATCATCAACTTTCTTCTTCTTTCCGATGAAAACAGACGCAGCATGGTGGCATGGAATGCCATTCAATTGCCACATCCCACAACTACACGTTTTCTCACCCATTTTCACAGTATATGAGCAATCCCCATGCTGTATTTCATACACATCACCTATAGCCATATATCTAATGCAACCTTGAGCCTTAGCTATGGATGCTTCAATTGCAGCATGTGCCCTCTTAGTGAATCTAGTCTTCAACCTATTAGCAATTATAGATCTCTTTGTACTACGCACCATGCACTGTCTCCTAACATCTTCTAGCAACTCAAGTAACGGTTTTCTTCTAGCCTCACGAATGGTCTTATTAAATGATTCACACAAATTATTCAAGTTATCGTTGTAGCAAGAACCAACCTTAAAGTATGCCCGAGACCATGTTTTAGGATTTGTTACTTGTAAAGTCTGATATGCATATAGATTGTACTTCTTCAAAGCATCCATATTTGCATCGAAATCTCCAATGTTATAGCTGTGGGCAATTCTCCAAAAGAAACGTTCTACCTCTGGATCGTGGGTGTCTCTCTTCCAATTTTCAAGAATATGTCTAGCACACATGCGGTGTTCAGCTTGTGGAAGCTCATTGTGAACTGCTTTCACTAAACCCTTCAAAAAAGAATAAACACAAGGCTATTAGTTTGTTTTTGTATCTAATTAAGACAAATGAAGTATGAAATGAAGTAAACAGTTACCTTTTGCTTATCTGATATGATTGTCATGTTGCTTCCATCACCAAGTACTAAATCTCGTTTGAGATGATTCACAAACCAAGCCCAGTTAACATTATTTTCAATCTCAACAACAGCCCATGCAATTGGTACAATTCTATTATCTCCATCTCTCCCAACCGCAACTATCAATTGCCCTTTAACATCCCATTTCAAAAACGCACCATCTAGTCCTATAATAGGCCTACATGTCGTTTTCCAAGCAATTCGTTGTGCTTCAAAACAAACATAAATACGGTCAAACCTTTGCTTGCTTCTTGGTGTTGGCCCTGGAATAGTTTCAATCTCCATGACAGTGCCCTGATTATGCTTCTGAACAGCTGCTTGATAATCTCAAATGCGTGAAAAATGTGCTTCGTGACTGGCTCTTCTTTTTCTACTTAGCTTGGTTTTTGCTTTCCGACATTGATCTTCAGTCACATTCAAGTTGTATGTCCGCTTAATCTCATCAGCCATCTCCAATGCCTTCATCTTAGTATCCATTCTCAACCTCTCTGAAAACAACTGAGCAATTGCTGAACTTTTCAACATCTTAGAATAGCCAGACCGTACACAAGTATGCTCATTTAAATAAACCTTTATTCGAAGCTTATGTTTCCTCTTCTCATATGAGCAATACACTCTCCATTTGCAGTCATACTTTGTGTCTGAACAAACGGCACCAAGCTTCTTTTGTGAAGACAAATATAACTTAATATCATACCTAATTTTCAGAGAATACCTAAGGAGAGCATGCTTGAACTCTGCGGCACACGCAAATGTCTTCCCCAATGCTAGAATTTCATCCGCTGCGGCTTCATCCTCACGAGATTCTCTTTCAGCTTCTTCTTCCTCATCTTCTGATGACAAAGGATCATGTATAATATCCTCATTCCATAGCTCATCGTCTCCACTATCATCGCTGCCCACTATATCATTGTTCTCAATATCTTCAAATTGGGTTGGTAACTCTTGGACCCTTTCTTCTTCCACTCGTACTTCACACCTTTCTTCTTCGACAACATTATCCTCAGTCTCCATCTCTTCCTCATCAGTAGGATCATCAGCAATAGCTTCACAATCATCATCAGGTACAGCTTCACGTCGATCCTCTTCAATAATAGCTTCGTCTTCAACAGCTCCAGGTTCTCTACTTCGTGGACGAATTGGTAGCTCCTTAAGTCTTGACATCTCAGGATTTGGTCGACCTGAGAGAGAGCGAGGGATATAAAGCTTCAATTTGAGATAAGAGAAGATGAGAGAAAGAGATCGAAAAAGAGCCGCGGAGAGAGATGAGAAGAAGCTCGATTTCGAGCGAGAGAGAGAGAGAGCAGAGAAGAAGCTCGATTTCGAGCGAGAGAGAGACAGAGAGATGAGAAGAAGCTCGATTTCGAGCGAGAGGGAGAGAGAGAAGAGAAGAGTCACAGAGAGAAAAGAAAGAGATCGAAGAAGAGCTGCGGAGAGAGATGAGAAGAAGCTCGATTTCGAGCGAGAGAGAGAGAGCAGAGAAGAAGCTCGATTTCGAACGAGAGAGAGAGAGCAGAGAAGAAGCTCGATTTCGAGCGAGAGGGAGAGAGAGAAGAGAAGAGTCACAGAGAGAGAAGAAAGAGATCGAAGATGAGCCGCGGAGATAGATGAGAAAAAGCTCGATTTCGAGCGAGAGAGAGAGAGAGAGAGAGAGAAAGCAGAGAAGATTCACAAAGAGAGAGAAGAAAGAGATCGAAGAAGAGCAGAAGCTCGATTTCGAGCCAGAGAAAGAGATCGAAGGGTGAGATTAGGATTTGATTTTCGGTATTTGGGGGTTTTCTTTTTTTCTTCTATTTTTAACACGACAACGTTTCATTAAACTTGTATATTAAACGGCCAGTTAACGTTGATTTATGTTGACAAATTTCATATTTATTATAGCTCAGTTAACGAAAGTTTGTGTATTGTTTGGATTAATGAAAAATCGATACTTTTTTTGGCGAATTCCTGTAAGTTGGTATATTAATTGACTGTTTTCTCCAATTATATCTTATTAAACTTACTTTAGTAGATTATCTATTATTTAGTTCATTTACTACTGTTGATCGGATGATTCATGATAACTCAACAGATTTCATTGTCTTTGTGCTGACAGCAATTACAATCATAAAATTGAATAATGTAAACTCATAAGGTTATAAATTTACAAGAAAAATATAAGAAATTACAAAAATATGTATTTGGAAAAGAAAGAAAAAAAGACTAAAATATACATATGTATTCTTCTAATTTCAAAAATCATAGAATTAAACATAATAACAGAAAATATCATAATATCATATGAACTCCTCAACATATTTGGTCTGTTTTGGACTTTTCCGAAGATTTTTCAAACCATAAAACAGACCAAAAAAAACAGATGGAGGAGGAATCAGAAGTGTCTTGGTAGGCTCGTTTAGACTAAAGATGATCCACGATTAAATTCAATGCTTGTAATGACTGTTATTAAAGGAAATGAAGTGATTTTTCTCTAAAACATATATTATCATTTTCATCTCTTAGAAAAAAAGTTTTACAGAAATACATGATCCAGGCTCGAACAAGTCTGAACCTAACAAGCCTTGAGAATTTCATGTCTTAGATTACTTGCTTGTTTCACAAAATGTTCTGTTCAAAACCCAAAACGGTTAATACCACTTCATATTTTATCCTTTCCACCATGAGATACTGCAACCAAGTCTTCAACTTTCACTGGCTTGTGCAGCTGCAGTCAAACCATTATTCTCAATCAAGTTAGGAACAGACAAAAGACCACAACTTATGAGCCAAACCAACAAGGGATGGATGGAACTATACACTCACCGCTTCTGCAATGTTAAACCAATGAAAAGACCGCAAGAAAGTATCGTCTTTTGAAGGAAGACTATCGTGGTTCCAGTATGTCAGATTATCAAATTTGGCCTTCACTTCCCAACACGGGTTCTCTTCTGTGGGCGTAGATGCTTTTCTCTTTCCATTTGCATTCAGGTCACTCGCTTGTCCAAGCACAAAGCCTGAGGGGATAACATATGAACAGACCAATCGCCAATGAGATGTTGAAAGTAACCGGAACATAATTTCTCCAACACTAAGGGTAATCTTATAGAGCATATATCATAGTAATATCAAGAGTAGCAGATTAATCTAAGCATCATAGAGAATTTACTCAAAACTCTCAAACTAAGATCTCCATAACCATAAACAAAAATTTGTTCGTTAATCTCAACATTCCGAAGAGATACCGACAAGAAAGGCAAAAGTTTCACCTTTCCATCAGTAAGAAAGAAAAGAAAATGTACCAGAATAGCCACTAGGGAGTGAGATAGTTGCTCCTTGTAACTTCCTTCCTCTGAAATGAGCTTCCTGCGTTCTTACTCCATCAATTTCGACCTCTACGGTTGAAAAAAAACTTCCCACATTAATCTCGCTATATAAAAAAAAAAAAGTGAAAACAGAATCACATATACATAGTATTGTTCTGTTACCACTGGATTTAGGCTTGAAATAGTGGGAAACTTCAGCAGGACCATCAAATCTAATGCAGCAAGGGAGCTGGTGAACTTGACCGCTGAGATCCGCAATCGTGTTTTCATCTGCAGCAGCCCTAAGGTCTATGGTTCCCATTATGCCTCTTGGATCAATTTCTGTACCACAATTTGCCAAAGGGGTCAAATGTTGAAGAAAAAGAAGAAGAAGATGGTGACTTCAGCTTTGTAAAAAGACTCTGATGCAATACGAGTGATTAGAAACAAAACCAGAAATCACAAAACGAAAGAATCAGTTCTCCAAGAAATAGAATTGAACCATAAAGTATCAATTTTTATACATGATAGGTCAAAAACAAAAGAACCCAAGTGATAGTTAAAACGAAATTCCCAGCAAATTCATCAGAAACAACCCTCTAGTCTCAGATTTTACCCTTTTGTCTCAGGGAGATCTATAATTCTATATGATGATACCGCCAATTTGGTCAAGAGATATGAATCGTATCATTCAGAGAAGAAGAAGAAAACGAAGGAGCATAGTTTCAGTTTACTCACCTCTCAGACTCTAAAACCTCAAAACTGAAAAATTAGGGTTAGTTGTTTCCTGTTAAATTGTACCAAATAAGTGTGACTTTGCTTTCAAATAAAAAAGCTATGCTTTACTATCATGCTGCATCTACTATGCAACTGCGTTACCACTCGAATTGAAATCCAAAACAAAATGTGACTATGCTACAAAACTAACAAATAATCTTTGTTACTAATACAGATTTTGTATCTCTGATCTTAATTTGTTATGTTCTTTAAATGAAACCAAATCTCAGTAGGCTCGACTTATAGGATCAGCTAACTTTGTGTTAGCTTTGGCGTTTTTTCAGGTTAACCCTCCACCCACGATCCTCGTGCTAAATTCAAGATCAAGCGACTTGACATAGATCCAACACAACAATTCTTATGTCACTGGTAATGATTTTACAGATACTGAGATGCTATGCCAGAAAGAATAAAGGGAAAGCAACAGCTAAAAGGATCCATTATAGCATTATCTTCTCCTGATTTCTTTCATATTTGATGGACATCACACATTCATAATTCCATTCATAATTAACTGCTTTAGATGGTTTACCTTGGTAGAATTCAAACAAAAGATCATGACACAAAATAAAGCATCACTTGGCATCAACTTGAATTGAACATAAGATCATTGATTCTTGTAATATCAATGTCAGAGATTGGATCTATAGGCCTGTCTTCACCTTCCTCCATCCCAGTATCAAATTCCCCAGGTTCTCTACTGTACTCATCTGCCATATCAAACAAACTAAATTATAATATCATCATCCCACACAAACTCCCAAAAACCAGGCCCTGCACATACATCATTTTAAAAAACATTCTAGCTAGCTATTGCAATGGCACAGAGAGAACTTACTTGAAGTACATTTTTTGGAAACAACATTCGATGAAAGTAATCTAAAGAGCGGTGCGAGCACTCACCAAACAAGGTATTGAGAGAGGTTGGGGGTGGAGTGGCGATGAAGTTGAGACCAATGTAAAACGCCAAAGCTAACATCAAGGTGACCATCAGATACGTTGGCATAGCCAATACCCAATACCTGCTTGGGTAGTAATGGATCCCTATAGACTCCAACAATTTATCTGGTACATATGCCCATATCAAGAAAATCACTGTGGTAACAACAGTCGATATGGACCCTACAAAACCATACACCTCTAAGGGTTTGGGTCCATGCACTTGTGATGCTTTAAATGGAGATAACCTTCTGCAGTCTGTATCTTGGAAACCGGGCTTTTGCTTCTTTCTCTTCGAGAAGCTTAAAACTCGTCTTGGACTATTCACTGAATGGCCTTCTTCCATGTTTTGGACAAAGGAAGAGACTGAGTAATATACTTACTGCAAAATCGCTGAGAATTTAAAAAATACTGTCAGTCCTTAGTTTTTTTGTCTATACCTTTCTGATATAACTAGAAATCAATTTGGAGCGTGTAAAAAGAATATATAAAGATCAAGAAACACCAAATAGAAGGACTACACAAAGACGAACTAAAAACAGGTACACATTGCATAGACCTGGGGACATATATCAGAAATGAGAAAGCTTTTGGGTTCAAAACTATGCTGCATCCGAACTCTAGGAACAATGGTCAGGAACATATCCTTAAAAATTCAACACGTGCTAACAAGATTATACATGACAGATGCTAAAGCCAATATCAGCACACAATTTGTTTCTCTTGCCACCAAAAAAAATGAAACTGAAATTCCCAAACTAAGATATGAAATCATCTATCCATAAAAATTTTTTTGTATAAAATTCCATCAATTAAGTCTTTCAAAAGACCCAGAAAATGCAAACAGAGGAATTGCTATCATCAACCAAAGCCCAAAGTTCCAAAATTTGTAATCGATTATGTAACAAACTGAGCAATCAAAAAAGATAAAAGAGAATGAACAACTTACACGACTGTACCGACCCAGAAGGATCTTTCTCGATCAGAAGCTCCGTACAAATTCGTATGCGTCGAATTTTACAACGCCAATAACCAAAGATCACAAATGGTGAAAATCTGAAGATTTCATCTACAGCACCAAATTCAATTCGATAGATGACTACTCTAAAAATCTGAGGACTTAAATCTCACTAGGGTTAAGCTAATCAAGAACATTGGAAACTAAGTACCCTAAGAAACATGATTAGAAAACTTTAATCAAAGCCAATCAAACTGAAGTCTAGTAAAAGATTCAAATCTATCTTGTTCAAGTAATGATTCAATACGGAATCTGTTTATCAAAGAAGAAAAAATCGTACCTTTAGCCGGAGACATGGGAAATCTGTCAAAAAAATTGATAGAAACCCAGAAAACAAAAATCAGTTAACAATCAAATATATAGTGGAAACTGAAACCCTAACGAAATAAATAACAATTTGGGCCTCCAATGCTATAAACAGAAATGCCCCTAAATACCATCCAATCTAGTTTTAGTTCCTAATCTACCACACTCCTTAATTTTCTACTAATACCTTAGTTATACAATAAAAAGACCATTTTGTCATTATGTTATAAACCCAAAATCCTCTATGGTCTCCGTCGTCGTTCTCTATCGTCTTTGACGAGATCTTACGAATCCTTTACGGTCGGCGTCGTCGTCAATCTAGCTACGACGTCGTTCGTCTCTGTCTTCGTCTTCCTCCGACGTCGTTCGTCTCCATCTTCCTCCGATGACGTCGTCGGAGAAGTTAATTGATTCTGCTCAATCGATTATGTTCAATCGATTGTGCTTTGATTAGTCGTCGTGTTCCATCGTCTCCAGTGATATATGATTCCGAATCTGCGTTTTCTGGTGAGATTCATGTTGTTCAATTGAGTATCTCGATTCTTAGAATGGTCATAGCTCATAGATCCTTTAATTATGCTTGAAATACACTTTTGCTTGATCCAAAGAAATTAAAATTTATATGGAATCTGATTTGTTGCTTATAGGTGATTAAGCTCAGATTCAAGTGTTCTTTGAGCTGTAGACTATCCAATTTTATGCAATTTATTTGGAAAAAACGAGGGTGTTTCTTTTGCTACTCACATAATGGCTCACATCTTTAGAATCCATACTAAGTGCTCTTGTTAATTAGTTCCATTTCGTTTTGACTCATGGATAATAAGGTTTCTGCAATTGGTTTCAGTACATTAGCCTAAGATAACAGAAAAATAGAAGTTGCATTTCACAAGTATTAAGTATTTTGGATAACTCATGCGTTTGTATTACACTCAAGATTTTGCGTTTGTATTACACTCAAGATAAGTATTTTGGTATTCTCTCTCTCAGCAAAAGGCTTAGCTTCTTCGGTTAAGATGGCTCGAAGGTGACGAAGATCAGCTTTGTTACCAACGAGCATAATCACAATGTTTGCGTCCGTGTGGTCCTAAGCTCCTTTAGCCATCTCTCAACGTTCTCGAATGCCACGTGATGTGTCACTGTCGTAAACAAGTATTGCACCAACGGCTCCTCGGTAATAAGCGCTCATGATGGCTCGGTACCTAGTATTAAATCAACATTTTGCTTATTTTGAGTTTTAGACATAAGTTCTTGGGTTATGAACAGTGTCATTTGAGTTTTAGACGTTTTCAGGAAAGTCTCTCTAAATTTCTATTATACTTTCCTAAATTCCAAAAACTTCTTCTTGAATGATATTATCTTGTGTTGTGTGATACAAACAGACTGAATGAATGAGTAACATAAATATAGCATCAAACTGAAATTATATTATAAAAATGCATTCCAAAACAGGTAATATGAGTTTTCAGGAAGGTCTCCCTAAATTTTTATTATACTTTCCTAAATTCCAAAAACTTCTTCCTGAATGATATTATCTTGTCTTGTATGATACAAACAGACTGAATGAATGAGTAACATAAATATAGCATCAAACTGAAATTATATTATAAAAAATGCATTCTAAAACATGTAATATGAGTTTTCAGGATGACCTCCCTAAATGTCTATTATATTTTCCTAAATTCCAAAAACTTCTTCATGAATGATAATTAAACGATCCAAAACACCAATACAAGTATCACAACAATGTAACATAGTTTCACAAACATGAAAGCAATATCTAAAACATCAATACAAGTCAAACAACATCTAAAGTGAAAGTTTCAAACCAAAAAACATCTCAAGTCTCAAACTAACTTAATACCATGCAGGATCAGCTCCTTATAGATGTCAAATGAAACTATCGCCCTTGTGTCTTCTGATTTCTGGTCATTGAGGTTCTTCATCAAATCTTCAAGCCCCATTGAGTGGCACTCGATCATCTTCAGGATGAACAATGGCGAGTTGCATGGATACCGAGTCTGAAATTTGTTTTTCTTTGGGAAGTTGATCTTGTAGGGGGAAAGATCTTCTCCGGGTTCTGGAGCTATGTTGGCTCATCTAATCAAGTAGGGCAACATCACTGCAAGAAGAATAAACAACACAAGCAAACAGAATTAATCCACAACTACAAGATGACAGATTTAGGGATGTATTTCTAAACGCTACAGATTCCCTCATAAGAAAAACAATTTAGGAATGTCTTCCTAAACACTACAGATTCCTTTCTAAAATCTACATATATCTTCCTAAAAACATTTGCTCTGTGTTTTTTGAACAACTGTGATTCATCATCATCATGCACTACCAAAAATTATAAAAGAAATGTCTTCCTAAACGCTACAGATTCCTTTCTAAAATCTACAGATATCTTTCTAAATTTTCAATAAAGCTTCCCAAAACCTATCAATGATTTCAGAAAACCAAAACAAGTAGTCACAAATAGTCACAAAACCACTCAGCCACGCAATGTAGTTATTTCCTAAGCATTGGCCAAGTTTTGGTAATATCAAGTCTTAGAACTTTCGTGTTTCTAATCAAATATTACCTTCTAGACCTTACCTTGAAAGTAACAATACTTGCATGAAATTAAGCTACAAAACAGCTTTAAAAGTTGTGAATTAGCAAAAAGTGATTATGAAATTGAGCCACATAATTGAACCACCAAACACATACAATTGATCGTTAAAAGTAATTTTCATGAAATCAGAACCTATAAAAGTAACATACGATTATGTTAAGCAATCTATCTACTTTAAAAACATCCAGTTTCAAGACTCATCACAAAGACACTTATACTAAACTTGTCCTTGCAACGCTAAAACGACCAAGTCAAGTAGACTAACCAAAGCTACAAATAGGAAAGACAGCAACAATGGAACAAAGTATAATGCAATTGAATGAAAACTAGCATCAACCAAACTCTAGCATCCCCATTGTATCCGACAAAACTAGCATCACAATTGTTACACGAAGAAGACAATCCACAACAGTATACTAGTTTAGGAAGACCTAATCGTTACATGGAGAAGACAAACCACAACAGAGAATATACTGAAATTTACTGAAATTTCAGTAGAACCCATAAGAATCTACTGAAATTTGCATCCAATTGGTTTAGGGTTTTGGAGATTTAGAAAAGTCAAAATCACACACACATAAAGCTTATAATGCTTACAATTTCTACAATGGAAGGAGAATATCAAGTGAAAATGGATACAAAGCTTACTTAGGAATACACGATGATAAAGCGTCGCGTGGGGAAGAGTGATCGAGGAAGAAGAAGAACCGCAAAGACAGACCGCGACAACGAGATACCTTTAGAGGATGGTGGTTACCATCAAATACAACGGCAATAACGACGGCGAGGCGAGGTGTATCAGATCTCTTGTGAATTGAGAAGATGGTGGCTAAGGCGAGGCGAGTCGAAGAAAGTTGAACACGAAACGGCGAGACGAAGTGAGACAACGCTATACCGGCGGCGAGGGAGCGTGCGGCGAGGGAGCGAGCGAGGCGAAATCGGGTTTAGGTCAATTTTTGGTTTCGATTTGGTTTGAATAGAATAAGGATATTTTTGTCTTTTTGGTTAGTATTGAATGTTAGAGATGAAAATTATTGGGCTGTGTGGTATTTTTGGCTAAAAATCATAATACCATGGTATCCATGACAATTGCCCTACTATAAATGGGATCGACTTTAGAACAAATTTATATCAAAGCATACAATCTTGACCTTACCAAACCAAACCAAACCAAACAACTAGCAAAACTAGTCCTGGGCATAAAAACCGATCCAATGGACTGAACCGAAACTGAACCGAAAATTTCGGTTTCGGATCAGTTTTGGATCTTGAAAAAAAACCTATTGGATCTTGTTTCAAATATCCATGGATATCGGTTATAGACTGATCCGAACCAAAAGATCCATGGATATCCGAAACAAAAAAACCTCTAAAATCTATTAATATGCTAAGTCCATAAACCCTTATAATTTTCCAGCCCATTTACCTATTACTAACCTAAGTAAACGTCTAAAGCTAACTAAAATTCTCTTTGCCCAAAAAAAAAAGCTAACTAAAATTTCCAAATCTATTAACCCTAATTTTGCTTTCAAGACAAGCCGAAGACAAAGGCGACAACAACTTTTCTTCACTCTTTCGATCTTCTCTGTAGCTTTTCCGGTCCGATTAAAGTAAACTTCTTTGCAATAGTTTGTTTTTGGTGCTATGGTTATATTACTCAACAAGACATACAAATATTACTCAAGTAGTTTCAGTAAAAATATTTTTTTTCTATGTATATTAGTTTCAATCAATAGATTTAAGAATTTTCAGTCAAGTAGATATCTTTAAGCTTCAATTAGTATGCAAATATTACTTGATTTTGATTTTAACTTTCTGGTACTGCAAACAGATACTACTATGATTGGTGTGGCTCAGCAAGGATCCGAAACTCCTCCTAAACCAGGTCAGGTAAGTTAATTTCTGGAATTTTCAGCATTGTCTAACTCTTTTGAGCAATGAGCTAATGTCGTAAAAACATAGACACCAGTGAATGGAACTTCGAATAAAAACATAATTTGTATAAGTAAAGGTACATTAGTTTAGTTGGGGTAGTCATGTGACGGGCTGCAAATCATTTATTCTAGTATAAATTCCAAATGTTTAATAACTTAATTGTCATATATCCAATTTTTTAAAGAATCATTTGTTAAAGAGTTGTCTAAACTGTGTGCTATGGTATGAAGTTCGAATGTTTGTTTATTTTATTTCATTTAGGCTTATTTTTTATCGGATACAATTATTAAAGTGTATTATAGTTTGACCACTTTATTTATGATTGATCGATTTAAATACTTACATAGATATCAATTTTCTTGTCTAGATGGCTGCATCTTCTTGCCAAGAAAACTTTGTGGATACAGAAAACAACGAAGAAGATGGTTCAGAGGATATAAATGATGAGACTGAGACCAAGGTAGTGGAGAAACTTCTTCGCAACCTTCGAAGAAAACAAGGTCTGTTGTGTGGAATCACTTTACAAGGTTACCGAAAAATAAAAATAGATACACTTGCAACTAATGTGGTAAAGGTTTGAAATGTGTATCCACTTCGGAAACTTCCAATCTGAAGAACCATTCTGAGAGATGTAAGCAATTTTTAGTAGGGGTGGGCACAAGTACCCATTACTCGTCTGATACCCGTTAAGCGCCTCGTACCCGTCTTAAAAAACCAAGTACTTGTCGTCGACAAGTCAAGTATCAAGCCACAAAATTCAATTACTTGCAAGTGCAAGGCAAATATCAAGTCTTTAAAAAAAATCTTTTACCCGGCTTGTATGGCTTGTTACTCATTTTTTTACTTGTCCCCGTTAATCCAAAAGTTTAGGTGTAGTAAGTTTTTTACTTATCTTTTGGAACTTTGAATGTCAAGTGATTTTAGGATGTTTGAAATTTTGAATGTTTTGTAATTTGTATGAGATTGTTTTCATATTCAAGTTAAAGTAGTAGCTACAATATGATTTTCTAAAACAAGTCATATTTTTGCAAGTATCAAGACGGGTCAAATTACTTGCAAGTCATCAGATTTTGGACAGGTACTTGCTAAAGCAAGTACTTGTCTCGGACGAGTCAAGTATCAAGGCGAGAATTCACATGCTTGAACGGGTCAAGACGGGTCACAAGTACTTGAAAATTAGCAAGTACTTGCCTTGTGCCCAGACCTAATTTTTAGCATGGAAGACAAGGCAGACTTAACAGAATCTGAATAGTGGTAGTGTATCAAATGCTGGGAATATGCAACTGGGTAAAGTATCTGAAGCTGTTTTCAGAGATGCATCAAATGAGATGCTGGTCTTGGCTCAGCTACCTCTTGCATTCGTTGAATGCATAGCATGTAAGCACTTCTGTAGGCGAGTACAGCTTTACCAGCCGCATTCCAGAAAGACATCCACTAGAGACATAGTGAAAATGTATATAAGACAGAAGGCTGCTCTGAAATCTATGATTTGTGCATCCAAGCAAAGGGTTTCTCTCACTACTGACATACGGGTTGCTCCAACTACAGCTGCTAGCTACATGGTAATTACTTGTCATTTTATTGATTCAACTTAGAAATTAAGAAAGCAAATTATAGGGTTTAAGCATGTCTTGGACCATAAAGGTTCAACAATAGCTTCTGTGCTTCTAGATTGTTTGGCAGAATGGGGAATCGAGAGGCTATTCACAGTGACTGTTGACAATGCCACGACCAACACAAATGCTTTAAATAAGTTCACAGAGAAATTCCAAGAAAAGGGAAGTGATGCATTGATTTTATCTGGTGAGTTTTTACATGTTCGTTGTGCAACTCATATATTGAATCTAATTGTCAAAGATGGGATGCATGCACTGTCTGCGAGTATAGCTGATGTTCGTAATGTTGTGGTGTATGTGAGAGGTTCAGGTAAGAGACTTGAGTCATTTGAGCATAAGCTAGATTCAGGGAATGTAAGGTTGATGGATTTGTTCAGATTCTCAGAGTATTCTACAAAACAACCCTGATTGTTTCAGCCTCTACCAAAGTTTCTTCTCATAGAGTATACAATGAGATTTGTGACATTGATAGACATCTAAGTGCATTGAGTCTGAGTTCTGATCTGGATTTAAGAGCAAGAGCTGACTTAATGAGAGAAAAATTTGCCAAGTACTAGGATGGTTTGGAAAATTTCAATAGACTTTTGATAATTGCTTCTGTCTTTGATCTTAGGAATAAGATGAAGTTTGCTACTCTGTGTTTTGAAATGCTCTACGGTAAAGGGTCAGCTCAAGCTAAGCGGCTTGAGGAGTCTGTTTCTTCTGTCCTGACTAAGTTGTTTGAAGAATCTAACAATAGAAGTCTTATGAAGTGAGCAAGTTTGTCAACATCTCAACAAGGCATAAGTTCTCAAAGTGGAGGACATGGCTTCAGTTTTGCAGAGGAAGAGGAATTTCCAGTGGTTCATGGGGTTGAAGGAATGACTTCAGTTTACAACAAGATGATGAATGCAGAAGGATATGATGCAACACGGACTGAACTTGATATGTACTTGAAGGAAACTGTTGAAACTCAGAAGCCTAATTCATTGGCAACAGACTATGATGTTCTGTCATTTTGGAGGCTCAACAGTCCAAAATATCCAGTCTTATCTGAACTAGCTAGGGATGTTCTAGCTCTGCAAGTTTCTTCTGTGGCTTCTAAGTCTGCTTTTAGCACTAGTGGTCAACTCTTAGACCCACATAGGAGTTGTTTAACACATTACATGATCGAGGTCTTGATGTGTACTGAACAATGAATGAAATATGACCATGAGTTAGGTGAAAAAGGAGTGGAAAATTTTGCACAAATGATTGCTGATATTGAAGATCAAGATAAACTTGAAAAAGGTAATACTTTCAACTTGAATTGTTTGCATAATTGCATTCATCACTTTCTTTTGTAACTTACCAATTTCTGTTTTGTTCCAATGTCTAGAATTCTTATTTGGGAGTAATCTAACAGATGAAGAAATCATATGAGACAAGGAAATCACAGGTACTTCTTTTCCACGTCTTAATACAAGTCTAATTCTGACTTTTATCATTTCATCATATGTTTTCTGACTTATATCATTCAAATAATTCAAATTCAATTTGTGTAGGTAACTACAGAAAGAAGAAGCCGTTAAACTTCATGAGAAATGGTTACCTTTTTAAATCTGGTTTTGTATTTGAATGCTTGTTAGTTATTGACTTATTGTTACTTATCCGATCTCAAGTTGAACTTCATCTCATGTTTTATTTGAACTCATGTTTTTCTGCAAATGGATGTTGTGTTTCAGTTATCTCATTACCAAAAATATCCGTGGTTACCCTAAAAATCTAAATATATCGAACCGAATTGATATAACCGAAACCGAACCGAAATTTTAAATAAACCTATTGGATCTTGAGGTTAAGATCCAAAAAAATCCGAAACCGAATGAATTTAACCGAAACCGAACTGAATATCCGAATGCCCAGAACTAAGCAAAACAAAACACCTATAAACTGTTTGGTCAGGAAAGTAGACAATAGTAATGTTCCACGAGTCCAACTTAACTGGAATCTTAGTAGATTTTTGAAGAGTTTAACTGAGTAAATTAGAAAATACTTATACCTTCAAGGTTATAATGAGCCATTCATGACCAAAACCATCATGAAAAGCCTAAATGGAAAGTATGCCGAGGATAATCGCCATGGCTCATGGCCCATGAGCAATTGAGCGTATAATAATTTTTATTTTGGACAAAGGGGAATCACTGTAAACAACTTTGCTTTCAGTGTGATGCTATTGGCATATAAAAACATACAAACTTGTTGTGATCTTACGTCAAGTTGGAAAAACTTTTGTGTGATCTCACCACCAATAATCAATCACAAGTTTTGCTTCTTCTCTTGTCTATGACCTTCTTTGGTTGTGGCTTTCACAAGCTCATAGACAAGAGAAGAAGTCACATATAAATACTTCATAATCGCGGGTGGGGTTGTATCTAACACAATATAAAATACTCAGGTTTAGGTTTTCCATAGCTTTCTTCTTCAACTTAGGTTTACCTTTTTCATAGCTTCTTCCATATCTCGGGTCGGTTGTATCTAAGACAATAAATAAATAAATAGAGAGGTTCAGAAGTCACATATACAGATATACTTACTACTAACTCCATAATCATATAACCTTGTCACGGGGTCCTTTAGTTGCACTTCAATCTCAGCTGTACACGTGTCTATGATGACTCCTCCAATCACGTGCGAGATCCCGAATCCATTGAAAACGCGCCACGTGGATATTTAACAGAGACGTCTCTTCTAAGACTGGTCCAAGTATCTCTGTGGAATGTCTACTACCACAACAGTCGTAGTAGCCTCAATCTTTGCCTTAATTACCAAATTTACCCTCGCCGTCTCTTCAAATTTCCATTTTCTTACCACTCCCAAACAAAAAAAAACACAGCTTCCGCTGCTCCACAATCTCTTGTCGCCGCCGCAAATCCCTCACCGGGAAAATGGTTGAGCCAGCTAGTCCAGATTCCGACGAAGGGATCTCGCTGCTCGAGTTTCACGGTAACGGTGACAGGTCCTGGCAGTTAAATTTCGACGATTTCCAGGTTTCCCCGGAGCACAAGGAGAAGAAAACGCCGAGTAAACTACACAACTGCCTTGGTTGTTTGGGTAAAAATTTGCTTCTCCTCTCGACATTTCCATTTTTATCGTCTTCTTCAGTTTCAATTACGGTTTCTATATTCCGTTTTTGGGATTTGATCATTTGAATTCGGGCGTCTATTTTGTTTTGCTATTTTTAGCATTATTTTTTTATATTCTTAAAAGATATATTTACTGTTGTGGAAGAGATCTAATATGATTTGTGAAGCTATGTGTTTTGTTGGTTTCAGGTCCGGAAGACAATGTGGCAGATTATTACCAGCAGCAAGTAGAGATGCTTGAGGGCTTTACTGAAATGGATGAACTTGCAGAACGTGGCTTTGTTCCTGGAATGTCAAAGGTTAGCTTAGATGATGCTACTCTTTGTTGAAAACTATGATGCATTTGTTCTTGTTAATTGATACGTTTTCTGAATTTCCCTGTCTTGTGCACATAGGAAGAGCAGGATAATTTGGCTAAAAGCGAGACACTGGCGATTAGAATATCAAACATTGCAAACATGGTTCTTTTTGCTGCTAAAGTCTATGCTTCTGTCACAAGTGGCTCTTTAGCAATCATTGCCTCCACTCTGGACTCTCTTCTTGATCTTCTTTCTGGCTTCATCTTGTGGTTTACCGCCTTCTCGATGCAGACTCCGAACCCGTATCAGTATCCCATTGGCAAGAAACGGATGCAACCACTGGTTTGTGTCATCCTTTTAAAGACTATTATGCAAATTTATTTATGTGTCTTCCATTAGTATATTTCTATTATTTAATCAGCCTAAGCAAGCTTGTTTTGTGCTTTTGATTTCTCTGTGCAACTATTAACAACTACGACAAGTCTGCAAAGTTTTTCCTATTTCTCAATATGTGATTCTTGGTTCAAATCCTCTCAGGGAATCCTAGTCTTTGCATCAGTGATGGCGACACTTGGATTGCAGATTATCTTGGAATCTCTTCGCACGATGTTATCCAGCGTATGTCTGAAACTTGATCACCTGGCTTTGGTCTAGAGCTTTGAAATTCGTACATTATTCACGAAAAATCTCTTTCATACAGCACAAGGAGTTCAGCTTAACAAAAGAGCAAGAGAGTTGGGTGGTTGGGATCATGCTTTCTGTTACATTGGTCAAACTGCTTCTGGTTCTTTACTGCAGATCCTTCACTAACGAGATCGTTAAAGCTTATGCTCAAGATCACTTCTTCGACGTCATCACAAACATCATTGGACTCATTGCAGTAATCCTCGCCAATTACATCGACGATTGGATTGATCCAGTTGGAGCTATCATTGTAAGTTTCCAAATTTTTTAAAAAAACAAAATCAAGTCTTTCTATCCTCCTTGCTGAAAATTGTCCCTTAATTCATGCAGCTTGCATTATACACGATACGGACATGGTCAATGACGGTATTGGAGAACGTGAACTCACTTGTTGGGAAATCAGCTAGACCAGAGTATCTGCAGAAACTAACTTACCTGTGTTGGAACCACCATAAGGCCATTAGGCACATTGACACAGTGAGGGCTTACACATTTGGCTCTCATTATTTTGTGGAGGTTGACATCGTTCTTCCTGCTGATATGCCTCTGCAAGTGGCTCACGACATTGGAGAATCGCTGCAAGAGAAGCTCGAGCTGCTAGAGGAGATCGAACGTGCTTTTGTGCATCTTGATTATGAGTACACTCACAAACCCGAGCACGCTAGATCTCACTGTTAGCTGTTTATGTTTTCAAGATCTCTACGTTTTATATCATTACAACTTAATCTTCACCATATTGTTTAGTAGACAATTGTGAGATAAAGGAGTACTTTTGTAACTATCTACTTTTGTTTTTGCGTATTTCATTTACCAACAAGATTATAACTCCTCTTCGACTCTCCGTGAATAAAAGTAAATAAGAATGTCACCCATCGTTTCCGCTTTTTTTTACCCACACATATGTTAAATTAGTCAAGCAGAAGACATTATAAAAACAACACAAACTGTAAACCAATCCACTTAAACAATCCAAACGCACCAAATAGCTTACTCGACAACCACTAATAGTTTGTCATCTGATCCACAGTTTCAAATGGAACTTCTCTTGTGCAGACGACGAGACAAGCCAAGCCACGGCTTTTGTATGCCTTGTGCCGCCTAAGACTCGATAACCGCCACGGTTTGAGGACGCCGGATAACACGCTGATTCTTACACTTTTTCTGAACCCTGATTCTGACCCATGGGACTGAGGCATCTCGTATGCTCATTGAAGCTACTTATAATGCGATCAACATCCTTACCAACCCCAGCCTCACACGAGTCGTCCTCACTCTGATTCTCACCCTTTTTTGGTATAATTTCTGAACTCTGATGCTGACCCATGAGACTGAAGCATCCTGTACGCTCACTGAAGGTTCTTCTAACTATAGCTATGTGATTAGCATCAGAATCCAGTCATTGTCTTGCAGCTTTGAATTATTCAACTGCAAAAGCTTTGACCAGTACAAAGTTGTTTACAGTGATCCCCCTTTGTCCAAAATAAAAATTATTATACGCTCAATTGCTCATGGGCCATGAGCCATGGCGATTATCCTCGGCATACTTTCCATTTAGGCTTTTCATGATGGTTTTGGTCATGAATGGCTCATTATAACCTTGAAGGTATAAGTATTTTCTAATTTACTCAGTTAAACTCTTCAAAAATCTACTAAGATTCCAGTTAAGTTGGACTCGTGGAACATTACTATTGTCTACTTTCCTGACCAAACAGTTTATAGGTGTTTTGTTTTGCTAGTTGTTTGGTTTGGTTTGGTTTGGTAAGGTCAAGATTGTATGCTTTGATATAAATTTGTTCTAAATTCGATCCACGCTGGCTTGACGGGAACAAGACTTTGCAACTTTTCGCTGCATGCCAACACAAAACAAAAGAGTTAGCAATTATGATAATTATTTTGGGACAAAATTATCTATTCTGATGTGTTGTTTTTTACTTATTTTAGGTATTTGAGAGTTTCGGTAGCCTCTTCATTTGTTGCACATTCAACAAAGGAAAAGTTTCTCATACGTACGTTGACGATCTCACCGTATGACGCAAAATGTTTTGTGTTATATTGATCGATAAACAAGAAACAAGAGATAAATTTTAGGACTTACACAATTGTATGTATGTTCTCTAGACACAAGTCACAATTAAACTATTTTATAGAACAAAATTTATTGATATGCAAAAGTAATATTATTTTCTAGTTTTCTTATCAAACAATTTATAAGTTCTTTTTTTTTTTTTTTATGAGTAATAGTTATTTAATTTGGTTTGGTCTGGTCTGACCAAGATTATATTCGATCCAAAGCAATCTGGTTTATTCAATAAAACTTTTCAAATGACATGAATTTCTTTATTCAATTAGAGGTGAGTAAGAAGAAAACATCAAATTTGAATGTTTTTACGTCCGATAACATGACATTGAAGGCAAAGCAGTTTTTGGAGCGATCTTCTTTTGTCCAAAACATGGAGGAAATTATTCAGAGATCTTATGCTCATTGTGTATCTAAAGAAACTTTTGCCACGCTAAATGATTGAATCCGATGAAGGAATAATTCACCATCTCATATAATCCCTCTCTAAACAAGCCATAGTTGAAGCCTTGCTTGCCATTTGGGCTTTACAAAAATAGTTGTAGTCAAAGGCCCATTTATAGTATTGAAGGCCCAATTTGTTATTTATTTCGTTAGGGTTTCAGTTTCCACTATATATTTGTGTGCGGCGGGTGGCTAGGGTTTCCCGTTTCCTGCTTCACCTCTCCAGGTTCGTGCGTCTCCTCCTTCTTGACAGTGAGCTCGAAATCTTCGTACATTTCGTTTCTTGATTGTTAACTGATTTTTGTTTTCTGGGTTTCTATCAATTTTTTTGACAGATTTCGAGTGGGAAGAAGAATCATTTCGAGCCATGTCTCCGGCTAAAGGTACGATTTTTTCTTCTTTGATAAACAGATTCCGTATTGAATCATTACTTGAACAAGATAGATTTGAATCTTTTACTAGACTTCAGTTTGATTGGCTTTGATTAAAGTTTTCTAATCATGTTTCTTAGGGTACTTAGTTTCCAATGTTCTTGATTAGCTTAACCCTAGTGAGATTTAAGTCCTCAGATTTTTGGAGTAGTCATCTATCGAATTGAATTTGGGGCTGTAGATGAAATCTTCAGATTTTTTTTTAGTAGTCATGTATTGAAGTGATTCGTTGAGAGTGCTAATTGGTCCTCAGTTTGAATCTTATGTAGTTATGTTCTCTAAGCATTCTAAGTTGCTTAAACTCTCTGTTTTAATATGTAGTTGATAGTACGAAGAAGGCCGATCCCAAGGCCAAGGCATTGAAGGCGGCAAAGGCTGTGAAATCTGGTCAAACCTTCAAGAAGAAGGACAAGAAGATTAGGACGAAGGTCACCTTCCACAGGCCAAAGACTCTCACCAAGCCCAGAGTTTCTAAGTACCCAAGAATCAGCGCAACTCCAAGGAACAAGTTGGATCATTACCAAATCCTTAAGTACCCACTGACCACTGAATCTGCAATGAAGAAGATTGAAGACAACAACACTCTAGTCTTCATTGTTGACATTCGTGCTGACAAAAAGAAGATTAAGGATGCTGTTAAGAAGATGTATGACATCCAGACCAAGAAGGTCAACACCCTCATCAGGTACTTCAAAGAGAGTTTTATTTTTAGCCTTGTTGTGAGTTTGATTATATTTAATGTATTTTGACCCAATGATATGTTTTTGTTACAGGCCTGATGGAACCAAGAAGGCGTACGTGAGGCTTACACCAGACTATGATGCTTTGGATGTTGCTAACAAAATAGGCATCATCTAAGTTTTATCTATCTCTGCAATTATAAATCAGACTCTTGTGGTTTTGTCTCTTGTAGCTTCAGTTTTGCTTTTAAGATATTGTTACCATCATATGGTAATTGTAGTATTTGGAGCAAAAACGTTTTACAATACATTCTTGTTTTGGTTAATTGTTGAGTTCAAGTTCTTATGTTTTTGGCTTCTCAAGAATATCAATCTTAAGTACTCTTATTAACTTCTAAAATGCAGACATACATATATTCAATGGTTGATGGACTTAAACCTATCTAGCACCACATATTTGGGGGCATCTTTCATTATCCATTTATCCACATGACAAAGAAATGAGAAGTCTGAGAATGACGAAAAGCAGAAATCTCTTATCTACACAGAATACCAAGGCAATGATCATTGATCGTCTAAAAGTCTTGTGAGTTGTAGCCATTATGGCAGTCTCTTCACTCTCAATCCGCTATGGTGTCTCACCAACAATCTCCCACAAGGTTAATAACACTGTTCTGATTCCACTTCATCTCTATTTCTGGAAAAATATAAATCATTATTGTTCATTGATTATGTATACATTGATTAATTTTCTTACCAGACACAGATTCTCTGTTCAAATCCATCACTCAAAGCTTGTTGCTTACTTTCATCCGGCGACAAGCTTGACTCCTCAGAGAATAGTAAAAGCCAAACTTTTCTTGACATTTTCTTCTAATTTACATTGGCTTGTGTGGATTGGTTTATATTAACACTTCAATAGATTACCAAAATGGAAGCGTAATCAATTGGAAGAGAAGGCAAGCTCTTGTGGGAGTAGGAACCTTAGTAGCAAGTTCAATTCCAGCAAGTTTGCTTCTTGCTGAAGGTAATCTGCAAAAATGACTTCTTTCCTTGGTCTCTCCTCTTCATTCTTTTGGGACCAACAGCATAACTTTGTTGGGTCATATAATGTTTTGCAGAGATACCAAAAAGCTACTCGGCTTTTGTGGATCGAGAAGACGGGTATTCTTATTATTACCCATCAGACTGGAGGGTGGGTAAGCTCTGGCTTTGTTTCTTTTGTTGTTGTAAGGATGAAGCTTAAATGAATAAGCTTTGAGATGATCTTTTTCCGGAAAAACTATATAGGAATTTGACTTCAGGGCGCATGATTCAGCCTTCAAAGATAGATACTTGCAACTGCAGAATGTTAGGGTCAGGTTCATACCAACAGAGAAAAAAGACATCCGTGAAGTAGGTCCTATGGAAGAGGTATGTATTGCATATCTTACTCCCCCTCTTTTTTTATATGTCATTTTAGAATTCACATTGGTTCATCATTCTTATATGTTTATCAGGTGGTTTATGATCTAGTGAAGCATAAGTTTGCAGCACCAAACCAAGTAGCTACCATCTACGATATGAAAGAGGTCAGATTGTTAACATCTTATAGAATCATCGAAGTTTTGAGAGATTGGATCTTTATAAACAAATAAAAGATGAAAATGCAGAGGGTGGAGGATGGAAGGAACTATTACACGTTTGAGTATGGACTAAGAACTCCCATCTATGCAACCACTTCCTTTGCAACAGTGGCAGTTGGAAACAGTAAGCGTAGACTATAAAAAAGATGTGATAAATGAGATGAAAGTGAGAAATTAATAGTGTTTGATTGATTTGATGTTTGCAGACAGATACTACACACTCATAGTTGGAGCAAATGAGAGGAGGTGGAGGAAAGTGAAAAAGCAGCTTCAAGTTGTGGCTGACTCTTTGAAGATCCTTCAGATTTGATAAACAGAAGAAACATTTTATGTTACTCATATCTTTCTTTCTCTCTGTAGTTACAAAATTGTAGATAACAATTTGATATTTTCATATTCTCTAATCTCTACAACTCCAACGATGTTTTTGGCATTGTGAATTAGAATCTGAGTTGGTGTAATAACTCAATCAAACTTGCAAATAAAAAAGTGGATAAAATGTATTTACAAAACAGACGCATATTTCACTTTCTTCCTAACCATTACACATACTCCACCTAAATCACTCACAACAACAAAAAACAAACCTCAGCAATTAA
This sequence comes from Turritis glabra, assembly GCA_900406565.1. Lineage (NCBI taxonomy): Eukaryota > Viridiplantae > Streptophyta > Magnoliopsida > Brassicales > Brassicaceae > Turritis > Turritis glabra. The sequence goes on from OVBN01000025.1 coordinate 3,450,831, forward strand.
ATTGCCTCTAATCGCCAGTTTCAATAAACAAATTGATATACTTTAGAGACCAGGCAATGAATAAATACACAGTCCTACTCCTTCATTGCTTAGTCTCGTGAAAGAATAAGGGAATCTAACGTCTACAAGCTCCTAGTTTGCTTACAGAATCTAACCGTGGTTGTACAACTTCTGCTCATTTGGTGTCATCCCTGACTCGATAAGCCTTTGATCAGATGCAAGTTATGTCCAGTAATCGCATCCAATAACATTATCCCGTGGCATATCACGTGATGGTTGGTATGTGACTGAACTAATCTCAATTAGGCAAAGGAGTTCAATCGCTCTAGATCAGTTGATGTCGCCGTAGATTCTTGCCAAAATGTGGTTGCATTAAACGGACATACAATCCGTTTTTACCCGCTAAAGAATCATGCGTGCCTTCCTCTACTATTTTACCTCCATTGAGAACCACAATGTTATCCACATGTCTCATCATCGCTACTCTATGCGCTATCAGAATTGTTGTTTTGTTCCCCATTATCAATGTATCAAGGGCCTCCTGCACAACACGGCTCGACTCGGATTCGATAGATGAACTCGCTTCGTCAATCAACAGTATTGGAGCATTCTTCAGCACTACCCGAGCTATCGCGATTCTCTGTTTCTGTCCTTGGGTAAGTTCAACACCTCTCATCCCGATATGCGTGTCGTAACCGTGAGGTAAGCTGCTGATAAAATGGTGGGCATTTGCAATTCTTGCTGCTTCCTTCATCTCAGCTTCACTCGCGTTATGCCTCGCATATATAATGTTTTCTCTGATCGTCGTGGAAAAGATTATGGGTTCCTGTTGAATCAGACCCATATGGCTTCTTAACCATCTCAAATTATATGACTTCAAGTCTCGCCCATCTAATGAGACCTGACCAGCAACTGGGTCATAGTATCTCTCGATCAATGATATTATTGTGCTCTTTCCAGAACCAGAAACACCAACCACAGCTACAGTTTGTCCCCCATTGACTTTGAGACTGAAGTTGCTTAATACTAACACTTCTGGGCGGGTTGGGTAGCAGAAGTCGATGTTTTTCAATTCAATGCTTCCATAGACATTAGGCGGACTAAGAGCTGAGGTATCATCAGGTTCGATTGTAGGAACTCGATCTATAATTTCAAAAACTGAAGCGAGAGATCTACGGCGCTTGAGAATGTAAGGTGCTAACCCGAATGGCTCGACAAGGGCAAATGTAGCAAAGGAGAAGACCATGTACTCGGTTAGAGCTGTAGATAACTTCATATATCTACGGTCTACTGATAACGCGGTGTACCAGAGGAGGAGTGCATTACAGGCGAAGAGAAGAAACTGTGAGAAGCCAAACGCAAAGCCAATAGCCATCCCGTGGAAAAAGCTCTGCCTGAGTATCCGTTGGAGTTGCAGTCTGTAGAGTTCCATCACCTTGTTACCGGCACAGAAAGCGACAACAGTATATATGTTTCTGACAGCATCCTCAAGAACTAAAGACGCCTTTCGATGCATCTCCTGGATGCCCTTTGAGAATCCAGCAAGCCAAAGTTTCTGAAAATTTTATTTTTAAGGGTTATTAGAAACCAGCACTTGCAGAACAGACGAATACTTCCAAGCTAAGTGCATGAGGATGAGATGACCAAATGACGTAAATAGAAAAATTCACATCTTAAATCACTACTTGAACTGGAAACCTTTTGCAAAAATTAGAAACACATTTTTACAGAGGAAAGCATGCGACTACTAAACCGGAATTGGGCACAAAAAGACATAAGAAAACAACTTCAAACGGTCTTCTTGACCGTAACATAAGGCTTGTTGGGGAACATTGAAGAAAAGAAACAAACCTGGGCAATGGCAGAAAGAGTAAGTATTGGCAAAGTCGCCAATGCAACAAGGGCCAGACGCCAACCAAGCAGCAATCCAATAAGAATGGCAACGATAACAGCAAAACTATCCTGAATAAATATCGAAAGCCTGTTGCTGAAGGCGGCTCGGACAAAAGTGGCATCATTTGCTAGGCGCATGGATAATGTATCTGGACTGTTCTCTTCTTCGTCATACCATCCAACTTCATTACGCAGCATCGCTGTCACATCAGAGAAAATCAATGAACCAAGCAAGTGAAAGTAGTAACATTTAGTGAAGTGAGTTAAACAATGGAGAAAAGTATTGTAGTACCTGAGAACATCATCCTCCGCACTCTCTCAGTCATTTTCTCCCCCATAATACCAAAGTAGAAGTGCTGCAAGAAATTGGCAACAACTGTCACTATTCCCATGCCGGCAATTATCAAGCACCACTTGTCAACTTCCTCACGCAGGTGGCTTTCCGTGCTCTTAGTATAGTATGTCGTCACTACTAATGCAATAACATAAGCTAGAAGAGGATTGAAAGAACCAAAGATGGCAGCACCAATACTCCCTAATACAGCATATAGCCACTCTGGAAAACTAAGCTGTGCCAACCTCCAAAATGAAGGTGGCTCCTTGTGTTGAATATCCTTGGTCACCTTCACATTTGCTGTAGTGTCATCCGAATGACCAAGAGGGCGGCTAAAAGTCTGTGAATGGGAGCGCTCGTTTTGAGGATCTGATATCAAAAGGGGTGATATAGGGGACTCAGGATCTGAACCATTTGATTTCTGACGTTGTGGACACTGAACGTCAATTTTTGGTAGTTCTGGTAACCGCATCTCGAAACTATCTTGTCTTTTGATGGTTGGTTCCTTATCACCAACATCCAACGACGAGCCATTTTCTCCCATCTTCTCTGGTGTAGGGCTATGATCATTGGGCGATTCTTCACTTTTAAAGCACACTTCCTGGGAACGGAAAACATTATGACCTCTCTGAAGAGATGGAGACTTGGCCATTTTGGGCGATGATGGTTCTTGGAAGCCACGGCCAGCTGAGGAATCCCTCTCAACCTGGAACGCAGCAGAATCGTTGTAGTTCCTAACTGGCATCCTGCAAGACAAACGAGTTCCCAAACAAGTATAATCATCAAAGTCCACCCTTCCATAGATCATTACAAATTAAAAGCAGCCAGCAAAAATATCAACCACATGACTTTCACTACACAACAGACTTGACAAGTTGTTAGATATGTATACGGTCTTGGCTGGAGAATCATACCGTCTGGGTAGCTTTGTTGCTTCTTCACACTTCAGAAGCTCAGCATACAAATTACCAAGGTTGATTAATTCATCATGTGTACCCATTTCAAGTAGCTGACCCTCCTCCATTACAGCAATATAGTCAGCATTTCTTATCAGACTTAGTCGTCGGGCTATTATTATGGTCGACCGTCCTAACATTAGAAGATCAAGAGCTTCTTGGACAACTCTTTCAGCTTCAAAGTCTAGTCCTCCAGTGACCTCGTCAAGCAAAAGAATTGTTGGATCTAAGAGTACAGCTCTAGCAATCGATAGTTTTATTTTCTGCTCCTCTGTCAACGTTAAACCAGTCTTCCCAACCTAGAAGACAAACAAGTCATTTTCAACATTTAAAATGCTAATAGCAGCACCACAAACACTCGTAACTACAAACTTTTCAGTGGATAGTTACCTGAGTTTCATATCCTTTTTCAAGTGAGCTGATAAATGTGTGTGCATGAGCTTTTTTAGCTGCCTCCTCTATCTGATCCAGAGTAGCATCTCGGCCATATGCAATATTCTCTCTTATGCTCAGACTAAGCAAAGCAGGCTCCTGTGTTACCAGGCCTATTTGGCTTCTCAGCCACTCTAATTTTAGATTTTTAATATTTTCCCCATCAAGTAGAACTTCTCCTGTATAAGAGAAAACCACAAATCTAATCAGTTAATAATAGTCTCCGTCGCAGGTGAGTATCCAAAGGAATGGTTATTAAGAAAAATTGATATATCTTAAATCACACATCATAGTACCTAGTGTAGGATCATAAAACCGTTCCATTAGAGGAATGATGCTGCTTTTTCCAGAACCATTTCTACCAACAAGTGCAACAGCTTTTTTAGCCGGCACAGTGAGGTAAAATCCACTCAAGATTGGAATTTCAGGTCGTGACAAATAGCTGAAATATACATTCCGAAACTCGATATTTCCTTGAACAGCAGACAAAATAGTTCCCTCTTGATTAGTCCCAGAGGATGAACGACTTATCATCTCAAAAAGCCTATACGCCGCAATTCTTCCTTGATCAAATGAATAAAAGTTTGTAGCCGCTTGATTCAAACCCCTGCACAGCACAATATGAATACAATTAGCAAAAAGATTGTGTATCCAGACACTGGAGAAAAAAAAGATAAACGCAGTAAAATAGAATCTGAAGCTTACAGCCCACTTAAAATAACAGCAAAAAGGGCTGTGATGATTTCTCCACCATTTGCTCTGTGCTGAATAACAAAGAATCGACCAATCCAAAGTTGCAGAGCACATGAACATATAGCAAGCCCATAAGTAAATCCAAGTCCAAGTCCTTGCACAAGACTAATCAATATACCATATCTCAGAGTTGCTTGGAGAGAAGTTGCATAAGAGTATTTTGCAAGGGTTTCATTTGTAAAAGCATACAAAGTTCTAACGTAAGAAACCGCCTGCACATATAGAATAAACCCTTTTAAGCGTTAGAAAATACATTCAGACGCATTCTGACACAGTAAACTAACCAGAATGAAGAACTCAGAAAATGGAGCAGTAGGAGATGCGTTTCAGAAAAACTTGAACTCATAAGACAGACTAGCAGGCGTGTAATTACCATGCATCCAAGTTGATGCAGTATTCAAGTTACGGATGCTAAGAATAATTATACAAGAATCCTAGAATAATTTTGATTCACGATTGCAGTCACAACCAAGATAAGTAACCAAAAAAGTCCGACCTTTCCAAATACAATCTAACCCTCATAGATTCTGCCTAATATTTTCTGAACTTAAAACAAGTCTTGATTATATATAAAAGAACAGTAAAAGATATCAAACTTTGCACAGTGAAAATTAACTTTGATGTTCACAAGTCACAGAAGTCTCTGTTACAACTCCAATGCTTAAACATCAGTGTCATTGTCGGAAACTTGTCATTTAATGCTTGCAACAGAATTCGTCAAACAAATTGCAATATTTTGAAAAGATCAACTGTATCTCTATAATGCCCCCCATAAACCTAAAAATTTTAATACCTGTTCAGCAATGCTGGCTGCTTCAGCATATGCATCTTGAATATTTTCAGCAAGTCTGTGGAGAAATATATTTGATATGCCTCCTGCGGCAACAATGAAAGGACCGGTCGCTAAAGTAATAAGCGCAATTTCCCAGCAGTTGACAAAACCAATAACAAGACCACTGATAAATGTTGCCATGTTATGAATGTAATTCCCAACCTACAATGTCCATGATCAAAAAGATTAAGGAAATGCCTGAAGATGTATCATTTCTTTCAAAAATAAAGATATTTAATATAGCAAACTTGAAACCAGATTTAAAAGTTAAACATACTTTTTCGCTTAGAGCCGACTGAATGAGTAGGACATCACTCAGCACCTGGCTTACTATATCCCCGTTATTCCCATATGTATCAAAGAAACTCATATCCTGATTTAGTAGTACTTGGACATACTTTGACCTGATCACAGCAGTCTGCCTCTCTCCAGTCAGTATCCAGCAAGACACCTCTATAAAAGGACACTTAATTATGGTGACGAATAATACTATCATTGCAGTGGAGGAAAGAAGGACACAGCTAGATTAAATATGTAAGGATTTTAGCAAAACTGAACTTACCAACCCAACCAGATATGAAAACACCTCCAGCGATGTATACAATGGTCAGCGAAAGCTGCACAAAGGGTATCAATAACTTAGACGGGCACATTATTTCAGGATTATTGCCAGTATTTCATGAATCCAGATGAACTGGTTTGTGTCCCTTTGAATAAAAAATGGGCTTCCAGAAGACCATACATAGAAATCACTAGAGGTAAGAAAAACAAAAGCATAGACTTGGAAGAAGGGTTATCTTCTTTTGAGCATGCATTTAGGCTTCCCAGCTAAGTCAAGAACAGCTGGTTTCCAGGTTGATATAAAATTTAGAAGCAGCAAGTACATGAAAACCAGTCTACTTACTAGTCCTCCAAATAATAGCGCAAATAAATCATGCAACAGAAAATCCACTAACAAGCCAGTTTTGATATTCACAAAGTTGCCACATGTAGGGCAAAACAAGCAGAGAATTTCACACCCTCAAAAAGATGCTAAATCATGAATCTTTCAGGATAAATCATATCAATGCTAAAGATACTACATGTAAAATAAGACAAGTCATAGCTCGACTAAATTATTCCACTATACTCTCATGTTCACTTCTTGACCTAATACATTTATGACCAAGGAGTGCCACAACATTTGTGGAGGGTATGTTTACCTCTCTACCAGATGTTCAAGAACCTCGCAAGTAGGTAACTTAACCCTAATGTGGCAACCCACTAAAATTACAATATCCCGCTCGGAAGGAGAAACAAAGTTCCAAAATTTCGTCCGAGTACATATCACAAAACAATATTCTAAACTTTCAAAAAGCTCCAACAAGACAAAAATTACTCATTAAAAGGCACATTAAACCTCCAATCCCATTTCCCCCAAGCTCACTTAGCTATATAAACCTAGGAAACTTAATAATATTTGTAAAAGCCACAGAAGCGTATGCAAGCTGACCTACCTCGACAAGGCGATTGAACTGATCATCACTTATCAGGTGATCCGATTCACTGGAGAAGGCAAGGACCTGAACAATTTTGGCGAAGTAATGCAAGTAGACAATAAGAGCAGTACCATGAGCAGCAGCAGCAACGGATCCAAAAACCATAAGCACCCAATCAAACCGATCAGCACAAGCAAAGAGCTGAGAGAAAGGAACAGCAGCAGGAGGAGGCTCCATCTCCTCAGGCTCCTCCATATCTTCCTCATCATCCGCTTGCGCCGCCGTACCCGTACCACCGTTCTCAGCACCAGGATCGAGGTAAGGAGAAGGAGACTCAGGAGGCTCGGAAACCTCCGAAACCGGAGTTAACGGCTGTATATGCGGCGGAGACCAACCGAACAAACCTCTGGAAATCATCATCTTTAGCTAACGACGGGGGAATAAAACCACCTCCGTCTCGTGATTGAGAAACCCTAGGATTTTGCTTTGCTAGATTTTGAATTTTTCACCGGATCTGTTAAGAGGCAAGAAAAGTCTTGGAATCGGCGAAGAAATCGTTTCCGGTGATAATATTTTTTTTTTAAATATATGTTTTGTTTTGGGGTACTTCGTCTCGTGAATGAGGAAGAAATGGGTCAAAGACTCCAAAAAAAATAAAAAGTTAAAGACAGACAAGTCTTTGTGTATGTATGTGTCTGTGTCACCTGATGTTACACAAATTAATTTTTTGTTAACATTTTAAAAAAAATAAATGTTATATTTTATACACTAATTAATACAAAACAAAAAAACCTATATTGTATACTCCGGGGAGGCTGCTAACGGTCAACTACGGCAACGAGTTTTGAGTTTTGTTTTGTTGTTGTTTTTTTCAGGTATTCTTCGCTATCTAAAAACTATTTTATGCAAAAGATTAAACTACATATGAGACTGTCTAATATATAAGTTGGGCCTAAACGAACTGGTCTAGACCGGACCAGATTATGCCACTGCAATATCCCAACATTTAATAACGTCTTTCCGTCCGTCTATTAATTTTGTCATCACTTCTACACGAGGTGGTTGTCGAGTTAGTATACCCAAATGTTTCGGAATCGATTGGTAACCCAATTGTTTCGGATTTTGTTGTATTACTAAAACGTTGTGTTTATTCGTGCTCCAACCAAACCATACACATCACGAGAGTTTCGTTTCATAAGTCTAAAAAGTTAAGAAGATTAATCATCATTAGTTATACAAAAGACAGAAGATGTAACAATATATATGTATCATTTAGTACAAAATCACAAATAAAAATAAAAATGAAAAGATTGTAAAAAGTTGAGAAATGTGCGTGTTGGTTGGTGTGCCGTGAAGAATGCAACAACAGCTGTTATTGTTTCTTTCCATTTTTTCACAGTCAAAGACTTAAAGAAGAATGGTGCGGGTGATGAAAGAGAAGGGTCCTACTACATGTGAGATTAGCATTTACCCACCACAGTGGGGGGCAGGTATCATTGAGGCAGCATGGAGCCTCTTTTTCTGCCAGTGCATTTGATCTGTTCCCTTTTTGCTAACTCTCCTCTACCTTTTTCTCTTTTGAGCAAAACTGCACATATTATATATAGTTTGATTGGAACTGGACCTTTATAATTGAGATTATGCGTTTTTAAAACATGTTTATTGTTGACAAATTTAATTAAATAGTCTCTTTTTTTTTTTTTTACACAAATTCGTTGTTCTTTCTAGTTGTAGCTAACTAGTCAAGTATAATTGTTTATCTAATAATAATAAAGTAGTCCATTGATTTTTCTACTATAAATTTGTAAATATATGTTGTAACACGCAGTAATGAGCAGTATTGTGTTGTATATCCATTCTTCAGCATGTTTAATAACATTGGACACTTGAATGTCTTTCTTAGAGTGCCTTTAAAACTTTTATACCATCAGGCCTGTCTCAGCCATTTGGGGTTTGGTGAGCAACTGTCCAAAATATGTTTGGCCACAAGATTATTGTTAGATTGATTGTTTTATCCACGTTATGTGTCATCATATCATTCGTTGGAGGATGTATATATATATATATATATATATATTTTTTTTTTTTTACTTATTTTGATTGCAGCAATTCTCATTCTGATTCAAACATAAAATAGAAATGGAATGAAACATGATATTTCATTAAATTTTGTTTCGTTTCGTTTCCGCATAGTTCATTCCGTTGCTATATTTCCGTCTATTGATTCCACCCATTTATTTTGCAACTTTGAAGCATCTTTTTAATCTAATTTTTTTTGGAAAGAAGCTCATTTTCTGAATCTTTTATCAAAAAAGGAAGCCATATATTTGTGAATCTCTTATCAAAATTAAAAGGAAGCACTTGTTTTGGTTACTAAGTCCAATGATCAAACTTGATGATGTTATCAAAATGGTTTAGTTGGTTTAGCGTTAATTAATCGACTTAGAATGACTTGTTATGCACGCTTTTCTTTGGTTGACAAATGAAGTTTCCACACATGCTTTTGTTGAACAGGTCAAAAAAAGAAGACACGTACATGATTCTAAAACGAAATTTCACCTAAACTAAATATTTGGGCATTATAGGTTAAAGTTGCAAGTGTACGAGAACTAATTATCCATTACTACTGCTATTTATAGTCTTATTCTATCATAAGCATATACTTGCGAAAATCATATTAATGTTTTTTTAAAGTAATTCATTGTAGTAAATATTAGAATAATACATATTGGTGAAAACGCTTTAATCGGCTATCCTAAGGAAGCCCAACCTGAGTTTGTTTACGAGGTTTCTTGTACAGCAAGAAATAGGAATCCAGGCGTTAAAATGACAGCAGATTAATTAAAACATGTAAATGCGTGTATCTTTAGACATAATCTTATGTCTTTCCCATTCGAAAGCAGAGTCAATCTCTAGAAAACGAAGACAGTACAAGCAGAGGCTGATCGATTTTGAATATCTGCTGTAGATCAGCCAATATCAGTTGATCATTATTATCGTCTTCACTCTTATATCCTTCCAGTTTGACCAGCTTTAAGTTCCTTAGTGCTCTTGCATGCTCGCTCCCATAGTCAGCATCAACACTAACTTCTTTTGAACTATAAGTATTCAAATCGATCTCCGAAATAATCAAAGGTATTAGCACGAAGCGTGAACTAACAAAGCTACAAATGTGTTTGGGTGCTTGACACTTACAGTAATGAAGAGGCGTTCAATTGAAGGGCAAAGTTTGAGAAAAGAGATCAGGATATTTATGTTTTCTTGGTTCATCGAGTTATCGATCCACCGCAGTTCCTGTAATTTGTAGAATTGGAATGATCTCCAAGATGATGATATGGACGGTTTCATTAGTTCCTATAAACAAAAGTAGTAATATATAACTTTTCAAAACATTGTCCATAATTTAAATAGTCTAGCTATGTAGACCTATTTATGTCGCAAACTAGATGATATAATCACATAAATTGTAAAATAAAAAGATACAGAGACTATCGTTGTTACCTCGAACATCCATCTGCAAAGTGTAAGAGATTGAGAATTCTTAATGATCAGCAATAGATGACCAGGGTCTAAAGCATTGTTGTAAACCCTTGGGCCTTGTCTTACGTCGAAAATCGCATTGGTCAAGTTGAAATGTTCATGGATCTTGATCAACGGTAGAAATCCCTGGTAATGAAGGGTTTTAAGCTTAACTGATCTGATATCGAGATTCCGCAGCTTGGGGCAACCCGAGATCGTTAAGTGAAGAAGCTTAGTTGGTGAATCAATAGTGAGATAAGTTAATCCCTTGCAACCACAGATCTTGAGATTCTCAAGTAAACAAAAATCCAAAACCATGGAGGAAACAACTTCGTGGGTTAGCGAGTTCACCGAGTCTAAACAAAGCGTCTTCACCAAGAAACCGCTTGAGTCGACACATCTTGGAAGCTGATCGTTGATCTCAAGACGCCAGCAAAAGCTTTCTTCTATCTTAGAACCATCAGAGAAGAAGAAGCTCATATGCATGACGTTATGAGGTGCGAGAATAGTGGACACGAAGGTTGACTTGTCAACGTGTAACTCCAGCTTCCGTGTGTTTCTAGTCGGGTCGTGTTCGTCGAAGTTGTTTATGAAGCGTGAGACGGTGTCAAATATGTTTTTGGTGGAGCCGTTGTGGCTGTGAGCGACGAGTAAGGCTTGGTTCCAAACGGACCTATACTGTGTGGAGACGAAAGGGATAAGTCTTGCGGATTCAAAAGGGAGGAAGCTGATGATGTAGAGGAGAAGCTCTAGCGGTAAGCTAGAGAGGATGTCTTGTTTGTGTTCGTCCATGGTTATTGTACTGTGAAATGCTTTGAATTTGCTGCGGAGAGGCTCTCAGGAAAAGTACGTTTATGGTACGTACGGATTTGGGTTTTTATATAAAGGAATTGGATCCTCGGCGCTGATCATGCTACTTTTGTTGTTAGACACACTTCTTGATATATATATGTATATTTTTTTGTTTGTTTATAATATAAAAGCTTATACGTACATACTTCCTATGATGACACTGAAAAAGAAAAAAAGTCCTATGTTAATCTATGATGTCTTCATACGTATTTCAACATCTTTCCGGTTTTTGGAGCAATCCAAATGTTCATACGGAATATTCAAAGTTGGCTACAAGTAGTAAAAGTTTGTCATGGATAAACGCAAACCAGATATTATGACTTTTTGCGACATATGTGATCGGTCCATTTTGTTTGGATTCATGAATCAACATGTTTTTGTTAAAGGCAGGATTTCACATTTCAGACACTCTCCGTAAATATTTTAAAAATAGAGCTAGGTCAAAGGCATGTAGCCGAAAAATCCAACAACTTTAAATGTTGACAGAACCGATCGACCATGGATCCAAGCAAGTGAAACTTGGGTTTTGAGCCTAAAAATCTAATAAAATATTCGAAGGGCCATTAAATTACTCAAAAACTACACTGGTCCATCCAGGGACGGACGCACTTGAATATTTCGCTACACGTAGTTCCTTAACTTTTAAGGTTTAACCCACAATCCATATTACTTAGCCTTCATTGTACATTCAAAATTCTAAACTTAGTTATAATTTGTTTTTTAAGAATCAGTACGTTTCTTGTTACTTCAATCATCATACGACAGAGAACGCGTTTTAAGATAAATTATTCTTTTACTTTAACAATCTCGGTACTCATGTTTTTTTTCTTTCTTTCTTGGTAATTATGTTTTAGAAACTGTGACATGTCTCAGTTTGTATGATTGGTAAGATATATCTTTTTTCAATGAGGATTTGGCTTGATTAGTGTCTGATTAAACAAGTAAAAGCAACTGCTTTGGCTAATATCATCCAAGCTCATATAAACGTTCGTACGATATTTTGTAAAACTGTATGAGTAGGAGGTATGGTTAATGCAAGGTACGTTACTTCCTGCTTTAATGCTTGTGTAGAAGATATGACGTATAAAATCAATCAATTAATAAGTTGACCGTCTAGAATATTGGATATTTCGTTAGGATAGCAACACACCACTTACATATATTAAATCTAAAGCAATAATTCAGGCAGAGTTGAAATTTCTATAGTTTAAGTCAAAGTAATAGTTGTACTAAAAGCGTAAAACATTTTTGATAATAATTATATCCACTTAATAGAATCTATAGATTGATTTATACTTTAACTAGTTAGACATATTATTAATCCCCATTAGTGCGTTGAACCTTGCTTAAATTGCTGGAGAGTTTGAAGTTCTTTGAGAAAACACATAATGCAAAGAAACAGAACCAAAGCAGAGAGAAACAGAGTGTAGAAACGCAGAAGAATGTAAGAACACAGTGTGAGTTTTACGTGTTCGACAAGACCAAGGTAATCAAATCTACATCTTGCCGGAACTATTCTGTCGAAATCAATTATCAAAAGTTTTAACTGTATAAGCATATATATATAGAAGTAGCAGCATAGATCCTTTCCACTAAATGGCAGAAAAACACTAAAAACCTAACGACATAAGAAAGAGACTCTTGCAAACTACTCAAAATAGCAAACACTAAAGGACCTTAATTATCCTCTCAACCCGCTGGTTAAGCTTCTCGATCCTGACGACAAGATTCAAGACGTTGTAAAGAATCCAGTATAGAACCAGAGCCGACGCGATGAGGAGCGCGTTACGCTGAGATTTCATGATGGAATTCTGGCGACGGAGGAGCTCTGAAGGGGTGCAAGAATCGCCATTGCATGAAGTTCGAGTCTCGTACTTCAAGTAGATATCCATGAGCTAGGAGGAATAGACAGAAAGGGATTATCGACAACAACAATTTCAAGAGATTACGAGTGACCACGGTCAATCCCTTGCGTAGAAAGTCTAGTCCGAGCATTGTCAAGAGGATGATCATGATCGCTTCAGCCGCCGTGGCGTAGCTTAAGATAGCCCATTCGAGAGCCATTGTTTTCGCCTGAGTTGGTTTCGGAGCAGAGTATTGATTTTGATTATTTTTACTCGTGAGCAATGTAGGTCTCTAATATATATCTAGGGCTTGTATTTTTGCTCTCGGCGTGTTTATATATACTTATCAATGTAAAATTTCCTAATCCTATTAATTCTAACATATAAAAAGTAAATATGATTGTACAAAAATAATATGGAGATCAGTATTTGTTTTGGTTTGAGTTTCCTGTCTCTATTAAACTCTCCTTTTTTCTTTCTCAAACTATGTAACAAATAGTTTAATGGTTTTTTTCTCACCATTTGAATCAACCTATCAATAAATTGGTCCAACTTTTTTGTTTGGTTTTTAGCGTTTCTAGTTTTCGTTTTATTTTCGAAGGATATTGGGCTTGGACCATTATATAAACATATCAAATTCATATAATTTCTTTTGTTGACATGTAGAAAAACTCATCAAATTAAAAAAAAAATAATATGACCTTTAAAAATCTAAATCTTATTTGCATATCACGATTTTATTTAGTTTCTTATCAATTTAACTTCTGACCAATAAACTTCATCGAAGAGATGAGAGAGAAAACGAATGAATTAGTAAAATGAAAAATAAATTAAATGGTGATAGAAATATGGTAAAAATTTGTTTCCACTGTTTTACATTTCTTTTAATATATAAAAAAGATTAGGATATATTCTATTATGTATTGCCTTTTCTTATACGTTACCTTTTTCCTTTTAGAGTTTGTATTAGGGTTTAGTCTGACAATTGCGTCAGCTCTCTTCTCCTTGCTTGCGAATATATATTCTCTATCGACTCTCTCTCCCTCACTCGATCTTCGTATTTTCTTCTTCTTCTTCTTCAATCCTCTCTTCATCCATGGCTTCGAAACCTGATTCGACTTCAGCTGCACCCCCGCCCCCCACCCCCACCCCCCCCCTTGGAAGACCAGGTGGTGAAACTCGAGCAAAAGGTCACCAACTTAGAAAAGCTGGTTGATCAATTGCTCAGAGTGGTTGGCGGAAGCGAAAGGATAGGTATAACAAAGATATTATTGCTCGTGGATTCGATGTAACAAAAACTTCATTTTCTCCAACTTCGGCTATATGGGGTAAGTCACATTCGAGTCTATATATATATGAGAAAATTTAGTAACGGTATTCCACGTGCATATAGCTCAACATCCAACAGCTTTGGTGAAGATTGCTCTAGTTCATACATATTGTATCCTATTCCTATATAATATATATATATATATAGATATATTTTCCTGACTTATGTGATTTGCGAAAACTTTGTGTGTAGTACTTTGTATGAAAATGTAACCAAGGTTGCACCCTGCGTAACAGATAATAAGGTGACTTTAACTCTCTATCTCCTTGAATTGCACAATGTGGCTCATGAGTAGCTTTGAATCCATAGTTTAATTTGGCTTTTCCGGTCAAGATCATATCGGGAAACACTTTTTCCCTGCAGTGCAGGTACGTCCTTTTTTTCCTGTTGCTGTGGCTACGTGAATTCTAGACTATCATATCTAAATTGGATTCCATATATTTGCAGGCAGCTCCATTTTTCCTAGCTCATTTCCACATTTGTTCCCTGGAATGGACAATCTCCGTTGCTTGATATCTTGTGCAATTGACCAGGTTTGCTTTTTTCTTACTTTATATCTCAACCTTGTTTGGTTTTGGAAAATAAATAACTTGGAACACTTTTGATCCAAATTTAGTCTCTTTACGTTTTTTGTGTATCATCATATGTGCTGCTTGTATCTTTTTTTATAAATAACAACCAATTTTTTGCTTTTGGTTTTGTTGTTCAGGATCCTTATTTTAGAATGACTCGTGATGTTGCACCTCGGTTAGACTATAGCAAGCCTGCTCTAATAGAGTCATCGTTTTTTCCAGGTACGTGTTTTCTTAACTAGTCTAATAAGGATATTGCAAGTTATAGATATGTACTTACACCACATTTTCTTGCTTTCAAACTACTGAATGCCTTAGTCACTTTTCGCAGGGCGAGAGTGGAAAAATGTCTGCTAGTGATCCAAATTCCGCTATCTATCTGACTGATACTGCAGAGGACATTAAAAACAAGGTGAATTTTGTAATTTGAATTTGTTTTGTTTTTTTTCCAAGTATTTACTCTCCATCTATTATTTCAAGTCCATTTCGTGTTTCTCCGCATACATTATTCATTGTCTGGTTTGGATGGCACCTGAATCGTTCCACTTATTTTGTCTTTTAAAAAACAATTGGCACTTTGTTGGTGTAACGACATTTTAGTGTCAAACTTTACAGATCATTAGATACCAGTTCTAGTAATGAAACCAGATCATTGCTTCCAATATCTAAACTTGATGCGGTTCCATATATATTCAGATAAACAGTGCGTTTAGTGGTGGGCGAGATACCAAGATCAAGCAAAAAGAACTCGGAGCGAATCTCGAGGTACCAAATTCTTGGTTTCGCCTCCTCTTCCCCTTACTCTTTATAGTTAATAAAGGATATTCTCTTAGTTAAAAACTTAATTGACTAAGTAACCACTCTGTATCAATAGCAGATTCTTGCAAAACTGTTTTCTAGATACTTGATCCTATCGGTTTTGGTGCTATAGTAAACTAAGTTGTTTTATGGTAATCTCCTTTCTATACTATTTCACAGGTAGACATACCGTTCAAGTATTTGAGTTTCTTCCTCGAAGATGATTCTGAACTTGAACGCATTAGAAAGGTACGTACACCAGTCAATAAGTTTGTAATTAAGATCACTGCAGAGAAGGACGAATGTTTCATATCGGGGGTTTTCTGAATATTGCAAACAGGATACGTAAAGGAGCGACTCACCGAAGTCTTGACAGAAATAGTGGAGGCACCGCAGGGCACGAGCTGCCGTTACCGAAGATGTAAAATTGTTATTCTCAAACTATCAAGATTTGATATCCAACTCTACGGAATTTGGCAAACGAAAATTTTCAGATGTTGGATGCATTCATGGCCGTAAGACCTCTCCCAAGCATATTCGAGTAGGATCCAGAAACCACAAGAAACCCCTTTTGGTAGCTATATAGTTGGTTGTTATCTAGTTGGTTTCTTAGGGGTTTGCTGTGGGGGTTTAATGAGAAATTGAACAACTGGTACAAGTTTTAGGGTTTTGTCAATTCTCACAGTTCTTTGTGGAGATTGTACTTTTTTTCGTCCAGAAATGTAAAATGATTGACAGAAACAGCTTGGTTCAGTCTTCATGCTTACATTAATTCTCACTAGTATTTTTCACTGAATGACTTGGAATTCATAAACTCTGCTTGAAACACGAGTCACAATTCATAAATTTTGCATACTGTATGTAATGAGTATTATTAGTCTTCACTCTATACACACACGTACGTTCTCTCTGTAAAATTACGACTTCATTACGGGAAAACGGTTTTAAAATTCACAATTTCACCATATAATTCAAAGCTTTTCTTATAACACGCAAACAACTCCAAAACTGAAGAGAATTCAGAGACAAAGACAAGGTACTTACTGAAAAGTGATGTTATTGCCTAAAGCTTTACACTACTGTTGACATACTACGAACAATGATTCATTACAATAAAAAGGTTTAGCAAAACAAACTTGGTGTATGCTTTGCTTCCAGATCAGTAAAGTAGCATCAGAGTTCATATGAAACGGTCAGAACAAGGCGCGAGGAAAGCTTACTACTAGCATTTGGATCCATCCTATGTCCTCCTCCTCACTTGCCTCATATTTGTAGTGTCACACCCTAATACACTGCTCGCACTTCTTTTCTTGTTCGATTGTCCACTCGTCGAGCTCTTATCTGCTGCTGCAACAGTGTTCAGCAACTCGGATAACAAAGTGGGACAGCTCTGTTTCAAGTGCTTGAACCCTTCAGACTTCATTACAGCTGCACAAAACAACATCACTTACTTTTTAGTTTTCCTGGATTCTCTTCATCGATAATATCATCCAACTAATAACACTGTTACACAAAAACAAAAGTCCACCATGTTGGAAAAGAACATATCCATAATTTTAGAGAAAGAAAGAAATATTTAGTTTTAAGTTATGAAAATGATTGTACTACTTTTAGACGCGAATAGCAGCATTTACATGAAATTCAACATTAAGACCAGGACATGTGGTATATAATCTCTATCTTCCAGAATGCAAAATATATTTTATCCATTGGCTAGGCATTGTTAACTTAAAACTAGATTGTCAATAAAAGGAATCAAAATAACTATTTATCGCACCTAGTTGAGGATGATAAACCTCAAGCCGTCTAATCAAGCATCGAGTCTCCTATATACAAATCGAACATAAGAACAAGAAAGTTAAATAAGTATACTAGCAAGATAAGCTATAGGTAACCTACACATAAAAACGAATTATTAGCTCACAAAATAATACACCCGACATCTTTAATGGATCATTATTGCAACAAGCACCAAATGCATTATATAAACCTGATCATACAAAAAAGGCAGATGATCATTCATTCAAGGTTTATATATGATTTGGAATCTTAAAAATTATATTGGATAATATATATAGTTTCATAAATTTGTTCTCTCAATTACTATTGCCATTGTTTTCTAATGTCAAAGTATAGCCCAAGTTGTAGGTTGATGAGAAAAAATTCCATGGCAGCACGGCACCTTTAAACAAAGTTTACCGCAATAATAGTAAAACCAATTCAATGCAGGACCTACACATTCTACTATCTCATCACATGATAACAATGTTGCAATTAATGCAAGAAAACACGTATAAACATGAAAAATACGCAAGAGAATCTATATAGGCATATAAAAGTGCAGACTGAAAAAACCTGAAAATATATGCCACGTACCTCCCAAGTTGGCTGGAGATGCAACAAACTTTAAGCAGAACGCTTTGAGCTGTAAGAATTGGTGCTGTTCAGCCAGCGCAAGTGTTGTTGCCACATTATCAACATCGAGTTTTTCGCATAGCAAAACTTCACATAATATCTTTAACCTTGCAAGGTCATAGAGGTCAGCAGCTGCCAAGAGATGTTGTATCATGTTTGTGAACGAACTGGCAGAAGTTGACCCAGTAATTTCATGCACATCAGGAAGTACATCGGTGTAGATGAAGCTAAGCATAGCCTATAAAATTTCAAGATCCCGAGTCAGTAGAATTGTAGTTGCATGTACAACCAACTATTAACAATGTAATATTGAACAAAAATTACCTTGAAGATAGAAGGTTCGATGTCGTCTACCACTATTCTATCCACATTGTTATTCCCAATTGGTCCAAAAAATTGAGCTCTAAACACTGGCGAGCGTGCCGTGAGAATCAATTTGTGAGCTTTGTATGTTTCATCTCCGACTTGGAAAGCTATGTCACAACCAACTTCAGAATCTAACAAGTCTTTCAATCCCTGACCCATATTCGACAGGGGTAGCACAATGCCATACTGTTTTGGACCCTCAAGTCGGGCTCTAACAACGCCAACAGTACAATTGACGACAAGACAATCATCCTTTAAGTAGTCAGAGGTTTCTAAAGCTGATCGTCTGAAAAAGCGTTTGTAACCCCTGAAATTCGTGATGATAAGTCATGCTAGAGAAAGCACCAACTTCCAGAAGGAAATCTCATTGTACTGTAAATATGTGATGGTGAGTCAAGAGTAAAAACAGAGTTTTCAGGGAAATGACTCACTGTAAGAACTCAACAGATGATGCAAGAGTTCACATAAGGATTCACGAAACTTCAAAAGCAGCATGCAGACACCTTAAACTTTAAGAATTTCAAATCTAACTAAATTTACCAGGTAAAATCGTGAAGTGTCATCATGCTAAGACAAATCAAACATAGAACTATTCAAGGATAGCAATAGTTTTGGTTTCATGATTGTAATAATCATAAAGCTCAAGAAACAGACAATACTCTAGCAGAACCTCTCAAGGGATTCAAAAGCATACTTTAAAGAAAGAGAAAGAGAAAGAACAATATGAACCACAGAATTAAAATCTTGAGCTTTAGAAAATTTTAGCCGTAAGCAAAGAAAAGCACAAACACATTGGTAATTGATAAATTCCTTAATTGCTTCTGACCGAAAAGCACTAACAGCTCATTTCCAGTGGAAACTCTTCTTCAAAGTAAAATATGGACATGCAATTCAAGCAGAAGATAAACATCATTGGTAAAACCTGAATGCAACAAGCCACAGCAACCCTAACAAATGTGATTCTATCATATTCCAACGCTATAATACGGGATCCTTTCATATAATCTTACAACAGAAAGGCGTAAATGGAAACGAAAAGACAAAAAAGAAGAAGCAGCAATTACCACATGCTTCCTTTATACTTGAGCGTATAAGGGCCACCCTCAAGCGCCCGATCAAAATGACTATGAACCTTATGCTTCCCTTTCCCACTCTGATCCATCAGCGTCAGCTCAAACAAAGCCCTAATATCATTAGAATCACTCGCTAGAGCGATGAACAAAGAGATATACATGGACTGGTCCTCCGGGTTCTTCCCGTCGGGATAGAAGTAAATTGCCCAATCGTATCCACCGACGGAGAAGACATCGCTCTGTATAAACTTCCCAGGGTTCATGCCTTTGGCCAGAGAGTAACCTTTAATCGTAAACTGGTGCGAACCATTCACCGTCTCGATGAACGACGTAGACACGGAATCAGGTATCAGCTGCTCTACACCTCCGACGGTGCTCATGATTCGCCCGTCTTCGATTACGAGGAGTTTTCCGATTTGAGAATTGTGAACTTCATAAAATCAAAACCGGATTAACCCTAGAAGACGAGAGAGGTTGCTTTGTGATATTTTGACAATTTGGGGAAACTGTTTTCGCCTTTTTTATTTATTTATTTTATTTATATTTTAAAATAAATTATATAAAAGGACTTCTCGCCTTCTGAGTTCTGAGAGGGATTTAAATGGATTGTTACAAATGGAGATGAGACTGCCTTTTAATGTCATGGATGGTCCTACGACCATAAGCCGACATCATTGTACAATTGTTAATTTCTTTTTTTCTTTTTTTTTTCTTTTTTGGGCAATCTTAGAAGATAATTGGGCTTTAAGACCAACATTTAATGTGGGTATAACCATAAATATTCTGTATAATATGAATATAATCAATCAATCACATGAAATTTTCAATTTTTTTAATATTTTTTTATTATTTACCAATAAGGGTAATTTTTACAAATAGCACAAAAATAAATTATGTTTTCAAATTTAGCATATCATCTTCAAAATTTCAAAAATAACACAAATTTAATATCAAAATATCAAAAAAATTTAGAGACAATTTACAAAAATGTCAAAAATTTCTAAAAAATAAACCTTAAACTTTAAAAACTAAATCTTAAACCCAAAATACTAAATCCAAACCCAAAATTTTAAATTATCTTAGTGCTATTTATGAAAATTTATGGAGTGTGTACTATAATTGTCCACAAAACTTGTTTCAGTGCTATTCTATGATATTTCTCTTAAAAAAATGTATCCATTATTTTTTACGAATATTGGTATAAAAAGGTTTTATACCATTTTGCTGAAAAAATAAAGTTAAAACCAATGATGTTTTCCGAGAATTTTTTGTTTTTTCAAGACTCTTTTCTATAAAAAAAAAATATTAAAGACTCTTTAACAAAAAAAAAATCCAATTAACTTAACAAAAAAGAAACAAAACTGCCAATTAGTTAAAGAGTAAAAAGACCCTTTTTGTATAAAAATGTCTGCAATTTGTGAACTTGTAACTGAATCAGAATTGTTTTGTAATGTTATTTTTACCGAACGCCAGAAAAGTCCAAAAAACAACTGTAAAAATTACTAATCATCCTCTTTTGCCAGGGATGATATTATAATAATAATAATAACTAATAAGTGGAGGAACTTTAACTTACTAACTAGTCTCTCTCACACACAACACTGCGCAGATCCAGAGATCGCTTGATCCTTCACGCACAAGCTAATGAAGCCTCTCACCAATGGCGATCTGCTCAAATCCCCCACTCTGATCAAGATCTCCGCCTTAGTTCTCGTCACCGTCGCTTTCTTCTACTTAGGCAAGCACTGGTCCGACGATGGCTACCAACAAATCGTCTTCTTCTCTTCCTCCACCTCCGGAAGCAGCTCGATCCCGGAGGTCTCCGTCTCACCGAACAGTAACAGAGTCTTCAATTTATCTGCGATAATTCCTGTTAACCATACCGATAATCAAATCCCCGCCACAACACAACAGCCGCCTCCGTCGGTGGTGGCTGAGACGGAGAAGCTTAAGGTGGAAGCTAATCCCCCTCCTCCTCCACCTCCTTCTCCTCCTCCGCCTGGTCCGGTTAAGAGCTTTGGGATAGTAGATGCGAACGGTGCGATGTCTGACGATTTTGAGGTGGGTGAGGTTGAGAGCGATACTGTGGAAGATTGGGGGAATCAGACGGAGATCGTTGAAGCGAAGAGGGACGGCGATTCTAAGGCTAGAGTTAGGATTAAGAAATTTGGGATGTGTCCTGAGAGTATGAGAGAGTATATACCTTGTTTGGATAATACTGAAGCGATTAAGAATCTCAAATCGACAGATCGAGGTGAACGATTCGAGCGTCATTGCCCTGATAAAGGTAAAGGCTTGAATTGCTTGGTTCCGCCTCCTAAAGGTTATCGCCAGCCGATTCCATGGCCTAAAAGCCGTGACGAGGTACTCCTTTGTTCGCAAATTTTTTGTTGAGTTTTGCATTTTGGTTGGAATATTCAGATAACATGTCTTGGGATTAGCTTAAGTAGTATTTGGAATTTACTTATGGATAGGTATGGTTTAGCAATGTTCCACATACTCGGCTTGTTGAAGACAAAGGCGGTCAGAACTGGATTTCAAGAGACAAGAACAAGTTCAAGTTTCCTGGAGGCGGTACACAGTTTATTCATGGGGCTGACCAGTACTTGGACCAGATGTCTAAGGTTGCTCATTTTCCAAGTAGTTGTTCTTGCTTCGCTTCACCTATCTATTTATCTTTTCATCTGATGTTGAGCTCCGGAGTTTGTCTCTGCAGATGGTTTCTGATATCACTTTTGGCAAGCATATTAGGGTTGCTATGGATGTTGGTTGTGGTGTGGCGAGTTTCGGCGCTTATCTATTGACACGTGATGTTTTGACAATGTCTGTTGCACCAAAAGATGTCCACGAGAACCAAATTCAATTTGCTCTTGAGCGTGGTGTTCCTGCTATGGCGGCAGCATTTGCTACAAGGCGTTTGTTATATCCAAGCCAAGCTTTTGATCTTATACATTGTTCAAGATGTAGAATCAACTGGACTCGTGATGGTAAGTTGCTCTGGTGTGCTTGATTCTTCACGTAATACAGCAGAAAAAGATTAAGATTGCACCTACTGTAGTTTTAAGTTTTAACGCCCTATGTGAACTACGTTTTAGCTTCTATTACTTGTAGAAAATTCTCATTCTGCTGTTTCATTCTTTGTGATAAAGATGGAATTTTGCTCCTTGAGATCAATAGAATGCTGCGCGCTGGAGGATATTTTGCTTGGGCTGCACAGCCTGTTTATAAGCATGAACCCGCTTTGGAGGAACAATGGACAGGTAACATCCTTTTAATCTGCTTTGAGTAGGCCTATTCAGGGTGAATAAGACTCTGTGTTCTTTATAAACTTTTTGGAGTGAGTAATCATGGTGCGTAGCTTTATGGAAAGTCAGAATGACAACCCTTGTCTATTATTAACCACAGTTTGTCTCTGTGGGTATAGGGAGAGTTTTATGTTTTCATTTGCTACTTTGATTCAGCCAATATGTCTACTCTTTTAATCTCACATTTTGTTTTCCAGAGATGCTGAATCTTACTACTAGCCTTTGCTGGAAACTGGTAAAGAAGGAAGGATACGTTGCAATTTGGCAGAAGCCTTTCAACAACAACTGTTATTTAAGTCGTGAGGCTGGAGCCAAACCTCCTCTTTGTGATGAATCTGATGACCCCGATAATGTTTGGTACAGCTGCTAAACTTTCTGTCCTTTGTTTGTGATACAAGGACATATCTTGCTACCTGCGTGTGAAAGCATAACAACACATTAATAAAGGCTATATGTTCTTTATGCTGTCAGAGTTGCATTAAAACTTCATATGTTTTCAATTTATTTTGTTTGATTTCATCTAGTCTGTCTATTTTTCTTGTCTGTGACAATGGGTGCAAAAGATCACACTTTCTATATCTCATGTTGATTTGTTCTTATTTTAGGTACACAAACCTGAAACCTTGCATCAGTCCTATACCTGAGAATGGATATGGAGGAAATGTACCCTTATGGCCTGCCCGTCTGCATACTCCACCTGATAGGTTGCAAACGATAAAATTTGATTCCTACATTGCTAGGAAAGAGCTATTCAAGGCAGAATCAAAGTTCTGGAATGAAATAATTGGGGGATATGTCCGCGCCTTAAAATGGAAAAAGATGAAACTAAGAAACGTTTTAGACATGAGAGCAGGCTTTGGCGGGTATGAAATAATATTTTTCTGTTAGGTACTACGACAGTATTATACCTCAGTATCTTAGCTTATCTCTCTTTATTTAATTTATTTGGCTTTGGCAGATTTGCAGCTGCACTAAATGATCATAAACTCGATTGCTGGGTTTTAAGTGTGGTTCCTGTCAGTGGGCCTAACACATTGCCTGTCATTTATGATCGTGGACTATTAGGAGTGATGCACGATTGGTACCTGCTTTTCTCCTTATCTATCATATAAAAACATAGAAGTATGAAACCTATTGTTGAACCCTCGGAATTTAGTGAATCCTCGAGGGTATTCAGTGACTCTTCTTGTTCGTTTCCTGCTCATGTTTGATTAAGCTCAGAATTTCATCTGTTTATTTGTCTTAAGTTAAGCTAAGACTTAGGTTCTGGATCTGGATATTTTAATAAGTCAAGCATTCTACCACAGGTGTGAACCATTTGATACATACCCAAGGACATATGACTTCTTACATGCCTCAGGACTCTTCTCAATCGAGAGAAAAAGGTAAGCATTATCTGTAACTCAATTTCTAAGTGATTAATAACTGAGTCTATGATCGTTTGGTGCCTATAATTGAGTTTAACCATTTGTCTGAATAATGGTGAACAATGTATCAGATGCGAGATGTCAACCATATTGTTAGAGATGGACCGGATATTAAGACCCGGTGGAAGAGCATACATTAGGGATTCAATTGATGTTATGGATGAAATTCAAGAGATCACAAAGGCTATGGGTTGGCATACTTCTCTGCGTGACACATCCGAGGGTCCTCATGCAAGTTATAGGATTCTAACATGCGAGAAGCGTCTCCTTCGAGGTTAATACCAGACAGTTAATGCACTTAGTCAACACAATGTATTGTTTGGTAATATCGCTTATTGTTTTCTTCTTTTTTTTCTTTCTCATCATGTAACTGTAAATTTGATTGTGGTGTTTTACTGAGTAAAGGCTTACCTAGTCCACGACATTTAGTAATAACATTCTGCAATTGCAAATCTGTTGATTGTAACAAAAGGATTCATAGAAAAAAACCCCAAGGTCAGAATACAAAATCATCCAAAAATATGTGAAGGAGTATCTCTGGACCATGTCTGCACAACTCATTCTACTGCTCATATCTCGGTCTCCACATCTGTCCGCGTTGGCTTGGAATTATTGGTGCAGGTCTTGCAGAGTTCCCACCATTCATATAACCTGATGGCTTACCAATGTGGCCCTGATTCTGACTTGAACCTGCAGATGTATTTTTCAACGGTCGGTTACCCTTATTATATTGACTCTTCTGCTGCGTTTGAGTTTGTGTGATTACAGGCCGAGTTTGGCCTTGGACAGGTGGTTGCCCCTGAAGATTCCTGGGGTTGTTTTGAGACCAATTCTGTTGTGGTCGGAACTGTGTTAGTGGTGGCCAGTATGGTGGATTAGGGGTATTGTAGCTCTGTGACCAATTTTGCTGCATTTGCTGGTTCCGTGGCCTAGACTGACCATGCACATCATGGACATTGTGCATACCGTTTGCATGATGTTGACTATGGAGGCTTATTGTTCTGTACAAAGACTGTTGGATGTGCTGCCCTGTCAAAACCCCAATGATGGAGTTTCTGTTACAATCTGAGGCAAGACGGTGCGATGTGATCTGAAATACTTGAGCTATTCTGTCCAAATTTTTACGGCTCACACTCCTTGCAGTGTTCTGCGGCTGCTCAAAAGGATCTTCCACCTGAAACACACACCATTCCCACACTTTAGCCGGAAGACTCTCTGTGGTGCCATGAAATGAATATAACTCAACAAGAGGGTAAGAGAAAGACAGAGAAAGAGGCTTACAAAGAGTGAGTACGTCTTTGGCAACCATCTAGTGTTGCTGCTTATGTTTTCCCATCTTCCAGTAAACGGGCAAACACCAAGCTCTTGGGCCTTCAAGTTTATGTCTGAAAACTGATAAATACAGCCACACAGCAAAATCAAGAGACTAATTTCTATCAAGAGTACTTTAATGGAAAGTCTAGAGCTAGAATGTGTGAGATATCAATCACCTTTGCAAAAAATGAGACCAAAAGCTCTGAGACCGAGCTTCGATTGGCTGATTTTGCTGTGCCTGATTTAAATCTTGCTATATTAGCGGCAGTAACTTGCGCTATGCTTTCCTCTGCAGTTTTTCGTACACCTACAAGAGACCATGCTGCTAAAACTTTTGTTCCTTTATCCCAAAAACTCATACATTAATGTGGTTTGGCTTGAAAACCTTTTCATAGAAGGTACCTGTCAGATCATCAACCGCACTCTTCGGATATATCACTCTTAAAGGCGGCAAGATTGCAGGCACACAAGTCTGCAACAATTAACACAAAAAACATCTTATGACACCATGTTTTATAATGACGCAGTAACTGCAGAAGGCAGCAGAATTTATGAACATAGAACAGCTATCTACCTGAAGATGGAAGATGACTAACAAACTGAGAGAGTAAGAGTTGAAAGTCCCGCTCTTCGGGTCGTTGATATTATGAGCTTTGGCCCATTCCTTCACCTATAAATGTAGAATACACAAGCTAGATATGTTTAGAATCAAGTAAACCTTTGGAAACACACAATCTGGTTTTATCTGCATGTTAACTTACTAGCAAAACCAGGTCGCGGAATCTCCCATCTATTTCACTGATCCAGAACAAGAACCTGCTCTTCAAAAGCCCTTCCAGATTATCAATAGAAATGTCACAAGAAATCCTCTGGTGGCCGCTCACGATTTTCAGAATGGGAACTCGCGCATGAATAACAAATTGCAGTTTGTACCATAGACCTGTTTTTGTGTATGATAATGGAGGTGAGACAAATCGCCACATGAAAAAAAATACTTATAACTAGTAGAAAACTTTAGGATAAGGCAAAAACCAGTGAAGCAAAGATAAAACCAAAAATAAAAAAGTAGTAGCTACATAAATCACCATTCGCTCTCAGAGCTCGAAGCAAATGTCCGAGTAAGTTTTGTTTCTGCTTCTTTCCAGTGAACAAGATGGAAGAACCGCTGAATAAGTCAACAGAGATATCTAAGTCTCCCCATCGTGTGAAGAGATTTGACACAAAGGATCCAAATGGTTGAACAGTAGCACCTAACAATACCAGAACCAGATAATTGGCTATAAGCAACTTTTTTTTTAAGTATCAGATGAAATGAATTCATTTGTTTACAAAACGAGAATAGTGCGAAAGAGTAGCATTGAACCACTTTTACTGTTCTGCAACTACAAATTCAGTAGAGATTACCTAAATGACTATCTCATTTTCATTTTTTATATCATAATCACATCCATGGCGGGTATGGTTCAAGGCATTAATAGACAGTAGTAAGAAAAATGGGAGAAGCACAAAAGTGCATCAAGAGTCATCACCTCTTAAACACTCTACGGATTGTACAACGCTACGCAACTGATCAATCACTTCGATCCTCGTATTGCAATCTGCTCGTGTGGGTTTAATCACTTGAAGAATTTCTTGAAGGGTAGAATCCAGGAAAGGGTTTCTACTCATCGTCTGGCTCTTCTACAACAATACCAAACACACATTGCCAAGTTATCTCAAAGGAAAACATTAGGAAAGAATAACACAAAGACTTCACAAGCTCCAATCAAAGTAAATTCTTATGATTAGACCACTGGTTTTAACCAAAATCTCACTAAAACAATCGTCAAGGTTCCATTTTTTTTAATATCATGCTCACTTACTACTCCAAAGTAACTATAACCAAAAAGCAAGATTCCTCATTTTCTAAAGACTATACAAGACTTCATAATCTCCAATCAAAGTAAATTCTTGACATAAACAACTCTATAAAACGAACGAAACGTCAAGGTTCGATTTTTCTGATATCTTGCTCACTTACTACTCCAAAGGAACAACCTTTGTCACTAAAACCAAAAAAAGTAAGATTCTTCAATTATTAAACCCAATTGCCCACATTTTTGTCTCATCAAAACTGCACCCAAAAACCTTATAAAATTCCGAATAAAAAGAATCAGTCCCCTGGACTTACAAAAAGATGATTCGAAGGAGATGCAGAAACCTTTAACCCTAGAACCCAGAATCTAATTCCGATTTAGGGTTTTTATACCTCTTTCTCTCTCAAATCAGCAATCCGTACCAACTCACCCAACTGAGACTGCTCACAGATAATTTTATGCGCTCGCAGCAAAGAAGACAATGAAAAAGTCTCTCCTCCTGTGGAAGGTTTACTTTATTTTATTCAATGCGACTAAGGAAACACTTCTTTATGAATGATGTGACCATCTTTTTAGCGGACTAATAAAATGACTACAAAATATACAATAGAACCTTGTTGGATTTTAAATTTGGGCTAATTTGCCAAATGGGCAAAAACAAAATAAAAGGGTATATTCAATCAAATATTTTGTTTTACATAAACATTTTCTTATGTTCTTCGATGATGGATTGTTAAAAAGCCATCTAAAATCTGATGTTATTGTTATAATATTTGTAAATATCTCTTAAACCCCAAGTTATCAAACCGGTGAATAGTATTCAACTCTACTTTCATTAGAAACATTTTAGGCATTGCTTATTTATGATTTTGATGTGGTTGCATGCCATGGAAACATATCTTCAAACAAAAACTAGTTATCTTTCTTATTTTTGTACTTCTCTAAACATCGTCTCATATTTTAGCATTGATACTTTGCATGAAGCAATCTTAGCCTCACCTCTTTTCACTTCATCTTCTAAGCTCAATATATTTTTAAAAATAAACTCATGTATGTATAACTATCATTTGTTCTTACACTGTGTGTAATAAACAAAATTGCATATCTTTATATCTCTTTTCTTTTGGACTCTAAAAAATCTATTGTTTTCTTAAATTTTTCATAAAATATATATTTTGTTAAAAATTAAACATCTCACTCAAACTTTTTTTTATTAATTTTTACATACAGTTAACATTAGCATTGTGAGCGTAGGTGCAACCGTTTAGTTTCTTCAACATGTCTTGTGTATTCCTAAACTCAATTTAATATCATGTCAGTAATGTTTGTTCTCTTTTCTTGCGTGTAAGATATGTATAAATATTGCTTCGTCGATAGTGAATAGAGTGTAAAATTAGAATTTGCATTTGTCTATTAATGGTGATACTCGTTCGTCATGAGAGACAATGGCTGAGTTAACTGAAGATAATGAAGTAATGCGGATTAAGAATAATCAGCAGAGACAAATGAAGTGTTTCAAAAAAAAAAAAAAAAAAAAAAGGGTGAAGTGTTTCATTTTATAGCTTAGTGTTGTATTTTTTACTGCAGCAAACGATTGCTTTTGAATGCTTTTAGTAGATGAGATGTTTTAGAGAGTAACTTTGAGGGGACAATAAGCTATGATAGTTATCATTCTTTGGAAAATAAAAGTCAATTTTAAGGTATTTTCACTATGAATTTGAATTTTGTAAGAACCAGAGGTCATTGAAGTAAAATTAAATATCTTTGTATATGTAGGCGTGAAAGTAGCATAAAATTGTAAGCTTTGGCAAAAAATGATAAAAAAGATTTATCGACTAATGTAGTTAAATTGGCAATTGAATAACTTAATTATGATGGTTTTACGAGTCCATATTGAAAACTAATTATGAAAATATATAAAAATGTCACAAACATATACTTTATAACCACATCCAAGACAAACTTTATCCTCTCTTAAATAAACCCCATAAAGTAATTTTCGTCTCGAATCTTAGTTGTGTGGTGATGTGGCACTCTCAGTGATCAATTGAGATTAAAAGTACGGTCAACCCTAATTTTTCTTCTACCTTCAATAGAATGTTATCTTGATATCTTCCCACGCTCCCAAAACAAATATCAATCAAGTTCATCCTGAGAACTTGATCGATAAGAAACACTATGCAAGGTATATCCTTACCAATCACGGTTGTTTCAAGATGAACTTTTGAAGGGAGCCTCTTTTATCAAGAACCAATTTCACTGAAACTTTGGTAAATCTTTCATATACAGTTAACGTTTAGCATTGTGAGAGTAGGTCACATTTAGTTCTTCAACATGTGTGGATTCCAAAAATCAATATAATATCATATTTAAATGATTGTCCTTTTTCTTGTGTGTAAATGCTTATTAATTAGGATGCACAACAACTACATGTACATATTGCAAGCAATGCCATCTCTCACAAGATAACGAAACACATAATTAGATATCAAATAGCAGAGGAGTTAAACCAAAAAAAAAAAAAAAAAGAGATATCAAATAGCAGAGGGTACTTGAAATTTCACCTTCCAAGCTTTAGTTCAACACTCTACTTAGAAATATATGTATCTTGAACTTTTACTATCTAAAAGGGATAAATGAAGTATCTTATAGATTAAAACTATGAATTAGCTGTTAGCGGTTTAATAGAAACCATGGTTAATTTGTTAACCACATAGTTTTGTATCAAGACCAACAATGTAAATGTATGGTATGATAAAATTAGAAATATATATTCTATTAGCTAAGAAAATTTCTCTCCGCCAATCAGTTTAGACCGTATTTGAAACATTACTTATCAATAAGTACTTGTCATTATCTAATATTTGGAATTTTATTGTATGAAGAAGAGTGTAGAATTATCTTGATCACATATGAATGGCTTACCTCAATCCTCAAAAAAAAAAAAAAAAAAAACAACAACAATGATTTTCAAAAGCATATGTGGTAATAAATAATGTTATAATCTTCACTCGAAAAAAAACAAATCCAGTGGCATAGATCAGCCATTTCACGACAACCTCATAAACATATTCCACGTGGACCAATCAAAACAGAATCCTCCTCATCATCTTCCTCGTGGCGCCACGTGGCGACTTGGCCAATCCGCATCGTGTGGCGATCAGAGAGTTAAGCCGAAGAGATAACGAATTGGTTGTTGTTGATCACTCGCTTTATAAATCTCTCAGTTTCTTGCCCACACCAACATCTCTTCACTGCTTCTTCTTCTTAACACCAATCGAATTCTCTCTCTCTCACTCTCTTCAGCTTCTTGTGTGTTGCACACTCGTCGCAGTCGTGAGATATGGCCGCCGCAGTTTCCACCGTCGGTGCCATCAACAGAGCTCCGGTACACTTCAATCTCCTTATACGATTTCATTAATGGTTTAATTGTTACTTTTAACATTATCTTACACTTTGTGTTTATCCACCACTTGAATAGCTTTGGTTTTTTTACAAATTCAGATCAAGAATTTGATATTTTGCGTCACTTTGAGATTCTCTGACAGAACAGAAGAATCTGGACTTCAACTAGAAAATCTAAAAGATACTTTGATGCTTCTTTTATTCTCTACTTGGGAACTACAGATTAGTAGATTTGTTGTGTAATTGAACTGAAACTGTAGAGTTTTGGAGGATTTTAAAAGAGTTTTTACTTTATTATTTGTTTGGTTTGGTTCAAATAGGTTAGTCTATATCTTCAGGAATAGTGTATACCTTGAACTGTGTGAACCAAAAATAAAGTGTGGTTAGATCTTCAGCTTATTCTCCGGTTTGGCACGGTTCCAATTGAAAACCTTTTATTCTTAGTAATAGTCTCTAAACCGGTTCTTGAACCATATGAACCAAAATTCAAGATTGGTGTTTGACCTGTTTGTGTGTTGCAGTTGAGCTTAAACGGGTCAGGATCAGGAGCTGCATCAGCCCCAGCTTCGACCTTCTTGGGAAAGAAAGTTGTAACTGTGTCGAGATTCGCACAGAGCAACAAGAAGAGCAACGGCTCATTTAAGGTGTTGGCTGTGAAAGAAGACAAACAAACCGATGGAGACAGATGGAAGGGTCTTGCCTTCGACACATCTGATGATCAACAAGACATCACCAGAGGCAAGGGTATGGTTGACTCAGTCTTCCAAGCTCCTATGGGAACTGGAACTCACCACGCTGTCCTAAGCTCATTTGAGTACATTAGCCAAGGCCTTAGGCAGTAAGTTTTCATCTCTCTAGATCTCTCATTAGTTCCATATAGCTTTAGAATCGTTGGTTTTAAATTGTCTTTACTTCTTGAAATAGGTACAACTTGGACAACATGATAGATGGGCTTTACATTGCTCCTGCTTTTATGGACAAGCTTGTTGTTCACATCACCAAGAACTTCTTGAATTTGCCTAACATCAAGGTATTAATTAGAACTTTTAGGTGCAATTTTTAGTTACTACACATCAAAGATTCCAGCTTTGTTGATCTTGAAATGCTCTATTTTTCTTTATAGGTTCCACTTATTTTGGGTATATGGGGAGGCAAAGGTCAAGGTAAATCCTTCCAGTGTGAGCTTGTCATGGCCAAGATGGGTATCAAGTGAGTCCATTTCCCGATCTCAGATCTTGACCTGGTTTCCATTTTGCTCTCATCTACAAAAACCTAAAAGAAGTTTAAACCTTTTTGCAGCCCAATCATGATGAGTGCTGGAGAGCTTGAGAGTGGAAACGCAGGAGAACCAGCGAAGCTTATCCGTCAGAGGTACCGTGAGGCAGCTGACATGATCAAGAAGGGAAAGATGTGTTGTCTCTTCATCAACGATCTTGACGCTGGTGCGGGTCGTATGGGCGGTACTACTCAGTACACAGTCAACAACCAGATGGTCAACGCAACACTCATGAACATTGCTGATAACCCAACCAACGTCCAGCTCCCAGGAATGTACAACAAGGAAGAGAACGCACGTGTCCCCATCATTGTCACCGGTAACGATTTCTCCACCCTTTACGCTCCTCTCATCCGTGATGGACGTATGGAGAAGTTCTACTGGGCCCCAACCCGTGAAGACCGTATTGGTGTCTGCAAGGGTATCTTCAGGACCGACAAGATCAAGGACGAAGACATAGTCACCCTTGTTGATCAGTTCCCTGGTCAATCCATCGGTAAGAAAGATTCTGGCTAACCCGTATTTGGTCTATATAGGAACTTGTGCAGATCCTAATTCATGTTTTTATCGTATGGACAGATTTCTTCGGTGCTTTGAGGGCGAGAGTGTACGATGATGAAGTGAGGAAGTTGGTTGAGGGAGTTGGAGTGGAGAAGATCGGAAAGAGGCTGGTGAACTCAAGGGAAAAAGCTCCCGTGTTCGAGCAACCCGAGATGACTCTTGAGAAGCTTATGGAGTACGGAAACATGCTTGTGATGGAACAAGAGAATGTCAAGAGAGTCCAACTTGCCGACACCTACCTCAGCCAGGCTGCGTTGGGAGACGCAAACGCTGACGCCATCGACCGCGGAACTTTCTACGGTAAAGCCGAGGTCTGAACTTCATTTTTTTTGTTTGGTTAGCCAACTAATTGAATCAATTGGATATGAATATATAAAAGAGAGAGAGAGATGAAAAAAAGAAGAAAATGGAATTAGGGTTTCTGAAGTTAAACTTACTTGACTTGCAGGAAAAGCTGCCCAGCAAGTGAACCTGCCTGTTCCTGAAGGGTGTACTGATCCTGTGGCTCAGAACTTTGATCCAACGGCTAGAAGTGACGATGGAACTTGTGTCTACAACTTTTGAGCAATATTATCCTGCTTATTAATTTGCTGTTTTACTCCTACTGTCTGTTTTGGGTTTTTTTTCCCTTTGTGTAATTGTGGATTGGATCTTATCCTCTTATGTTCTTTTTTTTTTTTTTTTTCATGAGCATATGCAACACATTTAAAACTGCCTTATCATAAACTACATCTCTTCTTCCAAGGCATAGTTTTGCACACTAGGTAAATGTTTAGAGATTTAAAGTATACAAAATCTGTGGCCAAGTAGAATAAAGTAGAAACAAATCTCTAGAGGTGCAGCAAGATATCTACCTATCTCTGGAACATATACAAATTTGGATTTGGGCCAAATTCAGTTTACGATTAATTGGCTAGACGCCCGATTTTTAGAACAAGGATCCGGACAAAACCAACGGGTTTACGGATTATCACAAAAGAAAAATGGATATCTGTTCCACGCCGACACCTATGCCGAAACTATATAGCCAGAAATTGTATTCACAAGTAAAGCAAGAGCACTGGCAAAATCGAGCACTACGCTATTGGCTGGTATTCATACAGAGAAGAAATCCGATACATTACTTCTCATGCAGAAGGTTTGCAATCTCCAGACTATTAGTAGATGCACATAATTGTGTCTTTGTATATATTCCAATTGCGATCACCGTTCTTTTTATTTTATAATGGCTCTTGAACATCCATCATCATACATACATAACTCAATGTAAAAATTTGAGGAAAACGAATCAATTCCCTCTCTTTGTTATCTATGATCACTAGAGCAACAAACAAAGGGTGAGGATAAATTAATAATCAGGTTTTAGATGTGCCGACCTTCATCGAGGAGAGGCTAACTATGTCGGGGCTTTTGAGTTGATCGAGTTGTTTAGTGCCTAACCGTAGCAAATACTCGATGTACTGGAAATTCTTACGGTCGACCTCCTTAGAGTTGTGGCGGAATTCTGTTGACACGATCATCTCGATTCTCTTCCGGTCTTCTGTTGGCTTTGAACGAGCTGCTCTTAGAAATCCTCTGTAGAGACACAAGACCTGTTTTTGCATCCCGGAAAGTTTAGAAGCTCCCATTTTCACTATGTAACAAAAGACCAAACCAAACAAGCTCATTTAGAATAGTGTCATGTAGTGCAATTTCAAGCACAGAAGAACCAATTTGAGCTAAAGAAGCGCAAACAATCAATAAGATAACAGTTTGCTATGGAAATTAACAAACATGTAGTACAGCTTAAGAATAGAACAGCAAGCTACAATCAGGTATCAAGAAGCATAGCGATGAACTCTAACTAAACGCAGAAAATCGACAAGAGAACGGAAGCAAAAGGACAATGTTGGCCTCATATTGTGATTAAAAATCTTATAGTGTCAATAATTAAAATCTATCACAAGAGTTGTGATCCATGAATCAAAATAAAGGTGTTGAGCCATTGGATAGAAGCTGAGAGACACTAAGCAATTCCTGGAATTAGGGGGGGGGGGCCTGAATTTTGTTTCTGACTTTGTTAGAAAAACAAATAAGGACATGTCAAAATCTGGTGAGAATAAGCAAAACAGAAAGAAAAACAGATATACCACAAAATTGTGTGAGCAACAAAGGAATTTTCAATTCCATCAGTAAGCTACTCAAAACTCAGAGAAGATATATCTCCAGAAAGAAAATGGAAAAAACAACTTTGGTAATCAAAGTTGTTACAGCAGCTGGCTCAACGAGATCCTGGCTATTTCATCACACAGATATTCGCAGAACTGGAATATTTTTCATTTCCTAAAATAGAATACTTTTCCAGGTTACAACTCGAGATTATGAGAAATTCTGATTATCGGATGGAAGATTATGGAACAGAGATGCAGGAAGAAGAAGAAGATGTTGTAAGCAAAAGCGTACCTGTGAAAATTTCTCCAAATGAGAAAGAAACTCTGGGATTCACTCACTCTTCCGGGAATTTAAGACGCAATTATCTAATGGGCTCTTGTTAGGCCTGGAACAATAAACCGAACCGAACCGAACCGAGATTTGTGGGTTTCGGTTCGGATTCGGTTACAAGGGCAAAACCGATCGGCAACATATACATATGTAATCGGTCATCGGTTCGGTTCGAATGAAATTAAAACCCTAATTATATCTATGTCATAACATCAAACATTGTTCAGCTGCTTGGTGAGAGGAGAGATTTTTGGTGAGAGGTGCTTATCAAATCGTCGGCTTCGTCTCTACGTCGTCTCTGTTAATCATCATCTTCGTCGGCTTCGTCTCTATTAAACGAAGTGCGCTCTTGGTTGCTTATACCTCTCTTCTCCCCATCGAATCTACAAAAATCTCTTCTCGCCTTCGATTTTTACGATTAATCCTTTCTTCTTTTTCTCTTCTTCTCCGATTTTCTCCTTCTTCTTCTCCGATCTTCTTCTTGTTCTTCTTCTTCTTCTTGCGGCTAGGGCAACACACATAATAACAACAATTTGGGCTGGACCGTAACCATTTCCTCTGGTTTTACAACGAGCTTTTAATTATTTAAATTTGGCCCAGTTAATTTTTTTGGCACAAGCCCAATAATTAAAAATCGGTTATTTTCGGTTTTTAAATCCAAAACCGAATTATCCGAGAACCGAACCGAACCGTTTCTAATTTCGGTTAAATTCGGCAAATTTTCTAAAATTGAAAAAAACCGAAAAACCGAAATAACCGATCCGAATTAAACCGATAAACCGAACTCCTAGGTTTAGCTCTTGTACGACGAGCTTCTATCTCTAGATCAGAATGGGCTTGTGCATTAAGTTTTTTTGATATTTATATACGTAAATTTAAGTAAATACCACTATTTTTAAAAAAAGAAAAGTAATTACCATTTTGTCTTCAAATGAGTAATATTTATTGCATTATCATAAAACAAATTGGATGTACTTTATTCAAAAAAAAAAACTGTTATTTACTATACATAAATGCTATTTCGTAAATAATACGTTATTTTAGTCTATGTCACAAAATTTTACAAAAATACATAAAAACATAATTTCATTAATCAGGCCAAAAATTAAATTTCTTCTTCATTTACCATTTTACAATCAAAACCACTTATCTAAATAAATAATCCAAATATTAATTAGTGGGAGTTATGGTTAGTTATTAAGTCGAGGTAAAACAGTTTGAAGAAGAAAAAATAAAAAAACGTTTAATTAATTACCAACGAGGAGAAAAAAAGAAGAGAGGAAGGAGGTGCCAGCACACGAAATGGACGGTTGGGTAAACGCCAATTCTGAATCTTCTTGTTTAACACAGAAACCCACGTCCGCCTTTACCTCCATTCTCTCTCTCTCTCTTCTCCTCAATCAAAAACTCAAACTTTAGTCAATCAAATCCCTCCCAGATGGATGTTGTTTCCTTCTTCCTGAAGATTTGATTTGAATTGATATCTCTTCCCTTTCAGATCCCTATTTTCTCATGGCTTCTGGATCTTACTGGTGCTATAGTTGTAGCCGATTCGTTTGGGTTTCCGATTCAATCTCTTGCCCTGATTGCGACGGTGGTTTCCTCGAACACATCCAAGAACCTCTCGATTTCACACCTTCCGATTCCTTCCACCGCGTCACCACCACTACTCAACATCGCAGCCCCACTCGCTTCCCTCCTCCTTCTTCTTCTTCTTCTTCTTCAACTTCATCTATGCACGCTTCCACCGCCGAAAACAGTCCCACTCCTCCCACCGTGACTCGTACACGGAGCAATCGATCTCCTAATCCGGTTATTGTACTCCGTGGATCTGGTGGTGGTCCTTCTGATGTTTCCGAAGGTTTAGATCGATCTGCTTTTCAGATGTATTACGATGATGGTACTGATTCTGGTCTTAGACCTTTACCACCGAGTATGACTGAGTTTTTGTTAGGTTCTGGATTTGATCGGTTGTTAGATCAGATCTCTCAGATCGAGCTTAACACGAATCGTAACAATCGTTTTTGTGAACATCCACCGGCTTCTAAATCGGCGATTGAAGCTTTACCGGTGATTGAAATCGATCCGACTCATCTCGATTCGGATTCTCAATCTCACTGCGCCGTTTGTAAAGAGAATTTTGTTTTGAAATCATCGGCTCGTGAGATGCCGTGTAATCACATCTATCATCCTGATTGTATCCTTCCTTGGCTCGCGATTCGGAACTCTTGTCCGGTTTGCCGTCACGAGCTACCGGCTGAGGATATTAGTGATGGAAACACCGGTGGTGCTTTGACGGTTACAGCCGCCTCGGAGGAAGAGGAAGATTCCGCGGCGGGGTTAACCATTTGGAGGTTACCAGGTGGAGGATTCGCTGTAGGGAGAATCCCTGGTGGCTGGAGAGGAGGAGATAGAATGATGCCGGTGGTTTACACGGAGGTTGACGGTGGTAGACTCGGTGAGGAGAGACTTCCGAGAAGAGTAGCTTGGGGTTCGAGACGAGGAGGAAGAGATGGAGGTAGTAGAGAGAGAGGTGGTGGGTTTGCGGGTCGGATCATGAGGCTTTTCGGATGTTTCAGCGGGTCATCTGGATCCATTGCTGCTGCATCATCTGGATCCGGGTCGAGGATTCGGGTTACCCGTAGGAGCAGGTCGTCGTTTTCTCTGTTTAATACGGCGCCATCTTCGTCAAGGAGACGAAATTGGCTAGCTTGATTACTAGAATTATCGTCCCCTCTCTCAGGTAAAACTAAACACGAAAGAACTACACACTCTTCTGTTTAAATTTTTCGTTTGTTCCTTATTAAAGTTTTTGTTTATCTCAGTGTAATGATTATATTCTTTCCCAAAATTTGAATCTATGCGAGTAAATTGATACAAAGTTTTAGGTAACATAGTGGGATATGGTGACGAAATTAGATGTAGTTGAAATGGTTCTTGAATATTTGGAGATTTGTCGTTATTATGCAGTGGAGAAGTTTGGAAAAGACGTGTTACTGTGAATAGACAAGTGAGAGTGTAGATGAAAATTGAAGAACGGATTTTGAAGGAGATTCATAGTTTTTCTATGTGAGTTTATGGATTATGATACAAATGTTAAGCAGCTGAATCGTAAAACAGCGGGATGATTTCGCAACAATT
Source organism: Turritis glabra (assembly GCA_900406565.1). NCBI lineage: Eukaryota > Viridiplantae > Streptophyta > Magnoliopsida > Brassicales > Brassicaceae > Turritis > Turritis glabra. The sequence goes on from OVBN01000025.1 coordinate 3,489,044, forward strand.
GACACTTGTTTTTGCGGAATCGGTAGTAAGAGTCATTCCTCGATATATAGAAGACCATTACATGAGTTTTCATCAAGGATAAAGTTATTTGTTCAGTAGATATTCTGCAATTCCGAGTATGTGGTGTTACTAACCAAGAAATAATATGGGTTTCAATCTGTATTAAACTGTGAGTACATACTTAAACGACTTAATCGTTAGTAGGGTCTTTCAACTTAGGATATAGAGTTTACAAACCGAAGGTTTCATTAATTTAAGTTCAGGGTTTATTTCCACACCTAAAGAGAATTATGTTGCCAAAATTGTACAGCTATATAATCTTTGGAACTGCAGACACAACCAAATGATACATATACCTAGAGGCTATAGAAGAATCTTATAAAGGAGACCAATTAATTCATTTGAGAGGTCAATAAACTACAGGAAACGTGAAGTAAAGCAATAATAGAGTTTTATACAACGCATATGATGATGCTGTCGTTTATTGGAGACACAGTCTTTGTAATTTAGCCATTATTTTTCATTAATAGAATTGTTTATGCTCTTTTATGTTTCCTATATTTTGGGTTGTTGAATATAAACATTTATCAGAAAAAGATTACCTAAACCAGAATGCATAACGTTTTGAATTTGCGTATTAAAGTTTGGGCTTTGAAAATCGATTGCTTAAGACAAAATTCAGGTTTTCCCAAAGAAATACCAAACTTTTTAAAAAAGATAGTAGTATTTGTTTTGTATACTCATGATGAGTCATGACCACAGGATTATCATTAAACATGAACCTTCAAATATTGGAAGTCCAGATAGTATCCAACGTGGATTATCAGGTATCAACACCAATACTACCATTAGGCTAATTGGTAGAAAACACTAATCACTTGTAGTTCATGCTATTCTCATGAATTGAACACATCTCTTAAACCCTTATTAAGCCTCTTATAATCATGAACTGAACATATATCTCCCTTGTTCACTCTCGCTGAGAGAGGCCTTGTGTAATATAACATTCTTACAGTATGTGACTCTAAGCCCAACACTATAATAGTTCTGGTCTGTTTAACACCCATATACAAGGCCTATACACCCGACTATTAAGAATAACATTATGACTATTGAGAATAACATGTATTAATACAGTATCAACAAAATACAATAGTAGAATGATACACTATTTTTTAAGGTATATTGTACTTCTAATTTTTCAATATAGAACTTATTCAATAGATAATGCATATGTTTCTTTTTGTAAGAGCACAATAATCGAATTGAGAAAAAATGCGAATTTGATTGATGTTTTCGATAAATCGGCCGTAAGTGCTTTCAGACAATCACGATTTATGAATCTCTGGATACAACCGATCACGAACTAATACTCGAGAGTCCAAAAGCCCACGACCCGCGCCCGCGCCCGGTTCGGTTCGGCGCGTGTGGGAAACCTTCCCTCTCTCTTCTAGACACTTTTCAAACTAGATGAATGTGCAACTATATATAAAGGAGTGAAAAAACACTCTCCATTTCCGATGTGAGACATTTCCCAAATCATCCCAACTTGTTCACTTTACACCCTTATTTCTCATTCAAATCAACTCTTTTTTATGTATGAGTACACCATTTTATAGTACTCGTTACCAGTTTTTCAACGCACTATCGATCCGACAATTCCGTTCAGCTGTTTGACCGGAATGTGGCCGGAAAATCGCCAGAAAACTACTGTAAAAAACCTGTAATTTTTCAGAAACTTTTTTTTCGAAATTAAGTTCCAACGCTTTTTGTTATTAGAAAATTACATGATTTAACTTCAATTGTTTCATATCAAATATGCGACAGGTTGTGATGTTAAATTTATACAGTTTCAAAGAACATGTTATAAAGGCATTTTCGGTAGTAAACACTACATTATGTCATCGACCCGATTTTGGGGTAAACATGTTAATTCGCCAATTTTACTTTACTTTTTGGTTATTTCACCAGTTCACCCATACATTGATCCATATTTCATTTTATGGTCATGGTTGTATCACAAGGAAAATTCAAAACCACTTATATATTTATATATACACACAGGTCATGGTTGTATCACAAGGAAAATTCAAAAACACACACATATCTATATATATATATACTTATATATCATTATTAACATACCACGAAGGAAAACTCGGAAATCTAATATTAAAATTGTAATTAGCAGGCTATGAGCCAATTGATGTAGACGGGACCAACTAGTTCACATAGACTCGTAACTCATGGTCCGGATTTGCTTCAATCACTTTCACACTCATAATAAATATTGGATTATCCACTTCAATCTTATTAGACCATAATACTACAAACAGAAAGAATGGGGTCCCCATACACAATGGTCTGGCCTTGCCACGAAAAAATACATGAGAATACAAATAACGCATTAATTCCAAATTGACTTTACTTCTCCAATTCGTTTTTTATGTCTTCCTTGGTTTCAGTTTTTCCACGAACGTGATGATACCAAAATGCAGTGTAAAAATTGTAGGAGCAAGTGGCGGGACGTTATTAGTGTGAAGTCAGTATCACACATGAGCAAATCCACAAAGATGATAAGAAACATTCGCGAGATTGGCTTGGTCCATAATCACATCCAATCACCCTGAGAAAACAATACCAATATTTAATGCTCGAGGCCGCATTCAGTTTTTCGACAAAGGCTGTCAATATTATTTTATCGTTTATTATGTATTGTGATGGAACTTTACAAACTATGTATTTGATTTGGGCATCTTATTCCGGTTCACGGGTGTTATACTATCTTTTATCTCGAAGAACAACCTGATCCCTAAAATCTAACAGATCATCAACATGATGGACTATTGATATGTAATGACATCATTGAATTGATGATTGATATGTATATAACATACTAACTTTTCTTAGTTTCGTACTTTTAAAATGTTTAGTGTCTTCATTTTTTGAGTTATTCGTCAAGAGCTTCATTGTGATTAAGTGTAGTTTTGACCACTAAAATGTCACCTTGTAGCTGTAACTCTATAATTTTATTGGTTGAGACTCATTGTCCTAAGACCAAAATATATTTGTTGGTGCTTGGTTGAAAGATAAAGGAGTTATTTGGGTAACACAACAGGAAGGAGTTGGTGGGAATTGAGAACGACTTAGGAATGGGTTGCCTCCAGCACACATTTGACAAACTTTTTGTCGATTTCATCACCACCTTTCGCCAACTTTGACAAACTCTGCAAAATTACAATATATAATTCAACTTTCGTTTACCTTAAATATACTAGAAGGCAAGCACGACTCGGGTTGACGTGTTACTATGAGGTTACGACCATCTTAAACTTTTTGGAAGTACTTTTATATATATTCAAAAATTATTTGAAAAATATAATTTTGAAATTAAGGATCTTATACAAATGCACCATTTACATGTCATATACGAATGTCATGTATGTTGGGTGATTAGTAACGCTGGACGGAAATGAGAAAGAAAATGGATTAAGAAGCAAAAACTGGAACTTGCAATTTGTTCTAAGTGTGTTTCAAATTCATGTGGAATGGAAACATGACAGGACAAAACAAGACACAACTACAACATTTCTTATGTAAAAACTACTTTTTAACCTCTATCTTTTGGCGGTCCCATTGATTTGTAGCAATTTGGACGGCAGATTTTCACGGTAACAAAATACTATTACAGTATAGATAATCAAGAAGTCATAAAGTAAGACAAAAGATTGCAAAATGTAAGATGGATTATGTCGGTCGTGAGTGATATATTAGGGAGGTGCTTTTTGTCAAAACACTAAATCAGTATTATAATCGTACTTACTGTAAGTGTAACAACTTTGCAAAAATAGATTGGTCGTAAAAGATTAACGAAATCATTCAAAAACCAAAAGAACAATCATTCAAATTATAATCTCCAACCAAAACCATTCTTTTTATTTTTCTTGAGGTTGGTTATTGAATTTAATTAATAAAACTTTACACGATATCCCGTAGAAAATAAAAACAAATCTGCCTAAAACAGAAAGAAAAATAAAAAATGTTATATCCCGGAGAAAGTGGGAACACAAAGAAAGTAGAAAAACAAAGTTGATGTGAACTACAAAGACTAAACAGAAACCACAAAGACACGGCCAAAAAGACCTACTCCTCCACTCACACTCACACTCACTTGTCTTTTGAATTTTGTCTCGAGACTTGGCTCTCTCCAAACCCTAGAAATATTCAAATGAATTCGACAACACATAAACCCTAATGATCTTCGTGAAATGATTTTTGTTAGGTCGTGACAAAATTACGTTCTCTGAATAGTAGTTTCCTAAGTGATTTGGTCATTGATTTGACTAGCTACTAGAATTATTGCTTAGAAGTTAACTCAAGTATGTTCACCTAAAATTCAAAATATATATTTTTTGGCTTGGCATAATTCGAGTAAACCGAAACGAACCGGGCAACATCCGTGGTTAAGAAATCAAGAAGAAAAAAAATGGACAATATTTAAAGACGTCAAGTATGTAACAAAGAGTCTATAGACTTATAATGATGGCTTCGTCATCATCATCTCTTTCAAATTTATTTCTTCGAACTTCAATTCTACTTCTCATTTTCCCTCTCACGTTCTGCAAAACATCTTCAAATCAAACACTAATCTTCTCTCTCAAAACACAGAAGCTTCCTCAATCTTCATCAGACAAGCTTTCATTCAGACATAATGTTACTCTCACCGTCACTCTCGCCGTCGGCACTCCACCGCAAAAAATCTCGATGGTTCTTGACACCGGAAGCGAGCTTTCATGGCTTCACTGCAAGAAATCACCCAACTTAGGATCCGTATTTGACCCGGTTTCGTCTTCTACGTACTCACCACTACCTTGCTCCTCGCCAATATGCAGGACCCGGACCCGGGATTTACCCATACCCGCTTCCTGCGATCCGAAGACCCATCTCTGCCACGTGGCAATCTCCTACGCAGACGCTACCTCAATCGAAGGTACCTTAGCTCACGAGACGTTCGTAATCGGGTCTGTGACCCGACCCGGTACTTTATTCGGGTGTATGGACTCTAGTCTAAGCTCCGATTCGGAGGAGGACGCTAAATCGACCGGTTTGATGGGCATGAACCGGGGATCTTTATCTTTCGTTAACCAGCTCGGTTTCTCAAAATTCTCGTATTGCATATCCGGTTCAGATTCCTCCGGTATATTGCTTCTCGGTGACGCGTCCTACTCCTGGCTCGGTCCAATCCAATACACGCCTTTGGTACTCCAAACGACGCCGTTACCCTATTTCGACCGTGTCGCTTACACGATCCAACTAGAAGGAATCCGGGTCGGGTCTAAGATACTTTCTTTACCGAAATCTGTATTCGTACCGGACCATACCGGAGCCGGTCAGACGATGGTTGATTCAGGTACACAATTTACGTTCCTAATGGGTCCGGTTTACACAGCCTTAAAAACCGAGTTTATCGCGCAAACCAAATCGGTTCTCAAACTCGTGGACGACCCAAATTTTGTGTTCCAAGGGACCATGGACCTCTGTTTTCGGGTTGGGTCGTTGACCCGGCCCAATTTGTCGGGTTTACCAGTGGTTAGCTTAATGTTCCGTGGCGCGGAGATGAGTGTATCGGGTCAGAGACTGTTGTACCGGGTAAACGGAGCCGGGTCGGAGGGAAAAGATGAGGTGTATTGCTTCACCTTTGGGAACTCCGATCTTTTGGGAATAGAAGCATTTGTTATCGGTCACCATCATCAGCAGAACGTGTGGATGGAGTTTGATTTGGCTAAGTCAAGGGTTGGTTTCGCCGCTGACGTCAGATGTGATCTAGCTAGTCAACGGCTCGGATTAAGAGATTGATATTAGGACTTGTTGAGGTCGTCTCTGTCGTGTGGGAGAAATGATAATATCTTCTAGGCCATTTTACATATAGTAGTTTTTTTTTTTCTTCTTTTTGCTGAGGGTAGCTTATACGATGTGGTTGATAGAGACTTGTTTTGTGGAAATTTTTGTAAGAATCTGTATTATAGGAAATCTTCATTTTGTTTTTCTTTCTAATTGAAATTAGAAATCATTTTAATATTTTGGTAATCTCTGGTGCCCTTCCTCGGTTTGCTACTTACTTGTTGGGTGATCCCACAAAAAAATATGAATCGAAATCTTGTCATTTATCTATCGAATCAAAAACCGAACATAATTGAAATTTAGATACCCAACCGACTTTTTTGGTATGTACAGTAGTATATACTCCATATCTTAAGACTGAAATTACCGAAAAAAACAAAGTGAACCGAACCAAATGTCCAACCATAGTCAAATTTCTTCTGTTTTTTTTTCTGTGCTGACATAACCATATTCCGTTTGCATTTAATTTTTACAACTTCTCCTAACTGACAACAAAGATTTAGCGGCCTATATATGAAGTTTGTCTACAAAAGACAGAGCCAAACTGAGAAAGTAACAAAAGAGAATCGAAAGTTTGGCTCGGGTCACTTCATTTATACAATTGTTGGGCTTTGTCTGAAATGAAGGATTGGGCTAAGCCCATGATTTGTTTGAGACGCGGTGACTTGAGCTTTTTGTGGGAAGAGTTGAAGGAATTTTTGGAGATTAAACCTTACCTTAGGTAGTTTACAAAAAAAAAAAAAAAAAAAAAAAAAAAAAAAAAAAAAAAAAGCCTTACCTTAGGTATCTTCATTGCTCTATTTTTTTTTTTTAAACTACAGTATGTTCTCAAATAATCAAATTCTCATCCAATTTTCTCTTGCTCTAAAATTATTATACTAAAGTTTCTAAATTTTCTTGTAGTCCTAGAAAGAGAGTCATTAACACTAGGGTCTAGGGATGTGAAAATAGGTTAAAAACCTCAGCCTCGCCCGAACCCGTCAAAAGCCCAAGTTTGCGAAAAGACCAAGAATGTATATGGTTATTGCCTTATTGGCACTTAAACCAGCGGGAGGGTTATGGAACTTACTAACTTACGCTGCCATTTGTGTCAAACCTCAATTTATGCGATAAATTTACAAGTGGATAAAACTCATTGAAAATATCCATCTTAAACTAATGGGTAAAAACAGAAATTTAAATTCAGCAGACGTCTCTACATATCGAAATGTATTTTTTTTATATAATTGTGTGAAGAAGTCTCTTTCTTGTTCTTTATTATTTTTTCGAACTTTAGTCTATTTTAATTGTGTAGACAAAATATAAGGAAGGTAACATAAAGAGACAAAGCATATCAAGGAGACCCAAGTCACTCCATATGCTGGTGGGTATCCATATTTGTTCATGTGATGCTATCAAAGACCCATAACAATGCCCCAAACAAACAAAAAGCTTTCCTTTGTTAAAAAAAAAAAAAGTGATTTCGATTCTTTGAATCTTTCAGTTTCTTTGATACCTACTTCTATTTTTGTCTCACATTAATATAGATAAACGATATGTCGACTCAACTATGTCTTTGCATACAAACGTCACATACTCTTTGCATGTTTGCCATTAAACCTGATTTGTAGACTATCGTAGTAATAATGATTTTAACCGTTCCTGAATTTACAAATAACATAAGAAAAAGAAAAAAGAATTGGTGATAACATATCCGATTGATGATCATAAAAAAAGACAATAAGAATGAAAAAGAAAATGAATAAAATATTCTTATAAATACAAGTGTGAGCGTTCTCGGATATTCCTTTCTCTCCTGCGTTGTTTCCATCACCCTCCGTATTCAGCAATCTTGATTATCTCTTATGGAGGGGTAAAGACTTTGGAGCGACTGATAAAACTTTACGCACCTTCCCATGAATTATGTGGTACATATGGAAGGCAAGAAATCGCAAGATCTTCGAAAACTTCTCTGAATTTCCTCAAATCACCTTAGAGAGAGCTACACTAGAAGAAAAAGTTTGGAGACAAGTCACGATCAAAGGAGATTCAGATGGGGGAGCCCCTCCGACCTTAGAGAAGCCGCTAGTCCCACAAGATTCTTTAGTGTGCTACACCGATGAATCCTGGCATGCAACAGAGGCCCGAAGTGGACATGGTTGGATTGCACGTATAGGAGATAGTACCCTACACGTAGGAATGAAAGGGTCACGTCGGAGTCTATCTCCTCTTCACGCAGAACTGGACTCCCTTCTTTGGGCAATGCAGAGCATGTTGGCACTTTCGTTGGATAAAGTCATATTCGCAACAGACAGCTCAGACATACTAGTTATGATCTCTAATCTTGAGGATTGGCCTTCTTTCGCATCAGAACTATCAGATTTCAAACATCTTCGAGTTTTGTTTTCATCTTTTAATATTATGCATATCCCTCGAGATGTTAATTTCCGTGCTGACAAACTTGCGAAATATGCAAGAGTACGTGATTACTGTTTTTTTCATGTAAATCCGTCGGTTCCCGACTGTTTCTCTCTTGAAGAGAGTCATTTTCGATAACTTAATATATGGGATTAGTTGACAACAAAAAAAAATGGTAAAATTTTGTGAAAAACAAAGAAGAATAAGACATTCCTCCTCATTTTTTTTTTTTAATGATCACCAATTGAAGCCATAAATTTGTAATAGAGTAGCAAAATAAAATAGAGGAACTCTAAAAATAAAATAAACTATAATTCTTTTATCACATTGCATTTGTAATATCTCTTCTTGAACTCGATTCTTTTAAATTTCTCAAGACTGTATGGCTTAATTCATGCTGTTTATCTAAATACTCGATACTTTAACAATATGTATCCATGGCTGATTCATAGGACCCCGGGACCAGTTTTGTGAAAAAATATGAAACAAAACTTAAAATCATAAAATAAAAAAATAAGATACTTGAAATTATCTATATTTCAAAAAAATTGAAACTATCCAAATTAACTCAAATTTTGAATCCTAAATTTAACCCTTGCCCGAATTCTTAAATACTAAAATTCCGCAACCGGACCCATTATAACTGAAATTTCCATCCCATATTTCGTGAAACTATCCGGATTATGGATGCATGTATTTCATTTTGTCTCTACTATTAATGTTATTCAGGCTTGCGTGTCACGGATGTGATTGTTGACCAAACATGGACCCTAAATTACATTTTTGTATTTATTTCAAAGAATGCTTTTTGGATCGAGTTTACTCATACGCTTGACCTTGAGATTGGCCTTCGGCCTTCTGTTTTTTGATATATTTATTTCATCTTACAAAACTAATTAAGACTCGGCCAGGTTTGCTAATTAGCTCCAAAAAGAAGTCAGTGACCACATCTTAGGAGTCAGAACCTATTCTATATGGCATAGAGAGTAGCATTTGCTACTTCGTAGTTAGAACGGCTAAAGAGAACACATCTATATTTGTTTTGTCTTTCGTAGGAAAAAGCGCATTAGTAACATTTTTTCATTAGTTTTGATTTTTGAACATAATGAAAGTAGAATAATAAATTAGCAACCATCAATAATTGTCGATATAATAAATGAACAAGACGGCCACAAAAGTGACAAAAGAATAAAGAGAGTCAAATGGAATTGTCCGGAACTCCGGATAAGCCTATAATAATCCAAATTAAGCATGCTGATGAACAATCAAACAATTCATAATCATTAAACAAAGATCCTTTGGATTTGTGGGGATGGGCTAATATACGCTTTTTTACCAATTTTAAAAATATGTTTCCTCTTGATCTCGAACTAATTAATGGAATATTCTTATTGAAAAAATCAGTTATTTACATGTATTACACATAATTAGAACGATATTGCATAGAGTAACACTTTCGAAAATTGGTACAAGAGTTTGACCCTCTTGTCAAATTTCCTCCCAAAAAATGTTAAACCCTAGGTTTTAACTGGTATTTCGCAGGACAATTTTTATTATATACTCTCTCTTTTCCATTATAATTGATTTTTTAGATTTTGGCATACAAATTAATAAAATTGATAAAATACCTTTTATAACCTTTGTATCATAATTGACAAAAAAAATTGACCAAAATTGAATTGAATTACAAAAGAATTACAAAAAGATAAAATAGTAAACTTGTGGCATTTTTTGCATAGAATTCTGAAAAAATCACTTAATTTAGAAAAATAAATTCTCTTAAAAAATCAATTAAAGTGAAACAGAGGGAGTACAATTTTAATTAAATCAACTTGATTTGATATGTTTAATATTTTAATATTGGTGGTGTTAACAAAATAATAAAATGAAGATTTAACCCGTGTTCTAGCTCCGGATTAATAATATTTTATAACCTGTCGCGCTATATAACTTTATTTTATAGTATTTTAAACTTTTTATAAATTTAAATATCCATAATATTTTAAACTTTTTATTAAATTTAAAACAATGATTAGTATCAAATAATTTAAACAATTTAAACTTTCTAACCCATTCTGCCATACTATTCGAAAGTTATGAAAATCTCTTAAATATATATATATATATATATATATATATATATTTTATTATCAAATTGACCTTATTACAAATATCGAATCCGTGGTCGACGGCACACCAGAACAATATATTAATTTTCAAAGTGTAATTGCATGGACATAAACTTTGAAAATAAAATTTTAATTTGGGATAATTGTAATTTATTGTTGGAATATTATGTGTATCTTAATTTTGATGAAAATGCTTTGATTATGATATGTTAATTTTGATTAATTTGTTCGGTGGATATTAATGAAATGATAGATGTGCATGTAAAGATGTGATTATAAATCAACCAAAGTACGTATATGTAACCCAAAAAAAAGTGAAACGTTTCAAATATTAATTGATTTCATTAAAAAAATAATGTCTTACCTTGAACAAAATTTTATATGTCTGAAAATTATGTTTTATGTTTATATACTTATGGCAGGCCACCTAGTAGAAGTAAAGAATAAATATATTTTCATAATCATTATAGGATGCAATAAATAGTTCTGTTTTCACCATCGAATGATTGTTTAGGTTAACAAAACTTAATTTAAATAGAAATAGAAGAGAAAGAGATGTCAAAAGAAAAGAAAAGAGAAAGATAAAAAACATCTATACTCTAACAGAAAAAACATAAAACACATCTAAATGTGTGCATACAAATAAGAAAAACATCTAAATTATTTTTATATTGATTAAGAGAACAATTATATATTTCGTTACAAACAAAGTATTTATTCTTGTTAAAATTGTCAACAAACATTGATATGTAGTTTAGCTTTAATTCTTGCCTTCATTCGCCGAGTGATGATAACTTGAATGGCTTTTGCAATTTCTGAAATTTGACTGAACACCATGGAAGTTTCGTTCTCAACTATTACCATTAAATAAGATTGTAAGATTGTGAACCTTGACCATAGTATGTTTTTTTTTTTTTTTGTCAATGACCATAGTATGTTCGTTTCGAGAAAAAATAGAAATTTTATAAAAAACCAAAAAAATAATACCTCATGAGAAAAGAAGAACATGTAATATGAAATCTGCAAAAAGTATAAAAAATGAAAAGGTATAAGAAACTTATTTCAAGAAATCTGCCAAAATGTAATATAATAAGGTCATTTTATGATTTTATACCAATAACATAATAGAAAGGCTTTTTAAAAAGTGATCTCAAAAGAGAAACTTGTTTGAAGAAGAATACCATGTCAATGAAAAGATCTCCAATAGATTCTAAAAAATGAAGAAACGAACAAATTATATAATCATGGAGAAGACATAGAGAAGAGCACAAAAGCATATATAGAGATGGCTAATCTTTTAGATTGTGGAATAAGCAGAGAATAATAGTTTAAATAAAAGAGTCGATTATGGTTGGTTTAGATTTTTTTTTAAATTGGCTCCTAAAATCTTGCTCATGAAAACAATCAAGATTATTAATATATCACAAATTTTCCTTTTTATTAAGAGTGTTAAACAAGTTCTGACTTTCAAAATTAGTTATTTAAAAATTAAGGAAAACATAAATGAGATATCTTTTAAAAAAGTAAGAATATTTGAGTTACCATATATTATTTTTTAATATTTTGTTATATATTAAACTGGTGTTGGATTTACTTATACACATATATATATGCATATATCCATGTGACATACACGATTTCACTTGTATGTATATATCCATCAAAATATTTTAGGGTTGCTTAGTTATCTATAAATGATCAAATCAAATCTTAATGACTACAATATTTTGTTAACAATTGTTTTGGATAGTTAAAATATTATATATCTTTAAACTTCCGTTCAAAATTGAATACTATTTAGATTTTGTGAATATATATTTCTGTTAATAATTTAATTTCTTAAACTAAATTGATCAACTTCCTAATTATGCGATCGAAATTAAATATTTACTTTAACTAACTTAAGGAATATGCACGTATTAATTTGTTTTGTATTATTAATAGAGAGTTTGATAAAGAAGGAATATGTTTACAATGTTTATTATTAGCATTAAATTTTTATTTGTTAGAATTCAATCTTTAATGCACTTAATAATGTCGTAATTCTTTTGTAGAGAATCTTACCAAAGATAACTACAAAATGTCAAAAATAAGTAAATATTCGAAATGATGATTTGCGGTTTACAAAAGAGACATTCGACTGGATCCAATTCACCATAAAGTAAGGTTTTACAAATTTAATCTTAATGCGTTTCTGTTTTTGATATTCGATCTAATGGCATTTTTTGTAAATACTTATCAAACTAAAAGTTACTCTACAAAATATATTTAAAAAATGTTAATATAGATTTGGCTTAGTTTGAGATTTTGTAAGACTAACTACTCTTAAAAAAAAAAAAAAATTGGTTCGGTTCAGATGTACATTTCCCAAATAATCTGTGTGTTATGTTTCTACAAATGCCTCACTTTGTCATATCAAATATATACATCATTTGATTTATGTTTCGGTGACAAACACATTGATCTAACGATTTTCCAGCATGATATATCAAAATGTAACATAAAGTCCAATAGCCTAAAGTGGTAATCTCGTTTGTGAATGGACAGACTTACATCGTGTACTGATTTGGTAACTAAATCATATGTAGTTAATGTCTCAATTAATACTTCAAATGCAGTCATTTTTTTTGTTTGGTTGCAAAATAAATATATACAGTATACCACTATATAAGCCATATAGGTTAAAAATGTATAAAAATGGAGTATATAATAAGTATTAAAGGAGTCAGATGCATATGATATCTCAGCAATGCAGAGATGCCCTTGGTAAGAAAACTACAGGAATCCCAGCTGTTAGTTTCCCATATGAAGTATTAATATTTAATTAATTTTTTTTTTGTCAAATTTATTTAATTAATTATTAATTCAGATTTCTCTCCCATAACTAATTCACTTCACGAGAAAACTACCCAAAATAAAACAAAACAAAAAAACTTAGGATTGAGAAAGCTTTTTTAGTTTTTATATATAAATATATTTGAATGGTAAATACGATAACAATTATACTTATTTTTCCAAATAAGATTTTACTTAAAATGTGAACGGGACATCATGGAATAAATATACTTTTACCCAAAAATATAAATAAAATTATATTGAATTGGATATTTCGAGTTTGATGATAATCTAGTTTTAATCCATTTACTTTTTCAAAAGTGCATGTGTGATAGTATGTAGATATTGAATCCTAAATGACCAAATTGTTACGCACTAAATATGCGAAGTCGAGTTAAAATCAGTAAATCACTAAAATGGTTTTTGTCTCGGGTTTTATATAATTAAGTTACTTGAGTATAAACAAGTTTTTGCAGACAAAAAGAAAAAAGAGTATAAACAAGATAATGAAAAACTAAACAATTAAACTAGATATATCGACGTGTCTTGTAGTTATTCTTCCTTTCTTGAGAAGAAATTTCCACCTCCAAGATTAACCAACCAACATTCTTCCTTTCTAGAGAAGGAAAATTCATCACCTCCAAATATTACCAATCAACATCAAATAATATTCGTTAAAAACCAATTTCATAAGCAACGAAATGGCAGTAATCGAAAACTATATATTTAAAAGCCTCAATTAGTATAAGCATAAAAGAAAGTCGTAATCATATTTAACACATTCTAATTTCTTGAACAAGTCTAATTATGGCCTAGTCTCACTATGTATTAACAATTCTACAAGTATAGTTTTATATCATTAAGTATAAACAAAAGAGCTTGACTGCAACTTCAAATAGTATTTAATCATAATAATTGGACAAAGGAAAATAGTTTTTTGTAATACTAATAACTTTGTCAGACTAGGCACACAAGATCCACACATAGCTTATTCGTAACACTTCCAATGGAATCTTTTTTCTCTCTCCCTCCTACCTCCATAGACTCTAGAGAGAAAGGGAGAAACACCACATTCATCCTCGTCATCTTCACAGTAAACCATTAATGAACAACAACAAGAAAAAACAAACAAATAAAAGAGCAACAAACAAAAACAGAAACAAATCTCACAAGAAGTCGAAAGACGAATCTAATTCACTATTTTATACTTTTTATACAATTTTTCAGTTCTTTTATTTTTTCCTGAAAACATCTTCACACTGAAACATAGCTTCTCTAAACCAGAATCATAACAAATCTAAATTGATCTAAACCAAAAGAACATAGAACCCTTTATGTACATGTATATCTATCTACTTCGGTTTGAGAACACAGAAACAGAGATATGAAGAAAGAGAGGGAGAGAGAGATTTGTGTTTGGTTTTTTTTTTTTTTTTAAGAATCGGAGTAGTTATCTCTCCAGCAAATAAGCATGATTACGCATCGACGCATGATGTAGAAACGAGCTCTCTGTTCTTTAACCAACCTCGCACACTTGCTCGTAAAAGCACATCTCCCCTGTTTCTTGCCGTTGAAGGAAGAAGATGAGGTCGATGAAGAGCGCGTGATCCTCGACGCGCCGCCGTCTTTCTTCGACAGTTTCCACTTCTCGTCTAGGTGGACGCTTCTCGATCGAGTCAGGCCTGACGAAGACGCCATTGATGTTAAAGAAAGATCTCAGATTTCAGATATTTGCTTGTGTGATCGATCTCACCGAGAAAAAGGATAATATTTTATGTTTGTGGGTTCGTTGGAAATTGATGAATTTGTGAGATAAAGAAACAAACTTGGGAATTTGGAGATTTTCTCGGAGTTTGGAGATTTTTTTTTGAGTCAGCAACGGAACAAGAGAGTTAGGGTTCTGTATTTATAATGGATTTTTTTTTTTTTTTTGGTGTGAATTTATAATGGATTTTTTAGATACATATATCGATTTCGAAAATAAAAAAATAAAGGAGAAATAATTATATTTATGGTTATTTATATATTTGTTTTTGTATCCTTTTGTCGGTTTTTGTGATAAATATAAAATTAGAAGAGGATGCAGAGAGTTGTGGCAGTCGGTATTGCCCGGGGCCTTGTTTTGCCTCGATTGCCCCTACCATTACCACTTTCTTTTATATTGTGAAGGATTTATCTTAAAATTAAACACCTCCATTAATCATATATAAAGAGGAAAAATCCAAACTAATTACGAATTTTTAACGAAATATTGTTAGAAATTACGTAATCCAACTTATATCTAGCGAGGATCGAAGAGAGCAACGGTATTATGATACGTTTAGGGGAATATCCATGCACCCGTTATACAAAGGATCTAGCTGGGTAAACAAACCCTATTTTTTTGCTCAAAACATTTTATATTTTGTCTTACCGTTTCTCTTGGGTTTTAAAATCCTTTTCTTTGTAGTAATAATATATTTGTGGTTTCGATTTTTTATTTAGGGCTAATCCCGTAATAAAAAGAAAAAAGGCTATTCCTAATCTCCATACAAATTTGTTAAAAACATAAAAGAAATCTTAAAACATACTGTATATGATGAACGTGAAGTCTTATCTACGATTATGTTTGAACGAATATCAATAAATTTATTTCGAATTGAAGATCATGATAATAGTAGTCGAAATATTTATTTTAGTATATTTCCTAAAATCTCAACAAACAAATATTGCTTTATCAAAATAGTTTTTTTTAACAGGGAAATCATGATAAACGTAAACTTTGAGCTCCTCCATATTAAAAGTAATCTGTCTATCGAGCATATAAAAACGATATAGTTCAAATGATCCGTTCGATGGATTCACGCTCTTGGCTAGCAGTGTACAAAAAATCGAGTGTTAAAAATCAAGTTTTGTGATAATATTGAAAATGATAAAGTAGATCGGATCAGTATTATTTTTGGGATTCTCCTATGCCAATATATATTAAAAAAAAAAAAAACTGAAAATAAAATTGAAGTTTAAAGAGGGAAGGAAAAGTCAGAAAGTGGGGAGAGTAGAGAAGAGCGAGAGAGGAAATTTTAATGCATCAAAGCAAATCTCAGTCTCTCTGCACCAGTAACTGTTACTTACTTTGCTCAGATCAATTAATAATTGCACCAACAAGAAAGGAAAAATTTTATATCAATTTATAGTAACTGTATTTATGTGTTTCTATGTATAAAACCTAATTCTCTTTGTAACGAATTAAATTGTTTCTATGAATCTATTTTATTTCACATTGATGATTTTTTTCATCATTAAGAATCATTAGAAACGAAAAGAAAAAGGATGGAGAAGAGGAAGATGAGGAAAGGATGTGAAAATCACATGTAGGTGTAGTAATCTGGTTTGGCTATTTTAGTGCTCCTATTTTAGCCTGACTTTGATGTTTCTTTCTCTTCTCGTTCGTCTTTATTGGGTTTCTCTCCCGTATTTTTCTCCATTCTGGTAAGATTGTTTTATTTTTCTCTTTTTTTTTTTTTGGATTAACGAAGGGTATTTCATGCTTAAGCCCAACTAACGCCAGATGAATGATGTCATTAGTACCACGCTTATCGGATTCACTAATGAACCTAAAACGTGATACTATTATTAACTGATCAAAACACAAATTGGAAGTTAAATTGAATTTTTGGTTTAGTTAAAAAAGATTAAATGATATTAAGAGACAAACCAAAGCGGTAGTGGAAGACCAATGTTATTGGGCTTGGAGCCCAACTTCGTGAATTGGAGATTAGACAAAGAATATTTAAATAAAATAAAGGGGGACTTGGAATAATATTTTCAGTGTCATCTTTCCAAGCAAACAATAATAGGATTTACGTTTATGGACTTGGTTATTTTCTTGCTAATATATATGGGGTGGTTCTTTCTTAAGTAAATTCTGTTTATATCTAATTAGAAACACTCCAAAACTCGTAATCAAATTTAAAAACGTCTATACCATGTTTATAGTAGTGAATAGGTTTAACATAACTACATATTCTGCGACAAAAACAAAATCAAAGTTTGGTGATATCTATCAACATTCTGTGTTGCATGAATAACAATAGGTAGAAATGTGTAAATGACCTAAAAATTGACTACACGCCAGAAGTAGATAGTTACATAAACGCGTACATCCAAAATGTGTCATCCATCAATCCAAAGGATGCGACGTCTGTGTATTGTAAGCTCACTTTTACTATTTTAACTTTTTCTTGTTTGTTTGTTACTTAATTTCGCAGGTAAATTTCATATATATTGCTTCGGAGCTTTTATAGAAATAGGCACATTTTAACCCAATAACTTAAAAAAAACCCATTTCATATAGACTTATAAGAATGACCGAGAATTGACAATTTTGATCCTGTCGTCCTTTCCTTTTCTTCTTTTTCGTCGATCTTCCTTTTCTTTTTTTTTCTTTTTTTTTTGGCAAAATCGAGTTTCTTCTTTATTTTTTCCAGAAAAATTAAAATTGTTTTTAATTACAATATAGTAAACCCTAAAAAATGATAGTAAGAGAATCCAAGCAACAAATTTTTTGGATTTTATGAAGAAATTTTCGGTTTTGATTTTGTGTATATATGCATATATATACATGTGTATTTGTGCGGTTGTACCACCGATAAGCAACCCGAAAATCATAATCAACCTTAAATCAACTCAAAAACATATTGATCCCTCTGTTAATATCACCTAATTAACGCTTTTGTTTGGGCAATCATGAGATTGTAAATCAGAGATTGCGATGAAATCTCCAAATAATTTTTTTTTATCATAAGCTTTCTCTATTCTTTATCTTCATCGCCTAGATATTTTTTCCTTGATCAACTGCTGAAATCTAACTCCAACGCTGCATTCGTCTTTTCTAAATTCGACAAATCTCCTTTTTTTCATCGGATGCGCGTTTCTCTCTGTCGACGAATTTTTGCTGGGTTGAAAAAGATAAAATCAATAACTTGCAAGGTCGTAAGTTTTCGAAAAAGTTATGTTACTTACAATACCTCTTACAGAAATGTAGTTTTCTCCTAATTGTCTCATATTTCTTTGTAAAAGAATTGTCGGTGTTTTTCAAGGCTATTGTAAAAGTAATTGCCTTATTTTGAAATTATGAAAAAATTTACCAACATATTAATTGAATATAAATGAAAAGCAAAAGTGAGTTCTTACGAATTTTTGATAGATAGATGCCAAGATTTGATAAGACAAAAACATAATGAGTTACAGTCGAAGAGTGTGACAACTCTATAACTTTGTTACTTTCTATCAAAGACTGGCAATGTAGAAGCAAAAATTACTATGCTGAAATTAGATTCTTGTGACCTGAAACTGGAATTCAATTTTTTTTTTTTGCTCAATGCTAAAATTTATTAGAAATGAGTTTGTATATGTTTAAAGAAAAAGAAAATTATATAGGAGCTATAAAACAACAAGTGTCGAAACAACCCAAAATCAAATGGCAAATGATATTTTATGACCCAACAAAAAAGAATGTAAATAATAAGCGAATCTATCCGGAAATAGTCTCTAGAAAAAAAGAAATTGAAATACAAAACAGGCTTTATATTTAAATTATTATGATCTTCTTGATTCAACTGCCCCTATAGTTGAATGAGGTCCATTGTGGATTCTGATGATGTTCACACTTTTTGTAACATTTATTCAGAAATGAAGTATTGATGGTTGAGTTACACATATGTTTGCAAAGAATGTAACTCTAAAAAATAATATTTTCATTCAGATTCTGGCAATCAACACTAACCCATTTAATTATCTCTGAAAATCTTCCGCTATGATTTGCCATCAATTATTAATATTCGCGTTTCTCTTAGTTCGTTCTTTCACTTAAAGAGTTTTTTCTTCACTCGACGTTGAGGCACGTGCGGCTAACAGGTGGGCGTGACCACTGACACGTGTCTGTAGAGATGTGTGAAAGCGAGGTTTCGAGTATCGCAGGGGACCGACTTAGCTCGCTCACCGGCGCTTCTTTTTCGGTCAACGGTCAAACTTCTCTCTTCTCACTTGCACGAAGAGAATCTGTAAACTCAAAGCACGTGCTAACTCTTATCTTCTTCAATCCCTAGTTCTACCTTTGGTCGGGTTTTTAAAAAATGTAATCAATAATTTTTTTACTCTCTCTATATACATAACTAGTATTACGAACCGATTTTATTGATGTAGTATGCTAAAGACTCAAAACGTTTAGTGGCAACACTAGCATTAACAATATATACCACGTTTTAACCTGAATCGTTTCATTTGCTTTCTCTAGTGTAGTGGTAACAAGTATTTCTTCTAGTGGTGCAATGGTACTACAACAATGAAGAAGTTGCATTTTGATTTCTCAACATTAAATTGGGTAAGAAGTTATGTTGTGAATTGTGATGAAAGAAGAGATAGAGAAAATGAATGTGAATGAAAATCAATGATGCCGATGCGTGGAAGAAAATAATATGGGTTCATATATATTGGAACGAATGGGAATATTAATACTCGGCACATGCAATTTCTGACACGAGACTATTATGGATAAAAAAGGGCCACGAGATATTCCATTTTTCACTAAGTGTTTTTTATTTATTTTTAATAACAGGTATTCAAAAACATTTTTTTATCCTTGATATAGAAATCCACGTAATGCAATCAAAATTCAACACACACAAGATCACAAATAATGCATCAAAGGCTCAAATTAAGGCCTAGTATAGAAAACTGCCTATAAACAAATTTGTAATTAAATGTGCGCTCTTTGGATCGCATTTAAATTTCACTGTGTGAGAAATGTGTTTCGATTCTTTATATTCTCCAATACTAATATCATAGTTTTTTTTTCCACCTTCCTCAATGCCGCAATTGATGATACTTTTTAGTATATATACTAACTTGAAACTGAAATTTCCCTTTTGAATCAGATTGGCTTGTGTTCATGCATGAGATGTGAAATTGTGAATCGTGATGGGCATAGCCTAGTAAATATGGAATACCAATCTCGATAAACGAACTCTAATTTAACCGTTACGAGGTTAATTAATTTGTTAAATCCAAGAACAGTAACATTATCTTTGGTTACCTAAAAACATCGCTTCTACATATAGAAATGAGAGCCTCTGACAGTGATCGTTTATTTCTTCTTCAATTTGTATTGACGTAAAAGAAAAAAATATATATACAAAAAGAGCGGATACATTGGTCTACATTTCAACACGTAATTCTTACTTTATTTTTTTATTTTATTTTTGAAAATATCTTGATCTCAGTTGCAGCATCTAGTTTGAGTTCAGAATCATATGCATAACAGTCATAAATTAGGTTAAACAGAAGCTACCCCTTTAAAGAAAACTAACCCAACTCGTAATCCTACTTAAAATTTGATGGACAACATATATTGAGTCGAGTTATGGGATTTCTCCCTTTCTATATATAATTTAAAAAAAAGTCTCCAAATAAGACAAAGTTACTTAAATTTAACTATATATAATCAGAGATCAGCCAAGAGTATCAATAACACGTCTTTGGCTATCAACTATATATCTCTCAGAAACATGGGGAGGGAGGAACCAAATATTTTTTGTTGTTGAAGACGTTTAAAATGTGACAAACTATGTCCCAAAGAGAGAAAATATTAAGCTTATCTAATCTTTGTCTAGCATAATTGTTAAGCTTATCTACTCTTGTAAGTTGTAATGATGCATCTCTTCTTTATGTAAGTATGTTGGCATATGTTAGTTTCAAAAAAAAAAAAAAAAAAAAGAAGTATGTTGGCATGTTGCCTAGTACTTACCATTTTTGGGATGCAGATCTCTTTTATTAGTTGGTTGGGCTTAACCTGCATTGTTTCATTTTAACTATAGAAATTCTTATTTTGGCCCAATACCACATTTACGTCTTCATTGCTACTTCTTTCCGAACATTTTCATTTTTTCACTTGGGCTTTTATCACAAGAAAAAACACAGTGAGGTCTGGAATCCTTTGATATCAATTTAACACAGATAGGTTTGGAAATTATTTGACATCTTGTTATTTGCAAGTGAAGAGTACAGTGTACACGTTCTTGAAAAGCCAAGATAAATCACAAAAAATATATGTTCATACAATACTAATAGAAGAGGAAGATTTTTTATATATACGAAATACATGTTCAGTTTTTTTTTACATTGGAGTATGTAGATCATGAATGTCCACATTTTCCCAAAAAATAATTATTCTCTCAGGTTTAGAGCTTTGATAAAATGTCTACGGAGTAGTGGAGACATGTTGAGTAAGGAAAACCAGCTATTATATTTCAGAAAAGAATTATTAATGACAGATTTTTAATGTGTATCATCCTTTCATAGAAGACCAAGTTTGCCGGAAAATGAAATCATCGACTAGCTCTCACAATTCATAGCTGAGAGAAAATGGTTGGGAGAGAGCAACACCAAGATCCAACTTGATGGCAAAAACATCCAAGTTTGCTCCAACCTATTGATTCATCAAGTTTGACTTTGTTCCGAACTTCCGAGGGAAGCAATTGTGTTCTGGTTGATTCTCTTGCTAATTAAACTGTCTTTCAAACTTTTTTATTCGGCCGTTGAACTGATCATAATATGTAATTTTATATTCAGTTGGTTGACTAAAAAACCCAAAAATACTATTTCAAAATGTCAAACAAAAAAAAAAACAAAATGAGAACAAAGGTGATGTTGGTTTCTGAGAATCTTAAGTAAAAGAAAATCATATATGGAGACAAGTGAACTTAACTAAAGATAACGTCATGGAGGTTAAGTTAGTTGATAGGTACTTTTTCAAGATAAAGCAAATCAATATATGTCCAATATTTAACTTGGCTTGTTTCTTAAGCAACACCGTCGTACGTGCAACGTGCTCATATTTCGTAATAATATCAGCACGATATTCCAGTCACCATTACTAGTAAAGCTTGATATATTCTTGTTACTTTGTTAGTTACTAAAACAAATGAAAAAAAAAATTACTGTAGTGATGCAAGCATACGTAGTTAATATAATCAATTAAATAAAATTGTCTAATCTTATTAGAACCAGAGTTCAAAGCTTTCCGGTTATAGACAAAATATATCGACTGATGAATAATTACAATAACAGTAATCAGTTAGCAGACAGTATAGCCCAAAAGGGTCAATCATTCACTTCGTAGAATTTTTAGAGGAACAATATATAAATAGTCAAAACTTATTTGAAATAAATATAATGTTAGAGAAAATTATTTATCAGCTATTACCCATATTATATAAATATAAAAAATATAGGAATCCAATGAAATGAAAAACAAAAGGTGAACAGATAAATAGGATTCCAAATTTTGCTTTGCGTGACAAAACTTAGGATCTAATCTTTGGCAAAAAGGGAGTGTTGCGTAAAGCCTAATCAGTATGAGTGCGAGACATCGATGCATGTAAAGGGGAGACATAAATTTAGCAATGGTCCTTTTTGGTCCAATCCCTTAACCTTAAATTAAGGGTTTATATTAGATGATTGATTACGCTATCAAACGTATTCTTTTATTATCTCCCTAGAGCCTCAAATTAGCTAATAGCTAGCATGCGCCAGGGAAACTAATACTAGTGCGATGATCAACTTCAAATTTCGTATATTTGTTGGGATATTTGTAAAAATACCCAAAAATTAGGTACATATAGTCTGTAAAAATTTAATCACTCTCTGTTTATTTTCAAAATACTGCTAATTAAGATACCAATTATCAATATTATTGTAGAAGAGTAGTTCAGTATCACCCATTTAACTAGGTTCAAACCAAAAATAAACCAAATGGTCTATGAACTCGACCTAAAACTCATTTCAACTTAACAAAAGCTCGACCAGTTTGGCATCGCTTGGTTCGCAACCGATCTATTTGGGAAATATTGAAAGATAAATTTAAATCTAAACAAATATATAACAAATCGGAAAAAGAAAAGATTTATTTCCGAAGATTAAGGAAAAGAGACATATCCAAAGTCGACTATCCCTCAGTATAAATAGCAAGCTCGACTATGGAGCGAAAGATCCACAATTTGACTCTCAAGAACCCTACGTTTAATACTTGTAAAGAAAACTATAGATTGTTCTCAAATGCTAGTTAGAAATTTCTTGTAATCTCTTCGAGCCATTTTTGAATCAATAAAAAAAAATACTTTGTTGAATTCATATCTGTCTAATTATTCTCATCAATTTATTTGTGTATCGATTTTACTCGTACAATTATCTCTATTTGCTTTGTAAAAAATAACATTGAAAAATTAGCACAATCTTTATCAGCGGCAAAAATAATTATTAAAATAACTTATTGCAGACTAGTAATTTGATGATATTGTTAAATGGATGATCCATCCAAAAAAGTATGGCATGAAAACTTACTATATTACTAAATCAACTAATTCAAGTTTCGGAATAAATTTATGATTTATTAATAATAGCAAAAAATTTAAAATTTTAGAAATTCCGGTTCTAACAAATAAAAATAACTGATAGTTCATGAGTTTTAGATCGAAGTCCATGCATAAATTTTCGTGTTAGAACTAAATAACTTTCTTTGAACTGAAAATCAAATCAAAAGGACCAATCTACACGCTTTTTTGGAAGGACTTAATTAACTCGTACCACTAGCCCAACACTAAATTAGCACCATAACAAGTTTTTAAATCATTCGTAGCACTATAAATCAACTAAAGACTTACCAAATCTCCGGTTATTTCTAATTTGTTGAAATCACTTCCACCAATTCCTTAGATTGTCGGTGCTGAACTCACTCTTATTAACTTGTTAGAAATTTCTTCAATATATAACAGAATAAACCATGCTAAAGCAACCATGAAGCGACAAAACTCCTCGCGTTGTATATCGTCATCATATCCTCTTCGAACGTAACATCATGAAATCTCAAACCCTTTTAACATATGTAGCCACGAGATCTTCTTCTTTAGATACCACCAATCTCTACATGACATGTTTGCCTTTTTTTCTTCTAATGACCTCACGTGGTGGTTTTAAAGGAATCTACTTCTTTTCTAGACACAGACCCCCAATATGTCACCATAGCTTGCCCAAAAATTCCATTGGAAAATATGAAGTCGCTGTAAACGGGCTTTGCTTTATTTAATTAGTATCGAAAATAACTGATATAGAGAGTAAACTCCCAACTTTAATAATTAGTGCAGATTTTAAATTTATTAAAATTTTGATTAGCAATCTTAAAAACTCTAGTTATATAAGTAAATTAGAAAGCTATTAAATTGAAAATAATAAAGACACTGTCAAAAAAAAAATTAACTTATTTGTAAACTGATTTTTTGAAAATATAACTGTAGATCTCCTTGTTTTTATTGCTAGGTTTCGAGGGGAATCTTTCTTACAATGTGGTTGTGGACATAGCATGTGTGGTCTCAATTAACTTTTTTTTGCAATTACAAATTCTCCTTCTCCCACTTATATCAACTCATGATTCATGACCCCACCCTCTCGTATAAGATGATGTTCCAATTGTTCGCAATTTCTAAATTTGAGTAGGTTTTACTCTTTACTCTTGCATACTATTGACTGTATGCCCTTCAAAGAGCTAGTGTAAATTCTGTCGATTGTATGTATAATTATTCTTTTATTAGTGCATTCTAGATTTTTTTTGCTCACCTATTCTCATTGAGGTTTTCAAATGGTATGTTACTAAGATGGACGATGTAACTATACTAATAAAAGAATTTAGTAATGATTTAATGTGTTGCTTGAATGTAGCTCAATCAGCATTCTACACGTACTTATGTTTTACGCCTAAGTATTAAATAAGCTTGTCAATGAACATTCACACTATCACACTGCTCATATTATTTGGTATAATAATAGCCATTATTAAGCATGCAAGACCATCATTTTGTATTTAAACTCTATATTTTCCCCAAAAATGCTTTTCACAAAAATGGTTTGGGTTGTGGTTTACCAAAATGTAGCTGGTTAAGATTGGTTAATTTCAGTGATTGCTGATAGGGTTTGATTAAAATCAATGTTGATTCAGTCGACAGAGTACACAGCCTACACTCATTCGAAAGACTAGTCAGGTTTCAGCTCGAATTGCTCTTTGTTTAAAAAATAAAATAATGAAAGATGCTGAATATTATTAATGTTATATGCTGAAACGAAATAAATGTAAAGACGTGAATTCGTTGGGAGAGGAGTGGTAGATACTTAATTCACATGCAAGTGCATTTGTGTTCTCATGATAAAGGCTTCCTAAGCTACAATGCGTGCATGTGTATTTTGGATGTACATGTAGACAATAAACTGTACACAATAATTCCGTAAATTGTCTTTTACCAAACCGTCGGCCGTCGCTGGGATTAATTCGGCAAATATGAATTATCAAAGTATGTATATAGGATTAGGTTAATAGTATACTGAGCGTATATATATAGAGAGAAGGGGGAAAAATATAAAATATTACTTTTAATTGACACATTTTTGTTATCCTGAATTTGAGATAACCACATTTTTGCACCAAAATCTATATCCTCGTAAACATTTTTGTTCAAACAATATCAAATTCACAATATAATGGGTTTATATACTTTATAGACATAACGTATGTATATAGACAAGGAAAAAAAAACATATACACTATGTAATCTTTATGCTATTCACATTTTCTAAAATTGTAACCATACGTGATAAAACGTCCACGTATAGTCTCGGGGAAGAGATAGAAGAATTAAATCGTCGGTAACCATACAAATCCTCCATCTAGAATTTCAATCTAAAATCAGACAGAAAACACAGATGTGAAGCTGGCACAGATCTGGAGTGACGTGGCAGATACAAGAAGATCTGGTTGGTGCATAGATATGCCTTGTCATCGCCATCCTCTTCTCACGGTCACCGCTAACTGTTTTCTCCTCTTTTTCTAGTTATCACTTAAGACACTTATCTTATTTTTATTTCATTTTCTGAATGTCACTATTCAATATCTTTATTATTATTTTTTAAACTACGGAAACTAACGATATTAACTTGAAATTGATACTTATGATAACGATATAAACTTGAAATTGATACTTATGATGTTCTAATTTTATATTACTATTAGGTTTTGATGTTTTTGATGATGGTGGCGCGCCGGATGCGTAAAGATTAAAGTGAGTTAGTGTGCATGTTCTTTTTTCAACAAGGAGAAAAAAGAAATATGACCATGTAGCTAAATTACAAAAACTACTCAGTAGTAGTTTAGAGATGTAATGTAATTATAAATTGAGCTGGAATGGAAGCACTAAAGTCATCCGCCACTTATTAATTTTTCAAACTAATTACTAGTTATGTGTATAATTCAACACAAAAAACTAGTTATGACAATTTTAATTAATAAAAGAATATAATCACAAATGGATTGTAATCACGCGTGTATATTTGTATCATATAACACTCATGGCATTCAAATTATCGACAGCTATCTGGAGTCCAATATTTATTGGATGTTCAATCTAGTTAACTAGTTTTTTTAAAAAAAATTTCTTGGATCCATCTTCATAATACTTTTGATAAAGTATTTAATATATGGTAAGTAAAGAAATGTTGAATAGTGGAGTGGAGGGAGATATGAAGCTTTGACTTTTCTCATGTGAGAACTGAGAGGTGGAGAAAGCTTTCTCTTTAAATGTAAAACATTGACCGAATAGATCCGAAAGATATCAGGCCGGGTCGGGTGTATCACTTTACGTACGGCTAATGCACGGCGCAATACGTGGTCCGATGAATGCGGCAAATATGGGTCCCAATTTTAATTTTTCTTTTTTGAAACTTGTTTTGATGAAAACATAATAAAAAATTCACTTTTTTCTATGTAAGTGGGAGTCTTTCTTTCTCTACCTCCTCCCAGAGTGAAATTTCTTGAATTTAGGGGTATATAATTTGGCGGCAATGTAAAAAAAGTAAAACACTGCAAAGAAATAATAAAAAATTTGAATCGAAACATAAATCGGTAAAATGCGACCACTTATCGTAACGCATGATTAATAATTAAGGTTAGTATTGAGTTTTTGGCAAAAATAAAGATGTAAAAGTAGTGGTAAATGGCAATGGCATGCATGAAAATAGAAAAAGGGTTTAGGACCGAAAAAAAGGGTAAAGAAGTAATGATGGCGATACTGTGGAGCTTAGCAAAATCCGTTCGTGATTGATGCTACAACTTGTTTTTTAAGCAAACCAAATTTCTTCTCCCTTTCACTTAACCCGATTAGTAATAGTCTAATAGACTCACTTTTTAATTAACCAATAAAACTCACACTTATTGCATACTCCTATATTTTTGGATATTTGCTCTGTAGTTGTCTAAAATCTAACTATCTCAGACCAGATTTCATAATATTTGTGGCGGATTTATAAAGTATAAATTATCCATTTCCAAAATTTAAAATTTAAAATAGGAGTGGATAGCACTTAATAACATCTCTATTAATTCATTTGAGCTAACCACATTTGGGTACTGTCTTAAAATTGTATGCACATTTCTCTTATATATGACATCACTTACTCATGAACGCATATTTCTGATAGAAATGTACTAATTTTTTCTAGTCAATGTACTCTTACTTAAGAATTTTTGTTCTGTTTTAAAAGAATAGAGAATCTATGATTCGTGGTATTTACATACGATACGAGTGCAACAATTCACCTTTGAACTTAGACTACCCGCGCAGGTAAAGAAGTGAAAAACGAAAAGAGTCAAAAGACATATTAAAGGCTTATGTTTGTATTTATTTGGTCAGCAAAACAAACATAATTTATATTTGCAAAATATAAAATAATATAAACTCTCATCATAAGTATGAAACGCCTCAAGTAAGGTCAACTCGATATTCTTTGTCGAACTTTTTTTAGCATCAAATTTCCAAGTCACACAAGTTTTAAAATCCAGGAATCAATGAGATAATTTTTTCAAGTATCATTATATTATCTATAAAAAATGAGATGATATTAAAAAGATAACAAAACGGTTACAAACCTACCTCCACCTTACGTAGATATAGTAATCTTATTTTAAAAGTTTAATTTTGACAAAAAGAAATTAAAACTTAGCCAATAGTATCTCTTAATCTCTCTCTCACTCTAACTTTGGAGTTTCCTTCCCTCCATAAATACCGAACCTCACTCCTCCTTCCTCCAGCATCCTCATCTCCAATTAACAAACCTAACTCTTTCTCTAAACAAGAGCGCAAGCTCGAAAGCTCTCTTGTTCTTTCTTCATTTTCTCCTTTACCCTTCATTGTTCTTCACCCTCATAGTAATTTTAGAACTCACTTTTTTAGTAATTCACACAAAAAATGGCTATTAAACTAGCAGTTCTGTTTACCACATTTGCTCTCTTTAGCCTCGCCGACGCTAGAATTCCCGGTGTTTACTCCGGCGGCGCATGGCAAAACGCACACGCCACTTTTTACGGTGGCAGTGACGCCTCCGGCACAATGGGTCAGTCCATAAAAACAGAGCATAATGTTCTTAAAATGAGTAAAGTTTTTTAAAAAAAAATTATTTTAACAAAATGGGTTTAATTACTTACAGGAGGAGCTTGTGGTTACGGTAACCTATACAGCCAAGGGTACGGGACCAACACGGCAGCTTTGAGCACGGCGCTGTTTAACAACGGTATGAGTTGTGGAGCCTGCTTTGAGCTCAAATGCGCCAACGACCCTCAATGGTGCCACTCAGGTAGTCCTTCGATCCTCATCACCGCAACCAATTTCTGCCCACCAAACTTGGCTCAGCCCAGCGACAACGGAGGATGGTGCAACCCGCCTCGTGAACACTTCGACCTAGCCATGCCTGTCTTCCTCAAGATCGCTCAATATCGCGCCGGCATTGTCCCCGTTTCATACCGCAGGTACCATCTTGCTTACATCTTTAGTGCCTTGCCAATATAACAAGATAATAAGACCATAATTACCCAATTTGTATTTAATAAACGGCTAAAAAAATTAGTGGAGGGCATTTTGATCTACCTTTTAACTTTACTAAATGATACTTTTTAGCTACTAATTCACTACTAGATATTTAAATTAATAGTTGAACATTCTTAGTTAAAAGTCTTTCAAAATCAAATTTTAATCATCGGTTATAGTCAGAAACAGTTTTGATGTGTTATCACAAAAGTTTTATGATTTTTTACTAAAATATTAGTTTACAGTTTATCATTAAATTGACATGTAAGTGAGTGACTAAACCGAGTGTGAAATGTTGGTTTTTTTTGTAGGGTGCCTTGTAGAAAGAGAGGTGGGGTAAGGTTCACAATCAACGGTCACCGTTACTTCAACTTGGTTCTGATCACTAACGTGGCTGGAGCAGGAGACATCGTGAGGGCCAGTGTGAAAGGCTCACGGACTGGTTGGATGAGTTTGAGCAGAAACTGGGGTCAAAACTGGCAATCTAATGCTGTTTTGGTTGGTCAGTCACTTTCCTTCCGAGTCACAGGCAGTGACCGTAGAACATCTACTTCATGGAACATCGCTCCTTCTAACTGGCAGTTTGGTCAAACATTTGTCGGGAAGAATTTCAGGGTTTGAGGCGAGTTTCGAGAAACTAAAATTTGGAGGAAATCGAAAATTAAAGTGGTTCGAGACAAAAGAAAACTCTCCGCTAATTTCGCTATTCCTCCTTTTTTTTCTTTAATTTTATATATGGAAAGGAGAGGAAAATGAGGGAAAGGTATCTTTGACTTTTGTGTGTGTTTTCACCTTTTTTTTTAATGTTCTTGTTTTTTTGGGTTTGGTGTTTTAATTGTGTGAGTTGGTAAAGGGGAAATGGGGAGAGGGAGAGAGAAAGTGAGTAGCTGAAGTGGCTGTGAGAACATTTTGTAACAGCCCGCAGCTATTAAAGTATTTTACATGGTTGGGTTGTAGGTTACAACTTGTAACGTTTAATTTCGTGTAATATATAAACATGGTTGTATTATGATACTTTTACTAATCTTCTGGTGTGTTTCTAACTTGTAACTTAGCCATTACAAAACAGTGAATGCATGTTAGTGTTAGATCCACGGGGATCCCACTTAGATTTGGTAGTGTAGTAGAACGAGAAACAAGAATAATTCAATGGCTATTGGTCTATGAAAAGCCTTTAATAAGTGGGATTGATTTTTGACCGATGAATTAAAAAGTAAATAAAAATATTTCCGACAACATTTGATGCAAAACGTAACAGAAGTCCACAAGTCGTTCTACTTATTATTCATTTTTCCTTTTTGGTGATATGAACGGAACATGCCTTCTCCACTTACAAAATTTAGCGAAAGTTTATACTCATTTCCATTATATAATTTTAATAATTTATATTACTCCACTTTAAAAAGGGTTTGATTTAATTGATGAAAGCATCGGAGTAAATTTCGCTGCTTCTATTCAAACATTAATTTGAATTGCCGAATATTAATTTTGTCTCGTTTCTTTTGTCAAAGTGTTCATATGAAACTATATTTTATTTGTGTTATAAGTTGCAAACAAACGAGAATGTATGTATACATCCAAGAGAGAAGTTACCAAACATTGTTATTCTATTCTACATAAGGATCTCTCATATTTACAATGACAATACATAACGAAACTCGTGTCCATATGTTTGAATCTCTACCATTTTAGCTAAAGAAACTTTTGCTTTTCTCTTTAAACATTCCATAATCATGCCCTTTAGGTTCCCTGATCGAGGCAATTGGCTATAGATCCATTCCAAAAGGGATTCAATATCATCTGCAAAATCTTTCATGTGCCATTGCAGAAGCTGTGGAACCACAATCTTTTTCTTGCTCGAAACACCCACAGAAGCTTCTAAATACTCCACTCTTGCTCTTCCTAAATCATTCACTACCTCATCTGCTGTATAAACTCTAAGCTGCACATGTCATGAAGGCCAATCTTATAATTCATATATATTTGAGTAATAACCGTTTAGGATAAACTATGTTCGTCCACTTACTGCTGGTGAAGACCAACTTCCACGGCAAAGCGCAAATGTCACGTTGGGCTCTGAATATCCTAAACCATAAGTGTGTCGCAGGAGAGTTTCTTTCTCATCAAGCCAGTCCTTTCACGAAGATGTATATTAGCTTCTTGTGGTAATTAGTTCTATTTATAGTTAGGAGTTGAGATGGAATGCACTTACATGTTCTGGTTCACAAGGATGTCGCAAGACGAAATGTTCAATTGCCAAAGCGTTGAGGACTATGCCACCTACGTTGAGTGAAGCCTGCCAAAAAATTACAAAAGGCATCATTAGGTTTGAAATGTTTCTACAATTAAAGATAACATTTAAATTTTTATTTTTTGATTTTCAACATTTAGAGTTCTTTCTTGGGATTTTGATCAAAAAAGTTACCTTGTTCATCAAGGTAAGTAGTCTATTGTGCGAAGAAGGTAACCCATACTCAAGAAATGCCTATCATTGGAACATATAATTCGATTTTAAGTTCAATTTGTGTGTGATATACTATAAAGTTTGCAATAATTTATTATGTACAATGTGGCCGTACATGCATGATACATGCATTGTAGATATTGATCCAGAAAGCGAGTTTTTGCTTGTAGGTCAAAAAACTCAAATCTACCTCCGATAGTTTCTCCATTAAAACACTGCCAACATACATAGAGCGTGAATAAAAAATATTCATCAAGAATTATACTATTTTATGAGATCATTTTGTATGGTGAATTCACAGAATGTAAAAGTAAAATACCTCAAGCGTGGAACAGCCGGTGAACAATAATGGGTGAAACGGGTCACATCAATAGAACTTCTTGAAATGTGGATGAAGTTCTTGTAAGGGCCAATGTCTCTGGTGACTCCTCCGCTCGAGTCTGGCAATACGTGATAAGGATCAAGATTCATTGCATTTTGATAATAACTATAGGTGTTTGATTTCCGGCTACAAGAAGAGGGCGTTCTCGAAAGCGAGACATCCCCTTTGGTCTTCGATGAAACATGATTGAGTTCCAAGTAAATTCCTATGAGACAGTTAATGAGTTGTTCAGATACTTCGTTTGGGTCGTCTTTGGTCTTCACTTCCACAAGTCGAAGCCCTTTTCTTACTCTGCCCATTTGCATCCTTGACAGTCCATCAAAGTCACCTGCCCACCAAAACCATAACCTTGAGTGATGTGAGCATTCATTTTTTTTAACCCCGGTTTGAGACATGTATACTTTTTATGCCCTTCTCTCGTCCTATTGTGCAGCTTATATAAAACATTTGGAATAAGCAACTACTTACCTGTGAAGCCACCTGAAGAAGTGGCATTCAAGAAATCGGGAGCATAAGAAAATGAGAGCCTTGAATGAGTACTTGAGGCAGTGTCTAGAGTAGAACGTTGGTAACAATGAGACAAAGATCGTTGATGAAGATCATGTCTTAGTGGCAAAGTACTCTGTCTCACATGGCTCTGCCTTGCCAATGTCCTCTTCTGTTCGGCCATCTGCAATTGCATTTCTTGCGTTTGTCTCTGTTCGTGATACAGTTTAAGCTTTAGCTCCTCGATTTTTCGGTCTAGGAAGAGAATCTCTGCCTCCACGACGGCTAATTCTTGTATAAGCTCGGAAAACTGTTTGACAACAAATCTCTGAATTAATTGTCCGATCATTAAGAAATAATTAACATTATGTGAGGTATGTGTATTGGTATTGCCTGAGGTGGAAGAAACAATGAGGAGAGACTTGGGAGAGAAACAACAGAGCCATCGAAAGCAGCCTGTAGAGTTCTACTCACTGCTTCTTCTTCTTCGAGTCTCTCTTTAAGATGCATTACCTGCATAAACATACAAACATTCAAAATCATATAAGTAACTGTTGGAATAAAGAATTTGAGTCTTTTTTAGGATACAAGGTGCTTTACTCCTTCCTCTAAGTCATGTCTCTTGTTAGTATGTTGCTGTGAAGCTTCCATGAGTAGTTCCTCAAATTTCATGAGTTTCCAGAGAAACATAAGAAGAACGAAACGGGTCTAAGTAGAGAAAGAGAATGATTAGAGTGAAACGTGGGAGCCATTAAAAGGGTCGGTCGGAGAATTGAGTAGTTACAAATTTAAAGCATATTAAAACAGTTATTGACTTTTGTTTTTGGTCACTTGAGGTTGTTAAGAAGGGATAATGTAAGTCACATGAGACTCGCCGGAACAGCGGCGGATAAAGAAAAACCCAAAAGAGTAGACTTGCATTATAATTACAAACACAGTTTTTTAGAGGTGGCCATGACGTGAATCCCATCACCGTAGAGACTAATCTCAGCCAATATATATGTTTCGTAATAGTGATTGTGTTTTACCAGTGATAGTAGCTCAACCTGTTATCTATTGCTAATAAACATCAAACCTCAAATTATTTTCTCTTTTGATTGTTTCCAACTCTCATTAGTTTTGTAAAAGTCCTTAAAAACTAAACAAAAACTCCTCTGTAAGGTGAGGCTTATTTGCTTCTTCTTTTTTAACCATGAACCAAAAATAGTCCACAATGCTTAAAATTATTTCTGAACGCTTTTCTTTCTGCCTCTTTGCTCAGTGTCAAAGACTGATCCGATGGCATTTTCATCTTTTCACCTAACCTGTTTGAGTTTTTAGTTTTTACCAAAGAAAGCTGGGCCAAGATTAATTTCTCAATTAAAGAAAAAAGAGTCCGCTTCGAATCAAAACATTTTTTCTTTTCTAAAAACGATCTTTTTTTCTCTATGGCCTCCTAATTAACACTAAAACATAGGGGTGGGCAAACGGTCTTTCGGTTCGGGTTCGGTTCGGTTTTTCCGGTTTTTCCGGTTTTCGGTTTTAGGAAAACTGAAACCATATAAAAACCATTCATAATCCGGTCGGGTACGGTTTGGTTTTTTTCGGTTTACGGTTTTTCGGTTTTATAAAAAATAAAACCATACAAAAACCATATGATATTCGGTTCGGTTTGGTTCGGTTTATTTTCGGGTTTTTTAGTTTATTAAAATGTTTATACGCATGTTATCAAATATAAACCAAGAATCATCTAACTAAAATAAGTAGATTTAAAATTTAAACTTTTAACGAACATAAAATCCAAAAAAAACACCTAAATATTAAATTTAAATAAACTCTATAAAATCTAGAAGTTATAGAAAAAAACTTAAAAAATAAGAAGAAGAAGAAAGAGAGGGAGAGAGAGAGAGGGAGAGAGAAAGAGTGAGAGGAAGAAGAAAAAGCAAGAGACTCGAGAGAGGGGGAGAGAGATCGAAATACTCGAGAAAAGATGGTATTGTGTTTCTTCATGTTTCAGGAGTAAAATACTAAAATACGTTAAAATCCAAAATGAAACAAAATCAAATGGACATTGAATAACAGTTGTTTTAACTTTTAATCTTATTTAACTATTTTATAATACACTAAATAAATACATAATCCAGTAGGGTTGATTTTAATGTATTTTGTCAAATACATAATTGAATAACACTTGATTTTAAAATACATCAAATTTCTTTAAAATACAATATTCAATAACACCTCTTTAAAAGTGAAGGAGGTTACTTTTATATTTATATAAATAAATTAAAAATTAAAAATATTTATATATATATATATAATTTAGTTGAAAAACCCAAAAACCCATTCGGTTTTACAGTTTTTAACCGAACCGAACCGAAAACCATGGTTTTTCAAATATAATAACCAAATGGTTTTTTAGACAAAACTATAACCAAACCGAACCGCTTATTGCGGTTTGGTTCGGTTCGGTTTTTTCGTTTATGGTTTTTTTGCCCACCCCTAAACATATCCATAATTTAATATTATAATAGTTTGTAGAAAAGAATGTCAAAAAAAAAGTTTGTAGAAAAATGTAATAAGGGTTTGTTATTTCCCAATTTTAATGTTGTATGTGATTGCAAAAAACCTACATGACTTAGACTTACCATTTCAATTTTATGTTTAAAACTACACATGTAATTATTATTTCTGAATAATTATAAGATCACTCATATTTTCGAAAAAAAGAAA
This sequence comes from Turritis glabra, assembly GCA_900406565.1. Classification (NCBI taxonomy): domain Eukaryota; kingdom Viridiplantae; phylum Streptophyta; class Magnoliopsida; order Brassicales; family Brassicaceae; genus Turritis; species Turritis glabra. Next base: position 3,524,285 of record OVBN01000025.1, read on the forward strand.
AGAATATAACAGAAAAGAAAATTTTAAAATGCATACGGAAAAACCTAGTCGTATACAGAAAAGAATATATAAGCCCAAGTCATTCATTATGACTTCAGAAGCCTAAACCTAGTCGTGACGTCAAAAAAAGGGAGAAAAATAAACATAAGCGCCGCCAAGCTCTGCAAACTCATTCCTTACAAAGAGATGGAGAAAAGAGCCACTTTGGTGAAACACAAAAGTTGTGTTGGATTCAGAGGTCTGAATCTGCTGTTACATTGATGTGTTTCAAAGATCAGATTCTGCTGTTAGATTGATTTAACATCTTGTCCCACTGAAAGGTACTTTTGTAGCTAATCCTTCCTTTGAGTAGCCAGCATAGCATCTTGTGTAGCGCTAGGTTGGGATTAGGAGTGAGATTACGATTGAGAAGTTGGTTTGATGATAATATCTTCGATGATACAATGGATTTGTCACCAAGCATGTGTCTGTCTCGTCTCCTCCTCTCTGTTTTTTGGTTTCACTAGAATACATACTGTTGTTTTCAAGTTGAAACTTCATGGTTTTGTGATTTTTCTCTCCAAGCGAATGGTGATACTCAAACTATCCCGTAAAATTTTAAGCATGTTGTTCAATGGATTTGGTCTCAAATAGAAGATTTACGTAGGGTAGTTTAAGTTGATCAGATGGTAGAAATGGGATATAGATCTATGTTTCAACCTTTACTACATCAAAAAAAGCTTAGCTTTAGTTGATCGAATGGTAGAAACACAGATTATCAATCCTATATAGCTACCTAAAAAACATTAGTGGTATTTGAGTATATGCAAAAAGAGTAAGATGGATCTTGATGATCATTGAGGTAGTGGACATATATGAGGATATGCAAAAGAGTGAGATGGATCGTGATGATCTTTGTAGTGGTACACATATTCGAGGATATGCAAAAGAGTAAGATACATGGTTGTGTGTGATGAAGAAATTACAAAAGACAACATAGATGTTTGAGGATATGCAAAAGAGTAAGATGGAGATTTTCAAAGAAATACAGAAATGTAAGATGGATTTTGATATTGTTATATTCAAGATCATCATTGTGATTTTGCAAGGCTTGAAGCAAATATGTTGAAGGAAGATGGGGAAGTCAAGATGGTATGTGAGTGTCTAAGAGGTCATATACATCAGTTCTTCACTTGTAATTTTCTCTTATCATTGTACTGGTCTTTTGGCCGTGACTTATGTTGTTTGTAGTTTCATTATTAATAGCAAAACTTCTTTTTTTGTTCATTATTTATACCTTTCACTGTCCAATTAAATAATCAGTTTCGTCGCTATCTACTTCTGATATTCTTGCAGTTCACTATATATTACGAATGAATGCTTGTGAATTAATTCTTATTCCTTCCTCGATCATCCTAGTAACCGAGTGATCATCATGCATAGATTCCTTGTAAAGTTCTCTTCTTCTTCTTCTTCAAATCAATTTAGAAATTCGAAGAATCAGCGTCTGATTCTCCCTCTTTTGCCTTCGTCAAAACCTTTTACCTCCTCCTATGTGTCACCTCCAAGGCCCTCGAACCCTTCTAATCGATTTGGGTATCCTTATTCCGTCGAGTTGTTTCGAAAATTGTCACCTTTACGCTCAAATTCGAGCACTTTAGGAGTGAATGGTAGTAGTAGTAGATGTATCAGCATTGAGGCGGGAAGAGAGTCATTAGAGTACAATGTTCTGATTGTCGGAGCTGGACCGGCCGGTTTATTTGCTGCTATACGATTGAAACAACTGTCTCAGGAGAAGAACACTGATCTATCGGTCTGTGTCGTTGAGAACGGAGCAGAACAGTGATCTTTCATTGCCGAGTCAGTTCAAAGCTTTCTTTTTCTTACTGTAAGCTACGTATCGATTATATTAACGTTTGTGGCTTAAGTTGTGGTTTTTTAGAAAGAAAAGTTGCATTTGAAACTGATAATCAAACATGTTTCGGAAAGATAAAACATTAGAAAAATCTCATGTGAAATGTGAAATGGAATCAAACATGCATTTGAACGGCGTCAAAGGTAAAACTCAAATCAGAATCTCTGAGCTTAGAAACCAATGCCACCGAATCATGAATTTAGAATCCTACTAACCCAAATAATAAAAAAAAATCAATAAAACAAACAATAACCTAAGACGAAGATGCAATCCTAGGGTTAATGGTGGAGCATGGAGGAGGAAAAAATGAATGACCATCCCAAAGAACATAGAAAAACATATGAAGCGCTTGGGAGAAATGACAAGAACTAAAATGATATGGAATTTCACAGTAACCACAGGCAATTATCCAGCAAATAAAGACCAATCTTTACAATACATGTTTCACCCAATTAGGAAAGCCTGATCATGATTCCCTCAACACTAGACCCTTTATTCCCAAGTTAGAACATTTAGTTGAAATTTTAATATCTGGATTTACTAACACCATACATGTTATCTTCTTGGAATGCTTTGATGTTATTGACCAACTCACTAAAAACAATTATAAAACTAAATATAACACGGACAGTGGACACACATATATTATACAAAATATTCCAATAAAATGAAATATACTGTATATGGTAAGAAGTGAAATGTGTGGATTCTCGCCTCGTTAAGAAAAAAACTGAAATGAATATTTTACAAAATATAAAGTCACTCCTTTCAAATTGAGAAGCAGGGGAAAGAGTTATTTAAACAAGGAATATTTTATAAAATCAAAATATTAATTTGTTTCCTTTTTTAAAATATATTTTACCTTTTTTATATAAATATAGATATTAACATATTTTAAATTGTGAATTTTATATACATGCAAAGTTTCAAATATATTTTTCTAAAAATGTCAAGAATCAATATATTCTTTTCCAATTATAAAAATATACAAAGTGAAACAATTTAAAGAAATAAATCCAACTTTAATAATATTACCCTATACATCAATTTGACCGAAAAAGGCTCGTACTCTTTACATAATAAGAAAGGTCAAATAGGGTAACCTTCTTACCTCGGGACTATATAAAGTTTATAAACCCAACTCACTCATTCCCGTCCTCATAAACCTAAACCTAAACGGCTAAGCCTGACGTCAAATACCAAAAAGAGTAAACATGAGCGCCGTCAAGCTCTGCAAGTACGATCTGTAACTCCGTCTTTACACAAAATTTGAGATGAGTTCTAAGATCAGATCCCGCCGTTAGATTGAGTCATGGTCTTGTCTCATAGAAAGGTACTTTCGTTTACTTCTTTTGTGTAGCGAGCATAGCGTCGTTTAGAGCTAGATTGAGATAGCGTTTAAGAGAAGTTAGGTTCATGATCTTATATTCGATGTTGCGGTCCATTTTTCACCAGCCATGTGTCTTCCACCCGTCCCGTCCCCTCTGTATTTGGTTTCATTGGAATATGGAGATCTGTTTTGAAGATGAACCAACATGGTTTTGATGTGATTTTTCTCTACAAGCGAATAGACCATTCAATGGTATCTAACCATTCACGAGATTATCAGAATAGTTATGGTTGATCAGATGGTAGAAATATATTCTAAGTCCAACATAGCTATTCATGAGGTTTCGTAGAAAAAAAAAATGGGAGATATTGTGAATGATCTTTGTGGTAATGGATGAACTAGAAAAAGCATTGGACATATTCCAGGATATGCAAAAGAGATCAATGGATCAGTTTTGAATATGTTCAAGATAAATGTTATTTTTCTAGTCATCTAAAGAATAGATGTTGATACAATTATTTTCTTTAGTTTTCCTATTCACGAGCAATATCAGAAATTGGTTCTGTGTAACCAAAAGATATTTCAGGATATGCAAAAAAATAGTAGACGGATGTTGGTATTGTTGTTTTGCAAGGGCTTGTAACGGGAGTTGTGTAGTCTCTTTCTGGGATGTTGTGAAGTCACCTATACATACATCGTTAACTTTGTAATTAACTTTCTTTATGTTTCTATCATGGCTGAATTTTCATTCAGTTTGTAATTTTATTTGTGTTTATAATTTCATTGTTAAATGGAATTTATGTTTATACATTACTTTTGTTTTTCTCTTTTCAATCAATTTATTCAAGTGTTCATACCCATGTGAAAGCTTCTCTAGAATCATACATAGATTCCCAAAGGTTCTTTGTAAATCTGACCATCGAATACATTCGACTCGAGAGATGAAACTATAACATGCAACGTAATGGGAGAAATACTATAATTCCAGTAGGCCGTTGAACTATATGTCAAATCTATTTGAAAATTTATAAATTTGATATATCTCTAACCAGTTAATTTCATTCATTGGATAACACTCCTTAAATTGGCTCCCTTGTCATAATTATAAACTAGAGTATACATCACATACGTATAGGCCAAACCTATAAAGCTATCATCAAAGTCGTCACTTCTCAAACGTGCTTCAATCTCTTCATCCTCAGTTGCACTGACCAACCAACCCTAAAGGCAATTTTCACTTTCCGTAATTGAGCCATGTCTCCTCTTCATAACAAAATTGAACAGAGCCATCCAATGACAAAACCGGAGATGTGTGCAATCCAGGACATCAGCACGCGACAGCTTCTGCTTCTGGCTGAGACTCTTGACCATCCGTCTCAGCAAGTAAAGGGCTTTTCTGAAACTTATTCCTCAGCTGACCACAAGCAGCACTCGCATCAAGTCCTCTTGTTTGCCTTACGCTTGCTGTTATCTTACGCGACTCCAACGCAGCTGCAAACGCTAGGACCTGCACAATTGGTTAATAAAAGCGATTAGGGATTTAGTTATTTGTAATGTTACTGAGGTTTTGAATCCAAAACCAAACCAAAAACCGAATGCCTGGGCTTAATGGTTATTAACATACCGCTTTCTTGTAAGGTCGCTTGTACTCCGATCCTTCTATCGGATTGTAAGGTATCAAATTTACGTGATAAGTTTTACCCCATTCACGGAGTAGCTCTGCGAGTTCCACCGCATGCTCAACTTGATCATTGACTCCAGCTGCATCATCATTTTTGAACTTCTGTTAAAGTAGATGATATAACGAGGGAGACGGACAAAAAATTTGTTTATCTCAAGTCTCACACACCTAGAAGAGCATATTCGAAGGAGACTCGTCTATTTGTTTCTTGGAAGTAATCACGACAATCCTTCATAATTGATTCCAGAGGATAAGCCTTGGCACTTGGCACAATTTTCTCCCGGAGACTCTGATTTGGCGCATGTAAGCTGATCGCCAAAAGAACAGCTCAAGAATGAGTAAATAATATTAAAACATTAAAATCAATGAGATGAGACCGATCCAGAGCATATGTTACATGATTAAAAAAAGAAAGATTTCATGATATGTTTGGGGTATCTTCACCTAAGAAAGCTGAGTAAAGTAAAAAATATCATTTTAGTTATTGACCAACACATGAATAAAACCAGAAAGTGAGGACGCACCTGACAGCTAAGGTCGACTGAAGCTTATGAGAGGCAAGCTTCTTGATTGTGTTCGGAACACCTACTGTTGATATTGTAATCATTCGTTGCCCGATTTCAATGTCCTAAGTAAAAGAAAAGCATAGTGTCAGTGAGTGCTATGTCTTAATGTTTTAACATTATGCAATTGAAATCTGTGCAGAGAAATAAATCATATATTTGAACATCCTAGTTTCCAACTTACTGCCCTATTAATTAATGCTTCAAACATGATTTTTTATGGTCAAGTCTTTGTGTTGGCTTGCCAACTAATCTTACAGTGCCTAGATACTTAGCACGAACTTCAATTATTTCTACACAGAACCATGTCAAAATGGAAAATGGCTATTGGCAAATATTACCTTGTTCAAACAACGATGAGCATCAAGTACTGACTTTAGGTTCAACATCGGCTCACCCATTCCCATGAAAACCACATTTGTCACCCTATGCTTGAACACGTCCTCGATAGCCAACACCTAGACATTTAAAATTACACTTGTAAACACAAGCCACATTTACATTTTTACTAAGAATTCTTCTCCCGGGTCTCAAATGGGAACAAAAACATGTTTCTAGATACTTATGCGTCTCTATGATGAAACACTTAGGATCAGATCAATTGTCTTCTTCGAATTATTGCATAAGGTATTCTACTTAAGATCTGATCCTAAGTGTTTCATCTTGGAACCAAAACACAAATTCATAAATCTGTATCATGCTCCCTTTTTTATCAGCATTCCATAAGAAGATTCCTCTGAACATATTTCATTTCACATAATCCATAAGCTGCAGAAAACAAGAGGTAATATGGAAGCAAACCTGCTCAATAATTTCATGTCGCTGCAGATTTCTTGAAAACCCTCCTTTTCCCGTGGCACAGAACGAGCAACGCAGTGGACATCCAACCTAAAGCAGAACTCCAAGACATCAGTATTAAAACTCAATTATGCAAAGCCAAAAAACAAATCTCTAATAATAAGAAAATCAGATCCACCTGGGAAGAGACACAGGCAGTGAGGCGCGTTATGCCCTTCTCTTCATCTTGAACCGGTATACCGACAGTTTCAATCAATAGGTTATCTTCAAGCTTAAGCAGCAGCTTTAAGATAAAAACAAAAAAAGACAAAACATTGGAAACCTTAAACACTAAATCAAACAAAACTTAAGCAAGAAAAATCTCAACACTGCACAAAGTTACCTTAATGGTACCATCAGTTGCGGTAACAGTTTGGTAAATGGGTGATCTTCCCACTTTAAATCCACCATCCACAAGTTCTTTACGAAACGTTTGCGGCACTTTTAGCATCATGAAATTGAAGGATTGATTAATCATTTGCATAAATGTGAAGAAAGATGAAATTTTTAATAAACAGGTAAGAATTGCTCACAATTGCTAAAGTCTTCAACTTTATTAACTTTCCTCTTGTAAATGAGATGATGGAGCTGCTTTCCTCTGTACCCTTCCTGCAAAATCAGAACTTTATCAGCTGAATCAATCAAATTCCTTCTTTTCAACTCTAAATTTGCAAAACTCGGATCTTTACTTGACCGAGATTGATAGCGAGCTGTTGGAGCTCCGGCTCCGACATTCCTAGGAGAACCTGCGAGTCCACGTGTGGTGTACGCGCCGGTTTGGCAGAGGCCGGTTTAGGAGACGGTACGACGGTTGTGGCGGCAGTGGCGAAGGCGGTAGCGATGGAGTGACGCCGTACTACCACTCGAGATATGGGAACAGAGAAGACGAGGTTTTGAAGCATAGCCATAGTATTGGTTGTTGTCGTCATCATAGCTTCGAATTCGATCACTCAAAAGTCGGAAGAAGACAGAGTAAACCCTTTCTTCTGCGGCTAAAACCTCTCTGCAACTACAAGTCAAGTAGTTTTGACACTAAGCGGATAAGCCGAAAAAACGTCACACAGTTCGCATGCAGAAGAAACAAGAAACGGCACGCATTCTTCACTCGCATTTCACTAATTCGTAACCGGAAAAATTGGACCGAATTATACAAAAATTTTAAATGAATTTTGATTAAGAAAATTAGTTGGGATAAATAAATTGACCTTTGTATAACTTTACATCCATACAATACGTTGTCTAAAATCCCTAGTGTAATGAAAGTCGAATTCGGATTTGTGTTATTCTTTGCATCACTGTTTAACTTCAAGTTATTTTGACTAGTATCATAAATAAAAATTCGATTCCAAAATTAGGGATATAGGAAAATCTCTACATCAAATTTTTTAAGGAACAAAAATACAAGTGTTAAAACACAAGAGGCAAAGTTTATACTTCACTCGATACAACAGCACACAAGGAAGCCTAAGGCCACACATGTTCTCTAAGGTTGGGTATGGGACATGTAACCGGAAAACTTAACGCATCCATTATCATTCTCGACCTGCACGGTTTGTCGAGAACCGTATTCAATCCGTGGAAAACGGATATCCGCAGTTTCAAGTACCTGCCGGAAAAATGTCCATCCTGGAATTCAGTTTACCAGCTTGACCCGTTTTCCGAATCTAAATAAGGCCTAAGCGCGGTGCCTCCCAAAAGGTTTTTGTGTAAACCGCTTTTCGGATGACTTAGAACCAGTTTTAAAACCTAGTTTCTTGGTATCCTTAACCGGATTGGCCTGACTCGGTTTTCCCAAGTTGTCCTGAAGTTGTTGCAAGGCTCGGACCACTTGGTCCATGGTTGGGCGGGACTTGGGTTCGAATGAGAGACACTGCACTGCAATGCTGGCCACTCTCACGGCTTCTTCAGGTAGATACTGTGTGTCTAGCCGATTGTCCACGATTAGGAGAACCTTGCGTTTGCTTGTGAGGTATGGTCGAGCCCAGTCCACAAGGTTTTCTTCTTTAGCCGGCCTGTTATGGTCCAATGCTCGTTTACCTGATAAAATCTCCAAAAGCACAACTCCGAAACTGTACACATCGCTTCTTGCATTTAAGTGACCTGAAAGGATACAAGAATGGAGAGATGGAGAGATGAACATAAGAATTCAACCCATATGCTCTAAAGTATCTGATCAACCTAGTCATAATTCATATTTGAGGATTGGTAGATTTTTACCTGTTGACATATACTCAGGCGCAGCGTACCCATATGTACCCATGACTCTTGTACTAACATAGCTCAAATCACCCATTGGACCGTCCCTAGCTAGTCCAAAGTCAGAAAGTTTTGCGTTGTAGTCCTGTTAAGGGAAACAAAGTCATCAGTAAAGTACTTTGAAGACATCTCTGATTCTTTGAATATGTATTTCTCTACATACCGCATCAAGTAAGATGTTCGAGGCTTTAATGTCTCGGTATATCACTTTGACGGGATCGCTATGAAGAAAAGCAAGCCCTTTTGCTGCATCAAGCGCAACCTTGATCCGTAGAAACCATGGGAGTGGCTTAAAATATGCACCTCCTGCATCACAACCATTTCCATCAGAACCAAAATACAAAAAAAACATAGAATTGATCAAAGATAAGATGATCCATGGGACTCACTTCTGAATAGATGATTCTCAAGACTTCCTTTTTGCATAAACTCGTAGACAAGAAGACGGTGTTCATCCTCTAAGCAATAACCAATCAGTTTAACTAGATTTGGGTGACTCAATTGCCCCAAGAAATTGATCTCTGTCTGAATTTACAACACAACAAATCAGACACAAACACACACACATTTACACACAAAAAAAACATAAGTCCAAGTTTGAGGAAATGAAAACACTGTACCAGCCATTCACGGTGACCTTGTAAACCTTCTTTGTTGAGCTTTTTAACGGCGATGACCAAACCGGTTCCGGGTTTAGTCGGAGTGAGAGTGGTCTCATCTAACCAGCCTTTAAAGACACAACCGAAGCCACCTTCTCCGATCACACTATCCGGTCTGAAGTTTCTGGTGGCGAGTTTGAGTTCGTTAAAGGTGAAGCTTTTGACGGGGGTCGAATTCAATATCTCCCCTTCCGTCTTCTGAGCCGCCGCTACAGCCGACGACGATTTCCGACTCGAGAGACTTAGACCGTAAAGATCGCTGCTCTTACCTACACACACATGTTGACCATTTTCAAAATTGGAGCAAAATCAAAATCAAAATCGAAAAATTTCCTTCCTTTTGTTTGTCAAAAGCAAGAATCGTGATGATTAAAACAGAGAGATGCAGAATTCCAGATTTTCTTGTGGAAAAAGCAGGAGATTCCAAGAAAATTATTTGTTGCAGGGAGATTGTACCATTGTGGAAGATGTCGGCTTTGACTCGAGAGCTGAAGCAAGAACCCATCACAGCTAAGAACAGATTCGTTTTCCACTATTTTGATCGTTCTTCTCCAACTCTTGAGCTTGAATATGGTGTGTAAGAAGAAGATCAGAGAAAATATAGAAACTTTCGACCCACAAGGCAATTAGAAAAAGAGATAAAAAGATGATAGAGAGATGTGAACAGGGATCACAAAGGGAAGAAGAAAGAGAACAAAGTTTTGGGTTTGGTGTTAATGAGAGGCACGAGGGGTGACCAGAAGAAGAAGAATGGTCTTTTTCTTTCTTTGTGGATATGTGAAAGAAAGTCAAACAAATGGACACCAAAAAAAAAAAAAAAGTATAGTTCGGCGAAAAGATAAAGGTCGTTGGATTCTATTTGATCGAAACCCATTTTCTAAAGATCTTTTGGCAATATCCTAAAGGTTTTTTTTGTCTGACAATTGGAAAGAAAAGGAGACATTTTAGTCAAATTACTTGTTTGGGTGCTGTTTTTGTTACGGTGCGTGTCTGCAAGATTACCATTAACATGACGACAAACAAACAGCGAAACATGACGGTTTTTTTTTTTTGTCGTAACAAAATATTTGATTTGGTCTCTCGACGTTAATTGGTGTGTGTAAGCAGAAAAAAAAAATACATATTAATGTTTGTACCATGAATTTTTACTTTACCAGTAGAATAAATTTGTATTCACTGTCGAAAATGTAATCACCAGACACCAATGAAAATGAAGATGTCATGTCCGTTCAATTTTTTCTTCTCGTACGGAACTCGTTTTTACAGAAAGGTTTTTTTTTTTTTTTTTTCTTTTTTTGATACAGAAAGTTTTACATACAAGATACATTGACCAAAGCTCTCTAAATACATAATAATACATATGAATACAAATGATTAAAAAAGTCATAATCACGAATTCATTAGAAAGGAATATAGGTTTGACTTGGGTGGTTGGTTTGTGATTATGAGTCGCGTATTGTTTTATACGTCGCTGTCTGTTTGGTATTACTTGGACTTTTAAATCCAAAATTTCTTAAGAAGATTATTTTCGATACGGGTTGGACAAATTTGACGTACGGAGGTAACCACTTAGACTTGCCGTGTCTTCCACACACAGCTAAAAATTAAAATTCACCTTTTCTTCCAGTTATAATGGCTGTAGGAGTCACCTTCTATACACTATTTCAGAAAGTATTCAGCTTTTTGCTTTCTCTTACATGAGATTTGTTTTCTATGGTTGAGATGTCGTTTCAGATTAGAAAAAGTGAATCGATATTTGTTTGTGTATAACTGTTACAAAAATAAAGCCTACATCGCGATTGTTGCAACAGTTGAAACAGATGATTTCAAATAATATTGATATGATCCATACATGTGTAATTGTATCCATATAGTATGTGTCTGTATTCATATATGATCTTCCAAGTATCTAAAAATTCAAAACATATGAATGTCTCACTAGTTGAATCGGATATTACAGATAACTTCTCCATAATTACACATAGATATCTTTTTTGACAATTGACAAAAAGAAAAGGTTTAAAATATTTAGCTGACCAAAAAAAGAGGTTAAATATTTTGGTCGTGTGGCCCAGAGTTGGGTTGTGTACTGTGTGAGCATGCGGGTATTTTGGGAATTCGGTTTTGATAGTGGTAAGTAATATTTTCAAAGGCCCAAAAAGCCCACGAACAATGAAAGTAAAGCCTATTCCTTTGTTTTCCATATTCCTAATATCCTATTCAATAGTTTCTCATTTTTTTTGGAAATGAGTATTTTTCATCAAAAAAATATTTAAAATTGGATGCCAAAGCAAATACATATCCTAAAGAAAATCAAAGCAAGTGCGAATCCGGACCCAAAAAACATTAAAATCTAAATCAAAATGAATTTAAAGACAAAAAACAGTGGACTAGTTAGGATATATAAAAAGTCCTCATTGACAAAAAAAAACTAGTTTATGCGATAAATATGTTTTCAAAGTGTTGTAAAAAAAAATGTTTTCAAAGACCATTTGAAGTTTTAAACCATATACTCTTTGTTTCACAAAAATTGTTATTTTACTATTTTTCACACAAATTAGGAAAAATATCTAAATTTTTCTTTACACTCAAATAATTTCTCTTTCTAATTAATAAGTTGAAAACATGAATAAAACTAAAATTTGATTTAAAATTATGTATTGAAAATATAAAACGATATTTTTTATGAAAATAAAATAAAATTTTAAAACAACACTTTTTTGTGAAACGGAAAATGTGTGTTTTTAATCGATATAAACATTAATACAACTTTTAAATCTATAAATGAAATAAGTCGTACTTCCTCTGTTTCACAAAAAATATCGCAAATTTTTATTTATTTATTTATACTATTTCAGTTTATTAATTAGAAAGAATATTATCTAGTATATTAATAAAAGGTAGAAATGAAATTTGTTTATTTTTTTTAATTTCTGTGAAAGAAATGCTAGAATAACATAAATAGAGGGAGTATTTATTTTTGGTATTAAATATATGAAATTTGGTCCGAGTCAGCTAATTTAAAACGTTTAAAAGCCGCCTTAACTTCGTCCCCAAGCCAAACTTTTAATTTCACGATTGTCCGCTACGCTCCACCTCCATTTAAAATTACCTGTTTACCCTTCACCATCGCTCTGTTAGATAAGTTATACTATTTCTAGTTTCTTTGGTAAATGAATATTAGCGTATACTCTGTCTTGGTTCATTTTTTTGTTTTATTCTTTTTATTTTCGGTTTGTTACAGCTTTTAAGAAACGAGCTCAAATGGGTAATATCATAAAGCATTTAAGGGCATTTTCGTCATTTAACGAGTATTATATTTACCCCACCTTCGCTTCATCTTCCTTTTCGCCTATCTTCCTGGATTTTTCTCTCTTCGCTAAAAGAACCTTCAAGCTCTCTCTCTCTCTCTCTCTCTCTCTCTCTCTCTCATCGGTATATAATAGATCAATCACACAAGACTCGTGAAAGAGGACGAAACGCGTTTTTATTGTACCGACTCAATTCAATTCTCGAATCGTTCAGTTTGTTTGAATTTCGCATTAAGTTCTGGGGTTGAATTTGGGTTACCGAGAAGAGAATCGATTAGGAAAACGATGGGGATGGACTTGAGGGTTGTTCCGGCGGAGGAATTGTGGAATCGAGGGAGAGATTCGAGCCACGACGGTGAACGTGACCTAGGTCTAATGGTTACAGACTTTATCGAGACGGGAGGTGGTGGAAGCGGTGGTGGTGGTGATTCCTGGTGTAGCAGCGATAGCGATTCTGGATTTCCGGATCCTTCTTACCTTTCCGAGAAGATTCAGGTACCAACATCTCGCACGATTTGATTATCTTATTGCCTTCAATTTCAACGGTGTTCTTGTATAATTTGGGATACTTAGTTTTAGATATGATACATTTAGAGAGTTATAGATGGTTGGTTGATTTGTGTGATTGTGTTTGCTTTTTGTTTCTTGATCATTGAACCCAAATTCCAAGTCAAATTTACATCTTCTGATTATGTTCTTGTTTGTCACTCGGAATTAAACCATTTTCAGAGATTGTCATGGTTTTGTTACTTAGCAATGGTAGCTTTTTCCTGTATACAGTTGTTTGGAAGCATCATTATCTCACATTCCTAAATTTGAGACCAGGTTTTTGGGTTCCCAAGGAAGGTGATGAGCAATTTTTATAAACAATCGTGGCCAGTATGCTCTCATGCTATCTCTTCTGCTGCTTATTATGTTCTTCTTTGCCACTCGCGATTAAATATTTCAGAGATTATCTTGGATTTTCTAGAATGGTAGCTTTTCTTTATAGAGCTGCTATATGTGGTTTGTGTATTTTGAAGGAAGCATGCTTTTAGTATTTCACTTTCATGGGATAGGTGGAGAGCACTTTATGGAATTAGATTATCTGTTTGTACCTGCAGTATCTCAAGTACTCTATGGCTCAACACGAAACTGAGGTTCTCTCGGCGGTTCGTACTCTGATGCTTACTATTAAGGAGAAAGATCTTCACTCTGTGAAATCTGGTACATGTAACGCCAGTTGCATCAGGTTTTATCTTGCAAAGCTTTTGAGACTTTCTGGATATGATGCAGCTGTTTGTTCAGCAAGATGGCAAGGAGGTGGCAAAGTTCCTGGTGGTAGGTTTTTGCTTCTTAATTCCGCCTTATACGGTTTCTTTTTGCATATGAAATGCTTAGAGATTAATATGTTTTTGCTTTTATAAAATTGCAGGAGACAATGAATACATAGATATCATATTGAGTGACACTGAAGTTGGCCAAGATGATCGTTTGATTGTTGACATTGATTTCAGAAGTCACTTTGAGATTGCTCGAGCGGTGGATTCTTACCAACGGATAATGGAATCACTCCCTGTGGTCTATGTAGGAACCGTGGCAAGACTAAACCAGTTCCTCCAAGTAATGGTCGATTTAGCCAAATTCTCCTTAAAGCAGAACTCAATGCCATTACCCCCATGGAGATCACTGAACTACCTGCTATCCAAATGGCATTCACCCCACAAAAGGCATCTTGGTCCTATCGATCAACAAGGTCCTGGAATGTTCTTCCCAGGAATGCATGAACAGTGTGCTGATAATTTAAAGAGGCTTCAGTTTGCTCTCCAAGTCGAACAAGAGTCTGAGAGATTCATGAAGAAGAAGAGCAGTTTTAGCGGCAGGAACAAACCTGAGAAGATAAGAATTCAAGGGGCTCGTGCTCCTTAAGGAGATTGTACAGATGTTTTTAGGGGCATCAAGAGGCCAAAGAATTTTGCCTGTTGAGTCGTTTTCGAGTGTAATATTTTTGCGGCTGAGTCTTTTTTATATGGATTCGTTTGGGGTTACAACAATAGCCAAGGTTAGGCTTTATACGAAGAAGATAATATACGAAGTAATACGTCAGGTACCATGATATTTTCCTCAGTTGTATGATTCGCCATTGGGAGATATTGTTCTAAGCATGTTTCTATTTCGGGTTTTTTCCCTCTGTTATTGTGTGTTCGATTACCAGGAAATTACGATTGACAAATCACTGTTATGATCAATGTTTCTTTTAATATTCACACCAAAGTGGTATACGTATGTTATGACTTCTCATTTCACATCCCTATTGTTCAGTTAAGCCAGAAATGCAATAACTTAATTGAGGGAATAATTCTAGTCGATGGATTAATTATCGGACTAATAATCCATATCTGGTTAAAAATTGACGATTATTCATCACTTCAAAACGTTATTTGATACTTTATGAAAATGCTGTGAGGTCTTCATCTTCCTTGCATTGTTGTGGTGTTCTTTCGAATTGGCAGCTCAGGTTTCCATAAGCGGAAGAGATTCAAATATGGTTTTTTTGGTCGAGTTTGTTTTTAAGACTTGGGTTTGATTGTTTATCTCTCGTTTAAACAAGGTGGTTAAAAAATATTTTTGGTGGTTGTGGAGAAAACGGTTAGAAATAGCAGAATGAGAGAAAGCGGTTAAATTGAAATAAGCAATTAAATTATGGTTATGATTGGTAACAACTAATAAGTGGTTGAATAGTAAAAAAATTATGTGCATGTAAATGATATAACTTTTTCATATCACAAATAAAGACACATATAGCTAAAAATCCAATTTATATATTTTTCATTATTATTGTGTAGTTATTCTTAAGATATATAATCTGCTCTTTCCCAATCATGTTATTCTGTTTTATTCTTTTCGTATTTCTTTCGTTCTTGTAATTAGCAATTTATGGACTAATATACACATTATCTTCTTTTGTAATTATGTTTATCATACACTATCTCACGTAGCTACAACATGAATAAACTGTAGGTATACTCCAAAAATAATTTTACCACCTCCAAATTATTTTTTAGATTCTTAATCTCTCCCCGATATAAACAACTTTTTTTCTGTTTCGAGGCTACTATTTTACAACTTTTCTAGTTGTACTTTTTTCACATAAACAAATTAAAACCACCTTCTAAATTCTACGATATACAGTCATATCCAATCACCCACAATATGTATTCATCCATAATAAAGACAGATTTGTCAAAAAAAAAATCAATTATATATTATTTTTTCCAATAAAATCCATGAACTAATAATAGATGTTTACGTATGATGCATATGATTCATAAATATTATTCAAATCATATTCCATTTAATTCTTATTTTCTTAAGTAACCCATGACTAATAGATGTACATATATGACCTTCCTCTTTTAGTAATGTCAATTTAATTTTGAACGATTTCTTTCTGGCTGGTTCTTCTATATTACATCAAATTTCATAATTTCATATAGTATATAAAACGCCACGTTCATGCTTATCATGTACATCTATCTTCTACTGATTAAAAAGTATCATAAAAACTTTAATATCACTAAATTTTATATAAAAATTGTTTTTAAGTTTTTTAAATTGTAGAAAAATGGAGAATCAACATTAGTATAAATACACACATACTCTCAGCCTAATCTTACTATCCAAACGAATCATTGTTATCTTTCTTCCAAACACATCAAATGGCCAAAACGCCACCGATTTCTACTATCCCTTTCCACCTCATAGTCGCCGCGGTGATCTTTCAACTCTCAGCCGTGACTATTGCCATTGGTATCAACTATGGAACACTAGGGAACCTTCAACCGCCGCAACAAGTGGTTGACTTCATCAAGACAAAGACAAATTTTGACAATGTCAAGATCTATGATGCGAATCCCGACATCCTCCGAGCCCTATCGGGCTCTGAAATCAACGTCACCATTATGGTCCCCAACGGTAACATTCCTGCGATGGTCAACGTTGCAAATGCTCGTCAATGGGTCGCTACCAATGTCTTGCCGTTTCATCAGCAGATCAAGTTTAAATACCTTTGTGTCGGAAACGAGATTCTTGATGGTAAAGACAATAACTTGATATCAAATCTTGTGCCAGCGATGCAAAGTCTTAACGAAGCTTTGAAAGCTTCCGGTCTCGCATATATTAAGGTTAGTTCAAGTCATGATGATCAAAAAACAACTTGCATGCATTATGCGGTTTTAATTCCGGTGATAGACACATCGACAACACTAATACAAATTATTGGATGCTTGTCCTGTCAACCATGTTTGTCTATATATATTATATAATCATATTTTCATTAATATACTTTGAATACATTGTTATTTGTTATTACTATCAACAAGATGTAAATCCACCATTATTTGCTTTCAGGTGACAACTCCACATGCATTTACCATATGCTTTAACCATAATGCACCAAGCCAGAGCAGATTTAATGACGATCAAAAAGATTTTTTTACAAAGATCTTGGAGTTTCATCGTCAGGCTAAGTCCCCATTCATGTTCAACGCCTACACTTTTTTCGCGATGGACCCGAACAATGTCAATTACGCAATATTTGGCCCATCAAATGCAATAACGGATACCAATACACAACACACCTACAACAACATGTTTGACGCAATCATGGATGCAACGTATTCTGCTATGAATGCTCTTGGCTATGGCGACGTAGATATCGCTGTAGGGGAGACTGGTTGGCCTACGGCTTGTGACGCTGCATGGTGCTCACCTGAAAACGCTGCACACTACAACCTCAATATCATCAAGCGTGCACATGTTATAGGGACACCGCTTATGCCCAACCGCCACATCGATATTTACCTATTCGCATTGTTCAATGAAGATGGGAAACCCGGTCCAATCCGTGAGAGAAATTGGGGGCTATTCAAACCGGATTTTTCTCCGGTTTATGATGTAGGGGTCCTAAAAGGCGGTGGAAGCCCACCGAGCAACAATGGAAAATGGTGTGTAGCAAAACAAGAAGCGACATACATGCAACTACAAGCAAATATTGATTGGGTGTGCAGCCATGGTATTGATTGTAAGCCAATCTCACCTGGTGGCATATGTTTTGACAACGACAACATGAAGACTCGATCCTCGTACATTATGAACGCTTATTACCAAAGCAAGGGATGCACTGATGATGCTTGTAATTTTAGTGGTACCGGCATCGTCACTACTACCAACCCGAGCACTAGCACATGCTATATACCGATAGGGGAAGGCGGTGGCGGCCAAAGCAACGGTGTAAAATGGTGTATGGCAAAACAAGAAGCGACAGACACACAACTACAAGCAAATATTGATTGGGTATGTAGCCAAGGTATCGATTGTAAGCCAATCTCACCTGGTGGCATGTGTTTTGATAACAATAACATGAAGACTCGATCCACTTTCATAATGAACGCTTATTACCAGAGCAAAGGATACTCCGAAAACGCTTGTAATTTCAGGGGTAGTGGCATCGTCACTACTACCAACCCGAGCACTAGCACATGCGCCGTACCAGGCGGTGGAGGAAGTGGAGGCAGATCAGCAACAGTAACGCTCTGATTTTTTTTTTCATTGTAACTACTGAAATGAAAAAATCAATAAAACAAGATCCTTTGATTTCAAAATAAGAACAATCATTTTTCTTTGTTTTTATGTACTCAGTTGTATTTTATTTGTCGAAAAAAATTACTTATCTTATTTTATTTTTCAAATATATTTGTATAAGACATATGGTATAATGTTTCAAATTTTTGTTTTCTGACTTCTCATCTCCATTTTTTTTCCTAGTAATTCATGAGCTAATAAACAAATACCATTTCCAAATCATAAAGTTCATTTTTATATTCTTTAGTATTCTTTTTCATTTTTTTTTTCTTTTGTGATGTTAAATTTAGTAATGAACCAAAAACATCTTGCCGATGGATTTGCCAGTGATTGTTTAAGAGGTTGTCCATGTTGTCTTTGATTCCTCTCACGCCTGAAAACGCTGCAAACTACAATCTCAATGTCATCAAGCGTGCAGAGGTTATAGGGACACCTCTTATGCCCAATCGCCACATCGAAATCTACATATTCGCCTTGTTCAATGAGGATGGAAAACCCGGTTCGATTCGAGAGAGAAACTTGGGGCTATTCAGACCGGATTTTTCTCCGGTTTACGATGATGGAATCCTAAAAGACGGAACAAGTGGCGGTCGCGGTGGTGGAAGTGAAGATGGGAAATGGTGTGTGGCAAAAGAAGATGCGTTAGACACACAACTTCAAGCTAATATTGACTGGTTATGTAGCCAAGGTATTGATTGTACGTCAATCTCACCTGGTGGGATATGTTATGACAACAACAACAACATAAAGACGCGATCGTCCTTTGTCATGAACGTTTATTACCACAGCCATGGGCAATCCGACCAAGCTTGTAGTTTCAACGGTAGTGGCATCCTAACTACAACGAATCCGAGCAGTGGCACATGCGTATATTATTAGTCTAATTCTTATGTAATGTTTTTATGGATGTTTGATTTTAGTTGTTTAGTTTTGTATTGTATCATCCATTATTCCATTTAAAGTTTTTCGTGTTTTGGTTATCCTCATGAATACTAGAGAACTCTAATCATATTCAAAACAAATAAATCTTGTGCATAGCACATACTCGTTTTAAAATCAAATACGATTTATAAACACTTGCAAAAACTAATTGAAAAAAAAGAGAACTCCTAAACATAATTCAACAGATAGGACAAAGTCAAACCGTAACACGGACGCATACTCGGTTTAGTATTCGGTTTGGTAAAATAAGACATTGCTCAAAACAGAACCGAACGAACCGGTATCTAAGTAGCTAAAATCACAAAGTCAAACCGAAATGGCTATCCCAAAACCAAATCGAGCTCTGCAATTTTTTGAAATTAGGGATTTTGAAGTATCATTGAAGCCCATCATGTTTCACGGGATTAATCATCATTAGAGACTTTTTAAGCTTTTCTTTGCTTATTCTTCACGGATCCTGGTTTCGATCTCTCCTCTTCTTCACTCTCTTTCTTGTGAAAGCAAAACGGATCTGAAATCTGGGAAGCACCAATGGAATTTTTGGTAACAGTTGCGGAACTCGGCCTCTCGTTGCTACTGATCGTCTTCTTTGGATTTCTCTCCGTTGTTGTTTTTGAAGCTTGGAGAAGGAGACACAGTAACGCGTACGTTTTACTCCTCAATTCTTTGAATTTTCGGATTTGCTTTATTCTCATTTCTTGGCTTCTATTATCCTGACTCCTAATTCTGGGAATTAACAACATTGATTCATTTGTTTTTGGATTTTCCCAGTTCTGTGGAGACGGTGACTACACTCGAAGATCCGAAATCTTTTAAACCGGTATCGTCTTCTGTTTCATCATCGTTTCTGATTGATTTATCTTATTAGTTTTCTGGGATTTACTGGTGTATAGTGTTGGCAAAGAACGATGGCATTTGAAATTTAGTTACTTGTAGTTAATGGAACTGAGATTATCTCAAGAAAGATCTTCCTTTGGTGATTTGGATACTTGATTTGTGTTGAGTGAATTGGCGTCTGCTCAGGTTGTACATGGGGGAACTCTTTCTGTATCAAATGTTGCATTTTGGTTTTGTAAAGAAGCTTAATGGTATAGTGCTAGATTAGCTGGTGGTGTGAAACTCTTGATAAGTGGTTGATGGATAGTCTCTTCCAGATACAGACTTTGGATACTCTTAGGTTAGTGGCTTAGAGCGAAAAATGAACGGTCCCATTATAATGTTGAATCCATACATAGATCAGCGCTTTGTCTTGTCAATCAGGAGTTTGACACGCTTTATCACATTGGCTGGTGGCATTTTTGCTGAGATTGAGGAATCTGAGTTCGCTTTTTCTAACTCTGTCTTTTTCAAAAAAAATATCATCAGATTCCTTGCCCTCATATTACCGACCCTGCTGAGAAGTATTTGTCATTGATAGTTCCAGCATATAACGAAGAACAGAGACTTCCTGCAGCTCTTGAAGAAACAATGGAGTAAGTTAAAATACTTTCACTTTTGTATAATTGCTTCTTTTGAAGATTGTGTCTCTATGTACACTTGTTAGAAGTTTGCTTCTTGCAAAACAGTAGCACAAGCCTTATTTATGCATACTACAGAGGCATAATTGTAATTCACCTGTGGTTTTCAGCTACCTTCAGGATCGTGCATCACGGGACAAGAGTTTTTCTTTTGAGGTAAATAGTTTTCCATTCTTCTGTTTTGTCTCCTTACAACTCATTAAGGTTGAGTCTTAACCTAGATATGGCCTTTGTTATGGTGGGTATGTATGAGCTTTTCAAGGTTTTTTTCTCTATATTTAATTCACCTAACTCTATTAAAAAAGAAGAAGTAATGCTCACAATTTATTAGTCTATCAAATAGACTATCCACTCATGCTAAATTGCTCAATAAATCTTTGTTGTATTCCCTATATGCTAAATTGCTTAAACCCTATATGCATCAGTGGAGTCAGTTTATTTTTTCTCCTTCTAGGTAGTGATTGTTGATGATGGAAGTGTTGATGGAACAAAAAGAGTAGCTTTTGATTTTGTTAGAAAGCACACAGTTGACAACATAAGGGTTATACCCCTTGGGAAGAATCAAGGCAAAGGAGAAGCTATAAGAAAGGTGAGTTCAACTCGTAGCGCATGCAACTTTAAATATGTATTCTATGTGACGGAGTAAAATTGTATACTTGCCATTTCATTCTAAAAGAAAATTAATCGAAGCTTTCTACTTTTTGAAAGCATTAAATAGGGAATGTTGCATTCGCGGGGTCAGCTACTTCTCATGTTGGATGCTGATGGAGCAACTAAAGTAACCGACCTAGAAAAACTTGAAAATCAGGTTTGCCCTAAGTTATGGCGATGGCTATTAAAATTTCAGACAAACTGGAAACTGTGCTATAAATTTCCTGATCTCCTAGCCTCTCAGATCCATGCAGTAGCCAGAGAAGAATATTCAATCAGAAATCCAGCATCTAAGGAAATGGATTTCAGAATAGGTGATGTTCAAGTATCCGCATTTGGTTCTCGTGCTCATCTCGAGGAGAAAGCCCTTGCTACAGTTAAGTTTTGCAAACGTCTGTTATGGATACAACATCATTCTTTGTCTATGTACACACACAGATGCATATACATGTACGCGTCTGAGATGATTGACTTTAGTCTGTCAATTTCAGAGGAAATGGTATCGCAATTTTCTGATGAAGGGATTCCATCTTGTGGTTCTATTAGCTGCTGGTCCTGGTATTCGGGATACACAGGTGGCTTTTTTATTTTCATTTGTTGTTTCCTTTTGCACTTTGTTTCAGCAAGATATATTCTTGAATAATAATAACTAAACATCAAAGTTTTTGTCAGTGTGGCTTCAAGATGTTTACTAGAGCTGCTGCTAGAAGACTTTTCACAAACGTCCATCTGAAAAGGTATGTGTAAATGAATCTATGATGATAAACTAGCAGTAGAAACATCAATAAGAGTATCCCATTGTCTATGCGCAGGTGGTGCTTTGATGTTGAATTGGTGTACTTGTGCAAGCGTTTTAATATTCCAATGGTTGAGATCTCTGTGAAATGGTCTGAAATTCCCGGGTCTAAAGTCAATATGTTAAGCATTCCAAACATGCTTTGGGAGCTTGCTTTAATGTCTGTAGGATACAGAACTGGCATGTGGAAGATCCATCACGCATGAGACACATTAGACAACATACATAGAGCGTTTCCTCTATGGAGAAAAAAACCTCAGTCCACGCAGGTTTACAGAAGAGAGGATATTATAGTTTTGATGTCTCTCTGATCAAGCAAAGGGAGATAGAAAATATGTTGCGTCTTTCTTTCAGTAGATGTAATAAAAATCATAAGGAGATTAGAAATTATGTAATGAAACTACAACAGCTCTAGATTTTAATTGTTTTAGTTATAACTCTCAAACTTTCAAATGATTATTCTCTCTCTAGTCTCTCTACTCTTTGAGTTTTTACATCTTCGTGGCATGCATGTATTAAAGATTGAAGTCCTTATCTCATAGAGTTGAAACAGTTGCAGCAGCAGCGTTCAAAATATACATATCTAGGAAGATAAATTTTGAATTTTGCCTGAGAGACTGCCAAAAACCTTTAATTGCATCCTTCTTCGCCGGTGAAATGCGAAATACCTGCACTGCGCTCCTCCTTAAGCTCCGGCAATGTAAGAACTTCCGGTTTCTTCTACAAATTCACGGCAGCTTGATCGTCTCAGGTCTTAAACCCCATAACCAGCTCATAACCGCTTATTCTCTCTTTCAAAGACCCGACCTTTCTCGCGTCATCTTTAATTCAGTTCAAGACCCAGGTGTTGTTTTGTGGAATTCTATGATCAGAGGATACACGAGAGCCGGTTCACACAGAGAAGCTCTTGAATTCTTCGGATACATGTCAGAGGAGAAAGGTATTGATCTAGACAAGTACACTTTCACTTTTGCTTTGAAGGCCTGCGCCGGATCTATGGACTTTGAGGAGGGTTTACGAATCCATGATTTGATTGCCGAGATGGGTTTTGAGTCTGATGTTTATATTGGAACCGCGTTAGTTGCAATGTATTGTAAAGCTGGCGACTTGATTTCTGCAAGACAAGTGTTTGATAAAATGCCTGTGAAGGATATTGTTACTTGGAACACTATGGTTTCCGGGTTCGCCCAAAATGGATGTCCAGGTCAAGCATTGCGGTTGTTTCGTGATATGCATTTGAGTTGTGTTGAGATTGATCATGTTAGTCTATACAATCTGATCCCTGCGGTTTCAAAGCTGGGGAAGAATGATGTGTGCAGATGTCTTCATGGACTTGTGATTAAAATAGGGTTTACCTCTGCTTTCTCTAGTGGGCTTATTGACATGTATTGCAAATGCGCGGATTTATATGCTGCTGAATCCATTTTTGAAGAAGTGTGGAGCAAGGATGACTCTTCATGGGCCACAATGATGGCCGCTTATGCACATAATGGGTTCATCGAGGAGGTGTTGAAGTTGTTTGACCTTATGAGAAGCTATGATGTTAAAATGATTAAGGTAGCTGCAGCAAGTGCTCTTCAAGCTGCTGCTTATGTAGGGGACTTAGTGAAAGGGATTGCTATTCATGAATATGCAGTGCAACAAGGAATGATGAGTGACGCCTCTGTTGCAACTTCTCTTATGAGCATGTATTCCAAATGTGGTGAGTTGGAGATAGCGGAACAACTTTTCATAAATATTAAAGATAGAGATGTCGTTTCTTGGTCTGCCATGATTGCTTCGTTTGAGCAAGCAGGTCATCACGATGCTGCTCTCTCTTTGTTTAGAGATATGATGAAGATACATGTCAAGCCTAATGCTGTAACTTTGACAAGTGTGCTTCCAGCTTGTGCAGGAATAGCCGCATGTAGATTGGGTAAGAGCATACATTGTTATGCTATAAAGGCTGATATTGAGTCTGAGTTGGAAATTGCCACAGCTATTATTTCAATGTATGCCAAAAGTGGTCGCTTTCCCCCCGCGCTCAAAGCTTTTGAAAGACTGCCAATCAAAGATGCTGTAGCATTCAACGCTCTAGCACAAGGGTATACACAGAATGGTGATGCCAGTAAAGCATTTGATGTGTACAACAACATGAAGCTACATGGCGTATGCCCAGACTCAGGAACTATGGTTGGTATGCTTCAAACTTGTGCACTTTGTAGTGACAATGCTCGAGGTTCTTGTGTCTATGGGCAAATTATAAAGCATGGGTTCGATTCAGAATGTCATGTGGCACATGCTCTTATCGATATGTTCACCAAATGTGATGCCCTTGCCGCCGCAAAATCATTGTTTGACAAGTGTGGATTCGAGAAAAGTATTGTATCTTGGAATATAATGATGAATGGGTACTTACTCCATTGCCAAGCTGAAGAAGCTATCGCCGCCTTTCGTCAGATGATGGTTGAAAATTTTCTGCCAAATACCGTTACATTTGTTAACATCTTACACGCGGCAGCACAATTAGCAGCCTTGAGAATAGGAATGTCGATTCAAGCCAGTCTCATCCAGTTTGGAGTTTGTTCCCACACACCTATAGGAAACAGCCTAGTTGATATGTATGCGAAATGTGGAATGATAGAATCTTCCGAGAAATGCTTTATCGAGATAAGAAACAAAGACATGGTTTCATGGAACACTATGCTATCTGCTTACGCTGCCCACGGTTTAGCAAGCTATGCAATCTCATTTTTCTTGTCTATGCAAGAAAACAAACTCAGACTAGACTCTGTTTCCTTTCTCAGTGTTCTTTCAGCTTGTAGACACGCGGGGTTAGTTGAAGAAGGAAAACAAATGTTCAAGGAAATGGAAGAAAGACACAAGATCGAAGCAGAAGTTGAACATTACGCATGTATGGTTGATCTATTAGGGAAGGCTGGTTTGTTTGGTGAGGCTGTGGAAATGGTAAGAAGAATGAGAGTGAAAGCAAGTGTAGGAGTATGGGGAGCTTTATTAAGTTCTTCAAGAATGCATTGTAATTTGTGGTTAAGTAACGCTGCATTGTGTCAGCTTGTTAAGCTTGAGCCACTAAATCCTTCTCATTACGGTCAAGATAGGAGATTAGGAGAAGCTAATAATGTATCAAGAATTAAGAAAGTTCCTGCTTCTAGTTGGATACAAGTTTGAGAATACCCAATTCTTTTGTTGCTTCTTCTCTCTCTTTAACAGTATTAAAAATCTCTATATATACATACACTTGAAATTGCATGATGAAGTATAATTCTGTTTTCAGGCCGTATATTGTTTAATATACAGCTTAAGCCATCAAGGGCCTATAGCTCAGTGGTAGAGCAATTGACTGCAGATCAATAGGTCACCGGTTCGAATCCGGTTGGGCCCTTTCTTTTTCCCTTTTTTTTTCCCCCGAAAACTAGGTTTTGTAATACTGTACGGGAAAGTAAAAATAAAGGAGAGATTAGGGTTGTGCACTGTGCTATATATTTATTCTCCGTCGAAAAACCCTAGTTTTAAAACCTTCGAAACTACCTAAAAGCAAAAATCTTATCTGCTATATTCGTCGTATTCTTTGCGTAACTTTGGTAAGTTTTTGTTCTAATGTTTGAATATTCGAAATTGAAATCGACAGGTTCAATATCTGTATTATTATTCAACACCCGACTTTATATGATATTTTTATGTCACATCTCATGGCTATTATAAGGATATTGTTATATTTATGTGTATAGAGGCGATAATGGTGAGGACTAGCGTCTTAAATGATTCTCTTAAGAGCATGTGTAATGCAGAGAAACGAGGGAAACGCCAAGTCATGATAAGACCCTCTTCCAAAGTGATCATTAAGTTCCTCACTGTGATGCAAAAGCATGGTACATTTATTGTTTACTCAATGAGCTTATTTGTTGTTTGATTTCTCTTACTTTTTTTAGGTTTAAGAAAATAATACCGTATCTCCCACCTATCGAATAAACCATGCTGAGTAAAAAATCTTCTTCATGTAAACTGACTTAATTTAGATCGGGAGTCGGGAGACTCATATGGTTTTATGAAACCATGTGCTATGGCTCAGATGTTCAGTTTTGTACTTGATAAGGATACAAGGTGTAAACTCGTTCTACCCCTAGAAAAAAATTAGTTCGTATCAGAATAGTCACAAAACTTTCGTTGTCATGATCGAGACAAAACCTTAAACGAGTAAAGATAGATAAAAAGGTAATATATCATATTACTAATTGTTAATTTAGTATTAACTATACAAATGTTGAAGCTATATTAGCATTTTATGCTTCCCAGGAGTCATAATAGCATTTTATGCACCAAAACAAAATTAAAATTTTCAAGAAACTGATCTATCTTCCGGCTGATAGTCTAGGATATACTTTCATTTTTGTCAATAATTTCGAAATGTATTGTTTTTTTGGATTAAAAAGAGCGAATGAAATGAACTTTCCTATTAAAAATCTGCAATAGCATAATAGAAGAAGAAAACAACTTTCAACACAGTTTTATATAAAGAGACTGACAAAAAACAGAAGACATGTTAAACGTAGAATTTGTATTCACTTACCCTTTTAAAACTGTATATTCCCATTTTTTACCAAAAAAAAACCCTTTACTAATATTAACTCTTTACTTTTGCTATATATAGGGGACAAACCTTATACTTTCAAATAATCAATCAAGAGTGATTCCTTTCTTTCTGGCTGCTTCTTCGATCTCAATACCTCTTCTCTCTTCTATACTTTTGCATAAACTCCGGTAACATCTCCATAACTTCACAGACATTGGATATACAGACAAAGCTTTCTTCAAGAATCTCTCAGCTCGTGTTTTGAAACCATTGATATTGCTCACTATTTCTCCAGCCTCCACCCAAATATACTCCGGTGCTACTGGGATGCCACAAGATATTGTACTCACCAAATTCAGACCAGCCCAGAAAAGAATACCCGAGGAGGAACCAGAATCTGAATGTTTCTCTTCCTTCCTTAACAGCTTACTTACAGACAAAGCCAGCGGGTAATTGCATGGAACCAGCCCTAAGATTGTTTCCACGAAATCCACCAGTTCCTTTTGTTGACTTAGCTTCTCGGGAACTAGAGATGGTCCATGCCATGCTTCGAGAACAACATTCACCACTAAGAGTTCAGATGAAACTGGAGCCAGAAGGTTGGTAACTAGCTTCCTGACTCTTGGTTTCTCAGCGCTGTTGCTGATGAATTTCCAAGATAGTGGCTCCTTTACAGGTAAAGAACTTGCTCGATCCAAATAGGAGTTGAGTAATCTCAATTGTAGGTTGATTGAAAATTCACCTGTTGCTTGCAACTCGTTGATTAGCTGAAACACAGCATGCTCTCTAAGACAGTGCATAAAATGCTCAGCAACTATAGCTTTTAGTGCATGGTCAATGGCCGAGTGAGCCTCGGTCCAGTTACTCTGCAGTAGATTATGCAGAGAGAGATTAAGATATCCAAACATCACATCCACCTGATCCGATGCAACATTTAGATCTGATAAAGCTGATTCCAGCAAACTATCATCACCTTCTTCTTCATTAGCCAGTACCGTCTTATTTTTACGGGACAATACATCCCATACTGACACGTACCAACGGGACATGAGTTCTCTTGCCAAGTCGTAGCTTCCTCCTTGCAAAGCATATTCAGCATACTGATTCCAAATACATTGTATGCAAGATGCCTCTTTTGCTTCCTGCTTGAGAAGCTCTTCATACCCAGTCGAAACCATGTCCTTAAACTCATTTGATTGCATCCTAACTGCTAACAATTTCAGCTCCAAGCAAGTTGGGTAGAGTTTAACAGATGTCTTCAAAATGTCCCTACAGCTTTCCAACTCATCTACTGCAATCATAAACAGGGCATGGTTCAGAGCAAATAGCCCAGCAGGTCGCTTTTGTATTCCATTTTCCGACAACCCATCGTTGGTACAATGTTCTAAGGAATGCATCCCTTTATCAAATAGTCTGAGTGCCATTTGCTTCAGATCACCATCCAAATTAACAGAAGGCCATTCTATTTCACGTAGTTCCTTCTCCATTTCAAATCGCTGGACAATAGAGTCAGGCAGCTTCCTGTAAATAACTAAGTACACACAACAAACCCAGAACACACATTTGTCAGAATATGTTAAGCATGTGAGAATGTGAGACATCAGTGAAAAGTCAGGGTCATCAGAAACTGCTACTGGAGCCTCAAGCTTGGATATTCTCTGTATTGCCTTTGAAACATTCCCAGAAATGCACAAAAGGTTGAACATCTGCAATAAAACATCTAATATGCAAGCGCTGGCATGATTCCTGTCAATAGACCCAGATGCATGGTTGCAAAGTGCCGAGAGGGCAGCCTCATATGCAATTAATTGATCATTAAGTTGTCCGCGACTGTTGATGTACATAAGCCAAATTACGTATGATCTGTTACTGTGTTTGACCTGAAGAGTTGAAAAGTTATCCCATATAAACCAAGCGAAAATATTTTAAAGCATCAAAGCATTCTATAATAAAGATACAAAATTTACTAGTAACTGGACAATGAACTGAAAAAGATAATAATATGCCAAGATATCTATATAGAAGTATGAAAACTGTAAAACATTACGAGAAACACCAAGTTGGATAATATATATAAATATATGCAAACATACACAAACAATCAATCATAATATGCAGGCAATATCGTAGCAGGGGATAACATACCCCATAAGGAAACATATCTTTCCCATCTGATCCTTCATATGCATGGTAAATCAGGAGATAAACAGTCCAAAGAATCTCAGAAGTTGGGTCACTTTCAAGACCTTGTGAAAGCACAGAAAGGGCCTGAAATACGTGCCACCAGAATTAGAATGAGAGCTAAATTTGATACAACACGATATTGACAGGAATCAAACAATATTGCCTGGATCAAGCCTTCTGACTGGTCAACTTCCCGGCAGAATATAATAAGCGCCATTTCCACAGGTTCAACAGCAGCATCTGAACCTTGTTTAAGGATATTCTACGAATGCACCAAGCAGGTCAGTGCAAGATGGTAGTAAGAACATCAACAAAAGAATAAACCAATGATCAGATCTGCAGATAGATATTAGCAAAATTAAAGGTCAAAACTTAAAAGAAAGAGAAAACAAAGACAAACCATCAAGCTATGCTTATTCCTGAAGTATGATGAGTACGTTCTTGAATTTCCTAGGACCTCAATTCGACCTTCATTTTCCTTTGCAGGTACATTTCTGTAAAGTGAATTTGATGAGGCTAGGCAGGCACTAAAGTGCTTCCACCACATTTGTCCATGTCTTTGAGCCAGAACAGACTCATAAGACCACGAGTCAACCTTCATCGTATCCAAGGAGACGAGGTAAGTTGGTGAAAACACCGTGTCCAAAATCTGGGATCCTTTGGAGGAATTATGTTTCTTCGGATGTGAGTTTGACCCAACTTTACCATCTGCAACACCGATAAATTAGCAAAGAAATATCATTCTAGAACACTTAGACACACATTTTCTGCCGTACCAGGAGATTCATGTAGACTTTGATGCAAACTGTCATCAGAGAAATCCTTGAAATGTTGCCAAGAACATTCATCGTTATTGCACCTTCCACGTAACTCATACATGCAGAGAGGCCAAGAAGGGTCCACCTTCAAATTACAGGTGTAGAAGCCAATTTTTTTCTCATATACAGTAGTTTCAGTCAAGCTCCTACATTGTCTTTTATCACTGTATAGGCTATATGACTTGTGTTGAAGTGTATATTCTGGTCCCGGAGATGTAATTGAAGACCCTGGGACTTTAAGATGATAGATTGTGCTCCGAAATAAAGGACCTGACAAAGCTACAGACGATAAAAGGTCATTCTCTGGCGATTTCCTATGGGACTCCATATCTATAGATGACTGAAAATTTAGCGAATTTTCCTCGATTGAGCGCCGTTCAACTGGTGCTCTGGAGGGACTTCCTTGCAGTTTATTGGCACCTGACTCTGAAATTCAAAACAGGAAGACGTCTTACTGAAAATAAAAAGGAAAGTGAAGCACATGGGGGCCACGTTGGTTCAGCCATCTCGGACAATGCTATGGGAACTCAATCACGAATTTGGCGCCAGTTCATGCATTTGCTACCCGCAGTGTAGCTGAATCATCTCCAAGAGTAGCCACTTGAATGTAAAATCAGGTTGCAAAACGACCATGCTATTTTTTTCCCTTTTAGAAGGGAATGCACACCCACATATAACATTGAACAATTCATAAAATAACTAAGCAAAATGCCAATCTCTTACAATACACTCCTTACCTCGAGAATCATTATGCTGATATTTTTGGGAGAAAGGACTACTGTCATCTCTGTGGGTTTGTTCACTTGCAACATCGCTTTCATCCCCTCTATCTATCACAGTCTCTCCATTGAAACATGTGCCACCTCTAGATTCTGCCCTCATGCCTAGACGCTCAAACAATTTTGATCTTAATGATGCTTCGAGAAGCAAAGCATTCTGATTGCCTAGTGTTTGATCAAGATTTTCCGTTTGATGTCCAAGGTTCCCCTCGGTAGATTCATGGTCAACTGGAAATGACTCGTGCTCTGGCAAAATGTTTGCATCACTTGACGGGGAGCATAGTCTACTTGCAGTTTGCTTGTTACTGCAAGGGAGTCCATCAGAGGTACTAGCACCAAGATCACTGCATGGTTCTGAACCCAAATTCTGTCCACTACGGGAATGAGGTGGAGGATGACTGCCACCATATTCACTGTCATATCTGTGGTTGCTTTCTAGCTGAGTATGCTGAACGATGTCTGTTTTGGTTGCCAAATCAATGTTTCCAGTACTATTATTCAAGAAGTGAAACCCAGTTTCAGGATTCTCACTATGTATAGAAGGCCACAACAATCTGGAGTCGTGCACGATGAGAGATCCATAATGAGCAGATAAAATTTCTCTCTTACTGTAAAGTTCTGCACATCTGGCATTTGCCTCAATCAAAGATCTCTGTGCCTTTCTATAAACCTTAAGAGCATTTCTTTCTTCAATTTCACAAAGGCGTTTACGTTCTTGTGCTCCCTCCAACTCTTTATCAAGCGATTCCTCTAGGTTCGTCAAAGATAACATATCCAGTTGACTATTTCCAGGAGCTGTTGTATTTCCCGGGATGTTCCAGAGGCCAGAATTATTCAAACAAGGCTAATTGCAAGCAGAAAAAAAAATTAAAAGTAAGGATCACAAAATCCTACCAGCCGCCTCCAAGTCATTATTTAAGGATCTAGAAAAAACCTGATGGTTTCCGTTGACTAGTTTAAGTAACTGATCACTTGACACGCTCCTATCAACATTTTTCATTGTTTCCAGTTCTCTTCCACCTTCGTAATGATTTGCTTTGCCCTGCAATAAAAATAAATATGCTTAAATAAAGAAAAATACTGGCCCGAAAGTAGCATAGGTATATAATCTTAGAGTCGAATTTTCCAATTCTAGTAAAGGATATAACACAAAACCATGGTGACACGTACAACGCTTTTTTGTAAGACACTTGTGCTTGCATTTCCTTCTACAGTATGCTGAGAAATAAGAGGTGGAACAATCTCATCACTGTTACTTCCGAGGTGTTTGCAACTAGGATTTGCATTGACACCTGCAATAAACACCAGAATCAGGTGATATCAGATGTGGGAAAAATCAAAACACTGAATTCCTTAACCAAGATAGAGTTTAAGTGAAACAGCCAGTAGCATATTCAATGTTTGCCTTTAGACTCACCTGGCAGTAGACTTTTACGGATGTCTGGCGCATTCATTGGTGCAGAAGCAGATGCTGGCACTCTATAATCAATAACAGGCTGACTTGTGTCAATTCCACTAACTTTTAAGCGCTTCTTGGCAGGTTCGTTTGGTTCTAGCTGTCTAGTATCATCAGAAATAATATTGACTCTCCTTGCTGGACTGCTTTTTGGGTTAACAGCATCCTTCTTTGGCTGTGCAGCCTTAAGCTTCAGCTCACTTTCCCGAAGCGCAATCTGCTGCTTCAAATCCTGAAGTTTGTTGCTATTGGGCTCCACAATCTGTTCAGGACCCCGTGTATCTTTGCTAACCGTCCTTTCATAGGTATGAATATTTTTATTGGATTTCATATCCTTCGCAAATGAAAGGTTGGAAACTTTGGAAGTCGCAGCATGACTAAAGGTGCTAGTGGACAATGGCTTCTTTGTTATGGCTCTGTTATCAATTTGTCTTGGTCCTTTCAATTTTGTTGGTGAAAATGTAGACGGGTTTCTATTCCCAGACATGGTTCCCTTTGATGTCTGTGTCCGTCCTTTACCATCAGACTCACTACCACTGTCATCATTTGAGAAGTTTATCACGAGGTTGCTGTTATTGCCCCTTGCAGGAAATTTCTTCCCATGAATGGCAGCAATAGCTTGCTTCTTCTCAAATATCCGGCCTCCAGGGTGGGTCAGCTTCGGCGGTGTAGCATCAGAAGATTTAGTTAAATATCCACCGTTTCCTGACAAGTCGCAATGAGAAAAAAAAAAACAAGGAGTATGTTTCATACGCAACTTCCATTAAGAAGAGTTTCAAACAACTTAAAATGATCTATTCTAAAATTTTAAAGACAGGAGAACATGCTTCACACGCCACAAATAAATAACAGAAAACACATGGACATTGATTTACAATGTGCACTAACTATTTGCTGTAATAGTTTGTTACTGATCAAGGTATGTGTACATCTCCAATATCCTCTAATTCTAGAAACATGGTGAAGCATCAGAAGCTCCTGTAGAGTAAATACCAATCCAAAACACGACGTAGATACAGAGTTTCACGAGAAGGTCAGAGTGGATATAAGTCTATGGCCTGAAGAAGTATATAACAAACTAATAATATTTACCAGCTTGACGCCTTTTGATATAAGTGTTAGCTAAAGGAACTGATACATGTTCAGTAAGAGGAGCTCTCGTGCTTGTTTGCATTGGTTGTACCTGAGAAAGAAAAACAAAACAAAATTCTTGAAATTTTAGGGTTTTGAGATCTGCTAATCAAAAATAAAAAAAAAACAAAAAAAAAAACATTCAGGAAACAGAGAATTGCCGTAATAAATGCAATAATCAACGAAAACTCACTAAGAAATAAGCTCTAGTCTATGAACTCGCACACTACATACGCTAAATCTATAATAAACCCATACAATTTTGAAAACAAGCGAGAACACAGGCAGATCTCCAAAAAAAAAAACAAATCGAGAGAAAACAGAATCCAGATTCAATAGCAGAAAATAGAAATTATAGTTTTTGTTTCGGAGAGAACAATACGTCGTCGTCGGAGGCGGATAGCTCGCCTTCTTCTTTTCCGGTGAGCGGAGCGTGTTTCCAGGTGGTTGGTGTCGTCATCTTCCTCGGCTCTCGCACATGAGTTACAAAACCTAAGAGATATCGAAAGACGAAGAAAGGAGAGTCACAGCTTTGGTTAAGATGGGACCTCTCTCCGCACTGGATCACTACTAGCCGCCGATGGAGCCCGAGCGAGCGACAACGGATCATGAAACGACGAAACTAACCCTACCGCTTCGATTTTATTTTAATTAACGCGTTTTCCTCTTTTTTTAACTAACTGTTAATTGTTAAACCGTTAATTATGTTTTTTTAAATCCTTTTTCAGTTTCCAAAGGTTAAAAATTTATTATAAAATTTGTCAATGCATCTATTGCCTTTTTTTTTCTTTTTTTCTTCAACTTATATAATTCATTCATTCATAATTCATAAAGAATTAGTAGTACTAAGATTAGATGTATACATTAAAGGCAACATATTAAAACAAAACAAAAATTTAAGTATGATTAAATAATAGATAAGAAATTCATAAATTGGTACTTCTCTTTAGGATTGATGGCAACTAGAACAGAGGACCTTACAAATCTCGTGGCAGTATGTAGTTGGCTCCAGAAAACTACTCTAGATTTAGATACGAGTTGTCTAATTACCATACTATTTCCAATGTATAACTGCGATACGAATCGAGCCTGCCTCGGGTCAACTCTCGCACATTCAACACACTGTGACTCCGTGTCGCTCTCTTTGTAATGACCACACCTTGTGAGAACGGTCGTAAGATTCGTTTTACCTTTGCAAAGTGAGTTTACAAGCATTCATTGCAATTGCGCTATAATCCTTTTACAATTTCGAAACCTTTACAACGCGATTAGCTCCACACAACAGCAATCAAACTCCGAATCACAACTCCCTTGCTTCACTCTTCATCGACCCGTAGCCGCAAGCAAAGACTCGGTTTCTCGAGTAGTAAAATGTTCATGAAAGCTCTCTATCATTCACTTCACCAACCCATAAGTGTCTTTGTAACTCTATCCACTACTTGATTTCTCGCTCGGAGACTAGCCAACGGAAATTCACGACTCTCATCCAAAAGAAATCTATAAACTTCCCATTGTCGATCTAAAGTCGAATGCCTCCCAATCTCTGCCTACAAGAAACACAATGCCAATCTTAAACAAACCGTAATAACGATTAAAAAGCTTAGAGAACACAATGTATTATACTTACGGAGAAGATGCAGATTCCTAGTGATTTCAACGCAAGTGTGACATCATAGAAAACTCGTGGTCTTCCTTTTCCAGATAGCTCCACCGGGTTGGCTACTAATAGCTCAGAATCTGGTCCTCGGTTCACGATTATCACTCGCAAAGGACACACCATTTCCTCCTTAAGACGAGCACAGAAGTTGGCTTGATGTTTTGGGTCCGCTATCTTCTTTCCGTCTGTACCTCGAACAAACAATTCCAGATTCCGGTAGCCTTTAACCTTTGAGGAGAATCTACCATATGCAATCTGTATCAAGAAACAAGTACTACTTGAGTTCTACAAATGTTTCAACCAAATCCAAGGAACAGGTCCTGAAATCGTAACTTCTATATAACAGAATAGTGGTAAGGTTAACTTCTCTGAAAGTTGAGAGAGATCAGTCTTAACGTACGTGGACATCGCAGTCTTTAGAAGTCCTGAGAATATCATAGAAAAGTCCCTTTTGATCAACACAATGAATCTGAAGCAACGTATGCGCAGGGCTCAAGTGATTATCAACCGTAAGAACCGCTTTGTTGGAGCTAGAGCCGCTAATATCAGACCCATCTGGACCAAACAGCTCATCAGCAGCCACAGGTGGAAGCGAAGAAAACCGTTGCACGCTCGCTAACTCAGGCCCAGCTAGTTCAAGCTCACAGCTCACACCATGCTCACCAAGCACAGCCGTTAGATGATCACACGTTTCCGTTTGCCTCTGTTTCGTATGCAGTAGATCCCTGTTTACACAACAAGAGTTATAAAAATCATTTAAAAACCACAACGCCAACGTTGCTACTTCTCGCAGTGAAACATCAGAATCAGAAGAAAAAAAAAACTCACATTGCGTCAGTGATGAAAAACATATCCAAAACTCTTCCATCTGGTGTTGTCATAACTTTGACTCTTTGTATCGTAAACTCTAACTCTGTCAGAACTTTAGTAACATCTACAAATCACCAAAAAAAAGAAAAAAAACCAAATTATTTAATCAACCATCTAAAGAAAACAACAACAAAAGAAGAAAAAAGACAATAATTTCCCACATACCATGAAGCAATCCTTTCCTGTCACGGCAAAAGAACTTGAGAAGATAAAGCGAAGGAGGCTTAGAGACATTGGATTGAAGACAGAAGTAGAAAGATCCTAAGCAAGATGGACAAGCAGATAAAAGTCGATTCTTTAAACTGTCCCAATCAATCTTAGGAGAACTATTATCTGGAGTAACCCAAAACACTATATAACACCATCTTCCATCTGTTGAAAAATCTGCAAAAACCCCATTTTCACAAAAACATAAAAAAAATATATATATCAAATTAGAAAAACAGAAATCGAACATAAGAAGAATATTCGTAAAGGGTAAACGACAAAGAGAGAATATTCTCTCAGAATCAAGAAAAAAAAAACAGATACGAAGTCAAATTATGGAAATTGAAATTGACCTGCTCGGGTGATGGAGAGACCGAATTCGAGGATGTTTCTACAGAGAGTGGAACCTAAACCGGATTCATCAGGACAATTGACGGTAACGATGGTGGGATCGCCGGAGATTTTTCCCGGTTCGATTAAAACGGCGTCGTCGTTGAGAATTCCCATTTTTTTGGCTATTCACCGTTCGGAATGAGAGCCGCCAATGAATCAAAAAAAAATTCAATGGCTGACCGAACAGAGGAAAACAAAAAATCTCGGGGAGAAAAAGGTAGAAGAAACGAAGGATATATATGGAAAAAGATAGAAATTTAATAATTTTTGTTTATTTTTAGGTTTAATTGGGTTGTCGTGGTGCAGAGTGGGACCTACGTGTCTAGTCATACACACGTAAGAAAGAAATAAAAAAGCTTCGTTGGGTTATGATTAATGAACACGTACCGTTCTATCTTTTGCATTTGAGGGTATTATTGGGATTGCACAATGATGAGGAAGCTGTATTATTGTAAGGCGGTCCGCAGATTTTTTAAGGTAGATGGATAATTAAGGTATTTGGTTGTCCAAAAAACAAAAAAAATGGATAATTAAGATATTTTATGTGTGGGCTCGTTTAATGCAATAACAAAAAATCACAAAATTGTGATTCATGATCGATATAATAGTAATATTCCTATGATGATAATTGTAACCTGTGGTGGGAACTAAGTGGTTCTAATTTTTAATTTATTAATTTGTGTTTTTAGTTCAAGTTGGGGAGAAGGAAAGATTAGTTTGCTATTTTGTTTTGTGGCGTGTTTAAAAGGAATTGCAAAAGTAGTCTGACATGTGAGATGCATGGATTGTTAATATTGGTTTTGTTAATAAAAGAGTGGAATATATAATCACGAAAACTAAACTTAATTAATCTGCAAAACTGAATGATATCTGACGACGAAAATTTGTGAAATCAAACTTTGTGTGATACTGTGATTAGATAAAAGATTCGTTATGACTTAATTTAAAATAGTGTATTTTTTACATAAGACAACCCCAAAAAAAAAACCTTTTGAATTTTTGGATAAAATATCTAGGTCTGCCTTAGAATCCAAAAGACATATAACAAGTCACATGATTTTTATATCATTCATGTGCTTGTCTTCTCCATGTCAATCCTAATTTATCTGAATTAGCCATTACTTATGTAGTTTATGGAAATTTTTGAGACTCTTAACCGCACATTTCGTACTCTTTTCTAAAAAATATTGAAAGAGTTCAAACCCATGTTTTCTTCTCCTTTATAAATTTAATCTTATACTTCATTCTAAAAAAAAAATTGACATTAAGGAAATCTTTAAAATAAAAATAAAAAATGCTGTTTGCAAAACTAATGTTCAAAATATGTATGAGATGTTACAAAGTCGCTGATCATGCTGGCTATAAAACTCGACCTGATGACCCATTATTGATTGACAGGTCCATGTACTCATCTACTCACAATAAAAAATCATATGTGAAAACCTCAAAGAAAAAGTTATATGAAGGCCAATTTTATGATGTGGAACACAGAAAATGGAATGTAGTTGTGAGTCTAAGACTAGTCACACTTTTATTTTCTTGTGTTATTTGCAGTTGTTCAGAAGGGAAGAACTGGTTTGCTTCTTTAGACATATGAACATTTTTTTCAGTTTCCCCTGTGTTCTATTATTTAGGAATCCATAATTCCACTTTGTTTCCCATCTATTTAAGAAGAATAATGAATAGATATTAATAGAAAGAAATTTTAATGAAGAAATTTAGTTCTCTTTTAAAATTTTGATTGGAATTACATCAAAACTTTTTATACCTAAATTTATATTTTCGTTTTAGGTTGTTCGACCTCTACAAAGCTGTGTATGATAATTTGAGATTTCATTCAGAATTTGGTTAGGCTTCTCATCACATCCAAATGCATCTTCAAACACACTGAAAATCATACTTATGTGAAGAACAACCGCGCTTGCAAAAATGTTAGATGGTCTATTTTGAGATAAAAATAAAAAATGAAAATATAAGTATATATAACTGATGCATTAGAAATAAAATGAAAATAAATTTTTGATAAAATAAAGTGATTTAAAGAAATAATCAAGTGGTATGACGAAATGAACCACATATAAAAATGGGATATCAATATCAATGCTACTAGCCTACTACACAAACGTGTGATTGGTTGGTTGATGGAAGAGGCTAGATAGTTGTTGATGCACATCACGAAATAATATAATTGAGGCCGGGTCACTGACACTTCGATTTGGTGGACTAATCTGACTCTGACCTTGATATCAATCAGCATGAAGAACCGCAAAACAAACAAATCTCACTCTATTTCATTTATGTTTTTCTTTATAGCTACTTGTGTTAGTCAGATTCAAGTTCACATATATGACTACATATGCGTCACATCACATGGGCTAATGCCTTAAAGTGCTATCCATATTTGATGCTTTGAAAGGGAAACTATTTGAAGATAATAAATAAATAAATAAAAACACTGTAGTAAACCTTTTCTTTTTACAATGAACAAAGTAGTAAACCAAAGATTAATTAGAGAAACTGAAATTTTCAAAAGTGAATGTCTCCTTCGTCCGAATAGAATTGTTGGTTATGGAGTTGTCGGTAGAACCATTCGTTATCCAAATGATGCTTGTAATTTGATTCATTCATCATCAATGGTACAATCATAATATAGAATTGAAAAGATATTGTTTTATAAAAAAATGGTAATTAGAGTCTTTCATTAAGGGTAAGCTTCGTATTCACTCATGCAATTTATTGATTCTAAAATATGAGTGAGTTTCACTTCCACACTTGGCTATATAACACATTTCTTACGAAATTATTTATTTTACTTTCTTCGCTTTTCTTTCAGACCCAACTCTCTGCAAAAACCCTTTCTTTTCTCAGAATCATAGACAGCCTTCATAGTTTTCGTTCCTTCTGCATTTCACATTTGGTAGAATCGAGAAAAAAGGCCTTCTCTTTGTGTTGGGGTTAATGATGAGTAAGAGATGTGAATCTTATCTGGAAGAAGAAGAAGAAAGATGAGATCTTTGAGCAGTGTGGGACTTGCTCTAAGCATAGTCTTTGGTTGTTTGCTATTAGCTCTTCTCGCTGAGCTCTATTACTTGCTTTGGTGTAAGAAGAGGTCGACGACTAGACCTGATTTACGCAATGACTATTCTACCCCTGGAACCAGAGAGCTTCTCTTCATCTTCTGTTGCAGTAGTAGCACAAACACTTCTTCTTCTTCATCTCCTTCTTCCTTCTCAAACCCTAAACCCATTGAAACTCAACAACAATGTCTTCCTCCTGATGGTGGGTTTGGGAATGTGTGTGGTCCAGGGATTGTGCCGAGGTTTCTGTTCACAATCATGGAGGAAACAGTAGAGGAAATGGAATCTGAAGATGTGGTTTCCACAAAAGGAAAGAGCTTGAATGATTTGTTTCTTAATATGGAAAGTGGTGCCATAACTCCTCCATATCTTACTCCTCGTGCTTCTCCTTCGTTGTTCACGCCTCCTCTAACTCCATTACTAATGGAGTCTTGTAGTGGTAGAAAAGAAGGGATCTCTAGTTTCTTCGAGTCATCGTCTGATGCTGAGTTTAATAGGCTAGTGAGATCATCGCCATTGTCATCATCACACTCACCATCATCATCTTCATCTTCGCCATTGTCGAGATTCAAGTTCCTTAGAGATGCAGAGGAGAAGCTTTACAAGGAGAAAGTGATGGAGATTGCAGAAGCTGAGTAAATTCAAGGGCTAAAATTGGTAAAACACAGTTCAAGAATCGGATTTGTTGAATCAAGAAGATGAAGTCTTGGAGAAAACCAAATAGAATTAAACCGGCTTTTTTGGTCTGATTTACTTATCATTAATCATCAACATTTTTTTTGGTCTGAATGTTTTTTCGCTTGTCATCGGATTGAACCGGTTGTGAATTTTTCGATGGATAGAGAATTTGTTTAGCCAAATTCGTGTATTATCAATCAAATCATGCGAATAAAGATGGGCTTTGGATTCTATTTTCTTTTATAGCATAGTTTACTACTACTGTTGTGGTTGACATTTTAAAGATGCATGAACTCAGCACTCTTATATCCTAAACCGACTTTTTCACTTTTAAAAAGGAATTAGTTCTGAACGAGCTTTAATATTTGTATCGAATATGGAGTTAGAAAAAGGTAAACATAACACGTGAAGAGAAAAAGGTAAAGAATTAAAATATTCTAATCTAGTTTTATTTATTCGAGATCATTTGCTTCGAAAACGCTACAGTAAGAATAATTCTTTTTACGGCATTGAAACTTTGAACATCGACCGGTAAATTGGAATAAGACGATTGTGAATAGAGACAAGACTCATGAGAGACCAAGTGGGGAATCTCTCTCTTTAGGATTTTGTCCCAATTTCTGCAGTTTATGTCTGATACTTTTCATCCACAAGTGGCATCAACAACACCACTCATTTGTTAACAAATGAAACTGCAAAATTATATCTCTTACAATAGTCTTTTGTTTCTTTGCCAAATTGTCTGACACGATTATGCAACATCTTAATAATCATATTCAACAATTAAATTTGGGTTTCTTTAGTTTAAAATTCTCGCTATTTCATTTTGTGAGTTTTAGCAATGTTACCATATTGAGAGCCAATAATTAATAATTGAATATTCTAAGTTTCCAACAGGAAACTAACTGCTGAAACAGTGACTCCGCCTTATAGAATGTTGATATAAATGTTACAATGTCGTGATAGAAGAATGCGACTTTGAGGCAATCTAAACGTCAAATTCCCGAGGCTGCAAGAAGAGGTAACCCAAGCTCAGGACATAGAGGACTCAAGCCCGGTTCCTCCAAGAGGCTAAAAGCCGTGTAACCGTAGTATGAATGATACAGATCCGGTAATTGTCCGGGAAATTTACTGAATCCACCATACTGGACACAAAAATGCATGAGCAATGGCAGCGTTAATCACATTGTTATCACCAGTAATCGAACATCAATCAAAGATGTAAACACATGAATAAAGAAAATCTACCAAACTATCCTATTGGCTCTATAGGCTGCTTATTATAATTATTGCTAAACTACTATCAACTGAGATATGAGAGGTAGAAGAAGAGTTACCTTGGACTGACAATTCAGTAAAAATTTGCGGAGAGCAATTTTGTCGATCAATGCATCGCCTCCTATGAGTTTAAGGACAGCTCCAATCCTACACAAATATGCAAGGCCCATTATAACCGGATGAGAACAATTAGAGCCAGCAAAAGTTGAGGGGACTAACCAAAATGCATAGCATGTGTCACTTGGCTTGTTAGTCCTACCCTGAAACCCACCATCATTTGCTTGTCTCTATAGGCAAGGTAAGAAAACCCATCAGATCACTCAAGCGCATTACGAAACTAAAGGTAATATTTATCAGGTAAGTTGAACAAATTTTATGAAACAGTACCTGTAGGCACCAGTTGAGAAGTAATGAAGGGTCTATGACTGAACTGGATGAATCATTTGACAGTAGATCAACTCCAATGAATCCCATTAATCGAAGGGATGCAATAGCACAGTAAGTAGCACCACCTGCATAACTAAGTTGTAGAACGTAGGTAAGCATCATAAGAAAGTACAGTCAAATAAAATTTGGTAATTTTATTGTGTAGCCATTGAAGTAAAAGCCAGTGACTAATTAAATGAAACAACTTAGTTATCTATAGTGTCCTCAATGACCAAGCCTAACAAGTTCTAGCCAATTCACATAAAATATGGCTACTTACTTGGACTGAACATGGAAAAATCAAGCTACAGATTATAGAAGAATTGTTTTCAACTCACCATGAGATTCAGAACCAGGGATCAACCCAAAGCCTCCATCATATGACTGCAAAAAGAATGTTGTATTCTGAACACAGAAATTGACAAATAACAATGGAAGAAAAATGACAAAGCAACTGTCAGAATAGAAGTAAACCTGACAGTTCAATATGTAATTCTTAGCCTTCTCCTTGTCCATTCCACTCCAATTATCCAGCATGTAGCAGATTGCAGCTGATCCACAAACAAAAAAACTAGAATGAGACTCTACCAAAAGTATAAATACATGGTCTATAAATCCAGTTAGGCAGCTATTCCTTACCAGCACAATATACAAACCGAAGATCCGTCTCGCCTCCAATATGGATA
The DNA here is from genome assembly GCA_900406565.1 of Turritis glabra. Classification (NCBI taxonomy): domain Eukaryota; kingdom Viridiplantae; phylum Streptophyta; class Magnoliopsida; order Brassicales; family Brassicaceae; genus Turritis; species Turritis glabra. The sequence goes on from OVBN01000025.1 coordinate 3,566,554, forward strand.
GGCATGAAGCTGTAGCAAAAAGAACAAAGTATCATACCCAATTCAGACCCCATTAGACATTAGTCATTATACACAGACAAGCCAAACTTGTTGCACGATGTAAATGGGAATATTGCAAACAAGGTTTCCTGGAGTTCGTCAGACGCAAGTAAGGAAAGTTTGCTAGCACAAAAGAGTTAGAACAAAGGAATTAAATTATAAACTTATGGCATTACAAACGCATTATCCGTTTAAGCTCCCAAAACTAATACCTTCCATCATCCTGTTGAAGGTTATTCATGGACAACAATAACGACTCGGAGTCGATTGTCGAGAGATCATGTCCAATGACCTTAAGAATGGCCAATGCACAGTAAGTGCTTGCCAGGTGACTACTGTTATGAGTTAAATCCTGTTCCACAGATACAAAACAAAGATAATCAAAACTAAACCTTGTAATATAGAAAGCATAAAGAATAGACTTATTATTATTATTACCCCATTCCCATCTATGGGAAACTGAGAACTCCTTGAACCAAAGAAACCATAAAATTCTCCTGCAGAAAAAAATAAGAACATCTCATTCATTGATCACATGCTAATTCAGAACTTGCTCATAAAACATGCTTGTAGCTGAATTCGAGAAAGATACCATCTTTCAGTGAAACTCTGTTACTAGGCAGGGCCTGGAAGGACAAAACCCACTTTGCAACAACATCTTTGTCAACCTTCACCAACAAAATCAAATAAGTCAAAACTCAGTAATTAGTATCTATCTATGAAGATGCATACGTTCTGTATTATATCACAGATGAAATATACAAAATTGGGCATAACTAAAACAAATCAAGGAGCAAAGAAACAGAGATAGAGACTAACACGATCTCTTGCGCCGAGAAAGTGAAGACCCGAGATTATGAAGTGAGCAAGGGTGAGACGATTGATCTCCTGAGATTGGTAATGATACGGAAGCAACTCGTACATCATCTCCAAATACACCAAGTGTCGATCTTTCTCGAAATTCGCCGACGGCGGTGGCCGCGGAGATGATTGCGCCGGAGAAGAATACTCTTCTTCGTCATCGTCGAAATCTTCGTCTTCATCCTCCGACTTAGATCGGTCCCAGTCGATTGACACGGCGGTCTCTGACATAGCTTCGTTGAGTCAACGAATCTCACTTGGACTCGGCTTTGCTTTCTCTTAGAGGAAAGTAAACAGTTTTGGATTCTGTGGTTTGGTGAAAGTCCAAACGACACGATGTCACGTTTTGTAAACACCGAACGGCGCGTTGTTTGCTGAGTAGGCCTTTTTTTTGGGGGCAGTTTTTTTCAGTTATATAAGATGCTCACTTTTCTTTTTTTTTCTTTTTCCGTCTAATAAAAAGATAAAATCATATGATTATCTTATTGTGTTAAGCTAATGATTATCTTATTGTGTTAAGCTAATGATTATCCCACAGCTAATATAAAAGAACTCATAGCCTTAACCACAATCAAACCAAATTAAAGTGAATTTGGGTATAGTTCAAACATATTTTAACTAAAACTAAACTAAAGTCAAACACAACTCGAATCCAAAAGTAAACGAAGATGTCCAGAGCGAGAGAATAAGAAAAGGGGCCAAGAAAATGTAACAAACCGAGTTTGAATAATCCTAGAACATGTCATTTCGTTCTGAGTTCGTTGAACCTGAGATATTGACAGTCTAATTTGTATTAATGATATTTTTTGCTGGACAGGACGAGCATCTTGACAACTACTTGGATTCGCATGGTTTGAATCTGAATCGATGCTGGGTCCTTGGGAAAACTTGGCCACTAGAGTCAAAGCATGTGGCTCCGTTCATGAAAATTATGCTGAAAAACACAGACATTAGAGAAGATGGTCGTAATTGGATTGAGAGGTTATCTTGAAGGAAGATGTTTTGAAGAGTTGCTTCAAATGGTTCCAATGCTCGCACACGACAACAATGTATCCATAGTGCTCATCTAAACCAAGCCAAAGTAGAGGGTTTAGTTTTGAATCTTATTAGATATATTACATCAGATCCCAATTTAAATCATATTGTAGATGAAAACTTTTCTTTATTTTGTATTTTTGTAGGATTATTTAGGAAATAGTCATGACATTTATGGATTATTTTTATTTTAATATTTTGTTCTTTATATCTCTAAACCTTAATATCAGAAATTAATGTGTTAAGTTATTTTAAAATTGTTAACCCTAATTTTCAATATTTAAAATCATTAAAACAGTGTTTTTCTTTAAATAGTTAAACAAAGAACTGCGTAAACCAAAAGGTCCACAACTAATTTCGTGCACATCTCATTATGGACTTCCAAATTTACAACTCTAACATCTCCACTAAAAAAAAGCTGAACTTTGTAGATAACCTTGTGTATATATATATAGGATAATATCTAAATTTAACTTTTATCCGATAGTAGGATATAGTATCTATTTTGTATGAATACATAATCTAATGTAAGAATTTTTTAAAAATATCTTGATCTTATTCTTAATACCGATGAAGCTTAAACATGAAATATTTTTTCTTAAAATATAAATAATCCACAATAGCAGCATTAAAAATCAAAATGCAAAACACCAGAGTTTCATTACAACAATTTTTATGTGTTAAACAATGTAGTAATTAAAACGTACGACTATTCCTTGAAATTAAAACCATCATTATTATGTTTAAGCTCCGACTCAAACCTATCATTTCCATAATCAGTTCTTTTTTCCAACCATTCAATGACGTCAGCGAAGACAATTTCGATGTTCTCTCGTGTTTCGCCAATGAGCAAACCGTGCCACATCCCAGGGTACAACTTTAAGGTCTTGTCAGAGCTCAACGCGACCTTGTATAGTTCTTGGCTCACTGCTTTATCTGTTACTCTATCATCATCTCCGTGTAATACCATAAATGGCAATGAAACCTATTATCATTATATGCATTAGTTGTAAGCTATAACTATTATTCATACTATACTACAATATCTCGGATGATTTTTAGAGACAAAAAAACCGAACGTTAGAATTTTACCACTAAACCTAACTTAATACAATATCTCGCAATAAGGGAATTTCGAATATATATGTATCATTTATATACTACCTCTTGAAGTCTCTTCTCCAAGTCGTTGCTGATCCTTAAGAGCTCATACGCAGTTTTCAAGCGTGGTCGTCCTTTGTAACATAAAGGATTTTCTCTAACCTTAACCGATACCATAATGTACAAAAGATAAATCAAGCATATTGATCAGTTTCTTACTCAGCTATTGTATACTAATTATTTTGATCACTGTGTTATATAGAAACATACCTCTTTTCTTATTTCTGGCTCTTTATATGAAATCTCGATGATATCTTGACTAGGAATGATTTTCCATTTAGGTATAACCGAGATAAGCTTTGTTAATACCGAAATAACAAAAGGACTTGGCTTCATTTCTTCTGCGATCTGTGAAAATATATATATTCCACATTCATAATATTTCCTTACTGACATAAAAAATGTTTCATTTATATGCATTTAATTTACATCAATCTACAATTACATGTTGTATAAGAAAACATGGGTATTCAATGAAAGATAACCTATAATTTTAAAATATAGTAATTTGGAGGGAAAATGAGCATTTAATTCCTCAAGTATGTGAAATTAACACATTTATTCCTCAACTATTGTGCGCAAAATTAATCCTCAAGTTGTCGTTGACTTAACAGTTTTGGACCAAAATTAAGTCAACGTTAATGGGACGTTAAGTGTTAACGGGTTAGCTAATACTCAGTCTCATTTAATTCCCCAAGTATGCGCAATTAGCACATTTATTCTCCAACTATCATGTGCGCAAATTTAATCTTCAATTTGTTGTAGACTTAACAATTTTGGACTAAAATTAAGTCAACGTATTAGTTAACAGAAGCGTTAACGGCTCGTTTTAAACCCAGACAAACTCAAAAAAAAAATTCCCAAATCGTGACTCTAAAAACCCTAAAACTCTGAAAGGCGATTTCCAACAAACTGAGAAACAATTTCTGTAAGATTGTTTGCTCTTCGTATTTTTCATGGCTTCAACTGAACTCGAGCTGTCGAAAATTGCTTCTCAGTTTGTTAGAAATTGCCTTTCAGAGTTTTAGGGTTCTTAAAGTCACGATTTGAGGATTTTTTTTGAGTTTCGTCTGGGTTTAAAATGAGCCGTTAACTAGTAAACATTGACTTAATTTTAGTCCAAAATTGTTAAATCAACAACAAATTGAAGATTAAATTTGCGCACATAATAGTTGGAGAATAAATGTGCTAATTGCGCATACTTGGGGAATTAAATGAGACTGAGTATTAGCTGACCCGTTAACACTTAACGTCCCATTAACGTTGACTTAATTTTGGTCCAAAACTGTTAAGTCAACGACAACTTGAGGATTAATTTTGCGCACATAATAGTTGGGGAATAAATATGTTAATTTCACATACTTGAGGAATTAAATGCTCATTTTCCCGTAATTTGGATTGATATTGTATGATTATTTTACTCGTAGAATAGAAAATGTTTATAGATGTTCTGTTAAATATTTTTGAACCAAAAATTTCAATTGCATATAAGAATAACAATAATGTTAGGCAACTGAAAAAACTAAATAAAGAGATGAGAAATAGTGAAATACCTTACACATTGGAGCGACCAAGAGAGCTCCATCCCAAAACTCAGGTTTCTTCCTGCGTAGCAACAAAACCACTGCTCCTCCCATTGACTCTCCTAACATAAACCTCATCTTCCATTTGTTCTCTTCCCTCTCTATTTCAATTTTACATTCCAAAGAAAATTAATATACCACTATATATAGTTCTTTAATATATCTGATAATGGCAAATAAATAAAGAAAAAACTCTCAGTTATTCATTTATCAGTTGCTTCCATCTTCGCACGTTCGACCAAGAAAAATTCATATTGATTCCCAAATTATGTAGTTTTTTTAGTTATAACATTTATTGCCACACAAAAATATCAATCAATGAGTTGACTTTTATAATCGAAAAGTCAACATTACCGCAAATAGTTGTGTAGTGAGTTGAAACATCATCAACGAGGTGGTCAAAGTTTGGGATATAAGCGCTAAGCCCAGCAGATTTGCCATGTCCTTCATAATCCATTCCATATACCGCAAATCCTGCCTTCACAAGCCTCCTCGCAGTACCTAATCCAATCATATTCATCCAAACGTTAATAAATTTTCAGTTTTTTTTTTGTGTTAACTAATTAAGAACATCTGGATCTTAGATCAGATTAGGATAAATTAGTCATCTCCATGTCGCTGACAAAAGCTTTGATCTTAGATGAAAACATAAATATAATAAATATTAATTCATAGAATTTATGAAGTGGGTTGATCTCAACTATTCATGGTGATGCTGCATTCCATGCCGTATCCGTGGCAAAGGAAAACTAAAGCCCTTGGCTCTTTGTTTGTTGGTAGCCATCTGCACGTGAACAACTTCAATCCTCGAGTGTTCTTTATGAAACTCTGCACATAGATATACAATCATCAATCAGTCACCAGACCTTTATATATCTACGTGATGATCTCACTGCATATATATACACACACACCTCTTCATAGTTGATGTCCTCTGTTTCACTCGCCTGCAAACCAAAACCAATTCATTACAAGAAATAAGACAGAACAAATACACTTTTAGATTCAAACTAATCAAAGATTAAAGAGATTGTTAATCAAGTACTAACCATTACGTCAAGAGAGATTAATTTGAATCACTTTAATTTTTTTATCTCTTGTTTTCTTGGAGACAAGATTTGAGAAAGTATATGGAAGAATTGTAGAGCTCTGCTTCGTCGTCTGACCCTGACAACTTAATGTAGATTACTTTCCTTTTTCTTTGTTTCCTTTCACCCCTTCAACTTTCAAAATAATACAAAATATACCCCCAGTTTCCGTAAATTCTTAAATTAATTCCAAACTCTTAAAACCTAATTAGTAAATAAAAAATTCGTCTGGGTGGTCTCCGAAAAGTGTATATGGAAATTAATATAGGATAAGTGTACCAATGCCATAGTTTTGACTTTTGAGTTATAATTAGAAAAGTATTCATTCCTTAAGTTCATATGGATAAATGATCATATTCCATTTGACGAAATGTCCTTAACGCACTTACCCATGGAAGTGCACATGTATAAATTACATGAATCCGTACGTTAAGATATAACAATATACTAAACTGTCTTAAATTCGTAGAATATGGGAAAACTTTTATTTTAGCCGATTTGATAACTTTCTGCTGGAAATTGTTAATTGGTTAGTGGTTCTTTTAAATTTCAAAATTTAGTCAATTTATCTCAAAAAAGTATGTGATATCGAATATTAGTTTTAAATGTTAGTTTTTTTTTCTTCAAAATTTGTATATGGTTTCAGAACTACGCCGTCGACTTTCTTATACATTTATTGATTTTTTGGCCCAAAAAGTTAATGAAATTGGTTAATTATGCACATAAAGAAAGGACCTAAATAAATTATTTTGAATCTGTGCTATCTACAAATTTGTGTGGTTTTAGAAGTTTTTTAATGAGTTGTTATGCTATAGATTTAGAGACTTCCCATAAAATATTAAACAGTTCACAGCTTATTCGACAAGTAACTTCGTATGTACATATAAAAGGACTACATAAGTACATAAACCATGATAAGCATATCATTCACTCATTTATGCTTCAAAACTCCATCATGCTTATGTTTTAGCTGACTCTCTAACCCTCCATCCGAAACGGTGGCTCTATCCTCCAGCCAGTTTATGATATCACCAAACACAATTTCTGAATTTTCAGGAGTCTCCCCATATAACAAAGCATGCCACATGTTGGGGTACAACTTGAATGTCTTGTCCGAGCTTGAAGCCACTTCGTATAGCATTTTGCTTACGCTTTTGTCCGTCACTTTATCATCTTCTCCGTGAAGAACAATAAAAGGGATAGATACCTATAGTTCAAAAGCCATAGCTAACTAATTAATTATCAACTTTTGTAAAATGTTTTCCTTCATTATAACCAAATATACATGTCCATAACTATAGCTAAAAAATTAGAACCTGATGAAGATTCTTCTCGAGATCTAAGCTAACCAACAAGAGTTGGTAGGCGGTTTTGAGGCGAGGCCGGCCTTTATAGCAATACTTGTTCTCCCTCACCTGTTAAATTAAAGTAAATCATATACTATGATTAATACAAAATTTGATAATATAATTAAGTAAAATTTGGCTGTCTTAGATCATAATCAATCACCTGATGTCTAATGTGGGGTTCTTTAATTGCAATGTCAATAATATCGTTTCCTGGAACTATTTTCCACGTCGGAATTATTCTGGCCAGCTTAATAAGAATTGAGATCACTACTGGATGTGGCTTTATCTCGTCTGCTAACTGTGCATAACAACATTCACTGTATTAGTTGGAAAAAAAAATAACAATTTGATTATGTGGGAATTTCGGTAGATTATTGATGTAATCATTTCGATTATTAAGTTTTGATTACTTGTTTAATTAGTGGTATACTGGTATTATGAGATAAGGGACTAATGAAGAATGATTGAACCATTTTTTTACATTATCTAAGGGCATTTATTACTAATCCAATAAGTACAGAAGATTATTGAAGAGTTATGGTTTATTCCCAATTTAAGAAAATATTTGTTTTCGGTTTTGATTGAGACGTTTTATCTAATTCTTAATCGTTGAAAATATATTTAAACTACAAAATAATTTTGGGTCACAAAAACACCAATTAATTAGTCACTATACATCAACTTCTCTTTTAGGTTAATAATGGAAGACTAAGGATAACTAAAAAACAATAAATGTAAAAAGAAATCACTAACCTTACACATGGGTGCGACCAAAACAGCACCGTCCCAAAAGTCAGGCTTCTTTCTGGCTAAGAGCAACACAACTGCTCCTCCCATGGATTCTCCAAGTAGGAACCTCATCTTCCCCTTATTCTCTTCCTTCTCTACAAATTAATTTCACCATTTCTCTTAGTATAATTAACGAAAAACTAAAAACAGATTCAGGGTTTTCTAAAAAAAAAGTTACCACAAATTGTAGAGTAATGATTAGAGACATCATCAACGAGATCATCAAAGTCACTGATGTAACCATTTAGTCCCTCGGATTTTCCGTGTCCTTCATAGTCCATTCCATAGACCGCAAAACCGGCCTTGGCTAGCCTTGTGGCTGTGCCTGATCAATACCATAATTCGTTATGTCGTTAGTAAAATATATAATAACAATTTGATCAACGTTAGTAAATATTTTAATATCTGACGGAACTGTTCATCGTGATGCTGGACTCCATAGCGTAGCCATGGCAGAGGAAGAGCAAGGCCTTTGGTTCTTCCTTAACTGGTTTCCATACACAAGTGAACAGCTTCATGCCGCGTGAGTTCAACACAAAATCCTGCAAAAAAAACAAATATGGTACTTTGCATTAGACCTAACAGAATGATTTTGCTGGATCAAACTCGTAAGGACATTTTTTTTTGGAATAGCAGCACTAACATTTTAATCACTTTTCTACATAGTTACAGAGCTATACATGAGCTTGGAAACATATATAAAGACACTAACCTCTTCATACATAACCATGATCCTCTGTTTTTGTTCTATATTTTTACAAAAAAGAGAAGATATTTTCTTGTTTTCAAAAGGACTTATGCTGAGAGAGAGAGAGAGAGAGAGAGAGAGAGAGAGAGAGAGAGAGTTAGTTGTTGTCTGATTTATAGGAGCTGAAAAGAGAAGAGTCAGAGGAAAAAAGCGACCTCCAAAAACAGGGGACCGTTTTAAACGCTGCGTTTTGGTTGGTTTAAACTAGGATTTTTTTTCGTTGTAGATGACGACGTCACCAGAGTCCAGAAACATTGAACGAGTCCAAGATTTTACTTTTCATATTTGTAAATTAATAATGGCTTCAGCCGTAGGTGCTTGACCGGTTTGGTTCTTCATTTGACCAAGTGGCAAATTCTTTGATAGAGTTTTATAACCTTTAGTTTGGGGTTGGATAAAGATGTATTAATGTCTTTGTGTCAACTTGTCGACAAATGTATGCATCGACCTATTTATTAGAGGTAATTGTCATCACCCTACTATAATTACACTTTTCTATCACACTATTAATTACGATAACGTCGTCAATCAATACTTCTTTAAAGATTACTCTTTCATTCACAGTCTAATAAGACACGTCAAAAAAAATAAAAATAGAGAAGATATTTAATCTTATTAGATTCCATGCATATCATTTTTAAACAAAATTAAAATGAGAGGCTTATTCTTCTTTTTAAAGTTTTTTTAACCCGTCTATCTTATGCATGTATGTCGGAAAAGATGAGAGGTTTTAGGCATCCATTTAGCTATAAACCTTTATAATTCTATTTGTACATATACACATACAAATTGGATTCTAGTGCATAATTCTAAATACTTCCATATTTTGGCAATAATCTTATGTACACTAAGATCTCTAACGTTTGGCATAGACATCTCTAACGTTTGGGGATAGGCCTGCAACTAGTAATTCAGCTATCTTCGCGAAAACTAACATATAGCTCAGGTAATAAAATCCGAAATAAAAATGGCAAGTGCATGGTGAGGTACATTTATAGCACATTGGGATCCAATCAACAGTGATACGAGATGTAAGCAAATCTATAGCTATGGTTTAGGGTTTTTGTTTTGAGTATGAGTTGCAATAGAAATAAATACATTTACCCATAAAACAAGTGTGGAAAATTTGTAAAATATGGTTTGGTTTTATGAGCCTCGGCCCATGTGATATCAAACTCGGCCCACTAAATAATAACCTAAAATCCGATTCTAAGTCTTAGCCGTCATCTTCTTCATTCTTTCCCTAGGGCTTCTCATCTTTTATACCAGCCAGCAGAGAGTTGGAGAAGCCAGAGAACACGAAGACGCAATGGGTAACCCAAATTCTGAAACTTTTCCACTGTAACATATAATTTCGTACGTTTTTGGTCAGGAGATTTGATTGTTTTTTTTATTGTGAAATGGAATCTGAACAGCAAGAATCAAGGTTCATGAGCTTAGGGAGAAATCAAAAGCTGATCTTTCGACTCAGTTGAAGGAATTTAAGGCTGAGCTTGCTCTTCTTCGTGTCGCTAAGGTCACTGGAGGTGCACCCAATAAGCTCTCCAAGATGTATGTGTTTCCACATCTCTTACTGTATACACTTTGTGTGATTAAATGTTACATTTTTTTCGATTTTTGTTAATTTTGTTATATTTAGAGTCTAAATTTCTATAGCCTTGTTTATGATTTAGCTAGTGGTAGTGGTTAAGCATATGTGCTAATCAGTTTAGCTAGGTTTAATCAAGTTTAGTTTAGACATATAACACCTGCTTCTGCTTATGTTCTGCAAATTGTGTAGTTTTGTTTTCAATTTTTCTTCTGTTACATATTAGTTGTATCATAGTTCATATCATTGTCCTCTATAGATAAATAAAGCTACTGTTAAGTTTAGGTAAAGAGAAAGTAGCTTATTTGGCTTAGGTTTTTCACTGCTGGATCGTTCTGACACTGATTTATAATTGCGATTGATCTCAAATGGGCTCTGTATTGTGCTGTTACAGCAAGGTGGTGAGGAAGTCAATTGCTCAGGTATTGACAGTGATCTCACAGAAACAAAAGTCTGCTTTGAGAGAGGCATACAAGAACAAGAAGCTTTTGCCTCTTGATCTTCGTCCCAAGAAGACTAGAGCTATCAGGAGAAGACTCACCAAGCATCAGGTATTGTATTGTTTAGTAGATTCAAATTAATATTTGAGAAATGAACAAATTGTGTGTTTATTGTACTGAATGAGTTGGTGCTGGCTGATTTGTACAGGCATCACTGAAGACTGAAAGAGAGAAGAAGAAAGAAATGTACTTTCCAATAAGGAAGTATGCTATTAAGGTGTAAGCTTTTTTTTAATCAAATCAGTTTTGTGTTTTGAATTTTAGCTCTTGTGTGAGTTTGCTTATTTTCTTTCCCTGTTAAAGATTTTGAGAGCTTATCTTAATGAAAGATTTGATTCCCACAAGAAGTATTGTATTGTTATATGATTGGATCACATCATCTTTTATATTACTCGGTTGAGGATGAGCTATTTAGGGTTGTAATCTCTGTCATCACTCTTCACTCGATTAGCCAAGTCGATCTCGTCTTGAGCAGTTCATAACGTCTATCAACTAAACCTAAGGGCATGTCTTCGATTCTCTGCTTACACCTCAATTCAGAAAGAAATAAAGCAGTGTCTGTTTCCAAATTTTTCGAAATTGAGATGAACTCCGATTTAACTGACGGACAAAACGAAGCTTGATGAATCAAGATTAGTGAATTCATGATCGTGCAGCGACATAACTCAGCCAGTGGAAAACTTTAGCCAAGGTGTATGTTCTTGCAAGGAAAATTGATTATCAATTACACATCCGAGTTAAACAAACTATATTTTAAAAAAAAAAGACAAAGTTGTTGTGGTGATTTGCAAGATAAGTTGACACATGAAACCTACACACACCATTAGATAATCAATAAGTAGAAAATCCCGAGTTTTGAAGAATTGATGCACCAAAATATGTCCTCATCATGAATCATTTTTTGTCACTAGAATTTGTTAGACCAAGATGAAGAGGTGGGGGCTGGCGATATCTATGCGCAATATATCGGAGACTATCGTAGTTTTGTTAAGTAATTGTGTTTGTAGTAAAAAAAAATCAGTTTGAATTTTTGTTTATAAGTTATTTGGGAGGAAAAAGACAAATTTTAAGAAATTTGTCTTATAGGCAAGAGTTGACTTTCGCAGAATCTCTTCTGCCAATTGTTTTCACACTTTCTCTATTCATTCGAGTTTTCGTTTTAGTTCTTTTGGTTCCGTAACTGTTGAAAACAAATGACTCAGTTCAATCCAAATCAAACCAAATCAAGTAGTATTCGGGGTTCTTCGACGGTATGTATTCCTAAACAAATGAATTCATTCCTCAGACACGGTGCACCACGCTTCGTCCCTTTGCTTTTTTCATACAAAACAACTATTTCCTAGCACTTGGTTTGGTTACACGGTTATGAAATGTGGTCGTTGCTTTACGTAGAATGCTTATTGATGGTCTTGATTTGCCAAGTCAGCGTTGATGCCAGCACTTGCATACATCTATACACAATTGACTTTGGTAAGCAAATATCCTTTTCTTTCAATGAACTCGTGGCTGCAAAACATTTGTATAGTTATTATGCATGTGTTATCTATCATTTTTCAAACCTTATCACCATGTCATTTTATATATATAACAATAAGTGTAAAATACATAATATCAGAGATAGTGCGTATCTTTGATCTGTTGGTCAAACAATAGGTTAATAAGTCGTATACAGTGATGGCATAAACAATTACCTGAAAGTGATAAATATATATATCATTACCTTTGGTTTCAATATTCTCAATTTCATTTATTCAAGTTGTAGTTTCATATTCACTCTAGGTTCTCAAATTGTCCTTATCAGATGAATCATATTTGACACAAATTATGAGTATTTGGTTCCATAATTTCAATTTTTTCCCACAAAGAAACACATTCTGAAAATCTTTAAACGTAAAAATCAATTTTAGTGAAAATTATAACATAGATAAGACAGTATAGAATCTACTGAATCAATTTTTAGTGAAAATTTAGTAAGGAACAAATATGTGAGATTTTTCCATGTCTCTTCGTGCTAACCTCAAAATTAAAGTGGACTTTGTCACCAACCGTCAATCAATCTACATCATCCTTAATATATTTATAAATCACAAATTTTTGCCAAGTCAAAAGACTCAAAGCCACTATAATATAATTCTTCTATCTAAAGACTTGATGAAATTTTCAAGTATTGAGAATCGAATGATTAAGAAACAAAATAAAAACTACTGTATTCATTCGGTCAACTCTTACACCAGTATGAAACTACATGAAACATTAGTTTATATTGAATTTTAAAAACTTGCAAGAATAGAGAAAGCCAGTCAAAGGTTTGCATTGGTCATTGGTTTAACTCAAACATTGAGAAACCATCTCTCTATATAATGTTATATGTACCTTATAGAGACAATCAAGACAGTAGAAGCCACAAGTTACTCCATTGAACATAATCTCTTCTACATAATCAGGAAGAAGAGTAGTGAGTAGTAAAACCTCATCAATGGCGAAAAAAGCGAAGTCTGTTATTTTCTCTTCCTCTTCTCCTAAATCTCTCCTTTCTTCTCTTTCTTCATTCACTTCTCTCCCGGCTTCTCCTCTCAATCAAACTTTTTCTCAGTCGATGATGGAGGAAACCGTGGAGGCCGCGGAACCAATCATCAAGAAATGGGATCCGAACTCACCGTCCTACACAAAGATCATCTCTCTGTTTAGTCACAGCAGAAAAGAGGCCAAAGAATTCATCAGATGCATCCGTGACTTACGCAGAGCCATGCACTTTCTTATCTCTCAGCACTCTCAATCTGCCAAGCTAGTGCTTGCACAGCACCTGATGCAGATCGGTATGGCCAGGCTCGAAAAAGAGTTCTTCCAGATACTGTCTTCGAACAGAGACCAACTTGATCCTGAATCAGTCTCTGGTCAATCCTCAATTTCAAGCAATTCAGAATTTGAAGATGTTATGCAATCTGATGACGATGATGATGATGATGATGAAGATGAGCTGAAGAAGGCTGGTGAATCGATCACTAAGGTCGAAAAAGCTGCAGCACTTGTGATGTCAGACCTCAAGGTCATAGCAGAGACTATGATCAGCTGTGGATATGGTAAAGAGTGCATAAAGAGCTATAAGTTGATCAGAAAGTCAATTGTAGATGAAGGGCTGCACTTACTTGGGATCGAAAAGTGCAAGAATTCCCGGTTTAACAGAATGGACTGGGGCGTGCTCGAGCCTATTATCAAGAATTGGATCAAAGCTGCAAAGATTGGAGTCATAACACTCTTCCGCGGAGAGAAACTTCTCTGTGATCACGTCTTCTCTGCTTCAAGTACCATAAGAGAGTCTTGCTTTTACGAAATAACGAATGAAGCAGGAATCAATCTTTTCAGGTTCCCAGAACTCATTGCCAACAAGGAGAAAAGGTCATCACCCGAGAGGATCTTCAGGCTGATGGATCTCTATGCAGCAATCTCTGACCTTCGGCCAGACATAGAACTGATATTCCACTTTGATTCAGTAGCTGCTGTTAAAACTCTGGTGCTCTCATCGCTGAAGAAACTCAAGGACTCAATCCACACAAGTCTCACAGAATTTGAGTCCACAATACAAAAGGATTGTTCGAAAACACTTACTGCAGGAGGAGGGATTCACAAGCTGACCCGATCAACCATGAGTTTCATATCATCTCTTTCTGAATACAGCCCTGTGTTGTCCGAGATCCTTGCAGAGCATCCTCTTAAGAGAGACATCCGTATGCTACAATCTTATTTCACAGCTCCAATCTTAGAGGATGAACACAACAACAACCACGCAGTCTCGATCCATCTAGCTTGGCTCATCCTGGTTTTCCTATGCAAACTAGACATCAAAGCAGAGAGTTACAAGGATGTTTCTCTCTCTTACCTCTTCCTCGTGAACAACATTCAGTTCGTGGTTGACACCGTTCGTTCAACTCACCTCAGGAACCTCCTCGGAGACGATTGGCTCACAAAGCACGAAGCAAAACTCAGAAGATACGCTGCAAACTACGAGATCGCAGCGTGGGCCAACGTTTACATATCTTTACCAGAGAAATCCAACACCAGACTATCACCAGAGGAGGCCAAAACACATTTCAAGAGATTTCACGCGGCATTCGAAGAAGCTTATATGAAACAATCATCATGTGTCATAGCTGATGCGAAACTTAGAGACGAGCTTAAGGTTTCCATAGCAAAGAAACTAGTACAGAAATACAGAGAGTTTTACGGCAAGTACTTGCCAACGCTAAGCCAGGAGAGAAACATAGAGATGCTGGTGAGGTTTAAGCCAGATAACTTGGAGAACTATCTCTCAGATTTGTTCCATGGAACACCAATACTTAGTGGCTCGTCTTCTTCTTTGTCTTCTTCATCTTGTATCTCACTTGGATTTGTAAGAAACTAAAAAGTTCCCAGTTAGAGCATTTGCTTAATATCAAATATGTAAGCCCACTTATATATGTTGCAGATTTTTCCATTATGCTAGTGATTAACTGAATCAAACAATTATGAAATAACTTAGATCATAAATCAACCAGAAGTACTTCAACCAAAACTAGTATTAATCTAGTCAAGAATGAAGAATCTACTTCTTTTGATTCTTGATATTGGGCTCAACTATATAATATAATCTCCAATAAATGGGAAACAACAAAAGCTAAAATCTAAGAATTGGATAAAAACCTGCAAAGTCTATTACAAAAAAGATCGAACCTTTAACCATCCGATATCCAAAATCGAAATCAACAGCTCCACATATACTTTTAAATTTCGATCCACAAACAAACATGCGCAAAACACAATTCAAAGATAGAGAATTTCAAATACGAGGACTCGATATACCTGCAACGTAAGTGGTCGGCATGGGATATTCCCAAAACGCCGTCGCCGGCCAAGCGACGTCATCTTTGGTCTTCGTGAGTGACTAAAAGAGAAGAAGATCAAGCGAGAGAAAACAATTCCAACTCAGACCGGTAATTCCAAATGTCGTGGAAACCGGTCAGGCCGGGTGGACCGGTCTTTGGTTTATTTTAATTTAGGGTTTAATTTGACCGCAGATCAAGTCAATGGGTCGCTAAACTCAATAAATTAAACGCAGAAAACAAATTTCTCACTAATTTATCATTTCATGGAGATTAAATTACTTTAGAAGTGGAGAAAATTAAACCCCGGAATCTAGTAAAATGTTTGGAACATCGTAAAGTACAATGGGATGTGACTCCTGCCAAAAAACAAAAGAAGTTTTCCACACAATAAACAGTTAACAAATATCTACGGGGCAAAAGGATATATAAACGCAATAAACAATTTACAGGATGAAGCAAACATGCCGTGTCTATATATTTAAATGTCTTTGTATTATCGATGTATGTAATGTACACACGGGTCACGACATAATCATTATTGTTGATCATATTTTGCTTAGTGTTTAACTGTTTATGCATTTCTCTATTGCTTGAGTAACCCCAATTAGACAGAAAATATATATATTACACGTGGGCTTCTATCAAGTTTACTGTTTATCATCGTCGTTCTTGTCTAAAATTTTTAAAAAAATCCAAACGCACATATAGAAGGAACACAATAAGTGAAATAATTGTCGGATAGATTAGTAAAACAATACGTTATGTATTGGATACTTTTGTTTTATTCTAAACTTTGTCTCCCTATTCGTTCTTTCATAAATTTAAGCTCTAATCACACCACTGCTGACGATGATAAACCCGTTAACTTTTTAAAGCCAATGAGATTATTCTTCGAAAGAACATGTACGAAAGAAACCATTTTTTAAACCCAATGTTTATTAAAATTGACCCACCTTAATACCTTATATTGCGTACAAGTTTTAAGTGGTGGTCCATCTAAGAAACTATTAATTCCTTATATTTCTTAATATATGGTGCTCATTCGAACTGTAATGGCAAGATATATAAATATACCCTATCTATTTACTTCATAATTTTGTTTCCGCATTTAATTCCTAATTAATCATATCTATGTAAGTAAGTAAAAACAAAAAAAAAAAAACAATACGGTCCACGGTTGTACCCTCTTTACCAAATCAAAAAAAACAATAACTCTCTCTCTCTCTCTCTCTCTCTCTCTCTCTCTCTCTCTCTCTCTCTCTCTCTCTCTCTCTCTCATATATATATATAAACAAACCTCTTCGACACTTAACTCATCATCTCTCTAATCACTAAAACATACCACAGAGAAGAAACATAAACAAATGGCGGCATATCTAGAGCGATACGAGAGTGATGTAGAAGAAGATTACATAGACTTGGAAGTCACTTCATTCACAAACCTCGTACGCAAAAATCTGAATAACAACAACAACAATAACCCTCGTGAGTTCGAGTTCCAGATGTCTCATCTTTGTACTCTCGAGATAGACAAAACCACTTCCCCTGCAGACGAACTCTTCTACAAAGGCAAGCTTCTCCCTCTTCACCTCCCTCCTCGTCTCCAAATGGTCCAGAAGCTTCTAGAAGATTACACATTCGACGACGAATTCTACAGCACACCTTTAGCCACCGGAACGGTTACAACTCCGGTGACAAGCAACACTCCGTTCGAGTCCTGCACTGTCTCTCCGGCAGAGTCTTGTCAAGTGAGTAAAGAGCTTAACCCTGAAGAATATTTCCTTAACTATTCAGATTCAGTGGAGGAAGAGGAGGAGGATGAGAAGAAGAACTCTTGGACCAAGAAATTGAGATTGATCAAGCAATCAAGTCTTGGAACGAAGATTAAAGCTTCGAGAACTTATCTAAGATCGTTCTTTGGTAAAACAAGTTGTTCTGATGAGTCATCATGTGCGTCTTCCGCTGCGAGAGTCGCAGACGAAGATTCGGTTTTGAGGTATTCACGAGTGAAGCCTTTTGGACAAACCAAAACAGAGAGACCTAAAAAACAGAGTAATGGTTCTGTTTCGGGGAGCCATAGAAGATCGTTTTCGGTTTCTATGAGACGACAATCTGCAAAGAGTTCGAATAACAAATCATCGAATAGTTTAGGGTTTCGTCCATTGCAGTTTTTGAAGAGAAGTACGAGTTCGAGTTCTGAGATTGAGAATTCTATACAGGGAGCTATCTTGCATTGCAAGCAATCACAGCAGCAGAAGCAGAAACAGTATAGTGTTAATGAGGTCGGATTCTGTTCGTTGTCAGCTTCAAGAATCGCAGCAAGGGATGATCAAGAACGGGCTCAGATGTTTAGGGGCTAAGTAAGGATACTGAACATGAAGAAATATAAGAAGGAAATAAGAGTTAGAGTGAGTTTGAGAGAACTAGAGAATAAATTCTTTGTTTTCTTTTGTATTTTTCCTCTTATTTTGTTTCTTCTTTGTTTTTCTGTGAGATTTCATAAAGTCCCAATGCTCCTTTCGTATCCAATAAATTGAATATGAGTAGAAAGCGATTTTTTAGATTCAACTCAATGTTACTTGTGATTTGAGGTGTTTTAAGATCCGACTCAAGTATGTTCGGATTGTAAATCCAAGTAAATGTCTACTGTAAAATTCTGATGAGGTAAACTTTATTATAATCAAACTGAGAGTGCTTTAAGGAATTTTATTTTTATTAAAATGGTAATTATATATAATCTTCTACATTTAAAATAATTCATTTGTAATATACATATTTATGATGTTTGTCCAACTTTTTTCCATGTAGTTTTTATACTTCATCAACAATCTAAATAAAATGTTTTGACTAAAATCTAAATAAATACTAATCTAAAAAGCATATTACACCACAAACACTATTAAGTAATACAAAATGTATTTTTGTTGTATGTTTTAAAAGTTTACGACATCAATAATTTACTTCCATGCCTGCGAAAATGGTGCAATACCTCTAGTTTTAAACATATCTTTTGAACTAAATGTCGCATGTTAAAATCACCTGAAGTAGATATTAGCAGAAAAAGCAAAAATACTTAAATGACAAAAAGAGAAAATATATAATTTAATGGAGACTGATTGAGAGACTGAAATGATGATTCCCTAAACACGAGTGTTCAGAGTCAGACCGTCGTTATCACCATAGAAAGGTTCACTTCTTAAAGTTAAAAAGGAGGATATATCGGGAAACATGGATCCATGCTTTCAGAAAGCTGATTGCTACTTCGCTCCATAAATTCATATAAACAAGTGTAATTTGTGTAAACAAATAATTTATATATCAATGGAGAAATTCATAGAATACAGTATAAAGCATCATTACAAGACATGCTGACGTACACAGCAACGTTAGAGTTAGGTCGAGTTCCGAAGTCTTATTAGCCCCTTTTTTTTATGTTCAGTTTCTTTCTAAAGTCCTCTTTTTATGTCAAGTTCTATTAACTTTTATACATGCATTACATACTGAAAGTATACATACAAGGTCAAGTCCCCTTTTCACGAAAACCATATTCTGTTTTAGTGCATATATTATAAGAACTTAGGTGTCTTGTTTGTTAGGAATTCCACATTTATAATAAGAGGGGATTCATAGTAACATTTATGTGCTAATTAGTTTTGAATTCGAAATCTATGAATCTTAACATGATATAAGAGTTTTGATTATTGATCTAAGTATGATGGTCTAAGTCGGATATATTGCCGATCCTAAGTAAAAATAATCATTTCGAAGAAGCATGTTAAAAATCACACATATGAAAGTAGAAAGGACCTAAAATATTATATATAGAACATTAACTAATTTCTTGCAAATGATTATAGATTGGAAACCTATAAACCATATTTAACACCTCTCTTGATTTTTTACATTGTTATAGGCTTACTATTAAGTACCGACATCTCTCTTAATTTTATATATGGTTATGATTAAGTGCTTATTTTTCTTAAAAATGGTTTTGATTTTTCGAACACAGTTTCTAAAACATTTTAAGACACCCGGGAAGGGGATTGGAATTGTTAAACAGATAAATATTGATGAGAAAGAATATATTTTGTTCGCCAGCGTATGTCTCTTACAATAACTAAAGGACACTTCTGTGAATTAAATATCAAAACAAGACCAAATGACCAGAATAATATCGCATCATATTCATTAATCCTAAAACATAGTGTTATTAATTAATAATCAAACCTAAAAGGCGATTTAGGAGGGAGGGAAGGGACAAGAGAACCCAAAGCTGTGGCTGCTTTAGCATATCTTTTGTGTGTTTGATCAGTGCGTGTGCATCAATTTAAACTTTCAAATCAAAGCCTTAAAATAAGATTAACTTGTCCAGACTTTTTTTTCCTCTTTTTATTTTTCTTTTATTTTTTTGATAACGATATCATCAGTATTTTACCTTGTTATTATTTATTGATGGGTTAAGTTTTGAGGTATATTGTAGTCATGTAAAATTGTAAATACTATATATATATATATATATATATATCTTTATTTATGAAAAATCGATCTATAATCTCGATTGTAGTAATTATAAACGTAGATACCAAGTGTATAGTAACTAAAAGTCAAAAACCAAGTACAAAATTAATTACCAAAAACAAAAACAAAAACTCAAATCTATAGCAAAAATCAACAACTCAAAATTTAAAACTCAAAAAGAAAACTACTGTTATTCTCATTGGACCATTCGGCCCATATTAATGACATCCTCATTCTGATGGTTCGATTAGGGATCTCCATTTTACTATGGAAGATTGCCCAAGCTTCTTACGTCCATATTAAACTTTTCTTAGGGCCCATCTGTTTTTTCTTAAAATGTATATTTGCAAACCAAGAAGTTAGCCTATAGTTTCTGTTAGGCCTGAAACCAACCTTTAACTATTTAAGTGTTTATGCTGGATGGATTAAGCATAAATGATTGCTTCCCAAGTTAGCACATTAACCTTGAATTCGGATTTGGCAACATTAAAACATTATCTCTCTATGTGTTTGGACGCATACGATAGCCCAACGTCGTATGATCACTGTCATGACATGTTTTGACGATAGTTAGTGTTTAGAAGATTGCTTGTTTAAACGTGTAAGTGTTGTATATTGGCGATTCATATTCTAATGGTTATGGCGACCATTTGGTGATTGATATTCAATCGCTAATGGTTATGGATGAATTATTTATCTTTTATCAAACATACAAACAATAACAAATAAAAAGTAGCCGTTAAATCGTTTTTTATCTATCGGTCATTGCCATTGGTAGTAAAACCGGATATCGTTTTATTGATGGCAGAAAATATCATAATTTTTTTCATTGCTTATGATGTAATTAATTAGTTGTATTTCATGGTGGTTTAATAAAATTTCTTAGCACTTTTCTTTGTTACACTAATTACCGTTGCTTTGCAAATATATTGTATATAAATTTTAATTTTGCTATATTGATTAGTAAATTATAACATTTTTGGGATAAGTTAATAACACGAACGATTCTGTGTAATTCTAAAAGTCAATTCATCGGCCGAAAATTGATATATGATATTCCTAATTGTAGCCAGACCAAAATAAAATGTTGAAAAAGTATATTTATTCTTTTTGTTTTATACACGCAACACGACCAGGAATAGTCTAAATATTCTCCCAATTATAATATACTGTGATGCATTGATTCATATATCTCAATGGCACTAAACTAATCCAATCAGAATTCAGACATGTATAATTAAGTGATCAAATGAGTTTTGTATATGCTACTATTGTATATTATCAGATCTGATCTTGTTTGGGGCATATGGAATTTTAAAAAGAAAGATATATGTTTTGTCGGCGGTTAAGTTTAATAAAATGACTTTATTATGCTTAAATTATAAAGTATCATTGTACAAATTAAAGATTAAAAAAAAATTGAAAAAATTGAAAATTGTTTCTGTATCCGAAGAACTCAAATATGATTTTACTTTTGAAAAACAATGATACTTATATTATAGATTTGTATGGGGTCCCATTGGTATACCGTATATAACACTACCAGTCTACCACATACATATTATTAATTTCTAATGTCAAATTGGAAACATTGATAAATAACTAAAAACAATATATTAATTTCTCGTCCAAATCATTTAGATCATTTATACCAAACTTTTAATTTTAATAGTTAAAAAAGTATAGACCTATGAGTTACTATTTTTTACAGACTTGGTAAATTAATAGTATTTTAGTTGCAATATTATTGACCACAAAGCAATTTGTCATTTCATTTTTAGTACAAAAAACTATTTTTCTAAACTTCAAATATGCTCTGCTACAAAATAGATAATAATAAATAAATATTGACTCAAAAAGACAATTATTTTGTCGTTATTTTGAACAATACAAACCTAACGGCACGTTTGTAGCCGGTGGGAAATAGTTTTCATTGATTGTCATTGAGTTAAATGGTATCATAGCAAAAAAAATGCTTGTTCTATTTTGATTAGTGTCACTTCCTTCAGTTAATTTCTTGGTATTTTATGAAATTTCTTCTTTCATTTCCACTTCGCAATTTTTGAAATTGTAAGTTTAAAAATCTCAATCGAAGAAAGGTTCTTCAAGAAAAAACGGTAATGGTAACTTAATGAGGTTAAATTTTGATTTTTCAAATTTTATACATAATTTATTATATTTATGTTATTTGTGTTGTGATGCAGATTTACTTGTTAGAACTAATGAATTGTTTGTGATGTGATGCATGAATATAGTTTATGGGCTGCAGCACTTGCACAATTTGAAGATAATTCATCGAAATCTGACGCCAAAAATGTCCTAATAATACGAAAGGGGAAGACTTTGATTGCAAAACGTTGTGATATAGGCATCAGCAAGCAGCTCTCTGATGATAAATTATTCTTTGATCACTCTGCCACATGTAAGTTTAATTTATATGTCTAAACGTGATGAAATATTTTGAGTTTTAAGCCACTTTTTTAAAACACAGCGAAAAAATTATATGTTTTCATAATCAGGGATGGCAAACATCAGAGCAGCGTCACAAACAAGGGGAACCTATGCAGTTGACATGTTTAGGTTAGAATGTGTCCTCTTTAACGCAATGGCTAGTCTTACAAAATGGAAAAAATTGAAAATGAAGAAAATTGTTTCAGTTCTATTGTATCCGAAGAACTCAAATACGCTTTTACTTTTGAAAGACAATGGTAATTATATCATAGATTTGTATAGGGTCCCAATGGTATACCGTATATAACACCACCACATACATATTATTAATTTCTAATGTCGAATTGAAAACAATGATAAATATCTAAAAACAATATACTAATTCTCATTTTAATTTTCGTCTAAATAATTTAGATAATTTATATCAAATTTTTAGTTTTCATAGTTAAAAAATTTATAGACTAGTGAGCTACTATTTTCATAGAATTGATAAAATTAATACTAGTATTTTTGTATCAACTGCAATATATTTGGCCACAAAGCATTTTTCATTTTTCAATTTATTTTTAGTACATAAAATCTTATAATATAAAACTTCAAACATGCTCTGCTATAAAATAAATAATATTCCTTCTTTTTCATATTACTTATCCTAGTTTTTTTCATACAAATTAAGAAAATAGTTAAATTTTCTAATTTACCCCTAATTAATACTTTATTTTGTTTGATATAAATAATTAATAAGCTAAAAAATAAATAAAATTGAAAAGTTTATCATAAATTTGTATTAAATATACAAAATAACAAATAATATGAAATAAAATTTTAACTCCAAAACGAATAAAACGAAATAGAAAGAATAATAAATAAATATTGACTAAAAAAGAATCAAAAGACAATTATTCTGTCGCTATCTTGAACAATACAAACCTAACGGCACGTTTGAAGCCGGTGGGAAATAGTTGTCTTAGATTGTCATTTATTATGTCTCTCCAATCACTATATGCTCCGCCTCTTCTATCTTCTTCCTTTTTTGGGCTTATCTTCGTTTCTTTCAATTTTTTTAAAAATATTATTTCTCTTAACATCTATATGATGAAATTTCCAGCTCGATGAACAAAATGTTGAAAACGAAAGTTACAAAATAAAAATAAAATTAAAAAACTTTCTCGTGGCCTTGTTGATAAAATTTTTCAGATTGGTTAATCAACTTTTGGTTTTTTTCGTCAACAGATTAGTTAATCAACTTGCCTCTTTCTCTCGTCTTTTTGCATTAAAACCCTTTTCAAAACCCTGAAATTACAATAAATTCAAGACTTTTAGTTCTCGATAATTCGTTTTGGTCAATTCATAAGTGTAAACGCGTAGTTATTGAGCTGATGTGAATGTTTCTGTTCACTGATCTTTTTGCAATTTTGTCTTCAGCTTATTATCATTATCCTCTTTGTATTAGACTCTGTTTCCTTCAAAATTGTCCAGAATAATTCGAATTCGTGATTACCCTTTTCTCCAGATTACGAATTTTTCCTCCACTCTGTTCTTGGGTTTCACTTATTTTCTGGTGATTTCTCTGTTCTTCTTTGGATATGATAAACCTAAAGCTCTTCTTAGGGCTAAAGTTATGGTTTTTATTAACTGTTCTCTGTTCTTCTTCACACATCTCCTCTGCTTCTGATACTTTCTTCATCAACTGTGGATCTCCGGCGAATGTAACAGTCAACAATAGAACCTTCGAGTCCGACAACAATCTTGCTCGGGGAATCTTCGATTCTAGTCGAGGAATCTCTGTCGGAACCACCGATTCGAATTCAGGAGACGAATCGACTCTGTTTCAGACCGCAAGAGTGTTCTCCGATGAATCATCAACTTACCGATTCCCGATCGAACAACACGGTTGGTTCTTGATTCGTCTTTACTTCTTACCCTTAGCCTCCTCTTCTCAAGATCTGACCAAAGCTAGATTCTCAGTTTCGTCTCAAAATTTCACTCTGATCAGAGATTACAAACCCTCGACGACTTCTGTTGTTAAAGAATACAGTTTGAACATCTCTTCAGATAATCTAGTCCTTGAGTTTCGTCCTCAAATCGGTTCTATCGCTTTCATCAATGCTTTAGAAGTTTTCAGACTTCCAGAGGATTTGTTACCTGAAGAAGCAAAACTCATTGGTACAACAACACAAAGCAAAAATAAGAATCTCAAGCTCGGGAATCATGCAATGGAGACTGTTTCTCGTGTAAACATGGGGAATCTGAGTGTGACTCGTGATCAAGATAAGCTGTGGAGGCAATGGGATTCGGATTCTGAGTATAAAGCTCACTACGGTACGCCGGTGATGAACCTGAAAGCAGTTAATTTCAGTGCTGGTGGAATAACAGATGACATTGCACCAGTTTACGTCTATGGAACCGCCACGAGGTTAAACTCTGATCTCGATCCAAATACTAACGCCAATCTTACTTGGACATTCAAAATCGAGCCTGGTTTCGATTACTTTGTCCGGTTTCACTTTTGTAACATAATAGTGGATCCTTTTGGATTCGAGCGTCAGATACGCTTTGACATTTTTGTGAATTCAGAGAAAGTTGGGTCCGTTGATATGACACAGGTTGCAAATGGTACTTTTGGAGCTCCTTATTTCGTTGATGCAGTGATGCGGAAAGCGAGAAGTCGAGAAGGAGCCTTGAATCTATCTATTGGTGGAGTTATGGATGTTTCTTCGTACCCTGTTTCTTTTATTAACGGATTTGAGGTTTTGAAGCTAAGCAACGATAAGCGGAGTCTTGACGCTTTTGATGTTGTTTTCCCTGATCATTCTCCGCGTAACAAGAGTTCGAATCCAAGAATCGGATTGATAGCTGGTTTATCCGCTGCTTTGTGTGTTGCTTTAGTGTTTGGTGTGGTTATATCTTGGTGGTGCATCAGGAAAAGAAGAAGAAGAAATAGACAAATGCAGACTGTTCATTCTAGAGGAGATGAGCAGGTTAAGCAGAATGAAACAGGTGAGAGCTTAATCTTTTCAAGCTCAAAGATCGGTTATCGATACCCTTTGGCTTTAATCAAGGAAGCAACTGATGATTTTGATGAAGGCTTAGTGATTGGGGTTGGTGGGTTTGGTAAAGTTTACAAAGGAGTCTTGAAGGACAAGACTGAGATAGCTGTGAAACGCGGGGCTCCTCAGTCTCGACAAGGTTTAGCAGAATTCAAGACAGAGGTTGAAATGCTTACTCAGTTCAGACACAGACATTTGGTTTCTTTAATCGGGTATTGCGATGAGAACAGTGAAATGATCATTGTCTATGAGTATATGGAGAAGGGAACGCTTAAGGACCATCTGTATGACTCAAATGATAACCCGAGATTGAGCTGGAGACAGAGGCTTGAGATATGTGTTGGTGCAGCTAGAGGACTTCACTATCTCCACACAGGTTCCACAAGAGCAATCATACACCGGGATGTGAAATCCGCTAACATTCTCTTGGATGAGAATTTCATGGCCAAAGTTGCAGACTTTGGATTGTCTAAGACTGGCCCTGATCTTGATCAGACACATGTGAGTACCGCGGTCAAAGGAAGCTTTGGTTATCTAGATCCAGAGTACTTAACCAGACAACAATTGACTGAGAAATCCGATGTTTACTCTTTTGGTGTGGTGATGCTTGAAGTACTATGCGGGAGACCAGTCATTAATCCTTCGCTTCCGAGAGAGAAAGTGAATTTGATCGAATGGGCGATGAAGTTGGTGAAGAAAGGGAAATTGGAAGATATTATAGACCCTTTTCTTGAAGGGAAAGTAAAGATTGAAGAGCTGAAAAAGTACTATGAGATAACAGAGAAGTGTTTGTCCCAAAACGGAATTGAGAGGCCAACAATGGGAGATTTGTTGTGGAACCTAGAGTTCATGCTTCAGGTGCAAGCGAGAGACGAGAAAGCAGCAATAGTGGATGATAAGACAGAGGTTAGCGTCGTTGGCTCGACCATGCAGTTTAGTGTGAATGGAGTGGGAGATATTGCAGGGGTTTCAATGAGCAAAGTTTTCGCGCAAATGGTTAGAGAAGAAACGCGATAAAAGATTTGATCAAAAGAGAAGAGTATCTTAATTACCTTAGTGTTGTTTGTACAGGAGAGAACACAAATAGTGCTTTATACATTGTTGTTGTTTTCAATTCAGATATTAGATGTATTTAAGCTTCTTTGTCATACTTTCTATATATATATATATATATATATATATATATATATATATTATCCGTTTAATCTCTTTGCATATATTCAGCTCTCTGGTGTTTTGTTTGAAAACCTTTAAATGCTGCAAATATTTTCATTAATTTTTTTGTTTGTTAGAAACTAAACGAACCAGAAGTTGGGTTGTGTAAACAATATAAAACAAAAATAAGATCAATTCAAATTCACTAATGGTTCAAAGGACATGAAAAAGGAAACGAGATGAGATGCAAGAAATTTCGTTCTACTTTCTTTGCCTCTGGACTGACTTAACCAAGTTTGGCACCAAATTTTGTCAAAAATTTCCAATCAATTGTGTTTTAATTTATTGGAATTTGGTCGGAAATTCGTCCGCTTATTTTCGTCGGAACTCGTCGTGGGAATTTGACATGGTTTCTTACAGTTACTCTACCTGCAGGTTAAATTTGAACCAACCTTGGAACATAACTGCTGGAAAAAGAGGCTCGCTAACATCTCCTTCGAAATCGAGATTACGGCATCCATATCCTCCGAAATCGAAATTTCCGTAGTGATGATCCTCTCCAAAAATGTATACTTGTTCTTTGTCCCAACAAACGGCCACTTTATTCTCTTTGTCGATAAAGAAACTTACATCACACGTAAACCTATGGTCATAATAAGTGTTTAAATCCACTGCCAACAACTTGCTCCATGACAAGACCTTGGTCTGATCAATCTTATCATTGGTCGTCACCCAAATCTCTACCTTTGATGTATCCAAACTCTGTTGCAAAACCGAAAGTTGCTCTTCATTAACAACTGATGAGGCCAAAATCTCATAACCAAGACGCTGAAAGGGAAGATTCAGGCGTCCAAATCTCTCGGTTGTGAAATCGAAACTCAGTAGCAGTAAAAAGTCTTTGATGACTTCTGTAGCAATCCAATAAGCATTCCGCTTTAAAGATACCCCACGAGATTGTATGTTGCAGCCGAGAGTGACGTCGTCAAGAGCCCTCCATGACCATGAATCAGAGTAAAAATCAAAGATATCTAACTCTGCGGATCCACTTTTTGGATGAATACTCAAGATTTTGTAGCTATCGCACAATTCGCTATGGTATCCAAGGGCGAATGAAGATGCCACCCATGTATGTATTCGTACGATAAAGATACATGGTTTGCCCCAAACACGGGTTCCAAACGATAAGCATGTTGTTGCTCGTGGTACGTAATAACAATAAACCATCGCAGAGAAAGATATCAGATATATCGATTTGATCAAAGTGAAGTCAATGTAGTAATTACGACCTAATCTGCTGAATTTAATCATGGTGTAGCTTCGACGTCCTTGGATATCAACGTTTAATAAATAAAGCTTTGAATTATTCATTACGATCACTTCTCTTGCTGCTTTGTCGAATCGTTTTTTGATGAATCCTCGATCTTTGAATAAAGTGTTCAACAGTTTGCAAGTACATCGCAACTCTCTTGGAGACTCGTCCGGAATCCTAGAGAGTATTCACGTGGAAGATCTTACATCGCCATTCTTCGTTTCCTCTTCTGATGTCGGAAAACTCAATTATAGAATGCTCGGACATTATTTATTCTGGGAGGGCTCAAGCTTGCTGTCATCGTAAATGGGGTTCTATAATATATATATTTATATTTATATGATTCTAACACCAGCTATTAACGAAAAAAATAAAATCAGATCAATTAAAATTCATTAATTGTTCAAAACTCAAAGGACATGAGTCACATGACAAGTGACAACAGAAGAAAAGAAAAAGAAAAAAAGATAATTGAGATGCAAGAAATTACGTTCTATTTTTAATTAACTAATCTCCTTCTTTTCTTTTGCCTATGTCTAGGCTGAAATAACCAAATGGGGTACGAAGTTTTGTTTATTTCTTTATGTTGAATTTGAACCAATCTTGGAACATAACTGGGAACATAGCTTCTCTACGAAAAGACGCGAATCCATTGAAAGGGATCTTCTTGTAGTGATGATCCTCTCCAAAAGTGTGTACATTTCCTGTCACAACAAACGGCAACTTTCCTCTCTTCGTCGATGAAGAAACTTACATCACACGTAAACTTACGGTTATAATAAGTGTTTAAATCCACTGCCAATAACTTGGTCCATGACAAGACTTTGGTCTGACCAATCTTATCATTGGACGTCACCCAAATTTCCACCTTTGAATATAATCCAAACTTTGTTGCAAAATCGAAAGTTGCTCTTCCCTAACAACTGATAGAGCAAAAGTTTCATAGCCAAGACGCTGAAAGGGAAGATTTAGACGTCCAAATATCTCTGTTGTGAAATCAAAACTTAGTAGTGAAAATTCTTTGACTTCTGAAGCAATCCAATAAGTATTCCCCTGTAAAGACACCCCACGAGATTGTATGATGCAGCCGAGAATGACGTCATCAAGAGACCTCCATGAATCAGAGTTGAACTCATAGATATATAACTCTGGTTTTGGATAATCCAAAATTCTCAAGACTTTGTAGCTATCGCACAATTCGTTATGGTATCCAAGGGCAAAGATGCCACTCACGTTATTATTCATAAGTTCGATCCACCTGGTTTTCCCCGAACACGGGTTCCAAACCACAAGGCTTGTTATTTTCCATGTTTCGTAAGAACAATAAACCGTCGCAGTGAAACATCAGATATATTGATTTGATTTAAGTCAATATAGCAATAACCATCTAATTTGCTGAGTTTGATCATGGTGTATTTGTTACCTCCATCCAAATCAACGTTCAATGAAAAACCCTTGAATTCATCATTATGATCACTTCACTTGCTGCTTTGTGGAAGTTTTGTTGGCCCCACGTCCTCTCTCGGCCTGTGGACCCATCCTTATCCTTACAGCCGATACGCTATGTTCAGGAACTTCGAAAGACTTGTTTACCGATTCTACAAATTACCACATGATCTTTCCCAGTGTTTTGTCCTTACTCACACGATACCGACAATCACTTTACCGATAGATCACCCATCCTAAATTGTTCCAATTCAAGCACGCTTAACTGCGGAGTTTTCTCGGAATTTTTGACCGAAAAGATAAGTGCACCAAACATAGGTGGCCAAATCAATTCTCTTAAATCTCTCTGCATGCACCATCATATTTCATGAAATCGAAGTGTTACATTTTATGAATCCTCGATCTTTGAAGTTTTCCACAGTTTGCAAGTTAATCGCAATTCTCTTAGAGACTCGTCCGGAATCCTAGAGAGTATATCGTCTAACAAATCACGTGGAAGATCTGTCATCCCCATTGTTCGTTTTCTCTTATGATTTCTCAACGGAAGCTAAAAAGTGTGATAAGGCGGCTTCAGATAAAAAAAAAATTAGGGTTTCGTTATAACTTATAAGTTTGCCGTTTCAAACAAGAAATAAAAGTTAACAAAAAAGAACAAATAACAGCAGGATATTAATTACTTCCCCGGTTACCCAGAAAGACGTGGGTAATTCTAATCAACAGGCCCCATGATTTTAACATGGCCCAGCCAAATTAGTTGGAAGTATTTTTTTCTTTTAATAAGAAAATTTAGTTGAAAGTTGATATGGTCAAATCATCTAAGATGTTTTGAGGCCTGAGGGTGAGAGGATGATTACACGTTTACTTAAGTTCTTCAAGAAACTAGCTAATAAGATTATGTTAAACATGTGTTGGGTAAAATTAGCATGATTTTAGACAATGATCTATGTTTAAATGTAACACATGTCTCGACCAAGAAACATGTTAGCGAAAACCTTCTCTTTGATCTTCATTTAACATGTTAATCAAATTTATCATCTTTTTATATAATGAAATTGAAAAAAAAAAATGTTAGTTGGCACATCGAATATATTGATCTACAGTTTAGTTCTACTAATACGTCATTAGCTATTGGAACCATTACATGTAAAACTGTCGTAGTAAGTAAAAATTAAAAGGGATAGATACTATTGTAAAATTCTAGTCAATATTTTAAAAGCTAGTGGTCCAAATAAATTTAAAGTTGGCTACGCTCTTCCAAGTTTTTTTGAATAATAGAATGAACTTTCCCGTCCTTTGATCGTGGCGGCAAGAAGGGAAATGCAGTTAGAAGTTAGTAAGCAAAAGTCAACAAAACTTTAATCACCTAAAAGTCAAAATGAAATTGGAAACGTAAGCATTCCCTATCACATTTAATGCTTACACATGTTAACCACTAATACCGCCTAGGATTAGATTTCTAGACGGTGTGATATGATAGTGAGTTGCGAATAAAATTGCTTTTGAAATCAATGTGATTTGAGAAAACTTGATAAGAGAATATGTGATTTCCGTGATGATGCGGAGTTTGTGATTAGTATATGTGTCAATTCAATGCCCAACAATATCAATTTGGTAGCAAGTTTTGAAGAATGTTCTTTTCCCAAAAACTTTGTCGGATGACGTTGATTTGTTGTGCCTAATAAACTAAAGTAATAATAATTGTGAATGACATGATTCATTACCATTCTCGTATAGAAGAACAATCACACGTTATTTTTTTTCTTAAAAGCTCTATATTTTCTATAATTTCATTAATAATGCTTTGTTCAAAATCTCTTAAAATTATTCTTTCAAACTTTTGGCTAGATATTTGATGTTTTAATACGGACTAAAGTCACTAAACAATGATCGTTTACAACGCTGATACTAACCGTATCTTTTATTCTTAGTGTACTATATTGTTCCTATTTTATTTTGTATATAAGAAAACTGTACTTAACAATCATGACTATTATATTTGTTAATATATGTATATCTGTTAGATTTTTGTTTGCTTTTTCAAGTATGGACAATGTATGTGTGTTCCATAGAGAAGACGAGCATATGGGTGACAAGAGAAAGAGATGGCTTTAATATCAAAGAGTCACACATCCTAAATCGAATTCATAGGATCTTCTCCAAGTTCCGTCGTGCATGAACAAGTACTTGAGCATTAACTCAACAAGACCTTTCCCGATAACATCTTCACATATAAATTACCTAATTGGTGACATATTTGACTTTAATCCCCACATGCATCGCAATAAATATGAAGTCATCTTCTTTAACAATAAAAAAAATTGAAGTCATTTTATTGACCCATCTCAATATAAATATATGCTACATGTTTTTTTTAATATATAATGAATAAATTTTGGATTGAAATCCAGGGTAACCTCACTTAAGATATTGGCTACCAAAAAGCCTGTCAAAAGAAACAAGCTAACCAAAAACATTGGGAATGGAGACTACTGACATCAACCCCAAAATATTTTATATTATGTATAAATCTTATTATATAAAGTTTAGTTTTCAAAATTAGTCATAAACACGATCACGACATGTGTTACATCTATCGATCAGATTTTGACACGTATAAAATTTTTTCACTTTTTTTCCTTAATAAAGTTGGGAAACTAATTTAAAAAACTATATTTATATGTAATTTATATGTCTATATCTAAAAAAAATTAACTTAATTTTTTTTAAACCGAAAAAGAAAACTAACAAAAACAAATATATATTTGCATATGCTAATTTTATGTGAGTTGTCAATTAGATTTTGACATGTATAAAAAAAATTAATTCATTTACCATGGATATTAACCAATAAACAATAAATAATAAAGTTCAAAATAACAATATAAATTATTTGTTATTAATTTAATTGGATAAAATTGTATTTATCGTTGCAATATAGTATTTTTTATTCATAAGTAAAAACACCAAAAATTTGAAAAAATAATGAATTTATAAGAATGAATTTTTGAATATTTAATGAGAATATTCGTATAGTTTTACGTACATATTTTTTATTTTACAGATTTTAATGCATGTAGTCATAAGTGAGAACACAAAAAAAAAACTTTAAAAAAAGCCTATAGAAATGAGTTTTCAATTACTTAATGAGAATGTTAGTATATTTTTATTTATGTTTTATTTCATAAATTTTAACTTATTTAAAATTGGTTTGATATGAGGTATAATAATTACTTATGAGATTATGACATATAGAAAATAATATTTAGGAAAATGTTGGAATTCCAAAAAACATTTGTGGATTTTTTATTAATTACGTTTTGATAAATTTTTAACTAACTAACTAAGATATATATTTGGTAAAATGCATATATTATTTTTCATATAATTTTTTTAATTTTTATCCATTAAGAATGAGTGTGCAAAATTAAAATCTGGTTTTTATGATGAAATAAATAGTCAAATTGTATTGCAAAATTGAATGTTTAAGGTTGAAATCCAGTTTAAATTAAAAATTAGCAGATTTTGATATGTATCATTTTTCATTTAGTATAGATTTTAACCAATATACAATAAATATTGAAGTTCAAGATAACAATATAAATTATTTAACATTAATTTAATTACATAAAATTGTATTTATCGTTGCTATGTACTGTCTTTTGTTCAAAAGTAAAAACATACAAAATTTGAAAAAAATAATGAGTTTATAGGAATGAATTTTTTATAACTTGATAAAATTTTATCATATGTAATATTTTTAATGCATACATGAAAACATAAAAACTCTTGAGAAAAAATACTGAGTTTACAGGAATCGATTATTTTATGAGAATGTTTGTATGTCTTTATTTATGTTTTATTTTATAAATTTTAACTCATTTAAAAGTAGTTTGACCAAAAGTAAAATTATTACTTGGGAGATTACGACATATAGAAAAAATATTTTAAAAAATGTTGGTTTTCCAATTTTTTGTGATTTTTCATTTTTTTGGCTAATTATGTTTTGTTAAATTTGTAATTATTTTAAATTTTAACTAAGACATAGAATTGATATGATGCATATTTGGTGTTTAATATAATTTTTTTTCTCTAATCCATTAAAATGAAGTGTCTAAAATTTTAAATATGGTTTATTATGATAGTATAGATTGTTTGATTGTATAAAAAAATAGAATATGTGAGGTTCAAATCCGATTTTAAAAAGTTACCTAATAAAATTTAAAAAGTGTATAGGCTATCACTTAAATTTAAATATTATCGATTAAAATTTACATTTATTTTTAATCCGCGTAAATACACATACCTAGTTAACCTTAAACAGTATACTAATTTTTTTTTCTTGATCAAAATTTACTATCTATTTTAAACTTTCAAAATCTCGATTCATTTTTATGGGCTACTAGATAGCCTTTCAATGATTACATAAGTATATTAAATGAAAACCATTACAACTTTCCCCATAATAGCAAAATTACGTACCATCGTACAAATCTACGCTAAGTTTTTTTTTTTTTTTTTCAACAGAAACCTATGGTAGTATAGTTAGAAAGTAGAAAACACAGAAACATGATTTCCAAAATAGATTATCAATTGAAAAATGATCTTCAAAAGAGCATTTAAAGTTAATATTATATCATATACCAAAGATCCACCAATTAACCGGTATAATCCTATATAAAAAAAAAAAGAACCTAGAACATGGCACACCACTTAATATTTAAAGCTGAGACAAATTTTCCATTCGAATAGGCTATATTTAACTAACTAGTTCGTCAGGAGGTTGCAATAAATGATTGCTATAATATTGTTATGCTTGCAGTTGCCTATCACCATATGTGTGCACACATACGTAATGTAGACATGCGTCAGGCGCGTCCACATTAAAAAAATTACGACTTACTCTGTAAGTTTTTGGATGCCTTATCTATCTATTGTCATATAAGACTCATAAACCGACTCGGCTAACTAAATATTAACAACTAGCTTTTTGAAGTAAGTTCATTTTCTTACTAGTTAACCATCTAAAATAGACAGTTTTCAGAAATCACGAGTTCGAATATCAGTGATAAAGAAAAAACTTAATTTAACAAAAGGGTTAAAAGTCCAAAAGATTGTTGTTATTACAAATATTTGACTCGAACCTTATATTTTATTTTAGATAACTTGACTCGAACCTTGCATGTGCGTGTTGAAGATTTTCCCGGCATAGTGTTAGGCTTTCAATTGAGTTCTAGGCTTTTAATTAAGTTTGGCAAGTGAAGTAGCTAAGCTAGCTAGCCTTGTAGGTAGCCATTTATTATAGATTTAAGTTTGATTTTGATTGGACCGACTATGAAATAGACCAATTTAAAACATCAGTCTACATGCCTAGATCCTTGAGTATATATTAATACTATTTCACATGTACAACCCATTTACAAGTAGGCATCAAATTTGCATGACTTTTTTGTTTCGATAACATTTTCGCTTTTTAACTACTTCATCAATCATCTAATTCAAGCTTTGACTACCATAGTAGAGAATTTGTCGTTTCCACTTTTTAAAATTGCTTTTACCTAATGCAATTTTTTTTGTCAACTACCTAAAACGTAATCAAGAATACTATTTTACACAAAAAGGCACATTTTAGATTCTTCTAACTAGGTTTAGACCATATGGTGTTTATTACCTCTACATTATAGTAATGAATTTGAAAACTCTTCTTTAAAGAGGACGGCGCGGGTAAAAGTATTTGGATTTTTGTGTGTGATTAATCCTAAATATATTCACAGAATTTGAACATTCACTCAAAATATGAAATAAGCATTAATGGAGGCAACTATGGGAAACTCGCACGAAAGTCCTCAACCCATGCCTATGTTAGATGAACAAACACCCATCACCTAATTGGCTAATTACCACCAAGTCAATAAAGCCCATTTCGCCACGTGTCATGTACCCACCGATTTTTTATTTTCTCGTTACCCAAAAAAAAGAAGAAAAAGGTATTTGGTAATTTCTACTTTTGGGAACTTTAGTTATCATAGGTGGACTCTTCACCTTCCCCAAATAAATAAACAATAAATCAAAAACGCATTTACATCCAAACAGTCAAAATATAAACCTAACACACCTTTCCCATGCAACTCACCGAGACTTTCTTATTTAAAATTTTAACATAGCCTTCGTGTCTTCACACATACAAACACGTCTCTTCATGCACTCTCTCGCTTCTATATAAGTTTATAGTAAGAAAACAGATTAAGACATATCCATCAAAGTCCCATTAACTAAAGAACAAACCCTTCTGTCTTTTCTTCTTGTTGTTCTTCTAGAGAGAAATCAAAGCCGTTAGAACAGTTATGAGAGTGTTTTAAGGCCGTTAATTTGTTAATCACTCTTATAAGTTTCAAGTCTTTTTTTGTTGTATTCATGGCTCGTATTGTAGCAGCTGATGATGATGATTCCATGGAGCTCAACACCATCTCCTCAATGCACGATTCCACTTTAGGGCAACTTCTGAAGAACGTCAGTGACGTCAGGAAAATGGCCATTGGAGACGAGACTCCAGTTCACGAGTCCTTAAACCAAGACTACGACGATGGTTACATGCGTACTGTTCCATTCGTTCTCTCTTTCGACAATCTCACTTACAATGTCTCTGTTCGTCGAAAACTAGAGTTCCGTAATCTCTTTCCACGGCGAAGAACAGAGGATCCGGAGATAGCTCAAACTGCAAGGCCGAAAACTAAAACCCTTCTCAATAACATCTCCGGCGAGACTCGAGATGGAGAGATCATGGCGGTTCTGGGAGCGAGCGGGTCAGGGAAATCAACACTGATCGATGCATTAGCGAATCGGATAGCTAAAGGAAGCTTGAAAGGAACAGTGAAGCTAAACGGAGAAACACTTCAATCTCGAATGCTCAAAGTGATCTCAGCTTATGTAATGCAAGATGATCTTCTCTTCCCTATGCTAACCGTTGAAGAAACACTAATGTTCGCTGCTGAGTTTCGTCTTCCGAGGAGCTTACCTAAATCCAAGAAGAAGCTTCGTGTGCAAGCTTTGATTGATCAATTAGGTATCAGAAACGCCGCTAAAACTATTATCGGAGACGAAGGTCATCGTGGAATCTCCGGTGGTGAAAGAAGACGAGTTTCTATCGGAATTGATATAATCCATGATCCGATACTTCTCTTCCTCGATGAACCAACCTCTGGTTTGGACTCAACGAGTGCGTTCATGGTGGTTAAAGTGTTGAAGAGGATTGCTCAGAGTGGCAGTATCGTGATTATGTCGATTCATCAACCGAGTCATCGAGTTCTCGGTTTGCTTGACCGTTTAATCTTCTTATCTCGTGGCCACACCGTCTACAGCGGATCTCCGGCGAGTCTTCCGCGTTTTTTCGCCGAATTCGGTAATCCGATACCGGAGAACGAGAATCGAACGGAGTTCGCGTTAGATCTCATCCGTGAGCTCGAGGGATCCGCCGGAGGAACAAGAGGATTAGTCGAATTCAACAAAAAATGGCAAGAGATGAAGAAACAGAACAATCGTCAACCACCGTTAACTCCTCCTTCATCACCGTACCCAAATCTTACCTTAAAAGAAGCAATCGCCGCTAGTATCAGCAGAGGAAAGCTAGTTTCCGGCGGTGAATCCGTCGCGAACGGCGGAACAAACACCACCACAACAACCCTAGCCGTACCTGCATTCGCTAATCCGATGTGGATCGAAATCAAAACTCTCTCGAAACGATCAATGCTTAACTCTCGAAGACAACCAGAACTATTCGGAATCAGAGTCGCCTCCGTCGTTATCACCGGATTCATCTTAGCCACCGTGTTCTGGGGATTAGACAATTCACCAAAAGGAGTTCAAGAGCGGTTAGGGTTCTTCGCCTTCGCGATGTCAACAATGTTCTACACTTGCGCCGATGCATTACCAGTTTTTCTCCAGGAACGTTACATCTTCATGAGAGAAACTGCTTACAACGCTTACCGGAGATCCTCCTACGTTCTCTGTCACGCCATCGTCTCCTTCCCGTCGCTCATCTTCCTCTCTGTTGCTTTCGCAGCGACGACGTATTGGGCAGTGGGCTTAGACGGAGGCCCAATGGGCCTTTTGTTCTACTGTTTGATCATTTTAGCCTCGTTCTGGTCAGGAAGCTCCTTCGTCACGTTTCTATCAGGTGTGGTTCCAAGTGTGATGTTGGGTTACACTATCGTCGTCGCTATTTTAGCTTACTTCTTGTTGTTCAGTGGATTCTTCATCAACAGAAACCGAATCCCGGATTACTGGATTTGGTTTCATTACATGTCTTTGGTGAAATACCCCTACGAAGCGGTTTTACAAAACGAGTTCTCTGATGCGACCAAATGTTTCGTGAGAGGAGTTCAGATTTTCGACAACACGCCGTTAGGGGAATTACCGGAAGTGATGAAGCTGAGGCTGCTTGGTACTGTGAGCAAGTCACTCGGGGTGACAATATCGAGCTCGACTTGTTTGACCACTGGTGCGGATATTCTGAAGCAGCAAGGTGTGGTTCAGCTGAGTAAATGGAATTGCTTGCTCATCACAGTTGCTTTTGGGTTCTTTTTTAGGATTTTGTTCTACTTCACTTTGTTACTTGGAAGCAAGAACAAGCGGAGGTGAAAAAAGGATAAATAAAAAGTGCCAAAAGACCCAAATCAAACCATACTTGTATTTTCTGTTTGTAATTCCTTGAATTGATTAATGAAAAATGTGTCTTCATATATATATATATAAAGAAAAGTATGTTTTCTGGATTCCCTATCTCAAAAGTCTATAGAAAGAATAAGGATTTCCATATTCACAAAAACGAATTACAAACACATTTGGCTTCTCTTCCAAACTTTCCTAACTACAACTATTTAAGTATTATAAACCTAAAATGTCATACCTGAGATTGTGTGTGTGGCAGAAGATGATGATGATGAAGCCAGAAGCCTTGGAATTATCTTCATTGGTCTCCTTAAAATCAAAAGATATGATGAACTTCATTTTTGCATTATTTTTTTTTTCCATCAGACTACAACAAACATTAAAATTTTTCATCATGTACGTGTAAAAAAATCATTGACATCTAGATTTCGATCTCCATGAGCAACAGCGTCTTCAGGTTCTGGCATGAATAGACTCGTTGATGACGCCTGCACAAGGAATAACACAAAACCAGTCCTCATCCATAGGTTGAAGAAAAGGAAATTCACATTTCTACGGCTGAGAAGTGAACAAACATGTCTCATTATAAACTTATGGCAAATCCAAAAGAAGACTTACCTTGGTATCAAGAAGCATATCTCCGTCACTGTCAGTAGTGAGGTTAGCACCATGGGTTTTTAGCCATTCCAAACACTCCTCCATACCACCGGTACCCTTTTCTTCAGCACCTTCACTTGCAGCACCAGTAAAGCCCAATACTTGAACTATGTATGAGACCGGGATTGTAGGACGACAACTCCGAGACATAAAAGTCACAGCCTTGTAACGCATCTTCTCCACATAGAGATCTGCAAACATAACATGAAAACAATTTCATCCTATCCTAACATATCTAGCCATTCAATTGTTTAAACATATCAAAAGAGTTTTCATATGTCATATGACCCTTACCCATGAGGCAACTGTTCATGTTTGGTGCAGTCTTGTAGAGTCTAAAGAACATAACATAATTTCCTGATGTGACAGCTGCACGAACTGAAAGAGCATGTCTAACTGCTTCATCCTTCTTAGCTTCGTCGGATAATCTACAAAACAGAAGTCACAAAATTACTCAATCTCATGCATACAAACCCAATTCAAAGGGGTAGTAACCTCTCTGCACTGGTAGGAAGAGATGTTACAAAACCTCAATGGGGTAGTAACCAATACTATTCCCAGTTGGTTACTCGCAGAAATTGTGTAGCAAACCTTATTCTGATCTTTCCACGAAACTTTAATTTATAAAAGTTTCTCATTAAGCATCATGCTTAAACGGAGCCCAGAGATGGAAATTTAGAAGTACTAACCTGGACATGGATGATAGCAGTTCTCGGTTGTTGTTAGAGTGTAGAGTAATATAGAGCAGACTGTACGCAGCAAACTCCAGAGAGCATCCTTCTATACCTTCCGCATAAAGAATTTTTAACTGTGACAGGCACTGTAAAAACAAAATATATAAACCAATTTAGCAAGGCTATAAATTCCCTGAGTGTTATAGTCTCCTCAGGAATAGACGACAGATGTGTTTTACAAGACTGGATGGAACGGTATCATTATATTGCAGAATCAATGCAAACAAAAGCCACAATCCATAGTAACAAGTCAACAGAACTATGCTCCCTTTTGCAAACTATTAATCATAATTGTTATCCAAGTTTTACTAAATTGATTTTTAGAACCTAGAGGCACAACTCGACCCGTATTTTACACTTGTTAAACAGGGAATTTCATAGTGAGAGAATAGCTGCCAGTTGTTTCCAAACTCACTTCACATTGAGGTCTTACATGACATGTTGCTTTTTTTTTTTGAAAATGAGAGATCAGTGAAATTCTAGCAGTGGGGTTGATACTCTTTAATTTATGAAAAAAGACAAAAAGTGTTTAATACCGAATTTGATCTAGAAAATCTGAATGATTACTATTCTAAAATTTGATCAGTCTGTGCTAGCTACCAAACCTGATTATACTCAGGTAGATCCCCTGCCTCCAAAGCCAATCTAGCATGTGTTTCATAAACCTGAAATAGACATTGGACATGGAACAATCATAAACCTGCTAATTGGGTGATAGGTCTTGTAAATAGGATAAACCTTCCACCAGGAAATGGATCCTACATGCAAGAACACTCGACACTATACGTCTCAGTAACGTACCTTAGCTGTTAAATGATTGTGTATCCGTTGTACTGTGAGGTCTTGGCGAATAGACTTTAGCTGATCACATTTATAAAGATAATTCTTTTGAGAATCCTGAACCATTATCAGAGCCTTTTCCAACACATCCTCTGGTCTTACCTGAAAATAAGTCAATCAAAAATATCAGCCATGGTGTCAAAAAGATTACTAGGTATAAGATAGTGATATTTACGGTGGCAGGATCTGGCGCAGAAGTCAGACGGAGATAACGTTTCTCAATTTCCTGGCAAGTGCCTTTAACAGTAAGTGCATCCCAATCGATATCTTCCACAGCTCTGCTGCCACTTTCGTCAAAACTTTTGCTAAGCCTCAAGGCAGTGGCTCTTCTAGACTGCAAATTTCCAACATTTGCATTCTTAGGTTTTGTAACATCATTCCCTCGGCTGTGGCCTTGAACTTTTTCAAAACGCTTGGAACGACTATCACGTCGCTTCTTTTCCTCCGCAGAACTAGCAAGTGCCATTGCACTGGAATAGTAAGGTGTCAAATCCTTGTCACTATCACTAGATGCCTCATCATCAATGGCAGTAGCTGTAGCACCAGAAAAACGCTGTCGCTTGACAGGCCGTTGAAAACTTTTTTTTGCAGAATTTTGCCCAGAATATGCGGACTTGAAGCCAGTGGCAGCATCCACCTTTTGAAAACTCTCAGAGCCCTGCAAAACATTTTATTATCAGAACGACCGCAAGAACCGAGTTCTAACAGCTAAATACACATTCAACCAACAGCTAAATTCCTTCTTTTCATTTCCTTTGACCAAACATTAATAAATAATAAGGAAAGAGATTGGTTAACCTTTTTGTTGTTTTCATTTTGGTGATTCCAAGCTCCAAATTTAACAGCACCAGTGAAAGATGAAACTGGCTTTACAAAAGGTTTTGCTTCCACTAACGGCTCCCATCTACTTTTGGGTCGTCTTGTTGGGCTCTTATTTTGTAACTGAGTGGAGCTCGACCTATGGCACAGTGTAAAACTTAGTAGCAAAACATATAAAGTAAATGTTCCAGACATATAATAGAGAAAACGAAAGTTATAGATCATGCAGGCAGGAGTGGAGAGAGGAAAAAAAGGCCGTACTCAGTGTTAGTCACATTTGTGGTCGTGACAGTTAAGAGAGGCTCAGTATCCCAATCTCGAGTATAAAGAGTATTATCATCCTTAGCTTTTTTGACGATCTAGAGATACAAAAATAAGCATCAGCAATGCAAATCAACCATAAATTAACATGATATTCTAATAACTGCTAAATGATTTCTTCCAGAAAAGGCATGAAAGTATCTTAAACATACTACACATCTACTCGAAAGATCAAGTTTAAAAAGTTAATCCAAATATGGCATTAATATTAAGATGAGCACAGTGTATAACTAAAACCATCTATCATGCTACAATAGTCCAACAACCAGAGCGACTGCAATTCCTACTAACATTTACCTTCCTCAGGGCCTCCTCGCAAGATGCCTTTTCTTTATCATCTTTGCAGCGTGCAAAAGCCCTCTCAACAAACCCACGAAGCGATTTCGGAAAGGTTCCAGGCTACAAGCATCGTAATTATTTGTTTCCAATGTCAATTGTGAAAAAGAAACAATTACTCAACACACAAATTTACAGTGCCAACATTTAATATCTACTTCACTTGGTAGGTAATCAAGATTTGAAAAAAGGAATCTTACGTCTGGCATAGCAGTGGTGTGGTCTTTAGGCTTTGGCATTGAAACACTAACATATGCAGGTGCTTGGGCTGCACTGGCTGCTGTACTATCTTTATCCATTTTGGTAAAACCTGATGGCAAGTTTGAAGCAATTCTAGGGTTAGTTGGAATCTGTACTTTGCTTACCCTTTGCGAATCCACTGACGGTGCTGTTTGAGTAGGCTGGCGATAGCCTAACGGTGCCTGGTGAAAGGAAGACTGGGAGTTCATCTCTTGAGGATATGTAGCTCTCTGATGACCCTGAAAGGGGGTCTCGTATAAAGGTTTCGTCTCCAGAGGACTCTGGTAATGATTTTGAGGAGGAACAGGATGATGAGCTTGCAGACTTGGTGTTTGATGTATCCAGTAAGCATCATTAGATGTACTAACAGCTGCACCAGGCTGAGAGAATGATGATAAAATGAATACTGAGTTTTCACTCTAAGGTTAATATTCAATAAAAGGACTCCCATGAAAGAAAGCAATCAGAGATCATGTCTAAACTGTCTGCACATAAAATATTTTAAGAATTGACTCCATGCAGTATTGCTTGGTGGCTAACAGGTCAGGTACTATTACTCTTTTCCCAACTTAGTTGATTTATAAGGAGAATAACACACATTTTATCAATTAGCTGTAAACAGAAAAGCATTCTAAACTCAAATAAGCTTAAGGACGCAAATTTATTGTACTCCCTCATGAAAGTAAAATCTGAACCTGCTGAGAAGGTGGTTGGGATGAGTCAGTTTCCGGCCTCCAAGGTTGGACATAAGACGGGGCAGGCTGACTATTTGAAGCAGGCATTTCACTAGTAACACCAGGAACTGGAAAGCTCTGACTATATGCACTTGTGGCAGACAGCTTTTCTGTGCCTGGGGCACAGGGGACTTCTGTTTGGCTGTAATATTCTGACCATTGTTGGTAGTTCTGTTGATAATGTACAGGTGTTGTGGTTGCAATAGTAGAGCTATGAGTGTTAGCAGCGTCAGGAGTATAATTTTGATAAGGGTTTGAGGTGTAGTCCGTATAGCTTCCCTGGTTCGAAGCAGGAGCCTGATTGCTGTAATTTGTACTTGGGTAACTTCCAGCCGTTTGGTTGTTATAGTTTGTACTTTGGTAACCTCCAGCAGTCTGATAATCAGCAGGATTGTAGTAAGTTCCTGAATAACTTGCAGTCCCAGCATAAGATCCTGGATTCTGAAATGAGGAAAGAGGCTGAGGAGCACCTGTGTTTTGATACGCCCCTACAGGCTGAGGATATGACTGGCTAGGTTGCTGTTGATAGCCACTGTAGTAATTGGAATATCCCGTGTTTGAATAGTTGTGTGGGTCAGAAGAGGTCTGATATGGCGTATATCCACTATAATCTTGTGCCACATTTGCAGTTCCAGACGTCGATGAGCTAGTGAAGGATGCAGTATTCGGTATTTCTTGCACACTGCCTGTGGCTGGCCCTGTGGGCTGTGGATGGTAATAGTTTGAATTTGAATAGTTCCCATTCTCCACAGCCTGATTTTCAACAGAATGCGCTGTCCATGGGGTCCTGTCAGACCCAGTTGAGTATTGATATGAATAT
The DNA here is from genome assembly GCA_900406565.1 of Turritis glabra. NCBI lineage: Eukaryota > Viridiplantae > Streptophyta > Magnoliopsida > Brassicales > Brassicaceae > Turritis > Turritis glabra. Next base: position 3,610,248 of record OVBN01000025.1, read on the forward strand.
TTATGCGCTTGGCTTCCATCAACACCATATCGATTCTGCATTGAAGAAAAAGCATTAGTAGTGGCAAATGGTCTGGGAATCTTCATTTTTACCACATAAAGAAATAACTAAGAAAGTCGAAGAGTGAAAAGAAATATGGACAAACAACAAACAAAAAATGTCATCTCAGATCAAGACTATATCTACAACTCAAGATGCTAAAAGCCTCCCACAGTCTCAAATCAATCTGATTGAACCTCAAACAATAAAACTGCAAATGTACATGCATTAAGTGATCAGCAGCAAAATGTCTTAACCATACCTAACACTTAAATAAAAATTGTTGTAGCAAAAGTACTTTACATCTTTGTGATGTTTTCATAATGGTAAATTACTAGTGAAAATCATACGGCTCCACAGAATTGATAAAAGGTCTACTCTTAAAGTAGAGAATGATTTTTCTGAAATATTCAGAGTTCACATACCTAGCCTAGAATCAAAATCACTTCTTTTTTTCTGCTGCATAAACATACTGATATGCAAAGTTCCTCTAACCATTACAATGGTGAACTAACAGACATAACTTGCTGTAAGATCAACATATCTTGTCCCCAAGGAAAACAAGATCAATTGGCTCAAAAGTACCAAATAATCTAAAGCCAACTAAAGTCACCAAATTCAATTCACGCAACAACGCGAACGCAAAAATCGACTTATTGTACAAAATATCAGTTTTATAAATTGCATATAAAGACTGATTCAGCAAATTGGAAAACATTAAGCTTAAAAAGAAAGAGAAGACGCAAGAGATTGTTATTACCTCAATGGAATTAGGGTCCATTGGTGCTACGGCCTGAGTGTTCCCTCCTTGATTCATGCTATATCATCAACCTCCTGCAAAAGCATCATCACATACGATTGAACATACCAGACAAACTTAATTCCTACGCAGGAAAAAAAAAACCATAGGAAAGCCCTAAATAGCAAAACAGAGATAAAGCAGCAAGAATTTGTACCAGTGAAGCTCCAATTTGTGTATTCTTCGTTCGTGTAGAGACGATGAAGAATCGAATTGAAGATAGTATAGTAGAACAGGATTTGAGATCAAAAACCAAAACAAGGTAACAACACAAAAGGAAACGAATAGAACAGAACAAGAAGGCAAAATAAAAATTATAAATCTAAGGGAAACAACAAAAGAGAGTTGTCAAATCTATCGGAAATTACAGAACACGGAGAAAATCGAGAAATCTGGCCCAAGTGGAGACCAATTTGTTGTGCCGGAGACGAAGATTGTCAAATTTTTACGGTATACTAGCGGCGTCGGCTCGGGTCGGGTCGAGCCTGGTCAAATCGGGTCTGTCCGGATCGGGTTTTTTAAAGCCTTTTTGAATTGGGCCCATTTTTATTTCGGGCTTGCCTTTTCTTAGTGAATCCCGTTAGAAAGAAAAAACAACGTCAAAAATAACAAAGCATAGTAAATACTCTCAAAAGATTTCGAATGTTTTAACTTTTACAGTTAATTTATAGACGTCAAAACCAAAAAAAAAAAAACACATTTACACATATTTAAAAGATTTATGATAAGTATTTGGGTTAAATACCGTCTATATAAGTTATGGTGAATTACTGTTTAGTTTAGACAAATCTTATTATATCGTTACGTGTAATTTAGCTTAGGTGAATTTAATATCGTTACTTGTATCGCCAGCCATTTTGGTCAAGAGGATATCCGATAAAAACAAAAGGAGTTTAACATATGATGTCAAAAAAAAAAAAAAAAGGAGTTTAACATATATCAATCACAACAATCTCTAGAGAAACTACATGTATCGATCAGTTCTGGCATTGCTGGTACAATGACTTAAAGAGTCCCAAAAACCAAATTTTGGTTGAGAGAAATCCAATAAGTGAAAGAAATTTGACTACATTACAAATAGACACAAAGTTTGAGAAAACAATCCTCACCTAACATAGAGATATGTACTCGAAATTCGTATATACAAATTATGCTTTATGCGAAAGTGCCAAGTATTTCATAAGAAACCGCGGCTCAATCCGTATGATAGCTATCGAGTTAAGATGATGATGCTTTTGTGGTGGATTATTGAAACGGTGAGGATTAAATGTGGCAGTGACTTTGTAACGTAAATAGTTAATGAATCGTCCGGATTATGGGAGAAAGATGCATCGACTTTTCCATTTACACAAATATGTCCACGTAATTTTTGAGACACACGTGTCAAGCTCTCGGCTGCTGACATGGCAAGAATGTCAATAAATTACACATTTCAACAGTCAACACCCACAAATTTTTTTAGGAGTCATTCCGAATCTAAAAGTTTTGTTTTGTTTCTGCAATCTAGGTGGGTGTGATTATATCTATTTATACAATTTTGGTTTTGTAAACATTTACAAGAAGTGCCACTAGTCTATCTTACAATATATACACTCTTACTTTTGTAAACTGTTACAAGACACTAATATCATCGACTATTTCAAGAGATCGTTTAAAAATTAAAAACATTAGACAAGTTTGGGAAAGTTAATGTTTGAGCAACTACTATATAGTGAGAAGGAATCAGTGGTTGCCTTTTTCAGTTCGCTGTGTGGGGCTCTTTTTTATATCATAGAGTATACTTTTATCGTCATTGATTTATATAGTACACCAATAATAGAGCTATCAACATCACAAAAAAAATATTTACCCTACCATCAGTTGATTCCTCTATCTGCGATCATATGGACAATTTTGGTATTCTTGCGATGTATTCGAATAGGCTACAATGTTATCATGGTATTTGGTGTCTTACCAATCACAGATTCAGTTTAGGGAAAAATATAAAGCTATTCATACTTTATTTGGATTTATTTTAGTAATTTTTATAGGATTGGAAGATTCAAAATGGATGCACCTATGTTCCCGTAGTTGGCACTTTGCGGTGGCGAAGAAGGAGGACGTGAATGGGACGCGCGACGATGTAAATATTATATAAACACATACAACAAAATTTCTTTGTGAAACATTTTTTTTTTAAGTTGTTTTGTTCCTTTGTTCATTTAAATCATGAATGTCTGCATTTGACAACTTCGAGCTATCATCATCGCTCGTCTCTCAACTTGGGTTTCTCAATTATGTATGAACACAATTTTAAGTGCGAGCACAAATTATATTAATAATTTATTAAAAAATATTTCAACTAGACCAATTATAAAAGAAAGTGTAAGAAACGTTTCTCTCTCAAACGAAAAACGTTTCTTTTATTTTATTTTATTTATTTTAATAGTGAGCGACTCTACTAGATACCGCCGATGTTGATGCTTTTATAATGTTATTATTGGCCTCGTGATAGAGTCTTATCAAAAGCAATTATTGCATTTGTGAGAATCTCTCGTGACCTATCGCCCAGAAGTGTAACATGCAGCCGAGATGAAGTTGGAATAACTAGTTTCTTTTTGGTTAGGTTGGCTATTTTCCATTCTAAGGGCTTAATTACAAACTATGGGGCTTAGGTTGGCCTTGTAAACTGTTTAAATATATATATATATATATATATATATATATATATATTTTTTTTTTCTTTTCTTTTAAAGGAAAAGTAATGGGAAAAGAAAAAGAAGACTCTCTTGTCAATCAGGAGTTAGTTACAACTTACAAGTATAACTAAAATGATTGAAATCAACAAAAACGTGTTCCAAAGAGTGTCAATAAATACACACAGTTCAACTGCCATAAGGTTCATCTATCAATCACTCCTTCCATTCTCACTCAGAGATCAAGAATTTACAGGTTCTCTCTTCTATCTCTCACAAGTTTTGCTTTGTTTATACAAACTACAACTTTAGATCTATCAACATCACACAATAAATAGGTACCCATCAGTTAATTGCTCTATATGTGATTCTTGGATCATTTTGGTGTGTCTTGCTATGCATTTGATTAGGCTAGTGTATTACCAATTAGAGATCCGGCTTATGAAACATTATAAAACTTGAATATACATACTTTTTGGATAATTTAGTAATTTGTTTTCATTTTACAGTATTTGAAGATTCAAAATGGCGAAGATCTACCGGAAGTTGGCATTCTACGGTGGTGAAGGAGGACGTGAATGGGACGACGATGTATATGAGGGTGTAAGAAAAGTGTATGTAGGACAAGATACCAATCGTATCACTTACGTCAAATTCGAGTATGTGAAGGAAGACGGCAAAGTAGTAACAAGTGAATATGGGACAATAGCTCAACAGCCCAAAGAGGTTCTCCCGCTGCATTTACTCTCCATTATTTCACATTCGTAATTTTCTACATCAATTAAGTCTACAACAAACCATTATACTACAAGCTCCGATCAATTATAAGTTTTATTTCGTATATTTAGTTTCTTGATTTTTTTGGTTAACATTTTTAATTTATTGACTGAATAAATGATTTTTCAATTATATACAGTTTGTACTTCAATATCCGGACGAACACATCATAGCAGTGGAGGGAAACTACCGTGGAGTGGCTCTGTGTGCCACGGAGGTGATCACAAACCTCGTCTTCAAGACCTCAAAGGGTAGAAAGTCTCCATTGTTTGGTCCAAACTTGCTTGGAATTACGACGGGTACAAAGTTTGTTATCGAGGATAGGGGAAAGAAGATAGTAGGATTCCATGGACGGTCGGGTAATGCTCTCGACGCGCTTGGAGTTTACTTTGAACATAGCTCTCTAACCACGCCGTCGTCTCCGCCTGTTTACAAGCTGGATGCGCAAGGTGGTACAGGGGGACGTGTGTGGGATGACGGTTCTTACGATGGCGTTAAAACGCTACGTATTGGTCAAGATAATGCTCGTATCACTTATCTAGAGTTCGAGTACGAGAAAGGCGGTAGGTTAGAGACACGTCACCATGGGGTGAAACAAGAAAGATCACTCAAGGTAATTTTCTATAAACTGTGAGATAGTCGAACAACCAAAATTTAGGTCTTAAAGATTAATTTTTATTATTATTGTGGATTCTCTCCATGCAGTAGTATGAAGTATACCCACAAAACCGGTTATATTCTTGTAGGTATATCCATGAATTTTGATTTCTTGCGACAAAAATATTCTTAAATTTTGATTTTGTTGCAGTTTGAGCTTAACCCGGATGAATACATCAAATCGGTGGAAGCAACCTATGATAAGCCGAACCTTTTCCGCAATATCGTCATTAGATCGCTTACGTTCGAAACATCAAAGGGGAGAACGTCATTCTCTGGGTATAAGGTGGGTAAGAAGTTTAAGCTAGAGCAAAAGGGTCGCATGCTTGTGGGGTTCCATGGAAAGGAAGGTTCAGCTATTGATGCTCTTGGAGCATATTTTGCACATGTTCCTACTCCGACTCCTGTGATTCCAGCCAAGAAACTACCAGCAGTAGGCGGTAACGGAGGAGTTGCATGGGATGATGGTGTCTACGATGGTGTAAGGAGGATACTTGTAGGACAAGGAAACGATGGTGTAGCCTTTGTCAAGTTTGAGTACAGTAAGGGAAAAGATCTTGTATCTGGAGCTGACCATGGGAAGATGACATTACTCGGAACTGAAGAGGTCATTTCCATAAACAAGAAGAGTATTTGTTTCATCTTATTAATTCCCTAAATTATACACTTATCCTTGTTTAGTTTTGATTCTTGGCAGTTTGTGCTTGAAGATGGTGAATATCTCACGGCTATAAATGGCTACTACGATAAGATTTACGGAGTCGAGGCACCAATGATTATCTGTCTTCAGTTTAAGACGAACAAAAGGGAGTCAACTCCGTTCGGAATGGATTCCGGTGAGAAGTTCTCGCTCGGGGAAAAAGGCTACAAGATCGTTGGATTCCATGGACAAGCTAGCGATGTTGTTCACAGCGTTGGAGTCACTGTCGTGCCTATCACCACCACCAAGTGAAAAGCCTTCTATAATATTAGTAAAACCAGTCAGTCATGTCGACTAAATGAAACTTCCAATAAGGATTGGTGTATGTTCTCTTTACTCTGCTACTTTTAATGTGTTTGTAAGTTCATGTAACTTAATACTGTTTCTATCTAATGTCCAATAAGATTGGTGTGTGTTCTCTTTTTACTTATTGGTAAAAAAATCCTAGTCTACCATACAAGCTCAAGTTACTTGATGTTCCCGCCAGCCCTTCAAAGAGATGGAAATTCTACATGACAGTAATAAGATTTAACAGGGAAATAATAACTTTTAACATTTTTAACGTTAGTGTCGCTATTAAAGCGATGCTAGAATTATAGAGTCACTTTTAAAACTGATGCTAAGACGAGGTAGAGGAAGTACAGGCGAGTGTCATGGAACCATGATCCTCTCAACCATTTAAGAAATTTACCCTGAGCCGTGTCAGATCTAGAATAGCCAACATGCACTGCCTAATAACATCAAACACATAACCCCACTGACGTGGATAAAGCTTTGCCCCTCTCTTCTTGCTCCTTGTAACATCTCGAAGACAGAGAGACACAAATGTCAAAAAAATGCTTTCTCATTGTTGTCTTCCTCAAACCCCATATCTCTAAAAAGGTCTAACAAGATTTAATTACGCATGTTCACCAATGGACTAAAAAAGTTACTCACCAAAGATAAAAGGACCATAATTCCCAGTTAGGAAAATAAATTATTTTATGTTCTGGAATTTTTGTGTGTAAATACGTGGCACATATTTGAGTGAAATCATACGCAGATAAAATCATACCAACGTATAATGAACTACTTTTTTTTTTTCTTTCTGAAACTTTCCTCTTTCCTTTTTTAAAAAAGGACCGTCGAAAAACATAAATCCCAATTAACCTTAAATCTAGCCCTAATATTTTCTGAGAGAGGAGAGACTCTGTTTCGATCGAGGATTTGCTCCGAATCATCGACGCTGCAGGACAAGTTTTTGTATCAACCGTCGATCAATCCCAACTTTAAAAGATGTCTAACACTCGGATTAAGTCGCGGTGTTTTGACGATCTTAATGATAGCGAAAGACTTCAGGATAGGTATCGAACTTATTGTTCTTGTAAATTTGTTCAATTTTTTTCCCGATAACTTTTGAGTCTTGACTATGTATATATATGTCTTTTTTTGTTCTTTCCGGATTTTCAGTTTGGAGTGGGAAGGTTACACCGAGATTAAGGTGAAAAGTGATGGAAATTGCCAGGTAATGTTTCTAAATCCTTATACTCAATCATCTTAATGATCGTATCCTGAAGAATCTTTTTCTTTTTCTCAATTCTGTTACAGTTCCGTGCTTTAGCTGATCAAATCTATCAAACCTCGGATTGTCATAAACGTGTTAGACAAGAAATCGTAAAACAGGTAAATCAATCTTGAAACTTTTTTCTAACTTTGCAGATTTTTTTGACGTGTATTCTTGTCATATGATGATTGAGGATGACTCGCTTTTCCTCATCACCTAAAATATCATCCAAAATTTTACAAAGGATTAGTTGATAAAATGGATTTCTCCGAGTATGTAAAGAACATGTCCATTAACTCCGTGTGGGGCGATGAAGTCACACTGAAAGCAGCTGCAGATGTATATGGAGTCAAAATTCCATTACAACTCTATCCACAAAAAAGAAGGTTAACTTCCTCCTTCTTCTCCATTACATACCACATCTTCTCCTCTTCATAATAATATGTATCATTCTTATTCTTTGTCTTGTTAGCTGGTTCAGATTCAGGTATATCTTCATCTTTAGGTTCAAATACTGCTTCGATGAAGCTACAGAGGAAGAAGGAGAAGGAGGAGAAGAAAAAGGAGGAAGATGACAAGAAGAAGAAGGAAGAGAAGAAAAAGGAGAAGGAGGAGAAGAAAAAGGTCAAGGAGAAGGTGAAGAAGGAGAAGAAGGAGAAGAAGAATAAGAACCACCATTTTCACTTTTCTGATGTCATATCGATACTTGAACAAGAAGATGATTCGTTTTACTAAATTAAGAGTATATGCATTTGACAAGTTGAATGCTATTATTGGGCTCGTAGTCTTGCGTTTTGTTTTTACTCTTAAGCTCTTTTTGAACTTATTTGAACGTTAGAGAGTCATCATAAGACATTACTTGATCGTCAGAGAGTCATCATAAAACACAAAAGCAGTTTATACGTTTGTATATTCCCCAACCGTCGATCCTAAAAAGCAAGCACAAGATGATGAGAAAACCAAAATTTTGCATGAACACCATGAACACATTTTCTGCGAAATTTAAATAAATATGAATCTATATATTAATTGAAACTTTAATAAATGATATCCCATATAATTCTCTTACAAAATAAAGGTTATATACCGTTTCAGTTTAACAATAATAATTTATTAATTTTAAATCAGTTCTCAAAATGGTGCAGAAAACATTTTGTGAGAAAAACTTTATATGATATCACAGATAACCAGCAGCAAGTAATAATTTTAGTGGGAGTCGCAACATTAACATCGAATTCATTTTAGTTAATACTCCCTCTGTTTCACTTTAATTGATTTTTAAGAGAATTTGTTTGTTCCAAATTAAGTGATTTTTTCAAAATTCTATGCAAAAATACCACAAATTTACTATTTTATCCTTTTGTTATTCAATTCAATTTTGGTCAAATTTTTTTTGTCAATTATGATACAGAGGTTATAAAAAATATTTTATCAATTTTATTAGTTTGTGTGCCAAAATCTAAAAAATCAATTAAAATGGAACGGAGGGAGTATATAATATATTGATCATGAATTTGGTTTATGCTATTTTGATTGTTTTCTGCATTTGTTGTACTTTAATATATCTGCATTTGACAAGCTGTATGCTATTATTGTTGGGCTCCAAATGGAGTCTTACTAATTATTGCATTTGTGAGGGAGGCCCTCGTGGATCACGTGTTGATTATTAAAATGTTCAATGATTAAAAACAATCAAGACCGTGTGTGGCAAAGAGTGTCAATAAATATACACACATTTCCACACCCATAAGGCCATAAGGTTCATCTCTTCGATTAATCATAGCTCAAGAATTTACTGGTTATCTCTCTCTCTCTCCTCTCATGTTTGTTTTCTTAGTGAAGTAGCTACTTAGATTTTTGTTATTTTTTTGTGTTGTAGCCACATAAGATTATCCCTTATATATGTTTTGTGAAGTAGTGGCTAGGAGTCATTCCCAAAACAATTTTAAGAAATTTTGATTTGTTTATATAAACCAGAACTTTAGCGTTGTAAGCATTTACATTAAACACCATTAGTTTATTTTCTAATAATTAACTGTATATAAAATCTTGTCTTTGTAAACTTTTACAAGACACGAATATATATTTTTGACTGCAAATATTTACATTGAGATTCAAACATATTTTCAGATCAATTGGAATATACCATTCATACAGTGTTTAATTATATTTTTTTAAAAAGGTAAACAACATTAGTGTTCTGGTTTTATCATTCTAGACATAGAGAAAACTAATGTACTATGAGGTGTTTCACGTTTGTTGAACTTATAATAAATTATGATATTTCTTGGTTTAAATATGATATATTCCAGAAGTCAGGTTATCTATTTGAAGAGATCGTATCACAAAATCTTTAAAAGAAGGGAAAGTGCGTGTGAGCAATTTAGTGTAGTAAGATATCTTAATTAGCCAAACAGTGATAATATGCAAAACACTTCAATCGTAATTGACCTATTTTACACCAAATCACCAATAATAGAGCTATCAACAGCACACAGTAAATATTTACGCATCAGTTGATTGCTCATTTGCTCCATATGTGTTTCTTGGTTCATTTTGGTGTTCTTGCTATGTATTTGATCAATAGGCTACAATGCTATCATGGTACTTGTGTATTATTATCACCAGCTTAGAAAAAACTACAAATCTTGAATATAAATATACACTTTACTGGATTATTTATGTATAAATAATTTCTTTTTCTTTCATTTTACAGTATTTGAATATTCGAAATGGCGAGGATGTACCGGAAGTTGGCACGCTGTGGTGGTGAAGGAGGACAGGAATGGGACGATGATGTATATGAGGGTGTAAGAAAAGTGTATGTAGGGCAAGATCTCAACCGTATCACTTACGTCAAATTTGAGTACGTGAAGGAAGATGGCGAAGTAGTAACAAGTGAATATGGGACAACAGATCAACACCCTAAAGAGGTTCTCCACTTATTTTACTCTCCATTTTTCTCATTCTTAATTTTTTGCGATAGTAGTACAAATGACTTGTGAATTCGGATAACGTTGGATAAAACCTTTAAGACATAAATGAGAAGAACGAGTATTTTTGAGGCAGATAGTAGTCTCTAAACCTTTATTATTACTTGTGTGAATGAATAAGATTCAACTCTAAGACACCTCTATAAAACCCAAAATCAGTATTATATATTAGGACTACAAAAATTTTGAGAATATTATAAACTTAATATTATATATACTATAATTTGGATTGAATATATGATATTTTTACATACAGTTTGTTCTTCAATACCCGGACGAACACATCATAACGGTGGAGGGAAGCTACCACCCAGTGGCTCTGGTTGCCACAGAGGTGATTACGTCCCTCGTCTTCAAGACCTCAAAGGGTAGATGCTCCCCAACGTTTGGTCCAAACTTGTTCGGAATTACGAGCGGTACAAAGTTTGTTTTTGAGGATGAGGGAAAGAATATTGTAGGGTTCCATGGACGGGCAGGTGATGCTCTCGACGCTCTTGGAGTCTACTTTGTATTGGATACCACGCCGTTCCCTCTTTACAAGCTGGATGCCCAAGGTGGTACAGACGGACGTGTTTGGGATGATGGTTCCTATGATGGTATTAAAACGCTGCGCATTGGTCAAGATAATTCTCGTATCGTTTATTTAAAGTTCGAGTACGAGAAAGGCGGGGAATCAAAGACGTGTAACCATGGGGTGAAAGGAGAAACAACATCTGAGGTAATTTTACTAGTTCTTATATACACGATTGGTTCAATAATTCTCAAAAAGGCTGTATTGTATGTCGTGTCTATGTATTTTTGTAATAGTATAACCATCATAAATTTAGGTTCCAAATATTTTGTTGTGGATTATTTGCAGTAGTATGAAGTTTCTCTCGCACACTCCGGTTTCATTAATGTAGATGGATACATGTATTTGGATTTCTTACGACACAAAACCTTCTTGAATTTTGCTTCTTGTTGCAGTTTGTGCTTGGTTACCCGGAAGAATACATCAAATCAGTGGAAGTAACCTATCAGAAGCCGAACATTTTTAGCAATACCGTCATTACGTCACTTAAGTTTGAAACATCAAAGGGGAGAACATCATTTTTTGGGTATAATGTGGGTAAGAAGTTTGTGTTGGAGCAAAAGGGTTGTAGGCTTATCGGGTTCCATGGAAAAGAAGATGCAGCTATTGATGCTCTTGGAGCATATTTTGCACCTGTTCCCACTCCTACTCCCTTGATTCCAACCAAGAAACTACCAGCAGTAGGCGGCAATGGAGGAATTACATGGGATGATGGTGTCTACGAAGGTGTAAGGAAGATACTTGTAGGACAAGGTAACGATGGTGTATCCTTTGTCAAGTTTGAGTACAGTAAAGGCAAAGACCTTGTACCCGGAGATGACCATGGGAAGAAGACATTACTTGGAGCTGAAGAGGTCATTTTTGAAAACAGCAAGAGCTTTTTTGTTTCAATTCGTTCTCTAAATTGTTTACACTTATCCTTGTTAGTTTTGGATCTTTGCAGTTTGTGCTTGAAGATGGTGAATATCTCATGGCTATAGATGGCTACTACGATAAGATCTACGGAGTCGAGGCACCAATAATTGTCTGTCTTCAGTTTAAGACGAACAAAAGGGAGTCAATGCCGTTTGGAATGGATTCTGGTGAGAAGTTCTCGCTCGGAGAGGAAGGCCACAAGATCGTTGGATTCCATGGACAAGCTAGCGATGTTGTTCACAGCATCGGAGTCACTATCATGCCCATCACCACCACCGAGTGAAAACATTTCTATCACATAAGTAAAACCAGTCGGTCAAATAAGATTGGTGTGTGTGTTTTCTTTGCTATGTTACTTTCAATATGTGCTTGTAAGTTCAAGTAACTTACTGTTTCTGCTGATAATTAATCCAATAAGATTGGCGTGTGTTTTCCTTTAATTTACTGGTCATATCCTAGTCGACCATAAAAGCTCAAGTAACTAGATCCTTCCAGCCTTCAAACCTTACGTGTCAAACTTTGAAACTTATCCCCAACATCATCGTACTAATAAGATTTAACTGGAAAATTACCCGTTTAATCTTTAGAAGTAAATTTGCCAAACAACACATTGCTCAGAAGACCATGAATCCACACATGGAAGCGGTTCCATCTACCTTCCATGAAATCATCAAATTTTCCACAAAGGACGAGGTAGGGGAGGTACGAAGCCAGTGTCTTGGAACCATGATCGTCTCAACCATTCAAGAATTTTACCTCGAGTCGCGCCAACGTGAATGAATAAACGTTTCCCCTCTCTTCTTGCCCCATGAAACATCTTGAAGACAAAGAGACACAAATGTTAAAAAAAACGCTTTTTTCATTATTTTCTTTCTCAAATCCCATATTTCTAAAACGCTGTCTACAACATTCGATTATGCATGCTCACCAATTGACTAAAAACGTTGTTACGTTGACTAGTACGTTGTTGCATCCTCGCCGTACGTATTTGTCAATATTTTAGTATTTTTAATGCCATAATCATCAAATATTGTATAATAAGTTCCGTGTTATACAATTGGAATACTATTTTCTTTATCTTTCTTTTTCTGCAGTCTTAACATTAACAAAGCATTTAATTGTCTTGATTTATTTCTCCAATCGTTTTCTAAAAAGTAATCCAGTTCTAAAAATCTACATGCCTACTAATTTCAATAAATCCGCCAATCATTTTTAGTTATTTAGATAATTAGCAAAATTAGAAGGAAAAAAAATCATTTATCAATAAAAATCTACTAAAATTTATTAGTCCACATAATTACATTATTAAGGCATGGTACTATTGAAAACCTAAAACAAGTGCAGAATCCCACAGGATAATTATATATTATTGAATTAACCCTTTTTCACTATTAATTATCCTTTAATTATTCAGCAAAAAAAGGCAAAAACAATGAGTAATGCTTACTTACCAAACACAGCTAAAAACAATTAGGCCCACAATAAAAACAATCAAACGGCCCGCTCCTCCAAAAAGATTTAAAAAGTGAACGGACTCAATTTCCCAAATTACCCTTCATTCCTAACTCTAATTTACGAACAAAACCCGTTTCTTTGTCCTTTCGACTTCTCCTCTGTTTAACACACACACACACTGCCGCCGTAACGCTTCTTCCTTCTTGTAAAGTCTCTCCGTTAACGTTATAACTAACGCCGTCAAAAACTCAGCTTTTTGATTTTCGGTTTCGGTTTTTGATTGAGTTTCCCTCCATATCTCCTCAAATTCCGAGTTTTGATTGAAGAATCTCTCTGTTTATGGTAAACTTCGTGACTCCATGGATTTTTTTGTTTCTCTCCTTTGAATTTCAAAAAATATTGTTACTGAATCATTTTTGTATTTAGATTTTCTTCTTTGTTTTCTTCGCTACTGGGACTCAGGTTCGATGCTCGACTTTGTCAAAATCATTGAAAATTTCGATCCCTGTTTCGTTTTTTTTTCAGGGTTTTTTAGTGGAAAGGTTTTAAGGGTAGTTTAGTCTTTTTTAGTTTAGTTACGACTCACTTCGATGTTTACGGATCTGTCAGAAAAGCTCTGACATTTTCTTCATTTGATAGAAATTTTTGGCGATCTTGATCTTGTTTTCTATTTTTAAACCATATCTGGTATAGTCAAAGCTAAAAAAAAAATGATGCTTTTGAATTATTCTCCTCGAGTTAAGTGTTTAAGTAAGACTCACTTTAGAACACTCTCTGCTCTGTTATTTTTCCATTAAATTCACCATTTTTGCTGCAAAATGTTTAAACTTTGTGTTTATGTTTTCATGATTACTGTCTATGCGCTGTGTTGCCTTTTGTTTTTTTGAACAAAGGAGGAACCTTTTCTTACTCTTATCAATTAATTTGATTCCAGCTGCAGTATTGTAGTGAACCCTTTCCAGATTGTTACCAATGAAGAAGCTTTTCTTTTTCAAATCATCATCTGGTAATGGAACTGATCATAAACAGCTTCACAAGCAAAAACATGATCAGTTTCAACAAAGTTTGAATAGTCCAAAAGGTTATAACAAGTCTCAGAGTGAAGTATCTGATGCTGCAGCGGCTCTTAGACGAAGCCGTTCATTGTCCTCTGCAGCTTTTCTCATTGATAGAACTTCTTCGAATGATGCTACTAGAAGCAGCCAGCATCGACTGCGAAATCATTCGTCACGGTAATAAACTCTTCCTTCTTCTTTATGACATTTGTTGTTGTTATATTGAATTGAACAAATAATGAATCAAGTTGTTAATTTGTATGTTTGATCAGATGTTTTACTCCGGAAAGACAATTTAAAGAATCTGCAAGTTTGTCAACTTGTTCTAGTAATGTCTCGAGTCAAGTCTTGGACCGTTACATTGATGGAGAAGAGCATTTAGAACGGTGTAAGCAAAAGAGTGGTTCATCACATAGTAGTCTCTCTGGGAGTAGAAGGAGACTTCCACCGCGAGCTCAATCCCCTTCACCATTATCAGATAGTGGCGGCAAAGACAAACGGAAATCTAAAGGTTTGAGGGATGCATCGGCTCGTTCACTTGCAAGAAGTGTCATTGAGAGACTATCTCATAATACTCAGGGCAAGTCCAAGGCGTTGAGTTATGAGCCCATCAGAATACAAGATGTTTGTGGTGGTTACAATGGTAAAACTCTTGACTCAAACTCGGATGTTTTGGCTAATGTTGTTGTTCCACTGACTGAACATTATGAAAACGTGAATGAATATTACGCGGATGACCAAGCAGAACAGCAGCACCAACAGTTTTTATTACATGGTAAGGACATGTGTATGGGAACTAATGGTGTTTGTAAGGAAGGAAATGTTGTTAATTCCGAGCTAGAAAGAAGATATAAAGAAGCTGAGAAGAGAGTGAAGTTGCTTTCTGAAGAACTGGTGGAGAAGAAGTTTCTTTCAGACTGTGATTTCGATATTTCATCTTTGGTTGGGGATATTAGACAAATGGAAGAAGAGAGGGTAGGCTTGGCTTTTGAGGTTTTAAGTCTTTTGCGGTCACTAATGGATGAGAGGGCTTCTACTAGGGAAGAGATCAGACGGACAAAGACAGATTGGGACTTGCATATAAAGAGACTAGAAAAAGAGAAGAGTGAGTTACAGGTTGAGTTGGAGAAAGAGTTTGATAGAAGGTCAAGTGAGTGGACTTCCAAGCTCGAGAGTTTCAAAATGGAGGAGAAGAGGCTGAGGGACCGTGTCAGAGAGCTTGCTGAGCATAATGTCTCACTCCAGAGAGAAATATCGACTTTTCATGAAAAGGAAACTGAGCGCATCGATATGATAAGACATTTGGATGAAACAGTTATGGAGTTGGGTGCAACAGCAGAGGAAATGCGTGAAGAGAACTTGTATCTTATACAAGACCTTACCAAATTACAAGAGAGTTACACTGGTAGTACCAATGATCTTGATTCCGTAAGAAGAAACTTTGAAGAGAAAGATATGGAGTGCAAGGAGTTACACAAATCTGTTACAAAAATTCTTAGAACCTGCAAAGAACAAGAGAAGACTATTGAGGGACTTAGAGATGGTCTCTATGAGGAAATTAAGAAGCAGCTGTCAGAGCATGTGGACAAGAAGCTTCAGATGGAACAAATAAGGTTGGTAGGAGTTGAACTGTCACTTAGAAAGGAGGTAGAATCAATGAAGCTCGAAGCTGAATCTCTTCGTTTTGAGAATAACTGTCTGCTGAATCGAGTCAAAAGAAATGGAGAAGAAGCTGACACTATGACTTTCAAGCTAGATAATGAGATGAAGATGCGTGTATGCCACTTGCAAGACCAAGGGCTATCAATGTTAAATGAGAGCACTCGGCTATGTTACAAGTTTCTGAAGATCATCAAAGAGAAATTAGCTCAGTTCCCCGAGTCCTATCAATCAGTGAATAATGGATTGAGTGAGCAGTTTCTGATTGAATCTGAGATGAGAGTCCATGGAATACGGCGTGGAACTGAAAGCCTGAAGAGGAGTTTGCAGACAGTCGCTAGTTTATTGCATGAAAAATCCAATGAGATGGCATCAAATTCAGAATCATCTTCCTCAAGTGCTAATAGGTCTTGCAGCCACTCAGTGGAAGTAAGTTTTCTTCTTTAAAAATCTGTTCATTTCTTATCCTCCAGTGTGTGCATTCATTTCAACATAGGGTTACATGTTTATCTGTGTGCTGAATGATTCACCTTTTGTCTGATTTAGAAATCCCTGAGAGCTGAACTGAGAGCAGAAACTCTAGTCACGAGTTTATTAAGAGAGAAACTGTATTCCAAGGAACAAGAAATCGAACAGCTGCAAGCAGAAGTAGCAGCAGGAGTACGGGGTAACGAAGTTCTTCAATGTAAAATCCAAAACGTCTTAGACAACCTTTCAGTAAATACTCATCAATTAAAAGACCTCAAGCTGCAGGTATTTCAGTTTTTCACTTTTTGTTGCTCATAAGGAGTTAAAGCTCCTTGAGTGTGTTCTAATGATTTTCTTTAAACATCAGATGGTGAAGAAGGACGAAAACATAAACCGGCTTGAAATAAATCTCCAAGAAGCTGCTAAAGACTTGGCTACATTACCAAAAGTGTTGGAGGAAGGAGAAGAGATGTGGAAGGAAGTGAGGGAATGCAGAAAGAGAAACATGGATTTGGAGTCAGAGAAGGAGATGTTGAAGAACAAGGTAGAGAAATTGGAAGAGGACACACTCTTTAAGGAAGGTCAGATCACGATACTAAAAGACACGCTTGCAAGCAGGCATTTCGATCTTCTTCTCTCCAGTCCTGAGTTCTCATATAATGATTTCTTAGTCCAATAAGACAACACAATAAATAAATGTATATATAGTCGTCTGTTTCTCGCATTCTTGTTTCTATCTTTGTTGCTGTTTGTGCTTCATTGCCCGGATGAATGATTTACCTGACCCTTCCTTTTTCAGGCCAACTGAATAACTTTCTTAAATTTGGTTATTGCCAGCTTAAGAGTCCTCCATCAAGACACAAAACCATTATTTTAGCAGTATACTAAAAATATACTAAATACATAGACTATAAATAAACTATAAAATCAATGCTAATAAAGAAGCTTACCGAAAATCTTACTATATCTGACCCAAGCCGGGATTCAACAACCGGGAAAAGGGGCTATTTCAAGCTGAACAATTTTGATCGTGCGTTTTCGTATATAAACAATGCACCCGTGCTTATACAAAACTGAACAATTACAAAATTCATATAACATGTATGAACTTGATTCCTGATGCCTAAATCATAATTGACCTAGACGGAAGTTAGTAAATCGTTAACTCGCCTGACTGGATTGCCACCGTGTTGATGATGTGACAAAAACCTGCAAAAATCATGTCAAAACGACGTCGTTTTAGCCGTCGAAATTTAAAAAACGCAAAATTTTCTCTTTTGGCAATAAGAGAGAATCGAACCAAGGACACTAGGATCAAATATCGAAAACTATAACAACTGAGCTGAAGTAAATTTCTGTAAATAACACGAAAACAAACATACTTATACTCAGTTTTGGATTCGAAATCATCTTCTCATTGAGAATCGAAATCGCTGTCGCCTGTCTCTTCCTCATCGCATCCATCAATATGGTCGTCATCGGCATCATTATCGCGTCTCTATCGTGGGCTAGTTTTCTTCGACGCCGTAGAAACCTATTCTGAATCCGTTAGTAATTGGGATTGTTGCTCTGTTTTTCTCGTTTTAAGAATCGCTAACAAGCCCAGATCGATGGAGAGTTGCTGGAATGTATTGGCTTCAAACGGGTGGTCAATTTACAAAACGTAAGAGAATATGTGCTTGTAATCAAGCGATTGGGTTCTTAAATTAGGTTAATTGAACTAACTAACTCCATTATAATTGACCCGGATTTAAAAAGGGGGAGAAATTTCAACCCTAAAACAAAATTCGAAACTTTAGCTATAGAAAATCGACCAAACTCATTTCTTAAATAAACAAAATCGAATCCAATGTCAAACAATGGGAAACTGTAATCAAGTTCAAAAACTGAGATCAGGAGGAATATAAAGAAGAAGAAGAACTTATAGTTACAGTCAAATTTGACGGCGATGATGAAGAAGAAGAAGAAGAAACGGACGAATAATTGATCCTCAAATACCATCCGCTTTGACGAATAGAAATTTTAGTAGTTGCGAAAGACTAAGAAACGAATTTGATACTAGAAGAGAAATGAGAAAAGAAAGGTACTTCACCTGAAAGTGCATCAACAACATAATATCAAAGTTTTTCTTGGATTCTGAATCATCACCGAATTTTCCTTCACATGAAATCATAGAAAAAAACAAGTGATCATAAAGAAAATATATCTAGATAAATATATTAATTACCTCTTTCACTTTGTATGCAGGATACCGTTTTCGCTTGCAGTGGTTACATTTCCCTTTTCAAATACCATAAGAAGCAGAAAAATATTTAAGACAACACATGCTAAACTTTTAGGTGAGTTCATTTGGATTCACAACTTCTAGAATACTATCAGCTTTGACAACAAAATGATGAATAGTTGAAAAAGACTAAGAAAAGAAAGAGACAGATACATCACCTCAAATTGACTGCGAACCAGATTCTCAAAGTTCTTGCCAACTAAGAAAGATTATTTTAAAAATTATTATGTTCTTTATTTCTGTGTATAGTTTTGTGTTGTTCTGTATCTTAGTTCTTTACCAGTGAAAATTTTGTTTCGAACGATCAATTTGGTGTTTTTGTGTTGCCCGGTTTCTATATGATATGTTTTAGTTTTGTTGCGTTTGAGTATGTTTGAGTTTTTTTATTTGTGCGTGACGTGATTTTGTTCTTCTTTTTTGTCTTTGTGTTTGAGTTTTGAGTGTGTGTACGTTGAGTTGGTGCGCAATTTGTTTGAGTGTCTGATATGTTGCGTTTTTACATCGTTTCATTCATTGTTTTATAACCGTTTTGATTTGTTTGTCATGTTTTTGTCCGTCTTTTGTGTTTTTTTGGTCGCTTCTTGAGTCTTGTATAGGTTACAGAAGAATTGCGGAAATGAATTGCTTTAGGACGTGTTCGGGTCGCGTTTAAGCAAAGTTTATAAAAAAAAAAGAAATGGACCGATCGATCATGGAGATGGATCGGTCGATCCACGTTTAAGTCCATTTCCTGGTCCTGACCGATCGATCGATCCTCCCAATGGATCGATCGGTCCATATGCATGCCGATTTCCAGAACATAACGGATCGATCGATCTAAATCATCACGACATATCTGTTTAAGATGGAGCGATCGATCCTCTCATGGATCGATCGATCCACCAATTCGACGGCCAATTCGAATTGATAGAATCCACTTCTATGTCGGCAACAAAAACTACTTTATCTTTATGTAAATAGTTGTAATAATATTTTAATACTCTTAAGTGTGGAGACAAAAAAATGGGGATAAAAAACAGAATTGGAAGAAAAAGAAGCATCATCTTCTTTTTCTGGTCTTTTTTCTCTTCTAAGCTTGGAACCTTTTGTGTTTTTGATCAATCTTATATATTGAAGAAGTTTTCCTTATCTCTATCTTTTTGTCTTTGTTCTACGTTTATGAATACTTCTATGGATCTTGTTTTTGATTTAAGCATGTGTGAGTAGTCTTTTAGAGCTTTTGGGTTTGGGAGATTACGAGTGATTAGAGGTTAGTTCTTTGATGTTTAGGATTAGATAGTTCATTTTCCTTTCTTAATAGATGTTCTTAATGCTAAATTAGCCTTGATCATGCTAGTTTAGAGTTTATGAATTTTCATGCCCGGAAGGTGTTTGTGAAAATGCCCGAACCAATTTATTGAGTGCTTTACTAAATCTTGCCAACAAAATTTGTTCTAGGTTGTTCAGTAGCCATACTAGACTTGAAATTAATGCATGCTTATCTTGTGATTACAAAATGGAAATTTGGTGTTGATTACTTGATTAGCATAGGATTAGTGACATGGAAGTGCATTAGTCTAAATTAGTGTTCTAAGGCTAAGGATTAGCATTGCATGGTTTTGTTAGCATCATAGAATAGCTAATAGTCACCCTAATCAATTACCTTAACCCAAGGGCTTGCTTTTATAATCTTATTCTAAATCGTATTTGTCTACTTGTTTGCCCTTGTCTTATAAGTATTTTAAATCTTGTTAGTCTTTATCGTAATGCTTAAGTTTAGTAATGTTATAATCAAAAATCCATATTTTGCTTAGATTAAGTGAACTTGTGTATTCTTAGTGAGTTGATTCTTTGTTTCCTGTGGTTCGATAATTAAATTGGAGTACTCCGAAAAAGATTACATCAGTGTCTTCTGTGTTCGTGAACTTGTGTGTTTCTAGATAGTGTGAGTAACCCAAACAAGATGAGATAGATCGGCTCATCAAATGCAAATAACCTGTCGGGATGACCCAGATGATCTATGCATGAGACAGTAGACATTAGAATAGAGGGAGAGAATTACTTTACCTGACCGCTCATATGCTTTTGGTTACAAAATCGCCTCTGAAGATTTTGTTATCTGCAGCTCAGATACATCTGTATTAAGCAAGAGACATGACAACAAAGAGATATCCAAAGCATTTTGTTAGCAAATACTAGAAGCAGATAAACACAAACAATAAAATGAAACTATAAAATTAATGAGACGAAGAAAACTTAGTGAAAAACTTACAGAGCCAAAATTTGACTGAGAAAACATAACTATTAAATTGTGGATAACAATCTCACTCGCGACGAATAAAAACTCCAAAACGGCTGAGAACACATTAAGATAAACAAAAAAGAGACTCCAGTCATCATCTAGGCAACAAATATGATTTAAACAGTGTTTCAAAATTCACAATTTTCTCCCGTTTTTTAACTGAGATATCAATTGCCACTTGATTGTTGAAATTATGACCACCACAGAATGGGTTATGTTTGATTGTTGTAAATGGCGAGATAAACATACAAAAGAATGCCAAATGGTTTTGTGTCTTGATAAAGTTTTTTCACCTTTAAGAATGCCAAGCATATGAAGTCACAGGAAACAAACAAGTGATCATAAAGCAAATATATCTAGATAAATATATCAATTACCTCTTTATCTTTGTATGCAGGATACCGTTTTCTCTTGCAGTGGCTACATTTCCCTTTTCAAATAGCATAAGAAGCAGAAAAATAGTTAAGACAACATACTAAACTTAAAGGTGAGCTCATTTGGCAGAAATGATTCACAACTTCTCAAATACTATCAGCTTTGACAACAAAATGATGAATAGTTGAAAAAGAATAAGAAAAGAAAAAACAGATACATCACCTCAAATTGACTGCTAAACAAAAACAAGACTCCATTCATCACTAGGCAACAAATATGATTAAAACAGTGTTTCAGAACTCACAATTTTCTCTCGTCTCTGAACTGAGATAGCAACTGCCACTTAATTGCTGAATTTATGGCCACAACAGAATGGATTATGTTTGAGCTTGGAAATGGCGCGATAAACATACAAAAGAGTGCCAAATGGTGTCAGAGAAGACAAAGAGTATTAGTTAACTTATTACTGAGAAAATATCTGGCAATCTCATGTTTAAAAGACTCTCCAACACACTAAAATCTGAGCGTTGACATCATTAGAATCGTACCTTTGAAATCGAGAACAAATTGAGAAGTATGATATGCCTTGTTTCTCTTTGCAAGTTACAAGTTACTCAAACACATCAAAAAATTCCAATATAACATACGTCTACTCATTTTTCACCCGAATAGACATTTATGTGCATGACAAAGATTCTAGAATGATGAACACCAAAAAACACACAAAAAGAGACACAAAGATTGTTTCTTCTAAATGACCCGTCTTTTTCCGGATCAACTGAATCCCTTTAAATTTAGTTCTTTTCAGCTTAAGAATCTTCCATCTTGGTACAAACCATTCTGTTACCAGAAAAGAGACGAGAGTCACAAGACCATAACCAAGAGAAACTACAAAAATATACAAAAGAGACAAATATAGCTTATTTACCTGACCCTTCCTTTTCCGGGCCGACTGAATAACTTTCTTAAATTTGGTTATTGTCAGCTTAAGAGTCCTCTATCAAGACACAAAGCCATTATTTGAGCAGTATACTAAATACACAAGACTATAAATAAACTACAAAATCAATGCTAATGAAGAAGCTTACTGAAAATCTTACTAAGTCTGGCCCAAACCGAAATTCAACCACCTGCTCATGTTTTTCTTTTGATCGTGACAAGGAAACAATGTCCATAGCTGAGATATTTAACAGGTTTATAAAAGAAAAACTTTTACCCTCGTAAATGCAAAGGTCAAGACCGTGTTCATTATGTTAAAAAAAAAAGGTAAATGCGTCTCAGGTCCCATATTATATACTGAATTCAAAGGCCCCAATTTTCAGATTTATGTTGCTTCGAATTAGTCATTTCTATTATATTTGGAATTCTCTCTTTACGGTTTAGCTATAGTAATTTTGGTACACTTGACATTTGTTTTCTGTTATACATACATTTGGAAATATTAAAACCAAAATACCTTGCAATGGAAGCAATGTAATAATATGTCTGTTTGCTTTAAATTCTCCATAACAATAGCTTATTTTTTTATTATAAAATTTTATTTTAAATTTGGTATCTGTATACGGTATCAAATAGTTGCCATGCTTCTTCTACATCAGTAAGGATAGTTGTTATATACCAACTATAAAAAAAAAGTATTTAAATCCGTAGTAAGTTTCAATTTCCCGGGTCGGGTCAATGTAAAAATTACAAACTGTTCCAAAGGTTGAACACTTGGATGGAGTATGTGAACATACTCTACAAATCTCACACCTTCAGGCATATGAAGAATCATATCAACATTGTAAATCTCCGGAAACAAGATGGATCAAATGCAACTACGATAGCTCTTTCGTCAATGCGAGAACTTACCTGAAAGCACTTACCTTGGTTCGGGTCAGGCAATGGGCACTAGCACAAACACTGCTTTGGAAAGTGAATTTCAAGGTCTTATAATTGCAATGCAGAATTGTTGGAGCAAACGATATAGCTAAACTTCGAAGATGATAACAAGGAAGTAGCCGATATGATATGAAAGGTAAAAAGCTAAACTTTGGAGTTTACAACTGGATTAGAGAAGCTCAGCATTGGAGACAGAGATTTTGAAGCGCAACAATCAAATGGGTGAAGAGACATTGCAATAAACCTGCAGACTCTCTCTTGCAAAACAAGGAATTCTTCAAGATGATTTATTTTATTTTCATAACTTTGTACCTGTTTCAATTTGTCAAGACTTACACTATGACTACATTTGTACAAAGTCTTAATCAATAAAGAAAGCAAATGTTAACCAAAATTAAAAGTAATCCTCAAGCCGGTTGGGTCGTAAGTTTTTACTGGACCGCTGTTTTTTTTGTCTGGTTTAATTCGGGGTTTTATGATTAGATCACTATCCAAATCACTGGATCCGGGTTTCAATCTTCCGGGTCGGGTCATTCCTCCTGCCACTAGTGGCGTTTTCGATTTCTTCTCTTTTCCCACTCACTCGCTTTCAGGGAAAACAATATCGTAGGTGATTTTCATCAAACAATGAGATGAGAGGGACAACCAACAAGATATGAATGATAGATAGAAGTAAGACACAAGCAATTAACATTTGTTAAGTTTGATTGGAGACTTATATTTCAAGTTTCATTCTTTATATTGAACCCATTCTCATATGTGTCCAAGCATGTTTAGAAAAAGCAAATAAAAACCAAATTTAAATGATTGATTGCATAAGATATAGGTAACTAAAACATAAATGATTTTTTCCCGATTGTGCCATAAAAGTGAGATATAAATTCCATTCCCACAAAAATTTTTTTTAGCGTATAGAGACATAAATTTTTTTACCACAATTTATGGTTTTTCATTAAACATATTATTTGCAGAAAATTTTAAATATTTAATAAAATAATATTTGTTTTCAATTAACTCTTGTGACATTAAAAAAAATTGAATATTATTAGGGTTTTGTGAATTTTGTTTCTTATCCGGAATGAAAAAGTTTAATTCCGATCACCAAGCCAACTTATCATCAAATTCAAATAAATCACTTTCGTTAATGACCCAATTAGAAAAATAAGTTACGTCCGAATATCCGTTAATACTAGCTTTGATGACTTAAGGGATAATGAAATTCACTCATCAGGCATCTTCATAAAAAAGATACTTAAAAAAATTTGTTTCAAACATTAAAAGCCTTTATCTTCTTTAATTGTACTTAAAAAGAATGCAGAATTTTGGTTGATAAAAAAAATTGTGTATTTTTTCATTAACAAAGTGAAGAATGTGTATTTTTATTTAACGAGAACAATTGAATAATTTAAATACAAATTTATTCGAGAACTATTTAAACAAAAGCCGCTAGCTACAATATCTCGGATTGGTCATGGATAAAATAGTTTTCATTTTCAATAGGTAAATTTTTTTTATGGATAGTAAATACTTTGCAATTATACGTGCGTAACGGCCACACAAAAAAAATTTGAATTCGGACTTGACCGACCGACCTAATAATAATAGTATAAGTTTGCGTTTTAATATTATTTTATCATCGATCTCTCCCAAAAAAAAGTTCCTCCCAAAATTTGAAATTCAAAATCCCTCTTGATTCGTATTTTCGTGAAAATTTTCTGATCGCTCCGTTCTTGAATTTTCGTGGTGTTGATTAGTTCTCTTATTCCGTTCTGCTTCTCGATTTTGGATTCGTAACGAAGGTTTATGCGTTGGACTCATTTCTGATCACTACCTTCTCCTCCGATGATTGTGATTTCCATATCTCAAATTTGGGTTAGTTAATTACTTCTCGATCTTCTTCTTCGATTCTTCCCTCTGTTTTTTTCACTAAATCTGATTTCAATTTTGAATTTTCAGATTTGGCTATGGGAATCTTCCTTCGCGAATTAGGGTTTTTTTCGGAATCAAGTGCAAGGTTTGATTCTTCCCCTCATCATTCATGTTTATCGTAATAGTGTCTCTCGTACTCGGACTAGGAAGAAATCATGTTTTCTAACTATTCATTCGGACTTACTTGGATCATACTTGGAAACCTTTGATCTAATCTCCAAATTCAGTTTCATATTTCAATTCGTGGTGTTCGATTTCAGATTTGTAGCTTTAATTTTACATCATAACCCTTAGAACTATTGATTGATATTTCGCGTTTGATTTCTTTTTTTTCCTTTTTTTCTGGGATGATTCGATTCCAACAATGTTAGAAAAAGGCTTTAATACGTGGGTTTGGTTCCATTCGAGGATCAATTTGTGCATGAATTGGAAATTATATGCTAAGTATTAGTTTGATTTGAGATTCTCTTCATTATGCAATTGTTTAATGTATTGGGAGATAGCTTGGTCGAACTGATGTGGCTGATTCATTTAGTAAAGTTATGCCATTATTACCTCTACTTGGTCTTTTAATTTTGGTTTTAAAGTTTGATGTTGTGTCTCTTTTTTTTTTCTCTGCAGGAACAGATTTCATCAAAGACCAGAAAATGTTATATGGGTTCTTCTCAATCCCTTAAATAATGCACACACACATGCATTCATACATACATGCACATATGCATCCTCATATTTACATTACATAGATACATCTACACATGCTTGCTTACTTGTATAGATTCACAGTTATTTCCATGCTTTATTGTTTACTTACTTGCTTTCTTCATTTTTTGTTTGCCTTTTATTTTTGTTTACTTATTTAATTCCTTTGTACCTGCTTGTTTCCTTAACTTGTGTGCTTCCTTATTTTCTCCTTTTTTTTTTTTTGCTTCAGTGATTATTTGCTTTTCTTCCTTGGTTTCATGCGTGCTTGTTTGATTTTCCTTGGTTTCATGCATGCTTGTTTGGTTTTTTTTAATTTCTTCCTTGGTTTACTTGATTTGCTACTACTTTTTTGCTTCCTTCCTTGGTTATGTGTGTGCTTGTTGGTTTCCTTCCTTGGTTTCTGGCGTGCTTGTTTGTTTTCTTCATTGTTTTTTCCTTGGATACTTGATTTGCTGTTACTTATTTGCTTCCTTCATTGGTTCCATGTGTCCTTGTTTGTTTCATTCTTTGGTTCCTTGCGTGCTTGTTTTGATTTCTTGCTTAGTTGTTTGAATCTTACTTGCTTCCTTGTTTTTTCTTTGATCTTCTATTTACTTACTTGCTTTCCTTATTTTCTTCTTTCTTTCCTTACTAGCTTCTTGCTTCCTTTTAATTTTCTTATTTCGTTGCTTATTTTCTCACTTGTCCTTTCTTACATGCTTACTTGATTTCCTTACCTACGAACTTGTTTAACCTCTTTACTTCATTTCATTAATTTTCATACTCACTTACTCATAACTTACTCTCTAGCTTGTTTCTCAATTGAATTTTATTTAGATAGTTCTAGGTTTTTGTTTGAAAATAGTACACATGGAGACTCCTGAGCGTCTATCAAGGAAAACTACTCGTTGTCATTGGACTATTTCTTGTGTTGTCCAACGGTTTCACACCGATTTCAGTTATACAAAAACCAAGGTCTATGATCATTCTGCTCTCTTTACTTCTTCATTCATGAGGTGATTGTGGGACTTTTTTATGTATATGTACCATTGATTATACTACTACAAGGTGATCTCGTTTGTATTCAAATCTTTTATCTGCAGGTTGTAATCTCGTTTGCATTTTCTTGCAACCAGTTTCTGAACCAAGAGCACCATGAAACAAGGTCCTATTTTTATGTAAGTCCCATACTAGCAACTCTTTGAAATATATTTTTCTTCAATTGTGTTTGCTTGTAGTTCCTCATTGATACATAATTTTTTATGTTAGCTCCTTTGAGATGTCCTGGGACTATTATGAACTATATGAGATGAATGCTTACTTGCTTAACTTTTTGCATTTCAGGTTCATCGTAGAAATGCTCTGCAGAACAAGCTCACTATACAAGTCTCCAGCAAAACTAGTTGAAACGGTAGAAAAATTATAGAATTACATGTTTATCAATTACAAAGAAAATAACTATATAAGGTAGCACTTTATCACTTAGCCACTCATGAAGAACGTTGTGATGTAGCGGTCTTATTTTCTCATAATTGACCATCTATCTTTTGATTATTCAAACATTTTTAGGTGAAAACTAACTGAGCAACAAACTGCAGATACCAAATCCGGTAACATGCTGGTCCTAGCATGATTGTGGTAAATCAAATAAGGTAATACCGTCTTAACACTTCTTGAATTACTATCGAGTCAGAGCATTCGAACAAAGCTAGACAGAGGGGTTTAGTCAGAACATAATGCAGAGGGTTTACATTGAGTGTATAAAGCAGGATATGTTCTTGCTCAAAAGTAATTTCGTTTGCTTGAGTCTATCTTCAAATTTTTCTCAGTTACTTTCCAAGTATTTGCTAACTTACTTCTCAAACTGTCTCTGGACTACGAAGTATTATGAACCCGAAAATTGGAAACTTTGGAGAGGAATGTAATTACAAATATTTAGACAATGCTACATGGCAGATCTAGGTCATCTCGAAAGATCTTTCCACATATTCATAACGTAAATAGTGTTTTAAGTACTTGTCACAGCTTCGTTTATCTTAGCAACTGAGATTATCTAATTCATATCTATCCTAGATTTATAAATGATTTACTATTTGTTTTTTGTTCATTTTAAGTGTCTGCAGTGGTTCTAGATTTCCGTAAATTTTTGAAGATTTCCTTATATCAGGTCTATCACAAATGGAGTTCTAAAATGGTTGAGAGATGAAATTTTAGAGAAAAACCAAGAACTAGAACAAGAAACATAGTAGTGGAAGAACAACAAAGATTTTGCAGGGTAAGTTGGTTTTAAAAGTTTAGGAATTTTATAGTAACCTGTAAGCTTTTTTTATGTATATATAATTGTCTACCCTCTCAGAAATTGTTTTTCTTATTTCAGGTCCATGGCAAATGAAGTTCTAAAATGGCTAAAAAATGAAAAAATTAGAAAAACCAAGAATTGAAACACGATATAGACTAGTAGAATAACATAAAAAAATTTGCATGGTAAATTGGTTATAATAGTTTTGAAATTATAGTAAAGTGTAAGCTTTGTTTATGTTCTCAAATCATAAAAACATATATAATGTTGTACATCTAGATATCGTTCTGCTTATTTCAGGTCAATCGCAAATGAAGCTCTAACAACCTCTAGAATGTGAAGGTGTGTGTCTTATTATGCTTTGTCATTTGATTTTGCTCTGTTTGAAATTATATTCTGCTTTCTTTTTTCTCTAGTAGCGGATTTGGTGGTGTATGACTATGTAAAAACCTATCTCAGATGTCACCGTGTCTTGTTCACCTAGTGTAAAATCATTCTTTATGTTATTACATCTTTCAATTTGCAAGACTAGTCATGTGTCTTTTAATTAATCTTATATCTTTAGGTGACAACAATTAAAAGAGATACTGAATACAGATACTCCATCTGGTGATGTGTTGGTCTTGGCTGAATAGACAGACTGTGGTAACCACTTATTTACAGTCAAAGTTTTATATACCAAATCGAATAAGGTACTACAGTTTAAACTTTGTATTTAATATATATTAGGTCATTCCAATCAAACAAACCTAACAAAGGATTACGAGTCTAGATTCCTTTTTGCTGGGAGTAACACATGCTACGCCTCTGCAAACCACTTTGTAAGTTGTTGTTTAATTCATCTTAAGACGATTTCTAATAAATAGATGTTCATTCATTTTTTATAATCCTAATATTGGTAGGTCCTCTTGAAACCCTTCATTGGTATGCCAATTTTAAAACTTGTAGCTTAAAGGTACCCCATTATGTAGCTCTGAAAACAAGAAAACTTAATATACAGAGAGAAGCAAAAAATTAGACCAAGGAACCAGAGCAAGAGGCCTTAATTTCCATGGTTTTGAAAATATATTGTAAATTGTAAACTCTTTCATGTGTTCTCAAATCATAGCACATAATATATATTCTATTTGCAGATCAAAATGCTTGAAAGACAACCTCTAGAATTCCATCTTTTAGCTTCTTAAGTTAAATTCTTCTCTCAGATATGTCTTTTTATGTTAGTCTTCAAATTTTTCTCTTATAGTTTGAATTTCTCGTCTCTCTTTTGTTTTATGCAGTAGCAGATTCATAGCCAATATGGCTATCTCACAAACCAAAAAAATTCATACAGGTGCGCACGATCTAGATTACGTTATCTACGAACAAGAAATTATTATTGTTGAAGTATTTGAATGTATTATATACTGTATTGTACTATATAAGGTAGAACTTTATCACTTAGCCACTCATGAAGAATGTTGTGATGTAGCGGTCTTATTTTCTTATAATTGACCATCTACCTTTTGATGAATCAAACATTTTTAGGTGAAAATTAGCTGAGCAACAATCTGCAGATACCAAATCCGGTGACATGCTTGTCCAAGCATGACTGTGGTACATCAAATAAGGTAATACCGTCTTAACACTTCTTGAATTAATATCGAGTCAGAACATTCAAACAAAGTTAGACAGATGGGTTTAGCCAGAGCATAATGCAGAGGGTTTACATTGAGTGTATAAAGCAGGGTATGAATGTATGATCTTGCTTAAAAGTAATTTTGTTTGCTTGACTCTATCTTCAAATTTTTCTCTGTTACTTTCAAAGTTTTGCTAACTCACTTCTCAAACTGTTTCAGGGATACTTCGTAGTAATGTAAAATTACAAATATTTCGACAAGCTACATGGCAGATCTAGGTCATCTTGAAGGATCTTTCCACATATTCATAACGTAAATAGTGATTTAAGTATTTGTCACCGCTTCGTTTATCTTAGCAACTGAGATTTCCTATTTCAGATTTATCATGGATTTATAAAAGATTTACTATTTGTGTTTGTTCATCTTACGTATCTGCAGTGGTTCTAGATTTCCGTAAATTTCTGAAAATTTCCCATAAAAGGACGTATGCCTATGTCGGAAAGCATCAAAGTCATACCTCTGGAAGTCAGCGTAGATATCACATGTTGTAAAATCCTTTCTATGTTATGGTATTCCCATCTTCCAAGTTATTTATTCAAAAAAGTTTTTGATTTTGATTTTGGTGTTTCTTCCATTTATATCCCCTGGAAATTAGTACATATATTGTGATGTTGAAGATGTCCACAGAATTCAAAGTGATGGTGTAAGTCTTATATCTACTCATATAATCAGTATTCTTGATGATATAATGAGTGCGTTAATCAAAGTAACTTAGTTATTTATTTTGGATTTATCATGTATGTTTTGATTGATCTAATATTTTTAGGTCCACAACAGTTAAAGCATACATTGAACTGTTCTAGAGAAAAACCAAGAACCGGGACAGCAAACAGAACCAAGAGCCGGAGCAGAAAACAGACTTGTGGAATAACATCTAAGATTTTGCAGGGTAAGTTGGTTTTGATAGTTTTGAAATTATATACAGTAAATGGAAGGTTTTGTTATGTTCTTAAATTAAAATACCTATATGATGGCAACCTTTCAAACATTGCTTTGCTTATTTCATATCCCTCACAAGTGGAGGTCTAAAATGGATTAGAGATGAATTTCTAGAGAAAACCAAGAACCGAGACAAGAAACAAACTTCTGGAATATCATTAAAGATTTTGCAAGGTAAGTTGGTTTCAAAAGCTTTGAAATTATATACAGTAAATGGAAGGTTTTGTTATGTTCTTAAATTAGAGAACATAAATAATGTTAACCTCCCAGCCGTTTGATTATTTCAGATCCATCGAAAATGGAGCTTTAAAATTGCTGAGATAAAATTTTAGAGAAAAATCAAGAACAAGAAACATGCTTCTGGAAGATAAGTTGGTGTCAATAGTTTTGAAATAATATAGTAAATTGTAAGCGTTTATTATGTTATTAAATCAAAAAACGTATATGATGTCGAACTTTAGATACATTGTTTCGTTATTTCAGATCCTTCGCAAATAGAGCTCTAAAATGGTTGAGAGATGAAATTCTAGAAAAAACCAAGAACCATAACAAGAAACAGACTTGGAAAAACCATAGCAGGCTACGCTGGTTTTAGAAGTTTTGAAATTATATAGTAATCTGTAAGCTTTTTATTATTATTATTGTTATCCTTATTTCAGGTCTATCACAAATTGAGTTTTCAAATGGTGACAGATGAAATTCTAGAGAAACATAGTTGTGGAAGAACAACAAAGATTTTGCAGGGTAAGTTGGTTTTAAAATTTAGGAATTTTATAGTAATCTGTAAGCTTTTTTATGTCTATATGGTTGTCTAGCCTCCCAGAATTGTTTTTCTTATTTTAGGTCCATGGCAAATGAAACTCTAAAATGGCTGAGAGATGAATTTCTAAAGAAAACTAAGAACCAAAACAAGAAACAAACTTGTGGAATAACATTAAAGATTTTGTAGGGTAAGTTGGTTTCAATAGTTTTGAAATTATATATAGTTAAAATCGAAGGTTTCCTTGTGTTCTTAAATTAGAAAACAAAAATAATGTCAATCTCTCAGAAGTTGTTTTGATTATATCAGATCCATCACAAATGGAACACTAAAATGGCTGAGAGATGAAATTCTAGAGAAACCTGGAACCGGAGCAAGAAACAGAATTGTTGAAAAACGCAGGATAAGTTGGAGTCAATAGTTTTGGAATAATATAGTAAATTGTAGCATTTGTTATGTTATTAAATCAGAATACATATATGATGTCGAACCTCACAGACAATGTTTCGCTAATTTCAGGTCCATCACAAATGGAGCTCTAAAATGGTTGAGATGTAAATTCTGGAGAAAACTAAGAACTGGAACAAGACACAAAGTTGTGGAAGAACAACAAAGATTTAACAGGGTAAGTTGGTTTTAAAAGTTTTGAAATTATATAGTAATCAATAAGTTTGGAAAATTGGAACATTGGAAAATTTGGAGAGGAATGTAACATAGATTTCGACACGTTACATGACAGATTTAGGTCATCTCGAAGGATCTTTCCACATATTCATAACAGAAATAGTGTTTTAAGTACTCATCACAACTTCGTTTATCTTAGCAACTGAGATTTCTATTTCATATCTATCTTAAATGTTTGCAGTGGTTCTAGATTTCCGTAAATTTCTGAAGATTTCCGATAGAAGGACATGTGCTATGTCGGAAAGCATCAAAGTCATACCTCTGGTAGTCAGCGGAGGTAGCACCGTTATGTTCTCAAATCAGAAATGTATATATATATATATAATGTTGTACTTGTCAGACATCGTTTTAATTATTTCAGGAGCGCTAACAACCTATAAAGTATCATCTTCTTGTTTCTGAAGGTATTGTTTGGCGAATTAGGTACTACAGTTTAAACTATCTTTAATATATATTCGGTCAGGCCAATCGAGCTTAATCAACAAAACAAAGGACTAAGAGTCTGCATGCCTTCTTGTTGGGAGAAGTTGCGTCTTTGAGTATCACAGGCTACCTCTCTGCAAACAACTTTGTAAGTTGTCATTTTATTCATCATAAGACGGTCTCTAAACAATAGATCTATTCATTTTTTTTATAATCTTGATGTTTAACTATTTCATACCCACATATCGACTGATCAATCCCTTCATTTGTGTGCCATTTCTGTAACGTGTAGCTTATAAGTACCGTCAAGCTCTGAAAACAAGAAAACTTAAGGTACAAAGAGAAGCAAGATCATTACACATTATCAACACAAGGATGAAGAAGCCGGTTCACTTCCCATGTATGAGATGGAGTTGGTAAATACATTACATAGTTTTCGTGCATTGCATTCATGTATACATAGTACATACATTACATGCATGCATTCATGTATAAGCATTCATACATAGACATTCATGCATACGCATTCATGTATATATGCTTCTTTGATTCTTTTGCTTACATGCTTAACTGTACTTGTTTCCGTATGTGCCTCTATTGCTTACTTCATTGTTTGCTTTTTTTTTCCAACGTGTTTGTTTGCTTCTTTATTTGTTTCTTTGAATCCTCTGTTTAGTGCATTGCTTGTTTCTTTGATTCTTCTGCTTAGTGCATTGTTTGCTTTTTTTTTCTTCTTAGTTTTCTCAATTGCTTGATTTGCTTCCTTACAAAGTTACAAGCTTACCTTTGTTTACTTGCTTCCTTATTTGATTATTTAATTTATTTGCTTAGTGCATTGCTTGCTTCCTTGATTCCTCTGCTTAGTTCGATACCTTTATTTTTCTGTATTATTTGTTTATGTGCTACATGATCCAATTGTTTACTCCTGCAACTTTATTTTGTAGTGTTCTCACTAGTCACTACTAACTATCTAACATGATTTTAAATATAAGTTATTAAATATTTATTACATTAGTTTTGATTAATTTATTGTGATTAACAATATCAATCTATTCGCAAACTTACTCACACACTAACTAAAGTTTTCAATACAATTTAAGCATTTAATTTTAATAACTTTATTGCCGTAAACATTATTATATGTTACTATGTTTTATCCGTTTTTTTATTAAAATATTTTATGTAGCTGAGACTTGTGAAATATTATGTGAGATACTTTTGTATGTATTTTTCGATTGGATGACATTATGTACAAACATTTTTTAATATAATAAATGAGATTTAATGGATTTAAATAATAAGAAAAATAGAAACGAAACTATCCAATCTCAAACTTCTGTACGTCTTCCCAATCTCAAATCTAAATTTCGTGTTCATCATCTTTTAAAAAAAAAATATATTTGTCATTTAAATCTAGTTTATAGATTAATAATATATATAATATAAACTTAGAAGAAGTTGAACCGAAAAAGAAAATTGTAGATCGATTGGCTTACATATGATTAGGGTGCTGTAGATAGACAGAGATTTGTATTTGTGTCCATATTTATAAGATATGATTGCGTTTTATTACGATAGTCAAATAGTGATTTCAGAGTGTGATTTTAAAAAAAATTACGAAAGTAGTTAAAAATTTCAAAAAAAAAATTCAAAAAAAGGAGGCATAACTAAACAAAACATATTTTTTGTAAATTGAAAACAAGATCTGAACTTATTATTATTGAAAGTATTTTAAAAAAGCATAGAGAGAGAGAGAGATAGAGAGAGAATCCCCTAATTCTCGTAATTTCCAAGCTCAACCAACAAAACCTCCTTTACTTCTTCTTCCTCTGACCAACAACTATAATGTCCGATTCAATTAACCGGAGAAGAGTCACGGCGACGACGGACGGAACCCGAACCCTAACCCGTAGCCCCAGGACCAAACGTCCGACGAAGCACCACGTGTCCCGTCGTATTCCCAGTAAGATTCGCGCAAAGTCTTATAAGATCCTCAGTCGAAGTTTCTCCGAGCCGAATCTCCATCGAAGCAGCGCTAGTGAAGATGATGATAGATCTCCCAGCGGAAAAATCCGAGCAGATCGTTTACCTCTCTAAGATCCGTTCGGAGGTTTTCGCTTCAGCTCCGTCGTTGTCTGGATTCTCTTCGCCGTCTTCTTCCTCTTCTCCGATAAATCAACAGGTTACTTAGATCGTTTCCCTAGAAGTATTGATAATTTAGTCCTTCATGTCTAAAAGTTTCTAAGATTGGACCCAAACATTTAAAATGTTACAAATTAGCCCATCCGAGACAGTCCAATTAGATCATTGTCTTGAACCTTTATGCATAGGAATTTGACTGTAAGAAAGAAGCAGAAAGATTCTGAATTTCAATGGTTATGTTTCTTCTTTTTTTTTTGCAAAATCAGGTTTACAAGAGAGAAGCAGCAAAAGTTATGATCATTGTATCAATTGAAGGAAGTCCAGGACCAGTAAGGACTTTGGTTAAACTGAGTTGCAGTGTTGAAGAAACGATTAAGATGGTTGTGGAGAAGTACGGTAAAGAAGGATGAACACCGAAACTCGATAGAGATCTTGCCTTTGAACTCCATCAGTCTCATTTCAGTATCCAGTGTAAGCCTCCACAACTCAATCTGCTCTAGTTGCGAAACCCGAACAAAAGCTTTAATTTTTCGAACTATTAAGGTCAAGTTGTAGAACAGAACAAGACATATATCTCTTAGAGAGGTGGAATGTGACTATGTAAATCAATAACAATTAACACAAAGTTTTGGATTTTACTATTCTTCAGGTTTGGAGAAAACCGAAGTTATTGGTGAAATAGGCAGTAGAAGCTTCTACATGAGAAAGAAGGAACCGGACGATCGGATTACGGTGAGAAGGAGTCTTCCATCATCATCGAATTTAATCGAATCTTTCATCGCACAGAAGATTGGGAGAATCGTGAGGAGGACAAGGAAGATATGGAACATCGTGGTTTGTGCTCAATGAACAACAAAACCGGTTTATGTAGTAACGAGTTCGTTTATTTATAGATATGTTATATTCTTGGAGCAGCACATAATATTTACTTGTGTTAGCTCCAACTTCATACAGTAGGTCTCACTTCTTTGTGTAAATGTATTTACTGTACAAATGACAACATAGATCTGTATATACCTATAGGCTTTAGGTATATATATTTGTCAAGTACTCTACTATGATTCTAGTTTCTTCATTGTTTATATGAAATCCGAATTGTAACAGAATGTTTTCATTGTGAGTCTTTTGAACCTCTTATACTTGTGAGTTGTGACTAGTGAGCATTTTTTGTTTATAACCAGTTTGGGTTTGGTATATGAGAAGCACAACTGATTAACTGCAATTGTGATCATCTTTTTGGTTTGATTTATTTTACTTGAGATTTTGCTATTTTGTAGAAGAACCTCTTTTAGCCCTAGGCAAAAGAACCGGATCCGAAAAAAGGGTTTCGGTTCGGTTTCAGATACCACAAAATAACCGAATGGATCTCAATCATACCATCCACTAGTTATCGGTTCGGTTTGGATATTACCCGATATCCATGGGTATCCGAATGGAACCAAACCAGTTAAACATTGCCCAATTAATTAACCCTACGAAGCTATAACCTAAGCTCAATTCACTTTAGCCCAATTGGATTTAGCCTAAACCCATTCTCTTTCTCTAATTATCTTTTATCTCTCTCGTTCTCTCCCAAAATCGATTCTTCAAAGACTAAACCCTAATTTGTCTTCACCGCCTCCATTCATCACCATCAACAATTCAATCACAGGTATGTATATCTTCTTCTTCTTATTTATTCGATTCTTCTTCTTCGACTTTTCTTCTGTTCTCTTCTACGATCCTTTGATTCTTATTCTGTTTTTGATTCTTCTTCTTCTTCAATTCATCTTCTTTCTTCGTTTCACGTTACAAATGAAGCAAGCAAGTTAGATCTCCAGTTCATAATTTCTCTTTGTTGTCACTTTTGGTCTGTAACTTGGGTTACTTGTGTGTTGTTGTCGCAGGAGGAGAGGAATGGAGGAATAAGTAGGCCTGCACAATAGAACCGGTAACCGAATAACCGACTTAATCGAGCCCGATAAAATCTGAACCGTATTTAAACCGGAATTTTTAAAATAACATAATGGTTAGTAAAATCTCTTATCCAAACTCATCGAAATCAAACCAAACCGAACCGATAAACAAATGCTTAACCGAAATATCCAAAAACTTAGAAATAACCCAAAAGTAATACACATAATACCTAAAATTATAATTATAAACTCAAACTATTAATTATTTTTAGACTCAAAACAATCAAAATACTTTAAATAATCAATATATCCAAATGTTAGTTATATTTGTCAAAATTAAATATTTTTTTACAAAATGGAAACAAATTTTAAATTTTATCTAATTTTTTCTCTTTTTGTATTTTTTTGGGTTAATTTCAGTTATACTCGATTAATTTTGGTTATTTTGGATAAAAAACCGAATCGAACCGAACCCGATAAAATTTTGGTTAATTATGGTTTTCTATTCAAAGAACCGAAAAGAAACCAGACCGATATGAACCGAAATTTCTAAAATATTTGAATGGTTATTATATTACCATATCCGAACTACTCGAAACCGAGCGCAACCGAACCGAAACCGAACAGTTAACCGAATGCCCAGACCTAGGATTAAGGATGGAGGAGATGTTCGGTTCTTTGGGTATTCGGTTCTTTTTTGGGTAATTCGGGTAAAAATACCCGAACCAAATCCAACCCGAAAATAATTTGGTTCTTTCTCGGTTCTCTTTTTTAGTATCCAAACCGAACCGAACCGAAACCAAGATTATCCGAACTAATCCGAACATACATGAAATCAACGTATGCTTAAGCCAAACTTTTTCGAAATATCTTTATTACCAAAACGTTAATTGATTACCAAATTTTGTTAATTAGGTCGAAAAAATGGAAAAATAACGCATATAAGTATAGTCAAAGAGTTGATGACCTAACACTTGTAGTTGCAGACTTGCCGAAGAAGAAAACAAAAAAAAAAACCCTAATCCGATGATCGACCTAGTGGAAGAAATCCTTCTTCGACTGCCCTTGAAATCCATCCTCAAATTCAAAACAATGGAGATCAATACTGGAGTCGAGTCGAGGAGTTTCGCGGAGAGGCGGCGTATGATTATATGATTAATGTTCAAAAGAAGCCGCAATTCCTGGCGGCGGCCGGAAAGCACCGGACGTGGCCACTGCTAGGGGACGAAGAAGGGGTCGAGATGTTCTATTTACACTGCGATGTCGCCACACGACCTTCGCTGGCATGTGACGGTCTTGTTTGCATCCCCGAACCACGTTGGATCAACGTTTTGAACCCTTCCACCGGAGAATTACTCAGATTCCCCTCCGGCCCAGATCCAGTAAAAACCGACCGCTATGATCACCTATTTCTCGACGGTAAAAATCTATCTAGATAAGAAGAATAAATCTATACTTTTTTCTTTTTTTTAAGTGCTTCTTTTTTGATAAATATTCATTGATGGGTCTGAAACATTGAAAATCTGCAGATAACTGTTTTGATAGTGATATATTCCCTTTGACCCTAAACATTACGGTGAGATTCTTGATTTAAACATTAGGGAATGGCGGAAACTGCCAAGTCCGCCTCCTTACTATGTGGGAGAGAGATCGAAGTCGGCGTATGTGAATGGCTCCATCTACTAGTTAGGTGAAGCTAATTACGAGTATCAGATACTAGCTTTGGATCT
Organism: Turritis glabra; assembly: GCA_900406565.1. Classification (NCBI taxonomy): domain Eukaryota; kingdom Viridiplantae; phylum Streptophyta; class Magnoliopsida; order Brassicales; family Brassicaceae; genus Turritis; species Turritis glabra. Next base: position 3,648,533 of record OVBN01000025.1, read on the forward strand.
TCACACACAAGAGTTCCGTGATGTCCCAAAACCGCCTTTATTCTCTGCAAACAGGGCGGCAGGTAGCGAACCTTGAAGACCGTCTAGTCTTAGTCAATACTAGGACTCATTCTCAATGGATCGTACAGGTATGGAGCATGGATGCACAAGAAGAAACATGGACCATCACTACTCCTTCCCTTTGTTATATTCCACACAGTACCAAGGTCCCTGGAATTCCTGGCAGATGTGGTTCATGCCAGTGGCTTTTCCTCCATAACGATAGAAAACAGTTGTTTAAATACTATCCAAAGACAAAACAATATCCAAAAAGACAGGCTTACTCCGTCGACATTTTTGTTATATCTCCTTTCGTTGAAAATTTGCTCCCACTTCAACGTCCCGCTTCTGCTCCAGAAATAAGGACATTCCGTGGATTTCAGTACGTGCGGGAATCCCAAATTTCCAAACCTTTTAGACATACCGAATTGCGGATCCCAACTATTTTGATTAGCACTACGGTTGCGGCTCTTGTAATTTTTCGCTACTATACTGTTTCGCGTGGGTCTTGATATTATTATTATTTAGACAACTGGAGTTGTTTTTTTAAGGAAGCAATGATTCCGACGAGCTGTATAAACGATCACCTGTTGCTGAGCAGAACATGTCTATGCGATCCGTTGACTCTCTCTGGCTGATAATCCAAAAGTTGATATCTCAGTTTATGTAATATCGATTCAGAGCCAGAATCCATGTGCATGTTTAAACGAATCATTTTACCGTAAATATTGAACTGCATATGACTCAAAATGATTGAACCAAACAAACCTCATCAGAAGTACTTTTTGTTCGATAATTTGTAAATTTGTTTGTTTACAAACTGCAGCATATGAATAAAGAATGTTTGTTCGATAATTTGTAAATATGTATTCATCTAAAAACCTTTTTGGAACCAGTACTAAACCGATCTACAATACACCCATCATTAGGCTTTAATCTCGACCAAGACTATTCCACACTTTATATTGTCTTGGGAAAGAGCAACGCACCATCTACATATTCTCAAACTACCAGCTGTTCAAGCATTCCCCATGAGTACTGCTCAAGTGTTGCAGCATTCAAGTTTTGTGCTCTTGTACAGGCGATAAACCAGATGCAGGTCAAAACCAACAGATGAAATACTACTACTTCAGTAGTACTTTCCATATCTTCCTCATATAAACGACTAAAGACCAAACCGATAGTCCTGCTGATACATAAAGCAAGCCAGCACCTGAAGCTATGAGCCATCCAACATTGCTATCCCGGCTTGCAAGAAGTATGGTTAGTGCTGTCATCTGCGTGGCGGTTTTCCACTTGCCCAAGTTATTTACAGCAACAGCCTGCAAGCATCAATCAAATACCATTTCATCATTCAGTAAGAAGAGAAACAAAAAGAAAGTTCTTACGCACTACAATATCAGAGATAGATGTTGATGATTTAACTTACCTCTAACAGCTTCCCATTCTGAGATGCAGCCCATTCTCTTACTGCGGACATAGTAATCTACAAATGTATTTTATATAATTAAGGACAGGTTTACTTATTCTGCAAGTGAATGATATTAAGGAATTACAATCAATTTTGCTATAAATCTTACCTCCCTACCAATGATTGCAATAGAAGGTACCGTCAATAACCAAGGAACTGGTCCTAATACAGCAACGTCGATAGGTTTTGTACAGAGTAAGATCAATGTAGCTGCGACCATAAGCTGAAAACCCAAGACATACATAAATCAGAGATATGTGTATCTAGTCTACATAGATCTCTTTTCCACTATATATAATGAAGCTTGGTGTTAAAAAAAATCAAAAGGGGTTTAAAGGAAGACAAGTCTGCACACCTTATCTGCAACTGGATCCAAAAAGGCACCAAACGCAGAACCTAACCTCATCTGAAATGTACACGATCAGACCCTTAAGATCACAATGTGAAATGCAGGAAAACATATCGAAGATACAGAGAATGGTATAAAGAAAGTACCTTGCGGGCAAGATAGCCGTCAAGCCAGTCTGTGATAGCTGCTGCAATGAAAATGCTAGTCGTAGCAGTTGTTCCCCACCAAGTATCACAGTAAAAGGCTACATCCAACAAAACAAAAGAATGAACAATTTTACAATCCCAAAACAAAAGCATATCTGTGTCTAATGTTGTTTTCAAGCAAAACAAAAAAATGAGCTCACGCAACCCAGAAAGGATCCCAATATCTTGTTAGACCACAGCTGTTTAAATCTTATGAAACATTCGAATCCAAAACAATTGCAGTTGACAAATTAACGTACTTGCGACGAGAAGCGGAACGGCGGCGACACGTCCAAGTGTTAATACGGTAGGCAATGTGAGAACTTTGGAAAATGATTGCGACGGAGGCGGCGAAGAATTGTCGTCACCAGCAAGCTGACCGTGACCACTGAAACTGTTTCGGGAAGAGGAAAATGGTCTGCCTTGCTCCGACGAAGAGGATGAAGAAAAGCAGGAAAGGCGGTGGTGGTGGCGAGATATCCGAATCGGAAACCTTAGAGCTGTACGGGAGGAGGAGTAACGGGAAGCGATAATGCAGCGTGAGGAGGAACGGCTAAGATGCGCCGGAAAAGAAAAGGTTGGTTTTGGACGTAAAGTGCGCCGCAAATTGACATCGACGATTAACGAAGCGAGACCGGATCTGAGCATGGGCAAGCTTTTTTGAAATTGGATCAGTCTCTTCAGGGATTTTTGATTGTAAATTGAAAAAAGGTAAAATCCAAGAAGATCAAGTTTAGGGTACTTGAAAATTCGAAGCAATTGGGGAAGAAGATTCAAAAGGGCAAAATTGACTTTTCACCATAAAAGCTAAACAAGTTCAACCAAATTCACGAAAAATATAATAACTTCAACATTCACGATTTCTAAAATACAACTGTTATATAACGATCCCGCCCAAGAGTTACAATAAACCAGAGATGGAGATTGAACTTTAGTTTCCCAATGCTTATGCCCCATGGAAGACGGATAAGTTCTTTACAAGATACAAACTTTTAAGCCTAGTTTAATTTCAAAATGTAAAGAAGCTTAATTTCACCTAAACGAAGAATTGGATGAAGGACGATCCTTAGTAGTGCTCTGGCTTGTAAAGAAATTTTGTGAGTACAGAAATACCAGAGATGGAGATTGAGGAGACTCAATTCAAAGATCCACAAACATGAAATTAGAACCTCAAGGATCATAGAATCACCAGATGAACAAAGAACAAAGACTCCTATCTACCTAATATCAAAAACAACAAAATCAACAGCATCGCACCAGAACCAAGTTTAATCGTCACTTTATAAGAAGAATATGATTGATAATAATATGACCGCGGTGGCTTCGGCGGCTCCGGCAGAATTGGCGGCAGAGGTGGCAAGGGACGCAGGGACATAAACGACGGAAGGGACGGTACCTACGGCAGGCGAATATCCCTGAGAAGGAAGAAAAGGATGATCCGCCAAGCTCCGACGAGGAGGACGAAAAGCGGTGGCGAAATTTCTGAATCGGGAAAACTAGAGTTGTGCGCGAGGAACTGTTAAGATGCGCCGGGTACGAGAATGATTCGCACAGACGTAATCTGAGCCGCAAAGCGAGATCATGATCATGGGGCAAAAGCTTTCTTCAGAGAGTGATTTGATTGAAGCGAAGAAGGTGGAGAGAGAGACTCGAAGAAATCGGGACGACGGTGTGACGTGGCCTCAAAAGGGTACAAATGACTTTTTGATCAAACACGAAACAAGTGGGCTTTAGTTGAATTAGGCCCAAAATAAATTAGTCTATGTCAAATGTCAAGTAAAAAAAAAGTTTATTTCCAAAGAAGGCCAAAAGTTTCGGGAATTTGATGATAGGTAAAGAAAACAATTAAAGTATATAATAACGTCCTCTACAATCTCGGGCCTTTTCTTCGTCTCCTCTGTCTCTCTTCACTGTAACTTGGTCCTTTTTTCAACTTCAGTCGCGTGCAATGATGAGCAATTAGCGTTGCTTCTTGCTCCCTCGGATCTTCCTCTTCTTCGCTCAGCCATCTTTTTCAACTATCACCGCCTCTACTCGGAGAGATCTCGTTCTCCGACTTAGAAAATAATGATCGCCGACGCCGTTTCTAAGTCCGTGAATTATCTATTCGCATCCGACCACAAAAGGTATCGCCTTTCGAGCTTCTCCGTTGCTACATTGCCTAGCTCTTTGTGTTTCTGTTTACTAATTTACCACATTTTAAGTTTTTTTTGTTTATTGAAGTTACGGTTTCTCAGTTAGTCGTTGCTGAGCAAAATGTTGTCTTTCCGGTCACTAGTTGAGCATCTGATGATCATTGATCTTGATTTGATCTTTAGCTTAGTTACTGTAACAGGATTGTCCCTTGAAATGGTGATTTCTGGTGTAATCCTTGGTGAAGCGAAAATTTAACTGGTCTGAGAGATAAACAGGGAACTGTTTTAAAAGTGGAAATATGTTTTAATTCAGATTGCTTGTTAAGGATGAAATTTTGTTTCAATAGATTGCAATAAGCTACAAAAAAATTACGGAGATTTTGTTTGATTTATGGATGGAATTGAATATTCTTAGTACTGAGGAAGTAGTTAATGTGGTTGGTTTTATGAACAGGGATGCATATGGATTTTCTGTGAGGCCTCAGCATGTGCAAAGATACCGAGAATATGTTAATATCTACAAGGTTCTTTCTATCTCCATAACTTTTATTCTCTACTCAGAAAACTCTTTTACATGATTTTTAGTGCACATTCGCATTCTTAGACTAGAGGCTTGGTTTGTCTACAGTTTGGTGATCCCATTTTAGAAGCTTTGTTACAGGGAAAAACCCTGTGTGAAGGATTTCAGAAGTGGACTAAATTTAGAAGTTCACTTAGTGGTCTTGATCTAATGCTTGAAATATCGAAAGGCTCCCTGTGTCATAAGTCATTGTTGATTCTTAAATGGTGGAAGCTGTCACTGTCACTCGTTTCCCCGATGTTTTCACCTTAACCTTTAACGCTGCTCCTTGCTGATAAACTGCAGGAGGAAGAAGAGGAGAGGTCGGCCAGGTGGAACAATTTCCTGGAAGATCATGCAGAATATGGCGTGTCACCTGCAAATGGATCGTCTGAAAATAATCATGTCAATCCAAGTGAAAGTGACAAGAAAAACGAAGAGGAATCAAACAAGGGTGCTGAACGAAAAGATCTGAATACTGACAAGACAGGTTCTGATTTAACTCCTGGAAATGCGAGAGAGAAAGATGAAGTTCCCAATGCAGAGAAGAATGTGCACAAATTTCAGTTATGGGCTGAGATCAGACCATCTCTTCAAGCAATTGTGGACTTGATGAGTGTCCGCGTCAAAATGAAGGGGGATTCCACAAATGGCGAGCCAGAAGCTCAGAAATTGAATTTCTTACCCTCAACCGATGAGACCAAATCTTCAAAGGGAGTGTCTGAGAATGATTCGGAAGACGAGTTCTATGATGTGGAGAGATCAGATCCAATTCAGGATGGTTCTTCAGATGGTACAAGTGTCTCCAGCATGTTTGCTGTTGCTGATGCAACTTCCCTAGTATCTGCATGCCCCTGGAAAGACGAACTTGAAGTTCTTGTTCATGGTGGTGCACCTATGGCTTTGAGGGGTGAGGTAATAAACCTTGTCATTCTGGATTATCTCCTTCTCTTGTCTAGCATAATAGCATTCTCCAACTATTGATAGTTAGTTCTTATTATCCTTATTTCCTGCTCAATAATCTGAAAGTATATATACAAATCTTCAGCTCTGGCAAGCATTTGCGGGAGTTAAGAAACGCCGGGTCAAGAATTATTACCAAAATCTGCTAGCTGGTGATAGTCTAGGAAACGACATAGAGCAGGAGCACATGCAGCATGCAGATGAGAAAGGTTCAAGTACAGACCCCCTCGCTGTTGTGGAAAAATGGAAAGGACAGATAGAAAAGGTTAGCAACTGTATTATCCTCCATTACTTGGCATCCAGCATTTTCTAACTATTGGTGCATTGCTGGACTCCTGTTGATCTTGGTCATTTTCTCAAATTGTTGCTTACTTCAATTACAGGATTTACCCCGGACATTTCCAGGTCATCCTGCCCTAGATGATGATTTCAGAAATGCTCTGCGGCGATTGCTAACTGCCTATGCTAGGCATAATCCCTCTGTTGGATACTGTCAGGTATTTGGTTATTGAATACTGTCACTTCTGTATTCTAGTATGGTGACATGCTCACAAAAATGAACATCTCAGTTATTTGTTATCTTGTATCAATAAATCATGTGCAGGCAATGAATTTCTTCGCTGCACTTTTATTACTTCTGATGCCCGAAGAGAATGCTTTTTGGTATGTTCGGAAACTACTCTCTAACTCCTAATATTGTTTGTCAATGAAAATCCAACTCTTTGGTTCTGTGTGAAGTTTGTGTATCTATGACTTCCTTTTCTTCTGGTTGAATATTAACTACTGTTAGCCCATTCTTCAAATCTTCTTCTTAACAAACATGTAAGGTAACTAAATATTACTTCGGATTTTAAGGTCGCTTATAGGAATCATTGATGACTACTTCCATGATTATTATTCAGAAGAGATGATCGAGTCCCAGGTAAAATAGTAGTCTTTTTTTGTACAGTATTTTCCTATCTTTCAGGGCCGACTAGTGATAGCATCACAAAATAATCATTTTTTTTATTGTTCCTGTATTTGGATTATTTTCCCAGGTTGACCAACGAGTTCTGGAGGAGTTGCTTCGAGAGAGATTTCCTAAATTGGGTTAGCTTTCATAGTCTTGTTTCATCTTACCAAAAATTTGGAGTTGGTGCTAACACTCTTTGTGATTTCTGTCCATCTGCAGTTCATCATCTAGATTATCTTGGAGTGCAGGTGGCTTGTGTTACCGGGCCATGGTTTCTTTCCATCTTCATTAATATGCTTCCGTGGGAAAGTGGTCAGGTTTTTAGAAATTGGAATTTTAAACTTAATATTTATAGGCAAATTGTTTATATATTCTTACGTTTTTCTTTGTTGTAAAAAAGCTACCATCTTAAAATATTCTGAATGTCAGTCTAAAATATCTTCTTTGGTATAACAGTTCTCAGAGTGTGGGATGTGCTTCTATTTGAAGGAAATCGTGTTATGCTTTTCAGAACAGCACTCGCATTGATGGAATTTTATGGTACTCGGTTGAACCTAAGAGTCCATATGATTTAAGTGATAAGTTTTTTGGACTCTCTGAACATACAGTAATAATCAATGAAATTGCTCTAAATTTCTTATGCTTGCCATATCAGGTCCTGCATTGGTTACAACCAAGGACACTGGAGATGCTGTTACTTTGCTACAATCAATGACTGGTTCAACATTTGATAGCAGCCAGCTCGTTTTCACTGCTTGCATGGGTTACCAAAATGTACATGAAAGTAGATTGCAGGAACTAAGAAGCAAACACAGGCCAGCAGTAATAGCTGCATTTGAGGAAAGATTAAAGGGGCTTCAAGCTTGGAGGGATTCAAAAGGCCCTGCGACCAAATTACATAATTCTAAGCAAGACCCAAATTCTGTTTTAGTGGATTCTAGAAAAGCCTCATTGTCAAATGGAAGTTTATCTCGTTCAGAATCGGGATCCAGTTATGCAGACGAAGTCTTTATTAGCCTGACTGGGGATGCTGAGATAGATGGTTTTCAAGATCTTCAAGGACAGGTAATTTATGTCATCCTTTTTATGGGTTGGAGATGCTGCCCCTAGGAACTTGAAAGATAATTGTGATGGGTAGTAACAATTATGTTGTCAAGATACTTGTATGTATCTTTCTCACATGAACTTTAGCTGGACCAACCAATACCACTACTGTGAATATAAGTACGCATTATTGCCAGTAATTGCAATTTCAACTTATAATAATAACATTTGCCCACAACGACTCCAGGTTCTCTGGTTGAAGGGTGAAATCCACAAGTTGCTTGAGGAGAAAAGATCCGCTTTACTAAGGTTAATCTCTTATCTTAGTATATGACTTTGGATATTGAAATCACTCGTGAACTTTTATACATCTCCTTATTATTATCCCTCGATCACTTCCTATGTTATTATAGAGCTGAAGAGTTGGAGGTAGCTCTCATGGAGATGGTCAAACAAGACAATCGGCGTCAACTGAAGGCTAAGGTATTCCCATTTGTGATTTGAAACTCTGTTTCCTAATTAAGCATGTGGGTGTACGTTCAGTTGTTTCTTTATCCATGCTGTCATGAATAAGGATGATGCTTGCTCCTTCTATTTGAGATAGCCTGACTTGTTTCATGCTACTGAACATTTTGGGTAGATTGAGCAGTTAGAGCAAGAGGTGACAGAGCTTCGAAGACTTGTGTCTGATAAGAGGGAGCAAGAAGGTTCTATGATACAGGTTTGCATTTGCAACTTGTTTACTTCTCAGATTAATCTCTTCTCTCTTCTATTGGAATTCAATGTATGGTAATTCTAAGACCACTTGAAATTTATGAAGGTCTTGATGCGAATGGAGCAAGAACATAAAGTAACAGAAGATGCACGGAGACTTGCTGAGCAGGATGCAGCAGCGCAGAGATATGCTGCTGAAGTGCTTCAGGTTAGAAAGTTTGCCTATCTGTTTCAAAGAGTATTAACTGCTAACCTCTATTTTGTGTGTGTGTGTGTGATCTACTAGCTAGATAAATAGTTATGCCTAATGATTACTTCCTAGAAATTTGGAGCTTGTTGGTTCTTCTTAAGCATGATACCTTGTGGCATGTTTACTTTGTGAGGATGTCATCTTGCTATCTTTTCTTTGTCTCGGTATACATGTATTTGAGGGGGAAAAGAAGTTATCCTCAGTATGATAATGCTAATGGTGTAGGAAAAGTATGAAGAAGCTGCTGCTGCGCTTGCTGAGATGGAGGAGAGGGCAGTAATGGCAGAGTCCATGTTGGAGGCGACTTTGCAGTATCAATCTGGCCAAGTTAAAGCACAACCTTCGCCACGGTCTGTATCTCTGGCATATATCATGTGAACTTGGTGTAGAAAACTAGACTTTCCATTAGATGCATTATGTCACCATTTGTTTTCTGAAACTTTTCAGGCAACTGAAGCAAGATTTGCCGGTCATGGTCAGTCCCTAGAATCTTATCCAAGTTAGTCTTACTCTTTTTCTCATATATATAGTATATGACTGCTTCAAGATAAGAGTTCAGTATATGCACAAATGGGGTTTCTTTGGTCTTTTCGATGTGGTCTTCAAAACCAATTGTGAATATATCTTATGACATCTGAATATGGTGCTGAACAAGGCCTTTCTGACCTGCGATTGCAGAACACTACACATGAAAACCCTAAGGAGCAAGTTAACGACGAGAAGCCATGCCATCAACAGAGGGACAAAACACGAACTTCATAGCAGAAGAAATGAAACAAAGCTCTAAGACACTAAGTAAGGTATATAATTATACAAATTGTCGATTAAATTCTCGACATAACTAGTAGATATATTGAATTACGTAATTTCTTTGGTAAGCATATAGAAACAATTCGTTGCAAGTCAACCTCTGTATGACAGAATTTTCATCAAACTATAGTGGACCAGAATCCACAAAGAGACTTCACACTATAATATATGCATCAAATAACCACAATGGGACATGTATCGCTTTTATTGACTATCTTAAGTATATAAGCACGAGGAGGATTGCTCGAGCAAAGAATGTAGTACAAGTTGTTGATTAAATCATACAATGCAGAGAGAGATAGAGAGACATTAAGCTATTGCAGACTGTTTATCGTTTTCAAGGTGTAACGCTCTAAGGAGCCTCGGCCATGACTCTGGGATTCCACCGGGTAATTCAAATTCTAACAGCTTCCCGCGCTTCCTGTAGAATTCCTCCACTGGTTGAGTCTGTGAAGGAGGAAAAACATTGTTGATAACCATTTTGTTGAACGTTTGAATCATGGAAGGAGATAGAAGAACTTTTTTTACCATTTTGTTGTATATCCGGAGTCTTTCCTTGACGACTTCTTCGGTGTCATCAGCTCGGCTTATAAGCTTTGACTCGCAGTTTGGCGGAGGAAGAAGTGGAGGCATGTACATTCTGGGACTATCATTATCACCTTTGATATCAATGCACGCAACATTATAGTTTGCACCACACTCGCTGCAAATTCTTCTTCCTAGACATTTCGCAAGTAATGCCTCTTCTCGAAGCTTCAAATTTATCACCAGATCGATATTAGTCACTCCCTCCAGAATTTCCTACAAGACAAAAAAGAAACAGAGATGATGTCAAGGTTTTTCAACCAAAGAATCCTCCATTAGCCTGAAATCTACAAAAGCAATATACAATGCTCACCGCTTGTGTCACGGTTCGTGGAAAACCATCAAGAATGTAACCAGATTCACCCTTCTCTTTGCCAGCTTCGAGACGCTTTGATAACAAACTTATTATGAATTCATCAGGAACCAATTTCCCATGGTTAACAAGCTCCTTTAGCTACAACAACGCAACGATTGACAAATATCAACATGCAAACCACTTCACAACAAACGATAAGCATCTTAAAACACTTGTGATTGTTGATCACAAAACTCTACACATATACAGTTATCTTCCAAACAACTAAAATCAATATAAGAGTCACGCTAAAGGACTTTAGTGCTAAAACACATTGTCTCTAACATATAATAAACTCAATGACTAAACCCCTGTTCTAGTTCTACACCAGAGATATAAACAACCCCAAATTCGTTATCCGTCCTTGATCTTCCTAATACCAAAAGAATTCTCATTTCACAGGAAAAAATCCGATCTTAGCACAGCATGTTGATGACATATGTGGAGACTAGCAACAAAAATTCAACATTTATACCCAAAGACGAAGTTTAGCTGAGACCAAGTAAGACTGACAAATATGCAATATAGGGGCCTATTGTGAGTAAGATCAGAGATGGAGATTGAAAACTGTCTCTCAGCAGACTCAACCCAAGATTATGCTGCTAGCTTATACAATATCATCGAACATCAAAGTTAAAATAACAGGATCATAGAATCCATTGATCTCTATGCCTTGATTCAGAATATCTATTGAGAGTGATTTTTAACTAAACAGAACCGGACAGCTACACAAAATTAATCGCCAATTGAGAAATTTTCCGCGTAAACCCTAACCTGAGAGGAGAGTAGACCAGAGGAAGAGAGCTCTTCGCGAACGAGATCACCAGTGGCAATGTGAGGAACGCCGAGGAAAGAAGAGAGACGAGAGGCATACGTGCCTTTACCAACACCAGGACATCCAAGAAACACCCAGTGGAAATTTCTTCCTTTGTATGGAGACGGAGACGGAGACGAAGACGAAGACTTTTCGAGCTGTGCCGCGGCCTCCTCGAGATCGATTTCGGGGTCCAGCGAGGGCCCAGAAGAAGAAGAAGAAGAAGAAGAAGAAGACAGAGACCTAATGAAGAAAGAAGAAAGAGTATTCTTCACCGTCGTCGTCGCCGGTCTGAAGAGACGGTGAGAAACCGCCATGGTTTAAACAAGGCGAAGAAGCAGAAAAAAATGATTTGTGTGCAATTGATTCGTCCATGGTCGAGGGAAGATGAAAAACAAAAAATAATGTTGCCTTTTTTTTTCTTTTTTTTTTGGCTCGTGAGGAAAACGTGTCATGTGACTCATGTCTCTTATGTCACTGTCCCTCTTTTTCTCTCCATGGCTTACGAATTCAATCTTTTTTTTTTTTAACAAAACAAAAACACAATGGATTTGATTTAACAAATTTGATTGGTAACATCGTTTGAGACGGTTGGTGGTTTAATCGTTTGTTTGTTATCATTCAGATAAACAGATGTAATTAGACGCTTGAAACGAACGGATGAAATGAATGATTAAATATGTAGCTAGGTTAGAAATTGAAACAAATGGGTTATGCATGAGCCGTTTAAAAAGACAAAAGCCTGATGTAATGTGGGAGGATGTTGGCGGTCTTGATCATCTAAGACAGGAGTTCTATTATCATGTAACTGGACGATTAAAATTTCCTGAAGAATACAAGGTAACAAATTAAATGAACAAGAACACATAATAGGACAAGAATTTTCCTTGAGCTCATGTTTACCTGATGTGGTGGTTTGAGACAAGCTACTGCTTTATAATTGAGAAGAATACACGACTAAGGCTTCATATATCGCCTTCTCTAGACAGTGCAAATATGTGTAGCAAACCCTAATGGAAGCAATGCTATGCCTTAGGCGTGGTCCATCTCATTTAGGCAGAATATCTAATTATTTTTTTCAGGGATTTGAATCTTGTCTAGAGACAGGTTTTTGCTCTCTATAGACCACCAGGTTGTGGTAAGACATAAGTTGCGATTTGCAAAGGCGGTTGCTAATGAGGCAGGAGCCAAATTTATCCACGTCGAGGTTTCCTTTAAACATAATTTCTTTCGGTCATTACCTTTGAGTTCTAGTTTCTCTGATGATAATATTTCGTTAGTTTACGCTTTAACCTTCTTTCTTCATATTTTTGATGTGTAGGGTGCAGAGCTTCTAAACAAATATGATGGAGACACCGAGAAGGCTATTAAGGAGTTATTCAGTCGTGCTAGGATGTGCGCACCATGCATAGTCTTCTTTGATGAGGTCAGTGTTTTTCGAAGTGACATACAATTTTAGAGTAAAAACCAGTAAACCCCATAGCTCTTTTGTTGAAATCAAATATTTATGATAGAAACAAAATTAAGAAACACTCAAGAGAACTAATTAGTTCCTTTTGTAAAAAAAAAAAAAAAAAAAGAGAACTAACTAATTAGGTCTTTCCCTCAAGCTAACCTGATGAATTAAATGGGAGATACATAAAATTCAATCTAATTTAGGAATGGACAGTGCAAAACAATGTAGAAAATATTTGTCTTGAGATTCATGTTGATTCTTCTACCTTTCAAGAACCAAGGCTTTTGTCCTTGAGTCTGTTTTGGATTGTGAGATGTTCTTTCTCATAAGCATAGTTAGGTTTCACTTGCAGCTGAAAAATTAAAACGTACTAATTGTGTGTTAAAAAGTGTAGTTGGATGTGGAGTTTATTGTAATTATATATCAGACTAATTACGGCCATATATATATATATATTGTTGCAAGAAGTTAGGACACTCTAAATATATAATAAGTTCTTGAGCAGTGATGTTCTAAGCACTGTAGGTGGATGCTTTAACAAGAAACGTGGGGAACAAGGTGCTTGGGTTGTTGAACGACCTTTGAATCAGGTGATTAGTTTTAAACCTCATTCTCAATTATACTCAAACATGTCTTAATGCTATCTGACGATTTGTTAATTGACAGTTACTCGTTGAATTGATGAACTGAGTGGCGGAAAACAACGAGACGGAGTAATTGTAATTGCTGCTACAAATAGGTTAGGTTTCTGCTCTGAGCGCTGTGTGTGGAGTACATGTTTATTAGTGACATTTTATTCAACTCGCTTTATATATATATATATATAATATATTTGCAGTAGGCCTGACATGATGGACCCCGCTGTTCAAAGGGCGGGAAGGTTTGGGGGACATTTCTAAGTACCGCTCCCAAACTCGTTCCAGCGTTTATTTGATCCTGAAATCTCGAACAAAGGATATCACTGTTCCAATTGATCGAAGTGTTGATTTGAATGTCGTAGCGAAAATGGAGCATTGTGAAAATCGTAGGGGATCTGATCTTAGAGATTTGGTAAAAGAAGCGGGTTCATCGGCTCTCAAAGATAAAAAAAACTCAACTAGCAAGCGTACCATCAAGATGGTTCATTTTGAGCAAGCTCTGGCTAATCTTAAACCTATCCTCACGAATAAGGTTAGTGTTTAGTGTTTTGCTGTGAACTGAACGTCCGAAATCAATGCTCATTTTTCCTTAGAACTCTTTGACAATTATAAACTATATATAAAGATATAAAGACCTTTTTCTTTTTCTCTTATTCTCTTCTTTGTATGCTACTTTTTGCAGCAGTTAAGGGAATACGAGAAAAATTAAACTGCAGTTTTTCGTTTTAATTTACCGGCATAATTACTGGAAAGTGAATTTTATAAAAGTATCAAATTTTTTTTTTTTTTTGTGCGTTTCCTTTTCCAATGAAAAACACTCTATTGTTCGATGGTGGATAAGAAAAAACCTAAGTCATTTCTATATTTGATTCGATTAGTACATGGTTATGTAGATACTAAAACTAAGAGAGATTCGACGAGAGCAAATATTTCTTGATGGCAAATATGATATTGAATTTTGACTTTCTTGAATTCATCCAGCTTCGGCTAATCGATATTATTTAAACCAAATCCATAGGACCATATGCCATACCAAGCATTGTATTAGACCATATCAAAACCCATGCAGTTATAGGTACTTAGTCTAAGATATGTACTTTTTTTTATCAAACCTCTTGAGTTCGAAATAAGAACGAAGAATGCCTACTCAACTACTTGGCCCAGAAGAAAAAAAAGCCCCGGTTTGGGTTATGAGTTATGTAGTAAACATTTTTGATCAATTAATGAAAAAGTGCGTTTATATTTTAAAGAAAAAAACCAACTATTTGGGTAAAACCCGTTTGGTATTGGATCTTTTTGACCCGCTTTTGGGCTTTTCTCTGATTCTGTCCTTCGTTAGCTAAAATTCTTCGCCGGTTCCATCTTTTCTCCGGGAACACAGACACACACTTAAAAACCTAGGTCCGATCTTAAAAGCGATCAGTACTTGCCTCAAAAATTCCCTAACTTTCTACGGCTTTTATCTTATCTGAATCCTAATGGATCATCCAGAAGATGAAACCCACAGTGAGAAACAAGACGACGAGGTTTGATTTCGAGATTCCGCCTCGTCTTACTCGATGAAATTGAAATATATGAATCTCTTTTTTTTCTCCGAAACCTTATCTCATGCGTTAAAATTCGACAATTGTTTCCTTGTGTTTCTTCTGGTTATTTGCAGGAAGCTCTTGCTCGCCTCGAGGAGATTAAGAAGTCAGTTGAAGCTAAAATGGCTCTTCGTCAAAATAATCTCAATCCTGAACGACCTGGTTAGTTTTTTAGTTTTTTGGGGTTTTCATGGAAGAGTCGTTCTCTGCTTCCCTAATAGGTGGAATTGACTATTTAGGGTTTCCGCAATGCTTCTGTCAGTAATCGACTACTTAATTTTGTAATATGGGGGTAAAACTTTAGTTGATCGAGTTGTTACTGAGACTTGAGTCCTCCATGTTACAGATTCAGCATATCTTAGGACTCTGGATTCTAGTATCAAGCGGAATACAGCAGTTATCAAGAAGTTAAAGCAGATTAATGAGGAGCAGCGAGAAGGGCTGATGGATGACCTGCGAGGTGTAAACCTTAGCAAGTTCGTTAGTGAAGCTGTTACTGCCATTTGTGAGGCCAAGCTCAAAAGCTCAGATATTCAAGCAGCTGTTCAGGTTTGCCTTGCTGTTTCCTATCTTGTTCTTTTTTATCTGTACTGTGTTTTTTTTTCAGACATGTTCTCTTTGTACCTTGGTTTTTTCTTCATAAGAAAGTTATCTACTGTTAGGATGTTATGGATTGGAGTAGATCAGTGACCTTTTTTCTTATGTTATTCATGCGTCTCTCGTGATCAACATGTCTCATTGAGATTTCCAGTAGTTGTTATTTTTGTTTAGATAGTTTGCTAATCCTTTCGACTACTTGATATGTTAAATCCCCTACCCCAGTTTAGGTTTCTGTTGAAAGATATCTTGTCCTCTTAGTTGAGATGATAGTTGGGTCTCTTTTCAGTTTGTTATTTCTTTTAGGGCATATAAAGTAGCATACGACAATACTCTCTGTTCAGAATTAGTTTCAAAGCTGATATCCATGAATTTTGACAGATTTGCTCGCTACTTCATCAGAGGTATAAAGAATTTTCTCCTAGTCTAACACAAGGGCTCTTGAAAGTCTTCTTTCCTGGAAAATCTGCCGAAGATTTAGAAGCGGATAAAAACTCTAAGGCCATGAAAAAGCGCAGTACCCTGAAACTTCTTCTGGAGCTCTACTATGTTGGAGTAATAGAAGATAGTAACATCTTTATCAATATTATTAAGGATCTTACTAGTGTTGAACAATTGAAAGACAGAGATACGACCCAAACAAATCTGACACTTCTTGCCAGTTTTGCTCGGCAAGGAAGAGTTTTTCTTGGGCTTCCTATTTCTGGACAAGACGAAGATGTAAGTAGGTTTCAAGATCAGCTGAAGTTTTTACCTTCATGTTTGATGAGCCCTTATCTGTGCCATTCCCCAGCTTTGTTTTATTTTGGTACTTATCTAAATGTGACTAAGGTTTACTCTAGTTTTTTAAGGGTCTCGACGTCACTGCAGAACAGAAAAAGAGTTTTAAGAAAGCTTTGAACACATATTATGATGCTCTTGCAGATCTCCTTCAGTCTGAGCACAAGGTTGGATCCTTAATTGTTTGCCCATGTGCTTATGTGCAGAAATTTTTATAGATATTTTTCTTGCCTGGAAATGAAATATTTTCTCCTTTTCATTTTTTTTCATTTTGCTAGTGTTCCCTTTTTCTGTAGTATCTTCGTAATAGTTTTTGTTTGACAGTTACTTCACCAAATGGAGAAAGAGAATGCAAAACTGGTAAATGCCAAAGGGGAGCTTAGTGAAGACAGTGCATCTTCTTATGAAAAGCTGAGGAAATCATATGACCATCTCTATCGAAATATCTCATTGTAAGTTGACCATTCGTATAACTTAACTAGGTTTTCCTGTTCTTGTTGGGTCTTGCTGTTGTGGAGTTAATTGCAGAAAAGTTTGGAACTATATCATTATTGTAATCATTTAATCGATGAGTATATTGGTAGCTTCGTAGTTTTCTTCTCACTGTCCATTAACTAAAACACCTATTACACATACTATTATTGAGCTCTCAATTCGTCCATAATATATTTCTGAAGTAGCATGTTGTCGCTGTTATTGTATTTTATACATATAGTTTCATTGTTTAGATCTTGGGCACGCATCAGTTCATTTGCCAAACTTTTTATTATGATCGTGACATGTGTTTACTGATTCACTGGAACCTATGACTTGAAGTTTGGAAGTGATTTTAGATATATGGTGTTTATCCTTTCCTCCCACTTCTTTGACTATAATGGATATCTGGCACAGGAACATCTATAGTTTCAATATTCATAGATTATGTTTAGGATAAATATTGGTTACGGAGACAAAGTCAGTTGCTAACGCATTCTCATCTAATTCAATATACCCCACAGAATTAGTTATGAATTTGTTGTGTCCTGTTGCAGTTTGGCCGAATCACTTGATATGCAGCCTCCTGTTATGCCAGAGGATGGTACAACTAGGCTCACAGCAGGGGACGAAGCCTCACCCTCTGGTGCTGTAAAAGATACATCTGTCCCGGAACCTATTTGGGACGACGAAGACACCAAGACTTTTTATGAGTGCTTGCCTGATCTGAGGTCAGCTCCTATTTTATGTTCCTAACAAACAAAGATATGGGAAAAATGTGTAGTTTGCAAGTGGCATTCAGAAAGCATTTAATTTTCTTAGAAGAGTCTTGACTATCTAGTTCTGTATTGCGTTTACTTTTCTCTTTTAGTTTTCAATCGTTTATGTCAGATGCATTGTTTCTCTAGGGCATTTGTTCCAGCAGTATTGTTGGGAGAAGCTGAGCATAAATCAAATGAGCAATCTGCTAAGGCAAAAGATAAATCCTCTGTAAGTGGATGACATTCTACATTATATTCTGTCACTTTGCTTTCTTAAGATATGGGAAGACATTAATTGTTGTTGGTATGTGAGAACGTGCATGGTGTTCCTTTATGATATGTACTATGAAGGACACTTGGTCAGCAATCATCACTAAATTGTCTACCTTGAAATGACATGATTTGTTCGTAGACAGATTTTGTGCTGCATATATGTGC
Organism: Turritis glabra; assembly: GCA_900406565.1. NCBI lineage: Eukaryota > Viridiplantae > Streptophyta > Magnoliopsida > Brassicales > Brassicaceae > Turritis > Turritis glabra. The sequence goes on from OVBN01000025.1 coordinate 3,666,488, forward strand.
ATTGTAAAAAAACTAACTTAATGATAAATAGAAAGCCTACACATTCGATTTAATGCCTTGTTGTGATTGATCAAAGGAGGCTAGCTCTGAAGTTGTCGAAAGTCAACAAACAACCGAAGACACAATAGAGGTTCCTGCTGATTCTTCTGGTAGTATGGCTGATGGAACAAATGCTGAGCAGCCAAAAGAGAAGGAAGAAGTAGAAAAGGAAAAGGCTAAGGATGCTAAGAAGGAAAAAGGGAAAGAAAAGGATAGTGACAAAAAATTGGAAAATGAGAAGGAGAAAGGTAAAAGCCTTGACGTGGCAAACTTTGAAAGATTGTTACAGCGTCTTCCTGGTTGCGTAAGCCGTGATCTCATTGACCAGTTAACGGTAAGAGTCCTTGAAATGGTTTTCTATCTGATGTTGCATCTGTTGAACTTCTTTTCTCCATTGTTTATATCTATGGCTTTATTTCCAGGTGGAGTATTGTTATTTAAATTCCAAGACAAACAGAAAAAAACTCGTCAAAGCATTATTTAATGTCCCTAGGACATCTCTGGAGTTGCTAGCATACTATTCGCGTATGGTTGCAACACTAGCAACGTGCATGAAGGACATCCCATCTATGCTTGTGCAGATGTTGGAAGACGAGTTTAATTCTCTGGTCCATAAAAAGGTGAGCTAGACCTGTTGCATTGTTTTAGATAAGAAGTAATTAATTTTACTTTCAATACATTTGATTATTACTGCACTTTTAACCTTTGAGCATGAGTGAAGTCAATTCACTTTGCTGATGCGAATACCTCTGTTGTGTTCAAATGTGATGATGTACCATCTGATGGAGTTGCAAATTTAATTTTCTGCAGGACCAAATGAATATCGAAACAAAAATCCGAAACATCAGATTTATTGGAGAACTCTGCAAGTTTAAAATTGTACCTGCTGGTCTTGTATTCAGTTGTTTGAAGGTATAACTGTACAACCCAATATGCGTTCTATAGAGATGTTTATTATCTTGAATTCTCTGGACTTATGTTAGGTGCGTTTCAAATAATATGTTAAGTAAGTTTCACTTGAATCCTCTTGCCGGATATCGCAATGTAATTCTATGGGGACAGATTCTATCCTCTCTGGCGAAACCTGAGCCATACAACTCTATAAAATGTTCCCTTCCCAATTTTCTTTGCAGGCTTGCTTAGATGAATTTACTCATCATAACATTGATGTTGCTTGCAATCTTCTGGAGACATGTGGCCGTTTCCTTTATCGGTCTCCCGAAACCACACTCAGGATGACAAATATGCTGGACATATTGATGCGCCTGAAAAATGTCAAGAATTTAGATCCTCGTCAAAGCACTCTTGTGGAAAATGCCTACTACCTTTGTAAACCTCCTGAAAGATCAGCGAGAATTTCTAAAGTTCGTCCACCATTGCATCAGGTACTTACTAATCTCCAACTTCCCTATCTTTTATGTTTTGAATAATTTTCCATTGCTCAATTGTATAATTGACTTTGGTTTTTCTTATACTTCTATTCAAATTTCTGCAGTATATTCGAAAATTGCTATTCTCCGATCTTGATAAAGATTCCATTGCGAACGTACTGAAACAACTGCGGAAGCTGCCATGGAGTGAATGTGAGCAATACATCTTAAAGTGCTTTATGAAGGTTCACAAGGGAAAGTATGGTCAGATTCACTTAATTGCTTCCTTGACATCTGGTTTGAGCCGCCATCATGATGAGTTTGCGGTGGCTGTTGTTGATGAGGTACGTTCCTTCCACTGTATCTAACTAATACATATGGCTTTTCGTTTTGAGCTGTCTGGATCTGTAAATCGTAAGTTCAGAAATATCAAAAGTTTCCTAGTTTTACTGTAGAAAGTTACTCTTGTCATGGGGTTTTACGTACAAATTGGTTCCCAAAAGTTAGATAACTATTACTTCAGATGGTGTTGCATAAATGGCTTCTTCCTGGCTCTCGGGAAAATTATTCTGATTTCCCCTCTCCAATATGAAGAACTGAATCATGTGGAAAGACTTTACAGTAAATTTTGATTGATTTTAAAAATATGTAGCTTGTTCTCTTCCCTGTGTAGTTATAACCAAAAGTAGTGCCAAATTTGTAGGCAATTGGTAATCTATCATGTGCAGTAGTGAAAAGGTCTAAGGTGCTAATCTTCCTTCTTTTAGTCAATAGAAATGAAAATTGCAGTCAAGTTGGAATGGTATTGTTACTTATCTGAAGTTTGACGTGTCAGTAAAAGCCTAAAATAAGCTTGCTGTTGAAAATGGTTAGGAGAAACATGCCTATAGGTTTGGATTCCATGTTGTTTGAAATCAGAACAGTGTTTGGAAATACTCTCGCATCATAAAATTTGATGTTTGATGTATTTTGTTGCTAGGTTATGTTGTCTCATGAATTATAGTACATGCTTGACTTAAATTTTATCTATAGCTTTTGCAGACTTATTCATCTCACATTTTCTTCTAAGGTATTGCATGTTGTCCACGGCTTAGTACCACATCTGTTTTCTGAAGTGCGTGGTACATTGTTTTCACTTGAAGGTACTGGAGGAGATAAGGGTTGGGCTTGAATTGAATGAATATGGGGCACAACAGAAGCGACTAGCCCATATGAGATTCTTAGGGGAGCTGTACAACTATGAGCACGTAGATTCATCTGTGATATTTGAGACGCTTTATTTAACTCTTTTATATGGTCATGATACTTCAGAGGTACGTTAGCCTAAGACTCTTCCAGAGTTCAGTCCTTTATTAAATTTTAAACGCTCCTCTTTTGTGTGGTTTGGCATTAAAAAAATTATAATCATAAGTCTCTTCTCGTCTTCAACCAAAAAAAAATGTCTCCTCTCGTGCTTACTTTCTTTTATACATTCCTCATGATATACTAATGTAGAATAGTATGTTGTAAAACTGATTATGCCGACATAAACTGTGGAATGATTGAAACCAGAAGTCATGTTTTTCATATGGAGAGAGTTAAACTGAATGTTACGGAAATGCTATGTGTTACTCTACTCTGCAGGATCATTGCTTTACGTATTTTCAGTCCTTCCCTTCCACTTATTGACTGTTGTTTATTCTTTTATGATGTTAGCAAGAGGTGCTGGATCCACCAGAAGATTTTTTCCGTATCAGGATGGTTATCATTCTTCTGGAAACCTGTGGGCACTACTTCGATCGAGGTTCTTCAAAGAAAAGGCTTGATCAATTTTTGATTAACTTCCAGAGATACATACTGAGCAAGGGTCACCTTCCCCTGGATATTGAATTTGACTTGCAGGTTAGTCTTAATATTTTTTGTATATTATCACAGTGGACATGAGATTAGATTTTTTTTTGTAGAAATTATCCAATTTTCACTTAAGGGTTAGGGTATCTGTAACAAATAGTGTGTCTTAACTCTTAACTTCTGTATCAACGCAGGATCTATTTGCCAACTTGAGACCCAATATGACCCGTTACGCAACCATTGATGAAGTCAATGCAGCTATACTGCAGCTGGAGGAGCGTGAACATGCTTCTTCAGGAGACAAAGTCAGTATAGAAAGACACTCAGATACAAAGCCTCCAAGCAGGTCGTCTTCCGTTGTTATCTCTTCTAACGGGAAAAGTGCTGCAAAAGATATTGGAGAGAATGGAGAAGCTCACGGAGAAGAAAGCGACAGTGATTCTGGTAGTGGCTCCGTGGTCCGAGATGGACAGAACGAAGAGTTGGATGATGGAAATCATGACCGGGGATCTGAGAGTGACGATGGGGATGACTATGATGATGGAGATGGACCTGGATCTGATGATGATAATGAATTTCGTGTAAGGCAGAAGGTGGTAACTGTAGATCCTGAGGAACAAGCGGACTTTGATCAAGAACTGAAGGCTTTACTTCAGGCAAGTTCAGATTCGGTCTTTTTTATGTAGATTGATGCATCTATTTTCTCCAATTTAGTTGGATGAAAAACCAGTTTACAACCAATGCTAGACAGAACTTATTGGTCCGAATTTGAAAGATCAAGGAATTTGAACATGGTTAAGAACTGATATGTTTTGTGGATGCAGGAGAGCATGGAGCAGAGGAAGCTAGAATTACGTGGTAGACCGGCATTGAACATGACAATACCGATGAGTGTTTTTGAAGGATCTGGAAAAGATCATCATCATTTTGGGCGGGTAATAGGTGAAAACGGTGAAGAAGTGTTGGATGAAGAGAACGGAGAGCAAAGAGAGGTTCAAGTGAAGGTCCTAGTGAAGAGAGGAAACAAACAACAAACAAGGCAAATGCTAATCCCGAGTGATTGTCCGCTTGTGCAAAGCACAAAACAGAAAGAAGCTGCGGAATTGGAAGAGAAACAAGATATAAAGAGGTTAGTACTTGAGTACAATGAGAGGGACGAAGAGGAAGCTAATGGATTAGGAACACAGATATTGAATTGGACTCCTGGAGGAAGCAAAGGATCCACTCGAAGTACCGGGGAAGGCAGTGGGAAGAGTGGTGGGTCTCGTCACCGATTTTATTATCATCAAGGAGGTGGTGGTTCGTATCATGCCCGGCGAAAGTAAATTCATCCAGTTTAGGGAGAAGATTTGATAATCTTGCCTGTGTCTAAAGCGGTAATAGTTAGCTTTTTGCTATGGCTCAAAAGGAATACACAAGAAATCTCACGTGTTTCTGTGACAAAAGTTGATGTATTCGGCTTCAAATTCTGTACCGACGGTTAAGTAAATTGCGTGGTGGTGGTATATGTGGATCAGCTTCGTGTGACCCTTTTTGTCCAGCTTGTTTGATCCAACTTTTAACTTGGGATTTTTAAAATGTTAAAGATTTAGAAACATAACGAATATATATATATATATATATATATATATATATATGTTCATTAGCACAACCTCTCAAAATAAAACTATGTCTATGCCATGCTGTTAAAGTATTGCTCTGTTATATTCGAATAAGATAGTGAGGTAAAATTAAAGAGGCGTGGTGGGATTACAAAAATCTGTGTTATTTCATTACTACATCCAAGCAAACTCCAATAATTTGAGACATCCTACCTATATTTATGTATACATAAAAATCGTTGAAACGCCTATAACATTTAACTGGGATCCAAGTGATATTTCTTTCTTGCCGTCGATTGGGATAAAATCGAAATTTGGTATTAGTTGCTTTTTTCCAAAAAAGTTTTCATATACTATAGTATTTGTTTGGTTTAAATCTTATACCTTAACATATTTCAGGACACTGCATCAACTGGTTAAATCTTGCATTTTACTGTTATATAGATGCAGTACAACAACAATTCTTCTCATGGAAAAAACAAAAGAGAAGAAATTACAAATTGAGAGGAAAGAGAATGATGATGATAAGAAAACTTTAAGATTTAGTCTTACCATATACGGAAAGGCCAGATTTAGAGCGCAGGGGACGGATAAAAAAAAAAGATTCCTTAAAACAAATCTAGTTTTTGTACTTTCAGCAAATCTTGAGAAAATGAACGGCTAAGATATGCACACAAACTTATCATCAATCTTTTCAAAATTATTATCATATACTTCTCCATATAAAACATGTACTTGGTGATTGCTGAATGTTTATTTTATGTCACGAACGAATGACATAAGTCACACTCTCTCTTCATTAAGGTTTCTCTCTCTCTCTCTCTCTCTCTCTCTCTCTCTCCTCCACACATAAAAAGTGGTTGTTCGCTTTATTGGACCGACGCTTAGGTCTCAACACGTTCCATTACACTCTATTATTGCGTTCATTGACATATCTATCCAAAAAAAAAATTTGTATGGTTTAGTTGTGGTGTAGAAAAAATTCATACCGATTTGGTCCCCCATAAAAAATCTTCCTCATATTGTATTTATGTTCCCATTGCCCACTCGTGATATAACTTGTATAATTTCTTAAAATGTGATGATATTAGAAAAGAGTAATGGTTATACAAATGACTTATTGTGATAGTATTTGAAAAGAATATGCATTTGAAACGGTAACTCATATCAAGACCCATACTCAGATTCGGAAGTCTCATGTATCGTTTTTTTAATATCGGATATCTCTGAAAAATAGACAACACATTAAAGTTTATATGATTTAATTTCATTTTAATATCAAAAGCTTAAAATTTAATATAAAAATGGAAATAAATCATATATAGCATATTAGTTTTTGCCCCCAAAAAAAGAGCATATTACGTTAAATATATACACATGTTTATTTGGTGTGGGATCAAGATTTCCGTGCACCAAATTTTCAGTACTCAATATTCATAACATGTAATATTCGGACCTAATTACTCGAACTTCCGAATACCTAAAACTGAGAACATATGAGAACGACCAATTAGTAGATTGAGGTAGATATTTTGTTTAATACTCTTTCTGTTTTTTAATAATAAATTTTGTAGAAATTTTTTTTTGTTTAAAAATGATGTATTTTCTAGGTTTTTAATGTATTTTTAAATAAAAAATAATAAAAAATTGTAAACTTCAAAAATTATTGATTGCAAATTTTAAATTTATTGAATTACTATTGGTTTAGAATTATGGAGAATTTTTTATTATAAAAAATAATGTAGTTATAATTAAAAATAAATTTTTCTTAATGTTTGAAAAATCTAAAAAATTCATTATTTAGAAAGAGAGAGAGTATATATTATCTCTAATATTTAATCGATAATGATATCATACACATGTTTGATACATGTGAAAAAACAAGTACATAAAGCAATCAATTAATGAATAAATAGGGATGATTGAAAAGTAGGGAAAAAAATGTAAGTGTAGACAATCGCACTGAACACGTCCCGCGTTCTTTTTTTCTTCCCTCTTTTAGACTCTATCTTCTCTCTCTCTCTCTCTCTCTCTCTCTCTCTCTCTCTCTCTCTCTCTCTCTCTCTCTCTCTCTCTCTAAAGTCGCCGGAATAATCACACAAACGACGCCGTTTTACTCCTTCCAAGAAAGATTCATGTTGGACCTCAACCTCGGAATCTTGTCGACACATAACGAAGATGAAGACTGCAAAGTACCAACATCCATCTTCAATCAAGAAGAAGATTCCATTAATCCTTCAAACAAGAACTTCTCTTTAATTACATTTGGAATCCTTAAAAGAAAAGAAGACGTCGAAGTCCTTCCTCCTCCTCCTCCTCCTCCGGAGAGTGAATTATCCGGCGCCGGAGGTGAGTGGTTGAATCTGTCGTCGATGCAAAGAAATAAACAAGAAATGTTGGGGATGAAGAAGAAGAGCCGACGTGGCCCTAGATCCAGAAGCTCCCATTATCGTGGTGTCACCTTTTACCGTCGAACCGGCCGTTGGGAATCTCATATTTGGTATTCATTTAATAGACCAATGTTATCAAATATTTTTATCTTAATTATTTTTTTAAATAACACTTGGCTTTGGAATTTATATGTAGGGACTGTGGAAAACAGGTTTATTTGGGTAAGTAGATTTCTATTTCTATTTCTTTTCTTATTTTATTCAAAAAAGAGAAAACCAAATGTTTGCAAAATTTTCAATTTTGTCTTTTGTTTTGCTTAAAACAGGTGGTTTCGACACAGCCTACACAGCCGCAAGGTGTAAGAAATTATAACAGATGTTACATATATAAGGTTTTAAATATATGGCATAGCAGTAGTCCTTTCAAAAATTATTGTTTTCTTTCTTCCTCTTTCTTTGACATTTTAAAAAAGAATCTATATCTTTAGAGAAATATTAGTTGACTTATTTAAAAACATATCAGAGCGTACGACCGAGCTGCTATCAGATTCCGGGGAGTCCAAGCAGATATCAACTTTATCGTGGATGATTACAAACATGACTTTGAAAAGGTTTTTTTCATATAAACTTATTGTTTCAAATATTATAGCTAAGCTAATCAATTATTAGATTTGAATATGTATATATGGATGTTTTGAATGATATGATAGATGAAGAATTTAAGTAAAGAAGAGTTTGTGCAAACTCTTAGACGAGCGAGTGCAAGCTTAGCAAGAGGAGGTTCTAAGTACAAAAACAGTTATATGAAAAAGGATCACATCCATCTCTTCCAAAACAGGTTCAATTACTATAGAATTTCATTTTATTCTATTAAATAACTATTAATAATGACGCTCTGATTCTTCTCGCGGGTGCAAATTGATTCACTATTGATAGTGACGAGTTTGATTCTTATCGCATATATGATTCACACACGTATAATGTGTAAGATTAATAAAAGTGTTTGAATGAATACTCATAGGGAATGGAATGCAGCAGCAGCAAAATGCAATGAGATGAGAAAGATAGAAGAGGATCTTAAGTTGGGTGCTCATAATAAAGGTAATTTATAAATGTAGGGTCACGATTGTAAATATGCATATTAAATCATTGTTATGTCATTTAGGTGAAGCCAAAAACCCTAGCCACAAATTGACTTTGACACATGGTACACACCTTTAATTTGATCAACTAAACCCTAGCTGGTCTTACCTTGATGAATCATTCTCTTTCAGAAACTTTAATGCAAATTAGTATAGATCTTAACTTAGTATTTTTCCCTTTTGAACGACATACGTTATGTGGATTTAAACTCAGATGTAACACAATACATCAGTAACACATACCAGTAGACCATATATATATCCTATTCAACCTGATATCTTTAGTTTAAGATTTAATTCTTTACATTACGACATGATTTACAGAAAAAAAAAATGTTTCAGGAAATGAGCACAACGATCTCGAGCTAAGTCTCGGAACTTCTTCATCGTCCAAAAAGATAATTTTGAAACCCGCAGATTATTACATGGGTTTGAATCAATCTGTGTCGAGTGTGCACGGGAAGCCATTACCGGTTTATCTACCAATCGCAGAAATGAAACCGTTAAAGACAGTTGTAGCATCATCAGGATTCCCTTTCATTGCCATGATCAATTCTTCATCTTTGTCCACTTGTTTTGATCCATAAAGTCCCGTTTCTATTGATGATCTATTGAGTGGCAGAATGATTATAAGACTTATTTCTTTTTATGAACCATCTATGGTCTTGTGAAATCACGAATTATATATATATATATATATATATATATATATATGTTTCCGTCATTCCTTTTAGTAACGAAAATAAATCTTTTGTATAAAAGCTCAAGTTTGACTCAGTTAGAAGGTCAAATGTTTTGGTATATTTTTATACTTAAGAGTGAAATTCCGTTCGAGATGAATTGGAAGAATCGTCATTTGAATTAGGCGTTTCACATCTTCTGCATTGAAAATTAAAATGTGACCTAAAATAATATTAATATATAATAAACTGGAATCCCATAAAAACTTAACATATTAACATGTAATATGTTATGAAAACATTTGTGTCCACCTTCTTACCAGAGGGGGAAGAAAGACAAATATGTTCTCGAGCATTCGTCGGTGTTAGCAATAGCATTCGACGGTGTTACAATCGTCCAAAAATGTATACATGTATTTTTGTGACATAATTAAACAAATAAAAAAGCATCATCAAGTATGTTTTCAACGATGAAAATTTCGAAGTGTGAAAATTATACAAGAAATAGTAGTGGCTCGTGAGGTTAGTAGATTAGCCAGCCGATAACATAAGACACGTGCATAATTGAAGGGTACTGTGAACAAACAAAATTTGCCCAAAATAGAGAGAGTACTACTATTGGTGAAGTAGAGAAAAGAGAGTAATGAATGATTAAAGAAAAGGAGATGAATGGGACACGTCGTCGTCATTTGTAATTAAAGTACAATGTCGTATGTGTCGTATGATTTCCGCTATCTTCACCACATTCACTCATTTCTTATCCCCTAGTTTTCCAACTTTTAGGCTATACCAATCGACTAGACAGTGTATGGCCCTATGAGTAAGTGAAGTGGTTGCAAATATTCAATCCTATTAAACAAAACAGAAGATAGAGAGAATTCGCGATTTTTACATTGCAATTATATACACCCATAAATATGTCGACAATGTAGTAAATTTGTTGTGGTAATGGGCTTACCAAATTATTCTTACACCCATAACCAAAATATGTATGTAGTTGATCAGAGGATAGTGAAATAGTATCAGACTCTTCATAACTGATTTAACTGCTGCAACATCCTCAGGAAATTCTCTCTCCCCTCCTCTGTATTTACACAAGACACTCTAAATAAACATGTTTTTGAATTCCAATCAGTAGCTGTTTTAGGAAGATCCTATGGAGAAATTTGATCAAATGCAAGACAGCAATTTGCATAATGCTTTGCTTCGACTCTTAACTCTGGAAGACCTTTGATCAATTGAGACATGTAAGCATATTCCTGCATTCACTTAATAGCGCGACAAAATCCTAGAGCTTCCGTAAAGGGTAACCCAAAAGAGTTATAACGATCTTCTTTTGTATGTGTTCCAAAGATCAAAGGGATTTTGAGAAACACTGACTTTTAGTAACTAGATCTCGTCTCAGGGAGAAGCCAAGCTATTGATCTTGGCTGCAGCAGGAGGTTTCTCAACTTTTCCACTCACGAGTAAATTCAATATAGTATCATCATGTACAAGACCTTTCTCAAGCATCTCATCATGAAGTCTAAAAGCTTCATTGAGATTTCCTTCTCTATGATGTCCTGCGATAACAGTGCTGTAAATAAACACATTTGGAATCACATCTTTCTTCTTCATCTCCTCTAACATCTTGCTTGCTCTCACAAACTGTCCCTTCTTACTAAGACCGTTAACAAGTACCATGTACAAGATTTCATCAGGGACAATACCCAACGCAAGCAACTCTGAGTACAAATCAGAGGCTAAGATTAGATTTCTGTCTTTTAACAACCCATCGATCAGCGTTGTATATGTAAACAGATCACAACTTATCCCGTCATTTACCATTTTCTTGTACAGGTCAATCGCTGCATCCATATTTCCCAGATTACGGAATCCTGAAATCAAACTATTGTAGACAGACACATTTGGTATCAATCCTTCATCCAGGAGTTCAGAGAACAGAGTATATGCGGTTTTCATGTCATGTTTTTTACAGAACCCGTCTATTAGTGCACCGTAGGCTGGAATATCAAGTTTCAAATCCTTGCTTTTCATTTCGTGCATCATTTCAAGAGCTAAATCCATTCTGTCACTTTTGCAGAATCCGTTGATCAAGCTGGTGAAGGTTACAACATTTGGGGATATACCGTTTCCACTCATCTCTCTGTAAGTTTCGACAGCAGCATCGGTTTCACCTTCTTTGACAAATCCATCTATGATGCTATTGTAACTCATGCAACTAATGGAATAGCGCTCTTCTTTGATCAAATTTTGCAACATCTCTTTTGCCTTAGATGTCTGACCAACTTTGCACAAACCATTGATGATCGTATTATATACGACTTCATTAGCTTCGAAATTGGAAGAAATCATCTGATTGATGACATCCCAAGCGTTCTGTTCATCCTGATTCTTGAAAAATCCATCAATCAAGATGGAATAAGTGAAGTTATTCGCCTCTAGACCCTTTTCCAGCATTTCTGAAAATATTAAACGAGCCAAGTCCATGTTTTTCATTCTGCAATGAGCAAGCATCAAATTATTGTAAAAAACTACATTCGGCTCAATCCCTTTATTCTCCATCATCCTCAAGAAGCTTGTCGCAGCATCGACCTTTCCTTGCTTGCATAACAATAAAAAAATCTTGTTACACATGAAACCGTGCGCAATCCAGGTTTCAAAACTGTCATTGAAAATTTCTAGCGCTGCTTCGGGTGACTCGGCTTTCAAAAACCCTTGGATCATTGTGTGGACAAGAACAGATGAAGGAGCAATCCCTACAGATTTCATCCGTTTGTAAATCTCAACAGCATTTTCCATCTCCCTGTTCTTACAAAACCATTCTATCATAACCGAAAACATAACTTTGTCCGGAGCCAGCCCTTCCTCCTCCATTCTATTAAAAAAATCCAAAGCCTTACCCAACTCATTCCCCTTGCAATATCCAGTAATCAAACTCGTTGCAGCAATTACGCTCATTGATATCCCAAAACCAACCATCTCATCCTTAACCCTCACAGCCTCCTCCATATTACCTTCCTTCACACAAGCCACAATCACACTAGTATATGTTTCCTGCAAGGCCGGGACACCTAACTTCTCTCTCATTTCTCTCAACAAATCCATCACCAAAACCAAATTCGGCATCTTACAAGCAGCTTGAACAGCAAGACTATACAACAAATCATCTGGTTCTGCTCCTCTACTCATCACTCTCCTGAAAATTCTCACAGCCTCTTCGGGTTTTCGTTCCCTCAAACTAGCTCGCATCAACAACTGCGTGGTTACATTATCACCAGCAACACCAATCACAACCATCTTATTATAAATCTCCTTAGCTTCATCAATCAAATTACTCCTAACTAAAGAGCTTAAAACGTTGTTCACATACGGCACAAAAGGAACCACATCTCGTTCCACCATCAAATTAAAGCAATCTACAGCATAGTCCATTCGCCTATTACTAAAATAAGCATTCAACAAGTAATTGAAAGCTCGTGAGCTGAGTTCAAAATCAAACCTTTCAGCCGAATCAACCAAATTGTAAATCATTACTCTTGGAATTAGCGTTGGATTGCTAGAAACGAACATAACGAGCAAATTGCTGGCGCGATCGTGCGTGTGAGGAGAGCTAAATAAAATATGAACGAGTACCCAGAAGACATCTCCACCCTCATAGAGACGAGGTAAAGGCTTGACCCAATTGCAATACTGAAGAGCCGAAACAGGGTCGTTCTTACGACCTAGAAGCACTTGGATTACGCGAGCGTCGTCCACATCATCAACGCCTTGATTCTCAGTCTCAACGATTGAAATTGAAGATAAATGAGCCGGTCCATAGGTTTTATGAGGATATTGTAGTTCTGAGGTGATTTCACTATTGGAATCGGAAATGTTTCGACTTTGATTATCTGGTGGATTGGGAAATAGAGACTGTGAAGAAGAAAAGGGTTTAGGGTTTATCAAACGATGGAGAAAAAGAGGTGGACGGAATCGTCTGGAAGCCATAAAAGTAGTCATTTTTATTCTCACCTCGCTTTAGCACTAGAGAAGAGAATCGGAGAAGATGAAGATCTCTCTAAACGACGTCGTTTTGTGCCGAGGCTTAAACCCCTTCGTTAATATGCCTCGACGCCGTCGTTCGTTTACATTTTTTTGTGTATGTAATACAATAAAAACAATAAGGATCTCTCCAGCATTATATATCAGTGATACATCAGCTTATTTATCTGCCAATAAAAACATTTCACTAATACACATCACTTAATGATTATTAAAATAAGCCCAATTGGTTTAAATTTTTAAAAGGACAACCTAATTGCTAATTAAAATAAAAACAGCTAAATTCCTATTAAGAATACCAATTTAACGTAAGATGCTTATTTCGAGATAATCATTTTTCATGTAGTCACACAATTATATGTTTTTTTTTCAAACATGTAAGCTAACATAAATTGTTTTTTTTTCTAAAGGCAAAAAAATTGTTTCTTTGAAAAAGAAGAAAATTAATAGCTTCACGAATAGAGCTAAATATCAAAGGAAAGTTACAAAGAAAAAAAAACTCATCAGTAAAAATATTTAAACTTGAAAATAAATAGAAAAATATCTCAAAAATACAAATACTTTTTTTGTTTTAAAGTGCATAAATTTCTATGTTTTGTTTCACCAATAGTTTTAGTTTGAAGTCTCAGTTGAAGAATCACAGAAAAACTCCAGAATCCAAGTGTATAAAAAAACATGAGTGGTCGATTGAGGAAAAAAGAGAGAATCATGAGAAATGGTGAAAGAAGGTCTGTGAAGGCTGAGGATTCTGAATACAATGAGGATATGATATAGAGAAGTCCTTATAGGCAAATAGGTTTGGAGAAAGTTTGCTTACTTAAACTAAAAGTTAGATTTTTTAATCATTCTTCAATGTTTCCAGCTCACGGGTTTGAATGAAGCTCTTGAACCTTCTTAAAAATTCAAACACAATTGGCACGATAAATAATCAGACACATGCAACCATGTTCTTCTAGAATTTATATAGTTTGAATAACAAACAATTAATTAGAATTTGGAATTATAGAATGTACTTGAGGCGACTAAAGGTTCATGATCAGTTGTTGATTTAGTGTACATGACACAACAACTAGTATACAAATAAAATAACTATCATTTCATTTAAAGAAAACAAATATTTAAGTCATAAATCTTTTGTTGAAGAATTCAAAAGTAGTTTTACTTTCATAATATTTATTTACAGTGAGATAATTTTATTGATGCTCGAAAGAGAGAATCCAAATATAACTATCGGGTTTGGCAAAAGTTTTCAGCTTTATAAGAAGACAAACGTTTATATTTACATCGTAAAAAAATATGATCTTTTAAAGACTTTTCCTAACAAAATGATCAAAACTCGAACTAGAAAATTGCATAATAGCTATTTGTTTAAAGATAACATAAGTAGTCGATTAATTTAAACTATATTCTTATATACAAATTTAACACTAAATTAATATAAAATTATTATTAAGATAGTTCCCGCAACATAGTACGGATATACACCTAGATTTTTTTTCACAGTCTCATCATCTTCTCCATTCCAGCTCCTCTAAAATTGAGACAATTATTAATTTAGAACTTCTCTCCATTTCACTTATAACCCATTGTTGATTCCGAATATTAAGAAAGAAAGAAAAAGCGAAAGTAAAATCGATGATGGTAAAGATTATGGTTTATAGTCTCCACCATACGATCTTCAATGTAATCTCGTCGTTTTCAATCTCTAGATTTTTTAGATTTATGTTAAAATTACATTTTTTTTTCTAAAATTAAAAATTAATAGAAAACCAAGATTTTTAATTGAAATCATGATTATATATTTTTTTGTATATAAATATTGATAACACGGTTTAAGAATTTACCTAAACCAAAATAGTTCAATAAAATTCTACTTCTCAAAATTGTTTGGTCTTATTTTTTCGATATTATAAAAGCTCTTAGCCTAAACGAGAATTGTTTTTTGTGTTATTACGATTTAAATTACTAGAACAACACTCACATCTCTTATCTTTTCGTTTATTCAAAGTTCAAGCAAAATATTTTGTAAGATCATTATTTTTAATGCATTGAAAAGAAAGATAACCCATAAAAAAAAGAGTCGCAAATTAACAGACGACCAAAAATCTCAACAAGTTACAATGGTTAAATGATATAGAAATGGACTACTAGCTAGTACTTGAATTTGGACAAAGTTTTTGCCAAAACCCGATATCATTTGGAGACGTAAGTGCAAGCACATAAAATTCGACAAAAAATGATATTTAAGAAAGATATAAACAATTTTTAAAAAGTTTACTAAATCAAGATTTGGTCATATGAATGCTCAACGGATGCAAAAGTTTAGTTCAAAACTACATAATAAGTATGTTAGACCCAACAGTTCCAAAACAATTTCGAATTTGAGATTACATTTAACAAAAAAAAAATATTAAACATTCAAAAACAAGTAAAACAATATCTCGCGGCATAGCGCAGATTCTCATCTAATATTGTATTAGTAACATCACAAATTATGACTTATGAGAAATAAATTATAGGGGCTTTTTCGTTAATAACTTTAAATAGATATATATAGAGTTAATTTCAAGGGTTTAGGGTTTCGCGGATCCATCGAACAACGTCAAATATTTTACGTTTGAGATTCCGGTGGAATTAGCTAGCAGACGGAGCCTGACTTGCGTAGTTAAGTGAAACATAGCGTGTAAAATAAATTGTTCATCGGTGTGAGTTCTCTAACATTTGTTTGTTTATGCATGGTGGCTCTGGTTTCTTGGGTTAGAAGAAAATTGTTGGGTTTTGATACGGGAAAATGAAAGAATAGTTAAATGATGACGTGGAGGAATGGTGAAAGGTGATTGGAGGATGTAGGAGTGAATGCGTGGCAGAAGCTAATTGGCTGAGAGGGTTTGTTAGATGAAGAGATCGAGAGCTGAAGCGTATATAGAGATTTGTCGATCGATTGAGAATGAGAACCAGAAAAATTAATATTGTGAAACTTCTTATTAGATTCTCTCTGTAAAACTCTTAGGGTTTGATATTTCATTGTTGCTAGAGCTGTTTCTACTTCTAAGCTCTAACACATGAGATTTGGATTTGTGTTTCATGAACATTAATCCAATTTATCGATTGATTCTTCTCTAATTGAAGAATTGTAGTTTCTCTGTAACAGGTTTCTTATAGAAGAGATAAGAAAAATTGAATATAGAACAAATTTCTCGAGGGTTTTTGGGTCTTGGTATATGTTGCTCTAATCTTGCATTTTTGATGGATTGTTTTTGTTTTTTAGTAGGTCAAATTTCGAAGCAGTAGCACCAGCTGTGTTTTTGTTCATAGCAAATGGGAGCAGAAGAAGTTCCGAATGGTTCTTTCAGCGCTCAGATGTAGTGGACAATGCTGAGTTAAGCGACATAGCTTTGGTGTTTGCCATTAGAAAGGAGCTTAACAGTTTTTGCTTTTGTTCTTTTCCATCTTCTCTAGGCCACTACTAGTGGAAAGTATCTGAACTATTGTTTGGATATGCTCGTTTCTAATTTACGTTCGCAACCCCGCAAACTCAACAAGATGATGCGGGAAGTTCTTTCCCGGGGTGCACGCCGCTCTTCACAAGATTTCTTATTTAGTTCCCCTTGCTCCCTCAAAATTACTGCCCATACTCGTCCATAGAATGCCTAATATATACGACAAAGACCATGTAAGTTTTTAATTCTGTTAAAAACTTAGACAAATGTAACAGCTAGCCTATACTTGTGGTTAACAAAATGACAACTATTTTGTTGTCTTGCAGTTGGTTTTAGTGCCATATGTTGAAGTTGGAGAACAGCTCAATCGGAAAAGTTGTTGGCAACCTGATTCTGATTCTTAGGTTGGTGATGGAGAGGTTGCGAGATCTCGATGTAATTGGACGGAATTTGCTTCACGAATAACTGTATTTTCCATACAAGTATAGTATAGCAGAACATGCAATGATGATGCTGGGCCTGAATTACATAAAGATTTCTATTCAGGATGCCAGGTATAGTCCAAGTTTCGAACCATCTTATTGCATTTTATTCCTTAAGAATCCTTCTGTGATATCATCGACGTCTCTAGTTATCAATCATCTTTATCCTCAAAAGAGTTTTTTTTTTTCTTTTCGTGTATTTGTGTTGAGAACCAAAAAATAATACCCAAATCTACTCGAATAATTCAAAAATATCCAAAATACCTTAAAAAAACTAAAATATCGGTTAATTTTTATTTAAATTTATCTAAATATTCGGAAAAAACTAAATTATTAATTACATTTTACTCAAATATACCCAAAAATATCCGAACTACTCAAAAATATCTTATATATTCGGGTTTATAATTTTAATTTTGAGTATTTGGGTTATTATAAGTATAAATATAACTAATATTTTCATATGTATACTTGTATTTCAGATACATTCGGATATCCACGGATAGTGCATTCGGTTCGGGTTTGGGTCCGGTTATTCGGGTAGAAAGATATAGAATCCATTCAAGTTTTTTTAAATTGGTTCGGTATTTTTTCGGGTATTTCGGTTCGGATATTCGATTCCGGTTTTTTTCTCCAAGGTACTAAAACAATTATGAGAATAAATTCCAGGGGCATTTTCGTCATTTTCTCTAAATATATAAAGTTAATTTTGAAGGTTTTTGCGGATTCATCGAACTTCTTCTGCTGACAAAGAAGAAGAAGAAGTTGGTGAAACCCCCAAGCTTAATTAGGCCTCTCTAGTGTTTCTGCTCCTATTTTACGTTTGAGATTCCGGTGGAATTCGCTACTAGCATCTGGAGCCAGAGCTGCCGTATCTAAGGGGAAGCAGAGCGTTCAAAATTGTTCATCGGTGTGAATTCTCTAAACGTTGTTTCTTTATGGTGGGATCTGGTTTGTTTTTGGTTTCAATACTTGCATTTTTAATGAATTGTTTTTGTGTTTTAGTAGGTCAAATTTCGAAGCAGTAGCACCAGTTTCATAGAGAATGGGAGCTGAAGAAGTTCCGAGTGGTTCTTTCAGCTCAGATGCAGTGGACAACGCTGAGTTAAGCGACACAGCTTTGGTGTATGCCATTAGAAAGGCCCTTGCATCTGTCCAAAATGTGAGCCGTGCACAAATGTTCACATATGTTTCTGTGTGTGTGCATGTGTTCTTTAAAAAGTATTTTATTTTATTAAATCCAGGGGGATACTGATCATTATAATCAGCTTGTTTAATTAATGTACATTAAAAAAGAAATCTGATGGCCATGCTGTGGCACAGCAAGAGGTGTCTGATGTCGATGTTGTGGCACAGCGAGAGGTGTGTCTTTTTCCTCATATGACAATCGAATCTTCTTTTTTTCGGTTTAAATTTGTTGTTGCTAAGACATCTTCACTCTCATTCGCTTTGCAGACACTCTTGAAAATTCTATCACGCTCTGTTGCTTGCTTAGATGAAGTTCACCATGAAAAGCTTCTTAAACTTGTAAGGTTTTTTTGTTATTGCATGAGCTTACAGTTGAATTCACACATACATTAATTACCTTCCTCTGACTTTCATCACATTTATTGTCTTTAGATTTTTGGAACGAGAATTTGGGATCACAAACCTAATGTAATATGTGCATTGCTGGACCTAATCATATCACTGGTACACAGCTCAGCAACTACTTTCCCCTCATGTCAACAACCAGATATATATTATCTGCTTAAGGAGCTTAACAGTTTGTGCTTTTGTTCTTTTCCATCTCTAGACCACTACTAGTGGAAAGTATCTGAACTGTTGTTTGGATATGCTCGTTTCTAATTTACGTTCGCAACCTCGCAAACTCAACAATAGGATGCGGGAAGTTCTTTCCCGGGTGCACGCAGCTCTTCACAAGATTTCTTATTTAGTTCCCCTTGCTCCCTCAAAATTACTGCCCATACTCGTATATAGAATGCCTAAAATACACGACAAAGACTATTTATGTTTTTGATTCTGTTAAAAATTTAGACAATGTAACAGCAAGCCTATACAAAATGAAAACTATTTTATTGTCTTGCAGTTGCAGGAATTAGTGCCATATGTGGATAACTTGTTGAAGTTGGAGAACAGATCAATCGGAAAAGTTTTTGGCAAGGTGATTCTTATGGTGGTGATGGAGAGGTTGCGAGATCTCGATGTTAGTGGACGAAATTTACTTCACGAATTACTGTATTTTCCATTCAAGTATAGTATAGACACTAAGTATAGTGGTAAGTGAATGATATGCTTGATCATCTTTGTAGTTGGAGATTTGGTGGGATGATATTCTCCAAGATGACTCCAGTATAGGCATGTTTGATATGGAACTTGATGTTGCAGTAGAAGGCACTATGAATGAAGGAGAGGAGGTAGGGTTAGTGTGTTTATTTGCTGTTTATGCTGAATCCACAAACTTGGTTGAAAATTTCAGGATTACAAGACGCTTTTTCTCTTACTATGAAAATTTGGACTTTGATTCGTCTGTGGTTTCCTGGAGAGCTATCTGCCATCATTCATGAATTTGATTTTTCTTTTGCAGTTTCCAGTGCGGTCTCTAAATCAAAATAATGTGGTCTCTGAGTTGTTGGACAAATTAATGGTCCTATCTTTTGAGCATCTTGAATCCTGTCAAAATGCTGGTCGTCTGGATGAGGTATGTCAGATCTTTTGGGGGTTCTGTTTTTCATTGTTTCGGCGCAGGTGTTTGGAATTCTCTTCGAGTCGTTTGAGAACTTAATTCTGAACACGGACAAATCAAAATTTTCACAGGTATGCACCGTATTATCTCAGTACATACTCTATAATTCATCATTCTAGGCTCCTAACACTTTACTTCATTGTCGGCATGAGATGTCTTGGCTTAGACTCATTTTGCTTACGTCTGCAGTTTCTGATGTTCTATGCGTGCTCACTAGATCCTGAAAATTGTGGTGTGAAATTTGTCAGTAAGTTGTTGGACATATATCTCTCCAGCAACAAACATCAAGTTACTAGGTGAGTTTCATCTTTTCCTTCATGGTAAAATTTCTCTGCATGATATCAAGCTAATACTGTTTCTAGTCACCAGACTCACCACTTGTATATGGTTTTGTTTTCTCCCCTTACTGAACAGGAAGAGGGCAGTGGATTATCTAGCTAGCTACTTGTCTCGTGGAAAGTTTTTGCCGGCTTCTTTTGTGGCTAGCATGTTAAAAAGGTAGAAAGAGACTGCTGAATAAACTGACAAAAGATGATTGTTTTGATCTGATTCAAGTTTCACTTTGTTGTAACATTGTTTCTCTTGTGTCTGAAATCCTAGATTGGTGGATGAGTGTGCGGATTATTGCAGAACATGCAATGATGATGCTAGGCCTTAAGCACATGAAGTTTTTTATTCAGGATGCCAGGTATATATAGTCCAAGTTTAGAATCATCTTATTGCTTTTTATTCCTTAAGAATTCTTCTGTGATGTCATCGACGTCTCTAGTTATCAATCATCTTTACCCTTATAAGTCTCAAAAGAGTTTTTCTTTTTTGCCTTTCCGTGTCTGGAGTGATACACAATTATGTCAAGTAATGACTTAAATTTGTTACTTTTCTGTGACTGTAGGCAATCTTCCGAATGAGATCAATCCTAGATGTTCCTCGCTTCCAGTCGCAGCTTACACCATTGGAGTCAGTTTTATCTCACAAACTAGACCCGTTGAAGGTAACTTGCTAGAAATTTAGACCATAGTCATATGTTCCTTTGATATAGCGAAGTACTCGTTTAGCCTCTTTATAGTGACAATGTTTAGGATTTTGCATATATCTTGATAGATAAGAAGCTGCGAATGATATATCTGGTCGTGTTGCGGCTAAGTACAACAATCCTCCAACTAGACTTCTATATTTTCTTGCATCGTGACAATCATCTTCTTCTTCATTACCTTTGTTGTATGGTGTAAGAGGAGTAGAGATAGGTTTGCTATCTTGCATACTGAACTTCTTTAACTAGGTGTTTGCATACTTGCTTTGACCAATGAAAATATCCCCTATTTCTTGCTTGATCTCAAATCCTAGAAAATATTTTAATTTACCAAAATCACTCATCTCAAACTCTGTATGCAGCTTGTTTTTGAATGCTTGAATCAATTCTTCTGAATTTCCTGTGAGAATTAAGTCATCCACATATAAGCATATGACCATTATAGCATTTTTCTTCTCCTGAATGTACATGGCTGTGTCGCTGTCACTTCTTTTGCATCCTTCTTTGATGAAAAATGAGTCAATTCTGCTATACCATGCTCTTGGGGCTTGTTTAAGACCATACAATGCTTTTCTAAGTCTCAAAACTTTATGTTCAGCTCCCTCTTGAATGTATCCTTGTGGTTGATCTAAGTATACTTCTTCAGTGATTTCTCCATTTAAAAATGCTGATTTTACATCTAGTTGATGTAAACTCCATCGCTTTTGAGCTGCCACTGCAAGTATCATCCGAATAGTATCATGTCTTGAAACTGGTGCAAAAGTTTCGTTATAGTCTACTCCATAGGTTTGTGTAAACCCTCTTGCAACTAGCCTTGCTTTTAGCTTCTGTACTTTTCTATTTTCGTCTGTTTTGATCTTGTAAATCCATTTGACACCCACTGTTTTCTTTCCTTGTGGTTTTTCTGTGAGATACCATGTACGATTTTTGTTGATCATCCTAATTTCTTCTTCCATAGCAAGTCTCCAATCTCTGTTTTCGACAGCTTCTTCGAAGCAAGTAGGTTCTCCCATAGATAAACAACAGAATTCTTCTACTTGATTGCTTAGTTCTTCTATCTCTACAGCTCGACTGTAAATATCATTGAGACTTTTAGTTTTCCTCATAACTCCTGGTGATTCTTCACTTTCTGTCCAGATTGTCTTTTCTGTTCGAGGTGTAGATGTTTCACTTTCACTTGTATCCTCTTGTGGTGCAGTGTCTTGACCCGTTTCAGCATGTTTTATTGATGAACGTTGAATGGTTTTAACAGTTTCCAAATGAGATACCAACTGGATAGTGGCTATATCCTCTTTTTCCCAATTCCACACTTTGTCTTCTTCAAAAATTACATCTCTGGACACTTCCACTTTAGATGTATCTAGCATGTAGATCTTATATCCTTTACTTAGCGTGCTGTAGCCAATAAAAACTCCTCTACGTGACTTGTCGTCTAACTTCTTTCTCTTCTCCTCAGGGATTAGTACATGAAAAATGCATCCAAACACTTTTAAATGACTTACTGATGGTTTGTGATTGCTCCATACTTCTAGTGGTGTTTTCTTGTTGAGTGACTCGGTAGATAATCTGTTCTGCAAATATGCTGCTGTAAAAACAGCTTCAGACCAAAACTTATCCGGCATTCCTTGAGCTTTTAGCATAGATCGCGCCATCTCTAGTAACGTTCTATTTCGCCGTTCAGCCACTCCATTTTGTTGTGGCGTATAAGAAACCGTGAGTTGTCTTTGTATACCTGCTTCTTCCAAAAAATTAATAAATTCTTGTGATGCATACTCGCCGCCTCTATCAGATCTTATTCCTTTTATTTTCTTCTCTGATTGTGTTTCCACCAAATCTTTGAATTTCTTGAAGGTTGTGAAAACTTCAGATTTTAATCTTGGAAAATAAACCCATAACATCCTTGTATAATCATCAATGAAAGTAAGAATATACTTGCTGCCATTGATTGATTCTGTTTGCATAGGACCACATATATCTGTGTGAATTAATTGTAGTTTCTCTACTGCTCTTGTTTCAGATTTTCCAGGAAAGCTTTCTCTATGTTGTTTCCCTCGTACACATCCTTCACATATCCTTTTTGTGACTGCGAACTTAGGTAGCCCTTTCACCATGTCATTTTCTTGGAGAACTTGTAAATGAATATATCCTGCATGCCCATATCTTTTGTGCCACAAATCTGAAATATCTTCTTCTTGGGTTGCATATGCTTTCTCAATGATTGGCCAGTTCAGCGAAAAACTAGTTCCAATCATAGGAACTTCAGATATTTTGTTATATTCTTTGTCCATTATGATACCCTTGTCTTCATCAAACAACACTTTATATCCACTTCTTATCAATTGTCCAACACTTAGTAGATTTCGATTGATCTTTGGCACTAGTAAAACATTTGTTATGGTTCGTTGGCCCACTTCTGTTTTGACAATGATACTACCTCTTCCAGCACTTATAAGTATATCACCACTAGCCACTTTAATAGGAGTCTGGATCGATTTGTCCAATTCTGCGAAACAACTTTCTTCTTTAACCATGTGGCTTGTTGCTCCACTATCAACAATCCATGTGCTTGAATTTGTTTGTGTATGACTTGCTGCAAAGGATAGTTCTTGTATTGTAGCTTCTTCTTGGTTCATATAAGCATGCTGATTTTTCTTCACTTTGCAATTTCTAGCTATATGTCCAATTTCTCCACAATTAAAACATTCTATTTGTGACTTTTGTTGTCTGTTTTGATCACTGCTAGGTTTTCTGTTCTTGTAATAGCAAACATCTTCATTATGGTTATCCTTTCGACAGTAGTTGCACCATCTTTGTTTTCTTGGTTTGTGATCAAAATCATCGAAAGTCTGGTTGGTTCCTTGATTTATCTGGATTGGTTTCTTGAACTTTGCATAGAATGCTCCCTCTGAATTTTGATATTCTCTATCTTCAAGTCTGTTTTCCTGCATTTGTAATGCATTTAACAATTCTTGCAGTGTCAATGTTTGTAAATTCTTGGTTTGTTCTATCACACCAATGTATGGATCATACTTGGTTGTTAAAGAAGATAGTACTTTTGACACCAAATATTCTTCAGGCATGTTGTCTCCATATGACTTCTTCTCATTATTGAGTTCAATAACTCTTTTCATGATTTCTTTGAGTGTTTCTTTTGCTGTTTGCTTCACACTCCAGAAAGTTGCCCTTAACCTTTGTAGTCTAATTTGTGATGTCTTTGGATCTCCTCTGTATTCTGTATGCAGAAGATCCCAAGCTGCTTTAGCTGACTCTTCATCAGAAACTCTTCCTCCAAGAATGTCTTCACTCAAAGCACTATGAATTAGTTGCAAAGCAAGCTGGTCTTTAATTTCCAACTATTTCCGTTCTTTTATCGCAGTAAGTTCTTCCTGTGTCGGCTCTGTTTTAGTTTCTGGTGGTTTAGGGATGCCCTCTAAAACAATAGTCCATAGAGATCTAAACTTTAGTATTGCCCTCATCCTCTTAACCCAAAGACTGAAATTTTTTCCATCAAACACAGGGATGATCTGTGTTGTATTTGACTGCATCTTCTCTTTGTGATTTTGTGATAGATTCCCTTCGTGGTTTTGTGAGGTTGAATTGTGATGTTAGGCTCCTAGGATCTTAGCGCTCTGATACCATGTTGGAATTTTGTGATTAAGAAAAAATAAAGTAGAATTGTTCTCAGAATATTAATAAGAAGTTAAATTCAATATTCCAAAAGACTCGTTTATTTCTCTATGTATTGCTCTCCTATGAGCATACATATTTATAGCAAAAGACTTGACATTATTGTGATAAAGTAAATTTCCTATTCTATTTAATTAAAATAATAATTACTAAATAAAACTCAAACTAAAAACAATTTCCTTTTCTTCTAGCAATCCACGTGACTTCTTCTCCTCATATTCATGTGCCATTCACATGTTTAATTAACTTTACCTTCTTCATTGTTGCAGGTATCGTGAAACCCATTTCAATCCCTAAATCATGAATCTTCTTCTTCATTCTCAATTGGAAGAGACAAGCTTTCTCCAACAGAAGATGCCTTCGAGGATCAGACCATCAACTAGTCCTCGTGAATCCCTCTGATTCTAGTGGAGGGAAAGCAATTTTGAAAACCTTTAAAATCTAAAAATACGTTTCTTTATGAGAACAACATTATTGAACTTGGTCTTGTATGCAAGTTTTGAAAACTTTTAGATTCAAAACTGTCATTAAAGATTCATCCGCTTGTAAATCTCAACAGCTTTCTCCATCTCCCTACTCTTACAAAACCTTTCGATCATAACCGAAAACATAACTTTGTCCGGAGCCAGCCCTTCCTCCTCCACTTTATTAAACAAATCCAAAGCCTTACCCCAACTCATTTCCCTTGCATTATCAAGTTATCAAACTCGTTGCAGCAATTACATTTACACTATCTGGTTCTGCTTCGGCACTAAAACGACATCATTTGGTTTTTTTTCTCTTCATAATAATTTTTTTGTCAACTAAAAATCTCTTTGATTTGCTGTTAATTCATTCTCACGTAGTATCAGTGTATCACTCACTGTAACAGTACTGTTAACAAAAGAAATTTGTCCCCACATTTACTATTATTAAATGTATTTTCTAACAGTATAATAGCGTGAATGACTAATACCTAACATAAATTGACAGAACAGTGCAAATCCTAAAATTGAATAATGTTTTCGTTGTATGCTATTTTCCTTTTCTTTTTTATGAGAGTCGTCTCAAATCTGTTTAGAAGTTTTGTGCTGTGCCTACACGTATTTGATATTGTCAAATATATTTGGAAAATTAATATAGGGCAAGTAAAATAGGGCTTCTGACTTTTTTCTTTGTAATCTTAGTCAAGTGGTACTGCACCACAATTATCCTCCCATTAAAGAAGATGATAAATCAAAGAACGAATCATAGTTTGAAAACATTAAAGCCAAGAAAAACATTAAAAGGTGAAAAAATAGTATTTCATTCATGCTTTAAGTTTAAACTGAACATTACATAAATCGGTCACTGACGAAAAGCTTTATAGATAATAGTGGTATACATGTCTTATTACTGTGTAATCGTTTTATGTTCCATCATTTGTTTTTCCTTATCTCTCCACTATGTATGTTACTTCTTTTCGGGTATGTTACTTCTTTTCGGTTTCAGAGTTGTCGATTCGGGTCGGGATCGGTTTACTTCACATAGAGTCAGACTATAATAATACCCAACTTGACTCTTGGATCTTTTTAAAATCAATGCAGAATCCAAGTATAATGTTTTTAATTAGATGAGTTTGGTGAAGAAAAATAAATGAAGTTCGTTTGCAATTAGATGAGATTTGGTGAAGAAAAATAAATGAAGTTCGTTTGCAATTAGAGTTGGCGACAAAATATAAAAATAAATTAAGTTGGGTTATAAAAGAAAAAAAAGAAGAAGAATAAGGCCAATAATATAAAGTGGGAATGAGAATAAATATTTTTATATTGGTCTTGTATTACCTTCTTGTCCGTATCAATCTTGAAAAACTAAGTACATGTCGTTGTTAAGACAAGTAACATAAACTTAGATAATTGCAACTTTGTGTCAAGAAACAAGTATTAACAAAAATTATTGATTTGGTACTTGTTTTGCTCTTTAGTTACTTATATAATGGTATGGCTTCGTTTTTCGTTTTTCGTTTTTCGTTTTTCTTTTTATTATTTATGTAGTTACTTTTTTTTATAACTTTTGTACTAATTTAACAAAACAAAATATGTAAAAAAAAATATTCATCTATTAGACCACTACACGCAGATACTAAACAAAAAAAATCCACAAATAACTCTTAAATAACAACTAACTAGTAATGGAATGGGAAAAATAACATGCAAGTAGACAATTTGTGAATGGGGTATATAAAATCTTGAATAGCCAGCCGTTTTTGTAAGAAGTTAGATACGGATACAAATAAGTAACAACCCAAAATCACGGGCAAGGTAAAGCACACACACCCTTATATTATGCTTATTAAAATACAGAAGATGTTTTGTTTGGCAAAAGGATCATAAGTGTAGTCGAAGGGCTCCACGCGCAGCGACAAAAACGGAACAAAAGAACAAAAAATCAAAAGATTCAAAACCATTCAAAACCTTTCTTCTTCTTTATTTAACATCAACTGTTCGGATTTGTGTAAGACAAAAACAAAGAGGCGGAGATTACGGGGACCAACAGTGACGTGGACCTCTCCCCGTCGGTGCCCAATCCACCAACTTTAACTCCAATGCTCACTTGCTTGTTGGAACCTTATCATATTATTCGTAATATTTTTCTTTTGTTTAGAGAATGGGGCATTCTCTTGGCATATACGAACTTCAGAAAATGGAGGCGTTTACTTAAGAGTCTTCATTAAATTAGCATATGTATACGAACTTTTATCGTGTAGCTAACTTCCATTTTATTAATTTGTTGACTCAGTTTTTCTATCTTTTCATTCTTATTTTAGTTTACAATGTTTCAATAATACGTAAATGAACTAATGTTAGAGAAAAATAAATAAACATTTATTAATGTTTGGGAAGAAATAACATTCTCAAAACCAAAAAAATATAGAAAAGAAATACGAACAACAATTCATCCGTTACAAATGCTTGTTGCAAAAAGAAAGAAAAAGAATTAAAGATGTTTTAATGCTTAAACGCTTGTATCTGCTTTAGACTCCATATAGTCAACTATAATCAATACACGTGATTCATTTCGTCATTAGATTCTTGTTGAGACAAGAGTCAATTACCACCAAACATATTTTTAATCATTGAAGTTCCGATAACTTAGGGTAATTGGCAGCAGATTTGAGTTTTGATTTAATATTTTTAATAATGTATGATATTATGGTTTGTGCTAATATCATTATTATATTACTATCCGGATTTAGACACATATATAGCTAATGCAATTTTTAATTTTTCTTTTCATGCAATCAAATTTTTTTTCTGTTTTCCATTATTTTTACCATTTTACTATATTAATCTCTAAAAATCGAAGTCATTTGGATTTCGAAGATCTTAATTCTACTTTGAAAGTCACAATCCGACTTTGAGAAATAATAATCGACTTTGAAATTCACATACCGACTATCAATGTCATAATGGATCCGCAAGTCACATATCCATTTTGCAAATCACATACCGGTTATAAAGGTCATATTTTTGAAAGTCACATACCGACTCCGAAAATAACATAACTCATAGTATAAATTTATGTCAATGACAAGTGTAAGACTCATATAATTTTTTTTGAAAGTACTAATTAATAAATGAGAAATGAAAAAATGGGTTGGCAAATCAAATTTTCAAAAGAGACTAGTTAGCTGATTACTCAATTTGTTTTATGATAATTTTCCATTTTAATTTTTAGGAAGGTGCATTTGTTCCCTTCATGTGAATAAGGAAGAGTTTCATACATTGTAGAACTGAGTCCACGATACATTATTGGTCTCTTAATTTATTTTGGGAAAATAGAAACTAAAGAAATACATTCTCCTAATCAATCATAATTCATAGTTCCATACAAATACAAAAGATAGATATGTATCATTGATCTTTGTATTCATATGAAACAACCACATTATCCCACCTTAATACATGATTATGGAATGACTCTTTTCAGCAAAACACACCTCAAAATTCTCAATTTCTCGGAATATTTGATAGTTTACATACTAATACATTTTTCATTAATTATTGTCAGAAAAATGTATGTAATGTAACTGCTGGTCCCGTACTTATTTATTGCTTCATTCCTTATTACTAAGCAACAAAAGTCACGCGTGAAATATAAAGACACTATAAAAGAAGATCCTTTGCAGTTTCTGTGTTCTTGCTTCTTCTTCATCTCTCTTTATTTAATACTGTCCGAATAAATAAAAATTCACTCTTTTTGTCTTCTCAAGGCGATTTCAAATAGAATCATTCTCCTTTCTCTTGAAATTTATCTTTATTTTGGAGTTTTCGAGTGACTTAAGGAGGGAAAATAAAGACAGAAACAAGAACTAAAGCATCGGTTTGAGAATAAGACTTCTCGTACTCTCCTTTCTCGTGTTCGTATGACAGATTAAAAAATTTAGGCTTTTTGTCTTGTCTGGGCGATAATGCCTAGAGAGGGGGTTTAAAGATTTGATTTAAATACTCATTTTTTGGATTTTTGGTTGTTTGGGTTTAAAGGCTTAATTACGATGCAAAGCGTACACAATAAACCTATTGATTCCATTGGAGCTTTTAAGCATTTAATCAAACAGAGCAACGGCGGAGTGACGGCGGCGGATATGCAAGAACCGAGCATCGAGACTGATAAGCTCAGCTATGAGATTTTCTCGATTCTTGAAAGCAAGTTTCTTTTCGGGTATGATGATGACCCGAAGCTTATGGAATCACGGAGCAGAGACCCGAGTCCTGAGCAAGAAACGGCGTCACCAACGACGGTGGAAGCTGTAAACGGCGTCGTTCCGGGTTCGATTAAGAACCAGAGAGGTAAAGTTTGTGTTTTGAGTATCGATAGTGGTGGAATGAGAGGGATTATACCTGGAAAAGCTTTGGCGTATCTGGAACATGCTCTGAAATCGAAATCGGGTGACCCGAATGCCCGAATCGCTGATTACTTCGACGTAGCTTCCGGTTCCAGTATCGGTGGGATTTTCACGGCGATGCTTTTCGCGTCGAGTGATGGGAACCGTCCTATCTTTAAGGCGGAGGACACGTGGCGATTTTTAGCGAAGAAAGGTGAAAGCTTTTACAAATCACCACCGGGGGTACTAAACCGGGTTATGAAAACCGGGTTGGGTGGGTCGGGTTCGAAGCTTGAGAAAGCGATGAAGGAGTCGTTTGAGGAGCTTACGCTTAAAGACACGCTTAAACCGGTTTTGATTCCTTGCTACGACCTCACTAGCTCTGCGCCGTTCTTGTTCTCACGTGCTGATGCGTTGGAAACGGACGGTTATGATTTTAAGCTGTGGGAGGTTTGCAGAGCTACGTGGGCTGAGCCAGGAGTGTTTGAGCCTGTGGAGATGAGATCAGTTGATGGTAAAACGCGGTGTGTGGCGGTTGATGGTGGATTAGCGATGAGTAATCCGACGGCTGCAGCGATCACTCATGTGTTGCATAATAAGCAAGAGTTTCCCTTTGTTAGAGGTGTTGAGGATTTGCTTGTGTTGTCACTTGGTACGGGACAGTTGGTTGATGTGAAGTATGATTGTGATAAGGTTATGAAGTGGAAGTCTAAGCATTGGGCTCGGCCTGCGGTTCGGATTTCTGCTGATGGAGCTGCTGATACTGTGGACCAGGCTGTTTCAATGGCGTTTGGTCAGTGCCGGAGGAGTAACTACGTCCGTATTCAGGTAAATGCTTAATGTGGTTGTGTACATTCATGTTACTGAGACTCTGATTAGTAACACTATTCAGGTATCGCGGAACTTGAAAATAAACTAGAAAAACTTGATAAGAATGAAAATGCGTGGAATGGCAGTTTTGTGGTTATAAATTTCGCATGGTGGAAAATGCGATACTGAATCATTCTGCCATTCGGAGCGTTTTAAGCTCTAGCATGGCGGAATGGTAGAATAATTATGGCATTCACTTGTTACTTTTAGACATCTTTCTTAAGCTTATATTGATAATGCTGTCTCCATTAGACGCAAAATTGAGTTATCAAATGATGGAGCTTGATCTTCAAATTAATACCATAATCATTATTTGGGTGGTTTTATAGGCAAATGGGTCAAGCTTTGGTCCGTGCAAACCAAACATAGACACAGACGCAAGTCCAAGCAATGTGAATATGCTTGTGGGAGTAGCAGAGGAGATGCTGAAGCAGAAGAACGCAGAGTCTGTTCTGTTTGGTGGTAAAAAAATCAATGAAGAAAGCAATTATGAGAAGCTGGATTGGTTAGCCGGTGAACTCGTGCTCGAACACCAGAGGAGGAGTTGCAGAATCGCTCCCACTGTAGCGTTCAAGCAATCCGGCGACAGAAGAAACGATCAGCAGACCATTTTTAAGGATATTGATTGTATGTTTTGAAGGTTCTAAATTGTATAGATTTATGTTTGAGTTCCACGAAGAAAGCGAACATATTTTCAAAATAGGCTTTTATTAATCCTAAAGATAATGTGTTATTTTTGTTTTACTAAATTGTTATCTTCAATTGACTCAAACAGAGCTTAGCTTCGTTATAACTAAATTTTGGAATGCATATATATACAGTGGATAATCAGCAGAGAACGTTGAGGCTTATTCCATAGAGATTTAACATATTTCTTAAACAAGCAGATAGTTGCCAACTAACATTTTAGGACCCCTTAATCTTCTCCTCTGTTTGTTATCATTAGTGATGTTAATATGGGTAAGCCCACCCCATTTAAGTCCATCCCATTTAAGTTCAATCCTATTTAACCTTAAACCCATATAAACCCATTTAAGTTTGAACCCAATTAACCCCGCCTATTTAAATTCTCTTGACCCATGTAAACTTATTTAGACCTATATATAATTGTTTTGCTGTAAACATTTGACTAATTATTAACTAATTAATTAAATTTAATTGATAAATAATAAAATAATTATACATATTATTTTGAAAAACATGATTTTGCGATTTTGGCATGAAACACGATATTGTAGAAAAAAAATATTTTTGGTAATAAAGCACAAATTTAAGGTTTTGGCGGGAAACACATTTTTGCGGTTTGGCGGGAAAACACGATTTTACGGTTTTTTTGGAAAAACACGGTTTTGTGGTTTTGGCGAAAAAACGCGATTTTGTGAGAATATTTTTTTGGGTGGTAAACACACATTTTTGCAGTTTTGCCAGAAAAATATGGTTTTACGATTTTTGCGGAAAAACACGATTTTGTGGTTTTGGCGGAAAAACGCGGTTTTGGCGGGAAAATGTGGTTCTGTGAGAATGTTTTTTGGGTGATAAAACGCAATTTTGCAGTTTTGGCAGGAAAACACGATTTTGCGGTTTTGGCGGAAAAACACGGTTTTGCGGTTTTGGCGGAAAAAACGCGGTTTTGTGAGAATATTTTTTGGGTGATAAACGCACTTTTGCAGTTTTGGCGGGAAACACACAATTTGCGGTTGTGGCGGGAAAACACGGTTTTGCGGTTTTGGCGGGAAAACGCGGTTTTGTGAGAATATTTTTTGGGTGAAAAAACACACTTTTGCAGTTTTGGCGGGAAACACAATTTTGCGGTTTTGGCGGGAAAACACGGTTTTGCGGTTTTAGCGGAAAAACGCGGTTTTGCGGTTTTGCCGAGAAAACGCAGTTTTGTGAAATTATTTTTTGGGTGATAAACCGGAAAAATGTGGTTTTACGGTTTTGGCGGAAAAACACGGTTTTGCGGTTTGCCCAAAAAAAACACGATTTTGAAGAAAATATTTTTTTGGTGAGAAAAAACGTGATTTTACGGTTTTAGTAGAAAACACGGTATTGCGGTTTTGACTAAATTATCCTTATTAAGTATTTAATAATATTTTGTATTTTTTGTTATTAGGGTTTAAATGGGTACAATGGGTACCCATTTATTTGTGTTAAAATTCATTTAATAAATGGGGCTTATTGGGGTAACCCATTTAATTCCATTTAGTTTTTTTTCAAAAATAAATTTAAATAGGCTTATTATCATAAGTCATACCCATTTAATAAATGGGGGTCTATACCCAAACTAACATTACTAGTTATCATCATGATGAGTTTCAAAAAAAATTCCCTTTTTATATTAATTTGTTGATACCAGTTTTCTCATATTGAAAAGTATATTCTTTATTTGGAATTTTCTAAAAAGGAAAAGATGAGTAGTGAGACCAAATCTCCTTTTGTAATGATTTGATTTAACGTAAGTTCAAAGATGTGAACTTGGGACCGTAATGAATAGAACGTATCAAGAAGGCTGTTATGAAATCATATTCATTGGGGCTCCAAAAAAAGTCACTTTCTTGATTTATAATCTATTTTTTTCAACAAATTAAATGTATTATGCGATTTGATTTTGGGTAGCAACACAACGATGATATTATCACAATCCACAAATATGTCTCACTCATAATAATTTTCTTATGGTTACAAATAGGAATGGTTCAAAGGCCAAAAAGAAAACAAGCGTTGTCGTCGTTCATGTGCGTGGGCATAGAACGTCGTATATATGTGTCGGTTAGGTCTCAAGTGACCAAAACAATATACATTTTATTTTAGAAGGTCTCTAAATCAAGAAGATGACCAATGATTAACAGAATTTTACAGCTAAAATTTAGAGTAAACAAAAATACCATAGATTATAGACTCAAAGTTTTTGAACCTCTGATACCGTTTGTTATGGTCTTCTGTGTTGAATGTTAGACATTCACCTATAACTATAATTGATAGTTGAATTCGTCTGTCGTTAATAGTAAAATCATTTTTTCAAAATGTTAGGTTTTTGTTTAAGTGAAAAATGTTGTAATAGGTAAAGAAAATGAAAACTACTTTCTTTGTTGACAAAATGGTATTTTTATCCATATTGTCAATTATGATTCCAATAAACGTCAGACGATTTAAAGAAAAGATGTATGTAAATTTTCAACGAAACTATTAAATCCTCTCAAAGTTGAATTTTATATGGGACTTAATCTGAAAGTAAGTGGGAAACTAAATGGTATGTACAAGAAAAGAGAAAATAAAACACCCATATATATCTTTAGTAGAGATAGAGATCAATGGAACATAAATATTGGTTGGTGGATACTTCTGAACGAACCGGTCGATGGCAAACTTTAGCTTAGCTGGCTAGCGGAACATAAGATGGGTTAATGGGCTCTTAAGGCTTGGGATTTGATCCACTCGATAGGAAACGATCTTAATATTCACAATACACAATAGTTGTGGTCCTTGTGGATGTTGATGAGATAAAACTATTAGGACCCGCACGATATATACTTTCCAAACAAAAAACTGAAACAATTATGTACAAAATATCATGTACTGTTAGTAACTCCACATATGAAGTAAAACAAGATATACAATAATATACAACGTACAAAGGTTAAGATACTAACTGTTATGTTAATTTTGAGTTGGAAGCTCATAAAATTGTATGAAAATCTCATATTGTTACTCAAATAGGAGGTTTCAAATAAGATATATTGACAATCTTTGAAAGAGATTCTCTTCGAGGCCGAAACACCATTAGCTGAAAAGTCATCATTTGGAGAGATTGTTTTAGGAATCACACATCTAAAATAAAAAGATTATTATGATATATAAAAGATAGGAAATAATCCACCCACTTTCAATTGGTTTGGATTTGAAAATTTATGAGCATTAACAAAAATTAATTGAAAATACATGCGACAACCAAAGATGCATATGATTAATGAGGCAAAATTGCAAAACATCAAGGAAACATAGAAAATGTCATATAATTGAACAATTTGCTTACCAAAAATATATGGAAATTGTAGGAATAGAAGTTTATCGAGCCTAAGGATGATAGATTGCAGTAGCTAAAGGAATAAGGGTGAATGAGTTATCTATGAAGCAAAAAAAATCATAAAACCAAAGAAAAAATCAATAAATTTGGGTTAAAAAGTCAACATGTCCATGTGTTATGAGAGATGTTGTCGTGTGCTCGTATACGAACGATTATATGATGATATAAAGGTCAACATATCACACGGGTGTGCGGGTCAAACTACTGCACACGATGTTCTGTAATTTCGTAGTTGGTCCATATTCTAAAGAGTTGAGATCAGTTTGATCCAGCTTAGAGATATATGTGATATAGAGCTTAAAAATATAGTTGGTCGAGAACCACATGTAAAAAATACTAAAAACCGCGCAGTTATCAATAGTGAATCCAAGATTAACACTTCTGGTGTTAAAAGTATTAATCCAAGATTAGTACAAACTATTATATATGAAAACTACTTGGATATAAATGTGAAAACCAAAGCTGTAAATAATGAAGAATGCAACATATATATACCATATATGCAAAAACATCGAAAAAACAGAGCAAAGACGGAAAAGAAATGCAAGACCATCCACATCCTTAAACTCTTTATGGATGTCTTGAATATAAATTAATACTCCCTCCATTTCAAAATAAATGTCATTCTAGCATTTTACACACAAATTAAGAAATATAGTTAAAACTCTATTATATTCTTAACTTAATTCTATTAATTTTTTTTTATAAAATTTGTTAATTTTAGTTGAGGTTAAAAAGGGAATACAATGTGTAAAGTTGCATTGAAGTTTTGAAGTAACACTTATTTTGTAATAAAAAAATAAGGTAGAATGCCATTTATTTTAAAATGGAGAGAGTATTTAATTTAAATACACCTAAAAAATGGTTATCTTTATATACAAAAGGACAAAAAAATGTAGGACCAAAAATTGATAGGGTGTTAATGCAATGACTGATGGATCGATGGAGAATGAGTTGTCTATGAAGCAACAAATAACGAAACCTAAAAAAAGTCAATACATTCAGGTTAAAAAGTCAACATATTCATGTGTTGTTCAAGGGAGAGAGGCATCAGATGTACCTCATATAGTCATATATAAATCTTTATTCATCATTTACTGTCGTCATATTTGTTTTTATTTTAGAGCGTTCATATGGCACGTATTCAATTTTATATGTGGTATACGAACAAAAGACGCTTAATTATTCGATAAAGATATAAGGTTTCTTAAATACTTATACATTGACCGACTATTCAGCGAAAGCAAATTAAATGTATTATACTATAAATCTTCATCTAGTATTGAGAAACTGTGATCAGACCAATTCAATTAGTAATTCACACGTATGTGGTATGACATGAGATGGAGTCATGGAGAAGATGTTATGTGCCTGCCTTTTTGCTGACTAATTACATTATTAAAGGGATTAAGTCCTTAAAATCTTAGTTTTTTAGATCGTGATCGTATAATAGTATATAATTAACCAGTTTCGTGTTTGATGGAAATAGAAACAAAGACTAGTTTATCATATAGTTTTTTAATGTAATGTGATTAGTCTAGTTAGACCGGTTCGTTCATAATTCGAAAAAAATATCTTATTCGAGTTAGTTGCTGTATCAATATTTCAATTTTGACGAATTTTCATTTTATCCATTTTGATTTTAATCAAAATTAACTAATAAATACATTGTTATATAGGTTAAACGATTAAAAAAATTTCTTTAAAAGGTAGTACTTTAAATGAGTAAGAAAAAATACTTAATGATTTTTTTTAAAACCATTAATTTTTTTTTAATTTATGTTTACAAAATCAAATTTATCGATTCATATGTTTGTTTACATTCTGACAAGTGAAATATGATATTTCACCAATTAATAAAAACATTTGAATTTCTATATCATTTTGAAAAGATTTTGTTTTGACTTTTGATGTAATTGAGTGAATGAACAATATTGTAGCAAGTGGTTTCAAAAAAAAAAAAAAAAAAATCTGAATGATAAGCTCGGATCAATTGAACCGATTGGATTCCAATAAATAAGAATTGATAAATTTTTATTTGATTAAAATAGTATTACTTTATAGAAATACGAAACTGCATCTGTAGACGAATAAAACATTTAATTTCAGATTCTGTTTAAACACTAAAAGAATTCCTTTGAAAAGTAAAGGTATATTTAATCAAAAATGTAAGGTCATTCGAAAACAAAACCGTAAAAACTAAGAATCAATTAGGAAAAAATCTTTTTTTTTAATGGTATTTGTTGATTTTATTATTTTGTATTAAAAATTTTAGATTTATCATTTTTAAAGATTTAAAAACACAATTTTACATATGTTTGAGTTTATTTGGTTCTATTTTTTTAGGGTATTTCTCTTTAATATTTGTTTTTAAAATTTTATTTTATTATTAAAAAAATAGAAATATATTGATTTTGAAGTAGTAAAAAATAGCAAATCCACAAAGTCCTGA
The DNA here is from genome assembly GCA_900406565.1 of Turritis glabra. NCBI lineage: Eukaryota > Viridiplantae > Streptophyta > Magnoliopsida > Brassicales > Brassicaceae > Turritis > Turritis glabra. The sequence continues at coordinate 3,703,218 of OVBN01000025.1, forward strand.
AAGAATGGCAAATCCAAAAAATTTGAGTGATAAAATAACATTTTCAATAATAATCTTAAAAACTAATCCATAGGTAACAATTTTTCTAAAACGAAAATCCAAAAACCTCAAAAATCCAAACTGAACTCCATGTTGACCATGTAAAGAAAGAGAAGATCTTATACGCAGATTTGCCGTTCAGCAGTACGTACTTATTAAGATTTGTTTTTGAGTTCTTTTGTCAACCTATTTATAATTAAGATTAATGCACCGAAATATAACGAATAAGGAGAAAAGAAATGTCTTAGACAATATAATCTTTGATTTTGTTTTGCATTAGTATATTCTTTCTTCGAAAAGAAAAAACATATTCTTTCATTCTAAATCTAGAACATTGCATAGAAAGAAAAACTATGTCACGAGAACTAATAGTCAAATTAGGCCGTTAAAATAAATAAGAGAAAGATAATATTGGAAAATCTTTTTGACGATTCATTCCCCACGTTGATCAAGTTGTCGACAAACGGCGATATTTAATTCCCAACTACTACAAATTTATAAATTTTCAGACAATGTTATTATCATGGAAAAGTAGTACGTATTAATTTGTATAGAATTTGACTGTTTGTTTGCGTTTGAAAAATTACAAGTTAAAATAGTACTTTTATATTTACTTATTTAGAGATACAATACTTTTTTTCTTTTGAAAAAAAGTTTTAGTTTAGTTTCTTCAAACATTATTTGCAAACATGGAAATGATATTTGCAAACACGTAAAGTAAAAAATTATATACTGTTTTTTTCTTCTTTTTCTTTTTGCGTTTGCAACATGGAAATGATATGTGATTAAGAAAAACAAAACTATCATGTTTTTATATATAGATATAATACTTTAACATTCAAACGTATTTGAGATTGGAAAAAACAAACTATTAGAATGCGACACTATAGGGTCCTCGAAAACTCATTTTCAAATTTCAATAACTTAATATGCATTGAATGTTATTCGAACTTGTACACCTAATTTTTTTGTTGCCTATGCCTTTTCTGTTAACGATTACTCTACTTCAATTAACTAGCTAAACACTAGTAGCTATGCTTATTGATAAAAAGGTACACTAATCTTGCAATATGAATGTTTGTCCAAAATTATTGAATATTAGTAGGCGCATTTATTATATTAAATTTTCATACATAATTCAAAAATGTGTAGGTCAAATACTGAAATCCACACATCAGTCTGTTTTTACATCTATCTCATTTGAGAGATTTTCTAATAAAAAAATTAAAGATGATAAAAAAGTAAGAAAGAGAATAAAGAAAATCACTCAAAGAGTTTCAACCTCAATAATTAGTCTTGTGCCTTTTTTCTATCAGAAAAAAATCCAGTGCTGTTTCTTTTCCAAATATCTTAAAAATTCAAAAATCTACCCCAACTTTTTAATTTATGCGTAAATTGTAGTCTTCGTAATGTAATATTAGTCAACTATTACTGTGGATGATTCAGTTTACACGTGCGTGGAACTGAATTGATAAGTTGGTATTTTGACATAGTTTGACGTTTAAATAACGCTTTGTGCGATATGCTTACGGAAGCCTTGTGGCCCAAATGGTTATTAGTACAAGTTATTAATGAGGAAGTCATGGTTCAATTCCGCCTTTAAATATCTGCCGTTTTTTCTTTTATTCTTTTAACGAATGGCATAATTATAATTTCCATCATCTTCTCCAATATGCTTAGCTTGCAATGGATTTGGGTACGACTGTGATATCAAAAACAAATCATGAATTAAAGAACAACCCAACAAAAAGAATTATTAGTTTTCAATGAAAAAGGGGATTCCATAAAAAAAACTCATGACTTTTGACAAATATTCAAATCTTTAACTTAAATTTATATAAAAACAAAAAGCACTCGACAAATTGTTGGGGTTGAAATACACCATTTTTTCAGTCATAAGATATTATTTTATATAATTAGTTTTATTTTATTTTATAAATTAAAACTTTTTTATACAATTAAACTATATTAAAAATATTATTAGTACATTTATAAAAGACTCAAAAGTATCTCTCCAAAAAAAATGCTCTTATTGAATATTGATCATGCAACAACGGTACTAGAGTTAGAGGACGTGAAATGTAATTCCACGTGGCTAACTACTGAACTGTAGAGATTTTGTACGTTTCGAAAATATTTACAATTTCTGACGTATTGTAAAAGTAGTGTCCATTTTATAATTCCGAGAAACTAGGAGATGATGGGTTAAGTTATACTCCATTATGGTTTGCAAATAATGTTTGATAGAAAGCCTACAAATTTTATATTTTCACATTATAAATTTCATATTTAATAATAATTAAAACTTACTAAATCTGATCTGACAGGTAAGATCCAGTTGAACATGGCAGGCAGGACCTAAGTGATATATGTATATCATCAATATGTAAAAAAATGAATTATAGCGGTAACTTTATGTGTTATTCTTCCACTATTTTACCGTAGATTTGCTATGTAAGATTCTTTTTGCTAATAATTGTAGATTGTTTTATAAATTTAAATTGTTATGAATATTCATTTTTACAAATATTTTTTGCTAAACTTTTTTTGACAAAAAAAATATTTTCTTAAAATTTATATTTTTGATCTAACCCTCTTGAATTTTTTTTAAAGTATTCGAATATAGTAAGGAAATTATATGGGTCATCACATATTAAAATTTAATATAATTTATATATCAATTTTAGAAACATTCTAAAATCCAATGTTTTCCAAAAATGAAATGAATAATTACTATTAATTAGTAAAAAAGAATATTATAATTTTTCTTAAGAGTAAAATCATAGAGATGACATCGTGGATATGCGTACGTACATATGTCTAGATACATACGTATATATGTCTATAGATATACACATTCACACTACAGATCCCTTCTAACGTAGTCCACCCACCCACTTAGTATGGGCGGTCTTTATGAATATCTATCTTATCTTTTTATTTTTGAAGAGCTATGAAGCTACCATAAATGTAATTATCTCCCTTCTCTTCTCCATCCTCCAATAGTCAAAATCTTTTCAATTTTTTCTACTTCCTGTTTCTAAGTATTAAATTTGTTACCATGAAAATCATCCACTCTTGCGTTGAATATTCTGCCACTTTCTCTTAATAATATATAATATAAAAGGAAGCATAGCTTCCAATTCTAACCCTCCCCTCCTAATCACTCACCAAGTCAATGTCAACGGTCTTCCCCCTCTACCTCCTCTCTCTTCTCTCACGCAGACTTCGTGGCTAATATATTCCACCAAGAACACAACCCAAAAGCATCCCTCTCGACACACACTTCTCTCCTAACTCCAAAAAATGGTGGCTGCAAGTCCCGGTGGCTCAATGAAGAGCTTAGCCATTCAAATCCTAACCGGAAGATGGTTCATGTTCTTCGGGAGTCTCTTAATCATGTCGACAGCTGGAGCCACTTACATGTTCGGTAGCTACTCAGGCGATATCAAGAAAACCTTAGGCTACGACCAAACCACTCTTAATCTCCTAAGTTTCTTCAAAGATCTCGGAGCCAACGTCGGAGTCCTCGCGGGTCTACTCAATGAGGTGACTCCGCCTTGGTTCATCCTCTTGATCGGAGCCATCCTTAACTTCTTTGGATACTTCATGATTTGGCTCGCCGTCACAAAACGGATCTCGAAACCTCAAGTTTGGCACATGTGTCTCTACATCTGCATAGGAGCCAACTCGCAGTCGTTCGCTAATACCGGATCGCTCGTCACGTGCGTTAAGAACTTCCCGGAGTCACGTGGGGTTGTCTTGGGGATTCTAAAGGGCTATGTTGGTCTTAGTGGGGCCATTATTACACAGCTCTACCGTGCTTTTTATGGTGAAGACACAAAAGAGCTCATCTTGATGATCGGTAAGCACAATTTATAAAATTATTGATGAGACTATATGGTTAATGACATGAAACAGAGTAAAACAGAGCAAAACAGAGGTCAATGGTTGTGATGTGAATATGATGGGGCTGTTGATCATTTGTAGTCATGAAATGGGATAGAGTATATATCTCAAAAAGGGGAGAAAATAATAATATAATCACTAACTGGGTAAATCTTGGATCGAAACCCAGACTAATTGTATGAGTGATTGTATTTGTAGGTTGGTTGCCCGCAATAGTCTCGTTTGCGTTTTTGAGAACGATACGAATAATGAAAGTGAAAAGACAGACAAACGAGCTAAAAGTGTTCTATAACTTCCTCTACATATCGCTCGGGCTCGCGACGTTTCTCATGGTGGTCATCATCATCAACAAACTCTCGGGCTTTACACGTAGCGAGTTTGGAGGTAGCGCCGCGGTAGTGATCATCTTGCTTCTTTTGCCCATCATAGTCGTCATCTTGGAAGAGAAGAAGCTTTGGACGGATAAACAAGTCGCCTTAAACGATCCAGCACCCATCAATATCGTAACTGAGAAACCCAGCTTAGATTCATCAGAGTTGAAAGATGATGATGAAGAGTCAAAGGAGGAAGAAGAGAGGGTGAAAACAGCGTCGTGTTGGACGACTATCTTTAATCCACCGGAGAGAGGAGATGACTATACAATCTTGCAAGCGTTGTTTAGCATAGACATGTTGATTTTGTTCATAGCAACGATCTGTGGTGTAGGAGGGACTTTGACGGCGATAGACAATTTGGGTCAACTCGGAGACTCGTTGGGTTACCCAAAGAAAAGCGTAAGCACGTTTGTGTCACTCGTAAGCATATGGAATTACTATGGTCGTGTGGTTTCAGGTGTGGTCTCTGAGATCTTCTTGATCAAATACAAATTCCCAAGACCTCTAATGCTCACAATGGTCCTCCTTTTGTCCTGCGCCGGTCACCTCCTTATCGCTTTTAATGTCCCCGGTGGACTCTACGTCGCATCAGTCATCATAGGGTTTTGTTTCGGTGCGCAATGGCCGCTTCTATTTGCTATAATTTCTGAGATTTTCGGGCTTAAGTATTACTCGACGTTGTATAACTTCGGGTCAGTCGCGAGCCCAATCGGGTCTTACTTGCTAAACGTTCGGGTCACTGGGTATTTGTACGATGTGGAGGCGGAGAAGCAATATAAGGCCACAGGGAAAAGTAGATTGGAAGGGCAAGATTTGAATTGCATAGGCACGTCTTGTTTTAAGTTGTCTTTTATAATAGTTACTGCGGTAACTTTGTTCGGTGTATTGGTCTCGATGGTTTTGGTGATTCGGACAAAGAAATTTTACAAGAGTGATATCTACAAAAAGTTTAGGGAAAAAGCATTGGCCGCCGAGATGGAGATGGCAGCGCCGGCTGCAGCCAGATCGACAATGGCGGAGGAAGACAAGGATGATGTTAAAGGCAAAGTAATAGGCAAAGAAGGGTAAAATACTTCGTAGATGATTGTTAAAAATACTAGATAACAAAAGATGGTCAAGTATTTTGTAAACACTTTTATATATCTCCCCAATTTGAAACTCATCAATCCATCACCATGTTTTATTAATAGCTTTTTGTTTTGTTGTTGAAGCAATACTTTATTTGATGTTTTTATCTTTTTGCGTTTTAAGAGTTTGGATAGTAGCGAAGGGGTAAAATTTGGAGATAGGTAAGGGTCATGAGTCAACTTATGAGTTGGACTTGTGATTTATGAGTTGGACTTGTGATTTTGTGAGCCACAAGAGATTACTTTGAAGTTTGAACAAATCATTAAAAAGATAAAGAACTAAATTATTGCAAGTGGGAGGACTTGGCTCACGTGTGTTGGTACGACATGGACTTTTATGTCGGTATACACTTGCGTAATGTAAATCTGGAACGAGTGCGTCACCATGATATGTGGAAAGTTGAACGGTTAACGGATTTAAGAACCAAAAAATTGGAAACGTGCAACATTTCTGGAAAACATATATATTCGAAATAACTTTAGTTAGTGGATACTGGATTTGAAAAGATACACTCGTGAAATTATTTCACACTTAGTGGATAAGAGAATCGAAAAAGACAACAATAAAATTGTAGGAAAGTCGTCTCCAAATATTATTTTAGGATGAAACAAAACTATTTTTGGAAAAAATGGCAATTCCAAAAAATACAAAGTGTATGTTTTTTTTCTTCCAAAATACTATTCCAAAAATAACACAAATTTTAAATTTATGAAAGAATATATAAAGTTAAAGAAGGAAAGTATGTAATTTAATAACCCTTCCTAAACTTTTAGGTTTCTTAAACCCAAAATTTTTGATAACTTTTTTTAGAAATTGTGGTATTTTTGAAAATCACACCGCATATATCTACCCACTCATGCACTTAGTATTGGCGGTTTTTGTGAATTATTTATCATGTCTTTCTTTTTAAATAAGAGCTATCATAAATGTGATTATTTCCCTTATTTTCTCCATCCTACAATAGCAAAAAAAATTGAAAATTTGAATGTGTGATTTTTTTTTTTTTCATCTTATTTTGTTATATAAAGCATAGCTTCCAATTCCAATATTCCCCTCTCTGATCACTTACCAAGTCACCGTCAATAACAACGGTCTTCGCTCTCTCTCTTCTTTCACGACACACACTTCTCTGCTAAAACCTAAAAATGGTGGATGCAAGTCCCGCTGGCTCGATGAAGGGCTTAGCCATCCAAATCCTAACCGGAAGATGGTTCATGTACTTTGCGAGTCTCTTAATCATGTCGATGGCTGGAGCCACTTACATGTTCAGTCTCTACTCAAGCGATATCAAGAAAACTTTAGGCTACGACCAAACCACTCTTAATCTCCTCAGTTTCTTCAAAGATCTCGGAGCCAACGTCGGAGTCCTCGCGGGTCTAGTCAATGAGGTGACTCCGCCTTGGGTCGTCCTCTTAATCGGAGCAGTCCTTAACTTCTTTGGATACTTCATGATCTGGCTCGCCGTCACAAAAAGGATCTCGAAACCTCAAGTTTGGCAGATGTGTCTCTACATCTGCGTCGGAGCCAACTCTCAGTCGTTCGCTAACACTGGATCTCTCGTCACGTGCGTTAAGAACTTCCCGGAGTCACGTGGGGTTGTCTTGGGGATTCTCAAGGGCTATGTTGGTCTTAGTGGCGCCATTGTTACACAACTCTACCACGCCTTTTATGGTGAAGATACAAAAGCCCTTATCTTGATGATCGGTAAGCACATGAGACTATATGGTTGATGACATGAAACAGAGCAAAACAAAGGTCAGTGGTTGTGATATGAACCCTGATTAGGCTATTAATTATGTGTAGTCATCAAAGTGGATAGAATCTATGATCTCAAAAACATGAAAAATATTAATATTTTCACTAACTGGTGAATCTTGGATCGAAACCTAGTATGAGTTATTAAATTTGCAGGTTGGTTGCCTGCAGTAGTCTCGTTTGCGTTTTTGAGGACGATAAGAATAATGAAAGTGCAGAAACAGACAAACGAGGTTAAAGTGTTCTATAACTTCCTCTACATATCGCTCGGGCTCGCGACGTTTCTCATGGTGGTCATCATCATTGACAAACTCTCCGGCTTTACTCGGAGCGAGTTTGGAGGTAGCGCCGCGGTGGTGATCGTCATGCTTCTTTTGCCCATCATAGTCGTCGTCTTAGAAGAGAAGAAGCTTTGGACGGAGAAACAAGTCGCCCTTAACGATCCAGCGCCGATCAATATCGTCACCGAGAAACCCAACATAGATTCATTCAAAGACGATAATGAAGGGTCAGACAAGGAGGAAGAAGAGAGGGTGAAAACAGCGTCGTGTTGGACGACTATGTTTAACCCACCGGAGAGAGGAGATGACTATACGATCTTGCAAGCGTTGTTTAGCATAGACATGCTAATTTTGTTCTTAGCAACGATCTGTGGTGTGGGAGGGACTTTGACGGCAATAGACAATTTGGGTCAAATCGGAAGCTCACTGGGTTATCCAAAGAGAGGCATAAGCACGTTTGTGTCACTCGTGAGCATATGGAATTACTTTGGTCGTGTGGTCTCAGGTGTGGTCTCTGAGATCTTCTTGGTCAAATACAAATTCCCAAGACCTCTAATGCTCACAATGGTCCTCCTCTTTTCCTGCGCCGGTCACCTTCTCATCGCTTTTAATGTCCCTGGTGGACTCTACGTCGCATCAGTCATCATAGGGTTCTGCTTTGGTGCGCAATGGCCGCTTATATTCGCTATTATCTCGGAAATTTTCGGGCTTAAGCACTACTCGACATTGTATAACTTTGGGTCGGTCGCAAGCCCGGTCGGGTCTTACTTGCTAAACGTTCGGGTCGCTGGCTATTTGTACGATGTGGAGACGGATAAGCAAAACAAGGCATCAGGGTTAACGAGAACGGATGTGCAAGATTTGAGTTGCATAGGTACGTCTTGTTTTAAGTTGTCTTTTATAATAATTACTGCGGTAACTTTGTTCGGTGTATTGGTCTCGATGGTTTTGGTGATCCGGACCAAGAAGTTTTACAAGAGTGATATCTACAAAAAGTTTAGAGAAAAAGCCTTGGCCGTCGAGATGGAGATGGCAGCGCCGGCTCGAGCTAGATCCACGGTGGCGGAGGAAGACAAGGACGATGTAAAGGCAAAGTAGTAGGCATAGGAGGGGGCAATGTATTTGGTATATGATGTTTTTATCGTTTTGTGTGTTATAAGAGTTTGGATAGTAGTGAAGGGGTAAATTTTTGAGATATAAAGTAAGGGTCATGAGTCAAACTAATGGGTTGAACTTGTGGTTTTTGTGAGCCACAAGAGATCACCTTTGAATAAATCATTAAAAGTTAAAAGAACTAAATTATTGTAAGTGGGAGGACCTGGCTCACGTGTGTTAGTACGACATGAACTTTAATGTCGGTATACACTGCGTAGTGTAAATGAATCTAAAACGAGTGCGTCACCATGATATGTGGAAAGTTGAACGGTAAACGGGTTTAAGAACAAAAAATTGAAAACGTGCAACATTTTTAGAAAACATATACTCGAAAAAATCTCAAACTTTAGTTAGTGGATACTGGATTTAAAAAGATACACTCGTGAAATAATTTCACGCTTGTGTAAGAGAATCGAAAAAGACATGACAATAAATTGTAGGAAAGTCGTCTCCAAATATTATTTTAGGATGAAACAAAACTATTTTTTAGAAAAATGGCAATTCTAAAGAATAATAAAAAAAAAAAGAAGAAAAACACATTTTCTGTTTTGTTTTCCAGAATTACAACCAAATTACATAAAAATCACTTATTAAAATTTATAATTAAATACAATTATGTATACAGCGTCACACATTCATAACCGGGGCCAACCGTCCAAGAATCTCGGATAAGAGGTATAGCAGTAGCGTCATGTTTCGGCAATAGAAATACCGAAATAGTGATAATTTTAATCTATATCAGTTGCGAATCATATTTATTTTGTTAATCAGCTGTCCAATAATAGTGAAGTAGTGACACACGTATAACGTATGGTTTTAATAGTCAAAAGGACACAAATATATAAAATGTATCTTCCATATATGACGCCATTTCCAAGTAATGTATCTTACTATTGATATATTACAAAAGATTCGAATATGGTGAAGAAAATCTGAAAGTGATGATGAGTCTGAAGATAAATTCAAGATTATCATCAAGACTCAACATCCAAACGTTTTTGAGTTTGAATTCAATCTTGTTTACTTTTAAGCTGTAAAAATTTGAAATTGGATTTATACCTCTTGACGCTGCTCAATCTTTCTCTGGACATGATTACTCTTCTTCCTCTCCTCAGGAGCAGCAGTAGCTGGAGTTGCATCTTCACCTTACTAAACAGTGAACGGAGTAAGTTTCATTCTACTGCTACAAACGTAAGAGACTCAAATCATATACGTTAAGGAATCAATTTTCCAAGCTAGAGAAAAGAATGTTCACACCTCTCCTTCCTTCTTGGTGGCATTTTTCTTCTTGCGACCAACCTCAACACCAAAGTGCAGGAGATACCACTGCTTGAAGGGGGCAGCCTCCACCTTAACAACGGCACTCTTAACAAGTGTTTTTGTTCGATCGTTGGAAGCATTGTAGACCACATCCAGGACTCTGGTCTTGCGGGTAACTGCTTCACTTCCCCAGGAGTAGTTACCATATTAAGCCTCCACAAGAGATTACCTTTACGAACCCTGATTCTTGTGTTGCTGGAGAACTTTGTGTTGGCAGGGTGCCTTCCCATCTCATACCTTCATAAACACATATACACCAACTTTACAAGACCAGAAGTGCACCACCGAAAATAAATTAAAGATGATTCAGAGGCACCAAAATTGTGAGAAACAAAATATACCACATGAAACAAACAAGCCATTATCAGAGAAATTACACAACAAGACGATGGTTCAACAATTAAAGGATAGCTTACTACTCAAGAAATATTTCCACCAACACTGCAGTTCCTGAGATTAGTAGTCCAAATTCAAAGAGATTCATGAATTACACTGATGTTTTGCTAATATCGATATGAGTACAGGAATTTGAACAGAAAAATAAGAGAAGGACTCTATTAAAGCAATTAAACACCCGGGTTAACAAATAACAGCATCGCATAAATCGAGTGTTATGCTATCGACAGAGATCTGAATATGAAAATATAAAAGAAGACAACTTACTTTCGCTTCTGCATCTGCTTGCCTCCAGTGGCACGCCTCTTATGTATGGAGTCGCGAAAAATACCTAACAAAAATCAAGTTTCATATCAGATTCTAGCATCAAGACATTCGTCTCAGAAACAGCGTTTCTATTATTAGTTGTCTCGACCTTATCAATCGAAGACTCCCTTTGACCTGGAGCCTTTCCTTTACTATGCACAACCGAAGGATAAGTCTTTGAAACTGAAGAATCCGTCCACTCATTGGCGACCCATTGTGAGACAACTTCTGAGCGTCCATGACAAGTTTGTAAGCTCCCACGATGGAAGATAGGCTTTCCTCCATATGATAGGCTTGTCCAAAGCCATACTGCAGTTACTTGCCTAAGTAGCGCTTTTGATAAATCATCATGTGCTAAGTTTTGAGGCTGTGCTAAGAGAATATTGCCATTCCAGACTTAAAACAGAAGAGACTTGACGTATAGCTTGTCTTTTGTGATTTCTCGTGAGATTATATAGTTTAGGTTTCTGGTCGCATGCCCATAACAGAAGGTCCTCTAAAATCGTATTAATTCTCGCATATTTATTTCCTGTGGGCAAGAGTGTGATTCTGGTGGATTCGAAGTCTTCTTTTTCTAGGTTATGATTCATATCAGAATAAGCACTGATTGATACCTTACCAATATAACCCACATTCTCAAGAGCTGACTTGATTTTCACATATATCGACTTAGGACAGAGATCCTCAGGGATGGGACAGTGCACGATGTCCCAGAAGACACCAGTCTCAGCCGCTTAGAGATTTTACAAAACGAAACTCAGAAGCAATCAGATTATATATAATCCAGATATGTAGACAAACAATTTCGAGGAAGAGATAGAGAGAGATCTTACCAGCGAATTCGTTGTTCGCGGAAGACATGGTTTCGAGATTCGACCGAAATCGAAAAGATTAGAGACAAAAAGGTAGATCAGGGTTTAGTTCTGTTGCTGCGGATGAGAGACTTTTAAGGCTTAGTTAGACATCTTTATTAGTCATTTTCTTACGAGTGTCTTAATTTAAAGACACTTCATCGCAAATGATAGTATCTATGGGGAAATCTCTCCTGTTCAAAGACATTCCCATCTTTTTTTTTTTTAATTATGTTTATATTTAAAGACACTATCATCTTGTTGAGCGATGGAAATGATTTTAGACCATCTACATTGGATAATTGTACAAGAGTGTCTTTAAAAATAAAATAATTTTTAAAAAAATGAGGGTGTCTTTAAAATGAGATTAGTGTCTTCTTAGAAATATTTTGGATCCCAAAAAATAAAATATCTTTAAATTTAATATTAAATTATTTATAAAACACCCATGAAGACACTTACATATGTGTCCATTGTGGATGCTCTTAGATCCTTCCCAATGAACTGCTTTTCAGCCGTTGGATCTCATGTAATTTAAGAAACTACTTTCAGCCATTGGATCTCATGTACTATCCCTTATTAATCCTCCGTCTCAGAAACAGCGAATTATAATTTATGGGATATTGGTTTTCACTTTTTAGAGTCTAAATTTTTGTCCCAAAAAAAAAAAAAGAAGTTATCCTCAAATATCAATAAACTAAATTTTTATTTCAAACATATTATTAATAAGTTTTTTTTTTCCAAAAATATCACTACAAACTTTTTTGTTCCAAAAATACCAAAAATATTAAAAATGATTTTTAAGATTTTATAATTTAAAAATTTGGGTTTAGTATTTTGGGTGTAGAGTTTAGTTTTTAGGATTTAGAGTTTAGTTTTTAGGGTTTAGTTTTTAGATTTGTGGTTTGGAAAAAAACTCATTTTAGTGATATTTAGGAAAATTATTCCAAAAAAAAGTCTAAGGAGCTTTATTGGTTCATGAATTTTAATGGATTTGGAAATGCAAACAAAAATCATGCGTTATTCAATCATTGATTTTAAAATCTTTATCAAAATCATATGTTATTGGTTCTATGATTTATAAATACTAGTGAAAATTCTATGTTATTCGTTTAGTGATTTGTTTTTGGATTTCAAAATCCACAATATGTTTTAATGGATTTGAAAGTGAACAATAGAAGTATTCAAATATGTGGGTAAAACATGGTATTTCAAAATCCATGTGTCTTGATTTCATAATCAAATATGAATTTACAAATCAATGAATCGATAAGAACCCCTAAATCTTATCTCGGAGTGGAAGTCTTCTTAGGCTAGTGGTTGACTAAGGGTTTATTAATACTTCTACACCAGGTCTAATGTTCGAATCCCATGGAATGCAGTTTCTTACAAGTTAATGGTGCAAAACTTATCGGAGGTTCCAGAATACTGCAGACAAGCCGTTCGTCGTGATCTCGTGTGTTGCAGAGAGAGTTTGTCCATTGTGGAGACGATAAACAAAAAAAAATCTTACCTCAGATTATGATTTATATTCTTTTTTTTGTGTGATCACAACTTCAGAATTTTAGGGTGAAATTCTATTTTAGTTTTGAGTATTATATATCTTATATAGTTTTTAGATTTGGGTGTGAATCAGCTATGTCACAGAAAGAAGTCAACTTGTTTTAGATCTGGGTGTGAGTGTTGTGGAAATAAAACTTCAAACTTGTGAACAGAATACGTTGTAACAAAAATTATAGAGCTTCTACAGTTTTTTTCACAGTCTAGTCTAGTTTTATAAGTTGTAGATGGATCCAATCAAAAATTCAAAACCCTCACAATCCTATTTTTTGTTCATGTTTTGGATTCTTTTCCAAACAAATATTTTGAGATTTTTGAAAATTTAAATTATCTTAGAGGTTCCGGCAATATCTTGAACAAAATTTACTTATTTAAAATCATGATAGATTAATTAATTAAACACATAATATTCAATTTGATTATACAGCGTCATACATTCATTATCGGAGCCAATCGTCCAAGAATCTCGGATCAGACTTCAGGGGTAGCAGTAGCGTCCATGGTTCGGCAAAAGAAAATTATTTCAAGTTTTCAACCAAGTTGTCCAATAATATATTTTAATTTTTTTGTTTGTCCAATAATAGTGAAGTGACACACGTTCGTAAACGTATGGTGTTAATAGTCAAACTGAATCAAATAGAACATATGTAACTTCCATGTATGACGCCATTTTCAAACAATGTATAACGTCATTTTCAACCATGATCATATTCATATATCACAAAAGATTCGAATATGGTGAAGAAAATGGATCATGAGCCTGAATATTGAATTCAAAATTAACATCAGGACTCAACACCCAAATTTTGTTTATTTTCAAAATGGCTTTTTAAATTAAATTTTGGAGTTTGAATTTAATGTTTTGTTTACGTTAGCTGTGCAAATTTAGATATAACTCAAAATGATATAAAAATGTATAGTTATATATAATAATACATTTTTTTATCATGAAACCTAATCTCAATTAATTAGTTATATATAAATAAACTTTTAAGAAATGATGAGGATGTGGATGTGATTATCTGATTACGAGGATGTTATGATGATAGAATGATAATGTATTAATTAATGTGGATGATATAAAGACTATTCTTATCGAATTGGGGACAGAAGAAACTAAAAGGACGATAACTCAAATTTTCAAATTGCAGATTGCGGTGATTTATTTGGATATTGGTTTGGAATTTTTTTTAATTCTAGAAGAGAATATGACGAAGAACAATAATGTTCAAATATAAGGAAACAAAAGAAGAACAACACAAAGTAAATACATAACAGATCAAAACTTTATATTAATTTAATTTCTAAAAACTGGTCATCTAGTAAGTATAAGTAAAAAAAAGTTTTGAGGATATTTTTTCCCCTCCAATATTAGTTACTTTGCAAAAACGCTGCAAGACTAAACTTTTAAGAGATTGGAAATTTTAAAATTGCTATTAAGAGTTAATACCCCTTGGATTGCACTTGTGGGATCTAGAAGAACTAACTAACTAATCAAGGTATATAAATTACGTGAAATCAGTATAAAAATATTAAAACGAAGAAAAATCATATAGGTACACGTGTTGCCCAAATATTTTTTAGATAGGATAACATCATAGGTACACGAATTACCATTTTTGTATAACTCTTGAACAGATGTCTTTGATTTTGAAATTTGCAAAAAAAATTAAAAAAATCTAAAAACTTAAAACTTTTTTTTGTTTAAACTTACAAAATCACATGAATAAATTACAAGATTTTGTGAAAACATACACAAATTCTCAAAGAATTTCCTATCCTTTAAATCACTAGAGGTTTTCATAGAGTTTTCAACAATAATTATATATATATATATATCAGTATTTTTGAAAAATTTAGTAAAATTTTCCTTTAAAGGCGATAATTAACAGTTCGCAGAGGCATTTTTGTCTAAAAAGTCAAAAACCTATATTTTTAATAAATAAATATTATTTCTTTAAAAAAGAAAAAATAAATGCTATTTTCATAAGTGTCCCTAAATGACATTTGAGATTATAATATATTAATGGGGAAAATCACATTTTTAATCTTCAAAGTGTTATCGGGTAGCACTTTAAATCTCAAGAGAATTTCACTAATATTATAAACCTTCAAATTGTTATCGGGTAGCACTTTAAACTTCAAGAGAATTTCACTAACATTATAAACCACCAAACTAATTTGACTAACATTCTAAACTTTCAAACTAGCCTTTTTTGTTTACACCACCTTACAAAATTACGGAACTGTAACGTTCTTTGAACGGAGTACTTAACTTCTGTTAACTTATAAGTAAAACATGTTTTTAAAAAAAAAAAAATCATAATATACACGTACCATAATCGTTACTTGTCTATCATCATTAGAACTCATAATCCTCAAGTCAATTTTAAAATTAGGGTTTTTGAGTTTAAACAAGAACATATGTTATGATAACTATTAAACAAGTCAGCTATTTTATATCATCAAATTTGTTATTATTTTTTATTTTTTTGTAAACAGGAAATAGTTAATAGTTATCATAACATATGTTCTTGTTTAAACTCAAAAACCCTAATTTTCAAATTGACTTGAGGATTATGAGTTCTAATGATGATAGACAAGTAACGATTATGGTACGTGTATATTATGATTTTTTTTAAAAAAAAAAACATGTTTTACTTATAAGTTAACAGAAGTTAAGTACTCCGTTCAAAGAACGTTACAGTTCCGTAATTTTGTAAGGTGGTGTAAACAAAAAGGCTAGTTTGAAAGTTTAGAATGTTAGTCAAATTAGTTTGGTGGTTTATAATGTTAGTGAAATTCTCTTGAGGTTTAAAGTGCTACCCGATAACACTTTGAAAATTTATAATGTTAGTGAAATTTTCTTAAGGTTTAAAATGCTACCCGATAACACTTTGAAAGTTAAAAATGTGATTTTCCCTATATTAATGCGACAAGTGGGAACGTGCCAAAATACCCCAACTGGAATAACATGTGGAGAAGCAACGATGTCGATGCATATCCAATTATCCACACAAACAAACAAACAAAAAAAGCTACGGGAAATTATCTTCTTATAATAACAATAAAACAACCCAGGATAAAAGAGGGGGTGTCAATTATGCATTAATCTTTGTTTTGTATGAAAGTTTGAGATTGAGTTTTGTTGGGCATACTCTTATAGTTATTGTAGCGCTTACATAATTATACCTCCTAAAATCACCTAATTTCGCGGAAAGAGTAGGCCAACTACAACATGAATCGGACTGAAGTATATCTTCAAGTCCAATACTCTTTGTCAAATTGTAGATTATGGGATAAATGTACTAAACAGAGTTGGGATGAAAGACTGCAGTCCTATTGCCACTTTACTTATCATATTTATATTGTCCAGTAGCTTAGTGGTAGCCCTTGAGTGCTTTAGGACTTCATCGAAAATGTTCCCAAAGCTCTTTGAGCGAATGGGCTTTATTTGTTTCTACCTGATGCCCACGAATTGTTTTTTTTGTCGGCCGAATGAAGCCCACCAAAGTTTAAATAAACTGAATGAGACATTGATCCTAAATAATTTTTATATTCCTAAGCCATTAGCCCATTACCTTAATACTTATTTGTTGTAAATATGTAAATTAATATTAAAATATAATATGAATAATTTTAAGATATCCAAAAAAATTATAGAGAGTTTTGGAAATATTAAAACTGATAAGAAAAACAATTGAATTACATAAAACACAAACGGCAGCAAAAAAAAATAGAACAAGTACGTTTTTTTTTGGACACAACGTACATAATATGAGGAGAAAAAGCATACATAACCTTGTTGAATTATAGTTTCATCTTTCCTGTTTCCGTATACTAATTGGCTTCGAATGCAATAAATTTCTTGTCCAGTTATTTTCATAGTTAGGCTCTGAAAGCTCTTGTAAATATTGAGCACGTTTAATATCGTTTTTAAAAAGTTAGTTAATAACTTCTTAACCTATAATAAGAAACTGTACTTAAATTTCTATTTTGTTTTCTTCAAAGAAACTTAATTGCCGGTCAAACAAAGAGAAGCTATAATCTAAATTATGGAATTTCAAGTGGTGCTTAATCTAGACTAAGATTACATAAATATAAATTTAATTACGTAACAAGAAATGAAGATTATTTACTGTTATTTTTCGTCCAACTTGCAGAAATATTAAATCTGTTAATCTATTTATAGATTAAAACTGAATTTAATTAAAATTTAATCTGAATTGAATACTATTATTATCGTTATTTGTCCAACTTGCAGAAAAAAAAAAAGGGAACAACACGTTTTTAGAGACGACTTTCAAAATTTTTGTATCGAATGACGATGTGGACAAAGATGTCAAAGAATATTAAATTCAAAGAAGAAAACCATATGAGATCAGTTAAGATTGAAAAATTGGAATTATGGGTCAAAACAAAGATGGACACATAAATTCACACCACAACCTTACCAAGGATCGGGTCAACTCTTTGGAAGTTAAGATCAAATACAATTCATGGAATGACAATGTCGATGAGTTGACTCCAACCATCTATTTTAAATTTATAAATTATTTAATTAATCAACCGCCTGATGAAACGGTTAAAGTAATATTTAATCAATTTTTGTGAAAGTCCTTATTCTATAAAATTTCCAACTCATAACTTCGAGAGAGATTTATTTTTTCTTGGCTAAATACCGTAGTTTAAAATAATAATGCATGCTAAAAGCCTAAAATCATACCAAGAAAAAAAAACAACACCCTAAATTAATGGCTATTGTATTAATACTATAATATATCACATTCTAAATAAAAATGGAATTGTACGGTGGTATTGGCTATATTGATAAAGTATTATTGGTTTACTTAGAAGAAAAAAAGAAAATTGGTTAAAATATGAGTAATACTATTAGTCGGACAGTCATATCAAAATAGAGTTAACAAATGACAATTATGGCCATTTTATTAGTTTGGTATTTGTTCCATCGAGATTGGAATTAAGTAAGAAAGAAGATGTTTTAATGATTTTAAATTGTAAATAGTAATTACCGTTAGTGAGTGTTTTCTTTCTTTAGTCACCTTGCGTATCAAGTCCTCTCTATAAGCCACTGATAACTTTTGTATAACTAATCAAGAAAGCCAGATCCATAATTATTTTAAGAAACTATTATCGTAGTCAAACCAAAGTACGTTTTTTTTGTATAAACAAACCAAAGTACTTTCAGTTCCAGCTTTGGTTAAGTTTGACTTCACGATAAGTTTCACCTCACGCTTTAGATATAATTTGATTCATTTTCCTTCGCTTAATATTTCGATTTCATCTGGTCATATGAAGAAATTTTTCCTTGGGTCCTCTTATCACAATTTGATCTCTCTTTCTTTTTTTGGTTTATATTTTACTATTAGCAATATATACACCATAATATTTATAAAAATATCTTAACATCTAATCAATAATGATCTATCGTTTTCGGCCAACATTCATAACTAAATACATTTTTAAATGAATAGTCGTCCAACTTATATAGCACGCGATATTACAACACATGATTCAACATAAATCGTACTGGATTTTGTGGAAGTTCACCACCTAGAATTTTCCAAAGAAGAAAAGTTGTACTTTCGAGGTTTGAATCCTGGTATGGGATAGAAACATGAATCATTTTTAGGCAACCACCAAACAAAAAATCGTGTTACCGTTATGTAACGTTTTCACCAGCTGTCATACTCATTAACTTTTTGGCTATATAATGTAGTTAATAAGAACTAAGAATGGAATATTAACCATTATATATGACCGCTTCAATTTCACCTCGGTTAACGCTTGGCCACTGTTTTATTGCCAAAAATAGATAAAGTAGTCTCATTTCCGTGGATAAATTTCACAGTATACTTTATGCGGTTTAGATTCTTTTACTTCGTTTGTTTTTTCTTCTTAAAAGAATTGTTAAGTTTAATCTCATTCAATAAATTTATAATATGTTACATTTTTTTTTTTTTCAGTTCAACATTGACATTCATAATAACTGCCAAAAAGCATTTCTTTGATCGTACCATAAAGTCATAAATATATAAAATAATGATGAATGCGCCTCATGAACAAATTTTCGGTCTTTATCAAAACGACCGAACACTACATTTAATTTTAAATTGAAAATTTGTTTTGATGTATGCGATAAGAAGTAGGTTCACACGGCGTTACCAGTCTCCTCAGGCCACTTCATCAAATCGTTATCTTTGAATAAGTCAAAGTCTTCGTTTCCCTTATTTTTATAATAAAATAATTGCGGCTTTCACTTGTTTGACTTTCGATTATTCTCTTTGCAAAGAAATAAACAACGCATGCATATTACATATGCATCTTGTTTTGTTGTAATATGTATATATATAGAGACATAACCGAAACAAAGGCTATATCATTCTCTTTCTCATTTTCCCCTTATAGACAAAACTTGTGAAACCCTAAAAGCTAATCTATATAAGAAACTAGACTTTTGAGTAGTGAAACTAATGGCGATAAAAGAGCGAACACTGGAGGAGACACCAACATGGGCTGTTGCTGTTGTTTGCTTCGTTCTCCTTTTCATTTCCATCATGATCGAATATTTCTTGCACTTTATTGGTCACGTACGTATATTTTTTTTTGCATAATTTTCCTTTCTTTATATAGTCTTTTGGATAATTTTCTCCAAATGATAATAAAGTGCACACTAATTTCATTAATTACTACACAACTTTCACATTCTATGGTTATTGCACTAGGAAATCAAAATTAAACCAGAAACCCCGTAATCTCTAATTCTTCTTTTCACTTATTGTAGTGGTTTAAAAAGAAGCACAAGAAAGCTTTATGTGAAGCTCTTGAAAAGGTTAAAGCAGGCAAGTTCACTTTTCCATCATTGGAGGACGACTTTTTATATACAATATATGATCTTTCTCAATTTAGGTTTCCAACTAACTTTTTTCTTTTCTGGTTTGTGATGAAAATAGAATTGATGCTACTGGGATTCATATCGCTTCTATTGGTGGTATTGCAAGATCCAGTCTCTCAGATTTGCATTCCAAGTACAGTTGCTGCGACTTGGCATCCTTGTAGCAGTCATCAAGAAATCGCTAAATACGGTAAAGATCATGTCGACGATGGCCGCAAAATTCTTGAAGACTTTGACTCTAACGACTTTTATAGTCCTCGCCGAAGTTTAGCCACCAAGGGTTATGACAAATGCGCAGAAAAGGTATGTTTTATTATTTTAGACCCTTTAAATTTTCCCAAGTTTTTGTTTTACAAATTTATTATTATTTTATTTAATTATTGCGATACGTGAACAATTTTTTTCAGGGGAAAGTAGCATTGGTATCTGCATATGGTATCCACCAGCTGCATATATTCATCTTTGTGCTCGCTGTTTTTCATGTTCTCTACTGCATTATAACCTATGCTTTAGGAAAGACCAAGGTACATGATCTTCTCTATACATTTTGTACAAGTTCACACATATATTTTTGTTATATATATATTTATGGTTATATAATATGCAGATGAAGAAATGGAAATCATGGGAGAGAGAGACCAAAACAATTGAGTACCAATATGCCAATGGTATGTACATACCTACCATACATTATCTCATCGCCAAGAGTTTATTTTTGTAGTAGTAGTCAAAGAAAACAAAACAAAGGAAAAAGACTAATAATCCGTAGTTGACTTTAGCAAACGGCAACGTTAACATCTTGATCGCGTATCAGTCGGAATTGTTTATTCATCCATATCTCAACTCAAGTTACTTTATTTCATTGATTAGTTGTTTATTTTATTGTCTTAGATAGTCGAACAAATAAGTAAGATTATCCAATGACACAACGTCTTTTGTTTGACTCATGAATAAACAATTTAACGCAAGAAAGTAACATCGTATTTTTATTTAACTATATGTTATATCCTCTGATTTAATATATATTTAGTTCAATTGGTTATTTTACTATTATATAGATCCAGAGAGGTTCAGATTTGCAAGAGATACATCGTTCGGACGTAGACATTTGAATATGTGGAGCAAGTCTTCCTTTACCCTCTGGATTGTAAGTTTTCATTTCTTTATTTTAAAACTTGTAACTTATTTTTTCTAAAATTTGGGTAGAAATTGACAACAAAACTTATGGATAAATGGGGGCATGCAGACATGTTTCTTCAGACAGTTCTTTGGATCAGTTACAAAAGTAGATTATCTTACACTAAGACATGGCTTTATTATGGTAAGTACTAATAATTACCATATATGGAGTATTAAATTCTATCTAATTATTTTTACTCAAAAAGATTGTCGAGTAATTAATCCAATAAATGAATTGGTGCAGGCGCATTTGCCAGCAGGAAGCGCAACTCGTTTCGATTTCCAAAAATACATTCAAAGATCTTTAGAAGAAGATTTCAAGGTGGTTGTCGGTATAAGGTCTGTCCCTTGCTTGTTTTTATTTAAATCAAATTTATTAATATTTTCTTCCAATAATCTAATCTTCCAAAATGTTAAATATCTGATTAACTAACTTGTTCACATCTTTGTGTGAATGCAGCCCACTGATATGGTGCATTGCTGTCTTATTCATATTGACCAATACACATGGTTTGTCCTCATTCTCTATCATATCATTTAAGCTAGTAAGCAAACTACAAACCGACAAAAAATTATACAAATTAAACTTCGATTTTTTTTTTCTTTTTTCAAATTAAAATAGGATGGGATTCATATCTTTGGCTGCCCTTCATCCCCTTGCTTGTAAGTAATAAATACTTTTTAACTTCAAAGTCTTCAATTTATTGATGATGTAGTAGTGAATAAATAATAATTGTATATATGCTTGGTGTGAATTGAAGGTGATATTGATAGTAGGAGCAAAACTTCAAATGATAATATCGAAGTTAGGTTTAAGGATTCAAGAAAAAGGAGATGTGGTTAAAGGAGCTCCTGTGGTTGAACCGGGCGATGATCTCTTTTGGTTTGGTCGTCCTCGTTTCATTCTCTTCCTCATTCACTTGGTTCTTTTCACGGTATACTTATTTATTTATTTACTTACTTATCCACTTTTCTTTTATTTGT
This sequence comes from Turritis glabra, assembly GCA_900406565.1. NCBI lineage: Eukaryota > Viridiplantae > Streptophyta > Magnoliopsida > Brassicales > Brassicaceae > Turritis > Turritis glabra. The sequence continues at coordinate 3,725,371 of OVBN01000025.1, forward strand.
GAATTATTTTTTAAAAAATATACATTTTATGTATCTTTTTTTTTTTTAATCTTTTATTACAGAATGCATTTCAACTGGCTTTCTTCGTTTGGAGCACTGTGAGTAATAACAATCCATCTCTTGTCGAGTTTTTCCTTCCAATTAAAACATGCTTTTGATAAATTAATGATTATGGTTTCGGAATTAATTTTGCAGTACGAATTCACACTCAAAAACTGCTTCCACCACAAAACGGAAGATATTGCAATTAGGATTACCATGGGGTTTGTTAACTTCCTCAACTATATATACATATATACTATACAAAAATAATATTATCTATGTATGTTTTGAATCTTAACATCAAATTTTTTCTTGTTGTATACGGCAGGGTTTTAATACAAGTTCTATGCAGCTACATCACTCTACCTCTCTACGCTCTTGTTACTCAGGTACAACTTCAAATTTAAATTGATAAACGTCATGTTTGAAACTATCAAGGGCTTGCTACAATCTTCTACAACATAAATATGTAAATATCCGGATCATTAAGTTTCCATCTCATCAAAACAATCCTATATATTTCACTAGGTCACAACTTATTTTCGATGTATATCCCTTTTGGCCATTGATCATGTCAAACCAAACCCCATTAGATAGAATCAATAGCATACCCAACACGAATCAATTTTACCTCTTATATCATGTCAAGTTTTACGCGGTTAATTTCAATTCAAAATTAATTGGAATTGAGTAGATTGTTCCATATATAGTTCAACTTATTTTCAATGTAGGATTATTTAACACTAAAACGTGATTGCAGATGGGAACCTCAATGAGGCCGACCATATTCAACGATAGGGTAGCCAATGCATTGAAGAAATGGCACCACACGGCCAAGAAACAGACGAAACATGGACACTCAGGGTCTAACACACCTCAATCAAGCCGCCCTACTACGCCAACACATGGCATGTCACCGGTTCATCTCCTCCACAACTACCATAACCGCAGCCTCGACCAACAAACCAGCTTCACTGCCTCTCCTTCTCCTCCTAGATTCTCTGACTTTAGCGGCCAAGGCCATGGTCATCAGCATTTCTACGACCCTGAATCTCAGAATCACTCTTACCAGCGTGAGATCACAGATTCTGAATTCAGCAATAGCCATCATCCCCAAGCTGACGTGGCAAGTCCTGTTAGAGAAGAGAAGGAGATTATTGAGCATGTCAAGATTGATTTGCCTGAGTTTACGTTCAAAAAGTGATAGGACTTTTATATTTTTTTTCATGCTGTTTGTTCATTCTTTGTAAATGATATGAACTTAGGAATGAACACTTCTTTCTTCTTAATGAATTTTGCTGGAAGATCCAAGATCGAAACGTTTTATTATATATGTTATCATACTAGTAGACAGATTATTCATCTAGTTAACTTATTATATCTTAAAGCCCCACTAATTGAGACTTGCATTTTGCTAGGTTCTTAGACTTTAACCAAATAACTCCTCTTTTAAGACAGAAATCAGTCTCGAGGAATTTCAGAGTGAAGAGTTGCAACAAGTGGTGTAGAACAGTCTATAATGTGTTCTTGAAGCAGAGCAAAAGGATCTTTAACATTATGATTGTCTGATAGTATTAGATATGGAACAACTCTATACACTAAAATCTTTAAGTTTTCTATGGATTCTCGCCTTTTACTAAGAAACCCTTTGTTCGGGTCTTGACAACAATATACATTAGATGCTTCTGGTTCTGTGTCTGTGTGAGATGTTCAGGTACGAAGTGCGACTGGAGCAGACATAGATAAGTAGTTGATGTAACCTTCAGAGACTGAGATCACAAACCGATGACAAGCAAGAGCAGTAGTGGTGAGAGACATGACAAAGGAAGTCCAGCAGAATCTGAGCATCAAAACTCGGTCACTCTTTGCAGATTCCAGTATCTTTCTCAGTATCACTCTAACACGTTTGTCACTGGTTAGAATCTTTAAGTCTTTGACTGTAATGTTGATTCCTGTAGATGGTGGTGGGTCTGGAAGAGAAATGAATTTAATGGATTCAATTCCGAGGATTCCGACCATCCATTGGTACATCGTATTTGCAATCGTCGTGCAAAGTTGCTGGCGGATGACATGTGCCTCTCTTGAAATAAATGTCCGGATCAGTGAAGTTCCGTTCTGTTTATCAAAACAGAGAACCATACCAAGTTTATTATTTGAAGATCAATTTCCTCAGAAATAAGATAAATCGACTTAAAACCACAAAATTAAAGGCAACATGGGGAAAGATCATCATTTATAATAATAAATATGTTAAAGACTAATCTATAAGGTCAGAAAACTGGCAAAAGGACGGGAAGAATAGCATTAAGAATGTAGAAACTAACCGCAGCCATCAAGAGTCTTCTAAGAACCACACCGTTTTTGGATGCCAAAAGTCTCAAGACCAAACTTACATTGTCAGTATCTTTGTCCGTTAGATTGGAACTACTATCAACAGAAGTTCCATCCCTCGATAACATTACCAGTGGCGATTGTTTCCTAGAGAAGGTATAAAACAACTTATTATACAGAGACCTAGAATACAATATAGTGAACAATAAACAGGGGCTAAAAAAGACAGCATTTGCATGTTAAGATCATTCAATATCTAATCATTCTCAGTCGAAGCTACTTTAGATGCCTATTACTTACACTTTCTTGTGAGCCATGTGGCTGCTGTAATATAAATGTCATAGTCACACAATTCAGAATTATATTGATCTGGTGCGTCTGTAGTTTAACTATGATATTTTGTTGCTAACTATGGTTATCTGTTGCTGACTCAAGAAAGTACTTAGAAGAGACCCAGAGACACTAAAGTTCTCATATATTCCATATTACCTAGCGCACACCTCTTTACGCAGCAAAGCTATAAGATAACTAGACATAATTCAAATGATTAGGTCAAATGTCTGATTCACAATACCTCATAGAACTTTTACTCAGGAAAAGAGCAACCCTTTCCCATCGAAATTCCTTCTTTCGGTCAAGGACTGCCTACAGACACCAACAGAAGTTTAGAAATTTATCCAATCTACCTATGAGATACATCTTATGCTGTCACTTTGAACGAACGAATGCACAGTGAAAATCAACAAATGCAAATTCCAATTCCCAGATGTAGTATAAAAGTCAAGTTTTCTCTGCCATTTAGCTTTATGAAAGAGAAAAACAAAGTTTCTGTGAATCTAAGAAGTCACTTAAATGGCACTAGAAACTGTGTAATACCGAATGAAGAATCTTCCTTGTTGCAGCTGAATTTTCAGTGATGAGTTTTTGAACCACAAAAGGGTATGCAGCCTCAAATGTCTTAAAATTTGGATCTCCAGTTGCAGCCAGACCTGGGAAGACATGAATAGAATGCTGATAACAAATGAATGGAAACAAACTGACTGAATATTCATCCATGATCATCTAAGATCACTTCCTGGATAGAATTTATTGTTTTTCTATCAGTCATATAACGAACAGGCACCACGTTAAGAAAATATTATCTAACATTGACCATACATAATACAGATGCAGATAACAGCTCAAGAGGCAGATTCTCTCTTCACATATCCAAAACATGCTTTGATGGTATTCTATTTCTTCTACCCATAATAATCAAACAAAGAATCAAGGATTCAATGACAAATACCTTCCAAGCAAGCAAGAGAACGGAGGACAAGTGTGAAGTATGGTGGCATGCGTAGCTGATACTTCAGGGCCACTTTGACTATTTTACTAAGCACCTTCATAAAATTAGCAGCATTGAAAGAAAATTAGCGAATCCAATGGTACTCATCCAGAAGATAAATCTATAACAATTGTACATTGGTTGCATTCTCCCATGTACGAGCTACAAGATAGAGGCTGCTAGAATATAAGAGAGCAGATGGATCTTCCTAGCATCCTAGCACTTTAAGTAACTAGGTATAAGGATACTAACACAGAGAAGAATGTAAAAGAATTGCAAGAGAAACCACTCTTTGAGAAACCAGATCAGGTATACCAAGTTAAAGGTCATAAATACAAGCATATTTGCCTCTCTAATGGAGACGAAAATTATCACATGTACCTGCAAGTTCTGGCATTCAGGTTCTTCTACTTACCCTAACATTGTTCGTTAAAGAGCCCTCCACTTTCCGAACTCTTAGATAATAATAGTCCTTTTTGTTAGGGTAGTATGGAGTTAGGGCTTATAAAAAACTAAATGTGTCTTTGGAAGTCTTTGGGGTAGATACTCCATGTAAATATATCTGTCAATGAAGTTGCACTAACAACAGTTTTTGAATTACATGTCTCACCTTAGTGAACTCGATATCAGGAATCCCGTTTTTAAGTTCAACCTCTCCCAACGCATATTCCAGATCCTGTATTATTTTCAAGAATCATAAGATATGAGAATAACTTCTGAAAAAATTAATATACAAAACATTCAGCTATATTCTTATTGGAAATATACTACACTATTTGAGCTACCAGAAATTATTTACTTACCATAGTAAAACGACGGGTATTAATTCCTGGCGTGATGACATCCATATCAGTCAACGCTTCTACAAGAAAGGCCCAATCACCATTCACGATATGCACAATTGATGCGAGCATGGCAAGCTGATGTTTTCTTTGCATCCGACAAACTAAACCAAAGTCCAAAAACCTTGCATAGAAACACGTGGTTATAAAAAATCAAGATCATCCTGTCACAGTCAGAGTTTTATGAGTAACGTTGATGGATGGACAAGAGATACCCTATTTGTCTTGATGTTGTGTAACGCAGATTTCCAGGATGTGGATCTGCATGCAAGATACCTGTATCAAGGAGTTGAACTAGAGTTGCTTCTACTCCTTTGTTCACCTACAATGAAAATTAGAAGAAAAAAACCCTTAGCCATTCAAACATCATATATTCTAGCAAAATGGTACTGACAAAATAACATGGATCAAAACAAATTACATTGAACATGCAGTATACAAACAATTGAAGGCATTTGCAAGATTAAGTTTACTTTTTCTCACTAACTGCGTTGAAGTAATGTCATAGTAAAACTACAAACAGTCACACGCCTTTACTAATAAACATAAAAATAGAGTATCAGGAGATTGTTATGTCATTACTACAAAGCATATGCTAACCTACCAGATCAAGAAGACGCCTTTTTGCTTCGATTTTTTGTTTCTCACGACTCTGAAGGTCATGATCAGAGTAACTAGAAGATATTGAGAGTAAATCGGTTGGGCTTTCGCCAACCATCCATTCCATGGTCAAAACTCTTTTGCCCGTTAAATGTTGATACACTTTTGGAACCCGGATATAAGAAAATCGTGAGTGGGCTTCCTTCAAGAAACGAATTACTTCAGTTAGTCAAAGGAAACAAGATACTTGCTGTGAAAAAGGAAAGAAAATAGATATTAGCAAAAAAAGAGAGCCCATTGTGTGGAAAAAACATTACAGCATTTCGAATTTAACTGCACAAGCTATAAGCCACAATTTCTCGCATGGAACCGATATTGAGCACATCATACTTAAAGGGAACAAAAGCGACTTCTCTATTAGAAGAAGCAGAAAGCATAACTTTTGGTTCTTAACGACATGTTTTATAGGTAAAAAAAGAAAAACCTAATGCCCAATACCCGAAATTCAGAGGCATTGGCAGCCTCTAAAGTAAAGTCCAATTCTCCAACCAAACCCTTTCCAAGCTCATCAGCATATACACGAATGTCATTTTCTCTCTTTGCTAGTTTTCGCAATACACCTAACTGCATCAATCAAAAGAAATATCATATAACTATTACATGATTCAAGCAGACTGAATGACATTACTTGGTAGATTTCATACGAACCCCAAGTCGCAGAATGTGAATGTCACGTAGCACTGCATGTCTTAGATCAGGACGCTGAACTTTCACTGCAACATCTGAACCATCAAGAGTCCTTCCTCGGTAGACCTAAAAATAGCATATCAAGTATTAGGCTAGCATCCTACATGTTTATTCATATGATGCTTACTTATTGTAAGATAAAAACCAGAGTAAATACTTGACCGAAGGATGCTGCTGCAACAGTTTCCTGAGAAAACTGGCTAAAGAATGACTCAACAGGAGCACCTAATTCCTCTTCAATGATTTTTACAGCCTCAGGCCAGGGAAAGGGCGGGATTCGGTCATGCAGTTCAGATAGTGCCTGCAGTTCCAGATCATAGCCCCGTTAATAACATATGAAAACCAACATAGTCAGACAGCTGCATCGCTAAACCAAAATGTGGCTAGAAAAAAAAAACCATGGAAACAGGCACTAGCAAGACATTACATTAACCCAACAAAGTAATACAATTGACAATTAGAAGCTACAAGATTAAAACACGTGCGAACATAACTTGTATCTGACCTTGGAGATTTCAGTCCCAATGATATCTGGCCTCGTGGAGAGCGATTGACCAACTGGACCAGCAGAAGAGAGGCAAGTATCATTCGCAACAGAGCAAAGTATCTAATATATGGCTCTAAATGTAAATGGTGACTGATGGATAGTTTCACACTTCAGAATAATAAGCTAATCGACAGACCTTTGATAAAAGTGGGGCCCAAATGTAGCATGGTTTCTTTCAACACCATCCCAAAATGCTGCTCTGAAGCTTTTAAATTTTTGCCCTTGTCTGATGCTGATGTTCGTAATCTGATGGCAGCAGTCATGAACGCGGAAAATACCTATACATTAGCAATCAATTAAAATCACATCCACCATTTCTGCCGCTCAAGAAAAGCAAGAATACTAATGTGACGATATATCGTTTCCCGCAAACAGAAAATGGTACAAAATATAAAGGACTTCATAAAGAGGTCACCCTAATTGATAATTATAGATCCTTAAATTAGTATCCTGGGGGGAAATTGTGTGAGGATTTAAAAGTTGAAATGAGCGCCAACGTGTTACACTTACACCATATGAATTAGGCTAAAATTTCCAAACCAGTGGTAATAAAGGTAAAGGTAAATACGCAAACGTAAAGTTAAGGAACCCGGAAAACATTTTACATAGTGGGCAGTCAATTTCGCAGTAGCCTGAATCAAACTAATCAATATTTTACTGCGACAAAGAAAACAGTTTGGTAACTTGAGGTCATTTTAGTTTCAGTTGTGCTAATCGAAAAACGAAAACCTCATAACATATCATCAGTATCTCTAAAGCATTTATCAAATTTTAAAATAATTCAGTGATTAGTAGCAGAACCAACCAAAACTTTGAACAGATACCTCAAGAAGCCTAAAGGCAACGACATGCGGCCTGCAATTAAAGTAATCTGCAACAGCTTGTGAATCATAAACTTCAGGAAGTGGTCTTGACCACATCTTAGAAAGACAGTAAAAGTAACCAGCATATGCCTCCAAGGCTTTGACATCAGCCATGAACAAGTCCACCCCAGAGAGCCCTACCAAAGGATTCGAACTGCATCAGCAAATGATCACCACTAACAGTAAATAAAAAGAAGAATACATGAGGAAGGGGCCACAGATAAGGGAAACCAATAATTACAGGAATGACCTGGTCGGCGTTTCATTTTGATATACATTACTACAGATGAGTAGGCTGATTACTTCAATGATGATAATGAGATTGTAGGCAGTTCTTAGAAACAGAAAGTGAAACCAAAATAAATGAGCCTAGGTTATACAAAAGAACGCTGTACAAGCTGATGCCTTCATAAATTTGTCTGTTGTTATACTCCTATCACATTTGCTCCAGTCTATAGGAATACCATTCCATAAGATTCGAGCGCAAAAAGCATTTTGGTTGGAAAATCCAATTTACTCGTTTATCAGACAAGCCTTCTTCTTAAATCTTAATCATTGACAGTAATCGACTTCCCCTGATACTCCAACCTAAAGCCCTCCACTTTACAAACACAGTTACCATTGCAAGATATCTAAGAAGCTAATGTTCTGAACTGTTTGATGCAACTAAGATATCTATCAAAGCATTGTTCTGATCGAGCCAGGCAACAATTTAACAAACATGATTTACCGAAATCGAAAACCAAACCTGAGTATGAAGGTTGAGGCCAAGATTGTGGCTCCAAATTCGGAGAAGCATGATCTTCAAGATGCCGAAGCCAAAACAATTCCTCAGCGGATTTAGTCACTTCCGGGACACGGAAAGCCTCGTTCGCCCACCGGAGTCCGATTCCGATTTTGTTCTTCAGGAAATCAACGTCATTGCGTACAACATCGGCGAAGTGACCGAGACCGACGTTAACAGTCGATATCGCTCTTCTTTGCTTTAATCGCCTCAATTCAGCAACGGCGAAAGGTGATCGAGACGACCGTCGAATTGGAGTGGGTATAGTGGAACAAGACGGCGATGGAGATACCGATGCCATGTTTGATCGGAGAAATAGGTTAGCTAGAATTGAAATCGGTGTGACATCAGAGAGTCTCGGAGCGGAGGAGATGGAGATGGAGAGAGTGAGAGTGACGGCGAGGAGTGATCCACGTACTACAGCGTGGGAGCTTCAAAGAGTCGCGATAAGGTTTGAAATTGGACTCTCGAATAAATGGGTCCAATTTGGTATAAACAAAAGCGGTAAGAAATTTCAACAGTCATAGATGGTAAAAATATTATATAACAGTATATAATGTATCTATGGTAGTATCGGCCCTATCGGCCCAATCTTTTTCTCGACATATAAAACGGATTACAAATCAAATAAAATCCACTCATAAGTCATAACTATACACAAGTACAATTACCACTCAACAATAACATAACATATACACTCAGTCCTTTCTAAACTCACAACACATAGATCATGCCAAATCGCAAACCAAATACTCCCTTTTATCCAAACATTTTTTTTAACTAAACTTACAAATATTATTTTCTTTATCTGTAGGTAATCAGGATCACAAAATCTCTCGGTTAATTTTGAAGTGAACTAGCCTTTCGGTGAAAAAAATAAATATCATAAACATATACCTTCAGACAGATCATTTGGCCGAAGCCTAAGATCAAGTATCCTGAATACATCAAACACAGCTAGAATTCGAACCCTTAATGGTATCGAATTTACGACTACACCCTATATGGACCGAGTGGAATTATACCATAGAAAATACAGTATGTTTTATATTTCTACATTAACCAGATCAAGCTAGACCAAAAAAGTTTCAAGCAAACCAATTAGAACTTAAAAGAGTGATATGTAACCGAGCCACAATTTATCCTAGTCTATTCCAAACAAACCAAATTATAATACGTACTTTGATATGATCTATATATGTTGGACCCTTATTGAAAAATAATAGTTTTTTATCACCCTTATTGATAAATAATAGTATGTCTTATATTGTTTATCGTTTTTTTTTTTACAGCAAATTGTTTTTCGTTTAATGAAGTTAAATATGATATAGCATATAGACAATATATTCTGTAAAATTTTTAATTATTTTATCAAATATAAAGGTTCAGGGTCTGGTCTGCAATTTGCATGAAACGATGACTTCTACAGACTGTGCAATCTGCGGTATGTTTAGCCTACAAAACCTACGATTCTTCTAACTCGTCCCGTGACGACCGGACATAACCCACCTATGTGTGAAATCGATTGTTAAGTATTCCAAAAAAAAAAGAGAATTTTATTTGTGTTTTAGTGATATATGGAGATATATATCAAAAGAAATGTGTAAGAACAACCTTTAATTCAATGACAAACAAAAAAAACAGACAAGTGGCTGATAAATGTATTAATAAATAATTATATGAATGTATCATGTACGTATATGAGTTGGAGTAAAAGACAGAGAAGACAGTATCTACTTGGCCCACTTAACACAAGCCGATGTTCTCTCCCTTCCAAACACTGTGTTTTCTTTTCAAGCTTGCCCTAAATCTGGTATGATCCTGTGTGCGATCTTCTTCTATTATTATCGCAACACTTGATTTTGTTTAATTCTTAATTCAATGCTCACATGCTATTTCGTAGTTTCTCGTTGGGTTTTAATGTCCAAAATATCATTAATTAAGAACATAAACGGAGACTTGACGTCGCAATACACTATTAATTAAGTTTTAATCCGAGTGTGAACAATGACGACGTTTGGTGCGTTCGTTCCACGGTAAATTCGGAACTCACCAACATCATTAATTACAAAAATTGTGTTTGATTTTGATATCTTTACTATACACTGAGCAAACAATTTTTTTCTATTGAAAGGGTGGGTAAACGAACATGTTGAGTAGTATTTTGGTTTTCTTGCCACTAGCTAGTAATGTTTCAAATTTCTCATATCAATAATTTTTTTGTATATTGCATAAAGTTTTTAAAAATAATAACAATCAGTGATCTAGCTAGTGGTTAAAAGAGTTAACTATTTAAATTGAAGAATAAGATTTCGAGTCTTTCCACCATAATTTCAGTCATGATTTCTTACAACATATGTTCTAAAAACGTTGTGCTTAGCATTTAAAAAAAAATATATTTAACGAGGTAAAAACGGTAAGGAATATAATTAGTTAGCCACTTTGAAAAAATTGATAATTATTGTTTGAGCTGAATTTTTCATAAGATTCTTTCAGTGATGATTTTCGACTAAAATTGTCATGAAAGATTTAGCAAATCATTTAACGTTATGTGTAATTTACTTTAAACGAATCATTTTATTACGTTATGTATAGCTTAGAGCATCATTATTGGTAACATCTTTAGGGGATGTCAACCAATTTTTTAATATTAAATTTAAAATTAAAAAATTATCTGACACTCACTTAGTTTTATGTAAATATATATATGTGTTTAATGGTGACACTCGAGTGAGGTTCTAAAGAATTGAAAAATAATTTAATTTTGTTTTTTAAAAATATTTTCAAAATAAAAGAAATTCAAACTATTATATATAAATATTAATATATAAAAAAAATCAAACTATTACAATCCGTAAAAGCATAAAATGAAATAAAACATTTTAAAAGAAGATGAATAACACAAATAACTCGGTTCTAGTCTCGAGTGGGGTTATTTTAATGTTTTTATTTTTCATGCGTTCTTGGATATATGAAAAAATCTTCTGATAAACATGTTTAGTTATGTCATTTCTGATATATATATATATATATATATATATATATATATATATATATTTCGTTTGGATAACACATGCATTATTCTCTTCAGTAGGCTCTGTATTTACTTGAACTCCAGTAGTTATGTTTTTCGAGGTTTGTTTTCCACCCCTTAATCCTTACAATATGGGAGAGATGTTTTGAAGTTACATAGACATATTCGAATCATTTGGATCATATCATAGTACTCATTACTCGAGTCATGAGAATTACAGAGATTATTTAAAGAAGAAAACACAACCAATGAGGAAGATTCAAAGCAATGGACAGATTGTGATTAAGTAACAAAACTATCTTCTTCTGTTAACAATAAAAAGTTCTTATTATCGATCAATACTAAACTTTATCCCAATACTCATTATGTGCTTAATGCATAATCGCTTTTTGGGCATACAAAAGCCAAAACTTGAGTTCCAAAAGAAACAAATATCCCATAACACAGAAGCCTAAGATGTTTACTTCTTTTTCTCAGAAACACCACCACCACCAGACCTACAAGTAGTCAGACAAAACCCAAAAGTAAGTGAGAAAACGAATGAGTCAAATACTTCATCTTGCGGAGAACACCAGACATCTCTTCTCTCTTCCTCTTGGCTCTCTTGTGGGTACCCAGCTTCCTCTTAGCAACCTTAAGAGCACGCTTGTCTTTACCAACCTTGAGAAGCTCAGTGATTCTCTTCTCATAAGGAGCAAATCCAGCTACTTCCCTGATCAGTGATCTGATGAACAGGGTCCTCTTGCTCGTTTTCTAAACAAAAATGTCAAAACGAAACTCTTGAGATATGAATTCCAGAGAAAGTACAATGAAACTCTTGTCAAACAGAGACTCAAGAATAACAGTGTCCTCTTTGCTCAAAACAAGACCATTTCTCAGCTCAAAACTCTAACATTTCCAGTAAAAGAAACGTATCCACATCCTAAAGAATCAAATCAACACTAAACAATATAGACTACAATGAGTGATATACACATCTCTAAGCTTATCTCTGTAAATACCAAAAATCAAGCTCAAAACGTAAACCCAAAAAAGCCCTATTTCTAAAGCAATTAACTTTGTAATCAGAGCTAACCTGGAATTGGTAACAGGAGCTCCATCTATTGTTTTGGATTCTCCACCTGAAATTCAGTAACCAAACGATCAGTCCAGGAAAAGGAGTCGGGACGGGCTTATCGAGCAATTGCTTAACCCTTGTGCATTGGCTATTACGGCAAGGAACTCATCAAGGATTCAACATTACCTTTGCGTTCTCTCTGAACTGGCCTCTTCTTCTGGCGGTACTAATTAGGAACGGCAAAGAGAACTAAATCGGCCAAGAGAGATGAATCGCCGTTTGTGGTTCGATTGCTAGAGGGAGAATCGCGAGAGACAGTGAGAGATAGACAACGGAATCGACATCGGCAGAAGAGAAGTTTCGTCGACAACAGGCTCTACGACCTCCCAATCGAATCGCCATCGCCATCGGAGGAGAAGAGAGAAATTACAAAGACGGGTTGCGAGAGAGCGAGAATAATCGTCGCGAGAGAAAGAGAGAGAAGAAGCGTCGCGAGAGAGAGAAGAAGACGCAGAGAGAACAAATTAAATCTTGCCACGTGTATGAAGAACCGATTCAATAGGTTCATTCCACATAACCGTTTCATCTCCAATTACGCTAAAAATATAATATTTTATTCTTTTTTTTTTTTAATGACATTTTTAAAGTGTCTCCGATGGAGATGCTCTTAGTTTCACCGTTCCGTATATCTTTAAATAGTTATTGTTTTTTTTTGGTCTTTTATGACCGATTTTATAGGTATTTGAATCCGATCCTACAAATTAAGCCCAAACAACTTAGTATATACGTGTATATCGAATATGTGTTGTGTAGAAGAATATTTTTATGATGTGATATGCTTATTCGCATGTGATCTCATGCCGTTAAAATTTGATGATAAAATCTCTATTCTTAATGTAAAACACAAAATCAATAGAGCATGATATACAATTAATAGTGAATCCAATTAATATTGAATCAAACAAACTCATATACAATTACATAATTGAAAAATAGTGCAAGCCGTGATACATGTGTGGTTGTCAATGACTGAGAAACAGAGATAGAGGAAATGAAATACTATATGATTCGTTGACAAAAAGAAATTGCTATAAGGATATTTTAATTAACGGCACTGTTTAAGCTAATATCACGTGGAGAAAGGCATGTGCCTTTTGAACTTATGATTAGATGCAAAGTCAACTATTAACCCTCTTGACCGTACTCTAATTTGCACGACACCACACTTATATTCATCTCCATATTTTTATTCTATATGTAATTAATAAAAATTCTAGTTTGGTTTATATAATTATCAAACTATGTAACATTATCTGCTTTTAAAAAAAAAAAAAAATTCATTCCGGTTCTGTATAATTTACAGTTAATTTTGGATTACATTGTATTTTTTAATGCGTCGTCGTCATATCCAATAACATTACAGAGCCTGATCCTCACAGTTAAATGTCCGTACAGAATTTTATTTCTTACAAAAAACTAAATTTTCTTGGTTTGGTAAGTTCCATCTCCCTGACCAATTTGTAAACTTGAGCGTCTCTCTCCAATGAACCTTCGCGCAGACATAAACAGCTCACTTCCATTATTATTACATATTTATATTCTTTGAAATAAAATAAAAAAGACAAAACCAAGAACTGCATTCATTAACATGTCTACTCAATCACCTCTCAGATCGATTCTTCCTCAACCTTCTTCAATCATCTCACCACTAAATTCATCAACTCAAACCCCAAAATGCCACCCAATTCCCTTTTCTTCGTCTTCGTCTCCATTTCATCACTCATCATTACAGTTTCTGGGTATGGCTCAACGGGCACAATCGCAGCAGCTTTCGGCGAAAACGGATTCTTCTGCGCCATTGACGCAAGTGGAAAGCAAGAAGTCATCTGTTGGGATAGAGGAAACACTAACCGATCACTAAACCGATCTCCAGGAGAAATCTCCGGCTATTCTCCACCGATGACTTCACTCTCCGGTGGTGAAGGTTTTCTCTGCGCCATTACGTCGAACACTTCGCGTGCGTTCTGCTGGAACCTTCAGGATACTTCTGAGAATCTCGTTCCTCGAGCTTTTCAGTATAATTCTTACTCACAGATCGCTTCTGGTAATAACCATGTTTGTGCTATTAGTGGATTGTACTATTCAGGTCCTGATTATGGTCCTGTTCATTGCTGGGAGTATAGTGATAACACCAATTTCACATCTGGTGTTCTTTGGAATTCGTCGTTTCATAATCCTTATATAGATAGTCTCATGTTTCGAAAGATTGTTTCTGGAGATGGGTTTACTTGTGGTGTTACTAAAGATGGAGACTTGGTTTGTTGGGGACCCAAATCAAACGATTTAGGTTTCTCCAATAATGAAGAATTCGAGGTTTTAGCTTCTGGGAGGAACTCAGTTTGTGGTGTCTCTAAAGATTCAGGTCAACTTCAATGCTTTGGAGATGAAACAGAGTTTGGTGTTTTACCGAAACGAGCCCGGTTTATCGCCCTTTCAGCTGGTGCTAATCATTATTGTGGTATCCGTGAGGATGACCATGGAGTTGAGTGTTGGGGAAGAAACCTTAATTCATCATCTTCAGCTCCTAATACTTCCGGGTTTGTGGCGATTTCGTCTTCGGATTCAACAACTTGTGGAGTTAGAGAACTTGATTTGGTTCTTGATTGTTGGAGAGTCAATGATTATTCGAAACCGGATTATAGTCCTCCTTTGGAGTTATGCAGCCCCGGGATGTGTTCGCCTCGCGGTAATTGCGGTGATGGCTGGTTTGCTTTCAACGCAAGCATCTTGAAAGAATCCGAGCTGACGAGCTTGTGCTCGTTTCATAACCTCAACATTTGCTTACGCTGTGGAATCAGTTGCTTGGAAGGCTATTTCCCTTCCAGCACTTGTAATTTAAATGCGGATCGAATCTGCACTCCTTGTTCACTATGTCAGAACAGTTCTTGTTACGGTATCTGTAAGATTCGGGCTGCGAAATCGAAGGAGCACGAGCAGAAAGAGCAGAGAGAGGTACGGAGATTGGTGATCATCATAGGATGCTCTGTTTTAGGATTCTTGGTGATGCTGATCGGTTTGTCTTTCATTCCAAAGATGACAAAAGGTAGTAAAAGAGATGATGAAGAGCGAAGCAAAATGACTTGTTGCTTCTGTTTCGATAAGAATTCCGTCGAAGCTGATCCTGATCCTGTCCCTCAGTTGGTTCTTCTACCAACCGCTGTATCTCTCGGGGAGACAAAAATCTTCCGTCTCTCGGAACTCAAGGATGCGACTCACGGGTTCAAAGAATTCAACGAGCTTGGAAGAGGTAGCTTCGGGTTTGTTTACAAAGCTGTTTTGTCGGATGGGATACATGTTGCGGTCAAAAGAGCGAATGCTGCAACAATCATTCACTCTAATAACCGAGGTTTCGAGTCCGAGCTAGAGATTCTTTGCAAAATCAGACACAATAATATTGTGAACTTGTTAGGATACTGCTCGGAAATGGGGGAACGGCTTTTGGTTTATGAGTATATGCCGCATGGTACGCTCCATGATCATCTCCACGGAGATCTTTCACAATTAGACTGGAGCATGAGACTGAAGATCATGTTGCAGGCTGCAAGAGGACTTGATTACTTACACAACGAAGTAGATCCTCCGATAATTCATAGAGATGTGAAAACGTCGAACATTTTGTTAGACAATGAAATGTGTGCAAGAATCGCGGATTTCGGATTGGTAAGCTCGAATGAAAGGGATTCAAGCAATAGTGATAGAGAAGGTGATGTCTATGACTTTGGTATTGTTCTTCTTGAGATACTAAGCGGGCGAAAAGCTATCGATAGAGAATCTGATCCTCCCGGGATTGCGGAATGGGCTGTTCCTTTGATCAGGAGAGGAAAAGCAGCCGCGATTATCGATAGGAACATTGGTTTGCCAAGAAATGTAGAGCCTTTGCTTAAATTGGCTGAATTAGCTGAGCTTGCTGTGAGGGAAAATCCAAACGAACGACCCAATATTAGAAATCTTCTGAGTTTTCTTGACCTCATCGTCAAGTCTGGACTCACCTTTTAATTTGTTGCTGAAGCCTCTCAAAATGTTAAATATTTTCAGCATTGTTTTTTTGTTTTGTTTTCCTCGTTACAAATTGTATAATAATTGGTTATCAAAGTAATAAACTCACAGATTTGTTTGTCAAATTGAATCAGTAAGTGTCATTAGTAAGTGGTTTACTGGTTAGATTGTTAATAGTATTATCTGTCGCTGCACTTGCAGTTGCAGGCTATGAGGCTAATGTTTAAAGTCTCTTCCTTTTTCTAATGATCAAAATGTAAACATACTCGAGCCATGGAATATTAGTGGCATCTTGCGAGGGTTTTGTAAGGTTGGAATTTCGGTTTTTGGTTCGATTTTGTTCCATTTGTTTGGTTTTTCCTGTTTGTTATATATATTTTTTTCTAGTTTTTTGAGATAAAGATGGTTTAATAGAAATCTTTACAGTTGAAAACCAAAATTTATTTAGTTCAGTCCATTTTGGTTGTGTTTATGGATAAAAGATTCATTTTAAAAATATTTATTTAAATTAAACGAGAAATCGACTAAAAGAAACCTCTATCTTTTAAAAAAGTTCGAAAAATATATATCGCTATCAAGTGTGTTGTGCAATCATTGTATTTTGGAGTAAAATTTAAAATTTAATTATTTTTCTTTTTAAAAGGTATTTATTTTCAACCTCGTTACTTCCATTACCTTTACTAATGTAACGTCTGTACTTCGTTAACAGATGTTCACGTGCAATCCAGAACTGATGGAGTTAGGCAGTTAGCTCAAATTGAGCCGGTTAAGTTTATCGAACATAACTTATCTTTAACCTGACCATAGAGCAATTTTGGTTTAGTTGATTTACCAACTCACAAACTAGGCTAGGGGGAAATTGCGCAAAAATTAAAATTATCAGTCTATAGCACTTTTACCTTAAAAACTTGACAAAGTTTAAGGTGTAAGATTAAACTCAACATATGTCAAAGAAACAAAAAAAAAATCCTTAAAACAAAATGTGTTATTGTTATGCCGCAAATAGAAAACAAAAGACAGTTATTTTATCAATTTGGTTTAATCATTAGTGATTGTTTGTATTTTGTGATGAAAACACACACAAAGATATATTGGATATTTGAAATGTAACTGCTGCTAGAGATTATCTAATTTTTTGCAATTTCCCTCCCCAAACTTGCCACGAATTTCACAACTGATATAAATTGGATATTATTTTGCAGTTTTCCCCACAAACTTGCTCCATATTTCACCCTAGCTAAGATTATAATTCCAAAGAGAACCCCTACCAAAATCGATCGTGATATCGCAATTTCGTCTCTTCTTCTCTTCCAAAATCTCAAAGCGGAAATCTTCTTATAATCTTTGTTTTAAGTTGTGTTTGTTTGTCCTAAGAAAATTAAAACACAATCGTTAAGTGTTAGGATGAATATGCTGAAGTTTAAAAAGTTATAATAGATTAAATTAATAATAACTTAAGTTTTGAAGAATACCATATGATGACTATATTTATAATTTCTTTATAGGTTAAAATCGTTATACGTTGTTTTTTTCCTCGTAGATTTCCCTAAATATTGGGCCAGGATTGACAACCCTAAACTTGATTTATACAGGATTACATCCAAAATTATTAACCCGAATATATCTTTAAAATGGACCGGAAATTTCTTAGGACTCGGACCGAACCACACTATACAGTATACACGATTGACATCTCTACATAATATACGAATTAAATATACGGAAACGATGGAGAATAAGTTAATAACCACACAGCACTAAGAGGTAGAATCTGTCTTATATGTAAAATACACACACATATCACATATCTCATCACACAGATCGATAACGGCCATTAAGTACAATTAGAATTCGGATTAATAATTGATTGAAAAAGTGGAATGAGCGTGGCCCTCGGTTGTTGAAATTCTTTGTTGACCTACTTTGACTGATATATTAGAAAAATACATTTCATCATTCCCTAATGCCCAATCACAAGAGATATAGGGACTACTAGTGTGGTCCATCCCCTTATCATTATTATAACACACATTTTTCTTTAATGATTATTACAAATATTTATTTGTTGTTGATATAAAAAGCTGATTCCCAAAGCAAAGAAAACATTATTTCTTTCTATTTTTCCTTTCATCATTACCTTACCACCCATGGTTTATAGTCCCAATATCCAACATCATATTTAGCATAAAAGAAAATATGATAAAATGAATTATTTATTCAGTGAACTGATATACTACGAGTCTATAAAACAAATATTGACTAACTAGCGAAAAATAATTGAGACTAAAAAGAATTTTTGGTACGTGTAGGATTTACAGAAGTTTTTCTTAAAATGAAAAGAAAATAAAAAGTTGAGGCTATACATTGTCATGTGTGTTTGTGTCAACAGTCTCACGCGTGGTTGGATGGATGCTTGGAATAATTACAGGCACCGCAGGCTCACCCTTTCCTAGGGTTTCTCCAATTTAATAACATTTCAACTTTCTTAACTATATTTCCTCAGATGTAATATCATTAACAACAAATATTGTAAGGTTAGTTGGCCAGAGAATAATAGTCTAAGATAAACAACTTAAAATTGATGCTCCTTTAAATCTTTAATAATTATATACTTTATTAATTAAATTCAATAATATAACTAATATTTGTATTTTTATTGTATTTAATTGTTATTGGTAAAATTAGGAAATGAATCTTTAATTTTGCATAGGAAACTAAAAACATTTATCTTTGCAAAACAAAACAAAAAAAAAATCTCAAGGCATCCATCTTAGTTTATAAAACGGAAGAGTATATAACTGGTTCACACAGAATTCTTTAAATCACTCATTAAAGCACTTTTACATATCCAGTCAAATACACCTAAAATTAAAATTTTACAATATATGAACCATAGACAAAAAAGAAAAAAAAAGTGACTAACAAATAGATATGCTAACATATATAATAGCGTCGAGACTAACGGCTAGAACTTGATATTAATTATAGTGTACATCTAAATTGTCTTTACTATATTGGTAATTCACTTGAGTATCCAGATGTTCTTGCTACCTAAATATGATTTATTTTTAGTGGATATTCGGAATATAATTATAATGGTAACCAATATTTCGGGATGAAGGAATTTAGAATACTTAAGAAACAATAAACATATTTTCATAAGTAAATATAGACTACAAAAGATATAGCTAGTCTATTTCTAATAAAATCTTACAAATTCTTGGAACTATATATAAGCTGATAGTCTACATTTTTATTACAAAACTATAATATGTGGCATTTTCAATGTGAGACCAACAAACCAGATGCAATTATTGCAAAACCTCACGAAAACAAAGTCCAAAATGTGTGGTATTGCAACTTCATCGTGCATGTGTAAACAATTGTGCGATTAAAACCAAAATGTAATAAGCACCACTATGTAAAGATACAAGGGTAGGTCACAAGTTATATATACATACGCAAATAGATTCATATGAATCGATATGATTGAAAAGATACAAAAGCTATCTGAACCGTACGGGAATGTAATAATTAGCTATCGATGTAATCAACCATTTCCTTTAAAAATAAAACAAAATGCCAAACTGATGTGAACACAAAAGAATCCTCGTAAAACGTGTTGTGATATGACAAACTGTGTACTGGAAGAATACCAATTGAAAGAACGGAATCAGAGAAAGGGTCACCAAAATATGTATCGAAGGAATATATGGGAAATCACAAGAAGCATACGATGGATTCGTGAGGTACCTCTAAAATCTTCTACACATGATGAGGCAATGAACAGAGACTTCTACAAAACAAGCTCAACACAATTCAATTAGTAAATAATTAGAAAAATATGTATATATATGTATGAAGATATGCATGGCTCCTCATACGCCATCCACGGAGGTCATCGATACTCGATGGGCTAAGCGTATGGCATACAGGGAGCCAGGCATACATATACTATACATCTACATCCACGTCTACATATATGTATATGCGTCATAACGTATACATGTTATGTAAGGAAACTAATTGTCTAAAACAGATGTTTAATTCTAATTTTAAGTAATGCTCTCTCCACCTGGACATGCATGAACATAAATAAGCAATAAATAAGGAGGATCGGAATAGAAACAATCTATAGCATCGATTGTGAGTTGCATGTACGAGAATGGAATTGAAAATCTTTTTTTCTCTCTTCCGGAGGAATTGGGTTGCTGTTCTTGAAGCATTAAATGACGATTTGTTGAAAAGACAAAAGAGAAGATGAGAAGCAACAAACAAAACATGGAGATGAGATTGGGGATCCAGAGAGAGATCGAGAGAGAGAGAGAGGGAGAGAGATTGAAGGTGATTGAGAAAGGAGGAGAAATGGTTTATATAAAACAATTAAGGGTGGGGTGAGAGAGATACATATATATGTATATGTAGACAAGGGACAAGCAAATTAAAGGAGAGGTGTTTGGGTCAAAAAGAAAAAATAAAACATGATAAATGAAAAAGAAAAAAAGGAGCAAAGGGAAAAAGAAAAGAAAGACCCACAAGAAACCCTAAGGAAAGGGCAGCAAATTAAGAAAAGGGAAAGGCAAAGGCTAAAGTTAGGGCATATATATTTATTTTTGGTTAATTTGTTTAGTCTTTTGAGAGTGAAACAAGGATTGCTTGTAGGGTTGCTTTTGCATCTCATCCTCTCACACACCCACTAAATATAGACATCCATGACATCCATCTATCATCACACATGCATGAGATCAGATGATGCATCATGGATTGGTGGTGGGTATGATTAAGTGAGGAGGAAGGATATTTTCCCAGGACATAATTAAAGAAGAGGAGAGAGAAAAATATAAGAACCCTAAAAGAGGAGAGAGTGTGTTTGAAATCTCCTTTTCTGAGTCTGGTGGTCTTAAAAAAGCTAAAGGTTGCTTTTCTCTTCTCTGAAGCTCATTTTGTCTGCAAGTGCTTGGATACACATGGATTCCTCTATCTCCTCCACCTTTTTCCACACTCCATTTTTTATTATTATCATTTCAATTCCGCATCTATTCTTTTTATTTTATTAATTATCTCTTTCAATATGAATATAAAGGCTATTATTAACCGAGAAATATGGCACGCCTCATATCTATTGTCTACTGTAATAATGTAACAACAAACTATGAAGAGAAAGAGCACGACCCATAACCTTACAACTAATTAATAATTACTATAATATAACTACTATTCAGTGAGAGGACATTGGCTTTAAGAAAGTATAGACAGAAATGAAGTTTATTGTTTAAACTTTAAACTAAGATTCTCTCTTTGACTCTTCTGTTTAGACTGAGGAACAATCCATAGTGTTAGCTACCTAATCCTTGCTGTACTTTTGTCTACCCACCGATTATCACATGTCTTTATAAATTTATATGCATGCGCAAGCACCCTTATATAATATATCTTTTCATATTTGTTGTGTGCTTCTATGTGAGTTGTACGTAGATTTATTCGCTCACACGTATCTATGGAATGAATAATGGTAAGTTTGTGGACCATCTGCATCGGGTGTATTCTGTGAATCTATTTTCTCAAATATTTTGGTTTTAGCAAATAAATTGCATTCATGTTATAAGTCAAGTGCTAGTGTGGACATCACTCTACAGACTTGGGAATTACATCAGATATTTACACGTACCACAAATCATGTTCTTCTCGAACTATTTTTTTTCAGTTACCGTTTAATATTTACAGTCATTTGTATTTCTAAGGTTTGCACAATTTAATTTGTTGATGTCAATGGTGGCCGTATTCAGGATGGTTGTTATCAACACATTAACCGTATTCAGGTCACAATTCACAAAAATATTTATAACCATCGTGGCACACTTTAAAATATATATACTATCACATTTTCGGATATTGCTCACAGTCAGTCACCGTAGTTTGTTCCACACTAATTGATCATGACATAAACGCTAGCGAATAAACAAGTTCCACATCGTTATTAGCTGTTTTTCTTAATATGCATGCAATTATAAAAGTAAAAATGTCTACCCAAATGATAGGTTGTAAATTTATAATCATATAGATAATATTATCAACAAATGATATAATTAATTACAGTAATTAATAACAATGTTTTAAAAACCAACATGGGGAGTACGTACTTATATTATATATGTGGTAGCGTCATTTATCCGCGACGATTTTTTAGATGTTATGTTTAGATTGTGGAGTTAGTTTTGGTGGTCTACGCATTGATTATACTGCCTCTAAACATATGATGCAGTTAATCGTTCGACGCGGAATAAATAATCACTCCAAGCAAATCGATTAAGTGCCAACTAATCAATCCACACACCATATTTCTTTTAGATAACTTTTTAATTCCCAAAAAGACATATTTTGAGATTAAATTGAAAACTAAACTTTGTTCAAACTTAGTTGATCTTTCTACCAAATTCGTGACATCTTTAGCCTCTACTTGGTCGATATTTCCGACCGAAACGTGCAAGCATCTCTTCTTAACATGTCGAGTTTAGGCCATATTCCGAGGGTTTTTTTTTTCCGACTTTTCTTTTACTTTTTAAATTCTCTTTTCCATCTTGTTGCTTAGGAAATAATACTTCATTTTGTTAAATTGCTACAAATTAAGTTACTATTTAGAGTATATGTTTTCAGTTCAATGATTTTGAATGGATAATTTATGTTAAATTCTAAAAATCAAGCATATAAATTTGTAGTTATCATGTGACCGCAAATTTTCTAAAATAGACAAACAATTGATTTGTTGAAAAGTCGACGCATCCACGCGATAATTTGGATCGAGATGAATAATTGACATATTCATAAATCTTTTTAGTGATTAAATATATTTTTATAATTTCATAAAATAAATTCCAAAATATTTTCTGACCATTTCTCTCTTATATATATATAATAATAATAATAGTACGAATATTTATAACCAGGTTCTTGGATACTTAGCTTGAAGAAACAAAGCTTAAATTAGTCCAAGAAAATGTTTAAATAGTTATTTTTTGTTGATATGAGTTTGTATTTTTCAAACTTAGTCACAATGTATTTTATTTGAAATTATCAACGTTTCACTACTAATAAGATGCATTCGTTTTTATATATTTGTTTTTTTCTTTAGATCGAATTATATTCGAATAAATCATCATTTTTAATTTGTGTGTAACTAGCATAACACGTCTAGCAATAGATATACGCGTAGGAGGGGTTCTAATAGTCAGATCACTTCAGTAGATTAATACTTATAAATTAGTCATCTCCACTGTCCAGATTATTAAAAACAGAAGTAGACGAAATGGTTGAATTTCGATTTTACGACCCTACTAGCTCAGGCTTTAGCTTAATTTTGACCCCTTTGACCTTCTCTTGGCCCATGAGGCCATGACGAGTTGTTTATTGTCGACAACCCATGACTAATTAACATTTAAATATTTGTCTGTGTTTTTCATTCAGCCTTCGTTTGTGTTTGTGTTGTTAACCTAATGGGACTGTCTTTTCGAGTTAAGAAGAAATGTTAACTCTCTTTTTTTGCAGCCACTACTGTTTTTTCAATAGATGAAAGCTAGGTAGGTTGTTTTCAATAACTATTGTTTGTTTCAAGTAGAAATAATTTATCCGACGTCACTCGCCGAAAGATATTCAAACTCATTCTACATGCATTTTGTATGAAAATAATTAAATATCACTAACAAGTTAGTAAAATTGGTAATTTGAGCCTTGTTCTCCATAGACTTGGTAATTCACATAATACGCTACACTGGAATGCAACTGGATAATATTTTATGACATCAGAAGAGATTAAGAGCTTGTAGTCTAAAAACAATAAAACATCTCCAAGTTTATGAAATGGTCGTGGTTCGAATTAGGCGTTTTGGGAATATCTCCAAGGCGAAGGTAATTCATTCTCTAAAAATCCTATCATATCTGTTTATAATGCATATGGAGATGAATGAATAAGCTTAAGTTATCTTGTTTAAAAGTACAAAAAAAATGTTTTCCAATCATGAAATGAAAATCGCTCTAGTTCAAATATATTTAACTAGTTAGTGGCATTTCTATCCGTTGTGATTATGCAACTTCCGGCCGACAAAACTATACTATTGATGAGTCTAAAAATTCGTTTATGTGTAAATCGGAATACATGAGTTACTACCCTAAAGCTTTGGATATAGGTTTACGAGAATAAAATTGTATATGATTGGAACATCGAGTCACCATCTTATGAGATAACACTTTTGTGACTTTCTTTAGGATTTAGACCGTGTATGCATTTTGTAATTCAAAGATATTTTTACTTTTGTTTAATGTTTCTACTTTTACCACGTTTACGTATCAATTCCTATGATTTGGAAGGGAAAACAAATTTGCAAGGTGAATCAATTCGTTTGAATTTTGAAAATCACACGAAACTTCCAAAATCCACATACTATATATATAGCCAGTAAGTGTACTCTCTAGTTCTGTTTGATTTTCACCATATGGAATAGATTTCTAATTTTCTAATTTTTTTATTTCATGCAAACCATAAATTGTAAATAGATATCCGCACAGCCTAACACATGAGGGGCTTAAATATATTTTATAAAGATGAAAGTTAATCATGTAATCTTATAGTAAATTGAGGACTTGTTTGAATGAAATTATTGTCTTCTTTAGATTACCAGCCAAACGTGCGAGGTAAGAGGCAAAGCACGTGTGAACGATGACGTGGACAGAGAACGTGGACCTTACAATTTTTGGGGATCATTATCGTCGTCTTCCTTATGCACCAATCTTTGTCTGCGCTTCAACTTGACGCTGAGAAAAATTTGCTTCTTTTGTTTCTTTCTCTGCGTGGTCCCGTGATCAAATGATAGGAGGAACACATCAGGAGAGACACGGAGATTCCAATTCCTTATTGACATACCCAATTAGCCGATTACCACCGATTCGCCTCTCTTTTCTCTCTGCTCCGTCGTCATCTAGGGTTTCCTGTAAGCTCCTTCTTTTCCTTCTTTTTTTTAATAAAGTTCTGGGTTTTTCGTTTTTTCAGGAACTTTTGCCATCTGGGTTATGTTTATTGAAGCGTATGGTGTTTGAATTCTTATATAGACCTGTAAAATTGGATATTATTGATTAAAGGGCTTTTAGGTGTTTAATTCTTTGCTAATTTGTGTATGCAGTATACTATTGATTCATTGAACTTTGATGGTGCTTATGGAACAAAACTGAGCTTTTTGTAAATTTAAGTTCAAGCAGATGTTCTCTCTTATCTAGAATGGTACACATGGTTCGTGTAGTCAGAAGTGATAAAGACATGGTTTTGTTTTTGCATTAGTCTGCAACACAAATTGATTAATTAGTCCTCAATTCATTAAAGGCTCTCTTTTTAACTTCATCTTCTCTTGGATCGCTTGTGAATCTTATCAGTTTGCATCAGATTCCTATTAAGCTTCTCAAACCTCTCTTTTGGCAATAGTTAAATCATTCCGATTGGTAACATCTACTGCTTTGATACATCACATCTAGGCACAACAAGAAGAATGAGCAGCTGAAAACTAAAAAGCTTGAGTTCGTTGTATATTAAGTGTTTTGACTTGACCAGGTGTGCTAGTTTTGCTTTGTCAATTGTTGACTTTAGAGGTCCTTAAATCTTTTGGGAATTTTGTGTTTTTTGACAGAATGCATGAGTTCTCTACTGTTGATGGTTTTGCGGAGATAAACGAGAGCTTAGGCGAGATGATAAAGTACATTGCAAACGAACCTTCAGTGGGGCTTTACTACATCCAACAGCACGTCCGAAACGCAGCACCGAATGTTCTTAATCTCAACAGCAATGTTTTGGATAAGTCCCGTGAAACAGGCTTGCATACCGAAGACTTCGAAGATTCTATAGCCATGGTGAAATCAATGAAAGAGTGTGGTTCACCTATTGCTGATGAGATGATAGGAGACATCAAGAAATCTTTAGCGATAATGTCTTCGAAACAACCGAGGAGAGGGGTAATCCTCAACTCTGCAAGCCCTTGGAGCCGATCCAGCAGTATAACAACAACAACACGTGGTTCTGATTACAGCCAGGATAATAGTGAAAGCAGTAACTATTTCACATCGGTGTTCAAGACGGCTAAGGAGAGGGCAAGCAACATCAAATGGCCACAACTTGATTTCAAAGAACAGAAGGCGGAGTCTGACCCCAATGTGGAAAGCAATGAGTTAAAAGAAGAAGAAGAAGACTTAGGAAAAGGTGAACATATTGTGGAGACAACAAAGTTTGAGGAGTTCAAAGCAGGTAAAGAAGCGAGTCTCAAGGCATGGCTTGGAGATATGGATGGGAATGTGGATGTTGGTGGCCGTGTTGCCGAGAGGATTTAGGTTTTTCATTAATGTCGTTATGGTTACGATAGACTGCTTATTTATGTAAATTATTCACTTTTATCTCACAGAAAAAAAAAGAGTTCAAATTTTGAGTTTACCTTTCATTACAATCTTATTAATCTGTTAATCAAAACCAAAGTGTTTCCAGTAAAATATAGTTCTATATTCAACACTCATAAAACCTCCATTTTGGAGTGATTATTAGGTTCATTGATAATACAATACTAGTGTCTAAGTAAATCTGATGTCCAATCATCAAAATCATCATCCAATGAAAACATTTTGATTAATACACATCAGCTCTCCATCTTGTCACATCATTTTTTCATTAGAACACATTATTTTAAAAAAACAACCAATCAAATTAAAACAAATAATACACACCATCATTTTTTTTTTTAATATTGACACATGGATTTCTAATTTGTTAAAAGAAAAACAAAATCAAATTATTTATAAAATTATTTAGATATAGAAATTGACTACTTGAATTTGGACAAATTTTTTGCCAAAACCCGACATCATTTGGAGACGTAAGTGGAGACGTAAGTGCAAGCACATATAATTCAACAAAAAGACATGATATTTAAGATTAAATAGATTGAAGAATATAGATTGTTTTAAGACATGCACTAAATCAAAATTTGGTCATATGATTGCTCAACGGATGCAAAAATTTATCTCAAAAACTACTGAATTGGTGTTTTAGACACCAATAATAACAAAACAATTTTAAATTTGAAATTATATCTAACATAAAGAAAATATTAAACATTAAAAAAAAGTAAAAAGATATCTCGCAGCGTAGCGCGGATTCTCATCTAGTTCTTTCTAATAAAAAAACAATCGTCTTCTTAAATTTTTGTTGTTAGTAGAAGATCCAATCAATTTTATATATCTGTTGTTAAAAAATTGTCTTCTTAAATTTTTGTTGTTATTAGAAGATCCAATCAAATTAATTAAATGAAAATTGGTTCAATTACTATTTTAATAGATTAATCACAAAACATTTGTACAAAATCCAATTTAACTAATTTCATCAAGACATGCTAATAAAACTAGTAATTAGCAATTGTAATTTTTGATAGATGATTTGAAGAGTTAATAATATATATGTGACTCGACTCGGTGCAGACAACTCCTTTTCAAGTAAACTACAATCATCGACTTCTCTATATGTCTGATGAAGGTTTAAGCAAGCTGATATACAAGTGCTCGAGATGCAAGCATCAACTCCAACTGCTGGAGACAAAGAGATCTCACAAAAGGTTGCATAGAGGTTAATGGTTACATGATAATCCAGTTGCTGCCAATATACCCATTTTTGAGCCGGAATATGGACAAATCAAAGAGGTAGTTTATATATGTTTAACATATTATATCATGCCATACTACTAGTTTCGTTTTTTTCATATTTACGTTGTTTAACTTGGGTTTGTACTTTGTAGGGAGTTTATCAAGGTCCGACTACTTTGTCCTCAAAATTTGTGTCGATGCACGCGATAAACATTATTGGCGCGGGAGAACTAAAAGACGAGAAATATGTGCTTGTCAGATCTAGTCATGGTAAAAAAATCGGTGTCGCTGGAAATTTGAAAGTTTCTATAGAAGTCGTGATGGTGTGCCTAACCCCTAATGTAGGTTCTGTGTTTTATCTATACCCACGACCTCTGCTCACTGCGTTTACATATCCAATACTGTCATGCCCTGAGTCTTGGATCATCGATATTTATCCCCCGGAGTCTTGGATCATCGATATCAAAATGAGTTTTTAATTTTTCGTTTACATGACAATTTTCGTACTAATTCCTACAAAATACTTCGGTAGACTTTTCGTAGGAAATTGATAGAAAATTTTCTTACCAAATTCCTACCGTGGTTTTTTCCATCAAATTCCTTCAATTTTCGTATGAATTTTTCTACGACTCTACGTTTTGTAGGAATTTCGTAGGAAATTTCCTACGACTTTCTCACGATTTATTTTCGTAGGAAATTTAATATCAATTTTCTACGACAACTGTTTTTCGTAGAATAATCATAGATATTTGGTAGAAAATTTGATAATTATTCTACATGTTTTCTTGTAGTGAATTGCCTAACATTAAACGAAATATGATTGAGAAATGTATTCGATTATTATAAATAACCCACCGTATTATATTGTTATGGGAGATTGTCCATACCCTATCTATCTCGACTCCGTTCACATGACCATAAAAGTAGGGGGAAGGCGTCAATTACCAAGAAAGTTTTCGATCACCATTGAGAGAAAAGAGAGAAGAGAACTAGTGCTAGTTAAGGATGACTACTAGTCACAATAACGTACGTAATACTTTTTCTGAATATCATGATGGAAATTCATAACCTTCGATATAGTTCGCGTTTATCCAAATTGAACATCTTTTATCTAATTAATACAGAAAAAACTATTATGATAAAACAATGTTTAATCTATTTATGTTTTATGTGCAGGTTATTCTTACTATTCCGATGAATCAGTTTACTCTTTTATACACGTGTAGCTATGCTAATGATATGCTAGAAGTAGGGATGTTGTGGTGGGTAAAAAAACCCAGCCCGACCTAAACCCGAAATAAGCATGTTCACCAAAAACCCGAATTTCGAAAACCCGAATGGGTTTTAAGTCTTGTGGGTAAACCCGAAAAAATCCGCTAGATTCAGAGTCTACCCGTGGGTACCCGAATTTGGCTTTTTTAAATAATTGTGCATTTTTTATTTTTATATATTTATCTATTTTTTTATTTATCAAAATATGTATTCATCTAAACATTTTTATATATTCATCTAATTATGCATTTGATAAAAATTGAATCATATTATTTTGATGTAACTACCTAAAAATGTTGAAAAAATAATGGTTCAATAATTAACTATAATCAAAACACCAAAAGCCAAAAATTCCAAATTCGTAGGAATTAACATTTCAAGTTCGTTCGGTCCACATATGAAACAAAGTCAAGCAAACCAACATTATAATTGTGTTTAAAATTACTTAACACATATTTTTTAAGTGATATTGTAATGACTTTAATTTAAGTTTCAGATTATTAAAATTTAGAAGATTAAAGTCTAATATTTGGTTTTTGTAAGTAAGAGCATAAATTAAATTATTATTATTTTTGTTTTTGTAATATTTTCTAAGTATCGTAAAATTAATAAATAGTTTCATAAAACAACACCTACAAATGAAAATTCACAAACAAAGATCTAATTCTTGAAAATGAAATACTTATTTTGAAATGTGTGTTGTATATTTTCAGATATTTTTTTTATATAGTTCTAAGCATTTCGAATTGCATCTAATTATCTTAAATCTCGTTTATAGTTATGAGTTTGTCTTTGAGTTTTTGCTTATAAATTAAAAAATACTGGTAATTGAATTACAAAATAAAAAACCATAATATTTGGCCTGAGATTGAATAAGCAACAGAGATAATGTCGTTTACATTTATGCTATAAATTCTATGATCACGAATATATATAGTTACACCACACCAGATTTTTTATTACTTTTTTCTTTTTTTAATTTATTTAAGACCACACGTGATCTTATTTACTTATAATTGTGTGAATACGTAAAAAAAAAAAAGTGAAGAGGAATTAAATGGAATCAATATGCAATAGAAAAAGAAATCTGTGAGTACCCAAAACCCGATAGGGTAAAACCCATGTAAAACTCAGTATAAACAGGATCCGCTTGTTTTGGATCTGTGTTTTTTTAATAAAAAAATCTGAATATCTGGTTTAAAATTATAACCGAATTTCGGGTATTCACTGGATTTTTACCCATCATTTAACATCTCTAACTAGAAGTAATGCACAACTTGGCTGAGGACTCGTGGAACATTGTTCACGAAATCTACCGCTATGTCTAGGGGCGGAGGCAGAGAACAATCATGGGGTCATATGACACCCATGAAATTTAAATTTATGTTTAGCTTTTATTAAAATAATTGTAATAACACATGTGTAATAACCTTATTGACATCCTTTCAAATTTTATTGACACCTCTCAAACCTATAGAAATATGCTATTAATAAAGAAACCTATTGACATCTCTCTTATCTTTCTTTTTCGTCAAAGAAAAAAAACAAATATGATATTAGTTTTCTCTATAGTTAAAGATATTAACATTATCATTGAGCTTATTTAATAAACTGTTGGGCTTTAAGTTTTTAGGATAACATTATTAGTGATAAAATATTTTTAAAGCATGAGTGAACGTAGAGTTCATCTTTAAAATAAATATTTGTAATGATATTTTATTTTTCTAATAAAATTGATATTTTTTTTAAAAAAAATATTATGACACCCACGACTCATTTTTCTGGCTTTCGCCACTAGCTATGTCCCCGTATATATTTTAAAATATATGTTAGCGACGCAACCTGAAACTGATATCAGAATTTTAGAGTGCGTGGACCCAGCAAACGTGGATAAGCAAATTCTATATGCATACTGAAAAAAGAATAAAGTATGTGTTTAACAAATTTCTTTTTCCTTATTTTTATTAACTTTTAAACAAATATATAACCCTTGCTTATTAACGCTGCTAGGTTGTACCAGAATTATTAGAGGAAAAATGGTTAGACATCATGGGCCCAGTGAAAGACGAAGGATTCCACCGTAATTTAATAAACTATATATGATTATTAATCGCATGAGATATAAATCTTAAATAATAAAATTAGGTTTAACACTTTCTTTTTTTTTCCTGTTTTTTTTTTTCAAAGTCGTATGTTGGGCCGTCGTTGCAGCAGAGATTGTTAGTGCCGTGAGATACATCAAAAAGATTGACACCAAGAAAACCGAATATTCAATACAAGACATTGTAGATTTTACAAATCCAGATGAACGCGCCCGCCGAAAAAAAAATGAACACTACTGCTATCCGTGAATGGTGTCATCAGGTTTAGAGTATGTTAGTAGAGCTGGGATCGAACGAGAAGAATCTCGGCCATATCATGTATAAGATTTGCCATAAGGATGTACCTCCACGCGATCCTTATACAAAGCTTAGTTACATCTCAGGTGGTGTGGTTGAAGAGAATCGAAGATGCTCTATTAACGTTACATGATAATCCAGTTGCTGCCAATATACCCATTTTTGAGCCGGAATATCGACAAATCAAAGAGGTAGTTTATATATGTTTAACATACTATATCATGCCATACTATTAGTTTCGTTTTTTTTTTCATATTTACTTAGTTTAACTTGGGTTTGTACTTTGTAGGGAGTTTATCATGGTCCGACTACTTTGCCCTCAAGATTTGTGGCGATGCACGCTATAAACATTATTGACGCGGGAGAACTAAAAGATGAGAAATATGTGTTTGTCAGATCTAGTCATGGTAAAAAAATCGGTGTCACTGGAAATTTGAAAGTTTCCATAGAAGTCGTGATGGTGTGCCTAACCCCTAATGTAGATTCTGTGTTTTATCCATACTCACGACTTCTGCTCACTGCGTTTACATATTCAATACCGTCATGTCCTGAGTCTTGGATCATCGATATTGATATTATCCCCCGGAGTCTTGGATCATCGATATTGATCCCCCAGATTCTTGGATCATCGATATCAAAATGGGTTTTTAATTTTTCGTTTACATGACAATTTGGGGATCATGTGCTACGTCGGCTTTAACTAATACAATCGTTTATTTTGTGGCAAGTCATTAATTCAGTTTATAATCTTTAATACCTGTTACAGCAGATAGTCAAAAGAATTTGAACACGTAGAGACAACTCTATGCTTAGCCGGAGGAAAATCAAAACAACAGTATAGCTTTGCCAATTTATTTACGTAGAGGAGTGAATTAATAGAGGAAGAGTAGAACAACAACAACAACAAAAAAAGGAACATCTCAAATGCTAAGATCTTGAGCAAGCTGACGACGACAGTGCTCATCTGATTATATGATGAAAGCAATTAAGGAAGCTTCAAACCAAAGAAAGCTCTAGTTTTACTTGTTTACTCAAGGATATGCAAAGTAGATCACACGACAAAACAAAATACTTGTTTTTTAAAAATATAGAGAATCCACATTCACCGATTTTTCTTTGGTTTGATTGTATAGATATGAGATTCATCTTGAACAACGTATCATATAAATATGACGATATGAACATATACTCTACAGTTAACTTAGCCTATATCCCTTGAAAGAAGAAGAGTTCAGTTGTAGCAGTCATTGTAAAGGATCATACCTAACCTTATCTTTACGAAGATTGGCTCTTATCAATGAATCTGCATATATTGTGGGCAAAAGTAGTGTATGATCCTTTTTGATGAGGGGCAGGCAGAATTCCACATCTTCAATTCTTCCAACCCATTGCCTTTAGCTCGCTCTGCTTCAATTCCACATGCTTCCCTAGCCTGTGTGATATAATTAACATATGAATAGTAGCAACTAATAGGTCTGATTTATTTCGTCTAATGAAAATGGCTGATAGATATATAGGAAATGAGTAATTACATAATTCATCCCCACCGATTCTTATCAAATACCCAAACAACAGTCAAGTAAAATCAACAAACGGATGAGAACCAAAAAAGAAAAGCCTGAATGCAAGAAAACATTACCCAAGATCCGAAGGAAGTCTAAATCCACCTATACGGACACGCTTCAATGAATGAACCTAGAACAAGTGTAAAGGCAAAACAATTACTATCAGTTTAGATATCACGTGAGAGAAGTATATTGAAAGGCAAAAAGTGAAACGATTTGAAAATCTCTATCAGTGAATGAACATAATCAAATCTCATGATTACAAAGTCTGCAAGTCCAACATTAATTCACAGGGAATGGGGTATTGATAATATATATATATATATATATATATATATATATATATATATATTAACTCAATGTTTTCTCGGACTCTTATGGAGCTCTTATTATTATTCGAGAAGAATGTAAATCCAAGATTAGCAAGGAGAAATGTTTAATGCTAAAGAAGAAAGCTGACCTCAAGCCCAGCATTTTTCACCAATTCCCTGACTTCATGGTTCCTCCCTTCGTGAACCTGCACAGGTCCACACAAAAGAAGTTAATTTTCCACAAGATAATCATGACCAACAAACAACATCAGACTACAACAATGGAGAACTTAAAAACTGCGAAAGCTTTGGAAAAGTACCACAATGCGCAGCCGTGCTCTTGGTATATCATGCTGCTTTGGCATCAACTCAACTGAATCTGGGACACAGTGGACTCCTTCCACAATTGTCCCTTCGCTGATAGCCATTAAGTGTCGTTTGTGTATATCACCGACAACCGTAGTAATATATCTGCCATTTCACAAAAACACAAAACTAGAGCTGCATAAACACACAAAACCCTTGAACTACTTAGATGAAAACATAAATGTTCACAAAAGAATCAGTGCTTGGATAAGTACAACTGAGAGGATCAAAGCCTCAAACCACAAAATCTGGAATTGATGACTACTACCAGCAGCCAAAGCTCAAAAAAATAATTCAGCAATGAACATCTATCTGAATTGTATTCTCATTAAGAAGTATATGGCAGGAGCTAGCCTTTCTCTTTAATCTTAGTCAATCAAAGGTTCATCATACTATTTGATGATCACCTAACCATGAGTAGTGATGGTATGTAAAAGGAATACGTGAACTCACTCTTTCGGTAAACTAGATGAAGGATGTGAAAGTTTCTGCGCGAAATCTCCTGTATAACAAGGATGTTGAAATTCTTTTTAGAAAAACGGAAGAGAAAGATAGTTTCCTGAAGCAAATGTACAAACCAAGATATATAGAGCGCATGGAGTTGAGTGAATACAATCACCATCATTTGTAACTACTATCAATCCCGTTGTGGCAACATCAAGACGGCCAACAGTAAAAAGGCGAGGTTTGGGAGTCCCCGGATTCCTTTTGTCCTAAATTGCAAAGACAAGATTCTTAAACCAAGTCTCTAATCTAATATACTTTAAAAGGCTCGTTCAAATGGAGAATCAGACAATTCATGTACAGAAAAACAAAATATCTTACCCAAGAGGCCAAGTACTCGTCAAACAAACTAATAACAGATTTGATCTCTTTCTCTCCGGAAGAACAAATGTACCTGTCATCATGATGCAAATATCAAACAAAAGTTACAAGTTTGAGAAAGAAGTCGACAATCTACAAGTGAGAATAGGCTATGAAGGCTAACCCTTTAGGCTTGTTGAGAGCAAAATAAACCTTTGGAGGAAGTTTCTTAGGAATACGATTTCCATTAACATAAATAATGTCTCTTGATGGATCAACTCGAGTCTGCATATACAAAATTTCTAAGCTTTTTTTGTTAATCAAAATATGAAAAAACATCAATTTGATTCCAACAATGAGAAGTATTTTCACCTGTGGAGTGTTGCAGATAGTACCGTTGACAGTAACCTTTCCATCAAAAATGAGTTCTTCAGATGTTCTTCTTGATGCCACTATAGCAAAATTTATATCATCAGAGAAAATTCCTAAAATTCAAAAATGGAGATAAAGAGGATTTGGTTTTATTTGGTTGTTACCTCCAGCAGCAGCGAGAACTTTGCTTAAACGTTGAGGAGGTTCTTTAAAATTCTCATTGTAGAACCTACGTGCTGCCTTAGAGAGCTTTGGCACTGATTGTGAAGGTGGAGAGGGGGCTGAGGTTGAGGCGGTGGCGGAGGTAGCTTGAGGTTGTTTCTTCTTAGGTTTGTCTTTCTTCTTAGGGTTTTGAGTGGTGGCATCGATGGCGAGAGAGTGGATTAAACGAGCGGGAGGTTGAGATTGGAGTTTGAGTGTGCCGTCATCACCACGGACGATCCAAGGGATGAATAGTTGTTGGGGGGAGACGCCGCCGCGAGTGGAGGAGGGTTTGGGTTTTGGAGGAGCGAAGGAGATGTCGAATTCGAGCGGCTCAGAAGAAGAGGATGAGGAGACAGAGCAACGGAGTGTACGGATGGGGAAGAAGCGAGGGGAGAGAGGGAAAGCTTTGATTTTGAGGAATGAAGCAGCGAATGAAATCGGCGATGATGCCGCCACCGACGCCATTTTCGCCGACGGGAGAGTGAGAGACGGTGTGTTTGGGTTTCTCCGGAAGGGGTTTGGGTTTATCCGATGTATTCGGATATTGTTCTGGTTTTTTTTTTTTTGTTTTGGGGATTTTTTTTAAGAACATAGGTCCTGACTCCTGTCTATAAACCAAAATTAACAAAATTGACCTTATTTTAAAAAATTTAATAAAATAATCTAAAAACTAAAATGTCAATCCTAAAAACTAAAGGGTATATTCAACCTTATATTTTAAATGATTTGAGTTTTAGTAAATTTTTCTATAATTTTGATGATTTTAGGTGAATTTAGGAAAGTTGTTATGATTTATTGTAAAATCCTCTTAAATCCCACCTAAAACCATGAGATTTAGATTTTTGTATTTTTAACTAGGCAAATCCTCTAAAATCTTTTAAAATCATTAAAAATCAAATCCTCAAAATGTGTTGATTTTAAAATAGATTTTCAAATCATTAGTTTAATAACATTATATTTCATTAGACTTTTTAAAATTCATAATTGAATAACATAGAATTTGTTATTTTATCACAAATCACTTAAAATGTTTAATTGAAAACTTTAAGATCGAATTCTTAATTAAACTCTAAAATACTAAATTTTAAAACCTAAGACTCCAAAAATGGTCATGACGGTTTTTTTGGAAAAAAAGATTGAGGTTGTCATTCCAAATATTTTCGATGTATAAGACAACGTGACATGCTAAGGAACCAAAAAAAATGAAAAACAAGAAAGAGTGAACCGAAAATTCTAGGCCATGTAAAGAATCATCTTTGGGCCTAATATGTATTTATGTGAGCTTAGGAATGTGATTTAAGGAATATGAGTAATCATTGAGTCGAAGGTTTTGGGAAAACGGATACGGTTAGACAGACTAGGTTCCAACCTCCGAAGGATGAATACAAAAGAAGATAAACTAGAAAAACAAGATGTAACTGCGAACTAGAAATTACTGGTTAATCAGAACCCAACTATAAAACCCAAAACATACACATATTTTCATCTTGACTTTATTTATGTTGTGTTTGATATGAAATCCCAACATACATGATAGTATATAGTGGTAGCATTATTTATCTCCAACACTTTTGTTTCTCCATTTGTAATTTAACCTTCTCTCCAAATCTACCCACTTTCGCGGCTGTACAACATAGAGACACAGAACATGGTTACTCACAATTTATGTCACGAACAATTTATATCACAAAAAAATAATCTCTTGAGGTGCGTATAACATAGTTAATTCATCACACACAAAAAAAAAAAAAAACAAATTTTAAACGTTGATACAATTATTGATGTACAATATCATTCTTGAGCTGTCTAAACCTTCATTGACATCAAGCTAAGTAGGCACTGATATGTGTATCATGTTTACAAATGTTTTGTGAGGACGATCTTCGTTTCCTTTGTACTGAAATATGCTTTAGAAATTAAGATATAACAAACATTGAAGCATGTGGGGATAGAGATATATATGTCGATGGAAGCGGAGAATCAACAAAGAGAGATCAAATTTGCACATGCTCGTGAGTTATTGTTTCAGAAGAAAAGTCCAAATGAACAAACAACAGATCTACACATCATGTGATGCTGTTCTTGCGATTGGGATTTTTCTCCGGGTTCACATCATTATTCATTAGTCATTTTTGCAGATTTCGACACTTAAATAACTATGATAAATCTTGATCTGAAATCCATATTTAGTGAACCATTATGTTATATTAGTGTAACCTTTTTTTTTTTTGGATCTCAGTTCTCGCATCTTTGAAAAATCGTTCAAAGTAACAAAAAAAATATTTTTGCTAAAACTGGGTGAATTTTTTTTTATCTTAGCTCTTTCACTTCTAACACAAAATCCTCTAACGATCATAACAAGAGAAAAGCTCATTCCAATACTTCTAACCTTTTTGTGTTTCTCATGACACTTCAATATTAAATTTTCTTTTGTTTCTTTGGCTATCTTTCATGCTTTAAAATTCAAACCTACAAAAGGCATTCCTTGGTTAGTTTACTTTCCGGAAATAGATGAACAGATTCTCAGACTGTTCTTTTAAAAAAATAAATTTTTTTAAACGGGATCCCAGAGCTGAGGTGTTGCGATAATAATTTAAATTATCTCCGTAAGCAAGATATGGTTTGCCTACCAAAAATAATAATCAATTCAAGAAATGACATAAACGACCCCTCGATTCTGCTAATGAGTCATCCCTATTATTTTTTTGTGCGTAAATTAATGACATTTTCTTCTCTAAAGTAAGTTAGACAATTGAAGCAAATTATAAGATTATGTATTAAGCTGATAATCTCAACCAATCACATTTTAAGGTTTACCACTTGTGTATACAACTCGTCGTCATCCAGTCACCTCCTTGTTGTCATTAACGCGCGTGTTTTTGTCTTTTTATTGCACTCGCGCGTGTACATACGCCTGATATATTGTAAGAACGCTTTTTACTGGTTTGTAAAAAAATTGGTCTATAGGAGTAGTAGTATTTTTTCTGCTTTTTAATTTCATCTTCGTCATTTCATTAATTACTACGAACTAGTCATATGATTCTGCAAG
This sequence comes from Turritis glabra, assembly GCA_900406565.1. NCBI lineage: Eukaryota > Viridiplantae > Streptophyta > Magnoliopsida > Brassicales > Brassicaceae > Turritis > Turritis glabra. The sequence continues at coordinate 3,763,604 of OVBN01000025.1, forward strand.
AAAGAGCTCAAGCATATGGGAATAAAATTATTAGAGCAGGATATTATATTCTAACAAAGAGTTCATACGGTATACGATAATATCTATATAATTACCATCTTTTATTTAAAAAGAACGATTTTTAACACATATAAACACTTTGTTCTTTTTTTTTCTTTTTAACAAAATCATACTTTTACACTGTTATTCACCGAAAATACACATAAGATTAATATGTCACGGATTATCTTGTCAATCTGACGTACAATAGTTCGAATCTTCAAAATCTCTATCTTCCAATTTTATTATCAAATTTTGTGGTTTCAATACTTGTTTAAATGTAGAAAAAAAAATCATCGTGAATAATACCAAATCTGTAATCCAAAACTATCGCATGTAATTATGTATTTGGAAGACATTTGTCTCTTTAGCAGTGAAATTAAACTGGGAAATATTACCGCAAGAATTAATACTCTACAATGATTAATAATTAAAAAAGTGAAAAAATAGATTAACAATAAAAAGTAAATAAATTAGTTACCCCATTTAAAAACAAGCTACACCTTTGTATAGTTTATTTTGTAAATTGTAAGAGGTATCCAGAGAAAAAGCCGCTCTCTCTCCCTCCTTCCCTTGTTCGCTCTCTTCCACTCTCCTCTAATATCTTCTTGACACCTCTCTCTCCAGGGATTCTGATCCGGAGCTCATTATTGTTTGAATCTCAGGCAAAATCTTTCAGGTAACACCAAAGACCACAACAACAATTCTCACTTTCTTATATCTTCAATCCTTGTGATTTGTTTCTCTTCTGCGAATCATTTCAAACTACGCAGAGCGAGCGTGTCTTTCTTTGATAAATGATTAAGATTAAACGAAGTTCTCACGCTGCGATGCAAATCTTAATTCTTTCAAATCTGCTTTTCCTTTTGTTCCGAGATTCCGACAATCCTCTTACCAATGTTTTTTTTTTTTTTTTTGGTTTGTTTCTTGTTGTGATCTGGGACTCAATTATTGAAGCTCGATTTTTTCATTACAAAATCTTGTTTTTGAAACAGAACAGAGACTGTTTGACTTTACAGGTTTGATCTGAATATATCAAATCAATCATATTTCATAGGGATTGCGAGAAAATGAATCACGTACCTTCTGATCAGAGCTTTTACATTGAGAGCGAGGACGAAGACGACAGGAAAGATTACGTAGAAGAAGATGGTGGAAGCCATTCTGATTCCTCTGATGCTTATGATGAAAACCAAGCTCAGACTAAGCCTAGCTCATACACCACAGCTTGGCCTCAGAGTTACAGGTTTATCATCTATCTATCCATATTTCAATTAACTTCGATTTGGCTTCTCTTTGTTTTCACTCCATATGTGGTAGTAAAGTATGTTTCTTTTTGCTAAAATCGGTCCATTCTTGGTTGATTTGGACACTTTAAGACTTTTTTTTTTGTTCTTGGTTGTGATCACTTCTGTTTCTTGGTAATATTGTAGGCAGTCCATTGATCTTTACAGTAGTGTACCGTCTCCCAGTATCGGTTTTCTTGGAAACAATTCGATGACGAGATTCGGAAGCTCGTTCTTGTCATCTTCGTTGATAAGAAGACATACTCCGGAATCGTTGCCTGCTGTTACAAAACCTCTGCTATCACCACAAGCAGATGAACAACCACCACCACCAAAACACAGACTTAGCTCTCATGGCTTGCTTTCTCCTATCCCTTCGAGGAGGCATTCGATGCGAAAGGATGAGAAATCATCCATGGTGTCTCATGAGATTCCAATGTCTCGTAATAGCTCATATGGACAAGCTGTCCTAAATGGTGAGTTCCTCTTAATGCATTAGTAAAAATATCGCAATATATTGTGTCTCCTCCTAGAAATAGTTGAAAAGTGGCTTCATGAGAGTAGTAACCATTGGGGACAAATTCAGCTTTTCTCATGAGTTTTCCACCGCAGTCGCTTTCCTAAAACCATCACTGGTCTTGAACTATAGAGCTGCAAGATTAACTGCGATTGTGCCTTCACCATTACAATTCTAATGAAAAAATGTCAACATTTCCTCTGTTGTTTGATCGTCAGTATAGGAATGTAGTGTGTTTGTGTGTATGGGCCTAGACCGTCTTTTTCGGAGTTTGAAGACGTTTGTCCTTATAAAATAAGAGAAGAGTACAAAATAACAATCAACTCTATTTTCCTATAGCACATGAAGCACATGAACAGAACATGTCTAGGTTCAAAGAACATGATTGTAATCTTTTGCTTTTAGTAAATTTAAGATCTTCTATAATATGTGGGTCATGTGCAGGATTGAACGTTCTATGTGGGGTTGGAATACTTTCAACACCTTATGCTGCCAAAGAAGGAGGATGGTTGGGACTAATGATACTATTTATATATGGTCTTCTTTCTTTCTACACCGGAATCCTCCTGCGTTACTGCCTCGACAGTGAGTCTGACCTCGAGACCTATCCCGACATCGGCCAAGCCGCGTTTGGTACTACTGGACGTATCTTTGTCTCGGTAAGAGGATAAGTTTCCTTAAAACCCTCCTCAATAGTGAAAGTGATAAAGTTAAAGACCCACATAGAGAAAACTGAATGAATTTTATACAAGATTCCCCACAAAAAGAGAATTGCCTTTTGGCCTTGGAACAAATAGAACAACAACTCAAAAGCCAGGGACAAAAAATTGCCACTTTTGTTTCATGTATGAAGCTTTATCTGAATTCTTATGAAAAATTACTATGATATTATCACACATTTGTTGATGCAGTTAGATTGCTATCAGAAGTCGAATGAGTATAATCATGTGAACTACTAAATAAATCTCATCAAGAAACTACAAATAGTAGCTTACCAGTTACCCACTTCTAATAGTGGAATTTGATATCATTATTTCCTTCATTTTATATTAATTTTTCTTGTTCTTTCTGTATTGCAGATAGTACTCTATTTGGAGCTTTACGTAAGTACTTCTTGGATTTGTCCATCAATTGACTTTAATCTATAATTTATAAAAATAGAAATCCCATGACTCTTTTTGTCTTGAAAAAAGTACATAATTAAAGAGATTCCAAGTGGTGTTAAAAAAACAACAGAAGAGATCTTAAAGTATGTGACCCCATGTTGTGAAACACGTTAGCAGAGGGTCCCATAGATTCTGCCACTAGTTCTAGATTTGGCACTACCTGAAGCTGCTTTAAACTTTTCTCTTTGTTTCAATTTGTTCCTTGTTAAAGCTGCTTTTGACGTCACTAAAGCGGCAAAGATAGATTTTTTTAGATGGAATGATCCCTAAAAGCTTCTTAAAAGCTACTTAAAAGCTACTAGTGTGAAATAGTTGAATAGTAAATTTTTCTGACATTTTAGTTTAGGTGTAACTTGTTTTGTATACTTCTCTGGAAACTGCTTTTAGGGTTTTTGTTTCTTTCATAGGTTTTTAATTGCTCCATAGAGGTAAAAGGTGTATCATAAACTCAGATGTTACTTCAATAGAAGTGAGTATATATAATTGCTGACTTCACATGATTGTATTCATATTTGCAGGCGTGCTGTGTGGAATATATAATATTGGAGAGTGATAATTTGTCTTCATTATATCCAAATGCTGCTTTAAGTATTGGAGGTTTTCAGTTAGATGCTCGCCATCTCTTTGCATTGCTAACCACTCTCGCTGTTCTCCCCACCGTTTGGCTCAGAGATCTCAGCGTACTGAGTTATATCTCAGCTGGAGGGGTGATTGCATCGGTGCTAGTGGTTTTGTGTTTGTTTTGGATTGGTTTGGTAGATGAAGTTGGAATTCACAGCAAAGGAACTACACTAAATTTGTCAACACTACCTGTAGCTATAGGTCTCTACGGTTACTGCTACTCAGGACATGCTGTTTTCCCCAATATTTATACTTCTATGGCCAAACCATCTCAATACCCTGCTGTTCTCTTGACTTGGTAAGCTTATGACGCTTTCACCTAGTTCTTACAAACTCCTCTTAACTCTACATTTTCTTGATCGCTTTGGCTTTCGCCTATGCAAACTTTACCTTTCGCTTATACAATCCCTTGTATATCACATATGCAAGCTTTTTGATAGCACAATGATTTATAATCTTTTGCAGTTTTGGTATTTGTACCCTGATGTATGCCGGCGTCGCTGTTATGGGATATACGATGTTTGGAGAATCAACACACTCACAGTTTACTCTCAACTTGCCTCAAGATTTGGTTGCAACTAAGATTGCTGTGTGGACTACGGTAAGTGGATCAAATATGTTTTCTTTCCACTCCTTCTCGCATGTTGGTTATCCCATGGGAACTAAAACCGTTTTGTTTTAATCGTTTCACAGGTGGTGAATCCATTTACCAAATATCCTTTGCAAGAAAATAGTCAGAACTAGTTATCTTTTACTTAACACTTCTAAACTGTCTAAAATTTCATCATCTGTGTGTGTCCCTTAATAAAAGAAAGCACATATGCTTTGACCATATCTCCAGTAGCAATGAGTCTTGAGGAGTTGATACCATCAAGGCATACTAGGTCACATTGGTACGCCATCGGCATTCGAACCGCATTGGTCTTCTCTACTCTGCTTGTCGGTCTTGCAATTCCCTTCTTTGGTAAGATCATCATCTCTACCATTTTGATGTTAAAGCTCATTTTCTTCAGAATCCTTCTGTTTGCTATTAGTGAGAACACTCAATAATCTTGCAGGTCTTGTCATGTCATTGATTGGATCATTGTTGACAATGCTCGTCGTAAGCTGTCTTTTCCTTCCCTTTCTGGTTTATCTACTACAAATGAGGATCTTAAGTTTGATTATATAAGTTTATCTTTTGTTTTGTGCAGACTCTAATACTTCCACCAGCGTGTTTCTTGAGCATCGTACGAAGAAAAGTTACCCCGACCCAGGTAATCTTCTTAGCAATTCTTTATTTATACTAGTTTCTACACAAAAACATTGTTTCTAGTGCTTTTAGATTCATCGACAATGTTGTGGTTGGTTTTGTAGATGATGCTGTGTGTCTTAATCATCATAGTAGGCGCAATATCTTCAGTCATTGGCTCTTACTCGGCTCTCTCCAAGATCGTTGAGGAATTGAGTGGCTGAAAATATTCTCTCTGTTTCTTTCTTACAAACTCTTAATCTCTTATACCCATTTTGTCTTCAGGGGAATACCTTTTTTTTTTTTTTTTTTTTTTTCTGTTTTGTTTTCGTATAGTAAATTCATTCTTGCATTCAAAGTTTTTGTAATATTCTGAGTGATGTGAGCTGCAGCTTTAGACTGGTTTGAAACAAATATGTCAATGATGTCTTTGATTAATAAAGATTGGTGACTATAAATCATTTTGATCATAAACTGATTCTACAAACTGAAGAGGGTTTTGTCAGAAAACTTGGATGATTGTATATAATCTTTTGCCTTAGGCTTCAAAATCCAAATCCAAATCTTTCTCAACAACTCCTTCATTCGAAAACCCGAAACTATTTGTTCTACTTTTCAAAATCAACTCAGAATTCTTCATCAATTGGATGTACTTCTTCCTTACAGCTAACACAGGATGTGTTTCAACACTGGCTTTATCTCTATAAGGCTCTCTAAGAATAGCTGTACAAGTTTTGTTCTTCATAGACAAGTAAAAAATCTGCGGATGTCTCTCAAACGCCTTATGAACCTTCTGCGGCAATCCGAAATGCTTCTTGAGACATAAAAGCTTCTTCCTCTCCGCGGAATGCTCGACAAAGAGAGAAAGCAATTCATGAAGAAACCCAACAACTCTCTTCTCAGCTACATCACTACTTGGATCCAAACATGAATAATCATCATATGGTGATACATAAGGAAGCTTTTGAAACTCTTTTAACCAATCTTCAATCTTGACTCTCAATCTACAACCTTTTGATGGAAACAGAGGAAACTCAATCTCTTCTAAATTCACTCCTCCTCTTCCTCCTCCTCTCTTCTTCATTACATTCTTCTGCAACACAGACAAAACCTTATCTCCTCCATCATTGTTTACTGCTAATCCCTTAACTCCATCTTCCATATCTACAAACCTAAACGAAGAATCTAAATTCATATCTGGAAATTGCAAGTAATCATCAGGCAAACCTAAATACCATTTCATTCCCTGAACAATACTCACTGGCAAAACATTGTCTTTACTCATCAGAATCAGTTTCCTCAACCTATCTCTCAAATCCTCTGCGTAAGTTTGGTAAACGAGTCTCTCCTGCCTATCGAGTTCTGTAGCTTCTGGTGTCAATCTGAACCATGGAAGATTATACTCTGGACCAACGAACTCCTCAAAGATTGAAGGAAATTTCCTTAAAAACTGAGCGATTTTGGTTGATACATCGAATTGACGAGTCTTCTTGGAGATGGAAGAGATTGGAATACAGCGATTAGGATCTTGGACGATACAGTTTTTGAGACCGAGGACGGATTTGAGCTGAGATGATCGGAGAATGTGTTCGATGTTATCGAAATAAGGATCTTTCTTCCATTTCATGTAAACGTCAACGTAAGTTCGTTTCTGGGTAGAGTGAGAGAGGTTGGTGTAGGAGGAAGATAGGGTTTTGGCATGGCGGCGGATAGAGAGCATTGTGGAAGAAGAAGATAGTGTGGCGATTTGCACAAATCGGAAAACCCTAAAACCCTAATTGACGGAGGTGGATTGTGGCGGAGCTTTAATCGGAAACATAAGAAATCAGAGAAGACAGTGACAATGTTACTTTAAGTTGTAAACGACACGGCGTTTATTGTGTAGACTTCGGGTAAAGCAAACTGCATGCCGTTTTATTCATAGCAAAACGACAATGATACTACGCTAGTACCAAAGTTAGTTTAAAGCTTGTAATGGTGTTTCCACAAAACTATCCTAGTAAAAAAGGTTTTGGGATGAGTTATAACGACAATAATATTTGCATAACACAAGCGGTGAGTTGTTGTTGTCTCAAAAATCAAATAGAAGTAACAAGTTTAGGAGACCAAGTAGGCAAATTGGGACAACCATTTTCCCCAATTAAAAGTTCAACAAATCTTCTCTTAACCCTCTCCCTCCTTGACGCCTCGAATGCATCTTTAGGTGTCAAGCTCTTCATCAATGGCAGTCCTGAAGGAGCTTCATCTGATGTCGTTTCCACTATCCTTTCTAACATCTCTGATACCTGACTCATCGTTGGTCTTCCCTTCGCCTTCACCATCAAACACCGGTTAGCAACTGCAGCTAGCTTCAATGCCGATTTGAGGTAGTAGTTTCCCTCAAGTCTTGGGTCAATGATCATCTTGAACTTCTTTATGTCAGATAAGTGCGGTCTGACCCACTCCAAGATGTTCTGCTCGTTTCTTGGGCGGTTACGGTCGAAAGGTCGTCTCCCTGTGATGAGCTCATATAGAAAGATTCCGTAACTCCACACGTCGCTTTTGGCTGTGAGGTGTCCGGTTTGGATATACTCTGGTGCTGCATAACCAATGGTCCCTACAACCTGTTGATTCAGAATCTGGTTATTGCCTACCAATCAAAAATTGAAACTTCAATTGTTTCATTCAAACAATCAATCGAGACATAAGAAGTCAGGCGTGGCGTACCGCAGTGGAGACGTGAGTGATTCCATCAGAAGGACCCATTCGAGCCAGTCCAAAATCCGATAGCTTTGCATTCCAATTCTCATCAAGAAGAATATTGGAGGATTTAAAATCCCTAAAGATGATCTGCATATAAGATGAATATATTTTCAAGAACATATATAAAAGGTTTAAAAGTTATTATTAATCATGGATAGAGAAGAGACCTGAAACTCCATGCCATGATGAAGATAAGCGAGTCCTCGAGCAGTGTCCTGAGCGATCTTCAATCTGGTGGACCAAGGGAGAGGAGTGACTATAAAACGATTGGATAGATGGTCTTGAACGCTTTTGTTTGGTACGTATTCGTAAACAAGTAGCCGTTGGATCCCTCTCTCGTCATCCTCAGCGCAATAACCGATGAGCTTCACCAGATTCGGATGCTCTACTACTCCAAGTACATTTACTTCTGTCACCCATTCTTTATGCCCCTGTTGATATATACATATGTGATTATGTTGTTATATATTGTTCAAAACCGAAAAACAAAATGCCCACTTCTACTGCAAATGATGTAATACTAATGAAGCAGAAGGGAAAAGTAAGAAAGAAAGAGAGGGATTTGCTTGCCTGTAGACCTCTTCTACTGAGTTGTTTAACTGCAATATCAATCTTTTTACGAGAATCTTGAGGGTTCTGTATCACGCCACGAAACACACCACCGAAGCCACCTTCACCTATCATTAATGAGCGACTGAAATTCTTGGTAGCGGTTTTAAGGTCATCGAGGGCAAAGACTGCGAGATTGTTACTGTGTGTCTCTGAGAGGACGTGCAAGGAGGAAGTAATGGAAGTAGCAGTACTTGTATCTGAGTTAAACTCAGACCCTGATCCTCCTCTCGCCATCGTAATGGAACCAAACTTTCTAGTCTTAGCTTCATCATCCTGAGATTTGTCTTTGCTAAAGTAGAAACATTTCATTGCCTTTGACGAAACAAGCCTCCTCACTGTCCAGACCAGGTCCACATTCCAAGTCAACACAAACAGAAATACGATCAGAGATAATTTAACAGAGATAATAATCACTAATCATTCAATCCACACCAGATATCAAGTTAGCAACACAGAATCATCACATTTCAACCAAGAACCCTGATATGCGAAGACTTTTACAAGAATGTGCAACAAAAACCGATATATAACACAAAAGTAGAAATGTGGTAAGAGTGCTGAGAATCAGAAGGGAAAGAGAAGAAACCTGATGTAGAATTATTCATGAGGAAGAATGGAATGTAGTGATGGGGGTCTTCATGTTCATGATTGAGAGAGCTTTAAAGCAAAAAGAAAATGGCAGAGATAGAGAATGAGAAGAAGACGAGCTCACCATGATCGAATGGGAAGTCAAATAGGCATGGCAGCTGGATTGCAGCTTACCAACCTATAGAAGAAGCTTTTTATTGTATTTTATTGTGTGTTACATCCGCTTGCTTACTAATATCAATACCTTAATAGTGGAATTCGTGAACGCGTTGTTTATTAATTTTTATCCATTTATGTTCATGTCATTTATTCACCATTTAATCTATAGCCTTAGCTTTTAAGGTACGGTTTAAAAGAGAAACTCAAATGAATTTTCCTATTCTTCTACTTCTATAGAAGCTTCCTATAATTTTGTAAAAACGGATAAATTTAAATGTATTTATGTCAAATTATGTATAGTTTTAATTAATATTACAGTAATACACAATATTTAATGTTGTTGAAATAAGTGGTCCTCGAAACCTAAGAAAAATTGATGAGGTGAGGAAAAGCGTTGGAAAGAAACTTTGGGGTGAGAATTTTGGCATAGAAGAGACGTACATTATGGAAGTAGAGAGACTAAGTGTCAGCTATTTGAGAATCCACCTATAGCTATCTCAAAAGCAACCCCACACCTAAACTTGCATCATCTCAACATCTTCCTCCTACCTACTCTTTAACTCTTGATTTGTCTTACCTGGTCCACCCTTTCCACTATTGAAGTTCCAAGACACCAACAGTCGCATCGTAAGTCTGTCTATTTGCTTCATTTGGCGAGAGCCTAGTGCTCGGTTATCTGCAAGCAAATACAAGATAATGAAATCTGATATGACTTCAGAAAAAGAACCAACAAAGCAAAACATATTTCTACCTAGTGAAACCAAACCCACATATTACATATCCTAATTCGATTTTTATACAAACAGAGTTAACCTTCCAAGCATTTTCTTTACCGTTTTTTTCCACTGCTATCACTCCACCTCATTGTATTCAACCACTGCATCATACGCCTCCATCGTGAGACTACTCTCCGCGAAACATCTGAAAGAATGTTTTCTTCTCATCAGAAACAGTCGTCAACCATATTATATCGCAAGGACAAATTAATCATCAACGAGACCAAAATCTCAAACCAAACAGATATCAGCTCTATAATCAAATACCGGGGTTCATACTTGCATGCCACTTGGTTTTAGGTTGCCTATGTGTTTCTATGTACTACTACTAAATCCGTAATTACTTAAAACTCTGAAAACCTACAATAATCTTACCTTAGTTCATGCCAAAATAAATCCTCCTTGTCAAACAAGAATTTTCGAAGCGAAGAGACTTCGTCTTCCACCAACACCCCGGTCTGCCGAGATTGTCGATTATTCTCTCTCTCAAGCCTTTGGATGAAAAGAGCTGACACAAATGAACGATGATTGATGGATCAGGATCTCCAAGGACTGCCTCAAGCTCTCTTCTAATCCATGGCTCAATTCTTTCAACTATCTTTGCTTTGATGAGATCATTCACCTGCAAAACTCTACAACTATCATACATTTCAAAGATGACACGACGAAGCAGGTATACATATCAGGCTTCCAATAAACTAAGAGTGCTAACTCCAATATTACAAACATCAAACATAGAATGACACATTGTATAATTAAACTTACTAGTTCCAAGCTTCGCCTCGAATGTAATCGAACAGCTCGTAATTGCTTATTGTATATGCTGCATTTAGAGCCAACACTAGTAAGAAACAGAGGAAAAACTAATCTAACAATTCAAAAAAGGAGGATTGCAAAGTGAAGGCTACAGAGATAGAAAAGAGAATCAATAGTAAACCAACCTAGCTCGCCATTGAAGCTTTCGCTGGATGATAACAGAATCAGGAACTGAACCTCGCCGTCCAAATGATCTCCGCCATGGCAATGGCCTTGATCTTGAGCTAGAGTTTTCCAAAACATCCCTCGACCTTCGAATTATCCTAATAAAGTAATAAGCAAGTGAATATAAAGAAGTAATTTGTTAAGAGTAATTTATAACTTCATAGAGAGGATCTTAGAGAGAGTAGTAACCTCCGGCGACCGGAAGGATTATTCCGATGATAAGTTAAAGTCTCACGATCACGAAGAACCGGTAAATGCTCCTTGCGGAATCTTCTAGAAGCAAGATCACTGACGATAAACCAGGAATCGAAACGAGTGTTACAGAGAGGGCAATTCCTCTTGAACCCGCTCCACTTACGGATACAAGCAAGGCAGTATCCGTGCTTGCACGCCGTAATCACGGCGGCGGATCGTCGGTCGGTTAGGTTTTCGAGGCATATCGGACACGATTTCCTCCGTAAGGCAGCAAATATTGATCTCTCCGCAAACTTCTCACCGCCTTTCATCAGATAATACCTTCCGGCGATCGAAGATGAAGCCGAAGACGAAGTCGCCGTTGAGGACGCTGATGGAGGCACGACCGGTGATAGAGATTGTTCGGTGAAGACGGCTCTTTGAAAAATCGGGTTTTAATGAACCGAGATGGATTTCAGATAGATAACCGGTTGATTCCGGTTCAATTTGAGATTTCTTGTTTCAAAATGAAGAGCGAGCGTGAAGGATCTTTACTCCATCGCTCGCTGCTCCGAAGAAGAAAAGCTCACCATTGCCACTAACCACGAACTCTATTATCTCTGAAATGGAGGTTCCAAAGGATCAGATCGCGACTCTTATGGAGCATGGGCTCTATGATTCTGCTGAAATGCTCGTAACTTCTCTAGCTTTTTAACTCATTTTGTTTTTTTTCTCTCTCTTCTAAAATCCCTAGTTTTTTTTTTATCAAGAACTGATGAAAATTTTCTCTATATATGCATCTAAATCCAGGGCTGCTTTCTCGTTTCATCTTCTACTGTTAGTGCCGAAGCTAGTCCTCAGCTCAAGGCGGAGAATTTGGTTGAGCTTCTTCCTCCGTCGATATTTTCTATTTTAGTAGCTGACTCCGATATTTTAAAGTTAGATTCTTTCTGTGTTGTTTTTTTTCAGATTCTACTGGGTGATGCTTTATTTCATCAGAGAGAATACAGGAGAGCTATTGTAAGTTCTCTAAAGTTTAATTCTTTATGTTTCTCTTTTGCTGAGAAAGATATATTACTCAAAGTTTTATTCTGCCACCAATTTGAACTCTATTAAAAATGATTGGATCTTGACTCTGACTGAACTATAATGAAATTGATAATATTCTGTTTATATAAAATTTATGGAGTGAGCAGAGATAAGAGATAAGTTTCATATTTGTATTGCTTATTCTTCTCCTCTGGAGTACTTTTGTGGAGAGCTATGAAGTTATGTCGGAATTCTGAATTATGTATTCCTTCTTTTTTGTCAGCATACATACAAGCAAGGGTTGCATCATTATTCAAGGATTCCGAAGCAAAGCTCCGGTATTTCGAGGAGTTCATTATCTTTATCTACCAGATCATCTGTAAATGCCTCTGGCATATCTGCTATTAATGAGAACGAGGTGAATTAATGTGTTGTTTATTCGTGATCCTTTTGGTTTCCTTAAAATTATGTGCGCTGGTTAATTTCATAGGAGTTCATGTGTCTTCTTTTTCTAACTTTCCTCTTAGGTGAGATTCAAGATTGCTTCATCTCACTTTGCTCTTAATGAAACAAAAGCTGCGATTGCTGAGGTAGGTCTTCCTTCTTCTTCATTTGGGAGTGTCATCTGTTTGTCTGGTTACCAAGATAAGTTTAGTCTTCTGGATTTGTTGGTCCACAAACATTGGTATATAGAATATATAAATATGTGTATGAGACGGAATAAGAGCTGCTGAATGATTTCTCTGCTTCTCAGATTATAGATTGGTTTCCATATAGGGTGACTTATATATCTTGCTATTGTATTTCATAACCAGAGTTCAGTTACTGTGATTTTCTTCAGTATAACATTATTGCGCCATAATTTGTGTATTGTTTTAGTATTCCTGAACGTGAGATGAATTGCGTTGCATTGACCTCCTCTCGCCACCCATTATTGCAAATCCATAATACAAAACAAGTTAAACTAATTTGATTTTTTGCTTCCAACTCTGCAGTAGTTATATGAATGATAAACCATGGTTTGCGTAGTTATAATCAATGGTTGCTCTTGTTCTTTCTTTGCCAGATGGAATCTGTCAAGACCAGAAGCTTGGAGATGAATATACTGATGGCAAAGCTTCATCGAAATTCTGGATATAACCGTGGTGCTATTGCTTTTTATAAAGAGTGTTTAAGGTCTGTTTTTCAGTTTCTTTGCCAACATTTCCTAGCATATAAACACTGTCATAATATTTCACTTTTTACATTAAATACCAAGTCAACACATATTGCAGATATTTATGTAGATAATCTTTAATCTCTGCAGGCAATGTCCTTATGTACTTGAAGCTGTCATAGGTTTAGCTGAACTGGGAGTCACTGCAAAGGATATCATATCATCTTTTACTCAGGTGTCCCTTTCTACGAGATTTCTTTTACCACTTGTTTTAATTTTCACCATTTCTTTAAATGTGTTTTGCGCCTCTTTCTCCTATTTTGGAATTACATTTTCCGTGTAAAATCCATACTATCTTGTAATTGTTGTATCCTTTGTTCATTTCAGACTTCAAATAGAAGTGCAAAAGTTTCGCTCGATCAGATAGATCCTACCCGTTGGTTGCAAGTAAGCATACTCATTAACAGTATTTACAATGTTGAAAACTGTTTGAAAGTACACTCATTAATGATGCGGTCAAGCTGATTATTGTGAGTGATTTAGTGCTCTGATTTTAGCTATTATGTTCTCTGGAATACGACTTTATATATAATGGTTCTAAGAACTTTTTCATAAATCCAATGAACTACACATTTTATACATAGGGAGTAGCTGTTCATGAGTGGAAAGTCTAATATAACTGTCTTGATAGTATTCCATCGAACAAACTAGTGCTTTTATGTTCTTGTGTTAGCATCAGCTTGACTATTTAACCAGGGAACTAAATACTTTATATTTCTTTTCTTGGATGGCTGTTTCATTGGTTTCCTGTTGAAGCTCATCTGGCAACAAAATTTATTTCTTCCTTGTCATTTTTGGTAATTTTTCTTTGTTTTACAGCGTTATGTCGAGGCCCAGTGCTGTGTTGCTTCACATGCTTACAAAGGTATGCACATGCCGACAGTGCTTGAGATATGGCTTTTGGATCTTTGTGTCTAACCCTTTAGATTTCAGTTCTTACATTTAATTTGCAGGAAATTCTGCAATGATTAATCCAATATGCTTGACTGGATAATGTGTATGTTTGTGTTTACTCAGGGGCGCTGGAACTCTTTGCTGAACTTTTACAACGATTTCCAAATAATGTACACTTGTTGACTGAGACAGCAAAGGTTAGGGTTGGCATTGAAAACAGAATTACATCTGAGTTTTCTTCTTATCATTATGAATGACGCTCTACCTAAAGGTGATTGGCATAATTTTGGTAGTTGATGAACTCTTTCATCATATATTTCATTTTTATAGGTTGAAGCCATTATTGGGAAAAATGATGAGGCCATAATGAGATTTGAGAAGGTAGTCACTGCATCGATATATTTGTCTCAACTCTCAACTACTTTAAATTATGCATAATCATCTAAAAGCTTTTGTAGGTTCGGTCAATTGATCCTTACACACTAACCAGTATGGATGAGTATGCGATGCTGCTACAGATAAAGTGTGATTATTCCAGGCTAAACAAGCTCGTCCACGATTTATTAAGCATTGATCATACCAGAGCAGAAGTATTTGTTGCTTTGTCTGTACTATGGGAAAGGAAAGATGCAAGGACGGCATTATCTTATGCTGAGAAGGTTAGCTTTTTTCTGACACTAGATTTTTCATTTGTGCTAAAATCTTTGTGTGGTAGCTCATGACATTCACTATGCAATCAGAGTATCAGGGTAGACGAGAGGCACATACCCGGCTACATAATGAAGGTAAGCTACTTTAATGAGGAATTAATTTATCTTTTAACATAACTTTTCACATATATCCACTATTTTTATAATTTCAGGGAAATCTTCTTTTACAAGCAAAACGACCAGAAGCTGCAGCGATCGCCTTCAGGGCTGCCCAGAATTTGAGGTCCGATCTTCGTTCATATCAAGGTCTGGTTCACGAGGGAAAAAAAATCTGATATACACTTCCACTGTTGTACTGTTTTGGTGGTATAAACCCTTAACAAACATGAAAGGTTGGAGTGTGAATTAACTTGCACTATTAAGGTCATTTCAGGCTTAGTCCATTCTTATCTGGCATTTGGTAAAACCAAAGAAGCATTGTATACCGCCAGAGAAGCAATGAATGCAATGCCTCAGTCCGCAAAGGCTCTGAAATTAGTTGGTGATGTTCATGCTAGTACATCAAGTGGCAGGGAAAAGGTAAACAACAGTCGGCTTTATTATGCTTTGTTGGATTTGGCAATTTTCATTACATCAATATTCTACCCAGAATTTCTTGGTCTGGAGCAGATCTATTCCTTAGTCTAGAGATTTAGAGATTTGTTCGTTACATATTACTTAATACTGAAACTGGGAACGTTCCATAAAAATTTAGCTATCCAAATCACAAAATCTTGAGAAGCATAGTGTATACCAAATCTGAGAAACTATTCAGAGCTTGTAGCATCTTCTTGTGATCATTTCATTATAGAAAAATAAATTTTTGGTGTAAGAGAATAATGATATGGTTTTAACAGGCAAAAAAGTTCTACGAGTCAGGTCTGAGGCTTGAACCTGGATACCTTGGAGCTGCCTTAGCTCTGGCTGAGCTTCATCTAATGGAAGGGAGGAGTGGAGATGCTGTATCACTACTTGAACGATATCTCGAAGATTGGGCTGATGATTCACTCCATGTCAAGCTAGCTCAAGTGTTTGCTGCAACGAATATGCTACAAGATTCTTTATCACACTACCAAGCTGCACTAAGGTTTAAGAACTTCTAAACCAGTATTGCCTATAGTTCTCTTTGATCCTCTATGCGAATAAAGTATATAACAGAGTGTCAAATGCAGAATAAATCCACAGAATGAGGCAGCCAAAAAGGGACTAGATCGCTTGGAGAAACAGATGAAGGTTGGTCAACCTACATTTCAGTCATGCTTTATTTTTGGCTTTCTTCGATTGTAGACTTGGATGATGTTTAGTGCATTTACAAAATTGGGGTATTTATTGCAGGGAATAGACCCAGATGCAACTGATGAGAATGACGAGAACGATGTTGAAGATGTTGATGGAGACACCGAAGAAGCTGAGCTCATGTGAAGAGATTCTTATTAGTAGGCAGAGAAGAGTGTAAACTGTAAACTATCGAATTCTTAACATTAATATAATTAATAGCATATGTCATTTCCTTTTGATAACTTAGAATATGAAAAGAAACTCTTGGAAAATATTGAAAAATGACCAAAAAATATAATTTATTCTACAATATTGGATATCGTGACGTGTAAATACGCCATTGGTTAAAACATGCCAAGAGTACCACCCATCACCAAAGTCTCACGGAGAATCCCACCTCTTTCGCCACGCCAACTCAATCTTCTTCGTCGTCAAAAGCCAAGCTTATTGCTTCTTTTTTTCATTCATGGGTTTCATCTCTTGCATCTCATTCCCGACGGTCAATACAAGAATTCTATTGACCCACAATTACTCCAAGCAACCAACTTCAGCATCTTCTTCATATTCACTTAAGTTTGCTTTGAGACGCCAGGAGGATAAACCCAAAGTCTCGTTCTTTCTTCCATCAACGTCTTCAATAATGGCGACTCCTATTCAAGCTTCTTCTTCCTCCACCATTGGTATCCTCACCCTCTGCTTCTTCGGTGTAGTTTTTCTTAAAAAGAATCGCTTCGACTGCTATAAGGAACTGTTACTGACCTCTCGTTGACTTTTAAGAGTTAATCCGATGTTAATTTTTGGATGCTTAGTGAGTTAATTAGATTCGTACAATGATTCATACCTTGTGATTACATAGATGAGGAAGCTAAGAATGTGGGAAATTAAGATTTTTATATGCCTCTGCTTCTCCAAGTAGTGACCTTTTTATATGGTTTTTTGTGCCCTTCTCTTGAAGGTGAGACCAGTGATGGCTTGAAGGTCCAGTCTCATGTCTCAATTGGGGCAAACGATTTGCTGATTGTTGGACCGGGTGTTCTTGGACGCTTAGTTGCAGAACAATGGAGACAGGTATCATTTCTGTGATAATTTAGCACACTAGCAACATCATTGTCTATTGCAGGGACTGAGCTGAATTTGATAGTTGCACGTACACTTTTTCTTATAGAACATCGTATAAATATGGTGTTTGGTACTAAAAAACCGAAACTTTAATGTCCTGCAAGTCCCTGTTTTATGTGTCTTGAGTGTTTATCAATATCTTGTGGGTTGAATTTGCAAAATCCATTATGGAAATTTTCGGAAACTCTTGTGGATATTGACTAGTTATTTATCGTCACAACGTTTATACGAGAGTCATGTTTTCGTAATGTGGAAGTTAGAGTTGGAGCTTTGTATGTGGAGCAGGAACATCCAGAGTGTCAAATCTTTGGGCAGACAGTAACAACAAATCATCATGATGAGTTGGAGAAGTTGGGTATCAAACCATCTCTTAAAGGAACCGAATTTGGGGGCAAGTTCTCCTATGTGATCTTTTGTGCTCCTCCATCACAAAGCGCTGATTATGCCGGTGAAGTCAGGTGATTAATTAGAGAAATCACATATTTTAACAACTGGATAGTCTATAAATTGTATTCCTGACGCCTTTCATTATACTGTGCGTTACGTCCTGCCAGTGAAGGCTAGAAATGTGGTCTATGTGCGGTTAACTTTATTAGCTGGAGAAGAAAGATGAAGTTAAACGTCAATTTGTGTTATTGGTTCCTCCTAAAAGACAACAGTACATTTTTTTGCCTTGATTCAACTATGTCTAATATGTGCTTGTGCTTGTGTTTGCTAACTGATCAGGAATGCAGCATCAAACTGGAACGGGGAAGGATCATTCTTATTCACATCTAGTTCTGCACCTTATGATTGCTTCGATAACGGAGAGTGCAATGAGGTTTATTTCGGCACCTGAATCTATCATCTCCTATCAGTTTTCTCCATTTAAAAATTCATAGCTTTAGGCTTCAGCACCACATTTTAGTACTCTATTTCAAAGTTGTTAAACTCAATAACATCAGAAGGATTAGATTTGTTGAGGTAATTGGGGCAAACAGTCTCTCATGATTTGAAATCTATGAAAATCAAATATACAGTATTCGAGACCGTACTGCAATTTGTTGTTCATTGTGAATATAATATGCGCTATTCTATAAGAATTTCTTAAGTTTATCACCCTTTACTGCAGGATTCTCCAGTAGTGCCACTGGGAAAGAGCCCAAGAACTGATGTCCTTTTGAGAGCTGAAAAAGTAGTGTTGGAATGTGGAGGGACGGTCCTTAGACTGGCAGGGCTTTACATATCCTTTTAGATTGCAATATATTAGAAACTGAATGAGCAAATATTGAAAAGCTTTTGACTTGGTCTCTATCAGATTTGAAAATTATGTTTCTCCTGAACTTGTTATACACAGAGACTAGAGGTGCACATACTTACTGGTTGAATAAGGGGACAATCGATGCTCGTCCTGATCATATCTTGAATCTCATACACTATGAGGTATATTTGTGATTTTGCTTACTTCTTTCTCCTGTGCAAAGACCATGAACTTCATTACTTGCTTATGATTGGTCTGCAGTTGTAATATAAGATGGCTCATTCTCTAGCATTGGCACTGTACTATATATTAGTCTCTTATCAGTTTCTGTAATGTGTTTCTGAACAGGATGCAGCATCGCTGGCAGTTGCAGTCATGAAGAAGAAACCCGGTGGTCGAATTTTCTTGGGTTGTGACAACCATCCTTTGTCAAGGTAATGCTGTTCTTTTCCTAACTTTGAGATATTTCAAACATTCGACATTTCACATGTTTGACTTCGCATTGTTCTCAGGCAAGAGGTGATGGACCTGATGGATCAAAGCGGAAAATATGATCAGAAGTTCAAAGGTTTCACGAGTGAGTTTCTTCAGACATTGACGTGTGATTATCTTGAAAAACCTTAAGCTTCATAGAGTCTGACACTTTGGGGTTTTGTAGGCACCAGTGGTCCTTTAGGGAAGAAGCTGAACAACTCACGGACACGAGCGGAAATAGGATGGGAGCCGAAGTATCCAAGCTTCGCTCAATTTCTTGGAGTATCAAAGTAATAGTTTTAATTGGATCGAATGATCAAGGATTACGTGAAGAGAAGAGACCAAGCAAGCTTTAGAGAATGCCTCTAGCGCTGAAGAATCCAATAATGTGAAGCATTTTGTATGTATGGTTCAAACTTATACGTATACTCTGAGAGATCAAATAGCTTAAATGTTCAGAATTCTTTATCAAGCTCCATGTTGATCATAATCATATTGATTTAATTTACTTAATACATTTAGCCAATGGGGTCGAGAAAAAAAATAATCAACGCAAACTTAATCAGTTTGAATTAAATTGATAAACGTGGCTGGATCATAATAAGAAAAATTCTTTTAGATCATCTTATAGAAGTTATTAATGATTTCTCAAGATGTAAAAGCTTGTGTCTTGTTCATTACCAAATTAAAAAAATCTAACAAAGAAGTAGGCCAAACAAGCAAAGGCCTCAAGGCCTGTGCCTAACAAACACATCCATGCCTCCATCTCACCCACATAATTTGATGCTAATAGAATTTTCATTTTACCTTTATTAATTAAAATACTTATTCATTAACATGTTCACAAATCATCTTATGGTGATGTGTGCAACCAAATACTCTTATCAGTTATCACATTTGGTTTCTTTACACCAGTTATGGAAGGTTGTAATAAGTTACAGAATGCCTGTCATTATATAATTAGGTGATGGGAGATGAGTAGAGCAGACAAGAAATGTTTTATCTAAAAAAAAAAACTTAAATTAATTTGGCTATATACACAAAAAGTGAACCAGATTCAGCGGGTTGCTACTTAAGGTGTATGATATGTCTAAATTTAATTAATTGACAGAAATGATACGACTTTAAGAACTTTTAAGCCTAATGCAAAACTACTATGTCGGATTTAGAAAACCTAACAATTAGGAACACCACCTAATGACAAGACGTTCCAACTACCTACTTATTTATTAAAGTTAAATGTCATTAAGTCTCTAAGCTTCTCCACAAATTTTAGGGTTCACACACAGTGGATACTTTTTACATTATATTTCAGTGCTTAACATGCAGAGAGATGCTTTAGTTTAGTGAATTTCTAATATTGATCAGCGTCAGGCTGAGGAGAGAGCTTTCTTGCCCGATACATTTTGTGGCGAAGTAAAAAAAGATAAATGCGTACAACAAAATTGATATATGTCTAAAAACATCACAAAGCCGAGACAAATGATCTCATACAATTCGCAACGTTTTTGCAATAAATTGTCTCCACATGTTATAACAACGACAATATTATATTCGCAAATTCATCATGAGTAATTTAGAGACGGACATTGCAAATTTACTAAAGAATTTTCATCATGACATCATTGTTGACATGGGTAAATTGACATCGGTAGATTGATTTTCAGGCCTAAAACTATCGACTCCCCATATTCTTAATCTCGATATTTATTTCAAATGAAAGGAACTCATCACTTTGACCTTTTTAAAAAAAAAAAACAAAACAAGAAAGGAATTCTAAGTTATGGTTTCCTCGATCAGATATTTGCATTAAAATTGGTTTTAATAAAACGAGAAATTAAAGAATTTGCTGGTTGGCAAACCGAAGAAGCATTTCAGAAGTCACCAGCAATTTACAGCCAATCAGCCATGCAAGAGTTATCTGTGCTACTGAGTGATACATTATATTGTACAAAAAACAAAATCCAAGAAAACGTGAACCAAACTTTTGTTTTTAGTTCAAAATCAGAAAGAAAGAAAATTTAATGGGGGACAAAAATGAAAATGCAAGAAGGACTCACTTTTTTTTTTTTGTTTAAGGGTTTATAAGAAAGACTCACTTTTCTCCAAGACCAATATAAAATGCGGGTTTGCATGAAGAAACTAAAATCAAAGCACTCTTAAACTAACAAGAGGAGAGAGAGAGAGAGAGAGAGAGAGAGAGAGAGAGAGAGAGAGAGAGAGAGAAAAGTGAAGGATGGTGTTCATCAAGGTTCATCAACTTGCTTTTCTCTTTGGTCTCTTAGGTAATTTATTTCCTATATTTTTCTATGCTTTTGAATTATTGTCTTTAGAAACTGTAACTAAAATCAAATATAAAAGTGACATATCATATATTCCCAACAGAGTGTACATGTTGTTCATATTACTTAACATTTATACCCAAAATAAAGAAGCGTAACAGTAATATTGACTCTGGCTTTTGTTTTCAGGCAACATTGTGTCTTTTGGAGTGTTCTTGTCACCAGTGTAAGTGTCTAATTTTTAGAGTCGAAATACTATATATTAAAAGATTGTATATGTAATTATTTGATTAATTATTGTATATTGTAGGCCAACGTTTTATGGGATATACAAGAAGAAATCATCAAAAGGGTTTCAGTCGATACCGTACATATGTGCACTTGCAAGTGCAACTCTTCTTCTCTACTACGGAATAATGAAGACACATGCTTATCTCATCATTAGTATTAACACCTTTGGATGTTTCATTGAAATCTCCTACTTGTTTCTCTATATCATTTACGCACCAAGAGAGGCCAAGGTTCCAATAAATACCTTTATATTTTTAGTAGGAATAAACATTCAATTAATCAGTTTGGTTCGGTTCAATTTGGTTTAGTATGGTTGATATTTTTCGTAGGTGCACCACTAGTTTCAAAAATCTTAATTGTGATGATCTCTATATCTACAACTAATATGGATGTACACTTGGCAGATATTCACGTTGAAGTTGATAGTGATATGCAACATAGGTGGACTTGGTCTCTTAATTCTTCTAGTTAATCTCTTGGTTCCAAAAGCACACCGTGTCTCGACCGTTGGATGGGTTTGTGCTGCTTACAGTCTCGCCGTCTTTGCTTCTCCCTTAAGCGTCATGGTGATCCATATATCCATCAGCTTTCTTAAAACATTATGCCGTTTTTTTTTTATTGTGAATTAGAAACTGAAAAACGCCGTGTAATATGTGCAGAGGAAGGTTATAAAGACAAAGAGTGTGGAATACATGCCGTTTCTTCTCTCCTTGTCTCTTACTCTTAACGCCGTCATGTGGTTCTTTTATGGACTTCTTATCAAAGACAAGTTCATCGCTGTAATATTGATTTTACATTTTCACATTCAACTGTCATCATTTTAGTTAATTATTTTACTAAGTAGTCTCTATTGCTTTGTCTTCAGATGCCAAACATTCTCGGTTTTCTATTCGGTGTAGCTCAGATGATACTATACATGATGTATCAAGGTTCGACGAAAACGGATTTGCCAACAGAGAACCAACTAGCAAATAAAACTGATCCGAACGAAGTCCCGATCGTGGCCGTTGAATTGCCAGACAATGTTGAAGGATCGGCAAGGCCAATGAAGTGAAGCGCAACCATTGCGAACATGTGTGGGAGACATTTTATCGTATGTTGGAATAATAAACTTTATTTCTATGTTTTTTTGTCGGTTTGAGTTGGTATAACCCA
Organism: Turritis glabra; assembly: GCA_900406565.1. Lineage (NCBI taxonomy): Eukaryota > Viridiplantae > Streptophyta > Magnoliopsida > Brassicales > Brassicaceae > Turritis > Turritis glabra. Next base: position 3,786,163 of record OVBN01000025.1, read on the forward strand.
ACCAATGATCTATTGTTTTGATCATCACCAAACCAGGATAAATGATAATCTAGTCTTAACTAAGTTTGTGTCGATGAGTAGCGAAGCTAAGCTCCCTTAAACTATACTTAAAATACTTTAACATTTGGAACTGAAAAAGAATAATCTGATCTAAATGGTTGTACAATTCGAAAAACAAAATATGATTGAATAAAATATTTCGATGCAAATTTTACTATTTATAGTGGAACCACAGACAAATTGAGTTTTAATTTTCTTTAATTTTAAACTAATTGTTGAATATAACTAAATTATTCTTCTATCCATTTTATTCATGTTTCACTAATTTCTTTCACTTTTACCATCTAAACCTTTAACAAAAAAAAAAATCTTACCATCTAGACCCAGTTTTTTTTATGTCGACCGATTTCTTTCTTATTTAGTAACCACCAAAAAAACTTCGTTGTCTTATATATGGTTGTGTTGGCATGTGTTGATAGCCTGCAAGTGCCGTGATGGTCTGACTCACGCATCAAGGATATCACTTTTGCACAGCCAAAAAACACGCTGATTGGCTAAGCTTAATGATGCCAGATTGAGCTCCAAAAATATTGAATGTGATGTCTACTTAAGCTAATGGTTGTGTCTTTATAGGGGTTTTCTCCTTTTAGTTGATAGGGCCAAAAATTCAACTTATAAAATTCTACCATTTCGCAAGGAACTGATGTATTTTAGGAATCTACACAGTCGAGCTAAAAACAAAGAAAATAATTATATTAGACATAGAAAATGCAAGGATTACTATATTTTGAACTCTATTACATCTTTAATTTTTTTTATCTTATTACATACGATATTTTGTCATTCACGACGATTATACCAAAATTTTCTGATAAACAACTTTATTTGTACCATGCTGAAAGTTCTCGATAAATTTATTTTTTCAATTAATCTGCATTAATTTGCATAATTCATATTTTTAAGGAATCAAATCTGTACATATTAAAAACTATTAAATATATTCCTAGTCCACGCGAAAATTATAGTTAAGTACAGTACTAGAAAATTATTGAAACAAAGAGACAGCTGTGCTAGAAAAACAAATAATCGTGGGTGCAAGTCTGCTAAAATAAACTAATCAACATAATTCAATAAAAATTTGTGATTCCTTTACAATAAGAAAAGAAGAAGACGGCTTAAACTACAAAACTCGTTATTTCAACCATTTAAGAGATTTCTAGCAAATTTGTCAAAGAATTTTGTTTTTCTTTCACTACAAATGTAGAGATTTTTTTAAAACAACAAGAAAAGTAAAGATTTAAAAATAGATTAGAACAAAATATAAACCACATATACAGTGTATGGTATCTGTAAGAAAGCATACATGGAATACAACAATATAGATAGATTACAGATGCCAACGGCACAAACTCAACTCTTACAAGACACAACAATGAACAAATCTGAGTTTTGTTACTTTCTTATTCATAAACACACAGAACACCACTTTTTACCACTCCATCCGCCAATTTTCCTGCATTAACAAAAAAATTCAGTTAAAAAGATTTATTTATATGCTTCTTTACATAAATGACAATACTCATCTCTCTCAAATAACAAATTTTATCTGGTTCAATATAGCGGTTAAGACTCTTGGTGTCAAAGTCATCGATACATTAGCCCCATTAGAGTTCTAGCTCTGGTTTTGACCAAAGCCATTTCATATTTTACCTCATGGTCTCTAGTTAGATCCAAGAAAAGCAAATTTTCTAAACCAAGCGGAAAAGGTTAAGAAAAAGCTTACAGAAAGGAAAAATCTTCCAGCGCTGGTTGTCGCCTTTGTTCCAGTCCCAGAGGACGATAGTCGTGCCATCACGGACACCACCAGATTTGCTGTCACCATGATATGCATCAACGTTTAGCCTTGTATTGTTTACCATCCTTATTGTGCGATATCCGTCACCCAAATCCTTGCTTTCTGTCCATAGTACAGACTCGTCAAGCCTATCAGGATCATATCGAATCAGATGCACCTGCAATACCCAAAGGTATAAAAACATATTGCTTAAGCATGTGACCCCAAAGAAAGAAGATGATAAGGTTTGGCATCGTAAACCACTTAATTAGCACATGCCGAATCACAGAACAAAACTAGCAGAACGTAACAAGACTATCTTAAAATCAATCTCCAAGCCCCAAAGAGGCCCCAAATCTCTTGATGCCCCTCTCTATTTCCTTTCTTCCCACTTGAAGTCCCTGGTTGGTGACTAATGTGTTGATGCATGTGTTGCTTATGAATCTTTATCAAAGTATGAGTAAAATGCATAGCCAACTGTATTCATGTGCCGTCTAAGGTTATAAAAAATAACATCTAGCCAAGTTGAGTTGTCGCATTGGAAATAAGGAAAGTCACAGGACAGAAAAGACACCGTCCTAAGGGAGAAACGCTTACGGGATGGGTAGCTCCCACAGAATGCTTCATTGCTTCACCAGTGGCCTTGTTCACAAGAGCAAAACAAGGATGACCGTCTGCATCCTTCACTCGAGTGCTGTACTTCTCGTCTTTGTACCAGTGCTGCGCATTCGAAACCATTTCTAAGGAAACTAACCATGAGTATGATAATTGAAAACATAAATTGAAGATCCTTAACAAATAACCACTAAGAAATACAAACAAACTATGATATCATCAACAAACCAATAAAAAATCTCCTACTTGAACATGCTCAATCGATGGAAACATCAAGATCATACAAAATGAACATAACAAAAGGATCTGGGAAATTAAACCACGAAACTAAATTCTAGAGTAGCAGAGAACATGACAATTGGAACTTGTTTCTTCATTCTAAATCGTAATCAACAAGATTCAGTCTTCCAATTCAAGACAAATTCAAAAGCTATGCATCATTAATTTCTAAATTACTGAGATTCTCAATTGGGAGATGACAATACATACCTGTGCATCATCTGATGGATCGGCTGGAGCGAGAATGACCTTACCATCTCTGATCGTCAAATAATAGTTAGGCTCGGCTTTAGAATACACCTTCACCGTCGATCTTCCGGCGAGACCAGCAAGATTATCAGGGAGACGATTCTCATCAGGACGGTGGTGGAAACCAGAAGGCGACTGAGGCTGATGTGAGCTATGGTGAGCCACGTGCGTGATGCCGCCAGTGTGATGATCTCCGTGGCTCTCTAGCGTCGAACTAGGCGGCGGATAACCTTCGTAACGGTGGTGATCCGGTGGGTAAGGTTCGTTGGAGGATTGGTGACCGACATGACTCACATGACCAAATGAAGGCGGCGGTGCCGGAGCTTCGAAGTAAGGCGGCGGTGCCGGAGCTTCGAAGTAAGGCGGAGGCGCGTGAGGCTCGAATTGAGGTTCCGATCGGTAAGGCGCCGGAACTGGAGTAGGCGCGTAAGGATCGAAATGAGGTTGTGACTGGTAAAGGCCATGGGGTTGTGGCGGAGCATCGGAGAAATTGTTGTGTGGCGGTGGTGGTCCTCCAAAGGATTGACGATCGTCTTCGCCGTGGTGGTGGTGGTGGTGGTGGTGATCCATAAGGTTTGTGTTTGTTTGATGATACAAGTTTCCGAGACGATCGGAGGACGAGAATTATAAGGATGTGAAAAGGACAGTTGTCGCTACACAAATGGGTTTTGCTAACAATACTATGAATCACGTTTTTGTAGACTAGTCTACTTCAATATTTTAAATCCATTACATAGATTATTTTAAAAAATTTAGGCTTACTTAAGTAATTGACAACAAGGGTAAGAAAATAAAAGAAGTAAATTAGTAAAAAGTAAAAGAATTGAGATATTGTTATATATTATTATGCTTTTTTTTAATTATATATCTGTCAAACATAATATAACATATTCCTTAATAACTTACATATTAATGTGCTTTTGAAAAAAACAAATCATATTATAAATTCTTGCTTCTTTCTATGTCTAGAAAAACAAATGATCAATATTTGTAATTTAGTGGTTTATGCTATGATCATTTTTATGTTATCTTTTAAATCTTAGATTAGACAATATCGAATTCCAACAATCAAATCTTTAAAATGTTTATATGAGCTGAAGTTAGACAACTTGGGCCGTTCATTTGTGCACCAGAGTTCAAAAGTGGCCCATTTGAGCCCAGACTAAAATAAATAAAGAATTGATCATGTGACATATGAGTGTTTACTGCAATATACGAAACACAAATTTGGAGTCATTTGGTGCACTCGAACTCGAAGTGACGACGCCATTTCACTTCTCAGCTCATGGATTGTGCCAGCGTAATCGTACTACCTGCATCCAACTTTGTAAATTAATATGTGATCAAAATTTGTTTGTTCCGAAATTTCCGTTCCATATGGAAAAATATTTTAATTTGGACCATTACTTGTGAGTGTATCTATGATATATAAAAAGCCTTAAATATGAGACTACAATTCGTTTACATTTTTTTGCATGCTTTAAAATTCGACCACCAACCAACTATACACGACAGTGACAGTCTTAGCTTAAGTTTTGTTCAATATATTCTTTGTGTTACTCTCTTTCTAGTGGGTGATCGAGCCTCAAATACTCTACCAGTCACTTCTATGCACTTGCAGAGATATTCGGGAACTTATAAATCTATTACTTAGCAATTGGCGTCATAATGTGGTTGTCTTTTGGACGGCAATAATATTGTTCACAAATTGGTGACACATTCTAATATTTTTGTTGCAAGGACCAGTCATGCACACCTTGTATTTAAACATGTAAAAAAAAGGACTTTTAATTGGAGTTGATATATAAAAAGTAAAAAGGGCTCAATCTATTTTCAGGCTATTGCAAGGTCGACGGATTAAGATCACGGCCATTGACAAAGACGATAGATAAACTTTCAGAGGACAGTGAAAGTTAAAACAAAATGCCTGAATTAATGTAAATCGGTCCTGGAGATAGCAGTGAAATCTCTAATATCTGCATTATGGACGTTCACGTTAATGAAGCTAAATGATTATTTGCGAGAATTATAAATATTTCTAATTAATTCTGTTGACTTGCAACTTAATAATTAATCCTTCATTTTCACAACACATACAGTGAACTTTGCTTGGCCACCCAGATATATTTTATTATCTCAATAATTATTCAATTGCTCAAGAACATTAAAAATTCAACGGGCATATGGGGTATGGAGCCTCAGTTTCTATATAAAGCAACTCTGCATTCCTCAAATACAAAAAAAAACAAATACTTCAAAGCAAACATCAAATCTAAAGTCGAAATTTATGGCTAAGAGTTTAGAGATTCGAATTTTAATTCCACTTGTTTTATTTTTGGTTGTGTTACTTTGTGTTGATGGTAAGAGTTTCAAAAATAATGGCCATAAGATGAGAAGAGGAAAGTGGGAAGGTAAGCTGCAGATGAACTTCTATCACAAGAGCTGTCCTCAAGCCGAGGAAATCGTGAAAGAGATTGTGTCAAAGAAAGTCGCAGCAAACCCTAGCTTGGCTCCCAAGTTACTGAGGGTTCATTACCATGACTGCTTTGTTAGGGTATGATATGCATATAGTTTTTTATTCTTTATCAAAAAATCTTTCTTATAAAGATGAAGTCTAATGTGGATCATCGATGATATATAGGGGTGCGACGCATCGCTGCTTCTAGATTCGGTTGCTGGAAAAGCCGCGTCCGAGAAGGAAGCGAGACCTAATCTCTCGCTATCCGGGTTTGAAATCATCGATGAGATCAAGTCCGTTCTTGAAAAACGATGCCCTAAAACCGTCTCCTGTGCCGACATTCTCACCTTAGCCGCCCGAGATGCCGTCTCGTATGAAGTAATATATATGAACAAACTCATCTAAAAAGTCAGATTTATGAGTTTTTGAAAATGCTAAATCCAGAATTTGACATGTTATAGTATCAACGGCCGCTATGGAATGTATTTACCGGACGTCTTGATGGAAGAGTTTCATTGGCGACGGAGGCGGCCAGAGACTTACCGTCCGCTGGGGCAAACTTCACCACTCTAGAGAAACTCTTTGCCGAGAGCGATTTGGACGTCGTTGACCTCGTTGCTTTATCAGGTTTAACATATTTCACTATCTTTTGGTACTCATACTCAATATTCATCGGTTATTGACAAGAAACCAATTAAGTAAATTCAAAACCAACTTATGAAATTGCGAACAGAAAATCGCGGGAATATCAGACCACGTGCATGTACATGTTAGGAAGTGTATGGGATGCTACAAATTTAATTCTTCCAATCTTTAAGAAATAGTATATTATATATGAAAAATACTGTATATACATACATCAAATATGTGAAGAGAATCTTGGAAGAGGCGTTGCACGTGATAATTATTCAAAATTCAACTAATCTCTTAGAAATTATCCGATATTTAATTATCCTTTAATTCTAGAGTACTCATTAGTCAGCCAATTTAAAAGCTAACTTTTCGATTTTATACTAAAAAGAAACGAAATTGTATGAAAACAGGAGCACACACGATAGGAACAGCACGTTGCGGTGTGTTTGGTCGAAGGCTCTTGAACTTCACCGGAAAAGGGGACACAGATCCTTCTCTAGACCCTAGCTACGCCTCCTTCCTGAAATCCAAATGCTCCGACAAATCTCTAAGACTCAACTCTTCTGCAGTGGTTGGAATGGACCCTACCGGACCTCTCTCCTTTGACAGTGGCTACTTTGTCTCTCTCCTACGACACAACGGACTCTTTACCTCCGACGCCGCCTTGTTGACTGATCCCTCCGCCGCTCAAATTGCTAGTATTTTCCAAAACTCCGGAACTTTTCTTGCTCAGTTTGGTCGGTCCATGATCAAGATGAGTTCCATTAAAGTCCTTACACTTGAAGACCAAGGTGGTGAGATTCGCAGGAATTGTCGCCTCGTCAACTAAGAAATTTGCTTTCCATCTTAATCCTTACCGTAATTTAATTATCATGTAATCATCATTTGAGATTTCTTTATCTTAATTGTATTACGATATTGTAATTTTGTTGAACGATATATATATCATACTTAAGTGGAATAGTTTTTCTCCAATTTATCTATATTCCACTTACATGTCTTCTAGGATCACTAATGACAAATTTAACTAGCTTGGACCATATTTTAGCATGTGTAGGTGGGGCTGTCAAGTCCGGTTAAAACAAATATTGAAAATTTTTTAAATCTTATATAATTTGAGGTTAATAATATTTTTTAAAAATTTGTCCACATTAAATATATCTTTTCTTTTGAACATGGCCTGTATTTAAGTCCATAATATATTTGTCCATAAATATAAATTTGTCCATTTATTCAAATCCGAAAAAAAACAGCAGATACTTTTGTAAAGCATACATGACGAGGAATATCACAACTACATCTCTACTTAAAACTTGAGATGTTTTATTCAACAAAAGAAAAACAAGTGAGACACAAACTTTAAAGGAAGTGATCGATCGATGGGTCTCAGCAGCAAAACATTAAATCTAGATGTTTAGCTTGTCGATAGCTTGAAGTGCATCGCCAGTGAGCCGACAAAGTCTCCATTCCTTGAAAACCTGCGCACCCATCTGCTCATAGAAGTTGATAGCATTCACATTCCAATCAATCACAATCCATTCCACTCTTCCGATACCCAACTTCACCGCTTGCTTCGCCACAGCGGTCAGTAGCATTTTTCCGAAGCCTTTTCTCCTGTAAGGCTCTCTCACGAAGATATCCTCGATGTAGAAACCCTGTTTCGCTAGAAAGCTTGGGTAGTTCGGGAAGAACAGAACGAATCCAGCCACCACCACGTCGTTAAGCTTATCCGGCAAGAAATTTTCTCTGTCCGGATCCTCGATCGGGAGAGCAACGTTATGCGTCTCAAGAAAGGGGGTGAAATCGGGAGACGAAGGGTCAGTGGTGGGAAATGAGGAACGGGAGATCTCCAAGAGGAAAACGGTGACGGCTTGGAACGGACGGGAGTTGAAGAGCGTGGAGGCTAGACCAGACTCGGTGGCGACAAAGAGATGCGTGAGACGCTCAAAAACCGCCATCTGGTGGATTAGCTTGTGAATGAAAGGGACATCGGACGGTGTTGCAAGGCGGATCCGAGAAAACACAGGGTGGCTGGTCGGTGAAGTCTCTGCCACATTGTTTGGCTCTGGTGCTGCGGTTGGAGGCGCGGCAGCTGCCATTTTTGTTACTTGTTTTTGAAGACAGTGATGTGAAAATAGGGTTTTGGAGATTCCATATTTATATAAAAGTTTGAAGTAACTTGCCTCTAAGGCTATCATGTTTCGAAGTTATATTATAAGCCAATCTAAATATGCCACATGTGACAAACTAAAACGCTATCTCATCCTTCTTTGAATTGGGCCACTCTCTCTTCTCCTTTTCTTTTATTTGTTCTGGTCAATAAATCAAAGAGACTCCACATTGTCTTCTTATGAAAGTTATTGGAAAAAAAAAAATATCACTATATCAACTCAACGTATCATTGTATTTAGCCGTCCCTCAATTTTGTATCCCTCATATCGTTCTCATCTTATCCTATAGGTCACTGATCACCTCTCTCGGAGACTTTGCTAACGCTTCTCTCAGTCTTTTAAACTTTAAAAAAAAAAAAAAATTAACCTTTCATTCTATACCCCCAAATTCATTAGAGAAGATTGAGGTTTCTAATATGGCAATCAGTTGTAAACATAAGTTGGCTCTTTTGCGATTTGAAACAAAACACGAATGCAACGTAAAGACGGTCATCTATACCGTTTACATTCCAATCTTCGTTACACTTGGTATATTTACCAATTTTATTTTAGGAATAAATTGATGAACTTCGATAATACCATCACAAGTTTTTTTTAACTCGGTGAAAAGACAAGTGATTAAGAAACGTGAAGCACATGTCGTTTTATCGTGGAAAAAGACATTTTGGTACCAAAGAAAAATCAAAGAAAACAAATGGACACCCCTGTCGTTGTTTCAGCTCATAGAAGAAACTAGACGCTACACGTATTACTTAGACGTTATTGTCGTTAGCGCAAAATTGTTTAGCCGACATCGTTTCAGTGTTGGTAAGTGCATTTATAGCTGGCAAAATTGTTACGTCCTCATACCAAAAAAAAAAAAAGAAAAAGATTGTTACGTCCTTTAGTCCAAAAATGTCGACAACGAAATCAAATATTTATCCTGATATTTCTTTCCAGTTTTGGTTTCTGTAATCACGACGAATACTACAATTTTGTCGAAAATAAAGGAAAGGAAAGAAAACTATCAATTTAAGTTACTACGTTAATCCTTTAGCTAGGTTTTTGGTAGCTTTAAATTTATGCTTTTAAGTGTACATCCTAATATTTTTCATATTGTACTCTTGTTAAGTATATATATATATATATATGTATATATCCATTTGTAAAGGTTATGTTGGAAATTGAAATAAAACCACAACTTTTAATAGTATTGAAGATACGTAAATCAAAGATGGGATAGTTTCAAATTAGGGATTTAACGGAGAGTCTTGTTCGAAAAATCGGTAGGCGCTAGTCGGGCATTCGGTCTAGATTTAGCGATTAATTGAAAAATCAAATTAAAATCGGAGATTAATTGAAGACTAGTTTTAGGGATATTTTAATATTTTTACAACATATAAATCTATTATAATTAGTTTTTATATAATATTGTTTTCAAAATTGTTGTAAACACATGAAAAAGTATTTGTAAGAAAAAGCTTTATGATTTTCATTAAAATTTTGAACATTAGTTATTGTAATACATCATAAACTCTCAATCTAAATGTTTGAATAACAAAAAAAAAATATTTTATACTTGTAATCTAAAAATAATCGGAGTATGCAAAATTAGGCGGGGAGTAATCGGATTAGGCGGAGAGTAATCGAGTGACTGATTTTTTTAAGAGATTAGTTATTAATCGTGTGGACAATGTGGGCCTAGCGACCCTCCAGATTGGACTACCAATCATGAAGCATTTTAATTAATTAATGTATGCTTGACAAAAAAAAAAGATGGATCTAGCGAATAAACGGAAAATAATCGGAGTTAGGCGAAGATTTTTAGAATAGAGACGGGAGGTCATGAAAGAAAAGTTGAAAGCGCATCTTATTGTGATATTAGTAGAATGTATCTGTCCAGTTTTATGTCCAGGTCATGTGTAAATTGTTATAACTATAAACTAGTCTAATTCTATTTACTTTTGGCTCAAAGTTTCCAGGTTTGCCTTTGTCTGGTCTGTATAAAGCCCAATTGTACAGTTTTACCAATCAATGAAACTAAAATTATTTACTTATTTAGTTAAATGTATCACAACAAAAAAGGCTCGTTCTACTCCAATTAGTTCCACTTCCTTCGGTTGATTTCTTTGTATTCTTCTAAAAATTCTTTTGTTTTTTTTTTATTTCTACTTCGCGATCCTTTGAAATTGTAAGAAATTGTAAGTAAAGAAATTTCAATGAAAGAGAAGTTTTTCAAGAAAAAAAGGTAACTGTATTAATTTAATGAGGTTAAAATTTGATTTTTCAGATTGCATGCATAATTTATTATATTTGTGTTGTGATGCAAATTTACTTGTTAAAACTAATGAACTGTTTGTGCTGTGATGACTTGGGCAAACGGATTCGTTCCGGAAACTTCGGTTGATTTCTACCTTTACTGCTTTCTTGACCAACTCATACAGATAATATGTTAATAATATGTAGATCCGAATAACGGATTCGTTTCGAGAACCTCAGTTGGCCGACTTCTAACTTTATAGTTGGCTGCAACACTTGTACACATTGAGAATCATTCATCGGAATTTGACGCCAAATAATGTGTTAATAATATGTAGCGAAAAAACTTTGGTTGCAAATCTTTTTGATAGGCATCAGCAAGCGACTCTTTAAAGATTAATTATTTTTTGATCACCCTGTTACATGTAAATTTAATTCATATTTCTAAACATGATGAAATATCTTGAGCTTTAAACCACTTTTTAAAACATATGCGCAGAAATTACGCGTTTTTGATAATTTGGAGTGGCAAGCACCAGAACAGCTTTGCAAACAAGAGGAAACTTATGCAGTTGCCATGTTTAAGTTTGGATGTGTCCTCTTTTACGCCATAACTGTTTACCATCCCTTTGGACGTGTTAGTGAAACGTGATGGCAACATTTTGGCGAACAAAAGAGTTAACTCCTCTATAATAAACCATCCTCAAGCTTCAAACCTCATCTTCCGTTTGCTGCACCTGAAATATAATTCACGGTAATCAATGTCATCTTATCTAATAGTTCATAATTTACTCAACAAACCATATTTCTAATGTGTCTAATAATTCATAATTTACTCAATAAACCATACTTGTAGTCGTACTGCAACTGACGTTCTTCTCCACCCAATGTTTTAAGATTATCGTAAGAGGGCTTTTTTTGTTGCGGGATGCGAGTGACCGAGTTGAGCAGGTTGATAATATTAAATATGAACCAAACTGAAGAAGAGATCACAAAACGTTGAAGGATTGAGATGTTTGGATAAAAAGCAAGATAAGGACTTCGTCATTTCCACTTTGCGATAAGTTATATGTGAATTAATCTAAATCAAAGACCTCTCTTCAAAGTCAGTATGATAACTAGATATTGAAGTGTTTGTGATTTCCGCTACAAATTTTGCAACCCACTAGAGGCTTATATAAAAGTATAATATTGTCTTCGTAAAATGGTCTTTTGTTCTCTATGTTACACAAATGAAATTGGGTTACATGATCTTGCTGGAAAATGTTTAGAGCAGATCTTAGCCGTCGGAGTTTTTATAGTCAAGGAATGAAACCTGTGATATATTATTACCAACTGTAACAGAAATTTTATTCTCCTTTATTATTATTATTATTTTTTTACCAACACATTCTCTATTTTATTTTTCCCTTTTTCTCTCCTTTTACTTTTAATGTTTTTTTTTTTACTATTTTGCCAAGACCGTACTGAGCTAAATTGAAAAGTAATGATTACAGATAAACCAAAAAGAGAAAGGAAGAGGATCATTGGCATTGGACCGCTTTTTTTTTTTTTTTGTCATCCTATCTTAAGTTTATTATCTTTCTTCTCTTTCGTTTATGTTTTTATCTCTACGAATTTTAGCTTTTTATTTTCTGTATGATAAATTGATAATATATGTTTTGGCAGTAATTTAGATATTCGCTTTTGAAGATAGATATGTGAAAATAAATAGAGATGATGATATTTTCTTCACCAAGAAAACTTACTTCACACTAATTCACTTGATTACACTTTATATAAAACTTCAATTATTCTAAACACCCTAGACATCTTTCCTACTTGATCGACAACCTGTCCCATCTAGTGTTATTAGCTACATGAAAATAGAGGCAGCGAGAGACTCGAGAACTAGTGTGTCTTCATTGTCAAACCTCTGTTTTCTCTCTCTCGATGATGATAACCTTGATATTGGGCTTTGTATATTTGTGTCTTTGAGCCCCAATACATGATTTTGTTTTTGACCCAAGACTAAGCCCACATGCTCTTGCTCTTCTTCTTCATTGCGGAACTTGATCAAGAACAGAGGAGCTGCTGAACTTTCAAGATACACGATGCCTAGACAATTTGGCAATAGCATTTAATTGTCAAAAGGAGTTTCTATCGGTACATATTTTTTACCTTTTACTAGATTTGTGCAAATTAAAGATCAATTTAAAATGCTATAGAGACCTTTTAGAACTCGCAAGAAATAAAAATGTTCTTCCACAACTATAGAGACCTGTACATTTATAAAATTTCTCATAAGGAATCATGTAATATTCTAGAATTTAATGCATTTTAGGCCAGCTTGGCCCACGTAAAGACTTCACTATAGTACAACAGAGGGCAGAAGATTACTGACATAATTTGCAGTAAAAAATGTTTCAACCCAATACTTGAAGGGTGTCTTGCTTTGAAAAAGCATTGAAAGAGCAAGTTCGGTTAAGTGACAATGTTTCCGCTCTGCAAGACCATTCTGTTGAGGCGTTGAGGGACAAGAAATCTGATGATGAATCCCGTGATCAGACAAATGTTTATGGAAGATGCGGCTAACAAACTCACCACCACCATCGCTCTGAAATATTTTGATTTTATTGTTATGTTGATTCTCAACTTGCTTTTGAAAAGCCACAAAGACGGGATAAAAATCAGATTTTGCCTTAAGAGGGAATAACCAAGAGTTTCGAGAGTAATCATCCACAAAAATAGCATAGTATTTGAAACCTTGATTGGATACAACAGGGGTTGGACCCCAGAGATCACAAGACAGACGATCAATTGGGGCAACTGCATTAGTCACAGATGCATAAAACGGTAATTTAGAACTCTTTCCCATCTGGCAAGGTTCACAGATGGAAGATGTGTTGCTTTTATTCATAGAAATCGCCTTGCTGCTCTTTAAATGCTGAAGAATCTAGAAATTCGCATGCCCAAGTCGCCTATGCCACACGATATCACTAGCGAGTACCTGTCGATTAGAGTAAAATGCCACGAAGTTCGAATTCTTCAACACATAAAGATTATCATGTTGGGGTCCTTTGGTCACCACTTTCTTAGTTTGTAAGTCAATCACATATACCTAATTAGCATAAAAAAATACTCCACAGGGATAGTCGTCACATAATTTCGAAATAGATAACAGAGATTTTTGTATCTGTGGACAAACCAGAACATCAAGTAGAGAAATGCTACCTTGAGGTGTGGTGATGACTGTGGAACCAACATGTGTTATAGGAAGCTGACTTCCGTTTCCAACTAAAACTGACTCAGGTCCATGATAAGGTTGGGGGTTCTGAAGAGATGACGTTGCAGCAGTAATATGAGCCGTTGCCCCAGAATCAGGGTACCATTCTTTTTCTGTTTCATCAGACACATGAAGAGCTGTAAGAGCTTTAGACACATCATCACTTTGGTAAGCATGATCAAACCGATTCCAGCATTTAAGTGCAGAGTGACCCACACATCCACAAATTTGACAAGTCGGTCGTGTGTTGTCAGAAGTTGGAGACTGATTCCATCCAGAAGAATTCACTTGTTGTGAAAAACCACGGCCGCGAGTAGAATAGCGACAACTAGGGAATCGACCACGTCCTCTGTTTCCTAGACGAGAGAGGTTATTACCATGACTACGCTGTCCAGGAGTATAATAGCTTGTCTTTTCGGTTTGAAAAGCAGTGAATGGAGTGACGTCTTCAGGTGTCTCATAAGACTGAAGACGAGTATGAAATCCAGAGATTTCAGAAACAACATCACTAAATGTTGGTGGTGAAGGACGAGACATAGAACTCTGAACCACAGTAGAAATTGGATCATATTCACGAGTTAACCCATTGAGAAATATGGAGATTTTCATAGATTCTTCAACCGGCTTGCCAATAGAGCTGAGTTGATCATAAATTGATCGAAACTCACGGCAATAGATCAGAAATTCTTTACCTCGAGTGGTAAGTAGTTGGAGTCGACGACGGAGATCGAACTCGCGGGCAACAGAGCTCTTGTTGAAGTTGTCTGCAAGAGTGATCCAAACATCTTGAGATGTGGTTAGACCATGAACATATCCAAGTACTTCTTCTGTAAGAGTACCAAAAATCTACGATTTGATAAGTTGATCCGTACAATTCCAGGCTTCAAACACTGGATTTGGCGATGGGACGACAACCTCGTCAACAATGGTTGTAACGGTTGCTGTTGGAGCAGTGACTTGGCCATTGACAAAGCCAAGAAGCTTTTGACTACGGAGAAGATCTTCAAACTGGGTTTTCCAAAGTAGATAATTACTCTCATTAAGTTTGAGAGTAACTGAACTAGCAACATGCAGATTTGAAGGAAACGGATAAGGATCTGGAGCTTCTGCCATTACAGCACCGGTGAAGGTTTAGAAAGCTCTGATACCATGTGAAAATAAACAGAGATGATGATATTTTCTTCACCAAGAAAACTTACTTCACACTAATTCACTTGATTACACTTTATATAAAACTTCAATTATTCTAAACACCCTAGACATCCCTCCTACTTGATCGACAACCTGTCCCATCTAGTGTTATTAGCTACATGAAAATAGAGGCAGCGAGAGACTCGAGAACTAGTATGTCTTCATTGTCAAACTAGTGTGTCTTCATTGTCAAACCTCTGTTTTCTCTCTCTCGATGATGATAACCTTGATATTGGACTTTGTATATTTGTGTCTTTGAGCCCCAATACATGAATTTGTTTTTGACCCAAGACTAAGCCCACATGCTCTTGCTCTTCTTCTTCGTTGCGGAACTTGATCAAGGACAGAGGAGCTGCTGAACTTTCAAGATACACGATGCCTATGCAATTTGGCAATAGCATTTAATTGTCAAAAGGAGTTTCTATCGGTACATATTTTTTACCTTTTACTAGATTTATGCAAATTAAGGATCAATTTAAAATGCTATAGAGAACTTTTAGAACTCGCAAGAAATAAAAATGTTCTTCCACAACTATAGAGACCCTCACATTTATAAAATTTTTCATAAAGAATCATGTAATATTCTAGAATTTAATGCATTTTAGACCAGTTTGGCCCACGTAAAGACTTCACTATAGTGTGGTTATTGTGTGTTTTGCTGTGAGGTACACGCGCTTTCGTGTGACAAGTTGTGAGGTACACGCTCGTAAATTTGCTTAGAGGGTTTAAAGCCCATCAATGAGTCCAATGGATTTATTCCGGACAAGCATATATAATGTAATCGGGTTGGGCATTTAAAATGAAAATTTGTTAAACCGAAATTGAACCAAGTTTTACAATAATCAGAACGATAAAAATTCTAATCCCGGATAAACCAAAATTCGAACTGAACCCAAATCGATGCAACTAAACCGACTGAACCAAATATACTGAAATTCATCAGAAATTAACGTTTTTAACTAAAAATATAAATACTATGGTTATAATTGTTTCCATTAGAGCCTTTCCTCTTATGAACGCAGATACCAAATTGGCCAGCCGAACAACACAATAGGCGTATTTTTACCCGTCCGAAAACAGAAACAAATGGACCAATTTGATCTGTTTTCCACTTATATATCTTCTAGGATCACCAATGACTAAACTTCCAATTCTACAGCACAATCTTTTGTAAAGCAAACATGATGAGGAACAATTACATGATTACTTTAAAACTTCAGAAGTTTCATACATTTAACAAAAGGGTTATTCTCATTCAGTATCCAGTAAGCAAGCAGAGAGAGCCCTCATCATCATCAATGCCAACACTTCTCCATAACAGTAAGAACAAGAGAACAAACAAACAAAAGAAGAAGCAAATTTTAAAGCTTAAGCAAAAGGAAGTGATCGAATCGACTCGATAACTCTCAGCACCAGCACATCAATCTCTAGATGTCTATCTTATCAAAAGCTTCAAGAGCATCACCAGTAAGCCTACAAACTCTCCATTCCTGCAAAATCTGAGCACCCATCTGCTCATAAAACTTCATAGCATTCACATTCCAATCAAGAACAACCCATTCAACTCTTCCATAACCCATCTTCACAGCTTGTTTCGCCACAGCAGTCAATAACATACTCCCAAACCCTTTCCTCCTATAAGGCTCTCTCACAAATATATCCTCGATGTAAAAACCAGGTTTCGACAAAAAGCTCGAGTAATTCGGGAAAAACAGAACAAACCCAGCAACAACGACGTCGTTTAACATATCCGGCGAGAAATCGTAGCTCTCCGGATCCTCAATCGGGAGATCAAGGTTATGCGTTTTGAAAAACGGTGTGAAATCGGGAGATGAAGCAGCGACGGTGGTGGGGAATGGAGAACGAGAAACCTCTAAGAGGAAGACGGTGAATGATTGGAAAGGACGAGAGTTGAAGAGTGTGGAAGTGAGACCTGATTCGGTGGCGGAGAAGAGATGAGTGAGGCGTTCGAATACGGCCATTTGGTGGATTAGTTTGTAGATGAATGGGACGTCTGATGGTGTTGCGAGGCGGATACGGGAGAAGATAGGGTGGCCGATTGGTGAAGTTTGTGGTACCATGTTTGGTTCTGGTGCTGCGGTTGGAGGTGGTGGTGGTGCGGCGGCTGCCATTTTTGTTTGAAGATGGTGATTGTGAAAATTAGGGTTTTTGAGGGAATGAGAGTGAAAAGGATAGCGAACAATGGAGAGCTTCTAGAGAGACGCTGCTGGGCGGTGCTTTTCTACTATTTTCTCTTTTTTCTTTGTGCCTAACCTTTTCTTGTGCTATGTGCATTTTTTATTTTTACATTATCAAATTGATAAATTAAAAAGTTACCTGCTTTGTTAAATACATTGAACCATGAATTATTGTAAAATGTTTTATATCAACAAAACAAAGGATTATCAAATAACACATACTTTCAAATGAGGCTTGTATATTACAAATTGGTACATACCTTATTTTTAATGGATTTGAGGGACAAAAACCTTATTTTAAAAAGTTTCTTAGAAGAAATAATCCACATCTTAAAACATTTCCAACTTCAAAAAATCCTATAAAAGCCAAGTTGGTGAAGGAAGAAACAGAACTGTTGATATAAACCGATCATCCCCGTTTATAGAGAAACTGGATCTTTGCGTTGTGTTGAAAGATTTTTCATGGTTAACGATGGGCTCATCAGCTTCTTTGTAAAGAGAACGATGGGCTCCTCCTTCAGTGATAGCTTTTTCGTTCTAAGAACATCACAGGTTAGGTCAGAGATGAAACTACAACTGAGTGGAGGGTGACATAAGTTAGCTTCGAAGAGTAAGAGGCATTACTTTTAGCCTGAAGCTCTTCATAGCTCGTTGAAGAGTGAGAGCATCACTCGGTGATGATGATAGTTTGAGGGAATGATCCTTCCATTCGTCTACAAGCTTTTTAAGAACAGCAACACTAGCTTCTAAATTCTTCTCATAGAGTTTGTCCCAGTGCTTGCAGCAATCTACGTTTTCGGTCAGAGACCAGATAGCAATTGCTGTAGCTTCCTTGGCTAAAACAGGATTTCCTGAAACAACGGCAACAAATTAGAACTCTATTTGGAGAAGAGAGAGGGAACCATAAAGGATTCAAATTGTTACTAATACCTTCTTGAGCTAATTTCAAAGAAAAAGTGAATATCTGTTTGAGTGACTTCTTTCATCGTCTTACTTACTGGTGCACCGGCAAGAGCCACTTCCTTCAACAAGGGATAAATTGCCTCAAACCTCGCTGTAGCCTGTGTGCGTACAGAGACCATGCTTGTGATCAGAATCTGACAAACGCAACAAGGTTTTGTTTTATAAGTTCCAATACTAGTGCTTACCTTTACTCTTGCGGATGAAGCAGGGAACATAAGCCACAGCAAGCTCTCAAATGAAGAAGGTGGAATAGATCCATGATCCAGTCTGAAAGCTCGATTTACAAATATGGTCCGAGCATTTGGATGCGACAAAATGCTGATAAGAAAATTGCATAAAGAAGATCAAGAAAACTTTCGACTCACTTCTCAACCAGCTGCAGGATGAGATCCCTTGAATGAGGGTTGGTACCGACTAACGGTAACAAGTTATACGCCCATGTAAACAAGCCCATAAATAAATCACCTCGGGAGGCCTGTCCACATTTTACAGCTCAGTAACCTTCAGATCACAGAGAGAAAAGAGTTGAAAAAATATATCACACGAACCTGAGCTATCATCCAAACTGTAACCGGAAGCTTGGTTCTCGATACCTACGCTTCTCCATCAGAGTCAGGCAAAAGAACAGCCAAAGCATATGGTTTCCTACGCAATATCACTGCTAACGCAACAAATATTGCCACCTAATCGTAAGAAAAGAAAAAAAGATTCATAATGGAGCTAGTCAAACAAAGGTGACAGCATACACAATTCAATCACACAGACACACACACACACAGGTGAAAGCTATAAAATTGATGCGAGACCAAAGGTTTTCCAAAATGACCTGAGGTTTGCAACAGGTACGAGGTGGACCTCCTTTTAGTGCTGCCAAGGCAACCATAATTTGATCAAACGCCCACCATATAAAGCTACCGAGTGTCTCTTGTGCCTGTTGGTTGATCCAATCGCCACGACTTTTGTCCATTCACTGTCGATGGGAGCCATAAGCTTTTGTAAAGTTTCTCGCTTTTTTTTCTCCGTTATTTCTCGATAAAGTAGATGAAGATATTTTACCGGAGAGAAGAAAGGTTATATATGAAGCGTGTAGAAGAAGAAAGGGTTATATCTTTGGGATCTAGGGTTGATTTATGAGCTGACACAATATGTGTATTTTAAAACCTTGTAAAACCTTCTTCGTTGAAGAGAGCAAAAAGTAATTGTAGACAACACAAATAAACGAATGACCAACGAAACCAACGACGACGAACGAATCGGAGTCGGCTTAAGAATTCTGCTCCCAACAAAATCTAAACGCAAAATCTTGAGGCGATTAAACGTTTTCTTGGGAAGGGAAAATCTCTGTTCGACAACGTAAGATTCTGTTGTGAAATGGAATTGGTTATTGGGCCTACGTGGGCTTCTTCGTTATGTTGTCGTTTGAGCCCAAGGATAGAGAAGCTGGGCGGTGGTGCTTTTCTACTATTTTCTCCCTTTTCTTTGTGCCTAACCTTTTCTTGTGCTAATGTGAAATTGATAGAATAAAAATAAAAGTTAACTGCTTTAAATGGAAAAAGAAATTGTTCTATTACTTGATTTAACGTTTTTTGTTCTTCAAGAAATTTTTGATTGAAACTTCTCTTTAGATGTTTGAAGCAATTTCATGTTTTTTTTTTCTTGTTAAAAGGATTTTCAATTAAAGTATGAGAAGATTAGAAAGTTAGAGAGCCACCCAAAACCCAGTATTTTTATTAGCCCACACATTTTTAGAAGCATTGATAAGTAGGGGATATAGATATCAAATAACACATTCAACACAAGGCTTGTATGTTACAAATTGGAACATAAGTCACACTCAAACCTCCCTTCACAGCCACAACAAATAAGACACTAAAATGTCACTCACCGGCCTTCTTTAATAATTTTTTTTGCTTTTATATGATTTGGGTCTTTTGATTTTTTTTCCTCCCATCTTGGCTCAAAGAATTCTTCACCTTTTCGATAATTCGAAAAATCAAATTTAAGCGTGAAGCTCGTGAAGCTGGCTCCTAACTGATCCATAGGCCTTCATAGCACCAGCCCTTAACACAAACTGATGGTAGAAAGCTGCAATGGCTGCACCCACAAATGGACCGACCCAGAAGATCCACTGTACTTAAAAAAAATATACCCATTAATAAATTAGTTAAGGTCCAAAAACGAGTATGGAACGTTGAAACAACGAACCTGATCATCCCAAGCCTTTTGATTGTTGTAGATGACGGCAGCTCCAAAACTCCTAGCCGGGTTAATTCCGGTGCCAGTAATTGGGATTGTGGCTAAATGAACCATGAACACGGAAAATCCAATTGGCAATGGTGCTAATACCTTCAATTCATTAATTTCATAAAAAATAAACCAATCTCCGTCATTAACAATGATATAGACATTTGAATCTGAATGAACTATAGGTACCAAGATTACGAAAATAGACAAAGAATCAAGTAATGATCATGTGCATAGCAGAAAGATTTGGTTTTGTAAGGACAACTATCATGGAAACTGTATGAAATATACACATGGGTCGTTGTGAACATGCAGAATATGGACCATTTACATACAAAGACATGTGATGAAGAGACGTGGAGCACAAATAGTGAATGTCGTTATAACGTGTAAATAGACATTTGGTACCAAAGAAAGATACAAGAAATGAGTGAAAAATAATTGGACACCGTTTCGTCGTTTATCTCATAGAAGAAGATAGACGCTACACTTACTTGGTCCGTATTATTTTCGTTAGGGACAAGATGGCTAGACGACATCGTTTTCAGTATTAAATAAATGCGTTATATAGCTGGCACTAGATTTTGATTATGTACGTCCCTTAGTCCAAAAATTGTCGACAACGAAATAAAAAAATCTATCCTGATATTTCTTCCAATTTTGGTTTCTGTAATCCCCACGAGTGTTACATTTTGTTAAAAATAAAGGAAACGAAAGAAAACTATCAAATTTATGTACTACTTTAATTCCTTAGCTAGGTTTTTAATACTTTTAAATGTTAATTCATGTCATCGAGGCTTCTAGCATAGTTAAAATTGCTTACAGGAATGTGAGAGTCACGGGCATTTCGCTTAGGGTCGGTAGCGGAGAAGACAGTGTAGACGAGGACAAAAGTGCCGATAATCTCAGCACCAACACCGACGCCAACATTGTATCCGTCGGAGAGCATGTTAGCTCCACCGCCATACTTGTTGTAATAAGTCGACTGGAAGACTTTCACCAAACCAACTCCGCAAGTGGCTCCGAGACACTGAGCCACCATGTAAGATACAGCTCTCACCAATGATACCTTGCTAGCCAGGAAGAGCCCAAACGTCACCGCAGGGTTAATGTGTCCACCTATACGCACATATATGATTAGTAATTTTATATAACCACCTGATCCAAGTAAGATAGTTTTTTTTTTATATGTTTTTGCGTTTTCACACAATTAAAAACAAATATTTTGCAATACGAAATCTAACCTCGCTTTAGTAATTGATTTTAAATGAATTTAAAATGTACACTGAATTGAATTTAATTGGTATGCGTAGATTATGAAATGAAACACTTATTTTATATAGAAAATTGAAAACATTCATCTTTGTGAGACCAAAAAAAAAGTCTTAAAACATATTAAAAAACAGAGAGAATTTTAATTTTGTGGAAATCAACATTGTGTATCATCAATCATTTGACTACTATAGTTGCTTCAGTTAGTATTTTGAAATATTACTTCTTTGTTACGAGGGCTTAGGAGCCTCGAATTATGAAGCATTTGCATTTAGCTATGCAAATCAATAAAACTTATGAAGATGGTTAAGGATAAGAGAGTGAGACCAGAGATGCCGGCAGTGCAGTAGACGAGGATGAAGATCATGCCACCGAAGGCCCAAGAGATGCCGAGGAGGCCGACACTGGCGCAAGCTCCGCCACCGGCTTTGGTATCGGTCTGGCTCTTGAAGCCGATGACTGTCAAAACGGTCACGTATAGAAAGAGGAAAGTAGCTATGAACTCAGCGATGACTGCTCTGTAGAAGGACCACTTCTTGAGCTCCCTCGCCTCGAACGTCTTCACAGGCGGTGGGTCTAAGTAGTCCTTGCCGGAGAACGACTCATCCTCCACCAACTCCTCCTCCTTCGTCATTGTTTCAGACTTAGCCTTCACGGACTGAGAGAGAAGGAGAGAGAAGAGAGAGACTGTTAGACGATGTGGATGATGTGCAACGATGGTGAGTGGGTGTATTTATGGAAAGATGTGGCTTAAGGTTTTTCCTCTTTTGCCTTCAGGTTTGTCCTTTATTATAAAATAAAAATAAAATAAGGGAACACTACAGGTGTGTATGATAGTGTACGTCTATGAAGTAGTCTATTGTTGTCTAAAGAATATGCTTTCAATTTATTTCGATTTGGTTATTTTATAACTATTTTGTTGAAAAAATAAAATCATAACTAATCTAAAACGGATACATGCAAGGCTCTGAATGTCTTTTATTTACAGCTTTATATCTCTCGCCCTTTCTTTTATAAGATTTAAAGAGCTATTAATTTTTTTTCTCGAGTTATTTTTGATGTTTAATACTAATCTCGTTACACCCTAGGGCTTAAGTTCACCGTGTGCCATTCCATTAAGACAACCATTATATTTTTTCTTACCCCATACTTACGTTCAAGAGTCCAATTCAGATAGAAAATAATATAATTTCTGCTAGCTCAATGCTTACATGGTCGTAGGCAATCTAGGTCAGGTGTATTTAGGTTTTGCGTATATTCTTAGATTTCTATATTTAAAAGGCCAAAAATGTAAAATAAACAAACTTTGATTGATTTTGCAAAGATAATAGTGTTAAGCCAAAACAGTTAGTGATATGGACTTGTAGTGTAATAGGTTGTACTAATGTTTTCATTGTGTCATCGTCCAAGTTTAAACTCAACGTAATTAAAAACTACTTAAAATATAAAATTGTCGCTCATATGATCTTCTCCAAATTTGACTCCGAAATAATCAATTTTATTTTAAAAATTTTAAAGCAAAAAAAATCAGAGTAATTTAAAAGTTGGAAAAAGTTATATATTACAAATTGAAACAAATTATCAGATTACCCGACGAATAGCATTAGATACAAATGGACATGAGAGTGAAATGGGACGAATGTGGTCGAAAACCTCATAATCAAGGAGTCAACAATCACCGATGAAGAATGTTGTCTAAAAGTTTTACTTTTTTTTTGTTTTTCTTTTCAAAATAAAAACTCTAAACCATATTTAAAGATGCTCGACCAAATTAAAGTGGCCGAGGATAAGCACAACCTGAACGAATTTTTTGAGGATGCCAGAGGAAATGGAGAGATCAAGGAGAACTATGAAGGAACGCTTGCGACAGGATTCAATTTACCACGATCATTATATTATTAATAAAAAAATTCTTAGTCCCAACATTTCAAACGTTTCATATATATATGTGGAACTTATATCCAAGGTACTATACGAAGGAAAGCCAATATAAAATAAAGCATAGAAAACGAGATATCTTCCACTTTTACTTACAAGGGATAAATTGAATCTTTTTGGATAAACGATCGACCTCCATAAAATCAAATCTTGTCCACGTGGTGTACGTGGAAGACCCATCTACAACTTTAGACGTAGCTAGGGCCATCCATGGCCGACTAGGATTGGACACAAAGATAAATACAGTATGACATTTGAAGCGAAGCATTTGGCGGATTGTCAAGCTCTACAACAGATGATGTATCATTCAATAATACCAAAAAAAAAAAAGTGTTTCACTTAATAATCGAGCCGACGACCATTTTTTTTAAAAAAAAAGAAAATAATTGCTTCGTTAATAATATTACTCAATTTTCTTAGAGATGGGACCGTTCATAAAGGTATTACTGATATATTGATAGCAAAACTTTTATTTTTTTCTACGCAATTGTGTAATTTACGATTTATCTAAACACATTCGGATTCATTGTAATATTAATTCTATGTATCTAATTCCTCTTCATCTTTAGAAAAGTATTTTTTGACATGACATTCATGTCAATTTTCCGCTAATACGTACAGTAATAAAAAGGACACAATTTTTAATAAACAAGAATGTTTAAAACACGTGAAAAAATTGGTAAAGGGATGATTAAGAGTTAAAATCCGCGTGGATAACAAAACTTTCATTTATTGTTCTCCATTATTTTTCCCGACAACTTTATTGTTCTCCGCATATAAAAATGGCTTCGAAAAACATTCGATCAAGTATTAATTAATGTAAGGAAAAATGTAACAGAACATTAATTATTAAAGAAGGGAGCCATGTAAACATATCGAAAATGATTCTGCATTAAAAAAAAATAGATGATAGAAGTGAATATTCTCCGCGGAAACTTTACTAAGCAGGAGATGTGGCATCTGGACAAACCACACGGTTAGTACACTTCTCTGTTGTCGGCGAGAGACGTGGCGAGATTTGTGGATCGTGATGAGCTTGCGGTTGGGTCGGACTGTACATTGTCTTTTTGGATAAAGGTTCAGTGGCTCACCAAGTTTCATTGGATTAGATCAGAACTTTGAAATCTCTAACTTGTCCACGTCAACTTTTCGCTGAAATTTCTTTCATATAATTTGTTTCTTTCTCATTATTTAGATGTAAGTCTTGACAATTCAAGCGACATCGATTTAAAGTTTTTTTGTTTGGGATTTAAGGATGGTCTCCTATATATACTATTTCAAAGTTGTGATAAGATTTAGTGTCGACTAAAGTGAATAAGTGATATTCGTATTTGAATTTAGATATTTTGAATTAGTTGTAAGAAATCGCTGAGTTCAGTTGTAGAAACAACTTTAATATACAATAACCGTGAGTGTTGTACATATGACTAATTTTTCTACAGCCTAAAGATTGCTAATCAGTAATCATGTTTTAAACATGATTTAAAACTACAGTCCAATTAGTTTATAGATCCAATTGTAAACATATAATTAGGGTTGGCCTTGAGATTTGTGGGGCCAAAAACAATTACGGTTTAGAGACTTTATGATCTATATAATATTTTTTTTTATTGTTTGGGGTCTCATAATCTATACATATTCGTGAAAATTTGAGCTCCAAAACAAATGTTTTATCTGACTACGCTCATGACGGCCTTACATATATTCCAAATGGTAACTGTATCATATGGTGAAATAACTGATTTTAGTGAAATTTGACCCCCAAAAAAAAAAAGTATTTTGTAATGAAAATTTAAGAGAGAAGCTAAACAATTGAAAATTTTAAGGTGGATTAAATCTAAATATAAATCATATAATTCTGTTGTCTAAAAAAATCATATAAATCAGATTTCTACATCACATCGATATGCTTTAAATAATCCAAATACAAAAAAAAAAAAAAAATTAGAAGTAAACGTGGAAGTAAAAAAATTAGAAGTAAACTTACATGAAAGTAGGTTTCGTAAAGTTCAAATATAAAGGATAATTTTGTGTATGATTATGACGGTGATAGTATGATGACGATGGTGGTGGTGATGGTGATATGATGATGATGATGACGACAACATACGATAATAACAATAGTGATAAGGATGATAATAGTATAATGATGATGATGATGATGATGATGATGATTATGATATGATGATGGTTATGATGACGGATGATGGTGATTGTGTTGGTATGAAGATGGTATGATAAGGTTGAAAATGTTAATAATGATGATAGTGGTGGCAGAATGTTGATGATGATGAATCATATTAACAAGTTTCACAGTTCCCCTTTATAATAATGATTTTCCAATGTATTTTCAAATATTAATAGTTAAAATTAAAATTGTCCATTTCTTTTCTTTTTCGGTCGCCAAACCGTTTAGTTTATACAAGAAAATTTTACATAAGAGTAACTACAAACTTTATCCGGCAAATTGATGATGTTTTGGCAATGTGCTAAGCTTCTCCTTCTATCACCATCATGATTTATTAAACCTAAAGTTACAAGTAGGATGAGCTACCGTATTGGTGGTAATTAGTAAATTACCTTTTGGTAAAAAAACGTGTGAATGAAAAGATTATAATATTTTATGTCGAATGGCGATTTGATCGGTCGAACCGGCCGGTTTGTTGTTAAAATAATTGCCGTTTGGGTTTGGGTAAAGAAGGAGCAAGTTAGCAGAAGAAGCTGAAACTAGCGGCGAACGGAGAAAATGCAGAGCACACCGTTGGGGACGACGGCGGTTTCAATCAAACACAACTCTTATGGCCGCTTCGTTTCCTCTTCAGGAGTCTCTATTTTCTCTCTCCATCGTAGGAGACGCCACTCGTCGTCTCTCTTTCTTCTCTCGCCTAGTGTTTCTATTCCTCATGCTCCTTTAAAAATCAGATCAGGTTTGACCTCTGATTTGTTCAAGCCTTGATGAGCTCTGATTCGGCGTTAGCTATTACACATAGTTCTAGAGAGTATTGAGTTAGATCGAGTTCCATTCTCTAACCCATCCAGTTGAAATCAATTAGAGGCTTTGTGGTCATCCCCGATTGAGTCTTGTCACCGACTGAATTATGAAAGATTGAATTTTTAACCCATCTTCAAACGAAAAAAAATTATTTTTCTTTTTTGCAGTTTTGGTATTGAATTTGCTTCAGGAAGCTTAAAGTTTGAGTATTTTTGCATGATTTGAGCAAATCAACTGTTTGATTGTAATTCATAAACCTTAGACGGAATTGATTTGAAGTTTAGTGCTTTCATGGGGGTTGAGTTTTTGGTTACAGAAGAAAAGACAATCACCAAGTGACGATAGGTGTTGATTGTATCAGTGGGTGTGATAGATTTGTTATTTGATGAAATGTTTTTATGTTTGTATGTAGGAGCATGCAATGCAAGTCAAGTAGTTGATCTTTTTCCAGCGGTTTCACCTGAAATCGTTGTTCGGGAAGCAAGATTGGAAGACTGCTGGGAAGTGGCGGAGACTCATTGCAGCTCTTTCTTCCCGGGATATTCGTTCCCTCTTGATGTTGTTCTGAGAGTAGATAGGTTAATGGCTATGGTAATGGGATTTTCTACTCCACCAGGGTGCCGGAGGACTTGTTTAGTAGCTGTGATAGGTAGCTCAGTTGATGAAACCATCTGCTTTGGAAGTGAGGATTTTAAAATTGGAGCTTTCGATGCAAAGATCAGCTTAAACAAAGGTTATGTAGCTGGAATCTTGACTGTGGATACTGTGGCAGATTACCTTCCAAGGAAAGGACCTCTTCGCCAGAGAAGGTTCGCTGTCTGTCTTAATTTTTATTTCTGTGTTTAAGCACTGTGACTCTGTTCTTACGACTATGGACCAAGTTTCGATAATGTTCGGAATCTTTAGCTAA
This sequence comes from Turritis glabra, assembly GCA_900406565.1. NCBI lineage: Eukaryota > Viridiplantae > Streptophyta > Magnoliopsida > Brassicales > Brassicaceae > Turritis > Turritis glabra. Next base: position 3,813,613 of record OVBN01000025.1, read on the forward strand.
TCTTGGTGGACGAAGGATCTTGTCATTCTTTGTTCAGAATGTGTTGTGCTCGGATCTGTATTCGTTTATTGTCTTACAATGATTTGTTGGTGTGTTACTAATTCAAAGCCAGGACCGGGATTGCTTACATATCAAATGTGGCGGTTCGAGAGAATTTCCGCCGCAAAGGAATAGCTAAGAGACTCATATGGAAAGCAGAGGCTTTAGCCAAGAACTGGGGATGTCGAGCTATCGGCCTTCACTGTGATCTCAACAACTTAGGAGCAACTAAACTTTACAAAGATCAAGGTTTCAGATCCATCAAGATCCCGGAAGGAGCAACTTGGCCACAACCAAAGACATCTCCTGACACCAGGTTTAACTTCATGATGAAGCTCGTGAACAACAACAATACACAAGCTCTTGAACAGTTTCGGTAAATCCGAGGGAAAAGGAAATTTGAATACTTTTTGTTGATAAAATAGCTCTGATTATGTAAATATGTTATTGGAGGTTGTGGCCTTTGTTTGTTCGTTTTGCAGTCTTGTGTAAATGCTACTGTCTATAATATTCGACCCAATACGCTTTGTAACTGTTAAGCTTTTGTAGCGCCGGCAACATTTTACTGGTCCGGTGAAGCATGTTTCTAAACATTCTAGGTCTTATCTATACTTGATCTACCAATGTAAAAAACGATCAAAAATCATATTCAACGCACTTTGCTAATTACGATCCATAGTTTGAACATGTAGAGTATTAAGAAGCTCAAGATTAATATCATTCGAACAAGAAGAAATCAAAACAAAAGTCAAATAGATATCATAGATTGGACATATTATTGTGTGAAGCAATTCTTAAGCCGCTAAAATAGTTGTAATTTTATCTTTCGAACATACCATTTTCTATATATGGTGATAGATGTCTTGAACCTCCAATTTGTGAACTCCTTTCTCCAAGGCAGCAAGTTTGATGATATTGAGCGATTCTACCAAGTCATCACATAGTATATGAGGGTCTGGAATCACTGTCGTGTCGACTGCTAGATTGATGATAATCTTGTTTACGTAGCTTACGTAATGGATAATAAGAGCCTTGTTCAACAACAAACATAAACAAACTGTTAGTTAGTTTCATCAAAGTTTTCTATGATTTCTAAAAAGCTTAACTGATAATATACACGTATGGCATAGTTAGCTACACTTACTTGTGATCCCCCCATTGCGCTTGCTGTAACGTACGACATTGGATGGCCAAAAAAACTTGTTTCTTCGTCTGGACCCATCACATTTGAAAATGCCATTGTTGTATAATCAAATACTCTCTTAACAAGAGTTTCTACTACCTGTTATTAACAATTTATAGATTTTTCATATACGTAAATATATAATTATGGGTATTTGATAGTGATTATGTATATTACCTTTTCCCCGAATATTTTCATGGTAAATTTGATGAGTTGATAGCAAATAAGGGATTCGAGGGAGAGTTTTTTTATATCCATAGTAGACTTGGCTCGTCGGACGTATTCCAACGGATCATCCTCAGATCTTATCCATAAAGGAAATATAACAAGACCTACGAAGTTTCCCCATCTACTTTTGGAACCCTTTGCCATCATATTCGCGAGATCCTACACTTTCATTTTTTGTGAACTTCTTGCTGTTTTTTTTTTCAATTAAAAATTCTGCTTTGTACGCAAGGTAAAAGTGAAAATGATGGTTACAGTGAGTTTACCTCGATCTTTGTATTTTCTCTTAAATTTACGATTACCGTACCGCGAAGACGGATTTTTTCTAAGTCTTTTTTCTTCTTGACCACCATATCTTCATCTACTTTTATAAATATCATATATTCAAACTACTGTTAATGATATATTACAATAATGACGAAGTCCTACGATATAATTAAGTATTACAAGGGAGCATGTTTGATGATATATATTTCAAATTTTCTAATGTAATCACATTCTCTATAACTTTTAGTAGCTAACTAGCATCAACCACACCAATCACAATATTCTTTTAATCATAAGGAAAAACCACTCATAGAAAAATTACAAATATTTGAAATAGTTAAAAATATTTACTGTGATTTACTTAAATATTGAAAATATTATAAAATAATTGATACCTTTGAAAAAAATATTTTTCTACAAAATATAAGTATTTATAGGTGTTAAAATGCAAACTTAAACTATATTATAATAACGAGATTTTTCTCAAGGTCACTATTTTTGCGTTTCTTTTTTCGCTTTTGTCTCTTCATCTATTTTTAAAACATAATATATTTAGCAAAATTAAGGTCAATAAGGTAAAATGGGAAAGAATTTGAAATTACCATATTTTTTGCTCAAATATCTTGAGAGACCTGCTTGTGTCATTCCAAGAAGAACATCATTTACTTTCTACAACAGAAAGTACATAAATTATGAATTCCTTAATATAAGAAAACAAAAAAAATGATCAATATAAAGATTAGAAAACAAATTGACTAACATAAAGGAAATGACTATATAAATATTAAATATGCTAACCATTTGCATTGTGTTCTTCACCAACTTGACGTCATCAAGGCTTATTATCCGATGGATAACCTTTCTAGATAGAATTTTATCTCCCGTTTTTTTACCCATGAGAGGAGTTTCAGTATCCCGCATAAAACATAGTGTAAGAATATACTTGAACAATTCAATAACAGTTATGAAAATGATTCTTATCATAAACCAAAATCTCCCAACCAACCACCACTCCTTATTATTGGCATCAACATGTTTTCTTGTAGCCGCGGTTGTAGGAAGAGCTTCGGGGTCTGATGTTTTTCGTGAAATAGCGAGTAGAAGAGACATAAGAGACATCCCATCGCCGAGTGAATGATGTAGTTTTCCTATACACAAAGATTCTGCATTTGATGTCTTTATATTCAGTATATGAAATTCCCATAAAGGTTTGGACAGGTCCATTGGAGTATTAGCTATGTTCGAAGTATAGTCTTCTATAAATTGATCAGGATTTTCAATGTTGGAATAATCAATATCTGGAACAATAACACGATCTTCTACTCGAAAAGTAGTAGGAACCCAAACCGCTTTTCCATTTTTCTTCATCTCCTGAAATATTAATTTATGATCAAAATAATTATTATATTTTATTTATCTATGTATATATAAATTTGATTATATATACATATATATATAATCATTTATTCCGAGTATAAACCTAGTTGTTAACAAGAAAAACAAATTTTCTATTAAAATAAACAATCACCATCAAAAGTAAGATCGAGGATTCTAAAGGAATAAATAATAGTATTAGATATTCAAGTCTTTTTTATTATTATGGTGAGATTCTTAAATTGGCCTTGTACGTTTTTACATGTAACAACAATAAAGACATGTAAATATATGTTTACCAGTTTGCAACAGAAGCGAGGGAACTTGATCCATGTGTTCTTGATACCTTCAACAATGGAAGATGGGTTGCATCTTGTTTGAAACCCTAAAGTAAAAATAATGACGCAGTAGAGAGTCGGCGAAACGAACAACTGTGAAATCGGGCTAAGCGGCTCCATTGCTGCTGTCTCTTGCTCTTCTCTCGCCGTATATTTTTCCATTTTCATAATTATTTTGATTATTCTTCAAACTTGCCTTTAGCTACACTTTCCTCTTATACTACAGTTTTCTTTGTTCCCTATTATCAATTTGATTAAATGCGTTGGCAAGTACACTTTGTTATTTTTGTGACTTTGCTTTTTTTTTTTTTTCTATTTATCATCTAATTTCGCATTTATTGCAGTAGTATTTTGGAGATCTAATGCGTTAGCTAGCTAGGCTTTTGGCCTTGGATTTTAGAGTTATTTATTTCATAACTTATTTTTAATTTGTTTCCTTTTATCTATCACGAGTAAGTGATATTTTCATTGTCCCTATAATTGTTAAACTATTGTACTTTGACTTTTTTTTTTATTATTTCTTCTTCTAGGTCTATTGAAAGGTAGATGAAATATTTCAGAAAAAGCATAAACCGTCCTATTTTTAGGAAATTTTTTTTATATATATATCTTCCTTACATATGCAGGCTACTATGCTAGGATGGGTTCAACTTTGGTTTTTCTCACATATCCAAAACAATGGCTTCGTTTTAGACGACAAAACAAAATTGGTCATTTTTATTTTATTTGAAAATATGTAGAGGTCAATCGACTATATATGTGATAAAAAAATGATGACAACTGGAAATGAAAAATTGGCTGACATTAGGGTTTTTATTGGGAAGAAAATGATTATCAGTTAATTTCCGCCATTTAAAGTAAAGCGTGAAAGGAATAGATCCCTTGTGTTGGTCTGAGACGTATTTTGATAGGTTGTACTTGACAATTTATATTATCGAAAACACAGTTCTGAAGTTAGTAAATACTCTCTTTGTTCATAAAATAATGATGTTTTAGTTTTTACACACAATTTTTTTTTAAAGTAACTTTTACATTTTTTATTATTTTTGTTAGTTTAATAATATTAATTCTACTTTTCTCCCTTCTCTATTGGTCACAAATAAAAATAATAATGATGTTGATACAAAATATCAATCTTTATGGAATAATAAAAGGAAAAAATGTCAATTAAATCCCCAATTTTCGATTTTCGTTGAACAAAATCCCCAACTTTATAGATGGTGAATAAAATCGAAATTTTTTGTGGGATATCCGATTAAATCGTAAACTTTTTTAAAACTTGCCAATTAAAACATGACGTTAACTCGATTAACAGAACTAATAAAAGGGGTTATGTCTGAATCAAAGGAATTATGTGTACGGTTAACGTCGACTTCAACGACATCGTTTTGAGCATTACCCAGAAATCCCAAATCGAATTCAATTTCCCCAATTGAATCCCTAATTCGCTTTCTCTCTCAATCCTCCCTCGATTCCTCTCAATTCTCTCTCGATTCTCTCACAATTTCTCTCTCAAATCGAAACCTTCTCAGAATTCTAGGACCAGCAGCGTTCAACTCCTCCTCGTAGTGGATTACGACATTTCCCTTGGTCGCAGGCTTTTAACGGGAGCTCTAAAACCAAACTCAGAAGCAGCAAAGCTCGAATCGTTCACTTTCAACCAAAAACTTAGCCCCTCCACTACAGAAGCAGACGTTTGCCAGTGCACAGAAGCATCTGTTTTTAGACAGTTGAAAGCTCTGCTCGTGATTTCTTAAGCAATGACGGGTCGAAAGAAGCTTGTGACGCGTCGTCCCAAACGAAAAAGGAATGAGATGCTTGCAAAGAGACCTCAACAGAATCTACTGCTGTCATCGAGGTGAATGCTGATGAGGTTAATGTTGTTGAAGGGAATGATGTTGTAGTGTACCAGGGAGATGAAGAACAATATGTTGTGAGTGATGATGATTGTGCGATTTATGGTGACGAAGATTGTGATCAGATTGGGTATGAAGCTTCTGATGAGGAAGATGGAAACCATGAAGACGGATACGAGCAGGTTTGTGAAGAGGAAGATGGAAACCGTGTAGGCGTGGAAGAAGAAGCTTGCAATGACTTTGAACACACAGTTTGGAGAGGCTGCGAGAGACGATGAAAATGTGACTGATGGAGACAGTGGAGATGATATATGGGACGACGAGAAGATTCCAGATCCTTTGTCAGAAAGTGACGAAGAAGATAATATTGAAGGCAATGATCGTGTTGAACCTGAAGATCCTGAAGTGATACTAAAGTTGGGAAAAATGTTTAGTTCTCCAGATGATTTCAAGACTGTTGTGTTAAGGTATTCTCTGAAAACTAGATATGACATAATGCTTTATAAATCACGGGCTTTGAAGATTGGTGCTAAATGCGCTGACACTGATGTTAAGTGTCCATGGAGATGTTACTGCTCATATGATAAGAATAAACACAAGATGCAAATAAAGGTGTATGTGAGTGAGCATATATGTGTGAGATCAGATTACTCTAAGATGTTGAAGCGAGGCACAATTGCTTGGTTGTATGCGGATAGGTTGAGAAAGAATACAAAAATTACCAAACAGGAGATGACTGAGGAGATTAAGAAAGAATATAATCTGGTTGTTAGTGAAGAACAATGTTCAAAGGCAAAGTCAAGAATTAGGCAAGAAGCAAGAGCTAGTCATGAGGAACATTTTGCACGGATATGGGATTATCAAGCAGAGATTTTTCAATATAATTTCGGGTCAATCTTTGAGATTGAGACTATTCCAGGGCCAACAATTGGAAGCTTGCAAAGGTTTTATCGTCTATTTATGTGTTTTAAATCACAAAGAGATGCTTGGAAACAAACATGTAGACCCATCATAGGAATAGATGGTGCTTTTCTTAAATGGGACATCAAGGGCCATCTCTTGGCTGCAGTTGGAAGAGATGGTGATAATAGGATAGTTCCAATTGCTTGGGCAGTAGTTGAGATAGAGAATGATGATAATTGGGACTGGTTTTTGAGATTGCTCTCTTCAACTTTAGGTCTTGATGATGGAAAAAATGTAGCTATCATATCTGACAAGCAATCGGTTAGTATAATTGTTTTGTTTTCATATATGACATAGTCTTTGTTCTCTTCAAACATCTAACTTGTGTAATATCTTTTGCAGGGTCTAGTGAAAGCAATCCACACAATTCTCCCACAAGCTGAACATCGTCAATGTGCTAAGCATATTATGGATAACTGGAAGAGAGATAGTCATGATATGCAGCTACAACGTATGTTCTGGAAGATTGCACGCAGTTACACTAAAAGAGAATATGCTGCAAACATGGAAGCATTGCAGAAGTACAATCCAGGTGCTTTTGATTCTTTACTAAGGACTAATCCTACTACTTGGTCTAGAGCTTTCTTCAGGATAGGTACATGCTGCAATGATAACTTGAACAATTTGAGTGAGTCTTTTAATAGAACCATACGGCAAGCTAGGAAGAAACTATTACTAGAAATGCTACAGGATATTAGGAGACAGTGTATGGTGCGTAATGAGAAGAGACATATCATTGCTGAGAGATTAAAGACAAGATTCACAAAGAGAGCACATATGGAGATTGAAAAAATGATTGAAGGGTCACAATTTTGCATCAGAAACATGGCTAGGAACAATAAACATGAGGTAGAGTTGAATGGTGTTGCTTATTGTGTGGATATGAATGACCATACTTGTGGATGCATTAAATGGCAAATGACTGGAATTCCATGTGTTCATGTTGCTTCTGTTATCATAGCAAACAAACAGAAGGTTGAAGATTATGTCAGTGACTGGTACACAACAAGAATGTGGAGACTAACATATAATGATGGTATAAGCCCTGTACAAGAAATGATGGACTGGCCTAGAGTGAATAGGTTAGCAGTCTTGCCACCACCATAGAGAAGAGGCAATCCTGGTAGACCAAGTAACCATGCTAGGAGAAAAGAAAAGTATGAATCTGCCTTTTCATCAAATAACACGAAATTACCACGCCAACACCGAGTCATGACATGTAAAAACTGCAAGCAAGAAGGACACAATAAGGTTTCTTGTAAAAACCCGAGTATTGAAAGTCCACCTAAAAGACCAAGAGGCCGTCCAAGAAAGGAGCAGGTTTGAGGCATTCTTTCTTCTTTAAATTATGATCAATTTTATTTTAAAAAAATATAAATCATGTTTCTTTGAACCAGGAACCAAGAAATGTGTTGTTTGGACAAGGACAAGCATGGCATGGATCACAAGGAGGTTCACAAGGAGGATCACAAGGAGTTTCACATAGAGGATCACAAGGACAAGCCTCTGAAAGATCACAAAGACAAGCCTCTCAAGGATCACAAAGACAAGGAACACAAAGGCAAGCATCACAAGGGCAACAAGGACAAGGGTTAGAAGGGTGGAGATCATGGTTTGAATGCTCAAGATAAGCTAGTATGATTTTAGTTTGTTTCAGACTTGTTTGGTGGTTTTTTGGTTTATTTCAGACATTGTTGGTGTTTGTTTTTCGGTTTGATTCAGACATGGTTTGTGTTTCTTCTTTAGACATGAACGTTGTATTTGGTTTTTCAAACATGAATGTGTGTAAAATTGAAAGTTTTTCACGTTTTCTCTGTTTACCAAACAGGTTTCTCATCTTGTTTTTGCAAATGTGTGTGAAATTGCAGGTTTTTCACATTTCCTTTGTTTACCAAACAGGTTTCTCATCTTATTTTTGAGAATGTGTGTGAAATTGCAGGTTTTTCGAACATGAATGTGTGTGAAATTGCAGGTTTCTGAGAATGTATATATAATGCATGTCTTTATAAAAACTGGTGGATCAATTGCAGGGCTGGAACCAGTTGTGTTTGCAGCTATGATTACAGGATTTACATGATCAAGCTATGATATCCTTAGCCATCGTCGTTGACAAAGTGTCTCGCCAGTTACAAGCTTTGCTGCTTCTGAGTTTGGTTTTAGAGCTCCCGTTAAAAGCATGCGACCAAGAGAAATGTCGCAATCCACTACAAGGAGGAGCTTAACGCTGCTGGTCCTAGAATTCTGAGAAGGTTTCGATTTGAGAGAGAAATTGTGAGAGAATCGAGAGAGAATTGAGAGGAATCGAGGGAGGATTGAGAGAGAAAGCGAATTAGGGATTCAATTGGAGAAATTGAATTCGATTTGGGATTTCTGGATAATGCTCAAAACGATGTCGTTGAAGTCGACGTTAACCGTACACATAATTCCGTTTATTCAGACATAACCCCTTTTATTAGTTCTGTTAATCGAGTTAACGTCATGTTTTAATTGGCAAGTTTTATAAAAGTTTGCGATTTAGTCGGATATCCCACAAAAATTTTCGATTTTATTCACCATCTATAAAGTTGGGGATTTTGTTCAACGAAAATCGAAAATTTGGGGATTTAATTGACATTTTTTCCAATAATAAAAGACACGCAAAACATCAATATATTATGAACATAGAAAGTATATATCTAATAACGCATGCATTCACATTTTGTACTCATAAGTCAACATTAAATTAATTTTGGAATTTTGTTCTAGTTTTTTGTTTTTTATCGATTTAAGCTGAATAAATTAGATATTTTAAAATAAAAAAATTTACATTGAAATTCAAACAGCAATCATTTTTATACAAAAAATAGATTTAAATCGAAACCATTGTGTACTGGATGGACTAATATTTTAAAAAGTAGTGTCATAGTTCCTTGGTCTTGCACATAAAAAACGAAATATTTCACAGCACACATAGCATAATGTACGAATCAACATTCATTATATGGAGCCTACAACAATTTTATATGGTATAAAATTTACAACAGAAATTGATTGCATAGTAAAGAAACGTGCAGCGTCTCGTCCTTCGGAGACCTTTGGTTTAACTGAAGCTCAACCACGATACCTGACTCCTCATTTACTCGGTCCATTATTGGGTTAGGTCTCTCTTGGTTTGGGACTTATGGTTTCTCAGCTACATATTTGGTTCAACACATTCAATGTGGCTGCAATTTTACTTTTAAGAGGTGGAAGTGCATGTAAACAATGTCAATTTCATAGAAAAACCTTATAAATATGAAAACTTGTAACCCTAATTAATAGTAAGACGTAAAATAGTATTACTAACCCAATCAATAGACATATAAATCTGAATTATAATAAGACGGGAATATAAATATAAAATTTTATAATTACAAATCCCGGTCATCAGATTAATTTAGTTTATATAAGATCAACGGTGTGTAGTGGATACACCAAACTTCTTTTACAACTAACTAATCTATTAAGTTTTTACTTTTAACATTTATTGTGAACATAGATATGATATACCACACAAGTGATCGTACACCTAAGGATACGAGAGTCTATTTTAAATGAATATTTGTGTGGTCTATTTGACTAGCATCACAACTTCGTATTCTTTCAACTAGCTCTAGCCAGTTCCCAACTTATACTAATTAGAGCATCTATATTGGTAAGAGATTCAAGTAAATATAATTTAATTGTGTAACTAAATTTTAAGTTAGAAAAAAGATTGAACTAATTATGTGATGACAAGTGTGATCATGGTCTCTTAAGAGTTTCTCAAATTTTTTCATTCGAGAGATTCTTCTTATTTTCTCTAATTTCTTTTCATTATTTTTTATTTGTTTATTGGTGAATCTTTTGATGAAAGACTACCGATATACATGCCCTCACAAAATTAACACGGTACTTTGATGTTTCTCGCTAATACGGTGGCTAAGAGTACTATCGACGACACTAGTCGACCTCAACACGATTAACATTATACATTTGTTAGCGGTGCCGAAGACTACAAAACATTCAATATAATTACAAAAACTAAAATATTATGTATATATACATTAACTGAAGAAGCCAACAAGATTTTTCGTTAGTGTCGAGCAAAAAGGAATTAAAGAAAAAGTGAAGAAAAAATGACTTTTTTGATGTTTGAAATAAAAATAGAAAAAGAATTTCAAATTTGCAAACATTTATATAGATACCATTACAGTACTACATTTCACAACACTTTATCTTCCGAACATACAACTTCACTTAATAAAACAAAAGCAAAAAACATATAACTTCATCTTTATATCTGGTGATACATATCTCAAACCTCCATTTTATGAACTCCTTTCTCCATTACAGCAAGTTTGATGATATCGAGTGATTCTACCAAATCATCACATAGTAGATGAGGGTCTGGAATCACTGTTGTGTCTACAGCTAGATTGATGACAATCTTGTTTACATAGCTTACGTAATGGATAACAAGAGCCTTGTTCAACAACATAAACAAACTGTTAGTTAATTTCATCAAAAGTTTCTATGATTTGTAACAAATTTAATTATTGATATACAAGTATGACATGATTAGCTATACTTACTTGTGGTCCACCTACTGCGCTTGCTGCAACGTAAGACATTGGGTGATCAAAAAAACTTATTTCTTCGTCAGGACCCAACACATTTGAAAATGTCAATGTTGTATGATCAAATATCCTTTTAATAATAGTTTCTGCTACCTGTTAATACCAATTTTTTAGTTTTTTTTTTTATGTACGGAAATATATAATAATTACCAATATATATATAATTATGTATAACTAGTCAATAGTAATTTTATATTTTACCTTCTCTCCGAATAATTTCATGGTAAATTTGATGATTCCATAGCAAATAAGTGATTCCATGGAGCGTTTTTTAATATCCATAATAGATTTGGCTTGTCGGACGTATTCCAACGAATCATCTTCAGATCGTATCCATAAAGGAAACATAACAAAGCCTACGAAGTTTCCCCATCTACACTTTGAATCCTTTGCCATCATATTAGCAAGATCCTACATTACATATTTTATGAACCTCTTGATTTCTAACTTATTACAAGTGACAATGACAAATTTGTAAATACATTGATTTACCTCAATTTTTGTGTCTAGTCTTAAATTTACAAATACTGTACCGCGAAGACGGATCTTTTCTGAGATTTTTTTTTTTCTCGACCGCCATATGTTCTTCTACTTTAAAAATTATCAAAAATTGAAAAAATTGTTAATGAAATATTACAATGATAATGTAGTCCTACGATATATGAAACATAACTATATGTATTATACAAAAATTTCATATTTAATCATATATTATCATTATTAGTATTTAAATATCATTATAATATATAAGTTTCCATCAACGACATTATTATTCTAATAATAAAAAATCACGCATATAAAAATCAAAACAATTTCAGAACATAGTAAAAATATTTACTGTGAGTTTTTGAAATATTTGAGAATTAATTAGATAATAGATAAATTTAACTAATTAAAAAAAATCTACAAAACATAAGTATTTCTAGATATTAAAAAAAATCTCTATTAATAAATAATTGTTATATATAACGATTTTTTTCTCAAGGCCTTTGTCTTTTCGTCTATTTAACACACTATTATATCGGGAAAGAATTTGAAATTACCAGAATTTTTCTTCAAATATCTTGAGAGACCTGCCTGTGTCATTCCAAGAAGAACATCATTTACTTTCTACAGAAGAAGAAATTTTTTTGTAAAGTTCTTGATATATAAGAAAACAAAATAAATGACTAACATAAAGAAAAATTAATTAGTATATAAACATTAAATATGCCAACCATTTCCATTGTGGTCTTCACCAACTTGACATCATCAAAACTTATTATCCTGTGGATAACCTTAGTAGATCGAATTCTATCTCCCGTTTTACCCATGAGCGGAGTTTTAGTATCCCGCAAAAAACATAGTGTAAGCAAATACTTAAACATTTCAATAACAGTTGTGAAAATGATTCTTAGCATAAACCAGAATCTTCCAACTAGCCACCAATCCTTATTATTGGAATCAACATGTTTTCTTGTAGCCGCGGTAGTAGGAAGAGCCTCCGGGTCTGATGTTTTTCGTGAACTAGCTAATAAAAGAGACATAAGAGACATTCCATCGCCAAGTGAATGATGAAATTTTCCTATAGCCAAAGATTCTGCATTTGATGTCTTTATATTAAGTAAATGAAGTTCCCATAAAGGTCGGGACATGTCCATTGGAGTATTAGCTATGTTCGAAGTATAGTCTTCTATGAATTGATCAGGATTTTCGGTGACGGAATAATCAAGATCTGGAACAATAACATGATCTTCTGCTTTAACACTAACTGGAATCCAAACTGCTTTTCCATTTTTCTTGATCTCCTGAAACATTAATTTATGATCAAGGAAATTTTTATATAGGTACAGAAAATTCGAATTCAAAACCGGTATAATGTATAATGTTGAATAAAAAACTCTAATAAAATTGGTAATCACTATAAAAAGTTAAAAACTAGCAGAATTACTAGATAATTCAAGTCTATTTTGTTAATATAATTATGATATTCTTAAGATTCCCTTACGTTCTTACATGTAACAATTAAGGCACGTAAATATATATATATGTTTACCACTTTGCTAGAGAAGCGAGGGAGCTTGATCCATGTGTTCTTGACACCTTCAACAATGGTGGATGGGTTGCATCTAGTTTGAAACCCTAAAGTGAAAATAATGAAGCAATAGAGACTCGGCGAAACAAACAACTGTGAAACCGGGCTAAGCGGCTCTATTGCTGGTGTCCCTTGCTCCTCTCTCGCCATGTCTTTTCCCTTTTCCATAGTATGTTTTGATTATTCTCCAACCTTGCCTTTAGCCACACTTGGGTCTTTATACTACATGTGTTTGCACTTGGCTGTAGGTACACTTTGTTACGTATTTCGGGACTTTGATTTTTTTTTTTTTAAATAATTATTATCTAATTCCGCAATTATTGCACGGAAACAAAAATCGCACAACTAAGTGATGTTTCTTTTTTGAATATTTTATTGAAATATAATTTCGCATTTATTAGACGGACAACTATATTGTTCGATTAGCAAAACCAACGAGGAAAAAATAAGAAGTGAAAAGCTCTGTTTTAAATCCTCTGCTTTTGTAACTAACAAACTAACCGAACCTTCTTTTGCTCCTTATGGATTCAACTCTACTAGACCCAAAACATGTTGACATGAAGTCAATAGAATTGTATTTGTGAAACCAAGGTGTACTTTGATTTTGTTTGATTTCTTCTTCTAATTATAATGATTAAAAGGTTCATGTAATTCCCCGGAAATGAGCAAACCGACAGTCCTACTTTTAAGAGTTAGGATGAGTATATTTTAAAAGAAAGTTATTTCTTTTTATTACACTTCTAAATAAATTGGCTTTTGTAAATTTTCTGTTTTACAATTTTAAATATAGACAAAATTTTATATGTATAGTCAAAATTGACATTAAAATTTAAATTTCAATCTTTCAAACAAATAGTCTACGACATTATTTGGAAAACGGATGGAAAAATATTGTAGAAAGATTAGTGTTAATGTTCGGTTGTCTCGGGGCCAGCTAGAGCAACCAAATTGTCCAAATTAATGAAAGAAAGCGAAGTTATGGAGCCGGTAAAATGGACCACTCATCACATACCATACTAAAAATATTTATTAGAACATGTACATCTCCGATTTCTCTGTCTCTCACGTCGTTGGAATTTCCCTCACCGAAAAACGTCTTCGTGGCTATATTTCCTCAGAGCTTGCCTCGCTTGTCTACCTACGCCGTCTTAACTTCCATGAAAACGAGATTTACGAAAACAATCTCACAAACTCTCTATTTTGATGATATTTTTCATGATTTTATTTTAAAAGAAAAGCGTATAAAATCATAAACCAAAAACATAAAAATTTAATTCATTAATAATTAGAGTTTCTATCGTTTTAGTTGAATAACACAAAAAATTTATTTACTTTATAAAAATATGAATCCAGTAACTCCAGATTTTTGAAGATTTTAAATTACTTTTTACAAATCAAAACTAATAACACCAAACTTTAACATAGTTTAAAAAATCTTAATTAAATAACAAAAAATTCTTAATAACATTTTAAGTCATTAAAACTCTATTTAAATCACAAACCAATAACACTTCCTAAATTTTTTTTTCAAATATATTTTATGTGGAATGTGATCAACATGGTCACAATAAATTAAGATAAAGTTACTTGGTTAGTGTTTATTGGATAAGAGTGTTGAGGCCCATCAGGCCTGGGAACAACACTTATAAAAATACAAAATACAAGAGATAAATCAAATAAACACAATCACAGATTCTCGCCTTTTCCTTAGATTAAGAAAGGACTATTGGAATCCAAATTGATCACTGCTTTGCTCCAAAACTGGGAAGTAAATATTATTCTAACTTCTGAACAAAAAGCTTTTATACCCAACTTCATACACACCATATATACACACATTACATGAAATACTGAAACAAGACCAACTTACAAAACCAGGAAATCACCAAACTGTAAGACCCTAAAACCCCACTTACAATTCACATTTTTCTCCCCCTTACCTGCTTTTTCTTATTTTCTTACAGAACAACCACCCCCAAAAAGAGACCAAAATGTTTTGAGAGAGATCAAAAAAAGCTAATACATTTTACATTGAATTTTGATTATTTTCACCTTGGTTTTGGTTGAGATGCAAATGATAACAAAGGCTGGATGAGTCTATGATGATGCGACGTGGCCTGAGATCGGTGTAGCATCTCAACCATTGATGGAGTTTGGTAATAAGCCTGGACAAAGCTTGAACCGTCTCCTGATTCTCCTCTTGCTGTTGCTCTTTGCCATGAGTGTGAACTAAGTCCAGAAAGAATGTAAGCTCTTCCCGATACCTCGTAGACATGCCTACTCGCCATTCTTTCTTGCATTTCCTTTAGCTCTCTGTCCAAAGCCACACAAAACCCGTCACCCGATTTTGCTGAGACTGTCTCTGCCAAAGCCAGTCTGAAATTCTGGATAACGGTAACAGCTGCGGCTAAATCTTCTCCCTCTGCTAAAGCTCTCGCCTTTACCATTGCCTCCGCGGCTAGAAATCTGTTTCTTTGCCTGTCCACTTCAATGGACACAACAACTTCTTGACCAATGGTTTCTGGTCTTTGAATCTTAAGCACATGACTTTGAAGGGTCACAATTTCTTTTGTCAAAAGATCCTTGTAGACACATCTCATTTTTAGAAGCGGCGTCTCCTTTCCATCTTTTTGAGCTGGGATGTTAATAGATATCAAGAAATCCCGCTCTTCATCGGCATAAAGATCACCAATGTCGACACATCCTGACCGACCATCACCAGTAACAAGGCTCGGGTAACTCCCCGCTTTTATCGAGCTGAGATGAACATCTGAGCACATACCATCGATTTCTAATCGTAGCTCCTGCACTGCAACGCTTAAAAGTCCACCAATGCACTGTGCAAGAGCATCTTGGATCACAGATTCGCTCTCAATGAAAGAGAAAGTTCCCCCAGAGGTTTCAGAAACAGAATGCATCAGTGAAGCATCATGATCTGATCCAAAACCAAAAGAATGAACCGGGATCTGAAACCGCTTGCTTTCACAACCATGCATAGACAACGGGAGTAACAACTTGTAGTTTGGATCAGGTTGGTTCATGGTATAGGTGTCTCGTCCATCAGACAAAAGGATAATGCTAGCAACAGGATTGTTATCTCTTCGATCTTCCATCACCTTGACACCTTTCCTAAGACCTTCAGCGATGTTGGTCCCGCCATTTGCAACCAATGAGTTAACTGCTTGAAGGGCTCGGTGCCTTCCAGCATCAGACATCTTGGTCAGAGGGAATAGACGACGAGCAGTAGAAGAGAAAGCAATAACCGAGAGCCTATCATTTGAACCAAGGTTTTGAATCACAAAACCCATTGCTCGTTTGAGTAGAGCCAGTTTAGTTCCCGCCATGCTACCACTGATGTCAAGCACCGTGACAAGATCAATTGGAGCTCGGGGATACCGAGATATCTGATTGTTGAGAGAGTTAGCATTTCCACTAACCATGGCAGCAGCTCTAAGATGCACCAATACAGCAAACTTCTCACGGGATTCAGCTCGTGGTACAGCGGAAACCTCAGGATATATTTTCAAGTCCATCATTCTTACAGGATGATTGTTCTCCAAAGCATCGGAATAGCTCTTCCCGGAATATACAAGCTGCTGCTCTAACCGTTCATCATCAGCAAACATAGAAGGTTCAGGAGCAAGAACTCTTCCTTGATTCATAACTCCACGAGATCTAGGTAAGCGGTGGACAAGGTTAATAGCTGCATCATTGTTATAAGGTCGAGCAAAGAGATAAGGAAGATCAAAACTTGGGTGCTGCATTGGGATCTCCTTCCATTTTGCACGGCACACTGGACAAACTTGGTTTCCATGTTTCACATTTGAAGCAATGCAGTGAAAATGAAACGAATGCGAGCACTCTGCTGTGAAAATCGCATGTCCTCCTCCTTCTTTCATTTTATTCAAGCATATAGAACATGTCTGTTCATCAAAAAGATTAAGCAAAAAGTGTGAATCCATGTTCTAAAGGTTTAATAAGTTCGTTAGTTAAAAGAAAAGAGACAAAGAAACTAATCAGACTACTCAGTTTTTAAGACCCAAAGAAACACTTCCCAAGTCTAACCAAATTTAACACTTTGAAGTAGCAAGATATAGAGAAAGAAACAAACTTTGACTTCATTACAGCTACAAACAGAAGGACATCTGAAAAGATCATGGATTTTTATAGCATTTCTGAAACTCAATGGGTCGAGATCTCTGAGCACAATAGCAACGTTGAAAGAAGAATCAAACCGATAGTGAGGAAAAGTTTCTATATAACATAAAACCAAAGCCAAAGAATACAGAAGCCAATACTATGGCTAGAGTAACTTAAATTAAGATAAGAAGAAACAAAAACAAGAAGAAGACAAACTCATATCCAAAGTCAACTCATTAACACAAAACCAAAAACAAGGAAGTGGAAACAAGATTGAGCGTGTGGGTCTCGTAAAGATCAAACCTTTGAAGATTTAGAGCTGTTTCTGGACAATTTAAGACCGTGAGAGGAAGGTGTTGGAGTCATGGGCCAGTTGAGAGGAGAGAGCAGAGCAACATCAGATAATCTCTCTGTAGAATTCAAAGCAGCAGGTGATTCCTCTAGGGTTCTTGGGAGATACGTGCAGAGATTTAGACCCAAGGCCAGTTTCATTTTCCTCCATTTAGTTCCCATTTCTTCGGATTGAGTAACCTAAAAACAGTAAAGAGTCCAAAGACGCAAGAAAATGCAAAGCAAAATCAAGAACACACGAAAAGATGCGGAGTGAGAGACTTGAAGTGTTGAATTAGCCAGAGAAGTGTTTATCAGTGGGAGTGTTAGTGGTGGTGACGAGAGAGAGTGAAGAAGAAGGAGAAGAGATTGAGGAGGCTTTGAGATTCGCGACTATTTTGACCTTTGTTTTGGGTCTTGCTAATAAATCCAGAATATATAAAAAGGAAAAGTGAATCTACAAAGTTAATTAATGCTTCTGCTTTATGCCATTTATATTATTTAAGTTTGTCAAAAACAAAATCATTTGAGTATTTAAAAAGCAAGAGAAAGAGTTTCTTCTTTTTTTTTTCTATTGTCAGTACTCAATACCAAATCTAAAAAAAATATGTTTGTTTTACAAGAAATTAAAAGCATATCTATTATAAAAATAAGGAATACAAATCAGAAGCTTATATGACGACTAAATATAATGAAAATATTAAATTTTCTATAAATTTTGTATTATAAATTATATAGTTTATATGTATAAACCCATGATTAATTTTTGAAAGATATCAAATTGCATTTCAAAATTCGGTGTAGTAAAGCCTTCTAGTAATGAAAAATTATTGACAAACCAATTCATTGGATCAAATCTCCAAACCATATGCATATATATATCCATTTACAGTTTTTTTTAGTGGCAGAATAAATGATTATAAATGAAAATATTATTATCCGCAAGTTAATTCTTAATAAAATCGATGAATTGCACCCCAAAAAAAAATGAAATGAAAATAGAATAAGTTGGGAAGAAAAAGAAGCTATGATGAGAGGAAATGAAATGATGAGAGTAGTAGTATGATGGAAACAATTGATTTACAATAGTCCCTGTGCTATTAATAATGATAAGGTGAGTTTTAATTTGATTTTGCACATGACACTGTGATGATGAGGTTTTGAGAGCACACGTGCACTACTTCATCTCTTTTTCACCTTAAGTCGTAACCCTTAAATTTATGCTTCATCACAGCTTCCATTTTTTCTTTCTAGTTTGTAAATTTCTTTTTAGAAATTGCAAGGAAAAGACTTGAATGCTAAAGTTGTAAAGTATAATTTGTTATATATAACTTTTCAAAAATCCGTTTTACCTATTGATAAATAGAAACCGAGTTTCAATCGTTAATGTTAGTAATATTTAAGAGTTATGATTACTTTGTCAAAAAATGTATGTCGTAACTCTTTAACATATTATGAAAACAGATTATAGAGAACAAGTCTTTTTCTTTATTTACTAACTTTACAACTTGTATATCTAAGCAAATACACATGTACACTTTTAGTGATATCCAAATGTTTATAAAACTAACAACCACCTTTATCAATATCAACGACCTATTTAAATGTTTTTAATGCTAAAGTTATTTCGTTTTAGTATATATATATATATATATATATATATATATATATATATAATAATAATAATAATAATAAAAATGTGTGCAAGTTGCACTTTGGTAGAAACGTGATAGGGAAAACAAAGTGTCTACTTTATATCTCGAACAAAGTAGCTAAATACAATTAAAGTCAATATTGTGGTGCGTCCGTTCGTAAAACACTAGTTAATCAAATTTTGTAGTCGTTTGACCATTGTAATAAAGATGATAGACGACAACAATCATGAGCCACATTATCTGACGACACACAATGATTTCTATTACATCGATAATCAGCTTTTGCTTGGAAGATTGTAGATCGCTTCTCCAGTTCTCTGTCTATTAGATACCGGAGAAACACCATACAATTGTGAAACATCTATCTAAACCACTCTCACCTAATCAAAATCACACTGTAAAAAAAGCTCTGAGTTTTTCGATGGCACTAACAAAAATGCTAATATAACATCGTTTTTTGGTATAATGCTATGATAACATAAGTTGGACACAGGCTTGCACAAATGAAAACGACTTATGATGCGTACACGGTTTTGATGTATTGTTTAATATCATGCCCATTAATTATCACGAGTGTGATCATACTCTTTCAAAAAGTGAGATTGTCAACATAAAAATATAGTGTGTAGTGCAACGAATAATTATGAGTAATTAGTGTTGTCATAAACGATTCTGTGCTATACCTCATTTACTTCAATATTTATTTTGTCACGTAAATAGTTATGCGCCTTCGCCATCGCTACTTTGCATTACTTTCCAAGTCTTGATAATAATCTGCGTAATTGACTGAAATGTTTTTTTTTTGTAGAATTAGAATAATTAACCATAGGGTTTGAGGTATGATATGATTATTCTAATTATACCGAACGTCACACAGCCTTTGGAGAGCAGCTATCAACTTTTAGATATCAGAAGTAGGTGACTGATTGGCACTAAATGTTCCGTATACTATAACGATTGACTATTGTAAAGATGACTTTAGCTGGATAAAGCAGCGTAATACACCAATTTTACTAAAATCTTAAGGCAAATTATCTAAATTTACAATATTACTCCAATTTGTTTTACTACCATAAGACCAATTTATTCCGAGCTCTGTATGCTTGCGAGTAAATAATAACCAATATAAAGAGAAACAATAAATTTATTATTATATATCTTTTTCAAAGATTGTTATATATTATTATATATAATACTCTATATACTGTAACTATGACATCAAGATTTTAAACAAAATTTGAACATATATAAAAACGACTTTACAAAATATTCTCATTGGGGCAATCATCTGCTTTTGTCAAACTCGATTAATGAGACTACTATTTGTTTGCATTAGAGATATAAAACTAATAGTAACATATAAAACACGAATAGGTCAATTTGTGTATCCAAGAAGTGTCGTGTGTGTCTTGAAGAGATTTTCGAAGTGTTTGGTTTTTGTAGGATTGTCGAATAAGGCCACACAAAAAAACTTTGAAGGACGAAAGCCGAAGGGCTCGAGCGGTCAATGTCATTTGGTCAAACACATGTTATGTTAGCAAAATCATCCCAACATTATTCTCGGATGGCTCCACTTTTGACGTTAACTTCAACTTTGTATTATTATATAGAAACGTATCCTCAACTTTCCAACTGCACATAACAATATAAGATCTTATTGGTCCGTTTACGTTTTTATGTACCTAATGCTTAACCATGAATATATATATTATTTTTTTTAAGAAATGTAAAATTTATTCGACAACAAAATTTATTCACATATAATTTGCAACATTACGAAAAGAATTAGAGAGAAAACAAAACCATTTTTTCCAAATGAAGCAAGAAAGAAATTAATAAGAAACTGAATTGATGAGATCAATTTAAATTCGAGTGGAGAATCAGAAGGCGAGGATCACCACTGGATCGAATAGAGATTAATTATCTCTAATCGACTTGTCAATTGAGGTAGAGTTAAACTGAGGAGAATCAGAGGTTGGCCATATATTCCGTTGTTGCGTTCCCTCCAGATGTCATGGATGGAGCTTTGGATCGCAAGACGAAAATAAACAAAGGCCATGAATTAAAAGTGGCATCATAGGGAAAATTATAAGATAGAATGATACTATTGACTCTTGTTAGAACAATGATTTTGGTCTAGGATAAGAAAATCACGATTTTTGAGTGAAAATATATGTGAAACTCTAAATTCTATAAATAATACAATTGTTTGATTATTTTTATCATAAATATGCAATTGTTTTTTCATAATTTAGTTGTCAAAGCTTCACTAGTAATTGTGCTTAACCCTTAGAATATATGGGTAGCCTACTAGCTAGAAAACAAAGTCAATACACTTCAAGCGAGATAAAACGTTGAAAATAAACTCGTAGCAATATGCATGGTTAATCGATATAAGTCTTGAAAGTTTCTCAAAATAGCAAATCAGCTGTAGAACAAAATGGAACACATACGGTCAAAAACTGTAGAAATATTACATATACTGCTATAACAATGCCGTCACTCAAAGAAAAAACAATTGGAATAACCCAAGAAGAAGATATGACAGCTGTGGAGTTGTAGCTAATAGCTTGCAGTTACCAACTTGGATACATCGAGATTCAAAATTTGAAGGCACCAAAAGGAAAAGGGGAAGTAGGTAAAAGAGAAAAGTTTGAGCCAAAAGCAAGAAAGTGAAATAAATACAATTAATGAAGATCAATATTTTCTGATTTCGGAGGACGAGTGTTTTTTATATATCAATGGCCTTTGTCTGTTCCCACTACCTTTTTATCATCTTTTGTTCTTGCAAAATACTATTTTTTTCTGAAAGCGATGAATATTTAAAAGCTTAACTTTTTAAAAAAGAAGAGCATAAAAAGAAATTTCATCAAATCTTTTTGCCATGCAATTTTGCTTACTCCTTGACGCTGCAAAGAAGAAAAAAACACCAAGACAATGACTTCCATATCCTCCCACTCATTCTAAAAGATCGAAGTAAATACGTTAAAGTTTGGAGGATATCGATCTTCATCTACAATACCAAGTATTATTTTCTGAATTTGTAATGTAACGAAGTTAAAACTTAGGAAAATAGATTGATCTTTTTTTTCTCTTATTTCGTTATCATAATAATAATTGGCAAACTATTTTTTTTAAGAATAACGTAAAATAATAAACAAACCAAGTAAGAGTGTGATGTAATGGCGAATTGTCCTATAGGCTATTAGTATATGTTAGACCATCTCCAACGCACATACTAGGGAGAGGTCTTAACTTAAAAAAATAATTAAAAGAGGTTACACAGGAGAGATCCGTGTCTCTACGGAGACACGGAAGACATTTCGAGACACCTTACGTGGCGTGGAGAGATTGGTCGGCGAAGCTATCTTTCTCGCTGTGAAAAAAAAAAAATTATATCGGCGTTTCCTCTTCCTCTCCGCACAATCGATCTCTCTCTCGTCTCAGGAGAAGAACACTGATCTATCTGTATATGTCGTTAAGAAAGGAGTAGAAGTAGGTCCATTTTTTTCTCTCTTTCTCAAAGTATTAATCTTGCAGATTTATATGCTTACTATCTCTCTGAATCTACTGGATTCGTGAAATCGGTTGTGAATTTTAATTTGTAGGAGGACATATCATATCTGGAAATGTATTTGAACCTGTGGCACTAGACGAGCTTCTCCGACATTGGAGACAAGAACAGGTTTGTCTGTTTCTATCCTACGAAACTTTATTGTTAGGAAAATTATTCAAATCCTAATTGTTTCATGATATGTCTTGTTTGTAGGCATCCATTGAGATCCCTGCTTCTTCTGATAAATTCTGGTTTTTGACCAAAGATCGTGCAATTTCACTTCCTTCTCCGTTTGATAATAAGGAAAAATACGTCATTAGAGAGAAACTATTACTACTCTTTATTTCCATGGTTAAGTTTCATTTGAGATGTTTAGTATTTTGTTGGTGTTTGTATAAACAGTTTGAGCCAATTGGTGCGTTGGTTAGGAGGAAAAGCTGAGGAGACTGGAATAGAGATATATCCTGGTTTCTCTGCTAGTGAGGTAATCTCGTGCTTCTACTTTTGTTTCTATAGTTAAAATCATTTCATGTTTTGCATAGTGAACATTCTTTTTAGGTGTTATATGATGCAAGTGATAAAGTTGTTTAGATTGCAACTAAAGATATGAGAATATCCAAAGATGGTTCCAAGAAGGAGAATTTCCAGCCAGGTGTAGACATAAAAGGTCTTTGTCTCTTTCTTTCTCTCTCTCTTTCTCATCTTCTATAAGTTTCTCTTGTACTAAGGTTTGTGCTTTCAACACACAGGGCGAGTTACATTATTTGCGGAAGGATGCAGAGGATTATTGTCCGAAGTCAGAAAAAGTGTTTTTGATTATAAGATACACACGATTTGTCTGCATCTACTGCTGATGTTAACTAATTTTTTACTTTAATTTGTGTAGAAAATAATCAAAAAATATAAATTAAGAGAGGAGGTTGATACACAATATCAGACATAGGGAATCAAGGAGGTAACTACTTTTATATTCAGTCTAGTTGTTACTTGAATCCATGTTTAATTTTTTCAAAGTTTATTTGTTTGGTTGATTTTCAAAAAGTGTAGTTAGACTTTCTAGTTAAAACATAAACTTTCCAATTAAAACATAACCAAACTGGAAAAAAAACAAAAACTTGAAAGTTGCTAATGACTAAGACATAAAGTATGTCTAAGTCAGAAATGTCTTTGGTTCAAGAGATACTCAAGTCTCTCATTGACTGAGAAACAATATTGTCTATATATGCCTACAGATTATCAAAGCTTTTCTCAAACCAATTCTTCTTTTGTTTGATTTTCCTTAGTTTAGGTTATGGATTCTAGCAATCCATATAGTTTTTCTCAAAATTTTATGGAACTCTTGAGTAGCCAACAAGAGAGTAATTATCTAGAAACTCATCCTTCTTTTTCCTCTCCTACCCAATATTCAGATGCCCAAAACTTAGATGAGAGCTCAAGAGAATATAGACGTAGATGGACTGCACCCGAAGATATTGTGCTGATCAGTGTTTGGTTAAACACCAGCAAAGATCCAATCATGGGGAATGAGCAAAAAACTGGTGCCTTTTGGGATCGAATTGCATCCTATTATTCAGCAAGTGAAGCAGTAATAGGTAAACCAAAGAGAGGGGCCACTCAATGTAAGCAGAGATGAAAAAAAATCAATGAGAGTGTCAACAAATTTGTAGGATGCTATAGCCAAGGTGAAAAACAAAGAAGTAGTGGCCAGTCAGAGGATGATGTTCTCCAAATGGCTTATGAATTGTACTTCAATGATCATCAAGTGAAGTTTGTCCTTGAGCATGTCTGGTTGGAGCTTCGCCACGATCAGAAATGTTGTACCTCTAAAGGTACACAAAGATCCAAAAGAACTAAGCTAGATGAGGGGGACACATACTCTTCAAGTTCAAATACAACATCTCATGTTGAGGAAGAAGCATGTCATCGCCCTCCTGGTGTTAAGGCATCCAAAAGCAAAGCAAAAAAGAGTGGCACTAGTGAAGAAAGTGAAGCTAGTTCCTTGTTAAAGTTTGAGAGGTTGTGGGAAATCAAGGAGAAAGACATAGCTGCGAGAGAAAGATTATCCAAGCAGTGACTTCTAGACAGTCTCATAGCCAAAACAGATCTTTCGGAATCTGAACTCAACCTGAAAAACAAGTTAATCGCTGAGATGTTATGATAGTTTTTACTAGGTGCATCATTTGGATTGAAATTGGTCTATCCTTTGTATTAAATTTATGCATCATTCGTTTTTAGTTGATGAATCTATTGTTGTTATCTTCAGTTTTTAGTTTTATATTGTCTTCAAAAAGTTTTATGTTATCTTCAGTTTTTAGTTATATATTATCTTCAGTTTTTAGTTATAATGTTGAGAGGTTCAAAGAATGAAAACTTGATCTTATTATTGTTGACACCAGTGGTCGCCATAAACAAGAAGCTTCTCTCTTTGAAGAAATGCGTCAAGTTGCTGAATTTTAGGTATACTCTGTTGTTTTGAAGTCTTTTTTTCTTGGTTTATGTTGCAGGCTCTGATCATGGTCTTTTTATTTTACAGAAACCAGATCTTGTTATATTTGTTATGGATAGCAGTATTGGTTACTCTGCATTTGATGCATTGTGAGGAGTAATTAAAGGCTCTCCACATGGGTTGTTGACTCAGAATCTTTGTAATGTTTATGAAAACAGGAATGGGTGATTGGTCTGGATTCGTGGATAAACTATAAGAGGTGGTACCTAAAAGATCTACACCCTTATCTCAGTGCTTGGTTTGATAGATATTTTCTTGTGATATTGCAGAGATTTTGTAGATTTTCTTGTGATATTGCAGAGATTTTGTAGATTTTCTTGTGATATTGCAGAGATTTTAACCCAATAAAATTTGCTTTGTCGTTTTGCAGGTTACGTCAAAATAAAACGCATCTGGAACCACTTGCACAAGACAACAAAAACATTTTCCCCACTTGCTTATGTAATTTTAGATTCTTTCCTCCACTTGTATGTTTTCTAGGTGTATATATTGTATTGAGTAGCCACTACTTTATTACCAACTCTTTTTTAAACTTTGCAATTCTCATTACGATTACAACTTCTTTCTCATTCCGCTCTCATTTTTTTTTTGCAAGTCTTTATCTCCTCTGCAAAATTCTCTTAAAAAAAACACACAAAAACATGTCATCTTCAAATTTAGATGAAGAAATTGATCAAGCTTTTGATGAACAATTTCAAAGTCTATATCAAGAATGCATAGATAATTATGACCATCATCAATGGGCTACTAGTTCACGGCGAAAACTAGCTTATGTTGAAAGAGGACGAGAGAGGAAGGGCACACTCGTTTATGGAATGATTATTTCAGTGAAAATCCTACTTACTCTCAAGCTATGTTCCGTCGACGTTTCAGAATGAACAAGCCATTGTTCATGCATATTGTTGATACACTATCCAATCAAGTACCATATTTTCAACAAAGACGAGATGTTACGGAAAGGTTGGATCTGTCTAGAGTACAAAAGTGTACAACATCCATTCGTATGATGGCATATGGTTGTGCAGCTGATGCAGTGGATGAATACCTCTGCCTCGGTGAAAGCACCGCATTGGTATGCTTGGAAAAATTTGTGGACGGAATTATATATTTGTTTCAGGATACCTACCTAAGAAGGCCTACACCAGTTGATCTCCAACGATTACTCAATCAAGGAGAAACACGCGGATTTCCCGGGATGATAGGAAGCATTGATTGCATGCATTGGGAGTGGAAGAATTGCCCTACAGCTTGGAAAAAGCAGTATTCACGCAGATTTAGAAAATCGACAATCGTTTTAGAGGCTGTGGCGTCACAAAACCTCTGGATTTGGCACACATTTTTTGGACCTCCAGGTACATTAAACGATATCAATGTTCTTGACCGCTCACCAGTTTTTGATGATATATTAGAAGGTCGAGCTCCGAAAGTGAATTACTTAGTTAATGGACGGCAATACAATATGGCTTACTATCTCACTGATAGTATATATCCGAAATGGACAACTTTCATCTAATCAATTTTAATTCTACAAGGTCCGAAAGTATCATTATTTGCTCAATGTCAAGAAGCTGCCCGAAAAGATGTCGAGCGGGCTTTTGGGGTCTTGCAAGCTCGATTTACGATTGTTAAAAATCCCGCTCTTAGTTGGGATAAGACAAAAAATAGGTAAGATCATGAGAGCATGTATCATATTGCACAATATGATAGTAGAATATGATAGTAGAAGACGAACGAGATGGATACAGTCTGTACAATGTATCAGAATTCTATCAAGGAGAAAGAAGCGGGACTTCACATGTTGATTTAACGTATTCTACAGATATGCCTACCAATCTCGGCAATATGATGGGCGTTCGAAATCGACTTCGTGATACAACAATACATCAACAATTGAAAGCTGATTTGGTTGAACATATCTGGCAAAAATTTGGCCCAACTGAATATTAGACCCGATATAATTATGTTTTTGGTAAAGTTTTTATATCTATCTATCATTCGACGTATTTGTTTTCCGTTTGTTATTTTCAATTTTAAGTTTGTATTTGTTTTTTTTACGTATTGTAATATATGTTTAAAATTATGAATAATGTAATATATTTATGTTTTTATAAAATATTCTAAAACTATAATTTATAGTTTTATTTATTTACATACGTTTAACCCAATATTTATTATTTTATAAATTAAAATTAAAATCACATTTGAAATAAATAATTTTTTTTACTCTTTTTAAAACACCCTCATTAGTATCACTAATAGAAGATAAAAATCTTATAGTGATTTTTTAATTAAAATATAATTAAATTTAATATTAGTCACTAATGAGGTTGTTCTTATGGTTTAGTATCGTCTGCTTATAGAAAAAAACAGGAAAAGAAAGCTTTATACGTAGAGGCAATATTAAAGAACAGAGAATCAAAAAGTGCTCATTGATTGAGGTGGAGGATAGGATTCCCTTTATAGTGTCTCTTTATGTCTCGCACTATTTCTGGCCTAAGTCAACCGCAAAAGCTGAACTCTTTCTAATACTGTATCTTTTTATAGTTAGTGTTTTTCGTCTTCAATCTTTAAGTACACGTATAATTTTTTTTTGGCGACCTCCTTGCATTACATGTGATACTCAATTCAAATTATTGTGGCGTTTTTGCTGATTACTATTAATATATGCTATTGCTCTAGAGTTTGTTTGATAGATGCATATGCAATGTGAGTACCATTGGCTTGGCTCTGACCAAACAATTAGTGCTTCTACGTGCATCTGCAACATGAAAACTCAAATCGTTGATAACTTCTACACTAGATATCAGAATTTATTTTCTAAGGAAATTGAAAGTTCTACTAGACTGCAGATAAGTTGTCCATCAAAGTTTGATACATTGCATGTGTTGGCAAGTAGTTAGATATGCAGCGTTGTACACCAAATCGCAACATTTCTCAATGGGAGGTTTGGTGAATAGACAGTTTATGATCTGCTTAAACTGATACATAACAAACAAAAAGATTTCTCTGTTCATTCAAGTTTCCAATCCAGTCTACGTCTAATTCAGAAGGGATTGTCATCAATTTCAAAACCCTTAGAATCTTTTTTAGTTCATGTAAGATTCTCTAAAGTCACATGAATCAGTAAAGCAAAAAGGTCTCAGCTTTGGGTTGGCATCGAACACAATAAGAATGCTCGACGAGTTTTGCAATCTAACCAACAGGGCTTTCTAAAACTGGTTCCTGCAAAATTGACATATCTTACTTTACAACAAAGTAGACTCTCCCTCCATCACTGCACTTCATCCCACCAAAAGCCCCAGACCTCATTGAAGATCTAGCTACTCTTCCCAGAAACAGCTGCATTTTTACAAGTGGTGACCAGAGAAAACAAGTTTCTGAATATTGTCTCACTTCACTATTAAGGTCTATAAATTCTATAATGCTTTCTTACCTTTTGTTTGCGCTAAAGATGTCACTATTCTCTTCCAAAAGCTGTTCCCTGGAGACGCCTGTCCTGTGATTCTCTCGGCCGCAGGACTCATGTCATGAACATATTTCACCGATTCAGATAATCGGTTGAGAAGATTCATCAGTGCAATCACTTCGTTCCTTTGCAATTCGAGCTGAAAAAAAAACAAGAAAGATGCATAAGTTCCCAAGGGAGAATTAAAGAAAATATACGGTGCATCAGTTCCTATAAAGTGGACAATGTGTCTCCATGTGTGTTAGAAACGCACATTATCATGACGCAAGTTGTCTTCACCATTGACAGTGAACAGGATTTTTAATGCAGTGCCGAGACCAAGAATCTGGAGCTTTCCCCATAGACGGCATTTCTCACAGCCTACACAGTCCATTATTGCACTGCAATGCAAGGCCATCAAGGAATAAAAAGAATTTAACTTAGCTAGTCAGTAGAAAGTTTATAATTGCTCAAAAAAAGTAGTTTAGGATTCAAAAAGGACCTTATGTTTCTGAATTGATTTTGTATTTTCTGTTTCAGTTCTGGTCCACGTTGGCCTTTCCAGAGCTTAGCTTCATCAAATGGTACTGGACAAGCTGCTTTAGTTTTGGGGTCACTAACTACTTGCTTCACCAGAGATTTGGTCTTCAAGTCCTCAATGACATTACCAGTCTCATATTCAGCCTCTCCCAAGTAATCTTCTGCCTACAAATCATGAGGAGGGGAAAGAAACTAATTGTGACTATTCTATACTACGGGACCCTTTCGCTGGATTCAGACAAAGAAAAGTGATTAGTAACTGACCTTTGTTACTGCTCTAAGAACAAACAAAAATGTGAAATATAGGTTCTGAACGCGATCTGGGTATCTTAACACACGATCATACAACAAAGTCAGGTTTTGACCCCACTGAAACACACACACACACAAAAAGGAGTCATTGGATCATTCAAATTCTGCTCAAGAAATATATATCGTGGATAAGTCAGATTCGTAAGGCAGATCTTACCAAGTTTGTAGCTTCATCAAGTAAATAATCTGAAGCGATATGAACTGAAATAGATGAGTGAAGACCAGAGACCAATTTGTACAAGATCTTCTCTTCTTGGCACGATTCTTCAGATGTATCTATAGAAACCAGTATAATTGCAGAGGTTAAGACAGCCACATGAATTAATCAGCCACTTGGAGAATAAGAGTATAAAGAAACAAATCGAGAAAACAAGAAACACTTTGGAATGGTGAAGCTTACGTTTGGGACAGTTCTCAGAGTATATAGCATCCCATATCCTTCTAGCTGACGGGCCAATATAGCCAGTGTACCGTTCAGGATTTAGCCGAAGATTAACATATGTCATTTCATCTGTGATCAGGGTATTCACTATTTAGTGATCAAAAACTGCATCTAAGACAATGCGATTCAATACTCAAAACGCTACTTGTTACATATCATCTCATGAGCCAGTTATATATGAACTGAGTGACAGAGTGTAGACATATATGTACCAAATGCATAGAACATAAAAAGAACAAAGTAACAAAAAATTGAATCAGATTGTGAAGAGAAGTTACCGTTGTCAGTTTCATCATCACTTGTCCAGGGATTGTCTGTGACTGTCCAACCCCTGAAAGCTCTTGTGTCTACGGTACGGTCAACAGTAGCTTGTGGTTTCCCTTCTTGACAAACAGGATTGTATTGGCTTAATGGCTTCTTAAATATTTCAGGGAACTCACTTTCAGGGCATTCACATACACTACAGTCTCTTAACCGGCACAATCCATCATCAGGCCAAAACGGGCAATCACACCACAGTTTAACCTATTAATTAGATTCAGAGCTATCATAACACACACCTCCAAATCCTCTAGATATTTCATAATCAAAGAAAGAGGAACCAACCTTGAAGTATCTGTAAAATGGTGTCTTAACAAGGTCTTGAAGCAAAGGATGCAACACTTCAGTGTTCAACCGATTCACAGTCTCGTAATCACAACAACAATCTTCGACTATCCCACTGTACTTCTGCTGCTCAGCCTAGAAACAAAAATCAAATCAAAGATAAATAAAAAAAAACAGCAAAATCCTAAAAGCAAAATAAGTTCCGCTGAATCTCTTACACAGAGCACTAATCTCTCAACCTATTTTACAACCACGAGCTCAAGCGCTATCCTAGTTTCCAATTCAGAAACTTACAAAGAGCTTTTAGAAATATCTAACCTGACGGCAATTGCATATTTTCCCGGTAAACTCAGAAATCGACGAATTCTGAGTATTCAAAAACACAGCGGCGAAGACGGCTAAAAAAACGGCAGCTATAGCGCCGATCAGTAAAATCCAGCGCTTTCCCGATCCTTTCTCCTTCCCCTTCACGCCTCCGACCTCCGTCTCCGCCATTCACCACCTAATGGAACTAAATCTGTGATACGATAAGAAGAAGTGTCTCTGTTAGTTTTGCTCTGAGACACTGAATTTTTGAATTTTCAGAGAAATTTGTGGGCGTTTCTCTCATACAAGCAACTGTTTTTACAAAACCGCAGCTCGGAAGAAAAGTCAAACCAATCTCGATCACATAAAGTCATCAAATCCAACGGCTGGAGTAATTTTAATATTTTCCCTATACCTTAAAGAGTAAATGTAAGAAGATGAAATATTTTGTCACACTCACTCCACTAGTCTCTGTAGCGAGACTCTGTTTTTGTGTAAACACAATATGATCGATCAGGTTGCTTTATATATCGATTTAAGAAGAACACAAAGTGTAATTACTGTCTTGCGAATTATATGACTAACGTACATAAAAAAAAAAACATAACATTCCTTTATTTATTCATCCCTGCTTCTGTTTCTTCGTCGTGTTGACCTCAGAGGAATCGTTATCGCACGGCCGGTTTGGTTTCTTAGAACAAGATCTCAAAGGCTCATTTGCATCATTGTTTCCCTCTTTAACATTCAATATCTCAGCCATAGATCTCGCCTTCACTCTTGTCTGGTCCTTAGTTCCAGCTGCGACATCTTTCCTCGTGATGTTACAGGGCGTAACCTCCTCATCTGTTTCTTCTTCGGGTGGTTGTGAACTTGTGGTGGCTGGAGAAGCACAGTATTTTTGATCTATGCCTGCCCATCTGAACATAGAGCTGAGCTTTTTACCTTCCAACGCCTCTACGAGAAGATTCAACTCCTCGATAGTGTACCTATAGAGAAAACTCTTTCTATCACACGGACATGCACAGAGCTTCCTCATGTGGCTCAGACACGAATAACGATCAGCAGAGCATGAACATTTAACAGCGGAAATATACAAATCCCCATGACATACACAGCATTCCCTTTTGCTCACAGCATCATAACTCTTGTCCATCCTTTGCGATTCTAGTGAACTGCCAAGGAATTCTCGTCTGTTTTTCTCCTGCTTGATCCGCGACTACATAAAAGAGAGAAATAAAATAAGCAAAAGGTTGTGAGGAAATTCTTCACGCGACACAGGTTTAGTGCATAATCTGAGGAATACAACAGGCAAAGAAGAGCGGTGACCATACCTTGACAATGTTGGAGAATATCCCGTCCTTCCCACATGAATCATTCCATCTCGTGTAACATGCTGTGTTTTTCTTGGACAAAGCATATTCCTTAAGGCATTTCACAGCTTCCCTTGAAGCACTTAATAATAGCTTATCATACGAAATTAACGACTTTTTACTCTTCTCTTGATTCAGCTGAACAGCAATATCCCCATGGGGCAACCAATCAAGGGGAGCAAAATTTGCTTTCTCCAAACAGTTGAAGCCACAATCAAAGGCAGAGTAATACGACCCTGGAAATAAAATAACATACTGGCCAGGGTTCTGCACACAGCGGGTCACTGGTATACCCTCCATGCTCAATTGATATGGAGACATTATCATCACCTGCCAAATAAATTGCTTCCCTTGTAAATGAACCACGACTATAAGTATTTAATAGCTCAGTAAATGTCATAGTTATGTTAGCTTTGCTTTGAACAGATAAATTCAAATACAGTGTGATCTCTCTATGGAATTTCATGATCGTTTATGCTGAACACGAACTAAATCACAAGTAAAATCGTTGTTGGTCACTCTTCTGTTTTAGTTTCTTTCTGAGTTTTGAAAAGAGTAACTTGCATTAATGCTTAATGTGTTCAGATACTTACAGGATCAAGATTCTTCTTTGGCTGTTCTCCTGACATCTCAGGGATTAAACTCTTCATGGTAGCATTAAACTTAGATCGATGACATCCCGCTACAGAATACCACACTCTAGGAGCGCCCACATGCAAATAGCAGAGAGAGTAGAGTCTCTCCTTCTCAGATTTCTGTTCAGCAATAAATATTCCAAGAGACAAATATAAGATTATACAAGCAAATTAGATTTAAAAACTTAACAATGCTGCAAAATTTATTCTACTGATGGCTTGCAAATGCTATTTCTGGGTTGACAAGTTATATTATCCTTTCAGAAAATAACGACCATAGCTTGATCTCAACTTTAAAACTTACCCAGAACTGGGAAGACAAGCACATTCCCACACTTAGGCGAGGAACACAAATTGATTCGCAGTCTTCCAATGATAGAAGAGAACCAGGAAGCTTAGGCGTATTGTTCAGATTCCAACCTGATGTTCTGTACTTGCAAGATTCAGATGGTTCAGATAAAGGAAATCCACTGCCAAACTTTGTGGTGTCTAGATCATTGCCATAAAGCACCTAATTTACAAGGTGAGTTAGTATTATATCCCGTTTCATATAATATAAAAGCAGTAGACTTGATTTTAACATACCCCAATTTCAACAAGTGGACTCTCAACAAGTTGTCTATACTCTTTTTCAATGTCTGCCACAGTTAGCTCCTCTAGTTGTGGTGATGGAGATGGGTTCTTGGAACCCAAAACCTCATCCTTCATGCTAAAATGACTCTTCTTGTATGAATCTGCAAAGTCTTTAAAGCTCTTTAAAGTATGCCTAGGACCGCGTTCTATCCTACAAAACTTAACCTCCTCAGATGCAGCATCATCACTATCCGCATCACGCTCCTTTTTAATCTTTGGGTTCTTGGTATGAATTCCATCAAAGAGCTGAACTTGAGGGAAAAATGTAGAATCCTCCCATATTTTTTTCTCCTTGAGAAAAAATGGAGGTTCCCATGAAGGAGGAGGAACAACACAACAGATTCCATACGGCTCAGCTCTGTCATGCAAGCTTGCTATATATGAGAGTGTGTCACTGAATTCCTGATGATTCGGTAACTCTGGGTTAGGATGAGGAATATATTCCTCTAGAAGCGTACATGTTTGTTTACCAAAGATGATGTAAAACAGTTTAATAACCTAATTTGTCTTTCATAAAAGCAAAGTAAAACTGACCTCCTCCGTTGGGTTAAACACAGGAGCTTCCTCAAGGACTTCGGTCTCTGAAACTTTGAGTCGCCGTCTTGTCCATACCTGTGAAAACCATTTTTCCATACTAAGTAAAGAATGCGAAAGACTTCAACATACCATATTGATACCTACACTCTCATAGGTCTAAAAGCTTAGTAGAGCTACCTAAGACAGCACATCAAGCTCCAAAGTGTTCATGCTAAATCACTTAGAGCAGGCCTTAAAATTACTAAAACCATTACCAGGTAGCAGGGATATGGAATCCACAACATGAAAATTTCCGGCTTAACTAACATCTTATACATCAATCAAGTCTAATGTCTATTAGTAGCCATGACTTAGCAAACATGCCAGAACAATCTCCTCTATGAACTCAAAGAATGTTTTTAATAGACAAAAGAACTGAGAGATAACAGGAAAACGTAACTTTATTGATAAAAGAAAAGGAAAACAATATTCCTCCTCAACAAATTGGTTCTTGTTCTAACATGGATACTCAAAATAACCCTCCAAGAAGGTGTAGAACCATTGTCCTCGCGGCTATGCTAAACATTCTTAAATAACTCTCTACCCTTTACTGCTCTTCACAACAGCATACTAAGAAAAAACTACTTTATATGGAAGAAAGAGAGGAAAGAGGTAGACAGAGTTAAGGGACCTCAGGTTTTATTGGCTTTAAGGCCTCTGAGCTGGGAATTGTGTGATCATGCACTATCCACGGTCGGTTTGTAAGCAACATATTGAAACTATCTGCATCATCTGTTCCAAATCCAGTTGTATGGTCTTGTCTCGACACCGACCTGGAATTTTCTTCGCCTCGGCGTACATTCCTCAGCACAAACGATGTTTGAGATACAAAACCTGGCGGAGTTGAAAATCTGTCCATATTTCCAGATTTTAAATATGTGGGTACACCTTCAACGCCCATTAAACCTTACAGCCACCCAAAAGATTTAATTCCTGAAGTAGAAATAAATTGAACTTCAGAGGAGGTCAAGAAAGATGCAATTTCCTGCAGAAGATGGAATAAAAATCTAATGTCAAGTGTAAACCAAGTGACTAAACATAGTAAATACGATACATTATTCGACTAAAAAATGATAGGTGTCGAGAAAAAGACTGCTATTTAGAAGATTCAATCATCATCACAAAGACCACAGAACAAGGATTAGTAAGAAAATGCCCTCTTCATGATAAGTCCAGGAACTTTACTCATACGAAATTAGACCAAATATCATAAGACAGCATCTAAACTTTCAAGAACTGGGACCAACTGTAAATTTATGGTACAAGAGCCCACCCGAGCTCTGAAAATTGAGGAATCTTGATCCATGAATATCTTCCTTTCAATACTCATATCACTCAATTCCAGGTCAATTACGAAGGAGAGCCTTCTTCTTTATATGTCATTCATATGGGTCTAAACATTATTGGATACCCTAATTCGTTCTTGTTTCCTCAAAATTAGACCTTTTTCCTCTCTCAACCACAGGCTAAGATTGATTCTGAGGTTGAAACAAAAGCGCTTCTCGTAAGAGTATCGGAACTTGGGATACAAAATCTAAAACTAGAAGACCAAAAAAACTAAGATTGACATTGTTTAGCGATCGAAAGGTCCAATTCTTTTCAGACGTGAAGCGAGTAGAATACATACCCGAACGAAGTGAGATCCGAAGACTTTGAGACCATTTACACATCCAAAACCAAGAGCAGAGCCTTTGAATTTTTTTAGTTATGGTCAAAATAGAATAAATAAATATAGAGATAAATTGGGTTTTTCCCCCGTCGAAAAACCTAATTCTCGCTTTCTATAATGTGTTTTTTTTTTTTTCCTCATTCTTACGATAATAATAAATAAATAAGCAAATTAAAAAAATATGAATCTGATTTGGTAAATACAAAACAACACAAATTTTTAGCAGTAACGATACAAATAAGTACAAATAACGGATAAAATAAATAATATACAAAAAAAATTGAGGATATTTTTCGTATCGTTTATTGGTATACATTTGTGCCCTAATACTCACAAGTGACACACTAAGGGGGTGTATTGGAACAAGATTTTAAAGGATTTTGTGGAGTTTGTATATTTTAGCTGTTTGTAAGATTTGAGTAGGGTTTTAAGATATTTAGGTATATTTGTTTTTTTTTTTTTTTTTTTTAAAATGATTGTGATTAGGTGAGATTTACGGGAGTGATAATACCACCGCTTTCGTATGTCCTAAAGTTAACAAAATTTACCAAATCACGTCCTTGTGATGATAAGCTGCAATCGATCTTGGTCTTCCAAATACTATCATGAAACCTGAATTCGCAATTTTGGCCATGGCTCAGATACTGAACGCCTAGGTCGTCTTCGGTCGATGAACAACGAACCCTGAGAATGTTGTTCGGTGCAAGAGAGTTTGTGAAACTATCAGAGTTTTTCTCCAGCACTACGTTATTCAACCCTACGCACAATGCCACCACAAGCAAAAAGCACAAGAGGCAATTCATCGTTCCGTTTGACAAGAGGCAGATCAAAGGCAGGCCACGTTTAGACCAAGTAATAGAAAAGATGCAACTTCCTGCAGAAGATGAAAAAATCTAATGTAAAGTATAAGCCAAGTAACACTCATGGTTAGCATTAGCAAACAAGCTTCTAAAGATTAGGGATCAAGCTGGATTTATCTACAAGTTGGAAATGGAATTATGGAAGGAGTAGTAGATTTTGGACAGATAATTGGAGTCCCTATGGTAAGCTACTGGATTACATCAATACAAACTTTAGTGTTTACAAAGTTACTAAAGGGTCATCTCAGGTTTGTTTTACGGACCTTCGACTTTCTCTTTCTCCAATTTGGGTTCACCAAAGTTCCTCAGTTTTTGAGTGTCTCTTTGCTGGCAAAAATACTATGGGCTGTCCTGACTTGGGCCTAAATTAAACACTGTGGCCTGTTAGGCATGTAATAGTTTTCTTTTTCTGCATTTTAATTGAAAGCCTTTTATCAAAAAAAAAAAAAAAAACCCAGTGATATAAATTTTGTTAACAGTATTTACAGGCCAATAATATAGATGAGAATTTTTATACATTTTTGTAGAAAGTATAAGTAACAATTAATAGACTATTGTCTACAAAATTTATAGAATCTCATCTAGGAGCATATATATAATTGGCCAAATATAAGAAGATTTTCCATAGAGATTAAGCCATAATGTTATCTTAAAGTGCAGCCATTATATGTGTTCTCTGCAACTTCCCCACAACGCATAAATTGTCATTTAACATACTGCACAACTGGTAGTGGTTCTAGAAGTCTAATTAAAAAGTCTTCAATTTAGGAACCGGACCTATTAAGCTAGGACATCAGAGATCTGATTTGAAATCGATTCATGAAAATTTTGCTTTCTCTAGCATTTAGGCATCAACGGATTACAGAAAGAACAACTTGAGTTGCTAGAGACAAGGAGAAAAGAAAGAAGAAAATTATTACAAAAGGCGTATTATATCACCTAAACTATGGGGACCGTTCTATTATCACTGTTGCTATTCTCATTGTCTTCATTTTCACCGGACATTTCCTCTAGCGACTTCCCCTTAGATTCAGGCACCAAAAAAGTGAAGAGAATACCCAAGAAGTTAACCACACCCAACACAATAAGCGAGTTCCTGACCCCAATCCCTGGAGGGTATCCTGCGTCCGTCTTGTCCTTGTCTGGGCTCTGAGCCAAGTACAAGAACCCGAACGCACCAACCATTGCTCCTAATTTGCCTGATGCTGCAGAGATACCGTGGCAGGTTGATCTGAATCTGGCTGGGAAGATTTCGGCCGGCACAACGAAGGTTGTAGCATTGGGTCCGAAGTTGGCGAAAAAGAATGTTAAAGAGTACATGACAACAAATCCGATTCGGTTCTCCTTGTGAGTCCAGTGGTTGTAAGGAATAGCCAGCGCAAACATAAAGACCGTCATGAAAAAGAAACCCATCATCTGAATCGCGAATCTTCCAATGACGTCGATGAACGCAACTGTGAACCAGTAACCAGGTACCGTGCTACACAAGGCGATGAGAGTCTGTGCTCGTGCGATCTTAAAAACCTCTTGAATTGCGTTCATGCTTTTCGCTGGAGGAATCCACCCGATCGCGCTGAAAATATCCTTTTGGAAAAGGTTTTGACTGTAGAAAGCGATATCGAGAAGGAACCATGTTGATGTAGTGCCGAGCAAATGAAGCCCATGGCGACTCATGAATTCCTTTGAGAATAAGGCAAAGGCCTTGGACTTGTCCTTTGAGATTTCTTCCACCTTCTGCTGTTCTGGCTCTATCTCCACTTGCAGAACCTTAGACATGTCCGAAGCTGCCTGCTTTGCGTCCTTAGCAACCAAAGCTGTGTACCTTGCGGTCTCAGGCATCTTCGACCTTGAGTAATAAGTCATTGCCGCGGGGATAGCACCAACCATCAGGATTATCCGCCATACCAAATCAGCTTGAGGAACCGTGGATCCCAAGGCATCTTCCGAATAGGCCGGGGCAGGGAACTTAGCTTCAAAAGCAGAGGATATTATAATAGCGAAAATACCACCAGCCATGATTCCGAACCCTTGCATAGCGAAAACCGCAGAGACAAACGCCCCGCGAGTCTTCTTGTTTGCATATTCAGACATGATCGTTGCGGATAAAGGGTAGTCCCCGCCGATGCCAAATCCAAGCCAAAACCGAAAAAAGCAGAGCGTAGCCATTACAGCTTTTGGCTCGTGTCCGAAAGAGAGACCAGAGGCTATTGAACAAAGGACCATGACCATTAACGTCATACCATAAACTTTCTTCCTCCCTAGCTTGTCACCGAGCCACCCGAAAAAGAGCTGACCGGCGAGGGTCCCACAAAAGGCAACGCCATTGACGGCGGCTGCAACGTTGGGAGGGAGAGTCCCAGGCTTTTGTGCGCCGTCCACGTGGTAGTAAATACGGCCGAGGAGCTTCGTAACGAGAGAGATGCAGAAGAGATCGTAAGCGTCGGTGAAGAATCCCATTCCAGCGATTATGATCGCCGTGAAATGGTACCATTGCGTCTTGGCCACGTCAAGTGCATTCAACACTTGTAATTGATCCCTTGCCATTCTTTTTCTCCTCTACAATTTCATCACATAAAAAAAACTCGACATGTAAATACCCTTTGTATATAAGCAATTTAGGATTGATCAATTGAAAACAATAAAGTAGTTTACCGAACTTGAAATAAGTTAGGCAATTTTAAAAGCAAATAGAATTAGGCCCTACTTGATATATCAAGAAACATTAAAATAACATAAAAGTTGTCTGTTTAATTTTTCTCATTTCGTTGATCTCTCAATATTAGGTCTGCCGAACGAACTTGAAGTAAGTTAACTTGCAATTTTAAAGCCAATATTAGATAATTAACATATATGTGAATGCTTTTTAGATGAGGTAGCTTTTAACGAAAAGTTTTCATTTTTTCTGTATACAATATAGTGATGCTTACTTATTTTAAAAGAAACCAACCATCTTTTAATCTAAGAAAAGGAAATAATGAACACATAATAAAAGTCAACTCTAATTTTCGTCCAGTCCACTCTATGTTATATATGTTCCCTCTTATTTAATCCCTAAAGTTTTGTTAAAACTTAGTATTATATCCATGTATGACCAAAATTATGTGTAACTCATAATTCAAATGGTTGAATCCTAATTTTTGGGGGTTCTACCGACGTTACCAAATATTTTAAAGTAAACGAAGAAATGGAGGTCCATCTATTTATAAGAGTTTTCAACTATTCTATTTTGTCTTTACTCTAGTTACCCACAAAAGTTGACTTGTGACGTCTACACTAAATCTGAACACGGAGCTACAAAAACTTTAGTGAGAGTAAGACAGCGAGTTGTTTTGTCTTAATTGCGGACACACCTCTTATTTGAAGAAAATATATCTCTTTTATTGAAAAATATATTTTGCATGTCCTTTTTCAAATTTTCATTTGTGAATGATCATGCACTCAACAAAACAAGAGAAAATAAAGACTTTTAGAACGGGGGAGATGAGATCCGACAAATACGTTTCAAGAGAACTAATCCTAATTAATGATCCAAGAATGTGGGAAAAACAAAATTTGATCTAAATTTTTTTCACATAAGACAAGACAAAACAGAGATTGGAAGAGGCAGAGAGGACCACATAACAAAACAGAAAAACGATAACGTCCTAACTGAAATCATTTTGCATCCATAGACATAAACATCAAAAGACAAAAGACATAAATAAAAAGAAAGACTTACATATATAGACAACAAACTTCTTCTAAGAGGAGTTTGTGTGGGATCTGATCTGATAAAGTATTGTCAGAAGAGTGTAGAGAGAGAGAGAGGAAAAATCTTTGGTCTACTTTTTCTCAGGGGAAAATGTAAAGAGAGGGAGAGAGAGAAGAAGTGGAATGAGCGTTGAAGCTGCCTATGAACAAGGACAGAGTTGAAGCGTCTTGAAACGGCCATTTATAAGCTACTCACTATGAGATATTCCATTTTCTATTTCGGTATATTCTCCTTCCAACGACGCCGTTTTAATGCTTTGTGATTTTCTTCCTTTTTTTACCAACTTTTTTACTTCGTTATGATTCTGGTCAACTACAAAGCAGCTGTTCCACTATTAATAAGTTCCTTTTTTACTCGTAGTTGACCATGAATTGTTTTGTTACTGAGCTTGGAAAATGCAAATTTATTGGGATCTTCGTCATTTAATACATCACTAGAGGCCTGGCATGCGGTTTAAGCAGATATGAGTTTCAAATACTAGTAAAGTATTCTGATGTAAGAATAAGAAAATACTACCCTAAGCCTCGTATTTTGTTTTCTCATGCATTTTAATAGAAAGAATTTTATCAAAAAATGCTAGTAAAAAATAACGATGTAAAACTTTACTTAATTATTAAAATATATGT
The DNA here is from genome assembly GCA_900406565.1 of Turritis glabra. Lineage (NCBI taxonomy): Eukaryota > Viridiplantae > Streptophyta > Magnoliopsida > Brassicales > Brassicaceae > Turritis > Turritis glabra. The sequence goes on from OVBN01000025.1 coordinate 3,854,527, forward strand.
CTTTCATATCCGTAATCATCATGTATTTGATAATACATAAATTTATTTTTAAGAACTTGAATAACCCGCTATCTTATAACTCAACAATAATAACATCCAATCTAAAAGACATATTGGAAATAAATAATAATAAATAAATATGGAGACTCACTTAATTTAAATAATAAATAAAATTAATTGAGGTGAACAAAAAGAATATAGGAAAATAAAATTAATATAAAAATATCTGCAGTTTTTTCTCTCTCAGTAATTTCAAAGGAGGAAAAATATCAAAGAAAAAAAACTCTTCGTTGTCTTTTTTATTATCAGAAGTAAAAGAAACAGAGTTCAGTGGAAGGAAAATAACAAAACATAAAAGCACCAAAGAGATTAAAATAAATTCATGTTGTATGTTCTTAGTTGAAAAAAATAGCTGCATACATTCTTTTAAAACAAATTAAGTAAGATAAGCTTATTCTCCCAACAGTTATACAGATGGAATAACAAAAAGTAATTTTCTAAATTCACCCTCTTAATGACACAAACATTTTTTCTTTTAAAATTTTCTATATGACAAAAGCATAAATTTCAACGGAAAAAAAAATCAATCAGGAAAAAGTCCTTTTTTAAAAATAGCATTTATTGATTTTGCTATTTTGCCTTGAAAAATTTAGATTGATCATTTTTAAAGATTTAAAAACATAATTTTACACATTATGTTTGAGTTTATTTAGTTCCATTTTGTTTTTAGGGTTTAGTGTTTGTTATTAAGAATGTATTTTTTTAAAACAATTTCACAAATGTATTAATTTTGAAGTGGGCAAAAATGACAAATCCAGAAAGTCTTTAAAACAAATAGCAAATCCAAAAGAATTAGGTGACAAAATGGCATTTTCAACAATAATCACAAAAAAAAAAATGACGAAAGCATAAATTTATATCTTAAAAAAAGAAAGAAAATCATAACAATGCAGGCCAACAAAAACATGTTCTGGTTGTATAAATCACAATGCATTTACAGCAACTAAGGATGTTTGTTTATAGAATCAATTAGGAAAAAGTTCTTTTTAGTGGTATTTGTAGATTTTGTCATTTTATCTTAAATATTTTAGATTTACCATTTTTCAAGATTTAAAAACACAATTTTACACATTATGTTTGAGTTTTCTTGGTTATATTTTTTTTAGAATATAAAATTTGTTATTAAATATTTATTTTATTAAAAAAATTCCCAAATATTTAGTTTTTTTAAGTAGAAAAAATGGCAAATCTACAAAATCATTAAGTAAATGTCAAATCTAAAATTTTGGATAATAAAATGGCAATTTCAAGAATAATCTCTTGTTTATAACAATGCAAATACGTTTGTTGCTTGTTATAAAAAATGTGTTTTACTCTTTCCCATCCTCGTGAGGTGTACTTTATATATACCTTCCGTGAGAATCATTTTTTATTAGTATTGGTATCACTGGGAAAAAAAGGTATATAAACCAGATATATATTGATGTTAAGAAATCAATTTGGTATATATAAAACTGTTTTTGCTTTTCGTATTGGTCATAAAAATAAACATGTGAGCAATAAGCAGTATTTTCTTATCGCTGTCTTCTTTTATGTTCATTTTGATAAATTTCTTGACAATGTTTTTTGTTTAATGATTTTCGATATCTTTATTCGTATGTACATCTTCTCTATTTTGTTATTAAAGAAGCAATAACTGCAGGACGTGTAACATATCTACAAATGTCAATGGCATTTAGTGGTGCAGTTTTATTGGGTATGGGAATAAACACCTATTGTAGCGTGTGAGTAAGGCTCATGACTTTGGAATGGTATATTTCGTATCTAACTTAAAAAAACGGAGGGACTTTTGCAGCAAGTTCAACCATTTTTTGGATTGCATCTCTATTCTAAACCATTTTTTATAGTAAAGCTCTATAAATTTTTAACTAATAAAACTATGGCTTTGTTCTTTTGTATGTTGTTGACGACATACTTAAATGACATAATTAAAAAACAATTTTATTTTTTAATTAAATTTAAAATCAACGATCAAATTATATGTGAAAAACTGTGAAAAACGAAAAACAGTTGGTCGTCATGTTGGTTAAAATGGACGCTGGATAATATAATGAGAGCATCGTTAACAACAACAAAAAATCTGGAAAAAGAATTTTCTCACATAAAAAATCAAGCAATAAAAAGAAAAGAAAAGTGAATGTAATTTTTAGTTGACGGAGTTGTCGCTCGTAACTTCCAAAAAAAAAAAAAAAAAACCTATATACATGTCTTTCACGTGAAAGAAATCCATGTGGAGATATATTACACCATCTTTTATTTTTTATGAATCATTTATAATATAATTCACAAGTCATTTTGCAGCCAATTTCCACTCTCTCCTTCTACTACGTGGCAAAAGTCCCAATTTTTACACTTTTACTTTCTTAAATTCTGGAAAATATATCGACACTTCTTTCTTTTTCTTTTTTTTTTTAAACTGTTTTTTATTACTATATTTTTATTATTAACTAAATATTATAAAAAAAACACAAATGATATAAAGGCCTTGACCAAAGCACTAGTCCTTTATAATATAATTCACAAGTCACTTTGCAGCCAACTTCCACTCTCTCCTTCTTCTACGTGGCAAAAGTCTCAATTTTTACATTTTTACTTTCTTAAATTCTGGAAAATGTATCGACACTTTTTTTTTTTTTTCAAACTGTTCTTTATTACTATATTTTTATTATTAACTAAATATTATAAAAAAAAAACACAAATGATATAAAGGCCGTGCAAAGCACGGACCAAAGCACTAGTTGGAAATATTTTTAAATACTTACACCTGTTTTCTTTACCAACACCATTTCTTTAACATAATTTTGGCATTGTGATCTCAAAAACACACGACAACAACGTGATAAAGACTTTGTCATCAAAGTCTACCCAATATCAAAAAAAGAAACGACTTTGATGACAATTTTATGACACCAAAGAATAGCTACCAAGAGGTGGCCAACTCCAACACTCTATATGGAAATTAGTATGCGGCTAATTCTTATTGATTACATAGCAAGAAAAAATATTTTCAAATTGGGAATAAAAATTTCGACAATAGTGACTACATATTCTATCTTGAGCGAAAAAATAATCACTGAAAAAAATTAGCTACAAACATATACTACTCAAAATTGTCAAAATTCTACACGTGGAAAATTGTAAACTTTGTTTGCTCAGTTACAACTCAATGTTAATGTCACTATACAAGTAAATTCAGCAAATCATATATAATTTTTTTAACTAGAAAAACAAATAAACTCAAATAAACGTGTGTTTGTATAACTTAAAATTTTTTATTTTATTTTTATGTGAAATATTATTGAAGACTTACTCACTCTAAACATTTATTTATTTTCTGACTCATAGTTCTAATTGCAGTGAAATATTGTTTCATCTTTTCACTTATCAGAGTTTAGCACCACCAACTCTTTGGTCAAAGACTACCAGTTTGGTGTAGAGAGGGCTTGACATACTAGTAAATTACATAGAGGAATAAACATAACAAAGGTAAATAAAAATGAGTGAAAAAATAATATGAACGGAAAACTACACTTGAAAGGGATAAAAATATAGAAAGAAATAAAAATAATTAAAATAAGAATAATAATAAATAAAAGTTTAGCCAAAATAAAGAAAATATAAATAATACAATTATAATTATTAGTATATAATTTTATATTATTAACTCTTTAACATAAACAGTACATATATTTAATAATTTTTGAAACATACTATAAGTCTATAATGCTGACTTCCTTGTTTTTTTGGTTGTTTAAAAGTTGCATTCATTAAACAAACAAAAAAAAAATTATGAAAAAGAGAGTATTCTGATATTAACAATAAATTGGAAAAAGGAAAAAATTGAAAGGCAAAATATGAAATTACGGCAAAGCTTGGTGAGAGATCCGCCAGAAGAAGAGGAACATAAGATTTTGAAACCTCTTATTCCTCGTATACTACATAAAGAATATTTCTATTTCAAATGATCTTTTGGATTGCGAGTTTCTCTGCGCAGTCGATCAAGGATTGTGAGCCAGAAAACAGAAGAATAGTTTAGGAGAAGAACAAAGGTTTATCGATTTCCTTATTACTTAAATAAGTTACTATAATAAGTTGGAAATTTATATCAGTTCATTTTAGTTTGACCCGACGACATTATTGTATCCTTCTTTTTCCTTCCCGTCGAAAACGTAAGCAACCAAAAAGATAATTTAAAACTGATTGCTTGACTTATCTATCACGAAGTTGAGAAATGATGGTGATGTTTCTAGTGTTGACTTGCGACGTCCATGTGTTGAGATCTTATTGCTTATAAAGCTGACTTCTAAGTTCACAATTCCGCCGTTCACATTTTGAGGGGGGGGTGGTGTTCCTTTTTTATATTAAGGAAATGTTTTGCAACAATACTTTTAATAGTATATTTATAGATTTTAATTGTATTTATGTCATATTTTTCTTAATATAATCATTAAGTTAGATTAAGTATTCAGTTCCTTGCATCGCACATGAACACCATTATTGTGCAGAAAAAACGGATACAATACTCTTCACATTACTAATTTAGTAAGAAAAAACAGATATAACTGATCAATTTAGTCATAAGTTTTTTTAATCAACAGTATATGCAGTATATGAATTTAAACAAGGGCGGTAGCTTAAATAACTAGATTCCATATCATAGTCTTTTAACCATATTGTTTCGGATCTTATTTTTGAAATGTAGACTTTATTTAAGTCTATGGTTCCGAATGATGACAGCGGATTGGATGGTGCAGAACAAGTGGATTAAGTAATACGGTACGATTTAACTGTGATTCGTTGAAAAGAACTGTATCATACGAGATAAATGCGGTTCGTGCGAAACAGGCAGTGTGAGATAATATATGAATGGTGACGATTATAAGTACGGTACAAATATATCATTTACTTAAACTTTAACTAATAACTTTTAAACTTCAAATTTCTGAATTATTGTTTAGAAAAATTAAAAGCATGTATAAAATTTAGTTGTATAAAATTATTGTTTCAAAATTTTTTGAACTGTAAAAAAAATTAAACAATTCTACACCAAACCACATCAAATTAGAGATTTCTTAACCACGGTATGTATTTCTTTAAATAGTATACTTTCTAATTTTTTAAATTTTTTATTATACAAGTGTGATTTTTTGTTCCACTATATAATTATGTCTTGAATAGTGATATAATAAAAAAAACGGATCCACAAGGTTCCACAACCCCATTCAGAATCTATGATTAAAATTAGAGCATCCCCTAAGAAAAAAAAAGTCTGACTAATAGAATGAGGACCGGAAACAGTTGGAGGCTAGCTCCGGTTTTGCCACTACTTTCATTATTAATATCTGATTCTTATGGGAAATAATATCTTCTGAATATTGAATGTTTTGTCTGTTTTGTTTATGGACTCATAATTTGTTGCCACTCCATTTTCTCCTTTTTTTTCTGGAGAAACATTGATTTTTAATAAATACTCTTTTTTAATAAAAAAATTATTTTACCATATTTTATATTAAAATATAAATTCTTTTTATATTTTTTGTTAATACAGTAAAAAAAAAATTTCTAATTAATAAATTGAAAAACTAAAAATAAATTGAAATTTGATTTAAAAATCTACATTAAACTATAGAACGAAATTTTTGTAAAACAAAAATAAATTCTTAAAAATGATAATTTTTAATGAAATGGAATGAATAAGTAATAAAGAGTTACTAGCAAGAATATTATACTCAAAAAATTTCAAAAGAATTTAATGGGGAAAAAGTCTCAATAAAGAGGAGTAGTAATTTTATGTCCTCATTTGTTTTGTTTTTTTTTTTTTTTTTTATCATTTTTCCATATATGTTAGCGCCATCGATAATAGAGTTGAGGGGATTTGGTCAACCCTTCAGCCCAATAAATATGCGTGCATGTGGTCGGAGTAGTGACAAACCCTTAATAGAAAAATAATTTGCGTTAGTGGTTGACTTCGTTGACAATAATTATTTCTGAACAATGATCCTAGCCAATTAATTATTTTTTGAAGTCCAAACGAAATTATTTTGTTTTGGAATCATAGTTAATCAGTCATGACAAAACCTTAAGTATATTTTCGTATTATATTAAAGTGTTGACGCAAACGAAGTTTATTTTTTAGCAATGCCAAGAAAATATCAAGCCCAGTTTTTTAAGTCCAAACAAAATGATCAAAATTTGAAGATTAGGTGTGGTCGGAGGAATTTTGAAACTCCAAACAAAACTTTTGAAAAGTATCAAGCCCATTTCTGATTCTTCGTAAGGATCAGACATAAGTAGCACATGTGAATGATTAAAATTTGAATTATTAGGAGGATTTTTTTCTTTCAAGATAAAATTATTCAAACAAAACCTAATATGGATGTCATCATATTATTAATCATATTAGACCTTATTACTTTATAAAAACACATTTGTAAAATTAATTTTTAAGTCGTTGAAGACCGAATCGCATATCAATCTTAAAGACGTTGATGGTAGCCACGGAATACCGAACGTATACCTGCGTAGTTTGTAGTAATGCAAGAGGACTGCACTAAAACTTTACTAAGACTTTCAGACCAACGTTGGCGTTAGGTTAATACTAAATCGGCTAAATTCAAAACTTTCATGAGTTGTAAATAAATAACTTTTGGGAGTCAAAATTTTCGGTAATACTAAACAAAATCTATATAAATTATTGTTTGAAAAGGACTGATACAGGCAAATGATTTTATTATATTATGGTTGGGAATTATTGTTTGTCATTTTCAATAAGAATAATACTAAAACTTTATATATGCGTACGCATATGCATATGTATGAGTTGGTCGAAAAGCGCTGATAGATAGTTTACACACCTGACACCCCAACTCTTTTTTTTTGCAATAGAATCTTACTTTTAAACTCAAAGTTGCCTCTTCTTCGACCGTTCGTGGCATCAAAAGATAACGGAGTCAGATTTCCACGTAACTAAAGTTATTCGGTTTCCTGATTCTACATCGTTTCTGTTTTTATACATTTATTTTGGAAGAATAGGCCAAAATCGTACTATTGAAACTGAAACTATTCATAAATTACAGTAGTTAATATTACTTAAATTAAATTATATATAGGGAGAAAAGGTAAATATATACTTTTTTGGTTGAATTGCTTTCGATAAAAGCTAAAAAAAAATTGTTTATGTATTATAAAAAGATTAAATCAAACTATAGTTACAAATTTAAAAGAAGAAGCCCGAATAAACCATGATAATTTATATATGTTTTAAAAATAAGTAGAGCCCTAAAAATTGGGAGCCTTTAAAATTAGAGATCCATTCAGTTAGCTTAGCCAGTTAACCATTAAGGAGTTCAAGATATCTAGCCGTAGAAAGACCAATTTTCTATCCGCTTAAGGGAAGCCACAATGGAAGTAAAAGTGATCTATGACAACACACTCTTCATATGCCTTATCTCAACATTCTATCACGGGTTGGACAGCTAATATGGTAGAAGATATTTTGGTATGCTTCCCATAATCAATACCAAAGATAAGAGACTAGGCATATATTGCATATCTTTAATATGATTCTATATATACATCTCTTGACATAAATTAGAAAAAGTAGAATTACCAATAAGTAGACTGCTCTGTTATACCAAAGATTAATATGATAAAGTTGTATGCTTTATCCCACAAATTCAAAACTGAGAGTTCAAGAAAAATTATAGGTGTACATAATTAATGGTACAAAAATGTAATAATTAATGAGAGAGCCAAAAGTGATGTTTTATAAAGCCAAGTATGACTATAAATATAAGCTAGACTTCGCAAATATATGCAAAATATTTTGAAGAAGAGATGGGTAACAATACTAAATACGATTTTTCTTCTTTTTTTATCGATCTTGCGTCAACCACAGAGAAGGCTAGGAAGACCGCTGTAAAATTGACGTCAGTAAAAAAAAAAAGAGATTTTAAGAAAAAATTCTTACTAGATATCTTCTTTTTCTCAAACAGGAATTCTCATTTATTAAGTTGTCTTCAATTATTTCGTCACGCAAAAATAAAACAAGAGTTTTGATTCCATACATATTTGTGTTTGTCAATATCAGAATAATATGGAAGGGAGCGTGTTTTGGTTTACAATGTAATCATTGAAACTCAACATTAAATATGGTCTTTAGCCTTCCATGATTCCTAGGTCGGGAACCCACTCATATTTTCTTAATACCTATTTATTGTGTGCTATTAGTGGAAGTTCCAATACCAAAGGCCATCGTTTAAAGCGAAGGTTCGTTTAACATAAAAGAAAAAGTGGAGGCTTGATGATTCTTTCCAGCATATCATAGTCTCATCAGTTTAAAAAAGACATGTTGTTACGGCTAAGTGAAAAGGTATGGAATATATATATTTCTTTCCTTGAAACTTCATTCATACTCTTGTTGAATTATTTTTTAATCATTTTTATATACCAGTACGTGGGTTTACAGTAAAAAGGCATTTTTTAGATTTCATGTAAGGAATGATAGCAATTTTAATGCGAGAATTGATTATTTGACAACTTTAACTTTAGTTTTTGGGGATTCTTATGTGCTTAGTTACTACTCACCAGATGAGGGAATTTAATGAAAACGAAGAAAGAAAATATTGAAACAAATGAGTTTACAGTGTGATATTTGGAATAATAATTGAGAAAAATTAAAATTCGAATGATAATCAAACATGAAAGAACCCAATCTACTATTTTCAAATTTGAAAAACAAAATCTACGTGAATATTGTACATTAAGATCGATTGTTAAACCCTATTCAATTTCCAATGTATTTTTTTCACCATTTACTATAAATGTTGTTTCACCATTTAAGATTTGTTTCATAACATTTGATCCACACTAACTACAATTATTTTACATATTCTGCGTGTTCCGTAACAACCATAATTGTCTCGTTTCTATTCGGTCTAACATGTTCTGCATCACTCATTTTGATATATAGGAACCTAACTATATCTTTGAATTTGATAGAACAGTTGGACCCAAAGTAACTGGAAATCTTTAAGCAGATTGACCGAAGCATCAAGGACTCCCTTTTAGCTTAATTGGATATCAGGAATTTACCCTCAATGGTTCACATATGAATAGTTGGAGTTGTATCCTATTTGTTAGGCTTTTTATTACTCCCCGAGTTGGAGTATTATTTTAGGTATTTTGATATCAAATCAGTTTCGCCGAGTTGATGTAAAGAAAATTGTTCCATTGGTGATATATGTCTTAAAAAAAAAAATTGTTCCATTGGTAACTACAATTCACAATTTATCCAAAACAAATAATGTATAGGCTTGATATATTTTTTAATATTAGTAGTAAACAATAACAAAATAAAATTAACATAAAAGATTAATTAATTTTCCTAAGAATATAAACTTAGGAGGGTGTATTCAATCTTGTATTGTGAGTGATTTGAGTTTAATTGAGTTTTATATGATTTTGGGTGATTTTAAGGAAGTTGTTATGATTTATTGTAAAATCCTCCCAAATTCCACCTAAAACCATGAGATTTAAAATTCTGTATTTTTAACTAAAGAAATCCACTAAAATCCACTCAAATCTCTTAAAAGTCATTCAAAATTCAATCTTTAAAATGTTTTCAATAACATGGGATTTTAAAGTAGATTTTCAAATAACTAGTTCAATAACATTAGATTTCATTAGACTTTTTAAAATTCATGGTTGAATAACATAGGATTTGTTATTTTAACACAAATCACTCAAAATACAATATTGAATACACCCCCTTTAATTAATCTTTTATGTTCACACTAAAATTAATTTTTTTGGAAGCACCAACGTTCGCACCAAGAAAACTACGAGACTCGATAGTCGATACCCTTAAAGGCTTAAAGTAAATATTGGGACAATGCGTTGGAGCAGTGATGGGATCAAACTCTGACGCGCTTTCTTGGTCTCTAACACTCTAACACGTAAGTGGCATGCCGTTTAAAACGAAACTATTATTGTACACCAAAGCAACAACTTTGCTGACATTTGTTTGTTTAACAAAAACCCTAAAAATACCGAAAAAGCAAAACAAAACCCTAAAAATAGGAAGTCGAATACCCAATCGATTTTTATTTTTCTCTTTCTTTTGTTAAAAGCGACTTTAATCGTCTTCCGCCACCAAGCTAGCTCTCCTGTCGAATTTTCCAGATTATGCTGTTCTTAATTAACTGAATAGATTCCTTGGTTTTGACGTGACAAAAGGTAATTGGCTTCGAAATATTTCGATCTCCTTTAATTTTCTTTTGACGATATTTCTCTCTGTAAGCAATTGTCAATTCGTTTCTATAAAAATGTATTAAGAGGGTTAATTATAATTGTCTTTTGGGACGTACTCGATTGCACTAAATCCTCAAAATTTCCAATGTTACTATTTTATGTTTTCCTTCCCTAACTTCTTCAAGGAGGAAATTTACTAGAAAACAACTGATTTATTACTCGATATTGAAAAGAACTATCTCATATTGACATATATAAATATTACAGACTAAGATTGAGATTTGTGTATTCTGCAAGAAGATGAAGTTTGGAGAGACGTTCACGGAATATCTACATGGAGAAGAGGAGTGGTTCCTAGAAAAATTTCGTCATGTAGAATATAAGAAACTCAAGAAAGTATTGAAGAAATGCAAGACATGTAACTCCACAAGATCTGCTGATGAACACCTCATCTCATCGTCTACTTCTTTGTCGTCTGATTCATGCCAATGCCAATCTTGCCCGTGTATGTATAACTTCTCTCCCTTAATTTCCTTCTAGTCTTAACGCTTAAAAAGATGATAACAAATTGAGAATGAGTTGATAAGTTCATGTCATTTTTATATTACTTTTAAATCTCTTCTAATCTCCGATGCGGGATCCTAATATGTTTCCCTCAAGATGATGGTTTTCCGACCCATCTTAAATCGACTCTCACTTTAGGATCAAAAAACATACCCTTATTTTGGTTACCCTACTTGGCTCTAATACCATGTTAAATTTTATGCTTTCCGATTTGAAATCAAATTGTAATGAATAGATTGACTCATATCTCATATATATAACTTTAGATACATTCTAATTATTTTCGATGTTTGATCCAAACAGGATAATCGAAATGTTTTTTTGATGTGAAGTTGTTTAGTCGTCGCGTGCGTTTTTTCTTTATGCAAGATTAGGTGGTTGATGTTAATGATGATGTTACAATGCAGGGTGTGATGAGATGTTCTTTGAGGAGCTGATGAAGGAAGCTACTGACATAGCAGGATGCTTCAAGTCAAGAGTGAGGCATCTTCTCCATCTTCATGTAGCCACTGGGATGCAAAGATACATGATGAGTCTACGCAGATGCTTCACGGACGAAAAACAAGCTTTACTCCAAGAGGGCCAAATCTTGATACAGTACATCACCATGAATGCGATTGCCATCCGTAAAATCCTCAAGAAATATGACAAGGTTAAGGTTAGAGGTTATTGCATGTGAAAGAAAAAATGCAACCTCATTAAACCGGTTTAAAATGTTTTCAGGTGCATAGCTCAGTGAATGGGAAGAAATTCAAGTTGAAAATGCGAGCGGAGCGCATAGAGCTTTTGCACTCACCTTGGCTCATAGAACTTGGAGCCTTCTATCTCAACTCTGGGCTTGATAAAGTTGGAAACTTCAAGAACTCGTTTGGCCGTGTCTCCTGTCATTATCTCAACGAAGATCAACCTATGATGCAACTTATGCTGCCTAATTCAATAGAGCTCGAGTTTGATCTAACTTGCGCAATATGCCTCGTAACAAAACTTACTCTGCCTTTTACACAAACAAAATGTAGTTTACTTATCTAAGTCATTTCTCTCAGGAGGTGAAGTCATAATTTGTTGTGGATTAATTGGGCAGGAAACGGTATTCAATCCCTACGCTTTGAAGTGCGGTCACATATTTTGTAAAGCATGTGCGTGCTCGGCTGCTTCTGTAATGATTTTCCAAGGCATCAAAACAGCACCTAAAAATTCCAAATGTCCCATCTGCAGAGAGGTTTGTTTAGATTCTTAATTGCAACATTAAACATTTTCTTCAAGTTTTGTTTCCATTAACCATAAATGAGGTCGATCTAAAATTTACTTGCGGTAGGTTGGAGTTTACGCGGAAGCGGTTCACATGATCGAGCTGCATCTTCTCTTAAAGATACGGTGAGACAAATCTCAATTTAGATGGCCCAAATCAGTATATATGTGTGTATAAATTTTGAATTGATGACTATTATGATGTATAGCTGACAACATGATGTTTTCATATGTTAATTTTCTAGAAAATGAAGTTTTGAATTTTTGTGTGCTTTATATTAATTACTAAAAGCTTAAAGTTTTGAATTCGTTACAAGTGAGTCTTGTGGATATAGATTGTTTAAAGTTTATCCATGGGAATCAAATATTCAAGAATTGTTGATGAGATATGTGTTTTTCGATTAGTAAATATATGATGAAGGCATAATAATTTTTGTAGAAGCAAAGAGTATTGGAAGGAGAGGATGATGGGTGAACGGTCTGAAATGTTGAAGCAATCGAAGATGTTTTGGAATGAACAGACGAAGCATATGATCGGTTACTAATTGTTTATTTCTTCAATTATTATCTTCTTTAAATAAATAAAGTCGACAAAAAGCACCGAAAAAGCTATACTACTTTTATTTGTTTCTGCCATGCCCGAAACGTTACACATTCGATTTAAAGAATTGTCAGCATTAGGAGAGTTTTTCTTTTCTTTTTTCTTTTGTGAGACATAAATCAATTTATATATGTTTGAATACTGTTTACTTTTGCTTAAGATGTTATCGGATACGTTATTGCTTATTTTTTACTAATAGATTTTCCAAACATGCCGGGATTTACAATAAATGTTGATATTACTTGATAAATTTCAATTTTTAATATTGTATGAACCAAATAATTTTATCGTTAAGCTATTACTTATTAATTAGAACTGTTTTATAATAAGGAATTTCTAAATGATGAGGATCAACATAAGGGTAAAGATGACGATCAGAATAAAGATTTAGGAACTATATGAAACTGTTGTTGCAAGAAATGGATATGTGGACTGGTGGTGGGTTCGAATCTAACCAACTGCGGAGAACACATAAAATTTAGATAACATTCTTTTTAAAAGATATTATATTGGTAGATCGACCAACGGAGTTAAGTGCGTATATCGCGCCTCTTTTTTTTTCTCCTAAAGGCGATTCTCCTTGCGAAACTTAAATCTCTGCCGCGCTTCTGCCTCTCCTGCCATCAGCGCACTTCGATGTGGTCGTGAGAAGGCCCCTTGTGCTCTGGTCGTCGTCTAGTCGCTTTCCCTTCCGACGATTTGACGGGCTGATGAAGTTGGAGTTGTGTAGCTAGGGTTTTCGATGGCTCTTCATGCGGATGTGACGGCGTAGGCTTGTCGTGGCTTCTCTCGGGGATCTCGGCGGTACCTCCTTACCAGAGATCTCGTTCTCCCATCGGCTCGCTCGCGGACAGCAACTAGGGTTGAGCAAGTTTTCCCAAGGAGGTTTACGGCGGTTTTCTCTTCGCTCTGTTCGCGGTAGCGACGCATCTTGGTTTGTTTCATTTCGCAGTTTGGATCTCCTCACACAAGTGGTCTTGTTGAAGGATGATTTCGCGGATCTTCCTTCTCTTACCTTCTAGCGCGCGATGGATCTCCCCAGGTTGTGGCTCGGTGGTGCTTCTGGCTCCGTCACGGGTTGGTAAGTGATTTCCTCTCCTTCCCTTCGTGCATGCTGCTTGTCTTTCGCTCCGATTTCTCTCTACCCCCGCCTTGTGGTCGCGTCGTTTGCCTCTCTGCTTCTTTGCTTGCTTCAGGCAAGTTTGTTCTCTGGCGAATTCTTGAGCTGTTGGTTAAGAAGGCTAGTGGCTAGGTTACATCCTCCGGCCGCTCGGTTTAGTAGTTGCAACTTCGCTGGGGGGTTTGTTTTTCTGATTGCTTGTGTTGCTTGTGCGGCTTCTGAAGCTAGAGCCGGCTTCTTTGGTTGACTAGGTCGCCTTTTTGCCACACTCTTCAGACCATCTCCCAAGCCAAAAGCGTTGGCTTGCCGCTGTTAAATTGTTTTTGTCCCAGGCTTGTCCTGCTTTCGCAGCTGCTTCAGTGAGTTTCGCTTGAACGGAGTTCCATGTCTCTACTTGATCTTAGGATTGAGGGCTGCCTTTGATCGCAGTTTTTGGCATCTCCACGCATCTCCGGGCATGTCGCACTTGTAGCTCTGTTTTCTGATGTTCAAGCTTTTGGTTGTTATTGGCTACGGCCAATTTTGTCATTGCTCTCTTTCGTCAGCTAAGGGATTCAGTTTGGAGACTCGTGAAGTTGCAGCTTTGGTTAAGGATGTTCTGTTGCGGGCTTACATTGAAAGTACTTCCTCCTCGCTTGTTCATGGATCTACAGTTTCCTTGCCTCCTTGTGCTGCTCATGCTTTATGTCTCCATTTCAATACATTGCAAACCATGAGCCTAATCGGTTAATGGTCTAGCTTCATGAAATGAATTCTCGAATGTTTATGCTTCTATGTTTTTAAAACTTTTTGGCATGGAACCATGTTAGCTTTATGAAAATCTTCATGAAAATGTCATTTAAGTTAAGTTTTTGTAAGGTCTAAACTCTTCATTTTAATGAAAATTACATTCTTATATAAAAAAAAAATATTAAATCCATAAAAGTTAAAACACATTTCCTTAAATAACTCGCTTACACATTGTTTTCTTTGCAATACGTTATACTCACTCAACGTTATATATTAAAATAAAATAATTATTTGTTACAGATAAAAAACAATTGAAAAAAGTGAGTCCTCTTCTAAAATTGGGCTCTGTACAATCTTCCATATTTTCACGTAAAAATGGACGGCCATGCCATAGTCATTTTTTTATTCTCTCTCGTTCCTTCTTCTCATCCTCTGATCATCAGCTCATCAGATATTCTCCGAAGCAGATACCAAATTTTACAATTCCACGGCGTGTCTCAATAATTTCGCTTCCGGCAAACTTGCAGAAGAAGGTAGCTTGCGAGCGAGTAGGTGGTGTATTCATTATCTCAGTTTTCTCATCCGAGCTGTGTCGATTTTGAAGACGCAGCAAAATTTGATATATATGGATTCGTCATTTACGTTAATGGCGCTGATGAGTGGTTTGTGTTTTCGTTGTCGGAGAAATAATAGATAATCTAAAACAGAGAGAAGAAAAAAAGCAAATTAGGTTTTGTAATTTAGGGTTAAATTGTTTGAATGGGAAACACATGCGTGGGTCCGAATCTAAACGCTAATGGATTTTTGCAATCCGTTAGTGCTGCTGTGTGGAGGAATCAGAAACCAGACGATAGCCTTAAGAGCAGCAAGGACGAGAGCAGTCGAAATAAGAATGATAAGAGCGTTAATGGCGGCGACGACAGTAATCGAAATCCAGACGTCGCCGTGGATCCAGCACCAGCCACGTTGCCAACTCCAAGCACGCCACCACCACCGGTGAAAATGGCTAACGAAGAACCACCACCAAAACCTATCCCAGAGAACAAAATCATCGAAGAGGACGCGAATTCAAAGCCGCAGAAGAAAGAAGCGCACATGAAACGTATGGCGAGTGCAGGTCTACAAATAGACTCTGTTCTTGGGAGGAAAACAGATAATCTCAAAGATATATACAGTGTTGGGAGAAAATTAGGTCAAGGACAATTTGGAACAACGTTTCTTTGCGTGGATAAGAAGACAGGTAAAGAGTTCGCTTGCAAAACGATAGCTAAGAGGAAACTGACGACACCTGAGGATGTTGAAGATGTGAGAAGAGAGATTCAGATAATGCATCATTTATCTGGTCACCCAAACGTGATTCAGATCGTTGGTGCGTATGAAGATGCAGTAGCTGTTCATGTTGTGATGGAGATTTGTGCAGGTGGAGAGTTATTTGATAGGATTATACAGAGAGGTCATTATACAGAGAGAAAAGCTGCTGAGCTTGCTAGGATCATTGTTGGTGTTATTGAAGCTTGTCATTCTCTTGGTGTGATGCACCGTGATCTTAAGCCTGAGAATTTCTTGTTTGTTAATGGAGATGAAGAAGCTGCTCTCAAGACTATCGATTTTGGTCTCTCTGTCTTCTTTAAACCAGGTATAATATCCCCAATGCTACTTGTGATAGATCTCATATACATTGTTGCAGAGTGAGGAGGATCAATGGTTATTTTTTGACTATGTTGTGATATCTTGCCCTTACAGGAGAAACATTCACTGATGTAGTTGGGAGCCCTTATTATGTGGCTCCTGAAGTTTTACGGAAGCATTATAGTCATGAATGTGATGTTTGGAGTGCTGGAGTTATTATATACATCTTACTAAGTGGTGTTCCTCCGTTTTGGGATGGTAAGAGATTTGTTTGATTCATGGTATAACTATGTTTCAATGGTAGAGAGACTGACTGAACTGTTATATGTGTCAGAAACGGAACAAGGCATCTTCGAGCAGGTTTTAAAAGGTGATCTTGACTTTATATCAGAACCATGGCCTAGTGTATCAGAAAGCGCAAAAGATTTAGTTCGTCGGATGCTTATCAGAGACCCTAAGAAACGAATGACAGCTCATGAAGTTCTATGTTAGTGTTTTTGTTTTCAAATAAGTTGTAACTTTTGATAAGAGTAAGAACAGAGCTATACCTATATAGTTTATGTTGCAGGTCATCCTTGGGCCCGAGTGGACGGTGTTGCTCTTGATAAACCTCTTGATTCTGCTGTCCTAAGTCGTTTGAAACAGTTTTCAGCCATGAACAAGCTCAAGAAAATTGCTATCAAGGTAAATATTTTACATATGTTTCTATCTCCTATACCAAATTATATGCAAAGATAGAGAGAGAGTTTAAAATGTATTTCAAAAATATTAATATAGATTGGATTATTAAACTCTATAATTTAACTAAATCCAAAAACTCTATATATGTATTTCTGCTTACGGAATTGAATGAGATTCATCCTCATAGAGAGTACATAATGACTAAACACAAACACTTTTATAATGAGTATGTATTGATTCAGGTAATAGCAGAAAGCTTGTCAGAGGAAGAGATCGCAGGATTAAAAGAAATGTTCAAGATGATAGATACAGACAATAGCGGACACATCACTCTTGAAGAACTCAAGAAGGGTTTGGACAGAGTTGGTGCTAACCTTAAAGATTCAGAAATATTAGGATTAATGCAAGCAGTAAGTCCACTACTCTACTTAATTACCTTTTGTTTACTATATATGATCGATATAATGCATCAAATAATGATTTGAAAAACTAAACATTTGATCAGGCGGATATAGATAATAGTGGGACTATAGACTATGGAGAGTTTATAGCAGCGATGGTGCATTTGAACAAAATAGAGAAAGAAGACCATTTGTTCACAGCTTTCTCTTACTTTGACAAAGATGGAAGTGGTTATATAACCAGAGACGAGCTTCAACAAGCTTGCAAGCAGTTTGGCTTAGCGGACGTTCATTTAGACGATATTTTACGCGAAGTCGATAAGGACAACGTAAAATTTATTTAATCTGCTCTTGCTTTTGATTTGCTATAGTTACTTGCAAGCACATTGTTGGTTAATAGTGTTATCTATTGTTATTGTCAGGATGGAAGAATAGATTACAGCGAGTTCGTTGAAATGATGCAAGACACTGGTTTTGGCAAAATGGGGTTAAAGGTGAGTTGAAGAAACAAAACAACGACCCCAATTTCCACCACTTTTTTTTAAGCATAACTTAATCTTTGCGGAAACATATGTATGGGCAGCTTGCATTAGTTTTCTTGAGCAGGTTTTATCCACTGTATGCCGCATTTTTTGTATCAAGTTTCTCATTTCTTACTCTCCCTCGTGTGTCATCATGCAACTAGGAGAAATATTGTACAGGTTACATCTTGAAAGATACCAAAGATTTTCATTTTCATTATCTTTATTTCTTTAGTAGGCCAATGTAAAACTCTAGAAAATCTTGAGAGTGATATATTCTTTCCGTTCCATCAAATTAGATATTGTTTTTCTTTCACAAATATGTTTCAGTTTTTAATTTTTATACGGTGAGTTGTGTATTTGTATCAAAGATTTGATATTCTATAATTTGACAGACGCGAATCATTTATCGATATGCCAATATCCTTGTCAAAAGGAAAAAAGAATTGAAAATATCTGTGAGATCACGTGGAAGTAGTGAAAGCAGTTTTGAAGTAAAGCAAATATTTTGACGTGTTCTGTCTTTCTACTGGAAAAGCTCGTAACACAGAGGCCACATGGTTGTGAATGCGTCTCCACGTGTCACGAGATACACTGCGAGCACTACACGTGTCAAATACACACCTCTTCTTTTACTTCTTAACCACAATCGCTTCTTTTACACAAAACCTCTCTCTTTCTCTTCTCTTCTTGGAAAATAAAAACATGGGCTCAGAGACTTTCCTGGAGATTATTCTGGCCATTCTTCTGCCTCCCGTCGGCGTTTTCCTCCGATATGGTTGTGGGGTAAGCACTAATCACATCGTTAATTACTTGTCTAATTGATTAAACCTTAATTAATTATATGAAATGATGTGTCAATCCAGGTAGAGTTCTGGATATGTCTGCTGTTGACGGTGCTGGGTTACATCCCTGGGATCATCTATGCTATCTACGTTCTTGTCGGATGATTACCAAAACCTCTTCTTGTACAGTAGTTTTCATGATCTAAGTTAGCCTTTGCTGTTTCTCAATCACTCTTGTAATAAAAAAATCTTGCATTTTCCCTAAATAATACTATTTTTGCTTAGTTTCTATATCACTAGGGCTGCCAAAATATACACCACATCACGTGTTATATAATATAAACTAACCATGTATACAGAAAAAAAACTCGGATTTATATGATCGGACACCACAATCATTACAGCAAACGATAGATACCACATTATGACCAACCAACCAACCATGCGCTCTATATAGTTTATTTTATTCATAGTACGACGCATGTATATATAGTAATTGTGGTCCATATACATTGTCTAGCCGGCGGTTGGGTTTTTGACGACGAGACGGCTTTCATCAACCCACACCCTAACGCGGTCGCACCTGAGGTCCTGAGTCACCGGAGTTCCAACCAAAATCACGGTAACTTGAAGGCTCGAGTTCTCTCCTTTTATCAACGAAGCCGCATTGTCTCCATTTGTTCCCAAAAGCTCCGGCCATGAGTTCTTCCCTGTGTGCGGTCAAAGCAACCACATTAGATTGGTAAATCATTTGCATTTGGCAGTATAGAGATCAATAAATCCATTGATTGGTTATTATGGAATCAAACAATTGATATATATATATATATCCCTACTAATACTATGCCTCCAGCTCATATATCGGTATTTGGGTAAATATTAGTTATTCAAACAATGTAGAAATTTAGAAACCGATGTCAGTAAAAGATACTCCAAACTCTTAACTTTCCTCGAGATGTACTGTGAAACGCCACATGCAAGCAAACTGCAGTAAATCTAAATGACTTGAAGCCATATATCTACGTAACATATAAGATAATATTATCGATTCGACGTGAACGAAAAAGAAAAGATGAAAGAAATCAATTCAGGGCGGTAGCAATATCAAATTATGAAAAATATAGTAATTGAGGATGAAAGAAAAACCAATATAAAGACACCAGTGGGTTGCCATTTTTCTTCCTCTTTTGTTTATGTACTTTGCGATGCTGTTTGCTATGCTTGTCCTCAGGAATTTGAGTCCAATTTATAGAATAAATAGGATGTATGCAGATGATGAACCGTCGATGCTCGATGGGTGGTGTCCTTTGAATTAGGTGTACCATATTTTCTTTGTCAGATAGCACGTGCATGGTGTAAAATGGAGCGGTTCGTCAACTTAATTAGTAGAACATTAGCTAAGGAACACTTTAAAGAAAAAAAAAAACTTTAGTTTAGGAACATTAGATTGAATTACTAAATATTTCTAACGAATGAATTATATGCGATCTCAAGTAACATTTTATAAGGTATTTTAAAAATTCAACAGTATGTTTTTTATACGAGTTATTAATTCAAAATATATTGACTGAGACTAATCGATCCGACCAAAAATTCATTTTCGGTTCGTTTTCAGCTCCGACTTTTAGAACATGCGTTTTTTTTGGTGGACCTTTTAGTTTCTTAAAGCAACAAAATCAAGGCAGCTACTACAACCAAAGATATATATAAAAAAAAGACAGCTGACTTATCCAACAAGGAACACCGGCTAAACATGCAAACGATTCCTTGTAACGCATCCAATACCAAAATATATCATTGATAGGTTTTCACATTCGCATCTTGCGTTGCCCCAGAATGCTGCGGTTTTCAGGTGTAGAAGAAGTCTCAAGTTTGGACTTGTGTCTTCTTCTTCTGTTTGCTTCAACAGCATTTGGTTCTCTGTTTTCTTTCTCTCCGTTCTCCTGTTGTAACAAAAGTTAGCTTTTTCTTCATCATCACAAGACTTACATTACAAGATATTTGCTACGTTCAATAAAACGTATTTCTTTGGAAGCATACCGAGTCGAAAAATCCCATCTTTGGAAGTGGGAACCTCAGACCAGAGGATGGTGATGTCAAATCCTTGACTGCGTAACTTGAATACGATGACTGCCTTATGTTAGATTTTGATCCAGATTGTTCTTCAAACCCATGATTCTTGTGTTTTCCTTTATTCTTCCCTTAAAAATCCAACAAAAAAGATGTGCAACTTTTAAAGGTGTTTTGATTTTTCTCGTCTTGAAGAAAAAAAGAAGATGAATTATGTTCTCACCGAGTTCACTTGCAACACATTTCTTCTCGCGTGTAGCTTGACAAGGAGTCAAAGGTTTGGAGATGGAGGATGAAGAATAAGAAGAAGAAGACACCTTTGGTTGAGGAATGAGACTCAAAGGTTGATCTTTGTGTTTGTACCCTTTAGTCCTCTTTGACAAACAAACTCAGAATATGTAAAGATGAAAGCAAATGACTAATTATGAAGATATAAAAGTTGCTCGGGGATTCTTACCTTTTTACCATCTGGTAACTTACGCTGGCTCTCTCGAGTTACTGTCTGCTTCACATTCGGTGTATTACGTAAAGAGGCTCTCAAATCGTGAAATAGATCAAACTCAATGCTCGACACAGAAAATCTGCTTCCTTGAGTTGTCGTGGTCATCGAATCAGCAGACTTACGAAGCCGTGTATTACTGGTGTAACCATTGTTGACAAGAGACAACTCCTCAGCATCAAGAACACCTTTAGCATAAATAGGCAATGTCAGCTTTCAGTATACAGAGTCAAAGCAGGTCATATGCTAAATTATAAGGTTTGAATGGTATATGAGATGAATAGCGGAAGATTTAAATAATTCACTAATCAAGTAGCTTAAAGAAAAGAATTTTCAGCAAAATAATTGCAAAACTAAATTTTAGTAACATGATTAAAATTCCGTTTTTTCTAGTTATATGTTAACACATTTGTATTATATAACAGAAACCATCTTTCAAAAACATGAAAATATGATGAACACGTTTTAAAATGTGAAATACGTTAAAACCACATACGTTGAAGTAGAAAGACGAGACCTGGATCGGTAAAAAAAGAGTTGTCCCAAGCAAAACTTGGACGAGCATCGGTTTCCGAAGGAAGTGTCTTGATAGAGTGCTTATGATTTACTTCAACATCAATCTCATTCTCGTCAATCTTTAAGCTCCCAAATAACTCTTCAGGATCTAACACTCCTTTAACCAAAAATTTTAAAATCACTGGGATCATATAAAATTAACTATAAATTTTTCTTCAGGTTCACAAAATTCATTTAGGAAATAGAGTAGAAACCAGGGTTGGTGAAAAATGCAGTGTCCCAGGCCAAGCTTTTGCGATGATTCCATTTACTCTCTTTACCTTTCATCGGCTGCACGAAATCAACCTTTACTCTTGCTGCTGCGCAAAGGGAGAGAGAGAGTATTCCACAAATATAATCAGGTTCTGAAAAGTTGAGAGATTTTAGATAGGAGGGAAACAAAGAAAGATGATTGTACTCGATGATGAATCAGCTTCTTGAGAATCCATCGTCCTTGTTTTTGGTTCTTGATTTCGAAGAACAGAAATTTGAAATTAGAAAAAGGCCTTTATTACCATAAGAGAATTTAAGGAGAGACAAATTTTTAAAAATTGTATAAATGGTTTACGTGATTTAAGCATTTGATTACTGTCTCAAAGCTTTCAATTTAAAGCAAAGTTTATTGCTTGCGGTTATATTCTTTTGTAGTATATATTTGAAACAACCAACTGTCTTAAACAAAGATAATTACTGGACATTAATTGTGTTAAGGATTTTGTATAAATTGATATTTAAAAGAAAATTATCTATCAAGTAAAATAAACTTTTTGACATTTTTAGAAAGTGAATAAAAAAATAAGAGCGAACATACCATGGACAAATTTTTCCTTCATTCAAACTGTTCTCACATCTAACAGAGAAATCTTTAAATACAACCAACTAAACCGGAAATAGAAAACCAAAAGTTCAAACTAACACAACCGAAATTGAGAGTAAACCCGAAATAGTCGTCGATCAGCTCAAATATAAACAACACACTGATCTCTAATTTCCCCTGCACCATTTTAGAGAATTCCACGTTAGACAAACCATTTTGGAATCCAGTCACAACTAATTTAATTCATATAACAAGACAACAATTAAAGATCAACATGATCTGCAAGTAAAAGTTATTCTAAATTCAAGGTTTTTAAACAAGACATGTCTCACTGTCCTACAATCCTCAGTTGTAATGAGTGAAGGTTGGATAAAGAACCTACATGCATATAGACTATGCTCTTCATTTGTGTACATGAGGCCGTGTGATAGAGAGAGGAATTACTTGATCTTTTGGCGTTGTTCTTGATCTCTAGAGAGTTTACTTGCAACTTCTTTCACCAGCTCTGTGATTAAATCAATATGATTAAGTCAGAGCTGAGAACAAAACAAGTTATGACATTGGTTTCCTATACTTGTCAAAATCCTACCGGCATTTCTTCACCAGAAACACCCCCACCAGCATCCCTATTAGATCCATCTCCACTCTTTCCAGATCCTTTATTATCCCCCTGTCATAATTTCACAACAAAACGTAAGACGCTGAAATTGAACTTCTCTTGGGGAAAATACTAAAAATGTAGAAATGGAGTATGTGATTTATTTACCTCCAACTGCATCAGCAGATGTGTGTCAGCAACCATACCCAGGGAATGAAAAGAACCGAATTTAGTCACACATTTAAGAAACTTCTTGATTTATCATGTGTGTAAACAGCAAAAGCATAAAAGAGAAAAGAGTACCAAAATTTTTTTTTTCAAAAATTTCAACAAAGCGAAATATGCATCTCAAGGGTTTATCTAGATTTATCTTTCTTGCTTCAAAAACTATATATTGGCAAAGATAGTCAACACAGAACATATCGAAGAAAAATGCATGAATTTCTATCATGGCATGTTACTCACAACATAGCCTGAAAAAAAGGACTTAAAAACACATGCTTAGGGAGTCAAAGCAACATACCTCCCTGTACCTCGCAAGGTATATCTTTAGGGGTTCCAGGTAATCCTCAAATCCTAATGTTGCCATTGCCCACAACAAATCATCACCATTCACAGTTTTCCTTTTCTCTTTCTGACACTTATCGCTAGCCCTGATTAGCAAAAAATTTAACAGAGGCCATTAGAGATAGACAGATACTGGTCAAGTGGCCATTACAGTCAAACGAATCAAAACCAGCAAGAGAGCCCTAAGTGCAGTTTCTGCACCTAAATTTCAGATGGTAGGAGGAGCTACAGCCAATACTTATATAGCACAATTAGATAAATCATAGTTTCATACATTATAACTTATATCTCCCTGACAAAGGATGGACATCTCATGTTATAAGAGACAGAAATTTCATCAAACGAAGACCTAAAACACATTCAACACAGGCAATTCCTACGTGGTCAAAAACAAACCTTTTGCCTTAAATGAACAAAAAGGAGAAAAAACAAACAGATCCGAAAGATAAAAGAATCTTTGAAGGGGATCAAGAAGCACATTTACTCCATCTCTGCCTAAGATGGTAAACAAACACAAGTTGCTAACAATTAAACACAGAGCAAAGCTCAAAATATTCACTGATTTATTAGATGGATTCTTCCAAGACACTACAACTCGATTACTAATTCAATTATGTGGCTACACGAAAACATAGAACTTACGATTTGGTTAATGGGCGAATAAATTCCAACAATTTGTTTGATAGAGTTCAGATATAACATAGTAGAAGCCTGTAAAATAATCTGCAAAATGATCCATAGGAAAGCAACTAGCTTCAGGTAAACCCATACCTAACAATGGTTGATTAACATTTTGAAAAAAAAAAAAATATCATTTGTGCTCTAAAACTTCATAAGACTCTGAGAGCTAAAAGCTCAACCCGTAGCTAGTTTAAGAAAACTATTTCTCACATATCCAAAGCTCCAATTTTTTTTCACCAGAAAAGCAAAATTGGGAGGAAACATACTCGCTAGTGATGAAGCTGATGAACTCAGAGACGCATTCCTGAACAGTATCCTTAGCATCTTTACCAATCTTTCCGTTAGGAGGCAACGCTTTCTTCATGATCCTGCTGATATTAGCTATAGGAAGGTATCGATCCTGCTCCCTAACCGAGCCGCCGCTTTCTCCACCATCTCCGGCTGGGCTCGAAGGCGTATCCGCCATTTAATCTCTGTAGGAACACAGAAGAAACACTCAAATCATCGTTTGAAATCGAGACATGAAGTAGGTAATAACAAAAAAAAAAAAGAGGAAATCGAAAATGGCGTACAGGAATGGGGATAGTGAAAACCCTAGAACTTGGTGGAATTGGGGCTTTCGAGAAATCGAATTTTTCTAAGGAAATTGAAAACGCAGCTTTTTTGGGTCACGACTGCTGTAAATATCATATGATTACACGTTTTCTTCTTGTGATCTTTAGCTTTTTACATAAAATTCACTTGAGAATTAATGGCAACAAGCAGGATTAAAATGGGGTAATAACAAAAGATAATAAGAAAAACTATATGAACAATTTGACAAAGGGCGAATTTTTTTTTTTTTTTAAATTATATCGTATAATTACTAATGAAATAAGAATTTAAGCAAAATCATTAATTACTAATGAAATGAGATGTATGATTAGATGTATGATTGGACAAGATAAGTGAGATGTAGTTTTCTTAACAGATTGCTCTTATCTAGTTAAAATGGTTTCGTCTCCGACAGATTGGCCAGCTTTCACGACATACTTGGAGGCAATAAAAAGCGATAAGGAGGAATTCTCACATTTTTCTTTACTTTTGGTCTCTAGAACTATAAATAGGAAAACAAATAGGTTAGTTCGAAAGGTTCGTTCGGAACCGTGTCCGACAATCTATGTAAACAACACTCCTTCTCATTGGTCTATCTGATCTAATCTAATGAAATTGTTGAAAAAAATAATAAAAAAAAAAACAATCTAAGGGAAAAATCATAAATACATACATACGAATTTTGTTGGTTTCTACACAAACAAAAATTATATTAACATTACTAACGAAATTGGTGGGCTTCTAACTGGATTTGGTTTTATTCAAATTGCTTTGGGCCTTCGTTTGATAAACTCGATTTAAGAGCATTTGTGTAACTTATTCTCAGGCAATTTTTGATAGGAAATCTTTCAATTTTTGTAAACAATATCAAGTTAATATAATTGTTTTAGAATATTTTACAAGGAAAAAAAAGAAGAAGATAAGTATTATAACAAGAAGTCACCCGTTTTGACCATGTCAGAAGGTTGTGATCATGAGTGTCCTGGATTATAATTCGACAATTTATCTTATCCATCCTCTTTCGTCTCGTCGTGTAACTTTCTCCCCGACTAACAACACACAAAGCACAAGACATATCCATATATGCTTTGTCCCTTTTCAGACAAATATAAAACAAATTTAAAGAAAAGTTCACATCCTCGTATAACAGTGGTGGAGCCTGAACCCTTTCTGAACCATCAGCTACATATCATTTAAACTTTCTCAATTTATCAGCATAATTATTTAATCGGTGTTTGTTTCAATGGGCTTACCTGTTTTCAGGTGGCCTCGACTTCTTGACACCCTGAAGCATCGACAAGTTGTAACTTGGAACATTGGACGGTGTGAACATATAAACAAAACTAAATCCTAAACTCTCAACCATAAACACTAGATCTTAACTCCAGTACGTACATCATATATAAAACAAATGGTGTATGAACATATCAAATGGAATATTAACTATGACTAAGTTTTAATGTTGTTGTTTGTCAAATCTATTAATGTTGTTGTTTGTCAAATCTATGTACGCCAACAGAAATGATATATCGCATTAATTACGTATTAACTATGACTAAGTTTTAATATTGTTTGTCAAATTTATGTACGTCAACATAATTGATATATCGATCGTATATATACATGTAAGTCTTGAATTTATTGAAGGACAATTTCGTCAATTTTGTCCGGTTAAGTGACAAAATTGCAGGTGATAAATTTGGCAAAAAAATTGCATGCAAACAGAATTAATCCAGTCGGCGTTCGTAATATTAATTATTTTCACCTTCCTTTGTTTTTCAGATGTCAACATTATCTCTGCCTTAGAAACCTTATCTTTCTTTCGATAAGGTTTGAATATATTAAAATGCACGTTTCAAATTTTCACGAAAAAATCATAAGTGTCAAAGATTTTACCAAACAAATTAATAATGTCAAGGGAGGGGCTATTAATAAAGCTGGTTCGTCAAAGTTTGACTTTTGAATCTGCAACCTCACCGACGACACCGACACCAAGACGTATCCGATTTCTATAAATGGGACTAAAATTCCTAAAGATGAGCATAGCAAATACATCACAACTACAGAAATATAAGAGGGAGGAAACATGTCGTCCGAATGTCCTAGTAAGTTTTCTTTTGTATAGTTCATAATTGGTATTATTACGGCTTTAATTGATTATTTTTCATCCTTTTTTTCGTTCAAAAGCAAATCTGAAAACTGTTTAGTGATAATATATATACTATCTCTGTTTAGTTCATAATTAATTTTATTACGGCTTTTAATTGATTTCCTCTTTCTTTTGCTCTCTCTTTTCCTCCTAATAAGCTAATGTTTTAATTAACCACTCCTTTTCTCCCCATGCACGTGCCATGTAACAAGGAAAATATGGCACCCGCGTAATTCAAAGGACACCACAGTGAAATTTTGATTTCACACAACCTCTTTGTTACGCAAATACTTAGCTACGCTCAATACAAATCTTAGTCTGTATATTTAGTATAGTCAAAAAGTTTGCAAAGATTATTAAATGAGTTAAAATATCATTCGTATTGTGTGATTAAGATGGAACATATGTTTGTAAATACTTAGCTAACGTTCGATTAGATATGGCTTCAAGGCATTTAAACGTTATAGTTTAACATAACTATATGATTACAATTTATAAAGTCTGTTAGAAGTTATACCCATTACATCTTGAGGAAAATAAGAGTCTCAAGTCTACTTTATTGAGGTTATGTTATAGTCAAGCCATCATGATGCTTCTAATTCCTTTGTTTTGATTTAGCCAAATATCTCCAAAATACCAAATGTAAATAATTGACCGATCTAACGTGATTACAGGAAAGAATTCGTGGCCAGAGCTTATGGGAACAAATGGTGACTATGCGGCTTTGGTGATAGAGAGAGAGAACCCCAACGTCGATGCTGTCGTGATTTTGAATGGAAGTCCGGTGACCGCAGACTTCAGGTGCGACCGGGTCAGGGTTTGGGTTGATAGAAACCGTATCGTCGTCAAAACCCCTGTCGCCGGCTAAACATGTATCACTGCTATGCGTAATAAGATTAATAAAGAAAGCTATAGACAATGCTTGGTTGGTTGGTAATCATGTAAAATAATTTCGTTTGCCTGAATAATTTCGGTGTCGTTCCCCGAACGGTTACGGATGTCTAAATTTAAATAAATAAATATGTATTTGGTTTCAAGTGAGTGAAATTACTGTCGTATATACTACTTAAGGCAGGGATGAACATCAATGTCCTATCTAATATCAGCTAGTTGCTTCACATACTGTCATAATTAAGTCCATCTCCTATTGTATTTTTCTATTTTTTATTTTAAAATCGAATAACTATAAATCATATTCTATTTTTTTATTCTAAAATAGAATTAATGTAAAAGATAGAGTTGCTCTAAATATAGAGCAATCCTATCATTTATTCTATTTTAAAGTAAAATATAGAATGAAGATTGAAAAGAATATTATTATATAATAGAGTTTAAAAGAAAAAAATAAAATAGGGTTAGAGATACCTAAAATACAAATATTAATTTATAATGTTTAATTAAAACAAGTAGCAGATAACGAAATTTAGATATTTGCATATCATTTTAAAAGAAACAAAGAAATCGAGGTGCAAATAAATTAAAGCAGACTGTGTGATATACATATTTAGTTTAGAAAAAGTTATATGATTAACATAGTTTTATAAGAATTTTTTCTTTAATATAATAGAAATCATGGTGTGATTGTTGTAGGTCAAGTTTCCCATAAGAAAAAAGAATGAAAACATAACATATATATCAAAAGGCTCTTCGTATTCTCACATGAATTTTTTCACACATACATCTAAGAGACTCCCCATAAGTCCATAGCCCAATCATTTCTACATACTAGCATGTCCGTACTCAAGGCTTTTTATGCACAATGTAACGCCTCGACCACTATTTTAGGTGGACCCCTCATTCTTTCTCGATCCGTGGGTTCATTATTTTTTTGTCGGCCATTTGCTATTTTTGGAGACTTTAAAGATTTGTTTACCGAAATTACAAATCACCACGTGATCTTTTTTTATATTTTGTCTTCATTCACACGGTATCAACAATCACTTTTCGGTAAGTCACTTATCCTGAAATTATTACAACACAAACACGTTTAACTGTAGAGTTCTCTTGGAATGTTTGACCGAAAAAATAAATGCATTTTAATAATATAGGTGACCAAATTAATTCTTTTCAACTCTCCTTATTCACTTCCATATTTTCTAAAACCGGGATGTTACACACACATTCCCCCACATTCCAAGCTTACCACAAGCCAAGCTCCTACCATATGAAACTCTCCATAGTCTAAGTTTTTTTGTGGCCCAAGCTTATGCATGCAAGATTCTCCGCATACTAGACTCCCCTTATTTCATGATTCACGTGGTCCACGCTCGCCGTAGCCCAAACCTTTCCACAACTAAATTCCCTGTACACATGCTTCATGGCTTCATGGAGTCCAAATTTCTTGGACCCATACTCCCCCAGTCCAAGCTCCTTGTAGCCCATATATGCTCTATAATCCAGATCCGACGAACATATATATGAGATTCATATAGCTCAAGTTCTCCATAGTTCAGGATTTCGTAAACAAAAGCTACATCACTTTTTAGATTTTCTGGAATCTAGCTTCCGAAAGTCCGTACTCCGAAAGTAAACTCACAATTCACAAGTCATCTGCATTAAATGCATACATGACGTGTTGTATTTATAGAGCTTTAAAACAAAGTTGAATATGTCAATTTCACATTAGTCTACCAAAGTAATATTATTTTACACCCACCAAGACCAAGTGGATAGATGGAAAGATTCAACATGGTATACCAATTCAATGTCCATTTCTTAGGTATACCAATTCAGCCACATATGCTAGATAGCAGAAATTACATACCATTTAAAGTTATGATACTGTATAACACCAATATATATTTATGGATTTTTCTCCGCTTAGACTTTGAAACTGTCTAAAAAGTAGGTAAAGTGAGTTGGTGGCAGAGATTCAAAAGTTCCACATGTCAAATATATGTATAAATACGACTAGTTCCTACATTGGTTTATTCAATACTAACAACTAACATTTAACAAAAATGGCATCAGCGATTCAGAAATCGGCTTTGCTCTTATGTGGAGACTACATGGAAGCCTATGAGACCATCGTTCCTCTCTATATCCTCCAATCGTTTGGCGTTAGCGTTCACTGCGTTTCACCCAACCGCACAGCTGGCGATCACTGCGTTATGTCGGCCCACGATTTCTTGGGCCTCGAGGTTCCATTTTTCCCACTAAACTTCGTTAAAATTTTCGAATTATCTTCCTTTTTTTCTGTTAATAATCTCAGTTTAAATTTTTTGTTTGTATTAAAAAGCTATACACCGAGCTGGTCGTTGACCAGTTGACTTTAAACGCCAATTTCGATGACGTCACACCCGAGAATTACGACGTCATCATCATCCCAGGAGGACGATTCACGGAGATTCTCAGCGCCGACGAGAAATGCGTCGACCTCGTCTCGCGATTCGCCGAATCCAAGAAGCTGATCTTCACAAGCTGCCACAGCCAGGTTATGCTGATGGCGGCCGGAGTCCTCGCCGGCGGTGTGAAATGCACGGCGTTTGAAAGCATAAAGCCTCTGATCGAGCTCTCCGGCGGCGAGTGGTGGCAACAGCCTGGGATCCAGAGCATGTTCGAGATCACAGATTGCGTTAAAGACGGGAATTTCGTGAGTATGGTTGGTTGGCCTACGCTTGGTCACGCGATTAGGGTTTTGCTTGAATCTCTTGGTGCTAAGATCTCGAGCTTGAAGAAGGATCAAGCTTCGGTGTTGTTCCTCATTGGGGTGAGTATTGAAATTTCAATTCCTCAGTAAAATGTGTAATCTTTACTGATATCAATCTTGTTTCGATCATCAGACTCATTGAGCATTCCTTTGTTTTGTGTTGGGTTTTAAGGACTATGTTGAAGATTATGGAATCAATGTACCATTTAGAGCACTACAAGCTTTAGGATGTAAAGTGGATGCAGTGACACCGAATAAGAAGAAGGGAGAGGTGTGTGCAACGGCGGTTTATGACCTCGAGGAGGGACGGCAGATTCCTGCAGAGAAGCGTGGACATAACTTCTTTGTGACTGCATCGTGGGATGATGTATGTGTGGATGATTATGATTGTGTAGTGGTTCCTGGAGGGAGATCACCTGAGCTACTGGTGATGAATGAAAAGGCTGTTACTTTGGTTAAGAAGTTTGCTGAGAATGATAAGGTTTTTGCAGCTATTGGACAGGGTAAATTGCTTCTTGCAGCCACTGGTGTTCTTAAGGTAAACCATTACTTGTCTTTCCTTTTGGGAGGTTTTAGCTTAAACTTTCTGATGTGCTCTGTCAGAACATAGAATGCAGTTGGAGCTAATACTGATGCATACCTGTGGATCGTGTATGTATTGACTAGGATAGTAATCGTGTAGTGCATTGTACTGAATGAGACAGTAATCATGTAGTGAATTGTAATTTGTTTGCATCTCCATAGAAAATGTGATGCTGGCTTTCCATGTTGAGGATACAATGGCAATCCCAATGTCTATATCAAGTCCTGCTTGTGGAATCTAGTAGCTTTTCTGATGTTTATCTTTATGAATTTGCAGGGAAAGCGATGCGCGTGTGGGAACGGGATGAAGGTGATGGTGAAGGTGGCTGGAGGTGAGGCTGTAGAGTCAAAGGGATGTGTAACTGACGGGAAACTTGTGACGGCTGCATCAGCCTCGGATCTGCCTGCCTTTTTGTCTGACTTATCAACTGCTCTTGGTGTCGCTGTCATGTTCTAAGATATTGCAAAAAGGGAAAACCAATAACATAAAAAGATACTTTGGATCATAAAACATATCTTCAATTTGAAGTGAACAGGAAAAACAGAAGAGCTTGAGTGTAGTCTCATTGATTCTGCTTTCATAAATTATAACATACCAACATAAACAAACTATTTTGAATAAATCAATAAAATAAAAACAGACTCTAAGCTTTCCAGCTAAAAACTAGCCGTGACTGGGAGAGTAATAAAACAGATCCGAGCATAGAAAAGTTGGGCAGTTTATACCCAACAATCCCATTAAGTTGAGATCATACATAAACTAAAATGTTGTGTGAATACATATTTAAATTACCAAAATTGGCGAATTCATACAACAACAAAAATATGGGCAGTTTATACCCAACAATCCCATTAATTTGAGATCATACACAAACTAAAATGTTGTGTGAATACATATTTAAATTACCAAAATTGGAGAATTCATACAACAACAAAAATATGGGCAGTTTATACCCAACAATCCCATTAAGTTGAAATCATACATAAAACTAAAATGTTGTATGAACATATATTTAAATTATCAAAATGGCAAATTCATGCCCCTTAATATTCATACAATAAAGCAAAACAACTTTTGTTTTTTTAAAATGATGTGTTTTAGTAGATTAATTACGTTTTGCTTTTTCTATTTAGAATGTTTGAATTTTAGAATGTTATATGCATCGACATGTATACATTACAACTTTAGATAGACAAACAGAAATACTGCAAGAGATTTTACAATTTGGTCATATTTCAAAGTCGAAATAAGACAGGAATGAGCTCGAGTGTAGTAGTCTCTTAGATCCTGCTTTCATAATTGTATAACATACCAACATAAACAAACTACTTTGAATAAATAAATAAAATAAAAACAGATCTAAGGTTTGTTAGCTAAAATTAGCCGTGATTGGGTAGGGAGAGTATAAAACAGATCGGACCATATGTATATAAAGTTAAACATTACAAAGACATTCTATGTAAATGGTACAATCAAACCAACTTGGATCGATCAATCATCCTCTTCATTCTTCTGCGTCCAAAAAATTGGTAGTAACGGGCAGAGAGCTTCGGATGATAAAAACAACGAGCATGCCCGAGAAGATGCTATAAGTATAAGGGATGGGAGGAGGGATGTGTTTTTACTCAGAGCGTTCCCTATTCCGGCCATTCTTCTGGTTGTTGTAAAGCGGAAGAAGCCAGCGAGCCCCGTGTTTCCTCTTTCCATAACACCGCCAATAAAGCACACAAAGTGCAATTATGCAGACTATAGGAATCGCCCATCTATTTACCAAATATACAAACAAATTTAGATGAACAAAGAGATTGAGAGAAGTTTCGGCAGAGTTTGTTCAAGACTTGTTTTGTTACCTGTCCAAGTCGAGAACGGGACTATACACGACATTTTCCCATGTCCCAACGATGAAATGCCAGACTGGGTTATAATAAAGTGCTTCTGCTGTCCAGAACATCCTTGTGTATGTCTCCAAGAATATGAAAAGTATCCACGCCGCCATTTCTAATAAAATGAATTTTATAATAAACCGGCCCACAACCACCATTACAAGAGAGAACCCAACCAGCCAGTTGAACAGTCGGTTATTGTATTCTTTGATGAACAAAGACCGTGACTTTCCCATCATCTGCACAAAAGCTCTAAGGTCAAATTGCAATTCAATACCTTGCATAACATAGACATGTATATATTACCTTAGTTAATCTTTGCTCATAGTTTTGTTTTGAAGGACCAACACATTGCTGCTCAAAAGTTTGGTTGCAGTACACGAAACCTGCATTAAATTTAGCCATGGAGGGAAGTCGGAGAGCCTGTAAGTGGTCCATGTCATCTTCACACTTTGTATATAGTGCCTCACAGAGCTTCGATGATTGGTATTCATTTGCAAGAACAAAATTCTTATATACCTGGATATAATATTTCCAGGGCACAAGAATGTATAAGAAAGTGAATTTGGAAATCCTTTTTTTAAGTAGACTACCAAAATCTGCCAAAACAGAGTTCAGAATCATCCCTTCGTTTTTATCCACTAAGCTAGTGTCTGAAAACTTTAAAAGCCCCACTTAATAGAAATTCATATTAACATAGGGAGTCATACCTCCTGCATTTGTTCATCCAACTGATCGACAGATTTCTTCGCATGCTGTCTGCCAAAATGCTGTGCATCAAATGCTTTGATAGCTTCATTATGTGCTGTTTCATGGGCACTTTGGAGAGATTCTTCAGACATAGGTAGCCTCAATCTTACCATCCTCTCATTGTACAGCTTCACACAGCGCTCAACAATATCTTTATTGAAAACCTCAACTAGTGATCCTGTTGATGGGATCTCTCCTTTATTTAACGCATCCAATATCTACAAAGTAGAGCAATCAGAATTGGAATATATCAAGATACCATTTAGTAAGCATAGAAGGCATATCACAGAAATCATATAAGCCATTATTTAGTGCTACATATCAAGAATATGTACTTATGCTCATCAGATATCTAGTAACTAATCCATCATTTATAAAAATATGCACTCATAAATTGATATGTAAAGGGTATGAAACAGTACAATATCATGGAAAACACGAATCCCAATGACCACCTAAACAAAGTAATCTATCAATGTTTATGCAAATACTACAAGAACAGGTTACCCCGATAACTTTAAATAGCCAGGAAACACAGCCATCCATGAGAAGAGGAAAACATGTCTATTTACTTGATAAAATATGTAAGAGCACCAAGAAAGTAGACACTTCTTCCTTCTGATTTCTCAACGACACGCTTCCACTCATTCATATAAATGTTTTGAGAAATTCAAAGAATGAAGCCAGACAGAAAAGAAATTGACACTCACCTGTTCCAGGAAAGAAATGAATTCCTTCCCATTTAGCATTTTCCCCTGCACTATCTTTGGGCGGATAATACTAGCAACAAGCTTTTTCAATTGATCACGCCTTGCAACATAGGTAGAGTCCAGGTCCTCATCCTTCAGATCACATAGCTTCGTCCGCATGAGATGAGGCTGTATACAAAAAACAAGGAACAAAGTTATCACAAAGTAGACCTCCTACCTACATACTAGCTCAAAGAAAAGAGTATTGAATACTCCAGATCAGACAGTCATTTACAATATTCCACATGGAAGAAAAAAGAGAATTTCCTCCCAAGAACTTTGGAAAACTATACTTCAAGGATTCACAAGCACTGAAAAGTGGGGATTTTGTGCACGTTTCAGCATGAGTAAAGGTAACAACCACAACCACACAAAAAGTTATTTATCCGCACGCAATTCAGCAAAGAAATTCAAAGATAACCATAATTTCATGCACAAAGATATTCATTTTGATTAAAGTTTCCATGTTCTGTATTTCTTCCCCAAAAAAAGGCTGGAAAATATGCAAAAACATACAAATTCCTTACCTGTGGTAAGCTAAAGGCTGTGCTGTTGTCACCCATTATAGCCAAGGAATCACGAATCTGGTTAACCTGAAAAAGGTGATAACAAGAATAATTTCTGAGATAATAATGATAATTACCTGTACGATGCAGAACAAAGGAGAACATACCTGGTCAATATTTTTGTTACCTGAGAACATAAGAAACAAAATTAATCAATTAACAAGGGGCGCTGCTTGTAAGAAATGGTCTAGGCGACATCAGTTAAAGAATAAAAAGGAACTCTCACCATCTTCATTAGGGACATGTCTGAGAGCTTCATCCACCATTTGCTTCACCGATTTCCCTTCTGCATAATGTTGGAATAGTGTTAATCATGACCAGCTCACTTGCATAATTTACAGAAAAAACTGGAATATTGAAAAGGATCACACAGGACCAGCAGCACACAAAATAGGCATTGATTACATAGAATTCAAGCACTGTTTATATTGAACTATTATGAATGTTGTTGTCAAATGCACCATGCACTTACGCAGAAAATCACGTTGGATAAGCCACAGAAGCTTTGATGGTTCAAACGCAACATCTTCACCCTGCAGGATATGAAAAATTAGAAACAGAAGTTTTGAAGATTGCCATGGAATAAGAATAGTTCGTTAGGGTGTACCTTTACTCTGCCAATTGAGTTGCATGAGCCAATGAATATAAAACCCAGTCAGTATTCATAGATGCCGGCAGACATATTAAACAAGATAGAAATGTAGAGTACAATTGAGCAAACCTTCCATAAAATTCTTCCGCCAACTCAACAGCAAAGGAGAGCCGAGAAATGTCAGCTTCGCGAATCTGATGAGAAATCAAATCAGAGAGAGAAATGTAGATAAAGTTCTTTCAAACACTACCTACTCTGTTACGCATCCGTATATATACACTTCCTACTATAAATTCAAGAGCGTATTCACTATTGCTTGAGCTGGCATGCCACAAAGCGAATCAAGCAAAACATGATTTGGATACCTATTTCTCATTGCTTGTGTTTTACAAACATGAAAAGACTAAAAAGGGGGAAGATGGCTATAAATCCTAGGGTTAATAAATTCGCTTAGTTACTAGGGAAAAATAATGTTTTTTGTTCATAACCAAGGCAAATGAATGTTTAAGAAATTGTATCTATGATTGCCACCTCGGAAACATCACAAGGGGTTGTTCGATACTCTATATTTCACTTTTGGGGTAAATCCTTCTATAAGATGAACTACCTAGGTCTTTCAAAACACTGTGGTCTTTGATTTTAGTAATGGCATGATAATCGATATTGATATACAGAAACCTCTGTAAGGTTTTACTCTCTTTGGTTCAAGTATAATGTATCTAGAAGCATAAGCAATCCGAAAAAACAGAGAGGTGGGACAACTTACAGTTTCAGGTAGATTATAGATAAGCACAGAACTCATAACCGTTGCCAGAGCAAAAATCCTGAAAATTTTACAAAGAAATGGATTAGATTTCAGAGACTCGGCAAACAAAAGTTTAAATGTGCAAATTTTGAACTGTCTGGGTACCGGTCGTCATAGACATTTGACTTTCCAACACTTTCAAATCCTTCAGTGTCTAGGTAAATTACGGAAGTTTTGACTCCATCAATCTCCAGCTCTAATGGTGTTCCCCAGACCCAAATACCTGTTTACAACGATCAAGTGGATTCCAAACAAAAAAAAATTAAACCTTTATTAGCTAGAATATATATGCAATCGAAGGATGATATTGTCCTCAGGACATTGGTGCGATACCTTTTGTTTTGGTATCACGCATGTGTCCAACACCAAAACCTGATGAAATTGAATATATATATAGTCGTAAGTCAATGTTCTGGACCAATAATATAAGTAAAATGCAGAACCCAAGTGTATGAGATAAGAAGCACCTTCATAACAGGAAAGAGAAAGAAGCTGATTGAGTAGAAATGATTTTCCTGAACGATATGGGCCAATCACCTAATGTTTCAACAGAATAGGAAATAACAAGCCAAACGTGAGAAAAAGCAACATAAATCTTGGTCCGAGAAAAACCAGGTTCAGATAGAAAGAACATACAAATAATTGATAATGAGTCAAACATCACTCTCACATACCGCAACAGCAGAAATAGGAGTTGTAATTCTGCTAATAGCTTCCAAACCTTCTCTGCTAAGCTGAAGCTTTGTATGACCCGGAGCAGGTTCAACAATAGGAAAACTGCATAAGCAACAAGGACCAGTTAGTATTAAGAAGACCCATCCAAAAGTGTTTGGCCATCACAACTAATCAATCAACAAAAGCTGTGAAACATGTTTTGCTACCACATGAATGGAATTCTACAGCAGCTACAGTTGATGACAAGAATTTGCTACTAGTCTACAGTGATAACATTATCTTGCAACAATGTGGCTATAACAAACCTAATAATTCAGCTTATATGGCAATAGATAATACACTATCAAAAAGATTCATGGATTCTCATGTAGACACAAACAAAAACCTGTCTTTCCCAGAATGCAACGAAACAAAACCATGGGTTCAATAATGAGATCCATTGCTACAATGTAAATTGCTTTTCCCATTGCTACAACTACAAGATGCTGTACTATATAGTCCAGAAACGTAAAAAAAAAAAACATAACTTGAAACCCAAATTTTGATATTTCCCCTTAAAAGAATGCAAATCTGAGGAGCTTCCTGGGGGAATGAATGACAAGAAGAGGAAAGAAATAACACTTACGCCTGGTGAAAATTATCGATCGAGAGAGACGTTGACGACAAGAGACAGAGAGAGAAGAAGAAAACAAAGGTCCGGCAAGAAATCTCCATGATTTTTGACCAGATAGAACACGATCCGTTATGTATCCGATTGCCGTTACAAGTCAATACGTGGGAATCGAGACACGACCCAGACTTGTAGGAAGAAGAAGAAGAAGAAGAAGAAGAAGGAGAAGGGATCTTGGAAACCTGGGAAGGAGGGTGTACGTTAAGAATCGGTACACCCGCGCAGAGAAGGTTGCACGGGATCTTAGTTTAGATGAGGAACACTGGATTACAGGCTTCGTAGCAAAGCGGGCAAGGACGAAACCCAAAAATAAATTGTCGATTTGACCCAAAAGCATACCAATTTGTATAAAATCCAAGTTGTGCTGACTTGGCTCCCGAGGGTACTATTGTATTTTGCATACATGCTACAAAAAGTCTACTGTAATTTGCAAACATGGTTAGGCAACTTATTAGCTTATTTATTTCTGCAGAAGTCAATTAGCTTACTTTTAAAACTACTATAATAGAGTATATGATTTTCATTTTAAAAACCATGACAATTAGACAATATTGTTTTTAAAAAGACAAGCTATACTTTTCGAATTAATATTTTACCCGGATTAAAAAACTTTTCGAGTTAACATTTTAATCAGGCTGAAATTTTTTTGGACTTCTTGTTTTCCTCCACTATCATATGAAGAGTTTGTCTTATAGTTTTTTTTTTATGTCAATATTGCATTTATATGAGATCATTTATTCACTCTTTCATGCAAATTAATTACAACCTTCTTTATGGAAGACTATTTTATATGTAGAAAAAATCATATATTTCAAATTTTCAATGCAATGCAACATCCAACACAAATCAACAAACCGTGCCAAGAAACAAAACCAAACTTTATTAAAAATCAAAAGTATATGTTTACATGAGTTGATTAGTCTTAAAACATGCCATTTGTGGTAAATCAAAAAAAATAAATCAATTAATCAAATGCTAAATCATCTCTAATCCTAACTCAATTGGTTAGAGCTTAAGCAAGCAGTTTATCCATAATAGGATCACCCAACATCAATATCTTCATAGATTGCTTAATTCTTCTAAATCAAAGCATAAGAAAATGAAATCCATCAAATAATATATACAAAAAAATTATTGTTATTATTCACAACATACTCAAACATGAAAAGTCGACTTTTAAACGATTATGCCTAATGAAGAATTGTTCTCTGGCCAGCACTCTCACTTGCTTTAGATACGAACCAATCACCAACTCTCCTCTCGCTGCAGCTTCTTCCATTACCCTCAACACGTCTTCAATGGCGTCATCTCCCGCCAATTCCTCCACCTCCGATTCAATCTCGAACATTTCTTCGATTCCCATATCCATCGACGTCGATTTCGTCAACCTACGATAATTCGTCTCTGCCCAGGTCTCCAAAACATCGGTATCATCTTTGAGCTTCAAAGCTCTCACCTTTAATGTCTCTTTCTCGGTCTCAAGCTCAGTGATGATCTTTTTAACCGATTCAGATCTTTGCTTCATCTCTGATTGCAGTTTCCAGAGGTTTTCAATCTCTTCCTCTGATCTCTCCATGATTGTTAGAACGTCGTAGTGGAGGCTCGTGGCTAATCGATCTAAGGCTTCGGTCCTCGAAATTGATAGGTTCCGGGTTGGGATTGAATCAGTGAGTACAAATGGGTGATCGTTAGCGAGAACTTTCCTGAGGTTTCGAATGAAATCGAGTAAATTGCATCGTGGGTATTCCCATGTCTCGATGTATCTAGAGTTTGTGAATCCTGAAGAATTGATGAATGGGTGGTTGGTACGAATCGGAGTTGAATTAGGGCTTATAAACACCAGAGGAGGCGTCAATGGGTAGTTTTCGTGAATCCAAATGGTTAATTGCACGGTTGGGAGTTGTGTAGTAGGACTTCGAATACCTAGAGATCCTTCAAGGCAAAAGAGTTGAACTTTGGCTCCGTTGTTGTGATTGAAAGTATCAGTTGAGAGCTCGAAATCTGGATAATCTTGGAGGAGTGAAGTTAGATGCTTTCTGATTAGCCATTTCTGATCAGGATCGGTGTAGGATAGAGCAAAGGAACCGGTGGCAAGAAGGGCTTTTTCTATGAATTTGACTGAAGAAGATGATGATGCCATTCAAAAGGTTAGTGACTTTGAGGCTAAAGCTTGTTCTGTGCTATTTATGACGTTCATTGGTTTTGAGTTCTTCAGTTTTATTGTTTTATATTATGAAATGACTTGAAATGTTTTGGGTCAAGCTTAGAGAACAAGGGATAGTGACTGTTCTATTGTTTCGTGGAAGTTTACATTCTTGGAAAGAAGACACTTTTGCTAATTGTCTTTTTCCCTTCTTTTTCTTTAGATTAATATGTTTGACACTGGATCATTCATTGGATTAGTATGTGTTTAATTTAATCTATTTTGGCTTGGTCTAACTTCCACTAATTTAGTCTCAATACTTTATTCTGAAGCTAAAAAGGCTTTTAACTTGGATCTGCTATTCGTTTGGGAATTTCAATATTGAGGGATTAAAATCTGTAAATTAAGTTCTTATGAAACCTTTCCTTTAGTATAATCATTTGATGAACAAATAGCTGAAGATTTTTAAGCCGTTCTGTGTTTGAAGGACCATAAATGATTTTTCTCTACAGTCTCGTTTGCTCCTCAGCGAATTCACATCTCTGTAGGATTCCAGTGAAATTAGGTGGTCTGACTTGCTCTGTTTTTTTCTTTCTATATCAGCTTTGTGCATTAGATTTTACTGTGGTCACTTTCGTATAATCTCGTTTCAGCCTTTTCTTAGTACTCTTTATCCGTCTTTTGCCACATTTTTTTGTTCAAATCCTGTCAAGCCAAGCTACAAGCTGTGACAACATCTTTTCCTCATTTATCTCTGCTGACACTTGAAACAGTTCTTTTATGTGTACATGTCGCAGTGATGCATGTGAAATTTGGTGAATGGTTTCGGAAAAAGTAAAAGACTCCAAGCCCCAAATTAATACATTACAACCCATCATGGTAGTTTATCATTCAACATCTTGATAAATTCCTCAGGATATGTACCTATCCCCCTGTCATGCTTTTCTTTGTCCCGAGCATGTATTTTCTTTCTTCATCCCATTGTCCTGATAGGTGCTCCTTCTTCTTCTCTAGATGCTTCACCATTTGTTTGAAATCTGTATATATATTCCTTGCATATTGCTTTATGTGCAGTTTTTCTTCCCAGTCTTTTTGAAGCTCTCTGATAAGCTTCTTCAGAACCTAGTTAATTTGCAAACATCATCCCATTGGGTTAGCTAAAGTAAGATAGACCAGTGCCCAAATGAAAGAAGGGATCTTACTTTTATTTCCATTTCCACAGATTTTCTCAAATTGTCATAGCTTGTGGGGTTGCAGACCAGTGTACAATTTGAAAGAGCTTTGTCTCTACACTTGTTCTTCTCTTTAACCTCTTTGAGGATATCATTTACAGCTTTTCTGCTGTCACTTCTTGGCATTTTTCTTTGGATGTAGTAGAGCTAATTATATGGTAAGACAAAAAGTTCAGAATTGTACTAGTAAGTAAACTATTAGTTTTGGGCGTTTAAGCTTAACAATAGTAATAATACCTCTCTGCTAAATTGTTTGAAATCGCGTATTTCTTCACGGTCCAGCTCTTGGCATTGTACTTTCTGCCGAAGTATCATCATATTTTCTTGTGCCAAGTTTTTACTGCTGTTGAACATGAGGCTCTAAATATACAAAGCAAGTTTAAGGGTATGTTAAATACAGTATGATAGATTCTGTGTTATATATTGATCCTGGTTCTCATATCTATAAGATCATAATGATACTGTTTGTTTGGAAGAGCATTACATAATCAATGGTTTCTTCTGTTGTTTCTGTTATAGGTAGCTTGTCAAGAGCATTCTGCAATTGCTCTACCAGCTTGTTGCAGCGGTTAATGAAGTCTGCAGCCGAGTGCTAGCGATTGACAGCGCGCCTTCTCTCATCATATAAACTCAGCCACTGTGACTGACCACAAAAAATAAAGCATTTCGATGGACCATCCTATGGGTGGTAAGTTTCAGGGTTTACATGTTTTAAGAACTTACTCTTGTTTCTGTGTACTTTTGGCTTATGTGGAGATAATCTTGTTCCACCTTTTTGAGTCGCTTCTCAGCTTCTAAGTTTTGTTTCCTCAATTTGTTGTCATTATCAATAACAACAAAAGTGGAGACTTTGTTGATGCCTTGGGGGGGATAATCCATGGATTATCTTCTTTCTGGGTTTGTTAAGTCTTGATATTATTATCCTTACCTCGCAAGTTACTGTATTCTTATATATGTTATAAAAATTCAGAATCTGACCAGAAACAGTTTTTTAAAATTGATTAACGAGGATCTTGCTCCCCACGCCAAGGAAATTCATAACTTTGGTTCGTCAACTGACAATTATCTAAATTAATAATTCCATATGCAAGGAGATGCTTGACAATAACATCATAAAGGTTAACATCTTTTATAATATAGTCAGTGTGGTTATCATATAGTAAGTTGTTTCTCTGTGGGATAGGAGTGTATGTTTAATCTGCGTGCGAGTTTAGTTAACTTCTTTCGCGGATGCTTTTACTAATCTGTTTAGTAAACTCGACATTAATTACCTCATGGGGACAAGGCTATTTAAAAAACCAACTTTCACAAAGTGCCAAAAATGATCGACATTTGTCATTAAAATATTAAATACCAAACTATATTTTAACAAGTTGACACTTTCTCAAAGTTGTTTTTTTTTTAATTAGCCCTTTGGCCGAACTAAAAAAAAAAGAAAGATAACAATCCAAACTTCTTCATTATTTAAAAATTTTCACACTCATACAAAACTATGATATTAAGAAAAGTAACGAAATAATTAAAAGGAAAAAGAAAAATACCAATAGCCTAGCGCTACATCACGGCGGCAATCGCGGTTAGAGATGTGTCATAGGCTGAAAATAGTAAGATTAGCTCAGTCCTGTAAAAAATATAGGGTCCTAAACCCTTTAATTTTTTTAAGCGCTAATAATGGTTTATAATTTTTATCCCAAAATTAATTTTTTAACCCTTTTAAAAAAAAAAAAAATTCTCTGAGTCTCTTCCGCGACTTCTCTCTCGGTCCCTTCTCGACTCCTCTCTCTGAGTCTCTTCCGCGACTCTTCTCTCTCTCGCTTCCGCAACTCCCTCTCTCTCTCGCTTCCGCGACTCCTATCTCTCTCGCTTCTGCGGCTCCTCTCTCTCTCGCTTCCGCGACTTCTCTCTCGGTCCCTTCTCGACTCCTCTCTCTCGGTCTCTTCCGCGACTCCTCTCTCTCTCGCTTCCGCGACTCCTCTCTCTCGGTCGAAACT
Organism: Turritis glabra; assembly: GCA_900406565.1. Classification (NCBI taxonomy): domain Eukaryota; kingdom Viridiplantae; phylum Streptophyta; class Magnoliopsida; order Brassicales; family Brassicaceae; genus Turritis; species Turritis glabra. The sequence goes on from OVBN01000025.1 coordinate 3,897,935, forward strand.
TCAACCCATTAAATTCCAGAAGAAAGTGAAATTGCAGGTTTGATTATGAACAGAGAGCTTAATGTTCACATTCTTCCGCGACTCCTCTCTCTCTCGGTCGATTTTTTGATTTGTTGTTCTGTATTGGATTGATATTTCAGGTTGTGTCTCCTTCTCTTTCAGGTTGTGTCTCCTTCTCTTTAATTGTTTTAGGAGATAAAAAGTGTGGAGCTCGTTAAACCAAGTGTGGAGCTTCTCTTTTGATCCACGGTATGTTTGCTACTTCAATCATCTCGCTATGATTTGACTATTACATAACCGAAGGAAATGTAATAGTCTTAACAAGATTCTAGTGTTGCAGCTTAGTTATTAGTCATTAATAATAGACGTGGGTTGTGTTGTCTCATTATTGATATGCTTGGCCAAGTAGAAGTAGTAATCCATACTGGATTTTGGTATTGATTGATCCTTTTGTTTGTGGGGGATATAGATCTGATGTGTGTTTCAATGTTATCTAATTTGAAATCAGAATATAAGAACATGATCCTAACTCTGCTTTTATGATTAGTCATTTGTTGTTATTGTATATAGTCTCTGCAAAGCTATAGCTTTAAACTTGGCTATGTTCTTCACTTTTTGAGAGCTTCTTGACATGAATTGTTGTTATAATGCTTTGTTTTGTTGATTGTCATTTGAGTGTTTGGAAGAAATGTGAATGGTACTTATTTGGATGTCTTAAGTATACGTTTAGCACTTGTCTTGTTTCAGCTGCGAAACTAGAGGGGAAGCATGAGTAGTTGACTTGACATTGTTCTATATGTGGGAATGTATAATTTAAGAGAGAAACGTTTTTACCAAAAATATAATGTTTTAATTTTCACAAAAATTGTTTTTCTTAAAACTAAGTTAATTTTTGTTTCTAGGTTTGTTTATGGCATGGAGATTGAAGAATCAAATTTTATAATATATGTTGATTGTGTTGAATTTATGGATCTTATTTATGAGTTTTAAGAATTTTAGAATTTATAAATTTTATTATGAATTTTAGAATTTATGAATTTTGAAAATTTATATATTTATTTATAATTTTGTTATGAAAATTTTAAAATATTAATCTAAACACACAATAACTAGTTTGGCTTTAGAGAAAAAATACACATAGGGCTAGCCCTACATTAACCCTTTAATAAAAATTACAAAGGGTTAGAAAATGGTTAGAGTTAATATAAGGCTGGGCTTATATTAACTAAGAATGGGCTCAGCCCTAACCCTACATTTAACATCCCTAATCACGGTGGAAGCTTTCACCAATGATCGAGGGTTAGCAGTGTCCTGCAGAAACCGCGACACAACAACGGTGTTGGGCCCAGCCACCAGCCTCTTCCACGCCACGTCAGCATCCACTTTTGACCTCCGCGTTGTGATAAACGGAGTCGCATACAATCTCTAAATGCACCACTTCTTATCCATTCTCAATCGTTGAATCTTCTCTTTCTGCCGACAGGCCAACCCAAAAGTGTTCTTCTTGATTTCTTCGACCACTTCACTCAACAGCACTTCTCTGTCTACCACATTTAAGAACTGCTCGTTCTTTGAAAAACTGTCAAACTCTGAAATTCCAATTGCTTTCTTGATCCCTTCCGAGTAATTAGAATCAGAAAAGTTAAAAAAACTCTCTAACTTCCTCGACCATTCCATTTGCCACCATCTTATCAACCCTCTCATACACAACACCGTGCAAAACCGGAAGTGCCACGTCGACCCATAGAAAATAACAGTCGTGTCTCGACCGGAATTTGTAATCTTTGTCGTCCACTAGAGCCTCCACGTAAGAGTTGGAACCTCCAACGATGATTGGAAGCTTTCCACGTTTAGTAATGGCTCCAATGGAGAGACTCGCCATGTGGCAAAAATCCGCGGCGGTGAAGTCTGCTTTAGGCGGCAGGACGCTGAAGAGATGGTGAGGTACGCCGCGTCTCTCCTCTGTCGTCATCTTCTTAGTGACAATGTTGAGACCACGGTAGACTTGGATCTTGTCGGAGTTTATGATCTCTCCCGGAAAACGTGTGGCTAGATCGACGGAGAGTCGTTGCTTGCCTGTTCCGGTGGCACCCATGACGAACAAGACTTTGTCCTTTGGACTGTATGGGTTTATTATAACAGCGTTCGCCAGAGGGAAGTCTAATGTCGGTGACTGCGGCAATAGCTGTTTGCACATTGCCGTAGACATCTTCATAATCATGATTGATATATGAAAACTTTGCAATATATATACTATATAACCTTGAGATTTTTTCTCTCTTTTTGTTGTTTTCTCGAGGCTTGTATCACTTATGAAGGATATCATTGTTGATCTCAGACAACAAAAAGACTAAAGCTGAATGCTTCGATGTTTTATTATCATAGTTGTTTGGCTTTTAAATAGCCTAGAAATGAAGACTCAGTCTTCTTACAAATACGTGAAAGAGAAATTGTAGGAACTAACTGAAACAGAACTAAAAACTAGGATAACTAGTTGACTCCGAAATAATCGGAGCTTATTCCCACTCTGCAACTAACCAAAGACCAAATCAAACCCAACAATGCCTCTCCTAAACTGAAAACGATAGCCTTCAGTTTACTCTTTCGCACACTCCAAGCTTCTCCCTTAATCGAGTAAAAACCTCCAAACGCAGCGGCTTAGTCAGAATGTATGCTACCTGCTCATTGGTTCCATAGTGAACTAGCTTAACAACACCATCCTTGGTTAAATCTTTAAGAAATGAAACCTGACATCGATATGCTTTCTTCGACCGTGAAGAACCGGATTTTTGACAACTTAATAGCTGAGCTGTTGTCACACATAATTGTGGTACTTCCTAATTGCTTTAACCCGAACTCTTCCAAAATCCTCCTCATCCAAACACATTGACAAGCACAATACGTTGCAGCAACAAATTCGGCCTCTGTTGTCGACAACGTTACCACTGGCTGCTTCTTTGATGCCCATGCTACAGCTCCTCCACTCAACTGAAACACATAACCACTCGTACTTCTTCTATCATCAATATCTCCGGCGTAGTCGCTGTCCGTGTAGACGATCAGTTCACCAACAGTTTCCCTTTTGTAGAACACACCAAATCCCAAAGTGCCTTTTAAATATTGTAGCACCCTTTTTGTTGCCTGCATATGTTGCTCAGTAGGATCCGCCATGTACCTGCTTAATAAGCACACCACAAACATCAAATCTGGTCTCGTTGATGTGATGTACATCAAGCTCCCGATCAACTGTTTGTACAATGTCGCATCCACCTTATTTCCATCTCCTTCCTTTGAAAGTCTTGTTCCTGGCACAATTGGATTTTTAACCTCATTCTCACACAATAAATTAAACCTCTCCAAGATTTCTGCAGCATACTTCTTTTGATGAATGAAAATCCCATCTGGATCTTGTATCACCTCAACTCCCAAAAAATATTTCATCTTTCTCAAATCAGTCATATCAAACTCTTCCATCATAAATGATTTAAACTTTTCAAGCATCGTCATATCATTCTCTGTAAAGATCAAATCATCCACATATAGCGACACAATTAGAATCGTGTTACCTTCTCTGGATTTTACGAACAATGTGTGTTCATATTCGCACCTTTGGAACCCTTCCTTGGTAAACTATGCCTTGTTTCTACTATACCAAGCACGTGGTGCCTGCTTCAAGCCGTACAACGCCTTGGTGAGCTTGTAAACTTTATGCTCCTCACCTCATTTTATGTATCCTTATGGTTGCTCCACATAGACGTCTTCGGAAAGCTCACCGTGTAAAAAAGCACTCTTCACGTCTAATTGATAAACACACCAACCTTTTTGAGCAGCCAGAGCCAGAATCATTCGTATCGTGTCCCATCGTGCTACTGGAGCAAACACCTCGTTGTAGTCCACGCCATATTGTTGTGCATAACCCTTGGCAACGAGCCTAGCTTTGTACTTGTCTACCTCTCCTTTCTCGTTGAGCTTTGTTTTATAAATCCACTTCACTCCAATTTTCTTTGCCCCTTTAGGTAGCTCCGTAAGATACTACGTTCCATTTCTTTCGATTGATTCCAGCTACATCTCCATTACTTTTACCCATTTTTCATCTCCTCTGACTTAAACAAATGTGGCTGGATCATCAATCGAAACAAACATGACAAAGTTAACTGTTCCTTCTTCATCTTCTTCATCAGAAATATCTTCACCGGTTGCGTAATCTTGTAAATAGATTCGTGGTCTCCGAGTTCTCAGAGATATCTCCGCTGGCCTTACATCTGCAGCTTGCGGCGGAAGAGGAGGAGGAGAAACGATTTCTTCAATTAACTCTTCTTCATTCTTCTCTGAATCAGACTCATAATCTTCCCAAATTAACTCAGCATCTCTTGTTTCTCCAGCAATATTATCCCAACTCCATCCTTTATCTTCCCCAAATACGACATCTCGACTTGTTATAACCTTTTCTGTAAGCGGATTGTATAATCGATACCTTTTTGATTTGTTGCTTACTCTAATTAGTACACACGTAGTGCTCTTGTCGTCCAACTTCTTTCTCCTCTGATCTGGAATATGAACATGTGCCAGACAACCGAACACTCTAAAGTAATCTACCATCGATTTTACTCCGCTCCACATCTCTTCAGGTGTCTTTTCTTTCAGAATAGAGGTTGGACTTCGATTTAGTACATGTACTGCCCATCTAGCTGCTTCCGTCCAAAACCTTTTCGGGACTTCTTTGTCATTGAGAATACATCGCACCATATTCATAATCGTCCGGTTTTTACGCTCAGCCACTCCGTTCTGTTGTGGCATGAATGCAGTTGTGAGTTGTCTGCTTATCCCCGTCTCTTCGCAGAATAATTTGAATTCATTTGACATGAACTCTCGTCCTCTGTCTGTTCTTAGACAAACCAACGTCTCTCCAGTCTCTCTCTCCACCTGACTCTTAAATCTTGTAAACCAGCCAAAGGTCTCAGATTTGAGCGATAAGAAATAAATCCAAACTTTTATGTTGTAATCGTCGATAAAAGTGAGAATGTATTTCTTATCACTGCTTGACGCTGGAGAGATTGGACCACAAAAATCTGAATGGACCAGTTGTAATCTCCTTGATGAGCGCCACAAGCTCTTATTTGGGATACTTTCTCGATGTTGTTTGCCCACCAAACAAGTAACACACGTTGCAACCTCCTTTTGTTGTCTTTAGATGTGGTATCCCTTTCACCATGTTTTGGTACTTCAACGTTCTCAAACCTTTATAGTTGAGATGACCATACCTCCGATGCCAAAGTTGCAGCTCATTCGTTGATGTGATTTGCATGCACTCCGGCATGACATTCTTAGTTGCCATAATCTTGAACAGCTTGTCTGTCGTCATTCTTGACTGCATAATTAGACCTAACTTAGGATGATAAAGCTTACATACCACATATTGCATCAGAACATCACATCCTTTCTCGAGAAGTTGTCCGACGCTAACGAGATTGCTAGTCAATTCAGGGACAAGATACATATCAGTGATTGTGTGAGATCTTCCATCAACTCGTAGGCTCACATCTCCTCTACCCGCAACTAACAGTGAGGAGTTGTTCCCTAGTTTCACCGTGTGGCGAAATCCTTCATCAAGCATGGAGAACCATGACTTGTCTCCACACATATGGTTGTTGCATCCTGAATCAAGGAACCAAGCTTCTTTTTTTTCTTCATGATATCCCGTAAAGGCCATCAATAACACATCCTCTTCACCGTCTACTTCGGCATAGTTTGTTTTACCTTCCCAGCTTGGACATTCGTATTGAAAATGTCCAAGTTTGTGACACTTAAAGCACTCTATTGTTACTTTCTTGAAGGATCTTCCTCTCTCTCTACCTCTTCCTCGTCCTCTGCCTCTACCACTCCGATTTTCATAGCTAACATTGAGCACTTGTTCATCTCCTCTATGACTTGGTTTTCTCAGCTTTTGCTCATGAACCGATAATGAGCTCTGCAATGCATCAACCGAGAGATCATCAATGTCTTTCGATTCCTCAATCGAACAAACAATGTAATTGAAGTTCTCGGTTAGTGTACGCAAAATCTTTTCCACGATCTTGACATCTTGCATGTCATCTCCACAGTTCCTCATATCATTCGCCACCACCATCACTCTTGTGAAGTAATCGGAGATAGATTCTCCATTCTTCATCTCCAACAGCTCAAAGTTTCTCCTTAACATTTGTAGATGTGCACGCTTCACTCTTGCATTCCCTTGGTATTTAGTCTTCATTGAATCCCATAGCTGCTTGGAAGTTTCCTTCAAGGTGATCGTTTTGAGAATAGATTTATCGATCGTGTTGAAGAGATAGTTCTTCGCTTTAAGATCCTTTAGTCTTGCCTTGGCAAGGATTTTCTTCTCTGTTTCAGACAACGTTTCTTCACGGTCCGGTTCAGAGACTCCATCTTTCACCACTCCAAAATACTCCTTTGATCTCAAGAGATTCTCCATGAGAAGGCTCCAGTGATCATAGTCTCCGTCAAATCTGGGAATACTCAGCTGCCTAAAGTTACTTGATTCACTCATCGTATCCTCTCACCCGTGTTTTCCTCTCTTTCACTCGTGTTTCCCCTCTCTCTTAGTTTTAGCTCTGATACTAGATTTGTTGATCTCAGAGAATAAAGAGACTAAAGCTGAATGCTTCGATGTTTTATTATCATAGTTGTTTGGCTTTTAAATAGCCTAGAAATGAAGACTCAGTCTTCTTACAAATACGTGAAAGAGAAATTGCAGGAACTAACTGAAACAAAACTAAAAACTAGGATAACTAGTTGACTCCGAAATAATCGGAGCTTATTCCCACTCTGCACCTAACCAAAGACCAAATCAAACCCAACAATCATGATTATTTATAAAGAAGTTGGATTCTTGTTGGAAAAAAATAAAATACTAATAACAATTAGTGGAGATTAAAAGAATAAATAAGAGAGAGGCCATGCCAATTCTTAGCATCATAGGTTTCCATCTATTTTTAATATAGTCAGTGCGGTTATAATATTGGAAATAGTATCCATAAGATGATAAATATCACCTTATTTGAATTTAAAAATTGGCCTCTCTCTTTAGGGATGTTAAAATGAGCTTAACATTGTGGGCCTAAAATATATATATATATATTTTTTTTTTTTTTTTTTTTGTCGTTAAACAACAAAACACTTTTCTTCTGAAAAAACTCTTTCATTGCCGACATAAAAAAAAAAATTTCATCGGCTCATCGCAGACATCACACAGTGTCCTCTTTCATCGCCGATCTCTCTCTTCCTCTGATCTCCGATCTCCGATCTCAATCCAACCGCGTCTTGAACCTCCAAGTCTATGCTCATCGTGCTCAAAATTGTAATCTTCAAGCCTACTTTTGATTTTGGATTATTGCTTCTTCTTCTCTTCCGATTCGGTTGGGTTTTTTTTTTTTTATTGCGGATTTGAACGATACCCATTTGGTAATTCGATATGTTTATCTCTGGGTTTGCGGCAAAATGGTATGACTCGATTTCTTTGTGTGTCTTCGTCGATTGTGCTAGATCCCAAATTGATTCGTTTTAGGGTTTTGTTTGATTCCTCAATTGGGTGGCTTTCTTTTTGTATTTGTTGCGTTTTGTTCTACTCAGGGTCTGATTTCGCTTGACTCTCAGTGTTAATTTATGTCTTAACTCTTCTCCACGAGTTTCATTTCAAGTTTAGATTTTTGTTCATCGATTTTGCTCAATTGCCTTACTTTTAATTGTTCATTTTGGTGTGGTATTGGATTTATGATTTGACAAATTGATATGTTGATGAAACGTTAATGCTGTGAATGGATATTGTTGTTTAGACCACTTAATTTACTCAAATCTGTTGAGGAATCGACGCATTAACCTTTTGTGGCTTTGACTCTTCAACATTCAGTTGGCACATTTGAGTCTTGAAGACCAGAAAAGGATTTTATCACATTGGTGCTTCTCCCTGTTTATCTGAGTCTGAGGACTAGAACTTCTGGGGAGGGTCCTTTTACGTTTATAATTCTCCATGGTAACTCATCATCACCCACTAGAATCTGGTGTCTTAATTCTTTTAAATTGCTTAAAATTATATTAAAATTTTTTAAAATTAAAGGTTATATGTCTTTCATCGAGACGCCGCATATACTTTTAGAAAATTCAAATTTCAACCGTAACTCTTTGTAAAAATCATATTTTTTTAATATTAAATCTTAAGATATGTGATAAAAATATATTCATATTTCTGTAAAAATACTTTTAAAAAAATTTTATTTTTATTTTTATATAGGTGTAAACACCAAACGCAAAAAAAAACAATCGAAAAAACCTTATAACAAGATTTTGTACGAAGATTAGATAAATAAATAGTTGTAGCAAGAGTATGGGCTTTAAGCCCACTTAAGCTTCAGATTTTGGAGTTGGAAGCGATTACATTACACTCCAATTCTTGTTTTGGGCAAAATAATGTATATTTGGGTTCGGACACTTTTGTTCTAGGGGTATGCGGGTTCGGTTCGGTGTTTGAACCAAATACAATCGGGGTAACTGAAAATTAAAATCCAAAATCGAAATTAGGGTTTGGTCGTGTCGTGATTATTGTTTGTTCATCGGCTCAGCTCCCCGTTATAGTCTGTGTAAGTCTCTCGATTTCTCCTCTCGAAGTCCGTTATTATACTCTCTGAATCTATCAAGACTTTTACATTTTTTTTTGGTACTCTCGAAAGTTGCATTCATTTATTATACTCTCTCTCGGTCTGAGACGATCTCTCTCGCTTCCCCTCTCTCGGTCTCTCTCGCTCTCTCAGTCTCTCGCTTCCTCGACTCCTCTCTCTCTCGGTCTCTTCTCTCTCTCTCGGTCTTCTTCTCTCTCTCGATCTGCTTCTCTCTGTCGCCAAGATTAAAGCTTTTTCAGGTATAAATCCTCGACGCCTGGCTTTCTTCTGCTGTTGTTGTTTTGCTTTTCCTTATCTGGGTTTAAGATCTGATTCAATTATGTTTACTTTGATTCAACTTTTGTTTGTAAACTGAAGCTGCTTGCTTGATTGATCTCGTCACAAACTCTGATTTTGGAGAAGTTAGATTAATGTTTCGTTGATGTATCTTTTGATTTATCCATATTGTAATATTCGTGTTTGTGACTATGATTTTGCTATGGTTACAAAATTTGTTAAAAGATGTGTGTAATCAGAATCAGGGGATCTACATAAGGCTAGATTGATATCGCGTTTCCTCTCTCGCTTCCTCGAATGACAAATTCAGCTACTGTTTGATGAATGACAACAACTGAGACATGTTTTGTATCAATCACTTGTTCAGGTATATTGAGTATTGTTCAATGGAGGATTTGTCTACTCTGTTTGGCTGATTTTTTGTTCAATTCCAGAAGAAAGTGAAATTGCAGGTATGATTATGAATCTATTTGCTCAGATCTTTCGATTTTTTTGGGTATTTGATTTTGACCCCTTTTTTGAATTTTGAAAGTTAGTGGTTCTGTATTGGATTGATATTTCATGTTTGTGTCTCCTTCTCGTTAATTGTTTTAGGAGACAAAAAGTGTGGAGCTTGTTAAACCAACTGGTTGGGTTTGCTTATCTCTGTCTGGAACTGATCCACGTATGTTTGTTTCTTATCGAATTATCATTTTGTGTCTCCTTTTTTTCTACATCAACGTTAATGTTTCTTTCTAAGCAATATTAATAACTAGAGTGTTTCTTACAACGTTAATGTTTTGATCAGAATTCTGCATCTCTTTTTTTGCTAGTACTTCAAAGAAAGTCTGCGATAGTTATTAATATTGCTTAGATATGTCTTTAGCTAGCAAGTTTTCACTATGAGATAAGTTGAAATTTCAATATTAGCTTTTGAGGTTTCACTTAGTAAAGGTCTAAACTAACTTCTGCTGTCATGAATGATTTGTCTCTGTTGATTACTAAGATAGTAAAAAAGAAAATTTTAGTGGTAATGGTAGATACAGGAAGAGGATCCACTTATGGTTCTTAGCCTAAAGGCTTAATGCATGTACTGTAGTGTATTGTAATCCATCTTTTTTTTTATTGACATGCGAATGAGATCGACGTATAACTGTTTCCATGATTTCCAAGATTACAAATTGCCAAATATAATTACGTTTATAAAGACTCTACACAATTTTAGAAATAAAATTGAAAAACCAAAGCAGTGTTTGTTTGATTTTTACAATATCTTATTCTAGTTTTTTTCAATATCGTGAAGTAAGCATCTGGTTTACTTTTTTTACTAAGCATCTGGTTTATTGTATTTTTGTATCTTTTTAATAAATGAGTTAACTTCCTAACTTCCTTGGCTCCTTGTCTAAAGATTTAAGAGCATGTTCTTATATCTAATTCTGTCTTGGAAATATGTGTCCTATGATTTGCAATGTCGCTTTCCCCCGAGTCTTGTTGTAGTCATACTTCTGATGGTTAGTAGTTATGTTAATGGTTAGTAGTCATACAGCTGAATCAGACATTTATTGGTTCAACGACATGTTCTTGTTGATTAGGTATCATAGGATTAGCTATATAACTAAACATGATTTCAATTATGAATCATCTGGTCTTGAAATCCATAAGTTTTTGACATAACAGAACAATGGTGTTTTTGTAGAACCTTTCACATGTAATATAATATCTGTAGTTGTGTCATTTATTTCTCTCTTTACCAACATAATGAGCTATAAAATCTACGGCTTGTCTTGAGTCTAATTTGCTGTATGTTTTTGTTATTATTTCAGAATTCAAACTGGTCTTCACGTTTTTGCTTCCTACCTTTTTAGCCATTGAGGGTGTTTAGACATTAAGTTTTAGACATTCGATCATGGTCTTTTTTAATCCCATTAAGCATATATCTTTGAGACATACATTGATATAATGGGACATACAAAATGTATTTCTCAAATATATATGCTTTCTGATTTTTAGACAAAAACTTTCTTTAATGGGATTAAAAGAGACCATGATCTCTAAAACTTAATGGGATCTCTAAAACTTATTGGGATCTCTAAAACTTAAAGGTAGATCTCTAAAACTTAATGGGATTAAACTTAATCTTCAGGTAAAAAGAAAATTATTAAATACCCATCTTTAATTTCGTCAATTCGTTTATAAAATATGGAGGCTGTTATAATATTTTCTTCATTGTTCTGAGTTTAGTTCTGGTTATATCAGTTACACTTTAACACTAGCTTTGTAGTTTACATTGTCTTAGAAAAAATGTATTACCAAAGAATCATTTAGGCTCTGTAGCTATTGCTCATTTAGTTTAGCTAGGCTTGCTGTGTTTCTAAAGTCCAGAACATAAAGTACAGAGTTTGTGTTCTTAAGAGATTAATCAACTATACATACACTAGTTTTTGTTGATTTGGTTTACCATTAAGGTCAAAGGTGTTATTGCCTAGTGTTGTTGATTTTGTTGAACGTTGTTGCCTAGTGTCAAAGGTGTGGAATACCACCGGTCTAGACTGGTGGCAGCCACTGTTATGATCCATGGAGCTATGTTTTGGACCGTGTAATATTTAGTTTAGCTAGGCTTGTGTGTTTGGAATAATGATGATTTTTCTAGTGGTCCATATTTCTATTTCTAGGTATCTGTGAGTAGGGGAAAGTGTTCGTTTTGTTCCCATCAATTAAACACAGTCCAATCTGCATATACTATCTTGACAGATTTAGAATTATTTTTTACAATTTCTTAATGACTTTACCGAAACACTTTACATAAACGTAAACAGTAAACAGTTTCTTAATGACTTTACCGAAACACTTTACATAAACGTAAACACTTTATAATTATAATTGTGTGTGTTTTCACATTTTGTATAAAGCATAATTATAATGGACCCCATGGGCAGTCCAGTTGGACATGGGCCAATTTGGGTTTGCTCCCATTTGGACATGGTCTCATCTGCGCTATGACCATCAATGTCTAGAAAATTAAAATGTCTATGTGGACAAGCCCATTTGGACATGGTCAGCCCATTTTACACCCCTAGATTAGCGCACGTTTGGAGGTGTGCAAATTGTGCGACTCCACAAGGCCCCCAAGATTAGAGTTTCTATGAAATCAACTCGACGCAACAACAAGATCCTGATGACTTATAATTAAATCTAGACAAATCTAGGTGGAGTTTCAACAAGACTAGAGACAATTATATTTAGCCTGCGGTAATAAACACTCGAACAAGATTATAGTGTTTTTCATTAAAGCTTTTATGCAGTCTCATCGTTAAATCTTGTAACCTGAAAAATTGAGGATATATATATACCTTGAGTTCTTCTTCGATGGATGTGTTTTTAGGTTTATAAGCATCAACATGTCCAATTCTCGAAAGTGCCTTTCATGTCTCTATAATCTCCCATTTCTGGTCATCTTTTACCTTTGCGATATCCTTACTGAACTAACCAAATAAACCATATGTGGTGAAGTTGAGAATTCTAAGCAGAACATCCCCAGCATTTACATATTCAAAGTTTAGTATAATCAAGAAAGAACTGACATGCCTTGAAGGAGTTGGCCGAGTCCGAGGGCTCCAAATACAGTGAGAGATATTATCGGAAGTCCATATCTTACAAATGGGTGTCTCCTCCCCCATCTTTGAAACGATGTTGATGGCTGCTTGGAAGTAGCAGTAGCGGCAGCAGTAGAAGGACCAGAAAGAGAAGACTTTTGAGTTTTCTGATCGGTTTCGATTGTTGTCATCTTTATATAGCCACAAAGCAAAGGACTACAAGGGTAAACCAAGAGTTAAAACCTAATCACAAACCACAATTAGCTATTACAATGAACAGTAATTGCACATTTTCTGATTGAATCAAAGCAATTTGTTGCAGTATGAGAAACTGTCTTGCATAATAGAGATTGAGAAATCCATTAACCAAGCCAATCTCCCAACTTTTCATTATTCAAAGTTTTGTAAAAGAATCCAGAAAAGACAATTTTCTTGTATTGGATGCAATTAACAAAGACAAAAAAACTATATCTTAAAAACGGGAAGATAGTAGTAGATCACAAAACAAGTGTACAAAATATAAATCTGAACATTTAATCAAACAAAAACCAAATGATCTGGAACATCTTCAACTTATTTTGTTCCTTGTCTTGTACAAACAAGAGAATCTTATGACCTAAATATCTTTTCCTCAGATGAAAGAGCCCTTAAATCCCAGAAATTTTCAATTTAAACCTAGAAATCAATTCCATTCAAGGCGCCTCCATGTACTATTTGTTGTTGTTTGACTTGAAACAAAACTATCATGGAGCTGTGTGATGGCCAGAATCAGAAGTAGCTAACAAGATCGAAGCAGAACGAAATTAAACATAGAGCTTAATGGAGACGCCGGGACGAGAAACGACAACGTTTTGTGTTTCTCTTCAGGAGACTGTGTAATACGGCGTCGTTGTTGTGGGAAAATAATCAGATAAATCAATAAAAATTTTTCCCACAACAGTGACGCCGTATTACACAGTCCCCTAAAGAGGTACACAAAACGTTGTCGTTTCTCGTCCTGGCGTCTCCATTAAGCTCTATGTCTAATTTTGTTCTGCTTCGACCTTGTTAGCTACTTCTGATTCCGGCCATCACACAGCTTCATGTTAGTTTTGATTTAAGTCAAACATCAACAAATAGTACATGGAGGTGCCTTGAATGAAATTGATTTCTAGGTTTAGATTGAAAATTTCTGAGATTTAGGGGCTCTTTCATCTGAGGAAAAGATATTTAGGTCATACGATTCTCTTGTTTATAGAAGACAAGGAACATAACAAGTTGAAGATGTTCCAGATCATTTGATTTTTGTTTGATTAGATGTTCAGATTTATATTTTGTACACTCTTGTTTTGTGATATGCTTCTATCTTCTCGTTTTTAAGATATAGTTTCTTTGTCCTTGTTAATTGCATCAAATACAAGAAAATTGTCGTCTTTTCTGGATTCTTTTACAAAACTTTGAATAATGAAAAGTTGGGAGATTGGCTTGGTTAATGGATTCCTCAATCTCTGTTATGCAAGACAGTTTCTCATACTGCAACAAATTGCTTTGGTTCAATCAGAAAATGTGCAATTACTGCTCATTGTAGTAGCTACTCGTGGGTTTGTGATTACGTTTTAATTCTCGCTTTACCCTTGTAGTCATTTGCTTTGTGGCTATATAAAGATGACAACAATCGAAACTGATCAGAAAACTCAAAAGTCTTCTCCTTCCGGTCCTTATTCTACTGATATTGCTACTCCCAGGCAGCCATCAGCATCATTTAAAAGATGGGGGAGGAGACACCAATTTGTAAGATATGGACTTCTGATGATATCTCTCACTGTTCTTTCTTGATTATACTAAGCTTTGAATATATACATACACTAGTTTTTGTTGATTTGGTTTACCATTAAGGTCAAAGGTGTTTTTGCGTAGTGTTGTTGAACGTTGTTGCCTAGTGTCAAAGGTGTGGAATACCACCGGTCTAGACTGGTGGCAGCCACTGTTATGATCCATGGAGCTATGTTCTGGAGTGTGTAATATTAAGGTTCTATGTTCTGGACTGTGTAATATTTAGTTTAGCTAGGCTTGCTGTGTTTGGAATAATGATGATTTTTCTAGTGGTCCAACTGTATTTGCATATTTCTATTTCTAGGTATCTATGAGTAGGGGAAAGTGTTCGTTTTGTTCCTATCAATTAAACACAGTCCAATCTGCATATACTTTCTTGACAGATTTAGAATTATTATTTACAATTTCTTAATGACTTTACCGAAACACTTTACATAAACAGTTTCTTAATGACTTTACCGAAATATTTTACATAAACGTAAACACTTTATAATTATAATTGTGTGTTTTCACATTTTGTATAAAGCATCATTATAATGGACTTCATGGGCAGTCCAGTTGGACATGGGCCAATTTGGGATTGCTTCCGGACATGGTCTCATCTGGGCTATGACCATCAATGTCCAGAAAATTAAAATGTCCATGTGGACAAAGCCCATTTGGACATGGTCAGCCTATTTGACATCCCCAAATTAGCGCACGTTCGGAGGTGTGCAAATTGTGCGACTCCAAAAGGCATCCTGATGACTTATGATTAAATCCAGACAAATCTTGGTGAAGTTTCAACAAGAATAGAGACATTTATATTTAGCAATCTATCTACCTTTAGATCGACACAAAACGAACCATGAGCAAGTAGCAAACTAGAACAGACTGCACTAAGTAAAAGTTTAAAAACCAAACTAAACTTAACCAAATTAAAATACTCGTTGAGCTCCCCTAAACCCGATGAACAAAGAAAAGGTGGATGAGAAGCTTACCGGAAAAGTAAACACAACGGAAGCTCGCTAGGTTGGAAATTGAGAGACCTAAATCACAAATCAGCCAATCTACTGGAACTTTTGGAAAATGAGAAATAAATTCATTATGCTTCGACCTTGTTAGCTACTTCTGATTTCGGCCATCACACAGCTCCAGGTTAGTTTTGATTTAAGTCAAACAATAACAAACAGTACATGGAGTCGCCTTGAATGGAATTGATTTCTAGGTTTAGATTGAAAATTTCTGGGATTTAGGGGCTCTTTCATCTGAGGAAAAGATATTTAGGTCATACGATTCTCTTGTTTGTAGAAGACAAGGAACAGAACAAGTTGAAGATGTCCCAGATCATATGATTTTTGTTTGATTAGATGTTCAGATTTATATTTTGTACACTCTTGTTTTGTGATATGCTTCTATCTTCTCGTTTTTAAGATATAGTTTCTTTATCCTTGTTAATTGCATCCAATACAAGAAAATTGTCGTCTTTTCTGGATTCTTTTACAAAACTTTGAATAATGAAAAGTTGGGAGATTGACTTGGTAAATGGATTGGTTGATTGATCCTCAATCTCTGTTATGCAAGACAATTTCTCATACTACAACAAATTGCTTTGATCCAATCAGAAAATGTGCAATTACTGCTCATTGTAGTAGCTACTTGTGGGTTTGTGATTAGGTTTTAACTCTTGCTTTACCCGTGTAGTCATTTGCTTTGTGGTTATATAAAGATGACAACAATCGAAACCGATCAGAAAAGTCAAAAGCCTTCTCCTTCCGGTCCTTGTGTTGTTGCCGCTACTGCTACTCACAGGCAGCCAACAACATCGTTTAAAAGATGGGGGAGGAGACACCCATTTGTAAGATATGGACTTCCGATGATATCTCTCACTGTATTTGGAGCCTTCGGACTCGGCCAACTCCTTCAAGGCAGGTCAGTTCTTTCTTGATTATACTAAGCTTTGAATATGTAAATGCTGGGGATGTTCTGTTTAGAATTCTCAACTTCACCACATATGGTTTATTTGGTTAGTTCAGTAAGGATATCGCAAAGGTAAAAGATGACCAGGAATGGGAGATTATAGAGACAAGAAAGGCGCTTTCGAGAACTGGACCTGTTGATGCTTATAAACCTAAAAACACATCCATCGAAGAAGAGCTCAAGGTATATATATATATCCTCAATTTTTCAGGTTACAAGATTTAAAGATGAGACTGCATAAAAACTTTGATGAAAAACACTATAATCTTGTTCGGGTGTTTATTACCGCAGGCTATACAAGGGAAGGTAGACATAAACACGTACGAGTACAAGAAAATTCCAAAGCTTAACGAAAGCAAGTCGAGTTAAGTGAAGTCTTCTAAGAGTTATCTTTGTATCAGAATTTTCATTTCTTAGATGTGTTCAGTTCTTCACATAAACGCCAAAGTAAAATTCCAGCAAGTTTTGTTCTTCCTAAACGAAGAACGAAGAGGGCCATATTTTTCTTAACCGTAAAGAGCCGGGTTCGTAAAGTCCAATTGTTAAGAATACATGGTGTCATGTTTGACTTACGACGTCCAAATAACTATTAGAACTGAAAGGATTTGTACAACTTATTACGTTTGATTATAAATCCAATAATGAATATCTATCGCATAACATTTTAACATTTCCAACACATAAATTCACTACATTTATATAAGTTACTAGGCGTCACATCAAAGAGAGTTTTTGGATCTTTGTCCAATTTTCGATGTGTGATATTATTATCCTCAATAGTAACCATTGGTCAAGCTCCAAAAAATGTTCACTAAATACAGACATGAAGTATCCTTAACAGAGAAGACATGACGGTTACTGCTACAAAAAAAACTCACAATGTAACCGTCATCTCTCTCGATTAGAACGCACATACATTGTGAGTTTTTTTTTGTGTAAGTTACCATGTAACAGTAAATCATTCTTAAACGTAGAGATGACGGTTAACATATTGTAACCGAATACATAAACTTTATTAAAGAGAAATACAATGACTCTCTTTTCTCTATAATTTTTCAAAATTTACGTTCGAAACAATCATAATGAATTTGGACTGTGATTTCAGGATTTCACAAAAGTAGGGCTCTTGTTCCTGCAGTGGAGCTGCCTTTTGGTCTGCGTTGGATCGATTTGGGTTAAAAAGGATAAAATAGCATCTTACATGCTAATGGCTGGAGTTGCTGCTTCAAGGCTCGGCTTGTGGATGTTTGATCTTGCCGTTATCCAACAAATGCAGGTGTGTTAACATTTCTTTAGGTTATATGACTGTAGTACGTGCACTTTCTAAAGACTAAGAACCTTTGGTAATGTTTTGGTCATGTTAGGATCTCGTTTCAGAATCCGACCGTTGTGTGGTTGGAGGTGTTCAGAACTCATTGCAATCGGCTCTTGACTTGATGGGATATCTATTGGGTATCATTGTATCCAATCCAAAGGTAAATAAAAATTCCACTCTACATTTTAAGGATCCATATAGTTGATTGTTCCTTTTATCCATCAAATGCAAAATTTACGTTTGAAACAATCATAATGAATTTGGACTGTGATTTCAGGATTTCTGGATATTGACGTTGATCTCATTCTCCACAGTATCGTTAGCAGGAATGCTCTATACAATTCATCTCTACCGCATCAGAAACCACGTTTTTCACTTTGAGAAGATTCCTTTGTTGAACAAATGTTTATTCAAGTTACTCCCTTCTCGTGTAAACATGTAACTAATGTTGTGGAACCATTTCTCAAACATGGATAACTAATGGGATAATTTTGTGAAAAGCCCATAAAGCAACCAAAAATAGCTAGATTACTGGTTAATTTAGGTCAATTAGAAACTAGGGCTGATTTGGCTAAATGTCCCACAGTACCACCCATCTTAAAATGGACAAGCGGGTTAAGCAAAAGATCAAGACCACAAAAAAAAATTATTTGTTAAAAAGCCACGTATTTTCTATTAGAATAATAGTTATATATATCTTTAATACCACCAAATTTGTTGTTTCTTTACTTGAAAAAGTATTGTCTAAATACATTTTATTACCATTTTACATAATTCTTTGAAACTAATATTATGAAGAATGGGTTGGGTTTAAAACTCCCATAAAAGAAGTGAAAAACGTTGCTTATACGGTTATACCACCACCAGACTAATTGACAAAAAACGAAAAAAATTAGGTCAATGACAAACCTGTCATGTGTTAGCAATAATTTGCCTCTGTTTTTATGTGTGCGCGCTTTTGGTTGAAGACAAATAATGACATACAACTGATTTGTTAAAATCATTAGTTTAATATTTTACAGACGCAAATAAAATCAATATTAAAAAACAATAGACTTAGTAATAAAACATTTAATTAACTCATAGATTTATATCTGTGTTTACATTTTTGAAATCAAATAAAAATGGATTAACAAGATTGATGAAGTCTCTTCTTGGCGTTCTCTGCTTCATCGGTTGCGTCAACTTGCATTTTTGTCTCCGTTAGATGAGCCTCCGTAGCTTCCTTCTCGTTCTTCGCTGTCAACCTCTTTGTCTTTCAAACCAAATAAAAATATTTAGAACATGATGTTAATCAGTTAAGCAGTTCACGAGTCACCAAATACGTCATCCGATCATGATTTAAGAGTCAAGATCCATGACTCTCATGATCTCATCCATTTGCTTCAGTGGCTCGGACCGAAGCTGAGAAAAACTAAGTAGTAGTAAATAACAATATCAAAATAACGTCGTCTTGTATATGTACCTGGCCGACAAAAAAGGCTCTGACATAGCTAAACCCTTCTTGGCACGTGACTGCCATGGATAAACAGTTCGTCTTCACCCGATCCGTTAGAGACTTCGACGGCCGTCGTGATGTCTCGGCTTCTTGCATCGCTGCTGTTTCGAGATAGAACACTTGAAACTTGAAAGCAAGGCTACGAAAATATCTCACTTTCTTTGTGCCAAAAATGATTTTTTAACTATTAATGATTCTGGAAGCAACTCTTGCCACGTCTGTTTACGTGTTGGCTGTTGAGATACCCACGTGTACTAAAGTAAGAGGCTATTTACTTTTGGGCTTTTGGGCTGAAGAAATTGTCATCGGATCAATACTCCGTAGATTTGCAACTTGCAAGTAAGCGACACAAAATCCATGACGTTTAGTCTAAATTACGGGTATGAAATGAAAATAATGGAAAAAGTTGGATTCAATTGTCAAGCCCCACGTGAAGAACCATACCACATATCGTGCTGTAAGAAACTGATCACTTTAATTACCTAAGCGATTGACGATTTACACTAAGCTTGACAAGATATGTGTTTGTACCAAAGTTGCAACGATAGTTAATACGAATATTTTTGGGAATCGTACGGAGCGAACGTTTTTATTAACGATATGATATCGATGATTACAGAAGTAAACAATAAAAACGAAAGTACGAAGTAGAAAACAGTTTCTGACTTGCATACGATTCGAGTTGTTATACGATTTGTTCAGTGGTTTTCTTTGTATATTCTCTCAAGAATCCCCTTATTCAATAGTTTCTTCCTCTATTTATAAAAAACACTTCGAGTTGCGGGTTTTTTCCGGATCTTCGGTAATTTCCCACTCTGAATTTAACGGGGCGATTTTGTGAGTACAAAAGCCTGTCAGTGTGTTGGGCCTCTGTTCGGGCCCAAATAGTAACGAGCTTGACTAAGCCCATATCCTACAATAGTCCCCCCCTTAGTTCGGCAAAGTTTGCTCGAGTTTGTCGAGCGTGGTCCTTGAATCGGACGCATGTTTGTTCCTGATGTAAGGAAGACATAGCATTGCGTTGTTTAGGGGGTGAGACGTATTTTGGAGAACATGGAAGGCTTATGGAAGAAATGGTGCATGTGGACGCGTTTTTCCAGGAGCGCGGAGCTCGTATAGTAGTTTGGTGCCGTGGACACGCTTTTCGGAGAGCGAGGTGATCGTACAGGAGATTGGTGCCGTGGGCACGCTTTTCGGAGAGCGCGGAGCTCGTACAGA
Source organism: Turritis glabra (assembly GCA_900406565.1). Taxonomy (NCBI): domain Eukaryota; kingdom Viridiplantae; phylum Streptophyta; class Magnoliopsida; order Brassicales; family Brassicaceae; genus Turritis; species Turritis glabra. The sequence goes on from OVBN01000025.1 coordinate 3,918,254, forward strand.
AGAAATTGTTCCTTACGGAAGGAATAGTGTTTTTCAGAATAAATAGTGTTTTACGGAATGAATAGTGTTTGCGACACAATTTTCAGTGAACGGAGCTCGTACAGAAGAATAGTGCTTTGGGCACTTTTTTTGAGGAGTGCGGAACTCGTCTCGATGAATAGTGATCTGGGCACGTTTTTCGACGAGTGACTATTTGTAGAAACGGAATGACAACTTCGGTCTGTTTTCGGGAAAATGATGGTTTTGACAGGATATTCACATAATATTTAGAGATCGTACAGAACAAAACGGGACAAGCGGTTTTCTCGACTAAAACCCGAAAACTTGTTCAAAACCTTAATTTATTCTTCTTGATATAAATACTTGTTTCTTTTCTTTCACCATTTTTTTTTGCTTTTTTTCTCACATTTTTGCAAGGTAAATTCTTCCTCTCCTTTTTTTTTGTTTTTGGTTTTTGTCGTTGGGCCGAATCTCGCCGAGTCCTTCGCCGTGCCCAAAACCGAGCCTACCGAGTCTTCCGCCAAGCCCGAGATTAATTCACCGAAGCTTTCGAGCCCATTTCACCGCTCCCAAGCCTGCCGAGTCTTCCGCCGAGCGAGTTCGATTCACCGAAGCTCCCGAGTAAGATCTTGATTTTGCTGAACCCGTCGCCGAGCCTTCTCAAAGCTGCTGAGCCCACCGAGCGTTGCCGACCTCACCGAGTCTTCCGCCGAGTTCGCCGAGTCTTACGTCGAGCGAGTTCGCCTCGCCGAGCCCGTTCCTGCCGAGACTGTTCCTGCCGAACGAGTTCGCCGAGTCCTCCGCCGAGCCCATTGCCGAGCCTAGCACGTCGCCGAGCCTGAATTCGTTTCACCGAAGTTATCGAAGCCGAGTTTCGTTTTGCTCGTCTTTTGAATGTCTTGGCGTTTAGACGATTTCTTTAGTGGGGACGGCTTGGAAGGTTCAGTCGGATCAGACGAATATAGTGGTCTTTCGTTTAACGTAGATGACTATAATGAAACCAGTCGAGTTTGTTTGTTTGTGGGATATGAATCTGGCGAAAGTCTCGAAGATGTTGATGAAGTTTTTCAGAGGGAGATAAGCGATTCTAGCTTTGATCTTCCGGTTGTTGAGCATGGCGGCGATAAAAGTCTTAGACAACTTATTAAACTCAGGGGAAACAGGGTGAACATGCCTATTACGGACGTTACCGCTGCGAAGCCGATTTTTCTAGGAATGAGGGCTGGAACCGAAATGCTTCGACGTCTGAAAATTCACGTTGTGACGGTTGAGGCTACCAACCCGTTTGAGCCGCGGGTTGATGGAGGTTCATAATACGTTGGTGTTCCGAACAATTGTGTAGAGTCCCTGTTGACTCGTGATTCGTTGGCTGAAAAGCTTAGTCGATGTCACATGTCTGAGAAATTGACTGTCTTTAGGCCGAAATCGCATGAGCGTCCTTGGACTCCTCGAGAATGATGCATTTGCATGTACGAGCCTTTTTTTAACGAGTGCGGGCTCTGGTTTCCACTTCCTAAGTTTCTTACATGCTATTGTACGAGACGGAGCATTGCACTCTCACAGTTGAATGTTGCTTCGATCCGAAATGTGGTCGGGCTTGCGATTATGGGGGCCAAAGAGGGTATTGAGATTAGCGTTGATCACTTTGAAAAGGCGACGAACTTTTCGCGTACGCGTGATGGTACGGGCTTTTGTTGTGCTAGCTCCAAGCGGGGATTTAAAATCTTTGAGCGTGCAAAGAGCAAGATTCGCGATTGGCGCAGACACTACTTTTTTGTGAAGTTGGACGAGTTCTCGGTCGAGGATCTTGATCTGTCGCATTTTACCGAATGGAATTTGTTTCCTGGTAGTTCTTAGCTAGTGCCGGTTTTTTAACATTGATTCATGTATTGCTCTCTAACCTTTTGTTTTTGTTTGCAGAGCCTGCTATCTAAACACGCGGGAATTTCAGAGATTTCCGGGAAGATCTTCAGAGAATCGGAAAGAAAGACACTTTTCAGTGGCCAAGCGTATTAGCGCATTATTGGACTTGTGAGTTTGCTTTTTTTTGTTTTTTTTATTTTTTATTTTGGCGCTGTTATCTTATTTATGTTTCTCTGCAGGCTCGCCTTCGTGTTTGAGGATGGAGAGGTCCGACTGCAAGCTCTTGAACTTTGTCGATCTGTTTGATGCGGATATAGTGCCTCTAAGTGATTCTGCTCTATTGATGGTTGCTAGTGATCCTCCAGAAGTTGAGGTTCCTGCAGAAGTTGAGGCATGCGTTGATGAGTCAGTCGTGGCGTGCCGAGCTAGATCATTGGGTGTGGCGAATGCGCGTTCAAAGAAGAAAGTCGCGGTTGATAGGGCTGATGGCGCATCTCTATCATCTGCTGCTGGTTCGCGGAAGAGATCTTCACATGCCGGATCTGCAGGTGGATCTTCTGGTACCAGAGGGTGTATGGGTCCTCCCAGACGTGAGAGAACCGTCAGCGTCAGGCACTCGTTCATTTTTGACTATAAAGAGGGAAACGATGTGTTCTCGGAGAATTTGGCCGCTTGTAGCGGTCTTACCCACCAAATCTGTGGGAATTCTTCTACATTTTCTCCGATCGAATCTCTTATGGAAAAAGATGCTTACAGCGATTGGGCTTGCAAGCAATTACAGGTTCGTGAAAATTTCTACCACAAAGAGTTGGCAACTTCCAGTATCTAACTCTTCTTCTGGAAAATGGACGTGTCCAATCGCAATGCGAACAGATGTCAGGAACGGCTGCGGATCACGGAGTTCTTTGTAGTTTTCTAGCTTGAGCTTGCTTATATGCCGAATACAAACTCTGGAGATCCGCGGTGTGAACGGAGAGCGCTGCGTTTCTTCTAACACCTTCTCTATGTCAAGTGCCGAGCTGGTAGTGTGATGCATTTTTGACGACATATCCTTCATCGTCGTCTTTAGCTGTTCAAACTCTCGAGCACGTATGCCAGCATCCTCCTCTTCACTTGGGAGTGGGCGCTCATCATTGTGTGACCTTCGGGCTCGGTTTTTGTGACCGCGCTCGTCGGCAGATCCAATGAGCATAGAAGCCGGCCTTGTGCGTCGAGTTGCACACTCTTCTTGAGGTGTTCGTTGTGGCCGCATCATCTCCTCGTCGCTATGTGGTCTTGCAATCCGTCCTCCATACGATTGGAGTTGCTCGATCTGGTTCTAGGAGACCTCCTGGGCGGCGATGACTGCGTGCATCCTGACGGTCGAGTCGGTCGAGGAGAGTTTGTAAGAGCTCGTCGACTCTGGTTCCCCTTGGCGCGGCTCCGTCCTCAGATCTCCTGGTTGCGCCTCCGTATGCAGCTTCCCTAGGTGAGACTCTGTCTGCTCCGGTGTTGTCATTTGCAGCAGCTGCGACCGAAAGTGTCGGAGGCAGATGTGCGATACGAGTTGACGTTGAAGTGTTGTGTGGTGGAGCGGAAAGTCCAGCGCCTTGCTGTCGAGTAGAAGATCCAGCTTCGTATTGATGAGCGAGCAATATAGGAGATGAAGTGGATTCGATTCCGACTTCGCTTGAAGTTTGCGTCGTTTCGTACTCTTCCGAAATCATCGGCATCATCTTGCTCAGTCGTCAATAGAAAGTACGAATGCTTCGTATGAGTCCCCACAGACGGCGCCAATTGTTCGTACCGAAGTTGCAATAATAGTTAATACAAATATTTTTGGGAATCTATGGAGCGAACGCTTTTATTAACGATATGATATCGATGATTATTAACGATATGATATCAATGATTACAGAAGTAAACAATAAAGACGAAAGTACGAAGTAAAAAACAGTTTCTGACTTGCATACGATTCGAGTTGTTATACGATTTGTTCAGTGGTTTTCTCTGTATATCCTCTCAAGAATCTCATTGTTCAATAGTTTCATCCTCTATTTATAGAAAACACTTCGAGTTGCGGATTTTTTCCAGGTCTTCGGTAATTTTCCACCCTGAACTTAACGGGACTTGTGAGTACAAAAGCCTGTCAGTGTGTCGGACCTCTGTTCGACCCGAAATAGTAACGGGCTTGACTAACCCCATATCCTACAATATGTATTCACTTAAAGCATTGAGAGCTACTTAACATACTAACAACAAAAATCCTATTGAAGAACAGTGGCGGATCCATAACTATTTTTAACGTATGGCACAATATAACAAAAAAATTTATAAAAAAATGGTATTAACATAAAAATAAGTCTTATAATAATAAAAAAACTAAAAAAATATTCAAAGTTTTTTTATATTCTCTAACATTTTCATCACTATCTATCTTATTTGTTACTTTATCAAACAATTTTCTTTCAACAAAATAAATTAGACACGCATTTAGAAACTGTTAATAATATTAACATATTAGAAACTAAGTTTAGATTAAAAAATTGGTATATGAACGAATTATCAATTAGAAGACAAAAGAACATGCCTTATACAGTTTTAAGCATAACAAATAATTTTATAAAACTTGACAAAAATTGATTCTCCTATTTAGAGGATTTTCTGTAACAAAATTTTTAATATAAATTAATCACAAAACAATTACTTACTATATACATGTTTGATGTTTTTAGAAGTGGGAAGAAACTAAAAAAATAGCAATAGAAAAGATGTTTTAGTTGACAGAAGAAAAAATCTAGGTCAATGATGTTCTAGTTCTTCCATCGTCACTTTTTTATTTTCTTAATAATTGTCGTAAAAATTTGTTTGTAGAAGTAAAGATTTTATGTAGGTCTTTTTGTTTAATTTTTTTGGGCTGAAATATTGTTTTCGTTTTTAATGAGATTAGTTTGGAGTAAGGCACATCTTCTGTTTCTAATTAGGGTTGGACACATTTTTTTAATTCAATTAAAGTGTCGAACCTATCATATAAAAAAAAAAAAAATTTAAAAAAATACAGTGTAGGGTACGTGTCCTACTCTACAATGTTTTGTGTCTGCCTCTGTTGAGAGACTTACCTTCAACAGAACACTATCAATTTCTTGATCGGAAACTCTAGAATGTGATAAAGGGCATGCACGAACGACAAAAATTAACTGGTGCAGCAGGAGAACGTCTGAAGGAAGCTGGGAAGATTCAGAGTAGTCTCCAGAATGACTAGAAATTCCTTTTTTATTCTAAAGAACTAGGGCTTTGGGATAATGGAACATATCTTGAAAACTAATGGTAGTAGCTTAGCTTCTGCTGTTCTTGTGTCTTCTAGTTTTTGGTACTGTAGTCTGCAGCGGGCATTAGAAATCTAAGTTTTTTATTATAAAGAACTGACACTTTGCGATAATGGAAAGAAATTTCAAATGTGATGGTAGTAGCATAGCTTATGAGGTTCTTGTGTCTTTGAAGCAGTGCTATTTGATACTTAATACTATAACAACTATTCCTCCGTGAAAGGAAAACACTGTAGGAAGAGCAAGCTGATTGTCTTATCAAAGTGGAAATATAACATATCCTTCACCCTTTCTCCGATGAGTTAATCCAACTAAAAATACTTTCGGCTTCCCTCGAGTTCATATTTATTTTAAGTTTGAAGTCTTCAAACCCCAGAAATGACAACTGTAGAGATAGGCATACAAAGTTTGCTTGGTGTGTTCACCAGTCCTGTCATTTGCGGGACGTTTTGCAGAAGCTGAATTATCCACTACATGTTTACCATACAAATTGTTACGTGCAGGAACTTGATTAACATCCTCGCAGAGATTTCGCAAACAGGGAAGCCAAGGCATATACCTTATAGAGATTCCAGATTAACATTTTTATTGCAAGAGTCTCTTGGTGGGAATGCAAAGTTAGCAATGGTTTGTGCAATTTCTCCTTCACAAAGGTAATGCAGAATCCCTATTTCCACTTCAGAAATTATTTTATCCTCCATCTTCGGCAATATCAAGTATGTACGGAAAATTGCAGTTGCAGGAGCGAAACCTTCAGCACCTTGAGATTTGCTCAGCGTGCAAAGGCAATACAGAATAAGGCTGTTGTCAATGAAGTGATGCAGGATGATGTAAATTTCTTGCGTGGAGTGATACGCCAGCTGAAGGTACGCATTCTTTTACATATATCATAACATATAAATATAATGTGAATATGACTTTTAACTTTAAATGAATAAATTGAGCAGGATGAACTACAAAGGATGAAGGATGATAAAAATAATCCAACCAATCCAAATGTAGCTTATTCCAGTGCATGGAATGCGCGTAGAAGTTTGAATTTATTAAGAAGCTTTGGTCTGGGTCATCCAAGGTCCTTGCCTCATGAAGATAATGATGGAGATATTGAGATGGAAATTGATGATGCTGCTGTTGAAAGGCTTTGTGTTCAAGTGGGTTGGCAATCATCTCCAGCTTCCGAGGGGATCAATCTTGAAATGAACAGAGTAAAGAGTATACATTCATCCGATGGCCAATCCATAGAAAAGCGGCTTACTGAGGACACAGATGTTGCCATGGAGGATGCTTGTCGCCATTCAGAGAACCATGAACCAGAGACAGTGGATAATGTGAGAACTGAGACAGAGACTGGCATCACAGCAGATCAGATGAAGACACCCTTGCAAGCTTTGAATCACGACTCCAATTTGCAGCCTCTTTCAGTCAAGGATGCTCTTCGTTCTTCACTGAAAGAGACGGAGGATGTGCCATCATGCCCTGACTTGGCTCAAGAAGACGTTGCTTCTGCAAGTATATTGATAGCTGATGGATTAGATGATCCAGAGCAGTTAGTAAATTCTGCATCTCCTAGTCTTTGTATAGAACCAGTTGGTGCGCCTCCTGTATTAAAATCTCCCACACTGAGCGTGTCTCCTACTATTAGAAATAGCAGGATAAGCTTAAAGACATCGGAAATGTCAACAGCATCTCAGAAGGATACTGAAGGAGACAAACTAGTTACCGCATCTGCGGACCCATCTCCGGCTACATCCAAAAAGATGAATAACTGTTCTTGTTCTTTGTCTACACAGCAGATCAAAGTTTTTCCGGTACGGACTGATCATTTGACAGCTAGCCTCCACAAAGGAATTGAACTTCTCGAGTCTTAGTGCCAGAGTACAGCTCAAAGACGATCGACATTCAGGTTTTCCCTCAAAGCTCCAGATAGTAAGCCTTCAACCTATATAAGTAAGGCTGATGTAGGTGTGCAGACCTTTATCGAAGCTGATGCAATGTCAGAGAAGAATACAAAAGAATTTCTCTGCAGTAAATGCAAATGCAGAGAAGAATTTGATGCCCAGCAAATGAGTGACATGCCAAATCTTCAGTTAGTACCTGTTGACAACTCGGAAGTGACATATTATCCCAAGAGCCAAGTTCCCAAAGTAAGAACAGTGGCTTTTCATCTGAAATAAATTATCTATTCGAGATTCACTTTTCCTCTAACAGGACGATGTTTTCTCTTTACAGGCAGTGGAAAAGGTTCTGGCCGGATCTATCAGGAGGGAAATGGCTCTAGAAGAGTTCTGCACTAAACAAGCCTCTGAGATATCCCAATTTAACCGACTGGTGTGATACTTGCATCTTTTCTGTTTCTTTATCTCCCTATGCTCTACATACCAAGAGAAGCTTTATAATTGTGTCCTCAAACATAGAACTTGGGCCAAATCGTGTAACAGATACAACAATACAAACATGAGAGGAGTGCAATGCCATCATAGGACAAACAAGGGAAGACAAAAAATTTTTTTTTTTTTTTTTTTTTGATTTCCTGGATGAAGAATTTGCAGCTCTCTTGCATGAACATAAGGTAATTGTGGGTTCTCGTTTTTTAGAAGGTAATTTGACTATAATCCAAAAGCTTTCTCTGAAATATAATATTGCAGCTTCTAAAGGACATGTATCAGAATCACCCTGAAGTGCTGCAGACTAGGATTGAGTTGGAAAGAGCACAAGAAGAGGTCGAGAGTTTCAGGAACTTTTATGGTGATATGGGAGAAAGGGAAGTGTTATTGGAAGAGATTCAAGATTTAAAGATGCAGCTACAATGATACATTGACCCTTCTCTTACATCAGCTCGCAAAAAGTGTTCCCTGCTTAAGCTTTCATACCAAGCTCCCCCAGTTAACGCTATCCCTGAGTCACAGGACGAGAGTCTTGAGAAGACATTAGAACAGGAAAGACTTCGTTGGACTGAGGCAGAGACCAAATGGATTTCTCTCGCCGAGGAATTAAGAACTGGGCTTGAAGCCAGCAAGGTATTGATGAATAAGCAGAAACATGAACTTGAAATTGAGAAAAGATGTGCGGAAGAGTTGAAAGAAGCAATGCAGATGGCCATGCAAGGGCATGCACGAATGCTTGAACAATATGCAGACCTAGAAGAGAAGCATATGCAATTGCTTGCAAGATATAGACAGATTCAAGAAGGAATAGATGATGTTAAAAAGGCAGCTGCTAGAGCCGGAGTCAGAGGAGCAGAGTCCAGATTCATAAATGCACTTGCAGCAGAAATTTCGGCCTTAAAGGTAGAGAGAGAGAGAGAAGGAAAGACAATACTTGAGGGATGAGAACTAAAGTCTCCAGACACAACTAAGAGATACAGCTGAAGCCGTACAAGCAGCTGGAGAGTTACTTATTCGGCTTAAAGAAGCTGAAGAAGGATTGACAGTTGCACAGGTACATTTTCTAAGCATTTCAGATCTCATTACCCAAATTCTTGATTGATTCTGTAGCATATAATCTCTTTGGCTTGTATCAACAGAAACGAGCGATGGAGGCAGAGTATGAAGCTGCTAGAAGCATATAAAAAGATTGACAAGCTGAAGAGGAAACATGAAAACGAAATCAACACTCTTAACCTACTTGTCCCACAATCTCATATACACAATGAATGCTCTACCAGATGTGATCAAGCCGTGGAACCATCAGAAAATGCAAGTGAGCAACAATGGAGAGATGAGTTTGAGCCGCTTTACAAAAAAGAAACCGAGTTTCCAAATCTTGCTGAGCCCTCTTGGTTTTCGGGTTACGATCGGTGCAACATATAATTCTAATATCCACTTTTTTTGTGTAATGTGTATAAAATGAGTGTCTGATTCTGTGATATAAGTCCAAAAAAGGTTGCACTTGCTTTCACTCGTAACTTACAAACTCATTCTACACTTTATATACTAACCAATTGGGCTAATCAGATTTAGACTTCTATAAGATACATATATAATTTGTTTGAATCTACCTCTTTTGTAATAATACAAATATGTCCACAAGTTCTTGTTCTACAATTTTTCTTTACAGACGACGAAGTAAAACATTCATTCCAGAGGCTATTCTCAGTACGGTTCTTCGTTTATCATTTGTTTTCTAAATGTACAAAATAATTTTGATCATCTCTCTGGCTCAAGTTTCATCTGAACCATCAGAACTGATTCGGAACCGGCCACAAACAGAGACATTAAACAACAATACTTCACATTTTGAGTATTATGCAATGTAAATTTTGTTTCTTTTTGGTTTTTGTTTTGCTTACAGTTGATACTATGTTGCTGACTATCTCTGAAACCCATCTGAACAATGCTCTGCAGATCGTTTTCCCAGAAGGCCGGCACCTAAAAGAACACAACCCGTAGGGAAATAAACTTTCAGAGGAAGCAAGACAGTGGGAATTTTAACAATATAACCCAAAAGTATCTTCAACATGAAGTACTTCAGCTTGAACAAATCCATCACTTGAGTCTCCAAGAATCTGGGAATGTTCTTCCCAAAAGCAAAGTACTCTGAAGGAAGTTTTGCCTCTGAGCAAGATATCGACTGTGTTAATGACTCTCATATGCAACATGTACACATACATATATTCTACTCATCACATACAGAACATTCTACAAGAGACAGAGCCAGTTTTTGCTATAAATGAATACGACAACGTAAACAGATGTGTTACAGGGGAACCAAATCCTGAAGCAGCTTCATTCTTTCACTAATCTATTCCCTTCTCGCCTAATCCAAAGTTCAAAATTACACATCAAATTTAGAAGTTGGAACCCTAAGCCAATCCCTGAAATGCAAGTTTAGAAGTTGGAATCAACCTAATAGAGCGGAGCATTGAAACTAACTAGGTCGTATAGCTAGTTTATGTGGGTAAAGATCGAAACTTTTGAGTCTAGTCCTTTAAATGTATCAGACCCAAGATCTCTATAATCGAATCCGTGTATTCTATCATCAGATACAGAGCAAACACGCTACGAACAATTGGAAACTAAGAGCTGAATCACTAGAGAGAAGAATTGAAAAATTCCCAAATCAGAGAAGCAAAGTAAGAGAACATACCAGCTAAAATCCCAAGTTTGGTCGGAACGAGCAATTACATGAATAGTCGCAGCCATTTCTGCTCCTTTCCTTCCTTACTTCGTCAATGGAGGTTTTAGCAAAGTTGGTTCACTTCTGCCCAAATTCTTAAAAGTCAGCAATCGATTTTGAGTTTTCTTACAAATTGTTTTGGGAATTTTTTTTTTATTCAAACCGTAAATCTATGAAAATTATAATGTTTAATGAAATTATTGGATTTTCCTACCGATTCGAATAAATAAAGTGTTCTCTATTTAAAATTTATACTAAAACAAAACAAAATTGATTATATTTTAATATTTGAGAAAGTCTCCATTTTCATATGCTCTTAGTACCATACACCATAAGCTTGTTTATGATATACTAGACTTGAATTATTGGCAAATTGCTAAAATGTGTTGTACGTATCATCCACTAAATCTCAAAAAATCCAATAAAAATCTTTACCAGCACTTACAAGTAAGATAACATTTTGTGATATTGTTCCATTTTTGTGGTCTTTTATATTTCTCTATTTTGAAAATGTTTCCATAGCTATGTGACATTGTTTTTACTTTTAATTATGCTGCAAACTTTTTACAAAAGCTTTGTTTCACGTTGGAAGTGATTTGCGGTCCTTTCCATTGTGGAATAAGTACTTTTAGTATGAATATTGTCAACCAAACTGGGATTTGAGCCGTGGTTATATCCGACTTGCCGAGATTTAATAAAAAATATTGAAGAATCCTATTGAAGAGTACGATGAATACTTCGTCAGGTAATTCATCTACTCATTTTACAATCATCTGCTTAATAAGTGCTACATTAGATTTGTGCCTAGCCATTATATTTTTCATATCCCCAAATCATGATAACTAGAATAGAAACTGGATATTAAAGAGATTGAGAAAGAGATGTTAAACAAACAATAAAGAGAAATATATTGAGAGATTAAGAGAAAAAGGGACTGTGAGAGAGAGGAGAATCAAAATCATACAAATTCAAGAGAGATATAGAAATTTACATCCAAACATCGTTGATTTTAGTTGGAACTGGAAATTGGAAGAGCCTTGACACATAACGTGATAATTATCAGCATTTAATATTTGATTTTTGGAACTTTATATCTTGGTGTTTTTGAATACCAAGCGGGAATTTTTTTTTTTTTGAAAAGGTTAAAAATTAATTATTTTCTCTCCAACTATATTTTAGATAATTTGGGACAATATCTCATTTACCAATAACATAAAAAAATATGTCTTAGATCTTTTAGAATAATATCTCATTTGATAATAATATAAAATAAAATAGCTAAAGTCGATATTTTCAAAACGGATTTTTTTTCCAGCTACTCTCAGTACCATATATCATAAACTTGTTTATGATATACTAGACTTGAATTATTGACAATTGCTAACAATGTAATTTACTTATCTCCACTAAATTTCAAACAATCCACTAAAATTTTTTATCAACACTAAAAGCTAAGATAACCTTTTGTATCTTTGTTTATGCCTTGGGGATAATCCATAGCCATTTTTCGGGTTTTGTTGTTTATGGATCGTCCACAAAGGCCGAAGAGCTGATTTGTAATTGGTATTAACAAAATTTTTTGAAATGATCTTTACCTTGCAAGTACTCTATTCTTATATAATCATTATAAAATTCAGAATCTGAGCACCAAAGGATCTCGCTCCCCACGCCAAGGGAATTCATAACTTTTATTTCGTCAACGACATGTATCTAAATTAATAATTCCAAATGCAAAATGCTTGGTTTCACATGTTACATGTTTTATAATATATGAAATACGTTCGCCAAAAATCCATCTCATGGTGACAACATATCAACTTGTGGAAATTTAAAGACTTATTAGCATCTCTACAAGTCACAAGAAACAATTTTATGTACTAGAGGGAGAGAGACACAGACTGATAACCTAACCAGTTATAAACAAAAAAAAGTCAACTATAGAAAACACCAAACTAAAGACCAAGACGATATATACCCCATAATTTTCTATTTTTATCTCTTAATTCGCGAAACATTTTATATGCATCGACCACATCAAGATCACGACTTGTAGAAACATAAGTAGATCAACACTACATTTCTCTCTACTTAAATCTTTTCACTCTCGGTTCGAACCTCAACCTCTTCTTCACATAAGCCTCATCAAAGTAACAACTCAATAGGAGCAGCTCATTTTCGTCCGCAAAGATATTTATGATTTACAAATTAATGCAGCGGATAATACGATAGAACCTTGAATATCAATGGATCTCGAGAGACAACTGTAGCTTTGATTTCTTTATCTTCTTAACTATCAATAGATCAAAAGAAGAAAAAGTCGAGAAAACTTCATACAAAGGTGTCGAGTCCCATATATATAGGATCGAATATGAAAGGTATAACACCAACACTTCTAATAAATAAAAGGTAAATTTAAAATAAGGAAAAGATCATATTGAAAAAATAAACTAAAACGATACGAAGCAAACGTGATGACCAAGGAAGCGTATTGATGCTGCATCACAAATGTCTCAAAAACATATAATATAGTAATTAAAATACTATTAATCCTCATAGAGCAACCGTAGAGTTCGATCACACTCTCCCTTACACCCAAAAAAAAAAGACAAAAGGGGAGACACTCCTACGCGTGCATGGATCCTGTAACATACCCTTAATATCAAAAACTATAAGGGATTCGAATACTCCTATATCTCACACCTCTCTAGAAGGTTATACCACATATATAAAGTTCCCACAATCTTCAGACACCGAAGACTATGGAACCTACCGATTCAGCGATAATATCTACTGATTCCTGCTTCACTGCTTCATCTGAGTTTTGATCCGCACGAACATGAGAAGACAGCCACTTGGATTTCACATACTGAGCTCTCCTCCATGGCGGTACATGAAGTCCTTTCTTCTTCAAGCTCTGCTTTGCGGCTTTACATATAAGAACGATGATCCTCTGCAGCCGATCCGCTTTCCCCACAAAGATGTAAGGCAGAGTTTGTAGCATCGACTTATACGTCTTTGTTGCACGAGCAATCTCGAACTTCGATTTGAAGTCAATGTCAATCAACAGTCTTTCACCTCTGATTACCACATCCACATACTCATATTCCCCTGTTTCATTTCACAAAACAACCAACTCTATTGTCAAGCAAGAAGCTAAGAAATGGCTTGGCTTTACAGGTTTGCTTTTTAACAGAAGATAAAAGAGTTATAGACTATACCAGCAGGACAAGAAGGCGATTTCTCCCAGCGAGATTTGCACACAGCCGCATCATAACCTAAGCTCACTAACCCATTGGCCACACTCTTCAAGCATGATTCGTCTTTACGCTTGCAGTTCTTGCATGTTTCCACAACCTTGGTCACATCGGCCAGCAAATTCCTCTCATAGACGTTCTTACAGAGAACCAAACTCTACAAAATTGAATCTCCATATATCGTTTCTACTTATCAAAACAAGCATAAGAGTCCAAAACAAAATGATGAATCATACCTTGAGGATCTCACAAGCTTCACCGGAAGAACATTTCAAACCATCGGACCATTCTATTTCATCATCAGAGCTCTCCGTACCACTCCCGCTGAAGCAATTACAGCGGCTACGTCCACACCGCTGTTTCTCGCCACCGTTGTTGTCATCCTCGATGAAGTTTAGAACCATCTTCGCCAAACAAACCGAGCTCGGCTCAAAATCTCCGGAGTTACCTCTCGAAAGCGGCGCCTCAACGTCGACGCCGGGAAATTTCTCCGAAACGTTCTTCATAGTGAACTGACGCTCGAAGAGACGCTTCAGCCTCGATTTTGGCATTTGTCTCATCGTCTCCGGGAAAGGTACCTCATCCGACACATCGGAGTCGTCGATCGGTTGGATTTTCATATGAAATGGCATCGCGAATACTCAAAAACTCAAATCAACGAATCCAGATAAAAAATTTCCCAAAATAAACGAGAAAATCTGAGCTGAGAACAAAAAATACTAAAAACCTAATAATCTTCAAAAAAAAAAACTATGATCTAAAATTGAAGATAAAGCATGGAATAACTTCGAAACTGGGCAAACTTCAAAGAAAAAAAATTATATTAAAAGAGAAATGAGAAAGATCGCTTTGAATTTAGCTCTTTAGATACGGATTAAAGTCTCCGAGATACGCGACGAAACGAAAACGTCACGCTTTATGTTTTTTTTGTGTGATCATTATAACGACACTCCGACGCAAATCTCGCCGTCGATTTCATCATTTTTTCCCCCACAGAGATCTGATTTTGATTATCGCCGGCGAAACAAATCAAAAATCCAGAGAGGATGAAACTGAATTTTCGAAAAACGACAAAATTCAAAATCTTGTGATCTGAAACAACGAAAGAGTAAAAGAGGATAAGCTCTGTGGTGGTGGGGGTGGGGGGTTTCTAAAGGGAGAGGATTTGATGTACACGTGTGTGTCCTACGTGTTCAAAATAGCTAAATCTGTAAAAACGATCAGAGGGTACGTGTCGTGAGATCAACGGTCGTGGTTCTTCACAAGTGGCTAAGATCGATGCTATTGGTTTGAGAAAAAGTCGAAACTACCCTTGAAGCTATTGCGATAGAGGACGTGTCTGCGACTCCCCACTTAGGCCGGAAGTCTGTTAATGAATTCGCCCGGAATAAGTTGAGAAAGAGTGGATAAAATGACGAAAACACCCCCCCGTATTTAACGTACGTACCTTTTGTTACGTATACGTATTTTGGTATATTCTTTAGTATCTCCGTACATACACCGTAGTAATCTCATAGTGTAAATTAAGCGGATTAGAGATAATCTTGCCAAAAAAAATTTGATCAATATTATTAAAAAATTATATATGAATTAAACAAGGGTGAGTGACAGATTAACACACTTTTGGAAAAAGTATTTCCTGATAACACACTTTGAAAACATTGCACACTTTTTTTACTGTTTGGATTAATTTAAGACATTATAACCCTTGAACTGGATAAGTAAATGGTAACTAAGGGATTAAATTTTTAGTTGGGAGGAAAAGCGATTCTCACTAAGACATTATCTCCCTCTCTCTCAGTCTCTCTCCCTCGCCCTCTCTATCTCACTCAGATCTGGACGTAGAGACATCATTGACTTATGTGGAGTGAAATTGAAAATTCGAGAAGAAGCAATAATAGCTGCAGTGTTTCGCATAAGCCATCAGCAGAATCTTCAGACTTCACAGCATATTTGATTTATAAAAAAGCAGGCACTCGTAAAGACAGAGCAACTAAAGGCGATGACCCTTATGATATCGATGACGCATAGAGCGTCGAAACCCGGGGTGTGGGACAATCTCATTTTGTCATGAATCTGTTCTTTTGACTTGAAAGTTTGATTGGGTGGAGGGAGGAGTGTTTATCATGAGGGTAGAGGGAAAAAGATTGTTTGGTGATAATGGATTCGAAAATTATTTGTTTGAGTCGGCCATATATGAGAAAGAACCCACAAATCTCACCCTATCACATAGAAAAGTGGATGTGATGGCTACGATGCGGTGGCTGCGAGACGGTGGATGCGAGCGCTAGAAGTAGGAGATGGTGGATACTGTTTTCCACGGTGGGGACGGTGGATGCAATGGCTACAGGTAGGAAAAGGTGGCTACGTTTTGGTGGATACGGCGCCCTCGATAGGATGGATTCGATGCGGTGGAGATGGTTTGATGGATACGAAAGGGTGGCTGAGATGCAGCATAAATATCTGTATGATGTAGTGAAAGCTGCTTAAATACGCAATATGTAAGAAGTAGGAGACGATTGATACTTTTTATAGGGTGGGTACGGTGGTTGCAATGGCTACATGTAGGAGAAGGTGGCTACAATACGGTGGCTGTGACGGCCTCGGTACGATGGATGTGAAGCGGTGGAGATGGTTTGATGGATACAATAGGGTGGCTGAGATGCAGCATAAATATCTGTATGATGTATGTAGTGAAAGCTGCTTAAATATGCAATATATAAGTTGTGGTTGATACTTTGGCTTTCATTTGGAAGAAGATTGTCATAATCGAGTGTGTAGATGGTGGCTACATAATTATGTCCATTATACAAATGTCCATTGTAAAACATTATGAAGGTGACAAATGCTGTGTATGTACGGTTATGTGATATAGTGGGATAGAAGAAGACACTTTCAATTTTTTTACATCTAATCGAGATCAAATTCGCAAAGGAAATTGTCCATATAGGAGAGGATAAAAATGGAGAAAGGGAGAAGGGGATTGGGTCATAAATAGACAAGTATGGCCCAATTGAGGGAATTTGGGGTGGACAACTAAATTAAAAGGGAGAAAGATTATGGTTTAAAGTTAACTATTTAGGAAGGAAATGCTAAGTTGACATCGTGATATAGTTGTCTTTGGATATGGGTGTAATAGTTAGGAATGAAAGGCTAAGATGACATCAGGAAGCGGTTTTGTTTGCGTCGGATTTGACAGACGGATTAGTACAAAGGAAGCTTAGGTTAGAACTTGCTTAACAGCAAAAGTGTGGATAAGCAGACCCCAAAAAAAATTGGTGGAGGATGACGGCAGAGGTATGTTAATGTATATAAACCGGTTTTTGGGTTGGATTTGGTGACATTCAATGTTGTATATTTTGTACTGTTGTGTTGAGCAGGGACCTGTGGATGAGTATACAATAGTTATTTGCGGGGATTGGCACAACTCGGCTGAGGGAAAATGGAAATTCGAGGTAGATAGCCATAGAGCATCGAGGGTAATTCCAATTTACAATTTACTAGCCGGCAGATGGAAAAGGGACCCGAAACAAGATTTCAAGATTAAATCAAATTCCGGCGACCCTTCCGAGTACATGGCGGATGAAAGAAAGAGTGTCGGGTTTTGAGTAAACATTCAATCTAGCACCGGGATAACTGTCTGTGGCGAATAAATGTAACGGAAGACGATTATCCCAGGAGGAAGCTGGTGCAAGAGACTCGGTGTCTGCAAATGTTCAAAGGGAAAATACATGACAGACCGAGATAGTTAACACCTTGCAATAGGCAACTGATACCATAAAATGATATCAGGAAAAGGGGGAGAAGGAAAGAGTTAATACCAGTACCTTCCATTTTCTCGCGGCGGCTTGATATCGACGAACGAGAGTTAGAGCGAGCCGACTTGCATTCGGGGACGCCTTGAAAACAGAGAAAACTGGGAGTCGACAACGGATATATAAGCGGAGAGTTTAAAACCAGCGGCGGGGATCGATCCGAACGAAAAGAAAGAGAGGATTGCGGTGAAGACTAGAACTCGCCGACTGGAAATAGGTGAAGACTTATACTCGGCAACTATTCTGGCAACGGATCCGATCGGGGCGAAATGAAAGAGGGGGTCCCGGCGGTTCGTGGTAAAAAAGTGAGATTCTACTAGATTAGGGTTTTTACTGACTTAACAAAAGGAAATTAGGTAAACGGCGTAGATGAAAATTATAGGTTGGAGAAAAAAAATAAAAATAGGAATCCATAAATATCTGTCCAAATTTTTGAGTACACTTATAATGGAATAGTAATGAAACGAGAGCACTATCTTTAGTTAGATGTTATATCCATGAATTTTGGTTTAGTCTGGGGGTATTGCAGACAAAACACTAGAGGAAAGTGCCTCCTCCTTAGAAAGTGTGCTAACATGGACACATGTTTTAATAAAGTGTGCTATATAACAAATAACCCATTAAACAACACTGTTAAAAAAAAGTTATTTTCTCCTGAGTAATTAACTTAACTATCAAATTGATTTTAGTAGTATAATTTTTTTTAGCAGTACATCTATATTAACATTTTTGAAATACATTAAAAAAAAATTGTTTTGTAAAATATTATTGATTTAAAAAACAAATCAGGAAACTAATTTACGCTATGAAATATGAAGATACTTATATACATGTATCCAAACAATCTCTACAATCAATTTTCTATTATCCATATAATCAAACACAATTAAATTTTTTTAATTTTAATTATAAAATTTGAAATATCCATATAAGGTTCCATAATTAATAATATAGATATTTAGAAGATTTTGTTAAGATTTAAAATTATTTTGAATCATCATATAATACATAAAATTAAAAAACTCTAGATTTTTTTTTTCTGTATTTGTCGTGATTTAAATTTTGAAAAATAGACATGTATTATTCAAGTAAAGAATAAAAATTGTGTGTTTAACGTCTTACATCGGCTAAAATTTTTAGATATAGTTGAGAGTTATATTATAAATAAGACTAAAATGAATTTAAATCTGAATGAGCAGGAAACTTAACTTAATAAGCATCTAAATTTAAAAATTTGTATGCGGTTTAATTAGAATATTTCGTCGAACCGTTTAATTATATTGGATATAATAAATTTTAAGCTTTTAAAAATTTTAAATATTATGAATATTTACACTTATAAAAATTTTAAATATTATGAATATTTACACTTATAAAAATTTTAAAATATCATGGGATAAGATTATATGGCATAACATGTTTGGATCGACATTAATATAAATTTAAAATATCATTAAGTCGGTGTTATAACACGAATAAATTATATTTTTTATTATTTTGTTAACACAATCAATATTAAAATATTATATTTATTTAATTAAATTATAATTATGTAAAAAAATAAATTGTTCCGCAAACGAGGATTAAATCCTACTCCCTCTATTTCAAAATAAATGGCATTCTAGCATTTTACACACAAATTAAGAAATAGAGTTAAAACTCTATTATACCCCTAACTTAGTTCCATTATTTTTTTTCTGTAAACATTTATTAATTTTGGTTGAGGTTAAAAAAAGAATACAATGTGTAAAATTACATTGAAGTTTTAAATGACACTTATTTTGTAATAAAAAAAATAGGCTAGAATGCCATTTATTTTGAAACAGAAGTAGTAGCATGTTATTATGTAAGATGTAAGATGTAAGATGTCAGGGTAAACGAATCAACGAGATATAAACAAAGCAGCGGCCCAGCAAGTGCAATCTCTATTTTAAAAGCTCTCCCGCACAATTTTCGAGCATCCCGCTCTCGTTTCAGGTACATCTTTATCCTCTCCCTCTGAGTTAGGGTTTTGATTCTAGTTTCGGTATTGACTTTTTTCGCCGCGGATATCTTGTTTGATTCTCTGTCGGTAAACTATCTTCTTGATTTCGATGACGGATCTGTTACGCTTTGTACCTTCTTTTTGTCTTCTGAAATCTAAAAATTCGCGTCTTTTGTTGGGTTTTTTTTGGGTAGAGATATGGCTGGTAAAGGTGGGAAGGGGCTTATCGCTGCAAAGACGACGGCAGCTAACAAAGACAGTGTTAAGAAGAAATCCACCTCTCGCTCTGCTCGTGCCGGTATTCAGGTATCATTGAAACCCTAGCTTCCTTTTTGCGTGTTGAAATTCTAGTGCTCTCTATCTCTCTCTGATGTGCTTTAGAGTTTTTGGTTTATCTTCAATTGTAGTTGGGGATTAGAAAGAACGTATAAAATCAGAACAATTTAAGATATTGGGAACAATATATGTTCTTTCTTCTATAGTAGCTTGCATGTTCTGTACGGTTGACACCCACAACCTTGATTTCTCTGTATGCACTTCTGTTAAAACTGTGCTACCTAGCTAGAGTAAATTTTATACAATGGACTGCTTTTGTTTTGTAACTAATTAGTGTGTACTACCAATTGATACTGAGCCTTAATGGGAGCATCTACTTGTCTTGTGTGTGTGTTCCTTTTCTCTTTATCCGTTGTGTTTTGTTGCTTTGTTCTGGAAATGTAATCCAATCATTGTTATGCTATCGTCATTAGTTTACTTTTTGGATAATTTGTGATTCTTCCTTGTTAAAGCCGAATTGTAGATATCACTGAGTCCATATGAGTCCATGTTTCTGATATGGTTTTATTGCCGCAGTGTCTTTTACTATGCTAATCACTTGATACGTTGTGATATCTATAAAATGTAGATGAATGGTCAAGCGAATAAAAGAACTGTGTGGTTAGTTTAAGTGTCTTCTGTACCTATTTATAAGATAAACAATAGCTTAGCTTTTTGTAACTCATTGGATTTTGTGTATTTGGATATCCTTTGCAGTTTGAGTGTATATCTATCTACGAGAAGACATCTGTCTCATTAATGGGAAGCCTTTCTCTGTGCCTTAAGTTATATGCTTATTTTGTTTTTCAATGTGGTCTTCAGTTTCCAGTGGGTCGTATTCATCGTCAACTCAAGCAAAGAGTTTCCGCACATGGAAGAGTTGGTGCCACTGCTGCTGTCTACACAGCATCAATTCTAGAATACTTAACTGCAGAAGTTCTCGAGTTAGCTGGAAATGCAAGCAAGGATCTGAAAGTGAAGAGAATAACTCCAAGGCATTTGCAGCTTGCAATCAGGGGAGATGAGGAGCTTGACACTCTCATTAAAGGAACAATTGCCGGAGGAGGTGTGATCCCTCACATCCACAAGTCCCTTGTCAACAAAGTCACCAAGGATTGAGTTTCGGTCTCCGAGTCCTAAGTCTCGATTTACTATGTGCTTTGCTAGTCATATTAGCTTTTGGTGTTGTGTTTAGGAGTGGATTTTAGTTTGTTGATCTAGTGTGCTCTCTTATGGACGTCCTCAAGTGTATATGAGTTCATTTTAACTCGTAGGTCTTTCGTTTTAGACTCATACTCTTGTGATCTTGCTAATGCTTACATGATTAAGGAAGATGGTTTCTTGATTTCTTTGTTTGCTATATTGTTGCATGCCCCTCTTCTAGGTAATAATCCGGACAATTGAAATCCTCGATTAGATGATGAAAACAACACTCAACATTTATAGCAACTGATGACAACAGCATTTGATTGTTTCACAATTATAAATAGTTATATGGAACTAGACAAAACGCATATGATTGTCCCACAAATTAGTCTTCAAGCAAGCACACACTGAGTCCTCATAGATTGAGGAGCACAGCTACAACACAAATAGCTAGGAAATAAACCATCAAAGTTTACACTTGGGTTTGCTTCTTGTAAGTAAATAAATAAATAAAAGTCATTCATCTTCCTTTAGTTGCCTTTCTTGGATCATCCCTGGACCTGCAGCAATAAAGGTGTTCATAAGCAGAACTTGCAACATATTTGGTTTACTATTTGAGTAATAAAAAATGTTATTTTTGCCTTTATTAATTGCAGGCTTGAAGGTGGCTTCCATAACTTAAAACCGGTGCAGGTTCTCTACCATGTGGCATAATAGGTTGCACGGTTTCAAATGCCTCGACGAGTAATGCAACTTTCCTCTTCCTTGCTGGGGCAAGTTTACTAACAGCACGCTGCAGAGCATAATCAAACATCCAATCCTCTGAGTTTCTCCTCTCATCTATGTCTTGATGTTTGAGGTCCACCTTTTCAGCATCCTCCTCCACTACAACTGGAAGGTAATTGGGTTCTCTTGGGTTGAATGCTCTTAAATCCTCGGTCTCTGCAACGGGTTTCTTGCATTTGATGATAGTCCATGAAATGGTAGAGTCTGGCTCTTCTTGGTTGCAGGGTTTTCGTGTGCGGTTAAATGGAACCTTTGCAGTTTCTTCTGTCATCAATATAACTTCAGTCTGGTCTTGAGACTCCTCTTTGCAATCTTCAGCTTTATCCTTTAGTGTCTCTTCACCAGCATCATCTTTATCCTCAATAGCATCACCTGCTGCTGAGTTCTTTGTCATATCGATAACTTCTGAAATAAAGCAACTAGATTGATCAGCATCTTCATCTTTGTTTTCTTTCTCTTGGACCTCTTTCAGAGAGTCATCTACCAAAGTCTCCTCGATTGCTTTATCTGCTTCTGAGTTCTTCGCCAAATCGATAACCTCAGAATTAAAGCAACCGAACTGACTAGCATCCCCATCTATGTTTGCTGTCTCTTGGAGATCTTTCACAGAGTCATCTACCAAAGTCTCCTCAATTGCATAATCTGCTTCTGAGTTCTTGATTATACTGATAACTTCAGAATCAAAGCAACCAGATTGATCAGCATCTCTATCTCTGTTTCCTTTATCATGAATCTCATTCATGAAGTCCTCTACCAAAGTCTCCAAGTCAGATTCTTTTAAAAGATCAGCATCTCCATCTCTGTTTGCTTTCTCTTGGATCTCATTCACAGAGTCATCTACCAAAGTCTCCTCCAAACCAGATTCTTTTAACTCAATGTCATGATCACCTTCTGAAACCATCTCAGCACTATCAGAGTAATCATCAGAATCAGTTTCAGAACGAGGTGCTCCTTCAGAAACAGTTTCCGAGATTTGACTATCAATCTCAACCTCACAAGCACCTCCATTTCCATGCTCAAACTCTTTCTTCTCCTCTAGACTTAACTTCACAAACTCTTCCTCAGAAGCTTCCATTTTCACACTCTTTTGGGACTTCAAACTCTGCCTCCTCGAGGATATAAAGCTTTTCAGAGGAGGATACTGCACAGAGTGAAGATGGCCGTTGAGCGAACAATATGTGTAAGGACAAACTTTCAAAACAGAGGTTCCATTAACTTCATCATAAGTCTCGCCATGATTAAGCATCAGATACTCTGGAAACTTGGAATCTTTTAGAGTTGAAGAACAAGTAGCTCTCTGTGAGCATCTCTTGAAACTAGGACCCTTTGTCAAACCCCTACCGATCCTAGAACTCGGCTTGTTATAACTTCTTTCCTTGTTAACTCCATAACGAGAATCATGTTTCGAACCGGTTTGGTTCTTCTGATTCCTAGAAAGATTAAATCTTTTCTTGTTCTCCTTTCTTGCCTCAGAGCTACTGGTGCCTTTCATGTAATTAGGTGACCCACCTGTCACTTTAACAACAAGATCATGCTTTGGTAGTTCTTGTGACTTACCTGATTGAGAAGAAACAGGATTTTCTTTAAGCTTCCTCCTAGGTTTTGTTCTCTTCATCATCATCATCTCCGGTCCTAAGTTCTTGAGATGTTCTTGCCCGAACCGAGTTTCAGGTTGGAAACTGAAAGACTTGATTGCTAGACAAGTCTTCCTCTGAACCATCTTTCCCAAGGTTCTTGCTTGGCCTGAAGACAAAGCTATTGTTTGTTTAGAACAGAAGAGAAATGGAAGGATTTCAATAGTGGTAGGGTAAAAGATGCGTGTGCGGTTTTGTCTCAGTGCCTTTTGTAACTTTACGTGAATTTGGTTCAAACTTAAAACAAATGAAAGATTTTGAATACTTTGTGATTTGGACAAGCACTGATAAAGAGAGAGATTGGTTTTGGTATGGTGGGTCTACTTCTCTTTATTATTGTGGCCATTTTTTTAAGGGATGATTAATTATTGCTTCTTCGTGTTACACGAAATAATGCGCATTATGTTCTTTTGTCTTTCTCTCTCGAATTTTTATTTTGGCTCCTCTCTACCCCACCAATTAACAACGAATTGTCATATTATTCTGTTATTGTGAACCGACGAGTCTTCTTTATATTTATTTTTGAAAAAGTGTTAGTCCACAAAGGTGTGGCAAGAATAATATAATATGACAATTCTTTTCTCACACATATATTGCTTTCTAGAATAAGGAACCTAGAGAATATTTGATTGAAGTGTTAGATTCAACCATGGACTAATACATCTTAGTTTCGTTGCAAATTCACAATCTCTCGAAAACAAAATGGATTGCAATGTTTTTTTTTAGAACGGAACCGCACAAGAAAGATCGATGAAACATAAAAGAAAAGAACACACTTCTTTACGAGTTTGATTGGATCATAAACCTCGATCAGATTCAGTCCGACAATCCACTATCAGAGA
This sequence comes from Turritis glabra, assembly GCA_900406565.1. Taxonomy (NCBI): domain Eukaryota; kingdom Viridiplantae; phylum Streptophyta; class Magnoliopsida; order Brassicales; family Brassicaceae; genus Turritis; species Turritis glabra. The sequence continues at coordinate 3,942,313 of OVBN01000025.1, forward strand.
AGGTTTGTTAAATCTAAAATCAAGAGAGAAAACGCTGAATGAACTCTTGGATACAACTCGAAGAAGTATAACTAGAGAACAGAGTATTTATACACTGTTATCCAATGTAACAGCAAACTCTCTGACGCGTTCAGAGTCTTTGTTTTTACTTTGCTTTCCCTTGAAACCCTCCTCTACTTCAAGTCTTCACCAATTCCTCTTGAATCGAAGATACCAAGCTCCTCGGTTTACACCAAACCGATATTGACCTGAATTGAATCACACACAATAAGGGTGGGCACAAGGCAAGTACTTGCTAATTTTCAAGTACTTGTGACCCGCCTTGACTCGTTCAAGCATCTGAATTCTCGCCTTGATACTTGACTCGTCCGAAACAAGTACTTGCTTTAGCAAGTACCCGTCCAAAATCTGATGACTTGCAAGTAATTTGACCCGCCTTGATACTTGCAAAAATATGATACTTGTTTTATAAAATCATATTGTAGCTACTACTTGAACTTGAATATGAAAACAATCTCATACAAATTACAAAACATTCAAAGTTTCAAACATCCTAAAATCACTTGACATTCAAAGTTCCAAAAGATAAACATTTTTAAAAAAATTTTTTTGTTCCATGCTCTAAATCGTACTTGTCACCTTCTTGATTCTTTTTTATGCCTATAAACCAAACATAACAAATGTAAGTATAACGCTTTGAAACCAGACATGAAAATCATGATTTCTATACTTTCAGCAGCCAACATAACAAATATAAAAAATGTAGGAGTGGACATTTCTATACTTTCAGCAAATGAATCGAATGATCACCTATATTTACATGTTAAAAAAACGAGTAACAAGCCATACAAACCGGGTCAAAAAAATTTTTTAAAGACTTGATACTTGCCTTGCACTTGCAAGTAATTGAATTTTGTGGCTTGATACTTGACTTGCCGACGACAAGTACTTGGTTTTTCAAGGCGGGTACGAGGCGAGTAACGGGTATGGAACGAGTAACGGGTACTTGTGCCCACCCTAACACACAATAAACATGCAACATTACGTTCATTGATTATATAAATGTTTACACTAGTTTTCTAATATATGAATATAATGCTTATAATTGACAGTGAAACTGAATATAATGCTCTTGTAACAATTTGAAACAAAAGGTTATAATACGAAATTAGAAGTTTAATATATTGATGTATATTTAGGGTCTAGAGTACGTATAATAAATCAAAATTTTGTAAGTTTTAATGTTCTTTAGTAGAGTTTCTAACATAGTTACGAGATGTAAAAATTGAATGTGAATTTCTTGAAATAAGATCACTCGTTTAAGTGTTTATAAATGTTTCTCACAATTCCAAGGTTAGAAAATAAAATGCAAGTTTATGAATTGATCACATAATCATAGAGTTTAGATATACAAGTTAGTATTATCCGTGCAAACTATACCTTCCAGAACTTTAGCCATCAGAATAATTAAGCAGATAAGCCTCCGCCATTTAATATAAAATCCTAACTTGTTCTACACGTCTTTCAAGTATGAAAAATGTGTAATTTATTCCACTTATCTAGGAAGTTTCAGCTTCTCCCAAGAAACGACTCACGAATGGTGACAATCACATACACTGTCACCTCATGATTGGACAAAAACGAAAAAGAAAGTCAAATGGTTCGGACCCATCTGGTCTTTGTTGAAGAAGTCGTGGCAACGTCGTGTTGACAAGTCGGGAACACGCAAAAGATCTCATCTTTCTTCCAGTTATGCTTCCAAATCTTTATTTCTTTATATATCTAAATCTAGCTCCTTTGGTTTGTATCTTCAGATCGTGAAACACACACTCTAAATTAACAAGACAAAAACAAAAGAAACAAAAGATACGCTAGCTGCTCAAAAGATTTGGCCAACTTTTTTCTTTTCTGTGGTGATTGTGAATCATTATGTATATGGGGAAGAAACATCTTAACATCAATTCTCTGAATTACCAATCCGAAGATAACAATAGCAAGAATAGTCTCTTCTTCGGATTGTTCGATGACCTTGAATCCACAAGGCTAAGAAGTGGGAGTATGAAGAGACAATACAGCGACATGGGAGATAGCTACCACAGAGTTTATGAAGAACATGGTGATTATGGTAATGGTGATGATGATGAGGGATCGAGGATGGACATGAGAGTCTTAATGGTATTAGAGTATATGAGAGAGCTTTACGTGGGACAACTTCAGCTACTGAAAAAGATGTTTCCAGGTGCAGCTAAAGACGAGTTTCTTGGTTTCTTCGACAAAATCGGAGACGCTGTGTCTCACTTCAAACAAGATTCTCGTCCTCCTACAAAGTCAATGACTATGCAGAGGAGTCTCAGTACTGGTTCGCCACGTGTCACCTCGAAAGGGATTAATTTGGGTCCATCAGATCTAAGAGATGAAAGGTTTAAAGTTACAACGGTTAATGCTGGTGGTACCAGTGGAGCTGGTGGTGCTGCCGGAGGAGGTAAAGGTGGCTCGGCAGCTGGTCAGGGCCAGACCAAAAAGTAGTCAGGATTTGTGACATGTAGTGTGGCCATTGGATGATCAAATCTTATGACACTCAGGGTTTTGCTTACACAAGACGTTACTCTTTGCTTCATGGTATGAAATGTGAAAAGTGTGATTAAGACTTTTGAGTCAACTTGGGGATTCTAGTTTTTAAAGGTGGATTTCAGTTTCTTTATTCAATAATACTCGTTTCCTAGTTGGGTTTGTTATATGTTTTTGTATTTATAGAGATGAAGTATCAAAGGTAGAAGAAACTAGGATCAACTAGCTTTGTTTATTTATTCTCTTTGGTGTTTGATTCTCATATTCTGTTATGTTCTTTCAATTAATAAGAAAAGCTTTGTGTGCATGATCCATTGATCCTTAACTGCAATAAAATGAATTTTTAATTAATGTCAATAACAGATGCAAACCAAACAATGACTAATTTAGCTGCGTTGCACAGTAATGCACACATTACCTCATATATGTACAACACTTCCATATAAGAAATTGACAATAATTTGTGTCTTCAGTGCATATTCCCTCTCTGTGCAGCCACAATAAAGACCATTAGAATCGGAGACGCAAGAAGAATCACATATAGGAGTGTCTCATTTATCCCCATTGCCTTTCCTTCTTCTTCCTCTTGCACTTTGTAATTCACTTTATCTTTCACAAAGGCTTCAAAGTAGTTCTGATAACCAGTGTTTCCCTCCATGAAGCTCGACCCCTTAACCTTCAGCATCTCCATTGCCTACAAGTGTGTAAAGAAAAACCCTCACATTTTTCAGGGAAAGTGTTTGCCAAAACCAGAGGATAGAAACTGCTGAGTTATGGTTTATAAAGAGCTAACTCTGGACGTAACAATTGATTAAGCCAACTCTTTTTATCATTAAGCAAACAAATAGAGTTGAGTGGTTCTTGTCCGATCTTAGTCACAGAACAAACAGAACTCATCTTGCTCGTTTTCTTAGTTGGTATAATAATTTTGTGGGTGTTTGAGTTACCTGAAAACTGAACATAAACTGCCTTGCTTTCTTGCTCACTCTCGGATTCGGGTGGGATAGAAGCTTCTCATACATGCCCCTTGCCTTATCTGCCCTGTTAGTCAATCCAAAATAACGATTTTAAGGTACAAGATCCATAAGGCCAATACTCGACAAGACTACTTTTTTGAGGATATTTTCGAACATTCGCAAATGAGCCATCAACTTGGTAACTATAAACAGAGGATGCTTCAAGTATTTTGTGGTTTTCTTGGGAACTTTTGGAGTTTTAGAGAGTCTGGGGATTATGGTTTACAATTACAAATATATATGAGGCTATCAAAAGTCAAATACTCATGAAGAAATAACTTGTCACCCTGTATTTTTGCATCAAGCGAAATTCAAAGGAGAGAAAAACTTACTTTCGAAGCGAATCCTGACAAATAGACCACTGCAAAGCCGCTAATCCATGAAGCTCACTCTGCACAACTAAACTCGTAACTAGTTAAGGTCACATTTACTGCAGCGAACATAGGAACTGAAAGTAACATCATTTTCTGAAGTAGACTACTTTTTTAGGTGATCTAGGTGGATCAATGGATTAAGATGTCGATAGAGTAACACCCAACAGTCATAAAACTAACAATGCAAAACTATCAGGTTCTTAAAATGCTTTTATTGATTATGTGGTTGGCCATTATATAAATTTGTTGGATTTTTGCTCCACATACATACTGATGGGTAGATAATAAAGAGTCTCATGCAGTCAAAACGAGTAAGGCATATGCAGAAGGAATAATCGTATGAGTAGACTAATGCATAAACATAGACATGAGTATAATATGAAGTAATATAGCAGATTTGGAGAAATTACCTTAAAAACTATCTTCTCCATGACATTTTCATAGTATGGCAAAGCTTCCTTAAGTTTCCCAGAATCCATAAGCGAGTTCCCCTTGTCTATTGCCTGTTATAGATAAAGAAAGTGTCAAAATCAAGGGAAGAAGTAGACGATGAGCAAACTAATTCTAGCTACCTTGAAGCACAAATAGGAGCAGAACATGCCTGGAGATAAAGTATATATTTTGTTTTCTAGTTTTTCTCCACTCAAATTATTTTTTCAACTTTCTAGAAAATGTGGCAACGTGTAAATCTAACTATTAAAATAAGAGAATCTGCTTGAGCAAACATGAGTCCATATCACAGTTTCAGCTGAACCCATATCCCTTGCTCTATATGATCTATAAATAAGATTCTAAAGACAGCAACTAAAAATTTATAAGATATAGCTTGGAGCATTCTCATTAAGAGCAAACTTACTCTGTAAATGAGTTTTTTTGCAATATTACAACCAAATTTACTTCAGCATCAGGCCTGTCCTCAAAGAAGGAAGAACAAAAATGTCTCTGGAGTACCTTCTCACACTCGAGTTTGAGTTTGGGATCAATATTCAGTCCGATTGATTCCTTGTAGGCAGTGAGCAGTTTTTTTGTCCGTGCTTCTCTCGCAATCCTCTCTTCAGCGGTTTCAACTGAATCCCCCGGTTGGAGAGTCCTTCCACCACCAAACTTAAACAAAAAAAAAGTATATATCTCTATCCTCAGGACTTTGAGGACCACAAATGCCAACAGGAAAGTATACATTTTAAAACTAACGAACTTAAGATTTGACAAACTTCTCATCGGAAGATGCAAATTCTTATAGCCAAAATTGGCCCCAAGCTCATGAACCTGAATGGATTAGTTTTAGAGGTTCAAGTTGTTCAGAAACCTAGTGCAAATGCTACTTGGAGAACATAGTGTCATAGGACATATACATGTATCAACTTATCATCTAGCTTAAAACAAGGGATATAAACCTGGCAGAGTTGATAAAATTTTGCATACCATCAACAAGAAATGAATTACTCAAACAATTCAATGAACTATCTGTATCTACCCCATTTCAGAATACTCAGCAACCATAGCCAACAATCTGGAATGTACTAATTGCTAAAGGAAAATCCATGAAACCTTTCTGTTACTCCTACCTCTAATAATCTGGAGTAAGTGGCTCTATATACCCTCAATTAACAACATTGGACATGCAACTTCTTTCCTCTTGGGGGTTTATGAAAAAACTAATCTAGTTGCATAGCGTATATCTTTAGATGGGCCAAACACATACCGTCTTAGAGATGTTGCTAGGCCTTGGGAAAACTCCCCATGTGGAAACTTTGGGCTTATATACATCAGAGTTTCCATCTCCTTCTTGCTCGACCTCCTTTTCTTTCTCCGCAAATCTTGTTTTATCACCAACAATAAACTCCACCTCAGGTAAGTCTCCATCAGGAAGATAGTCTACAACAGGAACAAGTCCCGCTGGAAGCCCTCTTGTGGTTTTCTTATCAGCAAAGCCAAGCCCCATGAAATCAATGCTGGAGACTTTCAATTCTTTCTTCTTAACATCATTATCTTCAACAACCTTATTTGATGATCTAACAAAACTTTGCTCTGTACTGCCTGAAACCCATCAGAATCAAGATCACAAAATCATGTTTATTAACATGTCAAATCAAATATACATTTAACTTTGCACATATTGACCAAAATGAACAAGCACTTCAAAGTCTAACATAAAGAACAATTCTCCATTAATGCAGCTAAAAGTCTTTGAGCAATAAAAAACCAACCATTCCAAAGGAACGGAATGGCAACAAAACCCACATGAATGATAGATACCAAAGCCTCTTGGAAAAGTGCATTGATCTACAAACTCAAGCAAAGACAGTTGCAAGAAAATTTACGCAAAATATGGTTTTACTGAACTGGGTTTAGCCTCCTCGACAGCATCAGTTCCAAGCCCTTTCCTTTTCTTATAATCATTGGCTTTTTGCATAACAGCCTTAACCGAGAGCGGCAATTCCTCATCACCCGCATTTTTCTCTCGTTCGTCTTGCTCTGATTTCGATTTCTTATAAGCTTCGGCTTTCTTCAATGCGAGCTTCACGGGATCGACGGCAATCTCAACCTCCGACGAAGGGTCTGGCGAGGACGAGTTGCTCCGAATTCGGAAAAGAGAGAGTTTCAAGGATTTTGGGTGTGGAGATGGAGACAAGAAGATAGTGGGAGTTTCGGTGAGTGGAGAAGAGAGCCAAAAGTGGTTGAAAGAAGCCATGGATTGATGGAGAGAAGAAGCTCTGGTTAGCCATTTTTTTGGAGTGCCAAGGTATCACAGACTCGTGGATGCAACCATCACCACCCATCCATTTCATCATTGGTCACTCAAGCGCACAACAGTTCATTTTTTTCGGTTTAGATTGGTATAAGAATACTTTACCGTTCGGTTTTTTTGGATTGATCAATTTTGATTTGATTCGGTTCACTTTGGCTCAGTTCAATTTTTATTGCACACACAATCCTTAAATTTAGTTGTTTTGCATATCAAAATATTAATTGTATTGAATTTAAGTTTATTTGATCCGATTGCACAAAATTTGGATTACGTTAGGTTTATTTGGTACAAATTACTGTTTTTAATCATAAGATACAATTTTAGTATTTGATCAATTTTGGTTTGATTCGGTTTAGTTTGGCTTGTTCAATGTGTATGCCCCACATATATGGTTTATTAAATAAAACTTTCTTCTGGGAATTTGTATAGATTTTTGCATAAAATACAACTAACTTTTTTTTATAAATTAATAATGTCTAAATTATGATATATTATTGAACCAATCTACTAATTTATCAATTTTTCGAAGCGAAAATTAATTTTACTGTAGATAGTTTGAAGTGGTTTTTAATTATATTTCCTCCTAAGACTATCGTTAGATACAAGTCCAGACTAAAATAACTAGCCCAATATCGGCCCAAGTCCAGCTGTAATCTAAACTAGCATCATTCGGGTCGGGTCGTAAACACCGCCTTTTATCTTCGACGTCGATGAAATTCACCTCCGCGAGGCTTAAGCCCTAACAATCCCCAACTTACTTTTCTCCACTCTCTGAACCTCTCTTCCTTCTCTGTATGTCGGGTTGACTCTCACTTCTCTCGAGCAACCAGCTTTCGCGTGAGAGAAATGACGAAGGTCTATGGAACCGGCACGTACGACTTCAAGCGCCACAGAGTGGCTGAGTATCCATTGGAGTTACCTAGCCATCCCGCTGAGAAGCCACTAGAGGCAAAACCTGGATCCAATTTGCCGAGCTCCATCACTTTATCGGAGATTCAGCAAGATAGATTGACGAAGATCGCTGAGGAGAGCTGGATTAAGACTGGAGGCAAGCTTCCTGAGAAACCTTTCGATCCGGAGGTTGTGAAGGAGATTTATGTGACGGAGCTTAAGGTAACTAGTGGTCGTAAACCTGTTCCGCTTCAGCGAGTCATGATTCTGGAAGTGAGTCAGTACCTGGAGAACTATCTATGGCCGAATTTTGATCCTGAGACGGCTACTTTTGAGCATGTCATGTCTATGATTCTTATGATTAACGAGAAGGTAACTAATCTTGCTCTCTTTCGTATTTGTATGTTTGCAAATGATGAATACATTATTGTGGGAGTTGCAAACAGTGATGTTTAACAATGATTCACGCTCTGTAGTTCCGGGAGAATGTGGCAGCTTGGATTTGCTTTCATGATCGGGATGATATATTCAAAAAGTTTCTTCAGAAGGTTCTTCGCCTTAAAGAGGTTTGTGTTCCACCTTTTGTTTTAGTTTTTGTGATTCTACTGTTGTTCCTGTTTGAGATAATTTGGTTCGTACCACTGATTTATAACATTGTCTTCTAGGAGCTGTACTAGTATTGATAGTTTCTATTATAATGAATTCACATATTAGTGCGTTCAATATTGGAGGCATAGTGATAAATAATAATCAGTCGTTGCTGAGTCAATCGTATATTCATATTTCATTTGCTTACCATTGTAGGGAAGAGACTTGACTATTGCTGAGAAGACAAACTATTTGGTCTTCATGATTAATGCTTTCCAGGTTTGTTCCGTTTCTTGCATATAATTTTGTTATATAGGTAGTAAGTATTTTAGTACGCTGTTGCACCTGGCTCAGTTCAGAAAATTAATACTTGATGTAGTAAGCAGTAATTGCAGACAATATGGCTGTGTGCTACTCTTTGTCAAGATTTTAATTTCACGTGGACAACCTTTTTGTTCATGTTTGTACACAATTTATATCCTTGTGCTACTTTTGTTCTCTTCAATATTCTTAACTGAGTGATGTTACAGAGTTTGGAAGACGCGGTGGTTAATGAGATTGTTCTAAGTCTAGCAGGATTACAATCTTGGCACAGCTTGTCTTATGGACGTTTCCAGGTGGGGGATGCCTTCACATGGATTTTGTTAAGGATGGTGAAATATTTTGTTGTTGCTCTGATATCTTCATTTATTTTCACAACTGTAGATGGAGCTCTGCCTTCAACCTGATCTAATAAAGAAGTGGAAGAGGTCATCAAAGAAATGGGCAGCTGAGGCAAAGTCAAAGGGAGAGAAATTTGATCTATCCTCATCACCTGAAGCAAATTTTGTTCGAGGCCTAATAGAAGAATTTGTCGAGGTATATAGGCCTGTTTTTATTGGCCTATAGTGGTCTTTCTTTTTCAAATATATATTTTTTATAGTTGTGCAAAATTCATATTGTTCCTTCCAGGTGCTTGATCATGGCGTTTTTGCGGATGAAGTTGATGATACCGCTGGATCACAGTTGGTCGATGATTCATCTGTCTTATATTGTGAGAGATTCATGGAATTTCTCATTGACATGCTGAACCAACTTCCAACAAGAAGGTACTATTTCACACTATGCAAGTTATTTGTAGACTTAAAGGTCCAAAATCTGTATTCTGCATTCTAGGTTTTTTTTTGTGGTCCTGACAATATCTAGTTCTTAGTCTTGATACGCTGGGTCATTCTATACTGTCCATTTCTGTAACATTCATTCACTGGACCTAAATTATTTTCTTTCTCCATCTCTTCATCTTGATTATTACAGATACTTAAGACCACTTGTGGCGGATATAGCAGTTGTTGCCAAATGTCGACTGAGTGCGCTATACAAACATGAAAAGGGGAAGCTTTTCGCCCAATTAGTTGACTTGTTACAGTTTTACGAAAAGTTTGAGATAAAGGACCATGATGGAACACAATTAACTGATGATGAAGCACTTCAATTTCATTACGATCGTTTTATGGCGTTTCAGCTACTTGCTTTTAAGAAAATACCTAAGGTAATTTCCTGGTAATCATGGTTAATTAATAGATAGTTAGTTTTGTGTACTAGGTTTTTATTTTGTTACTGTCGGGTTTTGAAGTCATCGATCTGCTTTCTTCCTTATTTTCTAATAGTTTTTGGGGGACTCTTCTCTAATTCTCACATTTGTTGTGATCTTGTCTGCTTCAGTTGCGGGATCTGTCTTTAGCCAACATTGGTTCGGTTCACAAGAGTTCTGATCTTCGGAGGAGATTGTCAGTGCTTTCTCTTGAAGATTTAAGGGATGTAGTCTGCTCAAAGGTATATATCTGGAAAGCTTATTCTTGTAGATTCACATGTGAAAATATTATTTTTGCGCATTATAATACAAACTATGCATCAGAATTCAGAATATCATTATGGAATCTTGCTGAGGTAATCCGATGATGATCATATCTTTTCTGCCAGTTTCATATTCTAAGGGTCTTATAGTTGTGAGCTTCAGTGGATACCATTGTCAAAATGGTTAGCAAAAACACAATACAAAGAGTAAGTTGACATGCTAAAAGTTCTATGGGTTGACAGATAGTTAGATGTTGAATATCTGCTAGTGTAAATTCTCATTACAGTATTACGCAGAGTAGCGTGAGAAATCAGTGAAGAGATGTATTTGTACTGGTGGAGATTGGAAAGAAAATATGCAACTGCATTTGCTTCTTGCTGCTGCTAATTTTAGTACTTTTAAAATATATTCTGTTTGCCTTAAGAGTTTCACCTACGACAATAACACACCTTGCCACCTACATTGGTTCTCATTTTAATATGCTTTTGTGCAGCTCAAACTGGTTTCAAGACATGATCCTTGGGCAGATAGTAAGGATTTTCTGACTGAGGTCGTTGTCTCCTCTTTTGAGAAGCAACAGTCTCAGAAAGAAGCCATAAACGCTCTGCCTTTGTACCCAAATGAGCAAATCATGTGGGACGAAAGTGTTATTCCAAGTATTAACTATTCTGGGGAAGGTTGCCTTGCTCTTCCAAAGCTTAATCTTCAGTTTCTAACACTCCATGATTATCTCCTTAGAAACTTCAATCTCTTCCGTCTAGAATCTACCTATGAGATTCGGGAAGATATACAGGAGGCTGTACCACATCTTCTTGCGCACATAAATAACGAGGGGGATACTGCTTTTCGTGGTTGGTCACGAATGGCGGTTCCAATTAATGATTTCAAAATCGCTCAGGTGAAGCAGCCTAATATTGGAGAAGAGAAGCCTTCATCCGTGACTGCAGAAGTTACTTTCAGTATTAAGAGTTACAGAACACAGATAAGATCTGAATGGAATTCCCTTAAAGAGCATGATGTATTGTTTTTGCTTTGTATACGTCCTTCATTCGAGCCATTAGGTCCAGAGGAAGCTGCTAAAGCCACAGTTCCACAGAAGCTCGGGCTTCAGTATGTTCGTGGTTGTGAAATCATCGACATCCGCGATGAAGAGGGTAATCTGATGAATGATTTTACTGGAAGAGTTAAACGGGATGAATGGAAGCCCCCTAAAGGTGAAATGAGGACTGTGACTATTGCTTTAGATGCTGCACAGTATCACATAGATGTTACAGACATTGCAGAAAAAGGTGCTGAGGATGTGTATAGCACATTTAATGTGCTAATGAGGAGAAAACCAAAGGAGAACAACTTCAAGGCTATTCTGGAATCTATCAGAGATCTCATGAATGAATATTGTATTGTGCCGGAGTGGTTGCATAATGTTTTCCTTGGGTATGGCAACCCTTCTGCTGCACAGTGGCCTAATATGCCAAACCTGTTGGAAACAGTGGACTTCAAAGATACTTTCCTTGATGCTAATCATCTCAGTGAAAGTTTTCCAGATTATGAGGTTTGTTATTATTTTCTTTGGTATATTATGTGTTCTAAAGCTGGTTCTCTTTCCATGTCTCTCATAATTTGTGCATATTAGGTATCTTTCGTCAATGCCGATGGTGCTGAAGCTCTGGATCCAAGGCCTCCGTTTCGAATCACTCTTCCAAAGACACTAAAAGGGAATGCTGCTCTTTCTGGAAATAAGATATCTGAAGTCAATCCAGCAGATAATGTTAATATGGTGGATGCTTCCCCTAAGGACAAACTTGTTGTTGAGGCATATACCCCACCTGACCCAGGGCCTTATCCTCAGGACCAACCGAAGCAGAACTCAGTTAAATTTACACCTACACAGGTACTACTTATTTCTACATCCTAAGAGCAGTATGCTGATTTGGTTTTTGTGTAATTGTGCTGGCTATACTACTCGTCAACTTTTTGTTATTCTTGCTAGTTTCTTTGAATGATGAGAAATTTATCATCTTAGAATCCTTATACTCTTACAGAACAATCAAATCATATGAGAATACTATTCATCATCTTAACGCCTTATTGTGTTTGATATAAGACACTGAATAGACTATATAAAATTTTGTGCTTGTTCATTCCATTGAATAGTAAAGCATTTGGTTTATTTTTGTCTCTTTGATCGATTTGAGTGAACAATTTTGTTTCACCTGATGTTCAAAAGCATTTTTCTCCTTTATATGGTTGACCTCCTATTTCTGCTGAATGAAAAACATATACCAAAATATATGGTTGCTTTTAAAATATTGATCTTTGTTGCAACTTGTAATTGAACCATGTCCATGCCTACTATTTTCCTGCAGGTTGGAGCAATTATCTCTGGTATTCAGCCTGGGCTAACTATGGTTGTTGGTCCACCGGGTACCGGAAAGACTGATACAGCAGTGCAAATCTTGAATGTTCTATATCACAACTGTCCTTCTCAGAGGACCTTAATAATTACTCATTCAAATCAGGCTTTGAATGATCTTTTTGAGAAGATAATGGAGGTACTACTGGCATCTTCTTTTACTTATGTTATTATATGGAGTAATATTTAATGGTTTACATGTCTGACGGAGTTCTGAGAGACGAATGCTACATGGATTTGTTTTTTCAGAGGGATGTACCAGCGCGATATCTACTTCGTTTGGGTCAAGGTGAACAAGAGCTTGCCACTGATCTTGACTTTAGCAGACAAGGCCGGGTCAATGCCATGCTTGTTCGGCGTTTGGAACTGCTCAATGAGGTTGAGAGACTAGCACGATCTCTTCAGCTTCCAGAGGATGTAGGATATACTTGTGAAACAGCTGGATATTTCTGGTTGCTTCATGTATACTCGCGCTGGGAGATATTTCTCGCTGCGTGTGCAGGAAATGAAAACAATCAATCTTTTGTTCGAGATCGCTTCCCGTTCAAAGATTTCTTTTCAGACACCCCTAAACCTGTCTTTAGTGGGGAATCATTTGAGAAAGACATGAGGGCAGCTAAAGGTTGTTTCTCTCATCTCAAGACTGTGTTCCAAGAGCTAGAAGAGTGTAGGGCCTTTGAACTACTCAAGTCAACCGCTGATAGAGCAAATTACCTGATGACCAAACAAGCGAAGATTGTAGCAATGACGTGTACTCATGCAGCATTAAAGAGGAGAGATTTTCTTCAGTTGGGGTTCAAATATGATAACTTATTGATGGAAGAAAGTGCTCAGATTTTGGAAATTGAGACTTTCATACCAATGTTGCTTCAGAGGCAAGAAGATGGTCATGCACGACTCAAGCGCTGTATATTGATTGGTGATCATCACCAGCTACCTCCCGTAGTGAAGAATATGGCTTTCCAGAAATACAGTCACATGGATCAAAGTTTGTTTACGAGGTTTGTTCGTCTTGGTATTCCTTATATTGAGCTCAATGCTCAAGGAAGAGCAAGGCCAAGCTTAGCCAAACTCTACAACTGGAGATACAGAGATTTGGGAGACCTTTCTATTGTTAAGGAAGCACCCATCTTCCATCGAGCAAATGCTGGACTCTCATATGAATATCAATTGATAAATGTGCCTGATTATGAGGGGAAAGGAGAATCGACACCATCTCCATGGTTTTATCAAAATCAGGGAGAAGCTGAATATGTCGTCAGTGTCTATATATACATGAGATTGTTAGGATATCCTGCGAATAAGGTATCAATATTGACGACATATAATGGTCAGAAGCTCCTAATTCGTGATGTTATCAACCGTCGATGTGTTCCCTATCCTTTCATTGGCCCGCCGAGCAAGGTAAAATATCCTACTCACGTATATATTAGATGTTAATTTGATAGGGATTGTATGATGACTTACTTGTAGAATACTGGTTAGTATGATAATACATTTTGTATACAATATAATAAAGACATTTTGGTTTGGTTTCGATTAGGCATTTAGGTTGGGATTTACTTTTGGTCCCTTTGGTTTTTTGGTATATATAGGTATCTCAGAGTTAGTTTTGTGTTTTGACTGTCTGGTTTTGTTTCATCAGGTGACTACAGTGGACAAGTTCCAAGGACAACAGAATAATTTTATTTTGTTGTCTCTTGTACGGACACGATTTGTGGGTCATCTACGTGATGTAAGAAGGTTGGTAGTTGCAATGTCACGTGCTCGGCTCGGTTTGTATGTGTTCTGCCGCCGTTCTCTTTTTGAACAGTGCTATGAGCTGCAACCAACGTTTCAGCTTCTTCTTCAAAGACCCGATCGGCTCGGACTCAATCTTAGTGAGAACACAGCGTATACAGATCGCGTGGTGGAGGAAGTTGAAAAACCTTATTTTGTTCATGATGTTGAAGAGATGGCACACATAGTTCACGATAGGATGAACCAGTTCTACCAGGTAACGACACAAGCTGCTTGCTTGGATAACTAATTTTATTTGTTTGGAAACTGATTTGTTTCATGCATTGGATAGGCACAAGGAGTGTATGAGCAATACCAGAACAATATGCCACAGATGGAAGATGGTAATCACGACATGGAGAGTGATTCAGTAGTAGGAGCTGTAGATGGTGATGAATCTGAGAAAAATATGCAGCAGCTAAACCAAGCTCCAGATATAGACGGTGAATTATCGAAGGAGGTGGCTGGAATGGAGGTGGACAATAATGGATTTAGCAGTGAGAATGGAAAGGCTGATGAGAATTAGGACAAATCAAACTGGGAATATCAAATTAATCCACTCGGAGGGTGATAAGTGAGTTGATGTATGAAACATGAGGGAATTTGTTGCTACTGTAAGATATTTTTACTGAATTTGAGTAAATTCTGGTAAGTGATACATGACACGAGGAAAAAGTAGCATTGTCTGACAATTCCTTCCTCACCAACTTTTTTGTAACTTCTTTGAGTTTTCAAGCTGTCTTACTCTTATGCTTCTTCTTTTGTACGTGATCTGAAGTAAATTGAGATTATATTATCCATGAAAGTAAAAATGTTGAGTAACTTAAAAGGAAGGCGAGACAGAGCTGGAATTAATCTCTCCCTTCTAAATTGGCAAAGCTCCTCTTAACTGTTACAGTGAAGATTGTGCAAAATGCTGCTGCTTCTTTTTTCAATTCGTTCTCATCTGCTTGTGCTACTGATGTGAGCCCTCCTCAAGATGGTCGAAATTTCGGTGTCTCTTACCTCGTTAATTCATTGGGGTTTAACTAGGAAACCTGCAGAATCAATCTCAAGGAAAGTCCGGATCCGAAGGCAAGGGCAATCTTGATTCTGTTCTGGATCTTCTTACAAGTCATGGGTTCCAGCATCATTACGATTTACCTAGGATTACTTATGTTAGATGCTGAGAAATCACTTGATCACAAGCTTGAGTTTCTGCAGTCCAGAGGAATTTCAAGTTCTGAGCTCACTGAGATTGTTTCTAAAGTCCCTAAGATCTTGGGAATCAAAAAGGACAAAGCCATCAGCGTATACTATGATTTCATCAAAGAGATTATAGAGGCGGATAAGAGTTCCAAGTTCGAAAAGTTATGCCTTTCTTTGCCACCGGGTAGGGCGGGCGCAGGAGAATAAACTCCCAAATGTATCGGTTTTGAGAGAGAGAACGAGGTGTGCCTCAGCGGTTGTTGTTCCCCTTGCTCATGTCCGGATGCACACATGCCTGTGGAAAAGAAAGATTTGAAGAATCCCTCAAGAAGGTCGTTGAGATGGGTTTTGATCCCACCTCCCCGAAGCTCTGTGCATGCTTTACCAAATGAGCGACAAAACAATAGAAAGAAAAGTCAATATCTATAAAAGGTTAGGCTTTGATGTGGAACATGTATGGGCAAGTTCCCAATCTCTATGACATACTCAGAGAAGAAGATAACTCAGAAGTTTGAAACCCTGAAGAAGTGTGGACTACTCGAAGACGAGGTCCGCTCAGTGCTCAAGAAGTTTCCGCCCATGTATGGGAGTTTCAGAGCAGAATATAGCAGAGACGATGAAGAAGGAGAAGACTGAGTTTCTGGTGAAGAAGATGAATTGGCCACTAAAGGCTGTCGTGTCAAACCCTCAGGTACTTGGATTGAGCATGGAGAAGAGGATTGTGCCAAGGTGTAACGTAATCAAAGCTCTCATGTCCAGAGGATTGATCGGAAGTGAAGTCCCTTCTTCAATGTCGTATGTCTTGGTATGTACCGGTGAAAGCTTTTTAAAAAGGTACGTGAGGAAGCATGATGACAAGCAGCTTGTCGCTGAGCTGATGGCTTTCTTCACCGGAGAGAGACTTAACTTTGTTTTTTGGTTAATTATTTCAAAAGCAATATTAAACGCAGATTTGATTTGATTTAAAGATTCAAGAATCAAGAGAAATTTTGATTATTATATAAACAAATCAAACTGCATATGGAATACAATGCATCACAAGCAAAGCCAAGAATATAAAAACTGAAAATATCAGATTTTGGATCCAAGTAAGGTGATGAGGAAGTCCTTGTAGTCTCCAGAAATATCACCAATAATAGCATTATCCATGCTTGTGTTGTACATGTTGAAATACTCTCCTCTTACTTTCATCAAATCAATCTCTGCACGCGTCACAATCGCTCTCGTCAACGAATCCTCATCTGTTCCAAAACCCTCAATGGAATCTCTTACAACCTGCCATATAACAAACACAAAAACTGAGCAACAATCTCACCTTCTTCAACAGATTTTTGAGTTTATTCTTGCTTTCAATGTTTACTACCTTTGCAAAGTGTTTCTCAGGAGTATCAATACACAAGATTGCCATCTGCAATAGACTTCTCAAATCAGCATCTCCTGGACATCCCTCAACATCCTGTCCATACAACACAACATGTAAATACCCAAGAAAAGAAAACCAAACCCCATGAGACCAAAGTTACAAAACCAAACCATGAATCTGAACCTTATCAATTGTGTTCCCATAATTCTGCTTGTAAGCAACAAAAGTTTCTCTGAGCTGGTAGATACTACGCGTTCCCAATATGTACAGAACATGATCATGATCTAATTGCTTCTTCTCTATCGCTTCACGTAGCATAGCCGCCTCAATAGTAGCTACTTCTGCATCAGTCTTTTCTTTATCATATCTGAATGAACTTGCCAATGTCACCAAAAACTGTAGTTTCATACAAATCAACCCATCAAATTCAAGCTTCTCATGAGGGCAAAAAAAAAAAAAAAAAAACCAAACTTTGAATCCAATTTTGAAAAAAAAAAGGAATAACCTTTGCAAGAGGAAAAGGCAGAGAAGAAGCAATGTGTTCTTCGAGAGATGAGTCAAAGAGAGAACAATAAGCTTTCCTAACAGCAATCAAATGGTGTGGAGGAGTAGTGCAAGAGATCTCCACAATAACCTTCAAATTCTCTATGCTTTTCTTCTTCTTCTCCTTGTTCAAAATCTTGTTCACAAGCCTTGCGTCTCTCTCTGCTGGGTCATACGCCCACGAAACCACAGCTTTCTACGAATCAATCAATCACATGTTTTAGTCTTATCTAATGAATTAAGGATTTTTAAAAATGTTTCAGTAATTACCATGAAATCACCAGACAATTCAGAGGAGAGATCATGGATAAGATCTTTGCCGTAAATCTCTCTGTAACTTTCTCTGATCTTCCTTCTTTGGCTCTCGTTTCTTTGTCCTAAAACTCGTATAACCGCCTTCTCATCTGTACCCCAACCTACACACACAAAAATGAGAACTTTGATTCAGAATTGCATCGAATCACACAAAGCTTGCGTCTGTGAATGTACGTGCTTACCGCGAAAAGCTTGATTGAGGGTTTCAGAATC
Source organism: Turritis glabra (assembly GCA_900406565.1). Classification (NCBI taxonomy): domain Eukaryota; kingdom Viridiplantae; phylum Streptophyta; class Magnoliopsida; order Brassicales; family Brassicaceae; genus Turritis; species Turritis glabra. The sequence goes on from OVBN01000025.1 coordinate 3,960,147, forward strand.
CTGAGCTGGAGAAGGAACTTGGTTTGGTACTCTAATGGTGGCCATTTGAGATTCTCTCTGTTTCTTGGTCTCTCTCTCTCTCTCTCTCTCTCTCTCTCTCTCTCTCTCTCTCTCTCTCTCTCTCTTCTTTTGTCTCAGTTTGGAGCCGTTTTGGTTTTTTTGTCAAGGCGGAGTTATTTACTTGGGTGTAATTATGTTGCAGGGGATGTTGTTTGACATAAATACCCCCGAAGACGTAACTGTAATGACGTAATTAACCTATTTCTGTCGAGTTTTAGTTTTGAGGACAATAAATTGGGTCCAATATTAGTTATATGTATTGATGAGTAGTACTCTTTCTTTAACTATTTGCACAATCTAACCCAATATTCACCAAGAAACCCAAGAGCTCCTCCTTAGTCCTTAATTAAGATAACGTTTAAAGTTTTACCTTTTAAGTCTAATACTCCCTCCGTTTCTTTTTATTTGTCGTTTTAGAGTTAAAATTTTGTTTCATATTACTTATCGTTTTGTGTTTTCAATGCTAATTTATTAAACAAATTTTCAGTTGTATCCCTACTTTTTAGCTTATTAATTATTTATATCAAACAAAATAGTATATTAATTAGGGGTAAAACAGAAAATTCAATTGTTTTTTTAATATGTGTGAAATTACCTAGAACGACAACTAAAAAGAAACGGAGGGAGTAAGTAATAACAAATATACTTTTGATTAGGTGCTTAGTAACATGTGTGCATGATCGTATATTTGTATCTCTAATATAAATGTTTCATTTTAGATACATATATTTTATAGAAAAAGGATACACGGAAAAGCAAAGGAGGTGACTCTTCATCACTTCATGTTTGGTTGTTCGAGATTCTTATGGCCAGTTCTGTTTGGCTGGATCGGAAAAGCAATGTCTCCATTTGAAATCGAATGTAAAGCTATGTTATATGCCTTGCATTCAGTGTGGGTCGAAGTGTATAGATGCGTTTATTATGGAGGAAGATTGTACTCAACTTCAAGGCATAGTCAATGGCAGAAAGATCAATAAATGGTTTTGTATGGTTGCAAATAAATGGACAAAGACAATAAATTTTCAAAAAAATAAATGGTTTTAATGAAGAAGTTAATTAACAATTTCTTTAAATAAAAAAAATTTGATAGCATGTTAGTACTATCTCGTTCACCGGTACTACCAAAAAGTCTCATGCTTACATTACTGTGATGGTATTTCATTAGTTTTACAAAAGTATTATTTTGATATATTTCACACAAATTAAGAAAATTATGTAAATTTTTACTGTACTTTTTATAAATACACTAAAAATATTTTTTTTTCTAATTAATAAGCTGAAATAGTATATAGATAAAACAAAAATTTAATATTTAAAATTATATTAAAAATACAAAACGACATTTTTGTAAATCAACAATAAATTTTTAAAACGACATTCTTTGTAAAACAGAGAGAGTATATAGTAATGGTTACGAAAAAGTAAGAGTTAATAAAAAGAAAATATAAATCTTATTATAAAAAAACTGAGGGAGTACTCGTTTTAAATGTGTAATTTGATCATCTTCTAAAAAAATGAGTCATGTCAACTTGTCAAATTTTAAGATATTTCCGGATTAATTAATAAAATGTGTTAGTTTGCAGATTCATAAGAAAAATTTTACACGTCAACAACTAATAATACGGTGTAACTTATCAAATTTTACCTTTTTTACATGTTAATTACATTGTGTTTGAGTTTGACAAAAGAATTAGAGTTATGTTGTGTGCTGATCTCATCTGAGATTTATATTCACACATAGACACACTATAGAGATCATTATTCCTTCCCTCTATCTTATTTCCTTCTAATTTGATTACCAATTCACACCCTAGATGAAACCATATTATAAGTTGTTAAATATAGGTTATACTTAACTGTCTGTGTCACTTGTGTCTGTGTGACATGTGCGCGACATAAATAATATTTAAGATAAGGAACATGATGGGATCTTATGAGTGACATATAAGTATAACCAAATCAAATAAATAGAGAGCGATATGCAAATGATACGGCTCAACACAGCTGTCCTCCAAACTCCAAAATATTGTAAGTCGTCTCGTCGTGTAAAACGTGATCTTGACTTTTTTTTTTTTTTTTAAATGATATAGAAGAAAAAGCATTTTATTCGACAGTTCTTTAACGTAGTTAGCGCAATATAATTAAGTTTGTTTCAGTTTATTTCCTATACAAATTAATATTTGGTCATTTGGTGTCCTTACCATCAGATTGAAATTCGTGTGTAGTAGATAAAAAACACTTACATATTTTCTTGTTACTACTGGTAATATTTATTTGTTACCATCTAGGTTTGTTAGTATTTAAATATGTCTTCTTAATATAAACAAGTTTGAATTGAATCCTGACGCCAATGTGCCACACTTGGGTTGATCAATGGTTCAGTATTTCTTAATTTTTATAAGAGAATTAGACTATGTGGAATGCACTTGTTGAATAATTTATTCAACTGTTGAAATCTCACAATGAACCTATTAAAAAAATAAAAATCAATCGTGACATCAACATGTTGAAACAATTTTTTTTGAGCCCGCGTGTGCCACGTGGCATCACTTAATTAGAGTGTGTGTTACACTGAGCGAGTAAAGCATCTCTAATTTTTTTTTTTTTTAACGATAACACTTGTTATATTTTTATTGGTCATTTAGATTTTGGAGATTTTTATCTCACCCTATCTATTTACGATCAATTATTATATATCAAATAATTAAAAAAAATTATACAAAAATTCATAATTTTTAAGAGAATTTTATCTCTCTATATGTTGTGTGATTTAAGAGTTTTATTGTTTGTGAGTTGAGTCGCATGTATTAATGAAGTTATGTGTGTTTATTATTAATTGTGTTGTGTGCTTGTATTGTATTGTATTTGAAGTTTTTTGTAATTTTATTTGTTTTAATAATAATTGTTTGTATTGTTATAATTTTTGAAATTTAGTTAAGAACATAAAATTATTAAAAAAATAATTAAAAAATCATGTTACTTTAGTTAATTTAATTTAATTTTAGTCGATATTTTAACTTAATTTTATCAGCAATTATTATTAATATGCAACCATGAAAATAAAAATATTTAAAAAAATAAGAATATTAAATAAAAATAGTAGGGTAGAGTGTTAAATTTTATTAAACAAAATCATTGTAGTGTTAAAAAATTTGATGGATGTTAAATTATGATGTGGAAGAAAGAGAAAATGATGTGGAGTGTTAAAAAGTAAAAAAATGACGGTGTTGAATTTTTTTAGCATTGCACATAGTCTTATGTCATAATCTTGTAACATTTTTTTTAATAAGTGAGTTATCTCGTCACTAATACGAAATTCTAACACAATAAATATATGCTGACATGACTCAAATGTGAGCTGTGGAAAATTGAACTATGAGGAATATGTTAAAGCGTCAGCGAAAGTTGAACAAAAAAAAAAAAATCCATTATCGCTCCAGAAAAAAAACATCATCGACTGTGATTTTTTCGGTTGGAAATCATTAGTTTGCTTTTTCAAAAAATGTTTGAGAGTATTTTATTACATTGACAATAAGAAAAATAATCAGCTGTATCAATTATTTTGGTTAATAGTTTATGTATTAATTACTTTGACCAAATTAAACAATTTTAGAATTCGCGGTTTTTATTATCAAAAAAAAAAAAGAGGTTGAACAAAACACGTTTTTTTTTTTTTTGTCAAAAAAACACGTTTTGATATATAATTCTCTTATAATAATTCTCATATTTATAAATCGGATCTTAATTGGTTGACCAAATTAATATTTTGGTTAAGCGACACATGTAGATACGACAAAAAGTAGCGGTTGTACAATATCTCTAATCAGATATTCAGCAATAACCTATAAAAACCATGTGATGCTTGTTGAATATATAATTATATAAGCTTAATTAATAGTCTCACAATAATGCGAAGCAAATGTGATTGAGGCTTCTCATCTACAATTGTGTGCATAATTTATGAAATGGGACATAATGAGAATGCATTTTAATTTTTTTCTTTCAAGAATGCATTAATTTAAGAGAAGAAGAGATAAAGGAAAGAAAAAACAGAGAAGAAGATATGTGCTGTCTCCTTTGCCCATGATCTTCGAACAATTATTTTTCTGTAATAGGTTCATGTGTTTTGAGCCTTGTTTTGGCACCAAAGACTATCTATTTCGTGGATATCATTATTCGTTTATGATTCAGTGAGATTACAATTAGTTGACTTTTACAATTGATTCTCTCAGATTTGAGCTTATTCAAAGATCCACATAGTTCTTAATTTTATATCTGATCAGAGTCTAAACCATTACTTGTATCACTTCGATTTGTATAAAAATGCTCTTTGAATTTGATATTTGGATTAATAACAAATTTTCTAAAAACGTAATTTGCTCAAATAACCTTTTTCACTTTCTTTCTTTTCTTTTAAAATATACTAATTATTTACTATTTCAAATTTTTTACTAAACAAGCTTTATTTGTTTTACTAAAGAAGGTTTCATTTGGCCCGACCCTATCTTGTTGCAATTTTCCTACTTCAATATTAGACCTCGCCCAGTTGAAAAGATAAGGACGTCTTTGAAAACTGTAAAAGAAAATAAACTGTTGTTCTTATCTTTTTCCAAGAACCCCCATTTTGTATTATAGAGATATGAATTGACACTTTAAGTACATTTTATATTTAGTGGTCAAACTTAATAAATTCCAGTTAAAGACAACAAAAAACAGTAAGTATTAATTTGTCTTGAACTTACTGAAGTGTAATTCTTTTACGTGAAGTTGTTAACATATGCAATTAATTTCGTAGGCGTTACTTCTTGTTACAACAATACCCCCTAGCATTTGCCTTAAATCTGGTATTGAGTACCGAAAACACCCTTGTCTCCCCCCATAAACCACGACATTACCCTTAATCATCATATAAAACGTGTTGTCCCTTCTTCCATAGATTTCCACAGAAACCAAACCAAAGCCCAAAAAAACAACTCAAAACTGCAAGAAAATGGCTCTTCCTCTCGAGTTCGAAGGCCTCACTGAAGCAATCTCAGGTAATTATAAACATTAATCAGATTTTTACGGAATATGGTTTGTGGAAGACAAAAATGATTTGGAATTTGAGATTTAAAAACCTAAAAACGTACGTAGGGATGGGAGTTGATGAGAATGCATTGATAAGCACTCTGGGGAAATCGCACAAGGAGCATCGAAAACTTTTTAGGAAAGCAAGCAAAAGTTTCTTTGTGGAAGATGAGGAAAGAGCTTTTGAGAAATGCCATGATCACTTCGTCAAACATCTCAAGCTTGAGTTCTCTCGCTTCAATGTCAGTTCTTCTTCCTTTTTTTTCCAGCTTGATTTCTCTTATTTTATTTTATTTCTACCTATTTACTTTCTCACTGCTAAAAAAATCTATAAATTTTCACTTTTTTTTTTAAATGTTTTTACCTTAATTTTTACCTTAATAAAAAATCTTTTTTTGGGGGTCAAGCTTTATAACAAAATCAGTTTTTGTTTACCTAATAAAAGTACAAAACCAACCATATATATATATATATATTACAGTTTAATAAAAAAACCATTCTAAAATTCTTTAATTTGGTCAAAGTAATTATAATATACAGAAAGTATTTAACAGAAATAATTAATACAGCTGGTTATTCTTCTTATTGTCTATGGATTAATTTTCTTTGATGTAATAAAATTCTCTCAAACATTTTTTTGAAAAAGTAAACCAGTGATTTCCAACCGAAAAATCACAATCGATGATGTTTTTTTTTGGAGGGATCATGGATTTTCATCTCAAAACCAATTTACCAAAGATAAAACTCGCATTCTATATCAAAACTAATTGACAAGAGTGAAAAGAACTCACATGAATAATCTCCACTTCCAATATGGAATTTTTAACAATTTGGTGTGTGATGTGTAGAATGCGGTGGTGATGTGGGCGATGCATCCATGGGAGAGAGACGCAAGGTTGGTGAAGAAAGCATTGAAGAAAGGAGAAGAAGCGTACAACCTCATCGTGGAGGTCTCATGTACGCGCTCCGCTGAGGATCTCCTCGGTGCACGTAAAGCTTACCACTCTCTTTTCGACCAGTCAATGGAAGAAGACATTGCCTCTCACGTCCACGGCCCTCATCGCAAGGTAAGTATTGTTGGTTCATTCACATTTCCAATGTGGGAATATCTTAAGAATTTCTTCTCACTCACTGCCTCTGTTTTGTGCAGTTGCTTGTGGGGCTCGTAAGTGCTTATAGATACGAAGGGAACAAGGTGAAGGACGATTCCGCCAAATCGGAGGCTAAGATTCTGGCCGAAGCTGTGGCTTCTTCCGGAGAAGAAGCCGTAGAGAAGGATGAGGTTGTTAGGATTTTGACCACAAGAAGCAAACTTCATCTCCAACATCTATACAAACACTTTAACGAAATCAAAGGCTCTGATCTCCTTGGGGTAACATAACTATAACAACTCACTTCTTATATTATATATCTCAATGTTTTGATAAATTTCTAATGAAATCTTGTGGTTTGATCATCAGGGTGTATCTCATTCTTCGCTCCTCAATGAAGCTTTGCTTTGTTTGCTCAAACCGGCTGTGTATTTCAGCAAGGTAGGAAACATATTCTCATTGCGATTGTTTCAAAACGCCAATTTCTGCGTTTGTGTTTATATTCTTCTAAAAAATAAACTATTGTTTACTTTGGTTCAGTTTTTTCAATCAAGATTTTTTGCTTACCCTAAAAAAAACTAGTAAAAATATGTAAATGCAAACGCAAATAACTAAACGATTCAATTATCAATGAGACACAATGATTAACTTATTTTGGTTAATATTTTGTTGTCATTTGGTTTTAGATTTTGGATGCATCACTGAACAAAGACGCAGACAAGACTACCAAGAAATGGTTGACACGAGTGTTAGTTACAAGAGCAGATCATAGTGATGAGATGAAGGAGATCAAAGAAGAGTACAACCAGCTTTATGGTCAGACTTTGGCCCAAAAGATCCAAGAGAAGATTAAAGGGAACTACAGAGATTTCTTGCTCACACTGCTCTCCAAATCCGATTAATTTCGTGTTGAGAAAACTATTACCAAGACTTTTGGTTATTGAAGATTTATGATTTCCCTTTATTAAGGTTTTATGTTTCTAATTCCAAAATTTGCGTTTCTTAAACCATTTGGTAATAAAGAGTTATGTCGTTGCTGACATGAGAATTTGGTCCGAGACGTAGGGCTAGCTCATTCCGGAAGTAAAATCGTGTGTTCTGTTTTGTTTCTTTGTTTTCGTGTTTGATCAACACGGTAAATCGAGAGTATTTTTCCGAGTGCGATAATGAGTGATTAATCCGCAATTAAAGCTCCATAAAAATTGCATCTAAATGTTGCTTGAAACTTGTAAACTCTACATAAAAGATTTATATGTAACCAAAACACCTCTAAACCGGTTGAATGTTAATGAATTTTCCGGTTAAGAATTTTTGGCAGTATGTTGGTGACACGTGGCGAAGAAGAGACCCCGAATCTTCCTCTGACGACCATTCTCTGATACCTTTTTTTTGGTTCTGTCCTCTTAAATTTTATTCTCTTCAAACTCTCTCTCTCTTCTTGTTTTGTTTGTTCACAAAAGTCTCTCCAAAACCATTTGTTTTCTTCTCGTTTTGTTTTGCAATTGCTGATCCATTTTTGATTGGATCTCATCACAATGAATGGCTTCTCTGATCTTAATCCTTCTGAGAGGTACGCTTTGTCTGATCATCAATGATACTTATAGTCTCTGCATGAATCTGTATTTATTCGCGTGTATGTATTCGTTCTTCTTGGTAATTTTTTTGGGTCTCAGCTTCCATTTTCATCTTGTACTACGTTTCCACGATTTTGTGTGTTAGTTTTGTTAGGAAACTGTGATTTTGTTGTGCAAGTGTTTGTGCTCCAAGATCAATGGAACTCGTAAGCTATCACGATTTTTTCGCCTAAATTCCTGATTTTTTTATAAACATAAAACTGAAGCTGATTGATAAGCATCAAATGGTTCTAATTGGCTTTTGATCTTCAATCCCTTTCGGTTATAATATCCAAAGTTTGATCCTTTTGATGCAATCTCATCTCAAGATTTACTCTTTTGATTTGTTGTGAAGCAGCAAACCTTCTCTGTTACATCTTGCTCCCTTAGAAGCCATTCTGTTTGATGTTGATGGAACACTCTGTGATTCAGATCCCATCCACCTTATTGCCTTTCAAGAACTGCTTCAAGAGGTTCCTTCCCTTTTTTGAATCATGCTTTGGAAGCTTAATATGACTCATTCTCAAGTTCTTGTGTCAATTTTCAATCTTGCTTATTTCTATCATTCATAGATTGGTTTTAACAATGGTGTCCCAATCGACGAAAAGTTCTTTGTTGCGAATATCGCTGGAAAACACAATTCTGAAATTGCTCAAGCTCTGTTCCCTGATGATGTTTCAAGAGGGTTAAAATTCTGTGATGAAAAAGAAGCTCTTTATCGCAAGTAAGTGTTTATAGTTGTCTTAGATTTCACAAACTTTATTGAGTTAATTTGGAGTAACTTTGTGTTTTTGTTTTCTTTATGATTAGACTTGTTGCAGAAAAGATAAAGCCACTTGATGGGCTTATAAAACTGACCAAATGGATCGAGGATCGTGGATTGAAACGAGCTGCGGTTACAAACGCTCCAAAAGAGAACGCAGAGCTCATGATATCGAAACTTGGTCTGAGTGATTTCTTTCAGGCAGTGATTCTTGGCTCTGAATGTGAATATCCCAAACCACACCCTGGACCTTACTTGAAGGCTCTTGAAGTGCTTAACGTGTCAAAGGAGCACACACTAGTGTTTGAAGACTCCATCTCTGGGATAAAAGCTGGAGTTGCAGCTGAAATGCCCGTGATTGGACTAACTACTGGTAATCCAGCAAGCCTGCTTATGCAAGCAAAACCCGCTTTTCTCATCGAGAACTATGCGGATCCAAAACTGTGGGCTGTGTTGGAAGAACTTGATAACAAGGGGAGTTCTGAAAAGTCCTAAGTCTCACTAGTTTGGCTTGTGGAGACCACACAGGCATGATCAGCCTCTGAAGTTTTACCTTTTGTCTTAGTTGATTATTGTTGAATAATTCTTTGAGAAATTATGACAAATACCATATTATTCTGTATTGATCATACCATGCACAATACTAAGATTTGGTATCCCGAAATACTTGCATAAACCAATAGACTATATGCTCGGGTCTTAGCTTACTGTCATTGATATCTTGTTGTTTTGTGTGGTAAACATATCAGCTTTTGAATACATTTTGTCTCTTACCATTAAAAATGGTTTTTTACCATACCTTCTTTTAGTGTAATAAAAGAGTTAATTAGCAAAGTAACAATGGGGAAGATGAAAATTAAGAATGTAATGATGATGTAATTATGTAACTTTTTCTCAACTTACTCTTATTTAAAATTCGATCATCAGTTATGAGCAAATTTGAAAGAATTGTTTCCATTTAAAAAACACAAAAGAAAAGCCCAAGTAGGTAAAGTTCAAAGCCCAAAAACGCAGAACAACTTTTACATCAATATTAAGAGAGCAAAAAGAAAGGTTTTGCCGAAGAAGTTGAGAGAGATCAAACAAAGATTTGAAGTTCCTATGAATTCCGGAGGTGGAATCGTTGCTGCAGCAGCAACAACAGCAGCTCCTTCAAGCGGTGGTGGAAACGTGGAGTGGCATGTTCGACCACCGAACCCTAAAAACCCAGTTGTCTTCTTCGATGTCTCTATTGGTGGCATCCCCGCCGGTCGTATCAAGATGGAGCTCTTCGCCGACATTGCTCCCAAAACTGCTGAAAACTTCAGGCAGTTCTGTACTGGTGAACACAGGTACACTTAACTTTTCCTGGAGTTTTATATCTTTCAATGTATAAGTTGATTCTCTCTCTTTGTTCCTGCATCTTGTTCGCGTAATTGCTGATTAAATTGGATGAGTCTGCATTAGGAGTTACTTTGAGGTTGAATTTACGTTTTGGGATTTAAAATTTAGTGTCTCCTCAAGAGATTTATGAGCTTTTTAGATTCAGAAAGGTTAGCATATAATCTTTAGCTTGCTGCTTCTTTCATGCTTCAGTCTACAGTTTTGTATTGTTTGTTTATACCTAATTCTTGAACCTTGCCAGCTAAGCTTGTAGAATACTATGGTTTGGACTAATTGGAAAATTTTGTGTTACTTAATCTAATCTTCTTTGTCGGTTTGGTTGGCTCTGATGCAATTACAGGAAAGCTGGAAAGCCTCTTGGTTACAAAGAATGCCAGTTTCACAGGGTCATCAAGGATTTTATGATTCAAAGTGGTGATTTTCTAAAGGTCAGTACCCTTTACTTCTTATAAATCCTCACTTCTTGTTTATTGTTTTGAAGAAGTAATTAGTTTTGTTGGTTCTCAACTGGCTCTTGCTTTTATTTCTCTTCTTTGTGTGTTCTTGGTTCGTTAATGTATCTCTTCTTTTCTTCTCTTCTTACTGGATACCTAACATGTTAAATCTCTGCAGAATGATGGTAGTGGATGCGTGTCAATTTATGGCCACAAGTTTGAGGATGAAAATTTTACTGCCAAACATACTGGCCCAGGATTGCTCTCCATGGTATGCAATTGGCTTTATGAATCTGAGTTGTAGATTTGTTTACCTTCTTTCAGTGCAGTGGATATATTGAATCACTTCCCCTTGTTCTTTTCTTTATTCATGAGTTAAACTTTGTATTACTCATGACTTTGATCACTAATGTTATGGCTCTCATTCTTTTGTTGTAGGCAAACAGTGGGCCAAACACAAATGGGTGCCAGGTAATTTCGCTCTCATTATAATGGCCTTGTTTACTTGTGAAATGAGACAAATTGTAACAAAAATGTGGATAATGGAAGCAATCGAGCATTTGACGCCTGCTGTTTTGAATATGATGCTAAATGAATATATAAATCTTAAAGAGTTAAAAAGAAGTAAGATATTTAGTTGCTGCTTGGGCATAAAATGTTGTCATTTGGGCTATAATTTACCTTTGCTTTTTGCTTTGCAGTTCTTCATCACTTGTGCAAAATGTGACTGGCTTGACAACAAGCATGTTGTCTTTGGGGTATGTCATCTTTTCACATACACGTATTAAGCTTTTTAATTTTCTTCCATCAAATTCTTAATTCTCCCTTTGTGGTTATAACTGGGATTTGTCTAATATTAAAAAACCTTAAAAGCCATAAATAGTTCAGGAAGAGCCATTGAGTCATAATCTCTTATGCATATAATCGGTAATAGTGTTGTTATGACTCATTGCAAATTCTTCTTTTGATTTTGATGTACAGAGAGTGCTTGGGGATGGTTTATTGGTGATGCGGAAGATTGAGAACGTGGCTATTGGACCCAATAACCGGCCTAAGCTTGCGGTTGTAATTACAGAGTGTGGGGAGATGTGAAATGTTTTAACCATATAGTTTCCCACCCAAAACACTCCTTAAAGAACCTTTCTGCCGAAAGAGGAATGTAATGAGAGCCCAAAGCTTATTAGTTTTAAACTTAACATTGTGACAGAAGCCAAATCCCAATACGGGTTTTCGAGAACGTTGTCAACTTTTTACGGTTTTACAAATGCTTCAGGTTAGGCTTTGTCCGTTATGATTGTATTTTAACAGAAACCATTTGTTAGATCTTTCTATTTCATGACGAACTTAAAAACTTTCTTTAAGGAAAACAACACGATTTCAGTTTTAAAGCTGCAATAGCAGATTAATTGTTCACTTGGTGGTCCATCATTTGAAGCAAAGCCTCTATGCTCTAGTAAAATGTGATCATTTCCTGAATCAAAGCCTCTAGGCTCTAGTAAATGTGATCTGGAGATCAATAACTTGTGAGTGAAATGAGCCACTTTATATTTATAGCTACTAATATCTGTAGAACTTCATTAGCAATGGAAGCAGAGTCCTAAAAAACACACATTAGAAGTAGCTCATACACATGTAATGTAGCTTAACTAAACCCTAAAACCCTCCTTTTTGAGTAATCTATCATCAATCTTCTTTCTGAAGAGCAACATAGTTCAATGGTATCACGGCATTGCCTCTATAATCTTTGCCACCAGGAATAGCAGAACGTCCAGGTGTATTCCCAATCCGTCGACCAATTGGAGTTTTAGTAACATTGTCTGTGTTAAGACTCTGTCCCAATGGCTTCTTCTTTGCAGACTTTGAACCATACTTTGCTTCTTTCTCTGTAGCAAGCTGACCTTGTAGTCGTTTCTGCTCCTGTTTATCCCAAAAAAATATAAAATAAAAGAGCTTAGTTTCGTTAGCCTAACAACAGTGATTGTCTACAAATCTTCGTTTTTTTCTCTGCTTTTAAAGACACATACTCGGGATTGACGCTTTTCCTCTTCTCTTTGAGCACGCAGAACAATGTCTTCTTCCAGTGTTTGTAACAACGGGTGCTGAATTTAAAAGGCATTAATCATATAAGCTGACCCCAAAAGAGAATTAAGTAAACGTATAGTAAGTTACCTTATCACATAAGAAGGGGACTCCTCTTTCTTTTTCCCAGGCCTTCACTTTCGTGATCAGAACATCAATCATTGCTTAGAAAAGAAACACGAGGATTAATATTATCTTACGACTGATCAGTTATACAACAGATTATGTATGAACACCAACTAGCTTTTCAAGAGTAGTAGGCATCACAAAAAGTCTCAAAAAAATTCACTTGATTTGGTTCAGGCATTGCTACTACGTTCACATTCTATTTACCCTAAGAAGTGCAAGGAAATACACCATATATTCTCAACAACTGACAATGAGTTGTCGAGTTTTTGGCTGGAACCAATGCTTAAGTTACAACATACGTTCAAACAAATGTGAAAGCCAAAAAAAAAAACCAAATCTCCTTGTTGCACTGCTAAAAACTAGGTATGCGATTAGAGAGAAATAAAAATCTTGGCACATAAAGAGAAGTAGATTATTGAAACTAATCTAAAGGACTAGCAGTTACCAGACAGGATCATTGTGAAATCAGACTTACTTGCATAAACCAAGTAATACAAGTATATACTCACCAGGAATTTTGCTGATAAGACTCCTCGCTTTCTCTGCTCGTTTTAAGTTTTTGTGCGCTCCTCTTACAGCACTGAAGCGATTTTCATCCTGATAAGGACAAAAAGTTGAAGAGACAATCAACAAGACATATAAAAAGCTAGTCTGTAGGAAGTTCACACAAAAAAATTGATACTCTCTAACATTAAAGCCATAAGAAAGTAGACACGCTTGGGAGATAAAGTGTTCTCTAATAGTTATAGACTGGTTAACCTTAGACTTGATAACTCTATATTTTTATCAGGTAAATTGGTCACAATCAGTCTTCTCTTGACCTATCTTCAGAAAAGACTTTTATACAGATTGTGGTATTCACCTTTTCATAGTCATCAAGCCATTTTTCTTCCTCCTTTGCGTGCCTCCACTTATCAACTTTTTCCAAAATTTCCTTTCTGCTTAAAGCTTCCTCTTTTGCATTCTCGATCTGACCATCTATGCTTGCAAGAATCTCAGACAGATCACAATCACCTGCACAGGAAAACTTCGTCACTGACTGCTCACCTGATGAAAGGTCTCTTTTGAACCGTATATTAATCATGCTCATCGTACTGTTAAACTAAGTTCTGCAAAGGTGTGTCATGAAGCATCTTAGTTACAAATCCAGGAGAAAAACATTGGGGCAAACTTGACACATGAAAAATATGAATTGGAGATGAAAATGCTACAATATAGTCAAAGAGGAAATTAACTAGCAACACTGGATAAGGTATCTTATTTGGTATGAGAAAGTTAATATCTTGAAGGAGAGGAAGAGAGACTACCATTTTTAGGACAGAAGATGGTTAGTAAGGAAATAGAAGGTAAGAGCAAAAATATGAATCGTTGAGCTTCAGATTTCCATTTATTTTACACAGATTTTCCATAATGCTCTTACTAGGCGGACAAGCAGTATACGTTTGGAAGCCAAGGAAAAGCACAAGAGTACACTGCCAAACTGAAGTACTAAATTAATTAATCGACCTACTCGAGAAGAATGTGTATCATACCAGATTCAATGAGGTCGACAAGACTCTTTCTTGCAGCATCACTATTGATGTCCATATGATTCCCTTTGCAGATCTCTTCTAGTTCACACTGCCTCTTAAACACCAATTCCTTCATTTTGCTGGACTTCAGGGCATTCAGTCTTTTCACTTCATCTTCGGCCTACAGCCAAAAGATCAGACATAAGAGAAAAATAGATGCTGACTGAGACATATCAGGGTAGATGATAATGCTAGGTAACCAAAATAAAAACATGATCAAATACCTCCCGGATAATGTCCAGACCGAGGCATCCGTTTTTCAAGGCATCATCAGGACCAGAAAGTAAGCTACTGCAATGGTCAAATCTTCTCCTCTCATCCATAGGTACTTCCATTAGGTTCCACAGCTCTTGCATGCTTCTTCCCAAACCTTGTAGCTGAAATAATAAGAATTTCAAGGTATCAATCCGTACTAGCTATGGTTTGCTTTCATGGAGTTGCTGAATTCATTTCCGTGAAAAATGGTGCCAGATTAAATAATAGGCTACCAATAAAACCGCATTTCCTAATTGAATGCTATTGTGCTCAAGTGCAGTGATAAGACATGAGATAACCATATAACATATATACTAAACCACCAAAGATCTTGAATGATGTTCCAACCTGCAAGTAGGTACATAGAAAATAAGAAAAAGGTCCCTAAGTGATACCAAAGTCTACATTATGTCAAACATATGCTACATATTGATCATTAGACTATGACAAATCAGGAGCATTCAAATGGCTCATCAAATAATTGGTAAGAAAGTGAATAATTTTTGCTCATATGTAATATCTGAATCTAAAGTGTAAATCACTAAACTAGCTCCTATGTGCGGTACTGTAATAGGATAACAAAATTGGTAGAATATATAGGCATAAAAAATATGTCAAAAAAGTTCAGAATTATTATTTTTTATCACCTTAAGCAGCCTCTCATTCTTCTCCTCCTTCAGAGACTTTACAAGTTCTGTTAATCTAGCAAGAGTATCATTACTAATGTTTCTCGAATGAGTCTTTGAAAACTCAGTCAAGCTGCTATGGACATTATTCAAGGCCTTAGAGAAATCAAATGACATAATCTCTGACAGCTCATGGACAGCATTAATATAAGAGTTTACTTTCTGCAGTCGAACAGCCTGAAATTGAAATAAAGATGATAAGCACATAACCACTAACATTTTAAAACAATTACTTAGACGTGTATATATATATGTAAGAACACCTTTTCATTGCGAAGATCCTGCAGATGTGCTCTAAGTTCATCCAACTTTCTTTGTGTCAAGTCACTTTCATCAATTTCTGGACCAGAACTAATAGGATAATCATTCCCCGCTATGTTAGAAGAGATCTCTGCTATCTGAGTCAGTGTCTCAGAGAGTTCTTTCCTTCTTAGATCCTTTTTCACCTGTAGATCTTCCAATACAGGCTTTACATTGGATATCTGGTCCTTCAAAGAGCCTTCTTTCTTCTCAAACAAAAATTAAAACATATATAAGACAATCATATTTGTTCTCTATGAAACAAACATGTAGTGAATAGTGATGCTAAGAGTACCATACCCTTGGAAACGAAACTTTTTCACCAAGTGCAGACATTAGGCTGGCAATCTCAGCTTCAGCTTGAGCTAACGATTGCTGTAACTCAGCTCTGTACGTGCGAGTTTTCTCAACCTTCTTATTGTATATATCCAGACATTCCTGCTCAAGTTCTAGCAGCATCTTATCTCTCTCGTTGTAGCTTTCACCAATCTCATCCCATATTATCTACATCAGAATAAAACAGTGGTAAACATCAAGGCATCCCTGGTCAAGTAGAGTATAAGTAAGAAACATTCTCAATTGCCACAGAACAAGACTTCCGCACCAGTCATCATTAGTAGTATCCCAATCCTGATTTCGATTATTACTCAAATCTTAGCTAGCAAATGAGTTAATTCAACAACTAGTAAAAAAACAATGAGGCTAACTAAGAAATGAATCATACTAAACCAACCCAAGAAAAATTAGAGTACAGCTATTTCACAGGAAAAACCTAAAAACTGTAAGCAAATGTAACCGCGGAGGCATAATTCGCCAATTCGACGTCAACTAAGAAAAAATTGAAGCGAGATTGACACAATGGCCTGGATTCGAAGCTAATAACAGTGACCAGAAGCATAAACCCAATAAAATCAAATTCAATATTCAATTGCGTTACGAAACGAACCAATGAACCATCGGAATCTCAAATCAAAGGAGGTAGAGATAATCGCAATCTCCCGCAGTCAAAATTTCGAAACAGTCTGGAGAAAACGAAGAAGCTATGGAGAAAGAAAAAAAAGAGGAATCTGAGAACCTGCAACTCTTGGAGAAGGGAAGTGCAAGTGGTGGTTGAAGACGGAGGCATTTTTGTTCCCGCCGCCGGAGCCGAGTAGCGAAATTGACGTTGCTGAGAAACCCTAGAAGGTGAAGGTACCTGAAGGCTTATCTGGTTGAAGCGTGAAGATCCCGAGAGATTTCGTTTCAAGTACGAGAGAGCAAATGTCGATTTTGGAAAGAATGTTTTTGGCGGTAAACTAGAAATATTTAGTATCCCTCTCGAATTTTGTGCACGGGGAATTCCAAATGTTTTTGCAATTTTCTTTGTTAAAAACTTCAAATACTAAAGAAGATACAAAAATACCAACATTTTAGAAAATAATCGAAACTTGATTTAATAATTATAATAAAGCATGTATTTATTTACGTTGAAATCATAAATTACTTCTTATAATTTGTATTTGGTTTTCCATTTTATTTTTATGCAATGTAAACCGTTTAAAAAGTTTAGGCGATTACTAACCTAGTTATTTTTTATAATTATCTTTTTAACTAATATAACTACATATATATTTGGTGATAATTATTTATAAAAAAAAACTTTTAATTTAATTTTTATTTGGATATAAGAGGTAGATTAAGCGATATTTTCTACTTCACCACAGTGGTAAGTATATTTATTATTTAACTAAAAATTTTGTGTTGTATGAAATTAGCTTATATTCCTAAAATAATTTATATGATATTCAATAATAATATAAAATATTGAAATATTATTATATATTGAATCGATAACTTTCTAAATCCTTTTTTCTTTTTGAGAAAAAAAACATTTATAAATCGAGCTAGGGCGACGTATATATCGAGAAAAACAAAAACTAGCTGCGGCCGTAACTAAGCTCAAACTGTTAAAAGACTTTGAGGAAAAGACACACCAACAAAAAAATTGTCACTAACTCAAAATCAAACAAAGGCTTTCTAATTAAACAAAACGTACACACTTTCATCTTCCTCTCTCTCTCTCTCCTGCGCATTACTCAGGTTTTCTCCGCTCTCTCTCTTCTTCATACTCAGAATTGATTCCCCTTCTCTCTTTTGGTTTCAAGTCTTCGTCATAAAGATCGATCCATACCCTTTTTAGATTCCATAGCTTTTAATTGATTTCCCTCATACAAAACAGATCAATTTCATCTTACCCGATCTTCATCGTCGACCATCACTATTAAATTTTCAATTTTTATACTGCAATTGCTAATTTGGTATTAGATTTTTGAGTTGCTTTCGATATTTGGCTCTGGGCAGTGTTTAAATTTGGTTACATGAAATTGCGGGACAATTCAGTTATTTTTAATCCTACATGCGAAGTTGTATTCTTCTTCTTATTCACATTACTTGCTAATTTGGATTTTTTTTCTGTGGTTTTCTCTTCAAAGCAAACAATGGTGTCGGCGAACAGAGAAATGGCTGTTTACTGTTTCGACACTTTGGTCTCTCACTACAACAACGAAGAGACTCCACCACCTGCCTTTGAAGAGGCCAATCAGTAAGTTTTTTTGGTTGTGTTATGACATGCAACTTCTTAATCTTTCTCTAAGTATGCGTTTTTTTTTTAATTCTCTTTGTATGAAAATTTGATAGATTACTAATGAACGGACGATCTGTTCTTAAATACAAAATCAATTTTTTTTTATGGTCCCAAGTTGTTCTTGAAATTGTTATGAGTAGTTACTTAGAGTATGTGAAACTGTTATGAGGATATTGTTTCCACAATTGTTTCACAATCGGCCTTAAGGATTAGACAATTATACTGTTTATCTAATATTCAGAACTGTAGTGAGCATATCCTGCAAAACATTGAATGCCTTATCTTAGTGATGCTAGAAACTAACGATTTTTTGTTTTTTTGGGTTTAATGTGTTGAATATATGGATGGGTTATATAAGCTGAAACGCATAATCTATTCTTACTGATGGTCCAGTCTTTTTCTTTTTTTGTAGTCCATTGTTTGTTACCTGGAAGAAAATATTGAATGGTGGAGAGCCTCGATTGCGTGGATGTATTGGTACACTGGAAGCACGCCGCTTGATCAGTGGCTTCAAGGATTATGCCTTGACGAGGTACTCACTCGTCCTCACACAGTTTCTTTTTCTGCTTCTCATATTATTTCCTTGGCCATATTCATGATATGCTTTTCATCTGTTTTGCCTTTAAAACAGCTTCGTTTTTTTTTCAAGGTTGAAATTGTTCTGCCTCAACTTTACTTATTATATTTCTGTGTTCTTAAGTCTTAGATATTATCTATTAACAACTTTGTTGAATTTTTCTTTTTCCGTCTGCTTTGCTTCTCTTCTTGCTCATTTTTCTCTTGTTGTAATGTACTTGTGTTGCTGGTACTAAGAGCGGTTTAAGATAGACTATAGATGGATAACCATAAAATGATAAACAACAAACTAATGGATAAGTGCACATGTACTTTTACATATGTAAATAGGCAATTCTTTATCTAGTCAATCAAACAGACATAAATGGCATTCCCCTATGGTCTTGAGCTAGAAGATTTCATATCAAGTACCAGGTTTTCAGCTGTTTTTGTACTGAGTGTGGTGTGTAATTTATCCTTTTTGTTGCAAAACAAATCTGCTGCAGCTGATTAAATTTTTTGTTGTATCTCTTTTCGAAACGTTGTGTGGCTTCCTGTAAACAACATTAGTTTTCTTATATAATATCGCAGTGCCTTGAGGGATCGCAGGTTCCCACCTATACAGGCCAAAGAATTGCCATCTCTGCAATGTACGGTGTCTGTCTTGACTGATTATGAAGATGCAGAAGATTACCTTGATTGGGAGGTATTCTCTTAACTCTTCTTTTACAATATGTCAATCTCCTGAAGGAGTATCAACATTTGTTCGAAATGTAAATTTTTTGTAATATTGTGTATATTAAGAATATATGTGAGTGCATACTATTCAATCTACACATCCAATAAACCTTCCGATGTCCTTTCCCTCATAGTATTTTCCCACTCAGTTAACTGCTTTGCTTTGCTAAACTCATGACATTTTAATTTGGAGGCACCAAGTAGATTTAGTTTGTCGGATTCTCTGTGTTTGTGGTTTGTCTTCTACATCTTCCCCGTTGGTGATTTTTTCGTGATTTTATTTTAAAGGTTGGTAAGCATGGTATAATCATTGAGTTTACTGAACCTGAGACTAACACAAAGCGAAGCGCCACATATTTGCCTGAGGTTCCAGCTCATGAAGGTACCATTTGGATACAATAATTCAAGTACTTGAAGCTATTTGCAGTGTTGATACAACTATTTCTTTCAGGCTGGACAAAGATAGAGGCAATTGATTCGCTGGTGCGTAAAGCAGGATACAATGGTGTAATAACGGAAGCAGTGCGTAGGCGAATCAATCTAACGCGTTACCAGAGTACATTATTCAGCATGCATTATAGCGAATACCTTTCTTATGTGAAGACGACAAGGAGCGTTGGCCTGGGTATTAATGGGATCAACAAGCCTGCCTTTGCCTGATTTGCACCAAAAACCGCTGCAAATGGATGCCATTGATTATGTTTGGCGACCTCCTAATTTATCCTCTATCTGTTATTTCAAATTGTCTGGCTCTCATAAAAGAAACGAGACTTCGACTTGGCTGTTTCACAATTGTAACATTAATTAAATCACTTAAATCTCTCTGTCGCTTTATTCCTCTTAAGAAAGAAGTGATTCACCACTGTGCTAGATTTATACCACTTCATGATTTGTCAATATTCTACAAACAAAATCAGTTTTATCAGTGAAAGACTGTGTGTTAAAATTAATATAAAAGGTCAACAAACAAACCCACCAATTGTTAAAAGTCAACTAAAAGTGACTGTAAATCGTTAAATTCAACTCAGATTTTGGAGGTTATTTTAGTGAATAAAGAAGTACGAGCTAATTTCGTTAGAATTTGGAAAATATGGGGGTATATTCTGATATTTTGGCATATTCTATTAAAATCATGAATCGTTTACGCATGTGCTCTTTGGACGCAACCGTATCGTACCAATCAGATCCTTATTTTGTTCTCCCACCTGATTTGAGCTTCTTTTTTTGTTTTTTTGAGTTCTCTTTTCGAACTCTCCGTCACTTCAATTAAATTCTAATTGAATCTTCTGAAAGCTACAGATCTCTGGATTAGAAAAGAGCTGTGCGTATGGCGGAGGAGAAATGGGTAGGAATGGTGACGGCACAGACGCCGACCAATATCGCCGTGATTAAGTATTGGGGAAAGAGAGATGAGGTTCGGATTCTCCCTATTAACGATAGCATTAGCGTCACGCTTGATCCAGAGCACCTCTGTACTCTCACCACCGTTGCTGTTAGTCCCTCCTTTGATCGAGATCGAATGTGGCTCAATGGCAAGGTATTTGGTTCAATCTTCCATCTTTAAATCATAGACTCGGATTACATAATGTAGCTTGTTGGTTTTTTTTTATGGTGTTTTTGGTTTCATGCTAGTATAGGAGATCTCGCTTTCTGGAAGTAGGTACCAGAATTGCTTGAGGGAAGTTCGAAGTCGTGCGGATGATGTTGAAGATAGTGTTAAAGGTATC
Organism: Turritis glabra; assembly: GCA_900406565.1. Classification (NCBI taxonomy): domain Eukaryota; kingdom Viridiplantae; phylum Streptophyta; class Magnoliopsida; order Brassicales; family Brassicaceae; genus Turritis; species Turritis glabra. The sequence goes on from OVBN01000025.1 coordinate 3,981,221, forward strand.
AAGATAGCGAAGAAAGATTGGGAGAAATTGCATTTACACATTGCTTCTCATAACAACTTCCCTACTGCGGCTGGCTTAGCATCTTCAGCTGCTGGTTTTGCTTGTTTAGGTACTCTGGTTTCTCTCTCCGTTTCCTTTTGGATGTTGCTAAGCATAAAACAAGAAAATTCCACCATTTTTGGATTCTTTTCTTTGTCATTGTTAAATTGAAGGAACTACATTGTATGTTTATGGATACTTGAACATTGCTTTAAGCTAGGACGAGATTGTACATTCATGATAATGTAGGTGCTTTCTGTTGGACATATGAACTTTATCACACCCTCCGGTTGATCTTGACATCTTGTTTAGCATAGATTCTCTGGATAACACACAATCTTTCCTTTTATTAACCCATCAATAGAAGAAAAATAAAGGGAGAATAGAGAAAGCCACAATATAGTATCTTGCACAACCAAATGGTTACATGGCTTTCTTCTCTTTATCCCTCATCTCCCTTCTAGATATTTATCTTTTCTGCTTAATTTAGCTTATAATTGCTCAACGTTAATGACATTGATCCTGTCTCTTTCCTCCAGTGATGAATGATTTTCTAGATTCCCTAAGTCGATCTTTCTTTTGGAAACTGGTCAATGTAGTATATAACTGTTGCTTTTGGGTACAGTTTTTGCTCTTGCCAAGTTGATGAATGTAAATGAAGATCCAAGCCAACTTTCTGCTATAGCAAGGTATGACTTACGTTACCTGACTCGCATTTTCACCCTTACTGATCTTTTTTGTATCTTCAATGTTAATTGTACGAGTTACTATTATTCCTTTTTTTCACAGTGACTTTTATTTATGCATCCGTAGTAATTTTATAAGCTTCCATGTTGCTATGTGCGTTTAATTGAATTATGCGTAGTTAGACGTTCCTCGAGAAATTAAGTTGTACCGGTATATGTGTTATAATGTCATTTCTCCATGTAGGCAAGGTTCAGGAAGTGCTTGCCGTAGTTTATTTGGGGGATTTGTCAAGTGGAACATGGGAAACAAAGAAGATGGAAGTGACAGTGTTGCAGTTCAACTGGTAGATGATAAACATTGGGATGATCTTGTTATCATTATTGCTGTGGTATGGATCTTAAGTACTTTTAGTCTTAGTGCATTTTTAGATTCATGCGCAGTATCGATCCTATTCTTCATCTTCTACATTATGTCGGTCTCTAATTAACCTTTTTGTTACACTCTCTTGTCTAATGATATGAATGAAGGTGAGCTATACAAATAAGTGTATTTCTGCTCCTTTTTCTGAATAATATGATCTGAACTCTGTGATAATTCTATGTTTTCTTATCATTTCCATTATTTCCTCTTTTTCAACTCATATTGGCTTGTGTTACATGCAGGTTAGTTCACGAGAGAAGGAAACAAGTAGCACCTCGGGAATGCGTGAGAGTGTTGAGACAAGTTTGCTTTTACAGCATAGAGCAAAGGTATGTTCCCTTTTTGATGTTTGATAACAGTCTGTATCACCTAAAATAACCTTTGTTGGGTTGCTAAACAATAATTTATGAATGTTTTTGGTTGTGCTTGCTTATCTTCAAAAATGAAAACATTTCCCTCAACTTCATGCTCTACTTTAATTTCTCCATAGGAAGTTGTCCCAGTACGGATTTTGCAGATGGAAGAAGCTATAAAGAATCGAGATTTCACATCTTTTACAAAATTGACGTGTGCAGACAGTAATCAGTTTCATGCTGTTTGTATGGATACATCTCCACCCATATTCTACATGAATGACGCCTCCCACAGGTACCTCTTTCTCTTGGCAGTCATTCTCTGCTTTTAGCTATCAATGTCGTGGTTTTGATCCCAATCCACTAACTGATATTGCCAGGATAATAAGCTTAGTTGAAAAGTGGAACCGTTCTGCCGGTACACCAGAGGTATGTACGCATTGAATTTAATAAGCTTAGTCCTTACTCCATTGCTCAAAAGCAAGCATTAATTTCAAATGGGTTTCGAGTTTCTGATCTTAATCTCATTTTCCTGTACAGATTGCTTACACATTTGATGCAGGCCCAAACGCGGTCCTAATTGCACGAAACAGAAAAGTAGCAGTTGAATTGCTGCAGGGGTTGCTCTACTGCTTCCCTCCTAAGCCTGACACAGACATGAAGAGGTGAGATAGGAAAGTGTAATTGATTTGATTGATTGATTTAATCTCTGACTAATAAAAATGGTGTTTTGGTACTTTGTATAGTTATGTACTGGGTGATACATCGATTGTAAAAGAGGCAGGCTTGGAAGGAGAGCTTCCACAAGGAATTAAAGACAAAATTGGAAGTCAGGATCAAAAAGGTGAAGTGAGTTATTTTATATGCAGCAGACCTGGAAGAGGTCCTGTGGTGCTTCAAGACCAAACTCAGGCCCTTCTCCATCCTCAAACTGGCCTCCCCAAATAACCATTTCTATGTCTTGTTATTACTGCAACTCTGAGATTTGCAACAGCTTTTTCTTTTGCTTTGCCAGCTCCAACTCTTGTCCTAAGAGAGCACTCATCTGAATCTTCTCCTAGTTATTTGAGTTTACATACAATTCGTCTTCATCGGGTGCATCTAAATGCTATACGTAGATGCAACAATCAATATTGCAAACGAATAAGATCTTGATGCTAAATCTGAATGTATCATCCAAATACAGAAACGACCGGACCACCCCTAATAATATCATATCAGGTCAATTTTCACAAAAAAGGGCTCAGAGGTCCACAATGCCTCTCAAGTCCATGCTGTTGTAACCAAAACCGCAATTGTTGTAAAAGCAAAACCTACTTAATGTAGCTATTAGTCTGTGCTATGCCCAAAGCAGTGTCACAACGATAAATAGCATCAACGCCAGACCAAGACATATCCCAACAAGTGCGCCAAAAGCCTGTCAAAAGCAATGCATCCACAGGTTAATCACTCTTTCATCACCATCATCATCTACATATGTATTGCTCAGAGTAATTTTGGTGCCTCACTTTTCCCTGACTTTCAAACTTGCATTTTACTGTAAACCACGACAATCCTCTATCAACAATAGGTGCAAGTGCGACTGCCCTGCATCCATCAACATTCTTCATGGGTAATAACATCACAACAGATAAGGTCGACAAAATCAAAACTAGAAATGCAAGTGCAAGTGCGACTGCCCTGCATCCATCTACTATTTTATAACTGGTTTTGAACCACTTTCACTAACAAAACAGATTATCTACTAATAATATGATCACTTCTCCTTAGCATTACCTTGTCACCCAAGACCTAGACATGTTCTCTACACGTAATCGAGAACAAAATTGTTGTTATTTGGAAAGAAATCAAAGAATATAAAGGATTTGCATTGTCTACTAGGCGCCAAAGGATCAAATTGAAGGTACATTTTTCATCACCACATGCATCTTAAAAGCGATAGTCTAATATCTACAAATAACAGTTACTTATCTCTTCTAGACCTACACATGAATAGGTGAAGTACTTGGCACTTTTTCAGGACCTACTAATACAAATTTTTTACACTTACGAGCTTTGCAAATCAAAAGATTTTTTGATTATTGATGCTAAAACAATAATGCCATAGTCTGCACATCTATCATGATGAGACAATATGAAATGTCTTAATTCCTACTGCATCATCATGATATGGAAGGAAGCAGTTAAACAGCTTCCTCCAAGGCATCCCAGACCCATGAAACTATAATGAGAGCATAATGATGTTCTTAAGCTATACAGAACTAACTGAGTAAGAAACTTATATTAGCTACTTACCCTCCTATTCTGATGAGCTTAGTAACTTGGCTTCCAGCCCAGACCATGGCCATCACCTTAAGAAATCTGCATGCAACACGAATCTTTCACATCCCTTTAGCGCTAGGAAATGCTGAAAAATGTTCCATACCTCTCAGCTGCAGCAAGATAACCCATTTTTCCCGGTACTGGGGCCACATAAAACCTATATATACAGATAATCGTCACTGTTCTGGCTCAAGTATGAAACAAATTGGAGAACAATGTTCCAGTAGCTTTACGCAGAGCATACGTTCAAAATTATATTCTACTCACCACACCAAGAGGAAAGCTGTGGAGTAATAGACCGTATTAAGTAACCCATAGGATAATATTCCAGAGAGTCCATATCTCTTCAATTTCTTGAGAAGCCTGCAATTTTCGCGGCAAATCGAGGCGGGCAACATCATCAAAAGGAAAAGGAAGAGATATTGCTAATGTTAACATTATATTTAATTTCCCAAATCTTTCCTTGCAATGCAGATTTCAATCACATTGAACAGAATTTGAATTATCTTAGCTAATATTTGGACAGACCATATCAGAAATACAAATGACATTGTCATGATCACCACAGAAGTGTAAAACCAAGTAACTCAGGCAATTATTTGAACCAAAACATACCACATAAACAAGAGGCAGAAAAAATATTTGAAATTCATCATGGAAAGCAAAGATAACGTTATACCGTAATCCTCGGTCCTGTATGGAGTCTTGAACAACAGAACAAAGAAGTAGTTTAACATGGTACCCACAGTCATATTCTAACTTAAAAGCGTCATAACAGAGGCATAGAAAAGTATAGCAAAGCAAGGATTTAATATATCACATACTCTTCTGAAACGAACGGGTTTCTCCTGCTTGTCCCATTCTTATCCAACGTATCTCCTAGAAAAGGTAAGAGAATACAGTGTCAAAACTCAAGCTTTTCAGATAAGACTGAATGTATCAACTAGAGAGTAAACAAGATACATAAGTGTCGAAAAGTTCCACACATAAATTGAGTCGTTGATGTACAATGTCAATATATGAATACCTTCACCATAGGAGGGATCAGCCTCTGCATCAGATTTGTTGAAAGCCTAAGAATTCATGTACAAAAAAGAAGTACAAGTACTGAGGTAAGACACAGCTTGAATTCGAACAAAGTAGTCAATAGGAATGCTCAAATCAAAGCAACCATTAAGGGGGTTAAAATTACCAACTTTGTGACTAAAGGAGGTAACCAGTCGGTGACTATGGTGGAGTACAGAGAAGCGATGTGGTAGCAGAGATTGAGTGCGCTTGCCATTGGCGGGGATGCTGAAGTTACGGAGAGAACACTTCTGGAAATGGAGCAGCAAGATTACTAATTTAGCTCAAATATTAGGACTCATGAGAGCGAGAAACAAAAAAGTACCGGCGGGAGAGAAAGGCTTAAACGGTGAACGCCAGCGACACTCATCCGGCGGCGTTGATTTAATGTAAGGATGTCGCAAATATCGCCGGAGTGGATTTTTTCGCAACTGGTTTAATTTTAACAAAATTAAAAAAGAAATAATTAATAATACGTGAACCGTTAAACTCTTTCTTTAAACCGAACCGGAACCGGAGTCTTTAAACCGAATCTCTTTATATAGCCTTTTCAAAGGAGACGAGTGATTAAATTTCAAAGGATATCGTTTTCTCTCACTGAGAACAGAGAAGCTAGGAAGCAGTAAAGAAGAAGATGATGATGGAAGAAGAAGTTGAAGACCGTAACCACAATCTGACCCTCGACGACATTGATCTCTCTCTCCTCCGCCTCACTTCCCCACCTTACGACTACTCTCCTTCATCATCCTTCATCTCAGCCGATGAAATCACCCCTCCATTGAAACGCGCCTCCCCTGTTTCCGACGAGTCCGATCTCCCCAAACGCAGAAAACTCTCTCCTCAAAACCCAATCTTTATCACCTCTCCTCTTCTCTTCACTTCCCTGGAAACCCAATCTTCCTCTGTTCACGACCCGACTCGGTACACGAGCCCTGTCTCGGAGAAGCAAGAAACGACGCCCTCTGCTTCTGATACAGAGGTTTGTTATATATAATTAAGCATTTCTTCAGTCTTTGTTCTCTTCTGGTTTTGAACTACTAATCCGGAATCTTGAATTGGTTTGGTAAAACAGACGCTGAAGATGGTTAACAATCGCCTAGAGGAGATGAATCGTGGAGAGACTAACTATGCTTATGAGGTTTGATGATCTTCTCTAATCATTCTGCTTTTTTTTTTTTTCTTTTAGTCTCAAAGATCGCAGTTACTGGTTTTCATACGTTTACGGTGAGATTTCATTCATAAATCGCAGAAGGATGAAGAGGAGATGGAAGAAGAAGAAGAAGAAGATTGTGGACGAGGGATGAGGATAGAGAGATCTGGAGATGGTTTTGTAATTAGATTGAAGTGTAGATGCAGACAAGCTTATAGGGTTCTTTTCTCCGATCATCACCTCTACTTCAAGCCTCTCTAAGCTTCACAGTTGTGCTGTGATTTAGTATCTGCTTCTTCTCATTTGTTGCAACGTTTTACTTCTTTTCTTATTTTTTTGTTGGACTATTATGGAGACTTTGTTAATAGTGTAGGAAGTATAACCAAAAGTAAGATTTACAATTTGTGCAATGAAATGCTTAGAGTAAGAAGAGCAAGAACTCGTTTTTGTTGTATAAAAGATTTACAAAAGGTTACAACTTTTTCGACTCAAAAGCCAAAACTTTTAATCTCCTCTGAAAATTAGAAGGGACCCAACAAAGCGTCATTTCATGATTTAAAATTAACCTTTAATTACAGCCAAAGCTAGTAAAATTAAGAAAGTTTGTATCATCTTTAATATAATTAAAAGATAAGTATATTTTGAAAATTGTCCAAAATCAATCGTTTACTTACTTCAATTGTCATTAAAATTATGTGTAGAATATGTTTAATTGCAATTAGAAAATATAATTTTAGAATTAAAATAATTAAAATTTGTTTGTTTGTTTAAGGAAATTTGACAAAAAAAAAAAAAGGAAATTTGTTTAAGGAAATATTAAATTTCTCTCCTCTGATTTTTTCAACAAAATTATTTCTTTTAATTAATTTAGAGATATTTTAAAGATTCTATTAAAAAATTTTCTTTCATCTTTGTTTGAACATTTTTAAAAATATTTAAACTAATACATATTACATATAATAAATAAATATCAAGATTTTTTTCTGCATATGTTGTGATTCAAATTTTTTAAAACGGGTTTAAAATTTTTGTTGTAAAGAATGAATTATAATGAAGATTTAAAAAATATTAGAAAAACTTTTCTCACCAAACATTAATAGAACATAAAAATCAGCATGTTTGTGAAATTTTAAATGAGGATATATAATTTTTTTTATTATGATACATAAATTAACTATGTTACTATGAAATTAATTATTAATTAAAAAATATTATAGTTTAATTACAATTTAATATTTTTAATTAAATGTAGAATAACTTAAATAAATTATATTCAATATAGATATATGTATAATAAATTGAATATATACACATTCGATTATAAAATAAGTGGACTAACATATTTTTAAAAATTAACGATTCAGAGTCTGAAAATAGTATAAATTGAAAATATGACAAAAACACTACATACAATAATCATATATCTTATACAATAAATAATTATATAACATTAAAATGAAAAAAAAAAATTTTAACAGAAAACATAAAACAACCGAATAACAATATTTATAACATTTAACTATGTTACTTATAATAAAAATTTAAATAAATAGAAATATATTTCTTCTTTTAATCAAAATTTTTAAATTTTAAAAATAAAAAATTATTATATACATAATAATAAATTAATTTTTTGTTCTGCGGTATACCGCACGTTAAATCATAATTATTGAATAAAAAGACACTAATATAACCAAATAATTTCTTAACACATGTAAACATATACAATCTCAGGGAATTATTAAGTCTCAATTGGTCATCCTAACCTAATTTTCCGAAAACGCGAAATCAATCTTAATTTTTATTATTGTTTAATTTGATTTTAGTAGAATTGAACCACAATTTTATGTTGAATTTTCATGATTGAGTTATATTATAGGGTGTAAAATAGATTCAAATTAACTAGTAAAAAACCATATCTTTCACTTTAAAATGGAGAATTGATCTTTGGCCAAGAATAAAATGGAACAGCCTATTCTATCTGCCAACACTGTGATAGATCATCCTCGAGCTCTCACCGATAAAATAACCCTAATTCGTGACGCGGGTCCTTCCAAATTCCAGGTCTTTCCCACTCTATCTCCGAATCCATGTCGAAGTTTTGTTCTCAAAGATTAAAACTTTGTGTTGTTTGGTCTCTGCGAATTTTGTAAAGGTGATTGCAGATTTCGATGCGACTTTAACGAGATACCGAGTCAATGGACTTCGAGGGCAGAGTATGTTTCCATACACATTTGATCAAATTGTAATCTTCTCTTCTCACTAACCAAATTCTAAGTAAAGCTGAAACCTTTATATATAGCCAGTCATGGCCTCTTGCAGCAAGGAAACGCACATTACGATGCTAAGAGGCAAGCATTATATGATCACTATCATCCTCTTGAGATATCTCCTGTGATTCCCATTGATGAGAAAACCAAACTCATGGAAGAATGGTATACTCTTCTTCTTATCAATCACATTTGGCTTGTCTTCTTTTGATATTCTAATTTGGAAAAAACTTGTTGTTGTGAATGATGAGGTGGAGTAAAACTCATGAGCTTCTCATTGAGGGAGGTTTAACATATGACGCAATCAAGAAATCTGTTGAGAATTCCTCCATAGCTTTTAGAGAAGGTGTGGCTGAACTTTTTGAATTTTTGGAGGTAAAAAGGATGAAATCATGTTTGCATTTATACTTCAATGGTGAGAGAAACAACTATTATTATCTTAATCCACCTTATTTGCAATCTGATTCAGAAAAAGGAGATCCCAGTTCTGATTTTTTCAGCAGGACTTGCTGATGTCATTGAAGAGGTGACTCTTAAAGAGTATTAGTTAATTAGAGTTACTCTCCTACTTCTGGTGCCTCTATAATGAAATGCTTTTGTTACATTCTCACTTTCTTACCAGGTTTTGAGGCAGAACCTTCATAGGACTTTCAAGAATGTAAAGATTGTATCGAACAGGATGGTGTTCAATGATGATGGACAGCTCGTGTCTTTCAAAGGTATATTTGGTTGGTGTTTCATCATTCATTTAAGCGCATTCATCAACTCACATTTGTGGTTTTTCTTCTGGAAAACTGAAATCTCACTGTACTAAGCATTTGATATATATCTTGCTGTTAAAAACTAGTCTCTTTACCTCTTACATACGATACAGGAAAACTAATTCACGTGCTAAACAAAAACGAACACGCTTTAGACATGGCTACTCCACTTCATGATCGACTTGGTGTTGACATTGGTGAGGAAGATGAAGAAAATGCAAACATGAAACACCGAACAAACGTTTTGCTTATGGGAGATCATTTGGGGGATTTGAGGATGTCTGATGGATTGAATTATGAGACTCGAATATCTATTGGATTTCTGTGAGTTTTTCTTTGCTTCTTCTCTGTTTTGATCTCCTCTAACTATTTCTTATTTCTCCAGGAACGATAACATTGAGAAGAGTCTTGAGAGCTACCGTGAGGCCTTTGATCTTGTTTATCTTGTAAGTCACATAAGTAATTTAAAGATAATCGTAGTCACCTGGAAACTAGCTAATCAAGATTTTATGTCTTGTGGGTCTAAAACAGAATGATGCACCTATGTGGGGAGCTCTGGAGCTTGTTTCTCAGTTATTCTCAACAGAAGCGAGTTAGCTACAGTGCCTTTGAGGAGTTGGTTAAGTGCAAGATTCTTTCTTTCAGTTGATGAAAACATTATTATAAGTTAAATTCATGTGTCTTGCTTTAATATTATATAGAGGGACCATTATTGACAGAGAGTTAAACTAAGATTAAAAGGTTATTGTCGTTTCATGAGTTCAGATTAACTTTTTGTAGTCAAAGCTAATAAAATTTCAGTTTGTATCATTATTAGATAAAATGATATTTGTATATTCAAATAGTTTCTTAATGTGTATAATGTATGTAAACATATACAATCTAAAATATTTGCTGCAAGCAAAATAGAAAGTAAAAATAAAATGAAAGATCCAAAGAGTGAAGAGAATCAAAGAAGCAATTGGTACTAAAACCATCAGTGCCCTCTTTATGTAAAGTGTAAACTAGAGAACAAAATGTAATATGTAGCATTGGAGTCTCATCCAAAAAACATCCTACTTTATAAGTCATTACAAAGATATAAGATGTGCAAGAAACCGAACATGGACTTAAAAAGCTAAGCATATAGCTTTTCATTGTATCAGTCCCCGGACACAAATGACTTCTGCTCGTAGTACTTTTTCTCACTAGCTTCTTTTTTCGCATTACGTTTCTGTAGAAATACAAAACGATTTTGAGTGAGACATTGTTCAAGTGAAGCTATAAGAAGAAGATGAATGAGCAAAGAAAAGAAACTTGCCTGATATGCTTCATGGTTTGCTACAATCCTCCTGATTATAGTGGAAGTTGTGATATCAAGAGGGCTTTCTAGAATTTCGAATATGCCCATGCTTATTGGTACAGCATACGGATTATCTTCCTCCTGTCAAAATCACCAGCCACATTCTCAGAAAACACAGCTCTTTGTATTTAACCTATTGTATATACATTAACCCGAATCCGAATCTTGTTTTACCTTTTGAAAATCATCGCTCTCGGCTACTGTCCCATGAACAACCAACGAAATGTCAAATGTCGTTATCTGCAATATCCAAATCATTGTCAACATTAGCGTTTCTTAAAAGCTATTTGGGTATTATTCGGAAAAGTGCATAGACGCTTACTGTATCTCTAGACACTTCCCATGGAGCACCAATGATCACCTCATCTACATAGCGGCATGCCAGAACACTTAAGCTCCTTTCATGGAGATTCATGATTGGGCGATGCGCTCCTCTTTTAGCACTGCAAAGCAACGTATAACAAGCACAATTTGGTCAGACGAAGTTAAGCAGAGATGCAATTATGCACATCAAAACTTCTCAAGTATTAAGGTAGATACCAGAATGAGGACAAGAACTATTCTTTTGCCTAAAACTAACATCATCAATTAAATTGATCAATACCCATAACACTTGCCAAGACATGAAAACAGAAAAGATAATGAAATAATAACTGAGACAATCAATTAAGCAGACTGCCAAAGTTAAGCTTATAAACCTGACAGTCTGGTCATTATGTATTCCAACAAGAAGAAAGTCTCCAAGCTCTCGAGCACGCCTGAGAATCTGAACGAATTGAGTAAATGAAGAACAAGAATTAACATTGGCAGAATAAAATTTGGACGTATTAAAACTATGATCTAACTTAGGCTCGTGCATTATCTTCTTCATAGAAGAAGATTTTGGTGCTGGACCATATTGTGATGACCATTGTGAAAATGGCTGTCCGGGATCAAAGTTTATATATTAAAAATTCCAATCCTTATATATAAGCTTAACTGTATGTTGTATGCACCAAATTAACTTAATATACCTCAACATGGCCAGCATGGAATAGATCAAAAGCACCATCTATGTAAATTATGCGTGCATCAGGTCCTGGCCCCTGTCATCATAAGCATGTAAATTTGATCAACTTCAGATACAATATGAGAAGGAGAATGAAAAAGAAGTAAAATGACAGAACTAAGGGAAGGGTGAATCTATCAAGGACAATAAGCTTAAGATACATCTAGCGGGTATGACTTGAAACAGGCCATAAAACAAGATGGGAAACAATCTCTGTTGTCACTTACTAAGAAAAATATAGATAAGCACATAAAAGTATCCAATGATTGGTTAAATACTCATAGAAAGTGTGAACCAGTTAACTTGTTAATTAGTTCTTGGAGGTAAGAACCAATAGTGAACCAGACAGTGTTCCCATGATGATGAGGGAAACTACTGATGCTGCTGTTAGAGCACGTTCTCTTTGATAATAAAAACAACTAAAATAACAGTAAGCTCTGAGCCACTTGCATAGCTATTATAAATCAAGAGTCATGTACTATTTCACCCTACTAAATCATAAAGCACTACCATCGTAGATGTACACACCTCCAAAGACCTAAGTCATGTGCCTGAGCAAGATAACTGGTAGAAACACAAGTATGCAATGCATAAAACTTGCAGACAGGACACTCTTAAAACTTGCATACCTTTCCATTGGAGAACTGAACAATCCTGCGGGAAGTAGGAAGAAAGTGTGAGACACGAGTACCAGCAGAAGAACCTCCATCCTCAAACTTCGGGCTACTATGGCCATGACTAAATTGCCTTTGCAGAGAAGAACGACTATGAGTGTCACTAACGGATCTTTCTCTTACACAGAGAAGCATACGACCTGCACACGGATTGCAAATCAAACTTTCAGAAACATGATTTGATTACACATTTCACGGATCAGCTGATGCGAGCTAAAAATGAAATCGGAAGGGACGATGTCAGATTACCAACGATATCAGTGCTAGAAACTCCTTCTGTACGCTTAATCTGCTTGTAACGACCAGCCTTCTTAGCAAGTGCATAGGCATCAGTTCCATCAGGAAGAACACAAGGATCATCCCCATGGATGATGTAATCGATCTCATACTCATCGAACAATTTCTTCATGAAATCTTCCGTAATAGCGTAAGGAGCATCAGATATAACTTCATCCACCCACTTCACAGCTTTCACCATTGTCATTCTGAACATAACGAAATCAAAATCAAACAAAACGCAATTGAAATTACAAGAAACAACGAATTGTGATCTCGAGAGAGAGAGAGAGAGATAGAGAGAGACCTACCTCTCGTGAAGAGGCGTAACAGGAGGTCCTTTGTTAGCTATGATTTCTTCGTCGGAAACAACTCCGACCACCAATTGGTCACCGAGAGCACGAGCTTGTCGAAGAGCGTTGCAGTGGCCATAGTGCATCATGTCGAAGCAACCATCCATGTAGACGCGAACAGGTTTTCGTTTTCTCAAAATGCGCCATGGTGAAGATAAACCTAAACCTAATCCTAACGGAAGCTCACCTTTAAGGAAAAGATGGAGGAAAGAAGCTCCGACGGCGAACGCAGCTCCTCCGACTATACAACTTCCGACGATCTTCTCTTTCTCCCAAACCATTTTTTGCTCTTACAAACAGAGAATTTTTGAAAACTCTCTCTCAGATCCTTTTTCTCTCTTTTTGTTTGTTTGTTTTGTTTCCTTCACATTTCCCAGACGTCTCAGATCTCTTCACAGACGTTCTTCTCTTTTGGAACTAGAGACTCGGAATCAGAATCCTATTTTTCCCTTCTTTTTTTCTCTCTATTTCCCAAAAATTTCTTAAACCGAATCGAAATTGTGTGATTTTGTTCGGTTTGTTTTGGTTTAGAGGTTTAATTCACAGAGATATTATTTGGTTTTGATGTTTTCAAAAGAAAAAGAATCAAAAACCGAACTTAACCAAAGTGAATTACAAAGAATTTTTATTTGGTTTCGAGTTTTTACAAAACTGATAAAACCGCAAACATAGAATCTAAACCGAACTAAAGCAAACAATGTGAAGGTGAGAAACTTAACAAGACGTGTAGAATATTGAAGGAGGCATATCTTCCGTGATCCTTCATGTGACACCTCTTGCTTGAGTCATCCTTTTTTCGTTGATGTGATACGCAACTTTTCTCTCCTACTACAGCTGCTAGTAGGACCAACATATAATTCCAATGATTCAAGTATCGTATAGACTCACATTCATAACTAAAATGGTTTCTCATCTTGTAAAAGCCAATGAAACAATAACAACATTGCATCAACATATACATGACTTGTTGTTTTGTTGAACTCCAAAATAAGATGTTGATGAGTAGGGATAAACCATAGGCATCAACCCGCTGTCTCTAAGAAAGCAACATAATAGTTCAAATTAAAAGAGGTTGTTATCAACTCCACCAACATGGAATTTCCTATCTGATATATTATAAAACCTTTAGTAATAGACAGAGATACCATAATCAGAGGAATATCCGCTTAGCGGCATCCAAAGTATTGCATAGTAGCATAGCGATCGTCATAGGTCCGACTCCTCCAGGCACAGGTGTGATAGCCGAGGCAACACCTAAAGCTTCCTCGTAACATACATCCCCAACAAGACGGTAACCATACTCACAGCTACTATCCTGTAATATTATAACACATCATGCTCCAATGTCTAACTAGAAACAATAAAACAATCCCAAGGAAAAACATTTGGTCTCACTTCATTTAAGCTCTAACGTAATTCAGTTTGAGGATTTATGTATCAGATTCGATCCTTGCTATTGTATGAGTCTTTTTTCACTGGTAAGTATAAGACTTTTGATCAGTTTACGAAAATAGTTTTGTTTTTACCTCAATTGGACATGTTCCAACATCAATGACAACTGCTCCAGGCTTAAGCCAACTTCCACGAACTAAATTAGGTATACCCGCAGCTGCTATCACGATATCCGCCTTCCTAGTAATGTGCTCTGGATCCTTTGTAAACGCATGCACCGTGCTTACTGTCGCATCATGCCTCTACCCAAGAATTTCATGAAAGACATAAAATGCATAGTTAATCCCAAACCAAAATGCTTAGGCATAAGAATCCACTTGCACTATAAAGAAGAACTAATACCTGCAATAATAAAGACATTGGTAGTCCAACTATGTTGCTTCTTCCAATCACCACAGCATTTTTTCCTGCAATTTCAACGCCTGCTCTTATCAACAACTCCACACAGCCTTTAGGAGTGCAAGATACAAAAAGCGGTTCCCTCCCTCTCATTGCAAGATTCCCCATGTTTAATGGATGAAACCCATCAACATCTTTCTCCAACCTCACCATATTCAAGATTTTTGATTCATCAAGATGCTGTACAAGATATCTTCCATTACATGATTAGTACTCATGAGAAAGGAAAACAACAAAATACAAGAAACGTTCTCTTGAAAAGATCTCCACAAGTAAGATGATTCAGATGCTCTATCGCATAATCTGTAAATTAGATGCTTTACTACCAACAATAAAGGAAATCTTAAAGGAAAAATGTTATGCAGGGAGTCCATGGTCTATGAGGCAGGTTAAAACAAGGGAGCGTGCACACAATCAATGGATTTGGATATTAAAAACTCGATGAACTAACAATAAAGGAAACAAAAAGTATGAATATATCAGTCGAGCAATTCTACAAAAAAGTATGAAAACAAAGTAAACATAACTACTTGACCTCCTAACATAGAACTAATCTTTAGCATCAACAATACTAACATCCCCCATCAAAATGACATGATTCATATTACACAAAAAAATGTGAAACATACTTGGGGCAAAGGAAGTTGCACAAGAACCCCGTGAATTGACGTATCTTCATTGAAATTTTTCAAGATACTGATAATATGTCCTTCACTACAATCCTCTGGCAATTCAGCCAAAACAGATTTAATTCCAGTTTCTTCACAAGCTTTTATTTTATTGCGAACATAAGTGTGCGAGTCTCTTTGCTGGCCTACCAAAACAACCGCAAGACCAGGGACATTTCCAACAGTATTTTTCAACTTCCCCACTTCAGTAATAATCTTTGTTCTGATTTCCTCGGCGATAATTTTACCATCTATTACCACAGTCTTCTGTTCAGTCTCTGTATAAATGCATACACACACAAAAACCAACTTCAGAAGTCAACTTCAGAAGCCATGAAAATATAACAAACAGTATTACCAAAGGAAAGAGGAGGTGGAGGATCAGAGTAAGGAATCCAATTTTCAGGCAAGTCAAGGGACACGAGTGGAGGAGACACTAAGATGGAGCTTAGGCAATGCACTTCCCTTGTTGTCAAACGAATAGCCTTACTATGCACCGAGGCTAAAGCTTTCCTCGCGACCAATAACATGCTCGAAACGAAAAGAACAGCCACTGATTCTCATAAAGCACAGAAAAAATCATTGAAAGAACCAACCCAGTCAATGTAAAAGTACAAACCAGACAAGAGAACCTTAGACAGACAGGTCCGCCTAAACTAAATTAAAATCATAAGCTCATTCCCTCATTTACATCCACACAAACAAATAAGGAGGATCATAATATAGAAAAAAAAAACAAACTTCCACCAGATTAAACCTAGATAGATCAAACATTTCACGAGACTATCACATGCTTTCACAATCATCATCTTCACTTAGCTAAATTCATCTTCTTCACTTAGCTAAAGTCATCGTATATAAACTTATTAACAAAAACTATATCGGAAAATAAGAAAACACAGAGGAGAGATTCACCAGTGTATAGAAGCGTCGTCAATGGCGTTGAAAAATATCGCTAGGCATTCCGGAGTTTAGGATTCAACGAGTGACAATATAAAACGACGATTTTAAAAATTGATAACAAATTAAAAAAAACAATTCACCACCGTGTGAGAAAGACACGTGTTATGATCTGGAGATAGATCTTGCAAGTGGGCTAAATAATCAAACGGCGGAGACATTGTCACACGTGTGAAAAAAAGAGTTTGGGTGTGGTGTATCTCTCTCTCTCTCTCTCTCTCTCTCTCTCTCCTCCAAGTAGCAAAAGCAAAGGGGAAAGAGACGATGCGATCGGGCAAAGTGCTGAAACACTTATAGTTCTTCTGCATTCTGCAAACACACACACACACACATAGAACGAATTTTGGTATCGTTAAATGAGAGTGTGATTTGAGTGTTTTGAGAACAGAGACATAGATACAGAGAGATCTTTGGCAACGTTTTTGGGGATCCAATGCGTTCGTAATTTGAAAGACGTTTGATTCAATTCTAAATCGGGAATATGAAAGGAGGAGGCGGTGGAGGAGGTGGTGGTGGTGGCGGCGGAGGAAAACGCCGGTGGAAAGTTCTGGTTATTGGAGTTTTGGTTCTTGTTATTCTCTCTATGCTTGTTCCTCTTGCTTTCTTGCTCGGTCTTCACAATGGCTTTCACTCTCCTGGTATGTGTATCCTTCTCACTCACACTCGCTTTTTTTTTTTTGACGATCTCTGTTTCAGATCTAATCTCATCTCTCTTCTTTCTTTTTTTTTCACTTTTCAGGATTTGTCACTGTTCAACCGGCTTCTTCTGTAAGCATTTTTATTTGTGTGGTGAGTAATGTTTTGGTGTGTGATGTTTGTTCTGAATCTTCTTTCTTTTTGGAATCAGTTTGAGAGCTTTACCAGAATCAATGCTACCAAACATACCCAGGTATTGTAGTTTGATTGATTCGATTCCCATTTTATACCAAATCTTTTTTGCTGCTTTTCATCTTCTTTCTTTGGTTTTGCAGAGAGATGTATCTGAACGGGTCGATGATGTTCTTCAAAAAATCAATCCAGTGCTTCCCAAGGTTGGTTTGTTTATTCCACTTGTTTCAGTGTAGATTTAAGGCATTGACTAATTCTACTTTTATATACTATGGGGATGTCATTAATGGATGTAGATGAGTTGTTTTTGACACAAATTTAGATATTTTCCTGTACACGTAGATTTAAGCCTTTTATGATGGTTGGAGACCCTTCGTTATCTTACACGCTGCTCTCAACTTGACACAAACATTTTAGATCTGCTCTATATGTGTTTAATTTTCACTAGTATTTTAAAGAATGTATTCTGTTATAGTTTTGGCATTGATGTTTCCCATCTTGTCTTTCCAGTTATGTAAAGATGTATAGGCTTTGTAGTTTGATTACAGATAACAGGGCTATCTGACCTAACAATAATACATGTGTATCAGGTTTGCCACAGTACTCCTGCAAGATGTCAACGTTAACATTAGAAAGACATTATATTCATGTTTGTTTTATGGAAAGCTATGCAAGATGCCTCATAATTAACCAGTGAATCTGAAAACTTTTCTGGCCCAACAAACAAACTATAGGTCAAGAGGTTGTAGTTAATCTGTTGTTTTTGTGTGATGTTGCTTAAGGGGTAGGAAATTTAGATGAATGAATGAATTTTTGATTTGATCTCATGAGACTGGAAAGTTGAAATGCTTTCATGAGTTATTGTTTCTTCATATATCTCAACTTTTCTTGGGCGAGGTGAAGAATTGGTTCCTTGGGTGGGAATGGTTAAACTGCTTGTAACTATGTTTACTTCTTTCACATGCTAGAAAAGCGACATAAACGTGGGTTCCAGGGATATGAATGGGACAAGTGGCAGTGATTCTAAAAAAAGAGGTTTGTTTTACAAGTGTCACTTTCTTGAAATTTCTCTCCCATTGTTTAGTTTTGATTCTGATCTGCAACTTTACGTCTGGTTCTTCAATTAATCTGCAGGATTACCAGTGTCCCCAACTGTTGTTGCCAACCCAAGCCCTGCAAATGTACAAATCGATTATGTGGTTTCTGTAGTAGTCATCTTTCCAATCGTCTAAAGTTAACCTTATTCTACCTTATTCTGTGAACAGAAAACAAAACCCGATGCCTCATATAAAGGTGTTCAGGGGACAGTAGTAAGTGCTGATGAAACTTGGAGAACTTGTGAAGTGAAATATGGGAGCTACTGCCTCTGGAGGGAGGAAAATAAGGAACCGATGAAAGATGCTAAGGTGAAGCAAATGAAGGACCAGCTATTTGTGGCTAGGGCATACTATCCAAGTATTGCTAAAATGCCTTCACAAAACAAGTTGACTCGGGATATGAAACAGAATATCCAAGAGTTTGAGAAAATTCTTAGTGAAAGTTCACAAGATGCTGACCTTCCACCACAGTAAGTTCTCTACCAATTTGGGGTTAATCATGTTTGTACTGAAAGTTAGTTCCTTACTGGAAAAGATTTTGTTGGATTCTAGTCACATAAATCTCTCCTAGTTTGCCGTCAGCTTGTCTGGACATCCTGTTTACTAGTGGTTTACTTGCGTTCAGATGGTTTATGTTATAGAAATCTTTATCATAACATTCTCTCTTCACCTATTTGGTGGGCAGGACACCCAGAAATACCTCTATTCTCTTATCTGTCCCAAAATCTTAAACCGATGTAGAATTTAATAAAGGGATGCCATGGATGTTGTTTGTTATCTTTAAGGAGAAGCTTTAATGTGTAGAATCCTCTGCTAATTTCCTTTAATCATACTTATTGGGTATCTCCTTCCACTGTTGTGTCAGGGTTGATAAAAAGTTGCAGAAGATGGAAGCTGTAATTGCAAAGGCAAAGTCTTTTCCAGTCGACTGTAACAATGTTGACAAGAAATTGAGACAGATCCTTGATTTGACTGAGGATGAAGCTAGTTTCCACATGAAACAGAGTGTTTTCCTCTACCAGCTTGCAGTACAGACAATGCCTAAGAGTCTTCATTGCTTGTCAATGAGACTAACTGTGGAACATTTCAAGTCAGCTTCGCGTGAGGATCCCATTAGTGAGAAATTTTCAGATCCCTCATTGCTTCACTTTGTTATCATCTCCGATAATATACTTGCATCGTCAGTTGTGATCAACTCAACGGTTTTACACGCAAGGGTACATATTAAATTTAATTTTCTTTGCCTAGTATTTTTTCATTCAGTCAGAGAACTCTGATTTCTAATTCTTGGTTGGTTATTGATGTTTCAGGACAGTAAAAACTATGTTTTCCATGTACTGACAGACGAGCAGAATTACTTTGCAATGAAACAATGGTTTATTAGGAATCCCTGCAAACAATCAACTGTTCAAGTATTGAACATTGAAAAACTCGAGCTGGACGATTCTGATATAAAATTGTCTTTGCCTGCGGAGTTCCGTGTTTCCTTCCCCAGTGGTGACCTTTTGGCGTCCCAACAGAACAGAACACACTACTTATCCCTTTTCTCTCAATCTCACTATCTTCTTCCCAAATTATTTGACAAATTGGAGAAGGTTGTGATTCTGGATGATGATGTTGTAGTCCAGCGAGACCTATCTCCCCTTTGGGACCTTGATATGGAAGGGAAAGTGAATGGCGCTGTGAAGTCGTGCACTGTGAGATTGGGTCAGCTAAAGAGTCTCAAGAGAGGAAGTTTTGATTCCAATGCTTGTCTCTGGATGTCTGGTTTAAATGTTGTTGATCTTGCTAGATGGAGGGAATTGGGTATTTCAGAAACTTACCAGAAATTTTATAAAGAGGTCAGTTTTCTGAAAAAAAAAAACCCTTTTTAAGAGATAATTGGGTGATTCTGAGCGATGACTTCCTTTTCTCATGTGCAGCAGATGAGTAGTGGAGATGAGTCGAGTGAAGCAATTGCATTGCAGGCAAGCTTGCTTACATTTCAAGACCAAGTTTATGCTCTTGACGACAAATGGGCTCTATCAGGGCTTGGTTATGACTACTACATCGATGCCCAAGCCATAAAAAACGCTGCCATATTGCACTATAACGGGAACATGAAGCCGTGGCTTGAGCTGGGAATCCCAAAGTACAAAAACTATTGGAGAAAGTATCTGAATCGGGAAGATCGGTTCTTGAGTGACTGTAACGTGAATCCTTGATGAGTAAGTAGCTACACGGCCAATGCTTTAGAAGCAAGGTCACACGCAAAGAAAAGATTTAGAGTGCAACATCTCATTTTTTGGGTAAATAAACCCGAATGCATTGCAGGAGAAATGCTGAAGGGGAAGAGCAAGCAGAAGCGATACCAAATTGATTTTAAGAGACGTGATGACGGTGATTTGAAAAGCTTTGATATGATAAAAAAAAAAATGAAAAAGAGAGGATGTGAAGAACTTTGATATGTTGTATATGATTTTTGGCAAAGAGATTGTGCCATTCTTTTCCTCGCGTTATTTTCCAATTTGTCACGTAGTTTCTTTCTTATTCTTATTCTTTTACTTTTGTAACGTACCAAAATAGAAGGCGATAAGAATTTTTATCTTTTTCTCACTGAACCAGTTTACACAGTACCTTATCCAGGGTTTTGGGAATTTCAAAATTCTCCTACAAAACACTCGTCCTATTTTAGGCTTCAAAGATCTAAACAAGCAACTCTGCACTCATCAGGCTCATGACCTGAAGATTGCATGTTGCAAGAGGACAGTGTCTGCAGTTTCATTGCTGATTTGGACAAAAGTTTGCTCTATTTCCAATGGATTGTTTCTCTCCAATGAAAGGATAAACAACGTGGCCGGAAGAGAAGCTTCGAGGATTAGCAGGTGCAGTTACAACTGCCAGCAGCATATCTAAGTTGAGGCTCTTGAGGAATGTGTGCCAGAACGTTTAACGCTTCTACTCCGCCGTACTTAAGGGGGCTTGTGATTGTGACAGTAACTTGGGACAGTAGGATCAGTGTGTTCCATAACTATGGTTGACCAATTCGGGACTAAAGAGAGTGTACTACGTGTTAGTGTAGCATTCGTTGATTTTATTTAAGCTCACTTAGCCTTAAGATCATGAGTTAAATATCCCCCTACCCGTCCCAAATTTCAGACGGGCACGCAAACATACGTTAAACTAGTCAAGCAGAAGACATTAAAAAAAAACCACACACATGCATTGCACAAAACCCAATCCACTTAACAATCTAAACGCACCAAATAACTTAGTTTATTCTCCGATCCACACTTTCAAATGGATCTTGTCTTGTGCAAACGACGAGCCAAGCCAATGCCACGGTTTTTGTATGCCTTGTGCCGCCTAAGACTAGATTACCGCCAAGGTTTGAAGACGCCTAAACGCCACCTTCACAAAATTTGCGCACTTTGAGCCCTCCACTTTTTTTATAGAACTTCTGAACTCTGATGCTGACCCACGCGACTGAAGCATCCACTATCCTCATGGAAGCTTCTTCTAACTATAGCTATGCGATCAACATCCTTACCAACCCGAGCCTCGCACGAGTCCTTGTACCTTATGTAGACAATTGCATTTGGCATTGAGTCCCCCACTCGGATCTTGGCTAGTATCTATAGCCACATTCACAATCTCCAAGTTGGACAGATCATGATCCTCAGTGCTCCTATCAGTTGTGGCAATTGCAAGTTCCAAATATAGACGAATCCAGTCATTGGCTTGCAGCTCTGAATTCTCCACCTGCAAAAGCAAAACATCTATTTTAGAGAGAAAAAAAAAGAAACCTGTTGTTGATGATGAGTAAAGCAAAACTCAGTGTGGCTTAAGCCTTACCATGTAAAATCGCTTTCCCTTTTCTATTTTCAAAAGGATTCTCTTTCGGCCACTCAGGAAGGCAATCTTCCGTGAACAAGGTTGGATTCGCCGGGTATCTAAAGCCTTCCCTTATATATGCAAAGATTAAATCAGCAAGCTAAGTGGACGACGTGTATACAAATGAAGTGAACAATAGCACCACAAGTCAAAGTTTTAACCTAGAGGCCTAGCAGTACAGCACTTCAAATAAAACTACTAAAACATTCTTCCTCAACCATGGTCTCAGTAGTTTGGAGCACAGAGGTAGATGGATCAATTGCAGCCAAAGTTATGAAGTAATCGGAAGTAGCGAAAGAACCCACTAGGTACTTGTACTTCTCTACGAATCTGGGCTGATAGTTTTTCTCCTAATTGAGGTACGTACACATCAAGAAAGACATTGATTATTATGTAAATAAAGTGCAGGTGTAATATTATCAGTAGATTATATAAAGAGCATGTGGTATAAAGAAAGAAGAAAGAGACCTTAAGCAAATTGTAACGATGAAGTCCCATCTTAGCATAAAGGGTGACTAAGCCGCAACAATAAGAGAGAGCACCACAGTTAACATCGATCAGTCGAATACCACCGAGTTCCATTGACATATCCTTGGCCTCGAAGGGCTAATTAAGACACATTGTTAGCAAATAATCAAATATTAGCCAATAAAATATAAGATCCCATTACACAAAAAATAAGGAACCCTAGAAGCAGAGGATTGTGACCAAACAAATCCCAAAAATAAGGAACCCTAGACTAGAGAAGCATAGGATTGTGACAAATTCGACCGAAAATAAGGAACACTAGTCATGCATGACCAACAAATCCCAATCCTAATCATGGTTAGAAATATTACAAGAAAATGGGGGGAAAGTTTACATCGTATCTAGTCACTTCTTGTGGCAAATCGTCTCCCTCGTCCTCAAGGTTGTGGTTCGAAACTGTTTTGCTTCCGTGCCACTCGTGTTTTGGAAACATTATTATATCCTCTCTTAAGAATAATTGTACTATTTACATTGTTGGTCATGCAAATAAAAAAAAAAAAAAAAAAAAAAATCTAATAATTTTTTCTAATTAATATAAACACAAATCTAAATCAAATCATTAGAGATAAAGCTTAATTTCCTCAATTAAGATTTTGAGAAATATACGATATTTCTATTATCAACTTTCGATCTCGGTTCGTAATCTCGGTCCATCTCAACGGATATGACAACAAAATAACATTTGTTGCTTGATGCAGGAATCAAACCTTCATTCATTTGCAGTAAGAATGTAGTTATATTCGTCGAATGGAATCAATTGTCTCATAGTCATAGTTAACGTTTCTACTCAGAAACCTCAATCATTCACATACTGTACTACCCATTTAATGATGACGTACGAGGTAAAGATGCAAAATGAGCATATAAAAACAGCTAAGCTGTGGAATCAGATTTGGTAGGAAGACAAAATTAGGTTTGTTGTTGTAGTACAACTGTATATTAAAGAGAGAAAGAGAACATATTCTTTCAAAGTGCAGCGCGTAATCTTCAATCCATTGTTTTTCTGAAAGTGGGACGTCTCTTACCTCTCAAAGGTCGTAATCAACTTTTGTACATATGACGCAGAAACCGCAATCTTTTGTTTTTAAAACAAACGATAGATAACGAAAGGAATTAAAGAAATAAGAGAGGTCAACGTAAGTGGAATACTCATGATAACAATGGACGTGGAAAAATATCATGAAGAAAATAATACCAAAACTTTAATTTTAAAAAATTAGTGGAATTTTGTTGGGATGGCTTCATTTTTCTTCCCACCGCTAATTGCTTCTCCGCCACACACCTCCTTATGTTTAATTATTTATAATGATGATATAGTAGTGGTCCTCCTTCATCATATCATATTAAAACCAAAGATTGGTTCAAAACTCGATTTTTTTAACTCGGTTATATTTCTTGTCCATGTTTGAATTTTTTTTATTGTTTTGTATATATTTGAACCTTGCTATCCACTCGTTCTTATCCTCCCACTAGATTACCTTTGATTGTCTGTATAAAATATATTATCGTATGTTTGAAATATAATTGGACTAAGAGAGATCTCGTGACCAGAAATATTGGAATTCGGACACCTGCGAGAAACTGATCCGCAAAGTGATCTTTAAAACTTGCTATCAACAATATGCATATTGATTATCTTAGAGAGTATATCATATATTACTTTCTTTCTCTTTTGTTTCTGTTTTTTTTTTTTTTTGGTTTAAATCATATATTACTTTCGGTTCGGACACATGTATAGTCTGTTGTTGAAAGGAACAAATAAAATACTTTCGGTTCAATTTTGGAGAATAATGCGATAATCCTGCAGAAATAGTAAATATAAAAACATGGAAAATATTTCAAATAGAGACTCCCTTTTCCCACTATAAAAATATGCACTAGAAAATGTTGACGGATTATGGCCCGTAGGTTTTCGTTGCTGTAGATTCTTTTTTTTTTTTTTTTTTTTGTAGTGAGCACTGAGCACAATAATATTCTCTATTTATATTAACAAAAATGCAAGGGAAACAAAGAGAGAAAGATTCGAGAAATGTTTAACGCGAAAAATGATAAAAGAAAATAGAATAGAGTGTTAATTTAAAACCCTACTTTAAACATATATATCTTTGTAATTTGCCTTGAAAAAATTGATTATTTTATCAGTAAAAAGAAAAAAAAAATTGCGAACAATATATACTAATAGTATAATTTCTGTAATTTAAATTCTAGAGCATATGAACTAGAGAGAGTGTCAGATTTATATTAAACATGAGACCATAAGCTATTTTGTAGGGCCAATATTGGTCAGAACAAGAATCGAAAACAAGGTTTCTATATAATATTTCGTTGGGGTTTAGGTGAAATGAAAACCGTTATTATAATATTTGATTATAAAAAGGAATCAATCCATTAATTTACATTAATGCATAAAAAATGGACCTAAATTAAAGAGAAGATATCTTATAGTAATAGACTGAAAAGGATATCTCTCTAGTGGAAAACAAGAAGATGAGAGACCATTCTTTTCATTTGAGCACCTCATTCTCTCTCTTTCTACATTTTTGTATAAATAAACCCAAAGACCTCTTCTCATTTGTCCCACATACAAACATCAACTCATCTTCTCCAAGAAGAATCTATCAAAGCCCTAAAAAAAAGACAGAAACACATTAGAAACAGAGAATAAACAAAAAGAGATGACAAAGGTTCACCCTAAATTCCCAAACACATGCGACGAGAGCTTGTGTGATAGTAAAGCAGCCGTGGTTTTAACGGTGTGGAAGAAGTCCCTTCTCTTCAACTGCGACGGATTCACAGTTTACAACGCCAATGGAGAACTTGTCTTTAGGGTCGACAACTACATGAATTGTCCTAAAGACAACATCGTCCTTATGGACGCTTCCGGCTTTCCCCTCCTCTCCATCCGCCGCAAGGTACTTTTTATTTTCTTGATATTCTTGTCATTTAAGACATTTATAGTGGTCAACCATATTTGAAATCGTAGTTGAAAAACTCGAATCCTGATATGATAGACCTACAATTATTATGAAACTAATCTTAAATTTTGGTTTCTTGTTAATTGACTTGAACAGAAGTTGAGTTTGGGAGATTGCTGGATGGTATACGATGGAGAAACAGAGAGAGACCCAATATTGACCGCGAGAAAGAACGTTAACATAATAACAAACCGGAGGAGCTTGGCGTGGGTTAGCTCAAAGAAGACGGTATTGTACGAGATAGAAGGATCATACGGTCAAAGAAGCTGCAAAATATTAGACGAGAGGAGGAACAAGAAGAAAACGGCGGAGATCAAGAGGAAATACACGGTGATCGGAGGAGTTGCCTTTGGCAAAGATGTATTTAAACTTATAGTTGAATCGGAGATGGAGCCTCGTGTGGCCATGGCATTGACCATCATCCTCGACCAAATGTTTAGATCTTCTTGATTTTCTTTTTTTACAGTTTAAATTTTACGTGTATATTAGTTCCTTTTTGTTATGTAATTTATGCAATGTGTTCCTTCCTAAATGTACACATGAACAGAGACAACATTTCTTGCAATAAAAAAAAAAGAGACACAGATATCTTTTGTTTTCGTTTTGATTTTGGTCTTTGATACTACAAAAATGCAATCAATTATCGATTGATTGTTTTTAGAGACGATTCAACAATGACGGCTTGGTAGACGCTGATGATTAAGCCGGCTAATTGTCGGTCATGAAAGTTTGATGTCAAGTTAACAAGAATGTCTAATTTTGCTACTAAAATGATTTGATACAAATTCTCTAGTGAACTAGTCAATTTATAAAATTTTGTGTCGAAAATAAATGACATAGATTCTGCAGATATGAGTTCGCCAGTTCTGTTTTTTTTATTCTTTGGTCAAACTAGAATTTGATAAAAGGGCTCACACTCCAGAAGTGGAGGAATTGTTTTAGGGCACTAAGACCGATTTAGCTAAAAATTAACTACAACATTGTTTAAATGGAATATAAAAAGAAAGGTGATAGATTTAAAGGAATTGCAAAAGCCTCGGATGGCGTGAAGTAAACCTTAATTTAAGCTCGGTTATGAAGCCTTTTGATTTGATAAGAGATATGAGCACTTGGGGAGTCTAAGAACGCATTTAGAGGTTTGATGCAGCTAAGAGGCCTGTCTTGACAGCCTCTAGTTCTAAAATTAGATCTAAATAGCGGAATGGCAAAATCACTATAGAATAGAGATTTTGAACCTAAACACACATCATCTATTTTTCTATCGCATTGAAAGTACGAAATCAATATTTTGTTATTTAAAATAAGAACATCATGATTTAATGTCAAAAACTAAAAATTTGACGTTCCTACTATAAAATTGAGTAAATAGGATTTGACGCTAAATTTTTAAGTTTAGAATTTAACGCTATAATTTGAAAGCCGCGTAACTAATACAATAGCGCCAAATTATGATTTAGCGTAAAAATTATGAAATTAGGGTTTTGCGCCAAATTATAAAATATAATTTGATACCAAAATTGCGAACTAAAATTTGATCTTAAAGTTACATAATCATACTGTCTTTTTTGCATTGTAATCAAGATTTGATGCCAATACCGCAGAAGCATAGCTTTTTCATTTTCATGTCGAAATCGTTTATTTGCTTTATCTATCTTTCTCATTATATTTAAATGAGAGAATGAACCAATCTAAAAGGTTCACCGAGACATACACCTAAAGCTTCCGACACTTTTTAAGCTCTAAAAATTTGCGATTAGAAAAAAACAAAATAGGTTTTACAAACAAAAAAAAACAAAATTAATTTTATAGAAAGAGCAAAAATGTTACATTACAGATTCAGAAAAATATCATAAGCTTAACTTTTTGTAATTCCAATAGATTCAGATTAGCCCATTTTGGAGCCTGTTGGCTGTTGTTGCAACAGTTGCATTTTTTCTAGTGTCACGATTCTTCTTCTTCTTCAGCCCTTTGGAATCATCACTGATGGAAGGAAGAAGAATCATAGCAAACCCTAGACCTTGCAGCGGTAGAAGAGTTGTCGCCAAAAAGAGGTCTCGTCCCGATGGATTTGTCAACAGCGTCAAAAAGCTTCAACGCCGAGAAATCTCTTCTCGTATGGATCGAGCTTTCTCAATCAGCACCGCTCAAGAGAGATTCCGCAATCTGCGTCTCGTGGTATGTATCAATCTGATTTCGATTTCTCCCTAAGAGTCCTTAATTTGGTTCACCAAATTCTGTTTTTTTTTTTTTTTTTTTTTGATTTTGAATTCTTCAGGAGCAATATGATACGCACGATCCTAAAGGATACTGTTTAGTTTCATTACCAAACTTGTTGAAACGAAGCAAAGTTATTGAGATTGTCGCTGCTCGAGACATTGTCTTTACTCTTACTCTTTCTGGTATCTGTGCATCTTTTAGCAGAGGTACTAACTTTTTTTTTTGCGTCATCCCTTTTAACTTTTTTTTTTTTTTTTGCTTTGTGTCACTGTGATTTTGATGGTAGTGGTTTTATGTAATTGCAGAGACGAATAAAAGGGTTTGCTTTTTAAATGTTAGTCCTGATGAAGTCATCCGGAGTTTGTTCTACAACAAGAATAATGATTCTCTCATTACAGTTTCTGTTTACGCCTCTGACAATTACAGCTCTTTGAAATGCAGATCCACTAGAATCGAGTATGCTTGTTCTTGTGTCGTTATGTCCGTAAGTTAGTTCTCAGATTTGTGAAAGTAATGTTTTTGTCTTTTTTACTGTTAGATATGTTCTGAGGGGTCAAGCAGACGCAGGATTTCCTCTTTTTGAGTCTGAGTCACTAAAGTGGCCAGGTTTTGTAGAGTTTGATGATGTTAATGGGAAGGTGCTGACATATTCTGCACAGGATAGGTATTTTTATTGTCTTCATTACCCACAATGTGTTGACTTGAAGTTTCCCAACTGATCCACAGTCTTGCTTTGCAGTGTTTACAAGATGTTTGATCTAAAAAACTATGCCTTGCTGTATTCGATATCAGACAATAATGTACAGGAAATTAAGATCAGGTGACTTTAGTTTTCTACATCTTTCTATGTGTCCCGTTTACAAATGTTGAAGTGAGTTGCTTCATAGTGTTCTTGATTGGACTGAAGACTTGTCACTCTAACTTTTGCGTATTTTACCTGCACCAGTCCAGGGATAATGTTGTTGATTTTCAAGAGAGCTGCGAGTCATGTTCCTTTGAAGATTCTATCAATTGAAGATGGCATGGTTCTCAAGTCCTTCAATCATTTACTTCACCGAAACAAGAAAGTTGATTTCATTGAACAATTCAATGAAAAGCTTCTAGTTAAGCAAGAGAACGAGAATCTTCAAATACTTGACGTGAGTGGTTTTTGTTCTTGGTTCAAGCCGCGTTAGATATTTGCGTTTTTTATGTTTCTAATAGAGTTTTATGTTCTTAAAGGTTCGAAATGCTGAGCTGATAGAAGTTAGCAGAACTGAATTCATGACACCATCAGCATTCATATTTTTGTATGAGAACCAGTTGTTTCTAACATTCAGGAACCGTAATGTTTCTGTGTGGAATTTCCGCGGAGAGCTTGTGACCTCGTTTGAGGATCATCTTCTTTGGCATCCAGACTGTAACACAAACAATATCTACATAACAAGCGATCAGGATCTGATCATCTCATATTGCAAGGCAGATACTGAAGATCAATGGATAGAAGGAAATGGTAAGCAGACTTGAATCAAGAAACCTTATATAAAAACAAAACTGTCAAGCGTGGTCTGATTTTCTTGACATTGTTGTGATTTTGGTTGTTTATGCAGCGGGGTCAATTAACATAAGCAATATTTTGACTGGTAAATGCTTAGCTAAGATAAAAGCAAATAATGGCCCTCCTAAGGAAGAAGACTGCAGCAGTAGTGATTTGGGGAACTCCAGATCCAATCAAAGGAGAAGTGCGGTTGCTGAGGCTTTGGAAGACATAACCGCACTCTTCTACGACGAAGAACGGAACGAAATATACACAGGAAACAGACACGGCCTTCTCCATGTCTGGTCTAATTGAAGCTACTGATCATTTGTTTGTTTACATTAATCAGCTTTGGAGATCTCTGTATCTTGTTCTGTTTCTCAATTGTGTAATATCATGTGATCTGTAATTTACTTGTGTTTGAGCAGCAATTGTGATGTAATGAAGCAGCAAATATTTCAAATTTGGCCGTATTCGGCTCCCATTTATGTACACTAATATGATTTGTCTACTTACGAGAATTAACCATTTTTGCTAGATAGATTTGTTTACATCAACAAATAAAATTGGCCACTTAAAGAAAAATCTCACTCTTGCTGAACACATTTGCATTCTCTTCAATCGGACAAACAAGCTTTTCAGTTTGTTTTGTTTAAGTACAAATCTCTCTTAAGCACACAGCATAAGACACCAAGATGATGATGACAATAAATTTGAGCCATCAGCTTCAAAACTCCAAAGAGAAGCCAGATCAGTAATACAAGGTTGCAATTTGCCAGAGGTCAGAACTGAGATTTGTCAAGGCTGTCAAAGTAGGGATGATCGAGAGCTGCTTTTGCTGAAATTCTTTCAGCTGGATCGTACCTCAGCATTTGCTGCATTTGTTCAAAGGTTCAAACAATATATCATCAACTAGAAACCCCAACAGAAAGAATCTGAGAAACAGACTTTTAATCTACTAAAGAGATCAAAGTATACAAGAGAATCTTAGGCCACTTCTCCCCAGCAATGGTCATATTTTAGAAGAGCATTACCGTGAGAAGATCAATTCCTTCAGGAGATAGAGATGGCACAGCACGTGATAAGTCTTGCGGCTCCCACTTTGGATAGACATGCCAGTCACGCAATGCCATTACACCCGGCCATTTCTGCTCAGTTGGTGTTCCTAGCAATCTCCAGGACCCAAAACAAAACCATAATTAAGATATATATCAGATTGATGCTAGAGAGGCCCCATTGTTCTAAATGAGTTCACGAGAACTGAACCTAATGTGCTAAAGTGCTAAACTGGTTCCTGTATCATTCATCGATACATACACAGTGGTATCAAAACTATCAAGAAATGAAATTCAGAATCCAAACAAGAAGCAAATACCTGAAAATATGAAGAAGTTGCTGAAACTCGGAATCACCAGGGAAAAGAGCTTGCCTTCTAATCATCTCGGCTGCAAAAATTAGAAACACCAATAAGGCAAAACAGTAGAACAAAGACGCATTCAAAGGGTTAAAACGATTGAGCACTAACCAAAGATGCATCCAACAGACCAAATATCAACAGCAGTAGAGTAATGAGTAGATCCAAGCAAAACTTCAGGAGCTCTATACCAGAGCGTGACAATCTCATGAGTATAAGACTTGAGAGGCACAGTAAAAGCACGACTAAGACCCAAATCAGCGATCTTAAGAATCCCTTTATCCTTATCCAAAAGAAGATTCTGCGGTTTAAGATCACGGTGAAGCACACCATGGCTATGGCAATGAGCCACACCTTTAAAAAGCTGAAACATAAACCTCTGCACAAGAGAAGCCTCAAGTGGTCTAGGATTCGAACCTTTCCTATGCGAATCGATAAATTTCTTGAGATCAGTATCGAGATACTCAAAAACCAGATAGAGATTGGATTTGGGAGAGTGAGAAACAGGCGGCGAAGGTGAAATCGAGTCTTTGGATTGAAGAACATGTTCGACGCAGAGGAGACGAACGATGTAGATTGATTGAGAAAGCATCTGGAGAAGAGAGATCTCACGAAGAGCCGTTGGTGGTATACCTTCTTCATCCACCTCGAGCCGAGTTTTCTTCAGAGCGACGAGTTTCCCAGTGGTTTTCTCCTTGGCTTTGTATACTTTCCCATAGGTTCCTTCACCGACCTTCTCAAGCTTCTCATACTTGTCCATTGATGGAGGATTTGATTGAGATTGTAGAAGATCGATGATGAATTTTTGGTGATGGTGATTGAGTTTTGGGTCTTATAAACCCTAAAGCCCCTTTTGGATTTTTAGATCTGCCTCTTTGCTTTAACATTAACGTTTTTTTCACGTGTTTCCCGCTCCTTTAGGATTTGAATCCCTCGCACGCTTCGCACGTACCAATAATATGTTATCAGTTAAATTTCATGAGTTCGAGTCTTTATGATATCGATATGGCTAACTAAATTAACCTGTTTTAGTCTCCGGTCCGACAAAATTATGGGACAAAAAAGGTTTGATTGATAGGTACACTAAGAAAACCACTCGTTTTTTTTACAATAAAGATACTACAAAATAAAAAGATCTTTTATAGTTTCCTAGTTACAATTTCTTCTTTTGATAACTTATTTGGATTTTATTTTATGTTCTTGTGTAAATTGAATAGCTATTTTTCAGGGAACAAAAGAGGATGACATGAAAAACTGTTCTATTATTAATAGAAATGGTATATTTGTTGAATTTGCAACAAATGATAATAGGCTACCAAAATAGTTATCATGATTTATAAGCTTTCTTTTGAATATATAATAGATGGTAAAGATGAAAGAGATGGTCGATCTTTTGTGCTAGAAAAATTATTCAGATAAGGTAAATTGTTTATATTGGTTTTAGTTTATCTTATGTTATCTCTCTCGTTCTATAATATTGTGCTAAATTTAATGCACACCTCTCAATCCAGGTATTATACGATTGAGAAAATTCTAGAAAACTTTAGTCGACACAATCTTTAGTTTGTAGTAAATATGACATTGCAAAAATATAAACGCATATATAACTATCAAAATATCAAAACCTTACGTAATTCTTCTCGTAAACGCGACTGATAAAGTAACGAGATAAATGTAGAAGTAGAATTGCAATACTACGAAAATTGAAAAAACAAGAAATCATAAAACATTTAAGAGACGAGAGGAGGCGAGTTAATAAAACTCTTTCTTTAACCCTTTGAATCACCCGTAATGCGACGAAAATCTGTGACTCAAGGATCTCAGGATACAATATTTCTTAAACTGTTTTCGCACTCACTCGAACACAGCTCTATCGAACCAACTTTCTACGACACTCTCGAACTACTTACTTTGTGATAGATTACTGGAGATATTTGTGTTTTAGTCTCTGTTTTTTTTTTCATGAAGAAGACGACCAAACTTGTGTGATTATATAGATGTTTACGATATGTTTGATTTTTGAAATCAAATCACCACGTTCAACGCAAATCCAGGAGAGGTGAGTGATATGATAAGGCAACGATCTCAACGAATCCGAATCTCAAGGAACCGTGAAGCGAAGGAGACCGAGTCTCACGGAAGCCCAAAACGGAAATCGATTTTGATTCTCGTTTTTTCCGTCCAAACCCGACTCGACCACTTTTGGAGCTCCGAAATGAGCTGGACCAAAAGCCCATTTCTTTTCCCACACTCAATTTCACTAAACCCATTTAGCTTTAGTGAAATTATGTCCAACAATAAATTGTGAAATAAACAATGTTGACGGAAACATAATTATTGCAAAGAAGTGAGTAAACAATTAAAACTTGGTCACTCTTTCTATATCATAAATACATGATGTATTGATCGTTTGTCGGATTAATTTGTATTGCATAGTCCCATTCATCGTCTAATGCATATTCAACATATATAAGATTCTGCTACTCTGAGCTGTCAACACAAAACAGAGATTAGCAATAGTAACAAGTATTTTGGAACAAAAGAATATGTGTTTATGTATTATTTCTTACTCAGTTCGTGTAGCTTTGAGAGCTTCAATAGCCTTTTTCTTTATTGAAAATTCAACAAACGATACCATGAGATCATTTTTCTTTATCTTTGGTCAAACTAGATTTTATAGATAATTTGACTCTCCATTGTTGGAGAAATAACGATACCATGAGATCTATGCCAACATTTCTGAAGCTAATTTAGTTATAAGGATTCAAACACCAGAAAAGCAATTACTTTCTCAGCAATTCTAGGTCTATGAATGTGCAAGTCATGCAATTTCACAAAGTCATAAAATCATCACAAGGAGAAAAACAAGATTAAAAGCAAAAGAATGTGCTTAAAATGGAAAATAAACAATGGTTCAATTGTTTTATTACTATAAAGAAGTATCGGACTACAAAGAACTGAAAAGAAAATTAGATGAATGAAATAAATAAAATAAAAAACAAAAATAATATTCAATCATTAAGGCATTGACCAACGGAAAAAATGGGTTAAAGACTTTTAAAGTTGATTGTGAACAACGGTTACTGATTTACCAGAGTCAATAAAGTTATTTGCACACACCAGTTTATCAATTTTTTCTTCACTTCAAAATTACGGATTAGTAAATACTTTCTTTTATAAAAACACATGTATACGTAAAATAATTATATTGTGCGTTACATTAGAGTCTCATGAGAGAGCATATAAAGACCACTCAAACCACCACCTTACAAATATATGGACAAATTGCAGAAAACACATTTATTGTTAATTATGAAAATACATATATGTCCAGGCCAAAAGACAGCTCTAAAATGAGCGATTGCATGGTTGACACGTGTTCACTTTTAGCGGCGTTAAAAGATACTACGGTCTACGTAGTCACGCACACACCCCAAAGTTTCTCTCCATTTTTTCCAATTTTATTTATTTATCACAGGATCATACGGCGACGGTTGATTATTATCGCAAAAAAAAAGAAAAAAAAATCACCAAAACTTTCAACCTTTGTAACAGAGAGATCCACGCTGTCAGTTTACAATTTTTCTGTCTGAGTTGAAAAATTGCAATTTTTTTTCCCAAAAGATGAAAATAACAATATTTGTTTAAAAAAAAAAAAAAAAAAATTTCAGAGAGGAAAAAAACAAAAAAGAAAAAAAAAAAAAAAAAAAAGTCTGGCGTCTTTCCTGCAGAATTCACATTTGGTGTCTGCTGGCTTTGGTCTTCTCTCTTTCTCTTTCTCTCTCTAGGTTCTGCGATTTACATCAAACCCTTTTGCGCAACAATCTTGGTTTTTGGGTTCTGTACAGAGAAAGAAGAAAAAAAAGGCACAAAACCCATGTCTGGTTTGTACAATAACTCCTCTTACTTCTCTCCTGCTCGAGCTGCTTCTCCTCAGATTAGAAGCACTCCTGAGATCGACAGGTATGTTTGTTCCAAACGTCTGATTTCAAGACACTCTTTTTTTTTTTTTTTTTTTTTTTTTTGGTTTTATGTGAAAAACCGATCTGTGTTCTGTTTCTTGCTTGAGCAGCTCTCAGTACTTGACGGAGCTTCTCGCCGAACATCAAAAGCTTACACCTTTTATGCAGGTCCTACCGATATGTAGCCGTCTATTGAATCAAGGTTCGTCTTTTTTATTTTGATTCTGATTCGGATCTAAAGTTTTCTCTGTTTCCCCACTAAAGTGTATATACCCTTTCTGTTTTCACCAGATTGGGATGACTTGAGTCCTTTTTATCAGCCAATTTTCTTACAAAAATGTTCAATTTTTAGTTAATTCAATAATTCAAGAGAGTGAGATCAAATTCGTTGATTTGATCTCTTCGATTTGTCTGATTTACTCCAGCATTACCTACTTAAGTACTAGCGTTTAGTGTCAATTATCTTGTGTTGTGGTTTTTATAAAGCTTTGTTGATTTGCAGAGATGTTCAGGGTATCTGGAATGATGTCTAACCAAGGCTTTGGTGATTTTGATAGACTCCGACACAGAAGTCCTAGCCCGATGGCTTCTTCTAATCTTATGTCTAATGTCTCTAATACCGGGTTAGGTGGCTGGAACGGCCTCTCCCAGGAGGTATCATCATATGCATTTTCAACCCAACCATCCTCTTTATAACACAAAATTTGCCTCTGACTTCTTCAGTTACACAGTTGTATAGCTGTTTGATCTGTTTTAAGCTATGGTTTTGCCTTTCATTCACAATGTCTTAGTGTATGCTAGGGTAACTAGAATCATTTACTTCACTGCTAGCTTCTGTCTTTTGGTGTTTCCACTGATTGATCTTACTTGTGCTTCTGGTAAGCATGGTGAGAATAGCTAAAACACTCAGTTTCTTACAGAGACTTAGTGGAACACCTGGAATGACAATGGATTGGCAAGGTGCACCTGGAAGCCCCAGTTCATACACCGTCAAAAGGATATTGCGTCTCGAGATTCCAGTAGATAGCTATCCTAATGTACTTGGATTTTCTAGTCATTTTATTGTGTTTACTCATCATTTACTCCAAAATTGATGTTAATGTTTCTCAACTTTCCATGCTTGTTTCCTTTGTTTTATCAGTTCAATTTTGTTGGACGACTTCTCGGCCCTAGAGGCAACTCGTTAAAACGTGTTGAAGCTACCACAGGTTGCCGTGTATTCATCAGAGGGAAAGGGTCAATCAAGGATCCTGAAAAGGTGAGATCCATGAAACATTTGGGACTCTGTCAAACACTTTCACAAATTAACCAACCAGTTGGCTCCAAATTGGTGTTCTGGCAATTAAAAGGGTATTGAATAACATGTCGTTTACTTGTCTTTTTGATGATACAATGTAGGAAGATAAACTAAGGGGAAGACCGGGCTATGAACACCTGAATGAGCAGCTTCACATCTTAATAGAGGCAGATCTTCCAGCGAGTATCGTGGAGATACGTCTGCGACAAGCTCAAGAAATTATAGAAGAGTTACTAAAGCCTGTGGTAACACTCATTTTCCTCCTCCATTACTTTAAGTTATTTCTTCTACTATATGTTTTGGTATCAGTACAAGACATTAAGAGAATAGTCTCCTCTTCCTTGGAGGGTATTAAATTGAAAGGACACGTTTTTATTTTAGGTTTTTCCGTAGCTGTTTTGCCCCATTGAGACTCAATAGTTATTACCTGTAGGGCCTCTATTTTTTTGTCTCAGCGTTCATATTTCAGTACCACTCTTTGGAGTTTGTGGTTAGTGTTCAATTATGCAGACATGTGTGACCACTACGCCAGTCAAAGTAGCAATTGGTGTAATCGCAAACGCCAAAAATAAGCCATCTTGTTATGTCTTTGACTATACTTTGTTATTAAAACGCAAGCATAATATGAAACTTGGATTCCAGTAATATAACATTTTTTTGTTTGTTTGTTATAATAAAGGACGAGTCGCAAGATTTCATAAAGAGACAGCAGCTGAGGGAACTGGCGTTGCTAAACTCGAACAACCTGAGGGAAGAGAGTCCAGGTCCAAGCGGTGGAGGAAGCGTTTCGCCTTTCAATTCAAGTGGTAAACGCCCGAAAACAGGATGCTAAGAAGCGTTTTGTTTGTCTCGCCCAAAACGCTCCTTTAAGCCTTATAATGGTTTCTTCAACCAAAAGTACATGTCTGCATGCATACACAGACACACATGTGTATATTTGGTTTCTCCAGTAGTGGCTGCAATGGTGGTGGTCTGGTCTAAGGCCTCCCTGGTCTCTCTCTGGTGAGTGACCCTGTGTGGCTTTTTCCTTTTTCTTCCTTTTTGTTTTTTTTTATCGTCTTTATGAGACGACAACATCAGAGATTCATCACAGATTATTTAAAAAAGATTCATGCAAAAAAAAAAGAGATT
Organism: Turritis glabra; assembly: GCA_900406565.1. NCBI lineage: Eukaryota > Viridiplantae > Streptophyta > Magnoliopsida > Brassicales > Brassicaceae > Turritis > Turritis glabra. The sequence continues at coordinate 4,018,298 of OVBN01000025.1, forward strand.
TAAGGAAAGAAAAGTATGAGATATATATATATATATATATATATATATATATAGGGAGAAATAGATGTGGTGGCTTGGGAGGGTAAAAGGCGAGGATTGAAATTCTTATTGTAAAAACATAAACCAAAACAAAAAAAAAACACATTTATTGGATTGATTCTTATCGTTTGATTTTTGAAACTTTGATGTAAAAGTTTGTTTCTTTTTCATTTTCAAATATGATATTTATTTTATATTTTTTGTCAGCTATAATCATATTAGTTTAGGGAGTTTTGTCTAAAATAAATATTAGAAATTGTAAAACTAACACAATCTCTTTTCTAGAATTACGGTCTGATTGTCGGACATTGAGTGTTGTAAAACTCGTGCATAGATAAAGATTGAACTTTAGTTTAGACATACCCTTGTGTATGTTGTACATGTATTTGATTGGTAGAAAGTGGTTAAAGTAATATTTTTAGGGAACAAAGTACATAGGATTAGGAATCTTGAAGGTACGATCCCCTGAATATTCTCCTTGCAAGTCACTCCATTGGTCGCCTACATTGCCCCATATCCTGTAACCTTCTTCCATCATTTCCTTTCTGATTCTTGTTTTGTATGTTATTGCACTTTGTCTTTTGTTATCTGCTGTCCTGCAAGTACGTAGAATATTTGTCCACATTGTATGCGACTTAGTCCTTCCAAAAATATCTTTAAAATAATTAAGCTTTCTTTACTTTACCTCATAATCAACCTTTCATAACCTGTGAACCCTTGATTATGCAAATTTTCTAGTGTTGCCTGACGAAGGGTCTCTTCGTCTCTTCCGGTTACTAGGAAAACTTTGAAGCCTGTTTCTATTAGTGTATTAAACAATTCAAGAACAGGTTGTATTGCTGGACACTCTCCTTTCATCGACCATGTTCTAAATCCGATTGGATCATAAGGGTCGCATCTACATATTAACAAATTAAACATATTATTTCCCACATATTTGGTATCCAAGAAGTTTCGGATCATAGGTCTAGGAATGTTAAATTAGTTTCCTCCTCCGTATTCAAACTCATGACCTTTAAAATGGTCCTTTTGGTACACCAGTTGATCTAACGACGCTATTAGCCAGATTAGTCCAAGGGAGCAGTACTAATAATGTGACCGAAAAAGAAAGAAAAAAGAAGTGTGTACGTACCCGTATCTCTTAAACCGATAGTAAAAGACGTTTGACAAGCAAGTATCATCAACATCCAAGATCCATGCGTCCACGCCATCACCAGGAAGGACTATCTCATTGAGATAAACCTTGATTTGGTCCACAATCAACTGGACGTCTCTGTCATATTGACCAGCAAGCATATATACCTCAACGTAACGCATACATTGCAGAGGAACAATGCGCCATGCACGTACATTGTTGGTCTCTACTGCTAGTCTCCAGCTTAAGCAATAGCTAGCACCATAGTTGTTTCCGTCCATCGGCATCCATGGACTTGTGCTGGTTGCCACTGAGGAGATTGTTAGAAAGATGAGAAGCAACGTCTCTCTCCTACACTTTTCCATTAATCCTCTTGATTCTTCTACTTTCTCTACGTACCCGTGAGGGTTCTATGCAAAGATAGGTAGAGATCATGAGTATAAAGTGTATGGAAAAACTAGTGACTAGTGAGCAAAATTTGTTAAGAAAAGGAAAATGAAACAATACACACACAAAGATAGAGATCGAGAAAGAGAGCTTGGTTGGTGAAACAAGAAGACTAAGAGGAGAAAGTAGTAATGCTTGAAAAGTGAAGATAAGAGTAATAATACCTAGATGTGGTGGTGGATCGGCTTATTAGTATATTGTAGTCGTGTTATAGACTAGTATTTAAAGAGTTTTGGTCCGGTAGAAGATTCTGGATGAGGTTTCATCCACTAAGTCGCACCATTTTTACGACCAATTAACTTAATTATGAGGTAAGCAAAAGTATTCTATAAATTCTTTAAATGGGGTCAAAACCAGCACCGAACATATTCACTAACACACATCTATCGCCACTATTTGTATTCTAAACACATTCACGTATGGTCCTCTACTATCTCTAATAATATCATTCGCATTTACTAAGTGGCGCATGATATTTTTTAGTTAGTACTATATAACACTAGGTGGATGAGCTCACTTCTATATCCATGATAAACCAACTTTATAGCACTTTGAAAGTTTCAATGGTCAATTATACCCAACTTTTAGGGTTTCATTTGAGAGAGAAGCTGGATAATATTTTAACGATCATCTGATTTTGGTTCAATTGGTTAAATTTGTAAGTCTCCCAATTCATGTAATATAGTATCCAAAAAATATCGTATAGTTTCTTAGCTAGGAGAAGCTGATAGGTGAATTACCAAGAAATTAATGGATTGGGCACAAAATTGTCAAACCAACAAAAAAAGGACCGACCAAATAAAAGACTACATTTATAGATTGGATGCTGACAAGGATTGGATTGTTATTAATATTTGTCAACAGAAAAGTGGATGACACGTACGTAGTAGTGTAATGGAAAATGTAAAGGACACCAACTAATGAAGTTTAGAGTTGTCAACACTACTAAATTGGCAATTCCGTTAAGAGTTGTTGCTTTAATCATTAAAAACTAAGAGGAATTTCAACTACTTAACTAAAACATCCCCATTGCGCACAACAACCAATTAGCTCATCTCAATAACGCTCCTTTTGATATCTTTTTTTTTCCTCTCATCCCTTTGAATTTTCATAGATTTGAATGCCACTCACAACACCTTCTTTTTCTATCTCTTAACAATTTTTTTAATTGTGCGAGAAAATGTAAAAGAAAGTGGTAAGTGATTTATATTTGTTGACTAAAAAAAAGTGCTAGATGCTAAATGGACGGCAACGCGGCAACCCCAACTTCTCGCATCTAAAACATTTTTTAAACGATTTTAAACGATCAAAATATTTATAAATAAAATAATATATATTAGATATATAGAATAACATAGTTTAATAATTAATTAAAATTGGAATTTTAAAAATAGATTTGGAGTTCAAACTAAAAAATCAAAAGATATTTATAAAATACCAAAACTAGACCACTAAGAAAACATTTAGATAAAATTATCATATGTGCCTAATGCATATACCTAGCTATTGACTAGTACTGAAGAGTTGGAATTTACGGAAGATTTAACATATTCTTGGTTATTTAAGGTCGTTGAGTTTGATGCTTACATGAGTCTCGTCTTTGCTCAGATGCTTAAGACTTATGTTTGAACTTTCATGATTTTTTGAAAAACAAGGAAAACAAAACATGATGAAGTACTCAGTCATCAACATCATCATCAATTCATTATCCTATCAAAAAATTACAATAAACATCTGTGTGTACTGTAAGTGATGTGAAAAAGCTAATCAATGATCCTCATTCCTCGCTGTATCTATGTAAGGTCCCTTAGATTTTTTTTTTTTGAAAAAAAAGAGAGGGAGAGAGATAGATATGATGATGCATCTTCTCTGCCTCCAATGTATTGTTGAGTTTTACAAAAGACTATTTCTTTGCCGCCAAATCTGCACCACTCACGTATCTTGCTACAAACGAGACGAGCCTGAAAGGAGCACCTATGAGCGGAGCGTCCACCAGAGGCACACCAGCACTTGCTTCGTCTTCTCCAGCTACTACAACCTGTGATTCCACGTCTATTTCCCCATTCGCGTTCAGAGAAACCGGCACTGTTTCTTCTATTTGGCTTTCTGACAAGTTTCTCTCTGCCAATGCAGTATCCATATCCCTAGAGTTATCATTTCTAATCAACTCGTCGTGTATGGGTATTTCTTCTAAGGATTCAGACTTCTCTACTTCAATTGCTAGGCTCTCAGGGGATGAAGGAGAAGCATGCTGTGACTGGTTGAGCTTAATACACAACTCGTTCACCTAACGCCGTCATAATAATAATCAGTGAGATTTTCAATCATTCAAGAACAAAGTAACTCAGTAGATCTATAGCAGTGCACCTTACCTTTTCAACAAGTTCAGCATTTTCAGTGATAAGCTTTTCAACTAGAGTGCAGGCTGCTTCAATCTGTGAGTTTAATTCTTCCTCAGAAGCACCCTATATCAATCATCAGAAACCGTTTCATGCATTTCTGAGTTCCTTGCATATTGTAAAGTATTCTAAGTCTAACCTTTGCGTTATTCTCATGGTTTTCATGCTTGACTTGAAGATTGGATACAGTTTCCTTAAGACTCTGAATTTTCTCTAGAAGATTACTCTTAAATTCTTCTAATTCCGTAACCTGCCAAACTTTGTTTTAATCTTCATATCAGACTAAATCTATGCAGTATTATGCATAGCAGTTTCTTGTTTTACAAGAGTAAAATCACTGAACATTCACTTAGGAGGCTACAGTAACGTGTTCAGATGCAATTTCGTGAACCAAAATCGATTATGTAACACATACCTGTGCTCGTAGCCTTGCAATTTCATTATTCAGGCTAGAAATCATTTCTCTGGATGACTTCTGCAGGATTTAATGTGTATGATGAGTAAACAATGACCATCTTATTATAACTCTTAAGAGACTCAACTTAAAATGAGTACCAAGCTTTTATAGTGTAAGATAGAGTTACCTCCACAGCCACCAAGGATTCTTCATCATGTTGAAGTTGTTGAACTTTCTTTTCTAGACTTGCCTGATTGAAATCATGCATTTTTTACTAAGATCATGCAACGGGTATACATTATAACAGAAGAAGATGCAATTGTTATCTACAATGAATGGAACCATCAACCATACCTCTTTCTGAGTGAAGCTAGATCTTTCATCTAGCAATTGTCTCATCTGGGCTTCTGTACTAGACTGTCAAATTTATATAAATGTCAGAACTACACAGCATCTTCCTGCATATGCAATGTAATGTAACATCTATAGCAATCTGATCTGTCCTGACAACATGACTTTCTTTCACGTTAACTAAGACCAATTCCTAGTCTATAATGCTAAATACCGGAAGGTCCTAGTTACATACTGGAGAGATAATTAGGAAACAAACTATGTTGAACAGATAAAAGCAACTTTCATATGATCACACAATGGACAAACTGTAGTACTAAAAGAACGCTCCCATTGTTGAATATGTCTCACCATTTCACGAAGAAGCATGTCGTTCTTGTTTTTATACTGCACAAGTCTTTCCTCCAACTTTTCCTGCATAAACACAATGTTATTTTGACCTTCAACTTGCAGATGATCCTACAAAATAAGAAAGCTATGGATCCGGCTTTATGCTATTTTCTTCACTAACTTCGTTTTGTTTGTGAGCTTCATTTTCAGTTCTCAAATGTAAGAGCCTTTCTTCCAATCGTGCCTGTGAAACACCATGTAATTTTGAGCTTCAGCTTGCAGATAATGCAGCAAAATAGCAAAGTTAGGATATGAATTTATGCTATTTCTTCACTTACCTCAATTTGTATGTTAGCATCATTCTCGGTTCTCAAATGCAAGAGCCTTTCTTCCAATCGTGCCTGTGAAACACCATGTAATTTTGACCTTCAGCTTGCAGATAATGCAGCAAAATAGCAAAGTTACGATATGGCTTTATGTTATTTCTTCACTAACCTCATTTTGTATGTGAGCTTCGTTCTCTGTTCTCAAATGCAAGAGCTTTTCTTCTAACAGTGCCTGTAATACGTCATGTTATTTTGACCTTCAGCTTGCAGATAGTGCAGCAAAATAGGCCTCATTTTTATGTTATTTCTTCACCAACCTCATTATGTATGTGAGCTTCATTCTCTGTTATCAAATGCACAAGCCTTTCTTCTAACAGTGCCTGTAATACATCATGTTATTTTGACCTTCAGCTTGCAGATAAGTGCAGCAAAATAGGCCTCATTTTATGTTATTTCTTCACCAACCTCATTATGTATGTGAGCTTCATTCTCTGTTTTCAAATGCACAAGCCTTTCTTCTAACAATGCCTGTGAACACCATGTTATTTTGATTTTTCAGCTTGCAGATGAAGCAGGAAACAGCAAAGTAATGAAAAGGATTCTATTCTCCACTAACCTCCTTCTGTATGTGAGCTTCATTCTCAGTTTCCAAGCGTCTAACATTTTCTTCAAAACCAGCCTATTAAGACATGGCAATTCATTTTTTACTCTTCCACAGAGGAAAGAAATCATGACTAGGTGGAGAGGTAATCTTTAAGAAATAAAAAAGCCTGAAGGGAATATCACCTCTTTCTGAAGGTAGGAGCCATTTTCATCATGTAACTGTTTGATTGTTTTTTCCAGCAGCGCCTACAACAGATTACAAACTAGTTGTGGGATCCAAGTGAAAAGAGAGAAAACAAGAGACTCTTCATGGTAACAAGAACGAATAACTGTCGATATTTCACTCAGAAAACAAAAATATCACTGTTAACAAAAACTTTTATCAGCCAATTTATAGATTGAAATGCAAAACTTGACTTTTATTTCCTCGTTCTGCATACAACAAACAGTGTATTGCTGTTGTTCTTTGATCTTTCTCTTCTAAATTGGCCAATCAAAAAGAACAATTATCCACTCTGCCAAAAGACTACATACAAGTAACAGTGGGAAAATCTCACCTCACTCTTGTTCTCAACACCAGAATCATCTGCCTGCTTGAAATAAGAAAATTTATAAGTATCAGACCAATGGGCGCACCTTACTTGCACTATCCCATAATTTTTGTATACCATCTCGATACAACCCAAATGGATTACTAGTAGAGAATCTAGACACATGGGTTACAATAAGCAAACACCCACATAGTAAAAGGATCCATTCCAGGAGATGAAACGAATTGCATTCAATCAAACCATACAATGTGGCATAAACATATCAACAATATCAAACTGCATTGACATATAAACTAAGAAATTAATCAAATCTACCCCAATGTCCTATCATCATCAACGAAGAAAATGAATCTAATGTAGCAATGTTCCAATTGATCTTTAGATATTATCAACTTACAGTTCCGACGACATTGATCTGGTGAGATGGTTGCGACGCATCGGCATCTGGGCCTCCGCTAATTTGAGGAATGTCACCATCTCCGATATGCTTCTCATCCGCTGAAGTCGTTGCTCCGCTCGTTATAACGTCGTCTGCACGTTTATTATTCTGCTTGTTCTTCTTTTTCTTGTTTCTCTTTTTCTTCTTGTCGTCTTCCATACCTGATCCAGCTTCCAAACGTATCAGTTAATGGATTCAAACCAAAAAAAAATCCAAAATTTATCTCATCAAACTAGCAAAATCGATGAATTTTTTTTAACGAAGATAGATCTGAATGCGCATAGAGAGAAAGAAATAAAATTGGAGGGAGGAGAGGGGGGCGAAGAAGAGAAATGCGTGATTAGTAAGCTCACTTTGCGACAGAGGATGGTGAAACGAGGCGAGTGATAATACGACACGAAATCGAAACCTTAGCGCCGAGCGGGGAAATGGGTAAAGGACAAAAGAGAAAGAGGTCGTCGCGGAACGGGAGACGTAAAAGTCCTTTTTTAGTCGGACGTCTTACCAGCGAACAATTTAATTAGAGTTTTTTTTTTTGTTCTTTCTCTCAATTTAATGAGAGTTTTAAACAATAATATATTTATACTTTCTTTTTGTTTACTCAATTCTCATAAGATGTGAATTATTAAAGATTATTTTTCTATTAAAATCTAAAAGATGTAACAAAGCAGCATATAGATTAGCTCATAAAACTTTGGTTTTAACTTACTATAGCAGATGAAATTACAAATTCGTTTTATAGATAATTTTTTTTGTTCACCATTCATAAATTTTGGCCAAAAAAAAATTACTTTTCCATAATTGATATCCATCAAAAATAAAAGGAAATTTTTTTTAAAATACCATACTTTCAAGTTTTGTTATCAAAAATACCACTACTAGTTTAATGTTCTAAAAATACCAGAAAAAGTTTTGGTTTTCCAAAAATACCACAAAACTAAAATTAAATTTTCAATCTTCAAAACTAAATTCTAAAACTTAAATACTAAACCCTACCCTATAAAAACTATACCCTAAATCTAGAATAGTTAATCCAAACCCAAAAGTTTAAATTCTAAACTCTTGAAAATTAACTTTTGTTTGTGGTATTTTGAGGAATTTTTAAAAAAAAAATGATTTATTTATTTTCCAAACGGTTTATTTTGCTTTATCTGCTATTTAGATGTTATTCAATTTGTTTAGATTTCGATGAAGGCAAAAATTGGAAATTTTCATTTTGAAACACTATTTTTGTTGGTTGAGATGATTGTATTGAAGGTGTAGTTTGTTTATGAATGAACAAGCAATTTTTTTGTTGAGAAGAACAAAAAGATAGTGTTACGAAATGCAATTCCCTAATTCAACAACAACATATCAAAAAAAAAAAAAAATTAATAAATTTGAATGACACAAAAGTATTTAGTTGGACTTTTAAGATAAACTCAAAATTAGCCAGCAGGAAACTTTGGAAACCCATCTTCCCTTGTCCGCATAGAGTTGAACTCAAGGGGTTCTCTAAGTATGTGCAATTGCTCATCTTCCTTCTTCCTTTCTCTTCCCGTCCTCAATGCTCGAGAAGTGAAACCCAATTCAGGAAATTGTAGATGGAGGCTCCAACGGCTTCAGCCTTCGATCCTCAATTGCTCAAGGAGGAGTCACGTCTCAGTCCATAAAATTGATACTTTATCATCATCAAAAAGAGGAGTTCGATGTTTTTTTGATTCGAATAAGTCTGTCTTTCTCGGGAAATCGAGTGACAAATTCGTCTCTTGTTTGCGTTCATCACTACCTAACGAAGAAGATGTAGTGCATCAAACAGTGGAAAACGATAGTGCAGAATTACCTCGAGAGAGTGATTTGATTCGACTAGTAGGTGACAATGATCTGATAAACACTGGCTCTAAAGGATTCAAACAGACGCTTACGAGATCGAATCTTGTTGCTAAGCAAGTTATTAGTATACAGTCAGCTCTGAGTTTAGGCTATATCTCTCAGCTCTGGGTTGATACTACTTCTGTAAGTTCTTGTTGAATGCATTTTATCTCACTATCAAGTTTCAAGTCTGCCTCTTTTTTACCAGATTTGGGAAATTGCTATGAGCTGGATCATTCTGAAATTTTCTTTGTCAATTTTTCAGTGGTTGGTTTTGGTGGTTGATATTAAACCAAGTTTGCTATCTGGAGAATCTGAGAGATTCTTACTCAAAGACATTACCCGGGTACTAACTACTATGTTTGGTTTCTGCTACGTTGAAACTGACTTCCTCTGGAAATGTGTCTACATCTCAAGTTTATATTTAAGATCTTTGTAGGTGGGTGATGTTGTGCTTGTGGATAATGAGACTGTATTGGATACTGAATTCAAGATGGTTGGACTTGAAACACTGGTATACTGTCTGCTTATGTCTCTTTATGTGATGGCTTGTGAACCACCCACCTTTATGCAAGTCTAAGGTTGAGTTCTCATCTTTTATTTAGGTAGGCTACAGAGTAGTGACACCGGGAGGGAGAAACATTGGAAAGGTGTTAATAAGATCTTGTTCAGTAATGATATATGTCTCTTTGCAATATCTTGCTATTAGCTGAAAGCACATGATTGATTTCAGGTTCGAGGTTACTCATTCAACATTAATTCGGGAATAGTTGAATCGCTTGAGCTTGATTCCTTCGGGGTAACCATCATACCGTCAAGCCTGGTAGGTAACTTACTCCCTTTTCTCTTCAGGAAATCCAAATAGAAAAAGTCTGGTTAATGTGAGATACAAGCACAAGCATCTAATCTAGTTATAGCACAATGTTATGATTAAAATACCTGGTATGTGATAATGCAGGTGAGTACATACAGATTAGATGTCGAGGACATAATCGAGGTCTTACAAGATATAGTTGTGGTTCTAGAAGCTGCAGCTTCTAGAAAACAGAGGTTGACTAAGGTATATACGTCTTATAATGGCATGCTTTGGAATTTTCATGTATTTTTAAATGGATGATTGAAGAAAGACTTTTAATTACAGGGACTCTGGGATGCTCAGTTTGGTAGTGAATACACTGACGTTGAAGAGCCTGAAAGTTCATCTGATACAAGATCCAGTCGGAAGAAGAGAGATTTAGATGATGAAGAATGGGACATATTCCGCTAGCAGTCATGCATCCATTGTTTGCCAATCATCTTGACATATATCTTCGGCTGTAACTGATAGAGAAAATGAATAAAAAGACATGTCTTGTTCACAATTCTATAATGGTCTAATACTGTGAGAACTTTAGGCTGTATTTGCCGCAATATTCTCTGTTTTCAGCAGTCTCTTGTTTTGCAGTGGAATCGGATCAGAATCAGTTTCAAGGAAATGATACTTATCGATCAATATAACATACATTAAAAGGCTCTGAAGGTTTAACTGTTCAAGACGACAAAATGGAGGAAAAAAACATAAACTTCTAAAAATAAACTTCAAAACTTGGTAAAATCTGCAAGAAAGTTGAATTGACAGTTTGGAAGAAGAGAAGCAAAAGAAATAAGAGCTACAAACACCTAAATTAGTAAATAAACCTACTTACTAATCTCTATGACATTGAATGATATCCTTAAACAAACATCAGAGCCGGAACATTCTCAGAATGCTGGCAAATGGACATGAAGCTCCTGATAAATCAATCAGAACCTCTATGTCTTAACAAGCATGTTCTCATGAAATAGAAAGGCACACAGAGATCTCCTTAACAGAACTTCCAGTGGTTGTCGCAGTTAACACATGTAACATAAGTCGTCATTGGCTCATCAGCACTTCTTGTTTGCATCTGATAGTAGGTGCATTTGCGCTGACCACAACGCCCGCACTTGAACTGGTCGGTAGATGCTTTTGCTGCAAGACCACGCTCGCAATCAAACAGGGCTTTCTCTTTGATCTGGTTGTTCTCTTGTTTCCTCTTGTCGCTTGCCATTTCTTCAGCAGACAATGTGATGAGTCTCTCTGGTGAAATCTCCCCGGTGAGAACCCTCCTTCTTAAGTCCGGGTTGTTACCGTCCCTCAGGTTGAACATTATAGATCTGTACTTAAGCTTCTGAGCTCCAGTTGAGCGACCCAATTTCTCAAACATCAGTGATTCCACTGAGACAGCAACACGGAGTGGATCACTTGCATTTACTGACTCTCTCTCGTAGTCATCAGCTTCTCCAGCAACCCTGGACAGGGCATCCACAAGCAACTCACGGATTTTGTCACGCACAGGATCATTGCATTTGAGCATTGAAGTTAGCTTTGGAGGAGCATTAGGTGCCTTAGCTGGAGCTTTCATACTTGAATGGTTTTCCTTCGAGACCCTTTCATCCTTTACAGCTTGACCACGATAATCTATCTTGGCTCCATTAGTGACTTTGTTGTCTGGTTCCTTTCTCTCTATCTTGGCACCGGTAGCGACTTTGTTGTCTGGTTCCCTTCTCTCAACCTTGATACTCTTAGCCGAATCACCCCTCTGAAGTTTCTGGACTTTAACAGGCGCGGGATTTGAAGGCTTCTCAACATCCATCTTATTCACCTTAGCCTCTTTGACAGTTTCTGTTTTACAACCGTTAGTGCCTTCGGTTTTCTTAGCCTTGGCTGTCTCTTCAATGACAACTTTCTTCCATATCTCAAGCAGATCAGTAGCTACGCTTTTGATATCCTCAACAGGATGTTTTGCAAGAGACCTCAGCTTTTTTCCTACCTGGAAGCAAGAAAAGAATATAACTTTATCTAAAGCAATACACACACTATCAACATTCCAAAAGATAAAGTATCAACAATAAGCTTATAGCGGACACATGAATACAAATTCCTACCCAGAAAAAAAAAAGGTGCATCTCTAAATGCGTGAATTGATTCATTCTGTAAACAAGGGCAATCACTGATCACCCTCAAGTAAAACATATCATGTGCCAAATTGGGTTAGTTTCCCTTACCCTAGCAATGTCGAGCTGAATTCAATGTCCAAATTGGGTTTGATTCCAATAATTTCAACTGAGACGTCTCATACAAAGCACTAAGCAGTTTGCTCAAGCTTCTTCATCTGTTGATTTGAAGTTACTCTTTTTAAAATTCTGTGAATATTTTCAGATGAAATCAATTTAACCCTAATTAAGAATCTAAGGTAACAACACAAGTCAATGCAGCGAGATTAGGCAATCAACACCCATAAAAATAAAAATAAACCTCCAATCCAACAACGTATAACCCGAAAAAGAGACATATATAAACTTTTTTCCTCAATGAAAAATTAATCAATCTTTTTTAGGGTTACGAGATAATAATCAGAAACGCACCTGAGTTGCAACGAGCGTGTCGTATGTGACAGGAAACTTCTTGAGTTGTTTTAGGGCATCGAGACATCTCGAAACCTCTGGACCTGAGGATGCAACACCGTCGAGAGCTGCCGCATCGGCCGCCTTCTTCGCCCCCTCGAACAATTCAATCAAATCACTTTCCATCGTCTTTCGAATCCCTAGCTCCAAGAACAAAGCGCCAACACCGACAGATCCAAGCCGACTCCGAACAAAAAAAATCCAACAAAATCTCTCAAGAATGGAGAAAAAGGATAAAGAGGATACGAGACGTTCGGCGGAACCTCGTTAGAGTCGCGACGAAGAAGATAGAGATTACGGACTGAAACTGTGTTCCTTATTTATTTATTTATTTATACAACCGAGACGAAGCGATCAACGGTTTCAGTTAAAACCTTGCAGAATCAACGGTCTCGATCACGTGGCTAGGTCTATGGATACTACTAGATTCACGCTTCTGCTCCAGCCATGGGCTTAACAGGGCCCTTATTGGGCCAGAGTTGTGATAAATTGTGACAGGACGCAGCATTAACATAATCCACTAAGCCAAGTTTTCCACAAATACTAAACGTCTCCAGATGGGTCTAGACCCTGTTATTGAATATTGATATATCGTAAAATGACTCAAAAATACATGGAATTTTAGAAGATGATTTGATCGCAAAAATTGTACACAACTTATAAAAAGACACAAAGGAGTTTGGATATCAAAAGAACGTAAAATAGGATGCTATTGTTGACAACAACACACCTTTCTCTTACCATTTTCTCTATCCTTCACTTCTTACAAACCCATCGCCTGATTCATCTACTCCTCCATCTTCCAAGTTTGGTCCCTTTTCTCTCTTGCCCACCATCTTGTACAAGTAAAACGCTAACACACCACCACTGCAACAGTAATCCAACAAATTCTTAAGCCTTCTTTCTGATAAGAATCCTAATTAACCATTATATGCAAAGTTTGTTTTCTTTTTCCCCATGGAGTATTTGAATCTAGGAGGTAAGTTTGTCGAAAAGTATGACTAATTCTTCATTAAGACATCTCTTTGGGGTTTAGTTTAGGCTCTTTTTGTAATCAGCTTCCTCTAATGTTTTGTTTATGAAATTGCAAATGAATAATGATTGATTTTCAGTGTGTACCTTGTAAGGGTGGTAAAGAAACCCAAGAACGTCGATTTCTGTAGATAGAGAAAAAGGAGAGTGAATTATGTTACATTCAAAGCCATTGTTTCAAATATATGAACCAACTGAAATATAATTTTAGGAAGTGCGAGTTACCTGAGACAGTAGCAACAGCAACTCTCTCAAAAATATGATTGCCACTATAGCTGTTGAACATAAGAACACGGCAACAGATGAGTGTCACCAAACATGCTTTACATCTAATCTCAAACCAAGAATGTCGGAAAACCTCAGAAATCAGATTGGTGAAATTATAATTTGTTGACTAAAATCAAAATCTAGGATTGAACAAGTATCTCTTGAAACAAGCCTCATTTCTATAGAAATCAACAATGCAACTTTAACTAATTCCTTCATGGTTAGCTAATAGGCATATCAGAGGGGTTATCAAAGCCGTCCCTAATCAAAAGCACAATTCCGGTTATTAAAACAAGTGTCCAATAATTGGGGCTGTGTGAATGATATTGAAAGAGTTGATACAGATTGAAAAACTTTACTAACCCATCTGTCCTTTTAAGAACTTAGTAGATGACTCTCCTTTCCTATGAGACTTTAGACTTGACAGGCTCAGTGCAAAAAGAGCTCCACCGAGAATGACTCCAAACCTGATGGCTGGAATGCTTCCCGATACCATAAAGTTAATAAAACCACCCACAAGTAGGAGTAGACCTGGAAAGTAAACAAACATTGTCATCCCGATCCTAGATTACGCACCATGAAAGTTTATAAACGATGAACAAGATATGTAAGATGTTTACCATAGGGTATTCCAACATGAAAATCATTGGCTCGGGACACATCTTTCAGATCCTCAGTGGAGGCGAATGCTTCGACTATCTCTTTCACATCTGAAGGTGATTCTTCTGCTGCTTTCAAAATATATTCTCTACCCTCTTCGCCAACCACTTTAGCTTTTGTACCCAACTCTTCTTTCGCCTTTTCCGCTTGAATCCTAAGTTGTTCTGAAGTTTCTTTCAATACTGTCATCGCCTTTTGGGAGTTCACGGAGTATGCTTCCGATGACACGGTCTGCATCTTTGATACCTGCTCTTTAAAAGACTCGAGAGTTTGTTTCCATGCTTCCTTAGATGTATCATCTTCAACATCTATATCACTCTTCTCCTTCCCCACCTCAACACCTGATTCTTCCTATTCGAAAAATGGCGATAAAGGGTAATAATCAAAACATGTTCTTTAGCTAAGCAAAGATCATTTGATAGCCAATATTTGTCAAAACATATACAATTGCATAAAAAATGCCAATTTCAAACCCCAAATTGCATCTCACTTGAAATTGGTAGATTATATAGCTTAATCAAGAAAATTTCACCAAAGTCCAATTTTTTTCGAGCTTCGAGCAATTTACAAGATAAAGCATCTAAATTTCGAGATACCCAACACAGAAATTAGAAGTTTTGAGCACAACCACACTACTCACCGAATCCTCGTGGGATGCAGCGAAAGCAACGACGGATCGATTAAGCAAGACTTCTGGACAACAAGGCGAGCTAAAGCCAAAACGTAGCCCTGTACATGAAACAACAGCTCGAGGAGCACTGAAATGGCGTCGGCTAGGGAGTAGAGAACGCGGCGGAGCACACAGCGTTACCGGCGAACGAGAATGAGCTCTGTAAAGCAAGGTCGAATTAGGGTTTCTGATGGACATCAACTCCATTGGGATACTCATCGCCTGATCAAAACGTCGCCTTGGTGAGAGAAGTCGTCGGCGAAGAAGAGATTAGAGAATGAGAAAGACTTTAAGCTTAGGGATTCAAAAGCTGTGTGTGTGTGTCTTGTGAATGCTTCAACTACGAAGCCAAGTATTTCCAAAGGACTAAACGCAACAAAAAATGTTTTTGAAAACGACGTCGGAACATTTGGATACCTAAGTAAAGTGAGAAAATATCTTGAGTTTTGTGTTTTCGACACTTAAAAGCGTTTGGGTTTAGACCCTCTAAGCGACTTAGAGTCTTCCACTTGAGCCAGCCAATCTTTCTTAATCCCAAACCGAGCTAAACCAGTCGTCTTTATCCGGTTAACTTTTAACGAGCTAAAACTTGACTTTCGTTCTAAACCCTTGAGTCTACATTAGAAGATATTTTAGAGATTTTTTAAAGTTTTATGTAAGTTATAAATTAATTTAGAATTTTATAATTTTTTTACTGTGCAATATTTTTTATGATTGGTTGAATTGTTTTGAATTAATTACTTTTTAATTTGTGTGCTTTTAATTAAACATATTATATTTTAAAATAGAAGGGATATCTTTTTCTAAATTGGAAGAATTAATTTTGGAAAAAATTGAGATGATAACTACAGACATAGTTTTGGAATTTATGCAAGGTCGTCGTCTTAAGTATTTTGACCATTTTAGGCAATATATAAAAAAATGGACCCTTTATTTAAATTTTAAATATAGTAATAAAAATAAAACTAAACCAAAAATCTGGGAGAATGAGTCTCAAACAAAAAAAAAAAAGACAATGACGATTTGTTTTTCTTTTAGTAATTAACTATAGATTTATTTATTTTTGTCTTAAATACTTTCTTAATAATATGCCCTTTTTCTATATTTTTTTTTCCAAATACTATAACAAAAAAAAAAAAAATTATGGGCCCTTTTAATTTTCGAATCTGAGAAAAAGTCCATGTTGCCATGGTGGAGAGACAGATCTGAATTTATGGTCGCTTTTGGTATAGTTCCGGCAAAATTTACATATTTAGATCCATTAAGAGAGACTATACCATCAATCTACAAGCGTCGATATTAATTTATTATGGTTGGGAGAAGCAGAAGTGAAGCATTTAAAGCAGATTCTAACATAATTCCCTGTTAGGTAATGAAGAAATACAGATACACCAAACACTCCGAATACCAAATTTTCCATCGCCAATAATTTTCTTTCGACACGTGTACGTCTATAATTTAACTTTGGTTTTTCATAAACTTTAGTTAAGAGTTTTAATAAAGTACTAATTAAAGAAGCAATCCATCTTTTTCTTGGTTATCTAAACAAGTAAATATTACAAACTTTTGGAGATTATCCTTTTGTGGAAACACAAAACTTGGAGAATGTCCCGTTACTTTATTTCCTGTTATAAATTGGTCCATCACGTCCCAATTATTGACGAATATTTAGCTTTTCACAAGTCCGAAAATTAGTGTGGATTTTGGTTTAAGATTGCCGTTATTAAATAAATACAAAATGTTGCCATACTCGATACTTCCCAACTCATGTAATGCAAATAAATATTCGTTTAAAAAAAAAAGTCGATTAAAATCAAGTAAGCGTTAGTAAGAATATAGAATAACTTAAACTTCCAAGTCTGAAATTTCAAATAACGTTGTTTGCGAACATAGTACAGACGACGACCACATAATAGGAACGCAACAAAAGAAAAAGACAGGAAATTAAAACTCTAAAACAGCCAAACATCTTATTTAATATTATCTCATCCATTTTATAATATTCGAAACTTCCGCTAGTAGCTTCATCTGACCGTCGCTCATCACCTCACGCTGCAACCACATACAAATGAACATAACACCGTTAATATAACCTTTCCAATATTTAACCAAAAAAACAAATTATAACATATATTTATAATTTTTTTATAGAACATTATAACCCCTTTATTTTATATTTTATATTATATATATCTGAGGGAGAGTGATAGATTAACATACGTCTTGCAGTTGGTGCTGGTGCTGATTTTGTATGGAATATTGACTCTGCATGCCTTAGGAAGTCCGCCTGCACGGGCAGTGTTGAGACCAGGTCCTGCAGCTGTAGCGGCAGATTTAAGGCAATTGCAAGCTTGCTGACGGTCGGGGGTCGTACGGGCCATGCTGTTAAGGTTTCTAACGCCGTTGCAGCACGCTGCGGGAAGGGGACCACCTTGGATTAAGTAGCCAATGCACGCTGCCAAGTTGTTGTTAACGGCGCCACAACTCAGAGCCGCGTTAGCTGTGATTGGACCGGCCACAATCATGCAGGCCAAAACCAAGCATGCCAACTTCATCACTCCAGCCATATTGATCACTGAATTAGTTAGGGTTTTGTTGGTTTGCAAAAGGAGATGTGTGTAGTGATGGATGATGAAGAGAGTTAGGGGAGTGAGTGCTTATATAGAGAAGGAAAGTGTATGTTATGTAATGTAAATGCGATAGACTATAGATGGAAGGAGTAGTTGGTTGTTGCACTCATCTAATGTAGAGGTTTCTAATTACGTAGGACCACGCATCTATTTTTTGACATGTTAATTCAATCTTATCTTCTGAAAAATGATAATTCTACCAAAATACATATTATAACGTACATGCTCTCTTTTTGGCATTTTCATTGGTCTTTTTTTATTATTTCGAAGATTTCTAAAACTATAGATGTGCTGGGTAAGAAAATAGTTACTTTGCATTGGAATATCATTAAAAAGTCGTCTAGTTTATTATAACATCATCTGTTTCTTACATAATAGTAAGAAACATGCCATCCATTGCCTATAATTTTCTTTCGACTCGTGTACGTTTATAAGTTAACTTTATTTTTTCAAAAATTGCACATAGTTATACATAACAGTTTTTATAACCACTGTTGTTTTATATAATATATATACTATATATAAAAAAAAACTGTTGTTAAGAGTTAACACTAAGAAATCAATCCATCTTTTTTGTCGGTTATCTAAACAAGTAACTATTACAAACTTGGAGGATGTCCCGTTACTTTCCTGTTATAAACGATCCGTCACTTCCCAATTGTTAGAGAATATCTGACTTTATCACTAGTCCGGAAATTAGTGTGGATTTTGGTTTAAAATTCCCGATATCAGATAAATACAAAATGTTATTGCCATACTTAATACTTCCCAACTGTAATGTAAAAAAGAATAAATATTTTCATATCGATTGAACTAAAGTAAGCTTTAGTAAGAATATAGAGCAACTTAAACTTTAAGTCTGAAATTCATATAACGTTGTTTGCAAACATAGTACAGACGACTACATAATAGGAACGCCAATATAGAAAAAGACAGAAAATTAAGAACTCTAAAAACAGCCATTCGAACATCTTATTTAATATTATCTCATCCATTATATAATATTCGAAACGTCCGCTTGTAGCTTTATCTGACCGTCGCTCATCACCTCACGCTGCAACCACATACAAATTAACACAACACCGTTAATATAAACTTTCCAATATTTAACCCAAAAACCAAATTATAACATAATTTTTTTTTTCTTTCTTTAAAACCCCTTTAATTTATACTCTATATATCTGAGAGAGAGTGAGAGATTAACATACGTCTTGCAGTTGGTGCTGGTGCTGATCTTGTAAGGAATATTGACTCCACATGCCCTAGGAATTCCAGCTGCACGGCCAGCGTTGAGACCAGAGCCTAGGTTTCTAGCGGCAGATTGAATGCAACCGCAAGCTTGCTGACGGTCTGGGGTCGTACGGGCTATGGAGTTAAGGTTTCTAACGCCGTTGCAACACGCTGGGGGAATGGGACCACCTTGGAGCACGTAGCCAATGCACGGTGCCAAGTTGCTGTTAACGGCGCCACAACTCAGAGCCGCGTTAGCTGTGATTGGACCGGCCACAATCATGCAGGCCAAGACCAAGCATGCCAACTTCATCACTCCAGCCATACTTAGGTTTTTTTTTTTTTGGTTTGCAAAAGGAGATGTATGTAGTGATGGATGATGAAGAGTGTTAAGGGGAGTGAGTGTTTATATAGAGAAGGAAAGTGTATGTTATGAAATGTGAATGCGATAGATTATAGAGGGAAGGGGTAGTTGGTTGTTGTACTCATTTAATGTATAGGTTCCTAATTCCTAACTATGTATAGGATAGGACCACTCATCTATTTCGTTTGACATGTTAATTCAACTTTATCGTATGAAAAGTGATAATTCTACCAAAATACATTTTATTAACGTACCTACTCCTTTTGCATTTTCATTTTTTTTTAATATAATTATTTCAAAACTATAGGTGTGTGGATAAAAAAATAGTTATTTTACATAGAAATGTAAATATATCTATTCAACATAAAAAATTGTTTTACCAAGTGTTTTTTTTTGGTATAGTGTCTGCATAAGTTTACCATAATTTTCGAATGTGTAGACAGTAATCTTTCGATTCAAAAATTAACGGACAAGAAAAATCAACAAAGTCTATATATTTGTGATGAACGGAGATCCAAATCCGACAGTATGAATCTTTAACGTAGCAACCTACAAACAAAAGCTTGAAACCAACGTGAGTTTATTTGTACTAAGTCAAACAAACAATCTGGAGATTTCTTATGTTTTCAAAAATAAAGATTTTTCTTTTATGATATATCTAGATTTAAGATATAAATAACGTTTTCCCTATATATAATTAATATAGTTAGATGGATGAAAGATCTTTGTCGAAAAAAGAATGTTGCTTTAATTCTCAAGTTGGCATTCCAAGCATCAATTTATGTAATTTGGAAAGAAATTAAGAAACTCGAGAATCCATACATCATCGTCTCGTCCTCCCTCTGCTCTCATCCAAGACATCAAGAACACAATTAAATGTCATCTTGATCCTTTATCTCGAGCTCAAGTGTACCGCCCCTCTTAAGTCTCTTATTTGTCTACTTGGTTTGGAGTTTTTCAATCTTAATGGTTTGTAAGCTATTCTTGGCTTTAGTTTATTTGTCTGCTTTGGCCGTTTGGCTTGTATCATTTTGCTAATATTTATAAAATGGTATTCTTTAAAAATTTATATATATATATATATATATAATTTTAATAAATAAATTTATATTGGTTTTTTCATAAAATTTTTTGCTTCGTAAGGATATACACGAGATGTCGGTTTGTCCTGCCCTCCTACACCATAGATTGTATGTAGATGGTTCGTCTTTATGTGAAAAATTGACTGATACACATCCCTAATAAATACTGAATGCATCACACATGGGTAGGATGGGGTCACAGTCAGTTGCCTGAACTCTACAATTATTGGCTTTGCTTTTCAAAACCATCACTCCGTCGTCCCATAACTACTATAGTACTATTTCCAGTCTTATTTTGGTAAAACGAGGTGTGATGTGTTTTACTGGTACGATTCACTAGAATTGTATGAGGTAATTTTCAATTTTATTAGGACTTATAGAAAGAAATTAATCCCTTATCTTAAAAGTAGTATGTGTGTTTAATAATTAATTAAAATACAGTGTCAAAGAAACACTAATTAAACATTTAACGGCCATATTTCTCGCCTACATACCAGGTCCGAACGACGAGAACCTCGCATTAACTCAAAGATTAGAGTCTCCAATTAATATTTTATTACCATTTTGCTTTTATTATTTTCAGTATATCTTAAGAACCCTAATTTCTTTCCTTATATGATATTTTTCCCGTTTCAAAATATAAAATGTTGTGGATCTCTTTTTTTTTTAAAATATAAGATGTTTTTATATTTTCATATAAAAAAATAATAAAAAGAAATTATTTTAAAAGTTAAAAATAATCAAATATTTATTTTTATTTTATTGGCTTTAGTTAAATGATTTTATTAAATAAATAAAATATTTTGATTAAAAATATAATTTTTTATAATTTCTGTGTAATTTCTAAAACATTTTATATTTTAAAACGGAGAGAATAATACTATTGAAGGAGCTACAATTTTTTTCGGAATACTATTTCACAGAATCGGATCTGCTCGCGTACTTAAAATTTAATAGTTGACGTATATGTTCTTCTAATAAAGATTTATTTTCACGATGTAGTTTTATCGTAATTACACAAGACTTTCACAACGATATCTTTAATTCTATACTTTTTAACTGGTGTTCTTTCGGTCCGACGATGTGTTAAATGTTTCATTCATGTTTAATCTTATTTGTTGTTAAGAAGACGAAGAAAAATATTATTTACTGTTTCAAATTAATATGTCGGTGACTAAAGAGCTACATGGTTTATGCCTTTTCCTTTATTTTCGGTAAAAATTTGATAGTTAGGCACCGAAATGCCACATGCAACATATTATATATATGTACGCACAACACGTGTGAGCATAAAGGTACATTCGTAAACGTATTAAATGCATACGATATAAATACGCATGCTAAGGACCTCTATACGTGTTAGAAACTGCAATATATTTCAACCTCTATACGTGTTAGAAATTTTCATGAAACATGGTGAAAAGCCTTAAGTGGGAAATGACTATAGACAAAGAATAATAAAAAGGGATATAGATATTTTTTATAAGCTAATTTTGATTTAGAAACCTATGAGATTTAATATAGTATCTGAACATGAACTTAACCATATTAAGTAGGAGGATTCAAATTAGAGTACTGTACGTCAATGCTAAAATGGGACTCAATTTGTGATGGATAGAAAAAACTATCTTATTATAATGGCGTATTGAAAATTGCAGAGCGGAAATGAGATGATAAAAATAGGTGTAAAATAATATATAATGATGATATATGTAATTTATTCATTACTAATCGGTTTTGATTTGGAAATGTATAAAACTTAGCAAACATCATAATTTACTTCTTTTTTCTATCTCACACTAGAATTTTCAATTTTTTTTCCTAGTGTTTGATGTTACTCGCGGTTACCTCTTCAACATGTGAATTGCATAAAACATTCTATAAAAAAAAATTGATTTAGACGTGTCTATGAGTACGTTTTGGTGCATTTTGTGACATTTGAGATTTACACTCCCGTATGGTGCACATGAACGTAATTCGAGTCAATGGTATGAAAATGCTTCACATCAAATAATTTATAGTGGTGACTAGTGATATACTGATATTGATAATATTGATGTTGAGGAGCAAAGTTAATTTTGACTGTAATCATCTCAACGATGATACCAACAAGAGGTAAAGTGTTGTTGGAGGTGGATATAATTAACGAAGGTCGACAACAACTTTTATAAGAGAAAGGAAAAAAAAGAAGATTTTTAGGTGAACCATATAGTCATATAGATAGAATGATGCGATTTTTATGAGAAGAAATGTTAAGATAGATGTACATGATACACACTTATATAGTTTGGGAAAATTATACATAGGTCATGTTCGTTTGCCTGTCTATGGATTCAGTGACAACGACTAGCGACATATTTTAGCGACAACGTGTGTTGTTCGTTTGACTATCGCTGTGTTGTTCGTTTTTCTGTCATTGCGACCAGTCATTATATTATTATAAAATAATTTTAAAATATTAGTTTGTGATAATTTATATTTTCAAATAAAAATATAAATTACGTAAACATTATGAAAACTAAATTAACAATATATATTTTTTTTAAATTAATCTAATGTCTTATTTTTTCTTTTATTTACTTTAATTTTATTAAATTTTGTTTTTATTAATTTATTTATAATTTAATTTAATTAGATTAACATTAATTAATTAAATTTAATTTAATTTAATTTAGTTAGATTTAATTTAATTTTATAAATTTATTTAGTTATATTTTTGTTTAATTAGATTTAATTTTGATTATATTTACTTTAGTTTATTTTATCTAATTTAATTTATTTTTGTTTATTTTTTAATGTATATATTTTTTATCGTTATGTTGTTCATTTGTCTGTTGCTGGAATCGTAGCGACTGATCGCTGGTGATAGTCGCTGAATCCAATAACAACCAAACGAACATCATTTAGTTATTGTTGCTGATTTCTGCCAAGAAAGACACACAAACGAACATGACTATAATTAACCTAATTATTACAAGTGTATTGACAATGATTTTGGATCATTCTTGATTTTTGTACAGTGAAAATGTGTCAAACAAAAGAGAATAAGCAACGGTTCAGGTCTATCACATATGATATGATTGGGTGGGGTTGGGTTTGGGCCGAATCGGACTTGTTGTTGCGTGTTGTATACACTATTCAAAGCCATTTAGATTAAAAATCCAACTTCGTCACAACTGTTCTTCACTACATCTGAATTCTGATCACTTCTGAGTTCCGACATACACGTATAAAGATACATGGGTAAAATATTAAAAGAACCAATTAGCTTACATGTTAATAAAAGCTAAGCTCAACCAATTAAATGGTTGTGACTCTTTTCCCAAAATATTGGTTAACAGTTCCGACACAAATCTATCTTTGGTATCTTAATTTGCCAAAAAATATAATTCCTATATCATTAACAATCCGTTAAAATTGTCGATTGATAATTTTAACATTTCTAGATTAGTCAATTCGTGTTTTGTAGTAAACCAATCTCCAGATCATTGCTGCTAACATCATCCTCGTCTTCTACTTCAGCATGGACGGTTTCTTCTTCTGAATGACTTTTATCGGCTGCAGCGGAAGTAAGTTCCTCCGCCCGCTTCACTTGATGGGTCCAGTCCGTACGGACCAACGTATAAAGCATCATAACCAAACACGTGATCTGTGCAGCCAACAGTCCAAACCATAGCCCACAGAACCCAACCTTAAACCCAAACGTGGTCGTGACTGCCACAGGCAAGCCCACAATGTAGAATGCGCATAGGTTAACGCGTGCCCCATCTTTAGGCCTCGCCGTCCCCGTCAAGACTCCGCATGCGGCCGTCTGCGGCGAGTTTCCAATCTCACAAAGCCCCAAGATAGGAAGCGCGGATGAAATCAGCCGGAGAATCTCCGGTTCATCCGTGAACATCTTTCCCCAAACCGACCTAAGCGCCGTTACAAAAACAGCAGCTGCTAACCCGTACGCTACTGCGAGTATCAAACCGATCACGGTCGTACATTGAGCCCGTGTGGGTTGGCCGCCACCTAGCGCGTGGCCTACACGGGTTGCAATGGCGCTGCTTATAGCAAACGGGACTACGTATAGTATCCCCGTCGTTTGAATCAGTATTCCCATGGCCGCCACACTTGCTTTAGGGTTCCCAAGAAGCCCACAAAGAAAAAGCATGATCTCATACCACCAATACTCCAAGCACACCGAGATAGCGCTTGGTGCGGCTAGAGAAAGCAGGGGCCACCAGCCACGGAAAAGCGACCGCAAAGCGAGGCCTTCCCACGGTTTGATTAGAGAATCCGAGAAGCACGTGTAAACTAGCAGTCCCACGTTGATATTCATAGTGTTAAAAGCCATTGCGACCGCAACACCCTTAACGCCTAAACGCATACGCACGACGAAGACGTAGTTGAAGAGAGGATGAAGAAGGATGGATATAATGGCAGATATTGTTAGCGGTGACGTCAGGCCTTGCGTTCTGAGGAACGTTCGTAGCGGGTGGAGCATGGCCTGAGCCAGGAGCTCTGGGACGAAAAAGAGCATGTAGGTTTTGGCGACCTTGGTTATATCCGGGTCTTGACCCAACTTGAGGAAAATGGGTTCGATGTTGAGCCACGCAATGGCGATTGGAATAGAGACGACAATTAAGAGACAGAACATTTTCTGAAACGTGTGGCTAAGTACGGTCCAGCGTTTGGCTCCGAAGGCTTGGCCACAGATTGGATCCATACCAACGGAAAGGCCTTTAAGTACGGAGACTCCGGTGATGTTTCCGAAGCCCATGGCGAGTGCACCGCCAGCAAGTTCTACTTTTCCGAGGTGACTCAAGAACCACATTGAGATTATTGATCTTGAGAAAATGAGAAGTGATGTCATCACGATCGGGCATGCTATTTTTGTGAGTGACGCCATCTCCTCTCCCACCTGCATGGATAAAAAAAAATATACGAATTTTTGTTAGGTTTTTCAATTATTGAACAACTATTTATTATTTTAGTGTTCTAATGCTTCTAGTTCTAGCAAAACGCACTCAAAAAAATATTAGTACATAGAACGAAGCGCAACATACTACATAAGTTATATATATAATATACGATATTGCTAGTTCGAAGTATTTAAGAGAAAATCATATTAAATGTTTTGGTTTCCAACTTAAAAAAATGTTCAGAATTTTTTAGTAATTTTAAAATATATATAAATATATACGATATTGCACACACTGAAAATTAATTAGTTAAATTGTATATCATTTATTCAAACTAGCTAATTTTCTAAACAAAACTAACCAAGTTTTTTCCTAAATAATAAGTTGCATAAAATGGTATTTAAGAAAGCTTTCTAGATGGGGTTTTTTTCTAAAGCTTTCTACATCAATATATTTTGTAAAACGAAAAACAAAATCTTTAAATAATTTGTATTGTGAAACAGAAGGACATTACTTACAATACGGAAAAGAATATTATATCATTATAAAATTAAGAGCAATTTGCAAGCACGAGGAAGATGGTCGCATCACATGGCCACTGGGACTGGGATGAGAAAGTTGAAAAAGAAGAGAAAAGTTTCAATTCTATATACCTTTTAGAAACTGAATAATCAACTTCACAAGTGACAGAAAAGCGAATGGCTAACTGTACCAACATTCTAGGATCTTTTTAAATAAAAATCACCATGGGTTCTAAAAAGCTCACCTTTATAATTTCATTTTGAAAAAAAGATCAGTTTAGATATATGCATATCTCTCATTTCATGAGCTTCATTAGAAATATCGATATGTTAAAAACATAGAATCGTATAAAAACTACTATATACACATACATATATATACTTGTAAAAGTATCATGAACAATTTGATAAGGATTACAAGAAAATAAATCGAAAAGTAAGATTGTATTCAAAGTGGTATTAATAAGATAGTAAACTTTGTACTAAGTAAAGGAACTGATAAAAAAAAAAATAGAATGAGAGGAAACATATATAGAACACTTTCCTAAGTAAGTACAACCCAACTGTCAAGAAATAAAAAGTAAGTACAACACAAAAAGCATCTCTCTCAGTCCATGAAAGTGAGGATACATCATACTAGTGACGCTTTAGGCATACATAAGAACATGTATGCAAACTCAAACATAATATCTACATAGACAATAGTTACATATATATAGTGGATGTCAATATATTTGTCAACTACGTGAAATGAAGCTTTCTTCAAGCTATATATTTTTTCAAAGGGATGACTACATTCCATTAAAATGCTGTAAAAACAGTCAAAGGCAGCATTCAATCCAGTATAAAACCAATTTCCAAGAATTCCATATTATTGACCACCCCAAAATATTGCAAAAGCGACTGAAAATTTTATAACAAGACACCAAAAATCAGATCTAAAATCAACAAATTCGCTTGTTAAACGTAGAAATAGTCTCCATAATATTATTATGATCATATATATCATTGAAACTAGCTGGAGAAATGTAATCAAACAATAAGCTGAGTGAGTTTTCCAAACTAATCGGAAATATTTTATGGAAAAAAAGTGAAAATAATAAGAAAAAAGAAAAAGAAACAAGCCTCGTTGAAAGGGATGCGACGGAGACCAGCGGAGAATTTGGGGTTGTCACTAGTTTCTCCTTTGACGGACGTTGAAACATCGCATTCTTCGTTTACAATCTCTCCAGACTCACTGCTGCTTTTCATGTTGGATCTGCACATGCTCATATATATAATATATATTATCACACTTCACTTATAACAAAAAGATATGTTGGTAACTACGAAAAAAATATTGCCATAGACGCTCGCTTCCGAGTGTTTGTGTGTGTGTGAGAGAGAAGAAGAATGTTTAAGTTCCTTCCCCTCGTATTTATGTACGCTTCCTTAGTCCACTCTTTATTAATCTCAATTATTTTACTCGCTTTCTCCTTATATATATAGAACGAATTTTTATTTATTGATTCTTTATATTTATTGGGAACCTGTTTCTTCGTTTAGTTTTTTATTTTTAACTTCCACAAAGTCATCTTAGACTGAACCAATTAACTATAAAGTGTTTCCTTTATACTTTATTTTCCACTTATAGAAGGGCTTGTTGACACTTATAGTAAAAAAACAAATATAATATGAGTTCACCTTGGTGGTGGTTCTTCAGCATAAAATATTTGCCAACTCTTGCTTTTTATCATATTTGTCTCTTTGAGATTAATGTTTCAACAATTTTTCCTATATTTAACTTTTTTTTAACAAATGTTGTTATCATTTACTTCCTTCATTTTATTAAGACTAAGTTACTAACATTTTATATATTATATACGTATTAAAAGAATAATAAAGATATGTGATTCATTATGCATAAACAATACACAGTTACAAAATAAAATAATAAATATGAAAGCGTATATTCAAAATTTAAATATAAAATAACAAAACATCAACCTATATAAAGGATACAATTAAATTAAAATGGTAATTAAAGTAAGAAAGCAAGTTAAGCAAACATAGTATCTATAATTTTCTTTTGAATAAACGTCATTATAAATAAAGAACAATGGCACCGTGACCGGGTCATACTCATCAAATGCATCATCTACTTCATTAACCTTCCAATATATATAAAATAATATTATTGGTCTGCCTTTTGGTTAATAAAGAGCTTTGCAAAATTAGTTATACAAGTGAGAACTATGTTTCCTGACAAGAACATGTAGAAGATATCGGGGATCGACTGCCATTATAATTTGTTTGATTTGTTAGGATGTAATGGTAGATGTTTGATTCAGATAATGAAGAGAAAGACAACAAAGGTCAAGTGCGATTATCCCATATATTATTTGCGAAGTTAGATTTTATATAATATATAAAAAGATCAAGTCCCTATATATATCTAATTAGAATGCCTTTCATGATGAAAGTGGAGAAATAACCAGCTTTGGGAACTCGATGTT
Organism: Turritis glabra; assembly: GCA_900406565.1. NCBI lineage: Eukaryota > Viridiplantae > Streptophyta > Magnoliopsida > Brassicales > Brassicaceae > Turritis > Turritis glabra. The sequence continues at coordinate 4,046,489 of OVBN01000025.1, forward strand.
TATCATCGTTAGAGAAACCTTGATAGGATTAAATTTTATTTATATCTACACTTGCTACACCTATTTTTAACTCCGCATGACTAAGAATGAATAAAAATTCCCATAATAGTTACAACAAAAAAAATAAGTCTAATAAATGTAAATTCATACACATGGTGAAGTTTTCTTCTCTAATTATTTCCCAAAATATAAGATAAATGACGAAGAAGATTTTGTCCTGGTTCGATGCATAGGAAATAAGGAGATGTGCAATACATGGTAATCACATGATTGTCGCCCTATAAAACTTGATGCAGCTGATGCACTGACGTTTTGGAGTAACCTCAAACGATATTGAATGAATATTATGTCCTTGATGACTGTAGCAAATGAGATGGTATTGGCATCAGTCCAAACTAATGTGATTTTCTATAAAATATATTTGTATACAAAAATTTCTTTTAAGAATAATCACTTAAATGTAACCAAGTAAATGTTCATATCATGTACTTTTACAACCATATATCTAAATATGTAAAAAAGGAAAGGTTTAGTTTAAAAATTTAATTTCATAAGTTAATCATTTCGTATTTTGGAAAGCAAATGCTCGTTTCCAAAATACATCGTTTGTCATTTTATGGACTATATTAAAAAAGAAAGACGAGGTTTCATGGAAGTTTAGACTAAAGTTTGTTATCTACGTATATGCGAGATGATTTTTCAATGCTCTTCTACATATTGACAAAAAAAAAAAAAAAAAAGTCTTTTACATACATATTTCCTTTTACCAACATTTTTTTTTGTCTGTTGCAATTTGTCTCTTTTTAAAAAATATTTTCATTTTTATTGTTTGGAAAATATTTTAAAACTGAGCCTTATTATTTTTGGAAAAACACGTATATATAAATTACGTATTCCTAACAGAAAAATTATCAATTTATTAATACAAGAATTCAAAAAGTTTGTTATTTTGGATCATTTCGCCACAAATTAACATAAGGGTAATAAACATCATAATTGTCATACATTGTTGAAAAGGGGGAAACCTATTAATCAATAATGGTGATTAAGGGCTTCTAGTTGCAATTTACATTTTATAAATATAATTTTCTTGGATAATGTAAAAGATTCTGGAGAACAAAATTAATGATGGTGTCATCTTAAAGGTATTTTAGTTGCTTCTCTTAAGATAAGTAAATTTCTTCGATAAAGTGAATATTTTTGAAATACAAAATCATTAGGGGAGATGCGGATTGTCTACTAAGAAGCATGCACAAGAGTTATAAGCTATTTGATACATTCATTACATCTTCTTTGATAGCGACAGCTTTGGTGTCACCAAAACTTAATCCATGTCTCCCTATTGTGACACCTACATAATTTTAATATCGCTTGTAGACAACAAACAACTTCTTAATGTTAAAATGTATTTAAAAATTATTCTAAGAATAGTTCTGGGCATCTTATTCGTTTTGATTGTGAAAATTTGTCATCGTATTGCCCAAAACCCTATGGAGTAAATTTTAAAGAGTAATCGAACGGGGACCATTGTCGAAGCTTACTAACGTACGGAAGATGCTATTACTAACCAATTAGTGTATAATCACATGCACGCCCTTCAAACTTCAATTATGCACACTCACAAACCACACTTATCTTTTATTTTTGTATGTTAAAATGTAGATTAAACACTTGTTAACTTAGTTGGTCCACTTATCTAAAATTTTTAAAAACAAAAAAAAACGAAACTTGGTTGGTACAGATTTTCATTTTTTAATTACTCCACGAAAAAAATGGAACTCAGAGACAGCCAATGGCTATAATGATACGGACTTGTAATACATATCTATTAGTAATAACGTCCCTTCGACTAGCTTGGGGTTCTTATTAACTTTGTTTCTGTTAGATTTGATCATTCATGTCAACTTCGGGCTAACGAGTGTTCTTTCCATATAAATTTCTTGGTTAGAAAATTGTAGTTTATGGGGCTTAATTATCTTTAATATCACTCAACGGGAAGCCACAAAAGTAAATACTAAAATATTTGAGCCAATCACATGTTTCCACTTTGTTTTTGTTTAATATTTATTTTCCTATTATTTATTCCTTACCATAACCTCAACAACCTAAAAATAACTAACAAAAATAGATTAATAAAAACTAAATGTTATTCAATATTCAAACTGTATAAATTCATCAATTCACCATTTTTATGTGTCTGGGTGTGCTATCTACATTTAAAATTACTGTGAACTAAGATACGCGATAAATTAATAATCACTATAACATGATATTTTTCTAAGAACGGTTTAAAAAAAAAAAATCCACAATATAAAAAAAATTATTTTCTTTAATGTGTTATATATTGACAAATTTTGCAATTATGAGTCTGCTCAAAGTGACAAAGTTTAAACCATGAAAATATTACGTATATTGTTTATAAATTTGTCGAATAACACAATCTTTTGTTTACTGTATAATCTACCTAAGCTCTGTAGATTTCCTCTTCGATGGACTATATGGTCCTTACGAGGAGAAGTTCGAAGCCTTTGTCTCGTTGTAGCTTTGAAAAGCTATCTATCTTGTCCTTTGAGATATTGATTCGCGACGTAACTAGAAATTAGCTAGAACCCATCATCTTCAGAAATTACACATCTGGACCGATTCAAATATTAATTGCGGCCCACATATTGGCCCAGCCCAAGGAGGCATCCTCTAAGCGCGTTTTCCATCTGACATAACAATATTCAAATCTTCACAGCGGAAATGAAGTTAAAGAACGATATGATGATGATGATGATGATGATGATGATTCATTCGTCATATCATAATTATAATAATAAATAGAGTACTAAATTATCTTCATTCAAAGTCAGTAATGGACCCTCACTTTCTCTAAGGAAAATTTAAAAAGAAATAATACACAACGAATCGAATTTGCCTCTAACAATCGAACAAGTCTTTGTTATTTTTTTCTTGGGGGCGGATCATAATTTAGAACCGCCCGAAACCTTCGGATCTTTCCTCTCTCCAATGGCTCTGATGCGAACCAGGAGCCAATTGAACGTATCTTCATTGACTCCACCACCACCACCTCCGTCTCCGATCCCTAGAGCCAGAGGATCTCGTTGCGCTGCGAGCGAGATTCTCACCGAGATCATTGAGAGATCGGTTCAGGTTCCTGAGCTCACGCTTCCGGAATCTCATTCTGGAGGTGAATCTTGCGGTTCACGTCATCTGATCCCGGCGGAGATTGATTTTAGGTTATTGGCGTCGAGGAGAGAAGGCTCGGTGGATCGGTTGGTGCGATCGGCTAGGGAGTTTGGGGCGTTTCGTGTGAGTTACCATGGGATATCGGGGGAGGAGCTCAGGTCTCTTGTGAGGGAATCGGGTCGGGTATTCGGTGTTTTGGAGGGAAGAGACACCGGGTTTCGTCGGAGTGTTGTCGGAAATAGGGATGAGATCGTGTGGGTACGGTCGTGGAAAGAGCGTATGGATTGGGCGCGCGAGTATATCGGACCGGAAAGGTACCGCTGCTTCAGGTATTGGGCCGTTGTTGGGCCACACTTTTACTCTCTGTTTGATTGTTTTTAGGGTATATAATTTCTCTGATAGATGAAGCATTAGACCGAATTAACAGTTTTTCAAGTGTAATTAAGGCTCACACATTATTTTGGTAGATCAATAAAGTTTCCTTTGAGCCTTTTCCCCATAACGTACAATATGTTAAGTTTAAACCCGTGTGGGCAACACATCATCGACATTACTAGCTAGCATAAACTACTAGACTATATGTTACGATCTTTTGTTTGAAGTCATTATCATTTGATTAACATATGCCCAAAATTACTTTATAAAAACTTGGTTAATGTTATGAATGATAAATAAATGGCGGAATGACGTTTTAGAAATCTGTTAGGACTATTATATTTCAAAATAAGTAATTGAGAATTTGGATCCAAAATCTTGAATATTTAATTTGTTGCAGCCAAGAAATGGAGAATGTAGCTGATAAGCTTGAAGGGATAGCGAGGAAACTAGGGCAGATAATGGTAGAGAACTCAAGAAGACAAAGTGATAAGAGGATACAAAGAGGAGAATCTGTGCTCAGTGTTTACAGGTTCAATCATGAAAACGTAACTGAGCAAAGTCCTCCTTTGCCCAAAGAGAAGACCGAAGAAATGCTTCATTACACACTCAGCCTTCACCTTCCGGCTAAGAACTGCGAGTTCCGTGTCAATTCAGGGAAAGGCCCACTTTCTTTCCATGCTGATCCCGACACTATCCTTGTCACTTTTGGTCGCCAGCTTGAGGTATGTATCAACATTTGACACTTAATATATAAAGCTTATTAGATGATGTGATCAATCAATTGTATAGTGATCTTGTAATAAATCTATGAAACTAGGACTGGAGTTTAGGAGAATTCAAATGTCGTCAAGGAGAAATCATATATCATCCAGATGCGTATGGCTCTCGCACTTCCTTCTCCGTAGAGCTCAAGTGCATGTCTCTTTTCTTATCACACGCTTCTATTGCAACTTCCAAAACCTTCTCTTTAACCCATCAGATTTTCACTGCATTACTCCTACTTTTTATCTTCCAATCGTTTTGGATTTATGGATCACAAATGGTCACTTAGAATATTCATATATCTATATTTTTCTTTTTGTGGGAGACATGTGTGCATTTGAATCTTGGATGATCAACGGGTAAAGTGTGTTTATCTATTAGGTGGAAGCTTCGGTTGTATATGTAAACCCAACACACAAGATTTGTTGCTATTTTAAAAAGAATGCCAATATAGAATTTGATTGAGTTTTTACTTTGTTTGGACTCAAATTGATCGACTTTAGAAACTCAAAGTTTCGTTTTAAGCAATTTGTCTCGTTCTTGAATACATTGTTCCTCTCTTCTGATGGGTTTGAGATAAAATTATTGTCATATATTAAAAAGTTGTAATGTAATTTCGTAATTCAACTTTACATAATTTAACTTTGAGAAAATCGCAAAAGAAAACCATAAATATTGATTGAATGAATTGTAAGGATTTTTGTTTCTAATCATAAAACCATCAAATTATTATTCTTAAAACAAATTAAGAAACGTCCTAGATCTTAGTAACAGTTGTTTTTGTGAACTTTGCTTCGTAGATTTTTTTATATTTTAAAAGAAATCAAACCATGACGATGTGTGACAAACAAGAAACGTCCTAGATTAAAGAGTGACGGTGCGTGTAGTTGTGATGGTACGGACGATGTCGATGGCTTACGTACACCATCAGGGTGTTAAAGACGGTGTCTCTTTGAAGCAGATGTCTTTATTCGTGATGACGGTAACTATGAGAAAATCAAATTTCAATAATAAAACGATGGTGACGTTTTACTTTACTCAAAAAATTGATTTTTCCATGGATATAGCACAATAAAAAATAAAAATAAAAAAGTTGACCGGCAACCGGGTCTATGGGCCTGTGATGATTCGATTAGCCAGATTTAATGGTCGGGTATGACTCCCACGCCTAACGCTCCTGACGCTCGAGACGACCAAACGGAGAAATGGTACAACCGAGATGATTTGATGATCGGATGTTGGGTTACTGCCGGGATGACCCGAGGGTCGGATGTTATTTTTCACAGATATAAAGTCAAATGTAAATAGATAGTAAATACCGTTACGAAAGCTATTACATACATATTGGAAAATGGAAACCTTGAATGAGCTAGAGTTTTTCTTTATTTGTTTATTTACTTTGTCGAGTTTTTGCCTTTGTATCTTTTATTAATTCCTTTTACAGGTTTCTTTCTATATATCATAACTTTTCTTGCACAAGTTCACGTGTAAGGATTACATTTTGGCTTTTTCAACACCAAAAGGGGTACTTGTATGATTTTACTCCACACACGAATGACTTGGATCCACGAATCCAACTTCAAACAGATTATAAGAAAAAACTTCGCCTATTATTAATCCTTACATTAATTTAATTTCCAGCTATTAAAAGGAATTATTTTATGCTGACGTTGGAGTTCAAACAGTATTCAAATTTAAATGTTATTGTTTTGTCACTCAAATTTCAAACATTGAACTATTTGACTGGATAATGTTATTGGTTTGATTGGGTAGCTAGTAGCTACGGTTGGATGCGGTTAGACACAACCCATATCATCAATTAAAATCGATTGTACGATTGTTAAGGCTGGTTGATCTGTCCACAGTTATAACATTGTGTCTAAACGTCTTTATGCAGAAATGCATTTAGGGTTCTTATACGCATATTCAATAGTGTTTGCTCTTTTTTTGCATGTTGCGAGATTAAGTTCGCATATTCAATCCGGTTCACTTAAGTTATGGTCCGGTTCACTTGTGGATTCAACTCGGTTAACTTTGCTTTTAATTAACTCGGTTAATTCTCTCTTTTAACCTAGAACATTTGTAACATTCTTGGCTAGAGAATACTCTCAACAATTTACTATTAACTTGGTTCAAAGAAAGATTACAAAAGAAAATCAAAACCCGGAAAGATTTACAAAAAAAATGACCAAACCGGGAGAGAAGCTTAAACCAATATATGACAGTAACGTCAATCCACGTTGTTTCTTCAGCTTCAGCATTATTCAAAGAATTATATATCGACTTTTTTTTCTGATAAAGGATTTTTTTGTCAACGATGAACGTTTTTTATAAATAATATCCAAATAAATTAAGACTTTAAATCCCACCTGGAATCGGAATGTTTTGGTTGACCTGACATGGCAGATATGTGGTAAAAAACAACAACAAAAAAATCATGTTAAGTTGTTGCTTGAATCGTAATTTACTTGCAGGATAAATGACTCTTATCTCTAACCAGGCTGATAAATGGCAACTAATTCGAATTAGTAAAATCGTATCGCATTTGAAATTGTCGTATATGATTATTTCTTTATTTTATTTGTTTAATCCATTATATCATAAAGTCAAACAAATAATAAAATCTTGGTTTAAAATAACGGCTTACGTGGCAAGTTGAGGACTTTCAATAAGAAGAGGCACCGCGCGCATGTCTTTTCAATTTGTATTAGACTGTTTCTATTTGCTCTGTTTTTGTTGTTTGTTGTTAATGGCCGAAGAATCTAACTCTTCCGATTCAATCATCGTTAACGTCATCGGAGATGATAATAAGTCGGCGTTGTTCGGCAAATACGACCTCGGGAAGCTACTAGGTAGCGGCGCGTTTGCCAAAGTCTACCAAGCGGAGGATCTTCAAAACGGCGGCGAAAGCGTTGCGATCAAAGTCGTACACAAGAAGCGTTTGAAAGACGGTCTAACGGCGCACGTTAAGAGAGAGATCTCCGTCATGCGCCGCCTTCGTCATCCTCATATCGTGCTCCTCTCCGAAGTCCTCGCCACAAAGACGAAGATCTATTTCGTCATGGAGCTAGCCAAAGGCGGTGAGCTCTTCTCCAGAGTCACAAGCAACCGTTTCACGGAGAGTCTCAGCCGGAAATATTTCCGGCAACTGATCTCCGCCGTGAGATACTGCCACGCGAGAGGAGTATTCCACCGTGATTTGAAACCGGAGAATCTCCTCCTCGACGAGAATCGAGATCTGAAGGTTTCAGACTTTGGTCTCAGTGCGATGAAGGAGCAGATCCATCCCGACGGGATGCTCCACACGCTCTGTGGAACTCCGGCTTACGTGGCGCCGGAACTTCTTCTGAAGAAAGGCTACGACGGTTCTAAAGCGGATATTTGGTCATGCGGCGTCGTTTTGTTCCTTCTCAACGCCGGTTACTTGCCGTTTCGTGATCCCAACATCATGGGACTATACCGGAAAATTCACAAAGCTCAATACAAATTACCGGATTGGACATCTTCAGATCTACGGCGGTTGCTACGCCGTCTCTTGGAACCGAATCCGGAACTGCGGATCACCGTGGAGGAGATTTTAAAGGATCCCTGGTTCAATCATGGAGTAGATCCGAGCGAAATCATCGGAATCCAAGCCGATGATTACGATCTAGAGGAAAACGGGAAGATTCTAAACGCTTTCGATTTGATTTCGTCGGCGTCGAGCTCGAATCTCTCCGGTTTGTTCGGAAATTTCGTGACGCCGGATCATTGTGATCAGTTTGTTTCCGATGAGAGTACGGCGGAAATTATGGGGAAGGTTGAGGAGGTTGCGAAGCAGTTGAATCTGAGGATCGCGAAGAAGAAGGAGAGGGCGATCAAGCTTGAAGGTCCACATGGAGTAGCTAATGTCGTCGTTAAAGTTCGCCGGCTAACAAATGAATTAGTGATGGTGGAGATGAAGAACAAGCAAAGAGACGTGGGCTTGGTTTGGGCCGACGCTCTTAGGCAAAAGCTACGTCGTTTGATTAACCAACCGGTTTACAAAAATCCCTGACAATTATCCGTAAAAATGGTTTCAAACGCGCGTGAAATTTTTACTCGGAAATTTTCAACGTAAAATCCAATCGTGAGGTTCAACAGTTGAACAAGACAACCGGTTTTTAATTTTTTAAAAATTGATAGAGGATGCGAGAATCATTATGGTGAACCGGTTCGGTTTACTTGAAGCAGAGAGTAATTGGACGACCCGCCTCTGTGTATATAAAAATGACAAGAAGAAGAAAACGAACCGGGATTCAATTTTTTTTTTCTTTTTTCCGGAGTACTAAACACAAAAATTATTTGCTTTATTCATCGGAGAGAATTTGAATAAAAATCTGATCTGAAATTTGTAGTCTTTATATGTGTATGTGTGACTGTGTGTGTGTTTGCAAATCTGGGCCTTTGTTTTTGCTAAGGGACATGCTACACCGTTTGTAATAGTTATCGTTGTTGATTATGTTTGAGAATCATAAGAAGCATTTCAGTATCTTTTTGTATTAAGCTATGAATGTTTTTTTGAGTTTGCATTAAAACATCTATATATCCTATGAATGTTTTTTTAAGATAGATCGCAAAATTCTACCCAAAGCATTTAACATGTCACTATATTATATTTTTCCATCAAGGATGATTTGTTTTGGGGAGTTTGTGCCTTTGTGGTCCTATGCTAATTTTGGAAAATACAAAAATTATAGTTTCCAACACATACATTTGACACAGATATAGACAGTACGTTTCTGTAACAAAATTAGAAAACTAATGATATTGTATAGATATGCCCGGTTAGATAATTCAGTGGTGTGGTCCATTCCAAAAGGTACTATGCAATGTAATTAGTCGAAGTCGAGTAAATGAGAGAGAGGGATGTTATAAAGCAATAGTAGCTGTCGGTAATTACGTGTTAAGTGTATGCAAGTCCATCGAAGCTAACCAACTTTTTAAGTAAAAACTCAAAATCTTAAGGTTGAAGAAAACCAGAGGACAGAGACAGACGAGGTATATCTGCGAAAGTTGTGTCCCAAAATGATTTTCAATGTTTTTTTTTTTTTTTTTTTTTTAACTTTCTTGAATTTGTGACTACCAAAACGACTGTACATCTTGGTTTAGGAATTGACCCTCCACATATTGCCTCCCAGTCCCATCCCCAGTCTTCTTCACTTTCCTGCACATTAGTAACAAACACCAAAATCATTACACAGTCCTCTTCATTGCTATTATCCCAAATGTAACAAAGTTCTAAACAAACCTAATCTATAACTAATGTAATTCAGAATGTCGAAAGTGAATCTGTTACTTAAACCTAATCTTTTTGGACACATTATTATATTAGTCATGTCCACAAATGAATTGAGCAAAAACAGAAATTAGAGGTTCAGAACAAATTAGTCTTACTTGAGCCAGTGATTCGGAGAGGGGAGTTCAAATGGATTGTCTGGAGCCAACCCAGTTGGACTCATGTATACAACATTATTCGGGCTGGCTTCTTCTGATCGACTAAGCGACAAAAGACTCTCTGTGCCAGATGATGCTGGGAGGAACATTTTCTGTGACCAGGGATCTTGGTTACTAGGACCAGCAATGGGACTGAACGCGCCACTTCTCTGATCATTTTCAAAATAATCCTTCCTGTGTGAATATGCACTGTGAATAGGGTCATCTTTTGCAAATAACGATGATGTCCTATTATGAGGCACATGATGCACACCATTTTCCTCATTAGATCTAGTATTATCTGAAGGTAGAAGGAGGTCTTGGCCAAAGGTGGTCTTCCACATTTGCCAACTTCCATCATTAACTTGTTTTTCATCTGCAACTCGTAATCTTGACAAGGGAGATTCAATCGGAGATGGCTTATTGCCTTCACAAAAAGGTGTATTCTTCAACAAGTGGGGTTTTTCTAGTCCTCCACCAGTTTCAAACTTAGCCCTTAGATCAAGCGATTCTGAAACAGGTCCCAGAAGAGATATTGGGTCCGGAACATAACACGGATCTTCAAAACGCTCTTCTTCAGGCATAAATGCACGAGCATTTTCCCCGGGCTGAGGGAGAACAATATCTCTTGCAGATGAGAAACCTACGCTACTGATAGTCGATCCGCTAGTGTATGTAGGTATAGTGAATGGTGATGGGAGCCCAAAACTGATTGGATTGTCAAAGGTTTGTATTGAATGATCTTGATTAGGAACCTGTGAACTCTGAACATCTTTGGGCTTTGTACTAGGTCGACTTATAACACTAACATTGGAAGAAGCAGGCACAGATGGCGTACGGGCAAATAGTTGCTGCCATGATTTTTTAGGTTCTCCACTTGGCTGCGGCTCAGAAACAACCTGAGGGGAACATCATAATATTTTGAAGTGTCCTTTATAAAACAAGTTGAAGAAAACTATAACCAAATCTAAAGTTGAACCTACTTCAAGAGAGCAAACTTATCAACATACACAAAACAGATGAGTTTAAAAGAGAGGAGTGATTACTACTTTAATCATTCAGATCGCAATGGCATAAGAAATTTGGTAAGAACACTTACATGACGATTAGTATTCCTTTCCCCTCCATTTGAACCAGATTTTCCAGCAACAAATTCAGGAGGATTAATATGCCTAACATGAGCAGATGCATGAGAAGGGTCTGCAGAGCCTATGGGCTTATTCTCTTTTGCAATTGTAGCTGACGTATTGATACCTCTTCCAAAGAACCGGTTATCTGTGAAAGCCTTAGAAGAAGAGAAGAACGTACCCTTCACTCGATCAAAGTACCTACCACCAGCACCTGTCATGTTACTGTTGCTAGTAGCATTATTATCTACACCATGCCCATGTCTCTTTTCCATGTTGGGGCTCCTGAAATGATCATTTTTCTCAAGCTCACGCTTATGGTCAGTATCTTTTCCTATTCTCTTATCAAGCTCTTCGGCATCGGAATTGCTCTTACTAGAGGCCTTATCTCTTTCTTTCTTTCTCTCCTGGCGCTTCTTCTCTGCCTCCCTTTTGGTATCTTTTTCCTTGGAAGCAGGTGATGCTTTGCTGCATTTCTCAGCTTCAATCTTCTCATCTCTTAACCTTCTCCGTTCCTCCACTAGTCTTGCGACTTCCTCTCGTTGTTTTCTCTCTTCTTCCTCCAAATGCTCCTTTTCCAGCCTAGCTTGTCTTTTCTCCTCAGCTTTTCTGCGTGCTTTCTCAACCCTAGTCTCATGATAGCTGGTCCCATTCTCATCCTGCCTAGCCAGTAATCGTCTCTGGTCAGCATCAGTTGACGATTCATCAACCGAAGAGCTAAGGCTAAAAATCTTTCTCCAAAGCCACCTAATGCTCATGCAAAAAGAAGTAAACAGTCGGCAAGCAAAAACAACGCCACCAGGATATGATTTTTCCCCCAAACAATTCTCATCTTCACCAAATGTACTACCACTATTATTCCGCCAATAGGCTGACTCGCTAGTCCATGTGCTGTTTTCTAGCCATTCTTGCCCGTGCATCCAACCATTCTCATTCCATCCCTTTCCATTCAACATCTTACCACCTCTTCCTACAAGATCCTTCAAAATTCCAGAACCAGAAAGTCCTAACCCTGGAGGCACAGGCATGTCTAAAACAGGTCTCTTTGATATATGCCCGCAATAAGAACACATAAATCGCCCACCACCAGGATTTTGGTCCCGGTAAGGCGTTGAGCAGTTACGACAGCGTCGTGTAGCAGTTTTCTTAAGCTTTTGCAGTTCCATAGCTTCCAATCTCTTTCTCTCCCTAAGACGAGCATTTCTGCGCAACCGCCAAGTAGAAAGCTGAGGCATCAAAACCTCGTACCAGAACAAAGTAACCAAAAGCACAAATACACAAGCTAGCCTGGGAGAAGTGATTTCGAAACGAAAAGCTGGTGGAAGAAGCTGAGACAGAGCCCAAAGTCCAATCAAAGGTAAGACCAACCAAGGCAACATCGTTGCAACCCGGCGAGACCACTTTTGAATCACACACAATATACACATTATCCTCTCAAACCAACCCTTTTTCTTCTTCTTCTTATCAGACCAGAATCAAACCAAAAACCCTAGACTTTCAGAAATGTTTCAACTCAGGGGATGTGCTGGGAACAGAAAACCCTAACCCTAATCTTCCTGCCAGGTTGTTGTATACCATCGAAGTATACTAGTCCCAGCTCCAAAAAACTTGAGCAAAAAATTAGGGCTTCAGGAGAATCAACCTAAATGAAAGAGCGACATTTGAATCAAATTAAAGACCGCCCACATTCACAAATTGGAAAAATTGATTCGATTTATACAAGTAATGACCGGAACCAAGAAAACCCAGTTCGGAAACGAGCTCGAATTAACTCACGGTACAATGTGATGATAGTGGGCACAAGAGAGAGGGAGAGAGACAAAGGAAACTTACCGTGAAAAAGGAAATTAAAGGCGAGTGCAGATTTGAGATTCGGATCCAATTTCGGGTAAAATAGCGTATCGTTCGATTCTTGGCAGCGAAGAAAACGAAAGAATTGATCGATGATGATGAAGATGATGATGATGAGAAATGAGAAGAAGAAACAGAGCCGGGTGGTGAAATCGGGGCTGGGTCCTTAATACCTATTCTATTAGTCGGTGGTGCCTTCCATGCGCCCCCTTCGTTTTAGGTTTATCCAAACACATAATAAATTTTATTTTATTATCTTATTCTATCTTTTTTTTTTTACAATAATTATTACATATGTCGATAGATAATTAAAAAAGGAAACTTTGTATGTATGAATTTTCTATATTTTAGAGAATTATGAAGATTATAAATAAATAGACCTGAGATTTTGCTATTTTCAATTGGGTATTGCTTCATTTTAAAATTTAATGTATATTTTCTACTTTTTCAGTATAAGGTTGATTTTTTCCACTTTCTTTCCTTTTTATTGATTTGTTTTGACTTTTCAATTTTAATGGAATATTTACAACAGTAGTAAAAAATGAAAATACTTGTACTTTAAACACATGTATGAAATGAAATGATGAATTGGCTAGATATACATGGAAAGTTGTAAAACTTTAGGTGAAAGACCACCAATTTTTCACAAGATGTAACAAAATTTCATTTAAAATTAGCTCTTTCATGTTTTAATTTTTTTTACCAACCATTTTAAATTAAAGTAATATTCGGTTTATATGATAGATAGAACCAAACAAAAATAATCAGATAAATAATACGATATATATTAGAGTAATTTATTTTTATCACAAAGACGAGATTGATTTTGAAAGTAACATTGATCGTAGATTTCGGAAACATTATAAGTTATGATTTTTAATTATTCGTGAATTAATATAAAAGAAAGTAAAAAAAATATATATATAGTTAACCTAAAAAGGGGAAATATATGAAAAATATATTTTGGAGTTCACTTAAATTTTACTTCTTCCATTATTTATGTGAGATAAGAAAACAATTATATTATTAAAAGTAATTAAAATTAAAGTGTTTAAAAAACAAATTACACGACACAGATCCTACCATAACTCGGCGTGACGCTACCGCCAAACTCAGTAGCTTTAATGTGGTGGTCAATGCAAATTTTGATAATTTTATCATCACGATGAACTGCAAAGGTTTTTATTTTTCTTTTTGATAAAATTAGGTTGTGAACTCTAGAGTTCCTAAAGTCATTACGAGTATCTGACATTGACGTCTTCTTCCTCCATCAAGATCACTCGTTCATGTCTAATTGTTGTTAAATTATTTCTCTGAACTAAGATCAAAATAAGAAATAAATGATTTTACAATTTATATCTACAATTTGATGTTGAAGGTGAAGGACGTGGAGATCCTTTTTATTATAACAAATTATTTTTTATCGTGACTAAGTATTACGTCTTAACAAGTTTTTTTCTGTAGTGTGTAGAAACCTCAATCCAAAGAATTTTCAAAACACTACGGACGTTAGTAAAAAAAAAAGTACATTTAACTATTTGACGGAACAAAGTTAACATATGGATACCCCGCACAAAATTTTAATCTCTATGGATATTACACATTATTATATCGGAAATTTTATAAAAATCGTTGTTAGAATAACCAAACGCTTGGCTTAATTAATTCAAAAAGTGTTCCCTTACAATTGAGCAATATAATCCCTATTTAAAGTCAAATGTTGGTGAAAATAAAGCAAAATATAGTAATGATTGTTTTGAAAATCATATTGAAAAATAAGCCAGGAGCTGGAAATGTTCACATTTTGGATTTTTTTTCCACGAAGTCGACTCTAAAAGCATTTTGTCACTTATCATGTTTACTGTTTACAATATCAATGATAAAATCAATTATATAGTAATGTATTGAAGAATTATTCCATCCTTAGCACGAAAGGTATGGAATTAAACATCACTAATCCTCAAGTCATATATTAGAAAATAAAATCCATTCAAGAATTAAAAGTGATTAAATAAATACTGAAAATATCTTTACAATAAAACATGATCAAATTATTAAATTTATAATCATACTTTAATTAATATCTACCCAATTAAACACAATGATTTTTTTTTTTTTTTTAATTTGGTCAGTTTCGCAAAAGAGACCCAAGGATTCGCTGGCAACAAATGCAAGCCACCACGATTAAACTCTCACAAGTCACAACTATTTGCTGTTAATCACATTAATCACTCTCCCGCCACCACGCGTTTTCTTCAAATTAACATATTAAACTCGAAACCTTAATTATGTTTAAAGATTTTTCTTTTCTTCCAAGTTTGTTATTCCTCCTCCCGATTATTCGCATTTAAACAAGGGGTGAAAGCAAAACTGATTCCGACCAAAGTTTTGAGATCTATAAGATGACGAACCCCGACAACCAGAAGCCGGTTGAAGTTGCAGACGTGGAGGAGGCTGCGACGGAGAAGACGCCGGCGTCTGGAACGTCGACGTTTTCAGCGATTACTCAGAGATGGAAAAGAGAGGATTTGATTAAGAAAGCATCTCCGATTATGAGGGGATTTTGTCTTTTGTTCTCTCTTCTTGCTTTCTTAATCATGGTCTCTAATAAACATGGTTACGGTCGAAACTTCGATGAGTACGAAGAGTACAGGTGCCAATTCAATTTTGATAAAAGCAAAACATTTTGATACTGGGAATTTGAAATTGGGTTTGTCAAATTTTTTATCGAAATTTGTATAATTTCAGATATGTATTGGCGATCTCGATTATTTCAACATTATACACAGTGTGGCAAACATTTTCACATTTCTCAAAAAGGGAATTTTTCGATCGCCGGACTTCTATTTTGGTCGATTTCTCCGGCGACCAGGTACTGCCAGAAACTGTTTAGCAAATTTTCGACATATGTTTTCGTAAAGTTATGATCTTTGATGCAAAAAAAGTTAAATTTGCAGATTGTAGCATACTTACTCATATCAGCTGCATCTTCTGCAATTCCATTGACCAACAGATTCAGAGAAGCCCAAGATAACATTTTCACTGATTCTGCTGCTTCAGCTATCAGCATGGCTATTTTCGCATTCATCTCTTTAGCTCTCTCTGCTCTCTTCTCCGGTTACAAACTCTCCACTCATTCTTTTATCTGAATCCTTTTCTACAATATTGTGCTCCAATAGTTTCTATTACCATTTGTGATCTCTGCAATACGTGTAAATTTCATTCTTTTATGTGTTCAGCTTATACTAATTCGGGTATGTGACTCTCTATGTGTGTGTTCTTCTTTGATACATTATACAAAGTGAAAAAAATGTAAAAATTGATTGGTTTTATTCCCTTTTTTTTCCTAGTTTTATGGTACAAGCATTAAACATATTACAGGCGTGTAAAAAACAAATGAAAAAATTTCTCTATGGACTATAGACTATATAGTCTTACTTACTATCCTGCAGGATCACTAGTAAGTAGTAAAATCCTTTGGTGGCAGAAATGTACGAAAGGAAAACAGATTTGTTTTCTTCAGGGCAAAAATGAATCGAAAAACGAGGACTCCTCGTTTGGTTCTTCCTTTGCTCTAGAGAACCCACCACCAACAAAGTTTTGTTGCGTCTGAAGGTTGTTGTTGTTATTGTTGTTCATAGCGTAACCAAAAGGCCCGGCATTAGTGTTGTTGTTATTTTGCAGCATCTGAAGTGTATATGGTGCTTGAGAAGAAGTAGTGTAGTTGGAGTGACCAGCAATAGCAGCTGGTCTAATTGGGACTGAAGAAGAATCCTGTGGCGCTCTGTTTGTGGCGTAACCGCTACCACGAGCTGCAGGAACATCGTGGTTGTGTTTCCCTTCGTAGGTTGTGATTACCGCTCTCATATCATGTGATGCTCTCTCAACATGTTTTCTCACTGGACAACCGACGGTTGTGCACTTGTAGTAGCTTCTGATAGATTCATCAAGTGAAAAGAAAACGAAAAGGTCAGATTCTTATAGCTTAATTGTGATTATCGAGAAGCACAAATGTTTATGTTATTTACCTTGGATTTGGGTTTCCCTTAACGACTTTCTGGCCGTATTTTCTCCACCTGTAACCGTCGTCAAGAATGTCGATATCACTTGTTGTCTGCACAACAATTCTTGGCTCTCTCACTGTCTTGCTTCCCCCACCATTCCCACCGTTTGTTTCATTTTCTCCTTTCCTGAAACACACAAAAAAAACAAACATTTCAGAACTTTCTTATTCAAGATTGTTCAAAGAGTAAAGAAATTTAGCGAGTGATGATGAGATGTACCATCTCTTTGCTTCAGGTTCACTCCCACAATCTTCTTCGTCTCTGCTGACAATCGATGAGCCTTGTTCAAACTCATCGTCTCCCACAGAATCAGAAGTAGTATTATCCTCTTGTTGCACAGCAAAGGAATCAGAGTGATGAAAGCTATTATTGGAATTAGGTTGATCAGAAGAAGCTTGACGATGATGATCCAAACTGGCATTGTACACAGCTGAATGAAAAGTCGAGGAAGAAGAAGAAGAAGATCTTCTAGTGGATTGAGGTTTAGGATGGTTATGGCTTCCCTTGTACACAATCTCTGTGATCTGACCTTCCAAAGATCTTTCCACTTTCTTCTTCGTTGGACAATTTGGGAAAGTACACTTATAGTAACTCCGAGGATTCTCGCTCCCTTTCACCTGTTTCTGTCCGTACTTTC
Source organism: Turritis glabra (assembly GCA_900406565.1). Taxonomy (NCBI): domain Eukaryota; kingdom Viridiplantae; phylum Streptophyta; class Magnoliopsida; order Brassicales; family Brassicaceae; genus Turritis; species Turritis glabra. The sequence continues at coordinate 4,063,954 of OVBN01000025.1, forward strand.
TCCAGTTGTAACCATCCTCTCCTTTCCTTTGCTCTCTTCCATTGTAAGATACAGCTTGATTGTTCTGACGAGTCTCTGTTTGGCTCCATTGATCTGACAGGTCCTTCCTCTGTTGTTCCTGAAACACAAAACAGAGTTCAGTTACAGAAAAACCCATGAAAGAAAAAAGGGATTAGAGATATGAGGCTGTTGAGGAACATACCTGAGATTGAAAGAGAGAACTGTTTGTTGTTGTTGTTGTTGTTATCGGAGCAGAAACTCCTGAAGATTGTGTCTGGAATGAGAAATCCAAGAAGTTAATGTTGTTGCTGTTGTTGTTCTTCTTCTCTCCCTCATCTATTATAACTTTCTGGTTACTTTCATTTGTGATTAAAGCTCCTGTGGTTGGAGAAGCAAGAACCTGCATAACCATCCCAAGAATTTATATTATTATCATTATTCTTCCTCTCAAACCTAATTCTAATAAAAATTAAGGATTTTGTTCAGAATTCAAGAAAAGAGACAAACAGCAAATTATTAAGAACAGAATCGAGAGTTGACTCTGAAACTCTCTTTCTCTCTCTTTGAAACCGTTGACCCATGGCTTTATTACTTCCGGATCACAAATTCATATTCTTGAATAAACAGATGTTAAAATCAATGATACATCAGACTCAGAGTATCATCAACAGTTCGATTCATGTCTGAAGAAATTTAGAGAAACAGAGAGGCTTACGTTAGCAGAGGAGGAGACAAAAGCAGGGGAATCGAGGAAAACAGAGGGACTGAAACAAGTGGAAGGAGAGACAAGAGAAGGAGAGATTGAGATGGAAGAAGGAGCAAAAGATCTGAACTTTGGGATTTCAAGATCTTCCAAAGATGAAGTTGATGTTCTTCCGTTTTGTTGTGACCAGTTAGCAGCAGAACCATTCATGTTCTGTCTGGTTCTGCTATTGTCCATTGTAAGAAGAGAAGAAGCAGCCATACGAAATTGAAAAGCTTTATTTTTGTTTTATGAAAGACCAAATTCAGATATTTATAGAAAGTGTTTAGGGAGCTTGAAGAAGGGGGCGAAGAAGAGAAGAAGAAAAGGAGAGAAGTGTGATTGCAATGTTTATGTATTTGTTCGTTATGTCTGTATATATAAAACATATTGCACGGTCTGATTGGTGAATTTTCTTTATTTTAATTATGATTAATTTTTTTTTGGGGTCACAGATGAAAAAAATGAAATAAGGTGTAGTTTCTGAGAAGGTGATAAAAAGTTTGACCGTTGAAAATATGAATAGAAGAAGAAGAAGAAGGAGATGGTCAGACCTTGTGGCCTTGACTCTCAAACGTTGAACAGATTTTTGAGTGGCGGCTTCATGCTTTCATCATCTTAGGATGCCTCTGACTGCCACGTGTAATTTTTTCTTTTTTGTTTGATATTTTGTAAACTATTTGGAATCTTGGAAATTTTTGACTCTTTTTAAGTAGGTAAGGTAGTAGTACTATGATAGGTTCTATCTTTCTTTAAAGCACGTACGTAAAGTTTTTGGAGTGAGTTTGTGAATAACAAAACCTCCAAATTAAAATCACATTAATCAAACCCATGTGCGGCTTTTTGATTTCATTCTACATTGAACTCAAATTATTAATTTAAAGAATAATTTAAGCCTTCTAATAACTATTCATTAGAAGGATTTAAATTCTATGGTTTCAAACTATTTGTCTCTTACCCGCTATCATTCTATCGATTTTTTTATATAGATAGGCTACAGAGAAACTCTTGATTTTTTTTTTGTAAAATTTAGAAATATCAAAAGATTTCTAATAATGGGTCAAAAAGTTTCCTTAACCCTTTATCACATTCTAGAGTTTCCGAGCAAGAAATTGATAGTGTTCTGTTGTTGAAGGTAAGTCTCTCAACAGGGGCGGACACAAGACATTGTAGAGTAGGACACGTATTCTACACTGTATTTTTTTTTTATAAAAATTTCTTTATATAATTTAAATTAATGTAGTTAAATATTTTCACTTCAATTGAATTAAAAAAATGTGTCCTACCCTAATTAGAAACAAAAGATGTGCCTTACTCCAAACTAATCCCATTAAAAACGAAAACAATATTTCAGCCCAAAAAATTAAACAAAAAAACCCACATAAAATCTTTACTTCTACAAACAAAATTTTGCGACAATTATTAAGAAAATAAAAAAGTGACGATGGAAGAACTAGAACATCATTGACCTAGATTTTTTTTCTGTCAACTAAAACATCTTTTCTATTGCTATTTTTTTAGTTTCTTCCCACTTCAAAAAACATCAAACATGTATATAGTAAGTAATTGTTTTGTGATTAATTTATATTAAAATTTTTGTTACAGAAAATTCTCTAAATAAACGAATCAGTTTTTGTCAAGTTTTATAAAATTATTTGTTATGCTTAAAACTGTATAAGGCATGTTCTTTTGTCTTCTAATTGATAATTCGTTCATATACCAGTTTTTTGAATCTAAACTTAGTTTCTAAATGCATGTCTAATTTGTTTTGTTGAAAAAGAATTATTTGATAAAGTAACAAATAAGATAATGATGAAAAGGTTATAGAATATAAAAAAACTTTGAATATTTTTTTTAGATTTTTTATTATTATAACTCATTTTTATGTTAATACCATTTTTTATAATTTTTTTTTGTTATATTGTACCATACGTTAAAAATAGTTCTGGATCCGTCACTGCTCTTCAAAAGATTTTTGTTGTTAGTATGTTAAGTAGCTCTCAATGCTTTAAGTGAATACATATCTTGTCAAGCTTAGTGTAAATCGTCAATCGCTTAGGTAATTAAAGTGATCAGTTTCTTACAGCACGATATGTGGTATGGTTCTTCACGTGGGGCTTGACAATTGAATCCAACTTTTTCCATTATTTTCATTTCATACCCGTAATTTAGACTAAACGTCATGGATTTTGTGTCGCTTACTTGCAAGTTGCAAATCTACGGAGTATTGATCCGATGACAATTTCTTCAGCCCAAAAGCCCAAAAGTAAATAGCCTCTTACTTTAGTACACGTGGGTATCTCAACAGCCAACACGTAAACAGACGTGGCAAGAGTTGCTTCCAGAATCATTAATAGTTAAAAAATCATTTTTGGCACAAAGAAAGTGAGATATTTTCGTAGCCTTGCTTTCAAGTTTCAAGTGTTCTATCTCGAAACAGCAGCGATGCAAGAAGCCGAGACATCACGACGGCCGTCGAAGTCTCTAACGGATCGGGTGAAGACGAACTGTTTATCCATGGCAGTCACGTGCCAAGAAGGGTTTAGCTATGTCAGAGCCTTTTTTGTCGGCCAGGTACATATACAAGACGACGTTATTTTGATATTGTTATTTACTACTACTTAGTTTTTCTCAGCTTCGGTCCGAGCCACTGAAGCAAATGGATGAGATCATGAGAGTCATGGATCTTGACTCTTAAATCATGATCGGATGACGTATTTGGTGACTCGTGAACTGCTTAACTGATTAACATCATGTTCTAAATATTTTTATTTGGTTTGAAAGACAAAGAGGTTGACAGCGAAGAACGAGAAGGAAGCTACGGAGGCTCATCTAACGGAGACAAAAATGCAAGTTGACGCAACCGATGAAGCAGAGAACGCCAAGAAGAGACTTCATCAATCTTGTTAATCCATTTTTATTTGATTTCAAAAATGTAAACACAGATATAAATCTATGAGTTAATTAAATGTTTTATTACTAAGTCTATTGTTTTTTAATATTGATTTTATTTGCGTCTGTAAAATATTAAACTAATGATTTTAACAAATCAGTTGTATGTCATTATTTGTCTTCAACCAAAAGCGCGCACACATAAAAACAGAGGCAAATTATTGCTAACACATGACAGGTTTGTCATTGACCTAATTTTTTTCGTTTTTTGTCAATTAGTCTGGTGGTGGTATAACCGTATAAGCAACGTTTTTCACTTCTTTTATGGGAGTTTTAAACCCAACCCATTCTTCATAATATTAGTTTCAAAGAATTATGTAAAATGGTAATAAAATGTATTTAGACAATACTTTTTCAAGTAAAGAAACAACAAATTTGGTGGTATTAAAGATATATATAACTATTATTCTAATAGAAAATACGTGGCTTTTTAACAAATAATTTTTTTTTGTGGTCTTGATCTTTTGCTTAACCCGCTTGTCCATTTTAAGATGGGTGGTACTGTGGGACATTTAGCCAAATCAGCCCTAGTTTCTAATTGACCTAAATTAACCAGTAATCTAGCTATTTTTGGTTGCTTTATGGGCTTTTCACAAAATTATCCCATTAGTTATCCATGTTTGAGAAATGGTTCCACAACATTAGTTACATGTTTACACGAGAAGGGAGTAACTTGAATAAACATTTGTTCAACAAAGGAATCTTCTCAAAGTGAAAAACGTGGTTTCTGATGCGGTAGAGATGAATTGTATAGAGCATTCCTGCTAACGATACTGTGGAGAATGAGATCAACGTCAATATCCAGAAATCCTGAAATCACAGTCCAAATTCATTATGATTGTTTCAAACGTAAATTTTGCATTTGATGGATAAAAGGAACAATCAACTATATGGATCCTTAAAATGTAGAGTGGAATTTTTATTTACCTTTGGATTGGATACAATGATACCCAATAGATATCCCATCAAGTCAAGAGCCGATTGCAATGAGTTCTGAACACCTCCAACCACACAACGGTCGGATTCTGAAACGAGATCCTAACATGACCAAAACATTACCAAAGGTTCTTAGTCTTTAGAAAGTGCACGTACTACAGTCATATAACCTAAAGAAATGTTAACACACCTGCATTTGTTGGATAACGGCAAGATCAAACATCCACAAGCCGAGCCTTGAAGCAGCAACTCCAGCCATTAGCATGTAAGATGCTATTTTATCCTTTTTAACCCAAATCGATCCAACGCAGACCAAAAGGCAGCTCCACTGCAGGAACAAGAGCCCTACTTTTGTGAACTTTGTTTTTCATGCCTTATATACAGTTGATTACTCAAGTTCCATAACATGGTCAAGTTCTACTGGATTCATAAGATACACTTAACAAAGACTTTTAAAATTACATCTAACGAATAACCAATCAGATGAATCAAGATGTGGTCCATAGGTATATACAAGTCTTTCAAATGGATAAATCAGTTTCAAGTTACTATACCTGAGACCAAAAGGACCAGATGCCGGTTCTCAGCGTTGAGAGACGGGATTGCATTAGAGGATACACGAATGTAGCCGCTAATCCAACCGTTGCACTTATTCCCCTGCCTATACCGATGATATATGTAGGTATCCCTTCCCACTGCAATGTAGCCGTCATCAATGTTCCAAAGCTGTGTCAAGGTGGTACATAGATGATTGATACGATAAATCATCGAAAACCACAACAATGGTCACTTGATCGGTAGGAAATACATGTTCATCTGAGGACTCTTAAACATAGAGATAAAGAGAAAAGAAACCTGAGGACGGTGAAGAACAAGAGAGCTAGGGAAACCCCGGGGAGTACAACTTCTTGATTGAAATATATTCTCCACGCACCAACAAAAGAGGAATTGGATACTCTATCAAGAATCTTCAGCATTCCTGTTCTACACGGTGCGGTTTCGTGAGAACCCTCCTCTGTTCCCGGAACAGTGGAAACAGAAACAAGTGCATCTGTTCCTTCTACTGGCTTTGTCCGGGAACGCAAGATCCGTCTCTCATTGCTTCGTGCTATCGCAGGAACACCGCTATACACAGAAATGAACAGCCAATATTCAACCCAAGCGGTTATAGTAGCCCAAGCTGCAAAAGTGATCGCTGACGCCTTAAGAGAGACAAAACTGATGATCAAACCGGTAATGACTGGAGAAAGTAGCTTAGAGCTCAAATCAATGCCTCTAATGACGGAATTCATTCTTGTCAATACAGCTGGTGGATGACCTTCTGACATAACCACAGCCCTGTAGTTGCCAAAAGAGCCAAAATAAACTAACCATAAATTGCATTCAAGTGTGCAAATATACAGTCTAAACATTTACCAGTCTCGTTCGATCAGAATAGTGCCAGCAAGAGTTGAAAGTACTCCAATGGCGCCAGCAACATTCGTCAACACAATCAAGACTGCAAACACCGGGATATTATGAGACTTGAGATCAGAAACTAGCAACAACTTGATAACTGCACCACCAGCAATGGTGTAGGAAAGGTTTTGGAACAGGAGCCAGAGTCTAAGAACTTTAACATAGTCCATTCCCTCGACCCATTGCCCCACAATGGGACCAAAAATTGCTGTAGAACCAGATTCAATGGCGCCATAAATCGCCGCTAGAAGCAGAGAGTTTGGCCACAAGTAGATCATATACAAAGCAACAGAGAACTCCCATGTTCTGCATCACACCACCCAAGAAACTTACACTGAAAGGCTTAGATTTAAAAATGAAGTATCCATCACTTACTATAAAGAATGTTTACTTCTTTTTTAGCTTATAAATTAACTCTGAACTCATCCAAGATCATAAAGAAAGATAAATTTTACAGTGAAACTAATCCATCCTTTAACCTTCTTCAATTGTAAAACATGTTATCAAGAAACAACAAAAAGAAAACATATTTGTTGGAGATAAAGAGTGATCTAAACCTGGCACTCCATCTGGCAAGAAAATATCCAACGTAAAGATATATCACGAAACGACGTCGTAAAGCTGGTGGGTTTTGTGGCTGTGCTTCTTCTTCTTCTTCTTCTTCTTCTTCACGTTGTTGTTCTTCTTGTTGAGCAACCCTCAATTCTGTCCCATTCTCCATTTTCTGCTGAAGAATCTCAATTTTAACATCGATCAAGCGATTCACTGATAGTTCTATATTGGATTCTGAATGAAACATGACATCTGTTGTTATTTTAGCGTTTTTTATAGACGACATTTTGCATGAGCACTACTATGTGCGACAACAAAGTCCTTCCTCGACAATTCCGATAAATATGAATAATCACATAAACAATAATCAATCTAGAAAACAAAAACAATAATCTAGGAGTAAATTAATCGGAAAAATTCTTTAAAAAAACGAGAATGAGTGACTCATCAACTGACGCTTAGAGAATAAGAGACAAAAACCTTATTTGTGCGCCGCACACACAGCTTGGAGATGAATGATGGAAACAGAATCGAAGAAACACAGAATTACTTTTTCTTCAAGGGTAGTCTTATAAATATTGGTGATATTCAAAAGGGATGAAAAGTTGTGTTGGAGGAAATAACATATTCCCACTAAGACACTAGTGCTAAAAGAGTACTAGTAGTATCAATGATTGTGATTGTAGACGACGGAAAAGAGTAGTGGGAATATATATGGTTTCCGTGTGTACAATGCATATGTTACAATTATTCTATGGCTTAGAATTTAAGAATGGTTTAAGAAACAACAAACCAGTCTGATGCAAAATTGTGCGGCAAATTAGCCACATAATCGCAATGAAATTCATTTGCGACGAGCAATTTGCAACCGGAAAAAATTCCTGCGTAGTTCTACTATTTCACTATTCATCTTATGTATCCATCAAGTTTCTTATTTACAAAAAAGTGAACGACATGGCTTTTTGGATGCAGTGCCAAGTGCTAACATACAAAGAAACCGGGGCTCGGCCTAAGGTCTGCAGTTCTCCAAATCCTTGTCTAAGTCATTGGAGAAACTATAAATTATACAATAAATTACTTTCTGAACTAGAATGGATTTAAGCATAAGGTAGAGGCGTAGAGCAAATCATAAATGGAGCCTTGTGAACTTTTTATACTTGCAACTTGAAGAACCCTTCTGACATTGTTTACTTTGGAAGATTAGAGTGACAAAACAATACCTTAAACCCCTTTTCATTGCTAGAATCATACAATATCAGCAAAGGCTTTCACCAAGATACAGCAAAATACAAAAAAAAAAATTGAGTAATAGAGCTACAAACTGATTAGCAAGCATCAAATGATATGCGCTGATACAAGATATAGTTCATTGTTGGAACTTGGAACATCCAAGATTGAGATAAAAACAGAACAAAAACAAGCTCTTTCGATCAGGATATGCTAATCAATCAGACTCTGAATCTGAATCACTTGCGTTGTAACCTGAGAAATCAGAAAAAACAAAAACAAAGTTTTATATCCAAAACCAAAAAGGATCAATATATTGATAAACTAAATTGGCTTTGTAATAATAAAAAAAAAGACCTGGTCGTTTATCTTTCACTTTCCACACTGAAGAACGAACTCTTGATGCTTTCGTAATCCAAAGTCTCCCCTAATGATGAAAGAAACAGAGAATCGAATTACAAAAATGTCAAAAGGAAGAAACTTGCAAAATCAACCTCATCAATTAGAGATTTCTAATCAAGCAAAGTAAAAACCCTAAACTTGGAAAAGATGAGATTGAAAGGGGATAAAGAAGAAACCTTTTTAGCATCTTTAGGGACTCCATAGCCAGAGTAATACATCTGACCCAATAAGACCTGCATAGTGATGTTCCCAGCTTTAGCTTCCTCAAGTGTGTCTTTGAACCACCGCTTCGCACAATCAGAGACCACCGAGGAAAGAGGAACGAAGCGGCGGCTACTTTCGCTGGTGGTGGCGGTGGCGGCTGAGGAATCTTTGTCGGGACTGTCCATGGAGGAAATGGGTCGGATCGGTTTTGAGGATTTGATGAATCCAGCTACTGCAGCTGACGCTCCTCTTAGCCCTGTTTTGATGGGAATTGATTTTCCCATTTATAAATTTATAAGAAAATAAATAAAAAGGAAGAAGATGGGATTTTGATTTTTCTTCTTAATCTCTTGTTTGGTTTGGGTTTTAGAATATTCTTTTTCCGACAGCGGAGTTGAGCAATGTGGTTTTACGGTTTGGTCAGTTTTATAGAAATTAAAATTAAAATAAAACTATTTCTTGTTCGGTTTGAATTTGGTTTTGGTTTGGTTCAGTTTCAAATTTTTAAAAATTTGTTTGCTTTTAAAAAGCTTAAAAATAAATATATGATAATTAATTAATTAATGTATATTTTACTATGTAGCATGGTTACACCAAAATCGAGATATATTAAGTTTTCGTTCTGAATTCTGGGTTTAAGAACCATTTTGTTCGGTTCGTTTTTGATTTAAAACATTCCGGTTTAGCTTGGTTATACCAACGACGTCCGATCCAAAGTCCCCAACTTAGAAGAGCTTTCTTCGTCTAAATCAACACTCGTAAGCTTTCAAGAATATGCGTTTTTTAGATTAGATAAATTTGGGGTGAGAAGATGATCTCAACTGTGTTGGTGTCGGAAAGAAACTGATCATATCATTTCAGTTCTATAATTGAAGTGTGTGCACAACTGGATTCTCATTGGGACTATTGGTTGATATAGATATTTGTTTCGTACAGGAGAATATGGTTCCAAATACACATACCAATGATTGAGAACACATTACATAGGCACTAAAAGAATGTTCTATGAGAAAAAAGAATATAAGAAAATTAAACCCTCACACAATTTTTGTAAAACTAATGCAAATTCCGGAATTTTCTTTACAACATGCACACACCTATAAAACAGTATTAAGTATACATACATACATACATATATATAAGCGATGACAGTACCGTATTTTGATGTTATGTCTGAAACAGAAATTGTATAACCTACCTGACTCCAAGCGCTTGCGCACTCATCATGAAACAAGAACGAACACAACGGAAAAGCCAACGATCATGGATTTAAGAATCACTCCAACTATCTGAATCTTCGTCCTCATCGCTTCCAGCCATTGCCTGCATCAGTGTCATAGGGGTTTAGACGTGCGTGCGATAGAGAAGAAGTGAAATTTTTAAATGGTCTATGATCAGGCTAATAACTCAATGTTTCCACTTAAGAAACTGCTTTGGGATCCAATGTGGGACTACATTCCTGACTTTTTTTTTCGATTCATGTAACGTCGAAATGCTTTGATATGATGCCTCTAGGATTAGTAAGAACCATAAAAGGGAAAAAAACTGGAAAACGTTTACTATCTTAAAAGGAAGCCGAAAGAGAGAAACGGACCTGGCGTATTGTGTTTGCTTTCTCTAAGATTGCAGCTACCCTTATATTCGTTTTAGGACCAGTTTGGATGCTGGGTCGTGTAGCTGCTGCAGGCTTCAGATTGACGGACTGCATATAGACAAAACAGGATCAAAAACCTCCAAATCTCAAATTCTGTTAACAAGATTAGATATTACATTTGGGATTTGACATGATCAATATAGAAACATTTAGACCTAGTGCATTAGCCGGAGGCGAAAAATACAAATAACAACCATCAACCACAAATAAAATAAGAAGAAAAGGATGGTGTAAGAGTAAGAACAATGTTGCTACCTTGTTTCGTATTTGTGCGAGCAACGAATCTTTGTCATCTTGCTTTGATTTAATTGGTGGTTGAACCATCTCAGAAACTTTCTTCATCTGCCAAATCATAGAACAAGCGATTAGAGTCAAAAATTTTAGCACAGGCATGGTATTGCAGACATGATGTAACCATTACCGTGCGTCTGTCATGAGCTGCAACGGCATCGACAAGCGGACTTCTTGGCCGAGGAAGCCGGACCATAGGGACCACTTCTGGCTTATCTGTGTCCAAGGTAGGTGCAACAGAGAACGCATTGACCGGCCACATAGCATCTCCCACTGAACCAGGAATTATCTTCTGAACAGACGTGTTTGATGGTTCTGCTGTTTCTGCATTTGAAGCATTAGGAACCCAATGACTCTTATCTTCTACCTTTGTAGATTGAGTTGGCGTCAGGGCTTTGGTTTCAGGACAATGGTGAATATCGCTTGAGCTTTGTGAAACATGCACATCTGTATCGTCCTTAAAATCTTCGTATTTTGCTGATAGATCCTGAGGCAGCTGCAATGACGGCTCTAGTGAATAAACGAGCTCGTGGTTCTGAGCTGCATGGTCAGCCAAAAGATTGTTCACTTCAGAACCAAAATCCTCTATACACCCCTGATTAGGCATTGTAGGGAGCTCAGAACTGTCATATTGACTATTCAAATCAGTGCCAATGGTTGGGAACTGAATGGATGATTGCAACGGCTTTTCTGATGCATTGTTCACAAACCCTCCAGGAAGTTGTTCTAATTCGTCACTTCCTAAAGATACAGACATCTCTGATGGTTTAGACCCAATTTGAACATTCAAGCTAGAACCACTGGGTGGTGCCGCTGATGGAGCAGAACTACTGGTTTCGACTGATTCCCCCATGAAGGTAGGAAAAGAATGTGGAACCTTTCCAATACGCCATTGCATAGGAGGAAGGGGTGGCAGCGGTGGCATGTCCTCCTGATTGGGTGGAGTAGTCTCAGGGATCAAACCAAAGCTAGGAAAAGTAGGATCCAGATTCAACTCTTGGTTAGGTCTGTTCAATTCTATACCTGCAGATTGTGGTGCAAATTCTAAGTCTGCTGATTGTGGTACAAACTCTAAACCCCCGAAAACATTCGACTGCAGAAATTCCTCATCTGCAACTGTATGGCTTGCACAAGGTGTTTTCTCTCTAACTGTCTGCTCGATAGCCTCACTCTCTAAAAGGTTCAGATTATTTACTGGTGAGGAATCTATGCAATTATCAACAAATATGCTCTCACCAGGAGATTTGGTTTCTGTGTCTCTGCCCCTTTGATCCAGAGATGGCTTGGGACTTATAGATTCACAACTTGCCACGTCATTGTTGTCTAGGGCAGTACTCAGACCTTCTGGAGACACTTCCAGTGGGCTTTTCTGCATTTTTATCTCTGACTCTGGATTATCGTCTGCTGGTAGTGTCCCGTCAGACTCTACAACTGTAACATGGCAGATCTCTCCAGCTTCAGAAGACGATTGATAAGTATTAGTCGAAATCCAAGGCAGAGAACCATTCAAACTAGTAGAGGACAGGCTAACGGCATGGTTAACACCACCACTGAGAGTGTCATTGTCATTATCAGACACAGCAAGCTCTACGTTCGGGACAATGTCTGTAGTTGCATTATCCAGCCCTGAAAGGTCATGAAAACCTTCATCAGAGATATGTTCATCGCTTTTGCTACAAGTAGGTGAAGCATCTCCCACCAATATCTCTCCTCCCGAGTTAAAATCAGAAGTCAGCTTACTATCAACTTCAGCAGGCATGAACATTCCATTCTCTAATGTGTCTTCATGGGACTCTGAAACAGATACATCAGCCGTGTTGCCAAAGGCACATGAGTGCTCATCGGAGATCTCAGCAACTGAACTTTGAGAATCAATGTCAGCAACTGAACTTTGAGAACCAACGTCGGCAGCAGAATTTTGAGAATCAACGTCAGCAACAACATTAGTCACTGAAACACAATCGGTTTCATCATCTAGAGTATCTTTTAAGTGAATTCCATCAACTGTACTTGGCCCACAGACTTTAGAGCGCATATCAGGTAAAACTTCTATCTCCATCCCAGCTGAGCAAGGTAACAACTTTCCTGTCAGGCCACTACCATCACGACCTTCAGGATCGCTGCCTGAGTTTGCTAAAACTTCAGAACAAGCAACTGTAGAGTTTGTCTCAATATCATTATCAGCAATAGGACTAGTGCCTGAGTTTACTAAATTTGAAGCAACCATATAGTTCTTCTCAATGGTATTATCGCATCTGCTTCCTTCAGAAGCTGAACTAATTGACGAAGTTTCAGAAGGGAAGTTAGAGTTTTTAGCATCAAAAGATGCACAAGATCTTGAAGAATCGAATGGATCCACCTTGCTTCCATCATTGCCTCCCTTCATTAGATCAAGCCTAACAAGTTCTGGAGAAGTTTCAACGACTTCTGGTGCTAAAGATTGAACAGTCAGTGAACATGATTGATCATTCTGAGAGACTGGCCTTGGACTTGAACATGTATCATTCGAACTTAATGATGTCTGGCCTCTTACATTGCTGCTACTAACTGATTCCTGAATATTAAAATCATGAGACACTTTGCTGGCTTCAGGAGTAACGCGAGACGTAGAATCCACCAGCTCACTCTTAAAACTAGAAGTAGAAGGTAAACATCCAGAAAGTTTCTCTCCATCAGATTGATCATCAATGGATATGCTTGCAGTGTCCGAGTACGAATAACTAGTGCTCCGTTTCCCAAATGAGCTTCGCCCATTTTCTGAAACTGGTGTGTTTCCATTTGAATGAAAAAATGAAAATTGAGGTGGGTCCTCCATCCTCTCTTCATCCGCATCAGAATATGTACGATGGTTCCCATCCTTCAAAGCATCTGATCTATTCTTAGATCTACACTCATCGTCTGTTTCTGTTTCCGACTCCATGGTGGCTGGTGCGTCCACATAATTGTCAGCCTCACTGGTTAAATCTTCAGAATAACTCCTCTGTTGAAAAAATCCTGGCTTCCCGTTTAAATTAGTCTGTGAATCCTTTGTAAAAGTTGTACCAGGGACCTCATTGTAAGTAGATTCAGGCACTGTCTCTATATCCTTTTCAATAAAACCCCCATTTAAGTTAATATTTGCCACATTTTCCTGCTCAGTTGGTAATGAAACCTCTGCTCTGCTTCCTCCATGAGACTTATCCATATCACCTACCATACTGATTTCAGGTATATCGGTTACTATGTCTCGAGCACTATCCATATTCCATGTCAACAATCCGGGGTTTTGGGTAATTATTTCATAACTTATTTTACTATCTACACGTGTCTGCACAAATTTCTCCATGTAGCTTTCCCCTGATTTTGAAATAAGGGAACACCCATCCAGCTTTCTAGTTTTCAACTTCACAACGCGCGCTGAATCTGAATGATGAGCCTCTAAATGCTCCTCCAAAAACAATTCATGCAATCTGTGCCAGTTAAATGATTTGAAGCAGCCATTGTCACTCACAGTCAAATATATATATCATAATAGTGAGAAACATACAAGACATAAAATAGATAATACTCACTTGGCATGTGATGATAGTGCATTTTCAGGTGTTCCTCCATTCCTCCACTGAGAGGCTCTCCTCTACAAGAAATTAGAAGGAAAAACTAAGAAAAGAACAAAGAGGAATATAAGATTACACATTCAAAATACCAAGATCATAATCATCCTCATTGGACCTGTCTAAGTTTAATGGTACGCTTAGACATGAACATAAGATACAAATCCTACTTTTCAGTAAATCTACCATGTGATGGAAACCAAAATAAAACAAGATGGATCACATTGCAACCCACAAGCTACAGCCTGAACTAAGAAGCTCCCTATTTTGGCAGTACTACTACCTTTGCTTTCTGTGATTTCTTCTCTCTCTGAATATCATCCCACGATTCTTCATATGAAGACGTTTCAAGCCTAACAAATGATGGATCAGTGTAGCGTTTCAAGCATGCCCCAGCTCCCGATATATCGAACCTAATCAAAACCATCAAAAGTTGTTATATCCTCAGCTTTCACAAACAACTACAGAAGAAAATACTATCAAACAAGGTAAATCATACTTGTCCAAAAGAAATAGCCTTGGAGGACCTCTGCATTCCTCATAAGAATCCATCACACACCGGGGTAAGTCACCACGTGTAACCACACTCTGTTCCAATTGTAGATTCGGATGCCATTCCACACCTGAAATAGAGTCATAGTGTCATCTTGAAATAATCTAACATCATAGCATTGCTGACCAGATCATGTATTTTCATAGCAACACCATTTATCTAACCTTTATTGGAGAAAAATGGTGAATGATCGGTCTGACACAGTAATGCCTTCTCTATAGAAGGGAACTCAGCTTCCAATTGTTGTACACGAGCCATAAGACCATGGCTTCTAGAAGCAGTAGCCATTACTTCTTCGTGCAAGTCATGGAACATCTCAGCAGCAAACCTTCATCACAAATTACATAAATTAAAGTCAATTCCATCAAAAAGTTCAAAACTTTTTTCACTTCCAAATCCAAATCCAGAGACAAGCTCTCAGATTCGTCAAAATTGTAGCTTTAAAACTCATGGGTCAAGAACGATGGATTCCAAAAACTCCGAATTCGACGCGAATTGAGGTCAATAACAGAAAATTTCCATTAGAGAAAACTTACTCGGCGAGATCACCAAGTTGACGCAAAATGCCAACAAGACCAGCCATGGCGACTCCTTCGAGAAGAGCTTCGGGGTCATCTTTATCAGCAGCTTGGTACAGATCCGGATCTGCTAATCCGTACTCGTTACGAGACTGGTACCTCGTCAACGGCATTGTTTGAGCTTCTCTGATCAGCTCCTTAGTACTTTGTTCAATTTCAAAAGGGAAGAACTTTACAAGGAAAAAAGACTACAAAAGCTCATCTGTCTTCATTGAATTAGTGACCGACCACATTAGATATGTGACGACATCACTAGCTGGAAACTAAAAAACGGACTTTCTGTGGATTCGAGACGGCGGATATAGGTAGGGGCAAAGAGAGAGAGAGAGAGAGACTGAAAACTCAACGCTTAATTTAAGAAAATTGAGAAATTGCCTAAAAATACATTTTTTTCTTTTTCAATAGCCTAAAATACTTAAAAATTGTTACTTTTAAAATTTCTTATCAAACCAAAACCTTGTTTCAATAAAACCTGCATTTAAGACCCGACCCCTCGGGAACCTGAATTTTCCAGCGTTAGGCTGAGTGACTCGTAATTGACATGTCCAATTGTGATCTAATTAAGTGTTTTTTAAGAAACCGATGAGTTAATTGAAAGATAAAAAGGGAGCGAAGAGTCTCTTTTTAAGTTCACTGTTACTTCTCTTTTCTGCAGGAACATCAAAAGGCGTTGAGTCGACTAAAGGTATAATTCGGCTTCTCTCTTCTCACCTTAAAAATCTTGTCTTTATATATTCTCTTACCTCGTCACTCCTTTGGATATATTCTGTAATCACTGAAACTTCTGTCGTCGTTTTCTATAATTTTGCTGTAAGATATGTTCCTCTCTGAGCTCCAAGTTCAAGTTTTTTTCTTGACTTCGTTTTTTTTTTGGGTGAGTTTTCAGGTTCAGACATGTCTTATATTCCTCCACATAAAAGGCATTCGAAGGATCCGGCCAAACCTTCCCCTGTTCCAGATTCACTTGTTACAAAATTTAAGAAAAACCTCGACTCTAATAGTAGCAGTGATAAACGCAACCGGATAATCTATTCAGGAGATTCCATTTCTAAATGGTTTCTTGTTGGTTCAAATGGAATTGAGGATGAGGTTCCTTCGTATGTTAAGTTTGTGCCCTTGTCCTCAGATTCTGTCGAGTGTAGAAAAGGAGAAAAGCCTTCGGTACTGATGCACAACAATGTCCAAAACGGTAAGGAACTTTGTTTGTTAGTGTTGTAATCGTTCTTTCCTATATAAAAGATGTAAGCTTTATGCAGACTTTCTGTGTCTTAACGCAGTATTTGGACTTCGGTTATGTGTTCGACAATACAAAACATCATCTAGATGCTAAAACGAACACTAGTTGTGACTATTTTGTTAGTGTTAAGATCGTTTTTAGTCAAAATAAGATGGATTGTGTATTTTTAACTGTTGTTTTTATATGTTTACGTTCAGTGAATATGAATATTGGAGAGAGTGAAGAAAAAAGAACTCAGTGGCTGTTAGTAGCAGAGAAGGTTGAGGAGGATCTTGTGTTGGCATATGAGCGAGCTAAGACTGAAATGGAGGAGCATCATCATGTATTGAGATTGGTTGCTCGGTTTGGTAAAATTTTCTTCTACGGGTAAGCTATTCAGCTTCTGATCGGACATCTTTTTGCTTACAGATACTCTTTGTATTTCTTTTTCTAACTTTTACAACATATAACCAGGCATCAAGGTGGTCCTGTGGGTGAATGTTCGCGTAAAAACTCGAGTAAGATGTTCTCTACAGATGTCCCAACGTCTTACTTACAACACATTAAGTCTGAGGTTGTACCAAGCCATGGATTCTCTATTGACTTGGAAAAGGAAACATACACTGTGAAGGTATTTGTTTGGATCTGTCCTTCTGATGTCATTTGAATGTGTTTAATTGTGTTTGGCTTCTATTCTCAGGTATCACACTATTCTCGTCCCAATGCAACCATCAACTGTAAATGTACCCGTAAGGAAGATGGACGGCTCAGTATGTACAAGGCAAGTCTCGAGTTCTTTGTGTGTTATGTGATAAGAACAAGAGTAAAATCTCTTCTTTATTCCTCAATGAATCAGCGAGAACAACAAACAAAAACAAGAATCAAAGATAGAACCATGTTCTCTCCATATGATTCATCGCATCATTGATATTAACTTGATACATGCCAGATTTTTACTTGGTTTTTCTTTGAACATCTTACATTGAACCTCGAGTATTTTGCTTTTGCACAGGCCGAGCTTAATCCTGTAAGGCATTTGGTTGTTGATGTGTCATGCATTGATAAGAATCTTGACATGAGACTGATGCTCGCTGCCAAAAGGAAAATGACGGCTCTTACAGTGAGTTGAATTTGATATATATTTCTGGATAAATTATGCCTCTTTTGGACTTAGGTTGGGCGATCTTTGACTCTTTCTATGATGGGCAGGATAAAGAGATAAGCAACATTAAAGCGCTATTGGATTCAGCAACTGTTGATCCAAATGTGAAAGGCGGTTTAAGGTGGCCATTCGGTAAAGCTTCATCTGAGGATGGATACAGAGTATTTGAAGCTTGCCACGTTAGAGCTACTATCTACAAAAACCAAACTCTAAGGCTTAGGGTAAGAGAGACTGATAGATTCAATGAGAGGATTGGAACAGGTGAAATCAAGAAGGAGGTTACCCTGATACTTAAAGACCTAAACTCTAAGTTACAGGTAAATTATTGTGCTCTTGTATTTTTGAAACTCTTGTAGAAGTGTAAGGCTTATAGTGATTACACTTGCCGTCTGCAGGAGCAGAACACTGAGAAAAGTTGTGTTTTGGAAATGCTTCGAGGTACTCTTGGATCTATATGGGACTTCTTGCAATGCGATGCCTATCTTACATGATTAAGAACCATATGATATTTGCTCGTTCTACTGGAATTCTCTTTTACTTTCTGCTGTGTGTTGGTTCGTTTTATTGGGTTTCTCTTTCACTTTCTGCTGTGTGTTGGTCCAATAATGTTTTGGGTTGTCAAGGTTTGAACTTATGTTACAAAATCACCAAGTTGAGTTTTGTTACCAATCATTTCATGTATGTGAACTTCTTGCCTAAGTGACTCAATGCATACTGAAGTTTCCTTTCAAAAGAAAATGACTCAATGCATACTGACGTTTCCTTTTACCTAAAGGTCTAATCGTAATTTAAGAAGGACAATACAATGAAAGATTCCCAATTATCACAGTAATGTCAACTTTGTATACATTAAGGTTAAAAGTAAGTTTCAGTGATAGCAGTGGAACAACTGGTGCAAAGAACATATCTAGTTCCAATATTTGAAATAAATACATTTGTAAGATTTCTCTTTTGCTTTGAACATGTAGTTTGATCTCTTCCCAAATTCTTGCACGAACAAACTAATTTCCCTTCTTTTAAGTTCTAACAATCATCCATAAGACCAAATACATCAATTTTACAACTATTTAGAGGTGATCCATAGCGCTTACACCAGGTGTGCTAAAAGTTCAACTGCTTTATCCATCAAGCCTTTATCACATAACCTGCTAATGACTTCCTCAGTTCTTGAACTCTTAACAAACACGTTCATGTTAAACGCTTCCTCCAAAAAACCTTGAGCAGAAACAACATCGTCTACCTCGATATATGCACTAATCATAATATCATATGTGTGGCTGTTCCGGTTAACTCCATTCGTCTCCATCTCTTTCCATAGAGTCTTAGCTCGGCTCAGATCCCCGGCCTTAACCAATCCCTTTATCAATATATTGTATGTAACTACATTAGGCTCAGTACCTAGCTTGTTCATCGAAGACATCATCTTTAAGGCGCCTTCGATATCGTTCTGCTTACATAAGCCATTGATATACACATTATAGGTATAACTATCAGGAGCCAAACCTAACAAGAGCAACTCATCAAAAAACTTGTCTGCTTTCGGGTAATCCTCATCTGCAATCACACCTTGCAACACGATTGTATAACAAACAATATCAGGCTCAATTCTATCACATTTCATCTGACTCAGTACGCTTACAACTTCTTTTTCCCTTCCTCCTTCGACCAAGAATCTCATGACGACTGTATAATCCCGCAAACCTGGCGAAAACCGAATCTTTCGAAGATCTTCCAAGTATCCAATGACATCAAAACATGAAGAATCCTTGTGTTTACATACAGAACTCAGCAACCGAGAGTATAATCTTGGATTAACAATAACACAATCAATACTCATGTATCTCACTAACTCAGTAGCACAATCTACCTCACCGATTCTACAGAGAACATCGATCAATATCCCAAATGTAGATTCCTCTAACCTCACACCCATTCTACTAGCTTTCACCAAAATCTCAGGAACCAATTCAAGACTCTCTCTTTTTCTCACAAGAACTAAGAGCAAAGCATTGAGCGTGTAAGCAGAAGGCACACACCTGAAATTAGGGATCTTGAAGAAAACATCGATTGCCTCTTCGATTCTACCGGAGAAACCATAAGCAGCGATGACATCTCTGAAAATGGATTCTGGTGTATCGAACTTCTCAGAGACTTCAAGGTGATTCAGAACAGAAGCAATGTTCTCGAGCTGAGAGGTTTTAGCTAAGGTTTTGATAACAAATCTGTAAGCTTGAGGCGTGGGCTCACAGTTATGGAGTTTGAATGAGCTTACGAGGGTTCGTATAACACCACCGTCCTCTGAATCTGCGATTAGACTGCTTCTTAGCTCTTCCATGGCATATTTCTGCTTGAGATTCTCGTTCCACTTGGTTTTGAAGGACGAATGAGGGATTTTTCGATATTTTCTCAGGAAATTTGACATTCGGTGCCATGATGATGATCTTGCCATTTCAATTCGACAATGTAAAATTGGAAGAAGCCATGGAAGACATGTCATGTAGCTTCAGAATCTTTCTCGGTATATATAAAAAGCCCAACTAGATTTTGACTGAAGCCCACGATGGGCCCAGTTTCGTTTAGGTTTCTTATATACATTACACTTTCCCTTGGCCGCAAGAAATCAATCAGAGGAAAAGAAAAAAAGAAAAAGGGGTTTTGAAACTAGTTGAAACAATGACGACGGCGATGATCTCCAATCTTCCAAGGGATTTGATAGAGGAGATTATTTCTAGGCTTCCCTTGAAATCTATGAAAGCTGTGAGATTAACATGCAAAACTTGGAACAATTTATCCAGCTTTACGAAGAGATGCACATTGGTAAAGTAACAACACCAACAAGAGAAGGGGAGACTATGATGATCGCGATGATGCCTCACAATCTTTATTTAATGAGCGACGTAGTCGACGTTGATCCATGTATAGAGCTTAAATGTAAACCTAGTTTCCTTAACAATCAATTCAGTATATTTCGAATTTACCACTATGAGGGTTTATTGTTATGCATTTTGAAAGACGCTACTAGGATTGTGGTTTGGAATCCGTATTGGGGGCAAACAAGGTGGATCACACTCAGATATTCTCACTGTCCACGAGGATGGGACAGGTTCAATTATGCTCTCGGATATATACGAGGATAAAGAATCTTGTCGTAGCCTCAAAGTCTTGAGGTTTGTAGATTATCACAAAGCACCCGCGGAAGGCAATTC
Organism: Turritis glabra; assembly: GCA_900406565.1. NCBI lineage: Eukaryota > Viridiplantae > Streptophyta > Magnoliopsida > Brassicales > Brassicaceae > Turritis > Turritis glabra. The sequence goes on from OVBN01000025.1 coordinate 4,084,677, forward strand.
TTTTGGTATGAAATCTACGATTTTGATTCTGGTTTATGGACAACTCTTGTTGTCACTCCACACTGGAGAATAGATTGTTCAAGCTTTAGCGTTTCTCTAAAGGGAAACAGTTACTGGTGTGCGGCAGAAAGGAGCTCAGAAGATCGCAAGGATCACATAGTCTGTTTTGATTTTACAAGAGAGAGATTTGGGCTGCTTCTGCCTCTGCCGTCTAGCGTTAGTAGATATAAATATGTGACTTTATCTTGTGTTTGAGATATGGATTACGACTAAGATTGGGTCGAAATGGTGTCGTGGAGCAAGTTCTTGATAATGGATACGGAACTTATAATTTATCGAGATAGTTTTTTCATTGACGAGGAGAAGAAAGGCATCATGGGTTTTGGTACACACTCTGACTCTGACTATCGCAAAATATTTATGAACATAATTGGAGAGGCTGGATACGTAAAAAAATTGGGACCTGGAGTACATGGAGACCGAAACTGTACGCCACGTGTGTGCTCTTATGTTCCAAGTTTGGTCCAAATCAAGAAGCTAGCACGAGGCAAAAGGATAGAACAAAGTAGTTTAGAAAAGCGTCGATTTGATCAAAACAGGTTGAGACTTGCCGCATTTGAAAAGCTAATGAAGAAGCTACATGGACATTAGTAGGAGGAGGCGCAAAAGGAGAAAACGGGATGGTTAGTCTCAATTTACAAACGGGATGATGCAGTAGAAGGAAGGCCTTGAAGCTTGTCGTGGATGTAGAGGTGTATAGAAAGATAGCTCTAATTACGATGATACAAGTGTTCTTGATTCCAATCCCAGCACCGATGCTTGTGCAAAAGAGGATTTGGGAACGGAAACCATTGAAATTGATAATTCTAAAAAAAAATGAGTCGGATTTTGCTGCTCTAGGAAGCAGATTGGTAATGATAAGAGAGATATTGGATAAGTCAACTTGCAAGTTGTTTTGGATGCTTTCCTAAGAAAATTTTTGGTGAAGAGACATAGATTGATATGTGACATCTTGCAAGAGGAGCTGCAGAGTGGATTAGCTCTCTCTATCGAGGCAAAGACTCCGCCCGAAGTTTGAGGCCGTAGCAAAGGAAATAAGCTGGTCCAGATTATATTTTCTTCAAAATAGGTCCATGCGTTGGTTTTTCTATGAAATTTTAATGAAGTTGAGTTGGTAATGCATATATATAAATTGTAGAGTGCTTTAGAGATGAATATATAGTGTGGTTTCTCTCATGTTTACCATTAGAATTGTCATTTTTCTAAAAACCCCAGACTAGATCATTTGTTCGTTGCTCATTCGTCTAAATAGTCTAGCTGGTACTTTTAAAATCATCTGATGCAAATTGATATGATGGAATGGAGACTAAACAGAGTACTTGTTTACATACAAGCGGTTTAAATTAACCGACTCTAATAAACTTCTCAGATATTTCAAGGTGATTGAGAACAGATGTAATGTTCTCAAGCTGAGAGGATTTACCTAGGGTTTTTAATAACGAATCTGTAAGCTTGAAGCGTATAGGCTCACAGTTATGGAGTCGGAAAGAGCTTATGAGGTTTCACAGTTGTAAATAAGAAGACAGAGACCGTAAAGCTGGAAGACATGTCATATAGATTAGCTTCAGAATCTTGTCGGGTATGTAACACCATTAAAAGCCTAACTAGATTCTGAAGCCCACGATTGGCCCAGAAGAAGAGAAGATTGCGGCTTTATTTCAGCAGTGCGAATCAGATTGGAATGAGCTTGAGATATGGATTACGAGTAAGATTGATGCCGAAATGGTGTCGTGGAGTGATGGATACGGGACCTAGGATAGAGGTTCCACATATATGTGAAGGTTACTTCATTGAAGAGGAGTACTATTTCAGAACAATTATCATCATTGGAGAGGCTGGATACGTAAGAAAATTGGATATCGGAGTAGTTATAGACAGAATGATGTGTGCTCTTATGTTCCAAGTTTGGTCCAAATCAAGAAACCTGGACGAGGCAAAAGGAAAAGACAAAGCAGTTTAGAAAAGCGTCGATTTGATCAAAACAAGTTGAGACTTGAAGCATTTGAAAAGCTAGGAGTAGTCTAGAAGCAATATGCAGGAGAGGAGGTAGGAGTGAAAGGGATGATTAGTCTCAATTTACACAGTCTAATTTATTATGTTACAAAACTTCTATTTATTTTCTCATTTACTTTATTTTGGCATGTACGTCAATGGATTTTGGAACAGAATCTGCTTTCAACTACTTGTGTTGCTTCACAAATCTTTTCAAAATTCTAGATTTGCAGATTGGTTACCTTGATTACTGTAAGAAGCCTGGCTTTTTAAGTTGCTATATAGATGAATCGATTGAGAGAAATTAAACGAGAGAGAAGAGGTTTGTTATGAAAGGTTTTTCGTTTATTGAACTTATAGACTGATCGAGAAGACGGACAGCGTACAAACAAAGAGTTATAAACATGCTGTTGTAGCTTAACCGATTTAACCATATTAAACCACATCTAAACCGGATATGATAACCACTATAGATGTAAATTAATTCATCCAGCTTGGAGACGGTGAGGGCAGGTCATTGCGACTTGAGTTCAAATCATCCATGGACCAAAGTATCTAGCATGTCTAATTTAAAATCTTCTTTGTTTTTTCGAGCATGTGTAATATTAATCTATTTATATGATTCTGTATATAAAATTTAAGAATATTTTATAAGAATATAACAAATTAGCAATGTTGTCAAAATTAAAATACACAGATTAATAAACCACTTTTAGTCTTTATGAAAAGGGTTTATATCATCAAATGGAGTACACATAGCTAAAGTTATAAGAAAATTATTTGAAATGATCCCTTTTCATCTTTTTTTTCTAAGTAGCACCAATAAAAAAACTACGTGTCACTCAAGTGTAGATAAAAATGTATCCCAACAATTACAAAAACTTTGATCATACAATTGTTTGGATAACTCTCATCCAACACGTAATCGTATAGATATAGTATTAAAATTGGAAAACAACATTAAAAAGGGAATTATCCACCTTAGAAAAAGAAGGAAAAAAAAACAATTATTCTTTAATAGTTTTAACGTTGACCACATTACAGAAACGCGTGGTGTTAACGCACTAAAGAAAGAGCGTGGAGCGGGGAAATTGCCGTCCTTAAAACTGAGAAAAGAGAACATGATGGATCTGTGCGCTTCTTTCTTCGTCGTGGGAGATTTAGAAAAGGAAAGAAAAAAGAAACAAAAGCCTAAAACAGCAAAAGCAAAGATTCTCTCGCTGACTTCGTCTCTCTCTCTGCGCTGGCGAAGAAGATTTTCTAGGGTTTTTTTTTCTTTCTCTCGCGAGCTGGAAAATTGTTTATTAGTCGTGTTTGAGCTCTTTTGATCGGTGAAGATTATGGCGTCGTCTTCAGCTTCGGCGACGGTGGCGGTTGATAAAGCAACCAGCGATCTTTTGTTAGGTCCTGATTGGACTACCAACATGGAAATCTGCGATTCTGTCAATTCTCTTCACTGGTAAATTTTTGTTCGATTTGGTGTTGGAATTCTGGTTTAGATTCTAGTTTCATCCGCTTGATTTCGTTTGGAATTGTTGATTTAGTTGATTGTTTTTTTATAAAAGGTTATAGTTACATGCAAAATTTGGGGTTTGGTGTTGTTAGTTCTTGATTGGAGTAGGAACATCTTACATGTTTGTATCTTCGTTAACGGTTTTTGGCGCTTATTGACTCGCTCAGGCAGGCGAAAGATGTTGTCAAAGCTGTTAAAAAGAGGCTGCAACATAAGAGTCCGACAGTTCAACTACTTGCTCTTACGGTATGATGTTTCTACTGAGTTTTGGGGCCTTGTTCCTCGACCAATTCTTCTGCGCCTAGTTTCGACTCTCCTTGACTCTCTATGTATTCTTCTGTGCTAGCTTTTGGAGACGTTAGTAAAGAACTGTGGAGATTATTTGCACCATCAAGTTGCAGAGAAAAACTTATTAGGGGAAATGGTCAAAATTGTGAAAAAGAAGGTAGTTCTTGTTCCGGGTTCAATGTTTGTGTTTCCGTAGTGTTGATTCTTTATATTACTGATGATCCATTGGTTTTATAGGCAGATATGCAAGTAAGGGATAAAATATTGGTCATGCTGGACTCTTGGCAGCAGGCTTTTGGGGGTCCTGAGGGAAAATATCCGCAATATTATTGGGCATACGATGAGTTAAGGGTGAGTAACTCGCTTGGAAGTGTAATTGTTATACCTATATACATTTTCGGTCACCTTTGGTGGACATATATACTGTTCGGTCATCGTTTGTTCTAAATGTTGAAGTATTGTATATTGTTACCAAGTCTTGTATTTGTTGCCACTACTCTTTTTCGCCCGGTGCTAAATGTGAAAGTTGAGTGTTTATAGTTGTGGAGTCATGTTGCTCCGTGCTTTTATCTTCTTCAGATCTCTATATATATGACATTTGCTTTGCCTTTTACTGAGATCTCATTTGCATGATATTCTTACTCTCAAGGTTGCTGTTACATGTTGCAGCGTTCTGGAGTTGAATTCCCCCGGCGTTCACCTGATGCGTCCCCTATAATAACACCACCAGTGAGTCATCCACCTTTAAGACAGCCTCAGGGGGGCTTTGGAGTACCTCAAGCTGGTTATGGAATACCTCAAGCCGGCTATGGAGTACCTCAAGCTGGTTATGGAATACCTCAAGCAGGTTATGGAGTACCTCAAGCGGGTTATGGAATTCCTCAAGTGGGTTATGGAATGCCCAGCGGTTCGTCGAGAAGGCTTGATGAAGCAATGGCAACTGAGGTTGAGGGCTTAAGGTAAGTGGATTTGTTAGTTCAATATGCTGTCGATGTGGACTGGCAGTTTAAGATTTCGTACAAATATTTCCACTATTTCAATTTTCTTTTTTTGGTTAAATTGTAGTTTGTCAAGTCTTGAGTCCATGAGGGACGTGATGGATCTCTTGGGCGACATGCTACAAGCTGTGGATCCCAGTGACCGTGCGGTATTGAAATCTATTATACAGCTATATTGCAGGTTTGGGAATGAAATATATTGCTTTACCCATGGACCCATGGTTTTCCTGTTATGTAGGCTGTGAAAGATGAAGTCATTGTTGACTTAGTCGAGCGTTGTCGTTCCAATCAGAAAAAGCTGATGCAGATGCTAACCTCGACTGGGTTAGTCCTCTATATTTAGGAAACACTTTGTATTTAAATTTCCATCGTTGTGCTAAACAGTCTTTTGTTTATGTGGCAGGGATGATGAACTTTTAGGCCGGGGACTTGATCTAAACGACAGTCTTCAAACTCTGCTAGCTAAGCATGATGCAATAGCTTCTGGTTCTCCTCTGCCTGTTCAGGCTTCTGGTTCTCCTCTGTTAGTTCAGGCTTCTAAACCTGGTGATTCGAGCCCCAAATCTTCTGAAGCTAAAGATTCTAGTTCCATAGCTGGTTCTAGTTCCCCAATACCAGCCACTGTGTCTACGGGGAAAAGCCCAATTGATGAGGATTACGAAGAGGAAGAAGATGAGTTTGCGCAATTAGCTCGAAGGTTTGTCTTACAAATTACAATTGGATTCAGGAACTGTGCATATCATAAACTTGGTATTTGAAATATCACTCTGTATTATTTCAGGCATTCCAAACCGCCAGCAACTGTGACTACAGACCCCACCAGTTCAGAGTCTCATAATGCTGCAAGCAATGCTCTTGCTCTTGCTCTGCCTGACCCGCCTCCTCCAGTGAACACCACAAAGGAACAAGACATGATTGACCTATTGAGTATCACACTGTCTACACCGTCAACTTCACCGCCTCCATCCTCTCAGCCTTCTCCTCCTCCTCCCGCTGTCTCAGATCAAAACACCCATATCTATCCACAGCCTCCACCACAGTTTGATAGCTATGTCGCTCCATGGGCACAACCCCAGCAACAGCAACAGCAACAGCAACCGCAACAGGCTCCGACACAGCAGGGCTATTCTCAATATCAACAACAGCAGGGCTATTCTCAACCTCAACAGCAGCAGGGCTATTCTCAATCGCAACCGCAAGCACAGTTCCAGATGCAACCGTCAACTCGACCTCAGAACCCGTATGAATACCCGCCTCCGCCATGGGCTTCAACATCAGCGAATTCTTACTATACTCCACGGGCTAATGCAAGTGCGTCATATACAGACACATCGGCCCTGGCCGGGAGATCACTGCAGCAATCCAACTCGTTCCCCACAAGAGCCGGAGATTCCCAGGCTACTTCTGCTAGCAATCCAGGAGTATCTGTAGGACAGAAGCCGTTTGTTCCATCCTACAGATTGTTCGAAGATCTGGATGTGTTTGGGAGCGCAGACGGGAAGCATAATAAACCGACGAACAGTAGTAATGGTTCTCCAAGCTTGTCTGGGTCTCAGACGCAGCAGAGTATGATAGGAGGAAGGAAAATGATTTAGCAAAAGTGTGGGTGCTTCGTATTTTCTCCCATTGTGAATATAATGGTGTACATTTTTATCCCCTTGTTTGATTTTAGGGTTTGGTATGACATACTGATACGCTTTGAAGAGACCAGGAGAATCTTTTCCCTTATTTATTTTGTCGTCTGTTTTCTTACCCTTTTGTGGAGTTGTGTGAACTATTATTGGTTTGGGGACAGAGTTATAACAGCTGGGAACAACAAATTCATGGGAATTGGGAGCCGGAAATGGAACACTAGTCTGTTTCTAGTACTAAAAGTTATAGGACTTCTTTTTTTTTTTTGTCGAAATTTTATTGGACTTCTTTGAACTCAAACTCCCTAGCTTTTAATGGGCTATGGAGACTAAAGGCTCAGGTTGTTTCTGTGTCGAATCAAGATTCAGCATTCATTATATGCATTATGAAGCATCGGATTCAGCATTCATTATATGCACGATGAAGCATCAGATTTAGTCATTCAACATCAGCATTTTCGTTTTTAATCTCTAGTTTTCTTTGCACAAAAATTAAAGTTTTGTTTGATACAACTTATTTTGCATCCAAACTCACATATATTGATTTTGCAAAAGGAACAACATCCAGATATTGCATCCAACTGAGAGAAAAAAAACGAACAACCCCGATGACTCTTGGCAACACGATTTAGAAGTGATGAAGTGTGATGCTAAGATGCGATTTAAATGTTTGGAACAATAGACTTTATCTTGGAAGCATTAAAAGTTGTGAACATTTAGAAAACATAGTGATTGAGAAGCAACGAGATGTTGGCTCATCAATCTTTGGTCGTTTGTAGCATAATTACAAGTATACTTCACCACAACTTACTAAACACCATATTTCATAGTACCATCTATCATTTTATTTTCTTCACATCTTCGACATTGAGTAGTCCATCGCTTCCACGAGATAATCTGCCACAAGGAGCATTTTAAAATTGTGTTTACTTTTCGATATTCCTTTTATATCAAAGAAATGAAAGGGTACAAACCTGCATCATCCTTAGTGAAGCAGAGAGGTGGTGTGATTCTAAAGACATTCCCAAAGTAGCCTCCTTTTCCAACCAACACGCCCAGTTCTGTCAGATATTCATAGACAAATTAGTTGACCTTTTTAGTACAAGTTTCACCTCAGACGAGTAGACAAAGTGAAAAACCAACCTTTCATTTGATCCATAATGTGCAGAGTCTCGGCGGTTGCAGGAGTCTTGAGCTTGCGATCACTCACCAGCTCTACTCCAAGCATCAGTCCTCTTCCCCGTACATCCCCGATAACTACATTTAGAGAAGCATAAACACATTGAAGCAAAATCAAGAACAAAAGTTAGAGAGAGAGAGAGAGAGAGAGAGAGAGAGAGAGAGAGAGAGAGAGAGAGAGAGAGAGAGAGAGAGAGAGAGAGAGAGAGAGAGAGAGAGAGAGAGAGAGAGAGAGAGAGAGAGAGAGAGAGAGAGAGAGAGAGAGAAGAGAGAGATGAGAGAGAGAGAGAGAGAGAGAGAGAGAGAGAGAGAGAGAGAGAGAGAGAGAGAGAGAGAGAGAGAGAGAGAGAGAGAGAGAGAGAGAGAGAGAGAGAGAGAGGAGAGAGAGAGAGAGAGAGAGAGGAGAGAGAAGAGAAGAGAGAGGAGAGAGAGAGAGAGAGAGAGAGAGAGAGAGAGAGAGAGAGAGAGAGAGAGAGAGAGAGAGAGAGAGAGAGAGAGAGAGAGAGAGAGAGAGAGAGAGAGAGAGAGAGAGAGACTTACTTTCGTGTTTCTCTTTCAGCTGAATGAGTTTTTCTTTGAGATAAGATCCGACCATCAATGCATTTTCCTGAAGCTTCTCTTTCTCAATCACCTTCAGAACAGCGAGACCAGCTGTAGTAGACACAGCATTTCCACCAAATGTATTGAAGTAGCTTCGGCGAGTCAATACTCCTGCTATCTCTGGAGTTGTCACAACCGCTCCTAAAGGAAACCCATTCCCAATTCCCTATTTTCACACCATAAACCAATTAGCCAGAGATTGCAATAAAGTTAGCTTAGATGCAGAACAAACTAATGTTGGACAACTCTAACCTTTGCCATGGTAACTATGTCAGGGACGACATTGTGGGCCTCAAATCCCCAGAAATTGCCAGTACGTGCGAATCCAGACTGAACTTCATCCGCAATGAACAATCCTCCAGCTTTCTTAACAATATCGTAAGCTGCTGACAAATAGCCCGGGGCTAGTTCCACAATCCCTCCAACTCCCTATTCACATTTGCATTCACTCTTAATTCTGATCTAGTAACACTTTTATAAATGAAACTCCAACATTAGTCAAAAATTGATTACCTGAATAGCTTCACAAATAAAACCAGCAATGTGTCCGGTCGTGCCATATTGAATGAGATCTTGCAAATCCTTTGCATACTTCTCTCCATCAGAACCAAACACACCTCTATACGGATCAGGGTTCAAAGCATGATGAACTCCAGTCTGAACCACATTAAATTTCCACATACTCTGAGCAGTAGCCCCCATTGTTGCAGCCGCATTACCATGATACCCGTTTCGAACCGACACAATATCTTGACATCCAGTATACAGTTTAGCCATCATAAGTGCCAATTCATTAGCCTCTGTACCCGAGTTAGTGAAAAACACCACCTTGAGATCACCGGGAAGTTTAGAGGCTAAAGCCTCAGAGAACTCAGCAATGGCATGGTTAAGGTAAAGAACAGTAGGATGCTGAAGTCTCTTGATCTGATTGATCACTGGCTCAACCACATCTGGATGACAATGTCCACAGTTCACAACCGCAATCCCAGCAAATGCATCTAAATACCTCCGACCACTCTCATCAAATAGATACTGCATCTTCCCATCCACAATGTTCAACTGCAACACATCAATACAAATAAAAAACTCATTAGAATATTGATTATTCTATTGTGACTATTCAATTTCAAAGCCTGCACATGATATTAAAATATAAAGATTCAACATTTATATACTTTGTATTTTTATAGATTCCATTATTGATCAAGAATATTCGGATAAGAACATCACAGTCTGAGCCAATTTAAAATTATAAAAATTTAGCTGTTTTCGATGAGCCCATCAATAAAGTTTCAAGCTTTGTCGTCATTATCACATACGGAGATCATCAACACAAGATCATGAACCGAAGATTTGATTATACGAATCAAAACCAATTGCAAAAAAACAAAAATTTCAAATCATGATTTTGAAATGGGACATGTACCGGTTTGCGATAGAGACAGAACATGGAAGGACTGAGAAACTCCTTCCTTTTGCCAAGGATTACATCGGCGGAAGGGCCTGTATACGGCGGCGGAGTGTAATCAAACGGAGGAAGCCTCGCCTGAAACTCGTTGGAATCTTTCACGGAAGCTGCCGCCGTCGCCTGAGACGTCGATGAGATGCATCGTCGCCAAAGGGAAGCGGAAATGTTTTGCACCGATCTTTTCGCCGTGAGTCTCTGCATGATCTCTCTCTCTCTTTTTCTCTTAATCTCTCCGATGATAATTCACAGAGAGACGATGACAACACTGTTTCGATGGTTACAATGATGTGAGAGAGGTGTGACGTTATTTATAGAGAGACTAGAATCCATTGGATCAATGCTGATGACGTGTTTCCAGTCTACCGAACTTGATTTTACAGGATGGTCCTTACACTTTCAATTTAATTACCTACTTATCTAACGTTACCCTAAAATTTTAAAAATTTAACCCAAAGTTTAATTATAAAGTCTAAAAAACCTAAACTTTAATCTGAAATGTTGAACTAGAAATCGTAATATTTAAAAATTTAAAGGTTGTAATTTTTGAAAACACAACATATTTGAGATTGTTTTCCGTTTTATTTCTAAATTTATTTCCTCAAGTTGTAAATGACATTATTACTACCCAACGAATGTTGACTGGCATAACAAGACATTCGAGTCCAGAATTAGTAAAAATATGGTGAAATATATATCATGTGGAATTAATTACTTATATAAGAAAATAATTTACATACCAAAAGAGAAACAAATCAACAAAAAAATCAAAATTTTCTTTTGTCAAATACTAGTTTTGGACTTCTTTACAAAAAAATACCATCAACCTAATATTTTTAAAAATGCCATTTCTTAAAAATCAGCTACTTATTTCTTTATTTTTAACTTTTGTTTGTAATTCTTTTCGGGTGACGTTTAACAGAGTTTTCATATTTACTTCCAACAATCAATTATCATTACTTGCTTACCCCTTCGCTTCTATCTTTAAGAAATAAAAAATACATAACAAATAATTTTCAGCTATTTTACCACCTCTAATAATTTAAAAGAGCTTACGTCTCGGTGTTCCTCAAACTATTTTTAGCTTTTAGAAAGGCTAAAGTTTTTATGCAATTTTTGGTTACAAATTTCACATATACAAAAATAGAACGACCAAAATAACAAACCCATGTCCCAACTCATTTTCCTGACTCACGAATCACGATAGATCAATAGAAGTGTATAAGTAAATTTTTAATACAACTTGTCTAGTGAACAGATTCATATCAAGTTGTGCATAATTAAGTAAATGTTAAATCATTGTTAGTGTGTTCGGTATTGTACCAAAACAAGTAATGCATTTGGTAAATGGAATGGGTGTCATGTGACTGATCACCTACGTCCTACAACACTATTTGAATTTGTTTATCATGATAGCTCCAAAATTTAAATCATCTATCCCAAAGATTGGACATATAATTGTCTTTCCTTTTGAGAATAAATCATCTATCCCAAAGATTAGACACATCTTTGTCTTTCCTTTCTATAACGCGTATACAAAATCCCAAAATCGTGGCATAAAATCATATAAATACAAAGGATGGAGGGACCATAGGTGTATGGGGCACGTGCTTCCAAGTGAAAGATAAAATGCGTCTAATATTGTTTGTCCCAATGAAACCCACTTTTGTAATCAATGCGCCTAATTTTAGTTTTTCTCAATAAACAATGCGTCTAATTAGATATTCTCCGGCGTGGGTCTAAATTTAAATTGTTTTCTGTTTGCCGTGAGCCAACGCACTTGAACTATGAATGAGTATCAAAATTATGAATTGTGTCCCTCTTATCTCTTTATCTTTATAATCTCCGTCTGACTAGGATTGAACTATACACTTTAGTGTATTGTTTTGAAATGACAAGTGGTTTGATGTATGAGAGGAAATGGGGGGAGTTGATGATGTATCAACCAAATCTGCTTACATATTTCTTTAAATTGGGCTTTTTATGTTGTTATTATCGTTTGGGCTTATATTTGTCAAAAAGAGTAAAAGTCTCATATATTTTCTATTCCTAGTTTGATTATGTTTGACACTTGCATTAGGATTGTCGTTTCATGACTATAAATATGTCCGACAAGCCTTGTTTGATCCTTACTCTTTTTTCTTCAAACTGTTAACCTCGATAAATCTCTTTACAGATTCATTTATAGAAATGAATGCATGTCAGAACTTGAAGTGTTATATAAACACCACGTATCATTTCATTGTGAAATTCATCCACTTTTTAAGTACTCAGAAAATCGAATCAAAAGTGTTAACTAGGACCAAATTTTCATAAATCTCATAACTTGTGAGAACTTTATTTAGTCGAAATGTTCCCACGCATTTTATACGTTTACATTATCCATATATCCCCAACATGCATAATCAAATAGAACTCACAACTCCATCATCGTTCTCCACAACCCTAATTCGTGAATTCACAACCCTACAATTCTGTCTTATCTCCCCTTGAGTTCCAGTCAATGGTCTAAGATTTCCCATCCTAATCATTGCGTCAACGAATGCTCGAAAGAACAGGAACGTGCTGCTGCTGTATTGGTTTACTAGTGGAATAGTGTCGGCTCCTGGAGTCGAGAAAAGCTCTTGGTCACTCTGAATCAGACCTTTCCCATTACGAAGATTGGTGTAGTATTGGCTATCGAAAGCATTTGGAGTCACGGGATCGAAGTTGACCAGAACGGTGCCGTTTCCGTTTCGAGGGCATAATCGACGGAGTTCCACGAGATAAGTTGGGTTCAGACTTGGGTCTGGTCTGTTGGTTCCGTTGAAGTTGTAGAGACGAGGTGTCACGAATTGGCACTGTGCTCTTCCAAATGTGTGACCACCTACCATTTTGACAAAACATTAAGGTTTAGATACATTGTATATTTTATTTAAAGATGAATCATGATTTGTCGTTTTTACCAACTCATCTTATAATTCTTCATTTTGACAAATGAAGAATTAGTTACATTGCATGTTTTATTTAGAGATGACTCATGTTTTTTCGTTTTACCGAGTCATCTTATAATTCAAAATCACGTGGTCGAAGATATTTTTTTGAGATGGTTTTCTACAAAGTCTTGTTTTCTCGAAATGAAGCAAATGGGTTTTCTTACTTAACTCATGTTAACTAATTCATATGCCTTAAACACACCTTTTAAATACTAAATATCTTGTTTCATGATTCGAACTTGAAATTAACATTCTAGAGAAATAAGTCAACCCATTTCAATGTACGAAATATTATTATAAATATATTTTTAGAAATTATATCTTTCAATTGTAATTTTTTATATATTATTAAAATTTAAAATACATGTTATATATAAGAGATAAACGATGCAATCAAGAAATTTCAAATGATACTCTGTAGTTTTTTTTATAGTTTTAATTGTTTGATCATTATAAGTAGATTCAGTTTATTTTAATTAACAAATATTTTAGTATAAACTTTTATCAAAGCCAACCAAATAATTTCTAAGAAAGTATAAACCAAATATAAATAATTAAGTTGATCATTCTAATAGAATACAAAATAATAAAATTTTGAATTAAAACACTAATCTTATATATATATATATATATAGATGATATATATTGAATTACAACATGGATGAAAAAATTACCAGAAAGAGCGACTAGATCCGAGGCGCGGTTTAGGCCAACATCAGCAAAAGCTGCTTTAAGTTGAGTAAGAGTGAAAAATGGAGAGGGAAGAGCTGTATTAGCCAAATCGAAGAAAGCTTCTACGCTGTCTCTCCTCCCCAACGGTACCGGCCACCATGGACCTCCCGACTATATAACATATAGAACATTGACGTCAAAATCATAACATTTTCGATTAGGTTCATCCGAGATAAGTCATGTGAAAATATTTCTATACCAAAAGCACTGATATTTGAGAGGCAATGGTGAGAATATCTGCACAAGACACTGTTCTTGGGCAAGCTCTCTCAAGGGCTACTTTCATTCTATCTATGACATTGAACCCTCGAGCCGAATTTGCGTTTGGAGCAGCATCTTTCTCGGTCCGGAATGATGTGGAATTGTCAAGCAAGATCGATGCATCACAACCCTACAAAAACCGCAAATGTTACATAAGATGATGACATGATTTATTATTCAAAAATGGGTTTTAGCCTCTAATATATATATATATATAAAAGTAGACGCCGTGGATTATTTTAAAAAACAAAAAAGAGATAAGTTAAGTGGGTCTTTACCCGAACAAAGCAGTCATGGAAGTGAAGACGAAGGATGCTCGCGGCAATACGAGGATCAGTCCGCAGTTCATCGACGATGGTATCCCCAATGATGCTGAAAACAGATGGGCAAGTCCTGAAGTAGAAGTCAGGCCTCAACTGAGCATTAGAGTTTGATGCTTGAATCAGAAAGCAGCCCAATATTAGGGCTCCCATAGCACTGCAAGAAAATGAAGGCGAAAACCCCATATTTTCAGGAGGATGATGATTTGAGCTGTGAGTCTGGATGATGGTGAATTAGCTAAGGCGTAGAAGGACATTATATAGAGAATCTCGAGTCTTTTCTTTTATAGTATTTTAGACTATTAGGTATTGTGTTTTTAAAAAAATACTATTAGGTCTTGTTTTAAGGCCATGTGTTTTACTAGAGTGGTTGAAGGATAAATAATAATTAGAATTTAAAATAAACTAACCTATTCTTTCGACGTACTATTTATTCTTTGCACAGAATTAAATTTATTAGTGTTTGGTTGTATTTGTCGGACGCTGTGATAAATCAAGTAAGATTTGATAATTTTCACTTCAATTACGACTTTTTATAACTAACTCCAGACATTTTTTTTTTTCCGTCTCTCCAGACATTTTTTACTTACTACAAATCGACGTATCTACAAAGAGATGGTTCTCAATTCCGCCTATATATTATTATTTCTAGATTAATTTCAAGACATATACATGATTCCTTCTGAGAATTGAATTCGCATTATTGGGTCTGATAAATAATTTATAAACGACACAAATTTCAACAGTACGTGGTATACGAAAAATGAGAATTTACGATATTGAAATCAAATTTGGATTATGTATCGTCGGTAAAGATATGGTTGTTGATTCATGTTAAACGTAAGTTATGTCTATGTACAAATTATAATATCATCATGTTATCATAACTATGTTTTTATAGTTACATGTTCTTGTTGATATCTGAATTTTTGAGAGGATGGATATTTGTATCTTTGAATAAGGACAACTAAAAAAAAAAGGATCTAAATCGGCGAACGCCAACGTATTCTCTGTCCAATTTCATGTAATATCGACGAGTGCCAACATTTACATTTGGTTGTCTCCATAGAGACTTTTACCTGTTTAAAGTTGTATTGATAATCATGAAATATTATGTGATTATAAAGTTTGGTTAAAATATGTGCTAAGAGTGTTATCCATTTTTTTACTAATGTTTTGTGATTTTATTAGATCAGGCTCCAAATGCTCCGGCAGGGCTATGTTTCTATTGAGGAGTTTTTTTTAAGTGTATGCATGTAATAGAAGGATTATGTGTAACATAGATCAGTGAATAAATGAGTTGGTTGTGGTTTCGAAGGAATGTTTTTGTGCACGGGGTACATAATTAGATTTGGATACAAATTTTTTTTTTCTTTTTCTTGTAGAACCTTCCTAAAAGGATTGTCTTTCCTAATTAGCAAACATTTTCGGAATGTAAAAAGAAATTAGCAAACATTTTAAAATAATTTCCCTAATATTTGACGAAAACTAGAAATCCTTGTGTTTTGTCTTTCTCTATCCCGTGAATACCGTAAATGTAGCCTCGGAAGCCACCTCACAAATGGATAAATTATAAAAATCTTGCCCAAAATAATTTAATGAAATAACAAAGTTACCTAATACATATATAATTTCATACGAGTCCATATGCAAGACTTTATGGTTAACAAAAGTTAACCTAATCTGATACTTTAGCTCCTTGTCTTTTCTTCTTATCTATAAATAACCAAAGAGGACAAAAACTCGGAGATTTTATTTCAACAATTTGCTTGAATATCTATTATAAATTTCGACGTAATGTTAAATCAAAAGTTACTTTAGTACATATGCATAATTTGAAGTGTTTTAAACACCACGTATATTTGCATTATAGAATTCATCCACTGTATAGTAATCAGAAGATCGAGTCATAAGTGTAAAGACCAAATTTCATAAAGCTCATAACTCGTGAGAACTTTTATTTAGTCGAAATTGTTCTCACGCATTTTATACTTTCTTACATATCCATATATATATCCCCGACATAATCAAATAGAACTCACAACACCATCGTCGTTCTCCACAACCCTAATTCGTGAATTCACAACCCTACAGTTCTGTCTTATCTCGCCTTGAGTTCCAGTCAAAGGTCTAAGATTTCCCATCCTAATCATTGCGTCAACGAATGCTCGAAAGAAAACGAAAGTGCTGCTGCTGTATTGGTTTACTAGTGGGATCGTATCGGCTCCTGGAGTCGAGAAGAGTTCTTGGTCACTCTGAATCAGACCTTTCCCATTACGAAGATTGGTGTAGTATTGACTATCGAAAGCATTTGGAGTCACGGGATCGAAGTTGACCAGAACGGTGCCGTTTCCGTTTTGAGGACACAATTGACGGAGTTCGGCGAGGTAAGTTGGGTTCAGACTTGGGTCTGGTCTGTTGGTTCCGTTGAAGTTGTAAAGACGAGGTGTCACGAATTGGCACTGTGCTCTTCCAAATGTGTGACCACCTACCATTTTGACAAAACATTAAGGTTTAGATACATTGTATATTTTATTTAAAGATGAATCATGATTTGTCGTTTTACCAACTCATCTTATAATTCAAAATCACGTGCTCGATGATATTTGTATTTGATTATATTTTCTCTCTTTTTGATTTTATATTCGGTCATTTTTTTTAAACAGCTATTTGGTCATGTATTTCAAGCAAATGGTTTTCTTATCTTAACTCATGTTAAATAGTTCATATATATGCCTTTAAATACTAAATTTGTTGTACTAAGATTCGAACGTAACTTGAACCTTTAGAAAAATAAGTCACCCCATTTCAATTTACGAACTATTATTGTAAATTTATTAGACATTAGCTCCTTCAGTTGTTATTTTTTTATACTATTAAAAATTTAAGAGAAGGAGGGAGGAGGAGGAGGAGGAGGAGGGTGGGTGGGTGGGTGGGAGGAGGATTGCTATAAGAGAAAAACCATGTAATCGAAAAAGTCAAATAATATTTTAGCTACTTAAAATATAAAAAAATTATCTGATCATTATTAAAACTAATTTAGTTTTAAAAATCCAAATATTTTCTAAAAAAGTATAAACTAATATAAATTATAATTGTAGATCATTATAATAAAATAATAATAAAGATTTAGTTAACTTTGTTATTTTATAACTTACAAATTACTATGTAAATTCCAGACTTAGTCGATGCGTCTACCTAGCTATCAATATATAAAAGGATTTGTATCTAGCTATCAAAAACACATATCTTAGATGATATGATATTAAAACAATATGAAAATTTTACCAGAAAGTGCAACTAGATCGGAGGCGCGGTCTAGACCAACGTCAGCAAAAGCTGCTTTAAGTTGAGTAAGAGTGAAAAATGGAGAGGGAAGAGCTGTATTAGCCAAATCGAAGAAAGCTTCTACGCTGTCTCTCCTCCCCAACGGTACCGGCCACCATGGACCTCCCGACTATATAACATAAAAAATTGAATCAAAATCATAAATATTTTCGATTAGTTTTATTGGAGATATATAAGACATGTAGGTATATTTATATACCAAAAGCACTGATATTTGAGAGGCGATAGTGAGAATATCTGCACAAGACACCGTTCTTGGGCAAGCTCTCTCAAGGGCTACTTTCATTCTATCTATGACATTGAACCCTCGAGCCGAATTTGCGTTTGGAGCAGCATCTTTCTCGGTCCGGAATGATGTGGAATTGTCAAGCAAGATTGATGCATCACAACCCTACAAAAGCCATATATATATTACATAACATGATGACATTATTTATTAATTCAAAAATGGTTAGGCTCTATTCGATGTTTATGTAAATGGTATGTAAAAGTAGATGACGCCGTGGAAATCTTTAATAAAAGATAAGTTAGTGAGTCTTTACCCGAACAAAGCAGTCATGGAAGTGAAGACGAAGGAGGCTCGCGGCAATACGAGGATCAGTCTGCAGTTCATCGACGATGGTATTCCCAATGATATCGAAAACAGATGGGCAACTCCCGAAGTAGAAGTCAGGCCTCAACTGAGCATTAGAGTTTGATGCTTGAAGCAGAAGGCAACCCAATATTAGGGCACCCATAGCACTACAAGAAAATGAAGGAGAAAACCCCATCTTTTTAAAAGGAAGACAAAAGATAATATGAGTTGTGATTGTTGATGACGGTGAATTAGCCAAGGCGTAGAAGGAGCATATTATATAGAGAAGCTTGAGTCTTTTCTTCTATAGTATTTTAGACTATTAGGAATTGTATTTTTTCTTTTTTCTTTTTAAGACTATTAGGTATTGTTTTAAGGCCATGTGTTTTACTAGAGTGGTTGAAGGATAAATAATAGTTATAGTAAATTAACCATTTCTTTTGACGATGCTACCTATTCTGCACATAATTTTTAGTTATTACTATTTGATGTATTTCTCGCGCGCTGTAATTAATCAAGATTGATCCTTTTCACTTCAATTATATTATTTTCTTATAACTAACTCCATACATTTTTATTGCAGCTATAGATTTTTAACTTACTACAAATCGACGTGTGTAGTTCTATAAAGAGATGGTTATTTATTCTGCCTATATGTATCCTTCTTTCTAGATTTATTTCAAAACATACATGACTCCTTCTGAGAATTGAATTCGCATTATTGGGTTTGATAAATAATTGATATATAAACGACACAAATTTCTACAATGGTACGAAAAATATGAAATTGTACGATATTGAAATCAAATTTGGATTCATGTAGGGTCGCTAAAGATGTTGTTGTTGATTCATGTTAAACGTAAGTTATGTCTATGTAGAAATTATATTACCATCATGTGATAAATATGTCTTTACCAGTGACGTGTTCTTGTTGATCTTTGAATTTTTGAGAGGATATTTGTATCTATGAAAAAGATGGAAAACAACATATAAAAAAGGATTTCAATCGGCGAGCGCCAATGTATTCTCTATCCAACTTTATGTTACATCGACGAGTGTCATCATTTACATCGGTAGGATCCATAGAGCCTTTGACTTGATATTGATAATCATGTAATATCACACTAGAATCCGATCTCATCTAACCATAAATCTCTAGTAAAAATTGGTAAACTCAAAAAGATTTCTGTAAATTTGTGTTTAGACATGTGATCAAATCTATCATTAAATTTCAAAGAATTGAACTTCTTGTCCATCTATTTATAACCTCTTCAGTTTTAACTTTTAGATATAAAACTATTTGAATTAAAATTAAACTTGGATTGGCTTTTACGATATTTCAAAGGGATGTTTTTATTTTTATACATGGGGTATAATTGGATTCAAGATAATTGATGTTTACTCGTAGAAACCTTCCTAACAAGGATTGTTTTTCCTAATTGGCAAATATTTTCAAACTTTTTTCCTAAAATTTAACGACGAAATAGAAATCACTTGTGTTTTCTGCTTCCCTTTCCCGTGAATAGCGCAAACAAATCCTCAGAAGCCACCTTCACAAATCGATAAAATAATACAAATCTTGCCCAAAATAATCTAATCTGAAATAACAAAGTTACCTAATACATATATCAATTTCATACGAGTCCATATGCTATACGCTATGGTTAACCTAATCTAATACTTTCGCTCCTTGTCTTTTCTTCTCATTTATGACCAAGAGTTAATAACGGAGAAATGACTAAAATTATCACCAAAGTTAAATATTCGAAACCTTTTTTGCTTCATAAAGTAGGAATGCAGGTAATTAAGGGAAATAAAAAACATTCGAATGCGTTAGTCATTCCTGAAAACAAGATGAAAGCGAAGACAAAAGAGAAAGAAACAAGATGAAAATATTAGTCTAATGGTTGAACAAAAAGAGGAAAAATCAAACAAGAAGATGGACAAATAGTTGACGACACTCTACATTGCTCACTTTAATTATTATCACCTATTAGGTGAGAAAAATAAAAGTTTAACCTTGTAGATAAAAAGCATGTCTGTCGGGCACACATTGTTGTCGAGATTTATTTTTCTCACCTACAAGACGAAAAATCTGATGTTTCGGGTCCAGATTCTTACCAAGTTATTTGCTTCAACTCTTTATCATTTTATTATTGTGTGCTGCCCACAGCCCACGTTGTCATCCTCTTCTTGCTGGTTTGTCAATACTGGTTTTCTAATCATCTTACAACATAGCAATTCTTCCATGGCAAGAAAAAACAGACTGGATCGGACATAATTTTGGTTCGTGATGAAAAACGGTCACTTGATACTGTTTTACAAAATTAATATTCTTATCATTTCCGCCAACACAAAAATCAACCATAACCAACTAAGCGCAATAATGCACACATCGTGTGGTTCATCAGAGGAAGGTCTAACGACTAGCCAAATCGGAGATTGAAGAAAAATGTATAACGCTTAGCTATATAACCGATAATTAATTGATGATTTGATTTCCCTAATCCCCAATTTTAAATTAGGAATGAGGATTAAAGAGGGGGAGAAGAGACGCGAATTTTTTTGCTAATTTCAAATTAAAACGGAGAATTAAAAAAAAATAAAAAAAAATTGAAAATAAGCACAAACGGATAGATGACTTTTCAACACTGTACACGAGACGACCGTGGCGTGTGTTCCGACACGTCTTTATCAAACCAGTTTCAATTCACGACACCCAAGACTTTTGGTTCCATCCTCATCTCTCTCTCTCTCTTCCACTTCACTCTCCTCTTCTGCTTCTCTTTCGTCTTTAGCTTTCTATGGCCGAATCCCCAGAATCGGACACTGTGAAAGAGCCGGTGAGCTTGAACCCTGACTCCGATCTCTCGAGTACCCCCAATGGCCGAGCCGAGATCGACACTTCAGCGCCGTTTGAGTCAGTGAGAGAAGCAGCCACTCGATTCGGCGGTTTCGGTTTCTGGAGACCTTATAAAGTCCCAGAAGCTTATCAGGTTTCTCTCTTCCTCACTTGCAGTATTTTCTTTAAATTTTGTCTGAAAAATGTGATTTTTAGGGTTTTCTGTTGTTAGTTGATTAAGCGTGCTTGACATTGCTGTTGTCTATAACAACAAATTGATATCATTAAACTTGGAAATTGATGTTTAATGATGTCTGGTCCATGTCTTAAACGACATTATGATGATTATGATGATGATTATGATGATGATGATGATGAGACTTGATTTCCCTTTCATGTTTAGCAATAATGATGAAGAAAACTTAACCACATTTTAAGGATTTGTTCATTACTTACAATCTTGCAACCTGATTTTAACCGAAGTCTCTCAGTTTCATCACATTGGTGAAGGTTCTGTGTTCTGTATCATATTTCGAAGTATCGAAGTTGTTACAACTAGGATATGTAAGGTAAAGTTTCTGTCTTCTGATATTGGTGGCAGGACAATGTCGAAGAAACTGATATCATTGAACTCAAAGCACAAGCTGCTGAGCTACAGAACGATCTAGTTGTGAAAGAACGCGAAACGCTAGAGGTGTTGAAGGAGCTTGAGGCGACTAAAGCCACAATTGTAAAGCTCAGCTCAAAGCTGCAGCAGAGGAAGGAAGCTTATGAGGAGGATACATTGAGAGAAGAAGTTCACGGTCATAGCAAGTCAGCGGGTGTGGTACTGAAGGATTTAAACCAGGCAAAGATGAATTTGTGCAAGATTGCAAGTATACGCGAATCTGTGGAGCAGTTGAAGAAGAAACTGAATGAGGAAAGAGCTGCACTTGAGAAGACACGCGAGAGACTTATGCAGAAATCTCTGAAGGTGATTTCTTTTGAGGAAGAGGAAGTGAGAGTAAGATTCGCCAAGAAGGGTGACACCGGCGAGAAAGATTTAGAGAATAATGCGTTGGGAATGTTAAATGAGGTTCAAAGACTGAGCCGTGAAGCTCAAGAGGTTAAGAAACCAGGAGAGAATGCACAGTCTGAAGTTGTGAAAGCAATGGCAGAGATTGAAAGCACAAGAGACAAGATTAGAACAGCCAAGATAAGGTTGGTGGCTGCTAGAAAGATGAAGGAAGCTGCCAGAGCTGCTGAGGCGGTTGCAATCGCAGAGATTGAAGCTGTTACTGGAAGTAAAAACGCTGACAAAGCCGAGGCTGTGACTATCTCTGCTGAAGAGTATGCTGTGCTTGCTCGTAGTGCTAGAGATGCAGAGGAAGAGGCAAGGAAGCGAGTGGAAGATGCAATGTCGAGAGTTGAAGAAGCGAATGTTTCAAAAACGGATGTTCTGAAGAAAGTAGATGAAGCGGCTCAAGAAATTGAAACCAGCAAGAGGGCATTGGAGGAAGCTGTGGAAAGAGTTGACGCTGCAAATGCTTCAAAGATTGAAGCAGAAGAGGCGCTGCGAAACTGGCGGTCAGAGAATGGACAGAGGAGAAGATTATCTTCTTCAGTAAACAACACTTCCAAGTTCAAGAGCAAAAGAGAGACAACAACACGTCTGATGGATGTAAACGGTCTGAATCTGACATACGATGTTGTTGACGGGTCATCATCTTCTTCAGTCCCTGTGTTGAAGCCAACAATGTCAATCGGGCAAATACTCAGCAAGAAGCTACTTCTTGCAGAGGATTCAGATATGAATGTTGCTAGTGAGAGAAGGAAAATGTCGTTGGGTCAGATGCTTGCAAAGAATAGCAATAGTGATAAAATTGTAAGCAAGAAGAGTGAAGGGAAAGAGAACGGGAAAAGGTCGACGACTCGAAAGAGAAAGAGTTTTGGATTTGCTAAGATCTCTGTGTTGTTGAACAAAGAGAGCAAGAATAAGAAGAAGAAGAAAAAGATAGCTTTGAACTTGAGGTGATAGAATGATTCAGTGTTTTGACTTCTTGTTTCTGCCTTGGTAAGTGAACCAATAGTTTTAAGGAAAAAAAGTGTATCAACTGTTTATCATAATGCTAATCTCAGCTATCTAATCTTAGTACGACCATATTAGTCTTGACAGAGAAGATGAAGTGTGGAAATTTCACCCACTGACATTCTATTACAAAGTCTCTTTTATATCCTGAGAGCTTGTATAAGATACACAGAACAATCAGTTAAGAGACTAACCAAATCTTAGCTAATGTAACAGACTAACCAACTCATCATTTCAAACTGAGATATGTAATATTCCTTTAATATCCAATGAAATTTGGAACGTGATTAGGTAACAATGGTTTTGCAAACATATCTCCTAGTTGATTCTCTCTGTGAAAGTGTAGAGTCTTGATGAAACATTAAATTGGAGTCTTTTTCTAACAATATGACTTTGGTGCGTTTATGAAACATTAAATTGTTGGAAATGTGTATAGCTGCAGTAGGAGCCACAAATATATGATAGCATTGACACTTGCAACTCTTAACATATTCACATGCCACACGAATTTCACAAATTTCCAAGACCATGGATTTGTATTTTCCTTCAGCATATAGAGTACGCCACTACTAAAAAGGGTTATGAATGATACTGTCAAATACATAATAAACAACTCTCTGACTAATAAACAACTCTTTGACACCTTCTCAAGCCACAAAACCATTGTTTTAGACAAGAGATATAAATGACATACATCTCATGAAATCAGTAAGTTGCCTCATCAACAACGCGCGCATTGATCGAAACTACTGAAACTTTCCATCAGCTTTTCATTGCTAATCCCTCAAAATCTCTAGAGCTTTAGACCAAACTGGTCCGCAACATGCCTTTACATATGGAAACCAAACAAGATCAAATCAAACAGCTAAATAAACACTTGAAGAATTAGTGTAAAGTGTTTCATTTGTGTATCTTTATGTTATTATGTAAAAAAACAATTCATCCTCAAAATTTACCGAACAAGCTCAAGCCACATGCCATTGTATTATAAATAGTTAATGCCAACAAAATAAATTAAAAACCCAACAGAAAACTTTGAATTTTGAAAGTTAGGGAAAGGAGAAAACTTTCCTCCAAAGCCATACTGCACTTACGTGACTAAGTAACTTGAGTGCTAAGTTCTCAGGCTGCGCTAAGAGAATATTGCGTTTCCTGTCTTTCCAAAAGATAAATAAGAGTCTTGACGTACAATTCGTCATCTGTGATTTCCCGTGAGATTAAATGGTATATATACGTTTCCGGTCAACTGGTCACCTAAAATCGTATTAACTCTCGCTTTCTTGTTTCCTGTGGGTAAGAGTGTGATTTGCGTGGATTCGAACTCTTCTTTTTCTAGGTTATGATCCGTATCAGAATAAGCACTGATTGATACTCACTACAAGAAAACAGAGAAAAGGCGACTGCAGTATTAGTCGCTTGGTAGTCGCCAAAACATTATTTACGACTAATTAGCGACTACAACATGTAGTCGTAAATCGTTAGTCGCTAAATGCAATAGTCGTAAAATTAGTCGCTATTTAGCGACTACTTTACGACTACATTATGTAGTCGCTAAAATAGCGATTAATTAGCGACTACATTCGTAGTCGCTATTGTTTATATTTACGACTATAAAACGACTAGTTTACGATTAATCATTTTGAAGAAACGTAGTCGTATCGCAGTCGTATATTTTTTGTCACGAATTAACGACTACGTAACGACCACAGTGAATGAACTGGTGTGGGTATGCTGTAGTCGTAATTTAGTCATTAAAATATTGCGACTAATTAGCGACTACGTCGTGACTAATTTGACGACTAATTTAGCGACTACTTGTGTATGTTAATAGTAGGCACAGTTTAGCGACTAATTAGCGACTATATGCTGACTAAGTTGGCGACTGATTTAGCGACTAACATATTTTGTCACTGAGTAGCGACTACGAAGCGACTATTTAGTGACTAATTAGCGACTACTCAGGATGACCAAAACAAATTATGGTACACGTTTGGTTTCTGTTTTGTAATTCGATTAGAAACCTGTTTTGGGATTAAATTTATCCTTTAAACGATGCTATATATAAACGAAAATAGTACTAATACATGAGTTTCAGTAGTAAAAAATCTAACACACATCCAAGTTAGAAATACAAATACAAGTTCAAGAGAGAGTGAAGGATAACAATTAAGTTCATGAGATAGAGTGAAGGAAAAGAAATCTAAAAAACCACTTGTTGATTATGGAGCTGTTGCGGGAAGGTTGCCTGAGAGAGGATCCGTCGTTGTTGCATCTGCGGAATGCGTCGCCACAAAATCTAGAAATGCCGGATCTGTTTGCCGTAGATACTTTTCCACCAAAGACAGTTGGTTGATCTTGTCTTTTTGCTCACCTACAAGTTGGGCATTCGCAGCTTCTCGGGTAGCAAACTCAGCATTATACGCAGTTTGCTCTTCGATTTTACGTTGAGCTTCTCTCAATTGCTCTTGCAATGCCACAAAGGAAGACGTACCTGGTTGCTTGCGCTGGCCACAATCCTCAATGCTATCCTTTAGGCTGCCAACACCATAAAGTGTTCCTCGGGAATCCTTCTCAGTAGACTGCGAAAAAACAGAGAAAAACAGTTAATATAAAGCATAATTTACAGTAAATCCACATTTATAACTGATACTTACCTGAAGAAAGATGGCGGTATACTCATCTGTGGTGAGCTCCCTAGGTCGTGAAGCACCATCTGAAATAGATGAAGTATCTACCTCAAGCGCCGATAACTTCTCTTGCAAATTCTTCTCATATGTTTGAGCGATTCTCTCCGCCTTCCGATCAACGTACGTCCCATCAGCCTTTGTATGTGTCTTGATGAAAACTTCACCAAGACTGACCGTTCTTCCCAGTTCAACTTCCTGCAATGTTACAAAATCCAGAAAATGATATGAAAGTATTTACAGTTACAAAGGAAATAGAAAAATATTTAGATAGTTTAAATTACTAACCATTTCATCTTGGATTTGTTGATAGGACTTAGGACCTGATAAGTGGATGTGAGGGCCAAGACCATTACGGTCAGACATACGAGCATTTGAATAGATGTGACTCCTTTGCTGCGCTTCATCAGTATCCCACTGAGCAACCATTTGTAGCCAGAGAGTCTCCTTGATCCATTTAGGCCTCTCTCGACTAGTCCTTGCGTTGCTGACCATGTCCTTGAGCCGACGTTGACAAATCTGTTCAAAATGGAGTTGAACTGTCCCTGTTATCAAAGGATCCCAAGTGTGGTTTTCTACAAAAGAAAGAGAAAAGTTAAATCATAATAACTGAAAAACTGAACATATTCAAGTATAAAGTACAGAAAACTATACCGCAAACTCGAGGAAGTATCTTTCTTGTCTCTCCCGAGGCACACAAGTCCAGCTGTAGTAAGGCCCATCAAACTTGTTTGTAAAAATTTTTGTGATTTTCCTAACCAGTTGGGATTTTTTATCTCGAGTAAACCTCGAAACACATTTAAACAAGCAAAGAAAGAATTAGTTATCTGAATCAAACCACAATACAGTTTGCTGAAGTAAAAATAAGTGAAGAAGCAACTTACCAAGTGGTGTTTGGCAACGGTTGGGGAGAGAGCACAGTAGTAAATTTGTCACGGTCTGGCACCATAAGCAGGGCATTTAAAGCCCGAAGCATGTCTTCCTGGAGTTCTGGTAGAACTGGATCAGGATCGAAGTTGTTACCTTGAGAAGATGGATGACTTTGAGCCTGAGAATTCTGAAGTGGAGAGTGTGGAGTGCATGGCTGTGGGTTTGAAAGAGATGGGTGTTGGTCTTCACGTCCTTGAATGACAGAGTTCTGAAACAGCATCTCTGGCGGTGGAAAGTTGCGGAAATGTGGAGCTGCTGACGTTGACTGTTGGGGGGTAACTTGCCCTTGCGCTTGGGGCGTTTCAGGTGGAGGAATATGGGCAGCCGCCGGCGTGAAGTTGTATTGACTTGGTAGAGTAGCGGGTCTTTTCCCCGCAGTGGGTGGGTTGGACACGCCGGGTCTCTGAGAAACATTAGGCACCACCTTTCTCTTGCGTCCTCGCTTAACTGTGGACATCTTTTACTATATGCAACAACACAAACAATCTTATGATATAGAGATCGAGAGAAGGAAATAGAGATCGAGAGGAAGGAAATAGAGATCGAGAGAAGTTCGTTCTATTTGGAATTGCTATTGATGAACCACTAGACAAAGATGAGGCTGAAGAATAAACAGAAGATCTCGCTAACCAGGTCGTTGATGAGATTGGTGTTGTCTTCAGCTCCAAAAGGTCGGATTGCTAAAAAACTGCAGCTCCTCACGCTTCCACTGCAGCTACTAACAACAACAAGTGAGCTCATGTCGTATATATAAGTTTGGTCAGTCTATTGCTACAAGGTATTGCTTAATACCAAACTCACTAAAAAGGAATCACATCAAAAAGATCAAATTTTTACCGTGTGGATAGAGGAGCGTAGTCGAGACCGCCAGAGATATCGAGCAAGAGGAAGCGAGGGAGCAGCGATAGAGGAGAGACCGAGATAGGAGAGATATCGAGAGGAAACGCTCTTGCACTGAGAGAAAACCACAAATAAAAATTTTGACTATCATAAGGACAACAAAACAACAACAGTAGATGAAGCCCAAGAGTGATCGAGAGAGTTACAGATTCATACCTAGATCGAGAGGAAGCGAAGGGAGATCGATAGAAGCATATGGAGGTCGAGAGATGGAGAGAGTAGTCGAGATCGCCAGAGATATCGAGCAAGAGGAAGCGACAGGGCAGAGAGACAGAGCAGCGAGAGAGGAAAAACCGAGGGAGGATAGAGATAGAGAGGAAGCAAATAGAGATCGAGAGAAGAGGAAACGACAGAGAATCGAGAGAGTTACTAAGGCTGAGAGAGATCGCCGGGAAGCAAAGAGAGATCGAGAGAAGGAAATAGAGATCGAGAGGAAGTAAATAGAGATCGAGAGAAGAGGAAACGACAGAGAATCGAGAGAGTTCGGCGGCTAAGAGAAGAGAGAGATCGCGAGGAAGCAAAGAGAGATCGAGAGAAGGAAATAGAGATCGAGAGAAACCAAATAGAGATCGAGAGAAGTTCGCCGACAGAGAATCGAGAGATGAAAGACTGAGAGAAGACAGAGATTACGAGGAAGCAAAGAGAGATCGAGTGAAGCAGACAGAGATCGAGAGAGATCGCCGCAGACGGAGGTTGAGAGAATGAGAGAGAGAGTGAGAGAGATTAGGGTTGCCAATTTGGGTTTAATTGGGCCTAATTAAGATTAAATGATTTTTGTGGGCCGAGTGAATTGTTTGTTGGCACTAATTAATTACTAAATCATATTTTAATTAAACTCAAAAAACTATATCCATATTTGTGACATTAAACAACAAATTATACATATATATTACACCGTATTTTGACAAAAGCATAAAATACATATTTTAGTAGCACAAAATTGACATTATCAAGGTTCTTCGTCTTCTGTTTCTTCATCTGAAGACGATAAATTACACTGGAATTCATCTTCAGGTTCTGCATCTGCGACATCATAATCGAGATTTATTTGGTTTTCTCCCTCTTCGAAAGTGTCAACTACGAGATCTTCAATTGTAGTCATCAATACGACATCATCATTTTCTGTTTGCAAAAGAGTCGGTTCTTTGTTTTCATATGCTACAGAAATATTTCCCCTCGGATTCACTTTCAGAACATTGAGCCACAATTGCTTCGGTTTCTTTACATATGGATACGGAATATAACAAACTTGATGCACCTGAGAAGCTGTTTGAAATATCGACATGTAGAAGTTACATATTATATATATATATATGATATCGGCAATAATTAATGTGTATATATATACGTACCTAGAATAAATGGTTCGTATTTATTGTACTTTCTTGATGAAAGAACGTCGACAACGCCACAATTGCTCCTTCGAGTGCCTCTACCGATAACTGGGTCATACCACTTACACTTAAAAAGTGTGATTCTCAAATTGACCATGCCCTCATATTCAAGTTCGATGATATTAGTTAAGGTCCCATAGAAATACGCTGCGTCAGATGCATCTGTGTAATTTTCACCTTTAACACAGACTCCATAGTTACATGTCTTTCGTCCGGCTCCATGGTTCTCTGTATGAAACAAATAGCCTCTTGTGAAATAAATTGGCCATGTTTTAACCTTGTTCAAAGGTCCATGCACTATCTCTTGAACCCAAGTAAGAAATGGATTTGTGGTGTTCCAGTAAGTAACCTGCATATATATACAGAGATATGTTAAACAATAGTAACGACTAAAACATAATATATATATATATATATATATAGAATGAATATTATTTTGACTTACATATTCTTTAACCCATAAATGATATTCGTCAGCTCTTCTCGCAGAGAGTTCTTTTTTGGTAAGTCCTGGATATTTTGCTGAAATAAAATCCTCGAACATACTATATATACAAGACCGACAATAATATATGAGAAATCATAGTGGATTATATATATAAAAACATGAGTAGTAATTTGAGAGATGCCAACTTATATATATACCTCTCAATTGGCTGAAAATAATCACAATTTCGTAAAACATATGCATGTGCGCATTGAAGGTCTCTTTCCGAAAGCCATATTTCCTGCATTTCCCCACTTGGACGGCCAACCTGAGTAAATATAGAAGGAACTCCAGGGACATGATATACAGGGACTTCACCTTCATCAAATCTTGTTAACCTGACCAAATGAGTGAAAAGTAATTATTCACATTGACATAGCACAATAAAAGTATTCTAACTGACATTCCTTGAGTAATTTTGCAATTTACCTAGATTTTGTTTGTACATTCGCGGCAAAGTAGTGCTCTGAGAAATAAGCAATCTCGTCATTGATATATGATTCAACAATTGATCCTGCCGCATATCTTTTATTCTTTGCTTTTCCTTTCAGCTTTTTGAAAAACCTTTCAAAAGGATACATCCACCTATATTGGACCGGTCCTCCTAATTCAGCTTCGTAGGGGAGATGTATAGGTAGGTGCTCCATCACATCGAAAAATGATGGTGGGAAGATCTTCTCCAAATTGCATAGGATTAAAACAATGTTCTGTTTTAAAATTTGAACACGACTTGTATGCAAAGTTCTGGAACATAAGTCCCGGAAAAATGCTCTAATCCCTACAATATATTCGAAATTCATCACGTTAATTACTATTTAAAAAATAATAACTATAGAAATTTAAAAAATTAATTAGTACCTGATAATGCAAGGTGGACGTTCCGGTCTACGAGTTCTGCAAAGATAAATGGAAGTAACTGCTCCATAAAAACATGGCAGTCGTGACTCTTCATGCCTGAAAACTTTCCATTTTCCATATCAACACAACTAGCTAAGTCTGAAGAATAACCATCTGGGAATTTAACCGAATGTTTCACACATTCTAATAAACTTGTTCTTGCTTCTTCTGTCAATGTGAAGGCTGGGAAAGGTGCTTTACCCTCACTATCAATATGTAAGTGTGGCCGAGAACAAAATTTTTCTATATCCAATCTTGACATGATGGTATCTTTTGATTTACCTTTCACACGCATCAGAGTATACATGATGTTGTCCAAAAAATTCTTCTCTGTATGCATCACATCAATATTATGTCGTAGATTGAGGTCCCTCCAGTATGGTAGCTCCCACAATATGCTTTCCTTGTGCCTGTTATGTTGCTTCCCATATCCAGGCTTCTTCCGTTCATGACCATTTCCACCGACGTCCTTGGTTTTCGGTGGGTTTACACCATTCAACCGCTCGAAATAAACTTGCTCCTCGGTCAAAGATTCAGGTCGATACTCTCTCGAAGCGTCTTTTCCCTTCAGGAAGTCTTTTTTATTCCTCCTTAGAGGATGGCCATCAGGAAGAAATCTTCGGTGACAATCAAACCAACATGTCTTCCTTCCATTAAGTAGATAAAAAGACTTTGTATCATCCATGCAAACTGGACAAGATAATTTACCATGGGTGGTCCATCCAGATAACATGCCATATGCTGGAAAGTCGCTTATCGTCCACATAAGCATTGCTTTTAAATTAAAGTTTTGACCCAACGACACATCATATGCATCGACTCCAGTAGACCACAACTCTTTTAGCTCTTCAATAAGCGGTTGGAGGAAAATATCAAGACTAGCTCGCGGATGATTCGGCCCAGAATTCAGAATTGTAAGAAACAAGTACTCTGTATTCATGCACATACCAGGGGGTAGGTTATATGGAGTCAATATCACGGGCCATAGTGAATGATTACGAGACATGCCAAATGGATTGAACCCATCGGTACATAATCCAAGATACACGTTACGGGGTTCTTTAGCAAACCGGGGATTCTGTTCTTGAAAACATCTCCACTCCGCCGCATCTGAAGGATGACTCATTTCTCCCTCCTTTGCTTGGTGCTCGGCATGCCATCTCATTGCTGCTGCAGTCTTGTGGCTCTGATACATTCTCTTCAATCTGTCAGCAATAGGTAGATACCACATACGACTATATGGTACTTTGGTTCTTCGTCGGTTGTCCTTAGGCTTCCATCTTTGTGCACCACAAAACAGACATTTATCTTCATTTTCGTCTTCTTTCCAAAATATCATACAATTGTTAATACAAACATCAATTGTATGATATGGGAGACCTAAATTGCGAATCAATTTTTCTGTCTCGTAATGTGAACCGGTAGCCTGGTTTCCTTCGGGTAAATACTCACTCAAGATTTCACAAAACGAATCCACTAACTTTTCACTCATATTATGATCTGCCTTATTTTGCATTACTCTAGCAGCTAACGATAATTGCGACTGACCTTCACGACAACCATCATATAATGGATTTTTTGCACCTTCTAACAAGTCATAGAATTTCTTTGAATGGTTAAATACCGGTTCTTCTACATTCTGATAACTACCATCCTGATGAGCGTTATCAGCAAAACTTACGTTATAACGAAATGCATCATTTACCATTTCCACATATATATTTTCTACTACCTTACCCACTTGTTCACTCCCACTTAAAAACGTTGGATCAACGTAACTCGTTCCTAAATCCATATTGATTTCTTCCCCATGCTTATACCAAACATAATAATCTGGCATAAACCCATAGCTAAAAAGATGATTCCAAATTCTAGATCCCGGAATACGCCTTTTATTTTTGCATTTACTACAAGGGCAGTAAAACTTACCCCCATTATCTTGTGCTAAAGGCTGGCTATTTGCAAATGCCATGAACTGCTCCACCCCTGTTCTGAACTCTTCCGAGAAATTTCCCGTCTCTTCATCGATCCTTTTATACATCCACTCCCGAAAATTATTATAATTATAATTTCCTGACATTATTCTAAACCTCTCAGTCTAACTTTGATTTTTTTCGGTTTGCTTTGCTTTGTTTTGTGCTTCTACGAATGAGGAGAAGAAATGGGCGAGTTAGTTTATATAGAATTTTTAGCGACTACCCAGCGACTATTTAGCGACTACATAACGACTACTTTGGCGACTACGGTATGTAGTCGCCAAAAACAGGTACACCAACCCCAGCTTGAATAAAACGTGTTTTATTTCCAAAATTTTGCGACTATTTAGAGACTACATAACGACTCTGTTATAACTATTTAGCGACTAACCTATTAGTCGTCAATTACCAGTACACCTACCGTATGTTAAAATAAACGTGGTTTTAAACGGTATTTTACGACTATTTAGCGACTATATAGCGTCCCGCCGATGAAGTCGCAATTTAGTCGCTATTTTGGCGACTACGTAGCGACTCCCAGTTGTAGTCGTATTTTAGTCACCAAAAAAGCGACTATTTGGCGACTATCTACGCATGTGTGTCGATTAGTCGTACAGTAGTCGCTAATTTACGACCATATTAGCGACTACATAATTTAGTCGCAAAATAGCGACTATTTAGCGACTAAATGTGTGTAGTCGTATACGAGTCGCTTTGTAGTCACTAAATAGTCGCTAAATTTGGCGACTAAGTATGTAGTCGCCATTCGTAGTCGCTAATTACCTGTTTTCTTGTAGTGATTTTACCAAGATAACCCATATTCTCAAGAGCTGACTTAATTTTCACGTAGATTGACTTTGGACAGAGATCCACAGGGATTGAAAAATCCACGATGTCCCAGAAGATGCCAATCTCAGCCACGGCGAAATCGCTTGTCATGGAAGACATGGTTTCGACGGAGGAGATCTAGAAAATTAGAGACAAAAAGGGTTCATAAAATTAGGGTTACATCCTAATATTTTAGTACTATATAGTTTATAAAACAAATTAGATCTTAAAAGGTATATATAGTACTATAATTTTATAAAGAATCAATTAGGAAAAAGTTTGTTTTTAGTGGCATTTGTGGATTTTACACATTATGTTTGAGTTCGCTTAGTTCTATTTTTTTTAAAAAATTTAGTGTTGGTTATATCATGTATCTATTTTATGAAAAAAAAAATTATATATGTGTAAATTTTGAAATGGTCAAAAATGACAAATCTATAAAATACAAAACCACTAAACAAATAACAAATCCAAAAAAATTTGGGCTAGAAATAGCAATTTCAGTAATACTTCATTTTATAAACACATTCAATATATACCATTATCAAAAAAAGAAAAAATAAAGATTGCTATAATAAAATTCAATATAATAATTTTTCTCTCTTAAAATTTTGAAAAACTCTTAACATGTATCTCCCTAAAACACGAGATTTTTATTTTATTTTGTCGGTAAACACACGAGATTTAACCTAATAATAAAGATCATAATAAAATCAAATAATAATAGGAAAACCAAAAGCAAAAAAAAAAAAAAGGAAATACCAAGGAAAAAAAATAGTCACGTTTATTGTCGGTGACCCGTAGCAACGAAAGAAAGAGGAAGGTCAACAATTTTCTCATCCCGTATATAAATGAATCTCTCTCCTTCCCTCTTTATTTACCAATTCTTCAATTTCTTCAACCCTAATTCTTCTCTCTCTCTCAGATCTACCAAACCTCATCTCCAATGGCTTCCACAGCACCACCAGTTCTCCCAATCTCCAATCCCCAAAATGTTCCATCCGCCGCTCCTTCCTCCGTCGAATCTCAACCACCGATCGCAACACCAGCATTTCGCAATTTCGTCAATCAGATCACCGAAACCGTTAAAAACGGTCTCTCTAAGCGTCGTCCTTGGGCTGAGCTCGCGGATCGTTCCGCATTATCCAAACCTGAGTCGATCTCCGACGCCGCTGTTCGGATCCGTAAGAATTACTCGTATTTCAAGGTGAATTACCTCACCGTCGCTACAGCGATCGTTGGGTTCTCGCTTGTGACTCATCCTTTCTCTCTCGTCTTCCTCCTCTGTCTCCTCGCTTCGTGGCTCTTCCTTTACCTCTTCCGTCCTACGGATCAGCCGATCGTCGTCTTCGGTCGTACGTTCTCCGATCGTGAGACGTTAGGGTGTTTGATTCTGTTCAGTATCTTTGTGATCTTCCTCACTGATGTTGGATCTGTTCTTGTTTCGGCTATGATGGTTGGTGTTGCGTTGATCTGTGCACACGGTGCTTTTAGAGCTCCGGAAGATCTTTTCCTTGATGAGCAAGAGCCAGCTGCTACTGGATTCCTCTCTTTCCTCGGTGGCGCCGCCTCATCTGCCGCGCCTGCTGTTATCGCCGCTCGCGCGTGATTGCAACTCCGATCTACCAGTCCCTCGCCTGATTAATCTGTTTTTTTTTTCTTTTTTAATCTTTCTATATGATTCGTTTGTTGAATTGATGATACTTAGGGTTTTTAATCTGAAAACAATAAACGTGAAAAAATTTGTGGATCTGGCCTAAGTTTTGGTTCTTGTTCATGGGCAATAGCTATAGATGAAATATATATATCTTTGAATGATTTTGATTTGAAGAAGTTTTACAGCTTTGTGTTAATCTTTAGCCTCTTTAAATTACAGGTCTTGTTTTGGAAGAATTGGATCTGTTTCCATGTTCAAATTCAATCAATGGTTGTTCCACCTGTTATGTGTGATTTATACGTAGCAATGTATACAATCGAAAGAGTCAAATTTGGATACATGTGTGATGTTTGTATGCAAGATCCATCCAAATTTCACGGGTCACAAGAGATGATAACAGAGAAGGTTTTTTAAGCTGTTTCGTTGATTGATGATACGAAATTAAAGGTAAGACCTGAACAGAAAAATAGGATTTAGAGAAAGGAAATTTCAAGTTTCAATGCCTGTAAAATACTTCCCCATTAGTAGCAGAGCAATGTCCACATTGTGGACTACCAGGCACTTGACTTGAAATCGTCTACACGTGATGAGACTAACACAGTTTTTGGGTCGATGAGCAGCTTTGTTGGTGTTGGACTTCGTTCTCGAGTCCGGCCCAGTAAAAGCTCATTTTACTTCTCCTAGAGTCCAGTTCGGCGAAGGCACAATATCTTGAGGTCAACGACCCCAATTCAATATTCATGGACAACGATTATGTAACTTCGCAAGTTCTCTGTCTTTGATCTAGCCGTACCACGAAAAAGAAGAGAAAACATTTGCTGACGTAATATTTATTACCAATCGAAAATATTTTAAACCGATACTTTTACCTCCCTTGAACAATATTGTTTTCCTATAAACCACTAAAAACCCCTTTTACTTCATTCACCGCTAACAATTTTTAAAAATTTGGATGGTACGTATGTATATTGAGTTTGGGGAAACAAATATATATCTATTAGGAAGAAAAAAAAATAAGTGGAAAATATCAAATTGGTGGCTTACAAGTTACAACGAAAAGAAGCTTTCTGTTTAAAATGAATTGTCTCTTACCTAAAAATTTATACTATTGGGTAACAATCCACCTTAATGAAAGAAAGTCTTCCTTTTAAAGGGTTGTGGCTTTACGGTATAAGCCACCAATTTGATATCGTCCATCAATAGAAAGTTAGTAAATTACAAAAATTTAAAGACTTAGTCGCCGAGAAATGTATAACCAAGAAGAAAATAAAATCCAAAGCTGTATTGACCTCGAGAACCAGAATCTCCGTAAACTAGGATTTGTCAATGCCAGTTACTTGCAATCTGTTTCTTTGCGAATGCAAAAAACTGCAGTTTGTTCGTTAGGCGCGGCGCGCATTTTGAGCTGGGAAGAGGCCAACGAGGTACCAAAATTTTCGAGCTAAACGACTTCGAAAAGAAATATATTCAATAACCATGGAATAATAATAAAATTTAACTTGTAATGTACTTTTATTTAGCCGATTTTTCTTAAGATCTTAGTTTACTATTTTTTGCTTTTTTTTCTTTTAAGCCGCTGTTGTTTATAATACTCCGCTGTTGTTTCTTTGTAAACCGTTAAAAACACTTTTACCACACTGACACGTCTGTCATATAGAAAGAAGTGGAAGATGTCAAATTACTAGCTTGCACCGTAAGCCAAATACCTCTGGAAAAAATAAGAAGATTTCAATTTAAGGTGGATTGTTACCCAAATAATAAGTGTACTATTCCTTCTGAAAATTATTATTACGAAGATAAGATTCAAAGTCTTAGCCGCAAAGAAAAGGAATACCAGAATCTGACTAAAGTAGGACTCGCCACGTGTCTCGTAATCGTACATTAATTGTCTTCCGCACCACGCGTGTTCTCAGACGGTATGTCTAGATAAGTGTTCCCACCTTAATTTCTGACGTATCTTCACGCTGAATGGTATAATAACTAAATACAAGGGCAATATATTCAGACCGAATTTTATAGTTTGGTTTTATGTTCGAAATTTAATAGTTACGATGGATAAGGAAGAAGACAACGGATCGAAACAGAACCACTCCTCGAGAAGAAGACGAAGAAGGGCTGTGGAGCCAGTGGAAGCGACGTTACAGAGATGGGAGGAGGAAGGATTGGAGAGGGCTCGTAGGGTACAAGCGAAAGGTTCGAAGAAAGGTTGTATGAGAGGAAAAGGCGGACCAGAGAACCCTGTTTGTCGGTTTAGAGGTGTTCGACAGAGGGTTTGGGGGAAATGGGTTGCTGAGATACGTGAACCAGTGAGCCACCGCGGTGCAAACTCGAGTCGTAGTAAACGGCTTTGGCTTGGCACGTTCGCTACCGCAGCTGAAGCCGCCTTGGCTTACGACAGAGCTGCTAGTGTCATGTACGGACCCTACGCCCGGTTAAATTTCCCGGAAGATTTGGTAAATGTGCCGCCGTGTGTAGATATGAAGAAGAACGAGGATGCAGAAAGTTCGGGAAGCTATTGGTTGGAAACTGACAAAGCCGGTAATAACGTGATTGATATGAAAGATGGAAAGGATCATTTAGTCTACGACAAAGATTGTATTGAGGTTGGCCAAGACAAGACTGAGAATCCTATGACTGGTAATGAAATAGTGCAATCTCTGATTATTAGTGAGAACCCAGCAGTGAAATCAGAGGAAGACTACAGCTTTGATCGATTCAAATTGGACAACGGATTGTTGTACAATGAACCTCAAGGCTCCAGTTATCACCAGGAAGGTGGATTCGATTCATATTTAGAGTATTTCAGATTCTAGCTTAGGGTTTTTGCTGCATCAATATACTATAAGACTATGTTTTTTACACTGTTAGTTCACTCCATTTTCATCATCTTAACTTAAGCGTAACGCATCATACCGCAAAAACTATTGATGCAGAAACAGCGATCCCTCTCATTCTGGCTTCTCTGGAGCAGACCACAGCATTTTCCATGGACCGGTTCTTGTCCCCAGTCTGAAACATGATGCAATATCCATTTACAAAATTGCTCGGATGGGGTTGAAACTAGAACAGTCTTTTAGTTAATTTTTTTACCTCCAAGCTCCGGCAACTAAGCGCAACGCCATGAAGAGGAACAAACCAGTCCAGATCCCGGCAAGGCCAAACGTTGGTGCAGCCACAAGCATGAACAAGGAAGATATAAATCCGACAATCACCTGTTCCAAAACAATAATTTATCAACTTATCCCAGGTGAAGAAAAGGGAGCATCAAAACACCAACGGATGAGGAAAGAGAGACCATAGAGTAAGCGGCAAATCCGAAGTCAGAGACTCCATAATAGAGTCCATCCAAAACAAACGCTAGGGCATTCACCGGTTGAGATCCAGCCACAAACTGCATCCATACAACATTATTTAGAAATTTACTGAGACTACCCTTTCAAACTCTTTGGAGATTATAAGATAAAGATCTTACTAAGGTCCCTGACAAAGCAATCTTTAGAACTTCTGAATCTGTTGTGAATAAACTTGAAAATGGTTCCAAGGTAATGAACAATACAGCAGCCAAACCAGTTCCAGTTGCTAAACCTACCTGCTTAGAAGATTGCAATTGTTCATATAAAACGGAATCTGTAAGGTAGAATACAAACAAGGGATGCTACTGAATACGAACTTGAAGGACTCCGAAGATAACTTCCCGGGCTTGTTTGTATTCTCCTTGAGAGAAACTGGTCGCAAGAAGACTCTGAAAATAGAGGTAGACAATATAAGTTGGAAAAAATTATCCACAACACGTAACCTTGCATCATAGTAATGGGATGAGATGATCCGTCTCAAAGTTGAGTTGCAAGAGATAATAGACCTGTGCAGCAATGGCTAAAGCATCGGTGAGTAAAGAGACAGCCAACCAGATTTCCAAGACGATTTGATGGCCAGCCATTTGAGTGGGTCCATTCTGAGCTGCTAATGAAGTAGCCAATGTGAACGGCACAAGCAGTGCCACCGTTCTACCAATCAGAAGCCCACCTAAGCATGAATCAATACATTTCATATAGTAGCCATTTTGCGTATGAATCTTTTGAAGAAAATCGAAAATTTTGAAGAGATACCTGATTTGAGGTACTGGCTGGCTCTTCCCACTTTGATTTGAGGAGAGAGCAAAACTACATTCTCATTCAACTTCCACAGAAGAATAAACGCAATCAAGTATCTGAAGAAACATTGACAAGTGAGACACATAAGAAGCCACAAACTAAGATAAATATGCATATTAGAAAACGAGTCTATTAGTATCAAAAGTTTACCACATTTTTGGACGTACTCAGAAATCACGGTAGCAGCCGCAGCACCAGAGATACCAAAACCAAGGACAAATATCAGAATTGGATCCAATATCGCATTAAGCACATTCCCAGCAACTGTTGATCAAGAGTTTACCATATCAGAAAGATGTATGCGAAACTGCTACTGCATATTTTGTATACACAAACAACCATTGGCGATCATGTAAATATAGCTCATTCTTCTATTTCAGCAGATCCATTTATGCATAAATAGAAGAAGAAAAATATATGATTGTGCAATACTTGCCAACAGCATATAGAGGTGTCGTTGTGTCCTTGAAACCTCGAAAAGCTCCTTGTGCAGCCAATGCAACTACAATTGGCGGTGCACCATACGCTCTAAGTCTGAGGAACTGCTCTGCTGGTATCCGCATAGGTGAATCCTGAAAAATTACAAACCAAGAAAGGAGAAATCACTTGCACAAAACTTCAAAGATAACAGCTTATATGAAATAAGTTCAACATGAGCTTAGACATTACAAAAGGTATAGCCATGACGTCCATCAAGAAATCAGACCCAAGAGAGAGCGCAATCGCCTCTGCAATACCAACTCCAGCAGCAAGTACTAAGGATGTTGAAACAGAAGGCAGCAATTTCTTACCTTTCACCAAATTTAAACAACAGATTCAAAGTAAGAAACAATCTTTGAACAAGACAGCAAAACATTTTGCATTAAAGCTTGAAGAAAAGAAAATAAACCACTTGTTTCCGTAGAATCATTATCATCTTTAGCAGCAATTGCTTGCTCCTCCGCAACAAACGATGTAGTGACATTTAGCAAAGGAACATTGAAGAGCTTCGACACCAAATTGAATACAGAAACTGAGACTCCTACAGCAGCTAATTCTGCAGAGCCTGTCACATTACATATAGATGTAATAGTGATGTTAAAAATGTCAAATTTGGAAAAATGTGAAATTGAAACCGAACATAGAGAAACATTTACCAATATGACCAACGAACGCTGTGTCGACAAGAGATGTAATAGGATCAGCGGCTAGAGCTAATGCAGCTGGCAATGCAATTGACATAATCTCCATTCCAATTTTACCAATCCTGAACCCCAAAAAAAAAAAAAAAAAAAAACATTAGAAACCAGAAACAAAAATGAATACAGAAAAAGCCTTAAGCCGAGGACGAACCCAGGATCCGATTTGGGGGATTCCGGTAGATTCTGTGAAGTTGGTGGATTCTGTTGTTTTCCCAGTCGCCGAGAAGAAGCGGTGACGGCGGGAGATTCATCCCGAGGCGTAGATTTACAGACGATTGTTCTTCGAATCGATAAATTAGGGTTCTTAGAAATATTGTGGAATTGTAAAAGTGACGGCGATCGAAGAGGAGAGAAACAGAAGGAGGTTGCGACCGCCGCCATTGCGGAGAGGGAGAGAGAAATCTCGGCGGAGGAGGAAGAAGAAAGAGAACCACATGTTCACTCTTTTTATCTCTATCAATCTTACTAACTGATTAAACGGTCGGATGTCGAAACTAATTGCATCTTATGACTGGACCTTTCATGGGCTTTTTAGTGGGCTTTTCTATTTCCCTAGTTTAAATGACGGGGTGGTTCTGGCTCTCTTTACTGTTTGGTTCTTGCATTCTTTTTCTTGTTGTGACCGTGACACTCATATGTAAGGCATGAGTTTGCTTCGTGTATCACTCACTTTTTCAATTTACAAACAATTTTCAAGGCTACACGATAAAGGATGGCTGGCATTCATCAGTACGTGTGGATCCGCCGTAGGGGTTGGTTCAGCCACTTGACGACCGACACTTGCCAGTTTGAAAAATTTTCTGTTTCTCTGATTTCTTTGAGACTTCAATTTGCATAGTTTTGTATCACGGATAGTCGGATACAATCCAATTTTGTTTATTCGTTTATCATTTTAGTGGAGCCAATTATTTACAAGTACATTTTGTACAATAGTCTTCTACCAGATTTAGATGTTGGATTAGATATCTGTATATATCTTGATTTTTAGGCGTATATCTGAAATCCGTATATTTAGGGTTCACAAATCTAGATATGAATAGTTGTAAGATATCTGAATATATCTGATCTATTAATTTCCTTCATGTATATGTAGCGCATATCCCTTGTTATGTTAATTGTCTTTAAACTTATCCGATAACTTTTATGGAAAAACAATGCATTCAATCCAGAGTTTCTAACTCAAAAGCTACAAATTCCTATTGTGATATAAAATGGTGGTCAAAAACAAAGAGTAGGGAGAGGGAAAAATTTTCAAAACGGCAAAGAGTGAGAAAGATTGCAAAAGGACCAAGAATGTGAATTTCAAACATTATATATAACTAGTTTAACTCAAATAGAACCAATGCAAAATTTTGGTTTGGTTTAGTATTTAGTGGTTCAGTTGATACGGGGAGCTCTAGCAAAAAAAATAGTAAAACACCCATGTATTTTTATTAACAATAAAATGACTAATAGAGTAATTTTCATAGTTATCAGGGAATCTCCCAAAATAATTCACTTGTACTAAATACAATTATCTTAAGAGCATCGATTTGAACAAACCCCCAAAACAAACTACTTTAAAGATCAACAACGTGTTTTACGATTGAGCAGGGTTGGATTTAATAGGTCTAAAGAATCATAGAGTACACGAGTAAGGCATAGTATTGAAGTCAGCCCTTTCATCGTAAATTGGAGCGTTGGTTAAAGAATTAATTGAGAGTTGCGACGCCGTGCAGCATCAGCAAAGTCTCACATGACTTGCGGTCCCAGCAAATACAGAAGAAGACCTATCTTTTCTTTTTCTTTGCGTTAAAATGTAGTAGACCTATCTTTGACTTCATATTTTTTCGAACACCTATTATGCACGTTAAAATACAGTAACACTACCCCATATGGCAATACCAATATCAT
The DNA here is from genome assembly GCA_900406565.1 of Turritis glabra. Taxonomy (NCBI): domain Eukaryota; kingdom Viridiplantae; phylum Streptophyta; class Magnoliopsida; order Brassicales; family Brassicaceae; genus Turritis; species Turritis glabra. The sequence continues at coordinate 4,126,501 of OVBN01000025.1, forward strand.
ACTATTACATTAACATAATACTAAAAGCTCCATGATGACAGCAAAATAATACTAAATGGACCATAAATCTTATTCAACTTTAAATAATGTAAGTTTGTCAGTCTTTTATCAACATACCAGGATCTATTTCTCCTACGATTATATCTAGGCATGGAAAAAAAATGGTAATTGAATAACCGATCGAATCGAATCGAAAAAAACTGAACTTTATCCGAACCGAAATTTTTAAAATAATCGAATGGTTAGTAACATGTCCTATCCAAACTAACCGAAATCGAACTGATAACCAAATAGTTAACTTAAATATCCAAAAATCTAGAAGATACCCAAAAATAATATACATAATATCCAAAACTATAATTATAAACTCAAAATATTAATTATTTTTAGACTCAAAACAATCAAACACTTTAAATAATCAACATATCCAAGTGTTGTTAGTTATATTTGTCAAAGTTAAATATTCTTTTACAAAATCGAACAAAATTTTAATTTTCTTTCTAATTTTTTCCTTTTTTGTATTTTCTTTTTGTATTTTTTTGGTTATTTTTGGTTAATTTTGTTTATATTTGGTTAATTTCAGTTATTTTGCATTAAAAAAAAACTTAATCGAACCGAATCCCATAAAATTTTGGTTAATTACAGTTATCTATTCAAATATCCAAACCGAACCGAACCAAACTGAAAAGAAATCGAACCGATCCGAACCGAACTGAACCGAAATTTCCTAAAATATCTAAATGGTTATTATATTACCATATCTGAACTAACCGAAATAGAATGCAACCAAACCGAAATTGAACGATTAACCGAATGTCCATGCCTAATTATATCAAAAAAAGAAAATTTGTAATACCATTTGGCTTTATTACAAACAAACTTTGTAATAGCATTACTCATTAATTAGAAGATGTTAGGAACTTATATGATTGGTCGGACCGATTAAACCTTAAACCATCTGCTAATTGGTGTAGATTTATTTTTTACTTAATTTATACTTTGACTCAACAAAACTACTAAAAGAAAATCGAGTAAAACCCAAAAATACCGATACAATCCTGTTGTCAATAACATACAATATCCAATCATATATATCTAAATTTCATTTGTAATACAATAACGACAGTACTAAACTACGAATCTTATACGATGTAATAACATAATTAAAATTTTAGTCATATGATTCGATCATATCCGTTTTGAATTTTGTATTGTATTTCCTAATAGATATTTGTTTTGAGACAAATTGATATTATTTCAATGGACATGGAAACGAGTTTGATATAAAATAGGATATCTATACTATTTTGGTAGGTAATTTAAAGGGCAATTTTCACAAATAACACAAAAATAAGTTTTGTTTTTAAATTTAGCATATCATTTTTAAAATTTCAAAAATAATATAAATTTCATATATAACATATCCTTAATTTTGGAGGCGATTTAAAAAAATTTCAAAATCGCCTAAAAATAAACCTTAAACCCTAAAACTAAACTCTAAACCCAAAATACTAAACTCAAACTTAAAATTTTAAATTATTTTAGTGCTATTTTTGAAAATTAGTGGAATATGTACTATATTTGTCAATAAAACTTGTTTTAGTGTTATTTTGGGGCATTTATCTAATTTTTAATTTAAATTTGCAAAAAATACAAAAATGTATTTAAAAGTATTTTAAACCACACAAATTTTTAAAAATTACCGGAATTAGCCATCTTCTATATGACTATGGCCGAAATTAGTAAAGAAAAACGGATTGTGATTTTAGATCTTCAAACTATCTAAGCACGATCCGTTATCAACTTCCATCCCATATTCCCATATATTATCAAACATATAAACTGATTTCGGATAATAATTTTAAATATTATATTACAAGTTATCGACCATTATCCGTGATTATCAGTCCCAGTTCTCTAATTAGACATGTCTAGTGGCATTACCGGAAAAAACAGTATGTCACTAAAATTCATTGTAAGTGGCTAGTTTCTCCAAAATTCATTACAACGTTATACGTCCCAAATTTCGCAACGTGATGAGTGTCACAACGAAAATCCATTGCAATCCATCATAATTCTTGCGATGCATTAACTCTTGCACTTTAGTATAAGAGTAAGCGATTGAATAGTTTTTTTTTTCTCCTTTTTTTTTTAAGTAAAAAGTAACCCGTTATGTCATCGCAATAATCATTACGTTGAAACATTTCATAGATTCATTTTTTTCTTGTTTCGCTGAGTGAAAATGCTACCGATTTGTGTCATCGTTTTTCCCTTTTTTTTTTTTTTTTTGTGTGTGCAACCAGATCTTAAATTACTAAAGAAAACAGGGATTCATACAAGGAGAGAGCTGATGATTTCGCAAGGGAATCAGACACCACATTTGCTGCCATTGGAACAAAAGAACAACAGAAACTAGCAAGTTTTTGAATACAAAGGAAGATATTAGATAAGATCCCATGGACCTCCAAAAGGGGAGAAAACGCCTTGATTGCCTTGATAAGGACTTGACAGTCAGAGTTCAACCGGATATGCTGGATACCAAGATCCACGGCTGAAAATGCTACCGATTGGTGTCATCGTTTTTCCTTGTATTACATAATTTTCATGCAATAAACATACAAATATAGTAAAGAAGAGAGTGAAAACGTGGAAGAAGAATCACCAAGAATATGCGAGAAAAAACAATCAGGCAAGAAGATAATTTAAATTTAAAAACTACTGAGAAACTAGAAAATGAACCTATAAGAAAAATAAATGCAACTGTGTATATGCATGTTGATCCACGTGGTTCATGCAGAGCATATCTGTTCCCCACTTACCCTGACCCAACCACAGGCACTATGAAGTAAGTAAATCCTAAACAAATCTTGAAGAAAATGAATATATGATATTGCTTGCAACTTGTGGTTTGTACCATCTCCGATATGACTACTTTAATGTAAGAATATTTGTATATAATTGATTGGCGTTTCACCTTTTTCAGAATAATTGGTTTAGAAAGTGTAGACCGACAATAATCAACTAATTTTTACCAAAACGGTAATAACAACACTAATAATTATAATTAGTGGGATACAGGTGAAACCTACCCGACGGTGGCTGACTTCGCCGGACAAAGAGACTTAAGATGAGATCTTTCTTTTCTCTTCATGATTTGTTTAGAGACTAAATATTATATTACTTAGTTTAAAGAAAATAGGATACTTTTTATGATGGCGATATGAAAAGAGCTAAAATGAGACACTAAACAAAGTTAATCTTCAAGTAGTGTTAGGCGCTTTGCCTCTGCCTTTTGCATTGTAGTAAGAAGAGCCAATGAAACTCAGGATGGATAGCGCCAAATAAAATCGATGTGAATGTGATCATTATGGCGCTATCCCTCCTGAGCTTTACAGATTCTTCTCTACTTCATTTTTGGATTGTGACTTAGAAAAAGGAAAACGATTAGAGAGAGTGAAGCTAAGAGGATGGAAGTGAGGAAGAAGAAGGAGAAGAGAGCGTGTTATTTATAGACAAACAAAACTCAGGTTCGAAGGAACACACGTCACCTCCTCTTCGATAAACGTGAAATTATTAATTAATATGTATATTTTACCCAATTATACTAAGGTCTACATTTTTTTCCTGTATTATAAATTTTTTAATTGAATTTACAATTTAGCTTTTCTTCGTGTGGAAAGTATTTATATATAGTCCAGATGTGATTTATTGGATCCCGTATGGATTGTTTTAACTTTATTTTTCTCTTCTCAGGTCCTTTGATTCACAGAAATGAAGGCGACTTATAGATGCATCTTTTATTAATTCATATACATTATCAATGCTTTTGTGGACGAACAAATTATAGATGCATCTTATCTTATTATAAATTTATAATAATATGCTACCATTTTATTCCGGACTTTACGTATATAAATAGAGATTATATTATATATGTATTACTGGGATTAAATTAGAAATATTATATTTAGATAGCGCATATTATTAAATACCGTTGGTCCAACATTCAAAATATTCGAAGACCTTTGCATATTTGCAAACTACGAGACTTTACAGTTTAAAATAGTATTTTAATTTTAGACACTACTGAGAATTTTTTTTTTAACCAAAAGATCATTTATATGAGTGATTAATTAGATTTTTAGGTGAATTTAAAATATCAGAGAGGTACAATTCTTGCCAAAATAGGTAAACCCTGGTAAATGACGGTGAAGGTTGTTTTCCATATATGCTTACAAAAATGATTTTTTTTTTTCGTCAGTCAAATGATTAAATTAATGAATGTCAAGACTTTTACTTGTCTTTTTAGACCGTTGTTTGCATCTTTTTCTTTTTCATGCATTCCTGCCGACTACGGTCGTTAAGTAAAAACATATGTATTCAAAAGATATATGATGACGAAGATTGACAAGAAGACTGTACAAAATTAATTTAGCTTTTCTCATAATCAGTCTTGTTTATCTAATATATATATATATATATATATATATATATATATATATATATATAAGATTCATCCTTTGTTAAACATTTTTTTGATAAATAAAACATTCATTCTTCTGTGTAATATTAATTATTAACCAAAAAAAAAAAGTATTTGAAAGAACTGACCTATAGAAGGCCTAAACTATACTGAGATTTTCTAATTTGACTAAACTTTTTGGGTGCGTATATATGTGTTTTATACTCTAGAAGTTAAACAGAAAAAAAAATGTGTATACTCCAGCAAACTTACAAAATTACCTAAGTTATAATGGCTTGTGTCGAGAAAAGAACTAACTTACAAAATGGCCTAATTTATAATGATTTTGTCGAAAGAGCTCACTATTATAATAATCTTTTTCATTTTAAAATTCTTTCAATTTTACAGAATATCTTTTTTTTGGTTTCAAATAATCTGAACTTTATGATTATATGTAAAACTGTAATAGACCTTTAGTAAAAAGAGAAAGAAACTGTAATAGATGACTTGTTATTTTGTATTGGGCTAATGAATGAGGTAGAAGTTTTTGTGGGTTTTAGCCTGATGTCAAAATGTCTTGGTAGCCGAAAGTTTGTAATTTCCATTATATTTTGGCCTAAAAATACTAGAATGAAACAGTCAGGTTGGAATAGATGATCAGATTCGATGTATAACAGATTTTATTGTTTATAGTTAACGGTGTATTGGGTGTAGAAAACAATTTGTGTATATATAGTTGGTATACACTATAAGAAAAAATCATGAATTTTACGAAATATTCTACAAAAAAATTAGTAGAAAAAATTTTCTATTTATAATCTACTTTTTTGACGAAAAACTAAATTAATAAGAAATTAGTAGGAAATTTTTTACAAAAAAAAAATTGTGAGAAAGTAGTAGGAATGTTTCTTTTACGAAAAAAATTGTGAGAAAGTAGTATTACGAAAAAAAAATTGTGAGAAACATAATCTGCTTTGTGTTTTAAGTTCTCTTTTTTCTTAGAAAGTTTGCAGGAATATATGTTTCTCCTAGATTAGTGTTTTTTGTATGTTTGTTTGCAGTGGGTTTAACTAATAATTTATGATAGAAACAGATACATTAGTTTTAACTTTTAAGCATTCATGGTTCTTGGATTTGTCTGGAAAATATATATAACTTGATAAGATATATTTTTTGACAAATCTTTTCAAGGAGTTTAGTACATTCACTAAGGTTTCTCCACATTGATTTTCATTTTTACTTAGCCAAGTCTCGTTAGGAGTTGACAGTTTTCAGATTTTATTAAGCTTAACTCTTTTTGAATTGCAGCAGATTTTTAAAACCAAAGTTTGTTTCTTCTTTTTTAGTTTATGTTCATCCCTTTGACGTATGTATTGTTGATTCATGGCGTGGCTAAGAGTTTCCACATAAATGTTTTCATAATTATTGATTTTGTAACTAGCGTAGCTTGGATTAGTTGTTTGAGTTACCAGTTTTTTTGCGTTAAAATAGATTAATGCTTGTATGGGTGGAGGAATGATGAGCTTTATAAATTTTTGATTTTATATAGCGAAGATTGGTGTAGGTGGTCTTTGTAGGAACTGGAAACGAAAGTTTCCGATGGAACCAGATGCTATAGATAACTACTACAAAGGTGATTTTTCTAATTGGCTAGAGGATGATGCACTTAGTGGAGGTGATAAGCTACACTTCTATGACGTGAGAAATGTTAGATTTTACTTATTTTCAGTAAGTAAACTGCATAGAGGAATATTACCATAGAGATGTGAGCATAAGACAATACTCATGCTAGCAACTCTTCTCTCATCAATTTTTTTGTTTTGCGGAATGTATACAAAGTTGTGGTGCAGACAGATGTAGAGTCAAGTGAGAAGCTGAAGGCGAACAATGCAATATTTTACATGAGTTTCAAGACATGTGGTATTTTTAGACATTTAAATTGATTTTAGACATTTAATTTATTTGTTTTGTAAAATAATTGATTTAATATATATTATTCATATTAATAATTAATTATTCTTTTATAATTTTTAATTTAATTTTCAAAATTAGTATAATTGTTATAAAAAAATTATTCTTTATTAAATTTGTAAAAATTTGTAGGAAACTGTTAAAAAAATTTTGATAAGAAAATGATATGAAATATTTGCTAGGAAAATGGTACGAGTGTATTTCCTACTAATTCTTTTTAGAAGAATTTATAAAAAAATTGAAATGGTTGTGTTGCATGTCTGAATGGTTAGGTTATATGGGATTTTAACTGTAAAGCAAAGTAGAAAAAAAGGTTGTATTGGTTCTTTTCAAATAATGATTATGTTCCCCTATAGCGCATCTGAGCATTGATGAACAGCATTTTTTAAGATACATTTTCTCATAAAAGCGAGTCTGGGTGTTATTAGTTACCATACTTACATCAATCTCACATCATGCGGTGTGGTCAATGCTTTCAATAGTCCGTCCCATATACGTATCTCACTTTCATTACTACCTTTTTTCAATTTAAAATTGTTTTATTTCCACTTATTTGTTTCTAAAAGAAGGGGTTGGCCACCAAAACCATTGAGAAATGAAATCATAGGATTCATCGCCAAATAGTTTAACAGTTAGTAAAGTGTTAAAACCAGTTCATAAACTTATCAAATATATCGAGCATTTGTGAAATACTAAAATCAGCTGATAACTTACCATATATGACTACCATAACCGATTAAATCTGAAAATTTCTAATTTCTCTGTTCTTTATGAAACACTTAGTTGTAAAACAATTTTTTTGTTTTAATTAGTTTTATATTTATAAAAAGAAAAAATGTATGAATATGGTCCATAGAATTCAATTATAAAAATGCATTCACCACACAAAAAAAGATAGTATGGATTCATCTGAGAGTTCCAAAATTCGTTCATAATCCAAATATTAATAAGGAATCAGATGAGGGGTTCTCTTTTTGGAACATGTATTTTAACTTTTAAGAGCATTTTCATCAATTAAAAATTCATAGAAGTATTTTATCAGTAAAATAATAATAGTTTAATAGAATTTTATTGTTTAATTAAATTTAAATTTGTTGGAAAAAATTGAACCAATAGTAAAATGAGAAGTGTGAGATGGAGTTCTTATTAGTATATTATGAGTTTTTATTAGTATATCATGAGTTTTTATTTAAGAATCTTTCTCTTCTTTCTCTTCTTTTTCTTCATTTTTTGTTTCTTATTATTTTAATAAAAAAATATCTAATTTAAATATTCCAATAGAATTATTCTAAGTAGCCAGAGAACCTCCAAATAAAAAAAAACAAAAACACAAACGAGAATAATCAATTAGATATATGTGAATATATATATATATATATATATATATATATATATCCATATCTTTTACTGGCTGAGAATTTACAAACATTCAATCTGACATTATTCAATTTAATTTGAGTCAGCTTTTCGTTAGGTCATTATCATAGGCAACAGCCCTCAATCAATAGCCTGTTACATTAATGTTAAAAAAAAGTTTAAATCCACATAAATACATGAAGATGAACGAATCTAATAAGTTGGAGTGTTATTTTGCTATTAATATACGTAGAATTCTATAGTCTCTATTTTCTGCCATCTCTACACAGTTGTGCTCTTATGGTGTGACATAGAATTTATGAACATGGCTTTCTATATAATAAATATACATAGTTAGCCTCTGTTAGTAAATTAAAAATATGCAAAAGGACAATGGCACATCATAACCAAATATATTTCGGAAACAAAATAAGTCACTGGACCTAATTTAAGAGGGTAGTGTGTGTTAGGACTGGGCACGGAATAAATATCCTGTATATTTGCAGTTTTCGCGATTTGTTCCGTCCGATTCAGATATTTGATTTTTTTATCCGATTCGATCCGAATATTTTCGGATATCCGAAATTACGGATATCCGTAATTTGTTTAGATATCCGCAAATATCCGCTCCGGTTCGTTTAGAATATCAAAATGACTTATACATATGTTTTCAAAATAAAATTTCCTCTAAGGATCACAAAATCATGAGGAAATAGAACATAATATAAAGCAAGTGATAAATCCGCACTGAACAGACAAATCCAAAAAACACTGAGCTGCTCATTTTGAAGACCAACTAAGAAAAACTTTCTCCACCACCTGCCACTAAAACCTGCACATAGTCACATACCGAACAAACAAAAATCAAGAATATAACAAAACGCATCAAAAATAGTTTGACATAATCATATCAAAATCAGTAAGTTTCAACCTTTTTACCTGTAAAAATGGCAAATAAAAAGAACAGTGAGTTATTTTAAAAAGCAGAAAACTGAAACAAAGATTTGATTTTAAAAAAGAAGTTTAGAAGATGATGAGTCTCGGAAGAGCAATCGACAAAAATATCTCAACTTATAATAATATAGAGTATTTATTATTTAATCTTTTATGTTCTCTCCATCATAAAAATGGGCCTTGAAAGACTTAAAATCCATCTCTAATATGGACTTTTATATATTATACGTTTATACTTTCTATGTTTACGCTATATAAATATATATATATATATATATTAATGTGTTATTTATAGTTATACGGATCAGATCGGATATCTGGTTTTTTTAAAAACGATATTTGCTACTCCCTCCATTTCAAAATAAATGGCATTCTAGCCTTCTACACACAAATTAAGAAACAAAGTTAAAATTCTATTATACTCTTAACTTAATTCTATTATTTTTTTCCTGTAAACATTTGTTAATTTTGGTTGAGGTTAAAAAAGGAATACAATGTGTAAAGTTGCATTGAAGTTTTAAAGTGACACTTATTTTGTAACAAAAAAATAGGCTAAAATGCCATTTATTTTGAAATGGAAGGAGTATTTTCTTTGTCTCTTATGGATATCATATTTTACTATTTGCTTTGTTTAAAAACATAACGTATATCCGGACTTTTCGAATCGAATCAAAGCGGATAACGGATCGGATAGGATTTCCCGGATATTTTTCCCAGTCCTAGACTGTGTGTGTGCAAAACCTTAAAAGTCCATAGCCTTTTTAATCATTTTAATTAATTCAAGGAATTTTTTAATTTCTATATACAAATAAGAAGAAAACAAGCTTTAAAATTATGAAACCCATTGATAAATATCACGATGAGGTCCAAACTTTTCTGTCCTAGGTTCTTGAATATATTAGGGGCTTAGAGCATACATTTATTCTAAATAAAACCGTAATAATTCTTCTTCTTTTTTACCTTAATAGTTTATGTAATACAAACAAGTTATTTGAAATGGTAACTTGTAAATTGTAATTAAGTGTTTGTTTGTTTGAAACAGTTTAATATCTTATACGAAGCAAGATTCATAGAATCAGAGTAGTGGGAAGCCTCCATATAAAAGGAACCAATATACATTCAAAAGTATCAAATGGCTGAACTTTTTGCAAAGACATCCATTCTGACAAAATTCAACCTCATTTGATCAGCTTTTCGATAAAATGATCATCATCCACACAGTCCTCAATCAATGGGGTCTATTGCCAATTTATCAGTAAAAAATAAAAAGTAAATAAAACAATAAATGTAATATGAAGAACGAGATTCTTCGAAAATTCCAAAAAAAGGATGATTGAAATTTAAGTTTTTAGTTATTTGAGAAATAATGGAGGAAATTCTGGGAAGAAATCAAAACAATTATTGGAGCGTCACTTCAGGGCGGCTTTATGATTCTGTATCTGTCCTGCCAACTTCCCAGTTTCTCCGCCTTCTACTTTGTGACACAGAATTTAACACGCACAGCTTTTCATGCACATATTTCTTTGGGGTATGAATGGTAACACCATTATTTTAGTATAGATATGAGATAGTGGTCAAATTCGGTATTATTATACATATAGTTTTTGAATGAAAAATCATTAAAATCGAAAATATATCTCTAGTCCCAATTTATCACAAGCATGATTCTTAACATTAAAAAAAAAAAAAAAATTCAGTTGGTACATATTTTAACGGTTTCTACATACAATTATCAATTGTCACATATGTATAATTAGGTATTTTATGTAATACAATATTCCATATTTTACAAGTTTCAAAGTTATAAAATGTTTTTCAAACAGTGTAAAAACCCACATTCTTAACTAGTATAACTGATTGATAGATTTTCATGAAACATATCCAAAACTTTCAAAGCCTAATTAACTATGGCCCAAACCCAAAAAAAACGGATTCTGATTAGTATATCTTTTCCCAAACTTGATGTAAGCAGAATTTAACTATATAAACTAGTTAAATTAAACTTGATATAAACTAGTCCTAAAATGGGGGAAAAGGTAAAGATTATGATTATTTAATAAAAATATTTTAGGTAATTTTCCAAGACTAAATTTAACCGGTTAGAGAAGAATACAATCTCACCTAGCAAATTCATCGATGAAATGACAAATTAAGAAAAATCATGTTAAAAATTTTGATAAAGAAGAAGTGAGGGTAAGCAAATCAGCTGTACAATTGAAGTGGAATACGTAGAGAGAGAAAAAGATGTAAGAGTTGTTTTCAACTAGAGTGATGGTCAACAATATAAGCATAAAGGAGTTCATTCCAAACATCAGGAACTCCAGGCAAACACCAATGTATACAATCTGAGTTACTATTTGGATTCAAGATTTCATTTTCCTTCAATGGTTCCCATTGTTTTCTGTAGATGGAAGGATGGCCTTCTTTTCGATACTCCGATAGTTGCGTAATGTTTATCATCTGCATGTTCAATCCTCGACTGTTTAGCCCGTCAAGCACATTTTCTAAGACTCTCATCATCTTTGGGTCTGACCCTTTTCCAGTATATCCTTCTTTATCTATTGGACTAGTTTCTCCATAACAGGTCTGATTAAGTTTTCCTCCCCATTCTGCAGCCCTACATATATGTATTTATTTTACTTGTTACCTTGTATAAGAAACCAAATAATGTAATACCAATATGACAACTCATTTTTTCATAAGTTGTGTCGATCATATGCATCATTAATTCAAAGTACTCATCAAACTTATCTTGCCATACAAAAATGAATTGTCAAATTAAAAAAGAAAAAAGAAGAAGTATTCAGCTCTGTATCAATAATTATGGATTTCGTAAGAGCATATGCATGGAGTATCAAATAACTAAAGACCGTAATTATGAAAAAAAAAAAAAAACCAAGGACCTATTGAATTTGTTTCCAATATTTTAAAAGTTTTTCGTTCTTTAATTTTTTTCTAAGTTTGTTTCTTATACGGATTGTTTTTTCTTCATTTATGTTTACAATTTCAAATAATACTTGATAAAAAGTAAGTGGTTATGTTCTATTTTAAAAAAATATATAACAATAAGATAATACGTATATGAAAAGAAAACGTGAAATATAAAAGGGCCTTTAATCATATTCATATCTAACATGAAACAAAATTCCACTAGAGAAAATTGCACTCCCACTCTAAAAACCAATTGATATATACGGAGAAATAACATATTTACCCCAAAAAGCAAAGAAGTAAAGAATGAAGATACGAATCTATGAGGGGGAAAATAGATCAAATAAGCATTATCATGGGCATAGCCGGTCCTACATTTTATAAGGTTACAAACAACAGAAAAAAATATTACTTTTTTTCTATAAAAATTGTGAATAAAAAACAGAAATATATAATGAAAAAGTGACAGTTTGATTCGAACTCGAATATTGAATGGAAGCAAGAACAACTCATCTCAAATGCTACCACTAGACTACATAACAATAACATAAGTTGGAGGTCAAAAATATTCATATAGATTATCGGTCGCAAGCACCCGCTTGCCTAGCTTGTACCCATTGCCGGCTCTGATAATGGATATTGAAAAGAGTTAGAGAAAGTACCTTTCATGGGTGGGAGACATGGACATGAAGAAAAGTTTGGTAAGGTTGGGGTTAACGTGAACCTCCAACCACTGAGACAGTGTTTGCAAAGCCATCTCATAAACTCTCACCATCTCCACTTCCTTGTATATTCCATCTAACTTCTCAAACGACCCCCACCTTTTATATATTTATTTAATATATTTTACCCATCTGTTACATATTGAGAATAATTGAGTTTAACTATAAGTAAAAAAACTTACAGTGATTTGATATGAGGCCTTCTCCACCATAAATAAGAGTTGAAGACAATGATATCAGATTGCGTCCAATGCCTCGCATGTCTCTCTATTGATTGAATCCGAACTATCCGATCGGGTAATCTATGGTTTGTCGGGTCGTCCGAGTTGGATTCCACCAGTAAAGGAGCCCAATAGAAGTCTATTGTCGCATTGTATTCCTAATTATTTATCCACAAAGACCGTCTCATATTATTTGTTGATCACGTTTAAACATTTTATTAAAAGAATGTCGTTCTAATGGAAAAAAAAAATATAGAAATTAGAGGCTTTAGTTTTTAGAAATATTTAAACGTTTCTTCAAAATATAATTTTTAAATTGGGGATTTTGAACAATGCACTATTTACATGCAGCTTGTTTGCATGTTCAGATGTTCTAAAAGATGGTTCTAATACCACACCATTATTCACTTTTATATAATCGCCCACTTTACAAACAACTATTAATTGAGAGTGAATTTTTTGGAGAACTTACGAGGGATTTGAAGGTGATGAGATTAGAGCCATTGTTGTGCATATACATCGCCTTTGGGTTTGTAATGACCGAACTAACCATACACACCATTGATACCCATTGGCCTCTGTTCAAGGAGTCTCCTACGTACACCATCCTCTTATTTCTTAGGCTCTCCAGCAACTTCGTCCCATTAAACCTTTTTACATTTAAAGATTTCAAGAATGATAATATTGGCATCACTAATCGTCTTAAAATATAATTCTCTTTACGTATGATGAGTTGGCAAACAAGAAAAACAATAAGGGCCCAACTTAGGCCCAACCACTTGTAAATTCACTTTTGTTTTCTTGAGAAAGTGTACTACAATTGACATGACAAAAGAAGAGAATTATCTTCCTATTATCTAGCTAATTCTCATCAATTTTGACTAATATATAACAATGGCACAAAGGATTTACTTGTTGCTACAACCAAATGTCTCGATTAGATAGTGAAATGAAATACTTCCAACCTTTTATGTACAAAATAATTACAACCGTTTATGTACAAATCTTACATACATCCTGACCAAAATATAAAATAAACTGAGATACACATGTAGAGAAAGAAGAACGGTAGGAGAAGTTAGTTGAATTACGTCAATTCTTTTTGCTAAATTAATAAACAAAAGTTCTTCTTGAATAATTAACTGAAAATTGTATAATCAGTGGAGATAATGCAACATGTTTAATACTAATTGCCATAAATAAAGAAAAAGGAAAAAAAGATGTAAAATGTGAAGTGAAAACAGTAAAGAAGGAAATAAACCTGGGGAGATTGCACGTGTGAGGCTGCCACCTCCAGAATTTGTAACTCAAATCTTTTCTCCCAAACTTCTCACAAGCCAACTGGTCAGACATGAACTTACAATCTTCTTCTTTATAAAGAGGGTATGACTCGTTATCAAATAACCATTTCCCTTCGAACAAATTACACTCTCTGCCATTGCCGCCGCGGTCCGAAACACCGTCCCTTTGAGGGTTCTCCTTTGGCAAACCGTTTCGGGACAAAAACACGGCAGTGAATATTACTCCAGCCACAAGTACGGCGGCGATAGTGTGAAAGCTTGCCCTAATTCCCAGCATCAACAGTTGTCGCTTTGCCATTGGTTATGTGTTTGTTATTGTTGTGTTGTTATGATGTTTTGTTTTGGGTTATATTGATGTGTCTTTCTCTGACTTGCCTTTTAACTCCAGCCTTCTTGAAGTGATTCTGTAGTTTGGTGGGCAATCAAATTTCAGTAGCTGTCTATAAATAATTTATGCATATATATATATATATGAATGAATAACTTACTGTCTATGAATACATATATATATATATATATATATATGTATATATATATATATATATATATATATATATCTGAATCATTTTCTTGATATAAATTATTTTGTGTTGATAGTTTGCCAAGCAATGTCCACTTGCAGAAAAATAATAATTTTTCAAGTTGATTAGAGAGGAAAGCTAACTATTCAAGACAAATCTTGAAGGCTTAATTTGGAGAGGTGGAAATGAGCTCATGACTTGGGGTTAGACTTTAGAGTCGGACAAGGACTCTAGGAAATAAAGTTAGGTAAGCCTCTATGAGATAGAATCGGAAGCTAACTTTAGAAGAAGGAATCTGACCGTAATCTCTTGTTATATAATCTGGTAAATATATATATATATATATAGAGAATAATATTAGAATTTTAGATTGTGTTTTTATACTTGTCTAGGATTTGCTTAGCAAATAATCGGTCTTTAAAAAAATTCAAAGAACTTTTGTATTATAGCCGTGCATGTGTTTCATGTCACGACTCAAGTGTTCTCTTGGCTCCTAGATTCGACCAGCGTTGTGTGACTGTACCTATTGTCGTTTTCAGTTAAGTCATGAATTGTATATATGTACCGTTAACGAATTTCATAAATCGTTTTGGATAAAACTTTTTATCGAATAGGAGTAGTGGGTCAGACAAAACTAAGTTGTTTGTTTTGGTTATTTTAATAAGACTGTACTTTGTGACTTGTGTGGTGGTTTCGCATCTCCCTTGGTTTGCAAGTGAAGGCGACTATCGAATAAATTGTTTTTAACGAGAATACCCCTTGGCATTGTTCACAAATCGTAATAGAAATCTGAGAAAGGTGTGGCCAAAGGGGTCACTATGGTATTTCAGTACGACAGTTTGGACTGCCTTGTTTGCTTTTGTTTTCATAATCCAACAATATATATGGTTAGAGAGATGGTCAAATAATATAATATGTAAACGTAAGGTTAAGTTGTTGACGTTTCCACATTCATACTATTCGTTGTCTTCAAGTTACCTCAAAATTCGATTTGCGTTGATTCGTTTTTTCTTAAAAATATTTTATTTTCTTTCTTCTTCTATGTTTCTGTTTTTCTATAATTTTTTTGTTTTAGTAGGTGATATAGATAAAATTAAATTAAACATTATATATCGCATAATATTATTCTATTAAATTGGCGCAAACCTTAAACCAAAATAAACAAATCTAATTACTATGTGATCTCTCTTCGACGACATCTAATAACATTGAAACGTTATATGAATAATTAACACGATCTCTCTCGAAAGAAGACATTCACGAATCAAAAAATTGTCCAAACGTTATTAATGTATCGTGTGTGGCGTGAAGGAAAAAAAAAAGCGTCGTGGGTGTAATCCTTATATTATACATAGGTTGAAATTGTGATCATATAAATGACCGGGTCCAGTTGGGTATAGAGGCGAATGCTATAGGCCCATTACGGTGGTTCGATTATATTTTATAAGGCATTGAAAAAAAGTTTGGCGGGTGTTTTAATTTTTTTTGGGTTTTAAGTTACAAAACAAATTTCAAAATTTGCTACTACATTTTGTAGGGTTGTGTACGATTGTATAAAGTATACAATCGTTAACATTTTTTTCATGATTGTATACGTCTGGATAGCTCTTGTGGATAGTGCTTCTTGTGCAAAATTTCACATTTGCGGAGCGATATTTTTATCGTTAAATTTTACAATAGATTAGCTATTAATAAACTTTAAATATACTCAACAAAAAACATACATCGCATGCTCTGCTCGTTATACAAATCAACAAATTGCACTAATGCAGAACTTCCATAGCTCATACATCGAAACACGTTGTAGTCAGTTTTTTAAAGTCCTAAAACATGAACGACTCAACTCCATGACACAAAAAAAGTCATGTATTAAAAAAGGTAAATTTGTCTAAATGACTTCTGCAAATTTTGGAAGATATTTTTCCAGAAATTAGTTCTTAGGAAAACCCTAAAACAATACTTTTGGTCTTGGACCTTCTAGATGATATTTAGTTTACAACAGAAAATAAAAAAAGAATTATAAAAATACAAATGATAAATTACCTTAACCCGACCCAAAATGGTATTAAGGCCGTACGCCGATACAGATGGTTCGGTTTAGAAACATCACCTGAACCCTTTCTTCATATAACAAGAAGCAGAAGCGATAAAGTACTAATCTGTTGCAACTTGTGAATTATATTACTATAGTCATATGCGATTTTTTGTTTATTTCTTACTTCTTCTGTTATTTTCTAGGGGTGGGCATTCGGTTTTGCGGTTCGGTTTCGGTTCGGTTTTTCGGTTTTTCGGTTTTTCAGTTTTTGATAAATTGAGTCCATATGAAACTGAAACTGTTATAGGTCGGTTTCGGTTCGGTTTACTTCGGTTTCGGTTCGGTTCGGTATCATAATATAGAAGACCATAACAAACCGAAATGCTAATGGTTCGGTTTCGGTTTCGGTTTAAACCGAAACCGAACCGAAAAACCGAATGGTCTTTGATGATAAATTCCATCTATTTCCTGTTATCAGTAGCATAACAACAATAGTTTGATAACAAATAAACCGAATGGTCTTTGATGATAAATAGCAGAGCAACAATAGTTTGATAACAAACAAAGTAAAATAGCAAAGCAACGCCAACGATAGTCATAGTTTGATAAAATCAAACAGAGGGAAAACAAACTAAGACATGAAAACAAACCCAAACATAATCCTTTTGTGCCTCACAATCCCAACTCTACAAGTGAAACATAAAATAAAATAAGGTGAAATTCATGTATATAGCTCAAACAAAACGAATGAAAGAATTGAAGATATATTACCTCTTTGTAGCTTGTCTTGCAACTCAATGTCTGCAATCAAGTCTTTAATCGTGATTGCTCCTTTTTCCATGAGGTTTACTTCACATTTCAACCACTGCTCTGTGCACATCAAAGCCTCTATTGAACTATGTGTAAGAGCACTTCTGAAAGGGTCTAGGATACGGCGAGAAGTACTAAAAGCACTCTCTGAAGCAACAGAAGAGACTTGCATAGCAAGTACATCTCTAGCCATCTCAGATAATATAGGAAACTTTGGAGCATTGACTCTCCACCAACTAAGAATATCAAACTCTATACCCGGTAGAAGCACTGGATTTTCTACTGATTCTTTCAAATAAAGGCGTAACTCGTTACTCGCTTCTTGAACTCCCTTTGCTTTCACACGCTCGTTATAAAATTTATCCATGCTTTCATAACCACGAAAATCATCATCAATATCAGCTGCAATCTGATCTTGTTGGCTACTTTGAGACTGAGATGTATGAGAAGAACCCCCTGTAGAATGAGATTGACTGCTTGTAGCACATTTATTGGCAAAGAGAATGCCATATTGTGCAAACATTCCTTCCATTTGCATCTTCACAAACTGAAGAAGACCCTTCCCAATTACACTATCCTTACCATAAAGATGTTCAAAACACATCTCCGCAAATTCCATTTTGTTCCTTGGATCAAGTACACTAGCAACAATGAGAAGCATATTCACTTCACTCAAACCACCCCAATACTTATCAAACTTAGCTATCATCCTATTGACACTTTCCTGTAACTCTAAGTCTGGATGTTTGCTCAATCTAACCAAGTTCCTTTGTATGGTAACAATCTGGTTGTAACAGAGGTGAGCATTCACCTTCGTAGACGCTGAAACAATCAATGTGGAGTGATAAAAGACAACGAGGAAACTGACTAACTTGTCTATCTCATCCCAATCTTTTTTAAGTGGTGGTCCAACCCTTTGTTCTCCGTTCTTTTCCACTCTAAGAAAGTAGTCATTGTACCTTCTGTCTTCAAGTTCCATCTTATCAAAGCCTACTCTAAACTTAAGAGCTCTTACCAACATTAGATAGGTAGAATTCCATCTTGTGCTCACATCCAATAGTAAACTTCCTCGTGTAATAACCTTTCCAGCATCAAGCTTATCCTCAAAAGCCTTCATTCTCTTTGTAGAAGCCCTAAGGTACAGAACACTATTACGAACACTACACACACTCTGATCTGCCTCATGTAGACCATCTTTGACAATTAAGTTGATGATGTGAGCAGCACATCTCAAATGCAAGTTTTCACCTTTCAGAATCAATGCTTCATCCCCTATAGCTTGAAAACTCTCTGTGAACTTTGATATAGCATTTGTATTCGCAGTAGCATTATCAACTGTGATGGTGAACACCTTCTCTATTCCCCAATCATCCGAGCAGTCCAGAAGACAAGATGCTATAGTATCACCTGTATGATCATCTACATTCTTAAACCCAATAATTACCTTCCTGAGCTTCCAATCTGAATCAATAAAATGAGCAGTGATCACCATGTAGCTACATGAGGTTGTAGGAGCAACCCATATATCAGTTGTCAACGAAACCCTTTGCTTCTTCTCAACAAAAAGTTTCTTCAAGTCTGCTTTGCTTGACGCATAAATCTCCATGATGTCTCTTGTAGCTGTTCTCCTTGAGTGAGGTGTATAACTCTCAACCTTCCTGCAAAAGTGTCTCCAACCAATATTCTCAACAAATGCGAATGGTAACTCAGCCAAGACAATCAGTTCATTCGTAGCTTTTCTCCACACTTCCTCTGAAACCATACCTTTTTGGACCCTACCATCAGAGGTTACATTAGCCTGCTTTTTACCTTCTGAATCATTCTGAAAAGAAGCTTCGTACTGCTTACACAACTTTAGATGCGCCTTCAGGTTTGAAGTTCCAGATTTTGTCAAGCAGCTTCTAACAACTCCACAATAATTGCAATTGCATTTGTCACAGTCTTCTTTCATCCTTGTGAAGTGTGTCCAAACCGTAGACCTTGTCTTCTTCTCTCTTCTCGGGTTAGAAGAACTAGCACTAGGCTTCGCTTTTCTTTTCTTTCCTGTTACAGTTTCAGTAGGAGTAGGAGTAGGAGTTTCTATCTCATCATCAGTCATCTCATCAGAATCAATATCATGCTCGTCATCCTCTTCCTGTGCACGTGATGAATTAGAATCCATCTACAAAAAAATATACACAACCGTATAAGTAACTTTCCAAAGAAATATACACAACCGTATAAGTTATATTTTCTATAACTCAGAGACTAACTACACGAAGTAATTCTCTCTTGCCAAATCCGAAGAACACAATAACTCAGAGACTAACACAATAACTCAGAGACTAACACAAGAACAATTCGAACAACACAAACCTCAGATAGAACGACAGAGTATGCAGATGGTGGATGCTCTGGAGGAAGTCGGACTGATTAAACAGTATTTAGAGATTTCGAAGAATTTAGATTAGCCAGCTTTTAAGTTTAGAAATTAAGAGAAGTCGGCGGTTTTGGAATCTGAGAAATCGGGTTTTGGGTTGTCTGCAACTCTGCGTTTTCGTAACTTACGGATTACATATGCATTTTTATATAATGTATATAGTTTATATTTCTCGGTTTTGTTTCGGTTTTTCGGTATAAACCGAAACCGTACCGAAACCTATGGACTCTAAAAATTGAAGTCCAATAAGTATAACCCGCATAACCGAAACCGAAACCATATCCCTTTTTCGATTCGGTTCGATTCGGTTTTTCGGTTATGGGTATTTTTGCCCACCCCTATTATTTTCCTACTCTCTAAGGAGCGGAAACTTGGGCAGAGGTCCAATCAAATTAGAGGAAACGGTGGCGTGATGGATCTCCAAAGCACATATACATTTATATTTATTTTGAAGAAAAAGGAAACTAAATTTGCTTATTTTGCCCAACTTGCAAAACATTGCAGCTACCCCACTCCCACTTGCACCGCCAACTCTTTCCCATTCTTTTTATTTTTACACCTTTCGTGGCCACATTAAGTATGTGCCTTATGATTAGTAAGCTATGCTATATTTGTCAATATTTAACGACCACAAAAAATAGTAGATGAAAGTATGAAGCCATATTCGCATAACATATTCATGTTTGTGTTTATTTATGTTATTCACAATATGGTGAACTTAGATTATGGTATTGCAAACATAAAAGTAGAACAAACTGGAAAATTTTAGATCTAAGGAAACTAAAAAACCTCTCATTTCATACTATCCATGTTTTGTCGATCAATCACATATCTTTTTGTGGATAGAAATGTAGAAACCTCTCGAATATAGAAAAAATCACATTTATATATTTATATTCTAAGAAATCACTTGGAAACGAAACATATCGTGACTCTCGTGATGTAAAAGGACATGCAACTTGCGCTGCTCTCTATTCTATATTTCTTTATTATTATAAGAAATTTAATATTATATCCTTTGGATTGGGAAGAAGCATAAAGAAAGGAGGTAAGATAAACAATTTGCAACTTGCATTTCCTTTTTATTAAGCGGAAAAAAAAGAGAACAGCTTGGCTTGTTGGGTTATCATTCAAAGCATCGTCCACTTGCAAATTCTTATTTCTTTTAATTTCATCAACATGTTCGTATTTTATATTATATTTTGACGGCCATGTTCATATTTTGTATACATTTATGTTTTTGTCCATTTTACGCATGACCTTTAAGCCTAAAAATTTCCAACGACTCGTTTTATTTATTTTCTATCAAATATATGAGTTATGATCTTGATTTCTCTATCAAATGTTTTATTTTTAATAAGAAATTGAAGAAAAAAAAAATACTAGAATCTCAACCGGTTATTTTAATCATTATGAAATAATAAGAAAGTAAAAAGTTGGAAGAACTATTTAAATCCTCGACGAAAGGAGGACATTATATTATCCCAAATTTAAAGTTACCTTTAAGAAAAATCATTGAATTTTCTCAAAAGCTGTTTATATGTAATTCATTTACACATTATATTTATAATTATAGGACGTAAGGTTTAGTGTCGAAATGAAGATGGCCAACAACTCAATATTACGAGTTATATAATCTGACTCGAACATTTACGCATTTTATGATGATACTATAGAAAACAAGATTTTGATGAAAATTTAACGGACAACACAACTAATTTATCCTAATTGAATATTATTATCTTTGAGTGGTGAAAGCCGGAATAGGGCTATCCGTAACGGTTCTTTAAGGATATAAAATACAAAAATTAAAAAGAAGTAAATATTAATAGAAGATAATCATATGCATGAGAGATTAATTCACTAATGTAACTTTTTTTTCACACATACGCCGGAAAAACAGATCACACGACGGCTAAAAATCTAGAAAACGACGTCGGATCTAACGAAACTAACTCGACGACGACAAAGACTCAGATTCACAGAGACATCTTCTTGCTATCCGCCGCAGAATTCTCGGCTATTTTCGCAAGAGACTGAAGATTGCATCGTACGATAACGTCAACGAAGTCACAAGTCTCTTCCTTTGTGTTCCCTGGAGGAACATCAACGACGTAAGACTCCACGACGACGGTCCCGGAGATCGGAGATGGGTGAAGGGTCGTGACGGATCGGTAGTTAGAAAGCCGGTGATCCCCACCAACAACGCTGAAGCTGATGACGTGGCGTTCGTCGTCGAGGATATCGAGTCTCTCGGTGGAGCTAGCGGCGGGGAGGCCAGAGACGACGTGCACTTGACGGAGGCTACCAACGTTATCGCCGTCTCCGCCGATGACGTTACAGCTTTTGAGGAAGTGTTTGTAAGCTTGTGGGTTATCGAAGCGGCGTACGACGGACCATACGGTGGAGATTGGAGCGGAGATCTCTTGTATAACGGCGGAGCAACACTGGTTAGGACCAACCTCGTGTGTGTGAAAACGAGCGGCCGTGGAGTCGCGTGAGAGAGAAGGAAAACGTTTTTGAAACGACGCGATCATCATCGGAATCTGGACGGAATCTCCGTCGGATACGGCGGAAGAAGGACGGTGAACGGCGAGCATGTTGATCTGTTTAATGGTGTCTTCTCTTTTACAAATCTTGATCGATCTTTGATTGATCTTGATCTTGATCTCTTCTTAGAGATAGTTTTAGGGTTTAGAACAAAACTGAGGATTGAAAAGGAAGGTGTTGTATGGAGGAGAAGTATGTGTATATAAAAAGAAGCAAATCAAACTTTACAGCGACTTGCGAAAAGTTGGGCTGTGCCTTTCGATTTGAGAGAGATGGAGAGAGATAGAGTTTTTAATGCAGAGTTCATGTGAGTGGTGATAACGAAAAAACCGAGCAAGTTGCTTAACGTTAAATTACGTTTTTGCCCCTAGCTATAGTTGCTGACTTGACAGTTCTATACGGTATTTTAAGTGGGCAAGTGACCAATATATAATTCTCGTATATCACACTTGATTTTTGAAATGGGAAAATTAACTAATTAGTTAGTCTCATATATAGCAAGGGTTTTAGACTTTTAGTTGCTTGACCACAAATTTTTCTCTTCTACTTGGGATGACCAAGATAACCTAGGACGAGATTTGTTTGAATAGGCTTTGAAAGTTTGGCATTTGGAACGACTGGATCGTAGCAGTGAAATATCAACTTCATGGAAACCATATTCAATTTTGGATATGCCGATTTTCGGTTATTTTAATCTGAATTCGAGTATGTCAAATATATATATATATATATATATATATGTTAAAATGTCTAATATATTATTTGTGAGAAAAGTGTTTTAGATTAGTTTAAAAGATTATAAATATTTTAATGCTAGAGTTAAAAACATACAAAATAATAATTCCTTTATAAATTCTTCAACTGTTATATGAGTTTTATATTATTATTGCATCTGATGCAAATTTAGATATTTGAAGTATTCAACATCAGATCCGAATACCCTAAAACTCAAAATGATACAACCATATATTTAATCGTTTGAAAAGATTTGATGAACAAGCAGAAGGAGCAACTTTTTGAATGAAACATATCGTGTTGCTTTTGCTTTGATTGATATGATCTTCAATATACAAAGCAAAAGTCGGATCCATTTTAGTATTTTCATCACGAGTATGATATGCATTTTTACATAATGTGATACACATAACATGGAGAAGATTTACTTAAAATGTTTGCTAAGTGAAGATGATTGATCGAGATGTGCCTAGAGCAACTTTTTCGTTACAAAATTAAGCAATACTCATGTTTCATGTGGTTCATACAACCACGACGGATGAGATTTGCACAGCCTAAATATTGATGCAATGAAGTACAGGAGAAGAGGTTCCAAATCAGAAACTTCAACCGACTTACAAAATCAAGAATCCAGATCATTTGAGTCCGGGATTAACACTTATGACACATAACGAATACAAAAATTACTATATCCACTATGTAACTAACGGATATCTAATTGTGTGATCCATTTATATAAAAAATTACTGAATGTATTTTTGTAATTAAAAAGTTGATTTTAAGGATGTCAAACAACAAATTGATAAACATGATTAAGGCGTTTCTTAACTTTGTACGCGGGGGTTGTCAAGTTGACCAAATTCGTTTTGACTGTTCCTTTTAGTGTCAAACATTTCAAAAGAACACGGCATGGTCAGAGTGGAACTCGTGTCGTTTTGATTATTCAACGATGAACGTTGCGCTGTTTTTTAGTTGCTCAGTGGTAAAAGCACGGTGAGAAACACAAAAACCATTGACGACGAAACTAAACTCCTCCTCATACGCAGAAGTCTTCTCTTTCTCTTTCAACGGATTAAGCTTTACGCAGAAGAGGAGAGATTATGGATCAGATACTGAACAAAGTTGGCTCTTATTGGTTAGGGCAAAAGGCAAACAAAGAGTTCAATTCCGTCGGTGACGATTTCAATGTATATTTACACTTTATATAAAGGACTTTGCTTTCAGGGTTTTAGTTTCCAGTTTCAGAGGAAAGCATCGATCTTTGATTTAGGGTTTTTAATTTTGAAGCTTGTTGAGTCTTTCTAATACTTGATTTTGTGAACAAGTATGCTTAGGAAGTGGGTTTTTATTGTTACAAGTTTGTCTTGTTTTTTGGAGTTACATGGTCCTAGTTTAATAAACCTTGTCGTGTTTTATTGGAAATTTCATAACTTTGTAGCTTAATTGAATCCTTCATTAAATTTGGGGGATTCGTGAGTTGCTATAGAAAGAAAGATTGGATACATATTCGTTATTGGTCTTGAATTCCATTTTTAGTAGTTAATTCTGCAATTTGTATTTTATGGTAACATATCATGAAAAAGTTTATTGCTTTTGATTTTCTGAGACACAAAAGTGTTCTAAGTTTGATGATACAGTATTTGGTTTCATCCTTGCAGTCATTGTCTAGCAGTATCGAAGGTGGTACCAAGTGGTTGGTCAACAAACTCAAAGGTTTTTTACATCTTCCAGTTCTGGTTTCATCATTTTCTTTATCTTTTGTGGCTTCACATGCCTGAGGTTGCTCTTCAACTCTGGAGATATTGATCTTTGTTGAGAGCTCTTGTTTGACTAATAATCATGGCCTTTACCCACTTTCCGCTCTGCAATTCTCACTTGTTTCAACTATTCCATGTGGAAGTTATTGAATGTTTATATTACACTGATGAGGGTCATGTAGATTAGGCATTTCTTCAATTGTTGTTTCAGACGTCATCTTGATTGACGTGACTTCAAAATTATGTACTATTTGCTTAATCTCATTCAGTTTTTGAATAATCTGTTTAGTCTGATAGCCCTCTTTGTTATTATCGTTTTATAAATGGGTTATCGACTACTGAATGCTGCATTATTCTTGTTATGAATAGGAAAAATGCAGAAGCCATTACCTGAGTTGCTGAAGGAATTTGGTCTACCGGTTGGGATCTTTCCACAGGATGCCACAAACTATGAGTTCAACGAAGATACGGGTAAGTTGACTGTATTCATTCCTGAGACCTGCGAGGTTGGGTACAGGGATTCATCGGTCCTGCGGTTTTCAACTACGGTAACGGGTTACCTAGAGAAAGGGAAGCTAGCAGAAGTGGAAGGCTTGAAAACAAAGGTGATGATTTGGGTGAAAGTGACTTGTATCTCAGCAGACGCATCAAAGGTATATTTCACGGCCGGGATGAAGAAAAGCAGGAGCAGAGATGCTTATGAGGTAATACGGCCTGGTGTTGGGGTTGATAAATTCTAACTTATGGATCAATATGGTACAATAAAAAACGACTGCCTAAGTAATGTTTTCGTGTGTATGCTGTACTCCTTGTGTCAAATTAAATCTGATTAATCAATCATTTACTTCTTAATGTATAAGAATGTTGGTACTTGCTACTTTTTACAATAGATATAATCAGTAGAGAGCCAGCGAATATGTAGTGTGAATTAGTGTTGGTCATGGAGTAGTTTGAAAGAAGGATTTGGAAGCTTCATAAGTGGACCAGCAAATAGCAGCAGTAGGAGCATGAAATAACATCCTTGGAACCCATCCACTCATTAGACCTCCATACCCATCTCTCTTCACCACACTACATTGAAATGGTCGCATATCTGTTACAACCGTAAACTCCCTGCCCAAACCAACCACTCACTTTTTTTAACTTTTAGCGAGGTTTGGACATAAAAACAGAACCAAACCAAGTATTGGAAACTACTTACCTGACACCTGATGTCTCGTCTTGACAAGGTCAAGTGGAGTAGTAAGAACTGCGGCTAAAGCCCCCGCAGCAGCACCAGCTGTCGCGTGAACCATAACTTTCCCATCGTCAGCCTTCTTGGTGATATCTCAAAGAGAGCTCTCTTAGTCGCCTCATAAGTCCGTATATGTACAGCCGTGAAAGGTGCATTCATGATGACTGTGGTTCTACTATAGGAAGAGTAAAACGCCCATGTCCCTTCCTCCATCACCACGCGCCTCATGCAGTCTCCTGTCTCCAACTCCTTTATACGGAATTCCCTTGAGTGGAAGCCTCTGTTTCACCATGTCCATTGGGTTAATCATGGCATCGCTCGTTACCGTTGCTACAATCCCCGCGTGAACCACGTGGTTGTTGGAATGGTCGGACACACTCGGAGTTATGGCATGTTTGCAGAGCTCATAGACAGAGAAGTACACCGCATGTGCTGGCCCTGCACCAAGGCCATGGCTGTTACACCTCTGTAAAATCCTGCGGGGCCTTCACTTCGCAAAGTCTGTACAAGAACTTCTCTGAGACTCTGACTCCAATGGGTCGGACCTTAAAAGAAACTGCCCATTACTTATGGCTTGCATACGGGTCTTGAGAGTGTCCACGGGAAACATGGCCATGTCTTCGACGGACCCTCCAATGGAACCGGTGATTATGAACTGCCAAAAAGAGAGTCCATCGTGAGATGAGAGGGTCGCGGGTTGGAGATCTGACCGATCGTTGGTGCACATGGGAACCGTGAAGCGAAGCTTTAGTGTTTTATCGTGGAACATTTTGGGGGTTGTAAACTAAAGTGATTATATCCGATAAGAATCTCTTCTAATTTGGGGACACGACAGAAAGATACTTAAGAGTGAGTTACTCAGAATATAAAAAGAGAAGACAGGATTCTCAATATTTGTAATTTTCAAGCATATAGAATTTGAAGAATCCAAATTCGAAACGCAAGGCCTTTGTATCCTAAATAATACTCCATATAGGTGAAAGAGAAACAAAGCTCATAATAAGCTCATAATATCAAAAGATTACAAGTCTGAAAACAAAGGAACTCTTAAAGACCATAAAAGTCTGAAAACAAAGTAACTCATAAACAAAAAAGACGATGCCAAAAAAAACAAAAGATAGTTTTCTGAAACTGAAGGAGAAAAAACAGTTTATGCGGCTTGTTGAGCAGAAAGCCTCTTCCTAGCTTCCTCAATGATGGCAAGCTTAATACCTTTTCCCTTTGGAAGTGACACCCATGGCTTTGTTCCTTTACCAATGGTGAACACATTCCCTAACCTCGTTGCAAATTCATGTCCTGTTGAATCTTGAATGTGGATGGTTTCAAAGCTTCCCTTGTGTTTTTCACGGTTCTTGATCACACCAACACGCCCTCTGTTTCTTCCTCCAGTAACCATCACAACGTTTCCCACATCAAACTTAATAAACTCCACAATCTTGTTCGCCTCAAGGTCGAGCTTGATAGTGTCATTAGGCTTGATAAGAGGGTCGGGGTAACGGATGGTGCGACCATCATAGGTGTTCAGGTACGGAATACCCTTCTGACCAAACTGGATAGATCTCACTTTGCACAGCTTGAACTGCACAGCACAAGAATGAAACTTGTTACATACCATTTTTAACACAACACTGAAACCATTATACAATTATTATTAAGTTGGTAATATAAGGGTTCCGGTGAACAAACCTTTGCTTCCTCATCCCTGATGGAGTGGAGACGGAAACGTCCCTTGGTGTCATAGAGAAGACGGAAGTTTTCATTCGTTTTTGGGATAGACACAACATCTGTGAAGAATAGGATTGCCTCTTAATTCAATGATCATAGAAGCACACAAACAAAAGGGCATGACAACAAATATTAAGATATTCGCCTGACTAACCCATGAAACCAGCAGGGTATGTCTTGTCAGTCCTAACTTTTCCGTCAACTTGAATATGCCTTTGCATCAAGATTGAAATCACCTCACGGTATGTCAAAGCATACTTCAATCTATTACGGATGATAAGAACAAGGGGAAGGCACTCCCTCGACTTGTGTGGTCCAGAAGATGGCTTGGGGGCCTACGTAGAGAGAGACCACATTATAAGTATCAAGAAACACAACACATCAAGTGAAAGTAAGGCAATAAGATTCAAACAAGTGACTTACAAAGGCACCACCAAGTTTGTCAAGCATCCAATGCTTAGGGGCATTAAGCCTCTTCAAATGCTTTTTCAATCCCCTTGCCTGCAGCAAAAAATGTTTGGTATAAAAGTTAAACCACGTTCCTGAACAGTATCTTCTAAAGGCTCCACCATTAGAAGGCCCATTTTTTGACAGTACACAAGGCTTCACCACATAAAATCATTAAAGACTTCCAAGTCATAAAACAAAGAATTAACATCAATCCAAAATCCAATGCCCAAAACACAGATTGCAAGATTCAATAAATATTAAATGTTTCGAAGCTAACAGAGCAGTTTTAATAAGAAACAAGAACAAAAAACCCAGAATCCAATTTGAAAATCTCAAGAGCAAAACAAGGAATTTACGCAGAAAGAAGATCAGAACCTGAAGTATTGCAGAAGCTACGAACCCATGTCACTGTTTAAACAGCTCATTGTTTCTCAAGGAATAAGTAACATTGAGCTCAATAGATAAATGCAAAGTTACAACTTAGTGATCACTCACAACAAGTAAAAGAATCTCCTGATTTTGCGAATGGCGATTCTTACTCGATCATAAAAATCAAAACTTTCACTCGAAAAGACACATTTTTAACGATCCCAAAATTTAAGCCTAAGTTTCCCCAAATCTAGATAAAGACACACACACACATTGGCTTTTCTGTAGCATAAATCACAGAATAGATGAGAGGAAAAGACGACGAACCATGTTTGCAGGTGATTCTCCGAATGCGTTCTGATTCTTCCTTCGGCGGCTAAAGCAGCCGTGCTCTCAGCACTCACCTTCCACGAATTTGATGAGCTAACAAAGTAAAGCCCTAATTTTTAGAACTAAACTTTTTAAAATGTCTCAAGTCAAATTGGGCCGAGACTTCTTAAGTTTGGGTTAAAAAACGGCCCATATGAATACGAACAATAGTAAAAAAATTAGGGGGTGTATTCATCGTGTGTTCAATCAAACTGATTTACGTAATTGGAAGTAACTAACCTAATTAGTTATTCAATCATGAATTTTAAATAGTCTAATGAAATTTAGTTAATGAACTAGTGAAAATCTATTTTAAAATTTTAAAATTTTCTGTTATTGAAAACATTTTGAAAATTGGATTTTTAATGATTTTAAAAGCTTTTTAGTGGATTTCTTTAGTTAAAAATATAAAAATTTAAATCATATGGTTTTAAGTGGGATTTGGGAAGATTCAATAAATCATAAAAACTTCTCTAAATTCACCCATAATCATCAAAATTATATTAAAACTCACTCATATAAGATTGAATACACCTCCTTAATTATAATTTATCAGGAAAAAGAAAAAGAAAGCTAGGTTTTCCCGAGCAACGATGGCGTTTCTGTTACTCTCGAAGTGTATGATTAGGTTATGGCAAACAAAGTTAAGGGTTGTGGAGAGATTTGAGGGTTAAAGGATTTGCAGATATCTACTTAAAGAAGTTTTCGATTCTCCTTCCACCAAGTCCTCTTCTCCGGTGGACATCTCTTTCGAAGAATTTTCGGTGCTAATCCCCTAGCTTGAGATAGAGAGACATGGTCATTTGCGTTGAGGTTTCTGTACAACAAATAAGAGGAGATTGCTTCCACGCACTGCTTCTTTAGTCAACAAAGAAGTAGGGGTTTCAGACTTCCATTACTGACTGAATCTGGGAGGGCAAAAAGCTTAGTAATAGTAAGCTTCTCAACCCGATTAAATTTCCATTTGCATAACTCTGTATTTGGCAAAAAAAAATAATGTTATATTCAATGGTCACACAGAAAAAGGTTGTTGATGGACTATGGACTACAAAGAGCAGTTCCACTGAGCCATGGCAAACCAGAGTTCTCACCGATATGGCAATGGCACTCGCAGCTTTCTATCCTATTTCCAGGTTAGTAGTATTTCTTTTGTACTTTAGTTTAGGTTATACGTAATTTTAGTTTAGAAGATAAATTACGCTTCTCTTCACACTTTAGTTATAGTAGTTAGTTTGTCCCATCTAACTCTAATCGGATAATCACCATCAATCTTTTTCCTAGTTAAGTATGAGTTTTATGAAAACAGATTTTTTCTATTTTCTAAACGAGCAACGTAACGATGGCGTTTCTGTTATTCTCGAAGTGTGATTAGGCATTGTTTCTTCGGCTTTCACCTACTCTCGAAGTAGTTGTACATGATTTGCAGAGATCTACTTAAAGAAGTTTTCGATTCTCCTTCCACCAAGTCATTTTCTCCGGTGGAAACCTCTCTCGAAGAATTTCTGGTGCTAATCCCCTGGCTTTTGCTTAAGTGTTAGTTGCTATGTTATAATGCATTGTTAAAATTCTAGTTCATTGTTTATATTCTATTAGGGATGTGGAATTAGCCATTGATATTAAAGATGATGGTGCGGTTAACTTTTCAATGTGTTCACGTAATATTCAGAGATAATCGATCATCCAATTATCATATATCACATACCAATTTAAAGATACATGTGCAATGTTATCTCTTCCAATCATATAAATTCTAAAGATGTTAGACAATTAATGTATCTTTTATTTGTTCTTTGTGTAGAGAAACTCTTTAGGATAGCATCATCTTTTTTATTTGCATATGAAATAACGTATTATCATAAATTTAATGATAAGTCATATTACAATGTTATCAAATACGTTATAGTTACTGTAAATTTTGAATATAAAATTTTTACTAAAAATATATTAAACTAAGCAAAACATAATGATAATATGAGCAAAATTATAGATAAGTAATATTTTGAATAGCTTAAAAAATGAAATTTTTAGTATTGAGAGAAAATATTACAACATATTTGACGGAGTATATCAAGACTAACGAGGTAGTCTTTTCATTTGGTAGACCAGATGGACATTGTGGTATTTGACGATTCATGAATTTTATAAAGTACACCAAAAACTATATCAAATTTTAAAAATAAATTAAAGTTGTCTAAACTATTTTCATATTGTGAATGGTAAAATATGTAAGGTCTTCAACAAATTATCAAATAAAACTATACATATATATATATATATACTTCTATAATTGTTCAATAAAATAATTTTTTTTTTTTTGGCCAAAACGTATAAGTTTGAGATTTTTTTGACTTTATTTTTATTTCCTTATTAATTTATTATTTGCTAAAAATTTTAATATATGGAAATCCATTATTTGCTTCAAATATGTAAAACAAAAAGTCACTACAAACAATTAGGAGAAACAGTTTGATTCATTTTCTACAATTCTAATTGAACCTACTTTTTTGTCGACGTCGGCTTTGGCTAAAGTTCTTTGAATTAACAAATTTTTTTTTTTTTTGGTTTAAAAGAATTAACAATTATTAAAGAAAAATAAACTTTCGTAGTTTCTAATTTGGGTCGCACCATTTCCTACAGTTTGGGCTAAGACTTCAATAGTCAATATATGTAGATACACCCTACTATCGATTCCATGCCCAAGTGATAGTATACAATAATTTGGTAATTTTATATTGATTATCTTGGCAAAAACAAAAGAGGAAGGACTATAATTAAGACGAAGACGATATGTAGACGCAAGAAGATCGGTGAAATGTAAACATCATAATGTATCTGACAAGAACAATAAAATTTCATACTCAAAGCTAAGGAGTAAATTGAATTGAGAAATTCGTCAAATCCGTCAAATAAGGATTAAGATAACAATCAGAATAATTTTCCAGCTACCCAATGATACATTCTTTAATAATTTAACATTCGATACACTTTGACTAACTTTAGAAAAGTGAAGAGCCATATGCGTTCTTAAATTTGTATGTGGTTTTGGGAAAGAAACAAAATTGTTAGGTACTTTAATAAAGCAAATGTGGACTTAATTTCGAGAATGTCAAATGTACAGTAATCAGTTTTACAAGGGGATAACTGGATTTTGATATAAATAGGGAGAGAATGATCCTTGTTTGTGCAAACAAATTATATCTAATATCACTTCTCTAGTGGCAACTTTACATTGCACATTGGTCATTAGATAACCACATTTCATTATCTTTACCACTAGATCTTTAACCTAGATATATATATATATATATTTCAGAAAATTCCGAAAACTAGCTAATAGGTTGTGGCATCACCATTATCATTTATATTACCGTCCGAAATTGAATATTTTAGCCTTGTATATTTATCCTCATGCACATTCATTTGTATTACATATTTTTTACTAAAACATCTTGTAGATCTATATATACATAAAATGTTAAAGATAATTACCTGCAAGTGAGATTTGAGATATACTCAGATGCGTGTATAATATGGTCAGGATATGTAATTTTTGTTTGATTATGGGTTTGAAAATGTGCAAAGAGACAGACATACTTATAATTATTGAGAATAATGTTGTATCCGTATTTGTAGGAATAAAAAATACTAACTGTTAGAGGTTGACTTCACAGTTCACAAGTCGGATCGGTTGTATAAGAATCTTGTCAGGACACAGGCTTAATGGACCCTTTTGTCTATTTTGATGCCATATCTCACAAACCATCCAGTTCCTTTTTTTTCCCACTAAATATATGCTTTTATAACCTTTAAAATGAACGACACAAAATAGGACTCTCGGTGCAAAATTGCATGTGGACGTGTAGAAGCAGAAGGAAGATGGAAATTAAGTGTAAAGAAGAAAGGAGTGGCGACGAGAAGCTTGTGATAGGATCGATGTCAAGCCTCTCTACACGTGGGGGGAATGACAAAGTTCTTCTTTTTCCAACTTCATCAAAGCTTACAATTTCTTCTCCTCAACAACTTTTTTTATTTGGCTTGCAAATTAGAAATCATATACACATATGCTTAGACGTAGTATTCATGTCATTTATAGTATTTTAAATGGCTTCTTATGACTGAAGTTGTGATTAAAAGATTCAAACACTGGTCAAATATGATTTTTTTAGTCACTAGACCATCATAAACTGGTTTAAGAAAAAACCTTTTTTGCAAGATTAAACCATGGGACTTTGGAGTATACGGTTCAAAATTTTATAACTTTTTTTTTTGGGGTCAAATAAAATTTTATAACTATATAACTATATATATTATTACGTATTTTTGGAAGAACGACGTTAAAAAACGGCTCAACTAACAACGCTATTCATCGCTTCACGGGGTCGGACGTCTATCGTAAACCAAGCAAGGACCACTTTAAACATAAATTAATTCTCTGATACGAATCTTCAAAAATTACAAGAGATATATATAAAATTTTGGGGTAAGAGAGGAGCAATGCCCCGTGATTCTCGTCGAGAAAAAAAGAAAGAAAGAAAGAGGTGTGTGTGATGGGGTCTACATCAGAGACAGCTGAGCAGTCACACGCCTTGTAATCGTAATTTATTCGTCTATCTACCACTCTTGCTCTTCGTTTTTGTGCCTTTAGCATTAAATTCCATGCAAAACCCTAAACCACATCATCTCATCAACCAATTTTAAAGAAAATTATATTTACCCATTAACCCATATATTAATTAGTATTCTAATTTCTTACTTTAAATTCTAAAGAGTATGCCAGAAGACTTAAAAATTGATTTATTTATTTTTATACCATCTAGTTATAAGTTTCCATGAGAGTTTATCAATCACTCATATTTTAAAAATAAATTTTCTAACTAATATTGGAATATGGAATGTATGGATTTCCAGTTGATCGCTGTATGACTATATATCACTACAAATATAAAATTTAAATCCGTTACAATACTTATTTTCTTGTATATACAGTTCACTTTGATAAATTAATATTTTTGAATAAATTTATTGATTTCACGTACTGGATCTTTTAAATTGTTGAGGATGAAAATAAATTTGCAATAATAAAACACAGATGGAAAAGAAAATTAAGTTAAACTTAAATTTAAAATCGAAGGTCTTAAGAAAAAAAGACAATGATCTCGATCATCAATGACCTTGGACATTAATTGACAAAGTCTTTATTCAAGTTCTTGAAAGTTCAAATCCTAATTCCGACAAAACTACTCTGAGGTATATTATATTTTTGTGAATTCGATTTAGTTTTAAATTATTTTTTACTGGAAACTGCATCACAGTATAAAAATTTTAAATTCTTCCTGTTTTGTTTGTATCTACACTCAAATAACATCTTAATTATACTCATGTTACTAATGTCATTCATATATAGACTGTTGGTCCCCGATACATGAATTTTATTTACATCGATCTTTGTAATCGAAAGGTTTGTTTGACGAATCAAAGCAATCTAAGACTACTAAGAATAGGCTATAGAGCCTAGTTTCTATCACACCGATCGTTTTTTAGCCTTTAGTGACATAACATAAAATACGTGTTACTTGTAATTTTTTGGTATGTTATATAGGCAAAAGTATCAATTTATCTCTTTTGAAATAATAGTTTTCTCCCTCCATACATAATACTAATATGCATACATATATTAAAATATACAACGTCTATTTATATATATAGAGCTGTCTATAGAAGAAAAAAGCCAAAACGAATTAGCTGTGAACAGAAAAGAAACACTTTTTAACATCTGCAACAAGATTTAGGTGAGGGTTTGTCTACATGCCCCGGGAAGAGAGAGAGAATCTGAAGTGTAACTTGGTCTAGGGTTTCTCATCGACACAGACCAAATCTCCATGCTTTGAACTAAGCAGAATTCATCTTGTCTTTTATCTCTTTCATGTCAAACCAAAAGATTGATCTATCCACTTAATTCTTCCAAACCTGTATCTAGCTAAGCCTAGAACCTCCATATCTCTCTTTACCATATACTTTCTATTTTTCTTCTGAAATCATATAAATAAGAAGTAAAAAATGATCTCAAGTATGGAGGGAGGTGGGAAAACTGGTAGAAAAGAAGAAGAGGAGGACGAAGGAGAAGGCCAAGAGAGTAAGGCTTCCAGCAATAGTACAGTGGAAGAGAGCGATAAGAAGACAAAGGTTAGGCCTTATGTGAGATCTAAAGTCCCTCGACTCCGGTGGACTCCTGATCTTCATCTTCGTTTTGTCCGCGCGGTCGAGAGGCTTGGTGGTCAAGAAAGTACGTCCCTAACTACTATTTTTCAACAATTCTTCCCACATATATAAAGCTTAAGCAATTCCATGTTACCTTTCTTGGTTTTACTTCTGGTCAAAATTTCATGTTACCTTCTGGTTTTGTTTCATTATGATCTTGTGTTTGGCTATATATGTATAGGAGCAACTCCAAAGTTGGTTCGTCAGATGATGAACATCAAAGGGCTTAGTATTGCTCATGTCAAGAGCCATCTACAGGTACTTGATCTATACATACACCCTTATACTGTCAATTTTGTTTCAAAGGATCTGCGAAATTAGACAAAAGTTTCTCACTAAATTGTGTATTGTGGAATTTTAGATGTACAGAAGCAAGAAGATAGATGATCAAGGTCAAGGTATTGATTATTTCTATTTGTGTTAATTAGTTATTAAGTTTATACATATATATGTCAATAAAGTAGGGATTGATTTGTTGGCAGCCATAGCTGATCACAAACATCTCTTTGAGACTTCCACAGATCGAAATATCTATAAACTAAGTCAGCTACCGATGTTCCGAGGCTATAATCATAACCATGATTCTCCATTCAGGTTGATATAATTTTTGTAAATTTAGATTTTATGTGTTCATTCATTTGATTGATATACTTTTTTATTTTTACTTTGAAACTAAATTAATAGTCCTTCATGTTGTTATTTTTGTGTGTGTAGATATGGAAGTAACTTTTCAAATGCTTCCTTGTGGAGTTCTAGCTCTCACGAAACAAACCGGTGTTTGATAGATCAAATTAGGCCC
Source organism: Turritis glabra (assembly GCA_900406565.1). Taxonomy (NCBI): domain Eukaryota; kingdom Viridiplantae; phylum Streptophyta; class Magnoliopsida; order Brassicales; family Brassicaceae; genus Turritis; species Turritis glabra. The sequence continues at coordinate 4,162,450 of OVBN01000025.1, forward strand.
GGTTTAATCCGCAGCTCATCGGTTAGCAATAATATCCGTGGTAGTGAATATTGGACTAACAACAGATCTTTCCAAAACATCTACTCTTCTTCAGTCTCTAATCACTTACCGAAGCTAAGACACGATCGACAAGAACGGACCAATTCAGCCACATTCAACAGCATTCAAGGACATTCAAACATGTTTGAAAAGTTTGGTCTTGAAGACACCACTAATCAAACTTATTTTAACAAGACAACGGGCAAAAGAAACCCAAGTAGGAGCATCGATCTTGATCTTGATCTTGATCTCTCTCTTAAGCTAAGACAACCCGAGAAGACAATTTTGGAAGAGTCAGAAACAGCAGCGACAACAACGGAACAAACGTTGTCGTTGGCGCTATGTTCGGGGTCGTCGTCATGGAAAAAGAGCCGACTGATCAAGACAGATGAAGAGGATCGGACGGTTAAGATTGGTCAGGCAAGTACTCTGGATCTGACTCTATGAATTATAGTTAAGAATGAGACAAATTCTAAGTGAGATCTTGAGGTACTTATCCGATATTTTAATATACAGTGTCGTTGTTGTTAATTATTTCTGTATTTTCTTTATTATTAGAAAGGAAACAAAACGGTCTGATTATATTAACCACCCTCGAGTTTGTTTGATACCGCCAATTTGTATCATCACATATATAAACAAATGTTACAAGCTAGATAGTGATTCGATCTTTTGTCCGTCTCCTTGTCATGCAATATTTATAATTGTACATACTAGTTATTAACATTTTAAATTGATCTCAGCTGGTGCCTTCTTCACTTGTATATGAGACCTAAACAGTACAAATTTGCTAGTTTCTTAATTATTCAAATAACATATGGACAATTTTGTAATCCAAATAATACTTTAATAGCTTATAGTGTTTCTCATCTTTTCCAAAATCCATCTTCACTTATTTTCACCCTCTTTATAAATATTTTAGTAATGTTCTACTTTTTGCAACAAACGAATAGCCAAATGATACTAGATAAACAACTCTCATTCATCTAAATATATGGATAATGTATTATATATAGGTTATTTTTCAAATGTTGCAATAAGAAAAAGTATGATAAAAGATCACAAATCACTTTTAGCTTGTTATTGTACACAGATTTAACTCGTGAACTGTGTATTGTATATGGATGCGTGTTGTAAAGAAAAAGTAATCTAATTTAATGTTTTTTTTTGGGTTAATAATCTAATTTAATGTTATATATATAGTATTTGATTAGAACTTCTTTCAATTGGGTAAAATTGGTTGACCTATGACCCGGTAACGATTTTTGGTCGATCAATCGATTCTAAGAAATTGATCTAGTTGAATCTCTAATAGATTATTATTGTAGAGGTTTTGTACTAAAACATGGTGGTACCTATATCCATATGAAATTGACGTCGTTTGTGGAACATTGATACTGTTTTTAATTGAATCTATATTACTTCGACGTGCCAAATACAACGTTCGACCCAGTATCAATTTTGATTTTTCCAACAAACAAAGAATCTCCCAATGTTTGATTAGACACAGTGTCAATAATCAAACAAGCGAAGGAATCTTTGCTTCTTAAACATTCGATGTGTCACCCGGTCAACTTCTTGAGTGTTAAACATGGCCGCACGATCAACTTGACAAATGCAAGTACCCAAATTTTGGAATCGTATGTATAGCCTTCTACTTCTACCTAGTCGATGGGCCAGTCCATTTTTGTTTTGGTAGGGAGAATTCACTTCTCCACATAAGAATCTAAACTAATTTCTGAATTCTGAACCAATATGAATTTGGCAATAACTAAAGAGAAAATGCATGACGTGAAAGTATCCTAGTAGTAAAAGGGTACAAAAACATTACGTTTAATGTTGTACCCACTTATGTACCGCTAATGTCATTTCTTTATCTTTTATTGTTTTTCAAAACATATATTAAAAAGCTTAAGAAAAAAGTAAAACTTTACAATTTATATTCATGTACCTCCATGTCATTATTAATCATTTTTAGTAGATAATCCAAACTTGACAAATAATATTGATTAATAATATAATAAAACTTTAATCTTTATACATATTTTTCTGTCTTTAATCGACTACAATATACTGTATGTGCATATTTTAGAAATTATTAGATGCTCATCGAACTTATAATATCCTCAAGGACCTCAACAATCAACTAGACAATATCATCTGCAATTGAGGTAGCTCGTCTTTTTGCCAAATTAGTCCTTGCAATTCATAGATAAATCTCCTTGTCCCATGCAATTACGACGAGATAACAAAAAAGAATAAAAGTAATCTTCAAAAATATCCTAGAAATAAAATGAATGATTTTTATTAACTCATTCAAAATAAATTGGCAATGACTTATAAGATAAAAGAAATATCAAGGTCCACATACTATCCCAATTTGTTTTTTCTTTCTTTTGTATACCAAATTTGTCTTTTATATTGTTTTATATGTTATTAATTCTCCTAGTTATTTACACAAAGAAATTAAGAAGCTTCATTGAAATATCAAGACTAGAATTGAAGAATGATAAACATGTCCATCAATCTCCGAAGACTTTTCTCCTTCAAAATGTACAACAAAACAACCAAACACCACTTGTGACTTGTCTATTTTACACACATTATTATAACTTAAGGTTTTCACACCTACACAAAATTCGTACCATTGACTATAAACATCACAAACCCAAAAACAAAAGTCATCAACTCCAGGAGAGAGAATAAACATGGCCGGAGCTTACGATCCAAAGTTACCGGATGTTCCTGAATGGCTCAACAAAGGAGACAACGCATGGCAGCTTACAGCAGCAACTCTGGTTGGTCTACAGAGCATGCCTGGTCTTGTAATCCTCTACGCCTCCATCGTCAAGAAGAAATGGGCTGTGAATTCAGCTTTTATGGCTCTTTACGCCTTCGCCGCCGTTCTCCTCTGTTGGGTTCTCCTCTGTTACAAAATGGCTTTCGGAGATGAGCTTCTGCCTTTCTGGGGCAAAGGCGGCCCAGCCTTCGACCAAGGATACCTAAAGAGCCAAGCCAAGGTCTTGAATTTGGTTATGCACATAACATGTTCGATAAAATGCCTGAATGAGAATTTGATTTGATTTTTTTATTTTACTTTTGGTTTCTTTACAGATCCCAAAAAGTAATGTGGCGGCGCCGTACTTCCCGATGGCGACGTTGGTGTATTTTCAGTTCACTTTCGCGGCGATAACGACGATATTAGTGGCGGGGTCGGTGTTGGGGAGGATGAATATTAAAGCTTGGATGGCTTTTGTGCCATTGTGGTTGATCTTTAGCTACACAGTTGGAGCTTATAGTATATGGGGTGGAGGGTTTTTGTATCAGTGGGGAGTTATTGATTATTCCGGCGGATATGTTATTCATCTCTCCTCCGGTGTTGCCGGCTTCGTCGCCGCTTATTGGGTACGTTTATCTGAAACTTTCTACCATTTTCTGTCACCAAAACAACTTTAGTTGTTAGAAGATATGAGGTTAGTTTATTTAGTTAGGAATTAAATTCTCAGGCTATTATATTTGATATTTGGTTATTACTAGAAATAAAATAAAGATTGAAGAATAAGATGTTTTTAATATATTGATGTTTGTTGAAAATATTGGATTTAATTAATGTACGGTAGTCGGTAGATGACATAGTCATAGACTCGAAAAAAAATTCTAAGTAATATTTCGATGTAGACTGGTCTTTGATTGCCAAGTTTTGTTTTGCTTTCTCTTTCGGCATGATTACGTATTTAAGGTCCTTAGTTTATAGATAAGTTCGATGATTGATCGGTCCACTAACAACGAAAGGTAAATAATTTCCAAGTCGTAGATAAATCAATTCAGGATTTAACAACACGATCTTGATGTATATACTATAAGCAACTCAGATAATTTTATTAGAGAAGAGTAATCAATCATCTTTGAAAATATCTTATATTTGCCTAATAGTAAATTCACAAAATAATTGCGGTTAGTTCCTGCAGTTGACCAAAAAAAAAATTGAGGTTAGTTCCATTTTTGCATTTTATATCTTATAAACTAGAGATTTAATGACTTTGTTTTCTTATATTCTACATTTGGTCGCACATAAGCAAAATGGTAAAAGTCACGTCAATTCCACATGACGACGACATAATATTCCACATAATAAAAATATAATTATGCAAAAGAAAATGATATTGAATGGTTAGTTAAAAAGCAAATACTAAGCTAGTTGAGAAATTGAACGGTTGGTTAAAGAGTCGTACCAAGTTGATATCGACTTGATTATAACTTTAAACTAAATGCCATTTGTGGACATGGTGTTATCGTAGGTAGGACCAAGGCCTAAGGCTGACAGAGAGAGATTCCCACCGAACAATGTTCTATTAATGCTCGCCGGAGCTGGCCTTCTATGGATGGGATGGTCCGGTTTTAACGGTGGTGCTCCGTACGCCGCCAACTTAACCTCCTCAATCGCGGTGCTTAACACCAACCTCTCTGCCGCCACAAGCCTCCTCGTATGGACCACACTTGATGTCATCTTCTTTGGCAAACCTTCTGTCATCGGAGCAATTCAAGGCATGGTTACTGGTCTCGCCGGCGTCACTCCCGGAGCAGGTCTCAATCTTCTAATCTCAACTTTTGTTTTTACTCTAGTTTATTAATGCATGATCAGAGTTGAATTATGTGGAAAGTAATTAATATTGCATGGTTAAATTTTATTATACTGAAACGAAATATACTGCAGGGTTGATCCAAACATGGGCAGCTATAATAGTTGGAATAGTCTCAGGAACAGTTCCATGGGCCTCTATGATGATCCTTCACAAGAAATCCGCTCTCCTTCAAAAGGTAAATTGAAGTTGATTATAGTATGAATTTGAACTATATTACATAAATCAATGTTGTAATATTTCAATTGTATTATTAATAACAAAAGAAAGATTTGAAAAGTAATATTTTGATTGGATTTAAATAAACAGGTTGATGATACATTAGCGGTATTTTACACACACGCCGTGGCCGGTTTACTAGGTGGAATAATGACAGGTTTGTTTGCACATCCTGATCTCTGCGTCTTGATACTTCCTGACCCAAAGACCAATGGAGCTTTCTATGGCGGCAATGGCGGCAAACAGCTTTTGAAACAGTTGGCCGGAGCTGCCTTCATTGCTGTCTGGAACTTAGTGTCGACGACTATCATACTACTCGCTATTAGGATGTTCATACCATTGAGAATGGCTGAGGAAGAGCTTGGGATTGGAGACGACGCTGCTCATGGGGAAGAAGCTTATGCTCTTTGGGGAGATGGAGAGAAGTTTGATGCTACAAGGCATGTGCAACAGTTTGAGAGAGATCAAGAGGCTGCTCATCCTTCCTATGTTCATGGTGCTAGAGGTGTCACCATTGTTCTATGATTTTTCTTCTTCTTTTGTTATTTTTTTGTGTATTAATTTCCTTATGACAAAGAGATGTCCATGAGTTGTGTGTTTTGTATAGATGGTGAAACTTCAGTTTTTTTTTTTTTTTTTTTTTGGGATGTATTTGCAGTTAACAACCACTTTTGATTTTATTAAAATGATGCTTCGCAAGTAGATAGACTCGGTGAAAACTGACAAAGAGAGTTCGTGAGACCATGTAATCTGGGGTAAGCTAACATTGGACCTATAATTCTCTTGAGAATCTAACTCACCCTTATTGCCAAAGGCCCAAAACCTAGCTTTCTTACAATGATAGTGTTAACCTTATTTCTCTTAGAAATTAGGATTTTTGATGTATCAATGTTTAATATAAAAGAAAACATAAATGTCAAACATAATTTTTAATACTGTAAAATATGAAGAATTTCACGTATAGAAGCAAACATAAAATAAAAAAAAATTATACAGAAAAAAAACAAAAATTGGTGTTTGGAATAATTGAACACTTATGAAGAAATTATTTGTTTATAAAAACTTTGTCACCACTTTTTAGTTTTTAGCCATAAAGGTTCCAACTTTACAAAAGACCCAGCCTTTGCAATTGCAAGTGGCGTGGTTTCATTCGTTGGGCCTATAAATATCAGCAATACCTCAACCTCTCACCATCGCCACTAAAACGAAATCGTGGTCTTACCGTCTCTTCCGACCTGAGCACACACAGATTTTGATTAGTGTCACTCATGGAACCCAATATTTACCAACTTGCCCTCGCGGCTCTCTTTGGAGCTTCCTTCGTTGCTGTTTCAGGGTTTTTCATGCATTTCAAGGCACTGAATCTAGTGCTTGAGCGTGGTAAGGAGCGTAAAGAGAACCCTGATGGAGACGAGCCTCAAAATCAGACCTTGGTGAGGCGGCGGAGTCAGGTTCGAAGGAAGGGGATTGACCAATACGGTCGCAGTCCGGCTTCGCTTCCAGATGCTACTCCCTTTACCGATGGTGGCGGCGGCGGTGGTGCTAGTGGTGATGCAGGACGGAGCAACGGCCATGTTTATGTTGACGAAATCCCTCCTGGTCTCCCGAGGCTTCATACGCCATCTGAAGGTATGAGAACCAAACTTGAACTGATCTGATTAGATTTTGGATATAGGTTTGAACAGTGATGTAAAAGTTTTATCCTTTTACGGGGTTTAGTGTGATTTTAGTACTATTTAATCATATTTGATTCCACTTGCTATCTGCTGATGATGCTGATAGATAGCCTGTCATTGTTTTTTTTTACCAGGGAGAGCTTCTGTACATGGAGCTAGTAGTATCAGGAAAACTGGAAGCTTTGTTAGACCAATTTCTCCGAAATCCCCTGTTGCTAGTGCTAGTGCTTTTGAGAGTGTGGAAGAATCAGATGATGATGATAATTTGACAAATAGTGAGGGTTTGGATGCTTCCTACTTGCAAGCTAATGGGGACATGGTGAGTTTCTTATTTAACACTTTTTCAATCCCTTCTTTGTTATTGAATGGGTGGGCTTACAAGTAAGACATTTTTTGCAGCCTGCAGATGCCAATGGAGAGCAAATATCTATGGCTGCTTCAAGTATGATTCGATCCCACAGTGTGTCTGGTGACCTACATGGAGTTCAGCCCGATCCTATTGCCGCTGACATTCTGCGTAAAGAGCCAGAGCAAGAAACCTTTGTCCGTCTCAATGTTCCTCTTGGTAAGAATGGTCACTAGTTTTTTTCTTTCTGTCATCTTGCCTAACTTCTGGTTCCTGTATTCTTGGTGCGCTTTTCCTATTATCACAAATCATGATATGTTTCTTTCGTATGCCCCACTAGTTTAAAAGTTTTTGCTAGTGGCAAGTAATTAAGTGGCATTACAGATAATTAAATAACTAGTCTTAAGTGAGACAAGCAAGGGTCAATTAAGGCTTTATTTTATGTGGGAGCTGAGCCATCGAAATCCTTTATAGTTTAGGATTTATAGCTTGAAACAGTTGGAGTTCGACCCATTTCTTATTCAGATTTTACACATTGATCTGTTTAGAGGTGCCAACGTCCGATGAAGTTGAAGCCTATAAGTGTCTGCAAGAATGTCTTGAACTGCGGAAGAGGTATGTCTTCCAAGAAACAGTTGCGCCCTGGGAAAAAGAAGTCATATCTGATCCTAGTACCCCAAAGCCTAATCCAGAGCCATTTGCACACTATCCTCAGGGAAAATCTGATGTGAGTCTGTGCTCCTTATTTTTGTCATGGAACACCATGCATTGATGAATTAACTTCCTAATATTATTTTTACAGCAATATTTTGAGATGCAAGATGGGGTAGTCCATGTGTTTGCAAATAAAGATGGTAAGAGCCCTAGTATTGAAATTCTAATGCTTCTTTTTCCTGTATCCATAAAGATTAATTTGGTTGCATTTCTTTGCTTTTCGAATAACTGACCCTCGTTCTGTTTCATAATTCACAGCAAAAGAAGAGCTCTTCCCGGTAGCTGATGCCACAGCGTTTTTTACTGACTTGCATCATGTACTCAAAGTCATAGCTGCAGGAAACATCAGGACTTTGTGCCACCGTCGACTAGTGCTCCTAGAACAGGCAAGAGTTTTAGTTAGAGAAAATTAATGTTAACAAGCAAGTTTCATCTGGTTAACAGTATGACCTTTTTCTTGTTTCAGAAATTCAATCTCCATTTGATGCTTAATGCGGATAAAGAATTTCTTGCTCAAAAAAGTGCACCACATCGTGATTTTTATAACGTTAGGAAAGTCGACACTCATGTTCATCATTCAGCTTGCATGAACCAGAAACACCTTTTAAGGTTTATCAAGTCAAAGCTTCGGAAAGAACCCGATGAGGTAACAATTGGAACCATATGTTTTAGGAAAGTATACAATTCGTTGATTTGCACATATGATAATTTCTTGCTCCTCTATACAGGTTGTAATATTCCGAGATGGGACATATTTGACCTTGAAAGAAGTTTTTGAGAGCCTGGATCTGACTGGGTAATTATGTTTCCAACTTCTAAGAACTACCAACTTAAGTCAATCTACATTAGATGGCTGCAAGACTATAAGATTACTCTCTTAAGTTACCATGATGCTGAAAAAATGAACCATTTTCCCCTTGTTTGAACTTTGCACAGATATGATCTGAACGTCGACCTTTTGGATGTTCATGCAGACAAGAGTACCTTTCATCGTTTTGATAAGTTCAACCTCAAGTATAATCCCTGTGGTCAAAGTAGGCTTAGGGAGATTTTCCTTAAACAGGATAATCTCATCCAAGGTAATTGAATATCCTAGTCACTCTACACCATTTTTAGTTCATTTGATTCATAAACTATGACTTCTGTATATATCAAAAGCTTACTTTGTTCCTTCTACATATTATGCACCAAAAAATGTGTTGACGGTTGTGATTCGAAAATAAAGTTTTGACATTTTTTTTCTGATGGTTTTAGGTCGTTTTCTCGGTGAGATAACAAAGCAAGTCTTCTCTGACCTTGAAGCTAGTAAATATCAGGTAAACGCCACATGCATCAGCAGTGCCTTTTTTGGGGTGAACTGCAGTAGTCTTATGCATTAAGAACGAACATTATAACAGAAGAACACTATTACAATCAAATCTATAATAGGTAAACTTTTTTATATATTTGCTGGAAATACAAAGAGACTTAGGATTTTGGTAATGGATCTCCTCCCACTCTCCCTTACAAACACAAAGCCAGATAAAAAGCAAAGCTTTCTATTTCTTGTTGGAAATGCTGTATAGACAGAAAGCATAACGACATTAACTTATGACTTTATTACACTAGGAAATGACTTATAGTAGTAAAAAACCTTGGATTCTTATCTCAGCGACCATATCAAACTTGCATTCTCTTTCTTATTCGTAATGTTAACTTTCATTGTGCTAATGTGTTGCGCGTTGACTTGAGTTATGAAAAACTTCATGGAATTCAGCTCAATTTCTGTGTTAATAAATCTTCTTGCCATAGCAGATCCATCATTGCTCTGTTTGTATTTACCTGATGTCTACTTTGAATACTGCAGATGGCCGAATACAGAATATCTATATATGGCAGAAAAATGAGCGAGTGGGACCAACTGGCTAGTTGGATTGTGAACAATGATCTATACAGTGAGAATGTTGTCTGGTTAATTCAGGTTGGCCACCTCTTTGATTTTTTGTGCTCCATGTCCAATCCATGAGTGTATGTGTTTTTCTCTCCTTGTGTTTGTATCATGACTGCTAACTGAGCTATACGTTCCTTGTTTTTTGTTGTCTGCTCACTAGCTTCCACGCCTGTACAACATTTACAAGGATATGGGTATAGTGACATCTTTCCAGAATATCCTTGACAATATATTCATTCCTCTCTTTGAAGCCACGGTGGATCCCGATTCACATCCCCAGCTCCATGTTTTTTTGAAGCAGGTTCGCATCCATATCTGCAAAGAATCTCTAATGAGCATGCCTTTGAACTATTAAAGAGTTGGGTTTAACAGTTTAACTGGGTTCTGTCTTTTGTTAGTTTTGATTGTTTCTTTGCTTATGTTGCTCGTTTCTTGTTTGGTATTTCAGGTTGTTGGATTTGATTTGGTTGATGATGAAAGCAAACCTGAAAGACGTCCCACAAAACACATGCCCACTCCAGCTCAATGGACTAACGCATTCAATCCTGCATTTTCGTACTATGTCTACTATTGTTATGCTAACCTCTATGTGTTAAATAAGGTACAATTCCCCTAATCTCTTCTGTAACTAACTTGGTGTTGTCAAAACTGTGTAATATGGAGTAACTATTTTTCTTCAGCTTCGAGAGTCAAAGGGCATGACTACCATCACGCTACGGCCACATTCTGGAGAGGTGTTTTATTTCTTCCTCTGTGCTATATAAACAGTTTTCATTTACAGTTCAGTGGAATTTTAACATGTCTACAAACTTTAGGCTGGTGACATTGACCACTTGGCTGCCACGTTTCTTACATGCCATAGCATCGCACATGGAATCAATCTGCGAAAGTCTCCCGTGCTTCAGTATCTCTACTACCTTGCCCAGGTTTGTGGAGACTGCCTGCTTGTATTACATATGTATTATTGTTTATGTTCTAAGAATATATAGCTGGACATTAATTCCATGTCTTTTGACAGATTGGTCTGGCCATGTCTCCACTGAGCAACAACTCTTTGTTTCTAGATTACCACCGAAACCCGTTTCCTGTGTTTTTCTTAAGAGGTCTCAATGTTTCCCTGTCTACGGATGATCCCCTTCAGATTCACTTAACTAAAGAGCCGCTCGTGGAAGAGTATAGCATAGCTGCCTCAGTAAGTGATGATGTTTCAATTATGCAGTCATGTTAAACATCATAGACCATGAAAGTTAATTATCTTTGGTTTTACCTTTGGATGATTTATATGGATCTTCTGCAATTGCAAATACCAAGGAACAATGAAACTTCTCTGTGTACATCCTGTTCTTCTAGGATTCAGTTATATTGATGTATTAACTGAAGATGATAACTGGATTTTCAGGTTTGGAAGCTGAGTGCGTGTGACCTGTGCGAGATAGCTCGTAACTCAGTGTACCAGTCAGGCTTCTCACATGCCCTGAAGGTACTTGTTATATCAAACATAGCCTTTAGTATAAAATTAACAAGATGTCTTGGTTCTGATAATACAAACTCTTTGACATGTTTTAGTCGCACTGGATCGGAAAAGACTACTACAAAAGAGGACCTGATGGAAACGACATTCACAAAACAAATGTGCCTCACATAAGGGTGGAATTCCGGGACACGGTAGGGGACAAAATATATATATACTCTTTACACAGGTTAATGTTTCTGTAAGAAAACAATATTCATTTTATGAAATTGATGCAGATCTGGAAAGAGGAGATGCAACAGGTATATCTGGGCAAGGCTGTTATCTCAGATGAAGTTGTTCCGTAAAACCGCAATCAGAAATGTCAAAACGTGTAAGAATCCAACATTTATGTAACAACAATAATGGCCTTACCATTTATGTTGCAACTGCATTTTCTTATGTCTCTTGCTGCCTCTCGATGATTAAATTTCAGGGGAACAAAGAGAGAGAAAGAGTATCTAGAGAGTATCTAGAGAAGTATACGAAGCAGGAACCTAGTAGATAGGGTAATAAATATGAGTGGCTATGATGTGCCCTGAGTAGAAGGCGATTTGGCTGTCAAATCCTATTGTTTTGAAGCTTCTATAAATCTATCCTTTTTTTCTTTTACAAAGAGACCATAAAGAGATATAATTCCAGTTGAGAACCGAGTTGGATTTCAGTTTTTGGATCATAATAATAAAGTAAATCTTGTTCCAATATAATTTTGGTTAAGTACGTTTTTAATTTCGATTCAGATTCAATTTTTGATCAAATACTACATCATGAAGTTTGGTTGGATGTCCAATTTATTTGGTTTCGGTTCTGTTTTGGATTTTTCAGATATACATGTAAAGACAAAAAAACTGAAACCATACTGAGATATGTTATATTCATTTTTTGAATCAGATCTGTTTACCGGATTAAACACCTATTTCTGGGTGAAGATTTGGACTGATAATGAAGGTGCAACTTTTGGGGATATGTCTACAACTAAAATGAGTCAGGTAGGCAAATGTTCCTTTGGCAAAAATAATAACACCGATAGACTCATAGTAAGGGTGCAAATATGGTATTTAAAACACGAGTACCATAAGGCCTTAGTATCAGCCCAAATCAGGCCCATAAGAATACAATCCTATGGCAAATAAATTAGCTCATCGTTTCCACCGATAGCTCCGACAAAAATGGCTGCAGTCAGCTTTGCCTCCTCTTTGCACGCCTCAGCCTCTCCGCGTGTATTTCGTCCACATGTTTCCCGAAATACCCCTGGGATCACTTTCTATTCACGCTTCACACCACCTTCCTTCCGTTTTCCCTCTCTCTCCTTCAAACTCCGTGACACAGTCCGGTCTCGTCGTCGTCCCTTTTTAATCGCCTCCGCCGTCAAGTCTCTGACGGAGACGGAGCTGCTTCCGGTATCATATGCTGATTCGATTCCGTCTGCTTCCGGCGTTTACGCTGTCTACGATAAGAGCGACGAGCTTCAGTTCGTCGGAATATCTCGGAACATCGCTGCGAGTGTCTCTGCTCATCTCAAATCTGTGCCGGAGCTTTGTGGCTCCGTCAAGGTAAAGCTCTATCTCCCTATCGCCGTTGTCTTGATCCATGATTTCATATAGAGTAGCATGTGTGTTAGTGTTACTAACGAGGATTCTCTGTTTTGTGGTGGTTGACTTTTTGTTCATAGATTTGGGAAGTGTCTTGGTGAATCTTGTAAAAGTTTATCACTTTGGTTCCAGAATAGTATTTCATATCATTAGGATCACTCGCTGTGTTTGCAAAATTTGAACTAATGAAGTTCTTGGATCTGTTGTTGATTAGAGCTCTTTAACGACACTTACCACATTGGTAACTTGGGCATTGAGTGTAATAATAAGAAGAGCTTTGGGTTTCTTTTGTGTCCATGATCCTTAACTCTATCAGCTTCCAACAGTCAATTCTAAGCTCGCTCTTGAGGAAATTTAGCTGACATTAACTGTTTTTAGTATTTATTTGCTCCATTGACTCGATGACCAGCAATGAATTTGAGGACCTTGTCTCTTCGTTTTGATAATGTGATGAATACTGGCAAGTTTTCGTATTACTGATTTCATCGTTTGGTTTGCTAGGTTGGTATAGTAGAAGAACCAGACAAAGCGGTGCTAACACAAGCATGGAAATCATGGATAGAAGAACACATTAAAGTAACCGGGAAAGTCCCCCCGGGGAATAAGTCAGGGAACAACACATTTGTCAAACAGACTCCGAGGAAGAAATCTGATATCCGTCTCACTCCAGGTCGCCATGTCGCGCTCACGGTTCCTTTAGAGGAACTGATTGACCGTTTAGTGAAAGAGAGTAAAGTGGTAGCTTTCATAAAAGGATCGAGAAGTGCTCCTCAATGTGGATTCTCACAGAGAGTGGTCGGGATTCTTGAAAGCCAAGGAGTTGATTATGAAACAGTTGATGTTCTTGACGATGACTATAATCCCGGGCTAAGGGAGACGCTGAAGAACTACAGCAATTGGCCAACGTTTCCACAGATATTTGTGAAAGGAGAACTTGTAGGAGGTTGTGATATATTGACCTCAATGTATGAAAATGGTGAACTTGGCAATATCTTGAATTAGTTTCATCCGATTTTCTTCTCTATATCTAGTTGTGTAACTCGAAACATTCGTAATTGAGAATCCTAATAAAACACGCTTGGATTCTCTTCCATAGTTTCAAACTCGTTTTCTGTTTTTCGCATTTATAAATAAAGCTTACAGATTCTATACAGACCTTAGAAACGACTCCGTGCGGCCGGCTGGCTTGAAACTATAGAGTCCAACCCTTCGGATCAATAAGATCATCTATAAAACACTGCATCAATATGGACGTCCTAGAAATGTTTCCTTTCATCGGACGGAGATCTGAACTCGGTATTTATTACATTTATAGATCGAAAACTTCATTTGTGGTATATATATATATTTTTAGTACTTTTGTATGGTTACATTTCATTTAGTTAAACTAATATTTTATAACTTAATATCTCAAATTTAAATTTACAATTTACAATTTTTCTCTTTTTATCATTTCTTTGTTATTGCTTATATTTTGCTTATAATTTTCTTATGTTTTGATTATATTTTGTTTATTATTTTTTAACTTGTTTTCTTTACTCCAATGTCAGTTTTGTGTAAGAATTACATCTACTGATAGAGTGATAGTTAAAAATACAATTTTCTGTGATAATAATTACCAGTACAAATATTACAAATAATTACTATACAAGTGTATATATATATATATTACTGCCAACTAACCAAGTATGTAGTAGCCTATTTTTCTTTCTTACGCTGCCTGATTTAACATATGAGAGAGTCAGTTAAGGATGAATACAATATAACTATAATACATCCGTATTACCAAAACTAGTTGTACTTATATTGGATTAGAATAAAAATTGGGCCTAATACTTTTTAAGCTAGATTAAATAAACAGCTACGCTTTCTGTTTCTTTTTTGCTTACTAAAGCCTTAGTTCTAGACAACCAGAACTCTGGGAAAATTGCATTCATCATATTCGCTCTCACTCTTCTTCTACACATCTAAGCTTCTACAGTTCTACACATCCAAGTTCATCTCTTAAATCTTCATTTTCATTTCCATACAAGGTATTCACTGTTTTTCCCTGTTCGAGAGTTTTTCAAGTTCATTTTTAATTAATTTCAAAGTTTTTTTTCACACATGTTTTCTTACGTTTCCTAATCCAGATGTGGACACTTCTACGGGATAAAAATATAAACTTTTGAGAGCTTGTTTATGCAGCGGTGGCTGTAGGTGTAGTTCTAGGCTTAATTTATTACATAGTTAGAATAGTAATGGGTTATTACATTGGGAAAATTGCTTAAAAAACCCCGAATTTTTCTGTTTGAGCCATTTTAAACACGAACTGTCGACTAAACCATTTAAAACATGAATTGTTGTTGATTTTGGTTTTTAATCCCAAACTTGTACTTGATTTGCCCTATTCAACCCGTCGTTAAGTACGTTAACTGTCCGTTAACGGAGATCTAATCTCGTGTTAGTTTGTCCCGTTAAAGCTCTTGACAATCCCAAATTGATTTAGGTTTTCTATCTCGACCACAACCCCCAAATTGATTTTGCTTGCTTTAATTCGACGAATCTCAATTCTCCTTCTCTTTTCGACAGATTTGGTGTCGTCATGAGGAAAAATTCTAAAAATCCTGGGTTGAAGCGGAAGAAGTTAGAAGGAGGAGCAAAGAAATCGAGTAGCAGGCGACAGAAATCTGAAGGCAGAGCAAAGAAATATGGGAGCAAGCGGCGTGAAAAGCGCTCCAACGAAAGAGAACCTTCCGAAGCTCAGGGTTTAGAGGCTATGGATCAATCACATAACGAGGTTGGTGAATATCCTAATTCCGGCTATATCGGCGAAGATTTTGGTGACTTAGAGGGGAAAGAACTCGAGGATGATAATGGTCATGGTGGAATGGAAGAAAAAGCTTTTAATATACATTTTTCAATGTTTGTATCGTTTTTAATGGGGATGATGGCTCGTGTAATCTTCAGTTTTAGAACAAACCGATCAGAGATCAATAAGTAACAACACATTTAACATAGAGAAAGAATCTTAAAATCTTAGCAGTTGAATGTAGAAGCAGTTAGATGTAGATGAAGAGGGAGAATCGTATCATATTAAGTCTGAAACTTTCTTTTCGATTTAAATCTTGTACAGAAGTCTGAACAATGTTGTAACAGAGAGATAGAGAGAGAGAGAGAGAGAGAGAGAAACAAGAAATGCAGAGTCACATGTCTTCAACGGAATTAAACAGCAGCCAAGAGTTTTAGAAACATAAAGATGACTAGAGTTTTAGGAAAAAATTCAAGTAAACCAACGGCCCCATCCTTGTGCTTGTGAATCTTGTGATCTTGCTGCATGTTCCCATCGATCAGATCCTTCTGTTTTTGAGCTTTGTGGTTGTGAGCTTAGTGGTTGTGACATTGGAAACTGTGATGCCTCTTCTTGTGATTCCTGTCACCATAATTAGCCAAAGTGAGTACAGAACAGTAAAGATAGCATAACAAACCAATTACGAAAAATACCAGAGGTTTCTTCAGTCTGCCTCGTGACTTCTTCGGTTGATTAGGAACACTAGAATTAGAGCAGGTTATCTTGTTGTGCCCTTCTTCTTTGCAGTTTGAACAAGTCATAATTCTCTTATGACGACTTAACTTGTTCAGGTTCGCTGCCTCTGCTTTTTCAATCATGCTTTTAAACCTGTCATGGTTTTTGGGTCTACCTGGGTTTCCTTTTCTCCAAGGTGGTGGCAAGACACCTAATCTGTTGGTCACGGGCCATAGGATCATCCCTTGGACAGGCCTAATCCCAATGTTATAGGTTTCACGCCATCTTATAGTTGAGTAACATGGAGCAACATAGTCTGTCACCTTTTGTTTCCTAGCATTGATTACACACATAGCATGAATACATGGAATTCCTGTCATCTGCCATCTTAGACAGCCGCAAATCCGCTTCTCCATATCCACTGTAAAACCCCACATCTCTATGATTAACCTCAGTCTCACTCCCCACGGCATAGTATATGGAACACTCTTTAGATTTTAACTCCACTCTTTTTATTAAAGCATGTGTCTTTTTAGTAAACGTTGACTGTAACTTCCCTGCTATTTGTGACCTTTTAAAATTCCTAATCATACATTGCATCCTAATGTCTTCTAACATATCCAACAAGGGTTTTTTCCTAGCATATCTAATGGTTCGATTGAAAGACTCACAGAGGTTATTGGTGATGTCATTACACAACGATCCTAATTTGAAGTAACACCTAGACCATGTTTCTGGTTTAGTGACTTGGAGAAAAGCATGAGCACATACGTTGTATTTCTCCAACACATTCATATTATACCTAAAATCTCCTTTTGTATAGCTTCGTGCTATTTTCCAGAATAGCCTCTGCAACTGCATATCATGGCTTCCTTTCTTCCAGTTGTCGTATATGTGCCTACAACACTGCCTGTGCTCTGCTTCTGGAAGAATACCGTGTATGGCCTTCACTAAGCCCTGAAAAACTAGCAAAAAAAAAATCAGACTTGTTCTTTAGAAATCAGATAAACAGTTTAAACAAGCAAAATCAGACCTTTTGTTTGTCAGACAAAACTGTGTATCCCTTCCCATCATTTAGGTTCAAGTCAGCTGCAAGAAGCTTCACAAACTAGTCCCAATTTGTCTAATTCTCTATCTCTACTACAGCCTACGCAATAGAAACAATCCTATTGTCTCCATCACATCCAACAGCAGCCAAGAGTTGTCCCTTTATATCCCATTTAAGGAATGCTCCATCTAAACCAAATATAGGTCTACATGTATTTTTCCAAGAGTGCTTCTGCGAGTGAAAGCATACATACATCCTGAAAAAACGTTGCTTGCTTCCAATTGTAGGCCCTGGTATGGTCTCGATTTCCATTGTAGAACCTGGATTAGACCGGAGAATCTCTGCCTGATAATCCCAAACTCGGTTAAAATGTTCCTCGTGGCTTGCTTTCCGTTCATTCATCACTTTTGTCTTCGCCTTACCACATGCATAATCAGTCACAATCATCCCATACTCTCTCTGTAACTCAGCTTGCATCTCATACCTTGTTATTTTGGGATTCACCCTCAACCTCTCAGCGTACAATGTTGCAATTGTTGCCGGTTTCAGCATATTTGAGTAGCCTGTAGGCTCACACACATGCTTATTGACGTAGCACTTAATCATCAGCTTCTGCTTCCTCCTCTCATACGAGCAATATATACTCCAGGGACATGGCTCATCTCTATCAGCAGCACACCTCGCACCAAGTTTCATAGCTTCTGATCGATAAAACTTTATATTGTACCTCGTTTTCAAAGTGTATCTGAGGAGTGCATGCTTGAACTCTTCCGCACTCGAAAATATTTTACCCAACCCAATTAGCTCTTCTGGGTCCACATCTTGTCGGTATGTTCTACCTGGTCTCGATTGCTCTTCGTTTTCTTCATCTGATGACAAAAGATCAGGTATTATGTCCTCATCCCAGTCATCGTCTCCACTATCTGCATTGACCTCCGTGTAATCTTTCTTCGCATCGTCTCCGAAGTAGAGAGACAAATCTCTACAGTTTTCTTCTTCCATTCCACCATGACCATTATTATCCTCGAGTTCTTTCCCCTCTAAGTCACCAAAATCTTCGCCGATATAGCTGGAATCAGGATATTCACCAACCTCGTCATGTGATTGATCCATAGCCTCTGAACCCTGAGCTTCGGAAGGTTCTCTTTCGTTGGAGCGCTTTCCACGCCGCTTGCTCCTATATTTCTTTGCTCTGTCTTCAGATTTCTGTCGCCTGCTACTCGATTTCTTTGCTCATCCTTCTAACTTCTTCCGCTTCAACCCAGGATTTTTAGAATTTTCCCTCATGACGACACCAAATCTGTCGAAAAGAGAAGGAGAATTGAGATTCGTCGAATTAAAGCAAGCAAAATCAATTTGGGGGTTGTGGTCGAGATAGAAAACCTAAATCAATTTGAAATTATCAAGAGCTTTAACGGGACAAACTAACACGAGATTAGATCTCCGTTAACGGACAGTTAACGTACTTAACGACGGGTTGAATAGGGCAAATCAAGTACAAGTTTGGGATTAAAAACCAAAATCAACAACAATTCATGTTTTAAATGGTTTAGTCGACAGTTCGTGTTTAAAATGGCTCAAACAGAAAAGTTCGGGGTTTTTTAAGCAATTTTCCCTTATTACATTATACAAAATGTTAGTAATAGGGAAATAGAATTGGGGGATAATGTGGATGATGTTTTGGATGATAATGATGATGATGATAACGCATCTAAAGATAATAATATCTTTTTTTTTAACGTTTGCGGTAACGGACGATGGTAGATGGTTAGAAGATTGCCTTCCTTTCACCCACATTATTTCACCTATTATGTGATTTAACTAATGATTTGGAGGTTTTTTTTTCATTACATTTATTGCCTCTTTACAATTTGTTGAATAAAACACAATCGGAAATGGAGCTTAAAAAACGTGGACCATTTTCTCGAGTATCAAGAAGACAACTTGTGGCTTTTGCTTTGCACCAAAAAGGTCAATGTCGGTGACAATATACCTTATTGTCCCTTTCAACAAGACGATCCATGATTCATCAATTCATTGCCTCAAGCTAAGTGCGTTAACCTTTATATATACCTCTTTAAAATGTTTTTGAGTTTTCGTTATTCTTATAGACCATGAAGATAAAATTGAGGTGAAGTTACCATGTTGATAACGAATACAAAAAAGAATTTCAAAACTTTGATCCAAACGTAGGATAAATATAACTATGTCTGCCACTTCTTATGTTCCATGCATTTTTAGCAAATTAAATATATAGAAATTTTCTTTGAGTCATCAATTCCATATTTTTCATTTATTATATTAAATGACTGAAGTGAAAAAACCTGAATTATTCCATATCGAATTTAGATTCAAAAGTATTATGAGAGACTATATACAAAGCCTTAAAAATGGTTAGACATACTCTTTTCCAATTGAGAGACGATCTACTATACAAAACCGAATATTCCAATAAAGTTGTAACGTTCTCGGCATGTGGGTCCACCTTTTTCCTGACGATCGGAACGCTACGTACAGGAGGTTTTAAAGACTTGTTTACCAACCTTACAAATCACTACGTGATATTTCTCTATGTTTTGTCCTTACTCACATGGTTCCGACAATCCTTTCCCGGAAGGTCACCCATCTTGAAATTGCTCCAGCGTAAACACGTTTAACTTTGGAGTTCTCTCAGGACAATTGACCGAAAAGATAAGTGCACATTGGTGACATAGGTGACCAAATCAATTCTTTTAAACCTTTCCGTATGCACCACCATATTTCCTGAAACCGGGTGTTACACAAGTATTCTTAGAATAGAATGTGTATTCAAAGGATATCCTTCAGTTTATATATGTAAATTTCAAATGAATGTAATTCAGAAGGAAAAAAAAAACAATTTTATGTGGATAAGGAACGTCACACGCATACACGTATTGTCTTGCCATGTTAGATATGATTCATCATCAGAAGAAAAAAGAAGAATCTATCGATAAATGATATAAAAGATTAGAGACAATCGACCTATATGGTCCCATAATTCATAGGATAGCTTTTCATCCTTGAATCTAGCACGTTTGGCACTTGCATTTAACTTTGTGTTTGTTTCGGTGACCTCTACATTCTCATCAAAATTAGTCCATAAAATTATTTTCTTAGTAGTTTCGTATCTCTTTTGCATGAAGATGATTTTGGGACCGATATTTCAAATATTACATTCGTCAACACTGTATATTTATAAATAACTCTTAAAAAAATTCAAAGTATTCTTAAAATACAAGATTATTCGGAAAAATAACTTTGTTCCGTTGTTTAAGGTTTAACATTCCGTTTTACGAATACTATACAATATCGTTCTACAAATTACTAATCAAAACCATTATACCTTTAATCTAGATTAAATGGTATGCAAAAAATTTGGCTCACCAAAATATAAACCAGAAAGAAAGAATGTGGGGTTAATATGTTGTTAAGGTCTCACTAAACTCAAAATGTCCTCACATCAAACAATATAGGAGTGTTGAGTGTTTCCATGAATAAACTAGACTATTTCCCCACCAAATAATTAAACCTACACTACACCCCAAACAAGCATAAAAAGAACATGTTATCTTATGTTAAGAATAGTTGAGAAAGATTAGAGAGAACCATCTCTAGTAAGCTTAGCAACCAATGCATTAATTAGTGAATCCCTCTTCTCTGCTCTCATCTCCTCCCTTGACCGTCGTTGCTCCTCTCTATCTCGCCACATGCGCTCCATTGTCACCCTCTCCTTCTCAAGCTCCTCCATCTTCCTCCTCCATTCTTCTTCTTTCTCTGCTCTCTCCTTCTCCCTCGCCTCCCACCCTTCTCTCCACTCGCTATCCATTCTCATTTGATGTCTCATAAACTCTTCTAACACTTCTCTTACACCATTATTGCTAGTACTGCCTTTCCGCTTCTTTGCCATGTTCTTTTTCGGATTTAGGATTTTCGGGTCCTTACTGACATCTACTAGCTCTTCATTCACATTCTCTTCTTCCTCATCTGAAGAATACTCTCTCTTTCTCGCTGTCCCGCTTGTCCCCCCTCCTCCTCCCTCGGATTCGGCCCATAGCATTCTCTGCATTCTACTGGTAAATATAATTTGCATATCATCATAGAAAGGGAATTGTTGTCTCGCTGTCTCTGCCTCCATTGGCTCACATCCCTAGAAACATCAAGCAATACATCACCAATGAGATTATATTGATATACAACTAAACTACTTGGAAGATTATGGACAACACAAGATTCAAGATTTGTCTCTGTCCCGGAAAGATTATGGACAATAAGATTAAAAATTTCTTGGTTACAAAAAAAAAATAAAAAATTATTTGTTCCATGCAAGACTTCCAAGATTATAACACTAGATTATTAAAGATAATAATAACACATCCACAAATAAATAAGGAGATAGTAAAGAAGATAAGACTGGTACCTTAAAACGAGTGACGAGGTTCTTCCACTTGCACTTGCACTGTTCAGGACTACGAGGAAAGCTTTTGTCTCTCATCTTATTAGAGATAACTTCCCAGAGAAGCTTGTTCCGTTTTGTCTCCATGAAAGTCTGATCTAGCTCTCCTCTTATCCCTATCAACTCCTTCGTCTCTTCAACGCTCCACTGTGGAAACCTATCCCCACCCGCTACCGCAGACGCTATTTCCGGCGTTTGCGATTGGGGATGAGGATGATGAAGATGATGCTTGTTGAGATATTGAAGCTGGTGAAGGTGATGATGCTGATGTCCATCCATTTGAAGAATCAAGATGAACTAAAAAGAGAACAGAATCACCAAGATTTTGTTATTGTAATCTTTGATGAGCTTTCACTTTTTCAGATCGAAAAAAATGAAAAAAATATATTTGTTTTCTTTATCTTTTGGTTTGTGTTTTGTAATGTGAAACGTCGGGAGAAAGAAGTCTAATTTTCTATGATCGCAATTCTTTTCTTCTTCTCCACTCTCTCTTTCTCCTGTTGCCATCTGTATACGCGTTTACTTTTTTTCTCTTTCTCTATCTTGGATTTTTTCTAATATAATTAACTCTTTATTTTTCTGTTTTCTTTTGACAAAATATTAAAAAGAACAAAGCTTTCGGTAAATGTGTCATCTCTAAGATAATTAGTACTAGCATAAGTTTAAATTATTAAGCAAAGGATTCGCGTATTAAAGTATTGTCTAGTAACGAATTGACTGGTGATCAGGGGGGATGTGGATATTTCTATCGTTTTCTCATAATGTAATCACTTTAATTTGACAATAGTATTCTAGATTCTGACAGTACGTCGACATATGATCAAATGTGTATGAAATGAATTTGTTACTGAGTTTAGTTTGGTAAATTGGTAAGAATAATAAATTTATTGAAATTGATGATAACTTGTTAACTTGCTATTAGCAAATTTAAAAAAGGGGTAAATTTAGCGTGTGATTTTGTTGATTGTAGTATTAAAAATATTTATGTAGTATGTTATTTTTTTATAGATATATTATATATACGACAATAAATAACACGATAAATGATGATGTAGAGTCTTAAGATAATTACAATTTTTTTTTTGGTCAAGAAAATGATTTATGCCAGTTTCAGTCACCAAGCTATATGTTTTGGTCATATGGTAGCAATCGAAGTTTATTTTAATAAATTAAACATCAACAAAAATAACAGCATGTTACGGAAATAATATCACGCGTCTTATAATGTTGAAATCATAATGATAAAATATCCAAGACGTGTTTTATCCATTTTGTTTTGTCACTTTGTGTACGTACATCCTCACCCTCGAAACGATGTTTTCATTGCAACCATGAGAATGTGAGTTCACAGAGCTCCACAATATCATATCACTTAATAACGTTCTGGATGTACATATATATGTGGATTCTCACGTCTCTCAGACCACAATCAGCTAGTGGACCTTAATCTCACTTAAACTATTAAAAAAAAAAAACTCGGGAATTTTGTCGTCTGCAAATCTCTTATTGCTGAGTCGATGACTCATTTTTTTAAATTATAAACGAAGAAAGTATCATTTTCGATTAAACTTCTTGTAGCATATATGATGATAAACTGGCTAAGAAAATTATTATATTTATCACTTAAAAAATATTTAAATTTGTACGTTGAATAAAAAAGAGGGCATATTCAAGAAATGACATTTTTGGTATTTTTCAATAATACTATGACTTTTAAACTTTTTTAAATACTATTCTCTTATTTTTCTAAAGACTCCTAAATTTTAGAAAAGGACGGAAATCACTTGTTTAAATTCTTTCAAAAAAGGATTTGGTATTTTTTAGCTGTGGTAAATTGAAAACAAAATTAAAATATTGGTATTTTAAAGAATTTTTATAATAAATAAAAATATTAGACATAAGTGAAAAGTTAAGTGTTATTATTGGGATTAATATTTTCTTACTGTGTAGAGTTCTTTACGCATTTTTGGAGGAAAAAAAAGAAGGGGTATATTCTCTTTAAAGCCTATACTGCTTTTCATTCATATTATAATGAGGAATTCAATTAATGTGACGATAATATTGCGTTGACGTTTCATCACCATTGCGAGAAGTTTCGGTTTGTATACTTTCTGTAATATTGTACTGTGTGGTTCTTAATTCTCGGCGACCAGTCATATCCTTAGCTTCATTCCCAAGTTTCTATTTACAACTTTATCTTTCGACTTTTTCTTTTTTCAACAAAACTCGGATCTTCTTCTAATTTTGAGTAAACTTCTCTAGAATCTCTCGTTTCTTCAATTTCTGCACGTGTAGAATTATTCCTTAGATGGTTATCAAAATTGTTGGAATGATTTCTTCATTCACGAAAGACGAATTATAGTGTGACACGTGGAATTTATCAGCTAGGAAGTGGGAACATCCTAGAGATGTGAAATTGTTAGGCCAATTTCGAATCCTTTTAATGCATGAACATGTCAAATTGATTTCAATGAAGGTTTTTATTAAGGGTGGGCAGCCCAAACTCATTCTACACAGTTTGGGCCAATTGGTCTTTGAGTGATGTACAATTTGGCAATTTGAGTCACGTAAGAACAACGTTGGGTAACCCTATACTACCAATAAAAACTGCAACTCTCTAAAAGAAGGGACCAAAGTCAACCTAGTCCAAATCAGGGTTGGGAAAAACTTTGTCCGCTTCGTCCACTTTTATTTTGCCTCGTTTAATTTTAAGTAACTTAATAGTTACGCCTACTACAAAGCCATGTGTAACATGACCTTAACCAAATTTATGTGGAGATAAAAAACCAGTCACGAATTTATGATGAAATATTGTTTGTAGCTACATTTCCTATGGTTTAAATTTGTGACCAGAGTATGGTTTCTAAAAATTTTTAATGTAATTTTGTTGCAAAAAGCTTACCAATTTTGAAGTGCAAAAGAGACAGTAAAATCTATCTCAACATAGTTGTTTTAGGACGGATTTAAATACTGCTGCAAACTTGTCTTAGCTCCATCACACAATTTTGTGACAATTTGTTCTACCGCAAATTTTTATTCACTAAAACAGAGTTTTTTTTAAATAGTAAATCGTGAAGGTAAAATTGTTGACAAAAGAAAATCGTGAAGGCAAAATAATTAAATTTATACAGTATATATGTACTTTTTAAAGACGGAGACAATATCTTTTTGATAATTTAAGTAGAATGCGACAAATACAGAATTGAGAAGATTTCCCGTCGAGTTATCAAAAATACAATAGTTTTGTTCACATGTGCGTTTGATAGCTGTGCATGAATGCTTCACATACCGTAGCCCACATGTAGCTATTGTTTTTTTTCTTTGGCAACGTAGCTGTTGTCTTCAACACAATCAACGAGTTAGGTGTTCAATTTTCTTGTTAATTATCATACATATCATATCATTTACGTTCAGAATATTCAACAAATTAGGCGGACAATTTCTTTGCCAACATCACAATCTATTTTTAACACATCCCGATCTATATATCTTGAAGATGAAGAAATAGATATATACGATGAAATGGATTTTAATACCAGAACAATTAACTCGTTTTGGCGCAAAATATAAAATACTATATTATGTAGTTAACTTTTTTTTTTTTTTCATAATAACTTGTTTTGAAAATTGAAATTTACCAAAATTAGTTAGTTTGATCATTAAATAAATATCAGCAAGGCATATAACTTTTAGTTATTTTGATATAAGTTGCCTTCAAATATTTTTTATAACCCATTTATAAACGAACAAAATTGTATCCTAACACAACATTAAAATGTGAGAAACCGATTTAAGAAATGGACAACATTTATATGCTAAATAATAATTATGGATGTTGAATCCGATGCAACATCACGTACACAAACGAATGAGGCCAAATATTTGACGCATTTTACCTTGCATGGTGAAATTAATATGCGGTGTAAATATCTAATTTGTCCAGAAAAAATATAGTATTTTTTTTAGTTGATAAGAAAAAATATATAGTACCTTTAATTTCAACTATATACAATTTTTTAACTTTAATAATTATAGTTTTGATTGATACTCCCTTTGTTTCTAAATAATAAATTTTTTAGATTTTTCACACATATTAAGAAAAAATTTAATGTTTAATTATAATTATATTTATTTTTTGTAATAAACAATTCTCCATAATTCTAAACTAATAGTAATTCAATAAATTTAAAATTTGCAATCAATATTTCTTGAAGTTTACAATTTCTTATTATTTTTTATTTAAAAATACATTAAAAACCTAGAAAATACATTTTTTTGAAACAAATTTTTTTTTTTTAAAATTCATTATTAAAAAACAGAGAGAATACTATTTATGTAACGTAAACGCTTAGCTTGCATCGCAACGATGGGTTGCAGCATTGATGATTCAGCCGATTCGAAACATTTTAATACAAAATATTCAGCAAATTTGACCCGTTAATACAAAGTATCCACTCGATTTTAATTAAAACATGTGATGCATAAGCATAAATACACATTGCGTATTCTGTACTACATGGTCCCCAAAGAACGAAAACTATTGTCGACAACTAAACATATGGTTGAGGAACTGTTTAATTTTCCTTTTGAAAATGCAATTTGTATTGATCAATAAAAGATGTGAATACTTTACAAGTGGCTGCGCTCTCACTGAGCACTTGAGATATATTATTCACTATATATGCGAAAGGTTTACTTTTCAATCAAATAATATGAAAACAAGCTCATATAGTCATATGCTCGACTACATTAGCAGAATTATTTTTTTAAAAAATTTGCACATAGACTTTGATATGGTGGTCTGCACATAGGTTTGAGTTTTTGATGTAAATTATCCATCATATAAGAAGAACGGTATTATGTTTATAGCATCAAAATACCATTCTACAAAAAAAAAATAAAAAAAATTCAAAAGAGTTAGTCTGTTAGATAGATAGTGGTATATTACTGTTTAACTGTCACGTTTAAAAAACGTCATTCCATTTTCAAAAATTTTAGCATTTTCTTAAAAGCTTTATTATATAGACGTGTTCGAAATATAATTAATCAATTAAATAAGTTTTTGAGTATTTTATGATTATCTTTTTTTGAGTTCTATTCATCCAGAATGTTTCCGCTTTCAATCATTCAACTATACTGGCACCAGTCAAAAGACGGTTCAACCATACACTATGATCAAACCATTTTTCAAAACAAATTGTGGTATATATTTTTTTTTTTGCTTTTGTGGTTTACCAATCGAAACAATAATTTAAATTAACTTGTGCAGCACATACATGATGATCTCGATTATAGAAATAGAATGAACATGACATAATCACTATATATGGTTGGCTGTTTTTGTTCAATGTTGGCATTATGTGATGGCGTTCCAAATGTTCGCATGACCTCCACCGATAATCTGTTGGTGATTAGATATTTTTAAGTTTGTCAATCTACAACCGATTGTTAAAACCTTAGTTTATCGTACTAAAACATAGTTTATTTTCTTTTTATATATTATATCGACTGATTTGATTATTTTTGGTAGGAATACACTAAAATGTCACAGAGTAAAATTTTCTTCGAAAGGTTATCACATTGTCTAACCCAAATTTAGAATGTTGAAGATAGCTGGATCACTTGTTACCGAATTACCAGATAAACTGTCTGAGTCAAAGTCCACACCCAAATTTTCCACATAAATGTAATTTTTGTTTTAAGAGAAACTCGAACCGGGAAAATGTTTTAGCATATTCCCAGATTTCACTCAAAGCATAGTCTGTTGCATAAACACTTGTATAATAGTTTTAACAAAGACACATTGTATATTACTTTTTTGTTGCAAGCCGTGGTCTGTTGCATAAACACTTGTATAATAGTTTTAAAAAAGACACGTTGTATATTACTTTTTTTTGTTGCAAACCGTCGCACGGCGCCGAAATTCGTTCCCCATCTCCTTCACTTCAAAAGTCATTGAAGAGACAAGCAAACAATATTGTCGACATCTATCCAGAAGTTTTTTAAAAACGTGTCTTATTATGTTTATCATCATCCAACTAGCTTAGCATGCAAAGTTAACTAAGTCGACCTCAAAATTCAATAGAAAAAAAAAAGGCTGGAATAAAAGAATATCGTATCATTAATTAACTCACGTTTCATTTTGGTTTAAAATTTTCCCCTATTTATATCCCCACTCGTCCTTCTTCTTACACCATCTAAAACTTTCATTCTTCCCTTATCTCTCTCCTTGAGTATCTTCTTATCCTTTTTCTGAATTACAAACAATTCATAAAAGAAAAAATGGCTGCATGCTGGCCTGAGCCGATTGTTTCCGTGCAAGCCTTGTCCCAAACCGGCGTACCAACCGTACCAAACCGGTATGTGAAACCGGCTCATCAGAGACCCGTCTTTAACTCCGCCCAATCTGATGCTGAGATGGAAATCCCCGTGCTAGACATGGGGGACGTTTGGGGGAAACCAGAGGGGCTGAGGCGTGTGAGAAGCGCGTGTGAGGAGTGGGGTTTCTTCCAAATGGTGAATCATGGTGTGAACCACACCCTGATGGAGAGACTGAGAGGAGCGTGGCGAGAGTTCTTCGAGCTACCGTTAGAGGAGAAACGGAAGTATGCAAACTCACCGGACACGTACGAAGGATATGGAAGCCGCCTTGGGGTTGTGAAAGATGCTAAATTAGATTGGAGTGATTATTTCTTCCTTAATTACTTGCCTTCTTCCATAAGAAACCCCTCCAAGTGGCCATCTCAGCATCCCATGATCAGGTATATACATAATACATATGTTTCCATGACATGATATTTCTTAGTTTTTGCCATTTACGTCGTCTATGTTAGTATGGTTTAGGTATAATATATCTATATTTCTGAGTGTATATGTTTCTAACGAAACCCTTTACTAAAAAAAAAGTTTTTTTACGAGTTCAAGCATCTAAATTATGTGGAAGTACAGCTTGCATAAACGTACACACATGCCCATTTGGTCTAAATGTTTATTTAGGCACGTGTCTCATGTGTGGACACGTTACATGTGGTCATTATACCCACGTGAAACATGACTTTTCTTTATAATACATATATTTGACCAGTCAACCCAGAAAAAAACAATGTGTAAATATTGTGTATTATTTATAACCAAAATCTTGAGATTTACTGATGGTTATTTCACAATTAATTAGTAGTAAACGGATAGAACAAATATTTGTTCTTCCGGCAATCGATTGAATTAATATCGAGAAAATAAATGTATTAACCAATTATAGATATTATGTTTTCTCTATATCTCTCATAAAGATCATTGTAATTAACATTTCGAGGAAAAACTAATTAATGTGCAGAGAATTGATCGAAGAGTATGGAGAAGAAGTGAAAAAACTGTGCGAGAGGCTGATGGAGACGTTGTCAGAGAGTTTAGGTTTAGAACCAAACCATCTCATGAAGGCTTTAGGAGGAGAAGACAAAGTCGGAGCTTCTCTGAGGACAAACTTCTACCCAAAATGTCCACAGCCACATCTCACTCTAGGTCTCTCTTCCCATTCTGACCCTGGAGGCATCACCATTCTCCTCCCGGACGAGAAGGTCGCTGGCCTCCAGGTCCGTCGTGGTGACGGCTGGGTCACCGTTAAATCAGTCCCCAATGCTTTGATCGTTAACATTGGAGATCAGATTCAGGTATTCTTTTTTACTTTCTTGAATTTAGTTGTCTCTCTAAAATACGTTATTGAAAGTCTATTTGTTTTGCTTTGTTGTGTGTTTTACTTTCGTTGTCTAAAAGTACTATTTCATGGTTTTAGAGACTTTATGCCTTTTTACATTAAGAATATTAAATTTATATAACTGAAACATAGACAAAAGTAGACAACATATTTAATTTAACAGCCTCCAAATCTGTGGTTGTTTGTATCAACAATCAATTGGACAATAATTATGTCTAAGGCATAGGTGGTCTACAATGTGTGGAACATATATAAGTATTTTTATTTGTTTTAGTATTGTGGCAAAACTCATATTGGTACTGTGTGATATTTGTGATATACTTTCTTGAAATGGAATACTGACCAATAATAATGTTGGATAAACTTGTAGATACTTAGCAATGGAATTTACAAAAGCGTGGAGCATCAGGTGATCGTTAATTCCGGTATGGATCGAGTCTCTTTGGCATTCTTTTACAACCCAAGAAGTGATATCCCAATTGGACCAGTCGAAGAACTATTAACCGAAAACCAACCCGCTCTTTATAAACCGATCAGGTTCGACGAATACCGTCTTCTGATTAGGCAAAAAGGTCCTTGTGGAAAAAACCAGGTCGATTCACTGTTATCAAGTAGATGATAATTGATATACATCCCAAGTATAATCTGTTACTCCTATGTACTTGATATAGTCGTTACCAAATAATATGTAAACCGTACATTTACTCTATATCAAGAAAAACTTTAATAATTAGTATCAATTCAAATTCTCATGTTTACTTTTTTAATAGACTGATTCTAAGACCGGGATTGGTTTGAGAGAACCGGTCAATGTAGACATAAGCCACCACGTAAACCGAATTGGACCGACTTTAGTGTATCGGAAGATCCTCCCTAGAACTAGCTAGGTACGATTGGATGGAATGTCAACTCGGCGATAAAATTGCACAGATTAACCCTTAATTTACCTTGACATCCAACGGCTGAAAACATGGTACAGATGACAGATCATTCCCAGAGAAACACTAAGCCGATCAGAGAAGCTATTTAGTACTGCAAGCTTAGTAATTGAATGTACAACCCTATTAGATGGAGGAAAGCCTATGGAGTATGGACCAAAGCGTAAGCTCACAAGGAGAAGGTGTTGTTGAATATTGACTATACTTATTCTTCTTCTTCTAGCGATAGCTGAGAAGCTAATGCTGATCCTGAAGACTAGAGCTTCTCTGCGTAGCCCAAGGTCACAACTGTTATCGATATTTTTAAAATATTGCTTAAAACCAAACAAACCTAGATTCCAAATACATATCAAACCAGTTAAAACCTCTTACTTCAAGATCAAAACATTAATGTCAAGATAGCAACTTCTGCAAATCTATGAAATGTTATTTTTTAGCAAATCATTTAATCCTCACCAAAAAAAAAGAGTCTTCTTTCTGGTTCTTCAAGTTTTTGGTTTTGATCGAGTGTTAAATAAAATAAGTGGTTAGATAAACTAATCTGGCTGGTTTTATGATGTTTGTTATAGCTAGATAAACATGATTTTCTTATGGGATCAAAGAATTAATGGTATCAAAATTTTCCAGTCATTACGAATTAAACTGTAGGGAAAAAATATAGGATTTTGCACAGTTGGATTTAGGGGAATCCCCGTATTCTGCTAAATTAGATTACATGATGATGATGGATTCTGCTATGCCAAATTGTCCAGTAAAATCCGAAAATTAACCGCAGCAACTACTACTATTGCCATAATGAAATACCCAAACATCTCCCATGACATCAACTATATATTTATTGACCCGCGAGACTCCAATTATCTAACCACAAGGATAGGAAAGAACATCGCCTAACTATGACGCTTAGGAAGGAAAAAAAAAAGCCTTGGCACGAATCTTCAAGCCAAACTGACAAAAAAGCTCATACGTATAGTCGCACTTATTATGGTTTATATTTGGCTTAAACGCATCTTGAATGCATCCAACCATATAAATGCGTCACCAGCTAGCTCATTTCTATTTTATTTCTTCTTAATTATCTTGACTGATCCCACCTTAAAAATTTGGATTTTGGAATACATCGCGAATTATGGTTCGAGGTTCTCCTCTATGATACTAAGTTTTTTACTAGGATATACGCACAAGTTAAAGAGTTTCCTTTTTTTTGTTTCTAATAAAGTTTCTTACCAAAAACATAAAGAAGAAGTATTAAAATCCTTACAAAAGCCAAATAGTATTGAATCTGCCAGAAAGTTTTATCCCATGACCAATCTTCTCTTACAACGTAATTTTCAATTTTCATAAACCTTTTATAAAAATAAAAACATCTGAAATATGATTGGTTTACTCAGAGCGACTAGCGAACCTCTCAACCTTATCATCCAAATTAAGACCAACCATGGCTTCACCTAACCCACAACTCACCTCCGCCAGCACCGCCGCGTCTCTATAATTCGTAACCGCCTGAACAATCGCCTTAGCCCGCTTCACCGGATCTCCACTCTTGAAAACTCCCGACCCAACAAACACTCCATCACATCCCAGCTGCATCATCAACGCCGCGTCCGCCGGCGTCGCCACTCCTCCAGCAGCGAATTGAACCACCGGTAACCTCCCTAACTGCTTCGTCTGCACAACCAAATCATACGGCGCAGCGATCTTCTTCGCGAAAGTGAAAACCTCGTCATCGTCCATGTTATGAAGCAACCGAATAGCTCCATTCACACTCCTCACATGCCTAACGGCTTCAACAACGTTTCCAGTTCCAGCCTCACCTTTAGTTCTTATCATGGCGGCTCCTTCACGGATCCGCCGTAAAGCTTCACCTAGATTCCTACATCCACAAACAAAGGGGATTTTGAAATTGTGCTTGTTGATGTGATTCTCTTCGTCGGCGAGAGTGAGAACCTCACTCTCGTCGACGTAATCAACTCCGATTGCTTCCAGGATCTGAGCTTCAACGAAATGACCAATCCGTGCCTTCGCCATCACCGGAATCGTCACCGCCTTTTTAATCTCTTTAATCATCTCCGGATCGCTCATTCGAGCAACGCCGCCTTGAGCTCTAATATCGGCGGGAACACGTTCAAGAGCCATCACGGCGCACGCGCCAGCTTCTTCAGCGATTCGAGCTTGATCAGCGTTGACGACGTCCATGATTACACCGCCTCGGAGCATCTGAGCAAGACCAACCTTGACGGAGAACGGAGATTGTTGTTTCGTCTCCGTCATGGCTCCTTCGCCGTACACCGCCACAACTCCGGTTCCTGCCATTTTTTTCTAGGGTTTTGAGAGAGTGTGAAACAGAGAGAAGGGGATTATATATGGAGAGAGAGGGCGCGATTTGAAATTTGTTTGTGGATTGTGAGCTGTTGGATTGAGAGGAGATAGTCAAAGTAATTAAATCGGACGGCTGGAGATGAAGGAGTACGTGGATTGTTGTGGAAGTGAGTGTAGAGAGGAGAAGCTATGTATGGAAACTTTGACCACAAGATTTGTTTCTTTTTTGTGTAAAATGTATAGTCCCGAAGAGATGATTATCTTGTTGACGTGGAAGCTCAGTTCCCTATAATATCGTGTATCTCGAAGAACCACTGCATTCGGATAGTGTTCTTCCTCTTTTTGAGAAAAAAATATGATAGAGAATAGAGAGTTTGGAAAATTTTTGTTTCTTTACAGAAAAAAATAACATGTCATTCAACTAATGATTGTTTTTTTTTTCGAAGTCTTGTATTATAAACCATGGAATTTAATAAAATAACTTAACAATCTTTAATTATTATAATTTTTTTTTTTATCAAATCAGAATTTATTTAAGAAAATGCTTTAGACAAATATTTAAGAAACTTTCAATAAATTTTTAATTAAAATTAGGGATCAAAAACACTCATTGTAAACATGAATCGTCTCGTAATAATCCTCGTAAAACTTTGAACTACTATATTTGGATTTTAAAAATCTTAAAAAGTATACAAAATTATTACATTTCTCATTTCTCTCCATCCCGCATCAATACAGTATCTTGATAATACTCGACTACAAAGCTACGGTCCTAACTTACCAGTTCGGAGTTTCGATCCCATTTCAGAATGTGAGTCAACAAACAATGATTTTACTATATTGCCTACCCTAGTGGTGGTTAACCATTCTCAGATCTGATTCTTTGATTTCGTTCAATCCGTGTCACGAGCGCACCATTTGTTATGGGTAGAGCTATGAATCTCTCTTATTCCTTAACCAGAGAACCAATACACCGTTTGGGAAGAGCCACTAGCACATCACTAGCTAATAATTCCTCAGCAGCACATCACTGCTTACAATCACAAACAATGCATAATCTCTACAACAATGATCCTTATCTATTTATACTACTTTCACATTCCTTTACTCTCTAACTAACTTCTTCTTCTTATCTTGTTTTGTGCAGCTTCTAGATTGTGCCAGCTCAGTATTAGTCAACTACTACGATTGACTTCCCATGAGGAACCTCATGATCGTATCAGCCCCTTTCTAAAGGGAAGAAGAAGAAAAACAAGAGAAAAGAGTCACACAACATTATTAACAAAAAGCACTCGCAGTAAGGAGAAAACATCAATCTTTCACCTCAGGGTCATCTCGTAGCCTCAGTGGTGTACTATCTGGGCTGAGAAGATCTCGGATGGCCTCATTGTAGATATGTATAACCGAAAATTTCACAACAAATGCCCTATCTTCATGCTGCAGCGTCCAGTCCAATTAGCGAAAACAGGAATACATATCAAAGTAGTGTGCGAGAAAATCAGACTTAATTTTTTGCAATATCTTAAATATATAATCAAATATGCCAGCCACAACAAACTCGGTAATACCAGACATGGTGTATGTCTTTCCACTGCTCGTCTGACCATACGCGAAAATACTAGCTGGGAATCGATAATTATTGAATCATTTAGCTATCCATGCCATTGATGTCTACGTCATTACAACACTAAAGGAAACTTACAGTTAATTCCTTTGACAACCAAGAGAGCAACTTCCTTGAGGCCATTTTCATAAACTTGTCTGGTTGGGCATTCACCTCGGTACACCCTATCTGTCACCAAAATGTTTAAAGAGAATTGGACATCCAAATCAACTCATGGATGTGATATACAAGTGTGAAATTCACAGGGACAAGGCCAGGTATAATTAAGTTTATAGAAGAGGTTGGAACGGTTCAAAGAAACCAAAAACTGAAGTTAATTCAAGTACATAGAAGATATTTAAGCTCAAAACACCATGGTGACTCTTACTAAATTAGTATGCAAAAGGGAAAGTTGAGCTTTCACGCAATGTGTTTCTGTACAATATGGTAATGTCGACTACCATTGATGCATTCCCAATCCGCAGCTTCATTAGCCAAGATCTCTTTCTCGTTCAGAGGTCTCAGTCAAACCAGAACCAATATCTTCTCTTCCCGGGCAACATGCACCAGTATCTTCTCCATTTTCTTTAGCTCTTCTCCAGCAATAGCTCCCATTGCTCACTGCTCAAATCAACAATAATGCACAATGAGCTTTTTAAACAGAGGAAGCTCGTAGCTTTTTTGAAGATTGATGTATCTGCACATTTCATTCATATGTTAAAAAGTGCTGAGAGCTTTCAAGAACATAATAGATCTAAGAAGAGACCATCTCCCTAACAGTCCAGAATTGTGAAGCATTGAATCATAAAATTAGTTTTGAAACCCTCAAATAAAGTTATGGAAAGTCAAAAAGAAGTTTTATTAATTTCATAAATTACATTAATAACCAACTATTACAATTTGTTACTACAATCTACAAATTTTGTTTACAAATTGGGCACCCCCTATCCCCACCCCATCTATTTAGACAGGGCAGATGGAAAGCATGTCCACATGGGATATCAGCTAACGGATCACCGCCAGAGTTGAATTCTCCAAGACAAATCTCACATTCTGAATTGAACTGGAACTGGAATTCTTGGGGCGCAACGGGAAGAAGAACTGGAACGGGAAGTTCTTCTTCTTCATAATCAGAGTGATCTGATGAAGAGTTGAAGGCAACGTCCACTGAGACGTTGTCATCGTACTCTTCATCATCACCATCATCACCAGCACCATCTTGAACCTCATCAGTAGCACCACTCTCAAATGCAGCAGCACCACCACCATTGTCAAGTGCTGATTTGGCGTCCACAATAGTAACTAATCGCAGCAGAATTTTCAAAAAACGCAGTAAAGCAGAGAAATCAAAACTAAACTAAAACCTAGAGCTAAAGCAATAAATCCTAAAACTCTAAAAGTGGTCTGGTGGGAAAAAACAGTATGAGAACGTGCCATTGCAAAAGAGAAGAAAAAGAATTGAGAGAGAGCGAGAAGAAGTGAGTGAGAGCGCTAGAGAAGAAGAGGAAGAAGAATTTGGAGGGATAGAGAAGTAAGTGAGACTGAGGAGAGAAGAAGTGAGTGAGAGCGAGTGTAAAAGAGGAAGAATAAAGATTTAATGAAAGAATTCCGAAAATGGGACAAAGAGATTAAATCATAAAACTCATTCATACTTTAGTAGGAAATGAATTGATGGTCGATAAGCAGTAGTTAGATGGGACAATAACACATGACTCTTGTAAGGTGAGACTAACTAACTAGCTTAATTAAGCTTCTAATCTAAACTAAATTTACCGTATAATAAACTACCTAATGTAGAAAAGCAATAGTACTAATTCACTTTGCCAAATTGAAGCGGAGAAAGAAAAACTGGAGATGACTTACCAATCTCTGTAACATCCCACCGCCCAAGATGCGCGGCAAAGATTCCTCCTCGTGAAGCATATCCGCACAAAACCCACCCAAAATCGGATCATCGGGTCAAAACCTCCCAATTAAACAAATCTTTTTTTTTTTTAGGGAAAATTATTAGATTAGCATAGAAAATTTGGGGGTTAGTTCACTAAAATATTTACCAAAATCACCCTTACTAAATTGAATCAGGAAAATTTTATTAATGAAAAATTTTAACGTGTCAAAAATTTATAAAAATGCCACCACATAATCTGATTTTTTAAAATATATCGAACTAAATCTGCAACAAATTTATATAAATAATATAAGTCTGCGACATATTTATATAAACTGTTATTATAGATTAATTTGCAATTCAAATTTTTTAGTGAATGATAAATTTGTGTTGATTTAATGACAGATTTATGTGAGCATTGTAATGACAAATTTATAATTGTCGACATATTTATTTTCTATGACAAACTTTTTTTATCAATGACACCCTAGTTAAAAAAATTCACCACAGATTTTATATCGCATATTTATTTTCTTCCACATATTTATTATATACGTTGTTTCAGATTTTTGTTTTTGTCAAAAACTCTGCCGTTCAGTAGCATATTTTTTTACAGCAAACATAATTACTAATCTGACGTTAGTGATACCACTTTTATTATATGTGATAGCAGATTTGTTTTTATGGCATTTTGATGGCAGATTTATTTATAAATAGTTGTGACCGACTTATTTCTTACTAAAATAGTCTTTTAGCGATTACAGACTTTTCTGTAGTAGATTTGTTTATATTATTTGATAGCACACTTTTTATGGCATATTTAATGGAATCGTTGGAGAATATTTTCCAAACTTTAACCATGGACAAAAAAAACCAAACTCTATCGGTTTACCCGAACATTTGAAAATAACCAGTCCTTAAACATGTCAATTACTCTACCACCAACTTCAAAACTCAAGTAGAAGTGACATTTTCTTGAGTTGAAATCCTCAAAGTTCAAATGAAGTCTACTAAAGCATACACCAAATATTAGACCGAAAAAGAGATTTGAAAAATAATTGAAAGTAACATGAATAATGAACGGTGACTTGCTTTGGATTTCAGTTTCAAAATAGACTTTGCCATGTGTTATTCTTTTCAAAAATTGATGGTTTAGTTTTTTTTTGTTGAATCAATAAGCTTTGCTAGTAGCCTAAGATAATCGAAATCAAACTCTAATTTCAGAACGAATCCAAAACATTTGGTTTTTAATTGAGATAAATTTTAACATCAATTACGTTATCAATAAGAGACTAGACAATAACTATTATTTTCCCTTCATAATTGTCTTGGTCCCGAGACATAACCTGGCTCTGATACCATGATAGATTTTGGAGGAAACTTTAGTAGTAGAATAGTTTCTCTCAGTTTTATTCATTAGTCAATAAGCTTATTTATACAAAAACATAACTTGCTAAGCAAGTTCTTAACATTTATGATAATAGTAAATTTACCTATTTAACAATAAAAAGATATACACAAATCTTAACTTTCCTAGTAACAATAAAGAAATATATTCACATCGATCTCGTAATCCCGAGATCTCTCAACAATCGTCGAGATAACCGTCGATCTCAGTCGATCTCCGCTTCTCCTCCCAATAGACGGATTCGTAGTTTTGATATCCGGATCCGGATATCCGAATCCAGTTTTTTTTTTTAAAAAAAAAATATTATTATATAAAATTTGAAAATTTTTTTTATCAAAACCACTTTTAAGTCTTTAGAGTTTGTTCCCGCGACAACAACTTGCCTACATGTGACACGGTGCGTGAGAGATGCCGAAGTAAAACGCTTTGAGATGAATACAATCAAGAGTGAACGACTCCAAGTATGCGACTGTCCGTTGCTTGAAGGAGACATGTTTGTCTGGATTCTTCTACTTTTTCTCTTTTTGGTATTTGTATGGTCGGCTTGTGTAATCAACCACATAGTCTTTCTACACCGAAGAAGCTTCTCGTTGCAAAAACAGTATGTTAAAAAATTGCAAAGCAAAAGTCAAATTAGAAAGAAATGTTTGCAATATATAGAACAAAGCCTAAACTTAATGATTGTAAAGTAGACTCAATAAAACAACAAATAATTAACTAACAGCTTATGTCAAGTATGTGACAAACTGCGACTTCTATCAAGTATGTGACAGTCAAAAAAACAAATCTGCTATCAAGAAAAACTAATCTATTGTTACTACGAAAATATATCTGCTTTGAAGACTAAACAAATCAGCTACTTCAAATCATTAGCTAAACAACAAAGATTACTCTCAAATAATCAACAAAAGCAAATGTGCTATTAGTATAAAACAAATATGCTACACATATTTAAATAAATCTACGACTTATATCAAGTATGTCACAATGAACAAAACAAATCTGCTATCACAAGACTATTTTATGTCGATAAATCTGTAATCAAGAAAAAAAAATCCGACGATATAAGATAAGATCATCACCGGAAAACCAATGGATTTTGCAGTTGACAGCCCAAACGAAGGACAACTGCAAAAAAAATTGTGGGTTTAGAAACAAAATGATTTTGAGAAATAAAACAATTTCCTATTAATTCTCATTTAAAAGAATTTACTTTTTTTTAGTGAATTAATTAATTCAAAATGGCATAATCTTTAATATTTTACTATATAAATTGCTTAAGGGACATTTACCAAAAGATTAGAGTTAATCGAGTAAATGAGTTATTTCTCAAAAGAGTAGAGTTAATCTGGGAAATTTTCACTTTTTTTTTTTTTTTTTTTAAGTTCTTCTTCTCCCATTTTCTTCATCTTCGTCGACTTTTTCTAGGGTTTTAGAAATTTGGCTTCTTAGTTTTGCTTCTTCTTCTTCGCTCCGCCTCAATGCCCATCTCTTCGTTTCCTTCTTCTTCTTGGCTTCTTCTAGGCTTCTTCTTCTTCAGTTCTTCTCTTCTTTTTATCCTTCTTCAACACAACTAAAGTTTGATTTCTCCCATATTTCCTTCACCGCTCTTCAAATGGCTTCCTCGAGGCACAAATTCACATCTTCGGCGACAAATACCTCGACGATAAAACTCCCTTTTCCGGACCTGTAGCGATTTGGTACCAGGGAGAAACGTCCAAAGAGATCGAGCGTGTGGCGCAGCGTGAGAACCTTGGGCTGATTAGTAAAGAGAAGCAACGAAATATGGAGATTAAAAAGAGGAACTGCCACAATGGGAATCACCAACGAACCGAGGTGAATTCAAGGCGAGGGGAGCTAGCGATGGTCTTGTTTGTCGGAGAAGGTGAAACCAAAGGAAGTGCAATCTGAAGGAGGAAAATGAGCTAAATTTGAGACGAGTAATGGCGACACCAAAACCACTGCCTCAAACACATCCAGCAGTAATGTCTATGAACCTTCATTAAAAACAGAACAATGAAAAAGAAACATAAATTGATGTGTGATAGCTTAAGAAAGAGGAACTGTTGGTGTATATTTATACGTCTGGAATCATGAAGGTGGAATAAAATAGGTTGCTTGGGTTGGGGGCTTGGAGCATATCAGATTAGGAGCAAGTTTCTCATTATATTTTCATGGAAAGGTTGATGTAATGAGCTATTGGAAGGTCTAAGAGAAGCTGGTCTCAGGTTTTGATAGAGATGCGTTTAATGGCTGCAAGCTTATGGTTTAATAAGCACACCCACGATATATTTCATTATATATTGTCCATCATTTTACTCAAAGATATGTATAGATTATAAGAAGATTCTTGTATCTTTGTCGTGTCTTACATTCATTTTCTATACTCTTGTTTTATGGCTTAAGAATTTTAACGTATGGAATACTAGTTTTTATGAACAACCGGTATATTTTGGTACAGCTGCATTTCAATACAACTTGGTACTATTTGGTACAAATAGAATAAAATTTTATTTGAAATTAAAAATAATTGAAAAATAACTCATTTATTAAGTGCACGAACAAATAAAAATCACGTATATTAAAATAATAAATTTAACATGTGTGCCGTCAATATTTGTACATAATTGTACCGAAGATTGTCGTTGTATTCACTTGTATATAGTTGTATTTTACTATTTTTTTACTTGTTATTAGTTAAACCTTATTCTAAATCAAAAATTTTAATTGTACTTGTGAAAATATGTAATTAAATTACATACTTTCATTTAATAATATTTGTAAAAATATGTATTTTGTTTGATTTTCATATTTTATATGGTTAACTTTGAAAGCTAGCCATAAAAGTATAAGGTAGATAATGTAAAAGTAAGATGTTCATGTAAACAATTCCTAAAAATTAAATATGAGTTTTAAAACTCAGTTTTAAAACATAGTCTCTAAGTTATGAGACTCGGTTTAGAAACGTAATTTTAAGTGTTGATGTACATAATTATTCTAGTTATACCAGTTGTCTTAATATATACCAGTTATCATAGATATACTACTTGTCTAAGTTATGTTATACTAGTTGTCCTAATTATATCAGTTGTCTTAATTATCTTAGTTATATCATTTGTTCCAGTTATACTAGTGTCTTAATTATACTAGTTGTATTAGTTATATTAGTTGTCCCGATTGTAACAACCAAGCTTGAGATTTTAAATCTAATAGTAGCAATTTTACCTCATAATTTTATCTAAATTAGTCAAAATTTCACCATAAAGTTTCGGTTCTCAAATTTCTTATGGCTCATTAATTAATTCCTTCAAGGCATTGACTTTTTTTATTATTTTTTTTTGAACAAATCTTCAAGGCATTGATTAAGAACCGAAAGAAGTTGGGAAGTAACCACAATAGAAAAGATACGCATTTTCATTTCTGGATTTTGAAGATTAAAGGTAAGAAGATTAAAAAGAGATTTGTGCATTGGAAAGGAGTGTGACTGTGTTAGAGGGGAGAGATATTTGTGCGGTCCAATCACACTGC
Organism: Turritis glabra; assembly: GCA_900406565.1. NCBI lineage: Eukaryota > Viridiplantae > Streptophyta > Magnoliopsida > Brassicales > Brassicaceae > Turritis > Turritis glabra. The sequence continues at coordinate 4,203,538 of OVBN01000025.1, forward strand.
ACCGCAGGTATATTCCCAAGTCACCAAGATACCATCTCATTTCTCCCCATCCCGCATCAATACAGTATTGACCATACTCGACTACAAAGCTACGGTCCTGACTCACCGGTTCGGGGTTTCGATCCCATTTCAGAATGTGAGTCAACAAACAATGATTTACTATATTGCCTACCCTATGGTGGTTAACAAATGGTGATATCACAAAGATGGTCAAGAGGTGAAACGAATTAATGCAGAGTAAAAACTGAGCCTTGTCAATGTCAAATTATATATCTTTTATTAATGCTCCATAGATTCAACTTTATATTGGAGAGTTATTGATACATCTTAAGCTGTATAGATTCGCTTCACTTTCATCATTTTCCTTCGACATATTGGACAACTCCCATCAGCTCTTTTTATCCTGCAAATATTGCCAATTCACAACGTTCGATATTTTAGATCAATCCTAATATGGTAAACACATTAGCATTACAATTTTGCAATCCAGAAGTTGTACATTAGGGGATAAAAACTTACTTTGTTCCGCATTGATAACAGGAGACGCAATGGCCACACGGGAGGAAAAAACAATCTCTTGGGGCATCATAACAAATGGCACAAACACATCTTCTTCTGTTACATGCTTCGCCATCATTTCCTATAATCTCTTCCAAATCAGCATCATCGTTTGCGAAAGGTTCATTACACGAACCATCGTCATATTTGTCTGCAAGTAGACGTGTTCTCGCTGAATCATTCTCAGTTAGATGTCCCTCTCCACCACAGCACTGTAACCTGTTGCAGAATTGTATAGCTACAAGCATGAAGCAAATCACCACACCTGCATATGCAATAATACTACATGTAACTGATCCCAAGTTTGTTTTAATAGAGAAACTAACCAATGCTCAAATCCAATCATGAATTGACTTTGAAACGATTGAAAAGTTTACCTGTGCCAATTACATATGCAATCCATCTATGTTGATATGAGTAGTTGATATACCATTCATCTTCTACGGATACTCCCTAAGCTCAGAGGCAGAGGCAGAGAGACGAACATCCATTCAGCTAAGAGTCATAATAATAATAATTCTGTTGGTATTACAAATACATACCTGACTCAGTGCTGGTGAAGTTACTACAACAGAATTTCCAACAAGAGACATTGCGTTGAATGTGCACTCGCCATTGCTGAAGGTACAGTTGTAGAATGATTGTTTAGTATCATACAAGACAGCCCTCACATCAATATCCAGTTCCACCTGAACAAACATAATGTCAAGTAAAACAATGAAGGGTGCAGAAACCAAAACTTAATCAAAGTCATTACTTGATCAGTAATTTTCACCTCTACGTCCTTCCTCTTCAAGTTAGCCACAGTAAGATAATAACTTGAAGACTTACTCATCTCCAATCTAATCATACCACTCCCTGTAAAGTACTTCTATTAACTCATGGTAATCATTGTAACACAATGCATTTTAAGTAGGAACTTCCATTTGACTAACCCTGAATTAGATTCCATGACCAAGCAGTGTCACGAAATGCAATCTCGTTCAACGACGAATGAGAGATGCCTTGCGTTCCTATGAATTAAGAGCCTTGACATAATCAGTTTATATCCCTTAAAGGCAACACTTACAAACAAAAAAAAAACTCACTCACATTAAGACTTCTATATTATCTTAATTTATTCAAAGTTATTTTCCTTTTCTAGTTGGGGGTTTGGCTTTACGTTATAGTATATACTATATACGAATGAAGTCTCGATTGCGAGAAAACAACGCGGGAAATGGGATTAGGTAAAATTTTGGTTTTGTCGAGGGTTTATCGGTTACGTGTTTCCATCAATAAAGAAGAGCTTCTAGGTTTGTCTTTGTGTTCATGTTTTTAAAACTCTATCACAGCCTCACTGACACTGTTAAACCAACAGGCAAGCATAGCAATTAGCATATGACAGAACTACAATATTTGCTAACCTTCATTGATGACAAGCTGAACTGCAGAACCTTTTGGTATTACGTTATATGATATATTCATAGAAGATCCTTGGTTGAGATAATATGGCCAACCCTGAGACAAATGTAATCAGTTCAATAAATTGTCTAAAAGAGAATTCAATGATAATCAAAGTTAGAACAAATTCTGACTAAAAATAGGTAAAGACTGAATCTTTGATTTCAATTTTTCAAAGGGCAGTACACAAAAAAAAAAAAAAAAACAATACTAGTAAACTATACAATAAAGGTCCTAAGGAAGTTAAAAAAAAAGGGTACTGAGAATCTTAAACCTGCCTTGTAAGAATCCTGTGAGACAGGTAACACTCGGGATTCTGACCATTCTACAAAACAATCGAGAGGAGGGGATCCATAGAACCCATATAGCTGAAGGCCAGATTTAGAGTAATCTAGCTCCTTCACCTAACAAAAAGTTCAATAAATTAGCACAGCCTTGATAAACAGAACCAAAAGAAGGAGATAGGGGAACCAGACAACCTTAATGCTTTCGACAAAAATGGAACTTGGTTCAAGAAGAATGGACGAATTGGGTCCAAGCCAGACATTTTCTGATCCGTAAGTACACTCAATCAGAACAACAGACGCTGTGAGTCAATCGAGAATTAGTCAAGATTCATAGATAGTCAAAAAAAAACAAAAAGCTTTTCAAAATCAAAAATTGTAAATTGGAATTAAAAGTTGAGAAAACCAACCGAAGAACCACAAACCCATAACGATACCGAAGCAGTACATCTTCAACTCCCCACATGAGGGGATTCCTTCTTCGACGTTACCAAATGGCCGCGGAGGAGGAGGACGAACTGAATCCATTTCGGTGATTCTTAGAGAAAGAGAGAGAAACAAAAAAAAAAAAAAAAAAAAAAAAAGTTAAATGAGTCAATGAAAAGGGTGAGATTTGAATTGAAGAAGCCCTAGAGATTTAAAAGGAGATAAGAACCTGAGAATCTGTGGCGTAGCGTATCCATGGAAGATAGGGCAATTTTATCTATGTAACGGTGTTAACGTTTGAGAATGGTTCACCGGCGGCGAGTCTTCTTCCAACGACGGGAGTCGAGACTCTTTTGAATAGAAAACGAATATTGAGGGTATTTCTGTAATTTTATTTACATAAATAAATAAAAACAATATTCATTTAGACCTCAGAGTTATGTTTTGTTTTAGAAAATTTTGTCTGTTTTATAATTTTAAAAGTTTATTTCGTTAAAGTTCCAAATTTATCCTTTGGCCAAATTTAATTAACTGTAAGTTTAACTCAATATTAGTATTTTAAAGTTAATTAACTGTTAAGTTTAACTCATTATTAGTATGTTAAAAATTAATTTAACTGTTAAGCTTTAAGTGTTTAACTCATTATTACTATGCTAAAATAAAATATATTGATTTACAAATACCCTTGATTTAACTAAGTGATTTCAATATATTTATGTACAATTATTTATTGATATGTGTTAGGTACACTTAGGTTTGATATGTAGTAGGTACACTTAGGTTTGATAAATAGCTTGTATTTTTTTTTATTAGATTAACAATCGTAATAATACAATAATCTTATGACTAATATGAGGGGTGAACAACATTAAAAATGAACCAATACTAGGCAACGTTAAAGCAAACTTAAAGCAATGTAATAATGGAAGCAAATGGATTGGATTGTATGCGAACAACATCATTTGATCAAGGCAGTATATTAATAATAACACAAGTACCACTACAAACTACTAGACTACAACTAAGTTTTTACATTTGTAGGTACAATTAATTCCTTCACCTATTTATGGAGAAGCAGAAGAAGTTGGGAAATAACCACAATAGAAAAGATACACTTTTTTCCATTTCTGGATTTTGAATATCTAAAGGTAGGAAAGGAAGAAGAAGATAAGAACCATGGGAGAAATCAACAAAGAACAAATATAATAAGTTGGCTCACCAAGAAAGATAACATAAGAAAGAGAGAAATTTGTGCATTGGAGATGGTTGTGTGTGTGGGTTGAAGGGGATATAGATTTGTACTGTTCAACCCCACCGTAACGCATATTCCCAAGAGATACCAACTCATTTCTCCCCATACCCGCATCAATACTCGACTTGCCGGTTCAGGGTTTCGATCCCATTTCGGAATGTGAGTCAACAAACAATGATTCCCTATATTGCCTACCCTATGGTGGTTTTAACAAATGGTGTTATCACAAAGATGGTCAAGGGACGAAACGAAATAATTATGCTAAGAAAGAAAGGAGCCTTGTCAATATCAATATAATTCTTATTAATGCTAATATAGATTCAAGAATCAACATTATTTTAGAGAGTTATATTGATTCATCTTACACTGTATAGATTCGCTTCACTTTCTTCATTTTCCTTCGACATATTGGACAACTCCCAGCAGCTTCTTGCATCCTGCACATGTTGCAAATTTTTAAGGTTTAATATTTTAGATCAATCCCACTACAGTAAACACCAATTTTGCAATCAAGTGGCTTTGATATGTCTAGTTGTATATTATCATTTTTTAAAGACATATTTGTGTACAGAAACTTACGTTGTTCCACATTCATAACATGAGACGCAATGGCCACACGGGAGGAAAAAGCAATCTCTTGGGGTATCAAAACAAATGGCACAGAGACGTCTAGTTAGGTTACTTGCTTCACCATCATTTCCCATAAACTCTTCAAAATCAGCATCATCGTTTGCGAAAGAATCATTACATGAACCCATACTTGAAACATCATCATCTTTGTTTTCAAGTAAACGTGTTCTCGCTGAATCATTCTCGGTTAGATGTCCCTCTCCACCACAGCACTGTAACCTGTTGCAGAATTGTATAGCTACCAGCATGAAGCAAATCACCACACCTGCATATGCAATAATACTACATGTAACTGCTTCCATTTTATTTTATTTTGTTATAGAGAAACTAACAAATGCTCAAATCCAACTATGAATTTGACTTTGAAAAGATTGAAATGTTTACCTGTGAAAATTACATAAGCAATCAATCTAGGTTGATATGAGAACCTGATATACCATTCATCTTCTATGGATACTCCCTAAGCCCAGAGGCAGTGAGACGAACATTCATTTAGCTAAGAGTCATAATAATAATAACAATTTTGTTGGTGTTTCGTATTACAAATACATACCTGACTCGGTGCTGGTGAAGTTACGATAACAGAATTTCCAACAAGGGACATAACATTAAATGTGCACTCGCCATTGCTGAAGGTACAGTTGTAGAATGATTGTTTAGTATCATACAAGACAGCCCTCACATCAATATTCAGTTCCACCTGAATAAACATGATGTCAAGTAAAACAATGAACGGTGCAGAAACCAAAACTAAATCCAAAGTCATTACTTGATCAGTAATTATTACCTCTACTTGATCAGTAATTATTACCTCTACGTCCTTCCTCTTCAAGCTAGCCACAGCAAGATAATATCTCGAAGACTTACTTATCTCCAATTCAATCATACCACTCCCTGTAAAGGACTTTTATTAACTCATAGTAATCATTGTAACATAATGCATTTTAAGTTGGAACTTTCATATGACTAACCCTCAATTAGATTCCACGACCAAACATTGTAACGAGATGAAGGTTCGTTCCAAATCGACTGAGAGACGCCTTGAACTCCTATGAATTGAGAGCCCTGACATAATCAGTTTATATCCCTAAAAGGCAACACTATCAAACAAAAAACTCGCTCACACTAAGACTTCTATCTCCACTATTTCCTCTTATTTTATTCAAAGTTATTTTCCATTTCTAGTTAGGTTTTGCTATACGTTTTAGTAGATACTATATAAGAATGAAGTCTCGATGGCGAGAAAACAACGCGGGAAATGAGTTTAGGTAAGTTATTGGTTTTTGTTTTTAGGTTTTTCATTGTGTTCATGATTTTAACAGCCTCACTGACAATATTAACCCAACAGGAAGGCATAGAAAATGAAAAAACTACTATATTTACTAACCTTCATCGATCACAAGCTGAACCGCAGAACCTTGTGGTTTAACGGTATATGTAATATTCAAAAAAGTCCCTCTGTTGAAATAGTATGGCCATCCCTGCGAGAAATGAAATCAGTTCAATAAATTGTCAAAAAGAGAATTCAATGACAATGACAATCAAATCTAGAATAAATTCTGTTCAATGGGAAGTACTGAGAATCTTAAACTTGCCTTGTAAGAATCATGTGAGATAGATAACACTCGGGATTCAGACCAACTCACAAAACAATCTAGAGGAGGAGATCTATAGAACCCATATAGCTGAAGCCCAGACTTGGAATAGTCTAACTCTTTCACCTAACAAGAAATAAATACATTTTCAATACATTAGCACAGCCTTGGTAAACAGAACCTAAAGAAGAGAGTGAGAAAAGAAAAAAAAAGAGACAACCTTAATGCTTTTGACAAAAATGGAGCTTGGTTCAACAAGAATGGACGAATTGGGTCCAAGCCAGACATTTGTTGGTCCGTAAAGATTCTCAATCAGAACAAACGACGCTGTTAGTCATCGAGAATTAGTCAGATCCATTTAGTCAAAAAGAAAAGACAAAAACTTTCAAAAGCAGACCAAATCAAAATCGTAAATTGGAAAGTTGAGAAACAAACCAAAGAACCAGACAAGAAGACCCAAACTGAAGCAGTACAAGTTCGACTCTGAAACTCTTCCACAAGAGGAAAATTCTCTCCAATTGAAAAACCCATGATTAGCATCAGCTCCTTCGACGTTATCGGAAGAAGATGAGGTTGAAATCACTGATACCAATACCGGCGATGATGGAGAAGGAGCTGCATCCATTTCGGCGATTCTAGAGAAAGAGAGAAAAAAAAAAGCTAATGAGTCAATGAAAAGGGTGTGAATTGAATTGAAGAAACCCTAGAAATTTAAAGGATAAAAAGACCTGAGAATCTGTGACGAAGCGAATCCATGGAAGAAAGGGCATGTTTATTAATGTAACGGTCACTGTTTGAAAGTGGTTAACCGGCGAGTCTTCGTCTTTTCTCACCGGCGTTGAACGGTAGAAGATAACCAAAGTATATTATAAAGTTTTGACTCTTTTGAGAACGTAATATTAAACAAACGTTGAGGGTGTTTCTGTAACTTCATATTGAAAAGACATATATTCTTCAGGGAAATTTGGTTATATAACCAAACAAAAATCTTTAATTAACTAACTAGCTATTTTCTGTATAATGTGAATTATATATATTAATATTCTCACTTTAAAAAGAAAGATGATAGAAAAGAGAAGGTTTTTTTTCTTTATTGTTAAATATACTTTTTGTTATTATATTAATTGTTTCCAATCTTTTAAAAAATAATAATTCAAAAATTTATAATTTAACTTTAAAAAAGCATAGATTTTTTTCCTGTATATTAGATACTTTAAACTTTTTTAAAATGGATATGTGATACTAAAGTATTTATAGTATACAAGAAGTAACATATGATATTTGATTAAATATTATCACAATCATCATCGCCACCATAATTTTCGCTATCACTACCACCACCGTCATCACCATTATCACCGCCGCTACAACCACCATCACAGTCATTGGCACCCTCATCCAATCACTATCACAACCACAATTATCACCACCACCACCATCGCCATCAACATCACCCTCACCACTACCACCACCATCACCATCACTATTTTTACTACTATACACCATCATACACCACGACCATCATCCCCGCAAATATTATTACCGTCGCTGCCACCACCACTATAACTATACTATATAGAACATAACAATATTCTATTCCATTTTTCTAAAAAATTTCATTATTTTTAAGTTTCAAATTTATTTATATTGTTTTTAAATATATGTTTTGGGTTTAAGTTTAGACTTTTGGATTTAAAGTTAGTATTTTAGATTTAAAGTTGATTTACTGATGAATTATAAAAAGTAATATATTAAAACATTATATTTCTATGTGATCTTATATAGTACCACATGTTTTTAATTACAATTATAATCTATCATTTCCAAAATTTCAAATCTGATTTTAAAAATTTAAGTATGTTGAATACAGAAAAGAATTACATTTTTCTTTTATAAATTTTAAATTTTAAATCATTTTTTTAAAGATATGTTACAACAAAAGGTAAAGAAGTAAAAAAATGTTTTATCCAAAATGCTGAAGAAAGAAAGAAAAAAAAGCCATTGATTTTCTCTCCCTTTGTAACACGTGTGTACTTGCAAGATGCAACCGATGGTAGTTTCGTCAAATCACAAACATACATGGTTAATTTCTTTATTTATCAGATTATCATGGTAAATTTTTAATATATTTATCTAATTTGGTTATTCACCAAATTCACCCTATTCTTCATGTAATTTGTTGTTTTTGGAGTTATGTTTTTGTTTTAGAAATTTATGTCTTTTTTTTGTTTTTGTCAACAACTATAATTGATTAGCTCAAATAAGTCAATGATGTGGTATATTTTATACATATGAAATAAGATGTGGTTTGGTACGAACAGTCTGTGCCAAATTATCCGCTTTAACATTTGCGCGTCGAGAAACCAAAGTTTAAAAAAAAAAAAAAATTCTCTTTATCGCTCTGAATTGTTTCCAAATATGTAGAAAAAGTTGGACACTCGGTTAGGGAAGACACCATCTTACCAGGTCTGAATAGTCTGTATAAAAAGCTAATTCTCGGTTGTCTGCACCAATCATGCATCTCATTGGCCAAACAAGTGCTTCCACTTCTGTATGCAGAGGAGTTAAACTTCATCGTAGGTTGGCAGCTCCCATTGTTGGTGGGTCGTCGTTAGGTAACGAGCAAAACCAGCCTAAACCTGAAAAATTATCACTTTATTTCTAAGATCCATCTATAAAACATCGGTACCCCGAAAAATTTAGGTTATGTGAGTCATTTCTCACTGATGTTTGATTTTCATTTCCTATTGACCCTTGATTTTCAGTTGTAATTTCTACTTAAGCAAACCTCCATGCTTGCTCTGACTTTCCGCCAACCGTAAGATCTCAGTTGGAGATCTTTCCACATTGTCATAAAGCTTTTCATTTCTGGGTTTCCAAATATACCACATTATCCAGGAAAAAGTTGAAATCTGGGATCCACAAGGTGTTCTCCAAAATAGATGATCCATATTTGTATACAATGATCCCGATGGAAAGATCCCTATTGATGTTGGGATTTGTGATAGTGTCCAAGTCTATAGTGCTGGTGAGCCCTCAAAAATTGCATGATTTATTGATTCCACTGTTCTCCCGCATCGGTCACAACCTGAGTCACAATTTATACCATTTTTTTTTAAATTTGCCATGACCGATACATAACAAAAGACTCGACTTGTACACGCTACTGGATTTTCTTATCTTATCGTATGATAGTCAGATTTAACCGTGTACTTTCCGGATTTAGTAAAATGCTATTTTAAAATATCGGGTTATTTGGACGCTCCGAGTGAAAGAGTTTTCGACTCAAAAGTAGCATTGAGTAAATCTATGTTCCAAGAATTTGTCCGAGTATCAATATAATTTTTAACTTGAAGAGATGGGTCAAGAATAGAACCATTTTTAATAAGTATTTTATTAACTATAGATCTAACAGATACTATATTCCTCCAGCTATAGGATAAAAAGTATGTTTAAAAATTTATGTCGTGTTATATATTTTAGAAGTTTATCTATTTTATCTTTTTGGAAAAAGTTAATTAACTGTTAAGTTTAACTCTCTACAAATTTAGTTTAATTAGTAGTTTATTAGACAAAGATATGTTGATATAACTAAGAATTTAGTAAGTTAACTAAAATATTGATACACAAAAAACTTTTTTGTCAAAGTATCTAAATATTGATACACAATTTTACTGAAATATCTTTGATATGTTTTTTATTCAAAAGTAAATTTTTGAGTTTACGTATTAGCGTTTAACCTTGATGTTTAAATCTATCGAAATATTGATTAGAACTTCCAGAGAAGTTTAATGTAATTCGTTAAATTTATAAAATTAATTAATGTAATTAGAATTATTACCACAACAGATAACAAAAAAAATTGATACAAAAATATGTAAGCATGAGAGGACCTAGGTAGGTTTGGGGTTACGTTTTCCGTCTATCTACATACACGAGTACCAATCAAATTTTAATTAACTAAATAAAAAATAACATTATCTCCGGACTCCAGCACAGGTTAAAATCTACATTTGCTCCACGAACTAAAATATTGGATTAATAACTAACATATACTATATAATTGAGTCACTCTAATAACAATTCACACTTAAACTACTATAACACGCACATTTGTTATCCAGTTATCCTAAACGCTGATAGGACTCTTGATCACTCAATGTTTGAGGACGTACACACTTTCTCCTTAACGTCAGTTTTCATTGGGTCAAAAATTTACATGAACTCTTTATGTGAAATTTCATAGTGTCTATTCATATTTGATGAGGATAAATAACATTTATGTCTAAATCTATCGAGATATTGATTAGGACCTCGAGAGAGGTTTAATGCAACTTTTTCAATCCTTTTTTTTTTTAAGATTCTAAAAAATTAATTAATCCAATTATGATTTTATCATCACAATATGTAACAAAAACTGATTCAAAAAACATTTACGAACCTTTTCTCTTTCATCAATCATCATAATTTACGACTTTACTTGTTTCCATGAGAACAATCACCTAACTTAGAAGGTGATTTGGGATATATCTTTATGTGATATGGGAAACCTAAAGTATTATAACACACATTTGTGCATTTGCATTATCGTCTTGAAGAATCTGCAAGGTAGAGCGAGGAACAAATGAACTCGTTTATAAATTTGTCTAATCGAGATACACTATTTTCCTTGTTTTCTTGATAAAGATGACCCTTAGCATACAATTTTTCTCATATTTTTGTGATATATCTCTCTCTGAAATTCGACATCTAAAGTACTATGACACGCATATTTGTGAATTGGCATGATAGTCGTAAGGTTTTTGAAAAAAAAGAGGCTGAGTAGTGACCACCATCATTGTTCACCAAACGAGAACAGAGTTTATAGATTTGAATGCAATTTCTTTTGTATAACTTAAGCACAATAGTGAGAACAAAGTGTTCTAATCCGAAGACCCAGCGAAACTTATTATACAAAACAAAGCTTCTTTAATAAAAAGTTAAATTAGCAAATATGAATATCCAGATGCAAATAAAGGGTGAAACTGGTAACACCATCAAGATGGCTTAATCTCTAAATACGAGTTGTTTCACAATCGGGCCGTCGGCGCTGGTGGCTCCAGCTGCTCGTTTCTGGTTAACTCTTGGTCACAAAGGCTTACGGTGTGTGGCTCAAACCGCTTGTTTCTGGTTAACTCCAGGTCACAAAGGGTTACGGAGTTTGGAACACCAAAATCAAATGGAAACTCAACCGGTAATGACTTCCAGTAAAGACTCGGTTTCCAATCCGCTTCTCTCAGTACCTTCAATATCTCCTTCACGACAATCTCGCTCGCCTTCGCTGTGAAATGGATCCCATCTCTATGAAATAAAACAACCCAAGGAGTTAGTTTAATCGAGAATCATTTCAGAATTAATGTATCATGAAGGTTTAGTAGCTCACGTGAAGCAGCTGTTCAACCAATCATCTTGCTGCTGTATTGCGGTCCAAATATCGATACCTTTCACATTGATCTCTCTACATAGATTTAACAACTCTTCTGCATATGGACGGCACAGCTTGTTACTCCGGCCTTCTATTGCATCCCTGAGACATGAGTTGTTACACAACGCTAATGATCAAACTTCCAAAAACAATACCAAGAGGGAACATTTAACCGGTTCTGTAAGACATGTACCCAAAAACAATATGGATCTGTTTCTCATTCATTGGCGGCGGAGTGAGGAAAATAACACGGGTCTTATCTGAAAGTCCCTGGTAAGAAGAGGAATAAGAAGGTACCAAGAGTTAGCAGTAAAGGAAAAACCTTTCTGAGAGGTATCAAGAAGTAAACATGTAAGTAACATTAAAAAGTTTTAAAACTTAAAAAAAGGCATTACCAAAAGATGCTCCCCAATTTTCCTCATGTTTTCGATGAATTCAGATAGAGGAACATGAGGGCCATAGCCTGATGGATGAGGATGCGTTGAATCATTCCCACCGAAATAGACTATCACCAATGAAGGTTGTAGTACAGCATCCTAACAGTACAAAACCAAAGTCAAGAAAAACTAATTCTTTTACTGTAAAACTGTGGGAGATCTCAATAAGGAATAAGAGTGTCAGTTTCACTAAAGTTATCACAATTCAATTACACGTTTTTCTCAACAAGAACAGAGTATTGTACCTTTGGGAAGACTTGGTCTAGAACCTTCAAGGCAAGCCTAGAGTTCCAACCAGCATATCCACGAAGGATGATGTCAGCCTGTGGATGCAATCAAACACACACATAAAGGCACGAACTTTATCCTCAATCATTAGCTTTGTTGTTGACACTGAAACAGTTGTCCACTTGCGAACAGTAAAGGGTAATGAGCATTAACAGATTAGGTGGGCTTTATTGTTAGATTATTCACTACACAATCAGTCAAAATCAGAAGATCATGACGGCAAATTCCAGAACTACAACTCGAGATTACACGGTTTAAAAGTTCGAATTCGAAAGGGAGAAGAGAGAATTACAAACCGTACGAGAGTAGATGTCAGCGAGTGTGGCTCCCCAACCACCATCACTGAAGCTGTACTGAACAATTGAAGAACCGAATAGAACGATTTGAGGTCTTCCTGGTCCAACCATGGCTTCTTCTTCCCCGCCAGGAGAATTGTGCTTCTTTGATGCTTCGATAAAACCAAAACAAAAGGTCTACTGTATATATTAATTGAATAAATTAAGGCCATGCAAAAAGGGGTTTATGCCTTTGTGATAATCAGATCGCACTACCCAAAAAGGTGACAACACATCAGACCAATATTCCTTAATATATTTCTTAAAATAATCAAAGAATCAATTCCTCTGTGATCTCTCCCTAGTCAACATGGATTTTGTGGGAAACCAATATATATATACACAGTACTAAACAAGTATTTTTCTAAGTCACACCTAAACCTTGACAAATTTACCCGCACTGAGAATATCGAATTAAACCGAGAAAAACCGAACCACAATTTTAATGAATGGATCTTAGACTCCATAACTAAAATATCTGAAATCCAAAACTACCTAACCAAATATCCGAACGCCCCAATCATAACTAGTCACACCAGTCTACAAATAGGTTTATTGGGAATTTAGGATTTGATTAGTTTAGTAGCATATTTGCATTTAAATATCAAAATACACACGAGATTTACCGTTTACTGACATTAGAAAATGCTCTAGACTAGTTTCACTTTTTTTTTCAACTCAATTATTCATCTACAAAATCATTTGCATCCTTCATTTTTAGTGATGTTTTATAAAATGCTAGTGGCGTTTAGAGAATAAAGGTTGAATGTAGTCATTGTAGTGTTACGCATCAAAAGTTTTGGGATTTTTTTAAATATGATCGAATCCGCAACTTCAAGACTAGTTTTAAAGACAAAAAAATGACATTTCCTTATTGGTTTACACTAAATTATACCCTACGCTAAATGATACGTTCAATTCAAACATGAGTACTAATATTAGCCCAAACATATTTTTTTGGGCAATACGTACTCATATAGTCATAGACATATTTATCTTATTGGTCTGAAGGATGATATAAAACCATAAAAGTTTAGCAGTAAAAGAGAAAACAATAAACAATAATGAAATAGTTAGAACTTAGAAGATGTAAGACAGAATCGTAATTAAGATATAAACTGTACACATATAAATTGATGGTACTGCTTTTTAATATTGTTAGTCAGACTTTCCGACAAAGTTGTCATGCTACCTGGGATGGAGCTAGTGGTTCTTGTTGGAGTGGTTCAACCGCTCCACTAGGTTTATAAATTATTTTGGTTCTGAATGGAGAAAACGGATAGTGGTTCCAAACAGAAAAATAGATTAAGCGAATCAGACGGAGCAAGCAGAACTAATGCAAATCAAACGGATCCAGCAGAACAAATGCAGATCAAATGGATATAACTGTTAAAAAAATATGTTTGAATAGTGAAAGCGAACCAAATAATGCAGATCAAATACTTATATAATATAAAATACGAAAACTATATCAAAACGCTAATTTTAGATAAAATATCTTATAAAATATTATATATTATAGAAATTACTGTATTATAGTTGCATCATTTTTAACATGTAATCTTATAACTCGGTGATTAAATATTTATATAATTTTACTAACACTATTTAGCATTTTAGATACCAAATAATAGCAGACTGTTAATAAGTAAAACAAATAAATTATCTATTATTTATATATGATATTTTTTTTGACATCATCATTTTATATATGATAAAGTAATCGGTATACAAAGATTAACTAGTGAAAGCAGATCAAAAAATGCAGATTAAATATTTATATCATAGAAAATACTAAAAATTGTATCAGAACGGCAATTATTTATAAAATATTTTGCAATGTAATAAATTTTATTAAATTAAAATTGTTATATTGTTTTGGATCTTTTAAAATGTAGTTTTTTCAGTTCAGTGTAAAAATATTTACATGATATTAGAGATTTCTAAATATAGTTATATAATATTTAGATAATTGGTATATTGTCGTTCTAAATATTATATGGTTACACAAATATCAGCAATGAAAGAAGCGCACATTTATTTAACAAAAAGAAGAAAGAAAAAAAGGCACATTTTTTTATTTAAAGAAGCGCACATTTGACACACAAAACACATCAAATTGGAAGCGTTTCTACTGTACTATAAAGATCATCTAATTTTTGAGCCGCAACAGTTAAATCATTTTTCTTTAATTTTTATAATGTTGAACCGCATGTTTTATATTTTGTTTGTTGAATGGATGAATAATTGTGCCCACGTAGCAACCACCTTTTTCGCTAACCATTCATAGCCAATTATATTTTGATAAAAGAAAATCACGATACCTTAATGGTGGTCATCACTAGGTTCCAAAAACAGGTAATGTTTTTCAGATCTTATTCAATTGTTTTTGTTTCATATGAGAATCACTAACCATCGAGCTTAAGAATCTTTTCTTTCGCGGAATTTTAGATGTTGGAAGTAGAACGAAGTGACATCAAGGTTTGAACTTTATACAATCGTCCAGCTTGATTTTTGGCGTAACCTTATAATTATTTTTTTCTCTCAAGGTTTTCTAACCTGATGAACTCCCATAATATCACGATCGCCACTTTACAAGACTCAAGGTTCATTGCAGGCTATCAAACTTTTCAAGAAGAAGAGATTGGATATGTAAATTAATGCATATTGCTTGTATTTTTGTTGTGTTGTGTGCTACCTTTACCAATTTTTCCTTGGAACACTATTGATAATAATAACTCGTATTCAAATCTAGTAATGGGCCTAATGGCCATATGTGAGAACTATAGAAGATCATAAACAATAATAATTGTTAAGCGGCTGTGTAACCGCGGGGTTTAGTTGTCATAGGATTCTTTGTGAGAAGATACGATTTTTTATCACTATGAGAAGCAGAGAAGGTATGATTAATTACTATTCTTTCTAAGTAGATATGATGTAAGTGATAACATGTCTCTTGTTCCGTACACATTAACGGACCCACACACTCGTCAAATCTCACAGACCACGCTAGGCTAGATGCCCTAACAAGTAAAACCGTAAGGAAAAAAAATCGTAATAGATTGTCTATCCAAGAAGGGTCGACAACAACATCTTCCACATGCAAGCGAGAAGTACATATATAGACGTAATATCAAGAAGGCAGCTTCCGGGAAGTTTCCTTTATGGCTTAAACGTTAATTACAATTTTTATTTTCTTGGCCTTTTTCATTATTGTGACCCCAAGGCCTTTCGTTCATTGTTGCCCATACGTATATAAGATTCAACCAAATCAAGAAGTTAGTGTAACTTCCAAAATCACTAAAGATTTGTGGGGCATTTCCAGAAATAATGATGTTGTTCTGTATTCGGACAAGACATATGAGTTTATCAGCTGTGTTTGCGTCTTTATATACCCACTTGGGTGCCCTAATTCTCTAATCTTCGGCAGCATTCGCTTGAGTACATACGTATGGTTTAGACCAAATTTCAATATATACATATTTTGATCGACTCAGTCGTTTTCAATGGACGAGGACTACATAAATAGAGTGGTTATGATATTAGTTTTATAGCGCTCCAGGACTAGTGGCGCTATAATCTAAGATTCTCTAGGCCACTGAGTTAGGAGAATGGATTATAAAAATGAACATTGATGGGGATATATATGGATGTATTATGCATACATTATGCATACATTAATTATGAAATCATCTTAGAATCTTTTACTTAAAAGAGTTATTTTCGCTACCAGTATACACTAGTTTAACTTTACCACATCTCGCTTTCTTGACGAGATCTTTTCATACTCTTCAAATTCTCTTATTTTTAGGGGTATGGATTGGATGGTGGGTGTTGCAGCAAAGTCATCAAGATGTGTTAATGGAGCTTAATGGACTTTAAATAACCCTATCGCTAGATCTAAGGCTCTATTTAAATACTCTGTTTTTTAATATCTAATAAAATATAGAAATGTAAATATTGGGAAGTGGTCCCTTCAACATCCGATGAATTTGGGACGATAAAGAAAAGTATTATGCAAACTAGATTTTGATGACATTGCTAATAATTGAATTAGAAAGATTACTTCTTTGGCAATATATATATATATATATATATATATATATATATATATATATATATATATATATATACAAAGTTGATAAAGATCATGTGGCAAGAAGTTTTGAGCCTTCACATCCTCGCCTTTCGCACAGTTTTCTCTAAATCAGCTCCAAGACTTCAATTTATGGTTACAAATATAGGGATATACGTGAAATTATTTATGGA
Source organism: Turritis glabra (assembly GCA_900406565.1). Classification (NCBI taxonomy): domain Eukaryota; kingdom Viridiplantae; phylum Streptophyta; class Magnoliopsida; order Brassicales; family Brassicaceae; genus Turritis; species Turritis glabra. The sequence continues at coordinate 4,220,519 of OVBN01000025.1, forward strand.
AAGGTACATGCAAAAAGTGCTAAACTGGCATTGTTTTTATCTTTCTTATTCTCGTTGGATTCATTCTTTTAACATCTTCGATGGTTCTTTCAAAGCATCAAACTCTTCTTCTAATCTCTCGATGGTTTCAAATGACTTACAGATTGAGCTAGATATGTCAGTTGATTTGTCCACCTTTATTTCTATGGTCTGATTTTAAACATAATTTTAAGATGAATTATAAAATAACATCAGCTAAAAGCTAAGCTAGCTAATAAATACTAGAGAACAAAAGCCAGCAGCCACATGGCAAAACCATCAACTTCGTATTCGTACTAACGCCACAATTTGGACCCTTAAGATATTCTAAAAAACACTCCCAAAACACGTGTTATGTAGTGATGCTAATTTGTTTTCTTATGCGAATTTCATTTAATACAGAACCGGGGGGTTTTTTTTTTTAACCAGGTGTTTTTGGATCTCCAGTTTACTGTGTATTACTTGTTTTCAAGGGTTTTTTTTTTTTGGTTCGGGTTCCTCATTTTCGGTTTTTCATGTCAAACCAAACTACTGGACTGTCAAATGACTCATGGTTCGATAACATCTCATCATAGATGAACTTCTCTGGAGTACCATGTGGACTAGATAATGTCTTGACATTTACGCAACGGGTAGGCAATTTCACCAAAGCCTTTGGGCAAAAAGAGTTTTGAGTGTTTATGATCTCCGCTCTTGATTTGAAGTGAGGTATTGTTTTTTGTTTAACAAAAAAAGATATGTATGCATATCTTTAGTTTAAGATATATATATTTATAATTGTGATTTTACCTTTTTGTAGTTATCTCTAAATTTGCAAACAAGGCAAAAGCTTTAAACATTCAATACGCATAAATTATATATGTTAATTTAGAGGCCTAATAAATGTTTTGAGTAATTTAATCATTCATTTTTAGAATACTAGTATTGAATTTGATTTTGTAGTTTCTTTCCTTACATTATGTTTCCTTTTCAAATAGGCATTGAATGTGAAAGTCAAATTTTAGTCTTCAACATATTGCTTGCTTAATAAAGCTAACAAAAGTTAACCATATTCCTACTAGATTAAAATATTACTAACCAAATTAGATTAATAATATTTTTGCTATAGTTTCCCAAAGAAATTCCTAAAATCCAGATTTGAGAGCCATGTGTTTTATCTGCAATATTTGCAAGATGTATTAAGATTTGATAATTTCCAAATTATCGAGTCAGATGGCACTAGTGGAGGTTTAAATTTATTTTATTCGAAAAAAAATTTGGTTAAGATTTTGTTGTTAAATAACCGGTTAATCGATATCAAAACCATAATTAATGGAAATCGGGTCTTTATGACATTTATCTATGGTGACTTTGTTGTTACAAATCGCGACTACATTTGGAAAGATTAACTTGTACTGGGATTTTTTGATCCGAAGCGTAATTCATAATTGGCGATTTTAACGAAATAACGAAAAACCATGAGAAAAGATGTAGGAAAAAGCGATCTGAATTCTCTTTTCTACTTTTCCGGGCTATGATCCACTCTTGTGGGCTTATTGACTTTCCTTTCCAAGAAAATCAATCCTCATGGATAGAAAAACGGTCAAATGGTAGACTACGATGTCGGTTGGACATAGCCATAGAAAATGAAGAATGACACAACTGATTTTTTCACACTAATGTGGAGTACTTGAAGATGTGGAGATCGGATCGGAGACTCCTACTAGCGTTTATTCATTCAAGTCCGGAAAAGTTTTCGAGAAAATTTATGTTTGACAAAAGATGGATTGGTAAACCCGGACTCAAAGAAGCTGTGATGGAAGGGTGGAATGTGGAGGGATCACATGAAAATCGTCCTCTTGCAGAAAAAAATCCAGAATTGTTGAAGAGTAATCTCCATTTGAAAGAAGTATACTCAACGAATTCAGAAAAGCTTATTAAGGATCTCCAAGATAAGATTAATGAAACATATGAGGATGATTCTACTTCTACGGAAACCCTTCTTTATCTAAAATGGAGGTTGTGTGACGCTTATAGCGAAGAATAACCCTTTTGGTTTCAAAAGAGTCGGCATAATTGGCTTGTAGAAGGCGATAAAAACACAAAATTCTTCCACATCTCGACTAAACAAAGATGGACAATGAATATAATTGTAGGCCTCCTCGACCAAAATAGAATATAGGTTGATAACGAAGAAGGGATCGAGAAAATTGTTGTGCAAGACTTTGATAACTTATTCTCCTCCTCAAATGTGAGGGACCCTTACCTAGTCTTGTGGGATGTCCCTACTGTGGTTACTTCCTCAATAAATGACTTTCTAATCAAAGAAGTCACAGAAGAGGAAGTCAAGAGTTTTATTCTCCTTGAATCCAGAGAAATCCCCGTGTCCGGATGAGATGACCGCTTTATTCTTCCAACGCCTTTGGAAAATAATAAAAAATGACCTTACTAATATGGTGAAGAGTTTCTTTAGCTATGCGATATTCGATGGAAAGTTAAATAAGACCAATATTTGTCTTATACCAAAAAGAGATAGACCCCGAAAAATGACAGGATTTCGTCCTATTAGCCTATGTAATGTAAACTACAAAGTGATTTCAAAGATTCTGAGCCTACGCCTCAAGCGCTTCCAGAGTTCATCTCTGAGACACAATCTGCGTTCGTCGTAGGACGATTAATTACATATAATATCCTGATTACTCAAGAAAACTTCCATACTCTTCGCTCTAACCCAACAAATTGAAAAAAAATTATGGCAATAAAAACAAATATGAGTAAAGCATATGATAGAGTTCAGTGGCGTTTCTTTTAAGCATTGATGGAAAAATATATTTTGACAATAGATGGGTGTGATGGATAATACAATGTATCACCTCCGTCTCATACGGGTCCTGATTAATGGCAATCCAAAAGGACGCATTAGACTGATGTGCATGATTCGTCAAGGGGATCTGATCTCTCAGATTAGGAGAGCAAAAAGGGATGACAAAATCCAGGACTTACAGATATTTTGTGCGAGCCCACGTGTCTTCCACCTCTTGTTTGATGATGATAGTCTGTTTTTCTTTAAAGTGGACATTTAACAAAGCAAAAAACGGATTGATATTATCCGCTCTTATCGTGGGATCTCGGGACAAGAGATTAATTTCGCCAAATTTTCCATTATGTTTAGCAATGAGGTTTCATCATTTCTACGACATGAGATCAAATCTATATTGGGGATCTCTAAAGAATGAGGGACGGGAACCTATTTGAGTTTCCCAGAAAAGATCCATGGGTCAAAAGCTCAGGTATTTGCGTTTGTGAGGGATAGACTACAGAAGCGAGTCAACTCATGGTCCTCAAAAGTTTTCTCAAAAGGAAGAAAAAAAGTTCTTATAAAGTCACAGGCACAATCCCTTCTAACATATGTAATGTCGTGCTTTCTACTGCCAAAAACAGTATGTTTCAAACTAACTAGTGCGATTGCCAACTTCTGGTGGAGTAATAAATCAGATAGCAGGGGCATACACTGGATATCTTGGGACCAAATATGCTCTCAAGTATCAGACGGAAGTTTAGGATTCAGAACTTTGGAGGACTTTAATCTCGCATTATTGGCGAAGTAATTATGAAGACTAGTAAGATTCTCAGACTCTCTCCTCAGTTGGGTCCTTAAAAGCCCCTATTTTAAATATTGTAGCCCGCTTTAAATTAACGTATCTAACCGACCGTCGTACGGATGGAGGAGTGTGTTGGCCGCTAAACATGTTCTTAATTATGGGATTCGCAAGATTATTGGCTCGGGATTTGGAACATGTATCTGAACAGATTCATGGATTCTAGAGCTTCTAGCGCGACCCTCATAAAGACTTTCTAGGGAAAGAGATTCATTGGTGTACGTCAACACCTTGATCAACTTTGATACAAAACAGTAGAAGATGGATCGTCTCCGAGAATTGTTCCCCAGAAGAAATTACCCTTATCCTATGGATCAAACTGAGTATTAATGTTTTAAGTGACGGATATAGTTGGACCATGACAAAGTCCGGCAACTATACCGTCAGATCTAGATATGAGGCCATAAGAGCCCTTTCTCGTCCTGTTTTGCGACCACCCTCTTCAGGGATCTAGTGTTACGGCACTAAAGGCGCAAGTTTAGAAATTAAAAACACACGAAAATTAAAACATTTCGTGTGACAGTGTGTGTCAGATTGTTTGCCTACGTGTCAATGACTCCATTATCACCATATTGGTAGAGATAGAGAATGCTAGACAAGTCTAGCTCTGTCGAATATCCCATATTCTCCTCGCCTTCAATATATAATAATTTAGATTATTTGTAATGGCGGAGTAAGGATGTGGAAGCGGCTGAGGAGAGACTAAGGGTATTTCCATGGATTATATGGTATATTTGGAATGCGTGAAATAAAACAAATCTTTGACAATATTTATGAACTGCCCCAAAAGACTCTTGATATTGCTATTCAAGAGGAACGAGCGTGGAGGCAAGCAAATAGGAGAGAAGACACCCTAGTAGAGGCGGACCCCATATTAGAAGTGACGACAATCCCAACTGATAATATTGTATGTTGTATTGACGGATCTTGATATGCAGAAGAGTCACGGAGTGGACACAGTTGGATTATGTCTTGTGGAGGAAAATTGTTGCATTTAGGACTGTATGGTTCACGTAGAAGTTTTTCTTCTCTTCATGCTGAGTTGGAGACCCTTTTATGGGCTATGAAGGGTTTACTGCAATCCCATTGATTAGTATTCTCATCATGACATATTGTACGGATCTAATTGCTATGACTTCTAACTCTGAGGAGTGGTCTACATTTTTTTCAGAGGTAAAGGATTTCGAGTATTACAAATTTTTTTTTTATTGTGTATTAAATACATCTCTCATAGTGGTAACATCTTTGCTAATCATCTTTGTAAAATGTGCAAGAGTTCATGAATTCTGTTTTTTTCGTGTAAGTTCCACAGTTTCAAACTAATTCTTTATAAATAAAAATTCATTCCTAAACTAATATATAGAATTTTGACGGAAAAAAAGGCGCCATGTGTTTCTAATTTCAACTGCAAGATCTATATATACCATTTCTGATATTTAAAAAAAAAAAAAAAGAAAGAAGAAGAGCCATGTGTTTCGACTTTCAACTGCAAGATCTATATATACCATTTCTGATATTGGTTTCCCAAATTTAAAAGGCATAACATCCCAAAACATTAAATCAATAAAATATCGAAAGGAAACTTCGAGGAAGTTGCCTTGTGGACCCAAGCATAAAACTAATCAGTAGTATTTAAAGAAATCATGACGCCACTGTTTACAAACACAAATAAGAAGAAATCAGCAAAGCAGAATTCGAAGAGACACAACAACAACAAAAACATTTGTGTCTGAGAATTTACATAACTTTGAGTCAGTGGTGAAATGGCGGGAATCGTGACAGAGCCGTGGTCAGCAGCAGAGAACGGAAACGCAAGCGTGACGGCGAAAGGATCGAGCAGAGAACTGAGACATGGAAGAACAGCTCACAACATGTCTTCTTCTTCTCTAAGGAAGAAATCAGACCTCCGAGTGATTCAGAAGGTTCCATACAAAGGTCTCAAAGATTTTCTCTCCAATCTCCAAGAAGTCATTCTCGGCACAAAGCTTGCCATTCTTTTCCCGGCCATACCTGCCGCCATTATCTGCACCTATTGTGGCTTCAGTCAGGTTTGTAATATATATGATTTGCATACATATTTCCTCTGTTCCATAAATTTTCATTTACTATAGTTTTGTTTCATAATTTTTTTTGAAAACATTCAAAATATTGCCAAATAATAAAATTCGAAACATCTAGAAGGCTAGAACACTCATTCGATTAAGACAAATGATTGTAACCGTTATTAATCTTGATTTCTTCCCATTAAATTATTTAACTGTTATTAATTTTAAAGATATTTTGGCATTATTACTCACCATTAGATTAGATTTGCGATCATTGATTTTTTTAAAGTTAATTTTTTGGTGTGTTTTGCCACGTAATTGTGCACTTGATATGAATGAGGAACCACATGTACATAATATATGATTAAATCGTGAATAATATTACAGCCTTGGATATTTGGACTGAGCTTGCTAGGATTGACACCTTTGGCTGAGCGAGTCAGCTTTCTGACAGAGTAAGTAGTATATATCATCCTCATCTCTTATTATATCCATTTACATATTTTATTATTTGAATTCTTCACATTATGACATTTCCTTTTCGATTAAGACAAATTTTAGCCAACTGTCGATAAAATGAATCGTATCTATCCATCTGTAGATAAAAAGATCACGCTAAATCATTATTTTATTTCTTTTTCAAAACATCATTCTAACCACTCATTAATTGCGTCATTGTAATATTGTTCGTTGCTCCATGATTTGTATCAAGAAACTAAATGTGTCCCTTATACCTTCCACTAAAAATTGAGGGGTTATGATCATGAATATCACATTAAGTTAGGTCCAATTCCACCATAATTTATGCTTTTTGGATCTGGACCAATATTCTTTCGGGATTCGGCAATAAATGATTGGGTGTATATCAACGACCACACACAATTATTTGCCACTCATATGTCAACGTGACAGCATAGTACAAACTCTATCATGTATTCAAGTACATTGAGATTATCTAGAATCATCTTTATCATCTTATCAACGTGACGCCATAAAAAGTTAAAAAACATTATTTTTGATGTGGTAACTTTATATTCACATTCTCTCTTGCTTCTCGTGCAGGCAACTAGCTTTCTATACCGGTCCTACATGTAACGTCTTCTTAACCAATTATTCCTTTTTCAATCTCCGATTTCAATTTAATACAAACGTTAATTACTTATTTTATTTAGAAACTCATTTATTTTGTGTTTCTGAACTGCAGTGGGTGGTCTATTGAACGCAACGTGTGGAAACGCGACTGAACTGATAATCGCGATTCTGGCTTTGACCAATAACAAGGTCGCAGTGGTGAAATATTCGCTGCTAGGTTCGATTTTGTCGAACCTTTTATTAGTACTCGGTACTTCACTCTTTTGCGGCGGGATCGCTAATCTCCGGAGGGAGCAGCGGTTTGACCGGGTATGGCCTCTCTTTTAACTCCGGTTCAACTTTATATTAAAACCAATAATATTATGTTTTGAGTTAAGTTAACTGAACCGGGAATGGAATACAGTAGATTTTGACATTTTGTACGGTTAGTGTTAACCAGGATTTTATTTTAAAGTTTAGCTTGATAAACAAGCAAGTGGTAGACAGTATGGTAACGATAGGTTAATTGATTTGTATGATTAAGTATGTTTAAACCAACTTTAATAGCGGATTTGCTTAAACCAAATCAATTTGTGTGGTATATTGTTGCAGAAACAAGCCGATGTGAACTTCTTCTTACTCCTAATGGGTTGGTTGTGTCACTTGCTCCCATTGTTGTTGGTATACGTGGCAACCGCAGAGACTCCGGCTGCTGTTATCTCCGACATGTCACTGAGTATATCGCGAGCATGCAGTATCGTTATGTTGATCGGTTACATTGCATATCTCGTGTTCCAGCTTTGGACTCACCGCCAATTGTTCGATGCACAAGATCAGGTAACTGAAATTTGTATAAACACAAGATAACAGTAAATGTTAAAAGATTAGCGATATATATATTTTTGTGTTCTAATGGATCTTCGAAAACGAAATCTGGTACAGGAAGATGAGTATGATGACAATGTGGAGGGAGAAACCGCGGTGATTAGTTTTTGGAGCGGTTTTGCCTGGTTGGTTGGGATGACACTCGTCATCGCATTGCTATCGGAGTATGTTGTGGCCACAATTGAGGTAACTTTAGTGAATCCCACAATGAAACTGAAATGAGATCTAAAACAATACCTCAATTGTTTAACTTCACTAATATGACGTTATCTTTGGTTAGGACGCATCGGAAACATGGAACTTATCAGTAAGTTTCATAAGCATCATATTACTTCCCATTGTTGGAAACGCAGCTGAACACGCTGGAGCAGTTATTTTCGCTTTTAAGAACAAGCTAGTGAGTTCCATTTCTTTTCCTTATCCTTATATGATATATAAAACTTGTAGATTACAATGATAAAATGGATAAACTTATGTCAAATGCAAATGATTTACAGGACATATCTTTGGGAGTTGCATTAGGCTCTGCAACTCAGATTGGCTTATTCGTTGTCCCCTTGACCATTATCGTGGCGTGGATTTTGGGAATTAATATGGATCTCAATTTCGGTCTCCTCGAAACCGGTTCTCTTGCTCTTTCCATTATCGTCACCGCTTTCACATTACAGGTTAAGCATTTTTCAACACCTTATCAAATCCACTAGACGAATTAATGGATGATCCAAAAATTCAAATGATGAAATATTTGTTATGTTTTGTGGTTCTTTAGGACGGGACTTCTCACTATATGAAGGGACTGGTTCTCTTGCTTTGCTATTTCATTATTGCCATCTGTTTCTTCGTCGACAAACTTCCTCAGAGTGAGTTAATTTCCACATTTCAATATATTACGACAACAATGAGTTAAACTCCAAACTCCACATTTCAGTATATTACTAGATTGACAATAATAATTACATAACAAGAAATCGTGATAATTTTATATTTCAGAACAACCAAATGCTCTTCATCAGCTGATGAGCAATGTTGCCACCGCAACAGGAGGAGTTTTCTCATCTTAAATTAAGACAAGTACCAATGTGTTGAAACAAAATTTCCAAACCGAGATAGTGGAGAATGGAAAAAAACCCAATTTTCTTGATTCATTTATTGAAAGATTTGTCAGAGAGATTCCTGAGAGTGAGTGAGTATTGCACATTTTCCTATTGTTGGGTGTCTTGATGAAGATGATGAGTTTTGAGAAGTTTCTAAAGTCCTCTTTGTGGGTTTTCAATGGACCATCCATTGTTCAACCTCTTTTTGTTAATGCTCTATCATTTTTTTTATGATTAATCATCTTTTTCTGAGTAGTCAATATAAAAGTATGAATAAATGGATTATTAGATTTTTCGCTTTTTTTTTTTTTTTTATATATAATCGAGGTAGGTCATTGTTCGAAACTCAAACCAATCCTCGAGACATGTAGAACCGAATGTAGATGGTGGACCTCAATCCGTGCAGTCTTGAACCATAAGCTGAGTACTCTCAACCCACTTGATTAAAAAACCATTATGTGACATCACTTTTGGTTTGTTACATATCTTTGTAATGATTAACAATAAGTAATGTGAGTGTTCAACGAGGATGTTATTAAGTGTATAGAGTATAGACGGTAGAAGGAAAAAGAAACATTTGGATTAGTGAGGTTTGTTCAGAAATAAATTTATTTTTACTGCCAAGTGCCAAGTATCAGACCCTTATGGGCTTATGGGGATTAAAGCCCAATTAAATAGCTATTGGGCCGCTTAGATGTATACATGTGTAAAACAAATAAAAAAAGAACTGAGGAGTTTTTGAAATCACACGGTCTACGAGGCTGCTTCAAATGGTCAGTCGTCCAATTCAAATATCAAACGTCGGATCAGTCAATCGCCGTTGTTCATCCAACGGTTCAGATCTTAGTTTCAGTCACTGGACCCTACGTTATTTACATCTCTACCCTCCTACTACTCCTAGCTCCCTACGCTCCACCATCTCCTGCTGAAAAATTAAAAACAGCACCTGAAAATAGTGGCAGTTTCGTGATTATACGACTGAATCAATCTCTGTAAATTACTTCTTCCTCCATGGAGAATGTGTTGGTGGCTCGAGATGGAGATGAAGAACTCTCTCTATTCCTGGAGATGCGAAGACGCGAGAAGGTGAAGATTCAAACCGTTTCTTCTCTTTCACAACCTGGTGAGTTTTACCGGATCTTCTTCATTTCTCCGAATCTGAGCTCATGAAACCTAAAATCTAAGAAGCGGATTAAGAATTTTTGCTTAATCTCTGCTTATTTGAACTAGTTTCGTGCTAATTTTGTTGTCAATTTCCTGGATACTGATGTTTGATTTGATCATGTTGATGAATTTTTTTGACAGGAGACAAGAGTGTTGACAAGACTAGCACAAAGAGTTTAGAGCTGTTAAAAACGAGCTGTGTTCAGCTGAGTAGGAGCGCTGTTGAAAAGTTCTTGGACTCTGAGAACGACAAGTCAGATTACGAGTGGTACTTCTTTGAGTGCTTTCTCTTGTGAATTTTGAGATCTTTGTGTGTTATCTGTCGCATTAGCGTTTGAATGTGATTCTCCTAATATATATAAGTAAAAGTGTTCCATGAGATTCTGAACATTAGCTTGCTTCCAAGAATTCATGTCTGCGTCATATAATTTTTAGTTTCCAGGTCTCATCTGGTTTATCTATTTGCTGCTCTTAGATAGAATGTTCGATTAGAGTACTCATCTGGAGATTCTCTGATCCCAGGTTACTTGCGGCTCCTGAGACGCTTGGAGGGAAAGAGAACTCAATGGTTAAACTCAAGGAGCCTAAAGCTAGGTCCACTGCTCTAAAACAACGGGTGAGAACCGAATTATATATACTCCCAATGACACTTTCCTGGAATCCCCTTCTTAGCCATCTTTGTCTTAAGTGGTCATATAAGATTGATATGTGTCCTGTTCTTCAAGGTTTTTTCGAGTCTATCCTAGTCCTATGTACTTTGTTCACACCGTTGTGGTCTCCATGTTTAGATATTTGTGTACGCCTTAATGATTACTCGTGCTGATTCATGTTAAGCTTTTGTTTTAAGGTCGAAAACATCCCGCAAGAACCTGTGACACGGAGTGTCAAGGCTTCCAAGCCAATCCCAAGAACTGCTTTTAGCAAACAAGACAAGACCGCTGCAGAACCAAAACCAAGCAGTAAACCGTCAAGACAAGCCACGCCCACTTCACGAACCACATTACCTTCCACAAGACAAACCAACTCTGCTCGTAATTCAAATCTAGATAGTAGAACCTCTTCAATCAAATCCAATCCACGACCATCTGCTCTTCCCCGTTCATCCTCGGTGGGAAAGTCAGCTTCTAGTGCTAAATCTACAACTCTAACAACCCCTGAAATACGTGCTAGACCTGTCTCAACCTCAAGAAGCAGAGTCTACAGTTCAGGTGACAGATCAACTGGACGGTCCAAGATTAGCGATGATGTGAATCCTGTGTTGATGGGGACTCAAATGGTGGAAAGAGTTGTGAACATGAGGAAATTGCAACCTCCAAAACATGACGATAATATGAGCTTGGGCTTCGGAAGAACTCTCTCTAGGTCCTCTCTCGACATGGCCTTGAGGCACATGGTACACTTCTTCATTCCTTTTAAACAATTCAAGCTACTTAGTAAGTTGAAACTTGCAAGATTTTCTTCTTTAATTCCTCAGCAAAAAGTAAATTTCGTTTTGCAGAACATAAGGCGTAGCGTTTCGAAGAATTTGAGGGTAACATCCAATGCTCCAACAAACTCGATGGACAAAAACGAGTCATTGTAATACCAAAACATCCTCAGCTTTAGTAGAACACTCTATGAAAACTACCTATTATTAGCAGATATAGACGCTACATATACTATTTTGAACTTATTCATCAGTGATTTGTTTCCTAGCAACCATTTGGTGGTAATATGTATTAACGTATGGGTACTTTTCATAAGACATTGGCAAATATAAGTTGAACCTAGCCGAGTCTTTGTGAATCTAGAGAAAGATATTATATTCTTAAAAACATCCGTACACGGTTTGGACTGTTTTCCTCCGGTTGTTTTGCTATAATGTAGTTATTAGCAAACTATCCTCAAAGCCACCACTGGAAACACAGTCTTCGAGAGCTTCTTTACCAAAAGAGAAGGAAAGAGTGGGCTTTGATCCACTAGCTAAAGCGACATCGTTTTGATGATTTGGTAAAGAACCTCTCGAAGCCTCTGTGTGCAGTGGAGGCTTTAGGGATGGTTCGCTAATTGTAGTGATGGAGATTTCGTTTGAGTTTTCAAAGAATAAAAGTATATGTTATCACTCATTGTAATCCGCATACTCACAAAGGAAAACAAAACATATGCCGACAAAGAAAAGAAAAATGCCGCATGTATTCATGCATAATTTTCAACATAAATCGATTGGAGTCATTAAAGAATTGGCAAAAAATCAACTAGATCTTTAAAGAGTTTGGTAAAATTAACCAATTAGAATCATTAAATAGTTTGGCAAAACTAATTTTATTTAGGATCACTAGTTCCGTTTTATAAGTTCTAATGGCTTATTTAATTGGACTTGAAAAAGAAAAAAAACATTTGAAGAGAAAGAAATTTATGTGAATTGGTATATATATATGTATGAACATGTAGTTGTGTTGATAAATATTTTTTTTAGATGTCTAATTGTAGAAACATTATAAGTATAATATTTAAGATACTGCATTTAAAAAAAATAAATTATAGTCCTAAAATCTTCCTCAGGAACAGCTAACAAAAACATGGTACTCCTACAATAGTGGTATGCACATCTTCAGCATATTCCATAAGTCTTATTAATCATATGTTATCTATATGCCAACCAAACTCCCACGTAAGATTGACCTAACAATATTTAGAAAATGCACATATTTGTATAGTTTAACAGTTTTGTTAAAAGCCAATAAACATGAACAACCTTAAAATATCCTAATCCCAAAACAATACCTAGAAAATGGAGAAGATGAACTCATCATATAACCTCAACATTTCAACTTTGTTAGAAAACACCACCTCTAAAATGAATTCAACTACCTAGACCAAATCACATTAAAATAATTCACCTACTTAGATTAAATCACATTAATCTACAAGAATAATGAAAATATGATTGAGGAGGTTATTATATACCTTTCTAATAATCTGTATTAGCTTCACACTCCATGTGAGTTTTTGACTTTCCCTCTCTGTTCAAGACATTCTGAAGCAATGGAGAAGGATAATAGTAACAAGAAGAGTCTCTCAGAAGTACTTGATGTCCGGCAATTCAGGCACACGAATTCCCCGGTATTCTCTACCGCCATTTTCGCGGTCATAATGCTGCTCGTTGTCGCGGGAACAATCCTCTCAAACATGTCTCTAGAATCAACTTTCTTCTGGTCTTCACCGACCTCTGAGGTAATACAAATGAACAGAATGGAGAGAAAGTCATTGGCTCCTCCAAGGAACAGTACAAGCAGAGACAGGATCGCTTGGCTTCGATCACATCTTCCAGAATTCGAGGTTTTCAGGTCAACTAATCTTTCAGAGCAGTTTCATCAGAGGGTTCTTGACTCTCTCGACGACAAATGTGAGGTTAGATTCTTCATGACATGGTTTTCATCAGCAGAGTTTTTCGGGAAGAGGGAACTTTTGGCGGTAGAAAGCGTCTTTAAAGCTCATCCTCAAGGATGCTTGATGATTGTTTCAGGATCCTTGGATTCTCAACAAGGAGATACCATCCTAAAACCGCTAATTGATCGCGGTTACAAGGTTTTTGCAGCCACACCAGACATGTCATTGCTGCTTGAGAACACACCGGCCAAATCTTGGTTTCAAGAAATGAAAAGCTGCAAAAGAGATCCGGGAAGGATACCGTTACACCAGAATCTTTCAAACCTGGCGAGGCTAGCGATTCTATACAAGTACGGAGGTGTGTACCTAGATACCGACTTCATCGTCACTAGAAGCTTTAAAGGGTTGAAGAATTTGATTGGAGCACAAACATTGGTGGAAGGAGATTCAAAGAACTGGACAAGGTTGAACAACGCGGTTCTGGTCTTTGAGAAAGACCACCCGCTTGTTTACAGTTTCATGGAGGAGTTTGCTTCGACTTTTGATGGGAACAAATGGGGACACAATGGACCTTACTTGGTAACCAGAGTAGCGCAGAGAGCACGAGAAACGATTGGGGACAATTTCAAGGTACTACCACCAGTAGCATTCTATCCATTCAATTGGTTAGACATTCCAAGACTATTTCAGACGCCAAGGAGCAGCAATGACTCCATATTACTCAAAGCCGATTTGGTCAAGCTGAACAGAGAAAGCTATGGACTGCATCTGTGGAACAAGATCACCAGAAAAGTTAAGATCGGAAAGGGAAGTGTTATAGACATCATAATTTCAGACCACTGTGTTGTTTGCAGAGGAATTCAGAGATAACAGGAAATCAAATAGGTGTGTTTGTGTAAGATTGTGTCCAAGGCCTAAATGGTAAACACTTTTTTCACTTATCAGTCAAATACGGAAGACGATTATTCCTAAAATATATAGTACAATATTCAGAAAACCCCGATATCAAACATTCTTCTTTCCCCGTAGTGATCTTATAACAAACTAATTGACAAGTGTACCTTTCTGATGAGTATATTCCCTCATTTGGAGCAATGTTTCATATCATTAAGAAGAATGTTATCCTAATTTTTTTAAACGACAAAAAGAATTCAGGTGCCCTCCAAACCAGACAATGAATATGCATGCGGAAACACAGAATGGACTTGTAATAATAGATGGGAAGCAACTACTTGGAATAATAAAACAAATTCAAATTACAAAATTCACCTTGTTTTTAATGTCCTCTGCGGTATCAGTCACATAGATAGCGGAATTTGGATCACTAGCAGACATTTTTCGACTCTCTCCCTGCGAAAAGTGACTAAGACATTCAGTAGTTTGAAAAATAAGAAAGTGTGGTGTAGGAAGGTGTAAGTACATATCTATAACTTGAAATATCCTTAGACTAGTTGAGAAACCACTTGCCTGCAGAGCAGAAAAAAAATGATGACTCAATTAGAGCAGGCTTGCTATAGTCTACTGTATAACAAGGGGAACCTTGAAAAGCTTCTTGCAAGTATCTGCAAGCCATAACGAGCATAAAGGACAAGTAAGAAGAAGTTCCAAAACCATCCTTGCATTGACCAACCACTACCTTAGCTTCATCAAGATGTCACTTACTTAGTAAACATGAAAGGAATCAAATGGCCCAAATGCAAAGATTCTGAGGAAGGTCCTCTTCCAGGTCCTGTCCTTCTTTTCCACCTTAATCGCTGACGGAAGAAGGGTGTCCGAAATTAGGGTTTCTATACAAAGTATGGTTTTTCGGTTCACAATAATTTCGGATTCTGAATCAGAGATACGATTAGATTCCGACTAATATAGGTTTATTATCACTTCAGTTCTCCTAAAACGATTAACACAAACCTGTTGGATGGTAAAAGGTAGATTTATTGGGGAAAATCGAACAAAGTTTTCTTGAAGAAATTTGCAGAGAGGTAGAGAGAGAGTGAGAAAGCGTGGCGCTCAAGGTTTGTCTTTTGGTTTTTATAATAAAGTCAGGTGGCGTTATGTTTTATACTTTTATATATAGATTAAATCCAAAAGAAGATATGATTATACGAAAAATAGAAAAGGAAACATTGATCCTTTCCATTAGTTGGATTTAGGTGTTTCCCCAAAAAAGAAAACAAATATATAAACGTGGCATCAAGAGATTGGTTGAGATCGTAGTTCCTTCCTTGCAACCTTAACGCGCAACTCCAAACTCCAATTTCAATTAGGACCTCTCCGGTTTTCTAGGTGTCCTAAACCGAAACAACTTTGTTCTATGGATTTAATTTTCAAGAGCGGGCAATACACTCTTACTCCCTCTAGGATTAGGAACCGATCGATGATCACCTCGTGTGTATATATGTATATATAAACTACCTATGATCTATATTCTGTCTAACGTAAAGCGAATTAACAAGGATACCTAGCAAAGATTAAGATGCGAGCAAGGAAGTTATCGATATTCGCGGTTTCTGTATTATTATTGTATCTCCTCTACATGGAATCTCCAAATTCTACTGTCTCTGACAATAAGCCACCGTTCAAACCAAACGTACCTCTCCCCAGAACCGATGGCCCCATGACCATGAGTAGTAGTAGTAGTAGTGTCGTCACAGTCGTAGACTCGGACCATAACGAGAAGGAGGAGTTAGATCCCTTGGTACCTCCTCGTAAAGCAAGCAAGAAGGACAGAATTGACTGGTTCAGAAGAAAGCTACCTGAGCTGGAGATACTGAAATCGACTAGCAAGAGCAAGAGATTCCATACAAGAATTTTGGAGTTGTACAACAACAATTGCTCAGCTCAGTTCTTTATGGTTTGGCTTTCTCCCGCAAAATCCTTTGGACCAAGAGAGATGTTAGCTGTTGACACTCTCTTTACCACCAATACTGGTGCTTGCTTGGCGATTTTGTCCAACTCCTTAGACTCCCCCAGAGGATACACCATCCTTAAACCATTGCTTGATCGAGGTTTTAACCTCATTGCTGTAACCTTAGATATCCCGTTCCTCGTCAAGAACACTCCTGCCGAAGCTTGGCTAAAAAGGCTAAAGAGTGGCAACATGGATCCCGGTTCTATCCCCTTGTTCATGAATCTCTCTGATCTAACAAGACTCGCAGTAGTCTACAAATACGGAGGAGTCTATTTAGACACAGACATCATCTTCCTTAACGATATGACAGGACTGAGAAATACGATTGGGGCACAGAGTATTGATCCAGAAACCAAGAGATGGACGAGACTAAACAATGCAGTGATGGTCTTTGACATGTACCATCCACTTGTGCGAGAATTCTTGCGCGAGTATTCAACAACTTTCGACGGAAACAGATGGGGATACAACAGCCCTTACCTAGTCTCTAGAGTTATCAAGAGATTAGGAAACAAACCTGGATACAACCTCACAATCTTTTCCCCCGATGCTTTCTATCCAGTAAATTGGATCAAAATCCCAAAGCTTTTCAAGAAACCTGCAACGACAAGAGAAGCAAAATGGGTAGAGAAGACGGTACAGGACATGAACAAAGGGAGTTACATGATTCATCTATGGAACAAAGCCACAAGGAAGATTAAGATTGAAGAAGGAAGCGTCATGTACAATCTCATCTCCACTCACTGCACAGTCTGCAGAAACATCACAAATTCTCATACTTTCTAAACAGATACAAAGATTCTCGTTCTTAGTTTGCTTTCATTGTTCACATTTGCTTTACGTTTCCTTTATAAAAGACTCAAATCCCACAAAAAAACTGATTCAGAAAAGAAGCAAATTTTCATAGAAAGATGAGAAATTGGAGATGTTTTAACAACAAAAGAGTCGCAGCATCAAAAGCTTTCTAAATCAAATTAAAATTACAGTGACAAAGATCTCATATTTCTAATTAGAGAAGAGAGACTCGTCGATGTCGATTTTGATCTTCTCGTCGTTCTCAAACTTATCTTTCCTCGGTGGTGCAGGAGGAACTGGTACTCTCTCAGGTCCTCTTCCTTTGTTCTTGTTTCGTGGCCTCGCCTGTTCACATAAACCCAAAACTCAAAAACAAAATTTTCGAAATCGCAAAGTAAAATTACGAAATCGGAAAGAGAGATTTGAATTCCTTACATTCCCAAAAGAGTGATTGAAACGCTTTCCTTTAGCTGTTTTGCGGTCACCTCGGCCACAATACACTGAAAAATCACGTCATTAACGATATATGAGAGGTAAAGAGAGAGAGAGAGAGGTAGATACAGGAGTAGAGAAAGAGAGAGTGAGATTACCGAGTGGAATTGAGCTGGATGAGGAAGCGGAGAGAGAGAATCGATGAGTGAAGCAAGATAGAGAGACACCGACGGTTTCGGAGTGAGATGATGATAGCCGCGAAGAAGATAATGCGACGGTGACTCGCGGAGGAGCTCCGAGTATAAGCGACGCCATCGCCGTGTGTTGTTTTTGGAATGTGTTCGAGGAAGAAGAAGAAGATAAGGTAGTGAAAAGTTGAAACAAAATGATTGTAGGATAGGCTTATATGGGCTTAAATTTTTAATTATTTGGGCTTAAAAATAAGCCCAAATCTATCTAAACCCTACACATGCTTGTCACGTGATATCAACCTTCTTCTTCTTTCTCTTTGGAGCTTCTTCTTCTTCTTCTTCTTCAGACATCACCCAATCGTAAACCTTTAATCTTCGAATTATCACAAAGCTCAAACTCTTGGTAAGTATTAACAATCATCCCATTGATCTTGGCTTCACAGGATTCTTACTAATCCGAATCGCAGAACATTGGTAAGCTTTCTTCTGTCTGAACTCTCAAATCTTCTAGAGCCGGCTTTAGCCAAAGTCGTTTGATTTACTAGTGTTATTTATAGATTCTGATTAAGCTGTTGATTGAGAAATCTGAGTTTGTCATGAAAAAACCGAACTTTCAATTTTGAAACAACCAGCTCAATCTGAATCCCAAATAACACTCGGGGATCTCAATCACTTCTTTCAATTGAGAAAGCGATGGAAGATAAAGAAGAATTCGATGAGGCTGAGATTGAGTACACGAGTTATGCTGGTGAACATCATCTGCCGTTGATTATGTCTCTTGTTGACCAAGAACTTAGTGAACCTTACTCCATCTTTACTTACCGATACTTCGTCTACCTCTGGCCGCAGCTCTGCTTCCTGGTATTTTTGATACACCCCCGCCTTTTTGTTTTCCTATCATAATTTTTATGTTTTAGTGGATTATGAGTAGTGTTTGTTTCTTTTATTTGAAAAGGCGTTTCACAAAGGTAATTGCATAGGAACCGTAGTCTGTAAGATGGGGGATCATCGACAGACTTTCAGAGGGTACATCGCCATGTTGGTCGTGATTAAACCATATCGTGGCCGAGGGATAGGTAATATTCGAGCTAGTGCTTCTTAACTTCTTACAGAATCAGATCGATTGTGGGAGTAGTGATAACTGAACTTCCTGTAATTCTGATCGTCTTTGATCCACTGCAAACCATGCCTCTCTTCTAACTTTGTAACTTTTTCTTTGCTGAAACTTTTCATTGTGTTTACAGCCTCAGAGCTTGTCACAAGATCAATAAAAGCAATGATGGAATCAGGCTGTGAAGAGGTATGTTGCTCTTGCATTTTCACTTCTCTCTTGAAAACTTAGGTATTTGGTGGCGCTAATCCTTACCGGGCAGTAGAATTGTATATGAGGCATCATGAACCATCTTCTCTGAGAAGGTTATACTTTGGTTACATGTCCTCAAACATTGCCTCCTTTTTATCATACTAGAATAGAATTTCAGAGGTGAGGTGATATAGCTCCATTCAATCATTGCAAGTGTATCTATTGCATCTGATTGTATCGATTGCATCTGATTGTTTAGCTATAAAATGCTTGTAGTTGGAAATAAGAAATCGCAGTCTCTCCCTTAGTATGTATGTTATATATGTCTTGTATGTAGTCCATGACTCCTTATATTCATATGCATAGGTATGTAACTGAAATGGTAATTTGAAGTCAAGAAATCCCTGTCTCGCATTTACTAATTATATATTGG
Organism: Turritis glabra; assembly: GCA_900406565.1. NCBI lineage: Eukaryota > Viridiplantae > Streptophyta > Magnoliopsida > Brassicales > Brassicaceae > Turritis > Turritis glabra. The sequence continues at coordinate 4,239,865 of OVBN01000025.1, forward strand.
ACAAGTCATTTTCTGTTGTATCCCTTAACTGTGATTTGAGTAGTAAGTCTAGATGGCAACTGGAACCTCTTGAGTGGGATTTGTTCTTCAAGTTCCATATATTTTAGTTGATTACAAGATGAGAGTATGGTTGTGTGATTACGCAATCTAATTATTGAAAAGATGTATGATTGAAGGTAACTTTGGAGGCAGAAGTGAGTAACAAAGGAGCATTGGCACTATATGGGCGCCTCGGGTTCATAAGAGCCAAACGGCTATACCACTATTACTTAAATGGGATGGATGCTTTTCGCCTGAAGCTCTTGTTCCCTAAGCCTCGTGTACCTCAAATACCTTCTCAAGATCAACCCCAACAAGAGCAAGAGAATTTTACTGGATGACCCAGTCACTACCTTTTCATCTGAGAGAATCTCATGCACAACACCATTGTCTTATGCCATCTTTAAGGCCATGAACAAAGGTGTGTTTCTTCTATGTATTCCAGATACTGAACAAGATAAGACTATGTTCTATTTCCTGTTAAGAAATATTAGGGGTTGGTACAATTCTTGTCCCATGTTTATGAAGTACTTTCGACTGGGTTAAGGTCTTAGATTGTGTTTGGGAGTCAAACGAGAAACAAATTTATATGTCTGACTATATTTCAATAGAATAAATAGTAAGATCGGTGGATGTGGAAACTATCTCAAACTAGCCGAGCAATTTGGAAGAAAGAAGAAAGACGGTATTATCGTATTCTCTATCCCCTCGGCAAAGATACATTGGTCTAGTTCTTCCGCTATGCATGTATATTCTATGAGCTGTTTCCTAATTGCCAAATCGATATGCGAAGAAGTTAATGGAATTTTGGCGGGATTTTGGTAGGGTAAAGTGGAAGGTAAAAGAAAATTATTATGGGTGGCTTTCATTACCAAAGAAGGAAGGTGGTTTTGGATTTAGAGATGTTTACAACTTCAACCGGTCACTTCTCGCGAAACAGGTTTGGTGAATATACTCACTACCCCCAACAGCCTTCTCGCAAGTATATATAAAGGAAGATAAGTTAGTACGGAAGACTTGTTTTCATGATCAAGGAGCCAGCCATTGTTTGGATGGAGATCTATCAAAAGTTGCAAGAGATGGTGAGAGAAGCAAACTAGATGAATGGACGTTCAATCACGAGTCCCGGGTATTTCGCTCGACTGATTGCTTAAAGGTGTACCTTTTCAGCTGGGAGAGGGTACAGAGGTTTGAATTCAAGAAGATATGCGGCTACTAACGCTTCCCACAAGGCTAGGGAAGAGCATGGGATGACGAGGCACTGTTGAGACTCTTCACAGCGGGGAAGACCAGATAATTGCAAGTAGGATTATATCTATCACGATATACGCAGTCTGATAAAGTTGTTTGGGCCTATTTCAAAAATGCAGACTATATATGTTCATTATGTTTATTAGATAGCATCACATATTCTCCCGGCTGATAAATAAGCAAATCCTTCCGTCAGACGATACTTCAACACAGTATATGGAAAATCTAGAAACTTCGCATCTCCTCGAAAATACAACACTTCGTTGGGAGGACAATATCATGGGATTTTAGGGACATCAAATACAACCCGTTGGGTAACGATTAATCCGACATGTCAATCTCATTGTGTTTCTACGTAAACAATTAATGTTCTACTGTTATATTGCCTAGCTACACGCTCAAGTCACTTTTACAGGTCTCTCATACTTGGTTGATGATTTGGAAAAGAACATTTGAATGTTGTTACAAATTCGAATAACCCACTCACTTACCCTTCATCTCAAGCTACTCCTGAGTTCGAGTTATGTGGATGATATAGAAATCGATAAATGAAATGGTTCTCAACCTTCGAAACTTTCAAACAGCTCAAGATGCCTCTAAAGAAACCCAAGATGTTAAAATAATGGAATGAGGCCAAAGGAGAGAAAGATGTCAAATGATATGAAAAGACATGGTTGAATAATTGTTGTGAGATATTTTATGAAATACTCTATTTATTGCATACCGTTTTCTAAAAATACCATCTTAGATTTATCCATGTTAGCCAAGATTTTTTGTATCCAGATAGTCCATCTTCCACTAATATATAAAAAAAAGTCTCTAATATAAAAAGAGAAAAAAATAACCCAAATTGTCTCAAAACTCACATGGCCTAATAAATCAGAACAAATTAAAGACGATTCACCTCTCGCCACATAGTTATTGACTATTTGAACCCACTCACTCACTAACCAGCGTTACGAAGGGTCCTACTCCATATCGCATATATGACTCACATTCACATTGTGTCACATTCACTTCTTTCTCGAAAACGATTATATGCTATTAGAAGAACCTTTTTTTGTAAAAAAAAAAAACCTCTTTATCGTTTTTTATACAGACCCAATAAAAGTCAGATGGAAGTACAACAATCATCTCTGGATTCAAACGAGAATATTTAGTTAATAATACATAAATCTATTGTTATTTTTGGCCAAAGTACATGTGAAACCAGAGCATATGATTAGGGGTAACGATTGGAGTATGAACACATGCCATATTTAATAAGAGAGACAAGAACGGTCCTCTGATCCATTCTTTGATCAGAGAGAAAGAGTGAGAAGTAAATAATGGCACGTGACTCAGACGAAGAATCCACGTGCGACCTCTCCCCACACCCATGTGGCCCAAAGGAATGACCGGCTCCCTCGGTCCAACTTGTCCATGTTCCCATTTTAATTCAAAACATTGCCATTAAGTAACAATTTCAAAATATGTATCATCGTCTTATACTTTTTAAGTCAAATAAATGTCGTTTTATAATTTTAATGGAAATTTGATATAGAAATATTTAATGATTAATAGCTTAATGATTTGTGTTAGAACTATGAACTATCTAAGGAATTATATTGTTTGACAGAAAAAAAATTAGTGTGTAGTTAGCAAGAAAATATAATATAAGGATTGTCTTGTGTTACTAAAGCCAAGTAAAAGTAGAGAAGGCGATACATTTCTTAGCCTATTGTTTTAACAATACCAAATTAAGAAATCACACGCTACATATTATCGACTATTCAATTAAAAGAAAAAACTAAGGAGTGGAAACAAAAATACAAAACCCCAAAAGAGAAAAAAATTAAGAGCTTAGCACGCATTTAAAGGGGTGTGTAAAAAGTACACTATTTTCGTGACTTTTACTCCCTTCACGTATACGAACACAAAACACAAACGAAGAACAAATAATTTAAGAACCCCCCACAAAAGCATTAGACCTCTGGCTCGATCTCTCAAAGGCGGTGGTGTAAAGCGGAGACCGGAGCATGTGCCGCGGCTGCAGCTGGTTTACATTGGTAACACTTGGCAAAGAGACCAAAAGTGTCGACTTGACGAACAAAGTTGGTTACACTAGCCCATCCACCGAACCCGAATCCGACTATAAGAACCCATATCACCACGAAAGCGTTCAACACGTACATCGCCGTCCAGCTTGGCATAAAGAACGGTGGCTTCTCCGCCGCATTCTACAAGAAAGATACAAAAACAAAAAATAATCAAGAACCATTAAAGAGAGAGAGTGTAAGTGTTTGTGGGTTTTGGTCGTATAGTAATGGACAAAATCCAAAGCTTTGTTGACCCATGAGATAGATAGAGAGAGAGAGAGAGATATGATTATGATTTGTCATACTCAAGACTCTCACTTTAGATTAATGTTAGGCACAGAGTCCCTATTGTACAGCTCCTTTTCGTTACTGATTATGACTCTTACCTATTCCTCTCCCCTGTTTTCCTCCCAAAATATCCCTTTTCTTCTACTTTTTCTCATGTTAATATAATGTACACAGTATTGAAAGAGGAAAAAAGAACAAGTCATGGACTCATGGTCAATTACTAATACTAACCTAACCAGAAATTGTATTATTATTTTTGTCATATAAGCATATAAAATATGAGGTGAAACCAACTCAATAATAAATATTTGGAGGGGACGCCAGTAAGGCATGTGGGTGATGATCCTATCTTCCGTAAGATACGGAACACTGAACCCCATCTATCTTCTTATAAAGACGTTTTTGCCCTCTAATGTCAATAACTATTCACAACCCTACCCCCAACTATAATATTCCTCCACCGACTCTTCATTTTATTTCAAATACTTACAACTTAGGAGTATAATTGGTTGGTAACATTCGTTAAAAGTTCATTTGTAAATCTATACATAATTTGTAAATCTATACCATCGTTAACTCAATGTTTAGGTTACATTTGAGTTTTGTAGCGCTGCAAGAGAGTGAGTTAGTAAATGTCATACCTGACGAGCGGAGGCAGATCGGTAAGTGAGCATGTGGGCGAGGGAAGGGATGATATAGACAGTGAAGCTAACGAGAAGAGCGCCGACCGCAGAATTGATAGGACCGAAGAAGGGGAAAATAATAGCTAAGAACCAAATCGGTATAACCACAGGCAATCTAGCCAAAGCCCTCAAGCAAATGCTTTTTGTGTCATGCATCCCAATCACTTTCTCCCAAACAAAGTACAACGGTGTACACGCGAACCCAAACGTTATAAACTGCACGAAGAAAACATTGCATAAGTTAACCTCATGATGGAAATTTTACTAAACGAGAAAGAACAAAAATGTTAATGTGTATATGTATGTATACCTGATGAATGAGCATGAGGATAACTGCAGCGTCACGCCACCCGTTCTTGGGCATGAGAGAGAACGCGTTGGAGTGGTCGAGGAGTGCGTCTCCGAATGCCCAGTAAACGGCGGCAGCTGACGGAATCGTTAGGGTGAAAACGTATAACGTCGCCATCAAGTAAATGTACTTGAACTTCTGTGGTTTCCACATCGCATGCATAATCTCACTGCAATATAAAGTTACTGTTAATATTCAATAATTAATCCTAAATCAAATAAGTAAAGATTCGATGCCCCACAATCATTAACGCATCATAGGGTGTATTTGACATTTCACAGAAACGTACTATTCCTACTAGTAGTAGTGCTTTGGTAGCAATAGTGTTTGTTATTCTTCACAGGGATAGGAATCATTACTATTCTTTTATTTTATCTATAAAGAAAGATTACAAAATTACATTTAATTAGAGTACACTACTATTTTAAGGATAGGAAAAGATAATAATGATAATCATCATGACTGTAATAATAGTTACACCTTATTTGCCGGCAAAAGCTGCAATAGAAGCGGCGAAGAAACGATAACAGCACCCATAATTTAATAATATGGCACCAATTTATATCATACTTTTCTGCTATTTAGCTTTAACTTAAATAGTATTTAACTATGTCTGACAGAATTTATTGATCTTTTATATAAAAAATATGAAAATTTGGATTGTTTAATAATCAATGATTAAGAAAATGAAAAGAATATATCAAAGAGTAACTTACACAGTAACCGCGTGACCTCCAAAGGTGTACAAAATATTGGTGGCTCCGGTAAAATAAAGCACTAGCTTTGTTGGACCTGAGTGTTTCACACCTTCCGTCTAAATTTCAAAATTAACAACAAAAATTCAATTAGGAGAATATTAAACAGTGCTAATTTTGTCTAATCCACTTTTAATCATAAAGTTTATAAATAACAATACAAATCTGGGTTAAGATGCAGGGAATAATTCAATTCTTTTTCCCTGATCTTAAAGAGAAAATACGAATTTATTTCTTTCTTTTTAATCAAGGCATATACTGTCACCTCATTGCAAAGCATATAAATATGAAAACGACAGTGTCGTGATCTTTAAAATGTAAAACATCTTTATAATATTTATGCGAAATATATGTATACAAATTAATATATTACCTGGCCGTGGATGATGGAGGCAATGGCTAAGTACCAAGCGGTGTAAGTGGTCATACCAAGGCCGAGGAATGACCAAATTCGGTAATTATGAAACGACGGTATAAACACAGTGGTTGCACAACACGCGCCGAATATGTAAGTCCATGTTCTCTTGTCCAAGTGATCGTTTATGTAATAAATGTTACTGCAACACCAATCATTTTTCATAATTCATTAATAATTCTCATAAATTCATAATTAAAGAGTGATTAAAGAGATAGATTAAAGAGTGATTGAAGACCTGGCACAAGCAATGAGTTGGATAACAGATCCGAACAATAGGAAAGTGCAATTAAATGCGAGCCCTGCTGCTTTCCAGTATGAACCAAGTAATCCATCGAGTACTTCGAACCACTGATGAATTTTTTTTAACATTTAAATTAAGATTAGTGAAGGTTAATTATGATTAGTGATTTTAATTAGAGAGAGAGATTAAAGAAGGGGGACCTGAATGACGTGGTTTTTGAAGTTTTTGCCTTCTTTTTCCTTACGAGCTCTGTACTCGACGTAGAGAACACTGATGAGATAAGCAGTCCAGCTTCCGAGTAAACCATAGAAGATCTGAAGTACTATTCCTGATAACATCCCTAGTTGACTGAACGAGTACGGTAACGTCAATAGCACTTGCGCCACCTGAAACCAACAAAAGATTGAAAATCAGATCTTTCGTTAAAAAGAATACGAAATTTTGAATCTTTCATTAGGGGTTTTTGGGGTTTTTAATTACCTGGTTAGATGCGCAACTGAACCAAGCGTCCCAAACAGAGCCACCGTGCCATAGGAAATTGCTTAGGGCAGAACTGCCTGAGCCGTCGTGTTCTTCGTTATCTTTTCCGATTCGGTTTCCGTTTATCTGATCTGTTCCGTTGTCATTCGCCACTATTGCCTCTACCCCTTCCGACATGTTTTTTTAAGGCTTCTAGATCTGAAAGAAACAGAGAGAAGAATCGTAACTAAGTGAACAGAGACGAAAAACAGAGCACACAGAGTGAGAGATCTCGAACTTGGAGATAATTTCAAGAAAACAAAACAGAGAAGAGACAGTTACGAAGCAGAGTGTAAATTCTACTTTGTTCACTTTTTTTTTCTCTCTTTAGTAAAATAAGAAAAAGAACAGAGTAAGGGAGAGAGAGTGACTTACGTTTCTTCTTTTAGAGAATAAGAGAAGAAGAAGAAGATGAGAACGAATCAGAAGCAACAAAGACCCAAGAATGGTTTTTGTCCCTTTTAAGTTCTCACTTGGTTCTTCTTTTCACCTTTTTTAAGAAAATCTCTACTCTGTACTATCTTCTCTTTCTTCTGTCTTTAAGAAACAGAGCATAAGAGAACCCAGAAAATGGCAGAGGAGGAAAGAGAGAGTGCTGTGGGTTAAGATGAGAGAGAAGGAACGAAGGAAGGAGAAGACTTTGATCTGAGCATAAGAAGGAATGAAGCTAAAATACTATAAGATGCTTCGGGCTTCACCCCCTCTCCTTTTTATATACCAAATCTCTTCTCTCTTTTTTTTTCCATTTTTTTACTTCTCTTCATCTTCTTTATATATTTTATAGAAAAAAAACAAAAAAATAAAGAGATTAAACAGCTGCTGTAAAATCACACCATTAACTTTTTTTAGGTAACGGTAGCATCTAACACTTTTTTTTACGTTTTCGCATTAATTATTAAATGTGACTATTGACATCCAGAATTTCCGGGTTCGACCACACCAAAAAAAAAAAATGAAAATAAACTAATTTGTTAAGCCTTATGGGTTCAAAAATATATTAATAATCGTTAATAATTAAACTATACATTTTATTTCATCTACCATATCATAAGTTGTGTCATTAATTGAAAAAATTTAAGGTATGATGACAAAGAAAATAATGCAACACATTAAAGTTTGACGAGTTATTGACTTATAGACAACACATCTAGATTTAGGCATCTCTCTATTTTTCCTTTTCAACAGCTATCTAGATTTAGATACCTATTACTATACTACAATTTAACATCGTACCAAAAACTACCATGGACAAATCAATAATCTGCATGGTTTAGAATTTACACCATCGATTTTGGAGTAGAAAAAACCGTAATCATGTGACCAGAACAAAAAGGTTTAATTATATGATCAACCACTAAATTTATAGAGTTTACACATTATACTTATTACTTAATCTAGTTAGACTAATCGAGCAATATGAGTATATATATTGGTAGAGATGAGACTAGGTTGATTGAGATCCTAGGATTTTTAGAAAAAGATCCTGCGCAATATATAGAGAAATTTATAAACAACGGTCCATTGAATAGTTTTCAATATTATACCCTAATTTATTTTTTAGTTTCTTGCTTTGAAAATTTTCTCAAAGACCTTTGTTGAATTTTATTTTTTTAGTCATTAAGTTTGTACAATGGAATGGATTCCCCGTGTGACAATAATTATAAAAACAAATAGGTCTTTAAATATTTTACCAAAAATTAGCCGTAGACGAATGTTTGAAATTTATACCATAGGCACGTCATAGAAATTTGGAAAAATGATGGATCTTAGAATTTATATGGTCAGATTTTTAAGGAGCATACAACTTTAAGAAATCTGATCATTTGACCGAAGGCTCATGTTTTCAGCTATCATGAGTGATCATGAGCTTGCAAAATACTCATTGCCCATCTAAGAAATAATTGGATACTACGGCATACCAAATACTACATGATCCTAAGAAATAGTTGGATACTACGGCATACACATAAAACATATAGTTGGAGTAGTACCATGATGAAAGTAGAAATTTCTCCTTTTCATGTTGGACAACTAACATGAATCATTTAGAAATATAAGAACATTTAATTCTCATATAAGGTAAACAAATAATATTACTTTAGATCCTTTTTTATGTTTGACTAATCTATAAACAGTTTTTTTTACAAATATCAATTTGATTCAAAATAGTAAAGTAAAATCTATTTACAATAAGTTTAATTTTAATTAATTCATATGAAATATCAAATAGTTAGATAAAATAGTAATGTAAATTTGTTTCTTTTTTTCTACAATGTCATTCCGTGATATATGTGTTATAAATTTTAGGATACTATATTCGTAAGGTCAAAGGTAGGTAGCGCTAATCTATATTGGTCTTATGAGTATTTATTAATTTTGATAATATAATGAGTTAACATTTGGTTTGTTGATAAAATTGGATACACACAATTTGAAAAAAGGTAGGTAGCACTAATCTATATTGGTCTTATGAGTATTTATTAATTTTGATAATATAATGAGTTAACATTTGGTTTGTTGATAAAATTAGATACACACAATGTGATATTCTTTTTCAAAATTAATGTGATGTGCATATTGTACGAATTAGCACCTGATACGAATATTAATGTGAGAAAACTTTCGTTTCTAAGTTTTGTAAGTAACTTGCTTGCTCAGCTGCTCAAAAAGTTGAAACCCATTGATCTCTCTTAGTGTTCTCATTAGTTATTATCTCTAGTTATATAGGTAATACTGAAATGTTGCATACGTTATTGTATAAACTATTCCATTCTTAATAAACGGTTTAATTATTGTAGACATCGAAAAAATTGACTATTTTTTGAAACTTTATAAAATTAAAAAATCTTTTGCTCCATGAAATTTTAATCAACTTGCAGAATATTTTAAACAAATATCGTATACTATAAGATACATATAGAGCCTATGTATCTAGTGTGTGTATTTATGTAAAGGCGGCAATGTTGCAGGTCTTCTTTAATTTGGTACAGAAACTGCAGATTTTTGCTTCTGTTTCACGCAATATAGTAACTTAAATTTCTAATTTGCACTATTTAATGAAAAATATTTATATAAAACTTGAATTTCCAAGCAACTCAAACTTCAGTTGTATTTTTATTAGAGCATCTCCAAGACTCCAACCGACCATCAGGCTCCAGTTACTATCCAAAATAGAAAAATCTTTTTTCAAAGGCATATAATTTTCAACTCTAAAATGCAATAATTAATTAACGGTTAGATAAGAAGTATTATTGTCAACCACATCTCCAAATATGTTCATCACTCCATTTTGTAAATAATATAAATTATTTACAAATTTATTTTTCAATTTTGATATGTTTTATTGTATATTTAAACCAAATTACGTAATACTTGTTTTCAAAAATAAGATAAATACTTGTTTTCGAAGCGGTGACATTATAAATTGTCATTCTCCACCTTAAAACAGTTAAGTTTCAAGCTATCCGCAAGCAACATAAAATTTGAGTATATGTTAGCGCACAACATCTTTCATAAATCGATTAGGTTTCTAATAGATATTGAACACTTATTTTGAAATGATTTGATGATAGTTTGATCATTTGGAAAGCTAATTATATTGCATATCATATATAGACAAAATTTAATAGTAAATCATTAATTTTATTTTTTGAAAAATATAAGTTTTAAAGTCGTGATAATCGGTTATTAATTACTAGAATGTTAGAATTTTTTTTACAAAATATCACACTAGTGTTCTATAATTAAGCCAAAACTTAACTTCAAATTAAATGATTAAAAATTTTGAATTGTAAATTATGTATGATCGAGAAATTCAATCCCAATTTTCTTTTTTTTTTTTACTTAATCCCAATTTTTATCAAAATAGTGATTTTATTGTTTTAATCATATATATGTATAGTTCTCACGCATGCATAAACGTCGAAAATTACTTTGTTTCATCGTTCTCAGAATTTTCTTTTCATATTATCAAAATTATTATGGGTTTGCACACTCCATCATCGAATTTGATATCAATAATCAGGTGGAGAAATATGGATATAAAAAACATATCGAAATGTAAAAGTCTGAACCCAAGAGCTCTTGTCGGCGTAGGCTGGGAGCCGAAACACTCGAGAATCTATGAACCAAGAGACTCAAAACTCCGAGCCTAAATGAGCCAAGCCAAGCTAAGCCGGAAACGGACCCTCCACGAACTCACACGCTTGATGCTTTTGCAAAAGAAACATGCGCACTATGAACACCTGCGCCCCCACACGCCGCCGTTTCATCATTTATAAAGATGCCTTTTTTTATCGAACGTTTTTTGCCATTGAGCCTCCTATCGGCTAGTAGGTCCATTTCCCTTTTTCCTACATTTTTTATTTTATGTTTTCAGGTCAAATAGTTTCCTTTTTGCCCATGTTTTTGTTCACATTTTAATTTCTCACTTTTATAGGTACCTCTTTTTGACGATTACTAACAATTTGTTTTTTTATTTTTTAGTAACGTGTAATGATTTATGTTATAAGGTTGTAACACCCTTGTGAATTGTGATAGTCTACAAAAAATGAGGAAATTCATATACTATACTATATTCATACTTTTTTATATACTATCGGTAACAAATAGTTTTTCTTACTAAAAATAGTGCTTCACATATAGTCTGTGAGGCTATCTAGCTATCCGTTTTAGTTTATTGTCTTGTTGAACAATTTATTATCGTTAATATAAGATTTGTTTTTCTCCATTTTAAATTTTAAGTATCTAATAGAGTAATTGGGTCCATTTCTCATGTAGACATATCTCGGGAATCTTTACTCGTATTTAATTTGATAAAATCCTTAAATTTGGTTAGTGAGATTCCCTTTAAATTGTGAATATATAACTAATAATATTTGATGTATAAACACTATACTCGTATATTTGGTCACATGGCTACACTATAAAAGCCCAAATGGAGGAGCCACATCGCCACCAACACTAAACAGTTATTTGCAAAGAATCAATTACCATCAAAATTATTACGAGTCAGATTCAGTGGCAGATTCAGAAATTTCTTTTACCGAAATCAAAATATAATTAACAAAAAATTTATCTTTAAGTATAAATATGAAATTTTTTTGGTCAAATAGACTCATATTTCAAATTAATAAATTAGAGTTGTTGTTTTGTTGGAGAAAAAAAAATAAAAATTAGATTTTATTTTCTTTTTATTTTAACTAAAAAATACAAAAATAGGATTTGTTCAAATGGACCACCAAAATATTGAAAAAATGATTTATAGGTTTTTGGCTAAAGAAACTATTTATTTATAGGTTCATTATAATAAATTGAATTAAAGCTAATAAATTTACATTATATAAAAAAATTAATGGGGGGGGGGGTCAAATGACCCCATAATCTTCTTCTTGGGTCCACCCATGGTCAGATCTGCCAAATCCCTTATTTAGTGTGGCTTCGGTCTCAGTTAATACAAAATATGCGACTTCACGTTATCATATCACACTGGTAATTAAGAGGTATCCAAATCCTTAAGCAATAGGCCGAGTTGTGATTAAGTAATTTGAGCAAACATCAACTTTGACTTTTCACATCCGCTCGATATATGTCCCTTTCAAGTCATATATCTGCACATATACAAATCGGGGACCAATTGCAATATAATCAGGCGATGGCTTGAATAATATCAACACAAAGCATATATATATATAACTCGAGCAGTTCGGACTAAATCTATTTTTGTCTTGTAAACTAAAACTCATTTTATTCTATTTCATATTTTTGTTATTTGTTATATAAACAATTGTTAGAGATTTTCAAATCTTAGAAATGATTATTTTTTTATGACTAACAGATTTAACTATTTAAAAGTGTTTTAACCTAAGATTTATAGGTTGGCGAATTTTTATCATCAAATTAGCGACTCAAATCGTGACATGTAAATGTTGGATTTGGATGAACTCTCATGCTTAAGGTTTTCGAGTATCAGCATCTTCCATAAACACTTTTGCTCGATGCAAAAACAGACAACATCCAAAATTGTTGAAAGAGCATTTAATGCGCGATAAACAATCATCGGGGGTATTAAAAACCAACGTAAAAGATGTATCATTCGGCGAATTTAGCAAACGTGCATGCCTCTAGATGTATCATTTGGCGAATTTAGCAAACATGCATGCCTCTATGGCATGAACTAGGTTCATCAACCATACATTCTTAGTGGTAATACCCGATCCGGAATCCAGCAACCCATGCATTGTCCTAATTTGAAATGATAAAATTCCATAAATATCGTGTTATCTCGTATGGAAAGGAAATACAAATCCAAAGCAAACAAGAACATTGACTAAAGCAAGTGAATCATAAATTTTGGCAATAGCTAACATTTTTTCAACTCTCACGTTTGAATTATTGAATTGGGTAGTGTTTTTGAAAGACACCAAATCACTGTAAATAGTCATTCTCGCATGTTTGTTATCTCATGCATATTATCTTATTATCCTGACTTCGGTGGTTGGATCTTCCTCCAGAATCCAACCTGATAAAACAGATAATCAGAAATTTATATTAACAAAATTAAACTATATATAACAAAAAAAATTGAAATCTATAACACAACACACATAAACGATTTAACACATCATACATAACCTTGGGTTGTCAAAAAAAAAAAAAAAATCATACCGAACCTTGATACTTCTTATAGTTTACAAAATCTTAAATTACAAGTCAATAGTAATACTTTATGTAATATGAAACTTCGAATTCCATATTGAATTGCTAATTTTTAATTTATTTGTCTAAATTCTTAACCGGTAAGTAATTTACTAAATAAAAAATGTAACTCTTTTTTACATAAAATAATTTTTATTAGTCAAAATTGATGACTAGTAAACATATTACTACAAGATAAAAAAACTATTTTATTTAAACTAATTTTAAAATGAAAAGCAACTATTGTCTCCCACGACCCGGGTTTTGTCGGATTGGTGCGGGTTGCCTTCTCGGCCCAACATAGCTAAATATTATGGCAAATTTCGGAAACTACCCCTTTCTAATATATATTCCATTTATTTTATAAATGATATGGTTAGGTTATTATTTTATTTAAAAGACAATTCTGTAAATTCTAACATATAATGTACAGATTTTATCTCCTTTATATATATAATAATAAATATATTAATAAAAATAGTGTTACTACTATATATAGTGACACATCAATCTACGATCCGACATTTTCAATCCAATGATATAGTCATATGAAACAATCCGGTTCATTCTAGTTTTGTTTTTAAAATAAAGGGCATTCAAAAAAATACCACACTTTCGAAATGACTTTTATAATCAGTTGTAATAAGGTTTCACGAACTTTCCTAAATGTCTTCCAAACAAAGCCTAAATTTTAATGGTAAAGAAAACTTACAAACGCAAGTCCACCGTTTTGCATACCACCAAACAAAACTTACATTTGAACAAATAATGAAAGCAAGTGGCGTATAAAATTGAACACAGGTACATGTTTGTTGAAACTTGAAACCAATAAAGACCCTCGGGCCAATGAGTTCACTAATTTTACCCATTGATGTGTTTACCACCAATCTAAGACCGAATGAATGTTTCAGTTATTGTCGGCTCGTTGTGCTCCACCTCACAAACATAGCAGAAACGAGTTATATAGTATCCCCACGAGAACTAGACGAATACGACCAGAGTTCAACAATACATAACTATGTAATGATAACTATGTGATGACACATAACTCTCTTATTCTATTCATAAAAGGAAACGGTATTCACTGCACAGAGTAGCACACATTGGGTTGTATAGTAACTACAAAGTCTACACTAAATTTTTTTTTTAATGAGAAATATATATTTTTGGGTATGATGAATATAAGAGATATAGTAAATAATTACGCAAGGTGTGTGTGGAAAATGAGAAAGATATGGGAGTGGGAGAAGTAATGATGAGGAGAAGGATATGGAGAGCAGAGGATGGTCTTTCCAACGGGGATCAAATTTCGGACCTTGTTCCCTTCTGCTCCATTCACTTGACCCCACCCCCTTTTTTTTTTTTTTTTTGCGGCCTTTCCATTTTTCATCCTTTTTTATTTATTTTTAATCACCACTTCAACCTTTTTTATTCTTTATTTTTTGTCAACCAATTTTTACTTATGATTCCATGTGCTTAAACTTTTCTTATTTGTATTTGTTTTTTAAAAGTAATTTTTGTTGGATTTCCTCTGATTTTTAAACACATCCCACTAAAAAAGTGTATTGAATGGTCTCTACTGTGTATTAATAAGTAAAACACCAGAGATGTTCCATTACTAGAACTAGGAATTTTCTTTTCAATAGACTGTATTTCAGCTCAATTACAATTTTTTCAATAGACTGTATTTTTTCAATTGGCAACTTCACTTGTTTCAATTAGTTTGATTGAGTTTGTCGCCACATCATCTCTGTCCAAATATTTTATTGTCATACGAAACCTCAATAGATTCCACTACAGCTTTGATGGCCAAAGTTTGTTTATTACTATTACTTACTGAAATACTAACAATCATATAATTCACAAGTTTTAATTAAATAATTAAGAGCTTTTTTCCTTCTACGCAAAGAGTTTTTATAAGAAACATGGATAGTTAAAAACAATAAATTTTCATAAATTTCCTTAAAAGTAAGAAAATAAGATCTATATATTCAGACTTGTACTCTATGCCATTCGAAATAGAGTAGTTTGTCGACAAGGAAGAGTGCAAAAAATCATTTTAGTTTGGAAAATTGTTTTTTTTTTTGTGCATGTTATTTATCTGAAACGACACCAATAAGAAACTAACATCTTATCATTTTCTCTTGCTTTATGGATTATTGAATTGGCTTTTGAGTGGGTTTTGTGAAAAATTTGTTTGAACTATTTGGAGTAGTCAACAAAACTTTTGAATCTATCGTAGATGATCTCCATGGCACACCTATAACATACATGACACATTTTTAAACTTACAATGATTTCCAAAAATTTCCCAAGGATTTTACTTTAACATTCTTTGACCAATGCTCTAATTTAGTTGACCAACCAATTCATTAGATCTGCAGCATGATTTCCATATGTAGATATATTAGAATAGAATAAATGTTAATCTATTCATTTTTAAAATTACATTAAATCAAAAGAATTTGACCCAAAAAATAATAATAATCAAAAGAATAAATGCTAATCTTTACTAAAGTGAGAAAAATAAATATTTTATGCACTGAGATCATAAGGAAAAATGTCTCTCTTCTAACATACTAGTCAAAACGTAAGACTTTACACTGTCATTTTTTTCATTTTTATAGCTGATTTATTTTAAAAACTAATATTCGTTGCTATTTTATTTTTAGGAGCCATTTCCTTAATTTTAAAATGATTAATTTGATATTTAAAGATAAAAATAAATTCACAACTCATATATATTTATACTTTTATTTATTATATATTTTTAACACCCTATTTGTTACAATACTCCACAAATTAGCTAGAGACAAAAACTCGTAAATTGATAGAAAACTAGTGGAATGAAAAAGTGATTCGCTAAATCCCTAGGCGATTTTTCTACTTGTAGTTACGGTCCAAAATCAAAATATTTGTGCGAAAGTGACACCAGCATGACGTAATTAAACTACACATATTTTAAAATTTTGATTCATTTACATACATTTATGAGAGTGCTCAAGATTAGGAATGAAAAAGACAAATAGTACCATAAAAATACAATATGTATATATACTAGGATAAAATTATAAAACTAAGTCAGCATATTTGTTTAATATAAAAAAGTCAACAGATTAGGAGAGGTAATTTTCACTCTTCAAGATTCCAAATTAGATCGCAATAAATGTTTTTAATATGTCGGCAAACCTTTTGATTAAGGAACCACAGCCACCATAGTCGGCTACGGCTGAAGTTGCGTCGCCGGCGTAACGTTCCCGATGTGCTCCATCTCGTTTCTCTCGTCACACGACAAACGGAGCGTTTTCACATTTGCAACCCAGTTTATTAAAACCAAATTTTGACAACACTAATTAAAGCGATTAAGCCTCTGTATAGGTCGAGACATATCTGTCCTCGATTTAAATTATTAATTTCCAGGTCACTAATATGAATAAGTTCACAATGTCAAAACCATCCAACAACAAATATTAACCGTCAAATACAAAGTTGACTTAAGAAAATAATTCAGGATAAAAAAATTTGTAATGTTAAAAGATCATCCAACAATTATAAACTACACCTTTAAAAATAAACCAACTTCGAAATAAATATAGGTTGACATTATAAATAAATTTATAGTTCTGTACATGTTAGGTTTGAAAATAAGTATCCACACTACCATGGACTGGCTGTGATCTAGTTGACAAATTTCTAAATATCTAGTTGACAAATTTCTAAATATCTAGTTGACAAATTTCTTAAGATAATGAATCTTTTTAACAAAATTTGTCTAAATAAGGTGAAGAATCAGATTATACTGTCTGATATGTTGAAAAATGGATGATGATTCAGAAACATGTTTAGTTCAGAGGGGCTCCATGGTGCACTACATTAACATGAAACTAATGCGGTAACTAAAATCATGAGTCTGCATGATAATATCTTTAGACCAAGCATGAAGCATTTGTGATTATTATACCTTACAGGCTACAACTTTAAGAATCTCACCTTCACTTTTCGGCCTCCCTTTTTATGGTAAAACGGAAGTTTAAAAAAAAAAATGAAATCTAGCATAAAATTAGAGTAAGATAGTACAACATTTGTAACCTCAATATTTATTTAAAACAGAAAAAAATCATAAATAACTTTAACCGAAATTTTTGGATGAACCCTTGAAATTTCTAAACTGAAACTTGTTTCATAAGAACAACTCATGGTTTACAATAAAGTGCTAATTGCTGGATATTATCTACAAACCTTTTGCTTTTTATGAAACTATCAGTTATATCGATTAAAAGTATGTTTATTTCCTACAAATTGATGCTATTTTAAATTATCATAATTCTTAAAAATATTGCCTTCTTTTGTTTAATTTCATCAGATTAATTAAAAGGAAGTTCTTCCATAAGTTACAGTATATAGCTATTAGAAAAAAGAAAAACATTCTTCAAATTATATGAAACATCGGTTCATGATTGAGACTATAAGCATTATTAACCAGTGTAAGTTTGGTTTTGACTGCAAATTTATGGAACGGTGAAATAATGTTTCGACATAATTATATTATGTAGATGGAATTAATAATCATAAAAATGCTAATATTTCGTTTGATTAACAATTGCAATTTGCACCCAAAAAACACTTAAAACAAAAAGATTATGCGGTTCGAATTCAAATATTACAAACAACAACAAAATAATTTTTGGTTGAACAATTTGTTTTCATCGTTTTATTCTACCCATGTTCTCATCTTTCACGGATTGCCTATGTTAAAAATGCGAAAATTTGGTGTTAGTTTCTATAATTATTAAATTTTGGAATAATGCTAAGTTCTGTAATAATTACTGTTGAACATAAAGGGAAACATTCGTAAGCTTCCGTGCTGGAGATATAAGAACAAGTGATCATTGAAGTATTCATTAAATGTGGTTCTTAGTTTTTTCTCGTATGTGTAAGATTTTGGTCTTCCTAAGGTGGAAATCGATTTGACTTTTTTTTCCCTTTTTTGAGTTGTTCAGGTTGCGTAGTTTTAACTTTTGAGTTTGTTGACCCTGAGATTACTAAAAAGTACATAATGTTTTTTAAAAAATATTTTTTAATTAATTAGGTATTTTCATCACACCCATAATTTAAACGCTCCTTGCAAATAAACAAAATCAATGCCAATGAAATAAAGAATCATCATTCACCAATATGTACCATAAGAACAAAGAAGAATCGAACTGTATAAATTAATGCCCACAGCTGAGACTAAAATCAGGACATAGTGCTGCAGATAAATACATATTTTTGTGTTATTAATGTCAGATGCCTAACTTTCCCGATACAACACCACGTGAGATATGTCTGGATTCAATTCGTTGTTCGACTACACTTCATTACATGTAGCCACACAAAATAAATGAGTCGAAATCTTGTTTACTCTCCACTCTACTTTACATACCGTATATATTTCTGTGCTCAATCAATATTTTGTCTTCCCCTTGAAAAGAAAAGAAAGAAAAATAATATAACAGTTATATATATGAAATATCTGTTCTGGCATAACTGAGAAGGAAAGGAACCAGAGGTATTTTTTTTTATTTTAAAAAGAAGATACATATACAAATTCCAGAACGAGGTACATTAATCCATAAAATATATGGTACAGACCA
The DNA here is from genome assembly GCA_900406565.1 of Turritis glabra. Taxonomy (NCBI): domain Eukaryota; kingdom Viridiplantae; phylum Streptophyta; class Magnoliopsida; order Brassicales; family Brassicaceae; genus Turritis; species Turritis glabra. The sequence continues at coordinate 4,258,818 of OVBN01000025.1, forward strand.
ACTAAATAAAGGACAGTATATAGTTGATAAATTTGGCGTTCAAGGGTATAAGAGTGAGAGGCGATTAAAGTAGATCATAACGTCATACTAAGAATGGGAGTTAATGAACTCGACATGAAACAAAGTGAGGTACAAGCATAAGCGTATATTGATGCAGTGATAAGACATCACCGTATAAGCATTTATCTTTATTTACGTTTTTTTTAATTATGTTTAGGGACTAGATCCGTGTTACTGTGTAAGCTACAGTTAACAGTTACATATGAGAGTTGAATGAGCACACCATTTAACAAGAATTCCCCGCAAAGGCGCAAACACATCACGAATAAAGCATCCAGACAAAATCCCAAGTAATCAAGTTACCAATGCTTAGAGTTAGCACATAATGGAATCGAATCCGGAGATGTATCTCTGCTATAATTCATGTAAGCACATTAGACATGTCATCCAATTCATTTACGACATCAGCTTGACCTTGGCCAACTTTTGTACGTTAAATGACGCTTCCTTCGTTGTTCTATTACCGAAATGCAATTATGTAATATTTCAAGTAAAATTGGTCGTTCAAAATCTATTGTAAAACGAACCATCATTGAGAGAGGAGAAAACGTACGTATACATGAGTTATAGCGGAGCTACGTTAAAATTTCTTAAATTACTCGAAGTCATTAAGTTTTTCTTATAGATCAGTTGTCTCCGGTGTATCTACTTTTCTGGTTTTTAAGTTAATATTAAAACTCATAAATTAGACCTGTACTAATGTTTGGGCTTTACGGCTTTTCAGTTTAGAAAAGGAACAAAAGAGAGGATATATTGGTTACTTTCAAGAATCTTGCACAAGCGTTCATTGCGGTATTGTTGAGTAATAGTCGCAGAAGCAAATAGTGCATCTACTTATCAATCACTTCAGAGATGCCACAGACCTACTTATCACTTACCAAGATCCTAAAGAAGTGTCACCAGTGGTTCAGTACTTGGTGAAAACGGTTTATTGACTCATTTTTCTAACCTAGCTAACACGTAAACTAATCAAATCAACATCCAAGCAATAGGCCATATTAATGCACACATAGTCTAGTTTATATATCATGCTCAATGTACAAGCTTATAGGTTAATCACCCACACTTTGACCCTTCCTAGACGCAAAGGTCCGACTTACTTAGAAAGGAGTGTAACCCACAAAGGTTCTTAAAGGCCTTAACTGATGATTAAAGGTCTCTTTCTTAATGGTTTCTTAATGTTTTATTTTAGTTAGAGATTATTTGTTGTTGACAAATATAATATCAAAAGAAAGAAAAAAATTATTATCCGCATTTTTTCTCTCCCTATGATATCTTGTAAAATAAGGTGACATCCCTTATATTATATTAATCAAAAAACATTTTTGATGAAGAATCTTTCTTTTGGTAAATATTAATTACGGGCTTGCCATGATAATGTGTCGTTCTATGAACGTTTTTTTATTAACCGAAACAGCTATAATGAAAGTCTTATTACAAAACAAGAACTAAAGAAAAGGCTACACCTGCTTTTTTGTGTAAGAATTTCAATGGCTCTTAAAGAAAAGAGAGAGAAGAATTTCAAAATGGTTCACGAAGACCCTTTGAATTATTAGTTGGATTCATGTGAGCATCAGGCCACCACCTTTCGTTTTCTAATAAACTCCTATCCACCTCACATAAAAAATCATTTATTTACACACGCTAGAATACCAAACAAAAAGCCTTCTCTTAAATTTTCTCCTAATTTTATTTAGTATAATAAGGTCTAATGTTATTAAAACGTATATCCAGAGAAAAAGAAATAAACCTAACCACAGGCTGGGTTTCCTTTTCCAAAGTTATGAGAATAAAATAAAATGAACGGAAAGCTATTTTCGGTTTGTTAAAGATCCATTACAAAGGGACGATCAAAGAAGGACCATTAATACAAAAGTGGTGTTGTGTGTAATGTTAAGTGTGTAGGGTCAGATGTTAACAGCAAAATAATATTATGAAGTTGAAATTAGAACCCATTATCACAAAAGAAGTTGAAATTAAGAAAAGAGCTATCGTTGAGAATAAATGTGCTCTTTCATCTTTTAGTAGTAGGTAAGTGGGGACTACTAAGTTTTAGTACTCCACATATGTTCAAAGTTTTAGTACTAATAATTTTAGCCCCTTTTCATGATTGTTTGGGAAGCTTTGAGAAAATTATTAAGTTGATAAATTTCTACAAAATTTTAGATCATGAGTTCAGAATCGAAATTAACAATTATATAAAAAGTGAAAAAAACCTACTACTCCAAGTAGTCCTCCGCATTCATAAAAATTAAATTTCATACTTACAATTGAACGATGACAAAATTTTCATGATATTTTAGTTTCATAAATGTTTCCATAAATAAAATCTATACATTATTTTCGTGTATTCTCGAGTTGCTACTTGCTAGGTACGTAAACTTATCCAATTACACTCTACATTGTATCCTATAAGAATTTTTATTTTTTTCTAGAATGTATATACCTTATCTTTTCTTTGGAATCTATATGTTTGACGTTATCCCAAATTGACCCCACTAAAACACAAGTAACTCTTGAGGACCCATTCGATCGTAACACAACAAATGATTTGATATTAGAGATTACCTTATGCCCATCGTATTCAATTTCATCTCTAGGTCGCTTGGTTAAAATCCAAGGGGCGATAATGTCACTGTAATGGTTGTCTTCGAGACATCGAGGACGGACTTTAACGACCTGAGAAGAACTGAAGCAAACATTTTGGGAAATTAAGATGGAACGACAGAGAACGAAGGGAAAGTCAATATCTCAGAAAAACAAAAGGCACGTGGCTGTCGCGTGGTATTTATTGAGAGCTCATTTAATAATTTATTATCATGTACATTCATTCCGGCTATATATGGTTTTTAACTTATCAACAATGTATTGATATCATTCTGATTAGAAAGTTGGTAATGTTTAACAGTTTGGTAAGATTTTATCTATTGCTTTTTCAGATTTTAGTTTTGTATATATGTTGGGGAAAAAATTTGTACTTCCAAAAATTATCGAACAATGGAAAACAAACAGACTTACATAAAATAACAAATGGTCTTAAAAAAAATTTAGAACACCGGTGTGGTATTTTCTTATAGACACTCTTAACGTTTCAATTTATAGTTTGAAAAAATAAAGGCAGGTCAAAAGAGTCAAAACTTCGAAAGAGTATTTATCTAGATATGTCCTAAACCATGCTTACAAAGATCAACTAATCATGCTTACAATTATCGACAGACAATTATACTTAATTATCTCTAGTTTAATACATACATGTCAATAAATTTAAATAAATGAGTTACTTATGTCCATATTTAAAATGTTTCTAACTTCAAAATTTACCGTTTCTAAAAGTATTAATAATTTGCTATGTGTGACTGAAGAATTTTTCATCAAATTCTTTTAACGTATGTCAATATTAAAAGTTTACTAATTTCAATATGTTAGGCAGTAAAAGTTTATCCAATATAATACTGTAAGAGCACAGTAATAATCGCAGTAGTATTTATGGATCAAATTCACATAAACTAATAAAGTGCACGATAAATTATGATGATTTAAATCAAGGTAGAATAAAAAAAAAAATTTGAATAACTCAAGGTAATTATATAAAATAAAATAAAAGTTAATAAAATAAAAACATTGAGTAAAGAGAAATCATCATAGAATTATGATTTGAATGCAAATTAAATATGAAAAACATTTAGAATCGTTCTTGAACTCAAAACACAATTGTAAAGTTATCATACTTTCGTCTGAAATAACTATATATGCATTGATATTCCTAACAACTAAACTGTCGTCTGTCAATAGAAATTCAAGCAAGCATTATGTGTAAGTTTGATACGTTTACAAAACACCTTAACAACAACCTTCGTGGCTAAGAAATTTTTCTCCATCTAGGATAAATCTATCGATTCAACAACATTTTTGGTGTCATGATGAAATCAATTATGGGCAGTGATCAAACTGGCATAATTCAATCAAAGCAATAAACACAATCCTAGATAAAGAATTATATGATCAATCCCATAAGAAACCTAACATGTTTATACATAATTATCTCTTTAGAAAACTCTAAACTCAATGAATGAATCTACTCACACATGAATAGAAAACACATGATAGAAGTAGATAAAAAATTTATATAGAATTGCAAAGAAAATAACAAAGGTTTAAGATAATCTCTTTACAAATCCTAAAAACTCAAGAACAACTTTTAATATCAAGATCGCACAAACTCGCATCTGTTTGCGGTTGGAGATGAAAGACTATATATATACAAAAGGAAAAAACAATAGAATCAAAAAAAATGAAAATTTTAAAACGTCAACCGATCGATTACAATATGTACCAATCGGTTATCTTCGTCTTATGTACCGACCGGTTACAATAGTGTACCGATCGGTCGTTATTTTCTATCTTTTCTTCACTTGAAGCTGTTTCGATCCACTTCCATTCTAAAACTCTTTTTTTTATTCAAACAAGTGTTAAATTTTTTTTAAAATAAAAATATACTGAAAACTATTTTGTTTTTATTTAAAAAATTCAAGATTTGATGTTAAAAGACTAAAAACCGATAAAAAATATGAGTTAACATAATAATTTTTGTTTTTTGATAAACTACAATAATTTCTTACGTTAGAGACTTCGTTGGAGTGTTATTATTACCTGCGAATCTGCGATTGATTTCTTAAACGATAAATATTTAATAACACATCGTCGAAATAAAAGAGAAAAATATATTTTGTCTAAATGATTTAAAAAATAGAGAGGCCATTTTCCACTTTCTTGATTGATTTTGTCTTGCGTTCGATTCAGTATATAATACCTTAGATTTTTATGTCTTTATATTTCCTACTTAAATTGCACGAGTGGATTGGACAGGAGGTGGCAGACATTAAATGGAAAAGATAAGAGCCTGAGCTTCCGGCTTAAACAGTCTTTTGAATTTTCCTTTGGGCTACTTTACTTGCTACTTTTTATTTCCTCTTATTATTTTACTAAAGTTCATCAAAAGATAAAACAATTATTTATATACATTCATTTTCTAAAATAAAATTGAAGGCATCACCATATAAACACTAAATTTCACTATATTGCGCAATTTTGATATAGTGATGGATTGTTGTAACAGACCAAATATGTTCATTGCAACTGTAGCCATTTTAACTTTCTTCACTAAAACTTGTCACTGTTTAACAACCGGCCAAATCCAGTCCCACTAGCAATATATTGAATAATAATGTATCCGTTACATATTGGTGACGACATATGACCATATAATAGCATACATATATTAGTTGTACAAGAAAAAATTTTAAATTAAGAATTATCCTCCGCAAAGAAAACCATCTCTCGGGCCAACCTCTCACAATGAAAGGCTCGTATATGACAACTCAAAAGAAGTAGCCAGTGGGCTCAGCTTCCAATATCAGACCCAATTGCTGTAAAGCCCACAAACCCAAAGACCCGACAAAACGTAGTCTATCCTAGCCGTTCGAACAGCTTCATAATTCCACGCAAGATAAATTTTCATTTCCCATATATCTTTAAAAGTCAAGTATACCAAGTGGCAAGTACAATACATATTATAGTTGCCACAAACCTCAAACCTACAGTCATTGATTCAGAGTTTAAGCATGTGGTTACTCTCTGTCTACAATAGAAGCTGGATACATGACATTCACAGACACTAAAAGAAGCATTGTGGCTAAAAAGTATATGTTTCGAGGTGGGTTTTGCACATGATTCAGTATAGTGCAATTTGTTTTCGGCTAGAAATAGGGCATTAGGAACGAACTAAGCACATAAATGTTTGATTACATATCATCCGAGATGTTATATATTTTACATGGAGATGTTATAATTCAAAATGTTCATATTTCTAAAAATCCAGTAGAATAAGAAGAAAAACTGAATATCATTACATTTCCTTAGTTGTTCATTTTTGTCCTCCATACTCTCTCTCCAGAATGTGTAACGCAAACACGTTGTTAGATTAAGGTGCTCATAATGAAGATACATGAAAAGATTCTGTCGAGATATACCAAGGTTTTGGGGAACTCGTACATCTTACGTGTCGTTTACATTTGAGTTTAACTCGATCAAATCCGTTTTCTTTTTCTTACCACCGTTTCGTTTGCGACCGTCAACGTCTATTTATGTCGTTGAAAGTGGTCGCTAACGTCGCTGCGCCGAACAGCTAAATATTGATTTTGATATTTTGGACAAGCCAATGAGAAAAAAACAGAGAGTTCGGTATATAACTAAGGCGTGATAGAGAATTATGGCTTGACGGAGCTGTCAAAGCATTTAGATTTTAGATAAATTAGGTGGGACAAAGGACGGAGGAGGTAAGACCTTTTCTTCTTACATTTGATCGAAATATTTTTATATTTTTCTAAGTGCATCTAATAATCAAAAAGTGTATTCACCAACCAATCAAGGTTATTTGTAAATATTTTCTTTTTAGTTTTTCACCTTTTAAAGTAGAAATAAGTCTAGGTTTCAGAAAAATCATATATATTACATATGCAGTTAAAGAAAGTAAATGCAACCCACTTATTGCCTTTGAGTTGGTAAATTATATGGAGGCCACATCAATGTCCCATGTGGTATCACTTAATTTAGGTATTGAGCTTACTAATAAAACGGGAAATAATAAATATACATGAGTCTAGAAATCTAATATTTCTTTATATACGTTTCAAGAAAGCTTTCTTAGTTTCCTTCATCATCAGAAAACATTTTATACCAGAGATGCTATGGCGAAATAACAAGCAGTTGATGCTATTTACAACCACATTTTCTATTTTGAAATAATGATGTTTGTAAGTTCCTCAATGCTTTTTTTTTTGGCGGCACGTTCCTAAATGCTTTGCAATGTAATTCGAACTTAAATGATTTTACCAATACGAATTTTTCAATAGTAGGCTACAAAGAACCGTTGGACTAATAGGTGCAATTTGTTGGGAAGATCTATTTGTTAAATTTAAGTACCTTGTAGTAAAACTTGTATAGTCCTGTGAATGAAGAGAAATTATGTAGAAAATTTTGATTTAGCTACTCTTACGGTGACCGGAATGTCGCAGTTTGGAATTGATTTCTTGTTATACGAAAATGTCAAACTGAAGACAGGTGACATGATCGACAACAATGAAAAAAAAAAAAAAGACAAGGGACATGAAATGACATATATCATATAGCATCCGAAGACACTAATTAAGAGGCCTTCATAGCCACTAAAATTGTATAAGAGCAACTCCAACCATAACACCAAATTTGGTGTTTGGTGTTGAAATTACATTAAATATAATGTTATAGTGTCTCATTTTATTTTTCATCTCCAACCACAACACTAAATTTTACACTAAAAATAATATTTTTTATTATTATATTATTAAATTTATATTATGTTTTTTAAAATTATCTCTGAATTTAGTTTTTTATTTTTGTTTGGTTTTAATTTTGTATTTTTATCTTTTCAGTCTTTAATCGAACTTTAATATGTATTTTTAATTTTAAATAATTTGGCTTTTATTTAGATATTTTTGTAAACTAATATTTCATATTAATTATAATTAAAAGTAAATATTATTAAAAGTGAAAAGATTCAAAACTATTGATAGTATATTTATTTTTAGATGGTAAAAAGCAATTTAATTATTTTATTTAAAACAAAATACAAATAAAATAATATTTGTTTATTGGTGTTTTATGAACAGTACAACGCCAAATATAGTGTGTTACTGTTTATAAAACACCAAAATAAAAAATTTGGTGTCAGTTTTGCAGTTCCATTGGAACAAATTTAACATCAAATATGGTGTTTTGCTGTTCCATTGGAGAAGCCCTAATAGAGGTAGTCTGAGAATGCAAATGATTGTATAATTCTAGAAATTTTATTATTTACAATGCAAACAGAAGTTAAATATTTCATCCATTGTCTAACAAAATAGCTTTTAATGTTGGGCTTTTCGAAAAGGAATTTTTATACTGGGTGAATTTCCCGGAGTTAATGCGAATAAGAGTCGTTAGAAATAAATCCTATAAATAGAGGTTGTATAGAACGAGACTAGGGATCGGAAAAATCAATAAAAACACTTCTCTTTTTCTTTGTTTTGGTGTTCTTCGAAACAATCTGTTGCTCGAAAATTAGAGCCCATCACGAATTTATTTCATAATTATAAATGCGGATTCCGACATCGCACAATGAGTGTCGACTGGTCTAAAAGCTTTCAAGATGATATTTGTATACTACCGTAAATTCATGCATACATCTTTCGCATATAACCTTTAGTTGTTTTTTGTAGAATTGATGTTCATATACGAAATATTGCGGATTTCATCGTGCACTTGCAGTCTGGTTATATTGGAGTTTAATACTCAAAAAGTATCAAATTTCCATCAAAAAACTATTATAAATTATTTTCAGCTTTTTGGAATGACGTCAAATCAGCTGTAAAGTGTAATTTTATGCTTCAGATTTGGGCTGAAGCTTAATTTCGGAATTAGATCGCCATTTAGTTGTACAACTGTTGAAATTGCATGTTGTTACAAGTTAAATATATTGTAAGTTACGTCTAACGATTTATATTCCATAACTTTTTTAGCATTTACATATAGTACGTAAGGATTTATAATATATTAATGTTAGTTACATCGAGACTTTGGTAATTTGTGGTGTAGTATATAAATGTGTAGCAATCTTCTATTTTTTAGCTAACTTTTGATGTGAGTTAGATTTTTAATTTTTCGATTTGTAAATCATTTATGGATATATACAGTCCAGTCCCATAAACTTCACGCTTTATATATCACGGTTGATAAACGTGAGGGAGGTGTGTTAGAATATATCCCACGTCAAAATCTTGGTAACTTATAGTGTAGTATATAAGTGTGCGGCAATTCTCTATTCTTAAAATAGATTTACATGTGAGTTGGACTCATACTAATAATTAATATTATCTATTGAAGTTCGCTTCGACCTTTTGAAGAACTGATCATCACATGCATGTAACAGATTATGATAACGATTTTTACCAACCGTCTATTTGAAGTTCACCCTCGATACTATATAAGAAATATCACACGTCTTTGAGTTTAGTTGGAGAATTTTTCCACACACGTTTGCAAGCCATAGTATATCAAATATCCACAATTGCGAGAGAATAGCTATGCCTTTTTGTCGATGATTAGATTATTGGGAAATTAGATTCTATATTTTTTGAGTTTCTTAATATCTTGAAATGATACTTGCTAATTGTCTAACAAAATAGCTTTCTGAATTTATTTTTTTTGGATGCAAAAATTGTTTATCACGTTTTGGTAAAAAAATATCAGCAGCATAAAGTTTCGGGAAACATGTATATATTGCCAGATAGGCAGATACTGTATGAAACTCACAAAGATTTCTGAAAAAAGATTCAGAGTTTTGAAATTTTCTTACAAAATTTGGAACTTTTGGAAAACGTATATAACTTTTCAGAATTCTTTTATAAGGTTCTAAGAAATTTGTTGCAAGTCTTTTTAAGTTACCAACATATTTTTTTACTCAAAATTTCAGATCTTTTCTTTTTTGAAGGGTTTATTTCGCTTTCACTGGCCAAAAATTAGGTCCCCCAAAAAAGTGAACAGTTATTTCTTAATAGATGAAAGCACTATTCCAAAACGATAAAAAATAATAAAGCCAAACAGACTATTTTTGCAAGTACCCCTTGATTATTATTTCACTTTTCATAGTCGTTAATAATAGTTTAATTTAACCGGTGAAAACAAAAAGAGACCACATATGACTTAAATTATGGTAGATAATACTCGCTTTCTCATGTCACAACATTAGGTATTAGGCATTGTAATATTAACTTAAGGAGTTTACATATATCAATCACGTTACCTTGTCCACAAGACTACACCAACTAAACACCACGCCACGAAAGTGATGTTTTTTAGTTATAAATTTTTTTTTGGTGAAGACCCGGTAGATAAATCTCCCAGAATTTATTAAGAAAATATAAAAACGTCATTTACATACGAATTTGCCTAGGACACAAAGTTTCCAGAGCATAATCTCTCATAATAGAATCAACATTGACTGGAACAGAAACAAAAGCATGAAACCCTAATGACAAAGAAAACGCATAGTTCGCTAACTCATCTGCTAGACGATTAGTTTCCCTATATACGTGAGAAATTCGGACTATCCAGTCCTTCGAAAGAAAGCCATGACACAACCGTACCAGAAAAAACAATGGATGCGAGTCTACAATCCCTGTCTTAAGAAAACCCACAACAATTTCCGAATCCACTTCCAACTCCAAGTGCGTGATGCGCTTCTCCCAAGCTATAAAGAGCCCATAATAAACCTCCCATAGTTCTGTTAACGGCGCCAAACATCGCCCAATGTTAACCGCAAAACCACCTGACCAGCCACCATCACCATCACGTAATACCCCTCCAGCAGTAGCTAAACCGTACCACTCTCGCCCAAAGACTTGTATGATCGTGAAGTGCTCTCCAACCCACTTTCGCCACCAATGCTATATTCATCACTTTCGGATTTCGAATCCCTAGCCCACCTTCTCGCTTTGGTAAACAGATTTTACGCCAAGCAATCAAGTGTTGTTTCTTCTTCTCCGGAGTATTTCCCCAAACGAAAGACCGTGACAATTTCTCAAGACTGGCCAAGGTAGATTGCGGTAACTTAATCATACTCATCGAATGCACCGGAATAGATGATAATACAGCTTTTGTCAATGTCAACCGTCCTGCAAAGCTCAACATCTTTCCCTTCCAACCTGCCAACCGCGAAGAGACCTTCTCAAGAATATCCCCAAATGTTTCCTTGTTAATTCTCTTCTGAAGAATCGGCATACCCAAATACCTTCCTAAATCCCTTGTCGCTTTGATGCCACTCTCATCGTTGATTAACTTCTCCACATCCCGCGATACATTCTCGAGAAAAAGATCTTAGACTTCTCCAGACTGACTTTTTGACCTGACGCCACATAAAACTGCTCCAAAATACCACGTATTATCCGAACTTGTGCAACCAAAGCTTCCGCGAACAAAATCAGATCGTCTGCAAAGCATATGTGAGATAGGTGAGGGCCTCCACGTGATAATTGGATCGGTTTCCATCTATTCTTTGTAATTGAATCTTCAATCAAGTGACATAACCGTTCCATACACATGACAAACAAATATGGAGAGAGCGGATCCCCTTTGACGAATACCCCGAAATGGCTTAAAAGAATCTGTTTTCTCACCATTCCATAGCAAGCTCATTAAAGGGCTTTCCACACACTGCATAATCCAATGCACCCATGTTTCTGATAAACCCACCACTCTTAGTGTATCCTCCAGAAAGTCTCATCGAATTTGATCATAGGCTTTCTCTAAGTCCAATTTCAACAACATCCATCCCTTACGACCCTTTTTACGCTTCATAGAGTGTACCGCTTCCTGCACAATCACTATATTATCCGTACTCAGCCTTCATGGAATAAAACTCGTTTGCGTAGGACCCACCAATATCGTCATCACATCCTTTAGCCTTCCAACCATAGTTTTTGTAATTTTTTTAAACAACACATTATATAGACTAATCGGTCGAAACTGTGTTATTTTTTCTGGTTTCGCCACTTTCGCAATCAACACAACAATGGCATCGTTTGTCCCTGGTGGTAAGATTCCGGTAGCAAAGAAATCCAATACAAACCGGGTCACTGACTCGCCAACAATATCCCAGCATTATTGGCAAAAAACTGGTTGAAAGTCATCTGGTCCCGGAGCTTTACACTTCTCCATACTACGAATAGCGGTTTCCACTTCCAATGCCGAAAACGGTTTACTAAAAGCAACTTGGTCTGCGGGAGAAACACTCGAGAAACCAATTTGCGGTAATTTATCCACAACCGAATCAACATCCTCTATAGAGTACAACCTAGTGTAATAACCGATCGCTAGGTTCTCCAACTCCTGCGTATCGGAAACCCATTGTTCCGCATCGTCTCTTAGTTCCTTCATCTCTGAATAATCATTGTCGTGTGAAAAAATTTTGTGTTCCGATCCCAATGAACAATATACTTCTCTCTTGATTTCTGAAACCAAAGCACCTCTTTTTGTTCCAGAACCATCTCAAGCTCCTTAAGTAGACCTTCCTCTCTACTTAATAACGCATCCGATTGACTAACCGCAATAGCATCTTCCACAATCTTGATCTCATTCTCCAACTGCTTCTTCTTTTTCTGAATGTCCCCAAAAGCCTCTCGATTCCACTTACGAAAAATATTATGGAGCCTATTCAAAGCTTGCGGTGTACTCAAACTTCCATTCCAAGAAGCCGATAATAAGTCTTTGAATCCTGAATGACTCAACCAAGCCGCTTCAAAGCGAAAAGGTCGTCGACGCCGATTATTCCCCATCCCCGAAGCTAGTTTTACATATAGTTGAGCATGATCCAAAGCTAGGAAAGGAAGATGTTGCAACGTAGCTTCCTGCCACTTCAAACGCGTATGAGGACAACATAAGACTCGATCCAATCTCTTCGCGTCGTTCCTCCCGACCTCTTTTTCATGTATACATCGTACCCTTGAAACCCATATCAATGAGATATAGGTCATTTATCCATTGACCAAACTCAAGGGAGTCAGGAGATAACTGACCATTACCACCCGTTCTCTCATCTACTCTTACGATCGTATTAGAGTCTCCACCAATAATTACTGGTCCTTCCACCCCACGGACCACTTCTCTCAACTTATCCCAAAGACCATATCTCCTGCTAGGCGTTGGAGCTGCATAGACCACAATCAAATTCACTAACTCTTCACCATTAACCACCGTAGCATGAATAAATTGGTATGAGTATTCAACAATCACCACGTCACCAACCCATGTTCTCCAAAGCAACCACAACCCGCCACTTTGTCCCACTGCATCCACACAAAACGAGTTTTCAAATCCTAACCCTTGACATATACAACACCCTCTATCACCTCCTGCGTGTGTCTCAAAAATAGCTAAAACATCGGTATCAAACTTCTTTAATATGTACCGAAGCGACCGTCGAAAATTAGGTTTATTTGCCTCCCAGTAATTCCATAATAAGCAATTCATCATTAATTGATATTCCAACTGGATCACCGGGGACAAACATTATTCGGATCGTATCTCCGTCTCATTCCCAGACGGCCGACCATGCTCGTTCATTTCCGTGCTAGACACTCCTTCGACTACACCCAGATTTAAACCTTCTTCTGCTTTGGACGTATCCTGCCCTTGGCTCCTTGCGTCACTCATCTCCTCTCTATTAATTGAAAACGAGCCTCCTGGACGCCTAACGTTACTCGTGTCCACTCGCAGCCTTTTTCCATTAACAAGTCCCCGTGTTGGTTTTGATATTCTGGATTGTTTGGGCTTGGGTCCAATGTTTGTGGTACTACTCACTGTTTCACTGTTCCCCCCTCACGTGATCCTTTAACTCCATTTCCTAAACTTGCACCAAAAACAATTGCCTTTCTTTGTGTCTCGCTCCTTCTATCCCTCAATTGATTGAGGATATTCTCATTATGATTTTTCTTATTCTCTCCTCCCTTAACAACCTCTTCCCTTAATTCCATAACTTCCATATCTTTTCCCAAATTACCAAATCTATTAGACACCACAATATCCTCCGTATCTTTCTCCTTCCAATTTCTCCGACGATTACGCTCACCAACACCTCTCACCCTCTCCGGCGGTGCCCCATCATTATTCATTCGGAACCCTGATCTCCTCCCAACTTGTCGTGCTCGGATGAATCCCTCATCGCCCTGATTACCCGAACTACCACTTGCATTCACAGCTATGCTTTGCGTGCTTGGAGCCACCACTTTCTCCTGTGTGACTTTTGGACAAGTATGAACCAAGTAACCATATAACCCACAAGAGGAACAAATAGTGAGCCCTTCATACGACACAAAATATCGATCCCCATTGATGAGAATTGATCATTTAAGTGGCTTCTTCAAATTAACCTCCACACACAATCTTACGAATCTTGCTCTCTCAAACTGCAGCGTAACAGTATCCACTTTGACCGACTTTCCCAACTCTCTGGCAATCCCCGTTAAAATCGACTTATGATAAAATTTAACAGGAATATTCGACACTCTAACCCACACCGGCGTCGTAGTGATCTCAGCATTCAAAGGATCAAAATCCGGAGACCATGCTTGAACCATAAGATAACTCCCGAACACTCGCCACGGTCCTTGGGTTAGCGCAGCCAAGTACACTTCCTCTTTTTCAAACCGTATCATAAAGAATTGACGTGGTAGAACTAGAACATACATTTCTCCGCTAGGCTTCCACAACTCTCTCAAACGACGACTTAAAATAGAGATAGGGACATTCCTACCTAGCACCTTCACAATCATACACTTTTTCCATAAACCATTCATAGCCTCCAACACTTCGTCTCCTATCGTAATCACTGGCTCACCATCCTCTCCATTCGGAAATTGTAGGCTTAATCTCTCCATCACAAACGCATCATCCACCACTTCCTCCAGGATCGGCCTCCCTTCTGCCGTAGAACCTTTAACCTTCTCCACCCAGGACCGCGAGACGTCCGGCAACTCCCCTGGTGGCCTCCCTCCGGCTCCAAAATCCAACATCGTAGTATCCTGACCTTCGGCACTCAAAACCCTAGGATCGCCTCCAGCCGGTTGCATTGCTTCTATCCTATTAAAGTTACTGGATCATGCTTTTAGTTATAATGAATTCATAACACTAATATATATGATACATTGAAATCCCATAAATGTGTACCGATAGGAAATAAGTATTAATACTAATTTAATTCTTTCATTCTACCACTCAATTTTATTACTTAAGAAGTCATGTTTATTCTCTAAAAAAACTACGAGTGCTGTGATTTGAAATCGCAATTAGGTTAAAAGGAATGCAAACTGGAGCCGGATCCATTAATTAATCGCTAAGTTTTGGATCAAAAAGTCTATCTACGAATGTTGTTGGAAATTAAGCCAATATTATTTCAGATTTATTTACAGAAATAATCTTAACGGAAAAAGATATAGTTGTCTTCTGTGAAATTATTATCTTCTTTTATTGTACTACAAATGATGATCTACCATTTACAACGAATGAATTGAATCTAATTTTCAAGAGCACATGAGATCACGATGAAGGGTCTATACGAACAATTTCACGATATATGATGATTTAACAACATTCTAGCTGCATTACACCTATAATGGACAATTTTAGCATCATACACAGAATTACAACTTACTACACACTTACATAATCTGCTGCATATCTGAAAATTAAACTTGAGACATAGTGTAAAAACTTAAAAGCATTGATCAACGTAACCAAGAGACTTCCATAAAATATATATAATATATATATATATATATATATATATTCTTGTGAGATGAATTACATGAATTGCGATAATTCTACGAACATTGTAGTTTGACAAAGTAAACATATATCACTTTAATTACGAAAATTCCTTTCATCTACTATTAAGTCTTCAACTATGTAGACTCACAAATCTATCATTTTTTTTATATAAAATAAGAGAAAGCATTTTTGGCTAATATCGAGTTCCCTCTTTCTCTATTTCTTTCTTACTTGGAGTGTACGCTTGTGAAAAGCATCTTCGAACTGGCGTATGTTATATTCCGGAAGTTAACTGATCTTTGAGCCTAATTAAGCAACGTATTTTCAACAGGTCAGACAAACAACTTAAAGATAATGTGTTAAACAAAAGTCTAATTAGTTTACCGTTCCTCTAGACGTGCAGATTGTAGTCCGACGATCTAAAATATATACAACCAAAAAAAAAAAAAAAACATCTTTTTTGAAGTCTTTCTCCTATGATCCAGTTTCGAATCTGAATTTGAAGTTCCACAACCAGCAAAAAGAATACCAAAATCAACGTATACTATCCTTCTCTATTTTATTTTAAACAACATATACTTTTTAATAAGTATATATTGTCTAACAACTTGTATTAACAACATTAGGTGTTTTTTCATGCTATCCATAGAGACGATGTTATCTTTTATTTTAATTGATTTACATGTCACATCATGTATATGAATCTAATATTATTACTGCACAATGTTACTTGCAATGGATTTTAAAAAATGATGGTGTTAACTACGTACGAATTTAAAATTTCGATTTGAAAATGTATTAAGATGATTTTTTCTGTCTTTCCATCAAAATTCTACGGTAAGCATGCAACTTATTTTTGTTTGGTTAATGATGGATGATCTTTTAGAAAATTATTCTTAGTATCCCTAAGGCTGAAAACAAAATACTTAAAACTTTAACAACAAAAAAAATACAATCGTTAGATATAGTGACATGTGAACCTTTTAAATAGTGAAATGTTTATCAGATATGTAAGCCCAAAACTGATAGTAGGATGGAGATATGTCAGATTTATAGGCAGAAACAATCGCTAGCTCAAAACGATACGGACACAATACACATGATATCGATGTTTCTTCCAGTTTGCAAATAGTTTTTTTTTTTTAACATTTAGTCTTTTTTTTTTCCGTCTGAATACATTAATATTAATATAGGATCAGTTTTGTTATAATCATCACAAAAAGGATCAAAGACAATCACAAACAGAAACAAACAAAAAAAAAAACACATTACCGACAAGTAATGGTACTCTCTTTCGTGAACACTTCATGTAACTAAAAAAGGTAGCCACTAGCTACGTATAACGATCCTCCATTGTCGAGCTATAAGGAAAGCTCTCCTGTTAGCACTTTTTTCTTTTTGAACTAGACTCTATTTCGGAATATAACTTAAAGTTTCTAAGATTTTTGTGGAATGATACTTATATGAACGCCATGTTGCTGGTCTAGTGACTGCCCCAAACAGAGACTTGTCTTCAACCGCAAACGTGACTCTAAGCACATGTAAGCTTGCCATACTCACCATAGCCCACATCCATCCCTCCATTTCTGCTTTACACTTTATTGCAACTAAACCAAAGCTCCTTCTACTATGAAGCAGAACAGTATCATCCCAGTTCCTCAAAACCTAACCACCTCCACCTATGTTCTTTTTTTCTATCCCATGATACATTTATATTGCACTTAAGCCAAGGTTTCTCTGGAGGTTTCTACTTCTCATTTACCTGCGCTTCTGCGAGTACCTTATTCTGACCATGGTTAGCAATTTCTTGTGCTAGAAACCATTCGATCACGTCTTCCCTGATCTTTTCCACCATATCATTCACCATGTAGACCATTTTTTCAAATAGAAGGTTGTTGCGGTTCTTCCACAGTCTCTACATAACCCAAAGGAAGGATATCCTTGTCTTTATTGGGATCTTCACACTCTTTCTCATCATCAAACATGATAAAAGTTCTGGTAAATAGAGAATGGGTGAAAGCCACCACATACTTGACACCTGATCTCAATCGACATTCCTCTTGAGCACAACTTTTCTGCTATTGGAATAGCTCCACTCAACCTTCCACATAATGATCTTTATATTTGTAGCGGACTGAATCTTCTAAATTTGTTCCTCAATACCATTTAATGAAGGTTGTACATTAGCTACATGTAGCATGTCAGCCTTGTGAATTTGAGTTGCTTTCCAATATCCAGATCTGACCGTTTACTCACCAGACTTATTATGTTTCCAACATTTAAAATCCGGAGAATCCACTACTGGTTTAGATTTGAGAATAATTTCCACGTCCCTAGGGAAGAAATGCTCATCCAACTTCTCTCTAATCCATCTTTGAGACTAATGATCAATGAGATCACTCACTGTCAACTCTAAATCAACAAAGATGTTTTTCATAAGTGGAGCTCTCATACCTCCATCTTCCATCCACTGACTTGTCTATACCCTTAAGGAATTCTCATCTCCTACCATTTGTTTCAGCACTCTTTCCAATAATTCTCTCCCATGTAGGATACTTCTCCATGCAAAAGAAGGTCTTCCTCCAAAATCAGCATGCAAAAAAAATTCCTCAGCAAAATATCTATTATTCATGAACTAAGAAAACAAACAATCAAGAGCCTACATCAATCTCCAATCTTGTTTGGCCAACAACACTTGATTGAAAAGCTGAATATCTTTGAATCCCATGCCACCTTGATCCTTGGGTAAGAACATCTTCTCCCATGCGTTTCAGTGAATCTTTCTTTTTTCTCTACTGCACTCTACCAGAAGGTGATCATTGCACTTGTAAGAGTTTCACAAGTTCTTTTAGGCAACTTGAAACACGACATGGCATATACATGCATTGTCATTGCCAGATATTTGATTATAATCTCCCTTCCTCCTTGTGACAAAGTGCGGGCAAACCATCTTGAGAATCTGTTTTTTAACATTTCATGAATATAAGCCAATATGTCCATTTTAGAACCACTGAAATACTCAGGCAGTCCTAAATAGGTTCTTGCTCCCCCTTCATTGAAAATTCCTATTTTGGTCTTAATCAAACCCCTAACTCCCTCATCTACCTTAGATATAAAATTGATGGAAAACTTATCCAAGTTAATGATATGACATGTAGCTCTTCCATATGTATTCAAAACCTGTTGAATGGCCACACATTGCTTCTTTTCAGCTTTGCAAACAAATACGTTGCCGTCAGCAAAAAAAAGGTGGTGAATAGATGGACCAAGAGGAGAGAACCTAATCCTATTGATTAAACCATCATGTTCAGTACTGTTAAGGAGATGTGTGAGTCTTTCCATACATAGCACAAAGAGAAATGGAGAATGAGGACCCCCTTTTCTAAGACCCCTTTGTGGTACAATCATGCCATAAGTTTGGCCATTAAGCAACACTGTGCATGTGACTGTGGTAACACACATCATTACCCACTCTACCCACTTAGGATGGAAGCCTAGAGCAAGAAGGAAAGATTACAAATAAGACCATTCTACTCTATTGTAGGTCTTAGACATATCAGTTTTGATTGTGATAAACTCTATTGCCACTGGATCATAAGTTCTCACAACATGTACCACCTCATGTGCTATCAATATATTATCAGAAATCAACCTCTCCGCCACAAAGGCTGATTGATTAGGGGACACTATCTCTGATAATAGCAGTTGAAGTCTTGATATTATAATCTTGGAAATGATCTTATACATCACTGAACACAAACGGATTGACCTCAGGGAGAATTTACCTTCTTGGGGATCAATCACAGCTGTGTAAAGTTCCATTCCTTTTCAAATATCCCTTCCTTGAAAAACTGCAGTACTTCAACCGTTATCTGATTCCCAACAATATTTCAATACTACTGAAATAACAGACCTATCATTCCATATGATCATGGTGCACTTGAAACTTTAATGGAGAAGACATCCACTATAACCTCTTTTTTGAGATTTCAGAAATAAGCTTAGCATTCACTTCCTCATATATCCTTGTCTCCAACCCGTGAAATATATCCTGAGGGTTGTAAGGATAAGAAGAGGTGAAAAGTTTTTAAAATTATTTGACCGCTACTTCTCCTTTTGATGTTTCTACTTTATGTTGGATCCCATCTTCATCCATTAAACTGTCTAGGCCATTTCTAACTCTTTCCGCTTTGACCGATGCATGGAAGAATTTGGTATTCTTATCGCCTCCAATCATCCATTTCTGTCTACATTTCTGTTTCCAGAAACTCTCTTCCTCCCTGTGAGCTTTCACCATCTCTCTCTTTAACATACCCATTCTAAAAAAGGAGGGAGCCAAGGCTACATGTTCAATCTCAATTTCTTTTTGGATCTGGTCAATCTTTCTTTTAGCATTGGTAATATTTGATATTTTCTATTTGCTTAAAGATTTTCTGCACCTTCTCAATCTACCTGACATACTATGACAAAAATGGGAGAAAGGATCTTGCCATGTCTTTTTGATTGATTCTAAGACCAGCGGTTGATGCAACATTCTACTATCAAATCTAAAAGATCCCTTATAAGTATCTTGAGAAGATAAGAGATGAACTAAAACTGGTTTGCGGTCAGAACCCTTATTCTCCAAAAAAATCCGATTAGACACCAGAATCATTTTGAACCACTATTTGTTACCAAAACAACGATCCAGTTTGCATTGGATCCACAAGTCATACCTTCTACCTCTCCAAGTGAAACTGTTTCCTGAACTGGGCAATTCTATCATTCCACAAGCTTTGATCATATTGGAAAAATCAGCAAAGGATGCTTCATTTCTCCTCGAACCACCCAACTTCTCACCATTGTGAAGAAGTTCATTGAAATCACCAATCATACCCCAACTTTCTTTTTTTTAAGCACATAATCTACTGATTTTCTCCCATACTTCATGCCTCAGATTTCCACAAGGGTTGCCATAAACACAGGAGAGAAAGAAACCAAAATAGCCAATATTTACATACATGTCAAGCACATTCTTATCCACATGCTTAAATTCAACAGAAATTCTTTTCCTCCAAAACAAAGCAAGGCCTCCACACTTGCCCACTGGTTCCACAGTATATACATTTTCATATCCTAACCACCCTTAAATATCCACAATGACAACTCTAGCATTCATAGTCTCCATTAGAAACAAAATTTCTCGAAAATACTTTTTACACATTTCCATAAGACGAGGAATTGTCAGTTTTTGAAGCCGCCCCAATCCGTGACAATTCCAACTCACTATGTTCATTATGGGCTTGGGCAAAATACTCAAATCTAAAGAACCAAACCAGAACCGATCCCAAATTTAGAGGTACCGAACCGAACCGAAACCGGCTTAAATATCTTCAGGATTTTAAACCTCTATACCCGAAGAACCGGAACCGAACTCCGTATCCAATAGGTACCCGAAAGTATCAGAAATACAAGTATATACAAAAATATTAGTTATATATATATACTTTTAATAATTCACAGTATCCAAAATTAGAATTATAAACATGATAATATTAGGTATTTTCTGATAATTTGGGTAAATTTGGAGATATGAGGGTAAAAAATTAATCAATGTTTTAGTTTTTTGGTGATATTTCGGGTATTATCGGGTAAAAAGTAACCAATATTTTAGTTTTTAAAGGTCCTTCGGGTATTATCGGATCATTCGGATACATTTGGGTATATTTGGATAAAAAATAACCAAACCGAACAGTATCCGATAAATATGCGGTTCTTGACCGGTTCTCCAATCATTCCGACCCGAATCCAAAAAATACCGAACCGAATCCGAACCGAATTTCTATAATATCTGAATGATTTCTAGACCTCTAGTACCGAAAGACCCTAAAATCCAAAATACCTGAACCGATACTCGAATCCAATGCATTAGATGTTGGATAGTCCCTCATTTGGGACCACCTCATTGTTTTTGTGTCTTGCAACTTTGTGACCACCATCTCCTCCTACCACTTTTTTTTTCAGCTATTCCTTCTGCTAATCCATTTTTTTTTGTTTATGAGGGATTAGTTTGGTCAGATACAGTTTTAGGTTTCTTTTTGCTTATATAAGGCCTTTTCATTCCCCTAGATTTTCTCTGTTTTGTCCTGGAAGGGCCACTCTCATAAAAGCCAGCCGCATAGGCCGTTGGACAAGAAAAAGGAAGCAGAATCCCGGGAATAATTAACCAAAGCTGCACCTTGAGCACTAGACTCATACAACTGAGAATAGCTTCTATTTTTTTCTTTTTGACTCCCTATCCCCATAAGTCTTTGAGACTCTTTAGTAGCATGATATTCCTGGAAGAATGAGTCTGATGATTCATAGCAAAAAACCAGTCCTTTCTCTTTGTTAAGATCATTGGATATGATTGGAGCTGGCTCTAACATGAGAACATTTTTCTGAGTGATAGGGTATTTTTCTGCTTCTGCGACTAATTGCCTGACTCTAGCTTTCTTGGTCACTTTCTCTTGACCATTTTCCGCCAACAAATATTGACGCATACCTTCTAAAACTTTAGGGGCAATATGAGGCCTACCAAGCACATGATGGATACCAACTTGATCTTCCTTTAGCACTCCAAACAGAGGAACTTCTTCTTTTATTACAAAAAATTGGTTTAGTTTTTTCCACTACCTTCCCAGTTTTTCTCTGTATCACTTGTTCTTCTCTCTTCTTAACCAAAATAGGACAAACATCATGTTCATACGTTAACCTTTGGCAGTTGTAGCATCTTTTTTGCACTTTTTCATAGAAGTATGAAATCATTGCATACTCACCTTTCGACATGTTAACCACTTTAGTCCTTCTTAGCGGCTTGGAGACATCAAATCTGACTTTAACCCTCACACAATCCAGCTATGAGGCCACTCCGGATCAAAGACCACCTCTATCACTTGTCCAATGATCTCCCCCAATACAATGATCGCTTCTTTCGTATAATAATTGACTGGGATGTTTCTTATCTGGACCCATAAATGGAAAAATTGTAAAGATGGAGGTTCATACCATCTTTCAATCGCCATACCCCATTTGGTGAAGGTGTGAAATCCTTACTCTAAGGTCTCCACCAAATTGTGCTCAGTTCTAAAAATAAATTAGAACTTTTCATTCGACAGAGCAGCTCCTCGGAAGCAATATTTCTTTTGTCATTTCCTAGGCATGATATAAATCAAGTTAGTTATACTCTAATGCTCCGGATTGAGAAGATGACCAATCACACTCAACTCATTCTTTTCACACGAGCAAAATTGTGGAAGATACGACATTTTAAACGGTACATCCTCTTCTTCAAGAGATATGCCATCAATGCCTTATCCATAGCAGCTGACATCAAACCATAATTATTGTTCTTGTAACTTCTCACCCAAAGGTAAAACCTAACAAATCAGAGATGACCCAATGAACAACCTTCAGCAACCTCGAAACCCCTTGACAAAATAGCCCTTAGAGACTACAACTTCGCGGAGCAAAAACTCAGATACCAAGCTATTGACCCACTCTCTTCCACTTCACAAACTCTAAAACCACCAACAAGACCTCCGCCTTAGCAACCCATGACTAACAATAACCAAGATTCAACAACGCACAAAAGAAACCAGATCTCGAATCAACAGTGCAAATATAAGAAACTGATGAATAAACCCTAGCCGCTAACAAGGATTTGTGAAAATAGGTTAACAAAGATAAGGAAACAGTGAGTTTTGGCCAAAATAAAAGTGATTTTTTCCAGTCACGTGCTCTATCTCCTATAAAATGAGATATCCTATTTGAAAAAGAAGATCTTAAACCCAAATAAGGGAAATTGTAACGCCCCGACCGCCATCTCTTTAGTGGGTCCCACGTCATCTCTCGGCCCGTAGGTCCATCATTCCCCGACGGTCAGTACGCTACGTTTGGGATGTTCAAAAGACTTGTTTATCGATCCTACAAATCTCTACGTGATCTTTCCCCGTGTTTTGTCCTCACTCGCACGGTACCGACAATCATTTCCTGATAGGTCACCCATCCTGAAATTGCTCATGCACAAGCACGCTTAACTATGGAGTTCTCGCAGGACAATTGAACGAAAAGAGAAGTGCACTTTGGTGACATAGGTGGTCAAATCAATTCTTTTAAACTTATCCGCATGCACCACCATATTTTTAAAATCAGGATGTTACAATTCACCCCCACTAACAGATCGCAACGTCCTCGTTGTGCACCAAGACAGTCATCTCTGACGGTGTGAGTTCTCTTGACTCCACACTCGTCTGTGTTCGCCTCTGCTACCAAATGTAACGTTCCAACCACGTCCTCTCTCGGCCCGTGGGCTCATCCTTGCCCGACGGTCGGTACGCTACGTCCGGAAAGTTCGAAAGACTTGTTTACCGATCCTACAAAATCACCACGTGATATTTCCCTGTGTTTTGTCCTCACTTGCACAGTACCGATAATCACTTTCCCGATAGATCATCCATTCTGAAATTGCTCCAGCACAAACACGTTTAACTGTGAAATTATCTCAGAATAATTGACCGAAAAGATAAGTGCATTTTGGTAACATAAGTTACCAAATCAATTTTTCTAAACTTTTCCGCATGTACCACTATATTTGATGAAATCAGAGTGTTACATAAACTTTGCAATTTTTGTCAATATAATTTAAATTTTAGACTTGAATACAATAAATAAATAAAAATGATAAATCATCGATCATTCTTTTAGTTATATATAAAAAAATCACTGTTGCAGTCACAATCACCGTGGCAGCAACCCTTACCGGCGCCATCTAGACCTCGACACCGCCGATGGTGATGATGTTTAGCGGGTAGTGGCGTTGTCTTTTAAATTATGAAATTTTGATCCGTATATAATTATATTCGTTTATATTTATGTACAAATAGTATGTTTTGTATTTGTTTGAGAGGTCAAAGGTTCAGGTATACTTTCTCACAATTTTAGTTTTAAGTTTAATATTCAAAAGGAAAAATTTCTATTACGAGTCTTTTATGAGTTGGAAAGTTGTCTTGTATCTTTTGTTGATCGAAGATAAATTTACAAAAATGGATTCTTAAAAGTTTTTTTTTGTTTTTGCAGTTTTCCCAAAACTAAATATTAAGAGAATTTGCTCTAACTATAAAACGGCGGCGCGTGGGCCGCCTTCACAACATAAGATAAATCTCAAATAGGTTTTGGTTAATCAGTAAATTGGTGTCGGTCTTCACCAACTTTAACTCTCCTTTCTCTCTATTTCACACGTCTCAAACAACTTCTTCCACAATTAACTATTCTCCCTAATTAAACAAATTTTGATATCCACTTTATTGGCACTATTATCTCCATAATCACTTCCTAACTAATTAAGAAGATTTACTAATTAATTTGCATGACAACAGTTATAGTCACACAGATATTGTTATCTATTATGCATATTGTTTTTTTTTCTCTTACCTTTGAAAAATCAAAGCATATATTTCTTTGGCATACTAATATCAAACCACCACAACAACAAAATCATGCCCATTCTCTCTCGCCTCTCTTTATATAAACAACACCCAAAAGTATTCACCAATCCACATTCATTCTCACCTTCCAAATCTCCCCTTCTCTTTCTCTCCCTTCTCTTCTCTCTCCGGCTTCTTCACTAATGGGAGCTCAGGAAAAGCGGCGTCGTTTCGAGCCGATATCAAAATGCGACGTTAAGGACCGGTCGAACCAGACCGTGGCTGCTGATCTAGACGGAACACTACTGATCTCTCGTAGCGCCTTCCCTTACTATTTCCTCGTGGCCCTCGAAGCAGGAAGCTTGCTCCGAGCGTTGATCTTACTCGCGTCCGTACCGTTCGTTTATCTCACGTACCTCTCCGTCTCCGAGACTTTAGCCATCAATGTCTTCATCTTCATCACCTTCGCGGGTCTCAAGATCCGAGAAGTCGAGCTCGTGGTCCGTTCCGTTCTCCCGAGGTTCTACGCTGAGGACGTGAGGCCCGATACATGGCGTATCTTCAACACGTTCGGGAAACGGTACATAGTAACGGCGAGTCCTCGAATCATGGTCGAGCCGTTCGTGAAAACGTTCCTAGGAGTCGATAAAGTTCTTGGAACAGAGCTCGAGGTCACCAAATCGGGTCGGGCATCCGGGTTCACCAGAAAACCCGGTGTTCTCGTAAGTCAACATAAACGCGACGCCGTTTTGAGAGAGTTTGGTGGCCTTGCGTCTGATTTACCTGATTTGGGGCTTGGCGATAGTAAGACGGACCACGACTTCATGACCATCTGCAAGGTTATTTCCGTCATTATCTCTTTCTTTTTAAATTTAGTATGTCGTTTTCTATTATTTTTTTACTATCTACCTACATTAAATAACACAGAGGACGTTTATGAGTATATATAACTATGTGTCTCTGGAACTTGTCCGTTGGTGCAGCTTCTTTGGTATAATAATTATTGTGTTGTCCTATGGAGTTTATTACCCTTCCTAATAATTTTGGGCCAATCATATTTATCCCTTTTTGATGTGTAGCAGTAAGTGACGATAAAATTAGGTACTTAACTATTAAAAGTATATAGTGTATATATATATATATATAAAGAAAACAAAAGTGGGTGTTATTTCTCTAAAAGTATATATATACAGTATGAAGAAAACACAAAATGGGTGTTATTTTTCTAAATATCTTTTATTATTAAAAAGCATAATGTTTTAATCGAGATAACATGTTATTTTACTTAGAAGCGTAACACCGCAATTAAATGATTTAGACGACAATATTTTTTTTCCAAATAAAAATAGTCAGCCATTTACTTAAACAACAAATTTCATGTCAACTTAAGTGACCATTTCTTAATTTACTTCGGTTTTCTTATGCTAATGTTTTTCCTAAATTTTTTGGAACCTTTCAAGTAAATTTGATAATATAATAACTTTTTTTTTGGTTAAAGAACAGTCATTCTTTTTTTCTGGAACTTTCAAGTGAATTTGGGAACCTGAAATAATATAATAACTTAGGTTCCTCATACACGAACCACCGGTTTTTATTTTCCTCATGTAAAAGCCATGATCATCTCTCTTTATTTCTTTTGGTTCTTTTTAACTATCCTTTCATTTCGTAAACTTCTAATCAGTTATCCTAAGAAACTAGATATAAGCATATGTGATCTAGATACATGTTTTTCTAACCATCAATAAATTTGATAGTACACACGTATCTCTCGTGACCACTTTGTTGTCAACTCTCCTATATAACTAGAGAAAAATAAAACCTGCATGGTACCAACACAATTACGTACAAATCACAACCACTTTTGTACTTTAACACATACTAATTTACGTACATTTTTTTTTCTATTACTGACTGCAGGAAGGTTACATGGTGCCACGTACGAAATGCGAACCATTACCAAGAAACAAACTCTTAAGCCCCATAATATTCCACGAGGGCAGATTAGTCCAACGCCCAACGCCGTTAGTTGCTCTGTTAACTCTCCTCTGGCTTCCGGTAGGTTTCGTCATCTCTCTCATCCGTGTCTACACGAATATTCCTTTACCTGAACGCATCGCCCGTTACAACTACAAGCTCACTGGCATCAAGCTAATCGTCAAAGGCCACCCTCCTCCGCCGCCAAAACCCGGCCAACCAGGCCACCTCTTGGTCTGCAACCACCGCACGGTCCTTGACCCGGTGGTGACAGCTGTAGCGCTCGGTCGGAAAATCAGCTGCGTCACTTACAGCATCAGCAAGTTCTCTGAGCTAATCTCACCAATCAAAGCCGTCGCGTTGACTCGTCAACGTGAGAAAGACGCAGCGAACATCAAGCGTCTATTAGAAGAAGGCGATCTCGTGATCTGTCCCGAGGGAACCACGTGCCGTGAGCCTTTTCTTCTCCGGTTTAGTGCCCTCTTCGCTGAGCTCACGGACCGGATCGTTCCCGTGGCTATCAACACGAAGCAGAGCATGTTTAATGGTACCACCACACGTGGCTACAAGCTTCTTGATCCTTACTTTGCGTTCATGAACCCGATACCAACGTTTGAGATCACGTTCCTCAAACAGCTTCCGGCTGAGCTGACGTGTAAAGGAGGCAAATCACCGATAGAGGTGGCGAATTACATACAGAGGGTTTTAGGAGGAACCTTAGGTTTTGAGTGCACCAATTTCACAAGAAAGGATAAGTACGCAATGCTTGCTGGTACCGACGGTAGGGTTCCGGTTAAGAAGGAGAAGACATGATGATCGTTTTGGAGAAAACGAAGAAATAATACAAAGATTGGAATCTTTTATTTTGGATGGTTAATTATTGTTATTTAAGGGGCAAAGATTTGATAAGTTTGTTTTTTGTTGTTTCTTTTATCTTCTCTGCTTCGATGAATGTTTCTTCAAGTTTTACTTTTAGTACAATAACGGTTTAAGAAACAATAGAGAACTCGGTATGGATGTGTGGTTGTATATAATATTCGTTAGAATTTTAACTACGTGTAAACATATTACTTTTCTTATAAAACATTTAGTGGAGAAAGGTTTTTAACTATGACCGTTTGTGAGATGATATTTTGCAAGTATGAATGTGATATACTAATATCATACGTAATAACCACTAAAGATCAATTGTACGTCTGGACGTAATATCATAAGTCAGATCCATTAAAGATCAAATTAAATTTACTTTCATTTATATATATAGTAGGGCCGATCATGATCTTATCAGGAATATATACAGCAATGCAATGAGTTCACAAATTATTTATGCATTATAAATCGATCAAAATGATTTTCTAACATTTTTAGAATGACGAAGTTGTTGTTGGGATATATTTGAATTTAAATTTGACGATTTTAAAACATACATGATTATGAGTTGATATAAATGATTTAGTTGTATAATATATGATGTAGGTTTCGTCTTGCATGGCATAGAAGGGATTTTTTTGGTTCAGAGCAAAAAAAAAGCAATTTCACTCGATCATTATCAAGTTGACTGCAATCTTTTCATGTCCGTGAGGATCCCACCAAAATGTCTTGCACGTCTAATAGACTATGATCTAGATCTAAATCATTCTCAATGAATCCAAAAGAAGTGATTCTAGGTCCAGGTAGAGACCAAAGATCGATCTTGAGAGACCGATCCATGTCTCAATTTGTATTTTAGGGTGAAATAACAATCGGAGGTTTTGACTTAATTGAGTTTTAAAACTTATTTTAGAGATTTTGAGTTTACCAAAAAAAACGCATATCAATTTAATCAACCAACCTAGTTAGGTGGACATTAGTTCGCTATCTAGGTCAATCAATCTGTATGTTTATTCAAGTACATCTAGAAATTAGATACAAGCTTATTATACTATTAAGTTGCTAGATTATAAGTGGGAAAATGAATACATAATCAAGATCCATGTCCAATGTTTGGGTCTACTAAAGTCACATGATTTTGGCACGGCCTAAATTTCATAAAGATAGGGTATCTACTTAGGCAGCGTCTTTAATATTTGAACAACCCTTGGCTGCGATATCAGACTCTCCTTTATGTGAATATTAATTCGCCAATTTTCTTTTTGCAAGTTCGCAACCCAATTGGTTCCAATAAATTCCCGATCTTTAACCTCTATTTATTGTCTTTTGATATGATGAAATAACTGCGGATCATATGATATGTGGTAAGTCGTTCAAACAAGTAAAAATTAGGAGTTAGCAGCATCATTTACTAGCCAAAGAGTCTGTGACATTTGGAGGAAACAGATGGCTACAAACCACAATCTGTAGAAAAAGATGATTAGAGTTTTATATACAAAATTATTTTGTTCTCGTAGAAATATATTCGTCAGATTTGATTATTTATGTTTTTGTTGCCATATTCTTTTTCACAGTTTGTTGTGTATTTTGATTATTGGAAATTATGAGCATTCAATATTGGGTCTACGTTAGGCTTAAAGACCCATTAAGTAAACCTAATTTGATCCACAAAAAATCATTCACGCTTCAACTAGGATCGGCCGTGCGCGTCTCTGTGCTTTTTGAACTTTTGTCACTGTTTCTCCTCGTAGACCATGAGAGATACGGCGGCAGAGAATTTTGATTGCGGCGAGACTCTATTCACTTCCTCCATCGCCGTGTGACATGAATATTTTTTTGTTTATGTTTGACGAGAGATCATGCGTGATGTGTACGTTAGAGTTCGGGTGATCAAACGATGTTCAGATTCGTCGGATTTTATTGGTGAGACTGACAAATATTTCGTGAGACCTTTTTCTCTTGTTTCCACGAGAAACTATTGTAAATTTTGTCCATCTTTTTTATTTAATTGATTTTTGTTTGGCCGTCAAGTATGAGTTAAGTATAGCTTGAATGAACTGGCAAAAGTCAAAGCACTTACAAATATTGTCAGTTTTATCTTCATATTTCTGAATATAAAATAAACATTATCAATAAAACCAGCTTGTGGGTTGTGACTAACAGTAGTTTAATCAGAGAATGGTTAGAATAATTGTTTTTTTGGTTATAATGATAAGAATCTACAAGACGGTCTCTTAAATTTATATAGAATATATAAGCACGTCTATGCCTCCATTAGCCTTCTGTTAAATTTCCGGCTCAATTTTCGTCAACTTTTATCAGTATCTTTAAAATCTTGATTCCATTGAATTGATTTATTATTTGTAGAGCTGAAAGGTTTCAGTTTGTGGGTAGCATTGTTAGTCATTGATTTTGTTTCCACATGAGAAGTTATGGCGTCTTTTCTACGAGTCATTGGTGAGTTGATGAGATGTGGTTTCTGCTTTTTGATCTTGTTTGATAGTTCAACATTTTCATCAAGATGCCCCATTGATGATTTGTAGTCAATTCTTGTAATTCCTAGGTCGTTGTTTTAATAGTTTCTTTCTTGATCATTATGTTTTTTCTCTTGTATGTCAGTTCTATCATGGGCTTTTACCGTTGCGTGGTTTACCCTCTGGATGTTGATGCTATACTTGACGAACGAGATGAAGCTGAAGTTCACGGATGCAGCTGCGATTGTGAATGTGTTTGCTGGTATATCAGCTATTGGTCATCTCGGCATGCAATTTCTAGTGGATGCATTTATTGGTCACTTTTGGATGCTCTGCCTCTCTACTTTAGCGTTCAGCTTTGTAAGACCTTAAACCTCCTTTTTTAACTTTGCTTACGATCTTTGCTTAGAAGTGAAATTTATGCTCTCTGGTGTCCAGGGTTTCGGGTTCTTGGCAATATCAGCGTCACCAATACTTTCTGGAGGAAGACAAAAGGGGATGTTTTACGTAGCGCTAACAGTTATATCCGTTGGTATATTTGGACGATCAATCTCTTTGGGAGTATTTACAGAAGACCAATTAGAAGACGGTATGAACAAGGGAAATCCCGCCAAGCTCGTTAGCTTTGTCATTGGAAACGTGGGGAATTTTGTGTTCTTGTTACTTGCTGCTATTGCGATGCCTCAGATAAGTCCGTGGTTTATAAGATTCGCGATCCCCGCGGGCTGTGAGGTATTAGCAATGCTGATTTTTATATCCGGTGCGTGTTCATACAACCGGGTAAAACCAGGTGGGAGTCCTTTGACAACAGTAATCAGGGTCTTTGCGGCTTCTGCTTCCAAAATGTCTTGTGGATATCCAAACAACTCAACCCAGCTCTATGAACATACCGAGTGTGATCCTGATATAAAGCCCCACACAAGTACCTTGAGGTTAGATAATTTTTTTCTTCAATTTGGAGCTGTTAGGAATCCCACATCGGAAGTTTGAAGGGACCAACACTAGTGTATAGTGAAGGGACCAACACTAGTGTATAACACTTCTTCGATGTGAGATCCCTAACAGGACCTATATTAACGACCTAGCTCTTGTGTTGTTATGTACGTAAGTACTCCTAACTCTTGATTTTTCAAACTCAGGTGCCTGGACAGAGCTGCGATGATATACCCAACCGAGCCTTTGGAACAACAGAGGAAACACAGATGGAAACTTTGTCGGGTGACAGAAGTGGAGCAAACCAAAAGCGTCATACGCACGGTTCCTTTGTTCGCGACATCTCTCATTTCTGGGATTGTCTTCTCCCTCGGTAACACTTTCTTCCTCGAACAAGCAAACCATATGGACTCCACGTTCGGATCATGGAATCTCCCTCTCCCACTCCTCTTACTCTTTAGTGAGGCTGCAAGGCTAGGTTCCCGAGAATTATGCGTCATGGCTGCAAAACGCAGCCACAGCATTGACAACCTCGAATCAATAAAACAAACCAAAACTCCATATGGTATACCAGTCTCAATCATCCTATCGATATTCTGCTGCTCTATCGCTGCACACGTTGAGTCCAGGAGGCTCAAAGTGGTTAGAACTCAAGGTTTGCTATATGAAACCATCCCCATGAGTGTGTTCTGGCTACTCCCACAGTACATTCTGCTCGGGTCAATTACAGGAATCTATGAAAACAGCTTTGCGCTTTACCTAGAAGAAACAATCCCTGAAGAGTTGAGCCAATACATGGTTCTATTTAACGTGGGCGTGTGTGGGGTTGGGATCATGAGCAATATCGCTCTTGTTAGTGTGGTGGGCAGAATAAGCGGAGGCAAATGGTTTCAAGACACTATAAACAAGAGCCGGTTGGATAAGTATTATTGGGTGTTAACAGTTTTAAGCATGTTCAATCTCTTGTTATATTTTTCTGTAACCTATAGGTACACAAGGTGCTACAAAAAAGACGGTGCAGAACAAGAAAATGATCGGTGAAAGATAGCTTTTGTATAGTATTTGTGGTATGCCCAAGATTTCATTTGTATGTATTTATAGACCCATGAGAGCTAGAAGAGTTGATTGTGTTCTGACTATGAAAAACATCAAAAACATATTCATATTCTATCCATGAGCAAAACTATCAATTTATTTCACCAAATCCTCTAATCATCTTATACGCTCGATCCTTACCATAACTAAACTTTTATAGGAGGAGGAATATACTAAACTTTTATAGTATATTCCTCCTTAGTCCTTACCAAACAAACAATACAAAATAGGCGATACAAACCTTTTGACACACCTTCAATGACTTTTAGAAACAAATAAAGTAGGTTATGACTTAACACCAGGAGGAAAAGAAAAACAAATCAAACATTATCGAAACGGAAGAATTCAGTCCAAAATAGATTTACAAGAATAATTGGGAATCAACGGTCTTCCTTCGAAGTCAAATTTGCAATAATAAGGAGATACTTCTCGTATTACTCACCAAAGGCATCAAAATGGAACCCACCATACATCATTTCAAAGAACAAATTCACCAATAATTTGAAAAGTTTCTAATGTTAAAAAAGTAATTGAAAATTAAAATTCTAATTTAATTAACAGGGAGTCATTTTAAAGCCTAGTGGCTAACTCTAAATGTCATCCCCGTTTTTGCCCCGAACCCCTTTGATGAGTATTAAAATGTTGCTCTTAATTAAAAATATTACTATTCTATGAAAATCACATTATTATTTTAGTATCTTATATCTAAAAGTTGGAATAAAAAGTAATTTTCTTCTAAATCTAATTGTAGTAAATGGAAAGAAAAATATAATATTAGTATGAGAATTACATGTGAACAATTTTACATAAATTTGATAAAAGAATTATGGAAATGTAATTCTCCCAAGATGAGGATTTAAAATTGCCAACTTGGTGAGGAACAAAAGCATATCAATCATTGTGGCTTTTTATTTATGGTCTTTCTTTAGGCTCTCTGTAGATTCTCATTCTCTTGTCAACTTCGAACTTCAGACAGTCCTATTAAATAAAACAGTTGGGAAAATAAAGTAATTGAAAACTAAAATTCTAATTACATAAGAAAAAAAATTAGATGTTGCAAAGAGATAAAGCATCATTATCAGCACAAAGCCAGGTTTCGATTACAGATTTGTCACCCACAACAAGCTAAATATCTTTGATTAGTGGAAAACCCACTTGGCACTTTAGATACTTTTGGCTTCTTATTCATTAATAGACAATTCATTCTATACTGGAACAACCCATTTAAAACTGATTTTTTTTTAGCATTGGTTGATTTATTTTAATTGCCATTTTACTGAATTTTACATTTAGGCATTCTATATATTTTTAGTCTCAACCTTCACACACCGAGACTTGAGAGACTTTAACCTTGATATTGGTAAATTTGGCACAAATGAGATTAAAAAAAAAAAGAGCAAATGGAAAGTGGCAAAATATCTAACTAAGTATTTTTTTAAAAAAAATATTTTTTTTTAATTATAAAAAAAAATCCACCAATAAGGGAAATTTTTTTTTAGTAAAAACCTACATGACAACATAAATTATGATAAGCAATTTGAGCTCATAAGAGTTCCAAATCACACAAATAATCACTCAGTATAAAAAAACCTAATTAATTTGCTGAAAACTCGTTGAATCAACCACGAAAAAAAAGGATAAACAAAACAACAAATAGTATCTCGAAAAAAAAGAGCAGCTAATTTTTTTTGTATATGCACGCGGATTAAGAAAAACAAAATAGTAAAAAAATATTAATGGTTTATTAACTCGTAACTTCTCCGAGATCTTCACCTTGTGCTACATTTGGAGATACGCATTGTACGATTCGAATTGCGATGCGTTCAGAAAACTCTGCTCCTGCAGTTTTGCCATGTACGGCGTCGAGGACATCCCAAGTAGCGTTTCCTGAAACGCGTTTTGGTTATAAAACGCAGCTGCCGTTTCATCGTATAGCGGTTGACCTTCCCATTCTGACGCCTCCCGCTGGCTTCCTCCTACCGATGGCGGCGAGCAAGGTGCGTTTGCAGTTGCGTTATCAGCAGTTGCGGCATCAGGAGAATCGGGAATGTTGACGGTTGTGATATCGTGTATGCTTGATCGGCGTTTGTCTTTGCCACCGTTGACTTGCCGTATGAAATACTTCTGAGCGTGACTTGCGACTTGCGTTGGCGTCCGTGTGGTCACGAAGTTGCGAGCTATATTTCTCCAATCTCCTTTTCCATATTTCTTCAGACCCATCAGAAATTGTCTGCACATTCGTCAACCACATCGAAATTAAACCAAACTCACTCTAACACATAAAAATTGTCAACAACGACAATATTACTATAACCAACAAAATTACATGTTATAGCCAAAATAAAATTCCATGTGCGGTGTTTATACCAATGTTTAATGTCATATTAAATAATGTGCGTGCGTATAAAACAATTAACCGCACCAATACACCAATTAAAACCATTCCACACATCAAAAGCCTACAAGAAGCAAAATTTCATATGCTCTGTATATGTTTGTTTACCAATGGATTTACAACCTCGATACAAAAAAAAGTAAATTATTATATGATATCTATAAATATGTATATATCTAACTATCTACTACAAAATAATGTGCTTGTGTTCTGTCTCTCTGTCTAACCTATGCGTAAGTCATATAGACACGCACTAAAGATACAATTGTTTTGGTGGATGACTGTATGTCTTAATATTATAGAATACACACACACATATATATATATATATATATACACGATACGCGTATCTTTATACGTATACATAAACACGTTTCCAAGAAAAAGACGTACGTATATTTATAAAATAAAGTGTAAGGGGTCCAAATCTAGAGAAGAAAGCATTGGCGTTAACGTAGATAGATGAGTTAGTTTACCTGTGTTCTTCTTCTGTCCATGGAACACCTTTCTTCCTCTCATGCTCCGCCGTTCGTGCGGAGGATCCTCTCTTTCCTCCGGCGGCGGCGAAGTAGTAACCGTTCATGTTAAACCCATTGTTACCACCGGCTCCGTCGTAGCCTCCCCAATCAAGTGTGAATGAATCAGAAGCGTAACCAGGGATTGGGATAAGACCGGCTTCGATATCGCTAACGTCTTCCTCGAGCTCTCTGTATTGTTTGATCACATCTCCGACGGTTTTCCCGGGAAGCATGGCAGCGACTTTGAACCATCTGTCTGGAGTATCTTTGTCGTAAAAGGCTAAAGCGTTTTCGAATTTCTTGTTTTCTTCAGCTGTCCATTTGGTTCCTCTGTTCTCTTGGAACAACCAGTTTGATGTCTCTAGATATGTTGCTGGTGACATAACCTCGATTCCTCTGTTCATGTTTTCAACGATTATTGATCGAATTAGGGGAAAAAACAGAGTTTTTGGTTTTGTTCTATCAATGGTGGAGCTCAAAGAGAGAGAAAAGTAAGAGATTTTGATCTGTCAAAATGGCATTTTTGAAATGGAATCTGAGAGAGAAAGAGAGATAAGCATCTAAGCTTTGAAGAATCTAAGGGAGGAGAAAAAGTGAGCTGCTTTTTCCAGACTCTAAGGACAAGAAAGAAGAAGAAAAAGATTCGATCTTTGAGTTTTGTTGTCTGAACGATAAACCTCTTTTACCAACCAATTCCTTAGTGGTCAGATCCGAATCCAGAGAAAGTAAAGTAAAAAACAGAGGAAGGACCAAGAAGAAAAACAGAGGATCTGGGATTTGGAAGCTCTCTTGAAACTGACAAGAAACCAAAAATAGAGGAAAAGTGACGAAAATGACCAAAACCAAGATGAGAGAAATGGAGAAGAAAAACTCAGGTGGGTTGAGAGATTGAAGCTGATAAAGAGAACAAAATCCAACCTTGTTCTTTCTTTCTCCCAAACTCTCAAGTCGAAAAGGGAGAGAGAGAGAGAGGAGAGGAGAGAAAGAGAAATGTATATGAAACAGGAATGATCTGAGAGTGAGAGGTGAGTTAAAAAGCTGTTGAGCTGTGATTGTCTATGTGTATTTCCCAGACAAAAATTTCTGGGCTAGCTTTTAATTATATATTTTATATTAAGATCTACTACAAAGTATTTATATTTATTTCTTTTTGAATTGCTTGATCAATTAAAGCTACCAATTGGGCTTCCCTTCGAAATAAATTATTGTGATTAAAAAAAAAAACATTACTTCTAGAAAATAAGAATATTGTACAATTTTATGACTAAAACTCTTATGTTAAAAGATAAATCAAATGACATCTATGTTGACATGTGTGAATAAATGCTAGTTTTTTTCCAACAACATGCAGTGTTGATAAAATATTTATTCAAATGAGAATTACAACAGTGCTTAACACAAATTTATGGTGTTAAAGTATTTTCCAAAACCGTTTTGAATAACGACACGAATAAATACGTTGCTTTATATATAAAACAATGTTAGTGTTGATGTATATGTTAATTCCACATCAACATAGTACGAGAACTATTAGTATAATTCAGATGAAATTAAAGAAGGTTTCATTTCAAAGTGAGATTAGTTAATATCGAAAACATTCTTTTTTTAGTTTTTTTCTTCTTTTCGTTGTACCTTTTTAATTCAATCAGCCAATGAACACTCGCCCTTTGGATAGTCTGTGATAGACC
The DNA here is from genome assembly GCA_900406565.1 of Turritis glabra. Taxonomy (NCBI): domain Eukaryota; kingdom Viridiplantae; phylum Streptophyta; class Magnoliopsida; order Brassicales; family Brassicaceae; genus Turritis; species Turritis glabra. The sequence continues at coordinate 4,295,664 of OVBN01000025.1, forward strand.
ATCACATAAATCAGGAAAAGATTGATGTCAAAAAAGAAAAAGAAAAATCAGGAAAAGACATGTGTCGTCTTTGAATAGGCGAGTCACACATGTTCAGATCTCATTTGTTCTCAAGGAACTTTATTTTTTAATACATTTTTATGCTTTCGAGGACCGTTGATTGATTTATTTTTGTTTTATCGATGAAATTAATAATATGACTCAACTAATAGGAGAGGGTTTTTGCGGCTTAAACGTTGCCTAATGATAGGCCAAAGACGTTTAGAGATTAGCCAATAGCAGACTCAGACAATACACACAATCGAGGAGCATCTCTCATTGGCTAACAAGATTTAAGGTCGGTGACAAGGGTGCTTCTGTAATTTCTGATTGGTGTTGACATTTAACCTTTTGGGCACATGAGTTGTTTGTTTGTATATATATCGAGATGCTTTTCCTTTTCCTAAGGTAAATGATTTGGTGACAACAAAACCGTTTAATATTAGTATAATTTTGGTCCATAATTTCGGTAACAAAAAACATTGGAGTATGTGGTTAAACTAGCATGCTAGGAAACCGAAAAGAGGCATATTCTACCACAAACTAATCCTATCTACGAAAATATGCGCAAATTAGTATCATGCCAAAATGCGTATAAAGTACATAAATCTAACAAAATTGTACACTAAATGGATATAAACATCTAAATCAATATTGATCTAAAAGACGTTAATTTTTGCATTGACATGTGATGATTTGGGTGCTATGTTATTAAACCTATCGTCGTTTCTTTGGTAACAAACGAAAAGAGAAGAATCCATATGCATAAAATTATTTGATGAGATCGATATGATGAAAAAAGCACAAAAGGAAAGTTTACAAGATCTCTTGCTATAACATGAACATCTAATTTTCTCTAACAAAAAAACTAATCATATAATACACCAATTTTTAAAAAATTATAGTGCATGTGAAAGAAACTTAAAATAATATATTTGGTTATTTATTTCACCAAATTGCACTTATCTCTTTTCGAAATTACATTACAAAATGTATATGTTGGTTTTATAATTTGAAGATTAATGAGACTTTGGGTATAAAATCATTTGGTTTACAAATTAGATTGCACAAGAAATGGCAATAAATTTCTTTAGGGCGTAGACCAACCTTAAAAAACTGTCAAAAACATATTTCAATATATAATGATGATTCCTTGCTTAACTTCTTGGTTCAACCACATCAAATTTTTTAACATCAAGGAAGTAATTAAATAGAATATAGTAAATGTTTAGTGATCATAATTGTGTGTCTAAGATAACAAGGTCGTAATAATGGAGTTTAGCGAGAGATCGAACCTTGATAAATTAACGTAGGAAATATCGTCATGATGATATGATCTAACAATATCTAAAATTCCAAATAGTGGTATTAGTTTATTATGACCATAACACATATCCCAATTTACAAGAAGTTCATCTTAAGAATTTACAGTTCCGTTTTAATTTTAAAATTCTTGCAATGTGAAATACTAATTTCGTAAGAATTTGAGATATTATATATGTTTTTATTATAAGTTTGGATATATATATGATTAATGCATTCGAAACACTTAAGGAAGGGCGATCATACACAAAACGTAAATTAAATATATACTTTCTTAGCAGAAAAAGGAAACATATATACTGAAAATGCTAATTGATCCTTCAGCTGTTACCATAGTCACATATCCTGGGACCACACTTAATTTTCTTTACACTAATCATTTTCTTAAAAACAAATAAACAGTCATGATTTATTTATAAATGGGTTAGGTAGCTTAAGTGATCACGCCATAACAGACACAATAATTCTTAAAAGTGTTAAGAATTTGTATTATTATTAATATACCGTAGTTGAGGATTCACCAAGTTAATCTAATTTGAGACGAAGTTCGAGTTTCTTTGTCTGCGTTTCTATGTTTGTAGCTGTATATATTTTGAGTGGCTAAAAACATGTTAGTATTATACTACAGACTTAGACTTGTTAAATTCACAACTAAAAAATACAATAAAACGAATGTTAATATTCAAAATAAATGTGATTTAATAACATATCATAAGAACTAGATAGATATTTATTATATATAGGGTGCCCTCAACAAAATGAGGGTGGCAACAGTTTTGCTTTGCATAGCCAACAAAATAGTTGAATAATCCGAAGACATTGTTTTTATGTATTTAGAAGATTACAAATGCTAAAATTTATCAAAAATTTATAATAGATCAACATATTCGAAATCAAGTGGTATGGTCGAGTTGCCATGTACGTTTAGGCCAGATATCGATTCCTTTCAAGCACGAAATTTATTAAATCATTTCATTTGACCAGTCGAAGTAGTGTCATGCTTTACGCCAATTAAAAAATCTGGTGAGTATGGTACTCGACGACTACACTTACCCTGGAGAGATTAGTCGGATAGTAAAAACTCGGATCACCTCCTGATTATAAAAAAAAAAAAAAAATCAAAAATTTTATATTATGCATATACATTTTTTGGATTTTTTCTATAGTAAAAGCATTGTAAAATTGAGTTTAAAAGAAAATTTTAGGCTTTTATAAGCATAAAATATTTTGTCTCAACATAATATTTTTATGCATAAAATTTCATGATGAAAGTATAAATAGTTTTGAATCTTTTCCACCAAATTCTATACGTATTTTAGAACGTGCCATAACTAAGTTAATTATTCTAGAGACAAGTGGATGCCCTCAACAAAATAGATTGTTGACATCCATTAATAGGGTGAGCAAACTGTCTAAACTACGACAATTTTATTGAAATTATATATAGCTCCACATCTTAAATTTTCTACACAAAATATATGTAAAAGTATTGATGTGGAAATTAAAAGATCCCTAATGCTAAAAAAAGAACCACAAACAACAACAAATAGATCACCTAGAATATTGATTGTTCATACGATTACATATATGAGCAATCGTTTTGAAGTAAAACAATTTCATGCAAATTTTAATATTATTTAGAGAACGCATAAAGTAAATGGAAGAATGACTCCATGTACATTTAATAAACAGACACAAAATTTAGATTTCAATCTTTTGAAGTATAGCGAATTGGATCCAGATTCATAAGTATGAACATGATATATCTCAAATTTAGACTTCATATTTTTGAAGTATAATGAATAGGACCCAGCTTCATTAAAGTATGAACATGATATATATAGTCTAGTAGTTTAATGCATCACCACCTAAATTATCATCTAAATAACAATCGGCATATTAGAAATTGCTGACAAAATTCAAATGACCATTCCATGCAAAACTAATTCAATGGACGACGTTAAGTAGCAAAGAGTCTTCACAGTATATCGAATTTTAATAAGAAGCGCCAGATGTTAATCAATGAAAAATTCATTAAATTAAACAATAATATAATATGATGTTCTCTGCAACTACAATTCTTTAAAATGTCAGAGTTGTTTAATAAAATGTCAGAGTTGTTTGTCCACCACTCACACCCAACATACGATTATTTTTCTCTTAAATATTAATAGGCCAATAAAATATTCAGTAAAGACGTTTTTAAAAATTGGAGTGGTGCAAGACAATGACTGGTTTTGTTATGAATATTATTATCGTGGAGTTTCCCCAAAGGGAAAGCATCTCCTATTTCCGAATGAGGATACTTTTTTCTCCTCAATAATTTATTTTGTTATTATAGATGCAAATAAGTAAATGTACATAATAATTTCATTTATTTATTTAATCTTTAATACAGATCTGGGACCTTTTTAGGTTTCTTGTCGATATTTTGCTGTTATACACTTATACATTTCCTAATGGTTTAGGCGTTTAGCACAAAGCCTACAGCATTACCTATGTAATATTTACATTACAATGATATTTGACTATTTTACTTATTTTTGTTGGTTAAAGTTTACTCTGTTGCTTATTACTAATGTAGATCTTATCAAACCAAAAACAAAAAAAAACATAGATCTTACGCAAGAAAATTCAAACTATTTGATTATTATTTGTTTCTTTGGTAGCCAAAGACTACTATATTTTGAAATCTATATATTACGCAAGGAAATTTTATTTCATTCGATTTTTTATGACTCTTATATTACACTGATTTTATATTTCAGAAATATTAGATACTATAATTGATAATAGTTATAGACTAATTAATATACAGTTTATTTTTAATGCAATATGTGACGAAACACAAAAAATGGCTTACATTTGTCAAGTTGAAATTTGGCATGTTAATCTTTTATCAACTAAACACAAATTTTTATATAAAAATAGACGATTTATATAATACAAGTGCTATGTAAAGCATAATAAAAATTAATACTTCAATAATCTAAAATGTTGGTATAGAAATACCAGTTTTACAATACTTATTTATAATGGTTGAAACCAAATAATTATTATATTAATATTTTTGTCATATCTTATAAAAGTATACGTAATAAAAATTCGGTACGGTCATAAACCACTATTCAAAAAGTGGGTTCAATTTGCGACAGCAAAACAATTGAGGTATGTTTCATATTATAAAGTATTAGGAGTAAATAAATGAGGGACAACAGAGAAACGACACGAAGTTGGGAGTAAATAGGGAGCACTGGCACACAGTTTGACCCACCGGAGCGACAGCAAAAGAGTGCGAGCGTGCCTGTAGGGCTGCCCATCATAATGCGCTCCACACGCTTTGTACATTAGTGGCTTTGCACAAATCATTTGTTTCTATTTTTTTCTAATTATTTTATATATATACTTTCTATTATTCTAAGTTGGAACCCATATTTTACGTTCCAAGTATATGTGATTCTGGGGCGCCAAGCAAATAATAGGATTCTGATCGTGGATCTTTTAGTCAACGAAATTTTTGTAGTTTAATCTTTATTTCAGTTTTTACTTATTTGTTATTGTTAATTTTTTCTCTGAAAATATTGTAGAAACATTATGAATTTATATAGATCGCTCAAAGGAATTCTTTGTTTCCTTTTAGGCATACTGTTAAAAATGTACTCGGGTTAACATAAAACTGGTGAGTATACGGTACGGTCAGGTTATTGGTTACTCACACATGACCCCAACAAGTTGACTTATTGGGTTACTTATTTCGAATAGAAAAAACCAACAATTGACTCTATTTTAACTCCAAAGACTGAATATTTTAACATTGTATTTAACGAGGAAATTAACTATATTCCAATCTTGCAGACTAATATTCAATTTTCTAGCAAATTTTTAGCATGCCGTTCTAAGCAATTAAACATAATTATGATAGTAAAAATAAATACGGGTTTCGATTTAGAAAATATGTGTATATCATGTTTCTCTGACATTGCCATAGAAAATTACTCATTATTAATATACTTTTATAGAACGTCATATGTATTCGATGTACCTAGCTAGTTTACAAAACATTGCACACAGCCGCTAACTAAGTGATGTGGAATGTGGTAAATATATATATTTAGCAACTTTAACATTCTTAATGAATTTGGATTATTCTAAATTTATGAGAGGACTTTTGAGGTAAGATCTGACAGAAAAAGTTGATTTTTTGAACTTTTTTTTATTTCTAATAACATATCTTAAACATACAATTTTACTGAACAAAATTGTTATGAGTTGTTGTCATCTATTAATCTTTAATCACATAGTCTCTTTAATTGCTAAAAAGATGTTTATACGCCGCTAAAACTTAAATCACAAATAAGATGGGCTATTATATGCTTGTCTCTCTAAGGAGTTTTAAAAGTTAGAAATCTCAAAAACACATCAAGATATATAAAAAGAAAAAGAAAAAGGAAAGCTAGCTACCTAACCTAACATATAGATAAGAAACTCCAGTTTCATGGCAGCACAATCGGAAAAAAAAGAATACTTAAGAAGTAAACCGAATAATTGAGATGATAAAACGTCGGTTTAAAAAGAAAAGAAAAATAAATAATCTCCTTTCTCCGAAGAGGGCGGCTTAAGATCAAGGTCAAAAGCTAATGTGTTTCAAGAGGCAAATTTAGATAACCGCATAGTTTTGTTTTGTATTTTGTTTCTTTAATTTATCTAATATATGCGCCCCTTAATCAATCATTTTATCGTTAATCCTCGTATTATCATGCACTTGACACAGTCCTAACCCCACATGGCTATGGGCTACCTATGTAATAAAGTATTTGCTAGATGGTAGAGTGATAAAATATACAAATTGGTACGATACTTTTTCTTTGGCTAGTACGTTGTACATCGACCTGCAATTAATTATACAACGTTAAACTCGATGAAATTCTTCATGTGCAGTCAAATTGTTGTGAGGTACTCAATGTATTACTAACATATACTCTTTATGTCTCGTTTTATAAAATGTTTTGGATGAATGTGCGGAGATTAAAAAAATGTTTAAGTTATCTCTACATTTGCTTATTAAACCTCTTTGACCAGTACCAAGTTAGTATTATAGAAGCAACTAGCTACTATAAATCTAAATGTTCCATAGAAATCGAAAACATCAAAAAAAAAAGTTATAAAACGAAATTGAGGGCGTGTAACATGAGCTTCTAATTTGCAAACCGGTTAAGTTTGTATAATTGGAAAAACTCTGAATTGGTGAGAACATAAACTCTAAAGCTCGTACATTTTAAAACCCGAGGAATCTAAGGACGATATAATAAGTGAATGTGTTCACAATAAAGTTGTTGGACCAGAAGAATAAAATAAAACTCATGGGCCATATAAGAGTTTGTGTTGGAGACAATAATAAAATATAAATGGAATTTCAATATAATGATAAAAAAAAGTTTATTATAATACAGGGCTCTTTTTCTTCCTCCTTTATTCAAACTTTGCCATGAGCAAAAAATATCGAAACTTTTGCTTTGCTCAAAAAAATAAATTTGGTTAACCAAATCCACGCATTAAATCACCACGCACTGGTCTTCTTGAACGTGGCGTGATGTTGATATGTCGCCTTGTTTAGTTGAAGGACCTAACACTTGGGAAGATCCTCAGGCGGTGGCAAAATCGACTGATTGGGTCCTTTGCCGTTCTCCACCAAGAAAGCCATCTTTAATCCCCACGTCGTGTGTACCTCCAAGTGACAATGCATGAACCAAACCCCTATATTTTACAACATATCAATCCATCAATTTTATTATAATAGTATTTGACTTAATACCAAAGGATTTTATTTGTTTTTTTTAATAGCATGGACATCACAAGTCTAGTCCTAAACTAATTACAATAGCTTGTGTAGCTGCTAAGTGAATTCCGCAAAGGACAAAGAGAAATTGTGTCTAGCAGAAATTGATCTATGACCTATATCTACATGGCGATAATTAACCACTAAACTACTATCAATTGATTAACTTTTTTTACGTTAATTTAGTGGACGTACCGGGATTATCTGCTCTGAATCTGATGACGACCCATCCACCAGATGGAACTCCGATTGTGTTCCTCTCAACCGGGTCGACCAAATTGAAGTTATTTGGGTCTTTCTTGGAGTTGAAGTTACCTAATCCACGACCGACTTCAAAGAAGTTAAAACCGTGAAGATGCACCGGATGGTTCTCCGGTGATATGACACCGGTATCTTGGAGGACCAGCTGAACCGTGGCGTTGTACGGTAGCTTGTAGAGCCTCGTGCCGGTTTCTGTGGCCATGTTCGTGACTGATCCTCCGCTGTAGTTGAAAACGTGCGGTGGGTTCTTCGGAAAGTCGGTTGTGAAAACTCCACTTTTGTTGAAGTAATGAGCCGGGAGCAAAGCGGTTTTGGGCATAATGAAGGTTACATTGTTGATGCTGGCTACGACTCGGCTTCCATTTCCGGCCTTGCAAGTAGGGCATGCGTTTAGCCCAAGACCGACGGTGAAGAAGAGGTGGTGGTCGATGGTGGTCGGAACGAGGGCAGGGTATTTCTTGGAGTTGAGACTACGAAGAGAGTTTGTAAAGTTGTTGGCGATGGAAGTAGCGTTTTGCGGCGGAGGTAGTGTGAGGATAGTTGGGGAGGAAGAGAGTGTTCCGGAGTAATGAACAGTTGCGGTGGCGGTTACGTTGTCGACGGCGATTGGGGCGTCCATGAAAGGGGAAGCGGTTACAAGGTATTTGCCGGCGGATTTCGAGGCGGTTAGGAGGACGTTGGTAGTTTGACCGGGGGCAATAAGAACGGTGTCGATCTTGAACGGTTTAACGTAGACAGCGTCGACTTCAACCACCGTGAAAATATGGCCGGCGACTTTGAAAAAGAGCTCTTCATTAAGTGCAGCGTTGACTAGTCGTAGCAGATAGGTTTTGCCATTCTCTACTGACAGTTTGTAACCTTCGGACGTAGAAAGAGGCTTTCATGATCAGTTTCCTTTGTGGTATCATATTGTCGGAAATCATGTAAACTAATATTGGAAATTAAGAGATTACCTTGAGATGGACAATTTTTAACGGGGCCTGGGTGTCCGTTGATCATGTGACCGTCGGAGACGTTAGGGGCTAATCCAGACTTAAGCGCCTCATTAATAACATTTTCGGTATCCGATTTCCACCATTCACCTGCAATTATGATGAGCGTTATAATTAGTCATGCCAACTTAACATATATGCAATGTAAGTATGTAATGAACCAATAGCATCTAGTGATAGTGTTTAGTTTTATGAGCTCTAAATCACTTTGCAATGAATGGGTTGATCTATATCCCTTATGCAATATTAATTTAGGTCACATCTCATGTTTGATGTAAAATTTCTAAAATATAGTATTTCAAATTTCTACAAGAAAATTAAAATTTTAATGGAACCAACTTTCTAGTTGTGGTTAAAAATATAACGATTGAGATACCTAGAACGATGACTTTCTCGTGGTCGGGTTTGGGGAAAGGATAGGGAACACCGCGTTTGGGAAGGATGACTATTGCACCGTAAACGGTGGCCCGGAGCCAGAGGATGTGAGCGTGCCACCAGAGCGTTCCGCGTTGGCCGGTCAAGGTGTAGTTGTATGTGTAGACTTGACCTGGCTGGATCGGGCACTGAGTAATGTAAGCAGGCCCATCGGCCCATCCCGTCCTCACTTGTCTCACACCGTGCCTGATCGTCCACAGTAACCAATCGATTAACTTGTTAACTTATTGATGATGACTCAAATGAAGACTAAGTAGGAGCTTACCAGTGGATAGAGAGGTTGTACTTGACGTGATTAACGACTTTGATGAGCAACGTGTCATCTTCTCGTGCGTAGATTGTGGGACCTGGATATCTTCCGTTTACGGTCACGATTGGCTTGCTTGAGCATAGTCTAGTTGTGTTCTTCATCACAACCTGCGTAAGTTCAGACACAAATATAATCAGTAATAATTATATTGCAAAGGTAAACAGAGGAAAAAGATACATATGACAAAAGACAGACCAAATGTTAATCATAATCATTACCTGATTGTAAGTTGAAACAAGAAAAACAAAAGATGCTTCGTTGTTTCACATGTACGTAAAAACATTATTTATCCCTTTTACATTAAATGATTATATACGGAGGAAATTCATGTTTAAAAGGTGAAAAAATCATACGTACATGAATCTGAAGTAATTTTTGTATGTATGCTCATAATATAAAGATTACAGATATATTAAATAAAATATTTTAGAGAAAATTATAGTTATATAATATCCTACATGAAATACAAATTGCATATGTTCCACTTGGAAGCCACAAACCATATATTTTCTTTGCGTAAGCATGTATGAAAAAAATAAGCATGTAGAGAAAGCATAAATGTCAATTATTAATGTGCCTATATGGATAAGTTGCGACTATGTCATATGCAGCTATCGGCATAAGTAAATGGAACTGTGGATATATTATAAACTCACGTTAAACTTGTAATGGCGAACCATGCTCTCCGATGGAGCTGGGAACACGGAAAAGAAGGATACAAGAAACAGCAACCAAACCATATGAGACACCATATCTCTCTATCTTCTGTCTCTCTCCTTCTTCTTCTTATGTGTTTTTAGTCTTTTTCTCTCTGTTTTCGAGATGAACGACTGGCCAACGCAAGCTTATAAAGGGAGAGGAGAAAGAGATTTGGAAACCAGAGAAGGAGGCGACGTCGTTTTAAGTGGTAGGTCGACCCAAAATCCAATTCTTTGTAATTAAGATTCCCATTCTTACCACAACCAATCTCCCTGACCAAACCCAAGAAAATCAATTTTCTTTTCTTTTCATAACATATCAGTGGTCAAAACTCTTTTTTGGTTTACAACATATGTTTCTTTTTCTTATCTTTTTAACTAATTACAAAAAACGACATATTATGTTATTGATGCGAATATATGTGTGAACTCTGTTGGATAAAATTTATAAAACCTTGTTTTTTTATTTATTTACTAAAGCTAGAATTGACATCTTTATTTAATTAACACATAAATATCACATTCAATTATTTTCTTAATCCAATCTTGGTTTTTTTTTTTATCGTCCACAATTCACACATGTAAATTATCGAATTTGAATTGGGATTATGCTAGAGCTTAATCTTTTCCCATCTACTCGACACTTTTCAGCCAAAACTACATATGTTCACGTTAAGATATGTATTCTAAATTACGATCCATAGTTTGTGGCGAGACTTCGATTCTGTATACCAAGCTTGCAAGAATTATTAACAAGAATGTGAAAACTGCTTCAGCTCCATTCAAATGTCGGGCAAAACTGTGTATGAAGAGGGACTTCGCTATTGGTTTAGCACTCGTATCCGATAGACCTTTTACTCTGTTATACTTTCTGATTCACTTTCTTTTTTTTTTTTTCAAACTTTCAACTCTCAATGTCACATTCATTGTACAAACTTTTTTTGTGAATAAATTTTACATTTATAAAAAAAAAAAAAAAAATTGGGATTATAACACCGTGGTAACTCTACTACAAACCATTGGTGTACATGTCCCAGTCATTCTAGTCTCGTTTATACTCAATAATTTTACTGCATATATTTAATTTGTACTTATTAAAAATTATTATCTGATTTTGGGTATGTAGTACTTGTACTTTATGCATAAGTTTGTAATATAACTGTAATCATTTGGAGTAGTTAAACTGCTTAATTCCTCACTTCAGTTTGAATACACTAACTCTTCTAACCCTGGAGATGGTTGAGTGATCGAGTCAGTTCAAACAGAAGAAGTCAAGTCATATATATTCCCTTGGATTTAAATGAAAAGGTTAGATAAACGGTATCATTGAAATCAGCTTGCTGATTTATTGATTTAGTTAGTATATATAGAGCATACGTAATATGTATCGCTTACAATTCTTATTATGTTACCTTAGTTAAGTATTCTGGTTTTATAGCATTATTTTACTTGTTTGATTTGTCTCTCCGATAGCTGGAAATTTTATGTTCAATTTTGTTTCAATCTTTTCAATAAGTACATTACATTACCTGCTAAAGGTTTACATAGCAATTTTGCCTACTCAAACACTTATTAAAAGTTAATGTAAATATCATTCGTAGAATTATCTGCGTACTTCATATAATTATTATATACACACTATTTTAAAATCATGACAGATTAAGAAGTCTAAATGCTTCTTAATATATACAGCGGGGATATTAAGTCCCTTGCTAATTTATATGTGTGGTTTGCGACAGAAAGATTAACTAATGTTCTTAATTTAAGTTTACTAATGTTTATCTGATAATAATACATAGTGCATCAACGATTCATCATAGATTACAGACATATAGAATTACGATATTAATTTCTTAGGCTTGATAACTTGTCTTATACATTCATGAGAAAGTTCAGGATCTTTCTTTTATTTGCTCTATGGATAATGTAGACTTAAAGTGTTGTCAAACGCCACATTTGAAATTGTAAAAAGAGATAAACTTAAGATCGAGAATGTGTTCAATTTGGTGAGACGTATAAGTCTGAACTCGAATTAGTATTTAAAACGACCACAAAACTTTTTGACATTAATTTCGATAGATGGCCGAATTGTCCATTTTAAGATCATACATCTCAATTCCTTAGGGTATACATAATACAACTTCTCCTTCTGCTTCACACAATTATTTGAGTATTTTATTTGTGGTGATGAGTATTAATATTTTCTTTTTGTTAAAGTGATAAGTATTAATATGGTAAAATCGAACTCGTCTAACCCCAAATCAAACCAAAGAAGCGATAAAAAAAAACTTGTAAGAAAAAAACTTAACACATTCGGTTTATATGGTTCATTGAATTAAAATTTAAAGTACTTTTATTTTTGTTTAATACATGATATTCGAAATCTACTTACCAGTAGTCACTTACTACTACAAAAATAACAAGTAAATAACATACGAATGGATCTCCAGGTAATCTAACTGCCAGTTCAAGATATATATATATATATATATATATATATATATATATATATACACACTTATCGTTATAATAAAAATAAATGTTCCGTACAGAAAAATTAATTTGTTATTCTGGTATTTGGATAGTGGATTCGATGGTCACATACGTATTGTTAAAAGTGTCTTAGAAGCCGTGTGAAGTGATGTGGAGATTAGAATGCTTAGAAACTAAGACAGTAGAATAAGTTGAGAAATGGCTTTCATGTCGTTGTAAACAATGACCAACAAAGACAGCCTCCTCTTGGGTTTGTTTCAAAGCTAAGGCTACATACAAAATACGTGTCAACTTGGACGACACCGTTTAGGTCAGGCACGATATAAACAATTTTTATACAATTCTGGTCAAATTGGTCATTAGTATGTTTGCCGTACGGAGATGTCTTAGTTAACCACTTAACTCGACAGATGATTTGCTGAGCGGTCATGGTTAAAATGGGTAAACTGTCAATCACCTCCAATTTGTAGTTAATTTGTTATTGTCATTTTCTCAACAATCTTTGAAAGTAACACTTCTTTTTAGAGAACACTAAAGTCCAAAAGACAACAACGTAACAATGGACATTCTGAAAATATCGACCGCTCTCATCAAAACTTTTGTGTTTTTATAATGTGGATATTCTCATCAGCTTGGACTAAAAGGTGTAGCCATACTACTTCAACAACTTCAATTACCCTATAAATTATGGTCGAATTAAATTTGTTCCTTGTTAGTGTGAGATGGGCTAACTAAAAGACTTTTGGGCTTTCAGAACTAAACTATTGAGCTGGGCCTAAAGTAAATTGTTTTTATTTATTTTTAATATGACCTCTATGTATATAAAACAAGAGTCTTACCATGTTGAGTAATAATTATTATCCCTAAAATTAGAACGATATAGATAACACCATGTTAGTAATTGTTAATGCTAAAATATCTATTAGGTCGTGGGAGGAACTCATCCTAGTGGATGAATTAAGCATATGAAGATGTAGATGGGATGATATCGTCTAATTATCCCCACATAGACATGGTGTCGTTTCGAATTCATTCTTCATTGGAATATATTCTTCACAGTTGATAGATTCTTCACAAATGTTATTTATTAATATTTGATATTTTTACCATCTCAAAATTTTATAGACAAAGGAAACGATTTAGATTAACCAATAGGGGTCATACTCTCGCTTTTCTCATCCATTTGGTGATTTTTTTATTCTTTTGTCGCTTGAGTTTAATTATTTTTACTCATATCAAAGAGTTTATGATTTAAGTTGTTTTCCTTAACAGAAGCCCAACTTTTACCCTACGACCTTTAATAATTTTGGACTCATCCTGCTCCCACGGGCTCTTCTTGTCTCCTTAACATTTCGTTTTTGTTAGTTTCTTGTCTCCTTAACATGTTCCACGGGCCCAAGACTTATCTTTTGCTTCTGTTGTCGATAGAACTTGACAAAATCTTTGAAATAGTAATGCATTTTTTATAACTTGACAAAATCTTTGATATAGTAATCCAACAAATAGTAATGCATTTTTTAGTTGTATATGATTTGAAACGTAGATATACAACCTTTTTTTTGTGCTTCGTGTACCAAGTTACTGATAAAGCTTTTCTTTTCTTTTTGCTTAAAGAAAAAAGAAATGTCGCTTTTTGACTTTGGTTACAAATCTAATATTTTATCAGTGACGGTAAAACATATTCAAGAGGTATAATAAAATTAAAAATATTGAAGTCAAGCGTTATGCGAAAATTTCGGATGATCATATTCTCCGAGAATCAGATATATGACTATGGCTAAAGCAAATTGAAAATCGAAGCTTCTTTTGTCCATGAGTTGCTCCTGATTTAGCTATTTATCAAATCTCACAAGTCATCACTTTTTCCTTTTTGTCATATATATATAAAGGGTTGGCTGCCTATTTCCCCCCTAGATATAGAGTTCTGCCTATTTCTCCCCTCGTTTTAGACCTTTTCAATTTTACCCCCAAACAAAATATATTTTTAAAATAACATCATCAACACAATTCGCGATTTGCAATCTAATTTAGGGTTTCTTCTTAGTTGGTAACGAAGGAGAAATCAATGTAGGATATGGAGGATGTGTTCGTCGAAGAGATAAATGACAAAGCGATGAGATCTATGGTGACGATGAATGATAATCATGGTATGGAGGAGGAAACCGAGGACAAGAGAAACAAGAAGAAAAGGAAGCTAGAGGAAGCTCCCAGTGACGACGATGAGGATCATATGGAACGATTCGAGTTTGAAGTTGAAGACGGTGTGAACAATTTTGAGGATGAGTTGTTCACTGGGAGAAGAACTATTCCTGACAGCTCCGACGAAGACGAAGATCCTATGGATTGTAGAGGTAAAAAAATCAGAAGAGGTCGAGGCGAGAACAAATTGTGTATAGGTAATGCATTTCTCACCACTATTAAGTTCAAAGAAGCTGTTCTAGAGTATGTTTTGAGGCATGGCAGAAATACGAAGCAAGATAGATGGGAGAAGAACAAAGTTGGCTTTAGAAGCGGCCAAGGTGGGAAGTGCGAATGGAGAGTCTATTGCTCATATGACGAGTCCAAGAAAGTGATCATAGTGAAAACTTCAAATTTGTGGCATAGTTGTACTCCAAACGGGAAGTGTAAGATATTAAAGAGCCCGGTCATAGGAAAGTTTTTCTTAGACAAGCTGAGATAGAATAGTGATTTCATGCCTATTGACATTCAAGAGCATATAAAAACTCAGTGGAAGTTGGTGTCTTCAAGAAACCAATGTCAAAGAGGAAGGCTTTTTGCTCTTAAGTTGCTTGAGAAAGAGTATGCAGAACAATTTGCTCACCTTAGAGGTTATGTGCAAGAGATACATGAATCAAATTCGGGATCAACTGCGTTTGTTGATGTTGTGCCTAATGCAGCAGGTCAAGACGTTTTTAGTCGGTTCTATGTATGTTTTAACATATTCCGAGAGACATGGAGAGGGTTTTGTAGACCAATCATAGGACTTGATGGCACATTCTTGAAGGTAGCGGTTAAAAGTGTACTTTTGGTTGCGGTTGGTCATGATGCGAATAACCAAATATACCCTCTTGCTTGGGCTGTTGTGCAAACAGAAAATGCTGACAATTGGTTATGGTTTGTGAAACAAATCAAAGCTGATTTGAGTTTAGAAGATGGCAAAACATTTGTGATAATCTCAGATCGATCTAAGGTAAGTTTTTAACATCCTTTATTTCTCATCACCATAATTCAGTTCTAATCTCTTTGTATTTGTTTTCAGGGACTCATAAGTGCTATGAAAAGTGAGTTACCAAATGTTGAACACAAGATGTGTGTGAAGCACATCATTGAGAAACTAAAGAAAAAACATGCAAAGAAGGACATGTTGAAACAACTGGTTTGGTAACTTGCTTGGAGCTACAACGAAACTAAATTTGAAGAGAAACTGAGGAACCTGAGAAGCTATGATACATCATTATACAATGATGTCATGAAAGAGGAGCCAAAGACTTGGTCTCTTTCTTATTACAGATTTGGGAGTTGTTGTGAGAATGTTGACAACAACTCTACGGAGTCCTTTAACTCTACAATTAGCAAAGCAAGAGCTAAGGCAATGGTTCTTATGTTAGAGACAATCAGAAGACAAGTCATGCAACATATATCAAAGAGGAACAAAACGTCTAAGAATCACAAGAGTATGATAACTGAGTTTGTTGGCGGATGAGAAGGATGATGCAGATAGATGTATTACTTACCCCGAAACACATGGAATGTTTGAAGTGGTCCTTGATGGGAACTCCTATAGAGTCAACTTGCTTAAGATGACATGTTCTTGTTTCAAGTGGCAAATTTCAGGAATTCCATGTGAATATGCTTATGGAGTAATCATAGATGGTGGATTAGAGGCTGAAAACTATGTCT
Source organism: Turritis glabra (assembly GCA_900406565.1). NCBI lineage: Eukaryota > Viridiplantae > Streptophyta > Magnoliopsida > Brassicales > Brassicaceae > Turritis > Turritis glabra. The sequence goes on from OVBN01000025.1 coordinate 4,311,951, forward strand.
CCGGATTCTTCTCCGTCTATATGTGGATAGACATTTATGAGACATCTATAACTCCACTTAGATGTCCTTGGTTTTGGATGAATTCATCTTATAGATTGATCACCGCACCTCCCGAACCTGATCTACCAGGAAGAAAGAAGAAAAAGAAGTTCCTAAGGATCAAAAGTCAACATGAATCTCCTAAGAAGAAGTCTAAGAAGGAGACTGAAAAGAAGACACATAAGCTTGGAAGGGAAGGTCGCACCATACACTGCTCAAGTTGCAAAGAAGCTTGACACAATGCTGCAGGTTGTAAGAAGTTTTCAAAAAAGAAGGATCCGAAGAAGAAAGATTCAAAAAAGAAGGAACCAAAGAAGAATATATTTGTTGTTTAATTCTTAATAATTTTGTTGTTGATGATGTTATTTTAATGAGGGGAAATAGGCAGCCAATATTTTGTTTGGGGATAAAATTGAAGAGGTCGAAAGCGTGGAGAAAAATAGGCAGAATTCTATATCTAGGAGGGGAAAATAGGCAGCCAACCCATATATAAAACTTGAATCATGATATACTAAGTAAGACAAATGTAATCAACTCAAAATACGGTATACAGTGAGTGTTACTTTCAAGTAGATTTATTAACTTTGAACTAAATATTCTAAAATCTACCAACCAAATCCACAGCACAAGAAAATTTGAAAACCTTCGGACATTTTTCAGTCAATACAACTTCACCACACTTATTCCAACTACATCTAAAAAATGACTCGAGCCCATTACAATGTTGTCAGTAAAAGTTCATAACGTTTCTACTACCAATTGGTTGAGAAGGCGGCACCCGACTGTTCGTCGTCTGTCCGGTCGAATTGTTGCTTCCTCGCCGCCTTCCTTTACTCGGTGTCAAGTAAAACTTGAGCATTCCATTCTCAACCTTACTAACCTTCTTCTTCCCACTAACGTATCCATCCACACTATTCCGTTGAAACCCTCCTCCATTGGTACCGGAACTTCTCCAACTCACACTACTATTGCTCCTCATCATCTTCGGATCAAACCCTTTTCTTGTTTCTACATTCCACGACCCCGAAAACGTTCGATCCACACCGCTTCTTCCTTCTTCTTCTTCGTATTTGTTCCCGTTTTTCCGATGAAGTAGCCCGAATATTTTCCAACTCCATCGAGATTTCTTCGTCCCCTTCTTGTTGCATTCCAAAGTCCCTGCATTTTCTCGGACACCCATCTCAGAGTTCTCAACTGAGCAATCGTCTCTCAGTGAATGTGAATGTGAATGTGAAATCGAGTCTTTTGCGTTTGAAGCAGACAGTTTTAATTCATCGATCTCAGCCACAACAGAGGCTGATATCTTCCTAGTGGAGCTAGAACGGTCGAGACTCTTTCTCCGTCTTGAAGATGAGTCTAAGTAGTACTCTCTGGTCTGTGCAGATCCACCAGGAACAATCTCATCCATTACAGGTACTTGTGCTTGTGGTGGTGGTGAAGGTGGTGGCTTTTCCACCGGAATGTGAGTATCTGACCGGAAAACATGATTCCTCACCGGAGAATCTTCAACCACAGATAACATCGAAGTCATTCGCGGCGGAGCAGCCGTTCTTCCGATCAAATATCCATCCCAAGAAGCGCGTGGCTCATCAAACGAGTAACGAGGTTCGTCCACCGAAACCCTACCGGCGTCGAGTGAGAATCTTCCGGCGTCAATTGAGAACCTTGGATCTGTATCACACGATCTCCTACCGTAACCATACTCAGCGATTTCAGACTGAGTATCTCTAAGCTGCCTCCCAATTGACTTCTCGACCGGTAACGCGGCGGATCCGGCACCGAGATTACCGTTCCTGTGCTTCTTAAGCTTCTGCTTTTGTCTCCATTTCTGCAATTTCTTGCTGAACACTGACGCCGCTGACCAGAAACTCCCTGCAATGTCTTTGAAATCTCTGTTTGGCTTCTTCGTCGTCTGTGGATTAAACTCCATTTGAAAGCCCTTCACTTTCTTAATCTCCTTAACTTCAATTTCTTCTTCTTCTTCCCCTTCTTCTTCTTCTTCGACGATTTCGTCGATTACGCTTCTGGGTTCCTTCAGATTCCCACAATTAATGTCCTTTTCGATTTCGATTTCTGTCTCTTCCTCGAAAAGAGGCGACTTTACTATGGAATTGATGTTTTCGAGATCAATCTCACTTAAACCCTCTTTGGTTTGAGAATTATGTTCAGCGTCTTCGTGAAACAGAGACCAAAGAGTGTTCCTAACCCTAACATCACAGGATCTTCTCTGTGGCTCAAACGCACCCAAACTTAAAGCTTCGGCCTTTGTGGCCGAAAACGATTTCGTCCTCCGAAGTTCCGGGAATGACGACCCGGAGGAGGAAGAGGGTTTGAAGATTGCCTTAAGAGCGGCGGAAGACGACGGTGGTTTCCTTGAAGAAGACGCGACGGAGTTGTTCTTTCCGGTGATGTCTAGAACAGAGAGACGGTCGAAGAGACAAGAAGGGCAAAATCCGGTGAAACGCTCATCCGGGTGACGATCACAGGAGGTAGAAGGACGGTGAGGCTGCGGCGGATGTGGCGGCGGAGCTAGAGCTAAGGCTGACGCTGACGACGCTGCAACTGGGTTGTTGTTTGCAGGATTATTCATAACCATAACCACCCGTGGCTCATATCGGGATTCGTAAAGAGAGAAGACAGCTTCAGAGAAAAAATGTCGATCGATCGAGCGAGAGAGAGTGAGAGAGTGAGAGAGCCGTTTGGGTTCTCAACGGATAGTGACAGAGGAAAGAGAAACGGTGAAGGTGGGTGAGATTAAGAGTTTATAAAAGGAAGGGGTGAAATTGGAATAAAGAGAAAATATTAGGGGTCACTTTTTGTAAATTCCTTGTCGCTAGTTCCTTTGTAACTTTTTAGCAGTAGTCGTACTAACACTACTACTACTGCAGAGCAAGCAAGTCTAGGGGCTCTCGCTTGTAAAATGACTGTTACGCCCCTAAGTTTACTTCTACTATCACTACCTAATAAGTAAGACCATCTTTGTTTTTTTTTTTGTGTTTCCGATCTTGAAGGGACAAGCCATTGTTTGTCTACTCAAAGTTTGAGTTTTCACACTAATCTTTGTTTTTTTATTATTTTTGAATTTTAAGCTATCGTATTTTCAAATTTCTGGATTCAACTTACCTGGAACCAAAACTCATTATTATGTATTTGACCCTTTTTGTCCTTACTAAAACATTTTTATTCGAGTTTCCAATGTGATAATACCGAATGTCCAAGGTCAAAGTGTTTAAAGTTGATGTTTATACGTTCTGATTTGTGAACCTTCTTTGATTTGTTTTATGCATGTTTTACTATTTTGACCTATCTCTTTATGTTCAATCCATGGATTAATTAGTTTGATCATACATAGTCGATTTATGGTTGAATGGGGGCTGGTCTAGAAGAAGTACGTTAACGAGATTGTAATTCTAAGTTCTTCGGATCCTATCTTGGCATGGTAGGGCTAGCGTCATGTATGCATATGTGAGTCTTGTAGAGAACTGGGAATTTGAGTGCAACAATATATTTATTTAGAATGTATGTGTTAGTTTGTTGTTTATAATGTGATTGTATGAATGATCATAATATTGGTTCTTAAATGACAATTTTAGATATATTTAAAAGTTCTATTTTACATTTTACGAGGAACCGATAACTTAGTAATATGTTTTGGGAAAAAAACATATGAATAGTTTTTATACTTTAAGGGGGAAAATGCAAAGTCAGGTAATAAATAGCTCGAGGATGTTTCTGCCATGACTTGTTCACTTTATAATCACATTTCGCTTTCTTTTTTTTCCTTTTCTGTCTTTCTCTTTATATTTTCTGCCTTTCCACTTTCATTTTGTTTTAGCTTTTTCTTGTTCTATTGCTCTTTTTGTTTTCTCTACCTTTTGCCTTTTGAGAACACATCAAATAATGCATGTTAAACAAGATGTATTAAATCTTTAATTATACTCGCGTGAGAACCTATTAAATCAAATTGTGAACCTTTTCTAATGTTTTCATGTACAATCACATATCTTCGTTAAAATTCTATCTAAATCCCAAATTAAAAAAGTATAATTTAGTTGTTCAGGTGGAGGTAAATTCACACACGTGAATAGTGTTATCTTATAAAAAATGAATATCGAAATAACTTTAGAATAGAAGAAAAAATTAATTGGGAAAATGAAGAAGGGCGTGGAATAGCACCGACGGCGCAAGGGGGGGAGTGATGAAGATTGAAGAGAGTCCCGTCGGTGAGTCACGAGTTTAACCAGACTCGTGTAAACCCGGTTACTTTTTTCTTTCTTAGCACACGTGTCTCTCCACTGAGTTTATCTTCGGCCCATTTGCTTTTGAGATAAATGACTTATGCCTTCATGGATAATTATTAGGCTAGAGTTTCATAAGAAAATGATATTTTTTGCTGTCCCTTTCAATTGTTTCCCTCGTAGGTTTTTATATTTTCAAAATAGGTTCTCTCTTCTTTTTTTGATGTCTTAGAAGTTGGTTTTATATTGTGAAAGATCATGTTTCTCTTTTCTTTTTTAGCTGTCGTAGGAGTTTTAATGGAGTTTGGAATCTTTACTTATATAGGAAGGAATTTTAAATATGTGAAGTAATATGACCCCTGCCATGTTATGAACCACTCATAGGTGCATTCCCACTTTGAAATTTTCAGTCTCACTTTCGATGATTTTAAAATGCGTTTATCCCCAAATTATGATTAATTTTAATAGATTTGGAGAAACACGAGCATATAGTTTAGCCGTTTAGGCATCTCATGATCTCACTACAAACTATTAGGAAGCTATTCATATACTTAATTGGAAATCATTTATATTCTATGATCTATCCACACCGCATGACATCATGTGTGATTGTATGAATACGACTACAAAGTCTATGTAACCTATGCCAAATATGTTTTAAAGGTATCATTGTAAACTGATGTTGGAAGAAATATTCTTAATTTGGAAAAACATTCTAATCTTTGTTTGGGTTTTGAGATAATAACGAAAGTTGTAAGCCATTCATATATTGCATAGTAATGAGAGTACAAAATAGTGGTTTCATTATTCTAAATTCGCATGTCTATGAAATCACGCAATAGTAAAATTAATATTATATTAATATGAAAACAAAATTTTTATATCCGAAACTGAGTTGGCCCGCTTGCATGTAAAATATTTAAGTTCGGTTAAAGTATTCCATTCGTCTGAATCATTTTACCAAAAAAACCAAAAACACAGAATTAGTATATCAAATAATTTTTATAAAATTGGTAGTAGTAGTTGTAGTAAGGCATGATGCTAATCAACTTTAGTCTGAAAACTTAGGCCCTGAATAAAAATGTGATTTAGATTTGAATGTGATAGCAATAGAATTTGGATGTGATGTGATTAGTTAAATTTAGGTATAGTAACATAATTCTAGTGCGATGCAACTATCATATATTTTTGAATTGACAACAATTTGAAGATGTTTTGGGAGCGACTCTAAAAAAATTACTAAAAAGGAAAGTAAACATCTAATCGCATCCAACAAATCTATGAACGTACTACATCGTTCAGAAACCATAATTACCATTCATTGATGGCACTGTGATTAGGCTCGCCACACTGCTCAGTCTGCTCCTAAACTGTAGCACCGTTTGTGGCCTATAGGATATTAAATCTTCACATTTAACACTCTTTTTGATGTCTTTGCCTTACATAGACATGATCTCTCTCTAATTTGCTACTGGTTTTTTCCTTTTTGGGCTTTGAATAAATTACGCTTTCAAATAATTGGGCTTTTTTACTTTCCCATTTTGGACCACTTCAAATACGTGGCAATAATTTTTCCATTACGTCGTTTCTTATTTTCGTAAGTAAAAGAACGCTTCTTTTTTCATTCAACCAAATAAGTCCTTCGCATTACTTCTATTCACACATCACACACACTACGCTTCAACATTTTTTACCTCTTCACAGTAGATTTAGACATTTGGTGAAGAGCTCGTTCACTTAAATGGTGACCTTTTCACGTAGACAGCGATTGTATTGACTTATGCGGTGATATTTTCACTTATATAAACTAGTTCAAAATGAGACAAACTTAAAGCAAATATTTTTAAGAACAGATCTTGCTTCTATTAAAGAGTTTATCAACGTTGGTTTATAATAAAAGTTGCGTAGATAAAATATCAAATTTGCACTACTAACCCAATTACCCAATATAAATTGCAATTGTTAAGGTTGATTGTAACGGAAGCTCCGGTAATAACTCGGTAGTTCTGTTGACGTGGTGGAGACTATTTTTGACATTGACTAAAATACCCTTCACCACCAAACACACCACCAGCACAAGACCTTTTAAACGTTTCTTTCATGGCGGAGTCGTTCTCTCTCTCTCTCTCTCTCTCTCTCTCTCTCTCTCTCTCTCGTTCCTCTAACCACTCCTAAACATTCACATCGTTATTTGAATGAAAGTTTAACTTTTCTTAAATAATCGTTAATGGCGGTAACATCATCATCGGTAATACCTTTGCAACATTCGTCATGTTTATTGAGTTTCCGTCGGAATCCAATCGCAACCAAGAAAGCCCTTCTGCTACGTTTCGGGTTTGGTTCCAGAATAAATCAGATTCGATGTGAGAATTTACGTTTCTCATCGGAAAGCCATGGGAATAGAAGAGGCGAGGCGGCGAAGAAGAAGAGGAGGAATCAGTCGCCGGAAAGATGTGCGGCGGAGGGAATACTGATCGGAGGAGGAGCGTCGGAGGCGATTACGGAGGTGAGAACGATGATGCCAGAGAGGATTAAGGTAGTGATATTGACGGCATGCATGATGTGTCTCTGTAACGCCGACCGAGTTGTTATGTCCTTAGCGGTGGTTCCACTCGCCGACAAGCTTGGCTGGTCGAGTTCTTTCCTAGGGGTAGTTCAGGTATTTTCTTAATCTTCCTATTTTTTTTTGGTTTATTCTTTCATTGACTACCCTAATTACATTCTTGATCCGCGTATCTTGAAGAAATCAACTTTACAAGAAAATGAAGATTTCAAGATTTGGTTTCCCTTATATAAAATTGCTAAACATAGTTTATTACGGATTTGAATAGTTTGTAAATTCCGTAGTTGTATCTATAAATTGTAAAACACTTGAAAGAATATCGGGTGATTAAAGAATGTAAGATGGTTGCATAATAGCATTTCAAGAAAAAAAAAAGTATAAAAAAAGAGGGAGTGGTTGTTGAGAAAAGGGTAGGTGCGTTGGTTTGAGCGGCAAGCGTGGAGAAGGCTTGACCTTAATGTGAATGTGAACACTTATTACCAAATCGTTTATAGTGTGGCCGTGTGGGTCACGTTGTTTGTCCATTTTTTTTTTTGAGGTTTTTGTGTGGCTTCAAAGCTAAAAACAAAATCCAATGTTTCCTTTCATTTTGGAGACATTCGATTCCAATGCAAACGACACATTTTGAGATAAGAGATTTAGCAAACCGAAATCCAGATTAATCTCAAAACCAGTAAAAACCGGGCTTTCTTGCTACTTAAAAGTGTGGATGAGACTCGATCTATCGATGATCTCAACCAACAGAGCGAGGCCTCAACTACTAGATTAATTTCTTTTATATAGGTTCCTTGTTAGGACTATTTAATTAGCACCACTTAAAATTGTTTGGCTAACATTATATGGTTTTTTTTATTAATGAAAATTTATTTATCTTGCAGTCCTCCTTCCTATGGGGTTACATTTTTTCATCGGTTATCGGAGGGGCACTGGTGGATCGGTATGGAGGAAAAAGGGTATTGGCTTGGGGAGTGGCATTGTGGTCTTTAGCGACTCTACTCACTCCTTGGGCAGCTGCACACTCGACCTTAGCCTTATTGTGTGTCCGCGCCTTTTTTGGCCTCGCTGAAGGCGTTGCATTGCCCTCCATGACCACCCTTCTTTCTCGGTAATTCCTTAAATTTTAATAACATAGGTTCTGAAAAACTGAAAATGTTTTACTATGTAAAATTTGTTTGGAGAAAAAATCACATGAATTGGGGTTTGAAACAATCACAACCTAACTTATATGTAACGTAAACGGGTGTTCAGGTGGTTCCCGACGGATGAACGAGCGAGTGCGGTTGGTATATCGATGGCCGGGTTTCACATGGGAAATGTCGTGGGACTTCTGTTGACGCCACTCATGTTATCTTCTATAGGAATCTCTGGTCCATTCATTCTTTTTGCATCCTTAGGTCTATTGTGGGTGTCTACGTGGTCAAGCGGCGTTACAAACAACCCTCAAGACAGTCCTTTCATCACTGGGTCTGAACTCAGGCTTATCCAGGCTGGAAAACCGGTTCAACCGCCAACTAATTCGACGAAACCAAACCCATCTTTACGACTTCTTTTGTCGAAATTGCCTACTTGGGCGATCATTTTCGCTAATGTGACTAATAACTGGGTGAGTTTGAGTTTGATAGTATCTTAGTCAGAGCAATGCTTCATCTTTTTGTCATAAACTCTCACACGGGTTTTTGATAGTTGTTGTTCACAGGGATACTTTGTTCTTCTCTCATGGATGCCTGTTTACTTCCAGACGGTATGAGAGGATTATATTTATATATGTTTTGATTCAGATATGAACTGAAAAGATGATGTTTAATATCGATGTCTTGTTCGATCACAGGTGTTTAATGTGAATTTAAAGCAAGCGGCTTGGTTCAGCGCTGTTCCATGGGCGACAATGGCGATCTCAGGTTACTATGCAGGCGCAGCATCAGACTTCTTGATCAGAACTGGTCACTCTGTAACCTTTGTCCGAAAGATCATGCAGGTTATTATTAAAAGTGCAATACTTAGTTAACTTAAGCCGACCCATAAGAATTTACTTCTCACATTCTAACGGAAAGACCCGGCTTATAATTGTCAGTCTATCGGATTTATGGGTCCTGGGTTGTCTTTGCTCTACCTCAACTACGCAAAGTCGCCTTCTTGTGCAGCGGTTTTAATGACCATTGCATTGAGCTTAAGTTCCTTTAGCCAAGCTGGGTTTCTCCTCAATATGCAAGTACGTTAACTATAAACTATCATACTATTAATTCCAAACTTGATTGATCACTAACCCAACCCTTTTGTAATAATCTTGAATCTCACAGTATCCTTTGGTTTTTCTTTGTAAAAACAGGACATTGCACCGCAATATGCTGGTTTCCTGCACGGTAAATGTTAATAAATGATGGATCTTTTTCTTTATAGTTGGTTTTCGATATTGTTTCTTGCTGAAAAAGTTAGGGCTCTGTGTATTTGGTGTGCGAGACAGGTATTTCGAATTGTGCGGGCACATTGGCTGCGATCGTAAGTACAATAGGGACGGGCTATTTCGTGCAATGGCTCGGCTCTTTTCAGGCGTTTTTGACGTTAACGGCGTTTCTTTACTTTGCAACCACCGTGTTTTGGATCCTCTTTGCAACCGGGGAACGAGTCTTCTAGATCCAAAAGGGGACGTTAGATCTTTAAATAGGATACCAGAGTAATATTGCTTAAACATCAAAATTCATTTTTTCTTTGGAAGTTAGAATATATATTTCTCTGGCTTTTCTGTGATTACATCAAAACTAAAGATGCAAACATAATGCCTCCGATTATAATATAAAAATAGAAATTAGCTAGTTTTTATATACAGTGTCATTCAAATTCAAATATGTATAATTGCTACTGATTTCATAGGATTATGCTTTAGAGATTAGAGTAGTTCAAGAGGCTATTGAGAACAGAGTAACGAACATTACATGGTTGCAGTTAAATTGGAGATATTTTGCTTAGAGTTTAAGAACCCGATCATTTTCAGTGGAATCACTGTAATTATTTTGTCTTCTCCAACGCCAGTTTTGATCGGAGGCATTATGTTTGCATCTTTAGTTTTGATCAAATTGTTGTAGCTCAATGGTTCGTCGTCTCTTTCCCTTTACTACGAGTGAACTGAGATTAAGTCACAGATTTTTTGGTGGCTAAACCTAAATATCGGTGGCAATCATAAGACCCTGAGAAATGAATATTTTGTGGAGTTGGATTAGTTTGAAGGAGAGAAGATCTTGATGGAACAACTTAAAAGAAAATGGTAAAGAAAACAAGGTAAAGTTTAGTAATGATTGAAGGCATGAGGTCATTGTAACATATGTTAGATATCTACATGGTATGAGCAAGAAAACTTGATTTGAGTTGGTCAGCTAGAGATTCAAGAGCGTGGATTGCTGATTAAAAACTTTGTGATGTATGCTAAAAGTAGGAAATATGGATGGGCGTTACTACCTATAAGAAGTTACAACTGAAGGACAATATAACATAACAAGTTAGGTTAGGACAAGTGAGTTAGTCAATGATAATTTATTTATTTATTTTTTTTTGGCATCTGTCAATGATAATATTTAGATAGTAAAAGAGTCGAGAGGATGGCACCACTGACTCTTTGCCATCATCATGTGAGAGTTGGTGGTTTAGAACATATAAACTTTAAACGTAATAATACTTTTTTAAAATATTGCTTTGTTAATTAATAAAAATCTAAATGAGTATTCTAGTAATAAATTATTTTTGGAAACTAATCCATTCTTTATGGATTTTTTTTTTTTTTTTTTTGAAAAATTCCATTTAAAGTTCCCAACTTGAGCTGTATAATTTGGCCCTGCCCAGAGATCCCCAATTCGAAACCACAAAAATGGAAGAGATCGCCGATCAAACCTTCTTTCGCTACTGCCTCCTCACCCTAATTTTCTCCGGCCCACCAACCGCCGTCGCTCTCAAATTCCTCCAAGCTCCTTACGGCAAACACAACCGTACTGGATGGGGTCCCACCGTATCTCCGCCGATTGCTTGGTTCGTCATGGAGAGTCCGACCTTGTGGCTCACGCTCCTCCTCTTCCCTTATGGCCGTCACGCTCTCAATCCTAAATCTCTCCTCCTCTTCTCCCCTTATCTCCTCCATTACTTCCACCGCACCATCATTTACCCTCTCCGCCTCCTCCGTAGCTCCTCCGCTAGCAAAAACGGTTTTCCGATTACAATCGCCGCCTTGGCTTTCATTTTTAATCTGCTCAACGCCTACATCCAGGTAATTTCGGTTTGCATCTAATTTGCTACGGTTGGTATCCGATTCAAACTAAACCGGAACATTTCACTTTGTACCGGATTAAAATCTCAGCTCTGTTTATAATTCTGAACAGGCGAGGTGGGTTTCGCACTACAAGAACGACTACGAAGACGGACAGTGGTTCTGGTGGCGGTTTATCATCGGTATGGTGCTTTTTGTAGCCGGTATGTGGATAAATATCGCGTCGGACCGGACGTTGGTACGATTGAAGAAAGATAACCGGGGAGGTTATGTGATACCGAGAGGAGGCTGGTTCGAGCTCGTAAGCTGTCCGAATTACTTTGGAGAGGTGATTGAGTGGTTGGGCTGGGCTGTAATGACTTGGTCTTGGGCCGGGATTGGGTTTTTTCTGTACACGTGTTCCAATTTGATCCCGCGCGCACGTGCGAGTCACAAGTGGTACATTGACAAGTTCAAAGATGAGTATCCCAAGACTCGAAAAGCTGTTATTCCTTTTCTGTACTGAGATATGGTAGAAAGAAACAAATAACATTTTGAATTTGATGATATGTAATGTTGTCTCAATTTTTGGTCCAAAACCAGTTTTTCAAAAATTTCATTAACCGATTTTAGTTCCAATACTACAACAACTGTGTGTATTATTTAGACAAATCTATAAAACGTTTGAGCACAAGAGCGAAAAGTGTTACGTATGTCATGGGAGACTTAAAGACAAAACTAGTGTTAACTAACGAAACAAGGCATAACAATACAGAAATGAATCCAAAGACAAAAGTCAACTGCAAAAGCTTGATCCAATCCATAAATCATGTTCCAAGAAGCTAAGCTAGAGAAAGCAAGGCTTTTTAAGTTGCTGTTCCTCCACTAGAGTTTATCTGTTTCTCTTTGCTTCGGATCGTGGAGGATAGCCTCTTTACCATGGAAATCGAAAGAGTTCAAAGATCCTGCGAGTTTGTGTCTTTGTGTTAGTTAGCATTTGGTTGTGTCTCTGAATGATTCAAAAGACGGTGTTTTGATCAGATTTTTGACTTACAAACAATGTCTTGTTTTTGTGCTTCAGGCGAAGCTGGGGTTAACCATCTCCGATTTCCCGGATTCTGAACTATCTTCGTCGTCGTCGTCATCGTCCTTCACACTCTCATCTGATTCCTCTGCAGCTAGTTCACGTGCAGCCGCGAGCTCCTTCTCGAGCTCCTCTTGCTTTTCCTGCAATCCCGACATGCTCAGAGCCTCTGCGATCTTCTGCTTGATCTGTTGCTCAAGTGCCTCGATCTTCTGACTTGCCTCGGTGACACCAGGCGTCTTGCTCGTCTTTGCGGTCTCCACTTTCAGCAACTCGACCATGCTCTTGATCTCTGGTGTCCTCACCACCTCCTCAATCTTCTCGGTGATTTCTTGGTTCAGCTTTTCAAGTTTTTCTTGAAGGTTTTCGGACGGGGCAAAGGTCTGCTCAGCCACATCCTTCAGATTTGGTCTCACAGCCTTAAGCTCCAAACCCATTGACTTTAACACACTCACCATCTCTGCTTCGACCTCCCCTTTCGTCTTCATAACTTTTTCTTTCAGTGCATCAGGTAACTCTTCAAAAGATGAAGCTCCTGAGCTCGCGACCTCGACTTTGATTGCCTCAACCTTTTCTCTAATTTCAGGGCGGTCTACAGCTTCCTGGAACCGCTTATTGATCTCCTTTTTCAATGAAGCAGCTTCTGATGCTGCCTTTGCTCTGGAAAAGTCCCTCAGCATGTTTAGCTTAGATTTTAGGCTCTCGTAGTTAGGAGCATCAGTCAAACGGGTATTGAACTCTTCCTTGAGCTTCTCAATTTTCTCGATCAGAACCGGGTGCATAAGATGCTCTTCTGAACTCGCTTTCGAGAACTCTTCGCGCATTGCCGTTAGTCTCTCCTCCAAACCTACTGCTCTTGCAGCTTCAGTGTACTCGTCATCGATCTCGGATTTGAGTTTCTCAATCATCTCATTAAGAACTTCACTGGAAGGCTCGTCCCCTGAAGACGTCTCCTTGGCTTTCTGAATCTGCTCCTTCAGCTTCTCAACCTCGCCCTCCAGCTTCCGGCTATCTGAGAACACGGCTTCCCTTTTCTTCATGTTGACTTTCCTATTCGGCTCTATTGGTTCACCCTCTATGAACACTCCAATCTTTCGGTACTTAGCCATCCTGTGCTTCAGCAGCTCCTCCCCACTCATTTTTCCGAATTCCTACAAAAAACCGGGGAAAAAGGTTAGAAACCCTTTAGATCTACGTTCAGCGTTGAGGCAAATAATTATGCCTACATTCATGTTTTCATTGATAGCAATTTTTATCTGCTGCGACGTCCATGAAGGATCAGCATGGGCCCCACCAAGCGGTTCCTGTACAAGATGTAAGAGAGTAGCTCATTGATCCAAAGCGAGAATAGAGGTGTAAGAGGCAAAAATAAATAGATTATAGATAGGATCAATTACAGGTATGATTCCATCGGCTACATTAAGCTTGACCAGCTCCTTGGAGGTAATTCTAAGCTTTTCAGCAGCCTGCAGACAAGAGTTTCATTCAATTGTAAGATTAGATTCTACATAATCACTTAATCGGGCAAAAGAACAGTGTACAGACCTCAGGAGCAGCTTTGGAAGTCTTCCACAAGATCGCTGCACAGGCCTCTGGACTGTGAAAAAGTAAAACAACAGATGTGATAAATCAATCTGTAGAAATATGATATCTTCATATCTCATTGGGGGAAAATTTTACCTGGCAACATAGAAAACTGCATTTTCGAGCATCAACATTTTATTAGCACAGCCAATGGCTAGGGCACCACCAGAACCACCTTCCCCAATGACAATAGAAAGAATCGGCACTTTTAGGCCAAACATTGTCCTAAGATTGTTGGCAATCGCTTCACCCTATTATACAGATAAGCAAAAAAATATTATGCTGCAGATAAACCAGTACACTTCAAACATAATAGACAGTTCTTGTACCTGTCCGAGTTCCTCGGATTTAAGGTCTGCATAGGCTCCAGGAGTGTCGATGAATGTCACGATCGGAAAACTGTGATGGTCTGCATAATACATCATCCGAAGTGCTTTCCTATATCTGTTGTAGACATTACAGAAATTTGATAAGAGTGTTGTTGACTCTGAATGTTTCTATTTAACTACGAACCAGGAAGCTCCTCGTGAAAACATACCCGTGAGGAGTAGGCATACCAAAGTTACGCATTATATTTTCTTTGGTGTTTCTACCTTTCTGATGACCTATGAACATGTATCGTTTTCCATCTATGGTTCCAATACCCGTCACAATTGCAGGGTCATCATACCCCGCTCGGTCTCCATGAAGCTCCATAAACTGAAACAAGAGCAGAGAATCCCAAGAATGAGAAAAACAAGAATTTATCACCAATGCATGACAAAAAAAAAGCCATAGTACTGAGAGACCAGACCTTGTCAGTGATGTTATGTATGTGATCAAGGAAAGTAGGTCGGTTAGGATGGCGCGCAATGTTCACACGTTGTATCGGAGTGAGATGCGTGTAAAGATCTTTCAGTGCCTGAGATTAGAATGACGAAATCAGTAAGATGTCCTTCCCAAACAAATTGTACCTATATTGTCATCAAATTTGAATGGTGGATCTCCTTTAACCATATAAATTGAGTTGCAACCTATACTTGCAATTTTACCTGTCTATACTTGTTCTCCAAAGTGATAATCTGCTCAGTAAAGTCCAATCCAGTTTCATTCGCCATCTTCCTCACCTGCATCACAAGGACCAAAAGGTTATAACTACAAACCAGACAACTGCCATGGGATATCAAACTAAGATGCAAACACAGGATAAATATTCTCATTCGTACATCGACAATCTTCTTCTCCAACTCGACTAGTGGCTTCTCGAAATCCAAAGTGACAGGCTTCTGAGTATCCCCCAAAGGTTTGAACTCCGACAGGTAAGACAAGACTCCTCCTTTCACATTCGGGTCAGGATTAGCCGGCCATGGATGCTCAAATTTCTTACCTTTCTTGAGACGAGCTGTCACAGCAAGGTCTCTCCTTCGGGTGGTTGTAAACACTGCTCTTCCTAGTGTTTTCAATGGTATCCCATTAACACCATTGCTCGAACTACGCAAGTAATCCGAAGCAGAAGCAGAAGAAGCTCCGCCTAATGCCAGGGACATTGAAGCCATTTTTAGTGCTCAATAGCTGAGGTTGATGTCTTCAAATTACTTGAATGGATCCACTCCAAACAGATCTCAATCCTCTAAATAAACAAAACCAAAGACAAATTAGAGAGTACAGCAGTGGACAATCAAAAGCAATCATCACCGATCACTAATTCATAGATTAAATCAAACTGAAGAACACAAATGAGTCAGATTCGTTCCATTGCTCATTTTGTCTCTCGGAAACAAGCAAGCAAATCTCAATACGAAAAGACTCAAACTTTATCAAGAACAAAACAAAACCCAGCTCAAATAATTAAACTTTACCTCAAAACACGAAGAAAAATCAGAGATCCGAGACAACTAGGGGGCAGAATCAGAAGGGAATGAAGGAGGAGAAAGGAAGAGAAAGCATCGAAGAGATCGTCGTTTTGAAAATTGAAGGAAGGAAAAAACAAGTGTTATGCGAGTGAGTGAGCGCGTGGATTTTGTGTGGAAGTGTTTCGATATTTCTTATGCAGATTGGGAAAACACACACAGCTTTCGAGTCCTTTGTTGCCAATTGCCAGAATTTTCCGGTTGGTCGTTAAACCATAAAGTTTAGACCTTGCTGATCTCCCACGTGCGCACGTGACACCTCCTACGTGTGAGATTAATATTTAATACCTATCACTTACTATAGTTTTGGATATGTTCCGGTGGATTTGGTGGGGTTAGGTTATGGAGCCGGTGACGTTTATTGGACTATTCTTTTGGCAAATTAATCAGACGGCCGACAAAAACAGAAAAATTAAAAATCTCCGTTGCCGGGACTCGAACCCGGGTCTCACGGGTGAGAGCCGAAAATCCTGACCAGCTAGACTACAACGGATTTGTATACTTTGCTTCCAGATATTATATAATTTACGGATAAAACATTCATGGCTACACTTTTCCTCTTCCTCCTTTCTTCAACTCCAAATTCGAATTCCCTTATCTCTGTGCAAGAGATTCCATGGAGCTCAAACCTTCCAACAGTAAATATTCATTCCTCTGCATCCCATTTTGCTTAACTCTCATTTAATTTCCAACACAATCATCAATTTCTGGCTTTTCTATATCGCAGATAATATTCTTGAGCAGCTGAGAAATGGGTTCGCTCGGTTCGAGCTTGTTTCTTCCCCTACTGCTTCTGTTTCGGATTCAATCTCCTCCACTTCACTTCCCGCTTCGTTCTTAGGCGCTACTCAGGGCAATAGCTATGTATTCTTTGCCAGAATCAGTTCCTCGATGTGGGGTTTTCACTCTTTAGTTAATCAGCTCGTATACCATTGATTACAAAATCGAGTCTTTCTTAAAACGCTTTACGCTAATCTGCGGATTTTTCCTATATTCATCTCTAGGAATCGGTCTCCTGCAGCGAAAAAGGTTGAGCAGTACGCTGTGGATAGAGTTAAAGGGGATGGCCGATGTCTGTTTCGAGCATTGGTATTGTAGTTTCTGCTTTCTCTGTTCTTGGTGTTCCTACTGAGGTTTCCTGAAGAAATGATGTAATGTTTCAATGTAAATTAGGTGAAAGGTATGGCCTTTAACAAAGGTGTTACTCTTAACCCCCAACGAGAGAGAGATGATGCAGGTGACTTATATATTATCATATAGCCTTGTTTTGATGTTTATTTTGTGTTTTTGAAAACTAGAGATTGAACTGTGTTGAGATTGCTGAGTATGGGGAATCAAAATTGGAGTTTTTTTTCAGTCTGTTGTTAGCCCTTTCCTTGGGATCATTGCATATAACCTCTTTCACAGCCATTCGTAACTCATCCGTTTGAATGCTCTCTTGTTCATCATGTTTCTGTATGGCAAAAAACTTGCCTTTGTTCCACAGATGAGTTACGAATGGCTGTGAAAGAGGTTATATGCAATGATCCCAAGGAAAGGGAGAAGTACAAAGAGGCTATAGTGGCTATTACTGTGGATGAGTCTCTGAAACGGTGAGTCATAGGAATTCATTCACTTTTTCTCATTTTTCAGCTAAATGACTATGTTTCTCTTATCACATTAACACTTTTCTTCAGCTATTGCCAGCGGATTGGAAGACATGATTTCTGGGGAGGGGAGTCTGAGCTACTAGTGAGTTCCTCTGCATTGTAAACTCAAAATTGCTATCATAGAGAAACGATTTTATGTCAATGTTTTGCTTTCAACAGGTTCTTTCCAAGCTATGTAAACAGCCGATTATCGTCTACATACCCGAGCACGAGGTAATGGTCCTTTGAGTTTGAGTCTTAAGTAGACAAGAATTGGTGTTTCTTTTGTTCTAGTAAATCAAGTGTCAATTGTATTCGGATCTTGAGTTATTTTGTATTGTATATCCAGCACGGAAGAGGAGGGTATGGTTCGGGTTATATACCGATTCAGGAGTATGGAGGTGAGTTTCGAGGGGGCTGGGGAAAAGGGAAGACGAACAAGAATGTTGTTAGGCTTCTTTACAGTGGTAGAAACCATTATGATTTGCTTCGTTGACCAAATATTTTTGCCTCATTACCGTTGACTTTATTGATAAGATCAGAGATATTGGAATTTTGTACCCTTCCTTAAGTTTATGTGTATCACATAAGGAGAGAGGCTTTGGGAGACAAAGTTGCTAAAGTTTTTTCTCAATGACCTTAGGTCCTTAACTCAGTAATTTTAGAATTTAAAGTCGAATTTTGTTCCTTAAAAGCCCGACAGAGCAATAGATAGTTAACTCTGTTAAGATGATGGTTAATTAACATTGTTGGACAGCTATGAACCTTTTGCTTTTAACTAAACGTCTCGTTTAGGCCAAATCAAGGCAAAGTTCGGTAATTTATATGGTTAATGTCAAATGTGTATTATCTTTTTCGAATTTTAACAATTTTAAAGATTTAAATGATAATCGTCTAGACCGATGGATTAAAAAACTATACGTTTACATTATTTTTGTAAAAAATTAACGTATGATTTTCTAATAATTATACATGATACACATGTATGATGTAAAGTCCAAAATTCCTCAAACGAAAATATCTTATTTGATATAATCAGAAAATATATCTTATTTATCAACAAGAAAAACAATTATATATATTTAAAAAAAAACGAATTTATTTGAAGAAAATAGGATCGTGGCTTTGTTTGATGTTCGTCCTGGCTCCTCGCTCCGATCTCTCTCTCTCTCTCAGAACTCCGTCGTCCGGTCGATAAATTCGTCCCTTGTTCGATTCTCCTCTAAGATCAAACTTGGATTCCGATTCTTAAAAGTAAGTTTTCTTATTGGTGATGTATGTTCGTTCTTCTTTCCAGGAGACTCCTTTAACGACGATCTCAAAGTAGATTAAAGTAAAGAGATTGATTAGCTTTGATTGCTCCAGTTTCATTGTAAAACCCTTACCTAGAGTAGTCTTCATATAATTGCGTTGTTATAGATTTGGGAATTGAAAAACTCAATCTTTTAGAGACCAGTGTTTAGGAAACGGAGCCTAGTTTTGATATCCTGATTTCGGGGTGTCAAATTGCGATTTTTACGTGATTAAGTGTAATTTTGTAGTCCATAAACTTATAAAAGAGTTCTCTTTATTGCTACTTTATCGCCATGGATAAAGTGCAATACAGTGTTTTGGGGGCTTATTGCTTTTTAGGTTTGTGTTTCTTTGTTTTCATATTTCCACTGATTGTGCCAGGTTCTTTTGATTATTCCGAAGGTCCTGACGAAACAAGATGGCGAACGTGTCTGTTGCTGCGGAATGGCAGCTTCTATATGATCGATATTACAGGAAGCCTGAGATATACCAAATGAGATGGAAACATGTAGATTTGAGTCGAAACAAGGTGGCGTGTGCCTCATTTGGTGGGCCAATTGCAGTCATTCGAGATGACTCGAAGATTGTCCAACTATATGCTGAGTCTGCTCTAAGAAAGCTCCGCATCTTTAACTCAGCAGGTATACTTCTCTCTGAGACGATCTGGAAGCACCCAGGGGGACGCCTGATCGGAATGTCCTGGTCCGATGATCAGACACTAATTTGCATTGTCCAAGATGGCACCATTTATCGTTACAACATTCACGCTGAGCTCATCGAACCCAATATGTCAATGGGCAAGGAGTGCTTTGAGCAGAATGTGGTGGAGTGTGTCTTCTGGGGAAATGGTGTTGTCTGCTTGACAGAAGGAGGGCAGTTATTCTGTATCTCCGATTTTGACACGATGAAGCCTTCTAAGTTGCCTGATGTGCCGGGGTTAACAGAAGACGATCTGCTTCAGCCAACTTGCTTGGCTGTGAGGGAACCTAAGTACACGATATTTGGGATTGTTGAGGTGTTGGTAGCAGTTGGCGATGAAATTTTTGGTGTGGAGGAGGACAGTGTCAAAACTTATAGGTTTGATGAGCCTAGTGTTAAAGACTCTGAGATGCAGAATGATGATTATGGGAATTTGATTGGACCGGTCCAGAAGATGATTGTATCACCTAATGGAAAATTCCTAACACTCTTCACTCATGATGGTCGGATTGTTGTTGTTGAAATGGAAACAAAACAAATTGCTATTGACTACAGTTGTGAGGTATGCATCATTGCCTCTTGAGATGCTTGGTTCTTTCTTATAATGGAAATTGGTGGTCGTTTTGTAGTACGGTGACTTAACTATGTCTTTAATCGTATATTTTTCTAGTCAGCCCTTCCCCCACAGCAAATGGCATGGTGTGGAATGGATACCGTGCTGCTCTATTGGGATGAGGATTTAATGATGGTGGGTCCTTTAGGAGATCCTGTTCACTATTTCTATGATGAACCTGTAATTCTTATCCCAGAATGCGATGGAGTGAGAATATTATCTAATACGAGTCTTGAATTTCTGCAAAGAGTACCTGATTCTACTGAGTCAATCTTTAAGATTGGAAGCACATCACCTGCAGCTTTGCTATATGATGCTTTAGATCATTTTGACAGGCGAAGTGCTAAGGTAGGTTTGTAACTGTAGACAAAAAAAAAAAGGAAGCATATGCATCTTAATGCTTCTTTGTAGCAGATGTTATATATTATGATTTGATTGTTTCATAGTCAAGTTTTTGTGTCTCAGTTCTTCCTGCTGTTGCTAATATTGTATTGTCAGGATTATATATTTAGGTTTAGAATGAATATGGTGTTCTTACGGAAAAATGGAATGAGTTGAGAAGAATAGTTTATAATTACTATTCCTAGATCTGGCTGATGAAGTTGATTTGCTCCTCTGCTGTCAGGCAGATGAAAATTTGAGATTAATTCGTTCATCACTGTCTGAGGCTGTTGAATCCTGTATTGATGCTGCTGGCCATGAATTTAATGTAACTCGTCAGAGGGCTCTGTTACGAGCGGCAAGCTATGGACAAGCTTTTTGCAGGTTTGTCTAAAAGAATTGATTTTCAGTAATGTAATTTCTGAGACTAACGTTCGGTGAGCTGCAACAGCAATTTTCAGCGTGAGCGTGTCCAAGAGACTTGTAGAACTTTGCGGGTACTAAATGCTGTTCGTGATCCTGATATTGGCATACCTCTTAGCATTCAGCAGTACAAGGTTTTTGCAATTTATATGTTTGTCTCGTGAAAGAAACATTTGCAGCTACCCTTTCCACATTATATTTATTTGGCGTGCAGTTACTGACACCAGTGGTTTTGATTAGTCGCCTTATTAATGCTCATCACCACCTCCTTGCTCTGCGGATATCTGAGTACCTAGAAATGAATAAAGTAAGTCAGAGGTTATTCTATTTTTCCCTGTGACACACTACTTTATCTCCAATATATTCCAAGCCTTAGGGTGCTTATGATTTTCTGTTTTTGGCGTTATATAGGAAGTGGTGATAATGCACTGGGCATGTGCAAAGATAACTGCTTCACCATCAACTCCAGATACTCATCTTCTTGAAATTTTACTTGATAAGGTTCAAATTCTAGTTTATATTAGTCTTTGCATAATATATATAGAGATGGAGGAACTCATGGACTTAGAATGATTAATGTCATTGAATTTCAGCTCCAACTATGCAGAGGAATATCTTATGCTGCAGTGGCCACTCATGCTGATAACTGTGGCCGTCGAAAGTTAGCTGCAATGCTAGTTGAACATGAACCACGCTCCACAAAACAGGTTTGTCTATCTAAGATGACCACCTCCCCATTCGGATTCTTAATGCAGAAGTAGGAGACATTCATGTTTCGTGATCATTTAATGTAATCCCAGGTTCCTCTTTTGTTAAGCATTGGGGAGGAAGACACTGCTTTAGTGAAAGCAACTGAGAGTGGTGACACTGACCTGGTTTATCTGGTCATCTTTCATATATGGCAAAAGGTCTCTGACTGATTTATTAGTGATTTTATACTTTTCAGTTTAAACTATAAGTCTGTATGATTTGCTAACAAACAAGAACCAACTGGTTATAATCTGTGGGGTTATCAGAGGCCTCCTTTGGAATTCTTTGCGATGATCCAAGGCAGAGTTTTGGCACGTGATTTATTTGTAGCTTATGCACGGTAGGAAAATCTTCTATCTAGCATGCTTGATTAATTATAACTACATTTTTCAAAACTTGGTATAAACCAAGCAGTTGTAATCAATGCTATTTTGTAAGTATCTAACTGTGTAATGAAATTTTCCTGCTGTAGGTGTCATAAGCATGAATTTCTGAAGGATTTCTTCTTATCTACGGGCCAGATTCATGTATGATTTCATGATCAAGTTTTTCGTTGATTTATTCTCTTAGTTCAGAAGCTAAGTTGGACCATTTGTTAAATTTTTTTTTCTTGTAAACGCTGAAGTTGACGACCATCAAATAAGTTCGTGTTAATCTTGATATTTTTGTTGTTTCAGGAGGTAGCTTTTCTTTTATGGAAAGAATCATGGGATATGGGGAAAAACCCAATGGCTAGCAAAGGATCTCCGCTTTACGGTCCGCGCATAAAACTAATAGAAAAGGCCAGAAACCTTTTCTCTCAGACAAAGGAACACACTTTTGAGTCTAAGGCTGCTGAGGAGCATGCAAAACTCTTGAAGTAATCGTTGCAAGCCAATATGCTCTTTTCTAAGCAGCCTCGCTGTACTGGAAACTTTTTTCAAAGTATTCTTTGCTCTTCATCTCATTGTCTTTTTTGGTTTCTGTGTGTTTAGGATACAACATGAGCTAGAAGCTAGTACGAAGCAGGCTATTTTTGTTGATTCAAGCATCAATGATACTATACGCACATGTATTGTCCTGGGTAATAATCGTGCTGCAACAAAAGTGAAGACAGAATTCAAGGTCTAAATGGATTTTTTTTACCTTTTGTGCGATGGATGACTGTAAGAACGCCATATTCACCACAATACCGTTTAAATTTCAGGTCAGTGATAAAAGATGGTACTGGCTTAAAGCATTTGCTCTGGCTACAATCAAAGACTGGGCAGCGCTTGAAAAGTTTTCAAAGGAAAAGAGACCACCAATGGGTAATTTTACACAGCGTCTCTAGTTGTTACAATGTTTCCATCTGTTAGTTATCAATCACATCATCTACTACGCTGATGTTAAGACTTAAGAGTGTAGACAAATGTTTTTTTGGTCTATCTCGTGTTTTAACTGGCATATATATCATGAAGGGTTCCGTCCATTTGTGGAGGCATGCATTGATGCAGATGAGAAAGCGGAAGCTCTAAAATACATCCCCAAATTGTCAGATCTTGTGGAAAGAGGCGAGGTGTGTTCTGCATATAAAACATGTACAATTCGATATTTATAAAATCTATCAAACCCTTTAGTGTGAGTTTTGTGTTTTGTGGCGTCTCAGGCTTACGCTCGTATTGGAATGGCAAAGGAAGCGGCTGATGCAGCGGCTCAGGCAAATGATGGAGGAGAATTGCTGGAAAGATTCAGGAAGACATTTTCACAGAATGCTATTTTCGATACTTTGAAAATGCCTTTCCAAGGAGCCTCCTAGCTTAAAGTCCTCAAAGTTACAGCGAGATGGAGATTTTTGTTGATTGTAACTAAAACTCACAGAAGTGTGTTAAATTGTACGAGTGGGATAATTAAATGATGTGAGAAAAAGTGGAGTTGGTTCTCCAATGCGTAACACCAAAACTGGCTTCTTCATTGTATTGACAAATTACATCATCCAATTGCTGTTGTGTGTAGCATATGTAACTTTTATTCATCATCTTCACTATGGCTGTTCGTTTTAATATTTGACGGACAATTTAACTCAAATATCTTTTTCTTCTCTTTTTATTTCATAAAGTATAACCCGATATGTTTAGTCAAATTGTATGTAGTATATAATAGTATGTCATACAACTACAAAGGCGCTAGAAGAACCAGAGAAGCTACTAATGGATCCAAACAACGACTTAGAAGCTCCATAATGTCTTATTCTATAAACTCCGGCCACTGCAGATTCCGGTATCCTCCACTCAACCGTTGCTTGGCTCTCCGGGCTCAGCTTAGCCGGTCTTGACCACTTAAACTTCAAACTGAAGTCATCATCGTCGTACACTGGAACCCATTTCCCTCCCTCACGCAGCGTCTCCACCACAGCGAAAGATCCTTCCGTCATCAAATCGTTTCGAGGACATCCCGACCAAAACGTAGCGTTGACTTGTTGACCTCTCCTGAACGTTGACTTTGGAGGCACATCAGTTTTGACGTCACCGAAGCTGACTCCTAGAGGAGTAGAGTCTAGGACCACGGGGGATAGTAAACTGATCTGTTTGTCTAAAAGGTCAGGAGGTTGCGGACCACGTGGGAGTGTTTGACCGTTGACTAAAGCCGTGGCTAGTTTCTTGAACTCTTGGATATAAGCAGTGAGTGTGTGTGGTCCATATAACGTTGAAGCTCCCTGAAAAAATAATAAATGCTGTTAAGTTGAACACAGTGGCGTGACATGTGAATAAAGCTGAATCAAGGGAGATAAAGTGTTTTACAAACCTCGTATCTTTGAACCTCATACTCTTCAAAAGTGGCGATGTACTGAGAATACGTGTTGGTGAGACCTGCGATTACAACATGGAGGTTGTTGCCAAATTCCTTGCTGTCCAAAGAGATGAGAAAAGACTTGATAGCGTCACGGAGACGTCTTCCAGCCATTGTGGTGAACTCTGGATCCAATAACAAATTCAGAAACTGAACAAAACCAAACCGTAAAACCAAAGTATTCATCCTAATTTTAGGATTTTTAGCTCTGTTGGGAACGAATAAGGAAGAGAGAGCCTCATTGATTTACCTCCGGGGACACTGAGGATGACTAATTGGCCAACGCGAAGTATCTGAATTGGAAGAATCGAAGGCTGCAGTTCATGCAATTAACTCTTAGTTAATACACTAGGATTTCAAATCTTTGATCAGTTATAAGGAAACAGAGAATGGAGTCACTCACCGCCCAGTCGTATGGTTCTTTCATCTCACCAGTGTCAAGTAAAATGGGTTTTGGTTTTTGGCATTGGACCTGTTCCGGACCAGGAGTTCTCAACAGGTTCCTCACTAGTCTCCAAAACACATTACCCTTAAAAAGAGATTTACATAAGAAAACAGATTTTTTTTGTTAGATAAAGATTCAGAGAGAAATGAGAAGAAGATAGTTGAAAAGCTAAACTACCTTATCATCTCCTTGTTTGAAATCAAAAGCACCTGGACCATCAGTTGTTCCAGCAGCAAAACCAAACCCCATTGCAGCTGGACATGTCTTAACCGTCTCAGAGCCGCCGCCTGCTTTAGGAACTGTGACATCAAGACTTGAGAAATCTATATACGCATGTTGGTAACCAATTTTTCCCTGCAGCTTCTCTGTAGCTTTGCTAAAAAGTTGTACTGCCATTTTGAATTGCTTTTCTCCAATGATACGTGTACTCTCAAATTCATCAGGGTAACTACAAAAAAAGCAGAACGCCAATCAAAATGTGCAAAAGATAGAATTGGACACATAGAAAAACACAAGAAATTATGAAGCAGTATACCCCGGACCACGGCCGTAGCACAACTCGTTCTTCCCATTGCAGGTACTGTGATTGAAATCACAAGGCAGTCCAGTGTCAATGCAAAACGTACCAAGAGTATTTGGACTCACGTCACCACAGTTTGATTGACAGAAGGCAGAGACAAATCTACGCCTCGAAGCGTTCCTTACTCGGATTTTAGCATCGAGGGACTTATCCACAGAATGTCCTCTAGAGGACTTATAAGTAGCTGCAATATCCAAAAGTCTGCTCTCTAAAACAAAGAAAAACAAAACCATAACTTTAATCCAGATGAGTCTCGCTACAACTGCAATGTAGAAATGCTACATTAGGTAACTCAAGGAAAGGATTTAACTCACGGTTTTTGCTCAAATCAGAAACAATGGTTGATACTCGCCGAGGGATATTTATTGAGCTATCAGAATTCTTCTGACCATTCTCAAACCAGTCCTCCATGAACCGCGCTGCAGCGCCTTTGTTATCTCCACTTATCAACGAGTTAGTCCGGCTCATTGAAGTCCCATGAGTAGCAAACCAGTTAAAGCTACCAATAGGTCCCAACTGAGAATCAACAAACTTAACAAGTGTCATTTCTTTGTCAACATTATACTTATATTTACTCCTCTCAGCTGCAGGATTGTTCAGATAAGAACTTGGACTTCGGTTCACACCAGCATCCAAAAGATCCCCTATAAAATCATCACACACACACACACGCAATGGTTTAACAAACGCAAGAATTCTCACCAAACAACATTAAAGGAGACAAAGAAAAGATTGTAACTTTACCTTTGTTAACAAAAGCAGAACCAGGACGTAGGCTTTCGTGAGCTTGTATAATGCTTTGCTCAATGCCGTTAACAAGAACGTCAAAAGATTGACGAACGAATCCAAGCGACGTCACGATATATGTTACATACTGAAGATAACCTCCTGGTCCAGCATGCGTGTGAATCCCACTTATTGCTACATTCTTCTCTGTGTAAAGATCACCATACCTGCAAATTAAAAGACTTGAAATTTATCTAACCATTCTCATGGGTTAAGCAAAGTTTCGCCATCAATTCGTATTGATTAGTTCAAA
Source organism: Turritis glabra (assembly GCA_900406565.1). Lineage (NCBI taxonomy): Eukaryota > Viridiplantae > Streptophyta > Magnoliopsida > Brassicales > Brassicaceae > Turritis > Turritis glabra. The sequence continues at coordinate 4,338,235 of OVBN01000025.1, forward strand.
ATTCAACTAACACTCTGCTCAGAGATCAAATCGTTGGCTAATGAAAATGTCAGATTTTAGCTATCCGAAGATTATAGAAGCTATATTCGTACCTTGCTTTGAGACGCTCCAGAACTTTGATTGTGACGATTTGAGAAGCCATACAGGCGTCAAGATTCACAAACGCGACGCGGTTACCTTGTGGCTCAGCGACGATGAAGGCACGAGCTCGTAACCGGAAATGAATACCAGAAGCGATTTGGTCGGAGTTTGCGTATCCCATCATGTTGACATCAGCGGCTGGACCAGTGATGTCATAGCTTCCGACTCCGATCAAGTACTCGGAAGACGAATAAACAGCTCTTGAGAGAAGAAGAAACAGTAGAAACGGAAACAATGGCAATGAGACGGCCATGGTTGGAGCTTGAAGGAAGAGTATAGAGATGCGGATCTTAGAGGAGATTCACACGAGAATAAGTAGTGAGGGGGTTTGAGAGAGAATCCGCCATGAAAGATTGAGAAAGAGCAAAGGAGTGATTTGAGTGGGAGAGAGAGAGAGTGCTCTAAGAATGGAGAAAAATTCAAATGTGGACGCGAGTGGTTGTCGGTAAGTGCTCAAACCATTACCAAACCAAACTCTTGTCTACTCATCAAATACATTTCATATTAAACCAAACCGCGTCAAATAAATTTGCATTTTGCATTCTCACCCAATTTTCTCTATTATTATTATTATTATATAATGAGATAAACAGACCGTCGATGCAATTATCTCTCGTGATTTGATTATTTGCCGTTTACTTTTGTCAGTGGTGGTTTACTTAATTTAAGGGTACGTGTCTTTGTCTTTTGTCTTTTTTTTATACAAATAAAGACCAAACAGAAATATCTCACTTCTTCTTTTCTTATTTCGAAGTTTGAATACTGGCGTTTTTCTTTACAAAAGTCACAGTCATAAGTAATAAATGTTTTTACAACCACAGCCCTGACTACCTACAACTATATTCCTAGCATATCCACATTCTAATAACATCTACTATCCAAAAAAAACTCAGACTAATGTATATTAATTGTTGCATAAATATATTAAATTCAGAAGTCCAACTATATGATTTCTGTTCTTTAGTTGAAACTGATAATCTTGTACGTCAGCAGGAGAGAACAGATCGAAAGTGCTCATGGGGGCGAGAAGTTGCGTTAAGTGAGAACGAGACTACAAGAGTCATGCATATCATGAGATTTTTGTATGAAAGACATCTCAACACTAGAACAAAGAAACATATAATATGTACGAAGAAAAATAAAAAAAAGTTTAAGCATATACGTGAGATCAGTTGAGTCTCATAATAAATTGTTCATACGAAGTTGTAACCATTAAATGATGAATCAAATTGATACACGAATCTAAACATATATTGATCCGGACAGACGCATAAAGTCAAAATATCCATTTTAATTTGTGTCCACTCCTAAATATGTACTAGACAAACAAAGATGCTGGTTCATGAAAAAAGTAGTAGTAAATAGAATATTTTCCAGGTCAACTATAATAATCAGAGTTAGAATTGTTCATAAATCATAATTGAATAGCTTGGAATGATGTTTATATGCAGGATTTAAATATGAACGAATGAAAGAACATGGAAAGAAAAGATTTGTTGGTGATATGCCCCCATGTGATGATAATCACAGGCTTGAAGCATCCATGTGTATGTGTTATTTTCATATACCTCACCTCCTTAATTAGTTGTCTTCATAAACAAACACTTGACCAATATGCGCACTGAATCTGTAGCTTACGTACATAACAAAAATCAAAAGTGGGTGTAATCTTCAACGGTTTCACACGTGGCATTTAAGGACCCGGTTCTACCCGGACCTTATCTGATCCGACCCAACCCGGCTCGACCAGACCCGACAAGAAAACTTCTGTCTCTGTTTCTTGTAATGAAATGTCTCACGCGGAGAAGAAGAAGATCGAATTGACCTGTGTTTTCCTTACTCTCTAAGAAAAATCTCTAATTTTTACCTCTTTTGGTTTGCTGAGGAAGACAGAGAGATTCGTAGTAATCCATGGATAAGCCTCTGCTTTCAGGTAATTCAGAAGAACCTATCATCACCTCTGCGTAAATCTCCTTTGAGTTCTCTGATTCATAATTTGTCTTGTTGAAATTCTCGTTTAGGATCAGAGAAAACGAATGAATCCGAGAGGTGGGATTCATACCTGTACCTGCAGAGAAATAGCTCATCTGCTCGCAACCCTTCTTTTGCCGGAGCTGGCGTCACCGTCGAAGAAGTCCGTACCGCTTCCGCTGTTTCTGATCCTCCGTCTCTTTATCCTCCCGTTATAAACACCCCTGTTACATTACCCATTCGTAAGTCTCGTTCGATCTTTTCTGATCCTTCAAAATTTTGTATGTGGTTTTTGATCATCCAAATGCGAAAGTTTCATCATTTCCTATAGTCATCACTTCCTCACTCTCGGGGTTCTTGCAAGTTTCGGGCTTTATGATGATTCTGATGACATAATGTTGATTTACATTAGCTCTGTTTATCATGCTTGGCGTTTTACAGCTCAAGCTATTGGTTATCCACGTGCATCTGGAGCAGGTCATGAATTGCAAAGGTAAGTCTAGTGATGATAATGATTCCTACTTTTTACTCTTATTGCTGTTGTTATCTAGCACGTTCTAAACATATGCTGAACTTGTGTAATTTTACAGGCAGTTTCTTGATGAGGTTGAAATAAGAGAGCTTCTTATTGATCATATTGGCCATCGTTGCTGTTGGGGAAGCCGTCCTGCTCGAACATGGAAGATACATGCTGTTGAAGACTGCAATGTTTATGTCGGAACTCTCGACACTTTCATCGAGGAGAGGGAAGCTTTAACACAGACAGTGCCTTTCAATGGCGGAAATTTCAGTGGAAAGAAACATGGATCTGAACCAGGGTTATGGCAGCTGGACCTGAGATCGCAGTTTCCTACTCTGTTTGTCCCGTATAAAGAGACTCAAGTCCCGGTTCCTAATTCTGAGACTGTTGAGAAGTGCACAAGTAACAACTTTTTATGTCCATGATTACCATTAGGACAATTTGAATCCTTGTAGAGACTGATGAGGCTCGGTATAATTCACCCACAGGTTGCACCGGAAGAGGAGATGTAGTATGTCCAACATGCAATGCCGATGGAGAGCCGGGATTTTACAAGGAGAATCAGGTGATGAAGTGTTCCGCTTGCTATGGAAGAGGTTTGATTGCTCATAAAGATGGATCTGACACAATGTAAGTTCATATAAAGAACTCGAGTTTCACTTTGATGGTTGCAATATGCAAACTGTGGCTCTATTTACAGAAAATCTTCTTTTTCTCCACAGATGCGCAGACTGTAGCGGTAAGGGAAAGCTTCCTTGCCCAACTTGCCAATCTCGCGGGTTAATTAAATGTCAGACTTGTGACAGTACTGGTTCTCTTCTGACAAGCAGTATCGCAGTTGTAAGATGGTAAGTTTTACAAATTCTTAAGAACATAAAGCTTTGAGTGGCAATTGAGAGATTTGATTTTTATTTTTCGGGTTTTGACAGGAAGACACTGTCGAAGCGAAAGGTGAGTGCAACAAGAGGGGCTGGTTCAGTACCAGAAGAAGTATTTGACAGAGCAGAAGGAGTTCAGCTTTGTAACACACAAGCTTACCAGTGCACGCCGGCATACTTTGCAGACTCATATTTCCTCAACAGATTCTCCTCAGAAGTTATCTCGTTAAGAGCTGAAGTTCCACCGACGGCGAATGTGGTCTGCGAGAGACACACCATATCTGTTGTGCCTGTGACTCGTGTCACCATGGAAGATCGTGGGAAAGCGTTCAGCTTTTACATAATCGGTTATGGTAAAGAGATATACTTGAAAGATTATTACCCAGCAAGGTTCTGTTGGGGTCTGTGTCCTTGTCTTGAGTGGTTAAAGGTTTGAAAAACCAGAGTTGATCTTTGTTCTTGTCTACTTTAATGTAAAGAAACAAGGGAAAATGCTTGTAAACAGAGCAGTAAATGGTGTGTGTGTATTATTGTGGCCAAAAAAGTCAATTAGATGGGGAAATTGAGAGCATTTGAGAGAAAATCACACTGGATTTCTAGACCTTGTGAGCTTTAAATTGTTTGATGGTTGCAAAATGAAGTCAATAAGATTAAAATAAACGTAAACATAAAGTATTACTTTAACAGATAGAGAGCAACTCAAAATTTGTTTTGTGATAGATGGAGACAGATAGGAGAGTAAATTAGACATGGGAGACTCTTCACTTGGCTTTGTTGGCAGGCTTCTTGGTGATGTCCCTCTTAGGTTTCAACTTGTCTGACCTTCCTGACTTGTCTGACCTTCCTGACTTCTTCTTCTCCTTCTTGACGTTGTACATGTTTATCGCCTAAATCATATTATATGCAACAGATTAACACAATCTTTTCACATACAAACATCAGAGGCAATAGATCAAAACCAGAGAGGAGAGAAGTATATTGGTTTTACCTTGCCAACATTGAGGATCTCATGTGAATGTTTTGAGAATATCTTGCTGAGTACATTATTTGTCTGTTCTTTTTCTGGGTTAACATCCCCACGCCCTGCTACAACCGGTAAATACTGCAAATATTCCACAAATATCATCAACAGATATGGTCATTCAGTAATCCCCTATGTCGAAAATTTGATCAAAGGAGGGAAAAGATTGCTGAATTACCTTGTGATGTTTGCCCTGCTTCTTAGGAGGTTTTTCTCCAGGCAATTTTTTATCGAATTTTCCACCACTAGCGGTTGAAGTAGCGGCTAAACCTGCTACGTCTCCAAGTTCCTCCTTTCCAATTTTCTTTGGTTGAGCTTTCGTGCCTGATATGGGCAATGACGTTGCAGCAAGTTGGACATGGCTGCAAATAACCCAGTTAGATCTTCAGTTTTCAATGACCATGAAACAGGTGGTATGATACCCAGCATTGAGCATAAATATGAAACAGCTCAAACCAAAAACTGAATATATGCGTTGACAAAAACCAGTAAATAATCAGGCTTAAACTTACAAAGAATTCCTATTTGGAGCTAGCATTGACTTAAATTTCTTTCCGTCAGACAAAACTTAAATTTAGCAATTATATTGGCATGCTATCTCAGGCAAGGATAACATTTGCAATAGCAATCAAAGAAGCTGTTTCACCTCGGTAAAGCACCAGCTTTTTCAGCTGCCTTCAAATTCTGAAGTCGATTCTTTTCCTGCTTTCCAACTCTCTTCTTTTTCTCATCCAGTCTCTTGGCAAAAGGATCTACTCCTGGTTCTGCAGTTATCCAAAAGCTTTTATAAATAGTAGGAAAAATACAACTTGTAATGGAGCTCCATATCCTAGATTTCAAGGATATATCTAACAAGATAACCTAGGTGCCGAAAATCAAAGATAAATTAGTTTTTTTTTCACAAGACGTACCATCTGTTGCCTTTGCTTCAATAATAGGAACATCATTATCATCGTTAACACGGTCGTAGCCATGGCGACGCTTAAACTGGTCAGTTTGTTCGTCCCATACAACTTTGTCCTTCTTGCGCTTCTGTATACCTAAGAAACAGAACCAAGAACAATTTTAAACAAAATAAACATTAGTACCTTCAAATTATAGAACAACAAGGTCGTCGATCCATCAAAATCTGAACAAAATCAAGCTTGCAATCCTCAAAACAATTTCTCAAACAGCTTTACCTTTCTTAAGCGCAAACTCTTCCCATTTTGTAGGAGGCTTAGGCCTTGGAATCTGGTAAAAATGGAGAAATTTAGCATGTAATACATTCAAAAGATAAGTGATGAGCAAAGATATAAACACCCTTGTAAGATGCTAGATCTGTTGTTCTAGTCTTTTGAAAAAGCTCATACAAGAAATCGCTTGTTTGCATTTCAAAGTGGTTATATCCATGTGTAGTCTCATTTTGCAAATCTTCAAAACCCATACTATAAAAACATCCATTGCTGATAGTGTCGCATGAAACTGGAGATGGTGAAAAATAAAAGGAAGATCTTACATGTTTTTCTCTAGGAAGTTTGGTTGTAGGCGGAGGCAATTGGACAATAGGACCATCATTAGTTTCAGTCGAAGGAAAGTTAAAAAGAGTATTAGCTATTGCTTGAACAAGTTTTCTTCCCTCCCTAATGCACTCCTCCACAAGCTCCTCCCTGATATAATTCGAAGAAACCGTCATCAAGGATAGAAACAAAACAAACTCTCAACAGAAACAAGTAACTCAACTCAGACGATATTGTGTGATAGCGACACAGAATTATTCCCTAATTACAGAAGGCATGCATCTGAGAAAGATGTTCAACTCCCAAAACTCAACAACACTCAGCGAGGTGGCTGAAAGACATAACCTTTTCAATTGGGTCATGGTTTAAGATATCTACCTCACTCTTGTACTTCCTAAATTGATGTTTGTAGAGACTACTATGAGATATGCATCTCTTAAAAAAACTAATCTTAATCCAAAACAGATACAGAGAAGGCAACATGACAAATAGATTTTTCCTCGATTACTAACTAGCTTCGCATACAATCCATATCCAATTTTATTAACCAGCAGAAAGAAACAAATTAACCGTAACATAACGAGACCTCAGAGTCCCTTACTGTCTTCAGAAGGCAGGCAAAAATCAAAACTTTTACTACGAAAAATGCATGTTTTACTTCTCTTTATTCAGCAATCGAAATATGAACATAGCCCACCACAAATCAACTAAATCAGGATAAGACACAGCCATAAAACAAAAATAAAATCAAGCCGCCGCCGCCGCCGCCGCCGCCGCCGCCGAAGAACTCAGCACAAGCTACAGGAAGATAAGACGAGAAAGGACGAACCTTGAAGAAGGAGCAGAAGGGAAGCGATGATTCGGATTGAAAGCTAAGAGATTTCCGACATCGACCTGGTATATCTGGTCTGTCTCCGTCTCCATGTTCTTCCCGGCGCAGTGTTTTGGAATTGAGAGTGGAGGAAGAAAGAAACTTTTATGTTAGGGTTTTGCGATATTTTGAGTTAAATCTTCCTCTCTCTCTCTCTCTCTCTCTCTCTCTCTCTCCAACTTAAATAACGGAAATTTGCTAAGAAATCCTTTTTCCCTTAAACATTTAAAAATATCCCTCAACTTTCAAAATTTAACAATTAAGTACTCAACGTTTTTTCAAATAAGTACTCACTTTTAAAAAATTTAGTCACACATAATAGTGTGTACTTAATTAACAGCGTTATTGGTTGTTTTAAAACTAACATAAATCTCTAACTTTAAGTTAGAAAATTTCAAATTTCACAAATCCTGACCCGACCTGACATTTGCTTCTCATCACCATGGCGTTTTCAATACCTTCTTAAGAATCTCACATCAATTTCGGTTCTTCATTTGTTTTACCTTCATATCATATAGTGAATAGAGAATGGTAGCCATGGACTAATGCTATAGTGAGAATCCAAATACCTGACTTAACTAAGAATGTAAAGATGTTTGAACATGGAACAGACCAACATAGAAAATTAAGGTTTGATGATGTCGAGAAATTCGACGGGACCCGACTAAACGAGACTTTCGTCTCTTGAATATCTTTCGTCTCTTGAATATAAAGGTATTGGGTTAACTTGAAAACTTCGACTTATCTATTGATGAATCTGCGTGTGAGAAAGGTACATGTCTTGGAAATAATGCTTATCCAAACGAGATAAAAAGACAATAGAGTAGATATTTTTCTTGATCACGAGTTTAAGAGGATCAAGTTGCCAAGAAGGTAATGACTGAACCTAAGGTTCCACATATCACATATATTGCGTTTGTTTTTTTTTTTTTAAAGATTTATTAAACTAAGTCAGTATCTAATAGGATTTAACTAGAGGAAATAGTTGATAGGGGGTTTTTATTTTATAGTTAGTATAATTGTTTGCATATCGGAAATGGTACACATGTGACTGAATTTCATTCTCTTGGTGGTTCTATTTATTCTCGAATACAAGATCAATAATTTTGTGAAAGCTTTATTATGATCCCATTCTGATACTAATTGAAATTTAAGCTGCTAAAAAATATACCAAATTCAATGTAAAATGTTTTAAAAAGATAAAACATAAAAATTAACACACGATCTTTGATTATACAAGAACAAGATTCTTTCAAACCGTCCGTTAATCCCCAACTGCTATAAATACATGATTCTTTAAGAGATGATTCAACTTTATAGAAGAACAAATACTTGTGAAAATTTAGCTTTTTCACAAATCTTTGATTATACAAGAACATGATGAAAGGTACAAAGAAGTAAAGCAATGCTCTTATGCTCCTATCTAATCACACCGATTTTTTGCGTGTGTATGTCATCGTTGTGTGCTCTCTTCACCTGCAACGATCACTTTCCAAATAAATCATTTTAATGCAGCATGAACACACATTTGAATTATGTTGTTTAACGCTTGATTTTAACAAAATTCTTCTTGTTCCCTTCACTTCTATTTTGGAAGAAGAATGTGGCGTGTCTTTATATCATTATATACTCCAATAGTTCTTCCCTTTCTTCAAGAAATAACTAAATAAATCACCAAACCAGTTTTTAAAAATACTTCTAACAAAAATAAAATAAAATACATATACATATTCCACAAACAAGAGATTTCATATGAAACCAAATCTTCTACGGTTCCTTCTTGTAATTGCATTTTTTGTCTTAAGAAACACAATTCTACCGTTTCTATATGACTGGTTAATTCACAAACGAAATCACATTAATTATAAAAGCAATTTTATCTTAACATAGGTCATCAAGTTCTAAAGAGAAAAAAAGTCTATCATTTCTAGCATGTATATATACATCCAATATCTGTTTACATACGACAATATTCATAACGTTCAAAACATCCTTTAAAAAATTCCCCGATTTGCAATACTATTTTACATCGTACCGCCTTCACATTTGTATTTACATTTTAAGTATGATTTTTAATTTTGTAGTACAACGCATTTGTATACCTCGTCCGGAAGATATACAAATGATTTTGGTACTCGACGTACGCAAATGACAAGTTCACATGTAGGATCAAGAGAGATCGTGTATCGGCCGTCTGATTCGGATCCAACGGCCATCAAGGCACGAAGAAGGTGCAGAAGACGAATTTTACGCTGGTGCTTTTGCCGACCGGCTTGAAATCCGGAAAGTGTTTGGAATGTATACATGTGGTAGCAGGAGAGAGGAGGTTGATGTATGTGGTAATGGGTTACGTGTCCAATAATATTTGCGGCAAATCTAAGGTTTGGCCCACTTGATACATCTTAATCAACTGTTAATTTGTACGTCTTTCATTTTCTAGTGTAAAAAATTAGCTTAACCTGAACATTTAAAGAAAAAAATACATTTTTAAACATGTAATGATAGCAACTAAGTTGGATTGTTCATTTTTCCAAATAAAAAATTAATAATTAAGGGTAAACGAGCGACATGTGTGGCGTGGCACATGTAGGGGTGTGGCGAGAGTTAGTGGATTGGGTATAAACCATTTTGTTGTGGGATAGGTTAGCACTTAGAACTATAAGTTTGAGAGGGCAGTTATAAAAGGTTTTGTTGATTTTTAGAATGATAAAATTTGATGTACTTATAAAAGATGTAATATATATATAGTGAATTGGCCTCAGGTCAATATGAAAGAATTTATAAACACACAAAAAGGGACAATTAATTTAGTTTAAAACGTTTTGTCTTGCTCTAATCTTTAGAAAACAGTATTCATTTTCAATAGTTGTTATGGAAAAATATCAAAATAAGAAACACAAAACATGAAACGGTGCGCTCTCTTTCTCTATGCGAGACCATATGGGTGATTTTTCATGCAAAGACGCTAAAGGAGATTGCACCTCTTCCGTCTCCAGCCTATAACCTTTTTCTCTGCTGCACGGTGGTTTGTAATCGGATTTGTTGCCCTCTGGGAAGAATCTAACATTAACCACTTCAATCCGAGGCCTTTTTTATTTTATCGTTCTTGACAATGGTGTTCTATGATAGAATATTTGGGGGTTCCTATCCAAAAACTCATGTGTCGCTGGCTTTATCAAATTTTTATTTTCTTCCTATCTATTCAAAACGTGGTAGGAACCAACATGGACGCCAAAATTAACATATGACGGATTTGGAGGCCAAACATAAAAGATTCACTTTGGATTATACATATGATATGGAGCATAGAATATAAAGAAACCATAAAAGGGGATGGTAAATATAATCTCATAACAAATATGTTAGCGTAAGATTGTTCGTCGAGAAGCATTGTGTATTATTAAATTTTCAGTTATATCAATTACATATATATATATATATATATTGAAAGTATTATCTACATACTACATTGTGTTTCTTTTGTAAAAAATTATGTTTGAGCAATGTGTAGTTTAGTGTATTATTTATACCTAAACTATTAAAACCCGATTGGATTGGCAAATCTGCGGATTGGCAGATACATTAATTCTTTCTTGTTATATCTTTAAAAAACTATATTTATATGACATGTTTAAACTTGGAAACACTGTATATACCATACTTATGTAAATTAAAGTTGATGAAATATATGTTTTAAAACTAACCAAAATAAGATGTTCGTATTTGGGAATTACTCAATACTCCCATAAATAAAAGAATGTAAAATCAACCAAAAAGCAAATGATTAGGAAAAGGCCCCACAACATACATATCTAACATAAATCAAACATAAATACACCAACACATACACATGAAACGAAACAGAGAAGAGATTAGAAAAAGCTTCGACGCCTCTCAGCATAAGCCGAATCTCACGGTGGCTAATACAGAAACCCAAAAAAAAAAAAAAAAAACCATAACATGCCCAACCACTACTAACCCTCTAAAATCAAACTTTTTTTTTGTTTTCTCTCTCTCTCTCTCTCTCTCTCTCTCTCTCTCTCTCTCCCTTCAAAAAAAAAATCAATCCTTTTTCAATTTGGCGCTTTTCCGGAGATTGATTTTGCTTCTCAGGCGGCGATATGTCGGCGGCCGGTGCAAGCCCTTTGACCGTTGCACCAATCACTGCCCCTACAACCACCACACGCCGCCGTATCGGAGATTCCTTAGAAACCACCTCCGAACGACCCTCCATTTCCTCCGATTACTGCAACAACAACAACACAGTCAACATCGCCGTCTCGCCTGATTTAGACGACGGAGAATCCGGTTTACAAAGCGGCGCGTGTTCCTCACCTTCCTCAATTGGTTCCTCCTCTAGCGGATCCCACTACCACCACGATCATCACTACCATCATCATCCAACGATTCGGTACCTTCTCCTCCGTAAACTACGTTTACCATTTCTCTTCGACGGTGGTGGATCAACGGCTGTGGTTGGTCAAGGATGGTTCTTTTGTTCCGGGAGAAACGTGGGTCGTCGGATCTTGGGTCTTCTCATGATCCTCGTCGTCGCTTCTCTCTTCCTTAGAGTCTCTCTCATGAGTAGGCGCGTCGTTGACCACGCGCACCGGAGAGATTTGAACGAGCTTGTCGTTGTACGGACGTTACACGAAGATTGGTCCATGGCTCAACGTGCAATGACGGAGAACGTCGTCCTTGAGAAGCTTCCCGTAAGTTTTCTTCTTCTTCTTCCTCCTCACATTTTGCAAAATTCATTTTCCCGATAAAAAAAAACAAAATTTTAGCTATATAGATTATACTGATCAATGCCCAATTGAGGAACAGTGAAATGTGAAATTGGGTTCGTCAACTGATCAATCAATGCCTGTGATCAATGTGATTAATTTTCTCTCTTTTTTATTTTTTATTTTCCCGAGAAAATTAGAAGGGAAAAAAGTTTTGCGCTTTTTTGATCAAAACCCAGAAATTTTTGAAGGGCAAATTTTGCCTCTGTTTTCTAACTTTGTTGAATTGTTTTTTTTTGGGGTCAAAGATCGGATTTTTAACGGAAATTCGCGGTTTTGTTTTTCTGTCTTTTTCTCGGGAAAATTCTAAATAGAAAAAAGTGGGGTAGGGGACGTAATATACAACGTGGAATTCTCGGAATATCTCTAATGATTGCGTCACTGATAGATTAAACTAAACGAATCATATTGGCTTTTACCAATCAAAATTCGTTTTGCATTTTTCTGAGATTCGTTATATATGCATTTGACGAGGAAATAGTCAAAATGGATTTGAGCAGCCTTTGTTTGGTATGGATTACCACTTTCTACAGTTTCCATTGACCTTCGACTATGGTGCTGGAATCTTTAACTTATTATTATTTTTTTGAAAATTATTCATTATTGAATAATCAAATTAAAAAAGGCTTGAGGATTTTTTTTTGTCTCTTTGTGTCAAAATCTGGTGGATGGTGACCCTTTGATTCTCGGTGAATACTAAAAAGGAAAGATCTTTATGTTTTAAGCCCTTTGGATCAAAACAATGCATTTGTTGTTGGGATGATTGCAATTTATGAACTTTGGCTTAGATTTATCATCTTTGGTTGTTTCTGAACTAAATCCGTTTCTGCAACGTATGAAAGCCAAACTCATTATTATGTTTGACTTGATTTTCCAATGATTTGGCGGTTTACAGATTCCGGAAATATGGCAGAAACCTGAAAGCGGAACTTATCGCCAGTGTGTGTCACGTCCTAAGAACCGTTCAAGTAAAGACAGTTTCTTGCATTTCATGATTCTTTAAACAAGAGTTGCAGTTTCTAGTTTTCTGAAATTTGTGTTTGATTCAGGGCTGCGTAGGAAAACCAACGGTTATCTTTTAGTACACGCGAATGGCGGATTGAATCAGATGAGAACTGGGGTGAGTTCATGTCCAAGCGTTACACAGATTTGATCTCTGGTGTTTCTTACCTTTCTTTATTGATTTTTCAAATCATATGCAGATATGTGACATGGTTGCTGCAGCAAAGATTATGAATGCGACTCTTGTTCTTCCTCTCCTCGACCATGAATCTTTTTGGACTGACCCAAGGTTTTTATCTTATTTACTCTACACAACAAAATATTCTCCAAGAAAAGAAGTGGAATTTGAAGAAACATTCTTTGTAATTTGCAGTACTTTCAAAGATATTTTTGACTGGAGACACTTCATGAACGTACTGAAAGATGATGTTGACATTGTCGAGTACTTACCTCCCCGATATGCGGCCATGAGACCTCTCCTCAAGGCTCCTGTTTCTTGGTCCAAGGTTTGTGCTTTGTTTCTACCATTCCCAAAAACGGATTTTAGCGGCTTTTGTGGTTAAAAGTTTTGTGCATTACGCAGGCTAGTTACTACAGAAGCGAGATGTTACCGCTGTTGAAAAAACATAAGGTGATAAAGTTCACACACACCGATTCACGCCTGGCCAACAATGGCTTGCCACCATCAATCCAACGGCTGAGATGCCGTGCTAATTACCAAGCATTAGGGTACTCCAAGGAGATTGAGGATTTTGGGAAAGTCCTGGTTAACCGGTTACGAAACAACAGCGAACCCTTCATTGCTCTGCACTTAAGGTCCTGTGATGTTTCTTTTTGCATCTCTCATTTTCATTTTTCTGGACACGGGGTGGTTGAAAAATGAGAATTTGAAATGCAGATACGAGAAAGATATGCTTGCCTTTACAGGCTGCAGCCACAATCTCACAGCTGGAGAAGCTGAAGAGCTGAGAATCATGAGGTACAATGTTAAACATTGGAAGGAGAAAGAGATTGACAGTAGAGAGAGGCGGATCCAAGGCGGTTGCCCAATGTCTCCCCGAGAAGCAGCCATATTCCTAAAGGCGATGGGATATCCATCTTCCACGACCGTATACATAGTTGCTGGTGAAATATATGGAGGAAACAGTATGGATGCTTTCCGAGAAGAGTACCCAAACGTCTTTGCTCATTCAACCTTAGCAACTGAAGAAGAGTTAGAACCCTTTAAGCCATACCAGAATCGCCTGGCTGCGTTGGATTACATTGTGGCACTTGAAAGCGATGTTTTTGTATATACATATGATGGGAATATGGCTAAGGCGGTACAAGGGCACCGGAGATTTGAAGGGTTTAAGAAGACTATCAATCCAGACAGGTTTGAATCATTATTATTCACTTTGTACAATTGCCTTCTATAAAAGCTTTTCACTGATATGGAGTTATGTGAATGGCAGGTTAAATTTTGTGAGACTGATAGATCAGTTAGACGAGGGTGTGATGTCTTGGGATGAGTTTTCTTCAGAGGTGAAGAGATTACATAACAACAGGATTGGAGCGCCTTATGAGAGACTGTCCGGTGAATTCCCTCGGCTAGAGGAGAATTTCTACGCGAACCCACAACCAGATTGCATATGTAACAAGTCTCAGCCTGAGCGACTCTGGAAATCAAGAGTCAGATAGATGGAAGAAGAGTGCTTCAAGATAGAAGAAAGAACACAGTGAACACAATACAACACACATTGATTCAAACCTTTTTTAGCCTTTTTGTACAATATAGGAAAGGAAGAAGACGATTTCTTGGAAGATCCTTACAAATGTGTAGAATCAAATTCACCATACAAGAGCATCAAATATATATAGCATTTTAATTTCTTGTGTGTCTCTTCAGAGCAGCTTCTGTTAGAAATCTAAATAGAGATTTGAGTGATCCTTTGCAAAGCAGCATCATTTGTGTAACTTTTTTTTGGGTCCAGCTTTATTCTTTCATCACATTGTTGTGATTAGAGACCTCAAAAATTCATTGTACATCAAAGAGTACGGATTTATACATGATACATGGTCCCCTACAAAATTCATCAAAAATATTCTCAAGCTTCCATGTTGATTGCTTGTTTGGTTGTTTGCATGCTTTCTTGATCACAAAAGCCTTTATCCCACAGAGATAAGAGGATAGAGCCAGACAATGGGACTTTAGCTTTTGTTTTTTAACTGAAGCCATGTGATCGGGTCCTGACCCAAATAGATTCAAACCGGGTCAACCCTTAAAAAAACCCGGTTCTGGTTTCTTCTTCATTGATGGTTAAAAGTTTTAGAATGTGAAAAACAGATCGCAGGCCTCGCGTGAACTTCAACAAGATCTCCACCAATTCGATTCTCAAAGCCGTCGATCATCATCTCACCTGTAAGTATCTCTCTCTCTCTCTCTCTCTCTCTCTCTCTCTCTCTCTCTCTCTCTCTCTCTCTCTCTCTCTCGTCCTTCTTCCTCTGCTTCTCTCTCCAACTGCTCATTTCCGGCGAGGTTACACTTCCCGGAAAAAATGAACTTTGGACTTGATTCAGCTATCAATTTTCTTGCGTTTTCTGAGCATTTTAACGGGTCATTTTGATGAAAAATCGATCCTTTTTCTCGAAATCGTTCCTCGATTCTGGTAAAGGTGGCTGCGAGATCTGGGTTCCGATCAATTAATCAGTTTGCTTGAATTTAACTAGAAATCTTGGATCTTTCGATGAAATTACACTTACGATTGTAGGTAATCCAATTGACTATCTCAGAATTTGGATTACTCTAGTTTCTGCATCTTATACCATTTGTCTTAAAGTGAATCCAGGACACAGACTGATAAATGGAATCTGTATTATCAGTTTCTGCAGATTTTCAGGCCAGGAGAATCTTACAAACTTGAGCTAAACGTCAAGTTTCCTCTAATAGGTATGCGTTTGCTCTAAATAGTATAATCTCTCTTAAAGCATTTCTTCACGTTTCTCTTAGACTTAAGTTTTAGATATGATCGTCTTGTTTAATAGCACCCAAGGCTGATCTACTTACTGTCTTCCTCGCATAGAATGATAACTTCAGTCTCTTAAGGATTCATTTTTGTAATCTTAATACGATTTTGTGTTTGAGGTTCACATTTTTTTTATATAATTTATCCCATGAGAGAACCATGTGTCTAGTGTTCTTAGCTTTCTTGCTATTTTGGAGTTGCTTTTGTGATTCTATTTCCTGAGGATTGTTACTTGGTATGATGGTAATGGGTAGTCCGAGGTTTCTTGCAATTGCTAGACAACAATGGAACACAGGAACACAGTTTATCCTTCAAGACACCAAATAATGAAAACTAGGACCTGCCGAGATCATAGAGCTTATTGGTTCTTGTTCATTAATGTGTTAGATTCAAGATTTTGCCTTCCTACTTTTGTGGCTTTCTTCGAAGAACGTTTAGATACAAAGCTACGAGTTCCCTATCTTTCAGAACACTAAATATTCAAAATCACTGTAGTAACTCATACTTGGCCAGTTGTATAGAATGACAACTGAATGCATGTTCGTTGATAGATACTTAAAACTGTATATGTTTCCACTCTTTCCACATGATTCTTGATCATTTTCAATCCTTTCCACAGAGAAATCATGGGGTTCTGGACACTGATGGAAGGATTGTTGCTATTTGCAAACGCACTGGCTATCCTCAACGAAGACCGTTTTCTAGCTCCCAAGGGATGGACACTCGCAGAACTCCACCAAACCGGCAAAAGAAACTCTCTCAAAGGCCAAATCATCGGTCTCATCCATGCCTGTCACTACATGAGGCTTCCTCTTATGCTCTTTAACTTAATTGTCATTGTCGTTAAGCTTTTCTCTGGTTGAAATGATCAAACCCGTTTTTTTAATAAATTCAATCCAAACAATTCTGCAACTTTCTTCGTTACCCTTGTAAGATTAAGCAGTTTGTTGTTGATTCATTCATTCTTATAGAATCTAAAACCAAAAGCTCACATTGTATACACATTATTGTTCCTTATCTTATAACTTACAAACACAAAGTGAAAATACAAGTTCTTTGAGACCAAAAGCTAGAAACTTAGGATCATTCATTCCACAGGAATCATGACTTCGTTGGTCCTGAACGGTGGTAACGTCCATGGCGGATTATACCTAGCAAGGATGAAATCTCCGGTGATCTTAAACCCATCTTTCTCAAGATCACTCGTAAGCTTCTTCACCTTCTCACTCACCACACTCTCCGACGCCGTACCACTAAACTTAACCACACCGTACTTTCTCCCTCCTTCTTCCCTAATCACAACCCTCTCATCCGTCGGACGCGGCGCCTCCTCCGCCTTCTTATACATCGACGGCAACAAAAACTGCATCGTCACCATCTTCTTCCCTCCTTCTCCACCTTCCTTAGTCACAACCGGAGAAGTCATCTCAATCTTCTCACCCTCCTTCGTAATCACCGGAGCAGTCATCGCGATCTTCTCACCTTCCTTGGTGATCACCGGAGAAGTCATAGCAATTTTCTCGGGCTTCTCGTTCTCCGGTTTGCCAAACACACCTATGTACTTAGCCAAAACCTGAAAGCCTCCGTCTTTATCACCTTTAAACTCCGACGCATCGTATGTAACCTCCGCCGTAACCGCCGGTGGATATTCACGGATCTCATAACCGTCGCCGGATTTAGTCACCGTGTATTTTGGAGTCTCCACAACGATTTTACCAAAAACCATTCCCATTATGTAAGTTTTGCCAAAAACTATTCCCATAGGAGAACTAGTATTTATCAGCTTTGTTCTTTCGGTTACTAAACGCAAACGTGTGGTTAGCATTTGATAAAGGTAATGTGTGTATATATTCAATATATTTATGGAAGAAGACTTATAAGGTATCGATAATCTCAAATCGAATCTTGGCTTCTTGGTGTTACTACTTATTTGCTTAATGACTAAATTTACAGAAGTAGTTTGACACGTTTCTGGTTTGTGTGGTTCAGAGCATGCTTTCGTTACGTGGAGGTTCTTGTTCCACGACAAAGATGAGAGACTATTCTCGGTGGTTTTAAAAACGACACGTATGTTTTAGGGATTTAAAGTAAACCGGCACGCAGTTTGCCTTTTAAAGGATGGCGTGTCGTTTCCATGTTACGGTTTAGAATAAATCTGTTACCAAACAGAAAAGTAGGGTTTTGGGTTCTTTTTTCCTCGGCGCCCTATATAAATATTTTTCTCTAGCTATTGAATTCTAAAATTTCGTTCGGCGATTTGATCAATTATTTCGTCTGATTAAGCTAGTTTTGATAGAAATTTCTTCTTCGATCTTGTGTTTTATTTTCTTGGTGTTTGTTTTGATTGAGCATCGGTGATGAATCCATGAAAAAATTGTTATCCTTGCACTTTGATTGCTAGTGAAGAAACAAATGGGGTTTTTCAATTTCTGAGATGCTCTTTTTCTGTTTTTGTGTGTCTTCTATGATGATTCAGTGTTCGGATTGGATCAATGATTTATTAGTTTAAATACTGCGTTATCTTTCTGCAAATCTCCTATAAGGATTTGAAGATAAACCATAAAAACCTGAGATCCAGTGTTTTTTAATCACTTGTTTTAAATTTGGTTTTGGTTGATGGTTAGAATCAGATCGATGATGTCAATTGAAATACTGCGTTATCTATCTTAAAATCTCCGAAATAGGAGTTGCAGACACTAAACAGAAAACGCTGAGATCTGGTATTAGCCAAATTCAATTGATATGTTTATGACAATCGCATGTTGTTGTTTTGTTCTTAATCTTGGTTTTTGGATTTTGATTCGCCTTTAACATAACCACGTTAAATGATTTTTTCGACATATATAAAGATTGAAGTAGACGTCAGAATTTAGTAATTGCTTATATTTCTGAAAATCAACGAATACTCTTATAGTGACAGCACATTCATAAGAACAATGCGTTAATACTCTTATACCGACTTCGGAAGATAGAACTGCACTGATAATGAGCTCGGCCGATGCTATAGGTAACTTGATGTGAACACATAAGACTAACTGAACATCTAAGCAAAGGATTTAAACCTGACTCGGATCACTTCTTTAGTTGCTTGGTAACTACTTTGATAGCCACAAACAAACAAAATAGCCTATTATTTTTTGAAAAATAATTATTTCAGAATAAGTCTTAAATAATGTTGATGAAAAAGTTGGAACCCTTGACCTGATTTTAACCTCTCAGCACTCAACCAGATACTCTGAACCCAAAAATGCCGGTTCTGCTTGTCAGAGGATAGAGGACTATTACTCTCTGGGTTCTAGATAAAATGCAGTTTCATTTCTTGTCATTGCAGTAGTAATTTGTCATTGCTTAGATAATAGTAATTGTTCAAACCAAGTTTTTTTTTTATTATTATTTGCATAAGAAAATGGAAGAACATAATAAAAATTTACAATAAATAAGTTTTTATACAAAACAATTTAGTTACCGAAGAGTTTGAGATATTATGCATTTCTTGAGTTTGTCAAATGTTTTTGGAATTAGGTTCTTCAACTAAGAGAGAATCAATGGTTATTTGTACTATTTCATTGATTATGTTTTTGGAATTAGGTTTTTCAAATGTTTTTGGAAGAGTTTTTTTTTTTTTTCCGTAGGTTAAGCATAAATTAAATTTTGATTTTTAACCCAAAAAATACTAATATGTTACTTGTATATCATACATGTAGTTTAAAGAAACTGAATTTGATTGGTTTTGTGAATCTTCTATATATGGTTTATCGTTTAATTGAACTTGATTGTAAATTATGATATTTCTAGATTTGATGAAGAGAATAAGAAAAGTGGTTGTAAAGAAAAAGTGAATACATAACGGAAAAAATCTTGGAGTGGACATGGTAATATTAAATGCAATTAGTTAAATGATTGTGAAAATATTAAATGCGATAGAGAAATTATTTGAGATAAATACTCTAAAATAACACAAATTTTATGAACAATTATACTAGACACTCCAAAATTTTCCAAAAATAGTATTAAAATAATTTAAAATTTTGGGTTTGAGTTTATTATTTTGGGTTTAGAGTTTAGTTTTTAGGGTTTATGATTTATTTTTTAGGCGATTTTGACATTTTTTAAATCGTCCTAAATGTTTTATATTAAATTTGTGCTATTTTTCGAAATTTTGAAGATGATGTGCTAAATTTGAAAACAAAACTTATTTTGTGCTATTTTACACTGATTGTCAAAATGTTTCTAAGATAAACAATATCATTTCATGGTCTTCTTTTCTTTCGCTTGCTTGGTTTGATCGGTTTAGTAGGTATACGTCATCTTATCATATCAGACCAACCAAATAACATGAATACGTTTATGAAGAAATTGGCTTGAATCATCACGTATTGCTGCCAATATGTGGACTACGAAATTTCTTCAGATTATCGAGTGTAATAGTAAAGTCGATATCTCCTAATTCCTAAAACATGAAGAATATTGGCCAGAGCTTTTACATCGTATGTGTGCAGTAGGTAATTGTTATATGTAACATTCATTTGGTGATTGGTTATATAGTTTTGTGTGTTTTCAAATGTTTTCGAATTAGGTTGTTCAGTTCTGAAAGAATCAATGGTTGTGTATTATTTCAATGATCATATTTGTGAAATGTAGAGCATTTCACATATTTTGAGATAATGGTTTTTGAACTTTATGAAATATTAATAGCAATTAGCTAAATGTGATTAGTTTTTTGATCCAGAAATTGTGGGTAAACGAAATACAAATTAAATTATATTCTTTTACAAAAAAAAAAATCAAAATTCTAGTTGCATATCAGAAATGTAGTTTAAGGAAACTAATTTGATTGGTGATGTGGATCTTATATAGTTATATACATGGTATTATAATATGTGGGTTTCACTACATGCATGATATTTGCCACAACACACAAGCTCTACATCTGTATAGATTTCAAACGTTCACATGCTGTTGTTTGCGTTGGGTTAAAGAATTTTTGGAGAAGACTTCTCACGTGGATCCGAAAACATATTCTATACCAGCTATGGGACTGAAATCAATTTCAAGGTTGCTCCTGACTTGATCTCCTTTCACCCATTACAACACTTTGTTATTTGATTATAACTAGGAGATCTACAAAATTATTTACCTGAAGTAAGTTTTTAAAAAAATTGTGTGGTCAAGTAGTGTTGGTAATTAGGCTATTAGATGATCTATTCCATGGATTAAGATTTAGTACGGATTGACTTACACAATATACGAATACAATCATCATTATAATTCTATCTTAATTACTGTAGAAACAATTGCTAAATACAGTATATCAGTTATTTTATTGATTATGTATGTTAATCTGGATGTCGATCAAGAAATCAACGAAAATTTAATATTTCGGAAACAAAGTCGAAGAAAAATGAGTCATTTTCTACAGAAAAAATATCCTATGATAAGGAAATATACAAAACGGAAATTCACTCAAATAACCAAACCCCATTAGAAATCAAAACCGTAAACAACAAAACTTGATTTAAATGGAAACTATCATCGATTGCTTACAATTGCGACCAAATGACTCACTCTAAACTTACATGGTTTGAAATTGAAAGAGACTTACCGAAAAACCCGTGATATTATCCTGGTAAAAAAAAAAAAAAAAAAGGTTTACAAAATTTTTATAGTTTGACATTTGCCCACCAAAAAGAAATTATATTTCGATCATACGATTGAAAATACCAACGAACCAGCCCAAACCGGACGGTCGAAAATAGTTAAGCGCAAAAATCTTAAAATCGAACGGTTCAGGGAACATACTTGGAATTCCAATTTTAACCCTTTACAAAAAATTTGGCTTCACCGCCACAAGAAATCTCCCGGCAAAATCGAATTAAACCGTTCCAAAATCTCCCGCTCCTCCTTTACCTTTCTTCTTCTTCTTCTTCTTCTTCTTCTAGTAATCATCTCCTTCGCTTCACATTCCGATCTTTAGGGTTTCGGAGAAATGGCGAAATCGAACAGATCCAAGAGTTCGGAACGTATAATAGGCAAGGGTGAAGTTACTCCGATTCAAGTCGCCTTCCTCGTCGATCGATACCTTTGCGATAATCGCTTTTTAAAAACCCGATCCCTTTTCAGATCTGAAGCTTCTTCTCTCATCTCTAATTCTCCTGTTCGTGAAGTAAGTACCTGGAGAAGAAATTTTCATTTTTTCAATTTCTCAATTTGATTCATCTATTTGTGAGTCTTACAGTTTTTTTTTTTCTCGGTTCGATTTCGTTAGGTTCCGAACAGTTTGATACCTTTGAATGAGATTTTGAACGAATACATTCGACTCAAGAAGGAGAAGATTGTGATGGATCAGGAGAAAGCGAAACTGGATCAAGAGAAAACTCGGGTTCAGAATCTGTTACATGGAATGCAGGATGTGATGAATGCTTATAACTCCGCCGCCGCCGCAGCTCCTCCTCCTCCTCCTGCGATTGCGGCGGCAGCACCAACGGATATCCAAGTAGTTGCTTCTACTTCTAAACAGAACAACTTTGGCGTCTCTTCTTCAGGTAATTGAAGATTACTACTGCTTTTGGTTTATTCTGGAACTAAATTGGAATCATTACTATCTTTAGTTTGTGTTGACATTGATTGCTTACATGCTCTGGTTTTGTGATTGAAGCTGTTTATGCTGTTTTTTAGCTATATCATTCATTATGGTTTTGCAATTGTGTACCCAAAATAATGTGTGGGTTGTGCTGCAGAGAAATAGATTATAGATAACAGACTTGGTAACCTGATTATGTTTTCTGGAACTAATGACATGTTCTTATCTCCAGGCTGCACAATGTACAACACAGCTAATGTTATGCCAGTATCATTACCAGGCAACAAAAGAGTTGGGAATTTCACAGCACCGTGTATCAGTCAGTCTATAACCAAAAAGCGAAAGAGTCCTGAAGTTTCTGTGGGAGCTCCTTCTGTTTCTAGGAAAGGTAGTTGTACTGTTGTTTATTCTTTATATAGTTCATTGATGTGATATCATTAAGTCTCCGTTATCATCAAACTTTTTTTTGTGTCTTCTTTTCTTATTCTAGGTATGAAAAAGATCCCACAAGCTGATAAGGTGACTACTTACTTGACATTTCAAACACCATCCGGAATACAAACTCCGGTAAACACCGGAGTAGCTAATGAGTCATCTGATCTTACATCAAGTGTGGCAAAGTGTTTGTTTGACAAATCAGGCACGTCTCCTCCGACCAATTCAGCTTGTCCAAAGACACCACAACAGAAAGTATCTCCTCAGAGTGATAAAGAAGTTACTCCTACAAACTGCACAATTGTTACTAAGGAGAGAATCACAGTCAGCCCTCTCAAACAAATTGCTTCTTATACAGTCGAAAGGAGCCATATGGTTTCTTCTTTTTCGCCGGTGAAGTCTAATCTGAAAATGTCGAGTAAAAGAGATCATGTGAAAGGAAGGCTCAACTTTGATGACACTGAAGCCACAATGCACTTAGATGCACCTACCACTGCGGATTTGGTTTCAACTTCCTCATCTGGCTCTGAAGCAGAAGCTGATTTATTTGACATAGATTTTTCCAATATAGATCTTCTGAGTGAAGACTTTTCTTTTTCGGAGCTACTAGTCGATTTTGATCTTGGTTGCGAAGGAATGCCAGACCCTTGCCTGCCACAGCCCTCAAATTTTGACATTGAGACTGGTTCAGGGTATATTTTTATTATTCTCTTTGGCTTAATAACCATCTGAAAATTCCATTTACTTATTAGATCCAATTTTGAATCACAGGTCATCTCCTGAATCAAGAAACACGAATCTAGAGCCTGACCAGGTTGTATCAGAGTATACATCAACAGTAACAGAAATGATTCAAGGAAAAGACCTGAACACACAAGGTGGGTTTGGAGTCCACTCTTAACTTAATATTTTAGATATAAAATGCTATAGCTGTGTTCACTGATACTCCTACTGTTTCAATTTTCAGGATCCGACTCTATGACTACTGTAAAGTCCATAACAAAATGCTTACGAATCTTAAGTCCTGGTAATTTCTCTTTCTCAATGTGATCGTATAACCATACCACAGATCTCATCATGTATTTTTTCTTCCTAACATGACAATTTCTTCTATCTGCAGCCAAGAATTGCAGACAGAGTCACAATTGACTGATTCGAACCTTCAAGTCGACGTAATCACGCTTCTATATATTTTGAGAGCTCCGTAACTTAGATCGTCTTTTTTGGATATATTGTGAGAATGTAGTAGCCCTTTGGTTAGCTCCTAACTAGTTCCAAATGTAAGTTATATACATTATTAATTTCCTTTTAGTATAGTTTGGTAGCTCAACTCTCTACATGACTATTGATAAAAGTAGAATTAACTTGTTATTTTACAATTCATGTCTCTATTTAGTTTACCACCAAACTATCTGAATCAAACCAAGTACTTCTCCAGCATCTCCACTTTTCTCTGACCACCTCATTTGGGCCACCAGCCAAATGTTTCTGTTGAACAAAACATATCATTCAAATACTTCCAGTTTCTGGTCTTGTATAAACAACTTTTCCAGTTTTGAACATGAAACTGTTGAGACAGAGCAACTACTTGTGTTGTCCCTTTCGATGTTTATTAACAAACAAAACATAAAGAGTCAAAAAAAGAAAAACAAATTAGGCAGAATATATGAGCAACACTCGTACGAGGTGATCTTAACATAACCTTCTTGTGTCCTAGTTACAAAATGTATGTAAACGAGCTTTTCACATTTAGAATTTTAGATTTCATAATATTTTTGAATGAATATTTTTATCTCTTATAATTTAAAAATGATTTGCAATATTTGTAATGACCTTAAGTATAACAATGGCCACTTTTTTTTCTTTCTTAAAATTGTGGGTTGCTTATTTACTAAAGAAGAAGATTTGAGTTCTATGAAGAATGACATTATTTTTATTTAAATGTATTCAATCATTTTTTTTTTGTTAAAAGGTATTATCCAATCATATTCACTAGTTTATTAATTTAAAAGTTAGTACATATCTCCTCCCTTGAAAAGATAACGAACTTATTTATTTAAAATATCGGTCATATTGATAGAAGAAAATTCCAAATACAAGATTCAAATGAAACAAGAATAGGTATGTCTTGTCATTAGAACCAGACCCACCAACTTGATACACTGTTGTTATTTCTTTTTTCCATGAAAATTCGTTTTACCCTTTTTGTTTCTTTTATTCCTTTGGTGTCCATGGTGGTTCAACATTTTGACGTGGAAATTGAGATTCCTATTTCTTTTTAGTTTTAATTTGTGTGGCTTTAAGAATAAATAGATATTCCTTTCTTGTTTGAAATATCTTTCTTCCTCATAAAATAAATTTTAATCTACGTTTTAGATCTGTTTTCTTGGGTAGCTAACACTAAATAATACAGCTTTTTTTTTTATTACACCGTTAAATTCATTAAAGATTTTACACTTGTGGAGGAAGTGTTTACTGAGGATGAGATTGAGGACCAAAAAAAATCAGGAGAAATCTGAAAGTGATATAGATATAAAAAATTGGAAATATGCACATGGTGTTATGATATAGACACAAATACAAATTTAGCTATTATTTTGTTTCTCAAAATTGTGTTTGGCGTAATAGTTCGACATAAGTTGCCGACGAGCGATGAGTAAAACAACAAAATAATGACAATAACAACAAAAAAATATGAAAGCACGTCAATTATCTCAACTAATTGGAGTAATATTTCAAACATTTCTTTGGTAAAAATTATAATATAGTATCTCAACCAAAGAAATTTCTTTAATGGTAAATCAAGATAGGTGAAAATTTTCAATTCGAGATAAAGTTTACAATTATATATACGATAAAACTCAAATAAACTAGTTGAATTTCTGAATTATCTATAATCATTCCACATATGTATATGTTTTTTCGAATTATAAAATCAATTTCCAAAGACTCCCACACTTTGATTTCTTGTGTGTTACATGTGTATACGATAAAGAAAAGAAAACAACTTTCCTATTTACTAACACTAAACTTTAATCAAATAACCAGTCAATTAGATTCCTAAGTCCCTAATAAAGAAGAAAACAAAGTCCTACAAAAAGATGACTCAAAACAGGAGCGTACGTACCATTTTAAACCGTAGATTTTGCCATTGCACCATCAATAAATAAATAAAATAACAAAACAAATCCGGCCGTGATT
The DNA here is from genome assembly GCA_900406565.1 of Turritis glabra. Classification (NCBI taxonomy): domain Eukaryota; kingdom Viridiplantae; phylum Streptophyta; class Magnoliopsida; order Brassicales; family Brassicaceae; genus Turritis; species Turritis glabra. The sequence continues at coordinate 4,364,146 of OVBN01000025.1, forward strand.
AAATTGGTCGGAGGCCGGAATGGGTCAAAGTTTATCCAAAACAAGAAATTTCACAATGTAATGACATAACTACCCATACGTGATTTCTATATATGCTTATTTCCTAACAACAATGAAGGACCGAATCGGGTTTTCCGTATTCTTTATACAATTATGAAATCACTTTTTATAGAGATAATTCAGCGATCCAGCAATATGAGCCGTTGGATACGGTGTAATCGCGTCGCTTAAACGTTGATTGGTACAATCGAATCGAACGTATAGAAATCTCTATAACTAGTAACAAAAATCCCTTAAATTTGGTACAAGCTGAGATAAACTTGTTCTCTTTTCTTTTTTTTTTTCTCTTTAATCTCTCACAATTCCTTTTTTATTTTATTTTAATTATTAATATATTCTTCATCTTGTAGAACAATATCTTCTTCCTTAATAATAGTTTTTTTTTTTTTTTCACTTTCACTCTGTTCTTAGCTTCTTAAAATTCCTGCTCCACCACTACTCACTCACTCCTCCTACAATTTCGTTACTCAATTTCTCAGTTAATAAATATTGTTTTTGTTATATCACCAAATCCACCAAAACCTACTTCCTTAAATCCCTTCATCTCTATTCTCATTTCTGTATTTATTTACTTTGGCATTATAAACACAAAACCAAATATCTCTCAATTTTGTTATAATGACGGACATTGATTTAGAACAAGGAGGAACTTTCGGATATCACCGGAGGTCATTGGACGGAAGTGACGTCAGCGTTTATTATTCAGACGGGGAAGATGTGACGTCATGCTACTCTTACTTCTATTCGACGACTGGAGGATCGTATGAATACGAAGGAGATCAGTCGAGGAAAGTGTCGTCGGTGATGAGTCCGTCCTCGGAGATAGATGATGATGATGATGCGACGGCGCCGCCGGAGAAAGATTGTCGGATATGTCATTTGGGAGTGGAAACGAGCGGTGGAGGTGCGATAGAGTTGGGGTGTTCGTGTAAAGAAGATTTGGCTGTTGCTCATAGACAATGTGCTGAGACTTGGTTCAAGATCAAAGGCGACATGTAATTATATTAAACTACTACTTTTTTTGAGCTCTTCATTACTTCTTTTTTTTGTTTCAATGTTTTCTTGAATTTTCGAGTTATGGGTTTTTATTAACTTGATCATAAGTCTTGTTAGGATTCTTAGGAGATCATGTTTTTTTTTTATAAGTATATTTTCTCCCTTCTTAAGTTATATTTTTCCATTTATTTTAGGACGTTTTCTTGGATTTCTTTTTAATTTTTAGTGTAGAATTTATTGACTTATTCTTTAATAATTAATTTTTAGTTTAAGGAATTTGTCAAACATTTTATTTGTAAAATTGGAATATGTGAAGCTTAAGTTCGTAGCTAGAGTTATTAATTTCTTTTATAAAGTGTTTTCTTTTTCAATGTATTTTTTAAAAAGATGGCTGTAGGTAAACCACTCAAAATTCACTGTTACCTTCATTTGTTTTTTTTTTTGACGTCACCTTCATTTGTTTTTTGCTTTTCACAGTAACTATGTTTATATTTTAGAAACCGTTAATTATTTAATTAAAAAAATTTAAAGATTCAACTCAAGTTCTACTATCAAAAACGAAAAAAGATTTGACATTATGTGGAGTATAACTATTATTTTAAGCGCTAACATAATCTGCTAAAGAAATACGAGCCATTTAGGCACGTAATTTTCTATGAGTTAGTTAGTTGATCATAATTATGCACCACTTCATAAGAAATTAACATACGTACTTTATTGAAACAGAATCTGCGAGATTTGCCAATCGGTAGCCCGAAACGTCGGCAGTGCGAACGAAATGGTTGGATCAACGATGGAAGAGAGAGAGTTGAGAAACGGTGAGGAAACTGCGGCGGGAGGAGCAACGGCGGTGGAGAACAGGTGGCAGCCACAGAGAGTGGTGAATTTAGTGTTAGCTTGTATGGTTTTTGGGTTCTTTATATCATGGATCTTTCATTTCCATGTTTCCTCTTCTTCTTAAACCCGATATATACATGGTCTTCCAATCAAACTACACACTTTACTTTAAAGGATGTCGAAAGCTGTAGAGACAACATCGTCTCATTAAAGCTTAAAACAGTCACTAGTAACAAAATTGAAATAAAGAAAAACAACTTGATCCAACAAAGATTATTACTTGGGGAACAAGGAACTGAAAAATGTACAAATACCATTACCCCCAACTTATCTACCAGTGTTCTTCTTTTCTGGAACAATCACCAAAAAACAAAAATTTTACCCCACTTACAGAATCTTAATCCAAATTTGATAAATCATCGAAAATCAAAATATATCTCGTAGTCTTTGATCCACGATGTTTATTTCTTCTTCTTCGATATTGATTTCTTGTTCTTGTTGTGAATCCTGCAGATGCAGGACAAAATCAATGATTGTCTTGTGAATCTCAGGGAAATGAAGGAGATAGAGATCCAACTAAAACAGTCTTGTGGGATTGACCCTCATATCACCAAATTATGTGCATCTGATATCGACTTGTGGCTTAAAAGATGGAAGAAAATTCGTGAAATAAATATAGAAGTCTACACTTGTCTACTCGATCCCTTGGGGCAAAAGTTTCGCAAAATGACTAACACACGACGTAAGTAAGCGCAAAAATTTAGAAAAGAGTAATGTATTCATTTGTTCTTTCTGTTGATATCTTCGGAGGAAATTTTATTTGATATGTGTGTGCAGTTCTTTTAGCAGTATATGTACTTATGGAAGACGGATGGATAGAAGCTTCTCCATGTTATAAGAACATTAAACCAAAATAAAAACGCAGATATTATATAATTTTTTGTTGTTGTTGTTGTTGTTGTTACAAATGTGTCAGCTCTTTTTGTTCAGCTGTAGATGCTATTATATGTCTGAGTACAAGACGGATATCTTTGAATTTTGAAAAACCTTTTACTCGTCCTAACCCTTACGGATAATAGAAAAAAACTACTCGTACTTGACCCGCAAATAACGCGTACCCGAAAAAACGAGTACCTAGTAAAAATAGTGAACCTTTTAGATACCCGACCATTTATCCTTATCCACATATTTATTGATAATGTATGCGTAAATTTTCTTTCGTAACCACATAATAATTTTATATTCCAAAAAAAGGAAGAATTTATAAATGTGCAACATATAGTTTCAAAAAAATATAAAATTACAAACTTCAAAAAGAAAAACTTGTAATTTCATTCTAGAATATATGTATAAACTATTAGTAATATTAAAAAATATTAGCAGATATTTACGGGTCGAGTAATAAAGCGGGTAACGGAACGGGTATTAAAAAATAAATTAATACCCTTACTCGACCCTTACTCACGGATAATATATACCCTTCACTCGACCCTAAAGTTACGTGTACCTTTTTTCGAGATGGATATGAGCCGAGTAACGGATTGAATACGGATAGCGGATATTAGTGCCCATGCTTAGATGCTAATCCTTCACAACTCGAAGCTCTTCATGAAGGGCATTTATGTAAGATTCAAGGGGAGCATCGCGTCCTTGTAGATCAACTTAGATCTAAATTTGTATAATCTTTAGAGCATGTCTAGATACACGATTAAAATCATAATAAAAAGTGAAAAAGTATATGAGAGAGAGGTAAGAAGGGTTATTTTTTAAGAACTCATGATTTTTTATTAGGAAACACATCTTACACATATCACTTAGGTAGTAGTATAATTTTTTCAACAAATTAAAATTAATTGAAATATCTAAATTTTATTAAAATATTATTATTAAGATATATTAACTAATGGAGATGATTTTAGATCTTGAATCTTGAATTTTTAAAATATATTAATTTATATTTGTAACAAAAGTGACAATAAAGAAAGACAAACGTGATCCAACAAAGATGATTACTTGGGAATAAGGAACTGAAACAATAACCTAAAACACAAAAATTTTACCCCACTTACACAAGAATCTTACTCCAAATTCGATAAATCATCGAAATCCGAATATATCTCCTCTGTATAAGAAGGAATTTTATGCTACTAAATAATAATGGGCTTATTATTTTGGCCCAAAGAAAGACACTAGATCATCGTATGATGTATAAAATGAAAAAACCCTGATATGAGGGTTTGTTTATTAGTAGCAGCCGCTGACTATTTATTATTTCCGACGCAATGAGTGAGCGTATGAGAGTTTTAGACAACTGTGTAAGAAGAGTCAGTCTATGAGATGTTGTCTCGCTTGCAGAGTCTTTGATCCACAATGTTTCCTTCTTCTTCTTCTTGTTCTGTTTCAGACGATGTTGACTTTTTTTTTTCTCTTTCTTCTTCCTCTTGTTGTGAATATCGTAGGTTAAGGACAAAATCAATGATTGTCTTAGGAATATCAGGGAAATGAAGGAGATAGAGACCCAACTGAAACAGTCTTGTGGGGTTGACCCTGTATCACCACATCATATGCTTCTGACATCGACTCGTGGCTTGTAAGATGGGCGACAATACGGGAAATAGATATAAGAATCTACACGTATTTACTCGACCGCCTGGGTCAAAAGTTTCGCAGAATTAAATTCGGACGCCGGAAGTAAGCCCAAAAATTTAGAAAAGAGTAGTGTTATTTGCTCTTTTTGGTTTGTTGATATTTTCGGTGAAAATATTCTCTGATTTATGTGCAGGTTTTATTGTCGCATTTTTACTGATGAAAATCAGAGGGATACAAGTTTCACCCTGTAAGAAACATTAAACCTACGCAGATAAATTTTTCATTTTTGTTGTTGTTACAAATGTGTCACTTCTTTTTGTTCAGATGATGATGCTAATTTTTCACAACTCGAAGCTTTTCATGAAGAACATCTCCAGGACGAAGTAGACCTATTGGAAGAGCATTTAAGTAAGATAGCAAATCAACAAGCTTTTGAGTCGCTTTCATTGAGTGGGCTTACAACTACAGATAGCATTGAGGAGAACCAAAATTCTATAAGCTCCAGTGCTCCACAGTCCTCACTTGAGACTGAGATAGTGAATCAGCAGGTTTCTGTGCCTGAAAATCTTCCTGAGCCCTCGCTTGAGACTCTGATAGGAAATCAGCAGGCCTCTGTACCTGAAAATCTTTCTGAGCCCTCACTTGAGACTCAGATAGCGAATCAGCAGGCCTCTGTGTCTGAAAATCTTCCTGAGCCCTCACATGAGCCTGATTCGCTATTTGAGTTTCATGTGAGAACTCAGGAAGATTTTCAGGTACAGAGGCCTGCTGATTCCCTATCTGAGTCTCAAGTGATGGCTCAGGAAGATTTTCAGGCACAGAAACCTGCTGATTCACTATCTCAGTCTCAAGTGAGGACTCAAGAAGATTTTCAGGCAAAGAGACCTGCTGATTCGCTATCTCAGACTCAAGTGAGGACTGTGGAGCACTGGAGCTTATAGAATTTTGGTTCTCCTCAATGCTATTTGTAGTTGTAAGCCCACTCAATGAAAGCGACTCAGAGGCTTGCTGATTTGCTATCTTCAACTGATTCTTCTTCCTCAACTTATTCCTCTGATTTCTCTTTTTTTTTGGTTAGTGATTCATTGGAGGAGGCGGCTTGATGATCATTCAACTTAATCTCAGGAAGTGCTGCAGCACACCTCTTGAGTCAAGACCACCTTCTTTTTCATATCCAGCTTGCACAGAGGAGGAGGAGCCCTGCTCTAGTTGACCTGACATACATCTCAGTGCAAAGGCCTCATTGTCGTTCAGTTTTTCATCATTTTCTTCTTCCATCGCTGCTATCAACTCTTCTGTATTTTCGAAACCCATAGCATTGGCATATTGCAACATATTTCTTAATCGAGACTCCATATCAACAGCTTTCCCTTTGTTCAATTTCTTCATGGCTGAATGACAGAGAAGACAGGTGAGAAAACAATCATTCATCACATTTGCAGAACAAATTTAAAACTAAGAACAGAAGAAGCAGAAACACATTGATTCAGGATATAGATTCACATCAACTGCAATATATTGTTAAACACCTGCAGAAACACAGAACATGGATTCCAAAAACAGAGAATCTCAAACATTGAGAATCAACACGGAAACTAAGATTCAGAGATTGAGAAACTCTTGATTCGTTGTAACACCTTCAATTACGCAGAGATCCACTTCCAAACACTCGAAAATTGATAGAACAAACGAATGATCTAGGATCCAATTTCAGAAACGCACACACACATTCTTAGTTCATCCGAACTTTAAACAGCTTACGCGATTGTTCAAAATCCAATTCGATCAACTAGAAAATGACAACTAGAAACAGAGAAGAGAAACGATACCTTGTATATGCAAATCAAATCGATCCTCTAGCAGAAGAAGAGAAAAGCAACTTGTCCGAATCTGAGTTCATCCAAACAGCTTACGCGATTGTTCAAAATCTAGTACGATCAACAGAGAGTGATTACTAGAGAAACCGAGAAGAGAAACGAATACCTGAGAATCAAATCGACCAGGAGCAGTAGAGAAAAAAAAACAAATTCTTCGAATCGGAGCTCTCAAGCAACTTCTTCTCTGAGCTTGGCGTTGGCGTTCTCTGCGCTTTTGTTTCTTATTTTTCAATTTTCTAAGTTTTTTTTCTGAATTCTTCTCTCAGGGGGACGGAATAATAATAACTTCCCCTCGTGATGGGCCTTGCATTTTTATGGGCTTTTTGGCCCATTTTGAATCAGGAGAAACTCGTTAACCAAATGTATTAATCGAACTGAAAAATATCCTTAAAATTACTGAATTCAACACGAAAATCATGGAAATTTCTCACCTTTCTTTGAGTTAAGCTAATCACAAAGCTGTGACCAGGCAATTGGGGTTTCGAGAGTAGAGAAGAGTTTACATGAGAATCGAATCATGAAGAGGAGCAAAGTAAACCAGACCTCTGAACATCTCCTTTTGTAACTCGAATCTCTTATGTCTATTTCGCCTTTTTCTTCGATACATGGTTTAAGTTGGAGAGATTCGTGCCGGAGAAGGGTTTTTAAGAGCAATGGTGCAGGAAGGTGATAGGTCTCAGAGATAGAACAAGAACTTAAAACAGAACACAAGTGTTTGAGCAATTATGATTGCCTCTTTTTGGCTTTTCATTATCTTAAATAGAACAAAGAGATGGAGTTGCTACTCCTACAAACTTGGAAATGGAAAGGTGGAAAGCTGGTTCCTCTATCTCAGGGAGACCACGTCTTTCTTGTTATTGACTCAACTGACAAGACTCATTCAAAATAATAAACAAACACTTAATTGAAATACTTATGGTTTGGGATGCGCCTCCGGTTTGATGTTCTCCGAACCGGTTCTGCATTTCCTGCAACCCCATCAGAAGGCAGTTCATGGGTCTCCTTCGGTTTACGCCATGGAAATGGACCGCCTTTCTGCTGCTTAAAGGAACTACACACATTTATAACTGGAAATGACAACTTTTTCAAGCCCTCACGTGTGAGAGAGGTAACACCTGTGGGAAATGGGTTTTGTCACCGTTAATAACAACAGCTGATGTAGATCCAAACCACTGGTTTACCAATTCCAGATAACCGGAGAGGCACGGTCTAATAAAATTGGTCTATGATTCAATTTATAGACTATAGTATAGATTCTCGATTCAAATATAAAATGCTGTATCTGGAAATATTTTTGCTTTTTTTTCTTTTTTTCAATTTACAGGATATTCTGACTCCATGACTACTATAAAGTCCATAACAAAATTCTTACGAAAATCTTAATTCAAGAATTGTGATTTATCTGGAGCGCGCGCAACAACAACAACAAATAACACCATCGTCTCATCAACAGTTTCTAGTATCCAAAATTGACATAAAGAAAGACAAACGTGATCCAACTTAAATCTCACAATCTTTCATTTTTAAAATAAATAATATATTTGATCTTGTGCCCCCAAGCTCTGATTAATAATGCTTTGCGTGTGGTATTATTATAAATGTAAACCATATTCAAAACTAGGCAAACACTCTGGTCAACCCAGAAGGTTTGGAGTCAACTCAGAAGAAATGAGTCTTCTTCTCTGCAACACCACGAAGCTTCCTTCTCAGCATTACTCGACAACATCGCGTGACAGGATTCTAGCAACCGTTTTGCTCTTGATTGTTTGTATCAGACCTTCATGATAAAGCTTATGGCATCTAGACTTTGATTAGAGTTGGTGGATTATTTCAAAAGCTCACAAAATTATGTTACACAACAAAAATGAATAATCTTATACAATGAATCGTTTACATGAATATCCAAAGAGAAGGATTGACATATTAAGGGACAACACTCTAATAGATGCTCAAATCAGATGGTGAAGATCCAAAGCGAGAGACTACCACATAGACCAGTTTCAATTGATTCCCAGTGGAGCACGAGTCTCAATTTCATAATCATACGTTGGAAGAGTTGAGTCAATCCATAATATTTTTAGGAGAGATAAATCTTAAAAGAGATTTTACATACGAGTTGAAGGACTTAAAATCCAAACCATTTTTTTATGTGGTTTAATTAACTAAAAAAATAAACAGACAAGGAGCTAAAAAAACATAATAAAATTAAACTTGCGATACTGGTTGTTCGAAAGGAATGGGGATAAAACTAGGGATATGGGTGAGGTGAGAAGGCCAAAGATCAACCATGGAATCTATTGGAATCTTCCTGAACACACCTCCCTTTATAATGTAGATGCAGACATGCCAAGTTTTATCACAAGTACACACAAATGGCCTCTTCTTACTATCAACGAAGTAACTTGGCTGAGAGTGAAGACATTTGTGTGGTAACCTCGGGAAGTCTGGTATCGACACAGTCAAGAAACAAATCCATGCAACGGCCTCTCCATTACCGTCAATCTTCTGCCTTGTCACGAAAATGTCAATCTTCCTGGTCATGTAAGATTGCCTTAACAACGAAAATCGATCTCCCCTGAAAACAGCAAGGACTTGAGTATAGCCAACGTCTTGTTCGTTATGTGGTAGGAGACAAAAGGTCTTGAACATCTCCTTTGAAAAATCAAAGCTTCGGATGAAATACTCACGAGTCGCGGAATGATAAGAAATCCAATATAAGTTCCCAGTCAAGGAAACAATAGTATCTAATTGTGGCACACCCCAATCTTGTTCGGAAGGGGCGTTTATAATAAACTTCCACGCATCAGATTTGCACTCGTAGATGGCAACTTTTGGGTAGAGTTTGCCACTATCATCGAAAGAAAAATCAACCCCAAAAACCTTGTAACCCGTTTCGGGTCTACTGTTATCATACCCGAGGCCACAAAACCTGAATTCGTGATTCTCTATCAATCTCTTCTGTCTTAACCAGGGGTTCCAAACCATAAACCCTTTCTTCCAAATGCTAGATAACAAGAGCCCATCGCAATGAACTAAGCTGTTACATGGCATGTCTAAAGTTATATCACGCATCTCAAGAATCGGGTTGTTGTCGAGATTGATGATGTCTACCGAACAAATCTGGGACTGGTCCTTAAGATGAATTGAGGGCGTGCGCAAGCCAAGTAGTTCTTCAAGAAACTCTTGTCCTCCCAAAAAGCGTTCCATGTCTTACTTACGGCTCTGAATCGAGCAAGAGATTTCGTTGGCAATCGACAAATTATCTCTCCGACCAGGTACGATGGTAGTTTCTCTGCCGGCTCCATTTAGTTAGGTCTTTTTTTCTTTTCTTTCCGAAGAGAATATTATACTGTTTGGGACTATCAGAGTCATAGAATAATTTGGGCCTAATAGAGTCGTATAGATTAAAGGGAATGACCAGAAAGCCCATTAACCGACCCGATTACCCGGCGAGTGCGAGATACCCATTTTTTAGATATTCGCAGTAGTTGATCCGCCGTATTATGTATGCCTCCACGACCATGGGAGCTGGTTCAGTAACCGCCGAATCTATTCTCTGTATGTGCCCTGTTTCATTTTAATGTTAGCTGTTTTACCCGAAGAGAATATTATACTGTTTGGGCCTATCAGAGTCGTATATATTACTGTAAAGTTCTGATATAAAATGATAGTATATCTGTTTCCACTGATATTTTTGCTTTTTCAATTTGCAGGATCCGACTCCATGACTACTGTTAAGTCCATAACAAAATGCTTACGAAAATCTTACGTCAACTTTACGTTAAAGGATGCTTAAAGCTATAGAGGGCAAATAACACCATCATCTCATCAAAGCTCAAAACAGTTTCTAGTAACAAAATTGACATAAAGAAAGACAAACGTGCTCCAACAAAGATGATTACTTGGGGAATAAGGAACTGGACAATGTACAATAGCATTTGCCCCCAACTTCTCTCTCTATCAGTCTTCTTCTTTTGTGGAACATTAACCAAAAAAGCAAAATTTTTTACCCCACTAACAGAATCCATATTCGATAAATCATCAAAAACCAAAAGACCACAGGTCTTCATGACGCCATTGATTTGCTGTTTTCATATAGATCTTTTTTCCAAGTTCAGTGCAACTTTCACGCGCCATTCATTGAGTTATCGGTGTGAACTCCGTTGCTGTCAATCTTCCCGTTCACCTGAGCCCTCGGCCTCTAAAACACGCACCAACAAATGAAATGTAAGATCAAACTATGGGATTTGTTCAGATTGAGAAGGAGAACAAACACAGATTCAGATGCGTACCCAATCAGCAGGATCAACACCGTTCCCATTCAACAGCTTGTGGTTCTCTTCTTTGGTTCTGTCTTTTGAGATTACTGGGAGCAACACCGCAGTCCGATCTGGTAATTCTGTTGTATGGACGTTTGAGGAAGATATGAGAAACCATGTCTCCGCAAAATAAGACAATTTTTTTTAGTTTCAGTGAAGAAGAGTTCTCTAAGATCAAACCTGGTAATTTCTTGTCTAGAAAAAACACCACCAAATTCACAGTATACCTAAACAGGGGAAGAATCAACACAACAAGTCAATATATCTCTGAATTCAGTGAAATTTTTTTGTTGGGTAAACTTTTGAGTGATAGTAAAACATACCATGCAACAACGACATCGACACTGTAATGTTTACGAGAGGCAATGATCAAGAGGCTCTGCACGATTGCAATGAGCCATCCAAACAGCTTTATGAACCTGAGATATGGTATAAACAAAAGAGTGATGCAGAGATGTGATTTACAGAGAAGCTGTTAAGATGTTGCCAAAAGAAGTTTACAAAGTTTTACCTTTTAGTGCCGTATTTCTGGTAAGTGCGGACAAAGACAAGCGTGAATATCATATGCGATGAGAAAATCAGGTCTCCGCATCCGTACATCACCCCATGAGCTAATGGGATCAGAGTCATCACATGAGAACATAAGCAAACAAAGAAATGCGTGTGAACGCAATCTGAGATTGGGGAAAGAGAAATATGTACTCACGGTTAATCTCGAGCACCTCAATAGCGCTCTTGGGCCATGGCAACCTGGAAACTTTAGAGCCCTGTAGAAAAAAGTGGGCAAGATTAAGCTTAACCGATTAGACAGATAAGACATTGTGTAAGTATCTCAGTTGATTTACCTCGCGACAGTGATAGTTAGGGCCAGGAAGCTGAGTCGAATAGAAAGTTATAACACGGAGAAACTGACAGGCCTGAAAACAGAAACATCGACAAACTTCAATATTAACAAGACAAAGTAATCTCAGCAAGCTTAAATTATAACAATCACTATTAAGGCAGGAACTTACAACTAAGAATGCTAAAACTCTGCACCATATCAACACGGTGTATATCTTTTTGGTTTTCAGAATGAATGGATGGAAAGTCCACTGCAAGAGAGGATCCAAGAGTTTAATATCGTAATATAATAATGTAATAGCTGATCTGATACAAAAACTGTCAAAGTAAGATTCAGCTATTACTAAGAACATATCACCAGAAAGGGAGCCAGATCGTACAAAAAACTTAGAATAATACCGAGGAAACTATCAAGACCAAAATACTCACCAGGAAAAACGAAACAAAAACACTAGTGAACACAGTTTCACTTATGTAGCTTCTCTCTTGACCAAGCTCCTATACAATAGAAAACCAAAGCAATAAGACATCTATCCTGATCCGATGAATAGTAAAGTCAGAACTGAGCATATAGCTGATATATCTGAGAGACAAACCGGAAGAAGAAAGAACCCAAGATCCTGAAGCGTCGGTCCCGGGCGATGAATATAATGAACTCCTTTAGCAGCTAAACCATGAATGTACTGCACATAAGAATAAGTAAACTCAAGAGGGGAAATAAATACATTGTTGAACTCAAAACGAAAGCCAAGACGCACAAGCTTTCTCTCAAAAGTTACTATGTTTAACAAAAATATGATCACAATTACAGTATCCTACGTTTTCCATTTCAGGCTTCAACGAAAAAGAAAGACGAATTATACACTCAGCATAAGAAATATCGATCCAATTAATCTGAATCTCACATATATCAAAGTTCTCAGTAAATGAATCAAAGTTAAATCGAAAAGTTGAGAATTTTATAAGATGTAAACCTGACAGATGATTCCAGCCAGAAGATATTTCCAGTTCTCAGTAAGAAGACCAATCTCCGTCGTTATCTCAGAGCAAAATCTCTTCCATAGCTATATTCACAAGCCCAGAAAGTAAACAAATCAGCCAAAAATCTGAAAACCCCAGGATTCGAATCAGGAGCAAAATCAAACGAACCTTGGAAGATTCACGACGAATGTAAAGCGTCATCTTAATCTTGTTTGTTGTTGATGATTTTGTTCTGGTCTTGTGACAATCAGTTCCATAAGTACTTCAGAACCCAACAAATTGGGTCAACATCATCAACCCAAAACAAACCAAACACTCAACACACAAATTTAACCCTTTTAAGAATTATAAAGTCTCGAGCTTTTCGCCGGAAAAAGGTCGCCGTACCCAAATTCGTGAGGTCGACGATCCAGATGGTCAATCCAAGATCTGAGAAGAAGAGAGAGAGAGAGAAGTAACGAAAGAATACAAATAACAGAGCGATCGAAGACGAAAAGCTTAAAGAAGATTACAGAACATATGATAAAACTTTTGAAGTAGAAAAGCGAATTCCTTTAGCAGAATCTGAGAAATGAAACCATAATAAGGGATTAAAAAGGCGAGAGAGAGAGAGAGAGAGAGAGAGAGAGAGAGTTCAACACGGAGAAACGGTTGAATTGAAAAATATTATAAATAAATAAATACAAAATATAATTCAAACCTCGAGAAGAAATTAGAGAAATAATATAGGAAGGAAAAATATGTTTCTTTATACGAATAATGTTTACCTAATGAAACTGAATTTGTTCATATATTGTTTTTTTTTTTGCCGTATTTTTGTTATGGTTTTTTTAACTTCTAACATTTTTTCCAATATTAATTATTAATATTTATTTATCACATGTTGATAGCTGTTATGAGCTATGATTTTTTTTATCCCAATTTTAAGAGAGTGACTGGTTGAAATTGTAACAGTAGGATATTTCTGTAAAATTTGGGTGTATTTTAGCTGTTAAATATTCATTTTTGCTATGAATTTAACAATTGATGAAAGTTTAATGGATCTATAACTATAACAATTGTCAGATTTTTTTTTAAATACAGATTGTATAATAAATATAAATTTATATTAAATAGTATATGAAGCAACTAGAGAATATATAACAATAAATGAAATTATTCATGGTGAGCTAATGGTCAAAAAATTCGTCATGGAAATAAAAACCAATCTTCAGACATGTTCACTAATATATCTACTATATCAAATATGGTTAGCCACTGTATCTTTTAAATGGTAAAAAAAAAAACTTAGCTACTTAAGTGAGTTTTTTTCTACCTATTTTTCCTTTTAAAAATAATTAAAAGTAATGAAAATTGTTGAAGGAAAAATTGTCTTAATTTTTTTTCTTAAGGATTCCTTTTTGTTTTTGAAAAAAAATAAAAAAAGGGTATGCAGAAATGGTGGCTATAGAGACTCATGAAAGAAAAGTCATAAAAGTCTCCTTATGAAAATACATTGAAAGTCAAATCTTTCAATCAAACCATTAAATTTTGGTGTTCCAATTACCATCACTTGTTTTTAAGGAATGGTAGCAAACATTTTGGCCATTTTTGGTCGGACAATCCTCACAACTTTGGCCTTAATCTTGTTGTCAATATTTATTCTTTCAATCGTTTGCTACTCTAAAAAAAACTCACAAAACATGTCGACATCACACAATGAGTCTTTCATGCCTTTTCTTAACGTATACATGTTAACAAGAAACTAGTCTTAGCAGTCCAGCCTGTGTTTTGTTCTAAAAGAGTCTTTTTTACTTGACACAATTATAAAGGGAAAGAGAATGGTATGCAAAATTGGAGAAAAACATTTACCTTCTAAAAGACAAACCTTTAGTCTATGATCAATTATGATTGATAATATCTCTTAAGTGAAAATAGATTATCCGAAATAGGAAACAAGTTCTAACTCTCAATATTAGAATATTCAAAATTCTGATAAAGAGCTTTTTGTTGTTCAGTAAAACTAAAAAGTAGTCAGTGGTCACGAGATGAAACCCACCAACCGTTATTGACGCTTTAATTTAAATTTTCGAAGGTGATGTCGGGTAATTAGAGTTAGTAAGTGGCCAATTTGCAACTTAACAATCTATAAGGTTTAAATATTAATTGAGAAGAACACTAAACGTGGATGGATATGATTTGGTGGAGCATGTGGGTACGTAGGGTAAAGGCGTAAGGCAGCGAAGCATGTCTGTCAAATACGGTTTTATCCTCACATGCTCTCTCAGTTGTCTGTCCTCAATTCCTTTATCATAAAATGTACTATTTAAATACGATACCAAATGATTTTTGATTCAACCGTAAAAACGTCTCGAATTGAAAAGATTTTTTTATTTTTAAATAAGGTATTGAAATTTGAAAATAATTTTAGTTCGAAACCTTAACTATTATAACGGATGTGACAAAACTAGTAAAAACACAAAGAACACAGACTGAGTTCAAACTTCCTCCTTCTTTACAGAGGTTTAACCAAATGTACATGTTCCAAATCTTAACCCAGGATAATTAACAAAACTACAAAAGGTTGAATTCAAACTTAAATACAAATTTATCATTTTCTAGGTAGTTTCTAAAAGAAATGAGTTTTCAAACACGAATTATAAATAGATTGATTTTTTTTAAACAAAAAAAATCACAGGTATATATGATATAATATACGCAAAACCCTAAACCTCTATATTATTCATAAATGCATTTCACTATTTTGTACATTACGCAAATTCTAACGATTAATTATACCATACAACTATGTCATATAACTCTTAATTACAATTATACTAAAAGCCCAGCCCACACCAGATCCAACACAGTCTAGCCCAGCCAGCTTCTCGCCCTTTGCTTGATCTTCTTCTCCTACTATGTCTGAAAGACTGAAACTTCGTCTCTGCCTCTAGACCCGACCGATTGGAGAAACCGGTGGGTTTGTTGCGTATTTCGCCGATGTTTCTCTCTTCAACAGACCATCTCCGATCACAACTGCTTCTTCTTCCTCCTCACACCAACTCTGATGACTGGTTACTGCTAACGAAATAAAGAACGCTTCCAAGAGAGAGATCGATGAGCCAAACTCAACAGAGTGGAGTTCATCGCCGTGACTCACCATTTTGAATTCTGGCTCGTCCCTTTCCTGTGAGAACTCAATCAAGTGTTAAAAAGTGACTCATACCATCAATGCCCAAAATTGTGCTTGAACAGAACGAGTTAGTTTACCTGATCAAACAGTTGAAAGCTTGAGAAAGTGTGAGACTTTGTATGATCATTAGAGAGGACACGGAGTTTGCAACCGATGTCCCAACCACCGCAGTCGCATGCTCCACCGGATCTCCACCGCTCAATCAACGGCAAAGGGGCATTGTTACTGTCTTTAGGCAATGTGTGAACTCCACTTGGGAGTATAATAGTAGTTGTGCTATGTCTCTTATTTATGATTCTTGTCTGAACAATTGCTGCAAGCTCTTCATTGGTCGAAGGACCGAACAAAACAGATTCTGATTTGTGGATTGATGAATCTGAGGTGGAAGAAGTAACAGTCTTCATATGACCGATAGTTGTATGTACAAATGGATGTTCATTCTTGTGGCGGCCTAACCAGTTTCCACTCTTGTTCTTGACCTCGTTGATGGTGTACAATGTGTAAGACCGTGTAGAAGAATTTGAACTCTTCATGGTGGCAGCAAGAACGTTATTGCTGTTGTCTCCAACCACAAACTGAAATAAATTGATACCTTTTCTCAAAGTGAACTGCAAAAGAGCGTGAACTCTTGAGCTACATTGCTTCTTCTCTATGGTTGGTGGTCTTGGGTTGGAAGGTTTTGAAGCCACTTGTAATGGGACATTCCTTTTTTCGGTCTTGGGTTTCAATACAGGACCTGATCTAGTTCTGCTGTGACCATTCGGCTTTGTTCTAGTCGAGTGAGTGGCATAAACTGAGTCGGAGAATGTCAAAGGACCTGATTTAGCTGAAGCATGAGATGTGCTCGACAATGCAGGAACAGACGATGAACTTTCTTTGGAACTGAAACTTCTACTCATCTGACTAAAACTGAAGCTAAACCTCCGGTTAGGGGAAGGATCTCTTCCCTTTTTGGATGACACTTTTGGAATATTTTGATCCAACAAGCATGGTTTCTCAACAAAAATTTGGTTCCTTTCAACCACATTTACTGGACTTGAACATTCGCCTTGGACATCATGTCTTCTATCTTGACATTCAACTGTGCTAAATGCCTCAGATAAAAGCTTGGAACTTGTCTCTGACCCTGGAAAGATACACGAGCTAAGCTCAGAGGCATTACTTACTTCTTTCTCTACTAGACTCTTATTTGGAGATGCTTGCTGTTCTTTCTGCTTCATACTCACAAGTTGATGATCTAGTTTGCCCTTATGATCCATTCTCTTCCCTGTATCAGCATCCATTGCATCTGAAAATGCTTGTGATCTAAGTGAAAACCTGTGATTTCTCATGTGTCGAGACTCCAAATCCACCTCCAATCTTTTGACAACGCCGGTCGATAAATCTAGCTCCAACGAACTTTCAGCAGTTTCCTCATAACTACAACACGCTTCTTTGGTTCCCTCTGCATTAGTATCCTTCCATTTTTCAAACTGTTTCCAATCCAAAACCCCAAAACTGAGCGCCTTTCCGCGGAAATCTTCTTTAGTTCTTCGGAGATACCTTGGCGGATCCAACATATCGTGCTTCACGGACTCATCCTTGCCTTGACACAAAGGATATCTATCCTCATGAACCTTGGAGGCTCTTTGTTGCCTCACCATAGTGATATGATAATTAACAGCAACCTCAAAGCAATGGCTTTATATCGCATTCAAGACTATACCAAATCTTAGTTTCTTCATTCAAGACTACACTAAACACTCTGCAAATAATAAGACATAAATATTATCAGAGAATTTAGGCATATAAAATTCTCACCAGAGAAGTCACACAATTTAACACTTGATACTCAATTCTTAGCAAAAGCTAAACTGTATCTAGAGGATATCAGTGTAGATCTCTGAATAGTTTCTTCGAAATCAATCACACGGAACGAATTTTCGAATTTAACGCAGGGAAGAAGCAAAAGAAAAAAAGAAAACACAGATCTAACTAAAATCTAGGAGAATCAGAAACCTTTGTTAAAAAATCAGCAAATTTACCAATCCATCAAAGAAAAAGCAAAACGAAATTGGCACTTTCCCTTTTCTTTTTCTCACTCCAAACCCAAAACCGGAGAGATGGAAAAAGTGGGAATTAGGGACCACTTACGAAGAAAAACTCAGGCAGATCGGAGAAAGCTGCGAGGGAAAAAAAAAAAGAAGCTTGGAGCTTGATGGCGCGAAATCAAAAAGGTCGAAGACGAAGGGAGACGAAGAAATCTAGAGTTTGTTTGTAAATTCTGACCGAAGCAAAGTAACTTAAAAACTGCCACTGAAGTCCAAACACTCGAGTTTCAGTTACTACTGAGTTTTATTTCTTTATTTATTCCTTTACTCTTTATTTATTTAATTAGTATTAAATATCAACAAATATCGGTTACAAACTTACAATGAATTGGTGATGTTTTTTGCTGATGGGATTTCAAGTACGACTATGAGATTTGTAGATACAAAACTTAAATATGTAGAATTTAAGATGTTCGTGCAAGCATTCTCTAGTTTTCTAAATTTGGTAATTGTGTCTTCTTCCTCTTACATTTAGTTTGATGATTTGAGGATCTTGTCGTGGTGAAATATTGGATGTGATTTTCAAATTGGGGTGGTGCCTAGGTGGTGCCGCATGATGTGATGAGTAAGAAAGCTGACAATTATTATTTCATAGAAGAATTTGGTCCGGCTAAGATGGACATTTTTTGAAGGTTATTATTATTATTATTATTTTTATTTTTTTTTGCGTGTTATAATCATTATTGAACCACTGTTTCGGCTGAAGAAAAACAGTAGTAGAAAGCTAGACACTTAATTAATTGTTTTTTTTTGTATAGGTGTGGCCTTGACGTTAGATCTAGATTCAAAACCAATTGTTCGGATATATACGCTTTACATCAATCAAGTGAAATTTGAAATGCATAAAAAGAAAAGTGTAGTTTTGAATTAGTTTTCACTCATTTCAAAAGTTTAAAGTTGATTTTGGTTGAGTTGGAATATCCGTATGAAGATAGAGGAGAGTGGAGGACTACCATTGAGATCCTTCTCCTCACCTCAACATCGTTATGCTTCGTGCATCCAAGTGTTCAAAGTCACAATCTCAAGTGTTGTTGATAAAATAGTTTTTTAAATTTATGTGGTTAAAGTTGGAATTCTAAAATAGAGTAAAAAACAAATATTTCATATAAGAGAAAATGTGGCCTAACCGGATTATACCACGAGGCCCACAACAATAGTTGTTTCATGGCATGGTCATACACTACATTAGCATGGGCAACATTACACTCATCGATGTGTAAGCTTTCTCACTCGGTGCCGCATCCGATTATCTCTATAGCATATAAGTTTAGAAGAACGCAAACTTTGAGGTAAAGCATAGCATAATAATTTAGATCTGTTGTAATTTGGCTAAGTCAAACAAAATTTATGTTGAATCGAGGGGACTAGTATCTAGCTCTTGTAACATGGCCAGCCCACCGTTCACTGAAAATTTTATGTCACTTTGGGTTGACATAACTAAAAATATCATAGATCGACTAATCATATGATCGATTGTCCCCTAGTCTAAAAACAAACCACTAGATTGATGATTATTTGAAAACCATGGGAAATAACTAATTTACTTGTTAAGTCAATAAAAATATCGACTATGACTTTTATTAGCAGATATTATTGAAAATTAAATTTTGGCTGCAAAGGCTTTGTGATAAACTTGATTCTTATTGTAAAACCATTATAAATTTATTTACGTATGAAAAAACTTTATACAAAAAAAATATTTGACGTAGAGAAAAATCATGTTAAAAAAAGAAGATACTTTACCTTTAGTTAGCTAGCTACGTAGCTTGATTTATGTATGTGCATCAATGTGTTTATATATAGCTTTAAGAAAACGAATTTTCATTACAGTTATACGGCCAAAAATACTTTATTGATGGACATGGTGTAGCTTTTTGAAAGAAAAAATCCGACAAGGAAATCTTGAGTTTGCTTCATAACATGAACATAGCATATAATTAGTAGGACCAGTCTCTTCCTCTCAAGACGAAACACTTTTTATAGGCAAGACTAGCGAGTCCCCTATGTCCACTACGACAACGACCTCCCAATTCTCTTTTTCCACAAAATTAAAGGAGATGTTGTCGAGCAAAAACGTCGTCGTAGTAGAGGCTTGGAACACAACCACCACATCGCAAACGCAAACGCAAACGCCACATAGACCGTCACTGTTACACCCAACCTTTTATTGGGGTTACAACTGCCAAGTGCTCTTCTCAGGATGGCCTGGTTCTGACCGTGGGATGTATGCGCTCGCACTTATCTTCGTCTTCTCTTTGGCATTCTTAGCTGAGTGGCTAGCTCGGTGCTCTGATGCAGCCTCCATCAAACCGGGTGCTGATAAGCTTGCTAAGGTTGCGTTCCGTACGGCTATGTATGCCGTCAAGTCCGGCTTTAGCTATCTTGTGATCCTGGCTGTTGTTTCTTTCAACGGTGGGGTTTTCCTAGCCGCGATTTTCGGGCATGCTCTTGGGTTCGCTGTTTTTCGTGGGCGGGCGTTCCGGAATACGGGTCGGGTCGACGGGTAGGAATATTGGGGATATTCAGTAACTTCTGAGTTTAACCGAACCCAACAACGGCAACAAGAATGGAATGAGTTTGGTTATTGATTTGATTTGTGTGTGTTCATTCGAATATAAATATATATATATATAGAAAAAAAAGAGAGTTGTTTTGTGATACGTTGCATTTGGTGTGTGGAGAGAAGTTTTGTTATTTTGGTTTTCAACTTTTCATTTTTATTTCTTTGTGATAATAACTTTGACGAATATACAAATACAATTCATTCGTGGAATATACTTGCAACGATTTCAAATAATTGTGTTACGTGCAAGAGACACAAAACACAACACTTTTCATATGACTAAATTTTGTTGAAAAGATTTCTTGATCAACATGATTACAATTAATCCAAGAACCCGAGAATATGTGGTTGCTTTAGACATATATTGTGTAACCAAATTTACCATCCTCTATACCTTGAATTGAACTCATCCCTATTAATCTATTTTTCTTTCATAACGTGCTAACTAATTATTTTAGCTCATATATATTTTCAATGTTGGTGTAATTAAGGATATAATCATATTCATATATCCCAATTTCTATCATTATTGCAATTCTCCTAAATTTGATAGCCATATATGGAAATTTCCCCAATAACACCAACAATAGAAAAAACAAATCAATTGAGTTGACTGAAAAAGTCAGCCCAAAAGATTGTAAAATCAATAATGAAAAAAGAAATGAAATCTCTGGAACAGATAAATCAATTTGCTAGACTGCCTCAGCTCTCTCGTTAGAGATACCAATGGCGACGATGATCGGATTTCACCTCTCCTCCTTCAAATCGTTATCGTTCTCTTCGGCGGATCTCAATTCTCTCCACTCAAAGCTCTCTTTCCTCTCTATCAAACCTTCTCCACAGCCACGAAAATCAACGGTTATCCGTATGGGCGGCGGTCCGAGAACATTCCCCGGCGGTGTCTCAAAATGGCAATGGAAAAGGATGCAAGCGAAGAAACAGAAACAGCTCCTCAAAGCGAGGCTATGCAGAGAACGCCAGATCTACGAGATGAGGAAACGCGCCGAGCTTAAAGCGGCGGTGGCTGAGCTTGAACGACCATGGGAACCGGTTCAGAAACCGCCGAATCTGTTCTCTGTATGCGCTGATGAGCAAGTTAAGGTACTCGCGGATCGGTTTCAGAAACCTGGTGGATTCGATCTGTGGACTGATCGAGATGGTCCGATGTTGTTTGAGAGTGTTGATGATTTGCCTTCCGCTAGGTTTTTTCCTAAAGGTGTTGTTCATAGTGTGAAACCTTATGGTAGATCATCAAGCTCTGTTGATGATTCAGATGGTGAACAGAGTGTGCCAAAAGATGAAGATATTGGGAAGCTACGTGGTCGTAGGGTGAGGAAGAAGGTTGGAATCAAGGGGATTGAGAGAGGTGAAGGAGGTAAGAGGATTGAGAATCGTGTTAATGGTGGGAAATTTAGAAATGGAAGGTCTCAGGTATATGAAATGACTTTGCAGAACGATGGGAGATACGAAGTTGGATCATAGATAAGAGTTCTTCTTTTGTTGTGTTCATCATAATCTATGATGTCTCTGAACATAAAACGTGTATGTAACCTGTAATAGTTTGATTGTGCTTATGCTTAATCATAGATTAAGCTGCAAAGTCTTCAGTTTTAGGGAAACAGATCTCTGTTTCAAGTATCAGTTTTGGGTGATGGAGCAATGATTGAGATTATAAGCATTGCCAAATGTCTATGGATAGATATGAGTGTGCCAATGTGTGTATCTCGAATCTGTCTATAGATAGTATCAGTTTCCAGGATGTGCTTAATCATAGATTAAGCTGCAAAGATCTCTGTTCAAGTAATAAGTTTGGGCGATGGATCAATGATTGGGTATTATAAGCATTGCCAAATGTCTATAGATAGATATGAGTGTGCAGATGTGTGTATCTCGAATCTGTCTATAGATAGTATCAGTTTTCCAGTTAGTGGTGATAGGGAATGATGTAATTTTTCCAATTCGTGTGAGCTACTGAGATTATTTTACATTGTGTAGTAATCATTTTATTGGCTACACATGAGGTCAAAGGATGATTTGGAACATGATGCAGAAACACTTCAAAGTTTTCAATAAGTTACAGACCAGAGGGTATGGCTTGATTAATACTCATGTAACTTGTAAGGTAAATTGTTTACATCAGTGAATGTCTCTCTATCTTCGAGGGACGATTAGTTTCCTTCCATGTTCCTTGACCTGAATGTGTCGTCAAGATGTTTAGTGCATTTCTCTTCTCTGCTCTCTCATTCCTCTTTATTACTTGCTCTCACATGGTAAGGAATTCTGAATGTATATTGTCTGAGGTGTATATTTTGGATAGAGATATCTCTTCTACCATTCTCATTGCTAAATCGAGGAGAATGTTCTTAGTATGGGATTGTTTTTAACAAAAAAAAATGGGTTCCTTCCAAAATACATAATCCAATACATTCCCTTAATCATTTAATTTCTTTGTCTTGGAAATACAGAAAAGATAACAAATCAATCCTTGTTGCTGGCGACACTAAAACAAACAGGACTTGTGATGTAAAGCGATAACTCAAGTCGATATGTCTCTTCAATTGGCGTCTTCAAACTTTGCGAAAATTCTATCGTAATACCTTATTTGCTGCAGAAAAGTAGCATATAAAGAGGATAGTATGAGAAAAGAATTGTCTTTATGATTGTCAAAGAGTTATAAGAAGAAAGAAGAATTGGTTTCAGATGTTCATCTCAGAGCAAAACACTAAGTCACTAACCTGATTCGTGAGAGAAGGTTTGTGAGGTTGCTCAAAAGGAACCATCTTGATGGTCTTTGTTCTATCTTTGAAAGCCGCAAAAGCCGCTCTTTTTACCAACGACTCAAGATCAGCTCCACTATAATTCTCACAACGCTCCGCTATAGCGTTCAAATCAACGCTTGGATCAATTGGAAAATACCTCACCAGAGATTTCAGGATCGAATAACGTTGGATCGGGTTTGGGAGCGGTACATAGAATTTTTTCTCAAACCTGCCAGCCCTTTGAACAGCGGGGTCCATCATGTCAGGCCTAACCCAACCAAAGAAAATAAACCGAGTTGAATAAAATGTCACAGTAATTAAACACGTACTCCACCCACATAACACAGAGCAAAAACCTAATGGTTCGAGAACAATCGGGTTTTGAGCATCATAAGACCATGTCAATCCCAAGCGGAATAGGACTAGGACTCCAAATCTACAGCCCATAATTCCTCATGAAACTATAACCATTTAATAATCAAAACCGATTCGGAGATCGTCAAATTAAGAAGTCAAGAGACAACAATTTAGGGATCTAATTTCGAGTTCTGAGTTTTGTCAACAAGTTTAGGTACCACCAGATAGAAATGATAAATACCTGCTTCTCGTTCTCTGCATTTTTTATATCTATCGTCATCAATTTTCCTAAACATGGCGTAGCACAATCAGGGCTACTTCACCATACCTTTGTTGGCTACTGAATGGTCTTCAGACCTTCTTTGCAGCTAAACAACCCTTCATCTTGAAACCCTTTGTCAGAAGTTCTTTTGGCTTAAGAAAGCTCTTGAAACCAAAGAACCCTTGTTAATAACAAGCAGCTTAAACATAGAGAGAGAGAGAGAGAGACAATAACCCTTGTATCTCTTGGCTAGCGAATAGTCTCCCTTTTGTTCTTTGCAGCTTAAGGATCTCTTCACTTGCAAGCAATGACCTTTATTAGTAAGTGAGCAACAAACAGAGTAACATGGATCGAATAAAATACAAAAAGGCTATAAACTAAACCAACAAAAAATACAGAATCGTACAGTTTAACTATATCCTATGTTCACACTTCACAAGATTCTCCCAGAATCTAATATGACCCTTTTGCACAAGTGTTGTTAACTCTGAAATGGAGAAATATCTTAGGGACACTAAACAGTAAACTCTACATATAGCAACTCCTTCTCACTTCCACAACATCACTCAGCAACCACATATTTCTAAACAGAAACTAGTTTCTAGAGAGCTTACCTTTAAGAGAACTTTGAACATATTCATTGTATACACTGCTCAAATAAGTTGATCAACAAGCTTTATGTCCTCCTGCAAGTTTCCAAAAAGCTAAATACTTATAAAAAAACTTATTGAAAAATACAGAATTCTTTATGAGATAAATCTCTTTATCATTTCTGCTGCAATAGTTCGGTCAGTAAGCTATATCTTCTCCTGCAAGTTGCTTAAATCAAATCCAATCCAATAATCAATAAAACGTCTGATTGCTGAGAAATCAATAAAGCGTCTGGTAGCCCAAAAATGATCAATCACAGTAAAAATGATTCAAAAGTAAGTGATGTCGTGTCCTAATTCGTGGAATGTGAAGTTTTTTGTTCCTAGTGTTGAGTTTTACTGTTTGCGTTAGAATTTTGCTGTGATTAAGCGTGAATTGCGTGGTTTTGTTTTGTTTTGGAATATGCATGCGTTTGGAAGTGTGTTTATGTTTTTGAATATGCATGCGTTTGGAAGTGTGTTTATGTTTTTGAATATGCATGCGTTTGGAATTGTGTTTATGTTTTTAATATTCATGCGTTTGGAAGTGTGTTTGTATTATGTGTTTTCGTGTGTTTGAATTTCGTTTGAGTGTTTTGTGTTTTTGCTTTCTTAGGATCTGTTTTTGGGATAGAGAACATGCGGAACAAGCCACAGGCCAGAGGACTAGTCTGTTGTTCTGTTGCCTCCTCCTGTAGAAGAAGCTTGCTTGAATCTGATGATGAAGAGCTAAGTATATTTTGAAAATTGAAACCATCTAGCAGAGGCTTTAGGTATCCTTGTGAGATTGTTCTTGTAGTCAACGTAGTAGATCCTTAACCGGACTGTGTATCCTGCGTTCCATTCCCAATTGTCTAGCATCACATTCATCAGTCCTGCAAATTTTTGGGGGAACACTTCATTTTTATTGAAGACCACATTGGCTCATACCATTTTGCATCTAATGCTATCCCGATTTGACCACGTTGTTTCTCCTTGCATATAGAAAATTTCCCCCATTTTATTCTGCACTAAGAATTATATAAGATATTAAGATTGTTCTGTTCTGTTTTGTACCTTAAAGTTTCTCTGGTAGGTGTGGTAAGCAGCAGCATGAGACAACAGAATGTTATGAGCTACAATATACAGTTCGACCGATGAGTTCCCCTTCTTACAGAACCAGTGTCCCAGAAGTGAGCACCTCCCTGGAGCTTGTATAACTGTGTCATAGCCTTGGATCGATACCCCACGAGGCTCATTAAAAGTGCCCAGTACTTCACTCTATCTCCAAATGCTTTGAAACAGGTGAATGCATAATGCTCGAAACCATCCCTGCACCATTTATTTAGCTTTTTGATTTCGTAATCATCTCACCATATCAAGATTTCACATTTTTACCAAAAGATCATATAAAGTTATAAACTCACACGACTTCTCTGCTTAGCCATCCTTCATATCTGTCTTCTAAGGCTTGTGGGAGATCCCATTGATAAAATGTCACATAAGGTTTGATTCCTTTGGCTAAAAGAGCATCTGTCAAAACCCGAGTTTAACAGACCCGTCGAAAATTGGTAATAACAGCTAAATGAATTAGACTTACTAGGGAATATTCTTGACCAATATATAGAGAATCGGTAAGCATCCATTCTCAGATCTTTCATCAGGTCTTTGGACAAACCCAGCCAAGTTATTTCCTTTCATTCCTGCGACATATATAAATGTCAGAGACAAATTCATTATTGAATGTCTTTCAGAATATGGACTCAAACGGAAAGCCTCTATGTGGTCAACTTACAAGAACTTCAAAAAATTTAGATCAGCCAAAAAAATCCGGCACATTTCCTCTTAGGTTGTTGTTTGATAAACCCCTGAGAAAACAATGCACATCACCCTTATATTTAACGTGAATAAAGAGGTGCAAAGTGTGTGTATGAAGAGATTTCTTCTTGCAGAAACAAGCTCATCAACAGAATTATCCTTGAGGGAAATTACAGAAATGAGTTCTGTCTGGTTGAAATGAATGACTTACAGTGACTTGATTTGATAATGAGAAGTACCTCCCCAAGGGAATAGTCTTGGAGAGCAAGGATCACTAGTCCAAACCTTATTCACTCTATGGCATTAACTACATTAACAAAAGAAAACGGAAAACTGTGAGTTTCAGTATAAATCAAGGTTCAGAATATAGATAGTCGACTAACAAAGTAGAGAGGTGAACACCATCTTCGATTTTTCTGCTCTCACTCCTCTTGAGATATTCGAGTTCTGCAAAATAAATGTAGGCACAGAACAGAGTATTTGGATCGCCTGATGTACAGGATAATTCTAGTGGTTCATCATCACTTTTAGGCGAACCAGCTGTCTTAATACTCAGTTGTCTTGGTTGAATTCCAAGAGACTGAAGTGTACGGAGACCAAATACAATCATACATATCCTATGTGTTGCAACCTCTATGTGAACGTGAAGTTGTGGGGTTTATTTGAACGTGAAGTTGTGGAATTTATTTTTGCATTTTTGTATTTTCTTTGTGTGTTTAAGTTTAATGTTTTTGTTTTGGATGTGTTTTATGTTTTCGTGCGTTTAGTGTTTTTCTTGTTTTGATTGTAAGAAACTTTTTTGGCTGTGTTTTTTATGAGAGAGGGAGATACAGTAGTAGCCCAGGTGCGTCATCCAAGCGTCACTTGTTCTTGGCTATACCAAGTCACCTTCAAATTCTTTGCAGCTCCTTCTAAATACAAAACATTTTGTTATGTACTTTGAGCAGAGTAAAATATATGAAAAAGTTAATATGCAAGATAAGAAACTAAAACTTACGAGAAACCAATATACTCAGACGAGGTTGCTTCTCATTCATACTTTTAACCTGGATAAAGTTTCAAACGACAAATAAACTTCACATCCGTTGGAAACCATGAAACTTATGCAATAAAATATTGCTAAAGAAATATGGTACCGTGAAATCAATTTACCTTAACAGGAAGTACTAAAAAAATGCTTGGCTGTCCCATATTCACGAGAGACTTTTGGCCATCTTATCACCGAGGCTCAAGATCACAATTCCGTTAATGAAATCCGTATCCAGAACCTTCCTGTGCGTATTACGATTATTCCCCTGATCAGAAAATCATTAGCCAATAGAACCGAAAATAAAAAGAAAATGAGATTCTGTCAAAAAGACAGGAACCATAATTCTTAATCGATCAGTGAAACAGGACAATCCTTAAAACATTATTGAGATAACCAGAAGGCGATATAAAAACAAGTACCTGGAACCAGAACAGGATCTTTTCCATTGCATTGACCTGGACATCAGAGGCCGTACTCGAACACCACCTTCAAGCACTATTCACCATCATAAACAAACACATCATAACCTGATCCAGAACAGTACCACAAAAGATGGCAAAAATGGCTTATCGAAGCAGCTAAGAAAATCATTAGTTTGTTTGTGATTTGCAGGCATTCTTTAGTTAGCTACCTTGTCCAGGTAATTGTTTAGCGACTTGCATTCCTTCAGAAGTAAGCAAATTATCTTCAGCTGCAAGGCAAAAATTCTTATCTTCAGCAGCAATATCTCAATTGAGAATTCAAAGTTAAAAGTTTGTGATAGTAGAGGAAGTTTGGTGACAACCTCTGAGACAGTCTCGCGGCAAGCCTCGCAGTTTCCTTGATGGACGAATTGATCATGAGCTGATTCAAACTTGGCTCATGAGCTGATTCTGTACAAGAAACAATCATACATAGAATCTCTATTAGATCAACACAGTATAGTGCAGCCTCCTTAAACCCAATAAGCATCTCATATATGAAAAATTTAACAGTGGTAGGCCCATTAGATTTATTTCCAAAGAATCCATCAATGATATCCATATCCAAAGAATGCTTAAAACCGTATTCAACTGCTGCAATGAACAGCTTAACGAATTGTGAAGATTTCATAAAAAAATGCATGGTGCATCTCAAATGCAAGAGAGGCTAGATGATGCTACTCTCTTTTATATTAACATCTCAAATGTCAATGTTAGCCTTACCGAACGGTTCGAGAACAATAGGGTTTTGAGCATCATAAGACCATGTCAATCCCAAGCGAAATAGGACTAGGACTCCAAATCTACAGCCCATAATTCCTCCAGAAACTATAACCATTAATAATCAAAACCGATTCGGAGATCGTCAAATTAAGAAGTCAAGAGACAACAATTTAGGGATCTAATTTCGAGTTCTGAGTTTTGTCAACAAGTTTAGGTACCACCAGATAGAAATGATAAATACCTGCTTCTCGTTCTCTGCATTTTTTATATCTATCGTCATCAATTTTCCTAAACATGGCGTAGCACAATCAGGGCTACTTCACCATACCTTTGTTGGCTACTGAATGGTCTTCAGACCTTCTTTGCAGCTAAACAACCCTTCATCTTGAAACCCTTTGTCAGAAGTTCTTTTGGCTTAAGAAAGCTCTTGAAACCAAAGAACTCTTGTTAATAACAAGCAGCTTAAACATAGAGAGAGAGAGAGAGAGAGACCGTAACCCTTGTATCTCTTGGCTAGCGAATAGTCTCCCTTTTGTTCTTTGCAGCTTAAGGATCTCTTCACTTGCAAGCAATGACCTTTATTAGTAAGTGAGCAACAAACAGAGTAACATGGATCGAATAAAATACAAAAAAGCTATAAACTAAACCAACAAAAAATACAGAATCGTACAGTTTAACTATATCCTATGTTCACACTTCACAAGATTCTCCCAGAATCTAATATGACCCTTTTGCACAAGTGTTGTTAAATCTGAAATGGAGAAATATCTTAGGGACACTAAACAGTAAACTCTACATAAAGCAACTCCTTCTCACTTCCACAACATCACTCAGCAACCATATATTTCTAAACAGAAACTAGTTTCTAGAGAGCTTACCTTTAAGAGAACTTTGAACATATTCATTGTATACACTGCTCAAATAAGTTGATCAACAAGATTTATGTCCTCCTGCAACTTTCCAAAAAGCTAAATACTTATAAAAAAACTTATTGAAAAATACAGAATTCTTTATGAGACAATCTCTTTATCCTTTCTGCTGCAATAGTTCGGTCAGTAAGCTTTATCTTCTCCTGCAAGTTGCTTAATCAAATCCAATCCAATAATCAATAAAACGTCTGATTGCTGAGAAATCAATAAAGCGTCTGGTAGCCCAAAAATGATCAATCACAGTAAAAATGATTCAAAAGTAAGTGATGTCGTGTCCTAATTCGTGGAATGTGAAGTTTTTTGTTCCTAGTGTTGAGTTTTACTGTTTGCGTTAGAATTTTGCTGTGATTAAGCGTGAATTGCGTGGTTTTGTTTTGTTTTTGAATATGCATGCGTTTGGAAGTGTGTTTATGTTTTTGAATATGCATGAGTTTGGAATTGTGTTTATGTTTTTTAATATGCATGCGTTTGGAAGTGCGTTTGTATTATGTGTTTTCGTGTGTTTGAATTTCGTTTGAGTGTTTTGTGTTTTTGCTTTCTTAGGATCTGTTTTTGGGATAGAGAACATGCGGAACAAGCCACATTGTGGGGGGAGAGAGAGAGAGAGAGAGAGAGAGAGAGAGAGAGAGAGAGAGAGAGAGAGAGAGAGAGAGAGAGAGAGACTTTTCACCTTAACCCTTGGATGCTATTGGCTAGCGAATGGTCTCTGAAACTTTTGGTTTTTGCAGCTTAAAGATTTCTTCTCTTGAACGCGAAGTACCTTATCAATTAACAAACAAAGAGTAAACACAGAGCGAATAAATAACATACGATTATAAAACTAACTAAACCAACAAAAATAACAGAAACTTCTTGATGGGATCCTCTGGCTAACTAATTATGTTCACAAGATACTCTTTTAGCATAATCAAGTGTTGCTAACTATACTAATGAATTAGAGATAAGACAAACATCAATTAGAGAATCAGGTAACATCTTATGGACACTAAAACACTACAGGTATCATCTCTTTTTCACTTCCACAAAACCACTCAGCCACGCAATGTAGTTATTTCCTAAGCATTGGCCAAGTTTTGGTAATATCGTCTTAGAACTTTCGTGTTTCTAATCAAATATTAGCTTCTAGACCTTACCTTGCAAGCTCTTTTAGAACAACTCTCTTTATCTTCTCTGCTGCGATAGGCTGATTAGCAAGCTTTATGATGTTTTCCTGCAAGTTACAAATAAATTACAGTTACTTTGTCTTCTCTACACACCTCTTACTCAAGTATACACGAAATTTCCCTATGAGAGTAACAATACTTGCATGAAATTAAGCCACAAAACAGCTTTGAAAGTTGTGAATTAGCAAAAAGTGATTACAAAATTGAGCCACATAACTGAACCACCAAACATATACAATTGATCGTTAAAACAAACAGAGACAAATCATCACAAATAGTTCTTAAATCGCTAAGATTTTCATAATCGAAGAAAAAATTTATCAAATTAAAACACATGTTAATTCAAAAACCTAAAACGTTGATTACCCAGAGAAAAAAACTGATAATATGAAGATCATGATCACACTGATTTTTCTAAATCGCTAAGGAAAGGGTTTATACCTGAAAGATTCGTGCTTAGTGAAACGATAGAAGCAACGAACCCAGATTCAACCACACGCCTCTGTTCTGGAATAATCGGAAGAGATTTTTCAAGTAATTGAAATGATGGATGGATCAAAAACAAACTTAAAATCGATAAGAACATGATTCATAGTAACCTGATTGATTTGCGTAATCAGAAGGATTCAATCGCAGGCTTCTCTTTACGGCGGCGACAAAGATTTCCCCAAAATACGATCACCGTGATTGATCTTCATCGCTGGAGCAATGATTCTATTTTGAAATCGTAAAAAGTTGCTTTTGTTTGTTTGAGTCGGTGATGAAATGAATACATGCGGAGAAAAGAAGAAAAGCTTCTATTTGTAGTGGTTAGGGCCAATTCATACGTAATTACTAAAATGCCCTGGTTTATTTCCGTTATACAATTTGGATTTAAATTGAAAATGAGATTTTTCCCCCCTAATGAGATTTTTCACATGGGAATAATATGATTTGTCAATACCTTGTTTAGTGTGATTTCCGGTTTGTTTTCTAAACCGAATTTTTAAAATCGAATGAGTAATGGTCTAACGCATTTACATATTGATCTTCCAACTATTTGTTTAACAATGTTTAAAACCACTACCTGAAATTTATTGTATTACTTTTTTAAACCCTCTATTTTTATTACTTCATAATAACACCAAACTTTTTTCACCTTCCTAGGAATGGCTGAAATTTCTTGTATTTCGTTTTTAGCCCTTGATTTTTACTTCTACACAATAACCACCAACCTTCTTCTACATCTAAATTTTTACTGTAAGTTGTTTTGTGTTTCAGTTAATTTATAAGTTGTTTTGTGTTTCAGTTACTTTATGATAAAATAGACGGAACTATGATCAAGAATCAATAGGAAGTACTCGTAGTGCTTTATTGACATTGAAATGAGCTAAGTACAAGTACTAAATTAGAGAGAACTTGAGTACCAAGTATTGAGCTAAAGAGTTCTTAGGTTTTATTGTCGACCCCTTTTCCGAGATCTTTTCCAGCACGAACAGTTCGTTCCGCTTCAAAAGTTTACCTAAAGGATTATGATGCACACCTAATCTGAAATATAAGAAACAAATAGCTAGCATTGCTCATTATAATAGTCATTCACTGTTAACAGTTTAAATAAACTACTATTTAGTCAAACATTTGGACATTCCTAAGAACATAAAATCTCTTCGGAAAAATTAAAACATAATCAAATACAAGAGAAATTGAAACAAAGAGGCAGGGAGCAAACAAACACTAAAAGGATCAAAGCGGAAGTAACACAAACAAAGCACAAACAAATGATTTATCACATATACACTAAGTTCACTACAAGAAAACATCTTAGAACCGATGAGCATATCCGTCTGGTTTCCATCGGAAACAACTCTAATCGACGGTAAACAGACGGATTCGTCCGTCGGTTCTAGAGCATTGGTAAAAACAACCCGTCAGTAAGTCGTCGGCAATTACCGAAAAATTACCGAAAAGTTATTTACCGACGAATGGTATTTTATGATAAATTACCGATGGAATTGCGGAAACATAAATCTGTGTCATAACCGACGTATTTACAGACGGATAATC
Organism: Turritis glabra; assembly: GCA_900406565.1. Lineage (NCBI taxonomy): Eukaryota > Viridiplantae > Streptophyta > Magnoliopsida > Brassicales > Brassicaceae > Turritis > Turritis glabra. The sequence continues at coordinate 4,396,626 of OVBN01000025.1, forward strand.
GAAAAAGTCTGTCATTACCGACGGATTACCGATGAGTTTTACGAGACGGATAATCGAAAAATCTCCATCATAACCGACGGATAAACGAAAAAATCTGTCATTACCGACGAATTACCGATTCATTACCGACGAAACACCAGAAACCAATTCAGAAGCAGAAAGCATATAAAAGGGTACACCAGTTTCATTGGCGATGGCATAAGCCAGTGTGGACTTGCCACAATCAGGTGGGCCATGAAGTAATAACCCAGAAATTGGTTTCATACCAATAGCCTGTACTAAGTCAGGACGCAAAAGAGGGAGTTTCACATCAATCATGAGCTCCTCCAAAACATCTTTTAACCCACCCAAGTAAAGGTTGGTCCTTTTACCTCTACATCACAACCCTTACCTCCCTCTTCACTAGACATAGCTATTATTATCTTCATTGTCTCCGCTGGAAAAGGTGTCTTGGATTTATTAGAGTAAGAAACACGTAGACCATCATTGGTGATATCAAATTGCATGTTATCGTCAGATGTCAATACATTTCCGGATGAGGAAGCAGAAGAAGGTGACGATGATATACCTAAATCCGAATTCCCCTGTTCGGAGGAATCATCTCGCCTCTGTTTCTTCCTACTTCCCTCACTTTCACCTTCTTCACTCAAGGAGTTTATGATTTGTTTGACTTTGATCATGAGGATCTGACGCGTTCACGGTTCTTGGAACGGAGGTCATCTACAATCTTCTCCACAGTTAGTCCCTTATTCCTTGATTCTATAACAAGTTTCGTAAATCCCCGAATAGGAACGCTCCCGCAGCTACGGTCTCTTTTCCCCATCTCAAAGTTTTTCAGACTAGGGTTTCTGGGAAACAGGGGAAGGTGTGTTCTAAATACAAAAATGGGGAGGTGTAGCAGCTGAAACCCTAACTCAACTTGAAGTGGCGCAGACAATTTTTTTTCTTCCGTGGAAGTCACGAGAATGATAAAGGAAAAATGAAACCCTAATTACTCACTTGGGCCTTCAATATCATAATGGGCTTACGGTTCAATAACTTTTGGCTGTATCTTGTGATGTATGTGTGGGTGGTTCCAATTGCATCAAATTCTTGCCCATATGTTTGTGTTGTGTCTGCGTTTAGAAGATGAAAAGAGTTTGTTATCATTTATTGCCCTCGATGTATTAGATATGTAGATTTACCCAAAACTTGTAATGAGAATCGAAGGAGCGCTATTGACTTTTTGCTTTAAGAGCCTGAAGAAGAAACTGAATTAGGCAAGGTTGGTAAATACTAGTTGAGGGTTTGGCTGGGGAGGTTCTTGTGGGTGCTGTATTCAAGCAATCATATGTCATTGAATATAATGTCACCTATAAGTTGTGCTTGTTAGAACCCTTTGAGTTAGCAGAGTGAAAATAGGATCACTTTTCCATTTTAAGATATCTGAACTGATAATTGTCAGAGTGATCCTGGTAATGATGCCACAGTATGGTTTCCTTGGAGGACTTTATAAGACTGGGAGGAAATTGTGTCTTTTCTCTTTTTCGTTTCGTGATAACATGTAATGTAAGCTAATGGAAGTCATGTTGTATGTGCAGTTATTGAGTTAGTGCTCACATGTCTATTCGCCAGTAAAAGTTGGAGGATGGTTGAACAGAAAATGGGATGAAAACACACCTCTCCAACAAGTTATCTGTTTGAATACTATTGGACCATCATCAATCTGACTCGGATTCTCTAGGAGACCGTACAATGCTAATACAAGGTAATTGAATATCATTATCTTTGAGCTACTTTTAGTTTTCTTTCCATTGCACTCTTGACTCTTCCTTATCCTTATTGTATAGTATATTTCTACTTTCTCAAATCTCTCCTTGATATATGAAACTGAGTGAATACGTTCAGAGATGGTTACACTCTCTTTAATAGAATTCAGGGGACAAAACTGAAGTTTTTGTTTTCTGATTGCTAAATGATAAGAAGAGCTGTTGTACCATAGCTTGGCTACATTTGATTAATTAGTATCAGTCATAAGACGAATAAGATAATAGTGATAGCATACCAAAAGAACGGTTTATTTGTTATGTTTCAAAGCTGTAGATAATTGTATAAACAGTATAATTTGTTAATGTTCATGTATCTGAATTGTTATGCAGGATAGAATGAATACATTCATCATGAAAAATGACAAACTAATTTTTTAAAGCATTATCTCGTTTTGCTCACATAGAATTAATTGAAACTTTATTTATTCCGTTACTCTTGATCAGCATTTATCGGCGACCACTACTTAATATACTAAACGGAGGAAATCTATATGATAATTAACTGGCTTAAGTCTATTGGGTATCAAAAAGTTTGCCTTCATAATGGCATGATCTCCATCCACAATTCGCTTTCTTGCCACTTCTTTGTGTGGTACGTTATCGCGATATCAACGATTGGAATACATGTCAATATAAATGATTGATACTATTCCTTCAGGCACTCTGATTCAATATCTGGTCCAATGGGAATGGTTCCACTTGTTAGACCATCGTGTCTGCTCTGATTGGTTAGCCATTTTACCGAACGTTCAACTTTGTCATCTTCAGATCTTGATGGTAACGTCCTCTGACTCATCAACCATTGCACGGTGCTTCATGTGATTTACAGCCATATGTGTTGGAATGTGTCTCCTGTGACCCCACTTCTACTGACTACTGTTTTAGCAGTGCATAACAATGGGAGACTGTATTACAACTTTTTTTGTGGAGCAAAGCACGTGAAATAGAAGAATGCTTAGTGGAGGTTAGTAATTTCCATCAAATTTCAAATCGTTTAGAAGTGTTTTGTTTATCTTGTTGCCATGACAACCATGTGAAAGTAGTAATTCTAGCTTACGTAATTTAAGAATTTTTACTTCTCAAAGTGTCAAAAACAAAAACAAAAAGAGAACATATTAGGACTTTGTGACGAGAAATCAAAACTTCCTTTTAAAGGGAAACTCTAACCCAATTTTAGTAGTTTTTTTTTTTTCAAAAGTAACTTCACTGAAGTGGAGGTCCTATTTCCAGGGAAAACACGTTTTTCTTTTTTCGTTAAGGTGGTGAAAAAAAAGAAGAAGACCATTCATAGGAAAATGAGGTTTTCATGTGGCAACACACAAAATTGTTTTTCTCTTTAAGACTGCCCACCATTTGCATAGTCATACTTGCTAAATTGCGCCAAGTCTTGATAGAAGATTCTCTTTTATTTTTCTTCAGTACTGTTTGTTTTTGTTGGTAATGCTTGTCGAAAATTCAGTCAATAGTGGTTAGCACTATGGGGAAAGGTTTATCCACTTTCCTCAGCCATAGTGTCACATTTGATACAAGATACTATGTTGACTCTTAAATGCTATCGGAGCGTATACAATCTACAAGATATGTTTGGATTTTGTTAGCAATTGCAAATCCACTTAATCTTGACAACCTTCCCATGAATGATCACAAACTAATCAGTCATCGGTGTCATGACCTCAAAAATATTTTCTTCGAGAAAAATCCATTTAAATCACTGTATATATGATAGAGCTAGCATAGCACAATAAATTTTCAATAAGCTTTTTTATAAAGGTTTTTCATAAATATTTAGCATGTTTTTTTTTTTGGTCAAAAAATATTTAGCATGTTATGAGCATTAAAAATAGTACAAAACTTTAAGCTTTTTCATTCTGTCATATATGATTAACTGAGCACATGATCTGCAAAACACTGTAGAAGTAAATTATCAACTATGGATTAGGTAGGAGTTAAGAAGCTTTAAGAGATAGAATTAAGCTTTGTCTTTTGTTGGCAAGATATTGTGATTTGTTGCGGCTGAATGTTATTTGTGATTGTTGAATATTAGTAATGAGTATGATCAGAAGGTGTAGGAACTGGGTACTGAAGTAAACGGTAAAATACCAAAGAGTCGTGAGATCTATTTTGATACAAAGAAGGTTAGTAGAGCTAGAGAGTGAAGTGAATAAAGCATTGGATTTATTGAACTAAATTAAGCATCTCAGATCCTAATGGAGTAGGGGAGTTAGGATTAAGGGTTAAAAAGCATGGTAACATTGCCTTAGAAAGATCGTTGTGACAAGATGCAGAATATTGAGAGTTTTGATTCCCAATAAGAAAAGTAAATTGAGTGGGTAGTTTTCACTTGATTTCATATTCTTCATTTTGGTCTGTCAGAAAAGGATAAGACTTTAGGTGGTTACCTAGGGGGATAATCTTTCAATTTACCGTAAGTAATTAATAAGGGAATCTTTCTTTGTTGTTTCTGCCTGAAAAGGTGAAAAGAATACAAAAACCATCCTGTAAAGTTTGTTGAAGGACAAGTTCAGGATAAGATTTTGAATTTGGAGTTTCACTTTGGGTTTGGATTTGATGAAAATAAGAAATTTAAACTAAGTTTTCATAGACCAAGTTGTTGGACAAGCAATCGGGAGCTTTGTTCTGTCTTTACATATCTCTGATCTGATACTTCTCTTTTATACTTAAGAGTTCTTGCAAGTGCCACTTTATGTGACTTTTTATATTACCTATATTTTCATCTATGAGTATACAGCCGTTGTGTTGACTTATCATCCTCAACGTGAATGTGAAACAAAATAAAGCAAATTAGAAAATGAAAAGTTGAAAACTGTTTGAGGCTGAGAATAAGGCAATGTGAAAAACTGAGCACATGATCTGCAAAACACTGTAGAAGATGATGAGTCAACACAGCGAGCTTGAGCCTATATATAGAGGACCAAGTTATCTTATTGTCTAACACACACACACTCCTTAACTAGAATCAACTCTCTCGTGTAGTGTATTTTGTCCATTAAAGTTGAACAGATGGAGCAAAAGCAGATTGGTGAAGAACATCAAGATTTGTACGATGATCAACAGAAATGGGTTCTTGATTCTTCTCTCGATAGCAGGGGACATGTTCCTCTTCGGGCTCGAACTGGCGCTTGGAGGGCTGCACTCTTCATCATCGGTACAGAACTTTGATTGTATATACTGCAACTTTATACCATAGAATTGAAAGAATCCTATAATAGCCCAAAATATAATTCTTTGTGAAGTCTTTTGTTTCATCTTCTCTCCGCAGCAATCGAGTTCAGCGAGAGATTGAGTTACTTCGGGTTAGCTACGAGCTTGGTGGTCTACCTAACAACAATTCTCCACCAAGATCTCAAGATGGCTATAAGAAATGTGAACTACTGGTCAGGTGTCACTACTTTAATGCCTCTTCTTGGAGGCTTTGTAGCCGACGCTTATCTCGGCCGTTACACTACTGTCTTGGTTGCAACCACTATTTATCTTATGGTAATATATGTTCTTACTTCTTAATTACACTAATCCAATTTATTTAAAGATTCCTTAAACTGTCTTGATAGCTCTCTCTTATTTCTTTTTTAAAACAGGGTTTAGTCCTTTTAACAGTGTCCTGGTTCATACCGGGCTTGAAACCTTGTCACGAAGAGGTGTGCGTTGAACCTAGGAAAGCACACGAAATAGCCTTCTTCATTGCCATTTACTTGATCTCCATAGGGACTGGAGGTCATAAGCCTTCCCTTGAGAGCTTTGGTGCTGACCAATTCGACGATGATCATGTTGAAGAAAGAAAGATGAAGATGTCCTTTTTTAACTGGTGGAACGTCAGTCTATGTGCTGGTATTCTAACGGCCGTGACTGCTGTTGTATATATCGAAGACCGGGTTGGTTGGGGTGTTGCTGGCATCATACTCACCGTAGTCATGGCTATATCACTTATCATCTTCCTCATTGGAAAACCATTCTATCGTTACCGGAGACCTTCGGGTAGCCCTTTGACCCCAATTTTGCAGGTCTTTGTTGCCGCCATTGCTAAAAGAAATCTACCTTATCCTTCTGATTCTTCTCTCCTTCATGAAGTTTCCAAGACAGAGTTTACTAGTGGTCGGCTTCTCTGCCACACAGAACATTTTAAGTGAGTAGAAGCAAACTCAAAAAATGTCCCATTTGTTAATCTCTGATTTCCATGAGCTAAACTGATTCTTGTGTGGTTTAAACCTTGCAGATTTCTTGACAAGGCAGCAATTATCGAAGACAACAATCCTCTGGCCCTCGAGAAACAGAGTCCATGGAGACTCGTAACGTTGACAAAAGTCGAGGAAACGAAGCTGATCATCAACGTGATTCCCATATGGCTCTCCACGTTGGCCTTTGGCATCTGTGCGACACAAACTTCAACCTTCTTCATCAAACAAGCAGTCACCATGGACAGAAACATCGCTGGCTTCATAGTTCCTCCAGCTTCCATGTTCTCCCTCACCGCCCTCACATTGATCATCTCACTCACCATCTATGAAAAACTCCTCGTTCCCTTGCTAAGACGCATCACACGGAATCAAAGAGGCATCAACATTCTCCAGAGAATCGGATCCGGTATGCTTTTCTCCCTCATCACCATGATCATTGCAGCTCTAATTGAGAAACAACGATTGTACCGTACCCATCACAATAAGCCCATGAGTGTGATATGGCTAGCTCCTCAATTCATGGTCATTGGCCTTGCGGACGCTTTCACACTCGTTGGACTCCAAGAGTACTTCTACGACCAAGTCCCTGATTCCATGAGAAGCTTAGGTATAGCGTTTTACCTAAGTGTGATAGGCGCGGCTAGCTTTCTTAACAATCTTTTGATCACAGCCGTTGATACTCTCGCGGAGGATTTCTCGGGGAAGAGTTGGTTCGGAAAGGACCTGAACAGCAGCCGCTTGGACCGGTTCTACTGGTTTCTTGCCGGTGTAACCGTTACCAATATATGTGTCTTTGTGATTGTGGCAAAGAGATGCCCCTACAAAAGTGTGCAGCCAAGCCAAGGCTCTGCTGACTCTTCCGCGTCAGTCGCCTAAATAAACATGACATGCAATGCAAGTATATGTCATTAAGTTTAACATTAAAACAAAAACAAAATAGTGTCGCATTTAGTTTTAAAGTTGAAGATTTAAATTTGATATGAAAAAAAAGCCAAAAGACTGTCAATTTTTGTAGGGCGCTTATTAGTATAACTATTCTATTTTTATTCTTTTTGTTTCACATTGTTTGGTTTGCATAATCTATTTGTACCATTCGAACCATACTTGTTATATTTGATCTGTATGATCTACGTGTTATGTACTGCACTATTTGATATCAACATTCGAAGTCTAAACTATTCCAAACGGATAATTTTTACAACAAACATAAGAATCGGAAAAAATTGATATAGCTAAATTAAAGAGATTATTAACTGGGGTGCCACAAATAACTGGTTTCTTTTTTCGTTCTGCCATATTGGCTATATTATTTTCTAAAGTGTCATATGTGATTAAGATCAGCAATGTCAAATGACTCTATTACCCCGATCCGCTGCTTCGTCAGTTATCGAAACCTCTCACACGACATAACATAAATCGCTGATACTTTTTTTGTAAGTTTTTTTTTCTCTCTCTCTCTCTATACGCAACACAAGATTTCAACACAAAACGAAAGGAAAAGAGGAAAACATTCTCAAACTGCTCGCCATTTCATCTTCTTCCCCCTTTCTTCTAATTAGGGTTCATCATTCATCTTCTTCATAATTGTCAGTTTTAAAGATATAGATTTTTATAATTATGCAAACCTCGATTAATCTTCTTCCCTCTTTTCGGCTAATTAGACTTCATTGTCCATCTTTCAATTTCCCGTTTCACACCCCAAATCTCTGATCCTTTTCTATAGACGTCATACTTTTCAAAATATGTCGCGTGATTAATCTCTGAATTATGGCAAACCACTCGCCCCTTCATCTTCTTCCCCCTTTCTTCAAATTAGGGGTCATCTTACATCTCTGAAATTTCGAGAACACAGTGTCCGCCGCGAAGAACCTCCAAGGGAATATGGCATTTTTGGTATCATTGGTCCTTATTGGCTCCATCAACAATTTCGACAACAATCCTGCGTAAGTCGAAATCTATTCTATTAATCTCGACCCTTTACTTGTTTTACCCATCTGTAGTGGACTAATTTTAATCCCCATGGTTTGTTTCTGATTTTTCATCCGCCAATTCTTTTGTCTACAGATCGAAGAATACTGAAATGGGGCCACCTCCTGATCATGCTCTCACGTAAAATAAAATGGACAGCATTTGAAGTTCTGGTGGACAACATTGATACTCGGTCATATTGGACAAGTTTAATACTGGTCTTTCCAAGTAAATAAATTGTTGTCTACGAGGGATTTTCTGACTTAACTTGTCCACGGAGTGTGAGATTGACAACATTGAAACGATGGACATGTTCATTTCTATTTAAGATGTTCTCCGAATATTCTAGCCGCGGACATGTTCTGTTTCTATTTAAGATGTCCTCCGAATTTTCTCTGTGGAGTACAATAGCAATATCAACCATGGACACTATTGAAAATGTCGATTTTTGTCCTTCATGAATCATAGACAGTGCACAAGCGATTGTAATAATGGTCCTCCACCTAAGCTGTCCTCTATTCATCATGTCCTCCGTTTTTCAAACTATGGACAAGTATAATAGCAATACCACGAAGATGTTCTGTTTCTATTGGAAATCTCGTCCATGACCTACTATTTTCTCGTCCTTGAAATTCTACTCTAACTTTTTCTACATTATCTTCTGAATATTTTTTGTTGTTACGCTATTTTTTCGTTTATCTTTGTTTCAACTCTAGAACAGTTCAACCACCAATATTTGTAATATCGAACGCTTCTTTATCCACAACTAATGGCCATCATTTCCAATCTGTCACACGTCAGATCAACATCTGAACATTGCCAAATTTTTAAATCTTTATAAAGGCAAAATAGTCCATTCATCATAACCCACAAATTGAGTTTTGACATTTTTTGAAAGGCGAAGACAATATAACATTTTCTGTAAGTTTTTTTTCTCAAATATGGCACTTTGCATTAAATTCCCTAGATAGAATTGGATTTTTATAAGAATTCAAAAACAGTTTTCTTATGGCCAAAATTACTTTTACCCCAATTTTTAAAACTTCACGTCTTCACCACTATTTTTTACCGTTTCACTGAAAGATAGTACTAACTTATTTACCAATCAAACTCAAAATATATTTTCAGTTAGAAATTTGTCATAAGAAATAAAAGTTTGTTATGACAAATTTCTAATCCAACTTGAGATCTTACCAAAAAAAAAAAGAGACAACTTGAGAAACCGTACAGCTGACGCATATTCCGCGTATCTCAGTATCTTTAGCTGTTTTACCAATATACCCTTCTCCTTCTCCAAGCAAGATTTAGGGTTTCTCAAAAGACTTTACCTTTTCCCTCTCTCCCATGTCGATGTCTCCGATCTCCATCGTAATTCAATTTCCTTCAATTGATGTGACCTTCGATTCCAAATTCCCCAACCCAGAGACGGGTTACTCATAGAAATAGTGATAGAGAGATATGAATGTTGACGCTAGAGTCGGTGTGGCGGTGGATGGAGCACAGAGTGCTCTTAACACTGCAACCACTGTTCATAGTAGCGTCGTGCCGCAGATTAAGCCGCAGGGGCAGTTAGGCACCGTCGAGAATCTCCTCGCTGGAGGTATTGCCGGCGCCTTTAGCAAGACCTGTACCGCTCCTCTCGCTCGCCTCACCATCTTGTTTCAGGTCTGGTTCGAGATTGAGTTTCCTTTTTTCGTTGGTCAATGTGGGTATCACAGAGAATTTGTAAAATTGGGTCTTTTTGAGCTTGCTGCTTGGTTTTGGTTAGTGATAAGACATGTTTTGGGGTTTTGGATTAGGCATTGATCTGAGGGTTTAAGAACATTTAGTGAGTTCATGAAGATATTGTTTTGCCCTTTTGGCTTATCACACATTTTGACCCAGTAGCAAAGTTTGAGACTTTTTTTTTATATCTGTAATCAAGTTACAATAATGCGTGAGGTTGGCTTGACAGCTTCTTGTCTCTATTGTTTTTGTTAAGAAGGTTGTTGTCTCTTTCAGTTGCAAGGCATGCAATCAGAAGGTGCAGTGTTAAGCCGTCCAAGCTTATGGTGTGAAGCTTCCCGTATTATCAACGAGGAAGGATATAGAGCCTTTTGGAAAGGAAATCTGGTTACTGCAGCACACAGGATTCCCTATACTGCAGTAAACTTCTATGCATATGAAGAATACAATAAAGTGAGTTGCATTCTAGTCTTTTCTAATCTGTGTCTTCCGCATCCGTTTATCATGATCTGTCACTCAGCCTCGCAATGCTCTTTTATTTTGCAGTTTTTCAATTCAAATCCAGTCGTACAGAGTTTTATAGGAAATACGAGTGGCAACCCAATTGTGCACTTTTTTAGTGGTGGCTTGGCTGGATTAACAGCTTGTTCAGCTACTTATCCCCTCGATCTTGTCAGGACTCGTCTTGCTGCACAGGTAATTGATTTCCTATCCTTGGTTTTGATTTTCTTCTTTAATATGGGGTTTGAAAGCTTTATTATTCCCTTGATCTAACCAGTGTTTCTTTGTCTTTTCGTGGCTTGCATTGCCTTATATTTGATCCTTCCCAGAGAAATGCAATGTATTACCAGGGTATTGCGCATGCTTTCCGTACCATATGCAGAGAAGAGGGACTTTTGGGTCTGTATAAAGGACTTGGTGCTACATTGTTGGTATGCTTTGTTTGCTTTCCTATGTTTTCTTGTGCAAATTGTGTTGATTTTTAACTTCTTCTTCTTGGTACATCTTTTGTGATGCAGGGTGTTGGGCCAAGTCTTGCTATCAATTTCGCTGCGTATGAGTCTATGAGATCATTTTGGCATTCTCATAGGTAAAAGTCATCTATAATTGGGATTTTTCTGTTATTTTTGCACTCGCCTATTGAGTAACTCATTCATATCTTACTATTTTCTTTGAACTTCTTCAGGCCAAATGATTCGAAATTGCTAGTTAGTCTTGGTTCTGGAGGTCTAGCTGGAGCTGTTTCTTCAACAGGTTTACTATTCGACCTGACCTTCTCTCTGCGTTGTAGTTTCGAGCTTTGTTCCTATAGACATACATATCTGCTTCTTATTATATACATCAGATGACAAACTTATTGATGCCAATAAATTTGTAGCTACATACCCATTGGATCTTGTGAGAAGAAGAATACAAGTGGAAGGAGCTGGTGGAAGAGCGCGAGTATATAACACCGGACTCTTTGGAACATTCAAACACATATTCAAGTCAGAAGGCATCAGAGGGATATACAGAGGAATATTGCCTGAATATTACAAAGTGGTTCCTGGCGTTGGCATCGTCTTCATGACATACGAGGCTTTGAGGATACTCTTAACTTCTCTCCCCAATTGACAACCCCCACTTATACTTCAGAGGAATTTAGCGGCTTATAGAGTTAGTAGAAGAAAGGAACAACATGTTTATTTCCCACTTGGTCATCTTTTCAAACACTTTGGTAGTCAAACTTACTCTTCTTACTGCCGTGAAAAATAGAGTAAATTTTCCAGCGTATAGGTTAGTTGCACTTGGGTGTTAAAAACATTCAAAGGCATCCATATTTCCACTGTTACACGAGGGCATATCTGCTGAGAATAACATTTTTGTCTTGTTCTTTCTCTGTTTTACACTCTAATGATATACTTATGTAAGTTTTTTGTATGCTTCATCCTGTGTGTTTTGTTTTCGTAACAAAGATGAGATTTTAACAGTCCTGGAAAGATAACATTTTGTTACTTCAAAAAAGATTACAATCGAGGAAGTCTTGAAATAATCATCAATCTATCTAAGTAAAAAATGTTATACAAAGATCAAGAACTCAAATCCAAAAAGACCCACAAAGAAATATCTCATCAAGAACTCTCAAAATCCTAAAACTCTTTTCGAAAAAAGAGATCTTTAAACGCTAAGACCTAACTCCCTACCAAATTTGTTCTCATCTGTCTTCACAAATCTCTGAACCCGAAAAAACAAAACTTTATGAAAAGGATTCATAAGTTACCCCAAAAGGCCAATTCAGCTAGACGTCCTTAGCAAGAAGATACTGAGTTCTTGAGCCGAGTTCGCATCCGGGTTAATGAGATGAAACGACTCCGAGTCAGAGCTACCAACAACATGCTCATAATTCGCCCTCATATACATAACCTCATAAGTATCCGAATCACCCGACCCGGATCTAAATGGCAACACACCCGCACCAACCGTCATCGACTCCAATTTCTTCAACATCAACCTCGTCTCTTCATTAGCGCTTCTCCGTACAGCAAACCCTAGCTTCCTCCCGTTACAAAACATCGTCCAAACGGGTACGGATCTTAGCAAGCACGACTTCAATTCGGGTCGGGTCGGGCATTCAAGAGCGACACGAACAAGACCCGAACCCATCTCGTGAACTAACTGGCTCGTAGCGATTGAAAGCTCGAGGAGAAGGATCGGTTTAACAGAGAGACGGTCGTGTTGAACACAGAACCACACGTGTCCCTTTCTTCTACCAAATATCGTACCAATCACCATCGTCTTCGAGGGTCTCTGCGGCACAGTCACGGCGGATAGGTTATAGTCGGAGACAGTGAAAGTAGCCTCTGAGGAAGAGGCGGATGAAGAAGCTGAATCTTGAACGTCGATATCGTCTCTAAGAGAAGTGCTGAGACGTTTCTTGGTGGATGTTGTTGCTCCGGGGAAAGATACGGTGGTTGGATTCGTCGGAGGTGTGATACATGGAAGAAGAAATCGACGGAGTGAGTCGATTTTTGTCATTTCTTCTTTATTCTCTCTCTCTCTCCCTCTCTGTTTTTTTGAGAGGTCTTCTGAGAGTTGCAGAGGAAATCTGAAAAACTCTGTTTCTTGTGTTTGCTTTTTTTATAAAGGAAGCGCGGGAGAGAGAGAGAAGATCCGTTGTGGGCTTTGACTGGGTTTGACTGTATTTTACACGTGGATTCTTTGTTGGTTAGACACGTGGAAAGTGAATCTTGGATTCTTTGTTTTTTCTGAAAAAGATTCTATTGCGATGGTGAAATGTTCACTTCACCGGCGAAACTCATTGGTCGTATATTTTTTTTTGGAATTTCGTTTGGTACATTTTATGTTGATTGAATGACTTTTTTATTTCGTTATGTTGCTGTGGCTTAACCGTACGGTTTTCTGCATCACATTTACTGCTTAAACATTTGCAACTGAAAGAAAAAAAAAAACTTAGAAAATAGTTATGGACGTAAGTTTTTTTTTTTTTTTTTTTTTTTTTTTTTTTTTTTTTTTTTAATGAAATGCTATGGCTTTGACCAAAAAAAGAAAGGAAAAGAGTTATGTTGTTGCGGCTTTCAAGAAATTGGTCAATAAAAATAGTTGTGGTTCACTTTGAAAAAAGACAAAAGACAATAGATATCCTCCTCTCTCATTAAAAAGAAGAATATAGTTTACATTTCCAATATGATTTTTGCAACTAAATTTATTACTTTACTCCTTATTCAAAACTTATAATACTATGTTTTAAATTCAAGTCATTATCATTTAATTTGTGGTATACTAAAAAAAAACATATATTCTCTATGTTTTACTTATTATCATTTTATTTTTGTTTTATAAAGAGTATCGTTTTGTGTTTTCAATGCAGATTTTTAAATCAAATTTCAGTTTTATCTTTATTTTTAAATTTATTAGTTAGAGAAAGAAAGTATTTTAGTGTATTACAAAAGGTAAAAGAAAAATTTTAATGTTTTTCTTCAATTGTGTAAAAAATTGTAGAATGACTCTTTTTGTAAAAGAGAGAGAGTTGTATGTATGTTTTTAGAATTAGTTTGCATAAAATGCGTCAAACATTATTTTTTTGCGAAATTGAAGGAATAAATAGCAATATTTATTATTTCTGTATCCATTAAGTGTGTTTTTGTTTTTAAGTGCGTGTGATATAACTGCAACCAATTAATCTATAGTATTTTATATTTCTGATATCATTTTATTGACATTCTGATTTCACACAATATTAGAAAGCTTATGAGAGGAGTGGACTGTTAAATCAGAAACAAAACATGCAAAAATGTCACCATTTTAAAACAGAGAACCCTCTCATAGTATATAATAAATATGCATACTCATACATAGTCCAACGTTATCGATTATTAAGGATATTTTAGTTCACATTTCTCCTCTACAAAGGTAAGTGAAAACATTTATTTAATTTAAAGAACTCATCATTTTGATCCAAACCGCGGTTAATTCCTCGTACTTTGCGACGCGAAGCCATGAGGATTTATGGAACAATGTAACCTGTAAAAAAACATTAAGACAAAGAAAAGTAAGTGAAGTCATATCAAGTTCATGTTATATTTTACTCATGAGATTTAGAAAAAGCAAATCCATACGTCCACATCGCTTGCCAGCCGGACGGTTGCGGATGTTACACCGTTTGGGAACACCGATTGCGATTCCAGGATTGATTCCAGCTTTCTTGGCTAAAGGAGATAGCATGACAGCACAAAGGCAACGAGGATTGGTTCTAATAAGAGCACCAACTTTGGCACAGCAAACCGGTGGAACCTTACCCCTCGGGTTCTTTGTAGCAGGCAAACACGGGCTTAAGCTAGCCGCGGCTTGACCAATTGGCATGCGACCACACTCACCTGCCGCCTCAACGGAAGCCAATGTGATCAGAAGACTCATCAAAGCCACTGCAACAAACCTAGAACACTTCATGCTTCTTCTTGTTCTTCTTCTTGTTTTGTTGAGTTTCTTAATTAGTGCTTTGATGATTCTTATATAGTAAGATGATTTAGTGGGGTGGTTGTGTTTCGGTGACGTGTACCGTCAAAATTGGAGCTTTTTATTTTTTCCCATTCTGTAATCATTTGGTTTCTGCTTACTTTGATGTAGATTTCACCATCTGTAAGTGTTTAGTCGTTTGATTTCTTGCGTGTTTGTTTTTGTTTCTCTCTCTACTTTCTTTAATAAAACATACAACAAGGTCTCAACAACTTTTTGCACTCTCTAAATGAACATTTCACTGACTTCGTTTTCATTGCCTCAATTTTGACACTAGAATTACTAATAAGACAAGGCTATATGGATTTCGAGCTGAAATTTTGTATTATTGGATATAACAACGGAAATGTAGTAGAACAGATCGAAAATAAACCGAGTAGGCTACAACAATATATGGTTTCATCAAATAAGACACACAAAGAAGAGCTTTGCTTGTTTTCACTGACAACCGCTCAATCTTGCCCAATCCACAAACTGCATTCCACCGTAGATGTTATTGGCCAACCGTACACCAACGGTGAAAGCCATAGCCGCCGGCGGCACTTTCTTGGCGAAAGGAGATGCTTCGACCATTCTCTCTAGACCATTGATGATCTGATAACGAGTATTCGAGGAAACACTCAAGAATACACCTGCAATTAATTACCATTGTTATAGAGATTAAAAGATTTTAGCAAAGTGAATATGGTAGAAAAAGCCATGCGTGTATATATACCCCAGAGAGCTGCACTCTTGATTAGCGGTGGTACCGGGATGTTCTCTTCTGATTTGTTTATGTTTCTGAAAGAAGAGAATGACAAAAGAAAAATGTAAGCCAAATCCAAAAACTAAATGACCCTTTTTTGATTCCAGCTAGCAGAAAGAGGTGTGTTACCGTTTGGCAGTCATGATCAGATTTGCGATGCCTTGACCTACGATGCCACATCCAAACCCAACTGCGCCATACATTATACCCTGAAATAATGTAACAAAGATTGTTCAGCAACAGCAAAAGTTATAGAGCAATTGAGATAGAGATTGTGTAATTTAACTACCTTGTAGAAGTATGTAGCAAGTCTCTGTTGAGCGGAAAATCTACATCCTGGTCTTTCAGCTTCAAACACGCTGCATAAGTTCAACATGTCAACGTTTAATAATCGAATTACAAAATGAGAGATGTAAGTACTATATGAGAATTGAGTATCTTCTTGATGGAATTTACCTGCTAGGTAGCGCATTATAAGCAAAAACCATGCGTCCTAAGAAGCCAGCTGATGCTGATGGTTGACCAAAACGGACATAAGGCGCCAACATACCGACCAGAGCTACGTTCACCACAGTTCCGACCAAAAGATCAGCAACATACAACTCAAACTCCGCCCAGAAATCCTTCCCTCTCTTTTGAACTTCCGCAACAGTGGCACAACAAGAATCAATGACTATCTGAAATAGGCATATCAAAATGCTCATTGTTTACTCAATGCAAGCATGGTGTTGAATATCCAGTGTGAATGTACAAGAAGAAACTATTTTTTAAATGAAAAATATGACAGGAGTGCCTTACCTCAGCCCCTATTTTAAAGAGGAAAGATGGATCAGCCAACATTCTGTTGCGAAGCATAGACCATGATCTTATAGCAAACCCAAGCAGCCCAGCTGAGCTCTAAATCCGAAAAAAATCGAAACTCAGAACTCCTCTAACACTATTATTTCCAGTTAGAAAACAAATCAAAGTAATGAAACATGTACCTGCAAATCCAAGTACCTAAGGAGAAGCACTTTGCGGATCCCATAGGTCTTAGCAGCTTCCAACATATCAGAAGGAAGAGTAGCTCCTCGAGCTTCAGTCTCCTTCATCACCTCTTCAAATTTCAAAAGGGGTCCAAACTCTTTTTCTTCGTAGTCTTCGCCATCACCTTCTCCTCCATTTCCACCTCCTCCACCATTATTAACTCCCCCATTACCATCACTACCATTAAAACCATCCCCAACATTACCATCACTATCCAAATTCTCAGGCTGATCAGTTCCCAAGTTTCTAACACTGTCTTTCCCTAAGATACTATCATCACCTACTCCTTTCATTTGTTCAGTAGCCGCAACAACACCAGATTGCGGCTCAACAGGAGACTGAGACATATTAACCATCAAAAGTCTCGACCTTTGCCTACCCGAAACACCTCTAATCCGCAAAATAGGCACTTTCATTGCCTTCACCGAATCTCTAAATACAAAGTCTCGATTACAAATCCTTAACGAAGAGATCTCGTTTCTAACTTTCACAACACTCGAGAATTGATAATTCATTCCACATCCTGCCATTTTCCTCTTCTGTAAACCCTCTCAAACAGAGATAAGTCGACAAATAAAAACGCTCTTCAATCAAATCCAAAAATGATGAAACAGCTAAGAAGCTTCTTCCACACAAGCTTCTGCAAATACAACAAAAACCCAAAAATGTATCAAAAAGAACAAACTTGCGAAAACTACATAAAAACCGAGAAAATGAGGGGAAAAGATGAGACCAACACATAACGATACTCAAAGATTGAAACTTTAGCCGATGATGATGAAACTCTAACCTTGAATCTGGCCAGAGAGAAGAGAAAAGGTCACTGCGAAGAAGAAGAAGAGTGGTGACTGCAAGAGTGATTAGGGCCACTGGCGCTTATTTTTCTTCCGCTTCACTCTCTATTTATTTCTCTTCAGTCCCTTGTACGTGCGGTAACATCTGCACATGTGTGGAACCCTTAAGGTTTTTGTCCTTACTCCTAAGTCCTAACTCTTTTATTCTTTTTTTACATTAATTTTATTCTTCCGATTATATGATATACGAACCAACCACATAAGAAAAAGTACGAGATTATTGTTGAGAATAAAATTGCCAACAAAAAGATAAGAATCTGTATCAAAGAAATAATTTATTAGGTAGACTCAAAGGGATTTCAAGATTTTACAATTTGCATTCATAGCATATGTAACCTCTACAATTAGCTGTCTTTGTAATAACAAAACCCTCTACAATTAGTTTTGACTTAACCCAGTAAAATTTGTAAACAGTCTCCTTTACATTCTATGAAAATAATTTTTATTTTATATGTGATGTCCACTTTTTTTGAGAAAGTTGGATAGTTAAATGTATTAAAAAAATCATCATAAATCTACTTTTACATAAATGATGAATGTATCCAAGAATCATCATAAGATTTTTGGTATCAAACCAATGAAAAAAAACAAAGGATTAGGATCAAGATAGAACAAAGAAAATGTTACAACATCCATCATCACACACATCATATCACCAAAGTCCCCTCCAGATAAACCCCAAAAGAATAAGAATTATATGATTTTGCTGTACAAAACAAAATACATTTTTCCTCCTTTAGAATAAAAAAAAAGAACACAAGAAACAAGAGAACCGAAACGGAGGGAAGAGACTTATGATTTTCTGTTCATCATTGCTAATGATGATCCTTGCATCTGACCACCTGAACTTCTTCTATGTGATTGCAGATGTTTTAATCTCCTGCTGAGGAAATCGATATATGTCCGGAGACGATACCTGACTGAGTTTGTGAGAGACAGTGGCGGATTCAGAATCAGCATTGGTGCTTCTACTAGAAGGAATACCAGCAAACGCACCGCTTTCGAGTACTGGTTTCCAGCGTCCTCTATATCTCCCATAACCTCCTTAACCTGCAGAAAAAGCCACAGCCACCATATATTAGAATGAGCATAGACAAGTTGATTGTTTTGTTTTTGGTTTTGGATTGTTCATCAAATTCTTTGGGGAAAGACAAAGGAAACTTACTCCTCCAAGTTTTCCAAGATCAAGGGCTGCTTCAAATATCGTCTCCATTGCATCTGGCATTTTTGTATTTCCTACAACCAAGTAGATGAAAAAACCTTTTAAGATCTAGAATATGTCAAAAACAAAGAAGTGTGTTTTTTCCTAGAAGAAAAAAGATACCAGGTTCGATACTCTTGGCAAGTTCTTCAGCAAGCTCAATCTCCTGGATAAACTGCCTCTGAATATGAGAGGATATCTCCTCCGATCCATCATGGCTGAGATCAATTAAATTATCAGAATTTTGGGTATCGTGTTTCAGGCTGCTACTTCTTAGTCTGTTAATGTCTTGGCTTGGGCTTCCTTCCAACCCTGAAATTGCCTGAGTATGACATATGTGTAGTGCCTGTTTCCATATTGCCAGAATCGCCAATTGGATCGAGAAAGCTTCTAAATGTTTGTCAGATTCAATCTATACAAAAAAAACATGAAAGAAGTTACTCTGAAACTCATAATGGCCAGTGATGGCACAATGATAATATGGGACTATCTATAAACAGTGTATGTTTGGTTACCCTTTCATGAACTAATTCTGCAATTGTTGCTGCACATTTTCTCAGAGACCTGATTCTTGTCAGGCTGTGAGTTGATGGCTGTTCAAAAGCATCCCCAAGATCCAGAGACCCATGAGAAGTGCTCGGGGCAGAATTCTGACTGTCCAGGCTCCCAAACCGACCAATGCTGCTACCAGTAGCACCAATTATGGGCATGGGAGCCGTTGAACTTATGCTTCTGTTGAATAAATCTACAGGAGGAGACTGAGACTTGAATGGGAAATTATAAGGCTTCGAAGAACTCGATGAAGATGATGGCATATCCACTGGTGGTCCCGATACGAGTACAAAATCTTGATCCATGGAGTCTTGAGAATCATCTACTCCAGAACTGACATATGTGAGAAACTGAACAAAAAAGCTTTGTCATTCGCTAGGGTGTATAAAATAGTAGATATTCAATTACCTTTCCCTGGAGCAATAAGTGATCTGGAATCAGTCAATCCTGTAGATTCCCTACGGTTTCTCCTATCCGAATTTATTTGAGTTTCAAATCTAAATCTATCGTTTTCCACTTTTTGGTTGATACTACTATATCCAGAAGTAAGTTCTGTATATCTTAAAGGACTAGATTCCGCCTCCCTTCTCTCAATTCTGGTATCAACGTTAAATCCAGAGGACGACTTCATTGAGGACGTCTTTTTCAAATATGAAGGGCTCCCCTCAGGTCCACTAGAATCATCATCTAGAAGGAATGGCAAACAATCTTCTTGAGAACTTTCTTCCATGTTTCTCGAGGGACTGCTTCCGGAAGAAAGAAAACCGTCCATTGTTCTTAAGCCCAATCTACTCCTGCAGCACAGATATTTTCATCAGTACACATGTTTGGATAAAGGAGAGAAAAAACATTAGTCACGTCAACGTCAACGTCACATCTACCTTGAGAAATCATATGCCTGCCTTTCCGAAAGAAAAGGGTGATTAAAGAACTCTTCAAATGTCAAACGTTCCACTGCGAAAGACAAGATATTCAAGAATGGCTTGTAAGCGCATTGGATACACAGAGTAGGACTATAATAAGTGGTGTAGGAGATGAACAGAGCTTAGTGTAAACCGCCATTCAAATCACAACTCCAAGTTCTGGAACCCATGAGCTACTCGGAAAGTTAGGACAGTCTTAGACTGAAATAACAACAGTATCAATTTCTGTTTTCAATTATGCTAATCAAACAAATAACTGTGAACATGTTTGAATTGCCAATCCAACGTGGCCACAATTCTATATACTTTTACATTTTTAGACCAACACACATATGCCAATAGACCCTGCGGCATATGGGTCTCATGCAAACGAATAGTAGTCTTAACTACTCCCAGCAGAATTGACTTTAAACTGATGCTGACCTGGATTACGGCGCAGTAACTTCTGACACAGATCTATACAGTCCAAACTTAAATCTCTACAGTCCGCTGGAAAATGTAATTCAGTTGATCTTATAATGTTTTGGAGCAACTGTGAACACAAGATGGAGAATGTGTTAGTTTTATGCACCAGAACACAAAAACTTACACAATATGGAAATCAGTGAGACAGAATATACAAAACCTGAATTTGGCTGTTTCCTGTAAACGGGGTTCTGCCTGTCACAAGTTGAAATAAAATAGCACCAACACTCCAGAGATCTGCCTGTGTATCAAGCGAGATTGTAAGGAGGTCATGTTACGAGAAAAGTCTAGGTAGCTTAGTAAGACAAAGGTCTGACCTTTGCATCATACTTCTGAAGTTGCATAATCTCTGGGGCCATATACAATGGTGAACCGCATAAAGTCTCTGCGAGCCCCCTAGGTTGCAACGATCTGCATTAAGAAAAGTGTGATGTTCAAAATGAGGGACGGGGTATAATAAGCATAATCCCCCAAGAAAAGAATAAAATTACCTAGAAACTCGACAATATACAATCAAAAGCAGCTTGAGCCCATTCGAAACCTTCTCTAATTCACTCATATTACACTCTTTGATCTAGTAACAAGGGGTGCTGATGACAATACCTTGCAAATCCAAAATCAGCAATCTTCAGATCTGCATCATTTTCATCTGTGGATAGAAGAAGATTCTGTTTCAAAAACGAAAGACCTTAGGAATTAAATTTCAACAAAGATGGAATCTCTAAGACTCTATCTCTGCTTGGACAAGGAAGCCCTTAGGAAACATATCCAACCAAAAACATATCATTTAAAGTTCTATCAGATAACCATTCTACAGCATCCTTTCATCTATCTGAAAGTTCTATCATTTAACAATGAGCTCAACTAACACAGTAATCTGATTAACAACAGAAACACCTGAAGCACAGAAGATCATTGAAAGGAATGAGAATCAGACATACCTGAGGCTTTAAATCGCGGTGAATAATATTATTGTCACGAAGAACTTGTAAGCCGGCCGCTGTTACATAGGAAATCATCCACCGTTAAGAACATGGTTCTGTCAGCCAAAACAAAAAGAAAGAATCAGAGAGTAAGTGTCAACAGAATTTACCTAACTGCTGCATGAAATGCTTAGCAGTAGCTTCAGGGACACTTGCACGTCTCTGGACATACACAGACAAGTCACCTCCTTTGCAGTATTCCAACACCAAATGTACTTTCCCAGGAGACTGCATCACATTGCCCAAATCAAAACAACAACAAACTTGCTAAATGTTCCACAATTCAAGCTTAATTTCATGCATATGATCCAATATTCAAAGGCAAATATCTTAAATTGAGTAACAAATATCTTAACGAAGCTAACCTCATCCTCAATTTCTAACTAGAAACAGAGAGCCGACAAAAAAAATCGAAACTTTAAATCAAAAAACCTTGATCATGTCGATCATACGGATGATGTTAGGATGATTGATCCTCCTTAAGATATAAATCTCAGACATGAGACTCTCCTGAAGCTTCTTATTAAGCCTATCCATGGCGATCTCCTTGATAGCGACCTCAGTGCCGTCAACGCGGTGCCTCGCCTCCCAAACCACGGAGAACGAACCCGACCCGATTTGCCGACCCACCAAGTAGTCACCAACGACCCGACCCGTGAACTGAGCCATTATTTTCTCCGAGAAACCGGCGCCGAGAATCTAGAGGATCGAAAAGATAGGAGCTTTGAAATTGAGCTGAGAGAGGAATCTTTTTGGAATTTTTTACGACCCGTCGGGTTGAAAAAAGGATTCGATTGGGCGTATTCGGATAATGAGAAGAGATATAGAGATAGAGGTTAATTTAATGAAATTAAAATGTTTTATTCTTAAGAATCTTCATGCTCTGCCGTTTATTTTGGCTTATATGATAAGATCGGGAAATTAATTTAATAATTAGTACTAATTAATGTCATTGTTAAGATTATGTCATGGCTTTAGTGGGAAAATGGGGTTTGTTATGGTTAGTGGTTTGAGATTTCCAAATTTGGTTGCTTTTATGTTTTGACGGAGTAGGTTGAGATTCAAAGATTGAAGCCAAATACAGTGGAATCATACTTTAAGCGTAGAGGAGGAAGGAAATATGTTACAGTGCGGGACATTCCACCGTAACGTTATGACAAAATTCTAAAAGTCGAAGCTATCAGCCTATCACATTCATAGCAAGTCAATAACACTATGCTTACGAATTTTATGGGAACGACATTTCTACACTTGTGTGTAACTGCTACAAAAATGAATGAATAAACCGGTTCGTTTGGTTAAATTTGGTGGTTAGTAGGAAATCTGAGTCAATTTTTTTTTGGTTTGCACGTTTGTTTGATTGTCTAATAAACCGAGTTTATATAAATCCAAACCATATTGGAAGTAGACCGGACAAAAAACTGAAATGTGCGGACGTGCGTGCACCTCAATTTCTTCTCATGTATTGACCTGGTCAAAAGACCGTGTGAATAATGTCACACTGATTGAACGTAAAATCCAATTGGAATTCAAGTTCAGTTGACCTAGTCAAACCATCTAATCCTTAGACAAAAATATCATAAGTATGTAACTATCGATACTCATACAGGTGTAAAATATATGGCATCAACGAAAGCAAACATCATACGGTACTTCTTCTCAAGTTTTACCCGTAATGAACATATGACTAATCAAAGTCTAATTCAATACAAACTTAACACGGTATTATTTGTCTGCAGGAAAGCCTCAGCAAGAAGATATATATACATATTATGGATAACTAAATGTAGCGAATTTGCTTAAGATGGAGACTTGGGCAATAATCATCATAGCTTTTGCTTCTACTATTGTCGTTTTTATATTACTTGTGGCCTTGACTGGAAGTGGGCTAAAATGTGGAGGTGGTGACGGAGGAGGAGGAGGAGGAGGAGACGGAGGAGGAGGAGATGATGGAGGAGGAGAGGATGGCGGGGGTGGAGATGTGGAAATAGGTGACGGAGGAAACGGAGGTGGTGTTGGAGGCTTAACAGGTGGTGGGGATATTGGGGGTCATGGAGGGTTTTGGAGTAGTGGTGGTGGAGGTGATGGAGGTTTTGGCGGTGCCGGTGGTGGTGGTGGCGGCTTTGGTGGTGATGGAGGTGGTGGTGGAGGAGGCGGAGGAGGAGTCGGAGGCGGAGGCGGAGGAGGTTTCTGAGCTTGGTATTTTCTATCATATTTTCAATAGTTAATGTTTGGAAAACACCTAGTTTTTGTGTTCTGTGGAAATACCTAGTTTTGAAGCATATGAAATTTTCGTAGTGTAAATTCGATTTGTTGATTTTTTTATGTATATTATTTGTGGTTCTTGTGAAGTTGGTATGATGATGTCCAAATTTACAATACCCAAGTATTATTACCCCTCTTGATATAACATGGTAATAGCATACTATTGATGGTGTAGTTTGGATGAATCGTTTAATAATAATTAATATCATTGCTAAGATTATGGCTTAGTGGGAAATGAAAATTGTTATGGGAGCATTCCCAAATTTAGTTGTGCTAGCTTAAAGGATAATAGTTTCTTTTATCAAACCTGACTAATTCCAAGCCAAATCAATCTAATATATATCGATTTTTGTTTTTGGTTTCTATATAAACCGAGTTTGCATAAATCCAAACCAAATCGGAAGTAGACCGGACCAAAACTGTGCTTGCACACATCTTCTCATGTTTGAATCTGGTCAAGACCGTGAGAATGTCACACCGTTTGAACGTAAAAATAAATTTGAATTCAAGTCTAAACGACCGAGTCAATCCATCTAAATCCTTAAACAAATATATAACTATTTGTACGAGTAAAACCCACACAAGTAAACCGGATGATAAATCAAGTCGATTTTAAAGAAAATTTCAACACAGTTCGAGCTTTACGATGAGAAAGGATGACGAATTGAGATTTTGTTCATGTTATAGTTGCACCTCATGGAGGTTGTCTACGTACTTTTGAGAAGGGAAAGAGGTGTTTAGAGAATAAGTGTTTAGGTCTTTTATATGAGTTTCCAAGACTTATTAGATACCCTCTTCAAAAAAATGTTTATCTATTTATATGAAGAAGTAGTCGATTTATGATATATTCTATTTCCATATTTCTCGAGAAAGAATATGTCATTTTCCCGATTTGTTGCATATTATCTTGGATTCGATCTCATCCGATTCTCTTTTTTTTTCTTATGTAGATTGGTGCCGAGCTTATCGTGTTTACATCTTTGGGCCTAGTTTACGGGTTGAGATTTCCAAATTTGGTTAGATAGAGATTCAAAGATTGAAGCCAAATACAGTAGAATCATACTTAATTTAAGCTTAGAGGAGGAAGGAAATATGTTACAGTGCGGGACATTCCACCGTAACGTTATGACAAAATTCTATAAGTCGAAGCTATCAGACTATCACATTCATAGCAAGTCAATAACACTATGCTTACGAAATCTAAGGAGAAAGATATCTCTACACTTGTGTGTACCTGCTAGAAAACTGCTAGAAAAATGAATGGTAAAACCGGTTCGATTGGTTACATTAGGTGGTACAAATTTATGTGTAGCACGAAATAGTGATAAAATATGGTATTAGTACGCTTATAAAACAACAAGAAATAGGTGAAAATTTTTAGTTGGGATGTGTCTGACAAACATAAAGGCATTGGATTAGATCGATTCAAAGCTCTCAAAACAATTTACTAACAAGGGAACTTGTGAGTTTACGTGGTTTAGCTTGAGAGCTCGTAAATTAGGAAAATCATTCAGTAAACTCAGAGGTAGATTCGACCGAAAATTATCATAAATGTCTAATTCGAAATGAAGAAACTACTTGGAGATGAATCTATCAGTAAGGTGAAAAGCCTGCACACGAAAAAACAGAATTATAGATTTTATCTTCAAAGAAAACAAAACCTAGACTACGGGAGAAAAAAGATGTTACCATGCAAATATTAACAAAGTAATTATGGCGACAAGGAAATCTATATAAGGATATGGAGATTCATCAAAGATCTTAGAACAAACCAAAAAACCAAAACATAATTTCTCTAACATCAATATATAGTAATTATCACTAGTAGCAGATTCATCAATCAATCTTAGATAATCCGTCTCAAAACTCTCTGATACAATGATTAGAACAGAACCATTTATAAGAGTTGAAAAATTTTAATCGTAATGAAGAACCAGTTGTGGAAACCCCAAACCCATTAAAAACCATAGTCAAATTTTATTATCCATTACAACTTAATCACAGGAGAATTCTGTCTAAATTCTTAGTTTTGAGAAGCATAGAAAATTTTAATAGTGATTTGTTGATTATTAATGTATATTATTTGTGGTTCTTGTGAAGTTGGTTTTATGTACTATATTACTATACATATAACATGATAATAGAGCATACTATTAATGATATAGTTTGGATGAATTTTCAATACTAATTAATGTCATTGTTGAGATTATTGCTCTCTTTTTTTCATTCAAAACTAACTATGTCATTGTTGACAAAAAAAAAAAAAAGGAGAACATTATTGCTTGGTACTTAGTGGTGGGAAATGGGAATTGTGTTATGCGGAAATTAGTCGTCTGACACTCCCAAAATTTGGTTACTTTATGTTTTCACAGGAAGAGATAGATTCAAAGATTGATGATAGTAAAGCGTTGAGTAGGAAAGATGTGTTACAGTACGGCGATCGAGCTCCACGGTAAGTTTTTCTAGTTTGTGCTTTTTTTTTTGAAAGAAATTTTTTTTTAAGGTACTATATATTGTACTTCCACAAATGATAAATATAATCATCTAGAAAATTGAATTGATAACCAATGTTCACATTGTTGATGAACTGTTGAGGGGCTTCAGCAGCAGCGTATATGAACTCCTAGGAGAGATAGAACGAGCACATATATAACGTTGATATAAGAATGTTAAAAAAAACATCAGATTTTTAACGTGAAATAATCACTTAATATAAGAAGACAATCCACGTACATATAATCCACCCAAAATTTACTATAACAAAATTAGTTGGGTTATATAATGTATTCGAAGGAATAATTTGATTTTAGTTCAACAAAACCATTTCCAATACGGGAAATGAAAACAAACAAAAAAATTATAAGAGCTACAAAATCAATCGTGGGATTGGACTTGTCAATCGATTAATATAACCTTTGGAACACAGTCAATATATATTCTTCGAGTTCATATCAACCTCTTAAACACGAATCCGAAAAATGCCAATTTCAGCTCAAACCGAAAAATATTTCAATGTCCAATTTTCTAACACAATTAAGACAAATACATAGAATTTTTAAACATGTCAGTGTCACTATAACGTATGTATCCACTATCTAGGAAAGTTTAATTATTCATTTGTAAGTTAAATCTTTTATGGATACTATATACTCTTTAAGGAATTTTTTCGTAATTGAAATATTTAAAATTAATAGCAATTGCACATTGTAGATCAATATTATACAAAAACCTAAATTTAATAGTAACTAGATTTTACCCCGCGGTACACCGCGAGTCGATTTTTTGTAACAAAAAAATTTAAATTTTAAGTACATTTGTTTTGTTAATATTGTTTGTTTTGTTTAGTGTTTAAGATTGTATAATTGTATTTTGATTGTTAATTCTAAGATTTCACCCGCGGTATACCATCCCGTATTAATATCGAACCAAACTTCTCCCGTCATATAACCCTGTCACGTGATATTTTAATTTTTTAAAAAGTTTAAATATTATACTTTAAACATTTATAAAGTTTAAATATTTATAATGTTTAAACTTATTACAAAGTTTATATATTTATAATATTTAAATTTCTTATAAATTTAAAGTATTTATAATATTAAAACTTTTATGAAGTTTCAAATATTATAAATATTTTAAACGTTTTATAAAGTTTAACTTATTAAAAATTTAAAATTTTTGAAATATTTAAACTTTATTAAAATTTAAATATTTATATAAAGTATAAATATTTATAATATTTTAAAACTTTTTAAAAGTTTAAATTCTTTAAAATAAAAAACCGGAATAAACCGAATAAAACTTTTAAATTTGGACGCATGATAAGTCAAGCTTCCTGCTCATTTGTATTCGGAATCATTTTGATCTATTTTATAGTATCACTCTGAACCATTGTCCAATTTTTCAGGCGATGTAGGACATTGTACACATATTTTTTTATTCATTTATTGAGTAATATATGTCCGTTTAAAAAAATTTTAATTACATCATATGCAAAAAAAAAATTCAGATTTTATTAACTAAATGTATTATATAATAATTTAAAATAATTTAAATATAAGATTAAATAAAAGTGAAAGGAGAATCATATATTTATGTTTGAATTAGGTAAAGATATTTAAGGAAATTAGCTCAAATTTGTTATGGTAACTGTTGGTGTCAATATTCATTAAAGATTTTCAGATATTTTGTGACCCGATTTCAAAATTGACCCGATCCAACAATGGCAATTTTTGTAAATAGTTTCGAAAATCAAAGGTTTTTCTCAAATGTACTTCAAAAATGTTAATATAGATTGCACATGCCCCTATATCCTGTCCATATATAACTTAATTATGAGTTTTCTGTTCTGTAAGAAGATTTCAAGTAATTAGAAAGTTTTAGAAAGAATAAAATACAATGTACTGTACACGTGTCTCCAAACTTTAAGTTAACATATGTATATTTTTCGGTCACACAAGCATATGTCGAACATCTTATTAGTCAAAGAAAATAATATCGAGAATTTATATAAAATGATTTAGAATATGGTTGCAACAACTTCCCTGTTAAAGGCCGAAGAAAAAAGAGTAAAAGATGAATATTTTTTTGGGTTTGTTTAGTTAAAATAGAAAAAGGATGCATCACAGAAATAGCAAAATTAAGACTTATAAATCAGACTTTTTACGTCTCTCTCTTCCCCCTTTTCAAAAAATAAAAAAATATTATGTACACAATTTATATCCATATATATATATATACAATAATCATCTAATTAATTTTTGTTTAAATTGATCTAAAAATAAATAAATTTTTACATTTTTTGTTATTATAATAATGTATATATATATATACTAACATAATGTTAAGAAATCACACCACTAATTAAGATTAAAAAATTGAAACGTTAATTAAAGTACTTAATGAATGTATACAACATTAAAACATTTGTACAATTCTTTGATAACATGTACATCACTTGAGTTTTATAATATTTTTGTGGAACGTCTCATGTTAAGATTTGTGGTTCTACAATATATATATATATATATATATATATAAAATTCAAGTTTTAAAACCTAATTTCCATTTCATGTTTCCATTCTTTGTTTATCTACTTATTCACAAATATAACATTTATAAAAATATAACATCAACTTTATAATGTTGTAATATTAATCATATGATGAGCTTGACGCCATCAGTTTTTATATGGATTTAATTGGTAACTTAATTAAGAGCGATCAGAAATTCAACTGCTTGTTTGATTATGTACCAATCGGTTGAACAGTTGAAATAGACGGATGAAATGAGTGGTTGGAATAAGTGGTTGAAATGGGTGGTTAGATGTTTAAAAGAGGCGGTTGAGAACCGCCCAAAAATATAGAAGTTTGTAACCGCCTAGTTTATAAAACGAGCGGTTGATTTTTTTTTTAATTATTTAATATATTTATTTCCTTTAAAAAATATTTATTTATATTATTCTCTTAAAAGATTGTTAAAAATGAAATTACAATTTAAAGTATTTTATTTCTATTTTAAATTAATTTTTGTTATTTTTTACAATAATATTTTTATTATTCAACCGCTTGTTATCAATCATAACTATTATTTAACCGTTCGTTCGAATTCAATTGCCTTTTCTCTTCCGCTATCTTTAATCGTTCTTTTTTAACCGTCTCGCTTACAAGCGCTAAAAACATTTAACTGCCATGTTCAAATGATGTTACCAATCATACCCATTAGCGAAAAAAGAAAGAAAAGGTAAACCGGGAAACACAACTATAACTTTATTCTAAATGTGGAAATTTATTTACTGATAGATAAAACGTAGCGGTGGATTTAGACGGCGGCTGGGGCTTGGGCTGGGACGGAGACAGGGACAGGGAGATTTTCGATGACATTCTTCATGGTTTTGAGATTGATGATGTCTGGGACACTGTGTGGCTCCGGCTGTTAAAAATGCTATCTCGTCGTCATCTCCAGCTTGCGAAACGATCCCCCACGATAAGACCTCTACATTGAATTGGTGTATGGCCTGTGATCTTGTGATTATTAAATTAAAGTCCTAATGCACTAATAATTTTATCAATCTAGTACTTAGGGTCGAAACACAAAGAACAATTAACTTATTAAGAATACACAAGTTCACTTAATCTAAACTAACAAGAATTTGATTTTGGTTTTCTAACAAATGCAAACTTAACTAAAAGGCAAATCAAAACAAAAGGAAACAAGTAGCAAAAACTAACACAATTCAAAATCAAATAAAGAGGAAAATGAACAACTAATTAGTAATTTTGGTCCGGAAATTACATCGAACACCTTCCGGGTGTGAATAAAGTCTATATCAACATGATCAAGGTTGATCTAGCCTTGATAACAACTACTAAGCAAGGATCTTAAACAATCTAGACCTAAACTCCACAAACCAACACCTACATCATCCTAATCTACCAAAATCCAAGAACTCTAAGAGACTACTTACTCATGATCATGAAAACACAAAGTAATGAATTTGATATTTGTGAGATCATGATTAGAGGAAGATGATAAGAGATTTAAAAGAGAAATTGGAACTTTAAACTTTAAAAGCAAAGATTCATACAAAATATTAAGAAGAAAATCTTATAAGTTTTTTTAGATTTCTAAACACAGCATAATCCTCTTTATAAATTAGGTTTAAGGTATTTATAAGAAAATAAAGCGAACCGGGTCAATCTGGGACAAACCCGGTTTTTGAGCAAATACAAAGCTTATAATCGATCTCATAATCGACCGGCCGGTTGGTCGATCGCTGCTCTGGTTCAATTGGTCGATCGCTAGTTCGATTGCATCTCTATCTGTGAACCTGTTGGTGTGGCAATCGACTAGCCAATCGACCGGCTGGTCGATTAGATCGTCCTGTAGCTTCTTCATCCGATCGATCGATTGCCTTATTGATTGGTATGCTGTCCGTGAACCTGCTCTTGCTTCAATCAGTCTTCTAATCGACATGTTGGTCGATTGCCTCTTCTTTGTCTCTTCATCATCCCTTTCTTCACTTGTACTTGCAATCTCCTTTCACCTCTTGATCCTTATTGCTTGATTCACCTTCTTTTACCTCCTTTTTACTCCATTTGCCTCCAAATCTCCAAGATCACTCATGTATCTAAGAAAAAGAATGCAAATGCAAATGCAACACTTTATGACAAAAACACTATATGCCAAAGTATGAATGCAAACCAAAGAAAACTAAGAGAAGAGGCCTTAAAAACAACCAAAAACACAAGATATCAGTCTGAATAGTTTCCACATCATCGGCGACGACAAAACTGTAAGCCAGATCACTAGTCTGAATATGCAATCACTGTCGGAATTATCACCGGAACTCCACCCGCATCGGAAACCACTTGCGCCTTCACCTGGTTTAACACTCGGACTGACTCGGCGATCATGACGTCAAGCGGCTCCATTGTTTTGTGAGAAAGGTATCGATAGGTTGATGGAAGAGAGTTTTCTTTTTCTTGTTTAATTTTCTTGAGAATGGAAGAATTAACCTTACTATGCTCGGCTTATATAGCCATAAAAACAATCAGTATACCTTTTTTTATATATATATACCTGAATAATATAATTAGAGTACTTCACATCGCATTGTTATGAATAAAAAGACAACTAATTACTATCTTTCAGTTGAGTATATTAAATAGTGGCATTCTCTACGTGTGGTTAGTTGAGTCGGTGGACGAGGGTTTCTTCTTTCTGATTTTTTTTTTCAAAATTCTGACTATATATGTTTTAGTTTTTGAAGTACTCAAATCATTGTCACCAGTCACTACAAGAAGTGTGTCTCCTTTTTCATTTCACATCTTACATACTTAGCTTTATCATGATACAGGTTATTTCATGAACCGCGTGTACCCTTTTTAATAACTTCATGTATCTAAAAATGGAAGGAGTGCGTAACAGTTTCTTTTATAGACTGATGCGTGCAGATTTGAACTTCTATGACTCATCTCACTTAATTAAAAAGTGAATCGTAACAAAGAAAGTAATAGGAAAAAAACAAACTTTGAACAAAAATAAATTAAGGTGCGAAGAATCCAAAGTAGTGGATTTACAGATGAGGATATTTATATTTATTAGTTAAACTATGGCTAGGGAAATCAAACTTAGGAAAGAACAAAAGGATTTTTGTTACGCGATGTCACATATATACAATATTAAATTTGAACACCGGTTCTTTTTCTTTCTTTTTTTAATCATTAAACAAACGAAAACAATTTAATCTTGAAAAGAAAAACATAAATAAATAACAGACCAATTCTATAATACATTATGACATTGATCTTGTTTCTTCGGTGACTATGGGAAATCAGCTTATACCAAAGTAAACATTTAATCTTATAGACCATTAACTACCTCTTCGATTGTTGATCAATGATAAGAAAGAATGTAATACTACAATAAAAGATAGTCTCCCATTGGAGCCTACAATGTGCTCATGCATAGGTTTAGGCCCATATATGTGTCTATGCACACGAGTTTGGTTTTTGAGTTTTTCTTAATTGCTTTTAATCTTTGAAATCATTTTCGAAGTCAAATTTATTTACTGAAATCCAAAAATTAACCCAAAAAATACCATAGACATCCAAGTTCCAACCCAAAAATAGTTATACATCAATTTAATTTTTGGTTTTGCAT
The DNA here is from genome assembly GCA_900406565.1 of Turritis glabra. Classification (NCBI taxonomy): domain Eukaryota; kingdom Viridiplantae; phylum Streptophyta; class Magnoliopsida; order Brassicales; family Brassicaceae; genus Turritis; species Turritis glabra. Next base: position 4,429,011 of record OVBN01000025.1, read on the forward strand.
AAGAAAATAGATATAAAATTAATTAAAGTGATCAAAGCCACATCATCCCTACAACCGAAGCAAAGCTTGCAGTTAAAATTTGCCACGAAAGCCTAATTCATAAATCCACTAGTTAAGGAGTCCTTCACATGGCTTTTGCAAGGTAACTAGGATCAATAATGTTAAAAATAATTATTATTATACAAGCTACTACTACGTTAAATCAACTAAAGTTATAATAAATCTCAAAAAGTTACTTTTATTCAATTGACATCAAGCTTGGGAAACAAGAAACCGCTGTTCCTAGATGATGAACTTTGTAATCACGAACGAAACATAAATTATAAGATCATATCTCAATTCAGGATCATATATTACAAGATTGGGATTAGACGCAAGCGCTTCATAAAGCACAAGTGATTTATTATTTTTCAAAATCGCGATAGGAATGACACATGGAATGATTTCTGGATGAAAACAAATGGTCGATCTTTCGCAAGCCAATTAAGCAGTTTGTAGATTTAACGAATATATTTTCTCCCAAGTCATGTCTAAATTATTTAATGACCATATTTCCTGCATTGGCCACTCTTTCTGCGATACGCATAGACGGTTATTTAGGTGGCACATGATGATTTGCTTAGGAATTTGTTGGACGAACGGTTGGACAAACGGAGTTTTTGAGATTATGTGAAAATTTTCTGTATGAATATCGAAAGATAGTACTCTTGTTTCTGAAATATCCTCATCAGCGAACCAGTGAAGTGATCCATCTAAGTATACTGGATTTTGTCTATCAAGAATACGGACAGGAGCAGCAGTCACATACCTCCACGTGTTGGTGCTAAAATCAAAAACTTCACAGGTTGTAGCGTTTTCTAGGCCTAATTCAAATGAATTATACAACCAAACTAGTTTGTATGTGCCTGTAAATTTGTCTTTGCCAAATCCTAGATTGCACAGTGAGATAAAGTCTCCTCCCTTGAAGCTATCTCGATTCATCATGTCGAGAACATCTACTTGAAATCTCGCTTGTGGAACACTTCGAGACCATCTAGCAATTGGATTGACTACATTTATAAAATCGTAGTGATTGAAATAGCATATCATACCATCCACAAATTGATAAGGTGTAATAAAGCCAAGTCTGGTAGTTCTTCAAACGAATCGGCTTACGCAAAGGGCAAATATTAGGAAGTTTGATCACATCGGACGAACCCAACGTAAACATTCTTGTTATATATTCATCTTTCTTGTCTTTAGAAATTTCATCCCATTCAATGGGATTGATGATAAGAATATCTGGATCTTGTGACTGCCGACATATAAGATGTTTTTGTTTAAAATATCGAGATTCGATCATAGATTTCCATTGTCGTGATACAGATTTGAATCTTAACAGTGACTTCACCGGAAGTGTCAGGAGAATATGTTCAACTAGGTCAAGGGATAATTCCATACTGTAACCGGTGTTTTTTTTTTTTTCTAATGAGTTTTTTTTTTGTAACATCTAAACTTTATTAAGATGAGTGAATGTGATTACAATGTAAAGCATTGGTAATGAAATGAGGAACATAATAGTGATAAACAAATGACTTTCCTTCTAGAATGTCATATTTTGCTAGCAGGTCTGCAGGATGATTATTCTTTTTTGGTGTCCATGTAAACCGCACTTCATCAAAACGATCTCTCCAAAACATGACTTCGCGGATCCAATTGAAATCTCCAAAGTTAATGCATGTACCGTTGATTTGATCTATTGCTTGTTTACTGTCACCCTCAAAGATTACCTTGCGGTATCCGTTACTCCACATGTGTTGCATTGCCATAAGTAGAGCTTGGTATTCACTTACCAGTGCAGAAGAGACTGATGTGCCTATCGCTTCTAATGAGTTTATATAGGGTTAAGTTGATGATTTTTCACTCATGAATGTCCTTTATTTATATATTAAAAAAAACACATATTGATTTGTCTTATCTTTTAAGCCTTGAATGGAACTAAATCTCTAATGAGATTATGCTGATTAATTTTAATCACGAAAATAATGTTTTTTTTTTTGTCACCAAATGTGTCATTTCATTAAATTGAAGAAGGAGTTAACAGAGATAGTTCAAGAGCAGCAAGAGCTCCTTTTGCTAACATGTCTGCCACATGATTGGCAAGACGTGGGATGAAATTAAAGGAAATACAAGCAAAATGCTTTCGAAGATCGCGAATATCTTGGAGGAGTCCAAAGAGTTTAACGAAAAAATCATCCTCATTAATCAGTGTTTGAGAATCGGAATGGACCTGTAGCTATGTTCTGTTCATCTGCAGAGCATGTGACATAGCGTGGAGAATCGCCCACGCTTCCGCTACAAGAGCTGAGCTTATGTCTTTTTTATGAGTGGAGAAACTTTCCTGGGTTGTGTTGGAAGCATTCACGATCGACCACTCCAGCCCGCAATTCTGAATTCTGGGATTCCATGCCGCATCCACGTAGGCTATGTATCCTTGGCCGGTTGTCTGATAAACGCGATCAATGGTGATAGTTCTCGGGGTTTTTGATGGCGTATGTGCTTCTTGCCATTCTTTTGCTGCTCTAATTGCCATGAGTAATATCTCCATTCCTGTAGTTTCCTTATCCTCGAAAACGAGGTTGTTACGGGCAACCCATAAATACCAACAGATCCATGGGTATAGTTCGCCTAAAGCTAAACCAGATGGGGGGAGATTCCTTTTCTGCTTTGCTGAACTGAGGAACTCTAGCATCGTCAAATTAGGAGGAATCTCTAGATGTAGAATGGGGGACTTTTGCCAGACTTCCTTCGCCCGCTTGCAGTGAAGTAGCAGGTGTGAGATGGACTCTGATTCTCCACAATGGCGGCATGTCCCCTCATCAATTATGCCTCGTCGTACTAGTTGCTCGCCCACCGGTAGGGCTTCAGCCACTACCTTCCATAAGAAGTTTTTGATCTTTGGGGAGATGTGGAGCTTCCAAAGGTGAGCTTGCCACTTGAAGTTTAGTCCTTGGTTTGGGATATCCCAGGTAGAGATCTCCCCATAGCCGGATCGTGTGGTATATTGACCAGACTTGGCTGGTAACCACACGATATTGTCCTCCCTCTTTGTAAGGGAACGGGGGAGTTTCCTAATGCGGTCTTCGTATGCCGGCAGCATTGCTCTGATCTTACTGCAATCCCATTGGTTATTGGCTAGGTTTATTAGGCAGGATACAGTGGCTTCTTCCTGTAATTCCTCGAAAGGGCCGTATGGGCGTAATGGGTTGGTAGTTGATAGCCATGGCTCCTTCCAAAGCTTGACTCTTTCTCCATTGCCAATCAGCCAACCTGCCCCCTGTTTTATGACCTTTCGTCCTGCCATTATACCTCTCCATCCATGCGATGGGTTTGATGGAATAGGCACTTCTAGGAAGGGGCATGAGTGACAATATTTCCCTAGTAGGACTCGAGCTAACAGAGTATTGGGTTCTTTAAGCAGCTTCCACCCTATTTTGGCTAATAAGGCATCATTGAATCTTTCAATATCTCTAAAGCCAAGGCCTCCCGCATTTTTTGGTCTAGTAAGCTTAGACCACGCAACCCAGCTCATCCTTTTCCTGTCCGGTTTATCATCCCACCAGAACCGGGTAAGAGCTGACTGTATTTTCTAACAAAGGGATTTCGGTAGTTTGAAGCAGGTCATAGCATAAGAAGGCATTGAGGATAAAACTGATTTTAATAAGACCTGCTTGCCTGCCCCTGAGAGAAAGCGTGAGGACCAGCTGTGCGCCTTTTGTCTTATTCTATCAACGATCGAGACGAAAATATCTCTTTTCTTCCTACCAAAGGTTTCAGGCAGTCCTAGGTACTTTCCAGTATCCCCCTCCCTTTGGATGTTCAGTTCTCTTCTTCACTAAAAGCTTTCTCTCCCATGGCGTTTTAGCCGAGAACGTAATGGATGATTTATGTCTGTTTATGCGCTGACCACTTGCTTCCTCATACTTCTTCAGTATATTTGTGAGGCAGGTGCAGCTCTGTTGATCTGCCTTCAAGAAAAACATCGTATCGTCGGCAAAGAGTAGGTGATTAACCACCGGGCTTCCCCTTCCCACTCTTATCCCTGGTAAGGAGCCATCAACTTGCGCTTTTTGACATAGCCCTGAGAGAACATCAGAGCACAAGATAAAGAGGTAGGGGGGGGGGGGGGGGAAAGGGGGTCACCTTGTCTTAATCCTCTTGACGGTAGCACATGGCCTTGGGCTGTCGCATTCACTAGGTAGGAGTATGACACAGATGACACGCATTCCATAATCCATTCAATCCATGTGATGTTAAAACCCAGCCTCATCATCACTTGTTTTAGAAACTCCCATTCGATTCTATCGTACGCCATGCTCATATCTGTTTTTACCGCTATCAAGTACTGCTTTTTAGCCGTAGAGCGGAGATAGTGAAGTGTTTCATGAGTGATGAGTACATTATCCAAAATGGCTCGTTTGGGTACGAAAGCTGATTGGTTTTCAGAAATAATCTGTTGGAGTAGCGGGTGGAGGCGCTTTGTGAGGATCTTCGCCACAATCTTGTATGAGACATTGCATAGAGCAATAGGGCGGTAGTCCGAAACTTTCCGTGGACCCAATCCTTTGGGTATTAGTCGAGCATGTGTAGCGTTAAAGTTTGTTGGAAATCTCTTTGTAGCAAAAAAATTCTGGGTTTCTGCTATAATATCTTTCCCAATGATATCCCAAAAGCTTTGGAAGAAGCCTGCTGAAAAACCGTCCGGATCCGGCGCCTTCGCCGGATGAATGGAGAAGGCTGCATCTCTAATTTCCTTTGCATCTGGCATGCGTGTGAGGTTAGTGTTCTGTTCATCGGAAATTTTTGGTTCAAGAGCCCGTTCAACCACCCTGAAGTTTCTATTTTCGTTAGATGTGAACAAATCCTTATAAAATTCCGAGATAACCGTTACTATTTGTGCTTCCTCATGCACTGCCCTACCAGTTTCTGTTTCCATCACCGTGAACCTGTTTAGATTCCTTCTGTTCCGGGTAACTGCGTGGAAAAAGCCGGTGTTGCAATCCGTATTCTGCAGCCACATCACCCTGCTGCGCTGTTTCCAGAAACTTTCTTCTTCCTTGTAAGCCTTCTCCAAGGTTGCTGTATGTTTTCCTATCGCCGTAGGGTCAGGGACATCTGCAGATAAGGCAACTTCTAGTGCTTGTTGTGTCTCTGCTATTATTTTAGCACTGTTTTGGTTGTGTTTTCTAGCCCATTTGATGATCTCTCCTCGGCAGTGCGAGAGCTTCATTGCAGCTGGAGCTGTTCTGAGCTTTGTCCATGTATTCTGAATCAGATTGTTGATTTCTTCGTTACCGCAAAGTCGATTATCAAATCTGAACAAGCCTCGCTTTTTGGGCCTTCCTATATCCAGGTAAGTAACTACTGGCCTGTGGTCTGCTCCCTCGTACCTGAGATATTTAGATCTGCTCGAAGGACAAACTTCAAAGCAAGCATTGTTTCCCATAACTCGATCCAATCTAGCACGAACAAAATGAAGATGTCTCATTCCTCGCCAAGACAGTGAGTTCCCGGAATGTCTCACATCCCAGAGTCCATTAACCGAGACAAAGCTTCTGAATTCTACAAAGGTACCTTCGTGTCTAGGTCTTCCTCCTCGCTTTTCCGAGTTGGATAAGATTTCGTTGAAATCTCCCGAGAGCAGCCAAGGAGATTCTCTATGGTTTCCTAATTCCGATATTTTATCCCACACCTCTTTACGTTTACGGATTATCGGTTCACCATAAACGAAGGTTATATGCAGAGTTTCAGCTTTGGTCTTAACCTTTGTGTCAATAAAGTTAGGTGAGGAAACTAGGATCTCTAGCTCCACATCTTCCTTCCAAAACAGCGCTAGGCCACCACTAAGACTGTTAGGTGGGATCGTGAATTTATTTGTGTAACCCATCCACTGACCAACACGGTAAACAAAGTTATCTTGATTCTTTGTTTCCATGAGAAACGTTTTGTCCGGGGAGATATCTTTTTTAATCTCCCTAAGGCGTCGAACTGTAAGGGAGTTCCCAAGCCCTTGACAGTTCCAACAGGTTGTAATCATTGATCACCACTGGGTGGTTTCTGGAAAACCACCAAACCCTTACAAGACAGCGGCACTAAGGCCGTAGAGGTAATATTCATATTACATTGCACCACCTCATCTGGAGGTAAAATTTCAATTTGAGAACGTTCCTTTGGCGTCTCCACACTAAGCTTCTTTTTAGACTTTGTTGATTGTTTTACCGTATTTCGCTTCTTAGTGCTAGCTCCCTGTAAAGGACTGCAGGGGATTGACTTCTTAGGAAGTCCTCTCGGTTGCTTAGTCTTTGGGGTAACCCTCCTCTTAGTTATCGCCTTGGAGGTTCCTTTTGTTACCGCCTGAAGCTGAGATGCTTTCCTTGGAGGTTGTCTTTTCCTTCCTAACCTCTTGGCTATTGGCTGTTTTTCTTGTAAACCCCCGGCACTGCTAAGCAACTCCTCAGGTGGCGGAAAGGATAGCCTTTGGTGGATGTTACTTCTCTCGCTGGATGGGCGTGGAGATGAAAGTGCAGCTGGTCTCTCGCGGTTACTGGCCAAGAGAGGTTCCTTTGCTCTGGTGACCTCTTGCTCAAGGTAGTGGACTGCCACATCCTGTAGGTTGCCTGAATTTAAGGAGAGCCCTGTCTTTAATCTTGCTCCTGATGGGAAGATCTCATCTTGGATTGGGTTAGGGTTAACTAATCGTTCCAAAGCAGGTCTTCTATTTCTAGACCCATTGGACTCTTCTCCACTCTCATCGATAATTCTTTCCAGGGGTCTTCCTGCACTAGGTTGTGCATACGACGTCACCTCAACTCGATCTTTTAGGGGCTGAAGAGGGCCCGTTTTGACTACAAGACCCGATTGGAGGGTATGATTTAATAATGGTGTAGCGTTCGAGGTCGATCCTAGAGTTGGGGAAGAAATTCTCTCCAGTGCAGGTCTCCTCTTTTGAGTGCTGCTGGAACCGTCCTCTTTTCCTTCTTTGACTTCTCTAGGATTATGTTTGGGTACATATCTCGGTACCAATCGCGATTCATGCCCGTTCCCCGAATACGAGGGGATTGGGATTCCATGATTTTTACACGAAGATGCGGAATTAGTTTGTCTCCAGTCTCTCTGAGATTCCTCCTTATTCCTGTAGGAAAGAGAGATTCCTCTTCCCCTATCCCTATTCCAGCTAGGTAGGTTCTCCTCATCTTCTGCTGTCCTGACCCTTGCATTGTCGTATCTCCGGAGGGTCTGAGAGCGGCTTAGTTCCCATCGCAGGGAATCTTTGTCCTCTATCGGGGGTCTCTCTGGTTTACGGTATGGGTGGTACCTTTGTCTGGTATCATTCCCACCGTACCGTGGCTGTTGCCTCTTCCTGTCTTCCACATTCTTCTTATGTTCGTCAATTTTTTGCAGGGTTTGCTGCTGGTTGTACCCCAGAGGAACCACAGTCTCCGTTGAGGGGGGGTTTTTCCTTAAAGTTTTTCCCGTCATGGGTGAGGGAGAGACAATAGAAACAATGTTTCTCTAGTTTTTCATACTCGAGCTCGAGTGTCATTTTCTTACCCGATGACTCTTGTATGATCTTTTCCATGATAAGGGGTTTCAGGGCGTTTATCTGGACCTGTACCCTCCCCTCTTCGGCATCATGGTTGAGGTATTTCTCCAGGTCATCTCCGATGGCCTTAAAGCTTGTGGCCGTCCAGCGATTGACGGAGAGCGTGGGGGTTTTGATCCAGAATGGGATGTAGCATGGGAAGGCATCTGAGAAAATGGGTTCCCATCGCTGAATGATCACCATCCACTTTTTAAAGTGGAATGGAGCTTTTGCCAGGACTCCCAGGAGCTCTGATTCTGATTGGAATTTAAAGAGGAATTTATCTGCCCAACTCTTTACCCACTATTCGTCCTTCAAGGTGCCATACCTGAGGGAAAAAACCCACAATAGCATTTGTACGTTGGATCTCTGGATTTGTAATCCTTCCTATAAGAGTCAGCTTATGGGATTCAATAAGCTCCGAGTCGTCTTCATCCGGGAGCCGTAAGGGCTTATCTCGTGTCCTGGAGTGCCCGTCGGGCTGATATTTCCCTTTTTCTTCTCTCGTGTATCTCCTGGACATTGTGGTCCCAAGACTGGTTCGAGGGTTCCCAAAAGGCTGGCTAGAAAACGTAAGACGTACGTAAAGTGTGCGAGAGGAGCTCGCAAGAGGGGGAGAAAAAGAAACACGTACTGGGGGACGAAGAATCTGTCTCAGGACTGCACTACACAGTAATAACAAGGGGTCAGCCACATGCCTTTGGAGGAAAGCAAGCCTATGCCCTCCGATGACGACTTATCTCTGAGACTGTGAAAAAACCTCATTTGGCTTCTGTTTGGTTCCGTGGGGGGGGGGGGACCCCAACATCAATTTCGAAACCAAGAACCTAGTACTGGCGTTGAATACTGTCAAGACCCAAAGAAAAGAGTTTTAACCTTTGAAAAAACTTTGCCGGAAAAAGTGGTTGCGGCGGGAAAGAGGTTTTGGTGGAGGTTAGAGGGGTAGGTACGGCGGAAATTCCCTTGCCGGGAATTAGGTGAAAAGCTCTTGGGAAACGTGCCTGAGAGAGAAAACACTCTAGTATACCTTATGATAATTTTGTGTCTCGTTTACGAAAATAATGTTATTGTGACATTATTAGTTACATACACATTTTTTCTATAAACTTTTAGATATGTCTAAAGAAATTAGCTTGTCAATCTGCAAGACATGTGTAGTTTTAAATATTTTTTTAAGGAGTTGAAGAATAAACAAATATGATATTAGTGGGTTACATTTCATGTAACTATAATCTGACATATGTATGATAAGGTTGATTAGATTCGATTCTGTTAATTAATGACTATGATGATACAAATTAAATTAATTATAATTTAGAAAGCACTGATATTTTAATTTTTCAATTTACACTTTTCAGATTTTTTATCTTTTCATTTTGAGCACATCTCTATAATTCTCTTTAATATATTATTATCTTTATAATAATAAGATTAAACGGAAGTTTTATGCATTGTGTCTTTATATCTCTTTTATATCAATGTATAGTATACATTTATATTTATCTTATATTAGAAAACTTAATTGATTATATTTTTTTGGTAACATTATCTATATTAACATTTTTGAAGTACATTTTATAGAATAACTTTTGTTTTAGTAAATATTTACATAGAATGTCATCACATTTAAGATAAAAATAATAAACTCATTAAAGTTAAATCTCGAAATTAAAAAGATAATATCAAAACAAACTTATTTACAAATCTTCGGTTTAGTAAACTACATTAATCTCAATTTGTTTAAGGAAAACTACATTAAAATAATTTCTTAAAATATCCCTACCTAGTACCGGCGTTGAATACTGTCAAGACCCAAGGAAAAGAGTTTTAACCTTTGAAAAAACTTTGCCGGAAAAAGTGGTTGCGGCGGGAGAGAGGTTTTGGCGGAGGTTAGAGGGGTAGGTACGGCGGAAATTCCCTTGCCGGGAATTAGGTGAAAAGCTCTTTGGAAACGTGCCTGAGAGAGAAAACACTCTAGTATACCTTATGATAATTTTGTGTCTCGTTTACGAAAATAATGTTATTGTGACATTATTAGTTACATACACATTTTTTCTATAAACTTTTAGATATGTCTTAAGAAATTAGCTTGTCAATCTGCAAGACATGTGTAGTTTTAAATATTTTTTTAAGGAGTTGAAGAATAAACAAATATGATATTAGTGGGTTACATTTCATGTAACTATAATCTGACATATGTATGATAAGGTTGATTAGATTCGATTCTGTTAATTAATGACTATGATGATACAAATTAAATTAATTATAATTTAGAAAGCACTGATATTTTAATTTTTCAATTTACACTTTTCAGATTTTTTATCTTTTCATTTTGAGCACACCTCTATAATTTTCCTTAATATATTATTATATTTATAATAATAAGATTAAACGGAAGTTTTATGCATTGTGTCTTTATATCTCTTTTATATCAATGTATAGTATACATTTATATTTATCTTATGTTAGAAAACTTAATTGATTATATTTTTTTGGTAACATTATCTATATTAACATTTTTGAAGTACATTTTATAGAATAACTTTTGTTTTAGTAAATATTTACATAGAATGTCATCACATTTAAGATAAAAATAATAAACTCATTAAAGTTAAATCTGAAAATTAAAAAGATAATATCAAAACAAACTTATTTACAAATCTTCGGTTTAGTAAACTACATTAATCTCAATTTGTTTAAGGAAAACTACATTAAAATAATTTCTTAAAATATCCCTACCTAGTACCGGCGTTGAATACTGTCAAGACCCAAGGAAAAAAGTTTTAACCTTTGAAAAAACTTTGCCGGAAAAAGTGGTTGCGGCGGGAGAGAGGTTTTGGCGGAGGTTAGAGGGGTAGGTACGGCGGAAATTCCCTTGCCGGGAATTAGGTGAAAAGCTCTTTGGAAACGTGCCTGAGAGAGAAAACACTCTAGTATACCTTATGATAATTTTGTGTCTCGTTTACGAAAATAATGTTATTGTGACATTATTAGTTACATACACATTTTTTCTATAAACTTTTAGATATGTCTTAAGAAATTAGCTTGTCAATCTGCAAGACATGTGTAGTTTTAAATATTTTTTTAAGGAGTTGAAGAATAAACAAATATGATATTAGTGGGTTACATTTCATGTAACTATAATCTGACATATGTATGATAAGGTTGATTAGATTCGATTCTGTTAATTAATGACTATGATGATACAAATTAAATTAATTATAATTTAGAAAGCACTGATATTTTAATTTTTCAATTTACACTTTTCAGATTTTTTATCTTTTCATTTTGAGCACACCTCTATAATTCTCCTTAATATATTATTATCTTTATAATAATAAGATTAAACGGAAGTTTTATGCATTGTGTCTTTATATCTCTTTTATATCAATGTATAGTATACATTTATATTTATCTTATATTAGAAAACTTAATTGATTATATTTTTTTGGTAACATTATCTATATTAACATTTTTGAAGTACATTTTATAGAATAACTTTTGTTTTAGTAAATATTTACATAGAATGTCATCACATTTAAGATAAAAATAATAAACTCATTAAAGTTAAATCTGGAAATTAAAAAGATAATATCAAAACAAACTTATTTACAAATCTTCGGTTTAGTAAACTACATTAATCTCAATTTGTTTAAGGAAAACTACATTAAAATAATTTCTTAAAATATCCCTACCTAGTACCGGCGTTGAATACTGTCAAGACCCAAGGAAAAGAGTTTTAACCTTTGAAAAAACTTTGCCGGAAAAAGTGGTTGCGGCGGGAGAGAGGTTTTGGCGGAGGTTAGAGGGGTAGGTACGGCGGAAATTCCCTTGCCGGGAATTAGGTGAAAAGCTCTTGGGAAACGTGCCTGAGAGAGAAAACACTCTAGTATACCTTATGATAATTTTGTGTCTCGTTTACGAAAATAATGTTATTGTGACATTATTAGTTACATACACATTTTTTCTATAAACTTTTAGATATGTCTAAAGAAATTAGCTTGTCAATCTGCAAGACATGTGTAGTTTTAAATATTTTTTTAAGGAGTTGAAGAATAAACAAATATGATATTAGTGGGTTACATTTCATGTAACTATAATCTGACATATGTATGATAAGGTTGATTAGATTCGATTCTGTTAATTAATGACTATGATGATACAAATTAAATTAATTATAATTTAGAAAGCACTGATATTTTAATTTTTCAATTTACACTTTTCAGATTTTTTATCTTTTCATTTTGAGCACACCTCTATAATTCTCCTTAATATATTATTATCTTTATAATAATAAGATTAAACGGAAGTTTTATGCATTGTGTCTTTATATCTCTTTTATATCAATGTATAGTATACATTTATATTTATCTTATGTTAGAAAACTTAATTGATTATATTTTTTTGGTAACATTATCTATATTAACATTTTTGAAGTACATTTTATAGAATAACTTTTGTTTTAGTAAATATTTACATAGAATGTCATCACATTTAAGATAAAAATAATAAACTCATTAAAGTTAAATCTGAAAATTAAAAAGATAATATCAAAACAAACTTATTTACAAATCTTCGGTTTAGTAAACTACATTAATCTCAATTTGTTTAAGGAAAACTACATTAAAATAATTTCTTAAAATACCCTACCTAGTACCGGCGTTGAATACTGTCAAGACCCAAGGAAAAGAGTTTTAACCTTTGAAAAAACTTTGCCGGAAAAAGTGGTTGCGGCGGGAGAGAGGTTTTGGCGGAGGTTAGAGGGGTAGGTACGGCGGAAATTCCCTTGCCGGGAATTAGGTGAAAAGCTCTTTGGAAACGTGCCTGAGAGAGAAAACACTCTAGTATACCTTATGATAATTTTGTGTCTCGTTTACGAAAATAATGTTATTGTGACATTATTAGTTACATACACATTTTTTCTATAAACTTTTAGATATGTCTTAAGAAATTAGCTTGTCAATCTGCAAGACATGTGTAGTTTTAAATATTTTTTTAAGGAGTTGAAGAATAAACAAATATGATATTAGTGGGTTACATTTCATGTAACTATAATCTGACATATGTATGATAAGGTTGATTAGATTCGATTCTGTTAATTAATGACTATGATGATACAAATTAAATTAATTATAATTTAGAAAGCACTGATATTTTAATTTTTCAATTTACACTTTTCAGATTTTTTATCTTTTCATTTTGAGCACACCTCTATAATTCTCCTTAATATATTATTATCTTTATAATAATAAGATTAAACGGAAGTTTTATGCATTGTGTCTTTATATCTCTTTTATATCAATGTATAGTATACATTTATATTTATCTTATATTAGAAAACTTAATTGATTATATTTTTTTGGTAACATTATCTATATTAACATTTTTGAAGTACATTTTATAGAATAACTTTTGTTTTAGTAAATATTTACATAGAATGTCATCACATTTAAGATAAAAATAATAAACTCATTAAAGTTAAATCTCGAAATTAAAAAGATAATATCAAAACAAACTTATTTACAAATCTTCGGTTTAGTAAACTACATTAATCTCAATTTGTTTAAGGAAAACTACATTAAAATAATTTCTTAAAATATCCCTACCTAGTACCGGCGTTGAATACTGTCAAGACCCAAGGAAAAGAGTTTTAACCTTTGAAAAAACTTTGCCGGAAAAAGTGGTTGCGGCGGGAGAGAGGTTTTGGCGGAGGTTAGAGGGGTAGGTACGGCGGAAATTCCCTTGCCGGGAATTAGGTGAAAAGCTCTTTGGAAACGTGCCTGAGAGAGAAAACACTCTAGTATACCTTATGATAATTTTGTGTCTCGTTTACGAAAATAATGTTATTGTGACATTATTAGTTACATACACATTTTTTCTATAAACTTTTAGATATGTCTTAAGAAATTAGCTTGTCAATCTGCAAGACATGTGTAGTTTTAAATATTTTTTTAAGGAGTTGAAGAATAAACAAATATGATATTAGTGGGTTCAATTTCATGTAACTATAATCTGACATATGTATGATAAGGTTGATTAGATTCGATTCTGTTAATTAATGACTATGATGATACAAATTAAATTAATTATAATTTAGAAAGCACTGATATTTTAATTTTTCAATTTACACTTTTCAGATTTTTTATCTTTTCATTTTGAGCACACCTCTATAATTCTCCTTAATATATTATTATCTTTATAATAATAAGATTAAACGGAAGTTTTATGCATTGTGTCTTTATATCTCTTTTATATCAATGTATAGTATACATTTATATTTATCTTATATTAGAAAACTTAATTGATTATATTTTTTTGGTAACATTATCTATATTAACATTTTTGAAGTACATTTTATAGAATAACTTTTGTTTTAGTAAATATTTACATAGAATGTCATCACATTTAAGATAAAAATAATAAACTCATTAAAGTTAAATCTGGAAATTAAAAAGATAATATCAAAACAAACTTATTTACAAATCTTCGGTTTAGTAAACTACATTAATCTCAATTTGTTTAAGGAAAACTACATTAAAATAATTTCTTAAAATATCCCTACCTAATTCAAACATAAATATATGATTCTCCTTTCACTTTTATTTATTTTTATATTTAAATTATTTTGAATTATTATATAATACATTTAGTTAATAAAATCTGAGATATTTTTTGCATATGATGTGAATAAAATTTTTTAAAGCAGACATATATTACTCAATAAATAAATAAAAGAGGAATTTTTCTCTGCCCAACTCTTTACGCACTATTCGTCCTTCAAGGTGCCATACCTGAGGGAAAAAACCCACAATAGCATTTGTACGTTGGATCTCTGGATTTGTAATCCTTCCTATAAGAGTCAGCTTATGGGATTCAATAAGCTCCGAGTCGTCTTCATCCGGGAGCCGTAAGGGCTTATCTCGTGTCCTGGAGTGCCCGTCGGGCTGAGATTTCCCTTTTTCTTCTCTCGTGTATCTCCTGGACATTGTGGTCCCAAGACTGGTTCGAGGGTTCCCAAAAGGCTGGCTAGAAAACGTAAGACGTACGTAAAGTGTGCGAGAGGAGCTCGCAAGAGGGGGAGAAAAAAAAACACGTACTGGGGGACGAAGAATCCGTCTCAGGATTGCACTACACAGTAATAACAAGGGGTCAGCCACATGCCTTTGGAGGAAAGCAAGCCTATGCCCTCCGATGACGACTTATCTCTGAGGCTGTGAAAAAACCTCATTTGGCTTCTGTTTGGTTCCGTGGGGGGGGGGGGGGGGGACCCCAACATCAATTTCGAAACCAAGAACCTAGTACTGGCGTTGAATACTGTCAAGACCCAAGGAAAAGAGTTTTAACCTTTGAAAAAACTTTGCCGGAAAAAGTGGTTGCGGCGGGAGAGAGGTTTTGGTGGAGGTTAGAGGGGTAGGTACGGCGGAAATTCCCTTGCCGGGAATTAGGTGAAAAGCTCTTGGGAAACGTGCCTGAGAGAGAAAACACTCTAGTATACCTTATGATAATTTTGTGTCTCGTTTACGAAAATAATGTTATTGTGACATTATTAGTTACATACACATTTTTTCTATAAACTTTTAGATATGTCTTAAGAAATTAGCTTGTCAATCTGCAAGACATGTGTAGTTTTAAATATTTTTTTAAGGAGTTGAAGAATAAACAAATATGATATTAGTGGGTTACATTTCATGTAACTATAATCTGACATATGTATGATAAGGTTGATTAGATTCGATTCTGTTAATTAATGACTATGATGATACAAATTAAATTAATTATAATTTAGAAAGCACTGATATTTTAATTTTTCAATTTACACTTTTCAGATTTTTTATCTTTTCATTTTGAGCACACCTCTATAATTCTCCTTAATATATTATTATCTTTATAATAATAAGATTAAACGGAAGTTTTATGCATTGTGTCTTTATATCTCTTTTATATCAATGTATAGTATACATTTATATTTATCTTATATTAGAAAACTTAATTGATTATATTTTTTTGGTAACATTATCTATATTAACATTTTTGAAGTACATTTTATAGAATAACTTTTGTTTTAGTAAATATTTACATAAAATGTCATCACATTTAAGATAAAAATAATAAACTCATTAAAGTTAAATCTGGAAATTAAAAAGATAATATCAAAACAAACTTATTTACAAATCTTCGGTTTAGTAAACTACATTAATCTCAATTTGTTTAAGGAAAACTACATTAAAATAATTTCTTAAAATATCCCTACCTAATTCAAACATAAATATATGATTCTCCTTTCACTTTTATTTATTTTTATATTTAAATTATTTTGAATTATTATATAATACATTTAGTTAATAAAATCTGAGATATTTTTTGCATATGATGTGAATAAAATTTTTTAAAACAGACATATATTACTCAATAAATAAATAAAAGAGGAATTTTTCTCTGCCCAACTCTTTACCCACTATTCGTCCTTCAAGGTGCCATACCTGAGGGAAAAAAACCCACAATAGCATTTGTACGTTGGATCTCTGGATTTGTAATCCTTCCTATAAGAGTCAGCTTATGGGATTCAATAAGCTCCGAGTCGTCTTCATCCGGGAGCCGTAAGGGCTTATCTCGTGTCCTGGAGTGCCCGTCGGGCTGATATTTCCCTTTTTCTTCTCTCGTGTATCTCCTGGACATTGTGGTCCCAAGACTGGTTCGAGGGTTCCCAAAAGGCTGGCTAGAAAACGTAAGACGTACGTAAAGTGTGCGAGAGGAGCTCGCAAGAGGGGGAGAAAAAGAAACACGTACTGGGGGACGAAGAATCCGTCTCAGGATTGCACTACACAGTAATAACAAGGGGTCAGCCACATGCCTTTGGAGGAAAGCAAGCCTATGCCCTCCGATGACGACTTATCTCTGAGGCTGTGAAAAAACCTCATTTGGCTTCTGTTTGGTTCCGTGGGGGGGGGGGGGACCCCAACATCAATTTCGAAACCAAGAACCTAGTACTGGCGTTGAATACTGTCAAGACCCAAGGAAAAGAGTTTTAACCTTTGAAAAAACTTTGCCGGAAAAAGTGGTTGCGGCGGGAGAGAGGTTTTGGTGGAGGTTAGAGGGGTAGGTACGGCGGAAATTCCCTTGCCGGGAATTAGGTGAAAAGCTCTTGGGAAACGTGCCTGAGAGAGAAAACACTCTAGTATACCTTATGATAATTTTGTGTCTCGTTTACGAAAATAATGTTATTGTGACATTATTAGTTACATACACATTTTTTCTATAAACTTTTAGATATGTCTTAAGAAATTAGCTTGTCAATCTGCAAGACATGTGTAGTTTTAAATATTTTTTTAAGGAGTTGAAGAATAAACAAATATGATATTAGTGGGTTACATTTCATGTAACTATAATCTGACATATGTATGATAAGGTTGATTAGATTCGATTCTGTTAATTAATGACTATGATGATACAAATTAAATTAATTATAAACTTGACACACGTTATTTGTCTGCAGCCAAACCTCCGAAACAAACTATATATATACACAATCGAGGATAACCAAACGTAACGCTTTTGCACAAGATGGAGACTTGGATAGTAATTATCATTGCTATTGCTTCTTGTGTTGGTGTTTCAATATTTCTTGTGGCCTTGACTGGAGCCGGAGGAAAAGGTGGGGGTGGTGATGACGGCGGAGGAGGAGGCGGAGGAGGAGAAGGAGGTGATGGTGGAGGAGGAGAAGATGGCGGAGGTGGAGATGTGGAAATGGGTGATGGAGGAAACGGAGGTGGCTTTGGCGGTGATGGAGGTGGCGTTGGCGGTGACGGAGGTGGTGGGGGTCATGGAGGGTTTTGGTCCTTTTGGAGTGGTGGCGGAGGGGATGGAGGTGGAGGCGGCTGGGGCGGGGGCGGGGGCGGCTTTGGTGGTGATGGAGGTGGTGGAGGTTTTGGCGGCGGCGGCGGTGGTGGGGATGGAGGTGGAGGTGGAGGCGGCGGCGGCGGAGGAGGAGGTTGCTGAGCTTCGGAGTTTCATACCATTTAGAAATAGTTAATGTGGAAAATTCCTAGAATTGATTTTATGTGAAAATTCTTAGTTTCATGAAGCATTTTGAATTTTAGTAGTCTATATTTTATTTGTTGATTATTTATGTAAATAATTTGTAGTTCTTGTGTGAAGTTGGTTTGGTATCCTATTTCACAATAGCGCTATATATGTGTGACATTTATTATTATCAATCATACTACCAATGATGTAGTTTGGATTAATGTTTTAAAGCCAAATTAGAACATCGATGCAAATTATTGGTTATTTTGACCTAAAAGAAATTCACCATGCATACGTGACATCTTAGTTAACGATGAGACTAAGTCACAAATTGAATAACAAAGAATAATAAATCCAAATATAAAAAGAATATGATCTTCGCGTTTTTGTCAATTAATATTTAATTGTACTCACGATCTTACTGCGAAAGTATTTTAGATGTCGAACCACAATAAACATAAGATCAATACATTAAAAATGCACATATTTGTCTAATCTAAACTAATAAGTTGATTTTGGAATGTCTAACACAATCTTAAATAGCAACCAATAAATAAAATTTTAAAATAAAAGCAAGCGGAAAATAAAGATCAAAAAACGGTTTAAAAATCAAGACTAAATAAGCGAACCTTGGGCGAGGTAATTGACTTGGGAGATAGCTAATCAATCTATGATGTTCAATCAATCAATCAATATTCATCCTTAGGCTTAGATCATTCAAAGTAAATCAATTGATTTCCATGACATTAATTCTATGCTAATTAAGCAATTATCAACAATTTCCATACGTAATCACAAGATAAATATGCATTAAATTCAAGACTAACAACCACTAAACACCATATCATCAATTCTCATTGGCTACGAATATAATGCTCTTGTGAAATTGGGTTTGACATTTTATCAAACACCTTTCGGATATAAAACGCCTAAAGTCTAGATCATGCTTAATCAAAGCTAATCTACCATTAAGATCATTTCACAAAAAAGGATTTATCTAAATCTAGCACTAAACATCATAAATCAATCATCAAATCTCTCTAATCTACCAAGCCCAAAGTTCTAAAGGAAACTACTCACTAACTAATCATCATAAAAACACAAAGACCCATGTTGATCCTTTGCATAATCATAATGTCAAAAGAATATAAACAAGAAATCTAAAAGAAGACAAGATTAAATTGCATAAAACTCAAGTTCTCATACAAAATCTTAAAAGGGAAAAGAACTCTTTAAAAGAAGCATAATCCCCATATTTTTAAGTCTTCAATCATTTATATAGAAAAAGGATGTGAACCGGGTCGATCCGAGACAAATCGGATCGACCCTGAAAATAACAAAGAGCAATAGTCTGTGATCGACCTGTCAATCGACCATGAGGTCAATGGTTTTTTCAGATCAATCGACATTGAGGTCGTTCAAGTCTTCAACTTCAATCGATCGATCATGGCTACGTTCGTGACCCTGTTGGAATTCCCATCGACCCCGAGGTCGATCACTCCTCTTTCTCACCTTTCACTTCATTTCTTTGATCGCTCCTTCATCTCTTGAATCTCTTCTTGATCCACATTGCTTGATTCACCTTCTTTTACCTCTATTTGCTCCAAATAACTCCACATCTTCATTCTTCTCTCCAATAACCTAAGAAACACAAATGAAAATGCAAATGCAACACTATATACTAAAACATGAATGCTAATCAAAGAAAACTAAGATAAATGAAGCTTCAAAATAAAAAAAAACACAAGATATATCAACTCCCCCGAATTTATCATTTGTTTGTCCATAAGCAAAAGTGGAAAGGATGGTTCAATAGAGAGGTTTAAAAGTGGGGATTCATGGTCACAAAGTATCAAACAAAGGGTTCAACTCAAAGTCCTTAAAGAGATTTCAAAGTTGGTTAAAACAAACATCATGCTCTCTCGTACTTCTCCATGCTCATGTCAATGCACAAATCCAGTTCAACTCCTAACTTTAGCAAGAACTCACAATTAAACTGAAAACATCTCTTTAACATTCAATTAAGTGTTTGGCACGGTCTCGCAAATGAAAAATAAATCATTCTCAATCGGTTTTGGTAAAGGTTTTTTGGAGACGGTTTCAAAAGATTCATACCTTCGTAGTTTTCTCTCAAGATAAGGAGTGCTAAACAATCATGAAATCCATCTAAGAAAGAGAAAAATTTACGCATACAAAACTTAACTCTTGTTGTTCTACCCATCTTAAGGTGTAAAATCCTACTTTTTACCCTTTGCACATTTTTTTCCTTCTTTTTTCAACCACAACACTAGACTCTTTTGCTCTTTTTAATCATGATCACTTTCTTTTCTTAGTCACCTAGGGAAAAACTTCACTTAAACATTTAGCTCTTTTTCTATCTTTTTCTTTTTATTTTTTATTTTTTATTTTGCTTTTTTTTGTTCCACTTGCTTATAACTTTCTAAACATTTTCTTTGGAAAACTACTTTGTCATTTTTTTTAGAGCTTTTAACTTTGATTTCACTCCCTAGAGACTATTCTTATTCCATATGATAAATCCTTTACTCCACCTTTTTTTTTTTTTTCACTTTTCCCCAAACCCAAATATTCAATCGAACCACCTAAATCTTTCATTCCCAACCTAGTAGCTAGTTTAAAGATGTTTCAAAAGCTAGCTAGAACAAGAGCTAATACCTTGTCGTTCTCAATACTCTCAAGATTTCACAATCTATAGCATTTTCAGCAAAGAGGCCTCACTCAAAAATCAAAGAAAAGGTTTAAGGTTAAGGGTAGGAAAACCATTCTAAAAGTGAGAATGGTCATTCGGGTTAACAAAAGATTGGCGAAAAAGATAAGAAAATCCGAATGAGTCTTTTAAACTACCATGAGAATGCATTCCAAATCCATAAGCGAAAAAATTAAGTTCAAGTTAAGTCCAAATTCATAGAGATGTTTCAAAATATCATGTAAGCTTCGCACAAGTATAAATTGCTTTCGAAAAATGTAAAAGTCCAAACATAGGTTTTCTATTTTTTCTCAAGTTGATTAAGCAACGATTAACTATGATCAAGGGCTTAAAGTTCAATGCTAAGTTTAAATTTCTACAAGGCATTATAATCATTATCCCCTATACATATGCAACTGCAACTACATGCTATTAGACTTAATCTTAGAACCAAAAATAAATATGCAAAGCTATATGATTTTTTGGATTTTTCAACCTTTTCAATTTTATTTTATTTTTCTATGCAAATAAGTATATGCATGAGACACAAATATGCAAAAAGAACATAAGAACACAAAACACAAAGTCAAAATACACAAATGCCTCAAATTGATTAACACATCAATTAAACCTAATGTGCACACTACTACAATCGAATGACATACCGATGTAACACTTTAGGATCGAATCCACAAAGAACAATGCCGTAACTCAATAGGAATGCATGCTATTACTTAATCTAAGATAAACAAGGTTTGGATTTGGTTTATCAAAGTTAACCAAACAATACTAAGCAAAGATGATCAAATAAGACAAAGCAAAGCATAAGAAAGCATTCAGCAAAAGCCTAACAAGGATCAAAATCAAACAAAGCTGGAAAAAAACAAAGCAGTTTAAATCAATGGATAAAAGACGAGTCTTCGGGTTTAGATTATTGACTCGAGTGATCACTAATCAATCCAAGATGCTCTATCGATCTAACAATGCTAATCCTTTGGTCTTAGATCACTAATCTAGACTAATTCATTTCTATGGTACTAATCCTTTCACTAATCATCTAATAATCAACAACTTTCGTTTGCAATCAAATTATCAGTGAGCATTAATTTCAAGTCTAACTAACCACCTAGCACCATAATCATCAATTTCCACTGGCTAGGAATGCTAAGCACTCACTAAGTTTTTTCGGGAATTTCAGCGAACACCTTTCGGGCATGAAACTTCCTATGATCTAGACTAGCTTAATCAAGACTAACCTAGCATTAAGAACACCTAGAGAGTAAGAATCTATTAAGATTAAGTTCGAAGCACCTTGAATTAATCAATAACCACCCTAATCTACTAAACCCAAAGACTCAAAAGTGACTACTCACTAATCATAATGAACACACAAAGATCCATGTTGGTTCTTTGCATGATCATTGTTGATTAGATATTAGAAATAAGATATCTAAAAGAAAACAAGTTTAGATTGCATAAAAATACTTAAGATTCATACAAAAACTAAAAAGAGAAAAGAGAGGTTCAAAACAAGCATAAGATCTATATTTTCAAGTCTTAAAACACTTATATAGAGAAGATATGCAAACCGAATCGATCCGAGATAAACCAGATCAAACCCGATAAATTGTTAGTGAAAATAGCTTTGTGATTGACCCCTCAATCGACCAAGTGATTGATCACCCTCTTTGCTCCAATCGACAGATCACGGGATCGATTATGGTCATCTCTGCACACTATCCAGCCTCCAATCGACCAATCGACTTGCAGTCTTTACTACTCTTGATCATCTTTTCTTCACTTTTTCTTGCATCCTACTTTTACTATTTGATCCCTTCTTCAATTCCTACTTCATTCTACTTCCTTTAACCTCATATTCTTCCATATATCTTCAATTCTTCATAATCCACTTCATGTATTTAAGAAATCCAAACGCTAATGCAAATGCAACACTATATGTTAAAACATGAAAGCAAAACAAAGAAAACTAAGAAAAATGAGATTTCAAAATATCGTAATACTGTTTAAAAAGTTTGAATTCTTGAACTCTTTTGTATTTATCCGATCCATGACAATATCTGCACAGGGCATGAGTCACAGCCTACAGGACTCCGTCAAGTATTTCCTATTACGAGACGAGTAATTGTTTTGATTAGTTTGGAATTTGTATTTGCTAATTAATAATTCAAAATTTATATTCTTACTGTTTATTTTAGCACTAACAAGAAGTAAATAATCAATTTTAAGATTCAAATTCTTAAACTGTTTTCGAATAGAAGAAGCACTAGATGTAAAAACATATGTTTGGTTTGAATAATTAAATAGATTTCAATTCAAAAAAAAAAAAAAATTTACAACCCTAGCACACCAAATTACTGAAAGAAAGTCTATAGATTCGTTTTTAAGCATATTTCATTGAACCTAAAAAAGTGTTAAGACAAATTAAATCCACTTCTTAAACAAAAATATATATTACAACGGTGCTACGTAGCGATAGTATTTCGTATATTTTGTGGGTTATTAAGTGGGAGTTAAGATTGCTTGGTTAGGTGATGAAATAAAAGTTACGATGGTTTTATGTTCCATGCCAAACATTTAAATAGTTGAAAGAATTAATCTTTACATTTTGGTCAAAAAAATATTGATTAAGTTTGGAATATGGACAAAGATATCAGATCTGATTTAACATACAGTAAATTATTAATTTATAGAAAATTTTGACTAATTTCATAATTTTTAAAAAAAATTCTATTCAAAAACAATTTATTTGTTATACTCATTATTCTTCTATGTTCAATTACAAGTAAGAAAACAATTATCATATTTAGAAGACAAGATTAAAAAAAATTGATACAGTAAAAATATTAGAAATGAACTTTAACAAGAAATAATGCAAAAAACTTTTTAAAAACAACATTAGAATCATATTTCACTAAATTTTCTTACATATAATATATATATTTTTAATAAATATATATAATTATAAATTTATGATATTGATAGGATCATATGTTTACATAAGATTTTTTTAAAAATTATTATTTTATTATTTTATTGAATTGTGTCATTTTTTATATTGGTCCAATTCAGGACCGAAAAAATTTATTAATTTAAAGAGATTATTAATTTATAGATGTTTTACTGTATACTGTTAATGTTAATGTTAACAATATATTGCACTTTGGAAATATTTATATATAGTGGTTGGAACTTTAAGTTACTAAAAAATATCCAAAGTTTTAAATAGTTTGTTTCCATGTCAAAATTTTGGGTAGGTTACCTTATAGACATACCAATATATTTGTATGTAACACTTACAAAGATGAACACAATTGGAGTAATTTCGTCTTCCATATATACTATTAATATGTCATTACACAATTTTTTGGTAAATTAATATTGATTATTACCCAAACTCACCCTTGTAAGTAGGTTTTTTTTTTTTTTTTTGGGTATGGATTCACCAACTCTTGTAAGTTGTAACTATACTTCAGCACCGAAATTAGAAGAAAGAAAACAAACAGTCACGACATGAGATTTTCAATGGAAAACCCAAACAGTGCATTAGAAACAACTCCCATTGTTAGCTTCGATGCAATCGTAAACATTCTCCAGCCCTTACTCGGAGTCGGCTTTTGACCCGCCCCAGCCACTGGTACTTGACCCGGAGTCATATTAAACCCGTTCATGTAATTGAAATAATCGTAATTATAGGGATGATGATTAAAACAAGGTTGTTGTTGACCCATCGGCCCATACGCATACGGGTAACCAAAATGCTGTTGTTGCCACGGCGTGGATGACGATGGTTGTCCACCTTGGGGCTTGAGCCCTCTGCTCTTAGTACCCGACACACCGGTCTTGTCAGAAGGTGACGTGTTGCACACGGCTAGGATACACTCCATATGAATATCGAACCTACATAACTCACACCTATACCTCCAAGATTGGCACGGGCCGTGACAAACCATACACGTGCTAGCTCCCGCAAGGCGAAACTCCAAGTGATGGGCAGGGTGAAGCACATGCCTCACGTTCTGAGGCAGCTGCGTGCAGAGCGGATGCACGTCGAACTCACATATCTTGCATCTGTAGAACAACCCTTCGACCGACTCGTCGCAGATGTCACACGCGCGGTCGTTTTGGCGCGTGGACTGTTCTTTCCGGACAACGAGGTTGAGCGCATGCTGGGGATGAATGAAGGTTGGGAAGGTAAGGGGACATGTGGCACAGTATTCATGGAGATCATAGTTGCACGGTTCGCATCGATATGTCTTGCCTGAGCCGTAGGTTTTGCAGCCGTCGCAGATGAAGTCGCCAATGCTGTTAAACTCCGTTAATTGATGAATATGCGTGAAATGCTGAACGGTGTGCCGTTTTGGTGTCCGTGGAGCCATCTTTGCCGTTCTTGATTCAGAGAGAGAGACAGTGTTGGGTGTTGGGAATATAATGACATTTCTTCCCAATATTAAAATGAGAGTTGTATGTTTACTATTGTGACAGAGTATCACAACGTTATTAGTTGACTTTTGACGAGTTGCCTGACCAAAGAGGTGGAAAAGTCTCTATCCTTATTATGTTTAATGTTCATTTATAATAATTCAAATATAGGTTGGTTAAAAGAACACACAATAACGTATTATATATCCTGTATACATGCTTAGTGATATGTACTAATGTTTTAAATAGAATTGGTTCTACCGATTTTAAATTGTTGTTTGAGTTACACTTCACTGTTTTTTTTTTTTTTTTTTACATATTTGTATCCATATGGTTTATTTTAAATCTAAAAACACTAATAACAAACAAAAGTACATTTTGATCAAGGTTATATAGACAATCATTAATCTTTTAACATTTGTTTCTTTAACTAGTTTTATTCTAAAAATATACAATATTTTACAAACATGTCAAGCATGATAATGCTTTGATTGACGTTTGGCTAATTGGAGTTAACAACGACAACATGGTTTAATATACAATGCTGTCTGGAATAATATACGATATCACGATTCTCCGTCTTAATTGCTTGGTAGAACTTTAATCTTTTTTTAGGCGTCGCAAGTTCGCAAAAAAAAAAAAAAACCAAGCAAATGTACTATATACATACCTTGAGTTTGAAGGAATGAATATGTAAAATATGAATTCTCTTTTCAATTTAATAATATTATATGTTTTGATCGAGTAATTTGTGTCTTTTTTTTAAATCCCAGACTATAATATATACAAATTTCACTACAAAAAGACATCCTAATTTCTTACCATTATTTTCGATGAAATTGGTAATCGGAAAAATACCGATCAATTTTCGACTAATTTCTAATAAAAAAAATATTAATCAGAAACTAGTTGAAAATTATTAAAAAATTTCGACCAAATAAAATTGGACGAAAATTAGTCAAAAATTTAGTCGGAACTTTCGTGATCATCGAAAATGCGTCAAAATTTGTAATTCTCTAATTTTTAGATTTTCTTTAAAACATGGTTGGAAATACGACGACTTTACAACGATAATTTAATTATTTAAATAATTATTTTTATTTTTATTTAAAAATAAATATCATCAAAAATTTCGAAAATTTTTTGACCACTTTTAATTATAGAATTATTTTTTCGTTTTAGGAAGAAAAAGTCGTCAGAAATTTTTGACGAAGTCCTGACCATTTTTTATTATTTAATTTATTTTTTGTTTTTTAAAAAAACTTATAAATATCGTCGGAAATTTATCAAAAATTTTATTGGGTTTTTATGTTCCCGAATAAGTAAATTCAAATCAATTGAATTTACAACGTTTTGTAGTTTCTGAAGATAATTTCGTCGAAAATATATCCTATATATACAAAATAAATATTCATCAATTTCACAATTCAAAACACAATAAACTTAATTTCTAATAACATCTAATTTTTCTCTCTATTTTGAAAATCATATCGAGTTCTAATTTTTAAAAGTTCATCATTTCCCTTCTCTTTTTCAATTAGTAATTTTCATTTTTTAATTTATATTAATTCATTTTTAACTAATTAAATTTTAGTTCTTATTTGTAGATGATGAACATTTGGTTATATGACATTTATTTTTTTTACTATTGAATACTTATTTTAATTTTAATACACTTATTTTATTTTATTTTAAAAAAATTATCGAAAATTCGTCAGAACTATTTTTTATTTTTTATTTTAGTTAGAAAATGGTTGGAATTTCGTTGGAATGAATATTCATATAGTGGTCGGAAATTCGTCGGAAATTTCTGATAAATATTTTCTACGAGTTTCCGACGATATTTTTTCGTCAATAGTTTCCGACGAATGTTGTTTTTTGAATAAAAAATTTTGACCAATTTTATTTTATCGGAAATTCGCAGAAATATGTCATTTTCTATGAATTTCTTACCAATACCATTGAATTTGATTTTGTTTTCTTGTAGTGTTTTTCTTGATGATTACGTTTTCAGGAAGATAGAAGATCAAAAATAATGAGAGAGAGGAATAGAGAAGGGGAGAAATGTTGTATGTGTAAATAATCGTCTACATATATATATCGCCACTTTAATTTTTTATAAAAAAAAACACTAATTTCAACCCTTTACCAATTTCCCAAAAGAAAATAATACCAGAAAAACCATGGAACTCAGTCTTTGATCATCAGAAAAAAACAAAGAAAAAAAAAGAAAAAGAGAAGCAGTGGCTCAAAAAAGAGGGCACATAATTATCAATAAAAAAAAGAAAGGCCACATTATACAGATACAGGCTTATAGGGTCAGTCAACTTGCCCGATATCAACTAAACTGCTCTACCACATTGTATGAGTTTCTAACGACTGAGTTAAAATTATTATTCGTTGGAGCACAAGTGAACAAAAGTTTATATTTTTGTAACCATAAGTGAACCAAAGTTATTAATTATTTGAATTGTCTAACAATTTTTATTTATTTATTTATTTTGTAACCACAACTGAACATTCTAACTTGTTTGCCAAACGAAGATTGGAATGGTCAAAACAACAGTTTCTTTTTATACCACCATTTATTCTCTCACAATCCTAACCACTCTCAAGGAAAAGAAAAAAAAAACAACGAGATGTCTTCGTTGAGTGTAGAACAACACGTAGTCCAACATTTTACTCATATCCATCCATTAACGAAGGTTGACGAATATGGCGAGTTCACATGCGGTGGCTGTAAAACCTACGGCTTTGGGAAGACCTATCGATGCGCCCCGTGCGACTATGATCTTCACGACCATTGTGCCATGTGTCCCTCTACCCTCATAAGCTTTATGCATCCACAACACGAGCTCCAGGTAGTTTTAAATGGACCAGAACATATGTGCAACTTCTGCCACGGATTGGTCGAGGGATTTTATTACCATTGCGAGACTTCTGGTTTCGATGTCCATCCACTCTGCATACAGCATCATCAGCACGTGAGCTACGTGCCTCACCCAACTCATCTCTTAGAGCTGGGTCAGTGTGGAGCGAGCAACACGTGCATGGTTTGCCGAGGCGCAATCGTGTCCTGGCGGTACAAGTGCGGTCCATGCATGCTAGATGTTCACGTGGAATGCGTTAATTCGTCTGCACCAGCTACTACTGAATCGCAAATGGATTTGAACACTTCTCAGTACCCTCAGCCTTGTAATGACGAATGCGGATGCATACACAATTATGAACATGCAAATAAAGGTCAAGTGTCGGGTCCAAGTAAAAGAAAAAGAGTGTTTAGATTTTTGAAGGATTTAACGGTTGAAGTTGTCTGCAGTATCATCGCAGAAATGTAGGCCGAACTGGGTCTATAGCGCCTTGCTTTTAAATGGCACGTCTTTAATGTTATGCCATTATGCTTCATTTCTCTATTGTTTATGTTTGCTTTTTGTTGTCTGTCAATACAATAAATTTACAAAATGTTACGAGGTGAGCAAAACAACCCTAACCGAACTGACAATAACCAAAACCAAATTCATCAATCAGAATAATAAAATTCATCAATCCAAAAAAAAAAAAAAAATCATCAATCCTCTGTTTAATCTAAAAAAACTTGAATAGTATGTCATCATGTATGGACCAATGATAAATACCGAAATGTTGTTTGATCATGTTGTCATCTATAGCAAAAGGGAACATGATTTAGTCGTTGCAACATGTCGATGTCGTTGTTGATTTCTGATGACTACAAAGTAAACATGATTTAGTCATTAAGAGCAACTCTATTAGGAGTATCTTATTAAGATATTTCCCATTAAATTAATAATAAAAAAATAAGGAGAGAGGTGAGTTGGGGTTATTATCTAAGAACTTTTAAGATCTTAATAAGAACCTCTTTTTACAATGGCACTTTCTCATTAGTCTATTTGTTTTTTTAGAATTAAAATTTAATTGTATAATTAAATTAAATTAAAATATTAATATAATAATGTTTAAATATCCAAATGAGTTTCTAAAGCATTGGAAATGCTCTAATGAACATAACATAACAATGATAATTGTTATACAATATCACCATTTTTTGAAATGCATTGTGTACCATGCAGTGGCGGAGCAAGAATTTTTCGTATTCGGGTCAGAAAATATTAAAAATAGAATTTATAAATTATCGAAAAAACTACAAATGTACTCTACGATCACTCATACCTTGAAACTTTTTTATCACGGTTTCATTTGTTATATTTTCAAATATTTTTTTTCGATAAAACAAATAAGACAATCACTTAAAAACTGGTCACCGATGCGATTCCGTAATAGTGTCTTGACGAACTTCATTCCTGAAAAACATATCTCAACAGTTGCGGTAGCAACATGCAAAGTCAAAGATAACTTCAAAAGCCTATAAACCAAAGGATGAGAAAGATGTTTTCTGGTTTCTACCATCACCCACGATAAGTCTCCAAGATTTTTCAAATCAGCAAACATGTCATCTTCTCGTACATTATCAATATAAATGTCAAGTTGTTGCTCAAGAGATTTGCATTCCACACAACTAAAATCCTCATGGTAAAATCTAGCCAGTCTCAACAACTTTTCTTTATCAAACTCACGAAATGAATCAACAGGACTTAAAGCCGATAAGCAAACGAGTAATTCAGAGTTTAACTCATTAAATCGATCATTAAACTCTTGAGCTGCATATCCAACACAGTATAAAAACAATTGACCTGGTAATGATGCAAGTTGGTAATGTTGGTCTTTTTGCGTGGCTTCCTTGGATCGATGAATTCGTCCTCCATATTGAGAATTTCAGTGTCTTGTTTCTTACAAAATGATGAAACTTCTTTCGCAAAAGAATCTCATCCATCATCTCTGAACTTTTGTAGTTGACGCTTAGTGGATTCCACTAATGAGACAACATTTAGGATGTCTTGATTTTTTCTTTGGAGTGCCATTGATAAATTCTCTGTGAGTCCCAAAAGATGCATCATCAAGTGTAGGTAGAATACAAAATCAAAAGTGTGGATATATTTACGGAGGCCATTTGCTTGACATCTTTGAGTATTTTCAATACCTTCATCCTCGACAAACTCAAGCACCTTACTCACAGAAGAAAACATCTCAACTAACCGCAACACCGTTTTATAATGAGAACCCCAACGTGTAGTTCCTGGTCCTGGAAGTGAAGACTCTTGATTCAGTCTTTTTTCAGTCTTGATTTCACCACTCTCTACTCCCTTTTCAATTGTATCCCGCTGAACTTCTACCATCTTATCTTTTCTTTTGCAAGAAGCTGCAACCACATTCACTAGCACATAAATCTTATCAAAGAAATCTACAAGTTCAAAGTGTTTCTTTACAATTGCAACAATAACCAACTGAATCTGATGAGCAAAACAATGTACATAGTATGCAGAACTACTTTCTCTTGAAATCAATGCTCTCAGCCCATTCAGTTCACCTCTCATATTTTCTGCTCCATCATAGCCCTGTCATCTCACCTTCTTCAAGCTTAAACTATATTTAGCAAGCAATGAATCAATTCCAGATTTCAGAGATAAAGAACATGTATCATTCACATGGATAAAACCAACAAATCTCTCTTTCACTAT
The DNA here is from genome assembly GCA_900406565.1 of Turritis glabra. Lineage (NCBI taxonomy): Eukaryota > Viridiplantae > Streptophyta > Magnoliopsida > Brassicales > Brassicaceae > Turritis > Turritis glabra. The sequence goes on from OVBN01000025.1 coordinate 4,459,393, forward strand.
ACCCTGTTTATCAACAAAACGAAAAACTATAGCCATCTACTCTTTCTTAGAACAGTCTGCAGATTCATCCACCAACAGAGCAAGCACATCATGATCCATCTCTTGAACTATGGAGCTAACTACTTCTTCCGAAAAACAATTAACAATGTCTTTTTGAATTGGATGAGACACCATTTGGTTATTTCCAGGAGCATTTTTCAGCAAAACTTTGTTCACAACTTCATTTTATTCAGCAGTATACTTCACTAATTCCAAGAAATTACCTTTGTTACTAGAATCCATTGTCTCATCATGACCACGAAAAGGTAATTCTTGTCTCAATAAGTATTTAGAAGCATCAATTGAAGCATTAAATCGAATACGATACTCATTTTTTACGACATCAGTTTGCTTGTGCATAGCATGTTTGATTGATTGACCTTCCCTCATCAAATCCTCACACTTCTTCTTGGCTATGTTATGAAAGCTATTTATTGTTGCACCTACATGACCAGAAAATCTCTCAGACTTATTCCAGCAATCAAATCCCTCTGTGACAAATCCAATACTGCCACTCTAATTCTCGTTGAACAAATAACAACAAAAACAATATGCCTTTTCTTTCTTCACACTGTATTCCAACCAATCACCATATTGATCAAACCAGCTTGGATTAAACCACCGTGGTGTATTTGCTATAAGTCGTTGTTTAAAATTATGACCACGAGGTTGACAAGGTCCTCTACTTAAATATTTGTGTCGTACCTCATCTCTTTGATTAGGATGATATTCTATTATTCCTTTTCTTTCACCGGGATCATACGACAGATCATCTAAACCAATATCTTCCGTTGATGGAGATTTTCTTTTCAGATTCAGAAATCGATCCATTAGTTATCTGATAAAAAAAAATAGTTTATTTCTAGATACAAAAGTAAACGTTAATGATATCTAGATCATAAACATAAACCCTAAATATTTCTATGAATTTGAGTGAATGAGTCATAATCATCTCTAGTTTAATAGAAACATAAAGTATGAATTACAAGATTAAAGTATAGCATAAAAAATAAATGAATCAAATCTGAAATTTAAACAAATATTGCTTGATGGATGGTTGGAGAGAGAGACACAGGGAGAGAGACGCAGAGAGTTATCGGCAATTTTTTTTTTTTAAGTTTTTGGTTTTTTTTTTCAAAAATAGAAATTAATTAATATTTCATAGTAATCCAATAAAATTGGGTTTAAATTTAATATAAACCCAAGTTTTAATCCTTAAAAAACTTAAGCTTATTAGTATCCTAACTAAATTTTAGTTTTTACTGTAAATGTAAATCCATTATGTTTTGTGATTATTTTTTTTTATGAGATCAAAAAAAAATTTAAGTGGAATCATTCAATTTTTTTCTAAACAAAAACAAATATTTTAAAAAAATTAGTGGGGTCAGCTGACTCCGCTCCTGGTACCATGCATCTAACGAAATGGACTCCTGCACCCTTGTTTTTTTTTAAATTAATGTTAAATTATATTCAAAGAAAAAACCAACGTTTATTACATCTTAGTGCATACATTTTTTCCAAACACGACTTCAATGAAAACTTATCCTTAATTTTGTTTTGATGCAAACCACAGTTGAAAACCACCTGCATACTTCAAGTCTCCACCACTCTGAATTGTGCTTAACCAATTTCGAATGTTCTTGTCAATCAGTTTTACAAGCTTCTCAGTAGGAGATGGTTGTTCGCCATGCCTTCTATCATTCCTTTCTCGCCATATAGAGTGGATTGTGTTTTGAAACACATACCTTAGGATAAATGCTTTTGTTTTGTCAAGGTCTTATCGCTAATAAGCTTGAGAATCTCCCTCCAGTTTGCCGAAAACTTATCAAGGAGGAGCCCTCTCATCAGTTCCTCCCATACCTTCTGTGAGTAAGAGCATAAAAAAAAACAAGTGGTCCATAGTCTCCTGACAGAGGACACAGCTGGTATTCGCATGTTGATTCCAGGTTTTCATCCTATCTCCCATTGAGATTCTGTTTATTGTTACTAGCCAAATAATGAAAGAGTACTTAGGGGTGGAATAAGTGAACCAGATCCCTTTGTAGCCCTCCATCAATGGCTTAGCAATACGAATATGTGACCACGTCTCTTTTGATATGAACAATTCTTGCGGTAGTGATCGTTTTTTCCTCTCCATAAAGCAACGTCGCAGTCCACGTCTTTCCGGTTATGTCTCTGTTTCCGAATTTCCTCTTCGATAAGATTTAAGAAAGCTGCTCCTGCACGTTTCTTACGTCAATCAAGTGGGGAAACAAGACCTCGAACTCTATGCAATTATTCAAGATATTTGTTCAGTCCTATGAATTTGTTCCTAAGAGCAGCCAATGTATTAGCCGGTTCTCTTTAGTTCTTAAACTTTTGCACTTGCGCTAAATTGGCTTGTGACTTCAAATGTGGATATGTTTAATTTTTCTAATTATATCTAATAGAAATTCATTGAAAAAACATAAAATATCAAGTTGTGTTACTAATTATAAGAGGCAAAAACCTTCCATCTAGACCTCTAATATATATATATATATATATATATATATATATATATATAGACCTTATTATATATGATCCATCATTTGGCCATTTACTTTAATCTCGATCAACTTATGGATAAATTTTTAGTCTGCCAATTGTTCCTTTTTCTTGCTGAGTTTAGAGTCCTGGCATCGACAATGACTCCCCAACAGACAGCAAAAGTTTAGTTCGAAATTGAGTACGCAACTAATGGTGGGGGAAAAAATAATAATCGTAAGACTTCTTAATTACTCCCAAAAAAACCTTGAACCCAATCTTTGATCATTAAAAATAGAACAGTGGCTCAAAAAAAGAAGTCACATTGACCAGTCAACTAGCCTATGTCAACTAAACTGCTCTACCACATTCTAGCAGTTTCTGACGACTCAGTTAAAGTTATTATTCGTAGAGCACAAGTAGACAAAAGTTTATATTTTTGCAACCACAAGTGAACAAAACTTGTTATTTATTTGAAATGGTCTAACAAAAGTTCATATTTTGTAACGACAACTAATCAAAAGTTCTTGTTTCCCAAACAATGCTTGGGAATGGTCTATAAAATTCTCTAAATCCTAACCGTTCTCAAGAAAACAAAAAACAACCGAGATGTCTTCGTCGAGGCCAGAACAGAAAGTAGTCCAACATTTTACCCATATCCATCAATTAACGAAGGATGACGGATATGGCGAGTTCACATGCGGTGGCTGCAAAACCTACGGCTTTGGGAGGACCTACCGTTGCAGCTGGTGCGACTACAATCTTCACGATCATTGTGCCACGTGTCCGCCTACTCTCTCCAGCTTTATGCATCCACAGCACAAGCTTCAGCTAGTCTTTAAGGGACCAGAGCAGACGCACCAAAACAGACGTATGTGCGACATCTGTGACGAATCAACCGAGGGACTCTATTACCAATGTGAGCCTTGCGGCTTCGACGTTCACCCACTCTGTACGCAGCTGCCTCAGCACGTGAGACATGTGCCTCACCCGACCCATCTCTTAGAGCTGAGTCATTGGGGAGCGAGCAGCACGTGCATGGTTTGCCGCGGTGCCATCCGGTCTTGGCGGTACAAGTGCGGTCCATGCGGGGTAGATGTTCACATGGAATGCGTTGATTCATCTGCCTCAGTAGCAGCAGCAACGGCAGTTCAGCAAAGGGGTTTTGGGTCACAACAGCAATTTCACTCTTCTCAATATCACCAGCCTTATTACAATCACGGATACAATTACGGATATACAAATCAAGGTCAGGTTCAAGAGCCGGGTCCGAGTATAGGGAGAAGGATGTTTAAAGTTTTGATGGCTCTGACGGTTGGGGTTGTTTGCAATATCATCGCTGGGCCGGCCTCCGATGCCCTTATCGGCGGCTTTTGAAATGGCACGTCTCCAACGTCAGGCCATTATATATGTCTTTTCTCTCTAAATATTGTTTACGTTAATTTGCTCTCTAAATAATGTTCTAAAAATGTACGTGTTACCATCTTCAATTATGACAATATACTAATTATTATAATAATAACTTGCATCCAAACTTCGTTGTAATAGATAAGCGTCAATGGACAGCACTGTCTTTTCTGAATAAAATATTGAAAACGTAGGACCCCTGGAGAGAGTTTATGAGTAAATGATGTACCTTTCCGTAAGAAACAAGTTACATTGTTCTTGAGCTATGTTGTCCCTAGAGAACCCAACGTAGAGTATCCCTACAAAAATATCAATTAAAGTTTAAATTCCGAGATCTTTTGTCAGTTTTGCCAAAAGGATATGGATATGTTTGTAGGGATATTTCATAAATTATTTATAATTTTGTTTTACAAATTTAATAATGATTTATTGTGTAAACTATGGGTTATTAAAAATTCAAAGTTTTTGACATATTTTATGGCTTGAGGTTGTTGGAAATTTGTTGTGCGTTGAGATTGTTGAATTATTTTATTATGTTATGTCTTTGGTAACAAATATTCTAGATCCGCCATTGATCATAGCATGCAAAGAGAAATCGTCGATGATTGTTTTTGTGGAAGACACACATGAGAAGAGAGGACACATTCTTGAATGGCAGAGTCAAGAAGATTGTCTAGGATGTCAAATTTCTCGTCTCTCAAGCAGGATTTGAAAAACAACGCAAGCTTCTAGGTGTAAACTTTAGAGACTTTTTACTTAGTAAATTGTTTTTTTGTGTCTGTCTTTAATTTAGTTTTATTTAAATGTAATTAATTAGTAGTACGTACGAATAACGTCATTGAGATACAGATTTTCCATGAACAATCCCTGACCGATGTGGCTAAAATTACTTTTGTGACAGTTAGCCACAAATAAATCTATGGCTAAAGGATATATAGTGGGACATGAATTCAATATAGTCATGGTCACTTGATGACGGAAAAAATCATGTCCACGGCGGCACAACTGGCCACTTATATCATAGTAGGCTAGTAGCTACTGCCCACTAATTAAATGGCAACTATTCGTGGCAAGATCACCACTGGTAGACACTTTTTATGGCCTTCCATTACAATATAACATGGATTTAGCCATCGATTTTCCATGGCAAAGACATTGTTTTCATGACTAAAATTTAATTTGCCGCAGATGATTATCGAAATTTTCATGGTTAAACAATAGTGTGGACTGGCGAGTGATTTAATTGTTGTCTTCATCTATTACCAACTTGCCACGAATTAGCGCATAATTTTCTTGACGATTAGCACTAAAGTGGTGACCAAATAACCACCAAACAACCAATGATTAAGAATACTTATAATTGGCTACAAATGTATCATGAAAAAAAAACCAGCAAAAATTGGTTTCCCTTTTTTCCTAAATAGTTGTTGTTATATTGACCAAAATTTCCGCAACCCTACTTTAGATAAGATATCTGGACGAAAGCTCATAAGTCAAAGTGACCCCAACAGTACCAAATGATTAATTTTTTGTCATCTATTACTAACTTGCCATGAATTAGCGCATAATTTTTTTGTGATAATCATCATAGATTAGCCATGAATAAATTGGTGGCCACAAAGGTTAAATAAGTTTCTAATCCTTTTTTTTATCACTCTTCAATAATTTATATTATTTTTTAAATACATTTTAAAGATAAACTTTTATTTTGTAAGATATTACATAAAATGTCATTGATTTAAAGAACAAATTAAGAAAATCATTAAGAGTAAATATAGAATATGAATATATTTATATACATGTATCCAAACAACCTCTACAATCAATTCTCTACTATCCATATAACCAAACACAATTAAAAGATTTTAATTTTAATTATAAAATCTAAAATATCCATATAATGTTCAACAATTAATAGTATAAATATTTAGAAGATTTTGTTAAGATTTAAAATTATGATTCTCCTAACATTTTTGTTTGATATTTTATTTAATTACTTTGAATCATCATATAATACATAAAATTAATAAAACTCTATATTTTTTTCTGCATATGTCGTGATTCGAATTTTGAAAAACGGACATGTAATATTCAAACAATAATGAAAATTGTGTATTTAACGTCTCACATTGAATAAAATTTTTAGACAATGGTAGAAAATTATATTATAAATAGGACCAAAATGAATCTAAATCTAAATCTAAATGAACATAAAACTTAACTTAACAAGCATCCAAATTTAAAAATTTGTATCTGGTTTAGTTCGGTTTTTTAGTCGAACCGTTTAATTATACCGGATATAAAAAATTTTAAATATTTAAAAAGTTAAAATATTATGAACATTTACATTTATAAAAAGTTTAAAATATCACGGGACAGGATTATATAGCGGACGAGTTTGGCTCGACATCAATATAAATTTAAAATATCATTAATACTACCACACGGATAAATCATCATTTCATTATTTTGTTAGCACTATCAATATTAAAATATTAGACATATTAAATAAAATTAATTAAATTATAATTATGTAAAAAACAAATTATCCTATGATATAACGCGGGTTAAATTCTAGTAGCTATAGCAATTACACACGATTATGATCAGTTGCATCTCACTCATTCGTCTTTAGACCCGTCATTAGTATGGAGACAGAGTAGACCATATGATCACGGAATCCAATTCAGGCTATATATGGATAATTATTACATGCTCCACTGTTAATTATACAATATAATTGCGCACATAACCCGATTTATCGTGATATTACTACATATGAGTACCATCTAATCGATCCTAAATTAATAATCATCAATACAATAAAATAACATTGTAAAATAAATCTGGATTAACATGATTTCTATTTTCTAACCGCATTATAGTTTCGTTAAAGCAATCAGCTCAAGTGCGGCCAAAAACTAACACAACAGGGTTTCGTTATAGTTTTTTGGTGATTGGGTTTCAGACAGATGGACTTAGTAGAAGATGGACCAGATGGTTTAGACAAGCCCGGGTGATTTAATAAATAACAGGTTTCTCTGCCTTTTGGTACAGTAACGCACATCATGCATGTGCTGAGGTGAAGCAGAGTATAAAGAGAAGGTGAAACTGAGAGTAGAGGACAAGCAAACACACAAGAAATAAAGAGTTAGAGTGAGAAAGCTATAGAGGGGGTGAGAGAAAGATTGGTGTGAAGGTAAGTGACTTATCTTCTTAGATCTTCATCTTTTTCTTCTTGTTTCATGGTGAGTGTTATGAGCTGGTGTGTGTTTCTCTTGTAATCAGTTTTGGATTTATACTCTTGTGATCTGGGTTAAAGCTCACCGAGACGTACCTTGGTCACCTTGATCTTGGGAACTCGTATCTCTTGTGTCTTTTTTATATTTCCTGCAAAATCACAACAAATCATCACTAAAGTGCAGCTTAAGACAGAGATACAAACTTGAATCTGAGCTGAACAGAGCTACATGTAGCAATGTATTTTCTGAGGAAAATATTGAAACGTAGCATAACCAATTGTTGAACCTCTAAGTAATAAACTAGTAGCAGTACTAAAAATTGGTCTATGGCAAATCGCTGAAAGGTTTGGCACATACAATAATCAAATCAGCTGAGTCTCATATCTCACCGTTCCAGAGTTCTTCAAGACTCTTATAAGGACTCGTCTCATGAACAAATGACATGCCTCTCACCAATCTACCCTGTAAGATTGAAACACACATCTTCAGTATTCTATAACCCAAGCGTGTGAGCAAAACAAAGAACGCTATTTGACCTATATGGACTACAATGTTCAAAAAAATCACTTACTTGTTCGATCTTAGAAAACTTGGATAACATGTCATCGGGTATGGACCAATCGAAAACATCGAAATTCTGTTTGATCTTGTCTTCATGGGTGCTTTTTGGAAGAACACTTTGACCCATTTGGAGACCCCAGCGTAGTGCAACTTGTGCAGGAGTCTTACCTAACTTCTCAGCAACACCGCCAAGAATCGGGTTCTAGAACATCGCTCTTGAGCCACGTTGTCCCTGGAGAACTCAACAACGAGTATCCCTTCAAAAATATCAACTAGTGCTAACAGGCCAATGAATCTTCAGAAGGATCACAACTATTGGTCAATCAAAATGGTTCCACAAATCAACAGAGATCGTATCAATAGAATAACAAAAGGTAATTGTATGAGAAAATGGGTAATTCAGCACTCAGGAATTAAAAATCAAGGAATTCCCAAATGAGACAAACCAAAGATGAGCAAGTGTTAAGCAAACCCATTGTGATACATAACACAACGCATAAGCAAGAACATAACTTTTTTTTTCTTTTCTTCAAGTCCCATAAAAATCAAACTGCCTCACACAAGTATCAAACTGAACTAAAGAACGACACTTTTCATGAACCAATACAGCTTAACCTATGACTTTAACATTGACCAGTTGATTTTATTTGAGATAAAACTTGTATGATTTAATAACTCAGAAATTATTAAATAATTTATAATCATTATGAATTAATTGTGCTCATGAATTTGATTTTTAACTAGACTCTCGTAGTATGTATAAGAATGTGTATAAGAATGACATCATAAATTTTTATCAAAAAAAAATGACATCAAAAACGACGGAAAATCGGTTTTTCAAACCCTCACAATTACATTATGTTAAATTTATACATAAACTATATCGTTGTGCTTAAAACATATTTTGAGTAATGAGAAATTTGAATTTTATATACATGTATTTCATGTTTTGTGTAAAATTATGCATATGTCCTAATTTTGTTACTGTGCCGTGAAATCTCGACTACGTGGAATCCACATGTGCATCTACGTCGATTTACTTTATGCGAGTTTGTGGAGAAATTAGTTTTTTCATATTTTTACAACTACAATATAATAAATTCATATCCAAACTATATTATTATGCTAAAATATATTTTAAGTAATCATAAATTTGATTTCACGGTACAGTAACAGAGTTATAGCGTATATATGATTTTACACAAAATATAAAATATAGGTATGAAATTTAAATTTTTTATTACTCAAAATATATATGTTCTACCACAATAATATAATGTAGGTATAAATTTAACATGCAATTGTGAAGATATGAAAAAGTCGATTTCCACATCAGTGTTAAGTTGTCACGTCTCCAATGAGTATTTGAATAAGCATTTAATTTAAAAAAAAAAATTTGGTTTTGGCTACTATAATATAAGAGTTTTTGTCAGACTCACAGCCGTCTAAATAAGTCACAAACTCCCAGAGTCACAGTCGTCTAATAAGCCAAATACAGCGAGTTTAAACATTTTCAAAAGTTACAATGTAAGAAAAATTGGAAAAAACGTACTGCCAATCAAAGATAATTTTTAAACCATATGTCTAAAATTGAAAATTGCTAACCTTTTACCAGCATTGTTTACAAATCATGATACCATGGGTATTTTTTCTTTTGCCATCTCATTGCAAGGTCCTGCATTTTACTTTTTATGAGTTTTATCCTGAAAATGAGGTATTTCCCGGAAATATCTCGGTTCGGTAATAAGGTAGTTTCCTAGTTGGTGAGCTGAAACAGGACTGGATAATCGTTGATTTTTCAAGTCAACCATGAGAATATATTCTCTTTTGGTGTACTGGAGTTTTACGTGAGATTGTCCGTATGCACAACTAAGCATGTCAATCGGTTGTTTTTTTTTCCTTGATAATTGTTTCCTTTAAACCCACCACTCATTATCGCAAATCTTAACAATTTATCAAGGAACAAAAAAAAAAACAACGAAATGTCTTCGTCGAGGCCAGAACAAGAAGTAGTTCTACATGTCACCCATATCCATCCATTAAAGGTGGTTGCCGAATATGGCGAGTTCATCTGCGATGGATGCAAGACACGGCTCTGGGAAGACCTACCGCTGCGCCTGTTGCGACTACAATCTTCACGACCGCTGTGCCACGTGTCCCCCTACCCTCCTCAGCTTTATACATCCAAAGCACGAGCTCCAGCTAGTCCTTGAAGGACCAGAATATATGTGCAACATCTGCCACGGGTTAGTCGAGGGTTTATATTACCGTTGCAGAGACTTGCGGAAATTTCGCTGTCCATCCACTCTGCACAGGGCTGCCTCAGCACGTGAGCCACGTGGATCACCCGGCTCATCCTTTAGAGCTGATGAGTCACTCGGGAGGACACAACACCTGCATGGTTTGCTGCAGTGCGATCCCGCGGTCTTGGCGGTACAAGTGTGGTCCATGCGGGTTAGATGTTCACATGGAGTGCGTTAATTCGTCTGCATCAGCTGCGAAGGCCATTCTAAATCACCCTAAACATGGATGTGGACACAATGACGGACATACAAATCAAGTTCAGGGTCAAGTGCCGCGTCACACTAAAAGAGAAAGAACAGTTAACACCTTGAAGGCCATAGGGGTTGGGGTTGCCTGCAATATCATCGCTTCGCCAGTTTCCGACATCATTCAAGGTTTGTTTTGAAATGGCACGTCAGTAACGTTATGCCATTAAGGTCTGGCACGTCTGTCACGTCTGTCACTTTCTATTCAATAAATTTATTGTGTTACCATCTTCAATTGTACGCAACATATTAAAATGATTTACATCCAAACTCCGCAATATGGTTTCCGTATCGAATATAATTGGGGTAGCAATGTATCTTGAGGAAAATATTGAAAACGTAGCAGAACCAATTATTGAAAATTAGTAGCATTACCTAAAATTGATCTATGACAAATCGGTGAATGGTTTGACACATACAGTGATCAAATCAGCTGAGTCTCATATCTCACCGTCCCAGAGTTCTTCAAGACTCTTATAAGGACTCGTCTCATGAACAAATGACACGCCCCTCACCAACCTACCCTGCAAGATTGATACACACGTCTTCAATATTTGATAACCCAAGCGTGTGAGCAAAACAAAAAACACTCTTTGACCTATTTGGACTACAATGTGCGTAAAATCACTTGCCTGTTCAATCTCAGAAAACATGGATAACATGTCATTGGGTATGGACCAATTGAAAACATCAAAATTCTGTTTGATCCTGTCTTCATGGGTGCTTTTTGGAAGAACGCTTTGACCCATTTGCAGACCCCAGCGTAGTGCAACTTGTGCAGGAGTCTTACCTAACTTCTCAGCAACCACGCCTAGTATCGGGTTTTTCAGAACATCGCTCTTGAGCCACGTTGTCCCTGGAGAACCCAACGGCGAGTATCCCTTCAAAAATATCAACTAATGTTAATTTCGGAGATCTTTTATCAGTTAAAAAAATGGATATGGATATGGTTGTTCTACATACTGAGAGGTGAACGCCTTTAGATTTGCAGAAATCCCTGAGCACGTTTTGTTGCCATGAAGGGTGACATTCTACCTGGTTAACAGCAGGAGGGATGCGAGCCACGTCCAAGAGATCTGCGAGTTTCTTTGAGGAGAAATTGCTGACACCAATAGCTCGGGCCTTGCCCGCATCAAAGAGTGATTCCATTGCTTTCCATGTGCTAGGAATATCAGTTGGCAAAATGTTCTCTGGTTTAAAGCCAGTAGAACCTTTCTTGAGGCTAACAGGCCAGTGAATCTTCAAAAGGATAACAACAACAATTGGTCAATCAAAATGGTTCCGCAAATCGTCGAAAGATATTCAAATGTTTGAGCAATATCTCACACTAGTCTTAAGACTTTTAACATATGCAGTAATATACATGATAGATAAGACCATGTCTAAAAGCCCGACTCAGGTAAACTAACGAAATGGATTGCTGCAAGTTATGTTGAAGAGAAACACACATGGATAATTGTCCAAAGGAAAACAAAACAAGGTTTCCTAATATTTTACTTACCAGATACAGATCGACGTAGTCAAGCTGTAGATCCTGTAGAGTTCTATTAAGTGCCTCAGGCACTTCTTGAGGATCATGATAAGTACACCTTTCATAGGAGAAGGTAACCAGGTTAGAAGCTACATAGACTTGACAATTGATTACAAAAGAAAAAAGAAATAATGTATAAGGTATTTGAAGCACAGTGATGCAGAATACCAGAGTTTGGATGTGATGAACATTTCCTCACGCTTAACAACTCCATCATCAAACAATTTCTTCAGGACTAACCCAATCTACAGAAGGAAGAAGTTGTCAGTAAAGACATGTAGTTTCTTTCAGTCACTAAATCATTCACATTGTTGGGTAATCACAAGAATATACAGAGAGCGGTGAGCCTATAATTGGTAAGTTCAAAACAACAGAGATCATATCAACAGAACAACAAATAGCATCAAGAAATGTATGAGAAAATGGGCAATCCAGCACTCAGAAATTGGGAACTGGGGAATTCCCAAATGAGACAACCAAAGATGAGCAGTGTTAAGCAACCCCAATGTGATATACAGCACAACGCATAAGCAAGAACATAACTTTTTGCTTTTAGTCCCATTATAATCAAGCAGGCTGACAAAAGTATCAAATTGAACTAAAGACAAACACTTTTCTTGAACCAATTCAGCTTAAGCTATAAATTTAAAAACTTACACAGAGACCAGAACCACAATCTCAAAAGGATGAGTTTGGTTTACCTCTTTTTCGTTGCTATAGATTTGAGCACAGTCAATATGGCGATAGCCAATCTGCATAAGTAGAATCAATTTAGGTGAAATAACTGGCTCAACAACACACATAGAAAAGTCACAAACGAATCGCAAAATCACAGGACGAACCTTCACAGCAGCGTCAACGGCGTTTCCGACGAGACCAGGATCGGCCTGCCACGTTCCGAGACCGACCGATGGTATCTTCGCTCCGGTGTTGAGCTCAAAGAATCTAATTTCCTCTGCCATTATCAGAGCTACGAAATGAATCACCTTAAATCAACACTACTGAGACTAATCCCTTTTTTTAGCAGACACTGAGTCTGAAGTTGTGGGGAAACAACAAAATATAAGAGTTTGGGTATTAATGGAATTTGTTATAGCCCATAGATTTTTAGTGAGACTTTGGGCCTTATATCGTAAAATTGGATTTATATTTCATTAACATTAATTTAACACTATATCTCGTACTAGTTGAAAACTTGAAGACACGTCCGAATTGAGAGAACAAGTCATGTAGAACATCTCAACTTAAATTCATGTATAATAATATCAACAATTTGAAACAGAAAAATTTATAACATAAGTGACATTTTCTTCCCTATGATCAGTCAACTCCACCAAAGTCAACTAAAATAATAACTATTTGTATCAATAATACGACAACAAGTTATTGCATATTTTGGATACAGTTCCTTTGTAAGAGCATCAAGATCAAAAACCTTTTGGCTTCCCCGGAGCAACCTCTCTCCCTTTCAACCCTCAAAATCAGCAGTCAGGATCATGTCAATACCGCACACGATTCAACATTTCACGCATAACCATCCCTTGACTGAAGTCAACGGTATTGGCACATACACGTGCGATGGTTGCAAACTGTACGGTGAGGGCAAGACCTACCGGTGCAGAGACTGCGACTATGATCTCCACGAATATTGCGCCACGTGTCCCCCAAGCCTCATAAACTCATGGCACGGTCCTGATCATGAGCTTAGCCTGTTCAACGGTCCCATGCACATGACCGAACGCTCGTGCTATGTTTGCCGAGTTTACATCCAAGGGATGTTCTACAAATGCAAGCAATGCAGTTTTGAATCTCACCCTCTTTGCACACACGTTCCAATGCATACCTCATCTCCGGATGCATCAGCTACGAAACAGAGAAGCCTGCATGACCATGCGGGACAGCCATCGCCACCACACCACTATGGTCAAGGAAGCCCCTATGGCTATGCATATATGGGTCAGCATGGGCCATACCCTCCTCAAGGTGGTGGTCCTCCACATCAACATCAGAATCATCATCCATACATGAATTCGGGCTCTCCAAAAGCGGATTCCAATCCAAGTTCAAGCACGACTAAGACGAAAAAGAAAAAGCAGGGATTCTTTGGAGCCATGAAGGCTGCAGCAGCTGCAACTGTTACCGTAGCAGCCCAGTTGGCCGTTGCATCATTGGCCGATGGCGAGTCATATGAATAATTGTTTCTTTGTGATGGATTTTTTACTTGTTGATGGCTTATGGTGTGTTTTATTTTTATTTTTGATGTTGTTTTACGTTACATGCATACATGATCGGTTATGTATGCGTCTCATTCTCATATAATCGCATAACTTCAAATTAATTGCTCAGTCATTGATGTAAATGTTAGTTTAACCCACCAAAAGTGTTGATAAATTGATATGTTTTTAATCTGATCATCGTTCCATCTCAAAATTGGTTAGACAAAGAGAAGAATGATTTATGATCCTTTTAAATTTTGAAAATATTTTATTTTTTTCGATGTGAGATTTAGAATATGTCGTCTCAAAGTTACAACTTAACCGACAAGTTTAGGAAATATTTCACCAAAATAAAAACTTATTGACACATTCAATTTCGGTTAAATTCTTATATATTATTTTGATTGTATATTTTATTTAGGATTATGTGAAGATTGGTATGTGCACAAACATGTGCAAACATCACATTTTCAATTGACAAGTATAATACTTTGCAAATGACTATTATAAGAACAATGTATAAATACTTTGCAAATGTATAAATAGACCCTTTTGAATTAAAATTCGAAATAAGAACAATGTGATTGTAGATAAATATATCAGTGACATATCTTTTCTGTAACATGCATAAAGAAATTGACAAGTTCATGAGAGAGAGAAACCTCCCATTAATAAACAGATCAACTAAAAATCATATCTCGCCATCCCATAATTCTTCAATAGACTTATAAGGGCTCAGTGTCTCATGAACAAAGAGGGAACCATTCAGTACTAACTTACCCTGCATTTAATCCAAATAAATAACTCTCAATTCGAGATCAAGCCGAGGAAGAGCAGAGCAACTAAGTTTATGCAATGAAATGTGAAGAACGTACCTGTTCAATCTCAAAAAACTTAGCGAACATGTCATCGGGTATTGACCAGTCGAAAATACCAAAGTTCTCTTTGAGTCTTCCTTCATTGGTACTCTTGGGAAGCACACTATGACCCATTTGGAGTCCCCAGTGAAGGGCAACTTGAGCAGGAGACTTTCCCAGCTTTTCCGCGACCATATTAAGTATCGGGTTCTTCAGAACATCGCTCTTGAGCCACGTGGGAGAACCCAACGGCGAGTATGCCTGCAAAAAAATATTCATTCACTCAATGTAGAAGGTAGAAAGTAAATGGATTGGTGAGATGAGTAGTAATGCTTACACTGAGGTGAACCCCTTTGGATTTGCAGAACTCTCGTAGCTTAGTCTGTCTCCAAGAAGGATGACATTCGACCTGATTAACAGCAGGAGGAACACGAGCTAACTCCAAGAGATTAGCTAGTTTCTTGGTTGAGAAATTGCTTACACCTATGGCTCTTGCCTTGCCCGAATCATAGAGTGCTTCCATCGCTTTCCATGTGCTAGGAATATCTACAGGCAAAAGGTCCTCGGTCTTAATTCCAATAGAACCTTTCTTCATCCGAACAGGCCAGTGCATCTTCAACAATAATCACAAACAAAATGTAATGCAATAGTCTTTTCCCACAATGCTATGTAGCTTTTGTTTAAGTATATAAACAGGTTAGTTAGCACACTACTTGAACATAAATTGTGTAACTGTTACAAGGAAGTGATGCTTACCAGATAAAGATCGACGTAGTCAAGCTGCAGATCCTGTAGAGTTCTGTTCAATGCCTCCGGGACATCTTGAGGGTCATGATCAGTACACCTTTGATGACACACAATTTGTAAATGCATGACTAAATTGCTAAACTTATTAACAGAATATGCATTAGATAATCAAAATATACCAGAGCTTGGAGGTGATGAACAACTCCTCGCGTTTCACTACATTGTCTTCAAACAATTTTTTCAGAACTGCCCCAATCTGTGAAAGAGAGGCAGTTTTCAGTTTTCAGTACTTTTATAGGAAACACAGCAAAACAGAACAGAGGAAAGCAACAAGATTCATGTAACAAATAAAAGCAGATCATTTTACAATCCAAATGCACATATTAAAGACTCTTCTCCATCAGCACTATCAATCAAACATGTATAAATAAACACTCTTGCCATCAACACAACAAAGACAATTAAGAGGAACAAGACAAGTCTTATCGATATATGTAAGATCAATTCAAGACCAAAAAGATAGAATTTTTCAGCCTGGCTATATCAAACAATATATGTTTTTCTACCTCTTTTTCGTTGCCATACAGCTGAGCACAATCAATATGACGATAGCCAATCTGCAAGTAGAATTAAGATTAAACATCTTCAATATGAGGACAACTAACTGAACGATCACAAAAAATAAGAACCCAATTGAAACAGAGTTATGGAATCATCAAGCTGAAGAATCTAAAAAAGATCAGAAGCAAACAAGAATCGAATTACGAAAGACAAACCTTAACAGCGACGGCCACTGCATCACCAACGAGGCCGGGAGAGGCTTGCCATGTACCGAGACCCACCGAGGGTATCTTAGCGCCGGTGTTGAGCTCAAAGAATTTGATCGCGTTCGCCATTATCAGATGTGGAGGTAAGTACCGGCTCAACAATATTATGGGGCATAGGGAAAAAATATTTTGGACGCATTTTTTTTGGACGCAATAAATTTTAATTTTTATAGATTTTTGTTATAAAACTTTTTTGTGTACTTTGATAAAACAAATTTTTATTTAGTTTATTATCTTTTTTTTTTCAAATATTTTTAAAATGAACCTTGT
The DNA here is from genome assembly GCA_900406565.1 of Turritis glabra. Classification (NCBI taxonomy): domain Eukaryota; kingdom Viridiplantae; phylum Streptophyta; class Magnoliopsida; order Brassicales; family Brassicaceae; genus Turritis; species Turritis glabra. Next base: position 4,476,144 of record OVBN01000025.1, read on the forward strand.
AATTATTAGGACACGGGATTGAGCTCCTTACCATCGTAACGCTCGCCTTCCCTCGTAAGCCGGCACAGGAGGTTGTTCAACGCACTCAGCATTTCTTAACGTCCACTATTTCAAGAAAATAAAAGTGTGACAAGTGAGTGGCGGGAGAACTCGTATTGCCACGTATCTTATACGTTCATTTAGATTTCCTTTTTTGCTGATCTCGGATCGTCCTGTAAGTGACACGTTTTTGGTCCACACTATTGCACCGACCGAATTCACAATCGACGGCTTATTTGAGCTTTGATCATTTACATTGTCGACCTTGTGATTCCCTTATGAAGAGAACAAATTGGATAATAATATGGAAAAGCTTCCTATAAAAATGTCTTTAAATTAGACATCGTTTTATGTAAATTTTGATGAGAATAAACTAATTTCTCTTAAAACAATCAAGATCCTTGGATTCAGTAAGCGGATTCTAGATAAACAAGTCCCTAGTTTCCTGACCATACAAAAAGATATGTTGGGAGTGCAATTACTAAAAGATGAAACATATATGTACGATCAAATATTCAGTTTATGCATGTTTTCAGGGTTTGGATTTTAGATTTCGGTCTAAGATATATGTAAGATCTTAAATTCCATGTGTTTAGTGTTTCTCATGGAAGGATTACAAAAACATAACATACTTATTTCCATGTCCTCATGGGTTTACAAGTAGAAAGGAGGGAAATTATCTCAGATTTCACCGTCCCATAACTCATCAAGTGTCTTGTAGAAGCCGTGTGTCTCATGCGCGAACTCAGCAGCTCGGACTAACTTCTCCTGCAAGATTTATAGTGGTCGGTAAAAACCATGATTTGATGATCTATAATCAACATGATGGGGTCAAAGAAACAAGATATAGTCAAGAGGAGGGAAGACCAAAAAGGACCAAGAAACCAAACCGAAAGTTACTTGATTGATCGAGAAGAAAAGAAGGAAAGAACTTGCCTGGGGGATGTTAGAGAACTTGACAAACAAATCTTCAGGTATGGACCAGTCAAAAACATCAAGATTCTCCTGGAGCCGAGCCGCGTTTGAGCTCTTCGGTAGAACACTATGACCCATTTGTAGTCCCCAACGGATAGCCACTTGAGCGGTGCTTCTTCCGAGTTTCTCTGCAACCTCGACAACAACCGGGTTCTGAAGAACCTTTAGCCTGATTTCTCCCTTAGTTTGGGAACCCAAAGGAGAATAACCCTATCATCAATCAAAAACCAATGATGGCAGCTTCGTTAACTCATACTCGCAAAAACATAGTAAATTCAGAATGTGCAAGTATACTCACAGATAAGTGAACTCCTTTGGATTTGCATAGCTCATGAAGACCTTGTTGCTGCCAAACTGGGTGACATTCCACTTGGTTAACAGCCGGGGTTACACGTGCCACATTAAGAAGATCTATGAGCTTCTTCGATGAGAAATTGCTCACACCAATTGCCCGAGCTTTTCCAGAGTCATAGAGAGCTTCCATTGCTTTCCATGTACTTGGTATGTCAGGTTTAGTGAGCATCTCAGGTGTTGGCTTAGGCGATTCCTTCTTCAAGCTCACTGGCCAATGTATCTTCAACAAAAGCAAAAACAACATCAAAATGGAAGAAATTACACAGGATCCAAGATTCATTTGAAAAGTTATTTACCAGATATAAATCAACATAGTCAATCTGTAAATCCTGTAACGTTTTTTCCAGTGCCTTAGGCACATCTTCAGGCAAATGATCATTGCACCTGCATAAAAAAAAAAAAAAAAAAACATGAACATATGTGTATGCAGACCAGAAAAGCTTGCCCAAAGAAGAAAGTTGGTAGGGAAAAGAAGACAAACCAGAGCTTCGAAGTGATAAATAACTCCTCACGCTTCACGAAACCATCATCGATCAGCTTCTTTAATACACTACCAATCTAATAAATGGAATCATAGCGTGAGAACAACAATATAGGCAGAGAGAAAGCAGGACACTTTAACCCTATAATACTAAAATTCATATAAGTCTTCTAATAGTGCAAAGAGGTTAAGCATATTATATATGAGCTCTCCCAACCATATTAAATTACACTCTTAAATTTGATTACCAGTCAAAATTTTAAAGGAATCAGAAATCATGTCCCATTGCCTAATGAAATTTGAGAAGGGAATGGGAAGTAGTGATCAAGATCAATGTTCAACATTGGGAAATTTACAAAAAAAAAAAAAAAAAAAAAATCTTGTAAATAGCAAAATTTTACCTCTTTCTCGTTACCGTATATAGAAGCACAGTCGATATGCCTGTAACCAATCTAGAATCGACACGAGAAGTATGTAAATGATATTATATAACCAAAGACGTACATAAGCTTATAATACGATCCGAAGCGGACGCGTATTACCTTAATCGCCTGTTCGATCGTTATAGCGACCATGGCGTAGGTTCCGAGACCGACGGAAGGTAACTTGGCTCCAGTGTTCAGCTCGAAGGATCGAATCGGGGCTGCCATCTTTTCAATAGTTCTGGATATTTCTATTGAATAGACGAAGAAACTGAGAGAAGTGCATTGTATAATAAAAAGAAACTTAGATGCAGAAGAAAAGAAAAATACGCAACTCAGAGAACAACTCCGATGCGAAATGACACGTTTCACTATAAGCGTTTCTTTTGTTTGAGCCTATCATTATAGTGCGTCTTTATTTTCCTTTTACATGTAAACTACATAACATAATTATAGCTTTTTTTTGGATAAAGCACAATTATGGCAGTTTTTTCTAAAAACGATATACTGTCAAAGTCCTAAATAAATAGAGATTGATTTTTGTACACTGGTTTTTTTAAATATAATTAGCATGTTTTTCCGATTGGGTTATGTTGTTTTTATTCAATTTTAGTTTTATATGATATTGTGTATTTGTGTTAGTTGATTAAAAATGCGTGAAAGAATAACATCCGTTACTTACAATTTTTGCTATTATGTCACTTTTTGCATATAAATGCCCTTAAAACTAGGCAATTGTAACCTAATTAACCTTCTTTTTTTACAGCCTATTACCATGAAAACATAAGCTTAAAAATGGATTAAAAATGTACAACCTGTAAACATTTATTTGGCAACGGCAATCGTTTTTTCTGCCCAAATATTTTACTCCACGTTCTACAATTTTAATATATTGAAAATGAAGAAAATTAACAATACCGTAAACTTAAACATTTCACGTAATTGTTCACGAATAAACTACTAAGTATATATATTTATATAAATTTTATACAATTAAAAGAACACACACAAATCAAAAGCCACGAGACTACCCTTTTGGGTTTAAAGCCCACGCTTAGAGAATCAAATCTCCCAACCCGAATTATTACATCAGGTTTATTTTATTAAACCGGTCCAAGCCTAACTCATAAAAAGAGTTAAAACACACAAAACAAAAGTCACGAACCCTTGCCACCCTCACACGCATCTTCAGGTTCCTTACAGAAGCGCATATGAATCACGTGACAACCTGACGAGAAACGGGTGACTGGACTCCCGTGTAAACAGCAAACGTCGTGGTGGTGGTCTTCGACGATGACGCCGTATTGGAAGAAGATCCCAGAGGACCGAGACCCGATACGTCGAATTCGGATCTTCCAAACCGACCCGAATCGCCCGGAAGACGAACGTAGTACGATGAAGAAAGTTGCTGCGACTCGTTGCCGTAACGTATTTGCATGACGGCTTTGTAAACTAACGGGATTAGACCCTCCATCTCTCTCGTTACTATTATTTTGCTGCTATAGCGACCAAAGAAACAGAGCAGGTTTGGTTTTATAGAGCGATCAAGATTTCCACGTGGCGTCTTATGATTTGTTGCGGAATCCACAAGTTTTCCCACGTCATTAGTTATCAGATTTAAATTATTATATGAGTTCGAAGGTTAGAAAGAGAAGCAACCTTTGAATGTGAAATTTGGCTACAGGAAGAATCTGAAAGCTACATTCAAACTGATATAAAAACCACGGCTGGTCCAATGGATTTATCTTCAACAGAACTATTAACACATATTTAATTATCTATAAAATATATGAAAATTAAGTTTATCCACATCCAATTTTTATAATGGTATGCAGCTGGACTGCTGGAGAGTTGTAATAATTCCTGTCTATTACTTTACTGTACTTTTAGAAAGACAAGATTATAAAATTTTCATTTTTTGCAGACTTTTTCTAATAAAGTCTACTATATTAGTTAATTAATTGATTCTACGAAACAAAAATTATTTTATAAAATCTTTGAATAATCGGAAGTATATCATAATAGATTTATAAAGGTGGAGGATGTGTTTGGATTATTATAGAAAAGAACGTATGATGTCAAAAGATTTGTTAAATGATGACGTTTGGAGCGTAAATAAAATAAGAAAGGGTTACGGAATTGTGCCCACTAAACTATTTTGGTATAGTCAACATATTAAAAGCTATTAGCTATTGAGGAATTAATTAATCCGCTTTTATTGAAGAAGCCAATTGAGTATGATTGACTATTGTTTTGATTTAATGTTTATCTTTATCTGCTTGTATGATGACTGTGATTATATCCTATAATCCTCTATTTGATTGAACTTGACTTTAAGGTTAACAGTAAAATTGTAATTATGACAACAGACCTTTTTTATAGTCTTGTATTATTAAATTATTATCTCGTAAAATTTAATAGATAAAGTCATAAAACTAGAACATGTGTGATTATCTCAATTAGTCCTAGGACTTCCGTTAGTTTGGTTTGGTTAGTTCGGTTTTTCGGTTATTTTAAATTTTAAAAATATTACTGAAATTATTCGAAATAAATTTTGGTTCGGTTAATTCGGTTTTTTGTTCAAAACCAAAATTAACCAAAATTTTTTTTTTCTTAAATCCGATTTTTTGGTTATTTTGGGATAATTTCAAATAGATTATGGTAGTTCGGTTCGGTTTAATTCGGTTATTAACGAAAACTGGTTTAATTTTTGAAAAATCAATCTAATTGTGGTATAATCCGGTTATTCAAAAATATATATATATATAGATATAGATATAAAATATAACCAAAAACCGAACTGAACTAACCGAAATTTTCGATTAACCGAACTAAATTTCAAATATTACCGATCGGTTAGTAACCCATATCCGAAACCAAACCGAACAACCAAAATCTCGACTCGGTTCAATTCGATTCGGTTATTTCGGTTCCATTATTTATTTCAATGGTTACAAATGAAGATTAAAAGCCTATAACAAAAGACATCACCTAAATAAATATAAGTTTCTAGTATATTTTTACGAGTTACTAATGCTGTATTTCCTCTAAAATTATACATCATGAGTTTCTTGTAAAGGTAGGAAAACAAAAAGTTCAACAAGAAAATATTGAACTTGTTGTTTCATTGAGAATTAAGTCATTCTTTCTCTCAAGTATTGAGGCAATCTCTCTAGAATTAGGTTTAATGGTTAACTTAAATCTATATTTTGTATTCATATGGGCCTTGACTGGTTAAAGCCCAAACCTCATTTGGTCTTGTTGATCTTATCTTACCCGATAAAACAGAAAAACAAAGTAGAAACAAAAAATTTCTCTACTTCTATCTATTTTGTTGATTTGTTCTATATTACTATTTTCTGTTGAGTTCGATTATGAACTACTACTTTACAATCTTATATCAGGATGAGTTTTACCATATATTTTAATTCATTCAAAACATGAGTTTTAATGTTTTACCAATTGTTGTAATTCATTATAATATATTATTAAAAATTTACAAAGAAGATAGACATAAATTACCGTGGTTTTTATTATTCTGAAAAGCATTTTACTTACAAAAATAAGAGTTGATGTAACGTATATGGTGCTAAACCTAGAGTTCACTGAATTTGATATTTTGACATTGACAGGTTAGGACATTCCAGTTGAACAATGACACAAAATATTAATGAGAACTTATATATATGAACATCAACTGAAAAACGATTAGACTTTTTCAGTCCCATGAATTCGCTTGTGTTACATGTTCTAAAGTTACTAATAAATCCATCATTACAAAAATCGGGGATGAAATACCCTCATTTTCTAAATAAAGTGTTTTGGTTAAAATGAAACAATTTAGTAGATTATTATACTATTATATTTTATTTAATAATTTTTTTTAATAACTAAAAAATTTGAATTTATCCTCGTATATCCTTTCATATCAAAAACTAGAGCATTTATATAGTGTACTTTCAAGTACTATTCGAACCAGCGATTTCTAAAATTTGTTTGATATATTTTACTATTTGAACTATTTGCACTTGGTTTTATTAAAATATTTCAAACAAACTAAATTCTTGAATTTCATTTTACGAAAAACATTTTATTTAATCAATTTTATCGTTGGGAATTAAAAATTCACGTACACGTAGGTGTGTATAGCATGTGTATAATAATATAATTACTGTAGATTCACAAGAATAATATTATACATTTAAAAAAAAATACGTTCACTTGTGGGTAGCCACTTGGAACAAGTAAACATAAAAGATTTTAGATCAGTAAGCTAACTTTTACTAAAATCCAAAGTTCGTATCATATTTTTCCTTCATAAAATCCCTACGGTCCAATTAATTAATATAATAAATTATAACCCCTTGATCGTTTAAAATACTACACTCATTTTGGTTTTAATTTCTTTTTATCACATCTTGACCTCCATTATTTTCATTACACCATTCTTGATCTTTTCCGTAATCCACCACCTAATATTAATCATCTAGGGTTCCTCTAACCACCTTAGAAAAAAAGGAAGAAAAAAAGTTTCTTCTAGGGTTTGTTGTCACCTTCTCAATTGTCCATCTACAATGGAGAAACCTGGTGACTTCTGGATCCCCAAGAAAAGCAACAAAGAGTCATCGTGGGAAGAGCTGGCTTTTGCCGAAGATGATGCCGCCGGATCTATGTGGCCGCCGAGATCTTACACGTGTAGCTTCTGCCGGAGAGAGTTTAGATCGGCGCAAGCCCTTGGTGGCCACATGAACGTTCACAGAAGAGACAGAGCACGGCTTAAGCAATCGGACGACCAATACTTATTCTCCAAATCTTCTTCATCTCCGGAGAATCCATCTCATAACGATAGCGATGATATTCGTGAAACCTCTTGCTATACTTTGGTTTTTAACTCCAAACCTAATTACTTTAAGACTCAACACTCTTGTGTTATTGATCTATCTTCGTCTTCTTCTTTACCATATTTGACTCCCTCTAGGGTTTCTTCTGGTTTGCCTGTAAAACAAAATACTTCTTCTTCTACTCCTTCTTTCGTTGTAGAACCTTTCAAGAACTCTAAAAAATGTCCCTCCTCTTCCTCATGGCCGTACCCGAGTACTTTTGTGGAGCAAAAGCGTTGTGATCTATATGAAATTCCGGTTATGGACGGAGACAAGAAGAGAAAGATCGAGAGTGATGTGCCGAAAATCGGGCACAAAGCAAAGCTTAGTCTTGGAAATAGCACTGATCTCTCGGTGAGCATGAATCTGGTCATCCACCAAAGTTTTCCGATTACTACTCACGGCAGCGATGAAGAGATCGGGAGGGGTACTGATATTCGTAAGAGAAGCCGAAGGCATGAGAGTCCATCGCAGCCATCGATTTTCATTTCAAGTTTATCTTGTAAGAGTGACATAATTACAAGACAAGAGGAGAACAAACACAAGGGTGATCGCTTTGAGGATTTAGATCTCGAGCTTAGGCTAGGGACCGATCCACCAAAGGGAAATTGATTGATGAACCCATGAATCTCTACCAAAACAAAAGGTAAAGGAAAAAATATATATATAAATAGAAACATTCATATGGTGAGCCAAAAAATGGCATTTCATATGGGTGTATGTGTATGTGTGGTGTATGTGTATGTGTGTTACTTGGATTTATCTTTCCTTGGTTTTGCGTGTTTAAAATGTACCATTATACAGATTTTTGGGTTTTATTTCTTTCTTTTTTGGGGGATAAATTGTACTATGAAAACTCCATTTTAAAAAATTGAAAAAATCGAAAGGAAGTATCGAGTAGTATGTGTATGTAAAGCACTTGAGGCTTGATAATTTTTTTCATATACAGTTTTCTCGTACTTGATAAATTTTCTTAGCATTCTTAGTATATTGACTCCCTAAATCATTCTGTACACTATTATTATTACATGTTTAGACAATTTTTCCGCGAATAAATCATATACAATGCTACCACATACCAAAAGATAATTCATTTATCGATTTCTAATTTACGACGTTGAGATATCTATTCACAGATTGGTTAATGGGGTCAGATGAGCCATGATATGATTAAGTTTTCTGGGTAAAGTTTTCGTTATGATCAAGCTTGGATAGGAAAATGAGCTTATGAACTCTGTACATACTATATTAGTCTTTGAAATGGTAATGTATATGAATATATGAAAACTAGCAAAAAAATATGACAATGTTGTGGCAATCCGTGTATGCATTTATTTTAAGTTTTTGGATATATAAACAAGAGCAAAGTATATCGACTATAACCCAGCTTCACTAGCTATAATGAATTAATGATATACTAGCTAGGAGATCGTTTAAAAGGAATACGCTTTAAAATCTCAGCTTCGAATCTTACTACTGGAAAAATGACTAACTAGTTTGTTATGGTTTCCATATGAAAAAAAAGTTACGGATCTAAAGTCCGAAACCTCTTGGTTAAAAAGAAAAAAAGTATTGACTACGCCTATACTTCCTAGCGTGATTTGAAGTATGTTGTGTAACCACAATCCAAAATAAAATCACATGAAGAAGGAATATTTTCTGTCACAATTTCCGAGAAAGAGAGAGAGAATGATAATAATTGTCCCATAGATCTTAGTTGCTTAATTTGTTAAAGGGAATCGATGGCTATTATATAATTAATATTTGCATTATACTGTATATTCCATCTAATCTGGATTTTCTGATTAGAGAATGATTTTTCTTGTAAACTCCTATACTAGTGCATTCATATTGAACTAATTCACACACATACACACACATACACACACACACACACAGAGATATGTTCTACCTTAGACATGTTCTAGTCCCCAATACATAAACAAGACAAGGCGCGTTCACTGATTTAGAAAGTAGCAAAAATTGAATAACTGATGCTTATTTTGCATCAACTTACCGTTAGTGTTACTATCAGAGTAACTTGGACCTAGTAGCCGCTGTAATTATACTTTTTAATGTAATTATATTTGTCCAAACGCGGATTGAGTAAATTTTGTTTGATTATAATACGTAATCGTGCAATATACATGTTTGGAAAGAAAAAATAATTATAAAAAAATTGATCCAGTCTCTTATCCTAAAACATATGTATACAGGCAAAAATACAAATTCCACGAATACCCAAAAAATACGAATTCTATAATTTAAGATTGAAATTCCCAACCAAAATATATAACGAACTTAGTTTTTAAAATAATACAAGTTTCTTACTTGCATCAATGAACGATAAGGTAGAGAAAAACTCGATCGGAAGCAACCAATTAATGTTTTTCTTTTCTATTATAATTGCAGGAAATCTGACCAATAAGTTCTAATACATGAAAAAGGAAATTTTTTTTTTTTTTTTTTTGTAAAACAATAACAAAAGGTTTTAATAACCTTCAATAGTTTAGGAGTATTTATTAATTTCTCGTTGTGAAACGTCGTTATAAGCTCGTTTCCACATACATACATTCGCATCTCAGTACGTAACATGATATTCTGTCAAAATCATAAAAATAAGCATAAGAAAGAGCACAAAAATCCAAATATGTCACAACACATATTCCCTTTCGCTTGTTTTGTCTTAATAAACAATTTAATAAATAATATTATATATATTTATACTATTCCAACCGATTAGAGTCTCTAATCTCTAGCCTAACTTTTTTAGCCCCATGGGTCACCAACTCTTCTATCGCTTAGACTTAAAACTATTTCATAAAATATTAAAATCGTATATGTAAACTAGGTTGCACTATTTCTATATATCAACCACCCATAATGCACAGGAAGAATCTGCTTATCTTCAACTATTTCATAAATTAAGATCCTATAAACCCGAGTACTTTCACTCTTTCTATCTACCATCCAGTTTCCATATATATAACCAATTTTTTTTGTTAAATACGATATCTAAAAGGTTTTACATTATTGGAAAAGGTTTACCAAAGTTGCTTCCCTCAATCCCAATTCTACGTAAGTTATAGGAGAAACTATATATGTATCTACTTGTATATTTGATATACAGTATCTACTTGTCTAGAGAGTTTTGGAACTAATCTAATAGTGAGCTTTTACTAGAAGTCTACAAGGAAAAAAATAAAAGAGTGTTTTAATGGGCTGATTTGATTTAACAATGTTGGTCATCCACTAGTTCACATTTTCTGGTGGGATATGAGATAAGAGATTACGTACATGAATCTCTTAATTATGTAAATTTTCTTATTTAACCTTATTTCCATGTCTTTGTACATAGACGATATTAGGTTTAAGGGTGTAGTATATATATGTTATATGAGATTCGAAGAAATGTTACAGTGAATTAACAGAAAGCTTGTGCGAGTTGGTTTTGACATGATATCAAAGCCTTCAAACAAAGTCGGTTTTGACATGATATCTCTTTGCTTTGTTATACTTGCCAATGGCCTTGCGAGTTGGGCCACCAAGAAGGGTATAGTGATGTTTAGGCGTTGTTATATTTTACATTCTAAAACCCTTTTCCACTTTGGTCCAAAACATTATAATATATTAGATTCGTATCAGGTTATTGAGTTCGATATAACGCAGATTGTTAAAGTTTATAAAACATTTATATAGTTGATGGGATTTTAGATTGGCAAAACTAAGATTGTATGCGTAGACAAAGAAAGCAAAAGTTTGAATGATTTATTATGATCCCATCATGAAGACAAAAATTAGTGACTATAAAATATTTAATTAAAATTAACTTTAATACTTCTTATATCAATATTGGTTTTGCAATATTTTTAAGATTCTATAAATTTTGTACATTTTAAATACAAATTACGGATACTACAAAATGTTAGTCGTTGTTGTCGTTTTTGTTAGTAACGATGGTAGCCATTGGTATTTGGAAAAATATCGTTGCTAATGAAAACGGTAGCACACCGATTGACTTTGACATTTGGACAAGTCGATAGGTATATATTCAATATAACTAAATTTATGTACCCAATATTAATTACTCGACCGGTATCAGAGATTCGACCAGTTATTTAAAGTACAACCAATTAGCGTAAACTTCAAAGCTATCAACTAATTCTTGTTTTACCTAGGGTTTGGGTATTAGTTAGATACGCACTTTAGATTTCTATAAATAAAATGAAGTGGTCTTCTCTGTATATAACAATGCATAGGTGGAAGTGAAGTCTTCGAATAGGGGCAGAGCTTCCACATGGGGAATGAACGTCATTCTCTATAACTCTCATATTCAATAGTTAAATTATTATTCAAATATGACAATAATCAATATACATATACAATACGTGAAGAGAATTTTTGTTCGGATTCTAAGAATTAAGTGTCACGGAAGTTTGGACGATTCTTAAATTATAATATAATCCATAATACTCTAAGAATTTGCTGAAAAATAGCAATGGTCATCAATTATTTCCCATTATTCAATGTATAACATATTTAGAGTATATCTTAATATTTTTATATACAGTATTATTTCTTATGAGTTGGATGAAATATATTCCACACTGCCGAACCAAAAGTCGTGGCACGTGAAACTAAAATCAAGGTTAACTCATGTATAAAAATCAGATGATTTGAGATTCACATGGTTCATATTTTACTTTCTCTATTTTGTAAGGGAATTTGGTTTGTATTCATTTCATAGTAAAAATTGTTTTCAAAAAACTTTAGTTTGTATGTTCGAAATTAACAACTAGACTTCGAATAATAACTAAAATATAATACACACAAGTACACTTGTACATATGTAAGCGAAAGTTCTACAGAGGATCCTGACAACAAGAAAAAACCAAAAATTCTTGGTTGGTCCGCTTTACCAATCTGGTTTACTTTATTTTATTCTCAATTATAAAGAACAGTTGTCCACGAGTGAGATAATGTAAGTATATATATAACATACAAGTCTCATTCTGATTCATCATTATATATTACAAGTCTCATTTCTGATTCATCAATTACCACCGGTATAAACAAGATTTGAGTAAGACAACGCTAGCTAGACAATATAATAAATACCAATATATGTAATTGTCCAAAAAAACTTCTCTTCCAAAAAATTTGATAGTCTCCTGAAAAGTTTCAAATCCAATCAAGAAAATATGGTAATTATGAATGGGATAACATGAATTTAAAAGCTATTGCGTGATGACAGGAACCACACTATAGTTTCTGTATTCATATCTCCAAGAGATATACAACAATCTTCAAACGTGGTAATTGTCTCTTTCTACAAAAAAAATTGAGTTTAAGATTGTTTTACCTGTAGGTAAAGGTTAAGATCATCATTGTCTCCGAAACATGTGTTTCATGCAATATCTTTAGCTGAAAAGTCCAATTCATATTTTTGTTAAGTTAACGTACAAATCTTTTTCACATGTATTTTATAAGTAACATGCAAGTCTCACTCACAATTATGTATCATTAAATTATCTCTCATATATTTTTTGTAAAACTTGAATGTTTTAGTTTAATAATTGATTATACATATAACGATTCACCAGCGTTAATCATTCTTTTTTTTCTTTTTTATAAAAAAAGAGCGTAAATCATTCTTGCCTAAGCGTTTAGTTTTCTCATATGAATTCAATATGACCAATATATACTTGCATGCTAATTGTAAACCAAATACCAAGTATTTAGCCATTTTAAAGAATATACATAAACATTTTAGATATCTATAAAAATACATGAATGAAGCATTTATCTCAGTTTAATGCTCAAATTTTATCATAGTTTTTGTGTCTTACATTCTTAAGTTATCACAATTTAACATAACGAACATTATTAACTCAATTAACACAATAACTAACCACACCCACACACACACACACACACAAAACATAAACGAAGCTACATTTAAAAGTGTATAGTTGACTAATTATGTTAATATATGTTTAGTCAAGAGTGTAAATACCTTTGATTCAAGTTTGTTCCTCCTATGAATTATGATTAAGACTTTTGGGCTTTCAATTTAGCTTTGTAACAAAATTATTGGGTTACTCTTGCCTCCTTTTTTTATTTAATCGAAATCTTAAAGAAGAAGAAAAAATACTGAACCATGCTTAGCCCAATAAGATAAATGTGCAACAGCTTAGGGTCCATCAATATTTTTTCTTTTGTGGTCAACAAAGGTCCACTAATATATAGCATATAATATATGACTATCTGATATGCTCAAAACTAATTTATATTTTTTTAAAGCTCGATGTTTCGAATTCAAATAAACAAAGTTGATGATTGCATCTTAACTAAAAGATTTGCTAATTTCGAAATCATCTATTCAATTAACGAAAATAAAGGAGTAGGAATATTCGTTGAATTTGGACTTTCTCAATTCGTATCGCAATAAATAAATGTAAATTTTATTTCCACTAAACCCTATTCGTACAGTCGTAATATATTTGTATAGATACAAATTCTACAAATTAAAATCCCATCCCACATTCTAAACATTTAAAAAAAATTAAAAAAAATGGCCATCTTCGATCCGTTTAAGCTCCGTCACAAACCGCCGTCAATTATTCCGACAACGACTGTAAAACCAAGCCATGTTCTCTCCCTCGTCGCTAAGTGCTTCTTCACCATATGCATCTTCATCTCCGTTGCTATGATCTTCTTCTACATAATCTTCTCCGGTTGCTCCGATTGCCACCGCATCACCGGCCACCGTCGCTTAGGCTCTGACAATGTGAACTCCACTACCAACTCATCCACCTTCTCCTCGACCATCATCCGGGAGAATCAGTCCTCGGAGGCCACCGATGTCTCCCACATAGTTTTCGGGATTGGTGGCTCCATTCAAACGTGGAGAGATCGCAGCCGCTACTCCGAACTCTGGTGGCGTCCCAACGTCACACGCGGCTTCGTATGGCTTGACGAGGAACCTCCACTTAATATGACGTGGCTCCCGACTTCTCCACCGTACCAAGTCTCGGCGGATACCTCCCGGTTCAATTACACTTGCTGGTATGAACTATTTCCATTTAATTCACCTATTTAACATAATTATTCAACCAATGATCTTAGTCAAATTAGGTCAAGGATCAATTCTCACAAGACCTATTTTTCTCCAAAAGTCCAAAAAAACCTAATTTTACTATATTTAATAACCACAAATCAAATATATTGTGACAATGTATTAGGATGAATACCAAATCATACAAGAACTATAATTTTATTCATTCGATTTCTAATTTTTTATTAAGGTTTGGTACAAGATCAGCTATACGAATGGCAAGAATCATCAAAGAGACCTTTGAGCTAGGGTTAACGAACGCGAGATGGTTCGTGATGGGTGACGACGACTCCGTTTTCTTTGTGGACAATCTTATAACGGTTCTAAATAAGTACGATCACAATCAAATGTATTACATTGGAGGAAATTCTGAGAGCGTGGAACAAGACATCGTTCACTCTTACGCCATGGCTTACGGTGGTGGAGGAATAGCGATTAGCTATCCATTGGCCGTCGAGCTTGTAAAGATACTTGATGGTTGTATTGATCGTTACGCATCGTTATATGGATCTGATCAAAAGATTGAAGCTTGTATAAGCGAGATTGGAGTTCCCCTGACCAAGGAACTAGGGTTCCATCAGGTATATTCACATTTTCCTTTTTGTTTTTGTCTCATTTTTGGAAATTTACTTCCTAACCTAATAATTAAATGGAAATTAAATTTCACTTATCTACTACTTTTTTAGCTATAAAATTAAAATTCCCTTGAAATACTGAATTTCCTTTTATTTGAATATTCAGTTTTAAATTTCAAATTGTCCAAAATCTTATCCCTAGCCAGTTTAAACATTAAAGTAATTATCAAATTTTCTATATCAAATCTTATCATGTCTTCGATCAATTTGCAAGAGTTTAGAGCTTCAAAGTTTAGTTTTTGGTGTCCGGGTATTTATCAACGGAAAATTACCATAAATCACGATATATTTTTCTTTTCTTGCTATAATTTTAAAATCTTTTATATTCAAAATTCCTTAAGTTAGATTTTCAAATGGAACAGTTACGGGAAGTATAATAATGACTCGTTTCTTACTATTCGAATAGCATATTGGTGCAACTATATATATATATATATATATATATATATATTTAAGTGAAATTTCTAAATCTGAAACCACAAGATCGGGATTTAATGATTCGTCTTTGCATGATAAAATCCAGGTTGACATACGTGGCAACCCGTACGGTATACTAGCTGCCCATCCGGTGGCTCCTCTGGTTACGCTCCACCACCTCGACTATGTTGACTCAATATTTCCGGCGACGACCCAAATTGACGCCCTAAGAAGACTCATGTCGGCCTACAAGACAGATCCAAGCCGGATCCTCCAGCACAGCTTCTGCCATGACCCGACCCGGAACTGGTCTGTATCCGTTTCATGGGGCTACACCATCCAGATTTATCCGTATTTGGTCACGGCTAAGGAGCTTGAGACGCCGTTTCTTACGTTTAAGTCATGGCGGACGTCAAGCTTGGAGCCTTTCTCGTTCGATACCCGACCCATCAGCGAAGATCCGTGCGAGAGACCCATTGTTTATTTCTTGGACCGGGTTTATGAGGTCGGGTCGGGGCAGACCCTTACGACGTATCGGAAACATTTTGAAGTGGGCGAGACGCAATGTAGTTCGCCGGATTATTCTCGTGCCAACTCGGTTGAGTTCATCGACGTTTCCGCTACTACATGGATGCCGAATCTATGGAAAATGGTAAGTAAAATATCCCCGCTTATACGTACACTTAAATCTTCGCGTACATATATATCCATTATTTATAACAATATACTAGACATGGATAACTGTGAAAAAACATAGGAAAGTGTTCCTTCGGGGAGACCCGATTAGAAAAATTTGACAAAAAAAAGATTAAACATATAAAGTTTTGAAAAATGAAATAACCGATAAACAGTAAGACCCTTCATAGATATGATATGATCACTGTACGTACACTAATTTTGTGACGACCGCTCTTATAGGGGAAATTCATGAATTATTCTTAGGCACAGTGTTTGAGAATAAGTATTTTTGATTTATAGTTATGTACATTGTGCTTTTGAATATGGTGTTTTTGATTTGTAGTTGAAACTTGAAAGTATAGATGATCTTTTTTATTTGAATGGGTTTACAGGCACCACGTAGACAGTGTTGTGAAATTGTCAACAGTGAAGAAGAAGAAAGCGTAATCAATGTCAAGATACGGCATTTTAATCCTTTGGAAAGTGTATCTCCTCAGTCAAAGCATCCGAGCGAAAAATGAATGAAAGGTTTTGAAATTCGACAGATGGATCGACTCCGTTTTATCTACAGAGACTATATATATAGTTACATATCAAGAGGAGATGAGGAACAATTTTCCCATTCGTTTATGTAAATATCAACTAACTGAAAATCATAACTTGGATAAAGTCAAAATAATAGCGATTATTAGTTTTTTAAGCATATCAATATAATTATAGTTTTATCTAGTCATGTAACACATGTGTTTTCCAAAATATATAGCCAGAGCTGGTTTTAGGCCCAAGCAAAAAAAAAATATTGGTCTAGGGGCCTAGATGATCTCTTATATATTAGGGATAGGGAACAATTTGTTTTTCTAACAGGTTGTTAGAGTATTAGGCAGAGCCAGAGGGCTCTTGAAAATTGAGGTTGAGGAGCAGTTCTGTTGAGGAGATAAGTTCAATATATAACCAAAAATAAACTGTATGGAGAATTCATTGTTTGACATTTGGGTCGAATTAGAGAAAAACCAAAAACGAAGTGTAAACGGAATACTAGAACAGTTCTTGAACAAAGATATATTAAATGTTTCAGTAGAATCCTTAAGATCTCATCTCTTTGGTAAAAATGTCTGATCTCTATTTCAACTTCTTCTTAGCACCATACGTCGAGACAAACTCTTCTTCTTGAACCACAACAAGGGCGAAGAGAGAAGACTTTGTTAGCATACGGACAATCTGACGCAAAACTCCAGTAGATCAGAAGAGAATATTAATTCACATGGTTGACTTAAAAAATCAACGATTATCCAGTCAGTCAGAAACTTCCAAGATTAGTGTGGACCTCTTTCGAGTCTATAAGTTTTGACCAGTTTGTGCATTTGTCACATGGGGTCCAATCTGTCATTAAGGTCATTTCCAGTTTCAGCCCACCGTCTACCTCTATATTCAAAATAAAACTCAATAAAAGTAAAATGCAGTACCCTACAATATTAAATTCCATGGCACTATGAGATGGCAAAAGAAAAGGTTCTCATGGTATCATGATTTTGTAAACAATGCTGGTAAAAAGACGTTGGCAATTTTACACATGATTTAAAAATTATCTTAGTTCTACAAAGTGCCATATAATATACGCACGTATAAGTATATATATATATATATATATATATATATATAAATTCATTCATTCATTCATAGAAATGTAAATTAGTTCACTTTTCATCTACAGTAATAGTAACACAGAGACTTTTTTCATTTTATTAACAAAAAAAAGAGTAAGGGAGCTATGTCTTCAGCGGGCAGGAACAGGAACGTTGACAACCACTAAAGCTTTTGTGTCCACAAAAATGCCCAGATTAGATTCTTACATTTGATTGGTTGTACGTGTCTTCCAATATCTTTTTCACATTAAAACTTTAGGAAACGTTGAAACTCGCTGTATTTGGTTGGCTTATTAGACGACTGCGAGTCTGTGACGTATTAGACGAATGTGAGTCTGTCTGTGACTAGAAAAAAATATCATAGAGGCAGTAGTGTAGCCAGAAGCCAAATCAAAATTTAAAATTAGAGCTAATTTCTCAAATACTCCTTGTCCTTGGAAACGTGACAGCGTGTGCTGATGTAATTTCTGATATCATTCTTATACTACGAGATTCTGGTTAAAGATCAAATTCATGAGCATAATTAATTCATAGTAATTACAAATCTTAATTACTTTTTTTTTAAGTTAATGACATCATATGAGATATAAATACCCCTATAGAAATGGATTTTTTTTAATTAAAAAAAAACACAAAGAGAGAGTTAATTAAGCTTTAATCTTGGAAGTTGGGAACAGATATCACCTACCTTGATGAAATTGATCAATCACGAGCTTATCCCCACAAAGAAAAAATAAACTTGTTTTTTCTAGAAACAATAAAAGAAAAGAGTGACGACTTTTCCACTCTCTTCCGCACCATAAATTGTCTCTCTTTCTTCTTCTAAAACTAGAATATCTAAAAACAAAACAAAAGAAAACACAGAGAGCAGAGAAAAAGAGGTAGCCATGTTCTTGAAGCTTTTCACCATCTTCTTCTTCAGCCTACTCTTTCAATCTCTAAAATCTTCTTCTCAAACTCTCAATTTCACTTACAACAATGGCTTTAATCCACTGAAAGACATATCAATCCAAGGGATCACCACCGTCACACCCAACGGTCTCTTGAAGCTAACCAACACGACCGTTCAGAAAACCGGTCACGCCTTCTATACCAAACCAATCCGGTTCAAAGATTCTCCTAACGGCACCGTTTCTTCCTTCTCCACTACGTTCGTCTTCGCTATTCACTCTCAGATCCCGATACTTAGTGGCCATGGCATCGCTTTCGTCGTAGCTCCTAACGCAAGCCTCCCTTTCGGCAACCCAAGTCAATACTTGGGTCTCTTTAACCTCTCAAACAACGGTAATGCCACAAATCATGTCTTTGCTGTCGAATTGGACACGATCTTGAGTACAGAGTTCAATGATACCAACGATAACCATGTCGGAATCGATATCAATAGTTTGAAGTCTGTGAAAAGCTCTCCTGCTGGGTATTGGGACGAGAAAGGCCAATTCAAGAATCTGACTTTGATCAGTCGGAAGCCGATGCAGGTTTGGGTCGATTACGATGGCCGTACTAATCAAATCGATGTGACGATGGCTCCCTTCAACGAGGATAAACCTATAAAGCCGCTTGTTTCGACTGTCAAAGATCTATCTTCGATTCTTCTCCAAGATATGTATGTGGGTTTCTCCTCTGCGACAGGTTCTGTTCTGTCGGAACATTATGTTCTCGGCTGGAGTTTCGGGTTAAACGAAAAGGCTCCACCTTTGGCTTTATCGAGACTCCCGAAGCTTCCTCGGTTCGTGCCCAAGAAAATCGCCGAGTTCTACAAGATCGGGATGCCGTTGATTTCCCTGTTTTTGATTTTCTCATTCATCTTCCTCGTTTGTTACATCGTGAGGAGGAGGAGGAAATTCGCGGAGGAACTCGAGGATTGGGAAAAAGAGTTTGGGAAGAACAGATTCAGGTTTAAGGATTTGTACTACGCGACCAAAGGGTTCAAGGAGAAGGATCTTCTTGGGTCTGGTGGGTTCGGGAGTGTTTACAAAGGAGTGATGCCGGGTACGAAGTTGGAGATCGCTGTTAAAAGAGTCTCGCACGAGTCCCGACAAGGGATGAAAGAGTTTGTGGCGGAGATCGTGAGTATTGGTCGGATGAGTCATCGGAATTTAGTTCCTCTCTTAGGTTATTGTCGTAGGAGAGGTGAGCTTCTTCTGGTGTATGACTACATGCCTAATGGAAGCTTAGACAAGTACTTGTACAACACTCCGGAGGTAACGCTCAATTGGAAACAGAGGATTAAGGTTATTCTAGGCGTTGCCTCTGGCTTATTCTATCTCCATGAGGAATGGGAACAAGTGGTGATTCACCGTGACGTCAAAGCCAGCAACGTCTTGTTAGACGGAGAGCTCAGCGGGAGACTCGGCGATTTCGGTTTGGCTCGGTTGTATGATCACGGGTCGGATCCTCAGACCACGCACGTTGTTGGAACATTGGGATACTTAGCTCCTGAACACACTCGGACAGGACGTGCCACAACCGCTACCGATGTTTTTGCGTTTGGGGCGTTTTTACTTGAAGTCGCCTGCGGTAGACGTCCTATCGAGATCCAGCATGAGACCGATGAGACGTTCTTGCTAGTTGATTGGGTTTTCGGGTTATGGAACAAAGGAAACATCTTGGCTGCTAAAGATCCGAATATGGGTTCTGAATATGACGAAAAAGAGGTCGAAATGGTTTTGAAGCTAGGTCTCTTGTGCTCTCACTCCGACCCACGGGCTAGACCAAGTATGAGACAAGTGCTACATTACCTAAGAGGAGATGCAAAGTTACCGGATTTGTCTCCCTTGGACTTGTCCGGGAGTGGGATGATGTTTGGCGTCCAAGACGGATTTAGTGAATTAGGGATGTCGTATTCCTCCTCCGTATTCAAAGGGTTTACCGGTGGGTCTTCCATCGCTGATTCTCTACTTTCTGGCGGGAGATGAATAGTCTGTTTTGAAGTTATATAGTGTATGTTATTTATGGCGATAGTGATGTTTTGAATACTCGAACCTTTTTTGTGTGTTTTGCATTTGATATGTAGAGACTATTTGGACGAGATATGGGACTATGTATATATACTTCAGCATATATTGAAATTACTGTCTAAAGAAGATTATGGCCACATCCTATGAACGAGTAACGATTATGGTACAAGATTGCTAATTATTCTTTATTCAATTCCCAGAAACTGAAAAATACATGGAGTGAGGAAACAACAGCCAACCCATTAATCAACTCATTCTACTAATTTTTTTTGGAAAAAATGAACAAATATTTAAAGGAGAGTATTCCTCTACTATTTTGTAGGAGAATTAGTTGAATACTTGAATGCAATGATTCCTCATTCCTCTATTTCGTTCATTTCTACTCTATTCTATTCATAATTATTCTACCCATTATTTTGGTAGTAGTAACCATTTGCACCCTAAAACAGAGTCACACATATGCTTATTGAACACTTAATATTGCAAATATAAGTTATTCATTATTAAATGATAAGTAAAGTAGATTAGTGCACGGAAGTGGAATTTTCTAACTAAGTGTTTCATGTTCTAGGATAGTGCTTACCCAATTTGCTAAAATGGCAAAACTAGACTCTACGAAAAGAGGGTTAGCTAAATTGTGCTCTTTTTGCCCAACAATAATGTGGCAAGAGAAGGAACTCTTTTTGCTCTTATCCCTTCCACCTACCAAATTCCAAATTAGAGAATGTTTTTCTCATGCTATGATCATCCCCAATTCGACCCAGTACATCGATAATTGTGTGGTATATATCAAATTCTATACAAATGTGAAATGTTTATGTAATATATTTAGTACTGTAAGTTTATCATTGGTTCTTTCATCGTATTCATGTTAATAACATTTTAATTACAATCATTATATAGTGACAGTTAGTGATTCGCTTTTGGCTGTCCGTTCCCTGGTTTAGTGGTTTAACATTTCGAGCCAGCCCTGTTAGTAAGTATTAACAATGTTTTAGAAAAGGTATACTTCTAGATATTTAGTCCTCTAACATGGTTTGATGAAGATGTAATAAACAAACACCCCAGCTTCGGTGGAAAAAGCAGCTCCTTAATTTCCAACAAGAAACCAATTAATGAAAACAGTAAGGCAATTGTCAAATGATAAATGCCAAATTTGTACTATAGTCAAATGAATAGCTTAGTATTTGGGAAGCGTGTAGATTCAAGAGAATTTAATGAACAGTGAGGCCTCGTAAGTCGTAACTCCTCACCAATAAAACGGGATCTCTTATCTGTTAAACTTAAATATTAGTTTTAGAATCTTTTTAGACTTTCGAAAAAAGGAAGTCTCATGTGCCTCACATGTGAATGTGATGCCCTCTGTTCTAAGTATGCATGTATTTGTATATATATAGTACATTGGCACACACAAGGAGTTGGAAGGACGTGACCGATCGAGTTATTCCCATCATCGATCATTGTGAGGAGGAAAAATGGCGTCGAGACCAGGTTTTCTCACGGACTGGCCATGGACACCTCTTGGAAGCTTTAAGGTCTCTTTCATTGCCTCTTTTGCTTTATAACATCTTTCATGGCCATTTATAATCCCTTTTTTATATCAACCATTAGTCATAATGTTTGTATAAAATATGGATAAATATTGCAGTACATGTTGTTGTCCCCGCTTGTTATCGACAGCATCTACTCATATGCAACCATGAGAGATCACGAGAAACTTTTGATAGTGGCAATGACGGTGTGGAGGATTGTTCATAGCCAAGTATGGATAAGTATATCCCGTTACCAAACTGCAAAAGGAACCAAGCGGATCTTGAACAAGTCGATAGAGTTTGACCAAGTCGACCGAGAACGAACCTGGGACGATCAGATCATCTTCAACTCTCTCATTGTTTACTTAACCAAACTGTACGTATT
Organism: Turritis glabra; assembly: GCA_900406565.1. Lineage (NCBI taxonomy): Eukaryota > Viridiplantae > Streptophyta > Magnoliopsida > Brassicales > Brassicaceae > Turritis > Turritis glabra. Next base: position 4,498,659 of record OVBN01000025.1, read on the forward strand.
AGGGACCAATACCCTTCCCTTCTGGCGAACCGATGGAGTGATCTTAGTTGCTCTCCTCCATGCTGGTCCGGTCGAGTTCATCTACTACTGGTTTCACCGAGCACTTCACCACCACTTCCTCTACTCTCGCTACCATTCTCACCACCACTCCTCCATTGTCACCGAGCCGATAACTTGTATACTCTCTATGTTCACAAAAAACTAAAGTTTTAGTTATGGTTATCTCTTTATATTTCATATAGATTGACGTTAAGAAATATGATTTTAGTTATAATAGGTTCAACTTTCTAAATATTGTTAAATGATCTGGAGATATATGTTCACTATCTAAAAATGCTTTTATGAATATGTGCGACAAATTCTAAATCATGGGTCTTGATTGTAGCGGTGGTACATCCGTTTGCGGAGCACATTGGATATACGTTAATCTTGGGGCTACCTCTAATAACGACTTTACTATGTGGCACGGTCTCGGCTGTCTCCATTATGGTATACGTAACTTACGTAGATTTTATGAACAATATGGGTCATAGCAACTTCGAGCTCATTCCGAGATTTTTCTTCTCCCTTTTTCCTCCTCTTAAGTTCCTCTGCTACACCCCCTCGTAAGTCCTTAAAATCCACTAGAATAGTAATGTACAGTAGACTCGATTGTTTCACACACGTTTACATTTATGTATTGCAATGCTATTTTCAATTTTTAAAAGTAATGTTTTGAAAGATATTTTTTTTGCAAATTGTTATAGCAAATAGGTGTTTTACTTTTAGGTTTACAATCTACGAATGAATTTTGATTAAAACACTAAAAGTTTTGGTTACTAAACACAAATTCATTGTGACTAAACATTGAAAACATTTTTTATATAATCCGGTCCGCAATACAGACTAATCCCCATGTCTGCGGAAAACCGAGCAATTTTATTTTACCACTTTAAGCGTTTAAAGTGGCCAACTATCATTGAAAACATTTTGAGACTAAATATATGTGGTAATTGTAGGTTTCACTCACTCCACCACACACAATTCAGGACGAACTACTCACTATTCATGCCAATGTACGACTACATCTATGGGACCACCGACGAGTGTAGTGACTCATTGTACAAGACATCGTTGGAGAAAGAAGAAGAGAAGCCTGACGCGATTCATCTGACCCATCTAACATCAGTCGACTCTATATTCCATCTCCGTCTTGGCTTCGCTTCCCTCTCCTCGCATCCGCTCTCTTCACGGTGTTACCTATTCCTCATGAAGCCCTTCACTCTTATCCTCTCATTCATTCTCACATCCTTCTCTTCCCCAACCTTTGTCTTCGAGAGAAACCGCTTCCGTGATCTCACACTTCATACCCACCTTCTTCCCAAGTTCTCCTCTCATGTACATCCCTCTTCTCTTTTATAATCCTTAAACATCAAACAATTTCACGTCTTGTACTAAGTTTTATTTGCCAATCAACAGTACATGTCGCAGCAGCAGAAAGAATGTATTAACAAAATGATAGAGGCGGCTATTCTTGAAGCGGAGAAGAAGGGTGTGAAAGTAATGAGTTTGGGGCTATTGAACCAGGCATGCAATTAATACATTAATTGGTTATTCTTATGTTTTGCAAGTTTTAACGAGAGATAGGCTCGATATAATAAAACCTAATTATTAATATCCTCAGGGAGAAGAATTAAATGGGCATGGAGAAATGTACATAAGGAAGCATCCAAAGCTAAAGATAAGGATAGTGGACGGAAGCAGTCTTGCAGCTGAGGTGGTGCTTCATAGCATTCCTGTTGGGACCAAAGAGGTTCTCTTTAGAGGCCAAATCACAAAGGTTGCTCGTGCCATCGTCTTTTCTCTTTGCCAAAATGCCATCAAGGTACCTAATTTTTTTTTTTAAATTGAAAAGATGGAACAAAGGTTTTAATTTGGATGGACCGTTTTTAGTTTTTTCTTTAAGGAAATATATGCGATTAATTCTCTAGTTAATTTGTGCGTGAGAATAGGATCGAACGTAAATAAAGTCAACGGAGTTTCCAAATATAAACGTTATGCCACTATTGACGTAACCAACGTCACGTGGCCTACTTTAAGTTCAAAACAATTTTGGCATCTCGTTTTATAATTTGGTTTGAGCTTGCCAAAGATATATATACATTTTTAAAGCATTTTAATAAATTAATTCATACTTTAGAGAAATTCTAATCGGTTTAAATACTCAATATATTAATAGGTGATGGTGTTTCGCAAGGAAGAGCATTCCATGCTCGCCGAATTCTTGGACGATAATTGTAAGGAAAATCTGGTGCTCACAACCAATTACTATCCAATGGTATGCGTAAATTACAAATGACAGTAAATTAATAGTAACATATTGAAGATTAAATCCAAATACGTAACGTATGATGTAGATTTGGTTGGTGGGAGATGGGCTAAGCACAAAAGAGCAGAAGATGGCAAAAGAAGGAACTCTCTTTCTTCCTTTCTCTCAATTCCCTCCTACCAAACTACGAAAAGACTGCGTTTACCATACCACTCCGGCTATGATCATCCCTCACTCTGCCCAAAACATTGATTCTTGTGAGGTACGTATACATTTTCAATTCCAGCAAAATAGTCTCTATAGTTTCTTTGCCTTAGCGTTTAGGTTTACTATATATATATAACAGAATATTTTCGTATCGCGTCAAGTGTTTGTATTTTATGAAGATATATTATAATTGGTACGCTATATATTACATGGGTGTCTATAGAATTGGCTGGGGAGGAGAGTGATGAGCGCATGGAGAGTTGGTGGGATTGTACACGCGCTTGAAAGGTGGGAGGAACACGAGTGCGGTCTCGACAATTCAATCCCTGATCCTCCCAGAGTTTGGGAAGCTGCTCTTCGAAATGGTTTCCAACCTCTACTTCTGCCATCTACAGAGACCTAAGGGATTCAACAATTCGATATTTTCTCTCTTTTCAAAAGTTCGCCCTAGTCTTTTTTCTGGTTGTATTAAGCCTCCTTGGATAACAGAATATTTGTATCATGATTTTAACAATTCCTAATTAATCAATATAATTAATTTCGTTGAAAAAACAAAATCAGTCTAACAGTATCACCTAATTATGAACAAAACAGAGTATAATTATTTGACCAGAACAAAAAACATTGAACTCTAGTTCATTGCCTCATTGGTTTGAGTTTTGACTCTTCTTCATCCAATTAATGGTCATATAAAATCTGAAAGATATGTTTTGATAAGATTAATATGAAAAATATGAAGTATTTTATCTTGTTTTGGAAATTATACAAAACTTAGAAATATCAACTGATATACGTAGAAATAGATTTCATTGCTTAGCGCTACATTATTGAAGGAGAATTGCCAATCCTAATACAATAAATAATGAATTCAAGAAGATGTTCATAAAATTATTGGTTAACTTGAAGTAAAAAACGAGACTTGAAGACAGATAAGTCATAAGTATTATCGGTTAATATATATACGTTTCCCGCTAGAAGTAGAACAAACCATATGAAATTGCCTTAGAAAATAACAACAGCATATGCCACCTGCTACTTTTCTTCTTCTTCTTCACGTCCTCTGTTTCTTGCACTTAACTTGTTATTCTTCACGTCCTCTGTTTCTTGCGAGCAGTTTCTCTAAAACGATTTAGCACTACTCGGATGGCAGTAACATCATCGGAACGAGAACGACATTCACAGGCAGCCACCACTCCCTCAGGGTGATAATATTCCAAGTCCTGCTTGACAAGCAAAAGAGAACATGGGGTCAAACTTAGGCAAAACATAACTAGAACAAGTGAGAAAGGTAAACATGTAGAAAGAGTTTGTTGAATCAAATGGAGTACATATATATAGCTCTTACTTCAAGTGCATGTTCTTTACTCTCGAGATGCCTAGTTAAATTTCCAAACCCTAGGAGACCAAGACGGCATGCTGAGCAATAAAAGGTAGGTTCACCCGTTCCACTGCACTCTTCGTCCTCCTCAGGTGCCCCTGGATTTGAATTCATTGCATCTGCCCGTATGCTTGACAGTAAGCTTTCCCAGAGGAAGCACCCTGCAGACCTTCTGAAGGTGGTGGGGAGTTGTTGAGGATCATGTGGATAAATTGGCCCAAGAATGGTGTAGTCTAACGAAATATCATCTAGAAAATAACCGAACAACCGCTGAAAGGATATGAGCATTATATTAGCCGGAGGTGGACTCCTCCATAACCACGCCATCAACCTAGGCAAAATGGCTTTGACAGCTGTTTCAGAAACGAAAAGACTCAATCAACACTCTCTATATAGTATATGCAAAATAAAGCCAGTTGAATGTAAACACCCTTAACTTGAAAGAAAGACAATATTAAGGATTATTAATTAACCTGTTGTGGGGACGTGACAAAGGTGAATCCCAGTGGAAGCGAAGCCTTGCAGGACGTCAAGAGGGACTTCTGATAGTACGCCAATGGCAGTGATGGTGAGAGGACCACAGAGTAGCCTAAATTCTTCAACCCCCGTTTTACAAACGAACCGACCCGACGAGCATCAACGTCAGGGGGAAGAGGACACCTGCTCATGTCCAACCAGACCGATGTTACACACACAGCCTGCCTCTTCGTCGCCGGATTAAGTTGCATCATTCTATACTTTTTAAACCTAAACAAAAAAAATTCAATTCAAAACCAAGTTAGTTGGTTTAGTTAGGTCTTTAATCTAGATGAACGGACACAGAGAACGAACGAACACAATCTTACAAGCATGCAAAAAAATATAATTGGGAACAGAGAAGCGTTAGTTACCTGAGAGGGGAAAGATGGAGCGATCAGCCGTCGGAGAGAGCGATAGAGAGGAACAATGCCGTAATTCGTTTTCGATCGGAACTTCTTCAAATACATTTATATATAGAACCTTTCAGATGAGCCGACATCTATTCGTATGCGCCGACACGCGTGGCCCATTAGTTGTATCTTAGCCCACAGGCCGACATCTATACTATCAATTTTTTTCATGAAAGTTTATCAGTTTAATTTTAATCGATCATTTTGGCGACCATTGAATCACTTTTGGGTAAACTCTCTCTATTCGACATAGAGCTAATTAAAATGTCTTTTTTTTTTTTTTAGTTAAATATAAAAGCACATGTCTCTGGGAATTGTTACATTATATTTTAACAATAGAAAGAAATTGCTAAATTCAATTACCCCCTTTAGTTTGATGATGGTGTGCAATGACAACAACAACAACAACAAACTAACTCAAGAATTGAGGCTAACTCTCAGATCACTCTTTAAGATCTTCGTTGCAGCAAAATCAATCGCGATGGTTCACTCCCAATTTCCCAATGAGTGCTCTGACCAGTAACACTCTCACTGGTTCAAATATGATTCCCAACCTTCTGTCTCAAGTTTCTCTCCTTTAACCATGTTCTCATCTCTCATGTCTTCCTGGTACTGACTCATCCTGATCAACCAAACAAAACCCACAAATCTCGTTTATAATAAGGCTCCCTGGTTCTTGTTCCATCTGACTCTATGTGCCAAAAAAAAAGATAAGAAAAAAGAACCTTGAGACAAGATCAGTATCAGAGATTCCCAACATCCGAACTGCAAGCAAGGCTGCGTTGGTCGCATTGTTTATTGCAACTGTCGCAACAGGAACACCCCTAGGCATCTTTGGTAACATAAAAAGAATAAATGGCAAGGTTTAAGAATCGCAGACCTAAATCATTTTAAATGGTGCAAAATATTAATAGCTGAAGTTAATTATGATGCAATGAAAGTGTACCTGAACGATGGAGAGAAGTGAATCAACTCCATCCAAACGGGTAGCACGGACAGGGACACCAATCACAGGCAAAGGAGTGAGTGAAGCAACCATACCTAATTTCCAAGAAAATCCAATACTTTATGGTAACAATCTTGTGGGAGGGACAAGATGAGTTCATGTTAATGACATACCTGGTAAGTGAGCAGCACCACCAGCACCTGCTATGATAACTTGAACGCCTCGACTATGAGCTGAGGTTGCATATGTAAACATCATCTCTGGGGTACGATGAGCCGAAACTATCCTTACCTGCAAGCCAATGATACCATATCGTACCATTCAAGATGCACAGAGGTTGAGGCACTGAGTTTTGTTGCGATAAAACATGAAGAAGAAACCCTTCATATTTGATAGGAGAGGCTGCTTCCGAAAATGATGTCACTATCAATTTATCTATGTGACCAAATATTGGGCAAAACATATCTTTGATTGCACAGTATATACCTGACAAACTGGACTATATTTGAGCTTCTTCACAGTTAGTTTTACCAAATTACAAATATCATGATTCTTATATGTGTCTTCAGTGGATTATAATTACTTCATGTAAGTCGTGCCAAATTTAATTATTCGAGCAGATCTTAACATTTACCTCATGTGTCACACCAAACAGGTCCAGAATTTTGGCAGCATCCTTCATAACAGGAAGATCCGAGTCTGAACCCATGATGATACCAACACGAGGTGTCTCTGCAATGTATAAACAACAAGTAACAAAAATTCAGTCAGATACTTTGCAAATTCATGAAGGGTTCAACAATCATGAAAATGACGGTAGTTTCGCAAAAAGGTTATACAACAGATTTTGGTAAGTTAAGTTTGGAGGCATTTGGAAACTAAAAGCCAATGGAATATAGATACCAAATGATGCTATAGAAACTGACCGTCTACTTGGTGGCTTTGCTCACTTAATATACAATGTAACCTTTGTTCCAAAACACCCATAGACCGCCCAACAAGAGTGATGTGACCCATCTTCCTCTGCTTTCTCATTTCTGACAATAAGAGTTTATCGTGCAAGCTTTGTGAGTAACCAAAATCGTTCACAAAAACTGGTAACACACCACAAGAAAACTGTAAGGGAACAAAAATCTAACCTGGCTTGTCATACCAATGAACAGATGCACCAGGAATACACATAGCCCTTGCAATAAGCCGATGAGCCAATTTGAAACCAGCTTCCCCCTGAAATTTAAAAAATTGAAACCAAAGGCCACTACATGTTCATTAAACGGATAAGAAGATAATGCAATGGGTATTATTATCAAGAAACTTCAAACGATAAAGTAAAGATAAACATCAATTACATCATCTTCTCCCAAAATATTGTACATAATGGATGCCGGAGTTCTCATTGACGGATCACCGAGTGGAAGACCAACCACGGCCCGCAAGTGTTGTTCAAACTGTGAAGTATAACAGCACTCGATCGTTTGATGGCCACTGTTGTGTGGTCTAGGTGCAACTTCGTTTAGCAGGATCTGGGAGGGACTAAAACTCTGATAAGTTAAAAATGAAAATAAAAAAGGTAGAGTGCCTATAATGTATGAAAATACCTGACTATCCTCTGTCAAGAACAGCTCAACTGCAAAAACACCAGCGCCTTCTAAAGAACCAACAGCCTTTTGGGCAACGTCGGTTGCAAGTTTGTTGATCTTCCAAGGCACATCTGCAGGTGCTTTAACTATATGGCATATGTTATCCCTAGAGTGTATTTCCAGGTGTATTAGAAGAAAAAAAAATTCGTACCATATCTTTCAATCTTGTAAATAATATTTAGTCGAGCTTTTGAGTTACCTGTGAATGGTTTCAACTACGGGATAACAAACCATAGAACCATCTCTTCCCCTAGCCACAATAACAGCTAACTCCTAAAATTTGAGATGTAACCGATTATACACGTCAGAGCTCAATAAGTTACTCAAGCAAACAAATTTTATCATCGTTTACCTTGACAAAAGGTGCCCATTTCTCAACATACAAACCACGACTGAAACCTCCAAGAGCTGAAAAAGAGAAAAAATATTGAAGCAAAAGCAGGAAAATAAAGGTTACACTGTAGAGCTAAAAGGTATGTCATTAGGATATCTTACTACAAACATAGGTGTCAGGGCTTAATACCAACTTAAGAATAAAAGTCAAGGAATGTCTCAGAACACTATTGCTAGTTTCACATGAGAGCATTATTGTTCATGTAACTCACAATTTCTTGTTTCCACATTGACTGTGGCACAGTACACGATTAACTGGTTCAACTGTTACTAGAAACTGTGAAACCACACTACATATGGTTAGTTAAGGGTTTACCCGTTACAGCAGACAAAAGCTCATCTTGGTTGTTGGCAACTGCATTTCCACGTCCATCATAAGCCAATCGTTTGCTCTTGATCATAAGAGGGTAACCAAAAAGTTCACCTGCTCTTCTTGCTCCTTCAATATCGCCTATCTGACGTGGCGAGATTTAGGGGTTAAAATATTTAACAAACTCCTCATGGTTCATGGAGAACTCTATGAGTGATTCTTTCAACAAAGCATAAACAAGGGCCTAACCTCCATAAATTCTGGAAGTGGGATGCCATGCTGAGAGAAATGAACTTTTTGCATGTATTTATCCTGGAACATCAAACTGCCTCTTATAAATCACATTGCTGGAAAAACTTCAATTATTCATAACATAGGTATTTCGTTTACTAAATAAGAAAAAAAAACTCCATTTGATGAAAATATTTGAGAGGCTAGGAAACCTGTATTATCCTGATAGTAGAAGCTTTCGGTTGGCAATCCACTCCTTGTTTCTCAAGCTTCTCTAATGTTTCCACGTCAACATGTTCAATTTCTACAGTCAAGACTCCACATCTAACTACGACAATAAACAAAATTAACCATCAATATTGTAATGACAATAAGAATTGAGAACCTGAAGCATTCAAGAAACAAAACAAACAAAAAGACCTTTTTGCAAATTCTTCTACTGTAGTACTGTCGTCAAAGCTATCAACCATGTGACCATACGACAATGCACTTGCTGAACAATTTTCTGAAGGATCTAAAATCATCACTTTGATAGCCATTTGAGAAGCAGCTTGGCAAAGCATACGACCCAATTGTCCACCCCCAAGAACTCCGACAATCTTCTCAGAAACTCCATGGACATGTTTATCCTCGTTATTCTCACTTTCAAAGAGAAAAGAAAAATAACATTAGAAATTCCTTCCCTAATCTTATTAATTTCAAATCTTCGTGTCTAGTAACAGAGAAACGAGCAGAGAAGCACAGCTAGTTTCTTTACATTTAACTTCATTGCAATTGGTGTGATGCAATCTTCACCACAACAGCTATGAAATTTCTCAAGTCCATGACACTTACAAGAAAAGAGAAAGTTTTCTTCATTTCCAAAGATTAATATATGCAAGCTTAATTGATCTGTGGTTTAAATAAAAACGACTTTCAACTTTTACCTTAATTGATCGAATCTCGTTTATCTTTCTACCCACCATAATCACAATAGCCAAGAATATAATAAGAATCAAGAACATGCTCGAGAAGATGTGACACCATTATACTCAAAACACATAAGATTTGCAACCTAATTAAGCGTATATCCGAACTAAAAGATGCCATGTACCCAAAATCCAAAATTCAGGGAACATAAGGTACCTGATAAGAAAAGCCTCATGAGAGCTACAGGGCACCGCTGAAGCGCTGCAGGCTAACACCGGATTCAATTTCGCAGATGAAGAAGTTGGAAGCCTCTGCAAATTTGCCATTGTCAAACTCTGGGACAACAGCGTTCTGCTTACAGGAAAAGGTTTAACTCTGTAGGTGAAGCGAGAAGTATGGAGGACTGGAGTTGTATTCCCAGCGACGAGTAAAACAGCTGAGCTTTGTTTCAGAAGCAACATCTAGAATGTAACAGTATTAGCATCCAAGCATGCAATACAAGAAAAACTTTGGAACAATTACATTCAGAACATACTGCTTTTAGCACCATTCATAAATATGCAATTAAGTAACATGAAAGTATGGTAGATCAAAATAGAGGATAAACTCAAAGCAAACCCAAGCCAATGTCAATAGCTAAACAAATGAAAACGGCGTCAGCAGCTCATGTGAATAGATTCAAGTAACATTTTTAGAGTCCATAACTAAACTAATGAACGAAGCAAAAAAAAGGTCAATAGCTAAAACTAATACAGCCACAAAATATGGAATTGTACCACTAGAATGGCTTCAAATTGAGAGGCAGACAAACCTGGTGTCGAGTGGTGACAGAAGCGGCTAAACAAAGAGAGGAGTAGAGAAGTCAGGTCCAAAGGTTAGATTTTTATAAAGCAAGTTCGATAATAGAGGTGAAAAAAAAACTTCTTCCTTTGTAAACGACACAATAATATTACCTTCTGAAGTTGAAGAATTTAGAGGCGCCGGCGAGGAGAGAGAGAGAGAGAGAGAGAGAAGATTCGGTCTGACGGGAGGAGAAAAGGTTTTTGTGAGGTTTTCTGCAAATCCTCTCCTAGTGGCGAGTAAACCGGAGAAGCCTAATCCGGTTATGTATAATTTCACTCGGTTTAGCAAACCGAACCGGGTATGATGTGATTAAGCTCCACGATTTGATTTGGTGGCACACCAAAGATCGGATTTTTATCAGACGGCAAGGAGGAGGGGGAAGAAAATGCCGGTGAGAGTCGTTGAGAGCAACACGCCTGCTCAAGTTTCAGGTTTTTATCGCTTCTTCGATTTGTTCCTATTCCCGATTTGTGGTTCTCGCTCATTCATTGAGATTGTTGTCATTTTAGGAACTGATCCTGGGAATCGATCACAACTTCCGCCTAGTTCACTTCTTGGCGCTGGCCAGGTAAAACGATTTATGAATGAACAAAAAAATGTTGTTTTGCATAGATATTTTGTGTAAAGATTTGAAATTTCTTTTTAGGATTGTAATGGGTTGATAAATCTTAACAAATTGATTCACAAGTTTGTTCTCTTCGTTTAACAAATTGATTTTATAAATGTCTGACCATAGAAAGAGGTGGTGGGAATATTGTAGGACTAGAAGGAATTCTATTCTTCTATTTATGCTTGTGCTTCTGTGGTTATGTATGCACACTCTTTTGATGAACATAGCCTTTTGTGTAAGCAGAATCTGAGTATACCTACCTATATACAAATAAAGACATTATCTTTAGGTCTTCTTATCTGCAAAGGTGAAATTGCTCTGAGGGTTGAGAAGTTATGAATACTTGATATCACTAGAATTGCTAATTTTCTGTTGATTCAGTCGATCGACTGTGGTAGTTATAGAAACTCTGCTTCATAAGGGTTTGCTTAAAGTAAATTTTGTGGGAGCGGGGTTATTGCTAGACGAGAAGGAAGGTAATAATTTCCCTGATGTTTAGCTACTTAGGAAAGCAAGAAAAAACTTTAAGATCTCATGCCTCGTTGTTCAGGCACAAAGCATCACCAAGCATCATGGGCACATATACTTTCTTCCCATTAGATACTGCAACTTATACTAATGTTCTAGTTGCATTAAATTTGTGTAATGCTAATTTCTTTTTATACGAAGTAGAAGTTGCCTTTGTCTGCTTTGATTGGCTTGATATCTTTTTCATGTTGACATGTATGCTAAATCCAAGTGCACTTACTTATATCTAGTAGGGATTGTAGAACATTCATTGGCTCCAAGAGATTGTTTATTCATAATGAACATAAAGATGAGGGGTTTTTGAGTTGTGGCATACGCACATGTTTTTATGCTGCAGGCATTTTCTGGTACGCAAAATGTCTCTAATCAACAGAAAGAGGAAGCTTGGAGAGTTAACGTCCAAATACAGGGAATTGATCTTGAACATGGCTATCTTTGTGGCACCATGGAAGCTCTAAACGTTCCCATGGCAGACACTCCTGTAAGCCCTTACACTCTTACTCATATGTCGTCTTCATGTTGCTTCCCCCTTGGAATACTATTACGGGAAACAATTCTTGACTCTCATTGTGCATGTCAGGTCATAACGTTCTGGGAAGGGGAAATTGTTGATGGAAAGAATTATACTTTCTACACAGGAAAATGGGAAGCCACGTATGTCCCAACGCCTTTTATCTTGAAGACTTGAAACTGATGACTTCTGATCGTAAAATAAAATTCTTTATTTGTTTTGTCACAGGAGGGAAGATGATATGAGACATTGGTCAAAGTTCCCGTCTTTTTCGCCTCTTCAGGTAACACTCGAGTAACATTGCTTGTATAGTCAGTAACATCTCCTGAGCGACGTTCTGTACTTAATCCTGCAGGGACAAGTTGAGTCTGACGGTGGCAGGCAATTGGATCTTAACAATTACCCTTATATATTTATGGTAAAACTCTCAGTTTTTCCTAGCGATTCTGATCATCAGTTTCTCTCCAAGTATCCCATAATTCCTGCAACTCCGGTTTATTTTCTGGTGGTGCAGAGATGGAAAGAGCAATACTTTGTAAATGTTGGCACAGATTGTGGGCTAACAATTGCTGGATTTTACTACGTATGCTTCTCCTGCAGCGACGGATCCATCAGCGGTTTCTATTATGATCCAAACAGCAGGTTAGTCCAAGATCTTCCTTATGTGTTTACTAACTATAATATGTTGTTGTTGTTGTTTGAGGTATAGAACTGTTGATAAATCTTGATTTTCTTGGCCAGTCCGTTTCAGAAGCTGGAGCTGAAAACAGTAAACGAAGGAAGATCTGGTTTCAGCTTTTCTTCTTACGAGTTGCAATGATGAATGCCAAAATCATCAGACAGCGCCATATGATACTCTCGTGGGCACGTGCGTGGCACGTGATCCAGTACATTATGACGTGTCAATTATAAATTATTAGTAGGATATTTTTGTGTAGTTAGCAGACCAGACCAATAAGAACTAAAATACTATTTTGTCATTATGGTACGAGCTAATAATTATTTAAGTCATACAACATTAGAGAAAGAAAAAATTGTCCAAAATATATAAGAAGTCTTTCTAATTTCTTAGAATGGCCTTTATAAGGAAAGCTCTATAGATTTAGCTGTATGAAGCGAAGTTAAGAAAACAAAATTGGTTTTATGAGGGTTTTCTAAAACTTTCTTCATAAAAACAAGTTGCACAAATTTTTCTAGTTAACATGAAAAAAAAAAACCAATTATATTCATTTTCTAGAACATTTTTACTAAAAAAAAAGTTAATATAAACAATTATCTTGGTTAAATGATAAATATTTACGAGATAAATATCAGACCTCATCCAAATCCCATAAAATCGTTATGGGACAATAGTAAAAAAGATTACAAAATCGTATGGAGCGAAAGCTAAAAATAAAATAAAAAACGGTCCCGTGAACGGAGATGGGTCACCTCTCCACCACCGAGCTTCTTCTCACGCTATTCTACACGCGCCAAATCAAACACCTTGTCGACGAGATCAACGGATTCAAATGGTCCGTGGAGTACACGTTCTTACGTCGAGCGTCGTACTCTTGATGATAAATTTATATTATAAAAAGTTGCAGTTTCCAGATTTTCCAACCCTCCGAAAGTGGAAAGAGCATTTTTAAAAGAGAAAGAAAACAATCATCTTTGAACTCTTTATCTCTTTGAGATCTATGCCTGAAGTGGAAGTAGATAACAACGAGAAGCCATCTGAGATTAACAGGTTTCAGTTTCTCAATCTTTATTTTCCTCTTCTTGTTTTATCATCTTTCTTCAAATATTAGATCTCTATGTATTTATTATTATCTCACTATTGGAAAATTAGTGTTTTAACTCTTTATTAGAGATCAAATTTCTTCTTCTGCTTAGGATAATTGATTTAGTAACCTGTATGTATTCATGTCAATGGTTGACCAAATATCACAGCTGCTGAGGATGATTGAAGTGTTGTTTTCATCTTAGCTTATTCAAATCATTGAGATTTACAAGTTTTTTTTGTTTTTTTTTTCCTAAACCCTTTATAAAGTTCAAGATCAATAAAGTCAATTCATATGTTTGATGATTAAGATCCATCCACTATATGTTTATCTTAATATGTGCTGTTGTCACGGTTTCTTTGCAGTTTTCATCACATGATCATCAGTAGTAGTAAAAATGCGTTGAAAATGGAAACAGTTGAGGTGAGCAAGAAGAGGAAATTTCAGACAGATCAATCAGAGTTATCATTACTACCACTTTCGAAGCACGCTTGTTTTGCCAATGTCGCTTGTTCCGAAAACACCAATGGGAGCTCGGAGATTGATACCGAATATTCAATGTCATATGTGAACTCAGCAACTTCTATGGAATGTAACAATGAGGTTGAGATGAAAGAGGAATCATCTGGATCGTGCGCTGAAGACAAGATGATCTCTTTTGCAAGCCATCTCGATTTCATCTATGACACTCACAAGCTAGAGGATTACTCAGAGAAAGACATTGAAAACATTCTCTATCTCGATGACGAAGAAGAAGAAGCTAAGGGATGTAGTAATGCTGCTAAGTTTGTTCTGTCCTCTGGGAGATGGACTGTTAACCAAGGTAAAAAACGGTGTTTGGTTTGACCATATTGATTAACTGAACTGGGAATTCACTAACTTGGTTTCTCATATGTGCAGATTCTACTCTACATGACACAAAAAAGCCTACAATTGATCAAGAATTTGAACAATACTTCTCAACGCTAATGTTGTGACGAAATATTGTTAGACTCAAAAATGTATATAGAGAGCTGTACTTGATTCTGTAATCTCTTGTTGTTTTGATTCTTGTCAACCATAAAATCTTCACCTCAAAGGGATTAGGGAGCTTCTTTGTAAACAGGATACACATAAAGCAACAACCTTTTGCAACTCTAGTCTCCAACTTTCAAGATTTTGATTAGCTGTAAAAACCAAGTCTTTTATATCTTCTCCTTCTAATCTGGATCTAGAAAAAAAATGAGAATCGCAAAATCTGATTATCTTGGAAGTTTCATCCTTCCTGTAAGCCAATCTTGTGTTAAACTAAATTGACTAATTTGGCCACCTATATTTACTCTGTTTACACTCGGTCCACTTGCTTCCCAAATCATTTCCGATAAAACACTTTTTTGAAAGAAATAAAATAGACTCTCTTCTAAACATGGTAAAACAAAATTCTGAAAAATTCCTTACTTCTTATTATGGTCAAACTTTTGTTACGTAAGACCCGAACTGATTTTTCTTTATTAAGTATATATATACATGATTTTTACCAATAAAGAAAAAATCTAATAAAAAAGATGATAGTTTAGTGAGATATTCTTCCTAGTACAACACTTTTGCATGATGGTACGATTTGCTAGATTGTGGCACCCTCGCATTATTTATCGGTCTTCTTGGTCAATGCCTAAACCAAAACATAGATTGATAGTTTTAAATTTCACATAATTCTCAAGGTTTAGTTTTGTATTCAAAGAATTCGCTAGCAAAAAGAAAAAGAAAAAGTTGGTAAAAAAAATAGTTATCTTTATTTAAAAATATTTGTACACGTAAAGTCTAACATCTATGATTTGTATCATATTATATATAGACGAACAAAACGTAAATCAGAGCTTTGAAGTATGACGAAAGCAAAACATGCTTCCACGACCTTTGGTTTTGAAATAACACCCCTTTTAATGATAAACACGTCTTAGACACCTTCCATAACGCTGCCCTGAAACAATGATCGCCCAAACTTTTTGAAAAAGAAAAACTGTTTCTGGAGATTTCGAATGATGGAAGATAAGAATGGAGGAAACAAATTGGATCGGAAGAAGACAATGACGATGAACTGGGAAGGATTAGGAGATTTCGAAGACGAAGACGACGATAGATTCTTCGAAACTCATGATCGTCTCTCCTCTGCTTTAGCTTTCGACATGTCTGCTGCTTCTTCTTCCGATGAAGACGACGAAGATTTCGACGATTGTCGCCTCTCGTTTTCCTCCGCCGTCTCTTCCTTAACCACCGCCTCTAGGAAGTTTCGCAACCCGGCGATGTCTCCTGATTACGATATCTGGATGGCTGCTCCGGGATCGATTTCTGAGCGGCGTCGTCGTCTTCTCCACGGGATGGGGCTTGTTAGTAATAAGGATATGGTCAGTGCTGTTTCGATTCGTCGTGTTGTTTCTAATGTTAGCAATGGTCATGAAGATAAAAAGATGAAGAATAAGAAGATGATGAATGGTGAGGTTGATGGTGAGAATGATTTTGAATCGGAGATTCAAGATCACGACCATGTTCCGGTTATGCTTGCTCGGTCGAGATCGGAATCAGATATTGAGAGATTCTTGATTGAGAGAAGGAGGAAAGAAGATATTTTAGGGAAAATCTCCAAGCAGCGTCTTACGAGAACCTATTCGACAATTGGAGTTACACGGACGAGGATTTTTCAGTACCAAACTCCGATCAGACAACCCCCTGCTGCGGTTTGTCTAAACGGAAAGGCTTCGCGCGGTGGTGGTGGTTCGGAGGCGTTGACATCGGTTATGGCGAATGCGAGGCTTGGTGCGTTCTTCTTGATTAAGAATCTTGACACAGGGAAAGAGTTTATAGTGAATGAGTATGATGAAGATGGAATGTGGAATAGGCTTAGTGATTTGCAGACAGGAAAGCAATTAACTTTGGAGGAGTTTGAGAAATGTGTTGGGTATTCACCTGTCGTTAAAGAGCTTATGCGTAGAGAGAATGTGAATAGGATTAACTACGAACCTATAATGGATCTTAGGAAGTTTAATTCGTATCTTTCTAAGAGTGTGAGATTGAGTAAGAGAAGAGGAGCTGCGTTGTTGAAGAACATTAAGGGTGTGGCTCATTCCATGAGTTTACGGGTTGCGGATAAAGATGTAAGCGATGGAAGCACCGATAGTCCCAAAAAGGGGAAAGATCATAAGCATGGTAAAGCTAATGAGTGGGTGAAAGTGAGGCCAACAGGGAAGTCATATAAGGAATTGAGTGCTTTGCATATGTGTCAAGAGATTCAAGCTCATGAGGGTGCGGTTTGGACTATCAAGTTTAGTCAAGATGCTCATTATCTTGCGAGCGGAGGAGCGGATAGAGTCATTCATGTGTGGGAGGTTCAAGAATGTGAACTAATGTCTATGAATGAAGGGAGTCTCACTCCCATTCACCCCTCACTTTGTGACTCTGGGGAAAGATCATTTCCTGGAAATGAGATAACTGTGGTAGACAAGAAAAAGAAAGGAAAAGGCGCATCGGGAAGAAGAAACAATCACATTCCGAATTACGTACATGTTCCTGAAACTGTCTTCTCCTTTTCTGATAAGCCTGTTTGCTCTTTGAAGGGTCATTTGGATGCTATTTTGGATCTGTCATGGTCCAAATCTCAGCTTCTTCTTTCGTCTTCCATGGACAAAACAGTCAGGTTATGGGATCTAGAGACCAAAACATGTCTCAAATTGTTTGCCCACAATGACTACGGTGAGATACACATTGTATCCGGTCTTCACATTTAGCTGTAATTTGCTGGATACCCTTTTGACCTTATTGTCCTATTGATTCAACAGTGACATGTATTCAGTTCAGTCCAGTGGATGAAAATTATTTCTTAAGTGGATCACTTGACGCTAAGATAAGGATATGGAGCATACAAGATCGACATGTTGTGGAATGGAGTGATCTTCATGAAATGGTCACTGCTGCTTGCTACACTCCAGACGGTCAGGTATTGCTCTGGTTTCTTGCAGTAGTCTGCAAAATCCAATCTATTGCGGCTTTTTTTAATGATGGTTTCTCTGATTGAAGGGTGCACTTATCGGGTCACATAAAGGAATTTGCCGTACTTATGATACAGAAGGTTCTTCCTAAGCTCTTTCTGATTCAAACATCATTTCGTATTTGAATACTCCTTTTCATTGCTACGCCTTTTTTTCTTCTGTAGAACAGATTGTAAGCTGAATCAAACAAATCAGATTGATGTTCAGAGCAATAAGAAATCGCAAGCGAAAAGGAAGATCACCAGTTTTCAGGTTCGTTTCTTTTAAAAAAACCAAAACTCCCCCTTAAGACTTGAGTAAACTCCATTGAAATGTTAACAAGTTGATGCATTATACAGTTTTCCCCGGTGAATCCATCGGAAGTTCTTGTCACATCTGCTGATTCACGGATACGAATTTTAGACGGTTCTGAAGTTATTCACAAATTCAAAGGTAAATTCTCTACAAGCACCAACAAACAACCGCGTGATCGATCTATGAAGAAAGCTGACAAAAACAAAAACTGATACTTTTGTTGACAGGCTTTAGAAACACGTGCAGCCAACTCTCTGCTTCGTATAGCCAGGACGGGAAATACATAATCTGTGCGAGTGAAGACTCTCAGGTTTACTTGTGGAAGAACGACACTCACCGAACAAGATCAACAGTCACGACACAATCTCACGAACATTTTCATTGCAAAGATGTCTCAGCCGCTGTTCCTTGGCACGGTCATGTCAGAGGCGAGCCACCACCGGTTCAGATTCACTCTAAACGCCACTCAAAGCGCATATCAACTTCGAGCCAGCCTCCATCCACAACAGGCTCACCAACAAGAGATGAAACCTCAGCGACGGCACCAACTACATCTAACCGCAATAAAAAACCGGGGTTACCTCCTATGCCTAAGAAAGCCGCCACGCAGAGTCCGCAGCAACCAGAGGAAGAGGCAGGACCGGAGCTGGGAAGCAGTGAGTCGTTTCGGTCCAGTATGAACGGTTCAGAGCAGCATTCATCGAGGTTTGGGGAATCTCCATCGATAAACACATCGTCAAGATTATCTTCATGGTCGTGGTTCGACAGTGGTGGCCACGGTCCACAAACTATACAGCCAACGGCTTGGGGGATGGTTATTGTGACGGCTACAGTTCATGGCGAGATCCGATCTTATCAAAATTTTGGCTTACCGAGAAGAATCGGTCGCCAAACCACTCTCTTTTGATTTAAAAGGAACGAAGCGGTTTTTCTTTTCTTGATTTGTATCATTGTTGCTTGTAGAGTACGTAAAGAAACCTTCTTATACAGAAACAACCGTCTTATAGTGTTTAGAACCTCTCTCGACGTTTAAAATATTGAGCTGTATTGTATAAACACAGAAAGATTTGTGTAGTTCTCCAAATAGATATCTAAAAACAATTTCATTCACCTTTTTTATGCGTTTTTCTTCTAAATCTCTTAGATATGTATATAATCAATTGAATGTTTTGTAAATTGTATTATGTAAATAAATCTACAAGCAAGAACACAAGCTACAACATCGGAAAAATTAATGATGATGATGACCGCCACCAGAAAAGTCTCCACCGGGGAAGGCGATGTTGTCATGACCGTCGTCACTATTATGTTGATGATGGCAAGTGGTGGTCAAACTTGAAACATCTTGTATTCTCCAAACTTCTGGATTGACTATTTTCCAGGTCAACGCCATCGGTCAGATTCTTTTCCTCTCCGCAATTTGTGCCACCAGACACAGTACAACATATACAATGTTATATACCACTCAGAATTTAAGATCGGTCTGGATCTGTTAAAGTTAATATAAACTCTCATCATGAATAATTAAATATGAAGAACTTTGGACTAATATAGAGTTTTGGTAAAAAGTTTTAGATTAAAACAGGACCACCCTATTATATGGAAACTTTTTTTTTTTTAAGGTAGAATTTTAATATTAAGCTATTAACTAATATGAATTATTTTCTTGAACTAATTTATATCATTAAATTGTATGAGACATTGAAAATCTTTTTGATGATGAAAATAATGACGCGACAAAGATGGCAAATAGCTCAGGAGTTGGAGCTTCTAACACATGATGAGGTTGGATTTAATGAATTTGACTTGTTTTTGGATATTAACCATTTGTGTGTGTGAGTGTTATTAAGGTCATGTTCGTTGGTTCATCTGACATTTCCATCTCAATGGTCCATTCAAATGATCTATTTGGATGCTTCATCTAACTGTTGTTCGTTTCAATTTTTGATTGTTCATCTGAATGAACTTTTGTTTGTTTGGTTAGTCTTCATCTTCATCTAGATGATTTTAATAAAAATAATTAAAATACCTATATTTTAATTTAACCATATTTTTTAGTTTTAACTATACTAATCTTTAATATAAAGTATATTTACAACAAAAATGCTTAAATTATTATGTTTGACAATTACAAATTAATTTTTGTCACATAAATTCATAAATTGATATTCAAATATAATTTTACGGTTTTGGCAGAAAAATATAATTTTCTGGTTTTTGACGTGAAAACGAGATTTTGCAGTTTGACGGGAAAACATAATTTATCTGTTATAATGGACAAAATGTGTTCAGTTTTGACCCAAAAAAAAAGAGAACTTAGCGATTTTGGCGGAAAAACATGATTTTTTTGTTTTGATGAAAAACATAATTTTACAGTTTTTGCGGAAAACATGATTTTACGGGTTTGGCGGGAAAATACGATTTTGCGGGTTTGATGGAAAAATATGATTTGACAGGAAAATTTGATTTTGCGGTTTTGGCGGAAAAATATGATTTTGCTGTTTTGGCGAAAAAATATGATTTTGCAGTCTTGGCGAAAAATATGATTTTTCGGTTTTGGCGGGAAAATATGATTTTGCAGTCTTGGCGGAAAAATATGATTTGGCGATTTTGGCGGAAAAAAATGATTTTGTGGTTTTGGCCGAAAAAATATGATTTTGCGGTATTGGCGGAAAAAACGATAAATGAAATTATTTATAAGTTTATAATTTATATGTATGTGATATTATAGTGTTTTCATTTGATAATTAAATAATAGTGTTACCAACATAAAATTTTTGTTGAAAAAACATTTTTCTTAAAGATGAGAAAAAAATAGAGGATTAAAAAATACCACGTTATGGTTCAATTCTGTTATACAAACTTTCAGGGCTCAAAATAAGTTAAGCTTCATTCAAATCCGAGTTTTAAATAAACAGGGTCAACGTACGAGAAACTCACAGCATGACAAGCGAGGGCTATAAATGCAACAGAGGCAATATCCATTATCTTAATATATCTTTGCTAGCTATTGCATTTTGTGTGTCTAAAGTATATTATAGGCAGAGCATATATCTAAACAAAAAAAGTAGATGTATTGTATCTACTCAATCTAGACAAAATATACTGTATTTATAATTGGAAATTTTGAATCTGGATTCACTAATACTAAAGTCTAGTTGCATATGAAAGCTAATTCTATTTGGAAAAGGAACTTGAGAAACGGCTTATATAGCAGGGATCGCGCGAACGTCTTATTTTTCAATATATAAAAAGATTAGGTTGAATATTACCGTAGTATATAAAGTTTCAATATTTTAGAGTAATATTAAACGATAACCAATAACAAGCGTGTAATTTAACATATATATTATTAACATTGTTTTTGTACTTGAATAAAATTGTACTTGTTCTTTTTTTAATTCAAAACTTACACAACTGCATTTTCTTTGTTTTGTTTGGCATTCCACATATTTTATTGAGATTGGTAAAATGTAAGTAATTTGATTAATTTTCATTTTGGTTGTTTTTTTTTTTTTGCCATCTAAAATTCATTAAACATTTTGATTGTTTTGTTAACCTAATTTATTAGTGTTTAAAAATAAAATAATAGTTAATTGGGAAGTGTATATTTAATTATAATAAAAATAAAAAAGATCAATGTATATTTGCATTTTTTTTCTTTTTTCATCAATCACTTAAAAGTTTACATATCGCAACCGTTCATAGGAAGAAACGAAAACTATGAAATCATTAATGCGAAAGGGACCAATGGTCATTTTCAGGATGCGCAATCACACGTACACGTACACGTACTGATGAACTTGTGACTTATGATAACAATGATGATAAATATTACTTCCACACGTCAAGCGTGTCACAAAAAACTTCGAAATGATTATAGGATAAGTTGTATCTAGTATACTATATTAGAGTGGATATCCTCAAATTTTAAGATAACAGAATTCGACTTATAACATCAAAATCCGAATTCGTGATTTTTGAATTTTCGAAATTTTTGAGACTAATGATTGGTTTACAATTGATCGAAACTAAGAAAGGGTTCAATAACGGTACCTAAATTTTAAAATATGGTTTGAAGACAATACTTACCAGGGTACAGTAAAGTCAAAATCATAACTTATTGAGAATGAGTAATGAGTGGGATTTATTTATAATCAACCAGATTCTATAAAATAAAATTATCATAGGAAACAAAACCGTGTGGTACAAGTCCTCTTGTGATCAATTATTGTTTGATAGCATTGCTGATCAATTATTGTTTGATAGCATTGCTGATCAATTATTGTTTGATAGCATTGCTGATCAATTATTGAAGGGTTAGTTTGTTCGAAAACAAAACAACACAAACAAAAATACTAATCAAGAATAATAGAAAATGAGAAGGTGACAGCTCATCGTCTTAAGCTTTTTTTGTGTTGGTCTATCATAAGTATCAGATG
This sequence comes from Turritis glabra, assembly GCA_900406565.1. Lineage (NCBI taxonomy): Eukaryota > Viridiplantae > Streptophyta > Magnoliopsida > Brassicales > Brassicaceae > Turritis > Turritis glabra. The sequence goes on from OVBN01000025.1 coordinate 4,520,923, forward strand.
ATTCTTTTGTTCAAAGTTGGTCGTAAATCAATAGCTGTATTAAATGCATTTACACCACACATATGCCTCGGGATCGAGTAAGCCTTTGGATTTAGTTTTCTTATGTATTATTCTCAACTCTTGTACTTACAACAAAAAAAACTCTTATACTTGTAACAACTATCAAATGAACTGGTAAAAAATAGTTATTTACTAGTCGTGTAAAACAACTTAACCAAGTTTATAGTTTCTAAATCAGAAAGCTTATACGATAATCCACAATATATAATCTGCATTTAAAAATAATACCGCTAAACAACTGTCGTATAATGTTAAAATATCGTAATTATGTTGTTATTTTCGCAAAACAAAAATTTGAAAAGTAGATTAACAGTTAAAAACTTAAAACTTAGAATAAACTTTCCTGATGTACGTTCTTAAATAATATAGTATGGCAATGGATTCAAAGGAAGATATTTTGGCACCAAAGGGGGATATTTTTTAACTAGAAAGTTTACGTACTGTATAATTATTTTGAGTTTGTATATTATATTTGACAAATTGATGGTAAACCTAAATTTTTTAAGTCAGAAAAAGTGCATTTGTTTAGTTCCGGTTGACGCAAAGAAACATTGGCTCAAATTGAACACGTAACGTAACTGTATATATTCTAAAATATTTAATGAAATTATATGGGAAAAAGTAAAATTTTAACTGAAAAGAGATGCATGAAAAAATTGCCAAAAAAGAAAAGAAAAAATGGGAAGCACGTAAAAGTGGAACACCGCGTTGGCTTTTTCTCCTCTATATAAAGCCTTTTACCTCTAATCTTTCTCCTTCCCTTTCTTCTGCCTTTGTTTGGCCTCTCACCACTTGTCCTTTGCGTTTTCATTAGCTCTACATTTGTGTCTTGAATCAGGTTCGATAATATACAGGCTTCTTCTTTTGTTTTTTTTATTTTCTTATGAGTTGAATATGTTATTAATTTCTAAATTTTTGGAAACTATAATTAAGTTGCATGCATTCATGCAAGCTTGAAGAATATCTTGTCTCGAATTGTCTTCACAGTCCATATACTCATATGATAAAACTACATTGTACATAGGATTTGTCAATTGTTATATAAGTTCTCAACCACGTCATAATGATACGACCAAGTTTTAAACAATTTTTAGTTTCACTCTTTCGTTACGTTTTGATTATCTCTGTTATACTTTATTTTGTGATGTCTATAAAATATATTTTATTTTTCGTTTCCCTTTTCCCTATGCTTAATACTTATAAAAATTATTATGAATAGATCAAATTCAATAAGTGTTTTAAAAAAAAGACCAAATTCAATAATTATTTGATTGTACTCTTGAGATTATAAGTGGTCGGTGTGAAATCAGCCAATCAAACATAATTCTTATCCCCAAACACATGGAGAGTTAAACTTGCACACTTTGGCTATTTTGTTCCCACCACTTTTTGTCTGAATCTATGTTTCCTCCTCTTCTTTAATTATCATTGTCACTGAGTCAATATTCTCTCTTTATATAAAGATTCTCGAGGAGTGAGTAAATCAGCAATAATCATCCTCATCGACTAAAAATGGAGATTGAGTACCCAAAATATGATACCCTTTTATTTGGTAAGAGGCGATTTGCTCTGTTTTTGTTTTTCTCAGGCAAATTTCTCTGTTCTTTTTCTGAAAAAAATCTATGATTTTGTGGAAATGTTGTAGATCTTGATGATACCCTTTATCCACTTAGCTCTGGGATTGCTAAAGAATGTGGACAGAACATCAAAGGTGACTTTTGTTTTTCTGAAATCAATTTCTTGCTCTGCAAGGCACTACGTTTCCGTTAAAATTGTTTGTTTTTGGTAGATTACATGGTGGAGAAGCTTGGAATTGACAAGAGTAAAATCCTGGAGTTATCTAATTCACTTTACAAGAATTACGGAACTACCATGGCCGGTCTTCGAGTAAATTTATTTCTCTCTCTTTTACTTGAATAATCATCCATAAGGATAATTCTTAATCGAGGTTAATCATATTTATTTTCAGGCCATAGGTTATGACTTCGATTACGACGAATATCACAGGTCCATAACATATACAAAATCTCTTGGAATAGTATAACAACTCATAGGATGATTCTGAAATTTGTCTCTTTTTCTTATCGACCAGTTTTGTACATGGGAGACTACCTTATGAGAACATCAAGCCAGATCCCATTTTGAGAAGTCTTTTACTTAGCTTGCCTCTACGCAAGATCGTAACGATTCTTATCAATCTAATAATTCTTACCAAAAAAAAATTCATCGAAAGTATATCTTTAAATTTCTCATATATATCTGTCACAATTTTTCAGATCTTCACGAACGCAGATAAGTTACACGCAGCTAGAGCCCTAGAGAGGCTAGGGCTAGAGGACTGTTTCGAAGGAATACTTTGCTTTGAATCATTGAATTCTACTAATCGTAACAACGTTAATGATTATAAGAATGAGATCTTCGACATCATCGGATACTTATCCGATCATGAACAGCCAGTTTCGGCTTTGCCTAAGACACCTATTGTATGCAAACCATCAGAAACCGCCATAGTAAAGGCTCTTGAAATCGCCAACATTGACCCTCAAAGAACCGTGAGTGCCTCTTAAGATTTCAGAATCTTTCAGACCCATTTGTTTGTTTTGATCTCTAGTAAATCATAAAATTAACAGTCTCTTAACGGTTGTTTCTTGTAGTTGTTCTTCGATGACAGTGTTCGAAACATTCAGGCCGGTAAACGCATTGGTCTGAATACTGTCCTGGTGAGTTATAAAAATGTTCATTCCTCTATATTAATTATTCAACCCCGGAGAGTGAACGAACGGCTGAGAGTAATGATGTGAATATTAATTGTTTGTTTTGGTGACAGGTGGGGACTTCACAGAGAGTGAAATATGCAGATTATGCGGTAGAGAACATTCATAACCTCAAGGAGGCTTTGCCGGAACTCTGGGAATCGGAGGCTAAGCCAGAAAAAGTTAGCTACTCCGGAAAGCTTGCCGTGGAAACTACGGTGATAGCCTAATTAACCCGTCTTGGTTATTGAAAGATTCTTGCTGAGAATCTATTGTTTTAGTTTTTATTTTCTTTTATTTTCTTTTATTTTAAATAAGCTCTGCTTTGTTATTTTGTAAATAAGCCTTTTCCTCCTCTTATTATGAGCTAATTAATAAATAATCATCTCATATGAAATCCTAAATTAAATAATTACATGAAACGCTGGTTTTAATAAATAGCTCCTGGGCCCCTGGCCCAAAGTAAAATCAGGCCCGTTTCAAGAGCATTAGAAAAAAAAGACAAATAATTCAAAAGATAAGGTGACGTGGCGAAAATCGCAAAATTTTCGATATCTCTCACTCTCTCGACATCGTCTGAGTTACCAAACTCCAGTCAAAGGCGATGATGACGACGACAACATTCTTCCATCCACTACTTCCTGCTAACAGTCACAAATCCGGAGCTGTGACCTCTTCCTTTGCCTCAGTTTCTCGTTCGTCGTCTCTTCAATTTCGCTCACTTGTTTCGGATTCGACGTCGATTTGTGGTCTAAGTAAGTTCACCGGAAAGCTCAGAAGAGTTTCCGTTATCGTTTCCGCCGCTGCAACAACTGAACCTCTCACCGTCCTCGTCACCGGTGCCGGTGGAAGAACAGGTTCATTTGACTCTTTCTCTAATCCATCATAATTAGCTAAAGAAGATTTTAGATTCTCTCTACAATGTGGTATTGTGCAATTCCATAAGAATACTGTTCATTGTTGATGGTGAATGTGACAGGGCAAATTGTGTACAAGAAATTGAAGGAGAGGTCTGATCAGTTTGTGGCGAGGGGTTTAGTGAGGACAAAGGAGAGTAAGGAGAAGATCAATGGAGAGGATGAAGTGTTCATTGGAGATATCAGAGATCCTGCAGCCATTGCTCCTGCTGTTGAAGGAATTGATGCTTTGGTCATTCTTACTAGCGCTGTGCCGCAAATGAAACCCGGTTTTGATCCTAGTAAAGGAGGAAGACCTGAATTCTACTTTGAAGATGGAGCTTATCCAGAACAGGTTAGGTGACTACTAGTGTAGTGTGTTTTTGTGGATTTCTTCATTCTTCATGGTTTTTGATCGTTTGTGTTTCTTTTGCAGGTTGATTGGATTGGTCAGAAGAATCAGATAGACGCTGGTTTGTATTCATCATCTCTTTGAGTTTTTGTTTCTGTCTTTTAGCTGAGGTGCTGATGATGATCGATCGTTGTTTGTTGAAACAGCTAAGGCTGCGGGAGTTAAGCAGATTGTTTTGGTCGGGTCGATGGGAGGAACAAACATTAATCACCCTCTCAATAGTATTGGCAATGCCAACATTCTGGTGAGACTCCTCTTTCTCTGTTTTCTTGAACACAGAGATGAGTTTTACAGCAAATGTTCACAGTCTTTCTGCAATTTGTAGGTTTGGAAGAGGAAGGCCGAGCAATACTTGGCGGATTCTGGTATTCCGTACACCATCATCAGGTAACTTTATAGTTTACTTGCATCCCGTGCAAATTGTAATGGCGGAATTCTCATCTTACAATATTTCCTCTTGGATTCAGGGCGGGCGGTCTGCAAGATAAGGAAGGTGGCATTCGAGAGTTACTCGTGGGAAAAGATGACGAGCTTCTCGAGACAGAGACAAGAACAATCGCAAGAGCTGATGTTGCAGAAGTCTGCGTTCAGGTATGTTCATTATGACAAATAGGGCTTTCATAATCGATCAACAGTTACCATATCTTTTAAACCAGTTTCGCTTCTCCAAATCCATGGTGCGTCTTATTCGAGCAGGCATTGCAGCTTGAGGAGGCGAAATTCAAAGCACTTGACCTTGCCTCAAAGCCCGAGGGTACAGGCACCCCAACAAAGGATTTCAAGGCCCTTTTCGCTCAAGTAACCACCAAGTTCTGATCTTATGATTTAAGTATTTTTTGCTCTCTTTGTCCTTGTAGCAGAGTCCTAGGATTGACACTGAGAGGGATGAGTTTTTATGTGTCTGAACCGGCTCTTTCTATTTCTCAAGATGTCTTGCCCTAAATTCTAAGTAACATCAAAAGCTTTTGAAATATATTTAGAGATCATCAAACTCGCAAATAGCACTGAGGGACCACAACTAATAACCAAGAGCTCAGATTCCAAGCAGAAGAGTTTTCCAGAAATGGTAAAACATCTTATTTCAATGTAGCATTGGTCCTCGTGTGTACATTGGAGAAGTAAAAATTTTTCTCTTTAAACCATAGTTTCTTTAAGCTTCCTCTTATACGTGTTACAATCTAGACAAGTTAACTCTGCTAGCAATATACAAACACTCTGATCATTCCTAGCTACAAAAATACCGTTAGGAGAACCTAGCTGAGAAACCAACAAATATCCAGCTAGAAAAGTTATAAATAGTGACTTACATCAATATCATCATTAACAGTTCTTCGGGATGACAGTCTTTCATCTGCAAAAGAGATGACACAGTCTCAGTACATGCCTAGAAAGAATCAGATGGTATTTCTAAAGCAATGTGAATATAAATCCAAGCTTTACCTGCAATGCTGTGTCTGGGAATTACAAGAGAATAAATCTAGAGATGGTTTGTCTCTTATGCTCAAGCCTTGGAATCTGGTTTCCAAACAGAAAGAGCCATTACGGTTCTTCCTTTCCAGCCTTGCAAGAGCCACCGGTTATCTTGATCGATCACAAAATCCTTGTGGTAGAATGTGTGGACCTTATGCAGCGCTGTCTTCATGATGTTTGGGTCAAATGGAACTTGCACCAAGCCTGACCTCATAGCTCGGACGTGCCACTGCTTGTATGTCTCAGGCCTCTCCACTCTTTCCCAACCTTCGCAAGCAATCACATTCAATGCCTCTCTCCCAAAGACCTCCATCTCAAGGAACATCCTCTCTTCGTCTTCCCGTGGCACAATTGTCTCAAGCATGTCAAAAATCGAGGAGAAATGAAAGAGAGCCTCACGAAACCGTGTCACGAAGAACGGTGCGTTGTATGCACCATTCACAATGCCAAAGACAAAAAGATCGGGATTGATCTTCCCGATCAAATTGAGAACAGTGTCTCTACAACTTTCTACTTTGACTGACTCATCATGCAAATTCTCAGCTCGGTACAGGCAATTAACTATAGTAACCTCATCTCTGTCTATATCGAGATCTTCAAGTTGAATTGCATCCCACTTCTTAGCAATTGCTTTATACTCGAATGGCACCCCAAAGTGTTTGGCATACTCTGCTAACCTTTGACCAGTTTCTTCAACCCGCTGTGCTGGACGAAACCCGGGCTGCGGAAACTCAATCCCGGTGATCCTAACCTTCGGTGATCCATACATCGAAAACCGGTGAATAAGGGTTGGCCATTGGAAACCATAAAGGATACCAAAATCAATAACATGAACCCGCGGAGAGTTCCCAACATGATCGCGTATCGTCTTGTTAGTTATGAAATAAGAGAGCTTCCTGAAAGGACAACACGCAAGAAAAAGCTGGTGAGCCTTCAACACGGCTGCAGCGGATCTCGGTTTACTCACAATCCCTTTGTAAATCTGGCTTCCGGTACCCGCTAACCTCGCCTCAAGACCGTTAGCAAAACAATGAGCCAATCTCTGGTTCCCATCACCAAACGGCGTAGAATGCAGTCTTATCTGTTTCAACAACTGACCGGCACACCTACGATCATCAGCTGCAACAGCTTGAGCACAATGTATCAATAAACTTCTCAAATCCACAACTTCTTTTTTCCCATTTTGCCCTCCCCCTCCTCCTCTCCCTCGTCCTCGTCCTCTAGCTCGTCTCTTCCCACCTTGAGCCAGTGAAGCTTTCTTCTTCTCCACTCCTTTCTTTAAAACTTCACGCAACGCATCAAATTCCTTCATGCTATCTTCTCCTGGTACATGAACCAAGATCTTATCTACAACATCTGACCTCAAAATATCCTCACCAAACACAGCAGGCAGTTTACTACTCCTCTCTTCTTCCACACAAATCTCATCACGGCTAGAGTTCTTCCTTACTTTGTTCATACAATTCTCCTCTCTAAAATTCACAATCAACTCGTTTTGTTCAGGAAGAAACCTACTAGCTTCTTCAATCCCACGCCTAAACAACCAAACAGATTGATGACTCTCCCGATTCGAATCAGAATACAAACTCTTCTTCGACGATTCTACAATTCCATCTCCATAGATAGTAATCAAACCATTAGATTGTGGAACACTTAGAACCGAGGAAGGATTTCGAAAGTCCAAAGTGAAACCACCACTGAGAGGCTTGATTCCACCATTCCCAAAGCCTATACAATCTCCTCCAGTGTAGTTTCCTGGAACCACACGGTCAAAATTCTCACCATTTCGCTCAGCGAATGAAGCTAAGTTCCGTTCAGGAGATGGAGGATACTTCTTACCGATAGCTTCGTACAACGATCTCTCAGCAGCTTCGAGATCTAGAGACTCTTGGAGCATGCAGACTTTATCATCCATGTCTTCCTCATTCAACATCTGACTAATGTATCCTAAAACAGCATCGGAGAAATCGAAATCATCAGCCGGATCTTCTTCTTCTTCTACTTCCCGAATAAAAACTGGATTCTCCGACGGCGCTGCGACGATGGTGTTCCTATGATCGGAGGAGAGATTGTAATTGAAACCGTCGTATAGTGTCACCGGAGTGAAGGTATGATTCGGGAGTAACGAAGCGGATTGATCTGGTAAACCGGTTAAACGGTTCCGATTGATCGCACCTGAAATCCCGGTTAGACCTGGTTCAGTAATCATTTCTCGATTGAGAAAATTATTAAGGAAGAAGATGATTAAGGAAGAAGAAGAAGAAGAAGAGAGACGAGGTTTAGACTTTAGAGGGTGGAGAGGGGACCAAAGAGAGAGAGAGAGAGAGAGAGAGAAAAAAAAAAAAAATGGAATCGGAATAAATGCGTTTTTAATTTTTTATTTAATTAAAATAAAAAAGGTCTAATCTCCGAGGTAGGGAAAAGCAAATCACAGCCGTTGGATCTTTATGCGTTTTTGTGGGGACCTGTCGTCGTCGTGCTTTATTATTTTCATATTTTGACTATAGCTAAATGTGCTTTTCTTCTCGGTTCATTGATCGCCACGTGTCGTCATTACAGTAAGTAAAGCTTACATAATTTTTTTTAATATGCAATTAGTAGTACTACACTTTGTTCTTTGGTTAGTGGCAAGTACAACATTTAATCAGATTTATCTATAGTTTTTCCCCAACTTGGATGTACGAAGTCTAAAATCAAACCTTAATTAGTTTTTTTTTTTTTTTGTCAGAACCTTAAATGTTGACAGAATTCTTTAGACTTTAATAGTTTTCTTAGTTAAGATTAGGGCCTATTTAACTAATGAGAGAGCCCCTGGACCTTCCCCCAAGAGCACAATTAATGGCTATGAACTTCGTTTTCAACTTTAAAATATAATATAATCCTCTTTTGTAGTATTATTACTAGTTTTAATCCATGCTATGTGTTCACTATCAATAGAAAACCAGATTTTATACCCAACAAAAATCCATGCTAAGTAGTGCCATTCAAAATTAAAACGCTTTATGTAACATACAAAAATCTTTTTAATTATGTTTATTTTTTGTTTAAAATAGTAATCCTCGTGCCAAGAATTTTCGACTTTTATAATACGATATCAACATGGTCGCGTAAGAAACGTAAAAGACCGGATAGATCAACTAGTGTTCGGCAAGTCAAGCATGTAGAAAACCTTCTACACTTTAGGATTGACCGCAAACGAACCCTCGTGTAACGTTTGCATATGATTTTATATTCCTTGCATAACATTTGGAGTGATATTTTGATTTTCTATGATGGATTCTTTGGATCCAAGTATTTTGTTATTTGCTGATTTTTTTCCTTAATATTTTTAGTTCATCGCCGTTTTATGCATCATTCTTTCTTTTAGTCAAATTTAATCTTGAGTTCCTTAAAACCAAACAAAAACTTATTTAATTTGTTTTAGCTAAGTTTGTTTCTTACAAATACAATGTGCAAAATCTAGATCATTGTAAATCCTATTTATCACCGTAACACTATATAAAACCATCAATTAGTAGATTTCAGGAGTTTACTGGTGCCTACTAACTTTTAACGTTACATGAATTACAAATAAATTTTTGGAGAGTTTACCGATGTCGTCGACTTAAACCAGGCAGTACCAACACCATGCGTGACAAACCTTTGTGAAGGGAGTTAGGGTTTACAGACTTTAATTTCCCTTTTTTTATTATATGTGGAGCATAATTTTGAAAGTTATTAGAACCTTTTTAAGTTGATTGTTGTATTTTACAGATAACATAGTCATTCTATATTTAGAGTGTTTGAGTAGGAATTCAAAAAATTAGAGAACGATTCAACGATTTACATTTTTTAGTCAAACCAATTTCTATAGTTATTTGCTTCTCTATCCAAGTATCCATTTACGCGAAACTCTTGTAGCTTGTCTGGTCTGCGAAGGCACTCTAAGAGCTAACCTGTGACAAGATCGATGCTCGAGCAAGGCATAGAGAGAGAAAAATAGCCTTGTTTAAATTACAGTATTTTTCCCATGTTCTTATAAATGCTTTGCTACATTAATGTGTGTACCAGAGCTGATCCTCATATGAAGCTGGCCAAGTACCAGCTTGGAGCCCATGATTTTTTTTTTTATCCAATTTTTTTTTTTTTTTGAAAAATCATTTCCTACAGAAAAACAATGCTAAAAATGGCAATGTTTTTTAAGTTGCTTGGAGTCTGTAAATGTAAAGGTCAGCTTTAGTAAATAGTTATATATAGCCTACTAAAATTACATATATGTATGTTTTCTTTTTCTTGATAATTTCATCTTATCACGTTGTAGTCATAAAAACATTTGTACTTTTTTTTCGAGCGTTCGAAATAGCGATCTCAATTATTGTAAAGTGTAAACAGTAACACAGAGCTGCTCTAAACTCACCTATTCAGAGCCTTATTTACAAGATACAACTCACATGGAACATAGAAGTTGTGTAACAATTATATCACAGACACTCCACATGCTCATGTAATACGATAACTCAAGAAGCTTGGCATTCAACTTTTGCGGCCCTGGCCTATGTCATCCATTTAATACAACTTTTATTATTGTTCAGAAAATTCATAAATAAACAATATATATGTGCTGCAATACCTAATATATTTATTTGTATGTCGACCTAGTCTAAACACATGCTCTTAATGTGATGCTCGATTCGTTTGGTTCATTTATAAGATATTTTCACAAGATAATATACAGGAAAATGCATACATGTATATATGTTTTTTCTTTCAATACATGCGCTGTGACTAAAAAAAAATTATACATGCGTGCATGCGTAGATAATGGCAAATAAAATATAAGCTATGCTTCGTAAAAAGAAAAGACAAACATACGTGATTGTGTTTGACTGTTTGGCATTTGTTTTTGGTTTGATTCGGTTTAAAAAAGATCGAATTTTGTTTTTTTCGGTTTTCAACTGCGAATACCAAAACTGATTGTTGGGGTTGAAAAATCGGTTTGGTTTAGGATAAAATATAATTAAATATCTACTTTTTCTATATTCCATTTAGAAATATAAAATTTCCTTGAGTTTCGGTTTACTCTATTCAGGTGCACTAAATTTGATTTTGGTATATGAAGACCATTTGGTTAAAACAAAAAGGTTTATTCGGTTTAGTCTCAAAAAGTGAAAGCCCATCAAACCAATGAGATGGGTCGCAATTAAATTACCTACAAACCCTGTGAATCTGGAAAATTACATAAAAAGCACAAACATTTTACTGTAAGGTTAGAAAACCCCAACCAGCGTCAGTCCCCATAAATACCCTTCGTCCTTCCCGCTATCTCTGAGTCCTATCCAATACACATCTCTCTCTCACTTATTAACTCAATGACGGCGACTGCGTTTAGGCTCGGCTTGTGGTTGGCCGTTACGGCTTCCTTTCTCTTAACCGCTACAAACGCCAAAATCCCCGGCGTTTACACTGGCGGGCCGTGGCAGAACGCACACGCCACTTTCTACGGTGGTAGTGACGCCTCCGGCACAATGGGTATGTATATATTCACTACCTTACCAAATCCACCATTATCTTCATTTCATATATAACCATAAATTATGATTCCTACCTTCTTGTTTTTTGTAAAGTTCCTAACTTTTTTGTGCTCTCTGTTTTTTGTTTTTGGCGCGTGGGGTTTTGTTAGGCGGCGCGTGTGGGTACGGGAACTTGTACAGCCAAGGATACGGTGTGAACACTGCCGCGCTGAGCACTGCTTTGTTCAACAACGGATTCAGCTGTGGTGCTTGCTTTGAGATCAAGTGTACCGACGACCCGAGATGGTGTGTTCCGGGAAATCCGTCGATTCTTGTGACGGCGACGAACTTTTGTCCGCCTAATTTTGCGCAGCCGAGTGACGACGGAGGATGGTGCAATCCGCCGCGTGAGCACTTTGACCTCGCTATGCCTATGTTCCTCAAGATCGGTCTGTACCGTGCAGGCATTGTCCCCGTCTCCTACCGCAGGTCTCTCTCTACTTTTTTATATTTTTGGTTTTGTCGGCTATTATAATTTGGTGAATCAATAAGAATTTAGCTGTAAATAAACCAAATTAGTACGGTGAAGAAATTACTCAAAGAACCATATGGGTAATAGTGACTTTTGAAAATCTAGATTACGTTAAACGAGATTAATATTTTGAAGGGAATAGTGTTTTATTCTGTAAAACAAATTAGAGGCTTTAGTATTTGATTATTCGCTATAATATGATAGGAAAATATAGATTTGTACAAACATAAACACTTTTTCATGTGAAATATGACGTTCTTAAAATTTCTTATTGATATAGATATTTTCCAATATTAAAAAAAAAACCCATTAAATGTCTTGAGTTTTTTAAAGTCGTATTTTCGCAATATATATTTTTTTAGGTTCACTTTCTTTAACTAACTTAAAGTTGTACCGACTACCGAACATGTTATTATTATCCCTGTGTTTTGTTTTCCTCTAGGTTTCTAGCACTTTTAGATAACGGCCTATGTGTTTCAGAGTTCAGAAACTGAAACCATCACTCTCAATTATTATTATTTTTTGTTGTTATCTCTGTAACTTTTAAATACCAATTATTTTATAGTATTACAATTATCTTTTCGGGAATACAAGCAGGACACAGCAACCCAGAGATCCACCTCTCTCTAACCTCTTTTTCTCTTGTCTTGTTGTTAATAATTGTCTGAACTCTGTTTCCTCTGAAGGGTACCTTGTCGGAAGATAGGAGGGATAAGATTCACAGTAAACGGGTTCAGATACTTCAATCTTGTTCTGGTAACTAACGTCGCCGGCGCCGGAGACATTAACGGAGTTAGCGTAAAGGGATCAAAGACAGATTGGGTGAGGATGAGTCGGAACTGGGGACAGAACTGGCAGTCCAACGCCGTTCTCATCGGCCAATCACTCTCCTTCAGAGTCATCGCCTCCGACCGACGTTCATCCACCTCATGGAACGTTGCTCCTGCCACGTGGCAGTTTGGTCAGACTTTCTCCGGCAAGAACTTCCGAGTCTGAAGTCTCTGAACCACCCAAAGAATCAAACGTTCTTTAAAGAGAAACAATACTCGGATGTTATTTTATTTTATTTTTAATATGGGAGACAGAAACAAGAAGAGATCAGACATTTTCCAGCCCTGGGTTTTCTCTTTAATTTCCTCGGAAAATTCCGGTGGCTTCGGGAAATTATTTCCTTTTTTTAGTATTATCAGCAAAATTTCTTTTAATGTTTGCGATTTAAGAGTGATTTGTTTCTTTTGGTTATTTTTCCTTTTTATTATTTCGTTGGTGACATCTTCTGCTAATAAGCCGAGTTGGGGGACTATGATCGAGTCGGATGGACCGTGTAATGGGCCATTGGGCCAAGTTTTTTTAATACTTTTATAAAATATAAAATTCTACATTACAATTTTTCTGAAACTCGATTTCGTAATTCGTGTGGGACACCTGTCTCCGCGTCTTAGAGTAAAGACAACTGATTGTAGTTTGCATTATAAAGGTTATGAAATTAACGTTTATTGGCCCATTGCAAGGGGTTATGGAATGAAAAGGTTTAAAAGTTCTAGTAAATGTCGTACTGGACTATCTAAGAAAAGAGATGAATCTAAACGGATGTGCGAGTTTGTGAGGTTACGTAGTCATAACTTTTTTGCATTCATTTTTGTGTGTAATTATGCTTGTGATTTCTTTAGTACATGTGCTGATATAGGTGGATGTTATGCTTTGTTTTATCGTTGTTTTGTTTATTGTTTAGCATTGTTAGTGTTATTGTTAATTATGTTTGATATAATTTGGAAGAAACTTTAATAGTATAATATTTTCTCCCAACTTTATTCATTAGCCAATAAACTTATTTATACAAAAATATAATTTGCTTAGCAAATTTTTTACATTTATGATAATAGTAAATCTATCTATTTAACAATAGTAAAATACACACAAATGTTAACTTTTTAAACAACAATAAGAAAATATATTCACATCAATCTCGTATTCCCGAGATTTCTCAACACCCCCGACAAGTTCATATATGATGACACGGATGAAATTGAACGTGTCTATAAAATAGCGGCTTTATATTCACTCGTCGGGTCAAATCGACTATAATACCCAACCGTTAGATCATCGATGTTTATATCCGGACGTGAGGTCATCAACGGTATTTATACTCTGCTGTAGGGTTAACTTCTTCGTCTTCACATCTCCACATCATCGTTGGAGTCGTGGTCAAGATCTCATGACCATCATAAAAAATATCATAACCATCTTCATAGTCTTCAACATCATAGATATCAAATGATATCATCAATACCACTCATGTAGTTCATGTTCATATCTAATGCATTTATCTTCAAAAAACTAGCAAATTTGGTAGCCAATAAAATATTAAATTTGCTAATCATTAGCCAAATCAATAAAATAAGTCATTAATAGTTGGGAAAAAGAAAAACAGTCACATGCATGGTGATCGTCTTCTTCGCCGAAATGTATAGATGCCACGACAATCATCTTCATCTTTCTTTCACTTTTTTTTTATAGCAGAAACGAAAAACTTTAATCCATAGGAATTAGATCAAACCTCTGATATTATAATATAATTTAGAGGAGTCTTTAGTAATAAAATAGTTTCTCTCAGATTTATTCATTAGCCAATAAGCTTAGTTATACCAAGATATAATTTGCTTAACAAATTCTTTACATTTATGATAATAGTATATCTACCTATTTAACAATAAAAAGATATACACAAATGTTAACTTTTCTAATAAGTAATAACAATAAAAAAATACATCGCTCTCGTAATCCCCGAAATTTTCCAAACAATGTTGTTTGTTGACATTCATAATGATTCATATCCAATGAGGAAGTTAATTAGTGGTCACAATTTTAATTTACTTAACGTATTGAGTGTTCACGACTCTTTATGATCGCAGACTATGAAGCTCAAGTTAGGACATGCAAATGTCATAAATCAACATCCATCATACATGATGCACGACACTTAACCTAAATCATACTCATTATCCTTATCCTCGCCACATTAATTTCTAGTTATATATTACTTTATTACTTGGTTACTTCGTTATCTTGTTATGTCGTTACCCACAATACCTTGTCATTTATCATAAATACCTGTTACAATTTACACGCAAGTCTTGAATCCATCATATCATATCAAACAAACATTTCCCAAAACCAAAACTCAGATTTAATTATAATTAGCATTTAACTTGGTTCGTTTACATATTATCAGCAAAAGAACAAGTCAATTTCATAATGGTTTGTAATACATCAAAATGGCTACACGGATTAAGCATGCATGACCCAAATTTCAACATTTCCATGATAACATGAACCATAACGTCTGTATCTACATAATTCCATATTTAAAAAGGATGGTCGAAACATATTATTAGATAAAAAGGAGTCAATTTTCATTATGGTTCAATACACATATCATTCTCCGTACCCAACTATGACCACGAGGTCCACGACCTAGTTTCTGGAGCCAAACTCATAATTTCATATACCATAAATATGAGTTATAAGTTGAGTTCAATAATTTAACAGTCATGCTCGAGGCAAAATAGGAAACGAACGGATGGATTTCTAATTGGTTCGATATATATACCCTAATCACCCTATCCTTCTAGCTTATTCGAGAATGCTCAAATCACGCCATCCGAACCAACGCCATGTTTTACCAAAACCCTTACAACTCTCTAATCTAATAAATTATTATACGGTATACCTGATCGAACATAATTATTAATTCCGAGTCAATTTTTTTAGTGGCTGTATATGCATGTTTTTTTTTAAATACTCTTTATGCATGTTAATCGGCTTACCTGGATTATAATATAAATTAAAACCATGTTGTAATCCTAAATTCTAGAACGATGTTTTAAAAACTAGCTCTAACCGCATATTACACGCATACCATCAACTAAAAAAACAGTAAATAGTATATTGACTAATAAGAAAAGTTTAAGTAGATAAAAAAGCCAAGTTATAAAACTATACTTATTGAAGTTATAGTTATATAAAAATTTGAACTAAACATATTAATTCAAATAAAACTGTTTTAGTTATTAAAATAGCACAACTACCAAGACCTTAAAAGAAAAACTAGCTTAACTACCCCAAAAATATTCTAGTTTTACAAACACTAAAGACAAATTTAATTTTTCCACAAATTTCCCATTAAAAGAAAATTCCATGTAAGAACGTATCCAAATGGAAAAATACTATATATTTCATAGTATGTAGGGAAAAGTTTGATAAATAGTAAAAAAAAAAAAAAGGAGAAAAAGAAAAGAGAAACAAAAAAGCCGGAGGGGATGGAGCACATGAGGTAAAAGGCAAGAGATGGCAGAGAGAAGATCAGAGAAGGGATCTGCCTCAATTTGACAACTCATATGTCATGTCATTTCCCTCACTATTATTTTTCTATTTTTCTAAAATATACCTTTCTCTGATTCCATCAGCATTTACTTTTTTATTTACTGTCTTTGCTCTGTTTCACATTCTATATATAATATATTTATACTCTTTTAGTATTTCATTTAATAATTCTTTTTCCCTAGAATCAAATTTCTAAAATGTAGTATATCATTGTTAGGTCGTGAGGGACATGCAAGGATGATTAATCTATGGTGGATCCATCATATTATTGAAGGTTGATCAGAGACTACTATGGACAAAATGATCGGAATAAAAAAATATTCATTGTTACGTTTTTTTTTTTTTTTTTGTAAACAAGCAATTTTAGTTATAAAATCCTTGCAAAATTAAGTTTACAATTAGGGCAACCAATTTACATCAGAGAAGATTCTAACTTAGGTGTTCATAATCTTGGACCGTGAATTAGTCACTCTCAATTTTGGAAAAAGTATATGCGATTAATAATAGAGATTACGATTCGCACCTGGGAAACATGCCCTAACTCAAAACTTAAAAAACACAAACACTAAAAATTCTATTCAATTTTGAATGTATAGAAAAAAAATATTGGGTAAACAAACGGTCAAGTAATCATACACATCGATGTAATATTTGTTTTATCCTACAAAGTAGGCCCATCCAAGGCCCACCACTAGTCTTCAATCAACATACTTTTCTTGTTTTGGTTAAATCAACCTACCATGTTGGCTGTTCTCTCATCTGTCTAAAATATAAGATCACACACTACCGCATAATTTCTTGAAAGTTATTTTGAGAGTAATTTAGTTTCTTAATTATTGGCTGGTAACATGTGATTATGTGAATATATTTGGTTAAAACACCACGAAGCATCATTGTAAAAATGCGATTGATTCAGTGGCCGATCTTTTCATTTTTGAGTTATGTACTTAATATTTTATATATTTATTTAGAAGATAAAAAAAAATCATGCACTAAAAAACGTGGATAGTAAGTTGAATTTTGTAGCTATTTTTTAGTAATAAAACTATTTTTTGTGCTTTTCTTTTTCAATAGTTTTGTCCAGCTTAATATTACTATATTTGTAGTGATTTTATTTTGAAAATTCTCTTAACTTTTTTTGTAGTTAAAATTCTAATTTTATGAAAATAACTTTTTAATGTCAGGTCATGTCTCTTAAAAAGTTTGCATGACGAAATGATACAATAAAAAATGCAACCCGTTATTTTTTTTTTTATAAAAAAACAAATTTGACTTAATAATGGTGAGTCTGCTACAATTCTTGCGAAATTCCTCCTTTTCAACTATTACAATACAAGTCGGAATTGTTCAATCCATTATTAGTATAATAGTATTACAGTATTGTGAATTGTCCAATCCATTATTAGTATTACAGTATTACTATTACAACAATAATAATGCAAATTAAATATTAATTTAACTATTTGTATTTTGTAGTTTTTTTTTCATGGTTGATTGATATATTTAAAATATTGAATAGTTTTTAAAATGCAAATTTTTAGTTAAAATATTTTATATTTTGAAACGAGAAAAGTATTATAAACGTTCGGTGACATCACATATAGAAAATATGTGGTTGCCTAATTCGTATAACCTAAGATACTCGGGGGTGATAGAATAACTAGTAGAGGCAATAATAAAAGAGTGAAAGTTTTGTCTGCCTGATTATAGGCGTCGGAGAAACACTAAAATACGCTTTGGAGATTAGGTGGATGGTAGCAGAAAAACGAAGTGTGAGTAGTGGTAGTCGGATGTGATGGAACAAAGAAAAGTATTTTTTGGTAGGGTTATGGGGAGAGTGAGAGAGAGAAGGGGACCATTTACACACTTACATGCTTTCCCCCAAAAGATACCATTCCCATTTTCTGACACGTGTCCAACTCATCCCCAATTACTCATACGTCAAATCCAATTTTAACCAAGAAAATCAAACTTTTTTAAATTAGTAGGTATAGCCAAATCTATTTACATACATGATTATTACAAAACTGATTTTCAGATGACATACATCTTTCATTTTATTACTTGACACAAAAACTTCAAAAGAGACTTTACTAGACTAGTAAAATTAAACAAATTAGTTAATTACTAACTTTGCTAATTTATTTTTAGAACAAAAAGAACATAATGTAGTTATCTAAATCTAAACAGTTTTTTTTTTTTCCTTTTCCTTCCTCTTCTTGTAACATTAGCGATGCTCTTTCTCTTATCCTAGCAAAACTTTTATTTGATCGTCATTGCCAAAACCTCCATCTTTTTATCTTGCTTTGATGTAAATATGCTGTTTCAAAATATAAGAGTTAAAAACAATATAGATTTATATAATAAATTAACAAGTTTAAATGTTAACCATTTTTATGCTATTATAATTATTTTCCTTATGTATTTAATGGAAATTTAAATCTTACTCAAATTGAACAAAAAAATTCTACATGGTTGAGTGAAGGAAGGAGTTTAAACGAAGCATTATTTTTCTGAATGGTTAGTTTTCCTTCTATCATTTGACAAGTAAATGATTTTTCTAGAATATCAAACTAACAAATCTAAAAAATAAAAATAAAATAAAAAACAGTATTATCAGCCACTAAAGTACAATTCACTTTTGGCGTTTTTTTCTGTTAAATTTAAAGCATCTAATCTACATTTGATTGATATTTTCATAATTTATAATGTTAATAGAAAATGAATTGAGATCCCAATGTAAGTATTTATAAATAAAAAATATAATATTGGCAAATGGCAACAACGAACTTATGGAATTTCAACTTTTTACCTCCACGCGCCACACTGTCAGAGAGTTTTTTCCCCACTTGTGTGAAAAAAGGGAAAACGTCTGTCTCAGTCGGTAAACTTTTTTCCTCTATTTTTTTCTTCTTTAAAGATTTTTGTTTTTTTTTTAAATGAGTTGCCGTCTCTGTGGTCTAATCGTGTACGTCGTCTGGTTTTAAAAGCCTCTCTCACTTTGGTCTTTTTCGTTTTCTCTCTTCCATTTTCTCCAACCAGAAAAAAAAAAAAAAAAAAGTGAGAGCGAGCAAATCTGTGTGTGATGGAAGTTGCTTTTGAGTTTGGGATTAGTTTCCTTTTCAACATTATTTGGTAAGCATTTTTCTTTTTTAATAATTTAGTTTAACTCTCTTATCTTCTTAATAGGGTACGCTAATAGTGTTTTGGGGTCAGCATTAATTTCCCCTGTTTCGTTTACAGACTATTACTTTTGTATTGTGATGACTGATGATAATAACAAACCATTCCAAGTTTTGCTTAAAACCTTGTCAAAGTTTGCCATTTTCATTTCTTGAAGATTCTTGAGTTCTAGTTCCAAATTGGAATTCTGAAAATTACAAGTTATAAAAGTTGAGTGTCAGATCTTGTAGATGTGTGTTTTGATCTTGTTGAGGTTGAATTGTAGAAATTTATGAAAAGGGTTGATTTTTGAAATTGAAGCAGATGAAGAAGGATGGTGAGATGGGAAGAAGTGATGTCAGGAGGAGCAGGAGATGAAAGAGAGGCAACGTTGGAGTGGTGAAGAAGATGCATTGTTACGCGCGTACGTTAGACAGTTCGGTCCGAGAGAATGGCATCTTGTGTCTGAGCGCATGAACAAACCTTTGAACCGTGACGCCAAGTCTTGTCTTGAACGATGGAAGAATTATCTTAAGCCAGGGATCAAGAAAGGGTCTTTGACTGAAGAAGAGCAGAGGCTTGTGATCCGTCTTCAGGAGAAACACGGAAACAAGTGGAAGAAGATAGCTGCGGAGGTTCCCGGTAGGACGGCGAAGCGGTTAGGAAAGTGGTGGGAGGTTTTTAAGGAGAAGCAACAGAGAGAAGAGAAAGAGAGTAACAAGAGAGTTGAGCCTATTGACGAGAGCAAGTACGATCGGATTCTTGAGAGTTTTGCTGAGAAGCTTGTCAAAGAGCGGTCTAACGTTGTTCCTGCTGCTGCCGCTGCCGCTGCTGCCACTGTGGTGATGGCTAATTCAAATGGAGGGTTTCTACATTCTGATCAACAAGTTCAGCCTCCTAACCCGGTGATCCCGCCTTGGTTAGCTACTTCTAACAATGGGAACAATGTTGTCGTAAGGCCTCCCTCGGTGACTTTATCATTATCGCCTTCCACCGTGGCTGCAGCTGTGCCTCAACCGCCCATCCCGTGGCTGCAGCAGCAGCCTGAGAGAGCAGAGAGCGGTCCGGGGGGACTTGTGTTAGGAAGTATGATGCCGTCTTGTAGCGGGAGTAGTGAGAGTGTGTTCTTGTCAGAACTTGTGGAGTGTTGTAGAGAGTTGGAAGAAGGGCACCGAGCTTGGGCGGAGCATAAGAAGGAAGCGGCATGGAGGCTAAGGAGGCTAGAGCTGCAGCTAGAGTCAGAGAAGACGTGTAGACAAAGGGAGAAGATGGAGGAGATTGAGGCAAAGATGAAAGCTCTTAGGGAAGAGCAGAAGAGCGCAATGGAGAAGATCGAAGGAGAGTACAGAGAACAGCTCGTTGGTTTGAGGAGAGATGCCGAGGCCAAAGACCAGAAACTGGCTGATCAGTGGACCTCTAAACACATCAGACTCACCAAGTTTCTTGAACAACACATGGGTTGCAGATTAGACCGCCCCTGAGCTGCCTCCTAAGCTCTTTGTTGTCATGTAATGTAAGCTTTTTGTTTTGGTTTTTTTCTTTCTTTGATCATTTGGTGGCTCCAATGTTTAATTAGACTTTTGGGTTCCTTAACCCTGCTTATTTGTTGCGTCTCTTTCTTTCATCTACCTTTGTTCCATTTACTACTTCAGTTTATCCATGGCTTTGTTTTCAAGCTTGGTGTTGAATTTAGCCAGCTGCAACACTTTTCCATCGTTTATAAATAAAACTGATATATAAGTTTTACATATGTAAATTTAATTAGGGTAATGTAGAAGATAGAAAACAAATTGTTACATAATAATAATTGAAGAGAAAGAGGTGTGTACTTATTCACTCAAAACCACAGTTGCATTAGACTTTAACCATACTACAAACAGATTACCATAAATCCTTGAAAATGTATTTGGCATGAATTCCAAAACATAAAAGAAGAAAAACAAAGAGCAGAATAACGGAAGATTATAAACCCGGCTTGAGGAATGGTCGGAAAAACCCCGGCAGTGCTTCTTCTCTGAAAAATGATCAACTTTGAACTCAGAAGCATTTCCTGTGAACAATTGATGGACCTGACTCGTCGTACTCTGCCTTTGCGATCCACATCTGCACAAGTTAAAACATAGTTTCAGTAATGAACCGAGTTAGTATAACAAGAGACAGATGAGAATTTGCTTTAGGCGGTTTAGATGATGGAATTGATGGGACTGTGTACCTGCTGAAAGGTACTGAGGGAGGCCAAGATGGAGCCTCCAATCCAGACAGAGTATTTCCTCTCCGGAGGGGCAACGACTTTGATCTTCATGCTGCTTGGAGCCAAAGCAGTGATCTCTTTGCTCATTCTGTCGGCGATTCCCGGGAACATTGTGGTTCCACCACTGAGCACAATGTTACCATACAAGTCCTTTCTGATGTCGACATCACACTTCATTATGGAGTTATAGGTGGTTTCATGGATGCCAGCATTCTCCATACCAATCATAGATGGCTGGTAAAGAACCTCAGGGCAACGGAACCGCTCTGATCCGATGGTGATCACTTGCCCATCAGGTAGCTCATAGTTCTTCTCAACAGCTGAGCTTGTTTTGGCGGTCTCGAGCTCCTGCTCGTAGTCAAGAGCAATGTAGCAAAGCTTCTCCTTAATGTCTCTGACAATTTCACGCTCTGCTGTGGTGGTGAAAGAGTAACCACGCTCGGTTAGGATCTTCATCAGCGCATCCGTGAGGTCACGACCCGCAAGATCAAGACGCAGGATCGCATGTGGAAGAGCATAACCCTCATAGATAGGAACAGTGTGGCTCACACCATCTCCAGAGTCAAGCACAATACCTGCACATTCATAATCCGAAAGGCTTTACATTTTGTTCTGCAATATGTACAAAGATTCAAGCTTTGTACCATAAGAACACAAAAGAGCTTCACTCACCGGTTGTACGACCACTGGCATAAAGAGAAAGAACAGCCTGAATAGCCACATACATAGCCGGGGCATTGAAAGTCTCGAACATGATCTGAGTCATCTTCTCACGATTAGCTTTCGGGTTAAGCGGTGCCTCGGTGAGCAAAATCGGATGCTCCTCAGGAGCAACACGGAGCTCATTATAGAAAGTGTGATGCCAAATCTTCTCCATATCATCCCAATTGTTAACAATCCCATGCTCAATAGGGTATTTGAGAGTTAAAATGCCACGCTTCGATTGAGCTTCATCGCCAACATAAGCATCCTTTTGCCCCATCCCAACCATCACACCGGTGTGACGAGGACGACCCACAATACTAGGAAACACAGCTCGAGGTGCATCATCCCCAGCAAAACCAGCCTATTCCAATACACACAACATAATCTTAAAACAAAAACCAAATGATACAATACAATGTTCATAGGATCATCAACAACGTGAAAAATGATTTCAAAAAAACAGACAGACAGAGAAAGAATCACACCTTAACCATTCCAGTTCCATTGTCGCAAACAAGAGGTTGAATGTCTTCACCGTCAGCCATTTTCTTCTACCTTTATGCAAACCAAAACACATTAGAGTGTTTCAAGATCAAATTTTTATCATACATTTTACCAATTCTGATATGGGAAACAATACAAAGAACAATCCTTTTTTTGTTTTTCAACGACAAATCAATAAAAGACAAAAAAAATCAAACCTTAAAAATGGAAGAAGAAGGGATAATATTATAGATCCAGAATCACGTACAATATTATAAAATTCATCCAGAAAAAATTAATATAAAAGACATTTGAAAACATCAGTCGCGGTTGAGAATTGTTCGATTAACAACTTGTGTAATGAACATACGATGATGAAAATCGATAAAAACAGATCGAAAATATTAGGTAAAGGATGATAATAAGACCCAGATCCCAACAAAAAAAAAAACTCAGAAATCGGAACGACGAATATGTGTTCAAATCGATGCAGAATCAAAAATCAACGTAATTGGGGGGAGTGTTAGAAATCACAATAAAAGGGTCTCAAAGATTACCTGAAAAACTAAGAAATGAAAACTTCGTAGCGGCTGGAGAAAGAAGAAGAAGAAGAGAGGAAGAAACAAATGAAGGAGAAGAAGAAACGAGTGGAGAGAGTAAAATAAAAACGGGTCCAAAGGCTCACCTTGTTTTCCGGTTCTAAACTTCATTTCAAATGAGTCCCCCAAAACTAAATATAACAATGAAATGACGTTTTTACCCCTCTTTTTTTTTTTTTAAGTTTAACTATAAAATAGCCAAAAACAAAAAATTTACTACATTTTACTGTCAGAAAACAGTAATATCCATAGGAGAATTAGTGTAATAACACAATTTTTTTAGTGTTATTATAGTTAAGGCCATAACCAATTGGTAAAAATATATTACAAAGGGTGAAAGACGTAGCATCTCTTATTTTTCAGGTGAAAAATATCGTATGGGCCTACTCACCCAAAATAGACCTTACTTCCGAATGGGCCGAACATATATGTTCAATCCATTGGACACAAATTTTTGTATAGCTGTATTTATTGCAACTTTTGTTTGTGACGGATGAGTGATGACAACAAATTGCAACGATGTTAATAACTTCCAAGAATCAACATATAATTTTGTATAAGAATGTTTACTTCCAAATAAGAACTCTACATTAACCAACATGCTCACATCGAACCAATTTAGTAAGGGAATTATTCAATATGACATTTTTTTTTGGATTTGGACGTGTAATTAATTTAACATTGCTTAGAATTGAGAAGAGTTTAGGTTAGATACATTATTGTGTTTCGTGGAGTAGGGAGATGACGAAATTACCTTTAAGTTGTAACTAATAATTATCGCTCAAGTAAACAAGACAAAGACGAGACCGGCTAGACTGAGTTTTTGGTTTAGGACAACGAGACATTTAAACACAAAAGAATAAAAATTAAAGAGAGGTTTAGTGAAGTGAAGAACTCTTCTATCAATACTTGAAAGATGGTTCACAGGCGTGTATCTAACGTCATTTTCACCATCTCCAAACAATTTGTTTGAAAGGTCATCGACACTTTTTAGTGCTCCATCATGCACGTCATAGCCTATGTTTTCTTAATTTGCTACCATTCACACGTGATTTTTATAATCTTAAGTGAAATAAATATCATGAATTTCACCAATGTCTATTTGAAAAAGATTAATTAGACAAAGAAAAACAAATAGGGAAGAAAACTTTCGTACATTCAAAACTATATTTTTTCTTCTCAAATTTCACTCTTCGATATTCCTATTTTGTCTTGTATTTCAATATTTGATAGTTTGGTTACCATTACAATACTTAGTAAGAGATTCATATGCATGAATGTTTTTATAATAAAATATAATAACAGTTATGAAAATTAATAATCGTTACCTTTAATGTTTATGAATCAATTTCATATATATGTATATATGTAGAACTTGTAACATGCAAGAGACATTTTTCTACTAATGTTTCTTACTTTTACTATTTTCCTTTTACATACATGAGTGTACCTATAGTATATATATCGTTAATATGGTAGAAAGAAGGTCGTTACAATTCATATCCTCTAAAATTTTTTTTTTTTAAATACTGTCATTTAATATATATTATATATTTTTATCTTTTCCAAACGTTCTAAAAAATCATCAAAATACTGTATATTATTCCTATTTGAATTTTCTTACATATAATATTTATTTATTTCGGTTGAGAAAAAAAAAATTTATCTTAAAACTGGGTCTCCTTATAAATACACAAAGGTGGTAATAAATATGAGTTAGATACCAAATTAAAGCCTAACGGCAACAATATATATATTTTTTTTTTCCAGGAGGAAATAAAAAAGCGCACATGGAGTTTGGAAACGTAAAGGCAGACGTCAATTTGGTGCTTAACTTGCGAGAAGCAGAAAGGCATCGGCGATAATTTCATTACTTTATCGACGATATAATAACACGATAAGTTCTTATCGTAACGGTATAATGCCGCATGATGTCACATCAGGTCTCCTTCTAAATGAATCAGAGGGTTTGGTTACGTTATGTATGCCTTTAGACTCTCCTTGCCACAACCAACAATACCACAATAAACTCGCTCCAATCTCCGACTCTAAACAACCCTGAAAAAAAATGTTAAAAAGAATTTAATAAAAAAAAAACAAAAGCTGACAATTTTCCTGATTAATATTCTATACCACGTTGGATCTATCTACATCGATCAATCATTATTTCTTATTCTCCTTCTTCTTCTTCTTCTTCTCTTTCAATTCTCCTTCTCGTTCTCTCTCTAGAATAAGAGTTTTGTGTTCTTGTTTTTGTGCCATTTCTCGAGTATGTCAGAGACGAGCTTGAGAGAGGAAGAGGTAACGTTAGGTGGTGTTAAAGAGACGAGAGAAGATGAATGTTCGGACAAGATATCTGTGTTGGACATTTGTCGGAAAAGGAAGAGATCAGATGAAGAAGAAGAAGAAGTTGTGGAGGAAGAGAATGACGGATTCAAAACACCGACTCGTCCGGAGAATAGAATCCCTAAGGTCAGAGAATGTCCACCGGCGCCGAGGAAACGGGAGTATTCGTCGGAGATGCTTAGAGGTAAAACGATGTATTGCCGGAGACGGTTGAGTTTCTCGCCGGAAGATGACGTCAACTCGTTTATAACGGATTTGCAGTGGAGGACGACGACAATGACGATCAAGAAATAAGATAAGGAGAGAGAAATTAACTTTAGTTTTTATGATTTTATTTTATGAACCATCTTTAGGTCACGTTTGGAAAATATCTGAACGTTTTTTTACGAAAATAGACAGAAAAAAATAATTGATTAGATTGGTATTTTGCTTTTAAGAGTTCCAGATCATATAGAGATTTTCGTTTCGAGATGATGATTATTTGTCCATTGTTAGGTTTTTCTTCTTTTGATATGGATGATTTTTTTCTATATTGTTTTTTTATTTTTTTGTGTAAAAGTTTACAACCAGCTATAATTGCTTATGTTGCTGGATGTTTAGAGATGAAACTGGTTCTAAGAAGTCAAGGAAATTGTCTTGTCTCTTCATAATCTTTTATGAAACTCAAATTACATGTATATATGGCATGCATGATATATGGTACGTTATAGTGAAGTGTAAATTCAGTTAGTTTTGGTCAACCAGTAGCCTTGTGATGTGGGTAAGCTACATTACAGATTTGTTGACAATTGTATAATGCACACTTGTTTACTAATATTCACTCACAATGAACGAAAATGATATCGTAAAGTTAAAGGTAAGCAAAAGAGTGTGAGAGCGAGAGAGAGAGAGAGAGAGAATAAAAGTGAAAAAGGGAGGGAAACATGAAGAAGAAGACATGACAAGAAAAGAGATTGGATATAGAATTTTATAAACGCTTTAGGGGTCGAGGCCTTATTTAAGTTCCTTCGACTTCTAAAGTCGGAACATCCAATGCTAATTTACTAAAAAGGCTACACGAGAACTCCTTAAGCTTCTTCCTTTTTCTTATGGATCTTCAAAATCTTTTTTTTTTTTTCAATATTTTATTGCTTTCTTTTGTTGCCGTTATGTTCGTTTCGTCTATGTTACTCTCTTTCTTTTATTTGGCTTTCGGTTTTGTTGACCTGTCTCCTAATTTGTTAATTAATTGACCATTAATTATTTATTTGATTGCAGCTTCAATGAAACGTTATGGTTTTCTCACTCACCAAAAAAAAAAGGATGACAAAGGAATTATAAATTTATAATTACTTAACTCAGACATTGAATTTCAACGGAAATCAATATTCTAAATTAAAATATTCTTCGTTCGTATTCTATTTTGTCTTCATATTGTTTATTATTCTCGTGAAACAGTTTTCAATTATGAGATCTAACCGTAACAAATAGATTACTGCTGATAAAAATCAAACAGTGGAATTGACGGAAATGGAACCAGGAAACTACCCGAATAAAAGTATAGCCACCTACAATTCTTCTTTCACTATCTTTTTTAGTTTACACATATGCTATTTTCTTTGTAATCATACATATAGACGATATATTGAAAATTTAAGTGAGAGAACATTTTTTCTTAGGTGAGAGAGAAAGTTTTGATGAGACGTTGTTTGATGATTTTAGTCAAGAGCTATATATGAAAAAATGTACTAAGCTCACTAAATAACCTTTATATATTTCAGTTACTGAAACAATTAAATGATCCCTTGTTGAATTTTAATTATATCAAATGTATGTATGAGATTTTGTTACAAGGGGATGTCCATAGTGTTTGACTTTAAGAAGCATTTTCACATGTAAAATTGGCAGATTCATTCAATGACATAGTTGCAATTTATGTTTGACATCTAAACTCAACTCATGCATGTTCAAATAAATGCATGTTATACTGGGAACCAAATGGATACAAACAAATTTGCAAAGTTTGTAAAAAATCTAGATGAAAGAGTATTGTTGTCTGGATAGAAAAAAAAGAAGAAACAGTTGTCTACAGATTTTTTTTGCGTTCTTCCCCTCTAAAATCATGTTTGTAACGACTACGTATGCTATACATATGTGATGCAACTGCTGATAACAATTGTTATTAATTAGTTTAAACTTAAAAGGTGGAAGAGCTTAAAAAGCATTTGTTTTAGTTTTGCATCTTGTATTTTCATCCGACTCTGAAATGTTCGTTTTGGCTTGGCTACCAATCCATTTGATACAAAATTGAATACTAACTACAACATTTGACCAATGATCTTATTTCCATATAAAGTTTCGCGGTGAATGTCATTGAAACAGAAATTGATGATCCTCCATGATTATTACTGGAAAATTGGCAATGATATTGATGTGTATTTGCATCCATTTATCATTAAGTTGTAATCGTTATGGCTTGATGGGATTAAGACCTTATATGCTTCTACATATAAATCAAAAATTTGAAACCAAAGTTGAATTGATTTGATTGGATATAACCAAAGTTATCTTTTATGTCTGCTATTAAACCACTCATAGCTGTACAATTCTAATAGACATGTTCGTTTCCAACTGTCCATATAAATACGATCGTACTCCAACTAAAATAATTTTACCCAAAAGTCAAATACCATAAGGGCGATTATAATAATGAACGTGATGGTTTTGGGCCTGTGTCAAATATAAATGGGTTCTACTAATTTTAAGTTTCAATGGGCTCAGTCTAAGAAGCCCATATAAAGATGTTAGCAAATAGGCCCAATTAATAAAAAAAACCTTAGGGTTTCCCTTTTGTCACCGTATATATAAAAATGCTTCTTTTGACTCTCCAAAGTTTGTTGTTTTTGCAGCGGCTGCGTCTCTTCCATTGCAGGTATGGGAATCTGATCAAACTCTCTCTTCTTTGTTATCATTGTTTAGATTTCTGAATCTAGTCTCTGTGAATCGTTGAGTTATTTCAGGTAAAGATGACAACTCCAGCAGTGAAGACCGGGTTGTTCGTTGGATTGAACAAAGGACATGTTGTCACCAGACGTGAGCTAGCTCCTCGTCCCAATTCTCGCAAAGGGGTATCAATCTTGCTTCCCTCTGATTACAAAGTTAATTGCTTTAGAAATAGGGCTTTTTTGGGTTTACGTTTAGAGCTTGATTTATGGTATTTACAGAGATAAGCTTAGAGATGTGTATATCACTCATTGTAGTCCATATTGTTTCGTGTTGATTTGATTCTTTAGGATGTGGATACGTTAGTTTTACTGGAAATGTTGAGTTTTGAGCTGAGAAATGGTCTTGTTTTGAGCAAAGAGGACACTGTTATTCTTGAGTCTCTGCTTGACAAGATTTTCATTGTACTTTCTCTGGAATTCATATCTCAAGAGTTTCGTTTTGACATTTTTGTTTAGAAAACGAGCAAGAGGACCCTATTCATCAGATCACTGATCAGGGAAGTAGCTGGATTTGCTCCTTATGAGAAGAGAATCACTGAGCTTCTCAAGGTTGGCAAAGACAAGCGTGCTCTTAAGGTTGCTAAGAGGAAGTTGGGTACCCACAAGAGAGCCAAGAGGAAGAGAGAGGAGATGTCTGGTGTTCTCCGCAAGATGAGGTATTTGATTCATTCGTTTTCTCACTTACTTTTGACTCTCTGCCCTGCAAGAGTTTCATTTTGTTTAGTTAAGTGTCTTGAGTCTCTTTAAGAGCAAGGAGAATGTTGTGATACTCTTTAGAAATAGTTCATATCTAGCATTTGAATCAAACTGAATTTTGGGTTTTGTCTGACTACTTGTAGGTCTGGTGGTGGTGGTGTTTCTGAGAAGAAGAAGTAAACATCTTAGGCTTCTGTGTTATGGGATATTTGTTTCTTTTGGAACTCAAATTTTGGCTTCTGTATGCCCAAAAAGCGATTATGTGTGGTGCTGTGTTAGGGATGTGGATTAATCTTGTTTCACTCTGTTCCGTTTTTATGATGAAGCTTATTAAACTTATTACTTTTATGCCAATGCTTTGATTTACTCCTTCGTTTAGAAAATTTCATTATAAAAGCAGGCTCAATAAACCGTAGCCCAATAACGTCCAAGACGTTATAACGAGCTATGAATATAACTTCACTTTTGGGCCTCTAGTGAATTTGTCCGAACAAAGGAAGCATTCCACACTTCATTTAGAACAAATGCCAGGAAGCGCAGAGTCGTCTCCAACATTTCTCAATTCTCGATTAGCTAAATCCATCGTTTGTGGAGTATGTTGATTGTTATCTAGGTTTTTGGATAGTTATTCTCGTGAAGACTTGTTTTATACGTATTAATTTAGACCTTATGATTTAAACAACAATAAGCATGTAATGCGTAAGCGAGGTCTCATGATTTAGACAACAATAGCCGTATGTTATGCGTAGGCGAATGGTAAGTCTCCCAAAATCGAATATATAGGATTTTTGGATCGCAACCTTCTTGAAGTTGCAAAAATATGTATCTCTAGGAGTTTTGCTAGATCGTTCGTATCCTTCTGCTGTATAGAAATTTCTTTTAGAAGGTGCCATCAAATTCTAATTCTTGAAGAATTAGGATCCGTGTGCATGTGCCTTTATCCCACTCAATCTCACAAAAGAACTAACATCTTATATGTTTTAAGGAACATTTCTCATCAACTTCCTTAGCTTTTGGAAATCCGTAGGAAACTTTCAATAATCGTTATTAGCTTTTTGAGCTGGTTAGGAATTTGCAGAAGCTGTTGAAAGCTTCTGAAATTGTTACGAGTTTCAAAATTTACTGAGAGTTTTCGAAGTTGTTAAGAACTTCCATAAGTGGTTGGAAATTTCTGAAAGCATCTTTAAAGATCCATCCATTCGTCAGCTCACAAGTTGCAACGTAAAAATCATGGGTTGAAAATTTGTCATCGGATTTTTTTTTATTGCATTACTAGTATATATAAACTCGAATTTACATGATGTCAAACAATAAAAAAATAAACTCGGCTTTACATGATCCAACATTAATATAAGTTTCTGTCTAAGATTTCTGATTGCCTGAAATATATCTGATAATTTATATATGTATATGAACAAAATGAATCGTACCTTATGCATTCACGGTTATATAAATTTAGATGTACGCTTGTGTACTTTTCATAAAGTGTATGGCTAATTAGGAATCTTTGGTCTGAAAATGAAGAACGTGTGTGGTTGATGACAACGTGAGGAAGAAACGTGACAAGGCAATACTACTAAGAGATTATAATCCCTTCACCACTTTATCCACGTGTATGATCTTTATAATTACATCGATCAATTTCTAACACCTAAAAGATGATAGAGACTCTAGATCCTTTTGTATATTTAATGTATGTACATATCTAAGTATTTTTCGATTATATATGATCATATGTGATTGCAATTTGGATTTACGCGAAACTTTTAAAGAGTTGATGATGCTTTCAAACTAATACCAAATAATATGATTACAATTTGACTAAATGTGAATATATAACTGATCAGGTCATATTTCCAAACACCGGTGGTAGAGAATGAACTAATTTAATTCAATTTTAAATCTTTTGGTTCCCAAAGATTAAAAGGTCTATAGTTTTTTTATTACGTACAAAAAGAAAAGTCCATTTCCAATTTAAATCGTAGAATATCTATTGGAAACTTGTGGCATTTGCATAAAACAGATGTTATTGTCCAAGCCGCCATAATATCCTTATCTACAAAACACAAAAATAAGTAACTCCACTACAAAGCGCGGCTACCAAAAAGATGAAGTTTTGATATTTTGTTACCTGCAAATGCCGCATGGGAAATTTGTTTTTTCTTTTCTCATATTCGGGAAATTATAATTATTAAATGTAAAATTTCATGGTTATGATCTCCATGGGTACCATTTACACCCCTTAATATAGCAAATTTAGTTAGGAAAGTTTAGTCTAACCTTGGCTAAACGGTACAAAAATATAGTATCTTTTTATTGTTTAGGAGAAAGTCCAGTCAGTTCTAGTGAATGATTATATACAGACCAAACTACGGTTAACCATAAAACAATTAAAAAAAGCTCTCTCTTTTTTATGTTCAACATGGTCTGACCGGTCTTAGCGGGACCAGACCTATACAAGTCGGATCAAAATCTTTCCGTATATTTAAAGATTTCAGTATACTGGTTTGACGCGGTCTTATTTTAAGATCTCAATATACTTTTTTTTTCCTGTTCCTGTCCACGATTCCTATCCTACATATACTCTTTTATGTGGTTTAGTGTAGATGCCAAGGTTTTTTTTTTATGAAAATATTGTAATTGTTTGTAAGAAATGCAACTATATTTATTTTGTAACATCATAAAACATTGTTATTTATAATATTTATAAATATAGTATGTCTTAAGACATTATATATGAACTTTTTTTTTCTGTCTATTACATCATCATTAAAGATATTCGATCTAATCATATTACGATGCAACTACCTGCAGCATATGCGATTATGATGAACAGCTACTACGAACAATGATTTCACGGCGCATCTCTCCCCGTTACACTCGAATCTACAAATGACGGTTTTGCATGTACGCCATCTTCCACGATGGACAGACTCTCCCCACTACACTCGGATGTAAAACTGATGATTTTGCATGTACAACATTTCCTTACGATAGACATGCTCTCTCCGCAATATCCAAAACCACGATGAACGATTATGTCTGCAACACTCTGGATCTCTCGATAAATTTTGTATCATTAATTAACAAAAAAACTGCGTTCATTGGAAAACGATTTCCAAACCTAGTATAGAAATATTAATTTCCAAACCATTAAACCAATAAAACTTCCACATATATGAACTTCTAGACGTCAATTTATCATCCCTATTATTTTTTTTTATTTTTTTTTCCTTTTAACTTCTGTTAATTCAAATTATTCTTATATCATTGGGATGTCTAAACCAGCGGCTGACCGAGAATTTAATTATTTTGGCCAAAATCGACGTGACAGTCTATTGAACCATTAAGTTATGCGGTCAATTAATGACCAGAGTCTTCGGTTTTATAACACATATTATTACCCTAGCGAGTAGCGAGTATGGAACATGGGATCTAGTGCAAGTGTTAAGATTAAATAACAGTTAAGCGAGAATGTGATTATAAAATTTATACGTTAACCACCAAGAAAATTATTAACACATATGCTTATAAAATGTGTACCTTTAGCATCTAGAAATTTCGACAAATAATATGCTTAAAAAGTAATTGTGAAGAAAAAAAAAAAGTCATGAAATTATATATGTTTCTTTATTTGTAGTCCCAGGGAAGTAAGTGAAACACATGCTGTAAAAGTGAAAGCTGCTGTAGAAGTTGTACACAAATATGCTGGTCGTCGTCTATATTTGCCTAGACCTTCGCATAAATCCATACATGGATGTGCCTACATATATATATTTATGCACAGAAATACATACATTATCAGGAGACAAAATTTAACTTGGATTTCTGAGCCTACTATGCTTAAGTTGGGGCTCATATACAGAAGCCTATCTTGATATATGCCTCGCTATTACCACTTCAAATCATTAATTGACAATAGCTAGCTGATAAGATACACATGTTTAGGTTAGTTTAAGTTTTGATTTAGAAGTAATAATAAGACAAACTGATTTGAGATTCTTAAGAGGCCGGTAAAATATGTTAAGGCACATGCACCAAAACAGTCTCGCACTCTCGCTAAATAAAACTATATATCAAAGTGTAGTGTAATACTCAAATTTCTTCTTCTTTTTTTCATGAACAGATTCTTATTTTTATTCACGTACGTGTAAAATTAAGTCTGAACCTAAGTTCGAGTGATATAATCGAATTCGAGGAACCAATGTATCAAAACTTCTGATCGCTTCAACTTCAAATGAATTGGTTAAGATTTTGAAATGTAAATTATGATATGAATACGATAATTTGTGTTGTATAGTAAATTTAACTAGGTGAAAAAAAAATTGCAATATAATGTCGACGATTATGTTTAGTAAGTAAATTATTAATAAAATTAATATTGCTAAATCATGGGAGATTGGGCAGGTTTTTATTATGTGGCTTAAGCTTTATTTATAGGTTTGAATGTGCTTTATTCCATATTGGAGCAGCCTTGGTACTTGCAAAAGCAGAACACAATCATCTAATTTAGATTCCTTTCTTTCACTATGAACCAATCCCTCCTTTTTTAGGACCCAAAAAAATATTATGTGTATATAATATATCTTTCTGTCTATTCGTTTTTGAATTATCCTTTTCGAGAGGGATGATGAAGGACGTTCCGCAAAGGACTATAAATCAATAGTTATATAGTATTCACTTTTTTTGGACGTTCCGCAAAGGACTATAAATCAATAGTTATATAGTATTCACTTTTCTTTATAGTAATCAATCAATAAAATTCCATAAATTTCCAAACTCTTTTACTCAATCACCATTTTTTTACGATTTCTAACTACAGTTCTAAAACGTCGAAACTGATGAAAGGAAAAAAAAAAATGTAACCAGTAAGTGGAACATTGGAAGACGGGAAGAAACTCTAATAACGACCAAATCAGTATAGACTTGAGAATGCGTTCTTCTAAGACTTAACTTAAGAATGAAAAATGGATGACGTGGCCCACACAAACTGACAAAAAAGCAATTTTGTCGCCTAGTGAGTTGTGTACACGCGTAGCAAGGCGCGTCAAACTGACAACTTAAGATTAAATTCTCGTCCCGACATTGATTCTCTGCTTTTGTCCTTCTTAATGTTTCGTATTCACATGTAAGAAAATCCGGCCGTCATCTTACGATTAAATTATCATCTACGTAT
The DNA here is from genome assembly GCA_900406565.1 of Turritis glabra. Taxonomy (NCBI): domain Eukaryota; kingdom Viridiplantae; phylum Streptophyta; class Magnoliopsida; order Brassicales; family Brassicaceae; genus Turritis; species Turritis glabra. Next base: position 4,555,320 of record OVBN01000025.1, read on the forward strand.
TTAAAATGTGATTTACCAAAAAGGTTTTTCAAAAAAAAAAAAAAAATGTACAATAACTGCTTTTAACATGCAAGTAGAACATCTTCAAATCCACTAAAGTGTATCTTTATAAACACAAAAATGTTACACAAAATCAATACACACAAATCAATTATATAAGTGTTTCCATACAACAACATCTCAATGATAATATTATTTTGTTCTGAATTCAACCAACTTATGCGCAAGAAACTGTTTTACTTTGGACATAGAAAATATAAGATGGAATTATTAAACCTAAGATTCCTTACTTTTCATTTGGTTTCGTTTCAACCCAACCCACAACAATCAATTGCTTTTTTTGTTGTTGTTGTTGTTTTTTCTATTCACATCTCTTTTGTTCCTCCATTTTATAAGAACAACTCATTTCAGATTCCTCGACTTTGGGATTCGTGTCTGCCGGAGGTAGATCTCTGAAGGGAAAATTGGCTATTTGTGGGTTCATTAAAACAACCAAAGACACGTCTATTTCCACTTTCTATGGATTCTTATGTTTTGGCCGTTAAGCATAACATTAGATGATAGGAGGAGCATTCCCCTACTTTCACTCTGGAATATTTCTCTTATTCTGGTTTTAAACAAAGGTTGAGCTGGAGATGTACAAAAAGTAATTGTGAGAACTTTGAGACACGGTTTCTGGCGAGGTTCTCTATATATAATGATGATGGGAATTTGAACTTGCTACATATTTGTTATTTATAATGTATTTTTCTGTGTAATTGCTTTCAGTTTATATCATTTATTCAAAGTCGAGACTGAAGAGGAGGGCGAACTATGAAGAAACTATTCGACCAAAATAGTGTTCTTTTGGTGGTTTCGGTTTACAAATTAAATATATATAATCAATTGGCTTCTTCTATGTATGCCCAAAAAAAGAGAACCTACTAGTCACTACATAATGAATAATTAACGACAAACGATAAGTCCTAGGACAAAATAAAATTAACTCGTCCAACATATCAGAATTTTAATTAAGATCGATAGATAGATCTATCTAATACATTAAGTTCATTTTGGTAGTAGTGATCAAACTCGAAAGATAACAAAAGAACGGTGTTGACAAAAATAACAAAGGAACAGTCTTAAAAACATCCAATAGCTTAAGCTACCTAGAACCATAGATCGAGAACGAGGAAAGTAGTAAAACAACATTAGCTAAACAAAAACGCAAAACAAGACAAAATTAACCTAATAACTAGTAACTAGGTTTTTTCACCAAAGTATACCCTCAAGTTTCCTTTTTTTGTGTGTGTGGTTGAACTCAACGAGAAGAGCCGAAAGCAGAAAGATCAGTCCAGGAAGAGCAATTACCATTGACATTAACCCATTTGTAAGGATTATCTTCAACTTTAACCGAAGAAAACTGCGATGCCAAAGCAGAAGAGATCGACGCTGAAGTTATCCTTGGCGACTCAAAAGGGTAAAACCCATTTGAGGATGGATTAGGATTAGAAGAATCCTCCAAGTTTCCACCGCCCAAACTCGACTGCTGATGATGAGGCGTCGATCTCCACTCATCAACACAGCTCATGAGCGAGCCACCAGAAGTTCCCATGTGGATTGACCTCAAGTCTTGACTCAATCCTCCATAGTTCAACAACCTCATGTTGTTGTCTGTTTTTGTATTATTTGTGAGATCTCCAAGATGATTATAAGTAGGATTCATTAGCCTCGTCGGAGACAAAATCTGGCTTAAGATACTCTCTTGGTTTCCTCCGTAGTGGGAGGAGAGAATCGTGCTGATGGTGGATGCATTCCCGGAGGAGAAGCTGGTGTTGTTGCTAGTAGCGGTGCTGTTATTGTTATTGTTGCTACTGCTTTTGGAACGCCTATTTCTCCGGCAGCCACCACCGACGGGGACATTGCGGAGGGCACCGCCACGTGTCCAGTATCTCCGGCAGGTCTTGCAGAAGTGGCGTGGCTGAGTGAGGCTGTAGTTGTTGAAGTAGCAGAACTTGGTATTGGTGGATTCGCATCTTGGACATTTCAGTGCCGCTTCGGGCAAGGCTACGTTTGCTTGTCTTGCTCTGTCCACCATCGATCCTGCTCGGATCGAGCCGCAGCCTCCGCCCCCGCTCCCATTAGGCTGCGGCTGCTGTTGTGGCTGCAGATGAGGACGAAGAACATGACCTTCGGTTGCTGAGGCTCCTGCGCCGTCCTGGTTATAATTGTTCGGAGGAGCCTAAAATTACAAAATAAAAATAAAAAGGATGAGGAATTATTGAAATTGAACAAGAATATTTAAGAACATGCTAAGCAAGAGAGAACTTTTTGTGTCTTTTCTTTTTCTTGCTTTGAATTAAGATTTCTCTTCTTTTTTTTTATGATTCCAAATTTAGAACATGTAATTGCTAAGCAAGAAGAATTTTTGTGTGTCCTATATAAGAAGTGTATATATGGAATAGTAAAGCACTTACCTGTTGCCAGTTGGATGAATCAAGATAAGCTTGGATGGAGGAGAAAACCATGGTTATTCTCTTTGTTTTTCACTTTTGATTTTATTCTTCAAAATTCTTAAAGTAAAGATTTTTTCTTTTTTCTCTTCTTTTTTTCGTGGTGGGTGATGAATTAGAAATAGAATAGAGGAATCAGATCAAAGAGAAAACAAAGCTGAGAGAGAATGAGAATGAAGGGAGAGAGAGGAAGGTTGAGTGTGAGAATGAAGATGGCTAAAATTTAAAGTGGATGAACCTTTATATATATATCTATGTCCATATATATGTATGTGTGTATACATAATTTTGTGGAGATATAAGAAGATAATTGTCATATATGTAATTATTAGGGTTTGTGTTCCATATGGGGTGGGACTGACATGATTCTTTTTGTTTTATTGCTTTAGTTAGGGTTTAAATTTCTTATCACTAGTTTTTATACATATCTATAAGTATATTTCTTAGTACATAAGCTTGTGCCTTGTGATAGTCGTTGCTTCATAGATCCACACATTTAGACCGAGATTCATAGATCAAATCAAAAACTTTATTTTTGTTTTGACAAAGAATTTTGTTTCTATTTTAAATACATATATTAAACTAAATTTTAGTTTTATTCATATGATTTCAGATTATTAATTAGAAACATAATTTTAAGGGTTTAGTTAAAAAAAATGATATGTATGGAACATTAATTATGATAAAACAGATGAGTAGTTAAATTGTTATAATATTCATATAAAAAAATATTTTTGACAATATGATATCTATATACCACAGAAAATCAACTCTTTAACAATTTAATAAACTCAGTCTCGCTTCGGAGGCTCATAACAATTGTTGTTATAATTCCAAGATGACAAAGAAACATATGATTATTTTGTATTTTTGTTATCAAGTAGAAAACAATTCAAACATAACGACGTGATCGAATTGGATGAAGTCCTAATGTAAAGTTAACGCTTGTCCTTTTAAATAATGACCACAAATGTGTTAATACTGTATATGTAGATTCAACTTAAATAATCGAATTTTAATCTCTGGTTAACAGTGATTATATAGTTGATTTTTGTGTAGATTGATCCGAGTAGAATATATGGAGTGGATTTAGGAGACAAAGGTGTTATGTAGACCGAATTCCGAGGTGGTAGCATAATGATTATAATAGGATCGTTGATCATATAATGATTTATAATAATTTGAAAGAAAAAAAAAAAGATATTTGAGAATACGAAAAGTGGGTAAAATGGGTGCTTTGGTCGTTGGACGACAGCCGAAGCATCGCGACCGGTCCATCATGTTCCCTCTCTCTCTCTGCTTTTTTCTCTGCATGGCAATATCTTCTCGTAGATGTGATTGATCCTCACGCTCCCTCGAACCGCGTGACTCTACTAACTCGTTGAGGTTTGGGCCTTGGGTCCATTTTCCGAGGTTTCTTTTGTAAGTTTTACTTACCACGCAAACATTCTCCACACACATCTCGATAGATTTGTTCTGTTATTTATCAGTATGATACATACGGCCACCTAGCAAACTAAAAACGGCTAACAAAACTAATTTGCAGATTTAAATATGTGTTTATAGATGGTTTTGATATTTAGTTTAAATTTACGATTAGATTTGATCAGTTATGGATGCATATGGGTCAACTAGTAAGTAGGCTAGTAACTACAAACGGCAAACAAAACTAATTTTAATATTTGTTCATTGGAATAGGTGTAGATTTGTTAGTTTTAAATTTTGTGTGGAATAGTTTAGTAAGTAATGGCTTTGATTTTGTAATTTAGGATCACAATAGGATGGTTATGCAGTTCCACAATATTTGTCAATTCAAGTATAAGCAATCCGCAAATTCTTACCATTTATGTGCAATCATCCTATCAAGTTTACATATATATAATGCATTTCTTCATTCCATAGTATTTCTAGTCAAGTTGTTTCTTCTTTTCGCATTGTTGTTCCCCTATTCCATTCCACGTATTTTATTTTCTACAATTTTATCATTTTGCAGCTTTACCAATCAGAGCTATGTCACAAACAAACTATAATTTGGTAATAGTAGGAACTAGTACAATATTGTCCAAGAAATTATGTATAATTCTTTAGACGATCGAGAAATAAAGAATTTACAAGGCCAAATAAACCTTTCACGAGAAATTAATGATTAGAATAATAAAATCAATAATCAAGAGTTAGACAACACAAAAGAACTATTTACATTGCTTAGCCCTGAAATTCTCATGGTCAAGAAGCCTAACCATGAGCTTCTCAAGCCTCTTCCAACTAACCGTTGGCTTAACAACCTCCGGAGTCTTCAACCCCAATCCACCGTCGGTTTGACTCAGCAGCTCGGTGTCGATCTTATCGAGTACGAGATCATCCTCTCGAAACTCCCTTGCGAATGGAGCCCCACTTTGTACCATATCCCGGAAGTTCTCAACCGTCAGATTCAGGGCGCGCTGTTGGAGAAGCGGATCCCAGTTTGTGTAACGCAGGTCGTGGTTAACCGTTGTGTTCTGATAATCTTTGTTGTTGCACACAACTGTCTGAAAATAGCCTTCGGATGACAAGAGGAAGTTGGTATAGTACATCAGTAACGTTCTTGGGAGATTGTCCCATCCCCAAATGCAGAACTCGAGGAACGGTCTTGTTAAAGCTACGCTGGTTGAACCTATTAGAAGAGATTCATCCACAAAATGAAGAAGAGGCAATCATACGCGTAGGATAAGTGAAGATGAAATAAGACTTAGTGTTTTTACCCATGAAAAGTTTGAATGAAGCAGGCAAAGATCTTCGTTCTTTAGCCCAAAAGACACCAGACTTCTTCAAATGGTAAAAGCCAGGATCAATAATGATAGGCCTTGCCCTTTGGTTCCTGCAAAATTTACACTTAGAGCTATTACGCAAGAAGCAACGTAAATGATCTGTTTCAAGATATAAAACAGAGAACATTCCAGGTAGGTATACATAATATTAGCTCCCTCACTCTTTCCAACCGATGTTGCTTGTATGCTCAATGAAGTTCAGGTAGCGAGGCAAGTATGAGAAGATGTGCAAAATATCTGAAACCACAAAAAGAGCCAAAAGTACAATAAGATCATTAAACTGTAAAACAGGAATCGATCAGTCGAAGCCAAAACCAAAATTTAGACACCTTCTTATGTTTTAGTTACATTCAAGTCCAGTATTCAGAGTCTAGTCAAAGTCAATACACAGGAGCCAATCAAACATATATACATCATATGTCTTCCAAATTCTTGTACAAGTCAATAATGCAAGAAGACAATAAATTCAACTTCTACTTTTATTTAATTTAAATCCTCGCTCAGATCGGACTCCATTGAAGGACAAATCAAACAGAAGGGAAGAGATTAGAGTAGTAAGCAACTAAGCATTCAAACAAGAGAAATGAAGTTTGAGGTTAAATCAGGTTAAGAGGACAATCAAAAGCATTAAGATTTTCTTGATTCCTATACAATACAACATTGTCTACAAAGACAACCAACCAGACCATACATACGATTGATGAGCTAATCAAATACATATGGCTTTTGTTTCATATGATTTTCCTACTTCCTATACAAATGAACATTGTCTACACCTGATTTGATTTTGAATTACAGAACAAGAACATTTCACTTTGAATCTCCAATGAACTTAACAGTTAACACTACCAAACTAAAACACACACACACACAATTTAGAAGAACATGAAGCAGAGATTTATGAATATGGTTTAAAGATTGAACAAAAATTTACCATCTTGAGGCATGAGAGGATAATCAGAAGAACTAAGATTAATAAACCAATCCCAATCCTTAGCTTTCTTCAACATAATCGCAACACCATGAAGCGTACTAGCTAACATCGTCGGACCTTTCTCCGTAACCAAATCAGCTAAACCCATCACCATAACGTTCTCAAACTTCTTCTTCTCCGATCTCACATACTTCGCCAGCTCAATCCTCTCTTCATCCGAAGCTTCGAGATCTAAATGAAGAAGATAGTAATTTCTCGGATGGTGTATTGCTCTGAGCAGCCGCTTCACACGCTTCCCATCTCCTTTCGTCCCCGTTACCAGATACGCGAACCTCGGAATCTTCGATTTTGTGGCTAAGCTTCGATTTGGGGTTAAACCGGAGGATGAATCTGATGGTTTTCGAGAGGTTAGTGTTAAACCCAGAAGGAACAAGAGTAAAACGCCGAATATTGAAATCGCTGGTCGAGAACAAGAACGAGGAGAAGAAATGTGAGATCTTTTCATGTTTCGATCATACAATTACGATTTCACCGGAACATGTTCGTCTAGATCTGAGCCGACGGTGGTGAGAGAGATAGAGTAAAGCCGGGAAGAAGACGAAAGTTTGTTTTTTAATTTTGAAAATATCGGTTGGTGAACGTTGTCGTTTTAATGAGAAGACGTGGATGAATAATGACCGTCCGATTAGTCTATGATTTCCATACACCGTAGGATGAGGTTGCTGCGAGTCAACGTCAGATTTCACATCACTCACAGAGTCACAGTTGCTTACGGAGTTACGAAGCAACCAATTACATACAATTTAACGGACGTAATTTGTTTACGAAATATCTCAAAAAAATTGTGGAAAATAACGAAATCGAGAAATAAATTAAATTTTTAAAAATTTTCAAACTAAACTAGAAGCATCAGGTAGACCTTGACGCCAATCGTCATCTCTACTAGTCGCCGAAACTCTACGGTTTCCGCCGCTGCGATTCACGTTACCGTTAACGTTAACGGTAACGTTCGCAGCGGCTTCGGTGGGCTGTTGTTTAACGGAGACGTCCGTTCGGCAAATGGGACAATTAGGATGAACCTTAAGCCATTCTTCAATACAATCCACGTGGAACGCGTGCTTACACGCGCTAAGCCGCCGGATTTCTTCGCCGTCGGCGAACACCGAGAGACACACGGTGCATTCGTTTCCGATCTCCTTGGAACGTGTCTCTTTCGGTAATATCACGCCGGAGCCAGGTGTTACGGTGGTCTCGGTGGTGATCGGCGGGGTGATGTCGACGGTGGCGTGAGGTGGATCGCCGGAGGAAGAGCTGGCGTTGCTACGGTGGGGAGAAGAGGAGTTGCGGCGGGAGGAAGAGCACGGGACGGTGAAGAAGAAAGCGTAAGCCAAGGCCGGAACGGCGACGATTGCGATGACGGCGAAGATTAGTTTGAGAGGAGAGAGGTCGATGCTCCGTGGAGGAGCTGGGAACGGTGGTGGAGGTCCGATGATGATGAAGGTGGAATTGGTAGTGATGGCGGTGCCGGGAAAGACGTTGATGGGAACTGTAGCGGCGGGAGTTGGGACGCCGGAGCCGAAGGTGGTTGTTGTATTATTAAACATAATTATGTGATGAATATTGAAATGTGGTGTGGGTAGAGAGATAATAATGGCAAGTGCTTCTTACTAACTAAGTTTGGTTTTTCTTTTTTTTCCCCCGGCGAAAGGTCAAAATCATATGTTTGTTAAATTAAAAAAAAAAAAAATTCACTTTCGTAACTATTCAACATAGCATCTTGTCACTTACATAACTCTTTCTAGTTTCTTTCTGTATAACAATGTAAATTTCTTTCATTGGTTTTATTTAATTTTGATAGCATGTCTTTATTATATCTTCTTGTATATTTTTTTCATCTTTTTTATACAGATGAAGAAGGATCTTCTTTGGTGTTTTGTTATGATGGTTACCTGGGAGTAGTGGTTGGAAATTTGGTGGTTTGTCGGTGCCACTAAAATTATTTATTCTTTATTTCCACCTTATAACTATTTATTTATTTCTCTGTGACTTTTGGTTCTTCAGTTTGGGTTGTACGCTAATGGGCCACTGATTTGAGCTTTGAGGTGTACTGGAGGAGTGTAACGATGGCGCATAATTTCAATTATGGGTTTACATGAGGCACTTGTTAAAATCTACTACGCTCTACGCACAAGTAGTATTTACAAAAATTTGTGAGAAGTTTTTTTTTTTTACAGTTCTATTTTAATTGACTTCAGCAAAATGCTATGATAAAGAATTTGGTTAGTTTGAATATGAGTAAGTTATTAGGAAAGTTATGAACCTATGACAACAAACATGCCATAGTATGTTTTAGAATCGAAAAGGGCCAAGTTCTTTGCCAAAAATTGATCATAAATAAAGATCTCATAGTTTTAAAATGATGAACATAAATCATTAGATGAATTATTTTTATATACTTCTGAGAATTGGTTCATGATTGAGCTAACTTAAGTATCAAAATCATTTTGTATGTAGAATAAGATTCAAGGTAACATGTACAGCTAAGGGCTAAGGGCTAAGGGCTAAGGGCTAAGGGCTAAGGGCTAGGGGATACTCCAAAGTATAGTAGAGACTTTAACTACATAAATAATCACATGAATTACATGTTCTAAAGAAATAAAAAAAATATCCACAATATCAAATTTTTGAAGTTTTGTTTGAGGGAGAAAAAAGTGAGAACATATAAGACCACAAAGATAGTGACAACTTAAGACTAAAGATGTAGACACAATTATGTTGTTGTTCTTTATTTACCACAAATCCAACAACGTTGGCTGAAAACCAAATCTTTATATGCTTTTCTTATCACCAAAATTATAACAATATTTCATAAATTTCTTTAAACAACAAAATTTAAATTAGAACTAACGATGAAAACTGTATATAGTTGACGGTGTGTATAGAATATATACACATTCATACGCACACGAAGCATAAACAAAGCGGGCCAATAAAAAATCATTGTCACCGTTAAGTAACGGCTGAAAGTTTCCACGGTGCCATCCAGGGCAGGCGTTTACTTCGTCGGTCTGTATCTTCTCTCTCTAGACAAAAGAGGAAGAAGAAGAAAAAAATCAAGATTTGTTGTGTTGGCGAAGCTACAGAGACTGATCGATTTTGGTAGCTAATGAGTAATGATGATGACGATACTATCTGCATCGTGCTCATCTTAGCTTCCTCCTCTTTCTGGGTTTATCTGTATTTATTCCACAAGGAAAAAAAGTCCTTTTTTCATATCTTCTTCAAAGTTTCGATTTTTTGTGGGTGTTATAGGGTTTCACGATTAGGGTTACTTCATCTCATTGGAGTTGTGTGTGTTTACGGAGGATTTTAGCTGAAAAAATGGGAATTTAGGGGTTTAAAGTTCGATTGAGATAAGGAGAGTTAGGTTATATATTTTAGTGGTTTGGTTCTGTATAGCAATTGTTTATGTTTGGGAGAGGAAGATGAGAATTGCAGGTGTTATTATGGATATTGGCTATGAGACTTGTCTCTGGTGTGAGTTGAAAAGGTAGATACTTTGTTTAACGTCTTGACAATGGAGAATCATCATCCTTCGACTCTCTTGTCTATGGATTCAAGTGCTTCTTCTCATGAGGAGCTTGATTTAGAAATGAATAATAACAGGCAATCTCTGCTCTCTGGCCCTCCTGATATCAATTTGCCTCTCTCAGCTGAGCGAAGTCCTCCTCCGCAGCCTTGGAACCTTGATTCTTGTGACATTTTGGATGTTGGGTTAGGTTCACAAGCTTATGAGACTGAGAATTACATGAGTGTTGTGCCTAAGGTTGGGCGGAAATGCGCAAAACGGGTTGATAGTATATGGGGTGCCTGGTTTTTCTTCAGTTTCTACTTCAAGCCTGCGTTAAACGAGAAATCAAAGGCGAAAATCGTCCGGGATAGTAATGGGATATCTGGGTTTGACAAGTCAGATTTGAAGCTTGATGTGTTTCTAGTTCAGCACGATATGGAGAATATGTACATGTGGGTTTTTAAGGAAAGACCTGAGAATGCGCTCGGGAAGATGCAGTTGAGGAGTTACATGAACGGGCATTCTAGGCAAGGGGATCGCCTGTTTCCATTTAGTGTTGAAAAAGGTTTTGTAAGGTCTCATAGAATGCAGAGGAAGCACTACAGAGGTTTGTCAAATCCGCAGTGTGTTCACGGGATTGAGCTCGTTCCTTTGCCAAACCTCACGTGTCTTGATGAGGAAGAGAGGAAAAGGTGGATGGAGCTTACGGGTCGTGATTTGAATTTCACCATTCCACCCGAAGCTAGTGACTTTGGTTCATGGAGAAACCTTCCCAACACTGACTTTGAGCTCGAGAGGCCGACACCTTCTTTGAAGAATCCTACTGCAAGTCACTCTAAGAAATTACTCAATGGATCGGGGCTCAATCTCTCAACTCAACCATCCAACCATTCCAATGGTGAAGCAACCGATCTATCTCCCTCGAGCCACAAGAAGAGGAAGGACTTGTTCTCAAATGGGATCCATGAGGAGGAATGTTGCTTAACCGTAAACCCACCACCTCCTGTTATTGAAGCTCACCAGAACGAGCTACCAAATTGGTCAAACGAGTTTAGCGGGGCCATGAAAAACGTTTATGGACCTGTTACTGCTGCAAAAACGATCTATGAGGATGAAGAAGGCTACTTGATCATAATCAGCCTTCCTTTTGTGGATTTAAACAGCGTTAAAGTCTCGTGGAGGAACACTCTCACACACGGAATCATAAAAGTTTCATGCATCAGCACATCGCGCGTACCTTTTATAAAGAGACATGATAGAACATTCAAGTTGACTGATACAGCCTCTGAGCACTGCCCACCAGGAGAATTTGTCAGAGAGATCCCGTTATCAACCCGAATCCCGGAAGATGCAAACATTGAAGCGTATTACGATGGACCTGGATCAGTTCTTGAGATACTTCTCCCAAAACTAAGAGCTGGCCCGGAAGAGCACGAGGTGCGGGTGTGTCTCCGTCCACATCTCGGAGGAAACGATCTTATGCTGACTTAAAAAGAGAAAACATCTGTTCTGTTTTCTTGTTTGTAGAAGCCTATTATAGGAGTCATCCCTCATTGTTATTGGCCACTCATATATATAGGCGTTTTCACTGTTTAATGGGATTTTTCATCACATTGCAATCTTGTGTACTTTGTGTTGGAATCAACCCTACCCGTAGATTCAGTTTGGGGTTTGTACAAAGAAAGAAAAATTGTTATGATCTCAGATAGTACTAGTCTCCCCAATTATATTACAAGAAAAATTGTTATTACTCTATAATATTCAATTAAATATGTAACTACTTAACTATAATAGCTCGTTCAAACAATAAAAACTAATCATATCAGATACAATTTGAGGCTACTGATTGAGATCAAGCAAGAGCTGTCGAAGTGCATCTGAAGAGAGAGGTATATTCAAACACTCTTGTCCATCGGAGTTTCTCTTGGTCTTAACCAGTTCGTGGTCTTTAAATTCCGTGAGATGAGAGTTCAAAGTCACTTGACTGCTAACAAAGAAGCGTTCCCGAGAGGCTGAATACAGATCATCAGTGGGCATTCCGTCTTCATCGTGGTGTGAAAGTTGGTACTCTGCAAGAATCTTGAAGACATTCTGAGCATTTGGTGTCAAACTCTGTAAAACAATGGCTGCTGTTTTGGCGGTTTGGGCTGTGCTTCCCTGTGCAAGAACCAACGGGAAGAATACGCCTTCTACATTGTATGGCGCAAATGTTGGAACATGGTGCCATAGCCAGTTAAACTGTGTGTGCACCATTTTCTTGTCCCACACTACCAATGGATACAAGAAACATCGCCTCAGGTCAAAGAAGCAGTACAGAAGATCTTAGAAGTCTTTGACAGATAGCAGTGAGCAGAAAGAATTGCAATAGAACTCAGCCATGATGAGCATTTAGCAGGAGAGATATAGAGAGAGATGGAGAATAATGCTTACATAATTGAGCGTTGACGTGGTCAATAGACGCAACCATGCGTATGTGTGAACAAGAAGCAAGCCGGGCAAGAGTTTGTTGTGATTCAGGATCCCTTAGAGCAGGGCCGTCAATGTTATGGACAACAACGCATATGAAGCAGTCTTTATCTTCAGACTGTGGGTCATGTAGAAAGGAAAGAATATCATCTATGGAGCGTGAAGGAAATGTTTCTTGACCTTTAGACAAGCCCCCGGAACTCTTTCTTCTACACTTTAACAGCTCGGACAGAAGTTCAGCTAATGCTAAAAGAACCTGAATTTGCAACATAGAAAAGACGATTTTGCTATTACTTAAAGCTAATTTCTTTTCAACCTGAAGAACATAGCTCTGTTCAAGAGAAAGAATCGCTGAGTCCAAACTGACAAAAGAGTACCTGTTTTAGATTTACGGAAGGGAGGTAGCCATTGATAACCACAACAGAATACTCAGTCAAAGAAGCAGAAGCAAAATCTTCAATTAAAGCTTTCTTAGATCCAAAGCCATACATTAGAAGGCCAAAGCCACACCTGTAAGCAGCAAAATGAAATGAGGGAAACACTAAAGTATGACAACTAAGATGGAACATAGGTGACCAACTTCTAGAAGAGAAATACAGGAGAAGGTCCAGGCTCAGTGTCTATGTTTTGTTATATTACTCTGAATAGTTTCTACCATAAATGATATTTCAGATTCTAACTTCTAAGATTCTTGTATCCAGGAAAGAGGAGCATATGCTTGTCAAAAAGCAAGAACCTTTTCTCACCTGAGTTCAAAGACCCACTTTGGGTACATAGTCTTGTAATCACTCATAAGCTCAGAAATCTCTTTCGCGTGCTTCATTTCGATTGTAGATGCTGTTTCTCTAAGCTCCTGAAAACATATAATGTTTCTTTCTCCATCAACTTGTCAAGGAAAAGCATTTATTACCACCAAAAGCATAATTTGGAAGAGAGAATATCCAAAAAAAAAAAACACCTGCTCATCAACAATGTGAATATCAGAGAGCTTGTGGGCTGATCGCTTACTCGCCCCACCCAATTCTTTTGCCAAAAAGTAGTTTCTTGAGAAACCACAATCATCTTCTTCTATGTTGTCAATATCCTCCATTTTCGTGGGACAAAACAATGAACAATAACACCTCCTAGTGTCCTCCTGAGACAACAGCAACAAGAGAGAGTATTATAGAATTTTTCAAGCACTTGGTAATAAACTAACAACATAAACTAACAACATAAGGCCCTGTTCGCTTCGTTGTCGGCGATATCTAAAGGAGGAAGGAGAAGAGTTAACTATGGTTTCACTTTCCACGTGTAATCATATAACTTGCTTGTTAATTATTAATTTTGTTCCACACCACGTCCCGTTAAGAAAAAAAAAGAAAACAATAAATAAAATCAAAACTTATATGGTGACTGGGGGAGAGAGACACGTCAAAGTTCCATTTAAGTGTTTTACTCTTTAAAAAACAAATAAAGAATATATGAATAATAATTAGTAATTTTTATAAGATACAAATAAGTGTTTTAATGTTTAATATCTCAAAAATATATACAGTTCTTGTAAATATTATGTTTAACTACGATATTATGGTTATAGATTTCATTTTTAATAAAATTTAATTTTCTAATTTTTCTGTTGATTTATCAAGACAAGCCGTTTTGATTTCAATATCACAGTGACAAGCCGCGGTGACAAAAAAGAGAAAGAAGGGCTGAAGGTGCTACAATATCAAAGAAGGGCTGAAGGGACCTCTAAGTAAAATGTAAATGATGACTAAGAGACATTGAAAAACATCTTCCTAGAGCCCCAATGTGTTCCCACAGTAAACTAGCTAGACCATAAAAAAATATGAGAAGTACAGTGATATCCTCCTAAGAGCCTGTAAGTTCACACAAGCTAGAACGTCAACACATAACTCATCAAGGCATCTCTTTATTTCTTTAGCTGAAAAGAGGTCTGCAACAAGTCACATACATACGTTTCTATATCAGAATAAGACAGAGCAGGATCTTGGACCATACTCATGAACTAGGAGTCTTATATGTACTATGGTAGCTATGCAATTACAACAGGTACCAAAGCTAACACTAAAAAAATACAAAGATTCATTTAACCATACCTGCGGGGTAATATCTACCTTGAACGAGAACGAGGCAGGCCTACAAATTGGTGATTGGCTATGTCTGCGGATTGGAGATGTTCTCGGAGGTGACCTGCATTCAAGAAAGAATTTATCAAATGAACCTAAATATTCAAGAAAGAATCAGATACAAACATTAATTCTTCAAGTATGTATCTTGTTATAGTTCCTTTACGAAAGAAAGTGTCTTAGTGTTAGCTTCGATACCATTCTAGTCAAGCACAGCATACCAAAAACAATTTTACTGGTTAAGCTTAGCATAAGGCTGTTATGAGTTCGTGCGTGTCTGATGCTAAGCTTTAATACCAAAAACATTCAAACCCCAAAGATACAAGTTAACCAAATCTTTAGAACATGCTCTTAAATCTGGGAACATTCTATCTTTGGAAATCGAGTAAACCAAAAACAAAAAACACAACCCTTAGAGATCGCCTCAGATCTTAAACCCAGATAAGGAAAAGCAAAACAACAACAACAGCCAAGCGTCGAGGACGTGTTTTAGGATTTATACCTGAAAAAGTCCAGATTGGACAGCCCATGTCCAGATGAGTCCACTCCGTTTATTTGCGGACTAAAATGGTTTTGAACCCATATAGACCGCTTCGATTTTGGGCGTGACCATAACCGGACCATTATAATTTGGACGTGGACAGTCCATGGTCGTGAAACCCATTTGACATCCCTATTTCTAACCCTCTATTTTTTTCTCATACTTAAGAATACTGTTTTTTCAAAAAAAATTTATGTTGATAACACTATTATTTAATTATCAAATAAAAACACTAGAACATCATAGATATATAAATTATAAACTTATAAATAATTTCAATTATTGTTTTTTTAAAAGCTTAAATAGCATAAATATCATATTTTGGGCAAGAAGTCTCTAGTGGGATATGCAGACAATTGACACGCACTCTCTTAACTTCGCTGTCATAACTACAGAAATGACCTAAACGCACTAAACACCTAGAGAAAATTCATACACCCATATCACATATACATATTGCAAATGCGTGGTAGACTGGTAGCAAATAAAGTAGGAAACAAAATATATGGAAGTCTCAAAGCCACGAACTTGTTAAGAAGTCATTCTTTCACAACATCCAAACTAACCTGTCTGGTGACCGGGTCAATGCCAAAAACTTTGGTTGGGCTGCTCTCAATCAAGTCAATCAATAATTCCCCTGAAACCAAAACAAAAACAGTCAAGAAACATAAGAGCAAACAGAAAAAAAGATACAGAACTACCAAAATAAAAGATCAAACAGCCAAGAGCAAAGGGCACGAAAAGAAAGTATTTTTCATCCTCGGATTGCTATGACATTTTCATCACAATTTTACAATTTAAATCTGCTGTTAATGGGCAAGAAGTCTCTAGTGGGATTGCTGTTAAATCTGTTGTTCCTAGGGCTTTCTATAGCTAAGGAACTTAATGCCCTTCTATTGAATGATGAACTCTTGGTGAAAACTAGTCATTGTTTCCTTAATGATTCAACCGCATTTTCGGCATTCAAAACCACAAGAAAGATTCAGGGCAAGATCTATCTCTAGCTTCTCCGTTTCCACTTTTTATCGAAACCGAATTCTAAACCCATCATGCAAAACAAGAAGGATTCAATAACAACAAAAACAGCACACTGCAAGATCAATGTCGAATATAGAGATGATCCAATCTCTTAGCTGTAACCTAACGGTTGAAAAGACATCATTTTGCCGCAAACCCAGAGATAAACAGATCGAATTACCAAATGGGTATCGTTCAAATCCGCAATAAAACGAAAAAAAGCCAACCGAATCGGAAGAGAAGAAGAAGGAATAATCCAAAATCAAAAGTAGGCTTGAAGATTATAATTTTGAGCACGATGAGCAGAGACTTGGAGGTTCAAGACGCGGTTGGATTGAGATCGGAGATCGGAGATCAGAGGAAGAGAGAGATCGGCGATGAAAGAGGACACTGTCCGATTCCGATGTCTGCGATGAGCCGATGAAAGAGTTTTTTTCGATGTCGGCGATGAAAGAGTTTTATTTAGAAGAAGAGATCGTGTTTTGTTGTTTAACGACAAAAAAAAAATTAGTTTTTGGGCTAGCTCTGTTTTAGCCCGAGATTTTTTAAATAAAGTCATGTTTTAGCCCGAAAATGTTTTAGATCTCTTAATCATAGTTCGGGTTTTAACAGATTCGGGCCGGCCCATAAGTTTTAGCCCATTTTAACATCCTTAGGGGAGAGAGACACGTCGAAGTTCCATTTAATCTAAAGTGTTTTACTCTTTAAAAAAACAAATAAAGAATATATATTTTTTTTTCTTTGACGAAGACAAATAAAGAATATATGAATAATAATTAGTAATATTTAGAAGATACAAAAAAGAATTTTAATGTTTAATATCTCAAAAATATATACAGATCTTGTAAATATTATGTTTAACAATGATATTATGGTTATAGATTTCATTTTTATTAAAATTTAATTTTCTAATTTTTCTATTGATTTATCTATACACAATTTACATTTTTCATCTAAAGAATCATAGAATATCATATATTTATCTATCTAAAATATTAAATATGTTTTTATTAGTATTTGAAATCTGAAAATATATATAGAGATGTTGTAAAATATTTTATTAGGTTTTTATAAAATACTGTAAAATAATGGCGAAACACTTCATCAATAACTCAATTCACCAGAATCTACGCAAGGAACGAAAATCACTTTTATAGAATCGAGACACTACACGAACAAAATCACGGCAGTGAATCGTGGATTCGATTGTACCGATCAAATCGTCGATAAGAACTTCGACGATAAGATTTAGTAGTCTGAGATACAGTCTCGATTTTCCCGCGCTTTTTTCTTCGTCTTCCCGGTTACAACTCTACGTCGTCGAATATGATACAGACGGCAACAGATCCAACGGTCTATATACTATGTTGACTGAATCACACAAATCGATATTTTAAAACCGTCGATTAAAATACAATCCAACGGATTATATCCTCTCCAAAAAGTTAAAACAGAAAGCACAAAGATGCGACATCAATCAAAAAGAGGAGGCGAAAAAATTTAGGAGAAATTTTAGGACTTTTCAATTAAAAAGTGTGAACTAGAGTTAAAAAACTTTGGTGTTGACATGTCAAATCCATAATTTTTCTCAATTTTATTTATTTATTTATTTTTGAACATAAAATAAATTTACAAAACTAAACACAACAACTTTTTGATATTTAAACGTATAGAAATTCATACTAAATTAATCAAATGTATATATTCTAAGATATATATATATATACTAAATTATTGTTAATTTAAACGTATATATATATATATATTACTAAAAATAAACAGCATAAAATTCGTTCATGCTATGCACGGGCTCTTACCTAGTGAACTATATTTCCAAACTGATTGTCCGACGATTAAGCTAACTACATATCATTGTTTATGGATTAAATTATAATTAAATGTCAAATTATTTACTTTCCATATGTGTTTCATACTTCCATGTAAGATGACAAGTGATTGGAATCAATATCTGGTTAACACTCAATCTAAGGAAGTTTTGTTGGACAAAAGATCGTTGAGCAATGCGTTGGAGTCTCTATTCTGATTGACTACATTCAACACTCATAAGAATAAAGAGTCAAAGAAAAAGAGGAAAAGTTTCCAAAATATCAGTTGTGATTACTATGGTGAACCCATAATCTTTTTCAACAAACTCCCACTCAATAATCTCATCATATTTCTGCAAAATAGCACAAAACCATTTGGATTATCTTGGATATGATAGTTAATAAGAATTTTATCTAAAACTAAAACTAGATTTAAAACCTATTACCTTTGCATAGTATCTCTCAATGAAAAGAAGAACATCATTGATCTTTACGGTGAAACCATAACCTTGTTCCACGAAGTTTGCAAAATTGACTGTGATTCTGAAGTAGACTTGATGACTCTCCCATCAAAGTCAATAAGTGGACCACTAGACACACCATGTTTAACATAAAAACAAAAAGATTAAATATCTTTTCTCACTTCCCTTCACAATCTAAATTCTATTGTCGGAAATACTTATAAAGAGCATCCAGCATTATGCTCTTTTCAGAATTTTAGTGAAAACACAATGAGCCTCAACACTGCAAGTAAACAAGATTATGCAGCTAGACAAGACTTTAACAAAGTTAAATATTGGATAATCTAAGAACATCGACATTAGCAGCAGTTAGACAACAAACATTTCGTAGTATAAACTAGCATGGATATGAGATATTAGACTATAGATTGCTAACCAAAAAAATGTGTTTTGACCTAAAATCAAATGTGGATTTCACGAGTTACTGATTACGCCCTAGCAAATCAAGCACATCATCCAAGTATAAATGATCAAATAAGTGAATCCATGTACTTACAAAATTTTGGATACAATACTGGCGGTCTTTGGAGCCATGATCTGTTCCAAATGTGCGGCCCACAAAACTACCATAAAATATCAGAATTAATACAATTGTAAAATCAAAATAAAGTAAGAAAAATGAAAATTAGTTACCTTACGATACCAAGAGAAACACTCCTATGGAGAAAAAGAGGGGAACCAAAAGATAGTACCCAATATTGAGGTCGGATATTGGCTGAAGTTCCCAGGTCAACATGACACAAAAAAAACTCCAGCAGCCTTCTCTTTTAGATCAATATCCGGGTAACACTCAATCAAAGAAATTTTGTTGGACAAAATATCGTTGAACAATGCTTAGGAATCTCTATTCTGATTAACTACATTCACAATTTACGCTATCCATTATTCAAAATAGATAAAGACTAATAGATTGAAATTATCATTTTTTTATATGTAAATACTTATATTTGTGACTATATATTTTGTAACAAATTTGCCATGATTAATGACATAAGTCAGTTACCTTCAATTCAATCATAATTTTATGACCAAATGGTAATGTTTTTATGATTAAATAAATACGTCATAGTTTTGTATGTACATTGTCACAATAACAATACAATATATATATTTTTTAAGTATATTATATATGTATATAATCAATTATATATAATTAAAACCAAAGTGCTTAAAATATAGGATTTGGTATAAGAAAACAGAATAGGTGTTGGCACAAAGTCAAAAGATTCTTTTAATTAGTTAATCACCGTTTGTAGTGGCTGAAGCAAATTCTCCCCATTCTATTGGAGCGATGCATACGCCAATAAGCTTTCGCCTTATTAAATCAAAGGTTTGAGTCAAAAGTGGGACATTTTGTCTTTACTTAGTTTCGTGATCTGGATCATGTGGACATGTAGATATAGATTTGTAAATGTTATATTGTTGCAATTTGGGGTTCTTCCTCTGATTCACTCAGAGGTTCACCATCTCTCACAATCTCAGATTCGGACCTTCTTGTTTCTCTTCTACAAGGTAAGTTCCCTCTCTATCTCTTCTCACATCTAAGCTCTGTTTTCACTCTCTGAGGTCGGTTCTCTTTCTTTATGTTTTTTTCTTTGTTGCACTCTGTTTTTGTTCTTGTTTAGAGAGAAACACAAGAACACGTTTTTCTCTTTAAAAGACTACATTGTTAATTGCTTGGATGTTTTTCTTACAACACAACACACATATATGTAGTAGTTTCTACTACTTATTACATACACTTACACCATGCTTCTACTTAGACCTAGACCTTACTTCTAGACATCATTACCCTAAAGTGGAACCAAGCTTACAAGAAGGTTTACCAACAACTCTTACACAACAACTACTCTAACAATTCTAGTCTTTAGTCCTTAACTTTGACTTGACTAACTTGGTTTAATCTAAACAACAATTCTTCACTTGGACCTTAACCAAACCGATGACCCATAATACTTTCAGCCCAAAGCCAACTTCTTCTCCATTTGTTGACTTCTCTCCTCTGTGTTGACTCTCCTTTTTCGTCAACTTCATCTTCTCCGACGCGTCTTCTTCTTTGACGCTTTGCTATGTTCTTCTTCTCTTTTCTTCATCTTCTTCTTCTCATATTTGATTTCTTCTTTTGCAGGCTAATCAAAAGTTCATACTTCAACATCAATGTACCATGATTCGTGTTTCTTACGATAATTAATGATCACAATGCAAGAATTTTGATTTACGGTACGCCAAAAAGGAAGAAAAAAGAAACATGGTCGACGCACTAACAAAGAATGATTTCGACGTTTGTAACTTTGTACAAAACGTTCGATCGATAATAGTGTATTAGTCGTGTTGATGTAGGAACAAGGGTGTTTGTTCTTATAAGAGGTGATGGATGGTGAATCTATAGCTGGTCGTACGACACTTTCTATGGACTCAAGTGGATGGATGGATCGAAGTTCGCCACACAAAGTTGCGGAATGATTTTGTGATAAGAACATAAATCAATGTCTATGTGAATAGCAAACAAAGACAGAGATACCATTTACTTTCTAAGAGAATCATACACAATAGAGAAGACAAACAAACAAAGCATAAGTTTTATATTCCAAGTATTCTATATATACAATGGATGGAGAAAGGAGTTTATATAGGCTCAAATTACAAATCATCAACATAAATGCAAAATAAATCAAATTAATTACATAAATCAATCAAGAATTAATTTTGAGAGATTTTATCAATCGTCATTAATGGAGATTGATCCTTTGTATCTAGACACTTTCTTGATATATCCTTGAATTGATTGTCTTCTAGAAACTTCTTTGAATTTTGGGCTTGATTTGCATTGAACCATTTGTTGATGAGGCATAAATGTGAACCGTATTTTCGAGACTGCATCAATTTGTCTTTGGCCTAATCATCCCCAAAAGTGGATCTTTCAGTGACCGGCTCATCGAGCGGATAGAATACTTTGTCTTGGGGCTTCTCCTCTCGCTCTACTTTGCATCTAGCGGACTGAAGATGGATGTGGACAAGATCAAAGGTGCAGAGGCTTGGGGGATATTGGCCTTGGTAATATCCACGGCTTGCGCAGGGAAGATCATTGGCACCTTCCTTATGGCGATGATGTGCACCATACCGGCGCGTGAATCCCTCACTTTAAGGTTTTTGATGAACACTAAAAGGGCTCGTCGAGCTAGTTGTACTAAACATCGGCAGGGAGAAGAAGGTACATACTAGTAAACTATAGTACACATCACAAAAAAAAATTATTGAAAGAAAAAACCCAACCGAAAAAACCGAACTGAACCGAACCGAGATTTTGGTGGTTCGGTTCGGTTTCGGTTATAGTGACAAAACCGATCGGCGACTAAAATTTAATTTCTCAAATTATCACCAAAATTCTAAAATTCCAAAAATAGCACAACATTTACTTTAAACACTATAACTAGATTTTTTTATAAAAAAAAAAAGCTAACGATTTATCTATGTAATAAATTTATTACACAACCTATATATGTTGATTTACTGGCCATTGAAATATTTTTGTCTTGATATCTTAAAGTTTGTGATGGATCCACTTGCGATTTTAATATCTATTAGGTGCTCCACGAGGAGATGTTCGCAATTCTAGTCCTGATGGCTCTGGTCACAACCTTCATGAAGACTCCATCAGTCGTGGCTATATACAAACCTTTGAACAATGATGGTTCGGACTCTACAGGTGACGGGAAAGAGAAGCTACGCATCCTAGCCTGCGTACGTGGTCCTCAAGACGTTCCTTGTATAATCAAACTCGTTGAGTCTCTTGGTATGTCCAATGGATCACTCAAAGTATATGTGATGCATTTGATGGAACTCACTGACCGATCATCCTCCATCTCGATGGTCCAACGAACGAGAAGAAACGGTGTGCCATTCATAAATAGGTTGTGTGAAGGGAGGCCACATGACCAGATAGAAGCTGCGTTCAGTATTTATGGACAGGTCAGAGACCAGAGGATTAGGATACGCCACTTGAAAAGTGTGTCGGTGTTGGGAACGATGCACGAAGACATATGCAATGCGGCGGAACATAATAAGGTGTGGATGATCATACGACCGTATATGGTAACGGGATGGGGAGTGGTCAACGAGAGGGTGATGGAGAATGCTAAATGCTCAGTGGTTGCGGTTCTACACCACGACAAGACTGGAGAAAACAGTAGCGGCGAGAGGCCAAAAAGGGTAGGGCTTGTGTTCATTGGTGGACTCAACGATAGAAAAGCACTAGAGATTGGAAGCAGACCCCAAGATCAAAGTAACACTCTTGCCAATCTCCGATAATACCATAACTTCTGGATATTGTGAAATGGTGATAAATCATTTACCACTAACTATAGATGATAATAACAACTATATAATTTCAGTATTTTAGAGTTTCAACAAGATATTGAAGAAAAATCTGGCTCCAAATGGTTACGATGTATTGAGTGTAGGACCTTACTAAAAACATACAAAATATTTTTTGTATGCTCCGCTCCATACAACGTAACCAGTTTAAGCTTTAATAATAACTAATTCTTGTGATGATGCAGGAGATTGATGATATAGCAGTGAAAGAATTCAAGCAACAATGTGAAGGTGTAGAGGTAAAGTATGAAGAGATAGAAGTTGAGAAAAATCTAGAAGAAATTTTGGAGGCTATAGGAAGGAGAAAAGACTATGAGCTTCTGATAATCGGAAATCGACAAGCAACAAGTTGTCAAATGGGACGACTGGTGGTTTCAACACTAGTCATTCAAGGATACATTGAAAAGAATACAGCAAAAATTATTGTGGGAGACAATGTTTGTTTTTTTTTGGGTTTAATGTGGGAGACAATGTTTGAGACTAGAAACGATGATTTAGTTACTAGTCTGTATTGGTGTCCAGCTAAGATGAACCTTACGTACAGGTTTATCCCAGCTAAGATGAACCTTAGTTATGTACAAGATATTGATATTAAAATATCACTAAATAATCAAGAACGATCGAGCAAACAAATTTAAATGTTTGTAGCTAAGATTACAATATTTGCTTTCAGCTATTTGAATTTGGCAGTGAAAATATTAGCATAAAACTATGGTTTTAATTTTTATGTGTTGAATTTAGAACAATATTCTATAAATAATTAATGTTTTTTTCTTTGTCTACTAATTTGGAGCTCGTTTACAATATTTTTAGCAGGGGAGAAAAAAAACAATAATATTGGAATATTTTTCAGTGAAGGTGCCGCGAACCTCGCACGTGCCAAAAAAGAAAACGCAAAAAAAAAAAAAAAAAAAAAAAATCCAAGTTTATTAGAGCAAAACGATTGAGCGAAAAAACGCGTTGGAATCATCAGAATCTGGACCTGTATCAGATCTATTCGGGTCGGGTCGAATTAGTAGCTGATCGGAGAACCGGCATTATGGCGGCGGCGAGAAGATTACGGACTCTCCAATCCCAGCCGCAGAACAAGGTGTGTGTCGATTGCTCGCAGAAGAATCCACAATGGGCATCGGTTTCATACGGGATCTTCATGTGCTTGGAGTGCTCAGGGAAGCATCGTGGCTTAGGTGTTCACATCTCCTTCGTCAGATCCGTCACCATGGATTCATGGTCCGAGATCCAGATTAAGAAAATGGACGCCGGAGGCAACGAGCGTCTCAACAAATTTCTGGCTCAATACGGGATCTCTAAAGAGACCGATATCATCGCAAAGTACAATTCCAACGCCGCGTCTGTGTATCGAGATCGGATCCAGGCTTTAGCTGAGGGACGACAATGGAGAGATCCGCCGATTGTGAAGGAATCGATTGGTGGTGGAGGGATGAATCAGAAGCCTCCGTTATCTCAGGGCGGTGGTAGAGATTCTGGTAATGGTGGATGGGATAATTGGGATAACGATGATTCGTTCAGATCTTCTTCTACAGATATGAGGCGGAATCAATCTGCGAGTGATTTTAGGTCATCGGGAGGTCGTGGTGCTCCGGCGAAGTCGAAATCGTCGGAGGATATATACTCGCGGTCTCAGCTGGAGGCTTCGGCGGCGAATAAGGAGAGTTTCTTCGCGAAGAGGATGGCTGAGAATGAGTCTAAGCCTGAGGGACTTCCTCCTTCACAAGGTGGTAAGTATGTTGGGTTTGGATCTAGTCCCGGTCCAGCTCCCAGAAGCAATCAACAGAGTGGTGGTGGTGGTGACGTTTTCTCTGTTATGTCTGAGGTAATTGAAATTGGATGCTTTTGAGAGTGATTTGATTAGCTGTTGAGTGACTTCTCTGTTTTCTCTGTTTATATGTAAATGAGTGTGACTGTGTTTGTTTTACTCCTATATGCATATAGGGTTTTGGAAGATTGTCTCTTGTTGCTGCATCAGCTGCGAATGTTGTTCAGACTGGAACCATGGAGTTTACTTCCAAGGTACTTCTTTTATTATTTTCTGCTTCGATTGTGTGCTTGATTTGCTTGGGCGAAATCAGTAAGCTCATTTTTGGTAACAATCTGTAGTCTATTTATCTCATATCCGTGTTAAGTTTATATTGAGATTGTGACTATTCGCTTGGTGTCTGTCTAATTACCGCTAATCTCAATGCTCGTTTGTTAGGTTGTCCCATTTTCGACATTGTTATGTAACACAAAATTAGAGTCTTGTCTAGCTACATAATCTTCTTTAATTACAGTGTTGAGACTCATTGTGTTTTTTTTTTATGCCTCTGCAAAATCTCTAGTGAGATCCACGAAAACTCTGAACAGAGCATAATGCCGGATGCTCTCTTTACATTTCCTTTTTGTCAAATGCTGCTAACGTAAGGAATTATAGAATCTTGGATTTTGAGGACAAGTGAGATAAGAAACCTTTGTTCATTGCAGGTCAAAGAAGGTGGCTTAGATCACACGGTCAGTGAGACTGTTAATGTTGTTGCGAGTAAGACAACAGAGATAGGACAGAGGACATGGGGGATCATGAAAGGAGTAATGGCAATTGCCTCACAAAAGGTTGAAGAGTTCACTAAAGAAGAAGCATCAACATGGAATCAACAGAATAAAAACGAGGGCAACGGTTACTACCAGAACTCTGGGATTGGAAACAAAACAGCAAATTCATCTTTTGGAGGATCACAATCATCATCAAGTGGTAACCACAACAGTTATCGTAACTCGAATTCTTGGGATGACTGGGGAGAAGTGAAGGATACCAAAAAGGAAGCAGCACCAAAGGTGTCGACTTCTAATGATGATGATGATGGCGGTTGGGCTGGTTGGGATGATAATGATGCCAAAGATGATGATTTCTATTATCAGAGTGCAGGCGATAAGAAATCTGTAGCCCACAATGGGAAATCAGACACTGCTTGGACCGGTGGAGGTTTTCTCTAGCGGTAAGCACCAATCACGTAAAACTAATCCAACACTTTACTGTCGATACAATTGCTATAACGCTATTCTCTTATCACAGGTGTTTCAGGATAATGGTGAATGAAGTTGTACAATTAAGGAAAAGCAGAGACTGTGGTTTTCGTGCTCTGTCACAAGAGAGAGCAGAGTGGCCATCTCAAACCATTATAGCCATCACAGGTCCTTTCTTTTCACATATCAATTGCTTGGCGTTCGTATTAATCGATTGTCATTATTTGTTCTTCTACAATAGTTTCATTTATATTTGTACAAGCTTCATAGAGAAATTGCTTACTAAGACTATTCGGGTTAGTCTTCAGCTCTTTTTTTGAGATTTAAACTTTTATGTTCTTGAAATCTGTAATGACCACAAAAACAATTTTTCCTTTTTATTGTCTTCTTTGTCATTCGCATATATATTTTGTCCGGTTACTATGTTACGCAATTTCTTGCTTAGTTCCAACACAATTCCAAGTTTTGGAAGAAATATTATGACGTCACACTCACTAAACCTCGATGTACCAAGCAATGTCTATTTAGAATGTTGAAACTTAAGGAAGGCCAAGTTTGCTTAAAGTATACGATGCAAACTTGGTTTATGTATTCATGTCATGCTTTCTCATTACGTGTTCCGATGTTCATATTTTTAATTATTAAAAAGAAAATAATAAGGAAGTTGGTCAACGAAGATGACAGAGAGAGCATGTCTCGCTCACACGTTCTATCGTACACGGACCAGTTCACACTTCCATTTAATAATCTGGCATCCTAAACCGGTGATAAACTCTTAAACTACACACTTAAAAGACGAAGAGAGATGGCAATCCATTGGATCCAATCGATGGAAAGATAGATTCATAGTTACAAAGAGAAAGGTTTGTTCCAATCTAATCAATTCTCTTAATCATAAAATCACGATTCATCTATTGTTTGTACCAACTCAAAGTTTTTGTCCTGCGACATATATATCAACATCAAAGCAAAAAGACCTTACCCATTATCAAGATTCAAGATCATATGAATTCCTCGGATTGATTAGTTTTTGGTTAATGAAAGGACCAAAATGCTGGTTTCCATTTGCAATCTAAAATTTTATTTATTTGGTTATTGTCTGATCTCTTTGTAATGATTTCCTTCTCAGTCTTTCATTTTTCATCAGTCATAGCCTTTGATTCGTTATAATGCCATAAACTCGATCAGTTTCATCTATGACAATATCATAATAAAGAAAATTAGCTAGTCTCATAATTCAGCTTCTACTAACGTAGACGAAACTAGATGAGCAATTGGAGTTGTACAAAGATGCAACGGCATAGAAAAATACAGAACAGTTATGTTATAATTGTAGTATAAATCTGTTATAAAAAAAATCGTAATTGTTGAAAACTTTCAAAATTTAAGTATCCATGGGCTCGGTCGATGAATTCTTATATTATTTTTAATAAAATTCGATGTTATTGAAAATCTTATATTATTCAAATCAATAATTTTTTAAAAAAATCAGTCAATTCTACATAATAAAAATCCTTGTCCCAATAACCATTTGTTTGGATTAGTTTCTACTTAATATATGTATTAGTAGTATTTACTTCCTTTTCTAGCCATTCAACAAAAAATCTAAGCATTAATTTTGATTAGCTGTCAAATAAAAGCTTAATGGACCACCTGTCAACAGCAAACTCTATTCTAATCTACTCACGCGTGAGCCTATTTAAAGCCACACAAGTTCCTTACCTGTATGAAACTCTCTATTTCTTCTCCATTCTTCTTCATCTGCAACATCTTTTTAGGGTTTAATTATTGGTTTCTTCGTTATCTTCTCTGAAATATTTGTAGAGAAAGAGAGATTATGGGAATATATGGAATGGTGACAGGAAAAGCAGGAAAGAGTGGATTTGGATCAGCTTCAACAGCTGAAGAGGTCACTCACTCCATTGATGCCAGTCATCTCACTGCAATCATCACAGGTTCTTTCATTTTTCCTTTTACATCTGATTTTTTTTTCCCAATCATGAAAAGAGGAAAACGATGCAAATCTATTACTGCCAAACAAATTTGTTTTACGTTTTGGTGTCGTGGAGGATTTTTTGCCAAAAGAAAAGAAAAATAAATAACACTATAAAATTAGTCAAATTTACTATAAATTCAATAAATGTAAGATGAAATGTTTTAATGGTGGAAGAAAAAGTCAAACTTTTAAGATTAATCTAATGTTGCGACTTTTTTTTTTTGGGTTTTCATATTGTAACAGTCATTCAAACACCCAATGTTTTTCTTTCCTTTTTGTCAATAACCCAAAATATTCTTAATTTTCTATTTTCTCTCTAATTAAAATTTCTTTTATATATCAAACTAATAAAAATAGAAAAATACAAATATATGACATAAATTTGATTTGATAGTAGTGTTAGGAATATAGTTTTTGTTCAACATGCCACTTTTACGAAAGTACGAATCTTAGTTGTACGTAGCTAGGTTCGTTTGTTGGATTATTCTTTTTTGCCTGCAATATCTAGAAATGATATAAATTTTTTTTGCAAATGAACGAAAAAAGGTGGAACAAGTGGGATTGGATTGGAGGCAGCAAGAGTGTTAGCAATGAGAGGAGCTCATGTCATAATTGCCGCAAGAAACACAAAAGCTGCTAATGAATCTAAAGAGATGATTCTTCAGATGAACCCTAATGCTCGCATTGATTATCTTCAGCTCGATCTCTCTTCCATCAAATCAGTCAGATCCTTCGTCGATCAGTTTCTTGCCCTTAATCTCCCTCTCAACATACTCATGTACGTATGAATATTAATTTTGATTTTATTTTTTTCTTTTGCAGCGTTTAAGAGTTAATTAATGTTAACTTGTTGTGTCTTTGAAATGTTAGAAACAATGCAGGTGTTATGTTTTGTCCTTTCAAGCTCACTGAAGATGGGATTGAATCACAATTCGCAACAAACCACATTGGTAAGATTTTTATTTTAATGTTTCCTTGTCAGTATCGAAATACACAATATTCGTTATCAAAACATCATGCGAGTACATGAATTCTAAAGAAGTATACTAAAGTCTATAAACCCTTCTTTTTTTGTAACATTACGTGAGTTAATCTACATTATAATGATCGTCCAGGTCATTTTCTGTTGACGAATCTGCTTCTGGACAAAATGAAAAGTAGCGCAAGAGAAAGTGGAATCGAAGGAAGGATTGTGAATTTGTCATCTGTTGCTCATACTTATACTTACCCTGAAGGTATCAAGTTCCAAGGCATCAATGACCCTGATGGGTAAGTTTTAATTCAATTTTATACTATTGAATTTGAGACAAAAGTTTTTAATTAATGTAGAAAGTAAAAACTAATTCTATATTGCTATCATTATTTAGATATTCGGACAGAAGGGCTTATGGACAGTCCAAACTCTCGAACTTGTTGCACTCCAATGCACTCTCTCGTAGACTACAGGTAATATATTATTTACAAACATACACATGGATATACTTTAAAGTTCGATGCCATAAAATGATGAATATATATAACTAAATTAATATGATTTTGGGATGTAGGAAGAAGGTGTGAACATCACAGTAAATTCGGTACACCCTGGACTTGTCACCACTAATCTCTTTCGCTACTCCGGTTTAGGAATGAGTATGTACCGGTTCTCTTGTCTGTATTCCTACTCTTTAAATTTAATGTTTTTCTAAATCGACTTCTCCGTATATTCTAGAGGTCTTCAAGGCCATGACTTTCCTCTTGTGGAAAAATATACCTCAGGTGAATTTAAAATCCTTTTTCATTTTATTTTTTTTCGAATTTTTCTTATGAGATATAAAGTTTTTTAGATTATAACGTTGTTATTTTTGGGGGGGTTTTGTTAGGGAGCAGCAACAACATGCTATGTCGCACTTCATCCTGATCTCAAAGGCGTCACGGGGAAGTATTTCGCCGACTGTAACGTCACCACTCCGAGCAAATTTGCTACCGACGATTCTTTCGCCGATAAACTTTGGGATTTCAGTGTCAAACTCATCAATTCCCTCCCTCACTAAAATGTACCAACAAAAAAAATCTTACACAATTCCAAATTTATGCTTCTTGATATTGTTGTTACATTGACATATCTTTTTATCACCGCATATTTGTTTATGGAATACAATAATTAGAAAACGTTATCGATTGTGTAAGAATCGAATAAAGTATAAAAACACAATCTTTTGTGTAAGAAAATCACTTTTTCATCTAGTCATCTATTATTTCTCCAAATGAAATTAAGAAAGTATATTACAAGGTTACAAAAAAAAAGATGCACATAACCAGATGAATGAGATTAGGTGTGTGGTCTATGCAGGGTACATAATGTTTAATGGGCTTCTTCAGCCTCCCACAGGCCCATCGTTCGTACGACGACGGCGGAAAGAGCCACAACAATAGCTGCAAAAACCGGCGGCACAACGAGGTCCATCTTCGACCTCCGGAAAAGATTCGTCGGCAAACACAACACCTCCGTAGGAAGATCCAACGGAACCAAAACGGCTGCGTCGGAACCGCACCGCCTCGAGAACTCCACAGAAGAAGAAGACGGGTAAATCGCCGAGACGAAGGCGAATTCCGGTGCGAGAGAGATAATCGCCACCGTGATCGTCAGAAACAACGTCCACGTCGCGCCGTAGACGAAAAGTGGAATCCGCCAGGCGAATCGGTGAGTCAGAGATGAGAAAAGATTGCGAATCATTTGGTTTGAAGTTTTTCTTTAAAGGTTTCAACTTTTATCTCTATGGGTTTATAGCTCCACCGATCGTAAATAGCTCCGCCATAGAAAATGGAGTAGCTTCGATGAAGGAGATAAGTAGGAAAGAGAAGATAACCTAATCTCACCTGCTCTTATTAGTTTTTGCTAACGACGAATTGAGGAAAATTTTTGAAACGACCGAATTTATCGCCGTTTCGTACGTCATCCACTTTCTGATATCATTGTGATAGAAGACCTACTGAACTAGTCAGAATCACAAGTTCACAACTTTGCATATTTGGGAGCTAGACGCAATTTCTTAATTTATCCTCCAGTTTATGTAGTTCGTGGAGGCTAATAAAGTAATAATTATCTGTTACGTTATTTATCGGATAATTATTGTTAAATTATGCACATTTAGGACAAAATTAGTTGTCGGAGACTCGGAGTTAGATTTTTATATTTGACGAACACTAATGTTGCTGATAGTACACCAAACAAGTCAAAAATGTCTCATACGTAATCACAAAAGTAGTAAGACTTCCATTGGCTCAAACACCACTTCACATGCCGGTTGATTGGTTGTGATAAAGTGATAACCATAGAGTTTTGCTAGGGGTTTATTAGAAAAAGCTTCAACTAAAGATAGAAATTTTGATTGTGAGAAAATTTTGAAATGATATTTTAGGGTTGTTGTAATGCAAATGTTTGATAGGAGAAGACTAGATTTAAAGGTTTAAAATAAAATTAATATAATTCCATCCTTTACACGCGTAAATATTTTTAATCAAAATAAGCTGTTAATATTATTTTTAAACCATCTGATTAATATTTTTATACGTTTTTTTTGTCAGTAGGATCCACTAGTCAAAGTTTATTGGTCTGGGTGGCAACGTTACTTACGCTAGCGAATTTGAACAAATTTTTTGATACGTTTCTTAAATTTCAAATCCTTACATATTTAAACCCAATAAACTATATTTAAACAAATGTGGTAATACTTTTTATTACTACATTTTCTATTTGATAAAAATCTAAAAAATACCATACTTATGTTTTAGTTTCTAAAACTACTAAAAAAACTTAAAATTCCAAAGCCACCAAGTTTACTAAAAGTGTAGGGAACGGTCTTAAATGAATTGGTAAACCTTACTCAAATTTTACCTATACCTATATATATATTTTTTTTATAACTATTTTTAAATAGTGGTGTTTGGTTTTTTTTTCCCAAAGTAATGATATTTTAAAAACTAACAAAGACAACTAAAACAAAAGGGCCTACATATACACGTGGATATTAAGTTATTAACCAAGTAAAAATAAAAGAGCAACTGAAACTGATTTTGTTCTCTTCTCGTACCTTCCTTCCAAGATGTCATCAACAACTGCCACGATTTGCTTCCCCCTTTTTCTTTTCATTTACTCAAAGCCACCCCACAAGTTTAAATTTATTCTCAAAATAACCTCAATACTTTTTCATTCTTCCATATTCCCCCTCGATCACCACTACAATGAAAAACTATAAGGGACTGTTTTGTATTTTGATTCAATTTGGATTTACTGATTATTATTTTCCTTTCTTTTATCTCCTTATTATTATTTTTTTCCTAAAATTACAAATATAAAAATATCTGTTTTTATCTCTCTGTCTCTCTGTTCTCTGCTTTGCTTTGAAAAGTAATCTGGACCGCGAAGAAAGCTTTTCGTTTTCTGGTTCGTTGCCGCCTTACACGTTCCCTTCTTCTTCTTCCTTCTCTCTCCCATCTTATCTCTTTCCCTTTTTAACCCTAACCCTAATTTTCTTCGCCGTCCTCTCTTGTCTCTAATCCAATTTTTTTCCCAATTTCGAATCATCTGCAGATCTTTTAGATCCGTAATATTAGAATCCTTCCCTACTTTTTAATTCTATCCCAATCTTTTAGTCTTGTCTTCCTCGTTTGATTCATATGGTTCCATCAAAATTGTTTGTTGTTTTTTCTGTAAAATTTCATAATCTTGGGATTGAATTAGAGTAGTACTAAATCAATCTGTATTCTTCGTCAGTTTCTTCCCCGAACTCGGATTGGATAACGCAATTCTAGTGGATTTGGAACTGCTCAACGCTTACTGGATTCAAAATTCCAAGGCTCAGATCTAACTCAAAGTTAGTGTTAGTGTTGTTTCTATTGGATGCCACCGTGCGATGGGAGAAGGAACAGTTTGTTTGGAGATGCCAATGGAAGGAATCATGGCGGAAGAGAAGAAGAAGTCATCAATGGGTGAATTGAAAAGAGAGCGTCTTGATGATACTGATGAAGGTATTATTAAAGGAAATCACTTTCCCAATAAGAAACAAGCCAAAGAAGCTTCTAACGATGACATTACATCGGAGATTTCTAATCCCGTTGCTTCTCCGGTTGAAAGCACATCTCTTTTTCGCGATGTCTCTAGCCAGCCGGTTAAATCTGATCCCGTTGAGTGCTCTGGGAGTGATTTTGGTTCCGAAGAGACTATAAGCGACGGAGAACGAAGCGCAACAGAGCATTCGAGTGATGTGTTGCCATCTCGTTTTGTGTTGGAGATTCCTAAGCATCTTAGCTCGACTGGAATCACGAAAATCACGTTTAAGTTGAGTAAACCAAAGAAGGAATTTGATGAGTTGCCCGTGATAAAGGATCATACTTGGGACGGTGGTGTTGTGAAGATGCCGAAGAAGATTGTTTCTTTAAGCTACCCGTCTAATGTGAAGAAGCTATTGGAAACGGGTATTCTTGAAGGCGCTCGAGTGAAGTATATTTCAACCCCACCGGTGGTAAAGTCTGAATCTTTGTGTTTCTTGTCGACTTTGAGTTTTGATGTTTTCATGTAGGTGAGACTTATACACTCTTTATATCACTTTTAATGGCCTTTCAGAGAGAGCTTCAGGGGTTAATCCATTCGGGTGGGTATTTGTGTGGCTGTACGACTTGCAATTTCTTGAAAGTGAGTTATTTTTTGCGATTGTTATTCATGGTTTTGTTGTTTCTATGATTATTTGTTCTATGTGTTTTAACGATGTTATATTTTGCTGTGCAAAAAGGTTCTAAGTGCGTATGAGTTTGAGCTGCATGCTGGTGCAAAAACTAGACATCCTAATAATCACATATTTTTGGAGAATGGAAGGGCGGTTTATAACATAGTTCAAGAACTGAAGGCTGCTCCTCGTGATGTTCTCGAGGAAGTGATAAGGAACGTAGCTGGTTCTGCTCTGAATGAGGAGGGTTTACAAGCTTGGAAAGGTGATGGCCAGGTGTCTAGATTGTTGGTGCATCTATGCTCTCTCCATAGATTTTCTTTTGCTATCATTTGCTTTTTGATTAGTAGTGCTGACCCTGATATGCTGTTATTTCCTGCAGCAAGTTTCCAACAGAGTAACAGCATGTCTGACCGGAACCATATTACGGAACATTCCACTGTCAGGTACTACACCTCCTACTTGTGGTTTACTATTTGATCTGTAATTGGGGAGTTTATTTGAGATGATAGTCAGTGATACTTTTGGTTTCATATAACTTTTGGTTAATGCAATCTAAGTTTCCATTTTGCGTTACTATCTGAAAGTGATTCCTGTGAAAGCTGCAGTTCTCTTGGTCCTGGTCCTGGTCTTGATGAGAGTCAAAGCCTTACTCCATGCTCTGTGGAGAACCATTATTTTCCAGAGAAAACATATGCAAAGGACACAGTAGATGAGCCGAAGCGGATAGCAAAGAAGTATGTGTCTTTGATATTTTCACTTACAAATTAATTACTGTAGTAATATAGGTATTACTTATGGTCCTTATGGACAATTATCTATGGAGCTTATGGAAATTTATCTGGTCGCTAATCTTGTAGGCTTGCTTCTCATGTATCTGGTACGGGTTGTCATAAGAAAGTTTCTGAAGGAAGCAATAGAAAGAGGTTTGTGTTGCTTTTTGATCAACCTCATCACTTGTGTTTTTCTGTTATCATTTGAATCTCTAATTGCTACCCGGCAATGATGAAAAAGATACAATCATCTGTTTCTAGGGACAATGATTTACATCGGCTGCTGTTTATGCCTAATGGGCTTCCGGACGGGACTGAATTGGCTTACTATGTGAAAACGCAGGTTTGTTATTGCAGACAAATGACTTGTTCTGCTTATCTTCTCTGAAATTTGAAGTGAACTTTAGTTTTGTTAACATTTTTTCCCCTACAGAAACTACTACAGGGTTACAAGCAAGGAAGTGGTATAGTATGTAGCTGTTGCAGCAAAGAGGTAAATGGTAGATGCAGCGGCTATGTTGATTGTTCATCATACTCAGTTTGAACTTCGGATATGGTTTTACTTATTTTGTTTTGTATTTATTTACAACAGATTAGTCCTTCGCAATTCGAAGCGCATGCTGGAATGGCTGCTAGGCGACAACCGTGAGTTGTCCAATAATATATTATTTTTCCTTAATGTTGGAATGTGTATCTAAAGTTCTTTGTATCTTTTGCAGTTATCGTCATATCTATATCTCTTCCGGATTGTCATTGCACGATATAGCCATGTCTTTGGCGAATGGACATGTCATTACAACTGGTGATAGTGATGACATGTGTTCAATTTGTGGGGATGGTGGAGATTTGCTACTTTGTGCTGGATGTCCTCAAGCATTTCATACAGGTAGGTGTAGGATACTACTTCTGGAGTATAGTACTCTTGCTCGTGTACTCTACTATAATAAACATGCTTCTAGGTTTCAAACTGAAAGTAGCTGAAGCACAGATTTGTTAATGGTTTCCTCAATCGTAATGCATATGGAACTTTTAATTAGCTCTCTTAAACCATTTTCTGTTAAGTCTAAATTTTAATTTAATGTAAGTGTTTCAGGGACAACGTTGCTTAGATATCAACTCTCATATTTTTCTCTGGTTCCTGATCCTTCATGTCTCTTTTCATATGCAGCTTGTTTGAAATTTGAGTCTATGCCTGAAGGTACTTGGTACTGTTCGAGCTGCAATGATGGACCTATCTCTAGTAAAAGGGCTGCTGCTACTGATCCTTCTGGCAACTTCAAGCCTATAGTTATAAGACTGACAAGAGTCGTTAAAGCACCAGAAAGCGAAATTGGTGGCTGTGTGTTTTGCAGGTTGGTTGCATACCTATATTCAATTTTCTCGTATGGATTTTAACAGTTGTGGAAAATCTAAATACATGTGCAAGCCACTGCAATAGGCAGTTTGATTACTGTTCCCCTGTGGGGCCTAATCCTTACTGTGTTTCGCTCTTGTTTTATCATTGATAGATCTCATGATTTCAGCATTGGAAAATTTGATGATAGGACTGTTATTCTCTGTGACCAGGTACTCCCTTGATTCCTGATTTGTTTTATTCAATTCTTCCTATTACCAGTTCAGCCTTTTCTGATAATCCTCTTCTTCTTTTCTTTTTAAGTGTGAGAAAGAGTACCATGTTGGTTGCCTCAGAGCGAATGGGCTCTGTGATTTGAAAGTAAGTTATGTAAGGCTGACTCCTTCTGCTTTGTGTTTACGAGGTCATTCATCCTTTCACAAGCTTCTTCCTTGAATGCTGTAGGAAATTCCGCAGGAGAAATGGTTCTGCTGTAGTGACTGCAGCGGGATTCACACGGCAGTTCAGAGTTCTGTTTCTTGTGGGCCGCAAACTATTCCTACACCTTTGTTAGACATGATATGCAGAAAAGACAGAGAAAAAGGAATATTTACCGATAATGGGGATACAGTCGAATGGAGGATACTTAGTGGAAAGAGTCGATACCCAGAGCATCTGCCCTTGCTTTCACGAGCGGCTGTTATCTTCAGGGTATGTCTTGACTTCAGATGTGTTCCAACTATGTTTTGGTTTTATTACTTGTTAAAGATTAAAGATGTGCCCCAGGGTTATATATGTTGGACCACTTTCTCGCGTAATAATTTTGACCTTAATATATGTATAACAAGATGCACCCTAATTCTTTCCTGATTAATCTTCTAGGAGTGCTTTGATCCCATTGTTGCGAAGTCTGGCCGTGATCTCATTCCTGTCATGGTGTATGGGTAAGCAATGACGTCACAAACTCTGATATAATAGCCAGAGAAATGGCAGTGGTTGATTCTCCTTGTAATTCTTATGATATATTTGCAGGAGAAATATATCTGGCCAGGAGTTTGGAGGAATGTACTGTTTGGTCCTGATTGTAAAGTATGTTCTCTTTCTCTGTTGATTACTGCTTTTTCTCTTACAACTTCTTTGTCTTCTATGCTAATTGCTTTTTCTCATGATGTTCGTTTAGTTCTCTTGTTGTTTCTGCTGCGCTGCTGAGAATATTTGGTCAGCAGGTTGCTGAACTTCCTATTGTAGCTACAAGCCGAGAGTACCAAGGAAGGGTAAAGCCTCTTGTACATGTTGCTGTACATGTCATATTTTTCATAATATCTCGGGGGTTTTTTTTTGCCTATGGGTTAAATTACTTTTATTATGTGAATGGTCACTAGGGCTACTTCCAAGGACTGTATGCTTGTGTAGAGAATCTTCTTTCTTCTTTAAATGTTGAGAACCTGGTCCTTCCGGCAGCTGAAGAAGCTGAGTCTATATGGACAAATAAGTTTGGCTTTACAAGGATGGCTGAACAGCAAGTAAGTGAAGCTTTTTTAATTTTTCTTGTATTACGTTATGATTATTATGGAATTGTGAGTTTGTTTAGGATTCAGAAAAATAGTTTAAAATAAAGATTTGGTTAGTAAGTGTTGGAATCCAAGCAGCAAGAAGCAATAACAAAGGTGTTTTTTTTTGCAGTTGCAGGAGTACCAAAAGGAAGTGCAGCTTACAATCTTCAAAGGAACGTCAATGCTGGAGAAGAAAGTACCGAAGACGAGTTTATCAGAATCAACAACTCTCATCTGATCTGATACCTTGAAAAGATTCGTCTGGGATTTTTGGTGTTGGGATCTTTCCTCTTCTTTGTTTTTGTTTTCTGGAAGATGGAGTAGTTTTTTTTGTAATATTTGGTTCTTTTTTTTTTGAATATAGATTGTAGGTTTACAAAGGAGAGTCCCAGAACAGTTCCATGTTTTGTATCGAGAGACCAAAGAGAAGAATAAACAGATAAATAGAAACAGATATATAAACATGTTCGTGGGAGTATCAGTCTTACTTAAACATAGTCGTTTTCAGTCTTACTTAACAGTATTCTTTTGTTTTTTTGAAAGTTTGTGGAAATGTTATGTTAAGATTTGGATGAAGAAGATAAAGTTTGAAACTTAAAACTATGTATGAAACAATCTAGATTTCAATTACATATGTTATCCATTTACCTCATCTCTGTTTACGTATGTGAAGCAGAGGAAACGGCGACGTTTCGAATGATAAATAAAATATATGTGTTTTTGGTTAAAACCCTTTGATCCCAAATCCTTGTCCCACTTGCTACAATGGCGTTCTCTTCCAGCTTTCGCCGTCTCTTTACCGGATCCAACAGCCTCTTGTCTTCTCCATCCTCCTGCGTTCGCCACTGCTCAACTCTTACGTCTCCCAAGCTCTTCGTTAGCGGTAATCTTTCTTTCTTGAATTGTCTTCAATTTTCATCAAAAAATGAATTCCAGCTTTTTTGCTATAGATGATGTCGATATGCTATAGCTTGATATGATAAGTGTTTGTTTATGTGGATCAGTGTGGACCATTTTGAGAAATGATCATTCTCCTACTTCTTCACTAAAAATGTGAAAAGGGTATAATAAATAGGAGGGGTGGAATTAGTGTGAAAGGGTCTTTGACCATTTGGTAAAAGTGATAGCCTTTTGGCTTAGGGAGAGATTAGGATCTGTGATCTTATCAATTAGTTTCATCTTGTGTCTGGAATCTACATGAAGGTTTAGATCTACTTGCCAATTTTCCAATTTTCTGGGAATTGAATTTAGTGGTTAGTGAGGCTTGTGGTGAGTGTGCTTAATCGTCTTTGTGTCGGTGATTCCTACTTCGTTACTATGGAAAGCCTCAAAATGTGGAACTCATAAGAATGTTCTTGACTTATATATTGCTTTAAGGACTGTATGTGTTTGTTTGGAACTTTAGAATCCTCTTTAAGGCTTGAAGTTAAAGAGTGTTATCCCATTATATGAACTCTTGTATCTTTTGTGTGTCTTGAATAGGTCTTTCTAGACTCACAACAAATGAAAAGCTTCAGGATGCATTTGCTTCTTTTGGGGAGCTTGTGGATGGTAACGCTACTCTCTTTCCTTTTATCCATCATATCTTGGATTCCTAAATCCAACACATAGAGCCTCAACTCACAGATTTTGTTTGGTTGTTGCAGCGAGAGTGATCACAGACAGAGAAACAGGGAGATCAAAGGGTTTCGGTTTTGTGACATATGCAACAATAGAAGATGCAGAGAAGGCCAAGAAAGGGATGAATGCAAAGTTCTTGGACGGTTGGGTGATCTTTGTGGATCCTGCAAGACCTAGAGAACCAAGACGGCCTCTGCAGCAAGAGCCTCAGCCTCATTCTTCCTCTGGATCTGGTTTCACAACCAACAAAACCATCGGCTGGTTTAAATGAACAAAACCCAACTACTTATGTTGAAATAAAATTAGATTCTTGGAGCCA
Organism: Turritis glabra; assembly: GCA_900406565.1. Classification (NCBI taxonomy): domain Eukaryota; kingdom Viridiplantae; phylum Streptophyta; class Magnoliopsida; order Brassicales; family Brassicaceae; genus Turritis; species Turritis glabra. The sequence goes on from OVBN01000025.1 coordinate 4,594,318, forward strand.
TATTCGTCTATTTGGAGGCAAAAGGCTTATCCTTTGGACCTTAACTTATGTTTTTGAGATATCTATCATATGTTGCAATAACAGGTTACAAAACTGACAACGAACAACAGATCATTCTCTTTTTGTGATAGGATTATTAATCCTGGTTCTCTTATGTATTATGCTTATGTAAACCAGTTGGTTTGCTAAACCGTTAACTAAGATTAGGGATTCTATTTGTAGGCCTTTGGCTGGTTACGATGAAATCAATCAAAAACAAAACAACTTTTATCTTCTTCTTCAATCTCTCTCACGTTCATCATTATCTATCACCATCTAAATCCAACCTCTTCGAAGTGACTCTTCTTCATTCGTAGTCACTTTCTAGACAGGATCTATCTATCTTATTTTTACCGTTTCACTTTTCTCTATGAACGATTACAAACGCAGATTAAAGTATAACTTAAACCTGGATTAGGCAAAACATGAAGATATATATACAAATCAAGATTGAAAAAAGTCAATAAAACGCAGCGCTTTATTTTATCACAGCGTCTCTCTCCTTTCCCTGTCACTGGTGACACTTTCCTCTAGGGTTTAAGTTATGATTTTCAGACAAAAAAAGTACAAACAAAAGTACAATTAATCAATCTGCAGCTTCCTGATTTGGTGATTGTTCTAAAACAATGCATTCTTGTTCTCATACTCACTTCGCATCCTTCAAGCTTCCTCACTTCTTCGCGCCCAAGGTCTCTTCTCTCATTCATTCTTCATATATTTTGTGTGTGCTTTCGTCGCCAATTGAGAAGAAAAGGTTAAACTTTGGAAATTGTTTACAGAGTTTTGTGGCGTCTTCACGGAGAGATTTAAGAGTGTTCGCAGTGGCAACAAGCGTGGAGGAGGCTTCTGGTAACATACCAGCGGCTCCGATTTCTCTACCTGAAGGGTCATGGAAACAGGTTTTGCTTTGCATCATAAATTAGTAATCAAAATCTTTTTGAGGAGTAGCTTCATAAATTAGTAATCAAAGTTTTGAAAAATTGAGGATCTTGTTGTTTTGTTTAGATAGCCGGTGGAGTTACAGCTGCTAAAGGATTTAAAGCTGCTGGTATGTATGCTGGATTAAGAGCTGCAGGGAAGAAACCTGATCTCGCTCTTGTAACTTGTGATGTAGAAGCTGTAGCTGCAGGTCCAATGCTGGCTTTTGTGCTCCTTTAAATGTTAGTTTTGTTTTTTCAAATGCATACAAGTTTCTGACTTTTATCTTGAAAATTTTCAGGGGTGTTTACTACTAATGTGGTTGCTGCTGCTCCTGTAGTTTACTGCAAAAAAGTTCTTGAGACTTCGAAAACGGTAATCCTCTACCTCATTAATTGGATTTCGGACTTAGAACAATGCATTTTGTGCTTCTGAGCTTTGAATTTTTATGTTTTTTTTCTTTTTCAATCTTTAGGCGCGTGCAGTGTTGATCAATGCCGGTCAGGCCAATGCAGCTACGGTAAGATATCTCAGCTGTTGTCTGATGCTTTCAATAAGTGGAGATCTCGAGCTATGTTGTTTAGGAGTTAATTCATATGATTGTGAAGTAGCCTGAAATCTTTAGGGTTGTTTGCTATGCGTCACTCATTATTGTTATACGTTTAAGGATTAAGATCATTCATTTTTCAGGGTGATGCCGGTTACCAAGATATGTTAGATTGTGTTGGATCCATTGCGACGGTATGCCTTGGTGTCTTTCATTCCCATGTCTCCCGCAAAACCTCATATCTTTCAACGTTGTTCCCGTTTGTTTCTTTATTGTTGTAGCTACTTAAAGTGAAGCCAGAGGAAGTGTTAATTGAGTCAACCGGTGTTATCGGTCAGAGAATAAAAAAGGTATAACTGATTTCTCATTCTTTTTCCATGCAAGTGCTCCGACAAAGTTAGTTTACCCGTAAATCTTTGCAGGAAGAGCTTCTCCAACATATTTCTCATTCTTTTTCCGTGCAAGTGCTCCGCTAAAGTTAGATTACTCTATTTTTTTGCAGACAGAGCTTCTCCAGGCACTTCCAACTCTAGTCAACTCGAGATCAGACTCTGTTGAAGAGTATAATCTTCTTTTCTCAATCTCTCTCTGATTTCGTAGGTCACAGTCTTCACTTTCTTTGGTAGCCATTGGACATAACCATATGAATTTGATATGCAGGGCAGATTCTGCTGCTGTAGCAATCACGACAACAGATCTTGTAAGCAAGAGCGTTGCAGTTGAATCACATGTAGGTTTAAGAAACACGTTGTATACTCTATTTCTAGCATTTCATATATCTTACAAAAATTTGAAATTGCTCAGGTTGGTGGAATCAAAATTCGAGTTGGGGGTATGGCAAAAGGCTCCGGGATGATCCATCCAAATATGGCAACTATGTTAGGTGTATGTCCTTTAGCTATTACTTTCTTTTACCTGTGTAGTTATTAAGACATACACATTGATGTTAAACGATGCCAAATCGATATTTATCTTTCTCAGGTCATCACAACAGATGCACTAGTTGAAAGTGATATCTGGAGAAAGATGGTAAAGGTTGCAGTAAACCGAAGTTTCAACCAGATCACTGTAGGTTACACAATTTCAAACATTGTTGTAATTAGATTATTTCATTTCCAGTCTGATTTAAATAAAAGCATGGTCTTATAGGTAGATGGAGACACGAGTACTAATGACACAGTCATTGCTTTAGCGAGCGGGCTATCTGGATCACCTTCTATATCATCTTTGAGCTGTAACGAAGCTGCACAGCTTCAGGCATGCCTCGATGCGGTATGTATGTTTTTTTGCTATCTTCCTAACAGTTGTTCATGAGCTGGACTTAACATGGAACCCATCTTTTTCAGGTGATGCAAGGACTTGCTAAATCAATAGCTTGGGATGGTGAAGGCGCTACATGTCTCATCGAGGTTCACAAAATAAAACTTTTTTTCCCAACCTTCTGATTGAAAACAAATCTTAACCAACAACACAAAAATCACCAGGTAACTGTTAAAGGAACCGAAACTGAAGCAGAAGCAGCGAAAATTGCACGCTCGGTGGTTTCCTCTTCCCTGGTCAAAGTATGAGATCCAAGATATATACATGAATGATCAAAGGGAGCTTTCTTGTTTCTAAATAATAGTAAACGTCTGTTGTTGCTGGTGTGACAGGCAGCTGTTTATGGGAGAGATCCAAACTGGGGACGCATAGCTGCAGCTGCTGGCTATGCCGGGGTTTCTTTCCAGATGGATAAGCTGAAGATATCGCTCGGCGAGTTCTCACTCATGGAGAGTGGCCAACCTCTTTCGTTTGACAGGTTTATTTTACAACTGATTTGTTTCTCAATGGGAAAATGAAGTTAGATCATGTTCTTACACATGTATATACACAGGAATGGAGCCAGTAACTACCTCAAGAAAACCGGCCAGGTTCATGGAACGGTTACAATTGATATATCCGTAGGTAAGAGTTTCTTTTGACTAGCCTTATTAAATCAACCATGTACTGTGAACCTGAGTTCAGTTTTGTCGGGTGAACAGGTGAAGGTGCATCCATCGGAAAGGCATGGGGGTGCGATCTTAGCTATGACTACGTCAAGATCAACGCTGAGTACACCTCATAGGACTGAGACCAAGAGACAAGTTTCATGTACTGTTTTTGTGTTATGATCTCAAATTATAAACTGATTTTGCTTCAAATAAGAGTACAACGTTTCAACAACAAAGTTCCATTGAGTTATTCTCAAAAGCGAAAACTAGATCCAAAAAGAAAAAAGTAACAAAATCTTCACAATAGTGTTGAGGATCATCCATTACCCATAAGAAAAAGTTACACATTCAACAGGAAACACACACAAAAAGATTTGATTATTTATCAGACAAGAGGAACCAAGCTCAAAATGTGCTTGGTTATTAGTAGCCAATGTCATTCAAGAAGATGCTGCAACTATAGGCATCTGAGTTACCCATTCAAATTTGTCGCGGCTGTGTTTGCGAGAAGCTTGCTTCTTGTCTTTGCTGCTGCCACCACGCGAGGAAGAGTTGTCTTTGCCCTTCTGTCCTTTCTTTCCAGTCTTCCTGTGGTTGTCTTTGCTCTTGGGTTTCTGCTGCTGTTTCTTGCTTCTTGTGTGGGAGGCTATTGAGGGAGGAGGATCATACACATCAGCCGCCCATGAAACACTCGACTTCCTCAGTGATAAGCCATGCTTCTCTCGGCTGCCTTTTATGGCTGGGATGAGAACAACTGGTGTCTGTTGCAATTCAAGAAACAGGTGAGAAACAACCAGCATAGAGCAGGGAATACGCAGCCTTGGCTTGAGAGATATGAAAAAGATCTCACTAAGAAATCAATCTGACCGACAACAGCCCATTTGCGAGGACTCTTTAACTCTTACTAAAGTACAAACTACGGAACTCCAGAAATACTAATTTCTTGAATCAAATGTTTGCTCCATGCTTGGACTATATATCGATACTCTCGTAGACTTATTCTTTCAGAAACTCTCTGGACTGGTTCAAGAAAACCAACCACACATAGGAAATATCAATGAACCACGAGAGCCTAGGCAAAACAACTAACTACTGTGATCTTTGAAGCTTCAAAAACTGGTACCCAACTTGTACCTTGGTAATAGACCAGAAACAGCAAAATATAAGAATATAAATAGATAGGTAACCAGAATCCTGAGTAATACAGGCTGACTTACAGTCATAGGGTTCTCATCCTTGTCTTCATCATCCGAAGATTTAGGACTTAAAGTGGATTTGCTGAAATCCTCATCAGCGGTTTTATCACTCGCAGTTTGGTCTATATAACCAGTTTCATCTCCATCAGACTCCTGCGACTCTTCAGATCCAGTAAACGAGGTATGCTTCGGCCCTTGAGAACATTGTGTGGGAGTCGAAGTGGAGATCTCAAAGTCTGCATCTTTGAAATCCAACTTACCACAAACAGAGCTCATATCCAACTAAAAGCAGAAGATAGTCACAGTAGTAGTAACTGCACAAACAAATTCAAAGTTATCATTGGTAAATGAATGATCTTTAGATCACACAATGGAAACAAAAGACTCATGCTTAAATTCCATTCACTCTACTTGCATGATATAGAAGCCCATGAATTTGAACCTAATCTATGTGATTAGAATCATGAAACAAAAACCCCAAATTGAACTATAATTAAAGCCTGCAGAAGTCAAAGAGACCAAAAATTTCACCTTTTTTGGGTTGCAATCGAGCACCGCCAAAAGTAAACAACACCAAAGATTGTGTATCCGAGCTAGGAAAACCTCAAGAACCAGACGAGGAGACGAGAGGGAAAGGGAAAAAGGAGAGCAGAGAGAAGAAGAAATCGAAATGTTAACTAAGATTACCACGCCAATCACACTTTTCAAGAGGTTTCAAACGATTAGAACTCAAACCAGAATGATGAGGAGTCAACGAAGGAATCAAAGAAAGGAGAAGAAGAACAAGTAGCTTAGAGGGTACCGAAGGCATTATTATCTTATGCTCTTCGAAACCCTAGAACCGAAAAAAAACCCTAATTCTCTAATTTCGAATCCAAGAAATCGCAGAGATCTCAGAAAATCTTGATGCAGAAAGAAAAAACAACACCACGAAAGAGACAGATAACCCTTAAAATCGGATCATGGAAAAAAGAAAACCAGAGAATCAAGGAGAAGGATTATATCCACAACGAATCTCACGCGTGAGGAGAAAGATAAAAAGAGAAGCTAATTTGGAAGGAAGAAGAAGAAGACGAACAAGGAAGAGAAGATATGAATAATGATGATTGATGATTGATGACGTTTTTAAACAATAACCAACGGTGATAGATGGGGCGGCCTACCTTTGGAGAGTTTCACAACTGTACACGTGTCCCTTCCCTTTAGACTTTTCTTTGTGGGCTTTGATCATTAATTTCTTTTGGGTTTAGATTAATGGGCTAAAAATAATAAATTGCTATTCAAGTAAATAAATTACACCAAACAAACTACCTAATTATATTAGGTCGGTCTTAAGTCATAACAATACCGTCTCATGATTCAACGGCCTGTTGGTATAAAATTATAAATGACGATATAACAAGTTTGATGAGAATTGAAATACATAAAAAAATTGGCAACGAATCAAAACTCCATTACTTAGGGAAATAGCGTTTATTTTTCAAAGACGCAAATGTCATTGATAGGAAGAATCAAATTCAATTCAACCATCAATTTCGAACCATTAGATTGATCATCAACAATTCAAGGAACCCAAAAGAACTAACAATTCGAGTCTAAACCAAACATTTAAACCGGAAATTTACAGAAATCCCTAACTGGTGAATTTGGTAACCGCCTTTGTGCCTTCAGAAACAGCGTGCTTAGCGAGTTCACCAGGCAACACAAGTCTCACGGCGGTTTGAATCTCCCTCGATGTTATCGTCGGCTTCTTATTATACCTAGCGAGCTTCGAAGATTCTTGAGCGAGTTTCTCGAAGATGTCGTTGATGAAACTGTTCATAATCCCCATAGCTTTCCCAGAGATTCCGATATCTGGATGAACTTGTTTCAGAACCTTGAAGATGTAGATCTTGTATGTCTCGACGCTCTTCTTCGATTTCTTCTTCTTCTTGTCGCTTCCTCCTCCTTCTTTGCTGATCTTCTTCTCCGCCGGAGCTTTCCCGGCTGGTTTCTTCTCCGCTGCTTTCGGCGCCATCAGAGATGATGCGTCGATGATGAATCATTGAGAACGAGAATGAGATTTGTTTATATAGAGATATGTGGTTGCTTGTAATTGGGTATCTGCATTTCACTAGGATTGATGACGTGGTTTAGATGAATAAACGGTTGAGATTACATAGGATCTCTCTACCATCTGACGCATCGCTCCTTTTATTGGATTGACCTGAAAGTTGGCTTAAGGCTCATATATGGTGAGTCTAAAAACAATCGTTTGCATTATAAGAAATAAATGACACCGTTTCTAGATAAAAATTACTCTGTCCGTTCTTCTTCGTATTCAATCAGCCGTTCGAAGTGATTCTTCTTATGTTATTTAATTATGAATTTTAATTTTTTTAAAAAATTCAAATTATTGAACTAATGATTTAGGAATATATTTTAAAATTTATTGTTATTGAAAACATTTCAAACATTGGATTCTGAATGATTTTAAATGATTTTTAAAGATTTTCTTAGTTAAAAACACACAAATCTAAATCCTATACTTTTAGGTAACATTTGAAATTTTTTTACAACAAATCATAAAAAACTTCCTTAAATTCACTTAAAATCATCAAAATCATATAAAAACTCACTCACACTAAAATCATTTAAATTATAGAGTTGAATACACCTCCAAAAATTTGTATGATATTTTAAAAGTTTTTTTTTCAATTTTTTTTTCAAATTTCTACGTAAAAATGAAATTTATGTGATCAATTGGTTTTTTCATATATGATGACCTCCTCTTTTCAACACGTTCCAAAACCATATACTAGATCCAAAATCCTTACGAAGAGTACCGAGTCTATTGACTCTATTCCTCCATGAAACCTCATCAGGTATTACCAACATCTTCCAAAGCGAATCCCTTCTTATTTAGAATCTCAACAACTTGTCGGTTTTCAACAACCACCACCTCTTATGAATTTAAAAGTTCATAATCTATTTAATGCGTATTAGTCTTTCTAATCAATTCAAAAGTTAGAGATAAACTATGTAAATAGAAAAAAATGCAAGGAATCAAGTGTAACTAGTGAGAGAATTGTACTATTATGCATTCAGTGAGCCACCAATTAAGTGGAACCAAGCAATAATACACATTGCTTTAGTCTACGGCTGTCTAATTCTCACAATTTCCAAAACTTGGTTTTTGACATCACTTGTCTTACTGTTCATTCCGTTTCTGGTGGTTTACTCTTTTGGTCGAGGTTTGATAAGTTTTGACTTTGTTTGATGTTATTGATTTGTTGTAAAATCCTTTAGTGTTTGAGAGAAATTAACCTTAAGTTTGTGAATTCTTTAGTGTTAGAGTTATTTTTAAGAAAATAAACCATATTTTATAAGAAAAATACAAAATATGTCATGTATTTAAAGTTAATTAAATTCATTTTTAATCGGTCATGTTCATTTGTCACACTCTAAGTAACTTGCATATTCTTGATTTGGATAAAATTAAATGAGGCATGTTGATATGTAATAAGTATTTGTTCTTTGCATTCCTATTCGTTTTTCTCATATATGTCATGATAAGTCCTTTGATTTGATTACCCCAAGTTAACCATTTTCCTTCTTCTACCATTTCTAACTAGTGCACTACCTTCTTTTTAATCGCTAAAAACAATTTTTAACCACTTTATTGAAACGAAATTACAAATCGAATCCTCTACTTTTCCTATGATTTAGTTTCCTAATGTTATATGATCCATTGGTAGTTGTGTGGAATACATCAAACAAGTGAAGTAAGCAGGATTTAGCAGGGCATTAGATAGAGGTTATTTGAAGCGTGTCCATTGATTTCTGGATACACTTGTTAGCTGAGAGTCAAGCCCAAGGCCCAGAAATAGTTGGGTGTTAACAACAGTCGTTTGCAATATGGAAAGCTATACTAAACGACACCGTTTCAACAAAACCGGAAAACAAGATCCAACGGTCTAGATCAATCCTCCCTTCTTCTCTCATCTCCGAGATAGTATACGATGACCGGGATGCTGACGTACTCCAGTCTTGCGCTCAATCTCGACTCCTCCGAGTTGATTCTGGTACATCTCTCTCATTCGATTTCTAGGTTTCCCCAAGTCTTTTGTTCTCTGTCATTGAGTGATTTTGTTTCGTCCCAGAGTTTTTGCCTTCAATTTATAGGATTCGTTGATGCTTATAGTTCTTGCAATCTCTAAATTTTTGAAATTTCCCATTTACCATTGCTCCCTCCTAATGGTGTTTTAGCAACACTGACGTTTCGCTGAGCTTATTCAGATGATCTCATGTAGATGATTCTGAGCCCCTATCGGCTTTAGTAGTGTTCTGCTCCATTCTTTGTACTCGTGAGCATATGTTGTTTAACTTAAAAGCCTTGCTAGTTCACTTTTGGGCTTAGGAACTGCAAATGAATGTATGAATTGCTATCTATTGGAATATTTTGGGCTTCTAATGGTTCAAGATTAGTTTGAACTTTGTGTGTATACTAAGCCTTGGCCTGTCTTTGAGACAAATTGGCTGAGTTCTTTTATCTCTTTCTCACACATTCCCATTTTTGGTTGAATGGTACTAGGTGTAGGAAAGAGTTGCCTCCTCTTACGTTTACCACCAGCTTCGTTACGACCTTCGGCTATGTCTTTATCGTATGCTGCCGTTATCCCGGTCTCTGTCTGTTTTCACTCGGTCGAAATTGGGGTTGACAATATTGACTTTTTAAGATATGGAACATTGAGCTGATGGATGATAAGAGAACGAAGCTGCAAATTTGGGATAGATCACATCAGGTTTATTCCTGATATCCTCTGAGAATCTGTCCCCTTTTGCTTTTTAATTTTTCTGCTGTTATTTGTGGATGTATTCCTTCTTTATTATGGTGGGAATCTGGAAATATCGCCTAAGTGGTTTGATCTTATTGCAGCATACTAAAAGGGAGCCATGGGCATTTCACAGTTGAATCATCTTTCATTAGTAAATATTATCTTTACTCTTAGATCACATTTTTTAATGAGTTCGATTTCAGATATTATCTACTTAAGTACTACTAAATCTGATTCGTTCTTTTCTTTTTTACTCTGAGTAGACATCAGGAATCAGATCCGTAACATTGAGGAGCACACTTCTGACAATATCAACAAGATTCTAGTGGGGAACAAGGCTGATTTTGATTAGAAGCACAAGAGTATCTCTACCTTCTCCCTCCATGTCTAGTATTTTCCTCCTTATTTTTCACGTGATTTTGTTTTTTAAGCCGTCACTTCATTTGTCATTCCCAGGCTGCGCCGAATTCTAAGGGGCAAGCTCTTACAGGTGAATATGGAATCAGGTTCTTTTGAGACCATATGTGCTCTGGGTATTGTTATTGTTTACAACTATATGCAAAATGTTGATTCATTTCGTTGGCTGACGTTGATGGGTTTCTCTTACAGAGTGCCAAGACGAATTTGAATGTCGAGGAAGTTTTCTTTTCAGTTTCTCAAGATATTAATTTAAGACTTGCAGATACTGATGCCAGGGCTGAGGTTTGTATCAATGAGCTCCTTAGCTTTAGGCTTACTTCCACCAACTTATCATATGGTACACTTAGGCTCAGTGCGGTTCAGACCAACCAACTTGTATAGGACTTTAGTTTTACTCAGGATAAGTCTTGGAGTATCAGTTATGCTTACTGTGTCTTAAAAAATAACTATTCTTAGTCTCAAAATATAATATGGTAATGGAACAGATCTATGTCTTGAGATATTTCACCTGCAATCTCTGTCTAAAACGATATGGGTCTCTCTAATCATCACTAATTGGTGTATAGGAACCAAAACACGAACTTTGTTTTCCGTAAGTTACTAATATGTGTCCAATGTAGTAAAATAACATATTCAATAGAATGGTATTAGGATTCTTTTTCCATGGGTTAATTGACATCCGAGCAAGATTAGTCCATACATTACCCTAATCCCAATTCATGTACCTAGATGCATTGTAGATTCCAACATCAATTATATGATTTGTCATTCTCGATGTTTTGATCCCTGACCTATCCTCTGTCTTGAACTTTCAGGCGCAAACAATCAAAACCAACCAAGCAAATCAGGATAGTGGGAACGTCCTCAAGCTACGCAAAAAGCAGCATGTTGCGGTTCTTAAAACGTTAAACGTAACTCGTTATGGAGAAGAAACAAAGGCACCATTTCTTTCTCATCTATGATATGGCGCTTCTGCATTTCTTTAGCTTCGTCCCTAATGTTTATGAAATGTGACCGACACTTATCTCCATATCTTTATAATATCTAAACCATACCTAATGATTCAGAAACAATTAAAGAGAGAAATAAAAAAGAACAAGTTAGGATTGTTGAAACTTCTTTTGGTATGTGATTGGAAATTATTTGCACGTCTTCAGACATGTAATGGGTTCGCTTTTACTTTTTTTTTTTTGTCACAATGGCGATGCCTATTGTCTGCTTTATAGTTCCCAGATCAAGACTTGGATCTTATAGTATAACTTTCACTCCTAATTCTCCTTTATTTTTTGCTGATTCCATTTTTATTAATAAAGCAAACCAAATCCAAATGAGCATAATCTACTTTCAAGCAATATCCATTTCCTTTCTTATTCTGTTCTATCAATTCAACATTTAACACGATTAGCCATAGCCCAATTGGAATCTATATATTTTCAAAAAAAAAGCTTAATGAGATATGATTCATATGACTGAGCTTCTCTCATGATTGGTGTCACAACATATTCTATGAAGAATCTCTTGTGTCATGATTAAAACTATTAATTATCTCTTAGAAAAAAGGATTATTGGCCGGGTGGTGATTTATAGATAGGTCAAGGAAGTTAAATCTGATGAAGAACGCACCGAAGAAGTAAAGCTGCAAGTGGGTGATAAGACTTGATGTCTGAGTCGACTTACACCATTTTACATTTGAGACAGACACACTCCAAAGTAATTATGTTCCCACCAATCACCAACTACTTCACTTAGATCTGTTCTCCATAATCTTACACACAATTCTTCTTCTTCTTTTCTCATATTTTTTAATTAATAATTATTGCTTTTTTTCTACCTACATCTTTTAATTAGTAACTTCATTTTCTTCTTTTAGATTACAGTATTAACTCTCACTAAGTACAACTCTTATCTACATAGTCTAACCCGTAATGCAAAGACATTTTAGCTGTAGCACGTAGGACTTAACTTCTTTGACGTTGGATTGCGTGTCTGTGCAGTGTGCACTTCAAGCTCAAACTTTAGGATTTTTGTATAGGCCTCCAACTAGATTTAAATTCAGGTTTCTTTGTTTTTAGTTTAGAAAAGAAAAAATCGAAGTAACATTGAATCTATTATGGATAGATATGGTATCGTTTTCGTTAAGGTTCAAGTTTGTAAATTGTTTTAATATATAAAACAATAAATTTATTCTAATCAAATTATAAAACTAGGTGTGGTGTTATAGATCAAATTTTTTTGTTCAATTCATATTGTATTGATTGTTTATTAGATTTGATTTTTAATACACTTTGCTTCTGATAAGAGGAAACCTGATAAACAATTAATACAGTTTTAAAATTCGGCTTTTATATATTTTGTGAGAATAGAAAATAGTTGGAAAACGAAACAATGTTTATTTGTTTACACTATGAAAATGTTAAGAAAAAGAAGAAAAAAGTAGTATATAAACCCCCTGGGTATGTTTCAATTTTCAAATAAACTAAGCAGAGTAGCATGGATTATTGTAGATTAATATCACTTAAAAAATTCCTACCTAAAGAAAAGGCTAATAAAAAAAAACAGGTTAATGAAAAAGGTAAGGCTAATCGTTACAATCGCACTGTGACCACAATTAGGGAGTATTATCTTCTACTTTCTGATAACACCATATAGATAGTCACACTAAAGCATGCCCCCCTTAAACAATCATGCTCAAATTATTTTCAATTCCTATATAATAATATTTATACGATTATAGTAAGTATTACATTAGGCACTTGTATAGCATATAAAATATTGTAGATATTTAATAGTTAGATGAGAACTATTGAATTAATGTTGGTTAGTTCATCCATAGATGCTGGGAGTAAGAAAATGGACGCCAGTTTAATGCAATCATGCATATATGGACTATAACGTATCTTAACAAAAATCGGAGATCTACGAGCAAAACCATCTTCATTTTTCTAATGATTTTTTAAGAAAACAAACAATATAACTCCACTAAATAGAAGTTCATAACTTATGTCTTAGAAGAACATTAAAACTCATAATTTAAAAAGAAAGTATTAAAAGAAAAGACAATGCCCATATGTATTAAAATGAGGACCGCCCAAAGCATTAGCATACACAATAATGCGGGGAAAAGCATTAGTAGGCAATAATGCGAGAGAAAAAGCATTACATAACAAGTTAAAAGAAAAGGAGCAATTGGGAAACTTGATCAGAAGAAGACGATCATTATCTTTCTTTTCGTTTGTTCTATCTTTGACCATATAAATTAATGGATCCCCCTCTCCACCTTTTACTTTCGATGTTTACATATTCAATTTGGAGCTTTCAAACAGCCTTAAATATGCGGCTTCGTATCGTTTGCCCACATACATATCTACGAGATATTATAGGACATCGAAACGTTGGCCCCCAAGAAAAAGTACATTGTAGATTGTAGATTGGTGGACAAAACTCGTATTTACTATCCTATATTAAGCTATGTAAATATGTAATACATATATACGACGTTTTATATTAAAGTTTTATGCAGATATCATTTAAGTTTTCTTTGGTTTAATATCATTTTTATTATAAGTCGGAGGTTAAAATCCATAATGTATATAACCCAACTTATGTTCTTACGATCTCATATAAACCAATATACAACCCTATATATATAGTAGTATATAATTAATATGCAATAGACTTCTACAACTTCTATATATCTGAACGCAGTCTTCATACTTATATAATGAAAATGCCGAAAGATCTGAAACAAGTGAAGTTGCATTAGAAATTTTAACTTCACACTGCATCATCTGGATTTTGTAAAACCAATATATATATGAAAACAAAGTATCAAATGGTTAGAAAGGAGAGACGTCTATCAAAATCATACCATACCTTTAATAATAGCGATCAAGAAATTTTATTTCAAATCGTTGCAATTTATTCATTCCCAATCTCTTATCTTTTTTTTAAATCGGTGCACCACACGTAATCTTACTTTTTGTAGCCCAAAAGGGAAAGAAGATGTTTATTTAGAATCCCCAGTGTTATTTTGCACGTCTCTCATTGGTTCTTACTTCTTACAAAGCACGTACGTTTAAGATTTGGTCAAATTTATATTGTAATCATATGTAAATGTATAAGATTTGTTTCATATGCATACGTCATATATAATATTTGCGTATGTATCTGTGACTTGACTCAACTTTGAAAGAGTTTTCATCTAGAAAAATTAAACCCAGTGAAGATGTATAGTTTTTTTTTTTTTTTTTTTTTTTTTTTTCTTTTTTTTGCTAAACAGTGAAGATATATATAATGATGTCTTTTCTTGACAATTTTTTCTTTTCATGTTTCATTTTGGTTGAAATTGTTCATTTTAATAATAATAATAATAATTAATTTTGTCTTTGGAATATGTTTATATTTCTATTGAGTTAACTTTACGAATGTAATTAAGCTAAATCTTTGCATATAACCTATAATATCTACATCTATTGTTTCGTTCTTTATATGTACTTTTTATTTCTCTATATATTGTTACTTGCATAGGAACATATATTTATCAAATAATCATATGACATATTCATTAGAACGAATTTTTCCGGGTTAATGGGTAGTACTAATTTACTAAAGCTCCACCACATGTATATATATATGTATAATGGAAACAAAAGTGAACAAAGAAAATATTACAAAAAAAAATCAATCAAAATTACAACATGCGACTTTTAAATTTGTTAATAAAATTAATAACTACAAATCTAAAATTTACATGTGTTTTCTATATTTTAATCATCAAAATTTTAATTTATTTAGATCAATTAATATCACTTACAACATTAATAGCACATAAATTGAGCTCACGTATTAAATAAAAATCTAAAAGACTATCATTATTCATTAGCCCACTGCAGCTTGTCAACCAACTTTAAATTTGATATACGTCTTATATCGTGAATATTTCATACCTGCCAAGTGCAGAATAATGAATCAAAAACGTTCTTCTATTGATAGAGTACGATCCTTCTTTACCAAAAAACAAAATTATATGTAAGAAAATAATGAAAGTGATTCCACCAGAAAATAAGTGGCAAACTGGGAACAGTGCAAAAGACCCAAAATATTGGCGATTATACGCACTTACATCAATAAATATTCCATGAACTAAAATAAATTAGAAAATAACTTAATAGAAAGGAAAAAGCAAAATCTAACCAATAATCACTCTACCCAACAGTGTCGGTATATCGTGACTCATTAATCATTTACTTAGTTTATACTTTATATTGGAAAGAACTCGATGCATCAACACCTCTCCTGGAGTTACCATACATTATGTGTTATAATTTTGTGTATTAAGCCATCTTCAACTATGCCCTATGCTTCACATAATGATGGTTGAGGAATTTGATTTAGTACAAAAGATCTGATGAATAAAAAACTTCAACCACTTGTTAGAAGAATAAATATAGACTTTTTCTATATATTTAATTAATAAATAAAATATGAGGTAGATATATGAAAATTTTCACCCAGAAAAATGACTTAGATAAAGATATTTTAAGAAGTAGTAATGCATTAATACTTGTGTTTTTATGTCAACAATGTTTTTGTTATAAAAAAATTTGCATTTTTATGTGGAAACACAGTATGGTAACTGACATGACTAACACGTATATAGAACGAACTGCTTACTTCCATAACTACAATGTTATCATCAAGAAAATGAATTAAATGAGAGAATATTGATATAGCGTCCGTTCGACTTCGATCAAATATGCGAATCCACAGAACTATATTGTTTAATTAGTTCGGTTATGTGAAGATCAAATACAAGTTATCAAAATTTTGTATCTTTTTGTGGTTTAGTTGGAAAATACATAAGTTTAGAGTAGGATTGGGCAACTTGTCAAAAAATATATAACAGAAAAAATAAAAATTACACATATTTATAATATATATTTTTATTTACACTAACACTAACACAGACGTATAAGTTTCCGTAGAGAGAAGAATGTTCACATCACATCCTTTATCTTTTCGCTCTATATAAAGAGAGATAACCAAGACAATCATAACAACTCATTCAATTAAAAAAAAAAATATCTCCCCATATATCTATTGCTACTACTTTAAAATATAATCAAACTAGATTCTTCATCAAGTTATTATAGGATGGAGGAAGTAAAGAAGAGGGATTGTATGGAGAAGGCAAGGCCATTCATTTCAATGGTAGTGCTGCAAGTCGGACTAGCAGGAATGGATATTCTGTCAAAGGCTGTCCTAAACAAAGGCATGAGCAATTACGTTCTTGTCGTTTACCGTCATGCTGTTGCTACCGTCGTTATGGCCCCCTTCGCCTTCTATTTCGACAAGTACTATTCTCTATCTTCCCTTCTATATAGATCAACATCTTTGACAACATAGTTCAATGTTTTGTTTGAACCATTATATCAAAATATCATCTACACGAAGTGTTTATTCTTTTACGTTTGTGTTCGCATTTGTGTTTATTTTGAAGAAAAAAGTAGAATATTATTGGGAATTATATTGAATACTTCATACCAAGAAAATCATATATATTGAGTAGTTTCAGGACCATGATAGCAGGATATCAAGTTTAATCAATCATCAATATTAGGAACAGAGTTTGCAATACAAAATTTTTTAGGCTACCTTCGTATTTCTATGTCACCACAAGTGTTTCTATGTGATGATATCTTTATGTGATAATATATATAATCATGATAATATGGAAATGCAAACACAAACGCAAATAAAGACCTTGTGGTCATATTCTACTAAACAAATTTTATATTAATGTATATATTTATTGTTGAGTTGTTTCTCAAAAAAATTGTGGGTGGTGACTGGTTCTTGGACGTTTGCTGTGTTGGAACGATGAATGAAAGTAGCAAAAAGAAAGAATGAGGCTTTTGACGTAATATATGATAAGAAGTGGTCACTCATACGTTAAAAGACAAAAGACTTG
The DNA here is from genome assembly GCA_900406565.1 of Turritis glabra. Classification (NCBI taxonomy): domain Eukaryota; kingdom Viridiplantae; phylum Streptophyta; class Magnoliopsida; order Brassicales; family Brassicaceae; genus Turritis; species Turritis glabra. Next base: position 4,611,195 of record OVBN01000025.1, read on the forward strand.
TAACCGTTTTATATTTGGTTTTTTGTGGCTTCTGTCATTGTCATGCATTGAATGTGAGAGCCCTTACATTTTTAGTGTTTCTCTTGCAAAAAGATATACTAATCCAACATTAAGTGCTTATTCAAAAACTGGGTATGCTTCAGTAATCATGATTGTAAATTTGAATTCAGTAATTTCTACTCAAGTCTAGGAACCAAATTGAAATGATTCTAAGCTTATGGCATAGTACATGTTCTAATCAATTTTCAGTTTTCTGATTAAATTTGTTCTTAATTAAAGTGATACGAAGTGCGTTAAAATGGTTCAGAATATTGTCTCTATGGTTGAAAAAATTAATGGTACGACAATCTGATGTAATTTAATGGTTATGATGTTAATTAAAAACAGGAAGGTGAGACCGAAGATGACACTGATGATATTCTTCAAGATATCACTCCTTGGTTTACTCGAGTAATATTTTATTTTTCTTCATATCATTCTGTTTTTTGTTTTTCTTAACTTGATTTAATAAACAATTTTCCTTTCATGTATTTTTAATAATATAGGCCAGTGATCGATCAGAACTTATACTATCTAGGGATGAAATACACGACGGCTACATTTGCAACCGCCATGTACAACGTCCTACCTGCAATCACTTTTGTCCTTGCCTATATATTCGGGCTCGAAAGAGTGAAGTTACGGTGCATCAGGAGCGCGGGTAAGGTGATTGGGACGTTGGCCACAGTTGGAGGAGCCATGATCATGACACTTGTTAAAGGTCCGGTTCTTGACCTTTTCTGGACCAAAGGAATCTCTTCAAAAAACACAGCTGGGACTGATATTCACAGTGCCATCAAAGGCGCAGTATTGGTCACAATTGGTTGTTTTAGCTATGCATGTTTCATGATTCTTCAAGTAAGCTAAATTCTCTCTACATAAATAATACAGCTATGGATTGATTTTGACAATCAATCAATGTTTTTCAGGCGATCACATTGAGAACTTACCCGGCTGAGCTTTCTCTCACAGCATGGATATGCCTAATGGGGACATTAGAAGGAACGGTCGTGGCATTAGTGATGGAGAAAGGAAATCCTAGCGCGTGGGCCATTGGTTGGGATACCAAACTTCTTACATCCACCTATAGTGTAAGATTCATACATATCTCACTAAGCCAGTGATTCATCACTAATTATATTAATAAGTTAAATTGTTGGATCTAAAATGTGTGCAGGGGATAGTGTGCTCAGCATTGGCTTACTATGTTGGAGGAGTGGTGATGAAAACTAGAGGTCCTGTGTTTGTAACAGCTTTTAGTCCTCTCTGTATGATCATAGTAGCGATTATTTCGACCATCATATTTGCAGAGCAGATGTATATGGGAAGGTAAGCAAGTCACCAAACATCAAACATGAGCTTTAAATATCAAAATCAAAATGATTGTAATGAAAATATCTTGTTCTTTGGTAGGGTTCTTGGTGCGGTGGTTATATGTGCAGGGCTATACCTTGTGATATGGGGAAAAGGCAAAGATTACAAATATCCTTCCACGCCGCTAACAAATGATGAATCAACACAACTAAAGCTAGAACTAAGCGGAATCGGGAAGGATAATATTGATCATGAAGTCATTACAATCAGCAAGCAAGGAGAACAAAGAACAACAATTGTAGATTCAGTCTAACTCAAAAGTATATCGACACAAATGTTTTTCATGGAGGAGTCAGAACGTATAATAGTTTCACTAGTTTCCTCTATGTATCAGAGAAACTGTAGAAAAGAATTGCTAACTACCATGGAGGGAAAAAAAATTGTTCAAGCGGAACAGAGTGCAAAATTTATTTATGATAAAACTATGGGATTCTAATACAGCAGAAAATATATTGACAATGAAGTTAGCATTCTCTTGAAAGTGAACTTCTTTAACCTCCTTTGTACTTCAATATTTCATCAAAAAAAAAAAATAGTAATGGCAAAATTCTACCGCATCGAGACACACTCATACAGTTACCATTGTCTATGAAAAGAAAAAGGATTGCATTGGAGCTGAGAGTTTCCCTAATTGTGTCATCTAAACCAGAGTTCATCAATCATGACTAGTAAACCCTACAACGTCCGGCCTCCGGGTCACCTTCACGACAAAGAGCAATAATCTCTACAAGAAGTAGAAACATAGTGAACAAACAAAGAAGCAAAGCGTAGACTCTAGCATTCTCAATGAGAGCACTGAAAAATAACTTCATTTATATAGAACGTAGAGAATATATACTGATATTAGTTGACTTCTGAATGGTTCCAAAGATTCCTGACAACTTTGATGAATGATAACTCATATTATTTTTCCAAAGAAAAAGGAAAAAACGTTAATTGTCTATTGGATCAATTTACCAAACAATGAGTACAAGACTTTGCAAAGATCAACTTACAACTAAGCAAAGATGATTTAGAGTAGATTTCCTTCGTGCTTCACGTAAATACGCTGAAGTTCCCATGTAGCAGCTAAATAGGATTCTGAAAATACAGATGTATAGACATAAAATTAGAATAAACACCAACTGCTCTCTTTTTAAGTAATTGAAATGTCTTGTCAAAAAAACATGAACCATTCACCATTCCAAAAACGAAAAGATTTTTGGTTGAGAGACGAGCCAGTCATTATGGGCAGCATATCTTGTGATGTATTTCTGAGCTCTTGAACTCTCCCGTAGATGGTTTAAATTCTCAAAGTATATATGATTATTTGGGTGCTTAGTGTTGCAACCTGTGTGCCATTAACCACCTGGAGAAAAAAAATTCTGTTAAGAGGCAGAGTCCTTTAGTAATATGCATAATTCATGTAGCTTACCTTAGAGAAGTTAATTCTAATCCTTAGGAATGAGGAATTGTCGATCTCTTGTATGAATGGGAAACGTTAGCATGCCCCCTGGAAACAATATATATTGAAATAATCATAGATTTAAATTAAGGATTTAGGATTTAGATATACCTTATGAACTTGCAGCAGAACATAGGATAATCTCTGTGAGATGTGATGCACACCATATGTTGTGTAGTTACAAGCCAAACTGAATAAAAAGGATTATGGTAGTATTATAGTTTAAGTTTGTAACATCTAAAAATTGGAAAATAAATTTAGGGTTTAATTGATCAATTTAAAAGTTCATAATCTGTTTAAGGGTGTTTCTGAATAAAATTTGAAATTTAGAGGCAAATTCTGTAAATAGTAAGAACTGCAAGGAACGAAGTGCAGGTGAGAAAATTGTGTTCTTTCGTTCCAACAATTTCGGGATCAGTTTTGGCAAGCAACACATGTGTGTTTTCATCCCGAATCTCTGGTATTTATATGGTTTTGAACCCCTAAACCTACTCGCCTCATCCCTTCTTATTATCTGAGTTTTAGGTGAACTTTAAGACCTTTAATTCACCTTCGTTTTTATATTCGGTGATCTAAGTCCAAAAGTTTCAATGGTTTTGGACTGAAGTTTCTCAATGGTGTTAGCGGGAGTGTATATCCTCAATAGGGATGCCCTAACGAAGGCATGAACACTTACTTCCTTGCCCCTACCATCACGGCGTTGTCAAGAAAAATAACTTCATTTATATGGAAAGTAGAGAACAGAATGGGTTAGTTGTGAATATTTTACAGAGATTTATCTTTAGTTTATGATGAATGAAGAAAATAATGTAAAATTTTTCTCATACAATTTCTTTAATGGAAGGGGAAAAATCGTTAATTCTCCATTGGTTGAAAACTTGAAATTATATCATATGCATTGACCATCTGGAGACAAAAATTATGTCAGAGGCAGAGTCCTTCAGTAATATGCATAATCCTTCCAGAGTTATTTGCATCATTATCATTGGAACCACCAAAACATATGATTGTTCTCTGTCCCTTGCTACATGTGTGCGCTCTTTGTGAAAGATGCTACACTTTAATGCAGCATGGATATTAAATTAGTGTCATCCTTGTTGAAAAGCAAGATCAGAAGCGAAACTGTTATTATCATTGTAGGGTGCCAACGATATATTTTCACTGACCTTACTATATGGCTGGCCCATTGATATATCTCTTAACGAGAAACTCCAAATTTGACCAGCAAAAGCCATACCATATAGTCAGTTCTCTGAAGTTTCTTTTGGTATGGCAGCAACTCAAGTCTATTCTTTTAGAAGCAATGCAGACCTTACGAACTGAAAAATTGAAAGTGGATTCAGTTTTAAGAATAGCAAAAACAAACATGGAGAAACCCAAATAACAATCGTAGCTCAATATGATCACCACACCACACACACACACGCACACACACATTATACAAAATTCTAAAAGCTCTAATAAATTGAAATATATGCGACTACATAAACTAATCCATATTTCCCGTAGACGATGATCACACATAACTAATCAGACGATGATCAGAAGCTTCCCAAACAACTCATCAGACTCTTTATTGACTTTTACAACAAATGAACCCTTTTTGCCATTCAACTTAACGTGTTTTGGTCCGCGTGTGTCCTATAAGTTACGAGGGTCCCAAAAACATATATATCCTAATCCGAGGGGTATTATTAATGTACAAACAAAACTATAAGACCAAATGCGAAGAGTACAAAACCTAGAGGGTTAGGGTTCTTGTATTGTTCATAAACGCAAGGCGATATATCTGATTCAATGGGGGATGAGTTACCAGGTACAAATCCAACTCTGTAATTTTTTTTTAAAGATCTATACATATCGGATCAAATCCCTAATTTTGGATAATTTACGGTCTCAGATTGGAGAACTACGGTGCATCCTGTATACTTGCGATACAAGGATGATGATGATGTTTCTGGGACAAGGTATTATCCGTGTATAAGACGCCGAGAGGATGAAGAGAAGATCTCGGCGGAGGAAGAGTATCGCCTCTTGAAGGAACAAGTCGAGGATTCCAAGGTTTTCATCTTTTCTTTATTTTCATATTGATTCTTGGTCAAATCTAGAGTTAAAGAAAGCGAGATTTTAGTTAGTCAATTTCTTTATCTGTTTGGAGAATGTTGAATCATCTTGTGTGTTTGTTTTTTTAGGGGCTTGACATCGATTTCGCCAAGTTCCGCTGCGTTTTCAATTACCAACCTCTTGATCTCGATGACAACAACGTGGTTTTGGGACCAGAAACCACCAGAGAGTTTATAGACAGGATGTCTAGGAAATTCCCTTAGAGAGATTCAATGAAATGAATAGTACAAAATATGAATTTGTCAAGGTTATCAAAGTCAATCATCACTTCTCAGCTGGCATCATGTTTTACATTACCTTTCAAGGTAAGACACTTTCCAATGATGACTCAAAACTATTCCAAGCCAAGGTCTGCTATTGCAATAATATCCCCGATTTTATCTCATGCCAACTGAAACCTGAGAAACAAGGTAACTCGCGATTGGTCTATCTTTGTTTTCTTGTCTGTTGAGATCAATTTGAAACTGGTTATAATATTGTATTGGATTTTCTTTTTTTGGTAGTTCACTCCACTGAAGCTACGGAGAAAGAAGATCCCAAGAAACCTAGGTATAGATATCTTGTTGTTTTACTTTGATGAGTTTTTTCCTTTCTTTGTCTTCTCTCTTAGGGTAGGGGTTTTTTTTACACTCTGCTGAATGTTTTTTGTTTTATTGATATCCTCAGATTGACACATGAGCCATCTAATGTCTAATATACTGGGTGGTGATTTCAGAGTCCCAAGTTCTCATCTGTTTCTAGTTCAAACTTTTATTAGAGTGCAGGCTCTATGTTTTCACAAAATATTTTATTGACTGTGAAATGTGTATAGAAGTTGAAGTGCTATTCGAGTTTGTTATATATGTTCGTTCGTCCTCACTTGTAACGAGATTAAGCTCCAATTATGATAAGAGCAATGATTCTCAGTCTAATTTTGTTGGTGAACAAACAAGAGTTGTGTACCTTCCTTAAATCCCATTTCGGTCCGTCTCGATATTTAAAATGGTCTGTATTTTGTTAATATTTTACCTAGGTGTTTTAATTATAAAGCATTTTCTTTAAAGGACAAAATAACATATTTACCTTTCTAATATTTTAACCTTATAACTTAATCTTTTACCAATACAAGACAAACCGAATCCCTTAACCAAATTCATTTGACAAATCATTGATTATGGACTTCTGCATTCATAGTTTGGCCTCGTTTGTGGGAACATGATCGTCTCGACTCGGGCAATGACCCTTATAGATAGAGATAGAGAGAGAGAGAGAGAGAGAGAGAGAGAGAGAGAGAGAGAGAGAGAGAGAGAGAGAGAGAGAGAGAGAGAGATTTGGGCTTTTCATGTTTGGGTCCATTATGAAGGTTGTCTGATTACTGGAAAACAGCAAAATAAATTAAATAATATAGTGAATCTTTTGAATTTTACTTTTATAAACAAAAGCTTATATTCCACTTAATTTATAAACAAAAGTCAAAAACTAATCTCTACAATTCGATCTAAACCAAAACTTAGCTAATAGAGGGAAACAAGAAAAAAAGGTTAACCCAATATTAAAATGTAATTTAAACAATCTTGCTTTTGCCAAATTTGAAAGCTCCACTGTCCAATCCTAGGAATCCATGTGTCATCTCTTCTTTTGGTAACATGAAAACATCCAAAAAGAAAATAGAAACAAAAAACAAAACAAATTAAATTAGGAAGCAGACGATATAAGTCTAGGTTGTGTATCTATACAACTCTGTGCACGCGTGAGCAACAAGATCTCTTCAGCTTGGACTTTCCCGTGGCACGTATAAGGCAATACCGGGTTTGGACGATGGTTTTGGTTAACCGGTTTAGTTTTACGGTTCGATTGATTCTGAGTCAAGTCAATATGTACCGAAAATAGAGATTGAACCGGTCTGTGGTCCGAGAATCTTGACTCTCCCCTCATGTACCAAAGTTGTTTCATTCCGTCACCTTTCCACAATATCCTATCACACCTGGAATAAATGATTTTGAAAACAACGTTAGAAAAACAAACGTTTAATCATCATCATCATTATCAAATATGTAGTGCATGTTAATTATCTTACCAAGCCGGAGTTCTTCGCTTTTCTTTTGATTTTTCGGTCTGGACAACGTAATTATCAGAGTTTATTAGATATTTATACGTTGGTGCGAAATAAATCTTGCCTTCTTCCCATCCCTTAAAAACTCTACCAGCTCTCTGTTCTATCTTTAGCTGCAAAGAGAAAAGAAAGAAAAATGTTTATGCACTCTTAAATAAGTAGTTTATATATACAACCAATAAGTTTAAATTTGTATACCTGATCTTTCTCTAAAAGTGCTTCCCAATCTTGGTTTCTAAGCTGTTCATGTACGTCACTGCTCGCCCTTAGCCGATAATTCAAATCTCCGAGCCATATTACTTTACTGTAATAAACCAACGAAACGTATGGTAAATGAAACTTCAATATTTAAAAACAAACAAACTTTTATTCGAACATTTTTCATAGACTTACTCATGGTCCATTATTGTTTCGGGTCGACAATCTTTAGAAGAACGTGAAAATTTTGTCCTCTTAAATATTTCAGCCACATCTAAATTTCTTCTGACCTCGTCGCCTTCTTTTTCTCCAGACGTAAGATGCGTACAAACGAAGCATAGACTTGTCTCATGCAACGACATGCTGATCGATACGGAGCCCTACACAAGGTTACATCGTTAATTAGCTACCAAGCATACACATTTATCAAAATATCTTAGAATCAGCTCTATTGAAACGTATATGCATATCTTGGACTAACCTTGTTTCCAAGGTATCCCATGATACCACGGCCAACGCATGAAACCTTGAGGTTGGTTATGCGTTTCCGGAGATCATCTCTAACCCATACACACAGAAATATCCCCACCATTTGTTTACTCGCCGCAAGGCTATAGCCGCGAGGAGGGGTCGAATTGCATGGAATTGGGTTATCATCTGAGAGACCTGAGAAGCTTAAGTGGGGCTGTTGTGATGATTTCGTAAGTTCAAAGGAGGTTCTGTGATTTTTAACAACTTCAAGGTCGTTGTTGTTGTTCAAGGCTTCTCGGATAAGAGACAACCACTTAGCCGCAGGACCATTGTCCTCCGCACCAAGAACATTACCGGCATTTAATGGCACGATTTCTTGAAACCTAAACAAAACAAAATAATGATGATATAATTAGTCCAAACAATATATTAAAAGTACGAGAAAATTCATTAATATGATTATAAGCATACCCTAGCACGTAAATGTCGGCATCGGCGGGAGATTTAAGCCAATCTTTTAAGTCTAATCCTTCATGTGGCGACTTCCCTCCCACGTTCCATGTCCCCACGAACATTCTAATCATCAACAATTAAAAAACTTAATAAGTTAATAACCATAGCTAATTGTAACTTAAAATAAAATATAGGTTAACCATGAAAGTATTTATTACTTAAGATCAAGTTTGTCATCAACGCGTGTCACATGTTGTTCACCGGTTGATTGTTTTAAATCCCCATTCCCTTGGCCCAACCAACCTATTTCAACCACAAAATAAAAAACAAAATCAATTAATGACCCCAAAAAAAAAAAAATCAATTAATGACCTACTTAATTAGTATTTAAAATTTTATAATCGGACAACGATATGTATAAAACAAAAACTGGTGAATCGTGAATAGCAAGTACACCTAAAACTTACGACTTTTTTTTTTAACTTATAGCCTAAGCCTCATCTCTCACCCTACACGTGGAGACAGATGTTACAACTAATCTGTTTTTTCTTTGTTTTCTTCTTTACAACTAATCTCATTTATCACTTTTAAAACACGATTTTCAAGAGAAAATCTCGGTTCCTTATATGCCATTATGCCGTCGTTTTTAACACAGATGTCTAATCATATACGGCTAAAGATAGACGCAAAAGCTTTATACTGTACGGAGACACTCTCAATTTAAGTACGGTTTACGGACTATAGATACGACGCCGTTTTCGATTCCCCAAAACATTATGATAAATTTCATGAGCTTGTTTTTTATATCTTTACCTGGAAAATTCTCCGGCACGATCATGTCGGAGCAGCTTTTTCGCCTTGGCTCCATCTTCCCTAGAAAAACAAAAAAATAAAAGACCTCCGGTAAGTCGACGAGAATATTAAAAGAACGGCACGAAGTTCTGAGAAAAATATCCAAAACGGCATGAGTCAATATCTCACCTTTGACTGGGTAATCGGAGTGAAATTCGTAAGCGCCGCTACGTAGGTTTAGCCACTTCCTCACGACGGTTCTTGGCCAAGAAGACTATATAAAACGCAGCTGGTTTTTAGCAAAGGTAAATTAAGAGTGATAAAGGAGAATTAAAAACGACATGTAGTTTAAAGAGCGTACCTTAGATTTCAAGATCTTCCCCATATCTCTGTAATAGAACGCTCTGCCGTTTTTTCCGCCACCGTTGTTAGTACAAAGTCAAGAACCACGAATCCGCGGATTATAAAGGATGAGGATCTGGAAATTAAGAGGTAAGCAAGATATTAGTATGCGTAAGAGAAAACGAAATTAATGGAAAATAATGACGATTAACTACAAGAATATTATTTATTGAGCAATTTGGGTCCAATCAAAGAGCAAGAAAGACAGAAATTAAAATGTAAAATAAGAAAACGCAGACAAAAAATTTGAACCAAAAATAATACTAGTAGCTAAGAAATTCAACGGGAAATAGAAAAAAACCTAGTTGCAGGAGAATCGGAGACAGATATTTTAAAAACTATATAAAAATAATCAGTTCTAGAGTCTTAATTAAGGAGAATTATATTAGAAGCATGTTGTAAAATTTAATTAACACATGTCATGATGCGTAAGAAGAAGCCATGTTCTTCCTTTACGATGTAAAGGCTTTTGGTTTAAGCTTCTCCTTTACAGAGTGTATAAAACCAGAGACTAAGATTTTGTAAACCAGAACTGAAACATTTTTTTTTCTTTTCGAAATAAAAGCTAATTACCGATAATATAAGCTAATCCATCTTTGAACTAGGGAGGTGCAATAACGTAACGAGATCGATGAGAGGAAGGATAAAAAGCCATTTTTTCTATGGTTAGTGTTAAAGGAGAAAAAATAAGGAAACAGAGCTATCAAATTATCAAAAAAAAAAAAAAACATAGCTATCATGAAGAAGAAAACAGAGCAAGTAAAGAAGACGACGGCGCAAGGAAAATTCAAGCGAAGACATCAGTGAGTTCAAACAATAAACAGTCAGTCGTGTCCGAAAACGACTTAAGGAACAAACTAATAGGTGAATTACAGAGTTAGTAGCTCTCGTAATTGTAGATTTGTAGGGGAAACTATACTTACATGAGTATAAGTTATACAAAACAAGGTTTTGTGAACGAAAATGGAGAAGGGCCAGTTTAAATTTTGAGGAGGAGAAACTTGTGAGGTAGAGAGAGAGAGGAAAGTTGTGAAGGATGGAGAGGAACGTTGTGCGCTTATACGGCTGTAAATGGAATTTATAAAAGTTGTGTTATGTGTGAGGTGGACTGATTGGACCAATATATTCAATATTTTATGTGTGATATTTTAAATATTTAATGATACTTTACATTACCTAGGCAAGTTATTAAAAAGTGAATTGAGATGGGAGGTTAGTATAAATTTCATGGTAATCGTGTTAATTAGAAGGGTTGTGAAAAGGAAGTTATACAAATTTTATTTGCCTTATTTGTACTATTGGAAATTTACTATATTTTTGGTTATGGGGAGATGAGGATGTAGGAAAGGTGTGTGGATCAAGAAAAGGTTTTATTATATGTTTGATTAATCAAGAAAAGGTTTTATTATATCAAATGTTTTTGGTTTCGTTCTGTTTTTCATTATTTTGTTAAAGCTAGTAAACTTTTGTGTCTACTAAAGTACCTTTTATTTATTAAGTTTTCACAAAATATTAGTATGCGTCTGGGTATAAAGTCTTAACGTAATATTTGAACCATATTATATATTATATTATTAATAACGTATTAATAAAAACACGATTCAAAAATTAATAAGTTTAAATGAAAGGTCCGTAGTAATAGATGCTAGAAATTAAAAGTGAATAATTCATGATTTGGACTCGCTTCATAATCACATAACAAAAAATTATTTCTGGAGTACATAAATTGCATTCCCAACGATTTTTAAGTTACGGTCAACTCCTTCGCATCTCTCAAATGAATCCCCTTGTATGGTTGACTTCTTGAGACAAGTTTCACATTGAGCCCACGGTTTTGTCTTAGCATTGAAATTATGAATATAATTAAAACAAGTAATATTTAATTACACTAATAAGATGAACTAATAACTTACGACTGAATTATGAATTCAATTATTCAGTCGTCCTCTCCTATAGAGACAAATGAATTGTGATGCACTGATATTTCCCCAGATGAATGACACAATAATCTTCTTCGCACAGTATTACATGTAACATTTTGAGTCTTACCAAATTTGGAGTTCTAAATACTATTGAATTTTTATTTGAAACCTTGTGGATTCTTTTTCTAAATTTGGTTATGATATTTAACAGCAACATACATTTACACTCATTTTTAGTTTTTCTTTAAAAGCAAAACGAAGATGCTTTTCCAGAAGAAAAAAAAAGGTTTTCTGACGTGGAAAATACTGCAAACCAAACTGCAATTGGCAGAGTTGACACATACCGTACAAAATGTCTTGGTCAAATCAATTAGGTTCTTTTGAAAACGTGTACTATTTTGCTTTTATCTTCAAACTTGCTATTTTTTCCCATAAGAAAATTAAAATTTAACCACTTTTGTTACACAATTTTTCTTTTAACTTACCAATCATATGTCATTCACATATTTCCTGCCATGAAATTCTATAAATACAATCACTAAATGACTAATTGTTAAGAGTGTAGTAAGTGTTATTTTGTTGTTGTCAAAAATGTAGTAAAGTGTTCCATTAGGACATTTAAAAACTTGGAAGGATACCAAATATTTGAATGGATCGAGTATATATTATTAGTTGGGTAGTAAAAAACAAAGCTGCATCTATTATGACAGTAATTAATTTGAACAAATTCATCGTATATCTTAAAGAACAAAGACGCTCGACGCATTATGGGATTATTATCATGCTTCCAACATGTAAAAGGGCAGCAATCTTAAGAAATTATTGGTTTAAGCCAATTATTTATCTTTACAGTTTACACCCAATAGACAAAGTTATTATTGGACTCTTTTTCATGAATGTTAAGTTAATATATATATATATATATATATATATATATCTGCAAATTGCACCATTGAAAACAAACCTTACTGATATCTATAAACGTTTTAAACATTTTATTCATTTTTGTTATTAATATTTTTGTTAGAGCCATCGGTCCATATATACAGACGCCTATATATATGTGTGTGTAGTGCTAAAAAACCTCGTAAAAATTGAACTTTTGAAGGCCTTTTTTGACTAACCCACAAAAAACCTACGAATCGTCATCGTGCTTCACACTCGGACATGTGTTCCAACTCCTTTTATTATTATAATCTCGTACAAATCAGAATTCCACAAACATGCATTTAAATATAATTAATAACTAACTAATCACATAATCTCAGACGACACGTCCTGATTAATCTACCGGCCGAATATTAACGCAACATAGCTAGATCAGGTAGGTTAAATTCTCGCATATATTGATCTCCTGTCTCTTTCACCATGGATATGATCTTATCGATCCATTTACAAGGAGAGATGAAGATCCATGTTCCCCGATGTATTAACAATTATTAATCTCTCTTCAAAAGCTAATTAACTTATTAATCTATTTGTTCTTTCGGAGTTTTAGATGTTTGACTAGTCGAAGAAGCTTCCGATGTGCATAATTTTTATCGCTTATATATTTCCCCCTTTGGATTAAACTATTGTAAGTTTTTAACATTTTGCAACTGTGGCTTATTTTTACGGGTCGGCGTAGATTAATTGAAATAATGCGGGCGACCTAACATGCACGTCGGATTTTAGACTCACAAACGACAAGTAATGTTTCATAATCTTAAATCTCTTGATATTCTATACGTCATATTATCCATATTTTGTTTCCGAGAATTCGATTATCATTTATAAGTCAATAGTAATAACATATACTTTTAACTTGTTCGACGAATATATAAAATGACGTGAACATTCTAAAATATTATTAAAGATATCGTGTACGTGTACTATATATTGCACTTTACAAGTTTACATTGTGGTTGTAGTAGAAACTTAGGTTAACTTAAAGTGCAACTGGCAGTGATATAATCTAAGCGGGATAAAATTAGGTTGAATTCAGCATTCTATCTAAATTCACTAAAAATTAATTATTTACAGTAGATATTTTGAAAAACGAATTTCCATAAATTTAAAATAGGAAAACAGAAAAATTGAAACCTTATAAACGTTCCATCTTCTTAGAACAGTGAATATAACGAATGAAATAAATTTTTACACATTTAATCTCATTACACTAGATCAATTTTATTAAAAATATTTATCTATATATATATTAATTTTATAAAAATATAAAGAAGGTCATTAAATTTGTATAAAAATTAATTTCAAAATAACTAAATCTGTTATTTTTAATTTTTAATATTTATGATAATGCTTATTACCTACATTTTAAAATATCGTATAAGAAAATAGCATAAAAGATCATTATTTTAATTATAAATATAAACTCTAAACGTTTAACCTGATCATGTCACCATTCATTTCATTAAACATATTTCTATAGTTAGAACTAGTTTGGAGGGGGTGAGGGTATATTCAACATTATATTTTAAATGATTTGAGTTTTAGTGAGTTTTTATATAATTTTGATGATTTTTGCTGAATATAAAAAAGTTATTATGATTTATTGTAAAGTCCTCCAAATCCCATTGAAAACAAAGTGATTTAGATCTTTATATATTCAACTAAAATTTTTATCTTAAATCCCTTAAAATCATTAAAAATCTAATGTTTAAAATATTTTTAATAACAATGGACTTTAAAGTTTTTTTTTAAAAATCACTAATTGAATAACACTGAATTTTTAAAATAAATAAATTTATAATTGAATAACATATAATTTGTTATTTTAACACAAATCAGTTCAAATACTTAATTGAATGTATTTCCTAAGTATCATCAATACATCTAATTTTTTTTTATATATACGAGAGTTCAATAATACAGTGCGTCCATGTGTAAGACTAAAACAAAATTAGATATGAGTTATGACTATGATCACCTCTTAAAAAATTGGATTAGTTTACTTTTCACTAGACATTTAGGAGGTAAAGGATTAAGACATCTATAATTATATATATATATATATATATATATGAAAAAGTGATTTTTTTTTTGTAGGTACGTAGATTATATGTGATTTAGTGTTGACTTTATGCGAATAAAACTACCCCATAGGAACAATTTAGCTGTCCTCAACGTACAGACTTGAAATTTGACAACAAAAATGTTTCGAATACTATAATCGTAGTAATAAAAGTTAAATTCTTGATTACATGCATGTGTCATTAAAGTCATATTTTTGAGCCATTAAGAAATAAACCAAGGTGGTCGACAAAAAAAGAAAAAGACAAATACTATAAGTTTAGTTGGCGATTACAATTTAAGGCAGATATTGACCTGTGATCACATTTTTTTTACTAGGTGTCGTCTACTCTTAATTTAAAACAAAATTTTGTATCCAAGTAACAACAAGAAAATATATGTTGCTTTTGCCAACAACAAGAAATATATTAGACCGGAACAACAAGAGTAAAACCATAAACTAAACATCGAAAATAGAGAGTATGAAATATATATATTTGGTTCAAAGAGAGTATGAAATATTAAGTCGTGAACTTATGTTTAGATTAGAAAATAACCCCATGCATGTTTAAACTTAAAACAATCATAGTCTCTATCTATCATAAATTTCAGTATCACATAAATAACTTTTGCGTTTAGTCACTGAGGTACCTAAACTGAAATTCATATATATATTATTGGAAAAAATCGTATTGACATGATGTTGGAACAGGTTTAAAATTAACTTATTTTGATGAAATAGATGAGAATTTGCGTTTTTATAAAAACAATTTGTCAACAAAACGTAGAATAATGATTTGTGTTAGTATTATTGCTGTGTCACCACCCATATTCAAATCCACATATAGAAAATATCTCTCATCAAAATCATTTATATTATCACAAATAATTATATCATCTTTGGTGAGAAGAAATTTTATTGTTATAGAAGTAAATTGTTTTGTTTGAGAAGAAAACTTTCTTCCACTAAATTAGAGAAGAACAATTCCTCTCAATTCTTCCACTTTTTTTTCTTCTCATTACACCAGTCAGGCCCATGGCTTTAAAATCAATAGTTTTCTCTATATACTCTTCTTTAGCAGATCGTCGATTACGATAGTAAAACTGGGTGTAATTAAACTGATTAGTTACAAATAATACTCTTGAACGAAGTTTGCCGAGGTTAATGGTTTTAGACATATAAATCGGGAATATGTATAACCAATGACAACAAAAAGAATTTCTTTGTTAGTACACTAATCACGAATTGCTTTTTGCAAAGTTTGATACTAATCATTCAGTTAAGTTATTTAATAAAAGTCATTCGGTAAAACTCAATTGGTCATTGAAACGATCCTTGCTCGATCGACTTCTAATTACAAGCGCTGGAATTTTCTTTAAGATCACTTCCAATGTTTATATTTTATTATATCAACAAAATCCTTGCTAATATCAAAATATGATTGGAAGAATAAGTTAACTAATTAAATATCGCAAAAAGCCAACGAGCGTTTGAGATGGAATGGAACACAGAAAAGTGGGTTTGGTTAGTTAATCTACAAAAGGAGAATACAAATCAGAAAAAGTCTAAAGAACGAAAGTATAATCCAATTATTAGAGTTGTAACGATATGATTAGTGATAAGTGACTACAATCAAGTGTTCTAATAATTAAACTCAGTTGCTAAAAGTTAAGTTCCCAAATAGATGCACATGTCTGATATATATTTTATAAAAAGGGGGAATGGCAAACAATAATGAATGCTAATGATGAGAAGTATGTAAAAATGCCATATATGAAAATATTTTGCAGAAGAAACTTCAGATTTAAAAAGGTACTAGGTGCATGTGAATATCGAATTCATAATCTATATATTATGTAACAATGTAAACACACAAGCGCTAAAATAGTATAACAACCAAACTTTAAAATAATATAAGTATGTTTTTCTTTTTGTTAAAGGTAATTATGAATCAATTAGGAAAAAATATTTTTTTAATGGCATTTGTTGATTTTTTCATTTTGTCTTAAAAATTTTAGATTTGTCATTTTAAAGATCTAAAAACACAATTTTACATATTATGCTTGGGTTTATTTGGTTCTATTTTTTTAGGGTTTACTATTTGTTATTAAAAATGTATTTTATAAAAAAAAATTCACAAATATATTGATTTTGAAGTGACAAAAAATGGCAAATCCACAAAATCGTTAAGAAATTGACAAATCCAAAAGGTTTGGGTGGCAATATGGCATTTTCAATAATAATTTCTAAATTTATTAGCGTCAAAAGAAATGATAAATTTATTATATATATGTATGTCTTTGATTATCTCATGATAAATTAAGTTTTGCGTCCAATTTATCTGATGATCCATTTCAACTAACACCATACATGTCTATGTACAACGTATATATATTTGTTTACTTATGCACTTAGAAATCGGAAATTGAAAAAATATATCAGAAAGCTATAAAGTATTGTTTTTGTCAAAATAATTTAGCAAAGGATTGCTACTAATATATCATTCGAAAAACTCGCAGTTAATTTCTCGTTCTGTCTTAATTACTTTTATGTCCTTATATTAGCCCTGTCTTAATTACTTTTATGTCCTTATATTAGCCCTAAGTCCAGTGCTTTGATCTTTCTTAAAAATTTGTAATTTCCTATCTAGTTTACATTTCGGTGCTTTTAAAATGAACTTACAGCTTACACTTTTTGTAAGCTCATTTTTTTAAAAGAAAAGTCTAATTAATGAAAGAAAAACTAATTAATGGATGTTTCTTTTGATATAATAGAGTTGAGAGACCAATGATTTGGATCTTAATATTGCACGAAGAGGGAAGTTGGTACCACTACTCTCCTAGAAAGTGCTCTCATATGGCCAGCTTTGGCAGGCAAGTGAGTGACCCACTCTTTTTAATTAATGCCCCTTTAGTCTGCGTGAATTGTGATTATTATCGCTCTCATTCTAATTTAGTATGATATAATTCTAATCCACGTTATTCTTAGAGGTCTCCATCTGAAAACCATTTAGCCGTTCGTATATATTGATAATTTTTAAGTTATCTACTAGAAAAGCATTTAGCCTTGAATTATATATTTTAATTACAAATATTGTGAAACAAAAAAAGCTACTGATATTTTAATTACAAATTTATAAAATAAATTCAATCAAGTGATACAATATAGTAAAAATTTTGTTAGTTTGTAAACTATTACATGGTAATATTTTTATAGATTCGAAACTTTTTATTTCATTTTTTGTCAAAATATTTATTTTATTTTTGTTTAGAAAATTTACATGATTGAAAATAACAAAAAAAACAAATTACATTAATAAAGGAATCATAAACATATGTTATTATTAGTAACTGAATTAAAACTATACTACAAGGTTATATATAAACTATAATATTACCATTTCAAAAATTTGTTTTTTTTTAAACATTCTTAGAATGATAAGTCAGCAACTATTATTTATTGATTTATGTTTTCATATAGAATTGAAGATTTTTTATTTTATTTTTAGTAATGATTGCGGTAGGACCTCGATTCCTATGAGTGTGGTTATGGTTGGAAGCAATCGCAAATACAGATTGGGGCTGGGCAGCTGTAGCTAGTTTCATAAACCTATTCTAAATATAACAAAGAGTATATGTTATGAGACATTCCAAGTATGCATATATAGACTATAACGTGAAGATAATATAACTTAACTTAGACCAGTTATATATATTGGTTATGAATGATACATACATCACGAGTTTGAATCCGCGTATTAACTAATATAATGACATCACGAGCATTAAACATTA
The DNA here is from genome assembly GCA_900406565.1 of Turritis glabra. Taxonomy (NCBI): domain Eukaryota; kingdom Viridiplantae; phylum Streptophyta; class Magnoliopsida; order Brassicales; family Brassicaceae; genus Turritis; species Turritis glabra. Next base: position 4,629,310 of record OVBN01000025.1, read on the forward strand.
AACTACATGTCATGCTTCACGTTATTCACTTCTTAAAATGTTATTACATTGTGTTATGTGTATATACCACACCGACCGTTCACAAGTTTTAAGAGGTTGAATTTTTTTATTTTTTTTTATATCTTTCAAAACTGTAAGTAGTTAAAGAATTTTTTGCGTCATGCTAGAGTTTACTATATCATGCACGATTATCCAAAAAAATTGGTATCGATCCTATATATTGATTTGGCCATTTGACTCTTTTACCGTTATAACATTTATATGATGTTTTTATAAAACATGGCCAGTAATTAGTATTTTGAATTAGGAGTTTTAATGAACTTTTACTTGACATTCGGTTAATCGTAACTAGCTAAGCAATGACGTGAATGATCTCCGGCTTTTTCCCATTCACGAGAATCGCATGAAATGTACTTCATGACAAGCAGAGTATGATTTAAACTCACTTATGATTAGCCTAATCATGCATTATATTGATATTATATACTATAGTTAATATAAGAACATTACATAATCTCATTAATTTAATTATTTTGATGACTAAACAACCCACTTAGACCAATAAATAATGCTTTTACGATCTCTAATGCAGACAATTAATCGAATTTGGACCATTGGGTTCGTTGGGATTGATTTCCATCTTTACTAGTGTCCTAAAATTTTGGAAAGCACCACCACCGACCTAAATTATATATAGATAAATAAGTATGTAAATATTAATTAAATATTATTTGTGGAGTAATTAAGTATTTAACCAATGATTTGGTGAAATAATTAAGTGGGATATTCCGCGTATTAGTTAATAGGACCTATTCATTCTAGCTAGTAAGTATAGATATATATATATAGACGTTGATGTGTTATATGTGATTCATGCATCAATAGAGTTGAGCATTTCATCCATCCAAAAAGAAATTCCTCAATGCTAGTAATTTATGTATTGTTTAAGATTATGCAACTTTAGTGGTGGTCACACACAAATCTCGCCCATTACTAACCATAAGAGTTGAGCAATAACGAGCATTTGACATAATTAGCGAGTGGAGAATATGCATTATGCATGTATACGAATATACGATGCTGATCATATCTCATATATATGCATAGACGATGATGAATCCATGTTTGGCTATGTGTTATATATGGTTATACGATTGTCCCCGACTCCCCGTAACGATTCCAAAACTCATCCAAATTTAACGAAAAAGTGAGAGTTCTCATATAAATGCATATGGATCCACGTCTACATGCATATATGCTGAACCAGTGGGTCCCTTAATACAGAAACCTTCAATAAAGTAACCAAATTTACAGAATCAAAACTCGATACATCGAACTATATTCTACAATATTATAAAATGATACATCATGTTTGAAGCCGCGCATGCATATGTTACATGTTTGTCTTTTATACATTTGTAGTTGTTCGCATGTGATGATAGTGGTCGATGAGAAGTGGTGGCTATCACATGTTACTAAAACTCTTTTTAATTGGTCGCTAAAATTGGCAATTAATTGCGTGCTCCAACATAGAGGACCTTTGACTTTCTTCAACACGCAAAGTTAAGCTTTTGGTTGAAGCCAACTTTTTTACAGTGTTAATATTTTGTCAACTATTAGAGTGCTACTTATAACTTATTGTAATGTTTTGTACTCCCTAATTAGAAGCGAGTGCATGTATGTCCTAGATTTATTGTTGTAATTGCTATATCTTTGGTACTAGTAAAGAAACGAGTTTTTTTTTTTTCTTTCTTCTCAAGACGGATAATGGATACCCGTTCTGCTGCTGTTTACTTAGCTTGTGATCTTTGATCAGTTACAATGTTATGAGCATGAAAATAAATACATTTTACCATGTTTCATCTTCTCTAACTGATCAGTCTTTAGCCCGTGGCTATCATCAGCCTTTCCAAATATCTCTCATATTTAAAGCGTATTGCGACTCACACAACATTATACATGCTTTAGAAAGAATGAAACACTAGGCTCCACAACGCCTCCTCTTCTCCTGCATTAGTTGTTTTCAAACATATTGATCGATGCATTAGGGGCACTTTCCTAGTTCGAAGAGAACAACCATGATTTACAAGACTATTTCAAGAACCACGAGTAACAAATCAGCATTACAGAGTTTACCAACTGTTTCATCTAGACTTTTCTATCTTTTTGGGTCCTATGAACTATTAGTTTTATGGGTATTCGTTCAGGTGTGTATGTATTGCTTCGGGTTTTAAAGGTATCCGTTCGGGTTTCAGATCCTTCCCGAGCCGAACCGAAAACAAAAACAAAATTATTTAGGATCCATTCGGGTAATATTGACAAATCGAAACCGTCTCTTTTTTTGGGTCAGGATTTTGGAGTCCGATATTTATGCCCATGCCTAGTACAACTTCTGTTTGTTCGCAAAAGAAATTAGACTGAAAATCATTGCTCTATCATAATTGGAGCTTAATCTCGTTACAAGTGTGGACGAACGAACATACATGACGAACTCGAATTCGCACTTCAACTTTTAAAACACATTTCACTGTCAATAAAATGTTTTGTGAAAACATAAGAGTCTGAACTCTTGGTTAAAGTTTGAACAACAAAGAGATCAGAACTGTAAGTGCAGAAGAGACAAGAGATACACAATAGGTTCAGCAAATGCCTACGTCCTCGAATTTTGTGGAAAATACTTCTTGAATACAATTATAGTTAGTGTTCAATCTCGGACTTACACGACACTAAAATCTTCTCTTAGCTCACTCCCGATCTATTTCCAACCCACTATAAGATCCCTAAGATTAACAACAATGATTTACACCCATGATTCTCACTGAGAGATAAAACTCTCACCCTTTTCTCTCCAAAAGTGTCAAAAGGTTACAAGACTTTTTGTCTTTTTTACAATGTTCTAAGGGCTATCTTTCTAAGCCCTAGAAACTTTATTCTTATAGGAATTTCGTGTCTCTCACCCTCCTTTGCAAAGCTAACAACTAACCTAAACTCAAGAGGAAAATATTTCATTTAACTTCATCCTTGTTAAACCAATATTTTCATATCTCATTAAATCTTCTAAATATCTTCAAGACTCCTTTTTTTGTGTGCTTTGCCTCCAAGTAATATCCCAAAACGTGCCTCAAATATATCTTCATAAATCTTCAAAAACCGAGACACGTAGACAAAATCCTGCACCATTCTGAATCGGACACAACATAGTCGTGTGCTGAGTCTTGTGTCAAATAGGAGTTTGTACAGACTGATTTTGTACAACTCCCTTAACTTCTTTTTATCTTGAGCTCGTCCAATTACAATAACAAGAACTTGAGACTCTGAAAACAAGAAACGAACAGGGGAAATAGTAAAAGTAGTAGAAGTGTCATTATATAACGTTATACTATTACAATTACCACAAGAGTGCTTGCCTCTGATCACCACCCAGTATTAGACATTAGATGGCTCCTGGGTCAATCTGAGGATATCAATAAAACAAACAATAACATTCACCACAGTGTAGAAAACCCCTACCCTAAGAGAGTAGACAAAGAAAGGAAAAAGGCTCATATCAAAGTAAAAAAGACAAGATACACTGAGCGTCAGTGGAATGAACTGCGAAAAACAAATCCAAATATGTAGAGCATAATAGTATAACTAGTTTCAAATTGATCTCAACAGACAAGAGAACAAAGATACACCTATCATCAAGTTACCTTTTTTCTCAGGTACGAGTTGGCATGAGATAAAATCGGGGATACCACTGCAATAGCAGACCTTAGCTTGGAACTGTTTTGAATCATCATTGGAAAGTAGCATACCTTCAAAGGTCATGTAAAACATGACGCCAGCAGAGAAGTGATAATTGGCTTTGATAACCTAGACAAATTCATATTTTGTACTATTTATTTTATTGAATCTCTCAAGGGATTTCCTAGATAGCCTGTCTAGAAACTCTCTGGTGGTTTCTGGTTCCAAAGCAAACTCGTTGTCATCGAGATCAACTGGTTGATAATTGAAAACGCGGTGGAACTTGGTAAAATCGATGTCAAACACCTATAAAACACACACACACACACACACAAGAAACTGACTGACTAAAACTCGCTTGCTTTCTTAACTCTATAGATTTACCAAGAATCAACATGAAAATGAAAGAAAAGATGAAAACCTTGGAATCCTCGACTTGTTTCTTCACGAGGAGATACTCTTCCTCCGCCGAGATCTTAGGCTCTTCATCCTCACGGCGTCTTATATACGGATAATACTGTACCCTAGGAACATCCCCATCACTTGTATCGCAAGTATACAGGTTCTAGCATAGTTCTCCATTCTGAGACCGGAAATTATCTAAACTTAAGGATTTATATATGCATAGATCCTTAAATTTGACAGAGTTGGATTCGTACCTGGTAAATCATACCCCAAGTCGTCCCCCATCGAATCAGATATATCGACTTGCGTTTATGAACAATACAAGAACCCTAATCCTTTAATTTTGTTTTCTTTCTCTTTTGGCTCTCGGCAAGTGAAAAAGGCTACGCGCCTACACATCAAAAGTCAAGATGCTATACACATGGTAAAATCAATTGTAAATTGCTATTGTTATTTATTGCAATGTTACGAGCATGAAAATAAATACATAATTTACTATTTTAGAAAATTGGCTTAGATAAATAGATTGCTAATTAAACATGTTAATTAGGATCCGACGATCCGTATTTATCAGTTTCTATTTAAATTTATTAAACAAAAGATTATACTGAATTTCATTTATATATGCCTGTAATATACAAATATCGTAGGTATCCAGTCCATTTTGGGTGGGATCGTTCGTATATGGACCAAAACAAACGGTCTCACTAAATTGTTTTTAAGCCTTTGATCGAAAAAAACATCCGTTTAATAGTGTGGAAAGAAAAACTAATGTGTCATATAGTAACATTTCATTAGTCCTAAAATATGAGTACTATATTTTCATAAGTAACATATATAAGCAAATTTGTGAAGACATGTCTTAAACAACTATATTTTTGCATACTATTATCATATCATATATACCTATATGCTAAACCAAGAAAGAATACGTTTTTCTTCATAGATGGGAAGCTAGAAGCCTTCTCACATCCCTCACTTGAGTATTTATAATTATCTATGTGATGGTATAGCTTGAAGATCTAGGGTCTGTTCAATTATCCGCAGCAATTACAGCTTATGCTAGAATATATGTGTCTCTTGCCATCTCGACCGTTTGCAACAAGAGTTAGCTATCATGTCATCATGTCCCCACAAACAACACCAAACTATAGATGCACAAGTCCATAATCAACGATTTGTAAAATGAATTTGGTTAAGGGATTTTGTTTGGCTTAGATTGGTAAAAGATTCAAGTTATAGAAAAGAGATGAACGAATTTTGAAATTGCTCGAATGAACTGAATTGAGTTTGGAAATGAATAGGAAAGATCACAAGAGTATAAAGATTGAGTTCGCCAAGTGAACAAGTAAGAGTTCTAGTGCCGGAAGTGTGTAATTCGAAGATGTCACTGCTTATACTAACTACTATATTCACCCCATAATCAATCTTTATAGTTCTCTTCTCTATTTAATCCCATTTAATTTGCCGTTTTGATTTTTGTGATCTCCTTACAAAAAGTCTTAATCCGAGATTAACCACGAATTGATCCATGAAATTTTTTTCTCGGATATTTTTTGCTTGGACCTACTTTCTCTACTTGGTGGATCGGGATTCTTACACCAACATTGAGAATTGAAAAAGAAAGGGTAAATATGTCATTTTGTCCTTTAAAGAAATTGCTTTGTAATTGAAACAGCTAGTAAAATCTTTAACTCTCCGGTACACCGCGAGTCTATTTTTTTGTAACTAAAACAAATTTAAGTTGTATTTATTTTTTTAATATTTTTTGTTTTGTTTTATGTTTAAAATTGCATAATTATATATTGATTGTTAATTATAGGATTTCATCCGCAGTATACCGCGATACAATTTGTATATTTTACATAATCTTAATTTAATCAACTTAATTAGATATGTCTAATATTGATGGTGTTAACAAAATAATGAAATGATGATTTACATGTATTGTAGTATAAATTTAAAATATCGACCCAAATCCGTCCCACCATATAACTTCGTCCCGTGATATTTTAATTTTTCTAAAATTTTTAAAAATATTATATCTGGTACAATTAAACGATCCGATCCGATTCAAGCATATAATTGTTTTACCAATTTTAACCTTAATGAGTTTAGTTCTTTTGTCTTAAATGTAATGTCATTATGTGTCAATAAGTATTGAAACAAAAGTTTGTATACAAAATATACTTTAAAAATGTTAATATATATTTTAAATTTTTATTGAGTTCAAATATTATTAATATTTTAATTATTTTATAGAACTAAAATATTATAAATACTTTAAACGTTTAATAACTTTTAAATATTTATATGTCTAAACTTCTTATAAAGTTTAAATATTTATAATATTTAAAATTTTTATAAAGTTTTAATATTTATAATATTTAAAACTTCATAAAATTTTTAATATTATAAATATTTAAATATTTTATAAAGTTTTTCTTTTTAAAAAGTTAAAATATTTCTAATATTTTTTCTAATATTTGAAGTTTTTTTAAAGTTTAAATATTTATATTATTTTTAAACTTTTTTGAAGTTTCAGTTCTTTAAAATAGAGAACCAGAATAAATCGAATAAAACTTTTAAATTCGGATGCCTGATAAATCAAACTTCCTGCTCATTCGTATTCAGAATCATTTTGGTTTTTTTTATAATATGACTCTGAACCATTGCCCAATTTTTTCAGGCAATGTGAAAAATTGTACACATACTTTTTTTTCATTGAATGAGTAATATATGTCCGTTTTTAAAATTTTGAATCACATCATATGCAGAAAAAAAATCTAAAACTTTATTAACTATATGTAATTTATAATAACTCAAAATAATTAAAATATAAGATCAAATAAAATTGAAAGAAGAATCATATATTTATGTTTAAATTAGGTAGAGAGATTTTAGAAAATTAGCTCAAATTTGTTATTTTAGCATTAAATCATCATATTTGATTTCTTTATCTATAAAAATCGTACCCAAAATGGATTTAGTTATGGAAAACGAGATAAATGATAATTGTTGGTGTCAATATCCATTAAAGATTTCCGGAAATTTTGTGACCCAATTTCAATTTTGACCCGACCAGTTTGAGATATTTTCCGAAACTATCCTTAATGAGCATCCCTTATTTGTCTTAACTACAATGACATCCCTTGTAAATAAGTTTGAAAACAAAATTTTTTTTCTAAACCGAGCGGAAAATATCCGGTTCTATTAAGACGGCTGAAAATTAAGTAAGGTACAACCAAAAAAAATTAGACTGAGAATCATTGCTCTATCATAATTGAAGCTTAACGAACTCGAATTCGCACTTCAACTTTTAAAACACAGTCGATACATAGTTTAACATGTTTTGTGTAAACATAGAGTCAGAACTCTTAGTTAAAGTTTTGAACAGCAAACAAATGAGAACTTGAAACGAACAGGGCAAATAGCAAAAGTAGTAGAAGTGTCATTACATAACATAGACTAGGTCAATTATCACAAGAGTGCTTGCGTCTGATCACCCACCCAGTATTAGACATTAGATGGCTCCAGTGTCAATCTGAGGATATCAATATAACAAAAAACATTCAGCAGTATAAAAAAATCCTACACTAAGGGAGAAGACAAAGAAAGAAAAAGACTCATATCAAAGTAAAAACGACAAGATATATATATATATCTTGGGATCTCTTTCAAAGGAGTGAACTGCCAAAAACAAATAGAGCACAATATTATAACCAGTTTCAAAACTGATCTCAACAGACAAGAGAACAAGGATACACCAATCATCCAGTTACCTATTTTCTCAGGTTTGAGTTGGCATGAGATAAAATCGGGGGTATCACCGCAACAGCAGACCTTAGTTTGGAACTTTTTTGAGACATCATCCTTAAGTAGTAGCTTACCTTGAAAAGTAATGTAAAACATGATGCCAGCAGAGAAGTGATAATTGGCTTTGATAACGTTGACAAATTCATATTTTGTACTATTCATTTCATTGAATCTCTCTAGGGATTTCCGAGACAGCCTGTCCATAAACTCTCGGGTGGTTTCTGGTTCCAAAGCAAACTGGTTGTCATCGAGATCAACTGGTTGGTAATTGAAAATGCAGCGGAACTGGGTGAAATCTATGTCAAATCCCTATAAAACTCACACAAAGAAAGATGAATCAACATTCTTCAAGCAGATAAAGAAATTTACCAAGAATCAACAAAAAATATGAAAGAAAAGATGAAAACGTTGGAATCTTCGACTTGTTTCACCATGAGGCGATACTCATCCTCCGCCGAGATCTTAGACTCTTCATCCTTACGGCGTCTTATATGCGGATAATAATGTTCCCCAGGAACATCACCATCATCCTTGTATTGCAAATCTACAGGTTCCAGCATAGTTCTCCAATCTGAGACCACCGGAAATTATGCAACTTAGGGATTTGATCCGAGATATGAATAGATCCTTAAAAGAATTTACATTCGTACCTGGTAAATCATACCCCCCATCATCCTCCATCGAATTCGCCTTGCGTTTTATAAACAAAACAAGAACCCTAACCCTTTAATTTTGTTTCTTCTCTTTTTGGCTCTTCTTGGCAATGAATGTACTGCTGCAGTCCCTCTAGGTTTTGTACTCTTCGCATTTGGTTTTATAGTTTTTTTATGTACATTAATACAGGATATATATATATATAGGGATGTTGTAATGGGCTAAAAATTATGGGTCGGTTCGGATCCATTTAAACTCTGGCCCTGATTAATGAATTGAAAGATTTTCGGGCTTAAATAGGGTTTTGTTTAAAAAATTTCGGGCTTAAATAGAAACAGTCCGAAAACTTGTTTTATTTTTTTTTCAACGATAATGTTTTTTTCTTCTTCAATCTCTTATTCTTCGATCTCGTATCGAAAAAAACTCTGAAATTATGAGAGAATGGTCGAGTATTGATTAAGGGTTTGGAGAAAAAACACTCTTTTTGGGATTCATTTTGTTGGTGTTGTAAGTTTTCGATCCGGCTTCAAGTTTTTGATTTGAAGCCTTTGGATAGTGATTTGAAGCCTTTGTAAGTTTTCGGCTTGTTTTGTTTGTTTTAGTGGTTGAATCTTTCGAGCTTTGTTTGTATTCGAGGTTAGATTCCAAAGTCTTCTCCTTTCGAGCTTATAGTTATAAACTTTGTGTTATAAAACAATATAATATAAGATATTATCTGTAATAGTGGGATCAAACTAGCTAAAATGGATTTATATGTTAGCTAAAGCAATTGTTTGTGCTCGATGTTTCTTGTCTTTGAACCTAAGCTCGTTGTCCTGCAGATTCTCATGATCAGTGATCAAACTCCTACGAGGATGTCTTGAGCTCACAGTTTAAGGATATCAATCATTTGGCATCATCACTTCAGTAGCAGGTATACCATGAAATCATTTTGTTTTGTTGGTGTGAGCATCTGATAAAATATATTTTAATCTTGTTGGTGTGAGCATTTCTCGGATAGGTTTGGCTCATTTTGGTTTATGCTTAAATAGAATCGAAATTTTGTTTGGAACTGTTTAGTTTTAGAAAAATAAGTTCAGTATGGTCGGGTGTGTTTAACAACAGATTTATGGTCATCCCGAAGTACGGTGAAGGGATATATTTATTTAACTGCGCACTATATTGATGAAACCTAGAAGTTAAACAATAAGATCTTGGCTTTTTGTGATCTTAAGCCTCCACACAATGGTGAAGAAATTGCTAAGAAAATTTATAGTTCTTGAAAGAATGGGGTTTAGAGAAAAAGATATTTACTATCACATTGGACAATGCTTCTGCAAACAATACTATGCGAGATGTTCTTAAGCATCGTTTTCAGAGTGGTAATGGGCTGTTGTGTGAAGGAAAAATTTTGCATGTGAGGTGTTGTGCACATGTTATAAATCTGATAGTGCAAGCAGGGTTAGAAGTAGCTAGTAGTCTTTTGGAGAATATTCGAGATAGTGTGAAGTTTGTAAAAGCAAGTGAGTTAATGAAAGACTCATTTGTTACATGCGTTGAGAGTGTAGGGATCAAAAGTGGAGCTGGTTTGTCTCTTGATGTCCCTACTCGCTGGAACTCGAAGTATGAGATGCTTGCTAGAGCTTTAAAATTCAGAAAAGCATTTTCTATTTTGAATTTGTATGAAAGAGGTTACATTTCATTGCCTACAGAAGAAGACTGGGATCGTGGAGAGAAAATTGGTGACCTCTTGAAGCCTTTCAATACCATCACCATATACTTTTCAGGAGTGAAATATCCTACAGTCAATGTTTACTTCATTCAAGTGTGGAAAATCGAGTTGTTGCTGAAGAAGTATGTTAATTGTGATGATGTTGATGTAAGAGCAATGGCTCAGAAGATTCAAAGGAAGTTTGCAAAATATTGGGATCAGTACTAAGACGACCACACCCGCTTTTTTTTTTTTTAAACAACTAATACGCCCATACATATTAGCTATAGCCAAAATGGGTTTACTACAATAAAACTCGGATTTTTATTAAACATTTAACAAACCGTCAAACAACAGAAAACACAACAATCACAAAACGATAAGTAACTGGATCGATCGATCCTAGCCTTGGATCGATCGGTCCGAACACACAGCAAAACTCGGAACATTCAAGCCTTTTGGATCGATCGATCCCCTTACCTTCTGTAACCACGATCGAACAAGCTCTGGATCGATCGATCCCTGCATGGATCGATCGATCCCCGTGATTTCTGCAACTCCGACTCGTACCTGCAAGCCTTGGATCGATCGATCCCCGCCCTGGATCGATCGGTCCTTAAGCTTCTGGAACTTCGAACTCGAATCCAACCACCGCACACGACCAACGACCACATAACCTTGCTTCCTATAGGCGAGTAAACACAAACCCAACCCCAAAAACCAAGGAACAAGCCACGCAACCACGGAAAACAAGAACACAACAAGGATTCGATAATCAATGCAAACACACCAAACACACACCACTTCTCAATTGCTTAGATCAACTCATGGTTACGCACTCACCTTGAGAACGAATGGACAACAGAGCCAAGAACAGCCCAAGGCGAAACCGGTGAACCCCCACGCTTTGGCGAAACACACCTCTGCAGCCCCAAACCACCAAACTTCTTCTTTTCTAAGCAACAACAAGCTTCTCTCTCTGATCTCCCTCCCAACACCCAAACTTTTGAATTCTCTCTCTCATTTTCCTCCCACAAGCTCAAACAATCGCCCAGGAAGAAGAAGAAGGAAGAAAAAAACGCGAACCAAGGGAGTTAAGTGAGACCAAAACACAAAAGGAAGCTGCCGACACATGTGGATAGATCGATCCTCACCTGGATCGATCGGTCCACTCTCCCAGCTACTCCAGATCCTCCTTTTTTCGGTCAAAAGTTCAACTTTCGACTCTCGATCAATCTGCTTCCCGTTCTCGAGAAACCCTATTCTCGAAACATTCAAGATTAACTCCAAAGAGAGAGATCACATGTCCGTAAACCTTATCGAATCAAAACGCCTTGATACGATCCTTCTGTAACGTTTCTATCGATAATTCTTTTTTTCCGAAACATGGGCGTTACAATTTTCTCCCACTAACATAGATTCGTCCTCGAAACTGCGATACAGTTCATCCGCAATGAACTCCAACTCACAATCGTCGCAACGATTCTCTTCTCAACCTTGACCAACCCGGCCATCACAACTCAAACATGAGATTGATCACTATCAACCTCCGAGGTCTACATTCAGTCGCTATACTTATAACCACGTCCTAGGCATTCATTGCTCGAAACACAACTCGTACTCGTACCACTCCACCCTCAGGACTGAAGTCCCTCGAGTTCTTGGTACCACATGCCACTCGCACTCTCGGGTCACAAAGTCTCTCGAGCTATCGGCACAAAACTCGTACCACTCACACTTCTAGACACAAAGTCTTCAAGCTATCGGTACCACGCATACCACTCGCACTCTCAGGCCACATGTCCATCGGCTAAGGGTTTAACTCTCATACTACTCCCACCCTCCGGTCACATGTCCCTTGAGCTATGGGCATCTGGGGACTACTCCTCCCCTCACGAGTTATACAAGACCAAACCGTCTTTAGAGCAATAAAGTCTAAACGTCTATAAGTATTTCTGACCAAAACTACCTCACATGGTTTGCGTAAAGCATCGTAATGCCACAAGACTCTCATCATCAGAATCCTCTTCCGACGAAGCTCCTTGACCCTCAAGTCGAGAACCCTTACTGGCCTCGCCTCTAAAGTTATGTTGGGCTGAAGATCTGACGGAATCTCAACCAACACCTTGTCATCCTTATGCAAGCACTTTTTCAGCATCGACACATAGAAAACCATGTGAAATGCTTGCATAATCTCCGGTAACTCCAACCGGTACGCGACTGGTCCAACTCGACCAACAATCCGAAATGGACCCATATACCTCGGACTCAACTTAGTCTCTGTAATGGACCTGTTCGGACCTTGCAACATTGCCATCTTGAGATACACTCTATCTCCCACCTCAAACTCGAGCTCTTTTCTCCTTTTATCGGCATAACTCTTTTGCAGATCTTGAGCTTCTTTCATGTTCAGCTTCAAAACCGGGATCTTCTCTGTAGTTTCCGGAACAAAATCAGCACCCAATGTGCTCTTCTCCCCCACTTGGGTCCAGCACAACCATACAGAGCCTCGTATAGAGCCATTCTAATACTCGCCTGGTAGCTATTGTTATAAGCAAACTCTACTAAGCTCAGGTGATCCACCCAATGACCACCCCAGTTCGGCACACACATCCTTAGCAAATTCTCAAGAGTCTGGATCGTTCTCTCGGATTGCCCATCCGTCTGAGGATGATACACGGTACTCAAATACACCTTAGTACCCATCTCTGCCAGGAATGCCCTCCAGAACTTTGAAGTGAACTTAGGATCCCGGTCTGACACAATACTCACCTGTACTCCATAAAATCTCACTATCTCCTGCACGTACTTCTTAGCCAACACTGAAGCTCTATCGATTTTCTTGATGGCCAGAAAATGTACAGTCTTGGTCAAATGATCCACAATGACGCAAACAGCATCCTTGGTCCGAGAAATTGGCAACTCCACTACAAAATCCATCGTAATCATATCCCACTTCCACTCTGGAATGGGTAAACTCCTCAACAATCCGCTCGAAACCTGATGCTCCGCCTTCACTAACTGGCACGTATCACAAGCTGCGACCCAGTTAGCTACATCTTTCTTCATCTTGACCCAGTGATAATACCGCTTGAGATCTCAGTATATCTTAGTAGCTCCCGGATGAATCGAAAACATACTCGCATGAGTCTCACTCAGGATTTCTCGCCTCAAACCCTCATCCTTAGGTACGCATACCCGCCCATGCACCAGAATAGTCCCATTAGCAGAGACCTGATATTCTGAACCTGCTTCCCTGGAAGCATTAACCAAACCCTCATCCTTCTCCCGAGCCAACCGAACCCTGCTCAGAAGATCCGCCTGATTAGCTGCCTCGAAACCCAGCGGTTCCTGAGATAAAACACACAACCTCAAAGAACCAGCTCACACACTAACGACTCCATGTCCTGCTTCCGAGCCGAAACCACACGCTTACGACTCAGAGCATCCGCAACCAAGTTCGTTTTACCAGGATGGTAAGCGATCTCCAAATTATAATCCGCCACTAACTCCATCCAGCGCCTCTGCCTCAAATTCAACTCAGGCTGAGTGAAAATGTATTTCAGACTCTTATGATCCGTAAACACCTGAACCTTTCTTCCATAAAGATAAGATCTCCAAATCTTTAATGCGAACACCACCGCAACCATCTCAAGATCATGGGTAGGGTAGTTTTCCTCATGCTTTCTCAACTACCTCGAAGCATAGGCAATCACCTTTCCCTACTGCATCAACACACAACCCAGGCCTACTCCCGAAGCGTCTACATACACCACGTAAGGCTCACCCAGCTCAGGTAATGTCAATACTGGCGTACTAGTCAACATCGTCTTCAGGTTTACGAAACTCTCCTCACACTCAGGAGACCAAACAAAAGGAACATCCTTCCCTGTCAGCTTCGTCATAGACTTAGCCATACTCGCAAAACCCTTGACGAACCTCCGGTAATATCCTGCTAACCCAAGAAAACTCCGAATCTCAGTAGCATTCATCGGCCTCGGCCACTCCATGATAGCCTGGATGTTCTCCGGATCTACAGAAACTTCCTCTGCAGACAAAATATGACCCAGAAATCCAATCTCTCGCTGACAAAAACTACATTTGCTCAACTTAGAAAATAGCTTATGTTCCCGCAGCTTCTCCATGACAACTCTCAGATGCATCTCATGTTCCTCGGGACTCTTCGAATACACCAAAATGTCATCGATAAAAATGATCACAAACTCATCCAGATACTCCTAGAACACGCTGTTCATCAACTTCATGAACGCTGTTGGTGTATTCGTCAACCCGAATGGCATCACCACAAACTCGTAGTGTCCATATCTAGATTTGAAAGCCGTCTTTCGGATATCATGCTCATCAATCGGGATCTGATGATATCCCGACGCCAAGTCTATCTTAGAAAACCAAGTAGCCCCTCTCAACTGATCCAACAACTCATCAATCTGCAAAAAAGGATACATATTCTTCACAGTGACTTGGTTAAGCCCCCGATAATCGATACACAATCGGAAACTCCGATCCTTTTTTTCATAAACAACACCGGCGCTCCCCACGGTGAAGTACTTGGTCGGATAAAACCCTTACTCAACAACTCCTCCAACTGATTCTTCAGCTCTGTCATCTCTATAGGAACCATCCTGTACGGTGCCTTCGATATCGGCGTTGTCCCGGGTTTAAACTCAATCATGAAAGGATCAGACCGAGACGGCGGTAATCCCTACAACGACTGCAAAACATTCTGAAAATCTTGAACAACCCGAATATCTCCAACCGCAACCTCTCCAACAGTCTCTGATGTAACAATTGTCACCAGATACGCCTCGCAACCCTTCTCGATCATACTCTCTGCCTACATGGCCGAGACCACGAGACTCCCAGAAGTTGGTCTCACTCCCTGATAAACTAACCTCCCTTATTTCCTTTTGAAAATAACACGCCCTCGGTGACAGTCTAGATGCGTTTTGAACTTCCAGAGCCAATCTATGCCCAAAATGACATCATAAAGCTCCACCGAGCAAATGACTAAATCCGCTGGCATAGACTCTCCAGCCACTTGAATATCCACGTCAACGACTCGACCGTGAATGGTCAGTAGCTTCCCTCCAGCCACTCTAACAAAACCCAACCGCTCCTCGGTTGCTTTCCATAATTTGCTCTTCTCGACAATTTTCAGAGTAATGAAGCAATGCGATGCTCCATAATCAAACAACACGTGGGATTCAACACCTCCCACAACCAGGGTCTCTGTATTTCTCATATGCTCAGAACCCTGAGACCCCATCATGGAGACAATAAATTATACTAATTAAGAATTTAACTCAGGTAAGTTTAACAAAAATACATGTGATCGGCCTGAAACTGGGCTCCAGTCTCCACGATAGAATACACGCGGCGAGCCACAGCACTCTGACTGGCTGGCGACACCGTTGCTGCCTCCCTCTGCAACTTGGGGCACCTCGGCTTGATATGCCCCACCTCTCTGCAATGGTAGCACACATGTGTATCCACACGCGCCTCGTCATTCTGTGGGTAACTCGCCACCCTGTGATCCTTGCTTCCACACCTGAAGCATCCCGGACCAGTCTGGGTAACACTGGAAGAACTTTCCATCTTCTGTTTCTGTCCTTGCATTGGCCTACCGCCTCTGCTCGGACCAGACTGCTGCTGCGGCCTTCTCGCCTGAAAGTTGGGGTTAACAACCACCACCTCATCTCTCAGACCCACCTCCAGCATGGCAGCTGTCTCCACCAACTCCGCAACCATGCCAAAAACTCTTACCAGGCAACGGTTCCTCAACTCAGCCCGAAAACCCAACAAGAATCTTCGTACCCGGGGCCTCTCACCCTCCATGGCTCGACCTGCATACACACTGAGACGGTTAAACTCCGCCTCATACTTTCAGACGGTCCTGTTTCCCTGAGACAAATCCAGGAACCGACCTTCCAACCGGTCAAGCGCCTCATGAGGAAAATATTTGGAGTTAAACTCCTCCACAAAATCTTCCCAGACCATCTCGGCCTGAACTCTCCTGGCCACAACACTCCTCCGCCAGGTCCACCCGGTATCCCTCGGGACATCTAATCGAAAGGAAGTTCCGCTCTAACCTCCTTTTGCACACATCTGCGGCCTCAGGATTGGCACCTCCCAGGAAAAATCTCGTGTCAATCCTCTGTAACTGCTCCATCATCCTTAGGTAGGATGGGAGCTCCTCCGCAACCGCCACTCTCGGCTGCACCTCAACCACTGGTAGCACAACAGGAGCCTGCACTGGTACCCTCTCTGGTAACCGCTCCAACAGCAAGGCCAGCAAACCCGCAATGCGATCATCTCGAGCCTGAGCAAACTCCGCTGCAGAACCCGCAGCACCCGCTGGAACTCCAACCACACCTTCAGACCCCTCCTGATACACATGGGGAGCCGCCACTCGCTCAACCGTAGCACTCCATGCTACACTCTCTGCCACCACTGGAACACGACAACGACCTCTACCACGGCCACGGCCTCTAGCACGACCTCTAGCACCTCTAGCCATCTGTACCACCAAGAACATATGCTAAGATACTAAACAACTTACAGAGTAAAGATAACCTACCGTGGAATCCCGAGGGCTCGAAGAGGATGATTCTAAGACCCCATGCTCAAACAAAATGACTAACTACCACATAATCAATTTCTAGCATACAACAATTCAACGGTTCAAACACATGCACCAAGCAACACGAAATCCAAGAACTGTCTAGGCTCTGATACCAAATTGAGACGACCACACCCACTTTTTTTTTTTTAAAACAACTAATATGTCCATACATATTAGGTATAGCCAAAATGGGTTTACTACAATGAAACTCGAATTTTTATTAAACATTTAACAAACCGTCAAACAACAGAAAACGCAACAATCACAACTCGAATCCAACCACCGTACACGACCAACGACCACCTAACCTTGCTTCCTATAGGTGAGTAAACACAAACTCAACCCCAAAAACCAAGGAACAAGCCACGCAACCACGGAAAACAAGAACACAACAAGGATTCGATAATCAATGCAAACACACCAAAAACACAACACTTCTCAATTGCTTAGAACAACTCATGGTTACGCACTCACCTTGAGAACAAACAGACTACAGAGCCAAGAATAGCCCACGGCGAAACCGGTGAACCCCCATGCTTCGGCGAAACACACCTCTGCAGCCCAAACCACCAAGTTTCTTCCTTTCTAAGCAACAACAAGCTTCTCTCTTTGATCTCCCTCCCAACACCCAAACTTTCGAATTCTCTCTCTCACTTTCCTCCCACAAGCTCAAACAATCACCCAGGAAGAAGAAGAAGGACGAAAAAATGCGAACCAGGGAAGTTAGGTGGGACCAAAGCACAAAAGGAAGCTGCCGACACATGTGGATCGATCGATCCAAGCTTGGATCGATCGATCCCTTTTTTCGGTCAAAAATTCGACTTTCGACTCTCGATCAATCCGCTTCCCGTTCCCGAGAAACTCCATTCCCGAAACATTCAAGATTGACTCCAAAGAGAGATATCACATTTTTGTCAACCTCATCGAATCGAAACGCCTTGATACGATCCTTCTGTAACGTTTCGATCAAAAATTATCTTCTTCCGAAACACGGGCGTTACAAGTATAGTATTATTCTAGCTATGGGAGCTGCTTTAGATCTGAGACTAAAGTTGCAGATACTTAGGGCAGCTTATGATAAAGTTGATCCCATCACTGCTGAGGAAAACGTTGCTATTGTGAAGAAAAATCTGATTTTGCTTTATAAAGAATATAACACCAAATCTGCAAATTCTTTGAAGTCTTCAGCAACACTAACTCCACACGAGCTTCTCACTGAATCACCACTTGAAGATGATTTGAATGATGTAAGTATAACAATATATTTGAATATCTTTCACTAGTCTCGTTTAACTAATATTGTGTGTATTTGTATATCTATAGGATCTTTTTGAGCTTGAAAGTAGCCTTAGATATTCTTCAAAAAATACCAAGTCAACTTTAGAAATCTATTTGGATGATGAACCGAGACTAGAGATGAAAACTTTCTCAGACATGGAAATTTTAAGTGTTTGGAAAGAGAACCAGAATCAGTATGGTGATTTAGCTTCCACGGCATCTGATTTGCTTAGCATCCCAATAACCACAGTAGCATCAGAGTCTACTTTTAGCGTTGGAGGTCGGGTGTTAAATCTTTTATGGAATCGCCTTCTTCCCACAAATGTGCAAGCATTAATTTGCACTCGCAATTGGCTACGTGTATTTGCAGATCTTGAAGGTAAAATTTTAATATTAATTTACTAACTAATATGAATTATTTTTTTGAACTAATTTATATCATTAAATTGTATGAGACATTGAAGATTTTTTTGATAATGAAGATAATGATGCTACAAAGATGGCAAGTAGCTCAGGAGTTGGAGCTTCTAACACATGATGAGGTTGAATTTAATTAATTTGATTTGTTTTTTGGATATTTTTTTTGGATTTGTAATATGATATTTATGAAATTTTCCTATTTAAGTTTTTAAAAAACGATAATTGAAATTATTTATAAGATTATAATTTATATGTCTATGATGTTCTATTGTTTCCATTGGATAATTAAATAATAGTGTTATCAACATTAAAAAAAATTTCAAAAATAATTTTCTTAAGTATGAGAAAAAACTAAAAGATTATAAAGTGCCAGAATAGGGTTCAACCCTGTTATACAAATTTTAAAGGGTTTAAAAAGGGTTATGACTCATTTAGGATCGGGTTTTAATTAAACAGGATCAAGCTGAGTTTAAAAAACTTATTTTAACATTCCTAGATATATATATATATATTTCTATACTATTATTTGACCAATGTTGTTAAGAAAACAACCAAACTGTCACTTAAATGAAATTCGTCTTCGAAATTTTGGCAGTGATTTTTTTTCCATATGAAATTACTTACTTCCCACTTACTTATAGCTCCAACAAACACCTCATCCACATATTGCAGTATAACTAGTGGACGACCTTCTATTAGAACTTAAAACACTTTTTTTTTTCAAAACAGACAATTGCTTTCCAACAATGACTACGCTTTTGTTGCGCCACTCTGGTAGCTTACAAAAACTTTCAACTTTCCAACTTCCACTAAACTCTAGCGTACAAACACTATTCATACCTTCATGCTCAAAACGAAAAGATCTCAAACAACAAGTTACGCAATCAATGTATCCAAGCTAACAAATCAATCAACATGTTCGTGCCGACTCACATGTACTCAGGCACTTGACCTTGGTTGACTCCACACATTTTTTTTTTAAGAACACGGTCTATCACACTTACAATGCGTATGGGTCTCTTTTCTCAAAAAAAAAAATTGGTTTCCTTGCTAGTGTTCATGTACTCATAGTTTGAGAAGTTGTCTTGACTCTTTATGTTATCAAGTCTTCTTGGAATTCTCTAAGTGTTGGTGGCTTAACCTCATGGACACGGCGCGTAAAGCATTGGGCGGAATTAGGCCGTGACAGAGCACCGGCAAACCCCAGTAAAACTTTAGTCTAGGCTATGCCTGGACAAAATAACTAGAACCGAACTGACCCGAAAAAAGTAGAACCGAAACCGAACAAAAACCGAAGAAATATCTAAACAGAGTCTAATAATAATTTTTTAGCATAACTTTTCATTTTGATGGTTGTGTTTTTTACTAACACATACATATGTTCAACATTTATGTAATTTTAGCTTATTTTCTTTTTTAGATAATTTTAATTTTATTGATAGCCAATATTTTCAAAACTTTTCATAATATATCATTCTAAATTTGAAATTTATTTAAATTTCTTATTTATCTAAAGATTTTTGAAATATGTCACCCGTGACATTGCGGAGGGTTTGAGTTATTGTTAATATAAAAGCAAACTATTAAATTCGTTTGTGATAATAGTTGCTTATTAAGTTTTACACTCTTTGACACCATTTATAAAAACATCAAAATCACTATATGTATTTGTATCACTTATGAAACTTTTTTTTTCAGTGGAGACGATGTGGAACCAATGCTTAGTTTTTAATTAACATTAGTTGTTATTAATTTAAATTTTATATTATTTTTTAAATAATATAAATTTATATATTTGTATCAATATCGTGAAATGATGCAAATAGATCTAGATTTGCATCAATTTTAATGAATTGATGCCACACAAATTAATAATGGCATCGATTATTGTAACTGATGTTAAATTTAATAAGTGATTTAAGATTTATTATTTCAGTACTTTACTCTTTGTTCTTTCCTAGCTCAAACTTTTAGGTGGGTAACATGATCCCTTGTGATCAACATCTGCATCCTTGAATTGATCTTGTTGTTTGCACTGGGTCTTCTTGTTTGTCTTTACAAATCTAAAACGTGCAAAAAGAATGTCAAACACTAATCGGTACGTAGAGTGTATGGAAACACAAACTGTCAATTTTTATAAACTGTCAAGTTTAGGACAATCAATATTATCAATAACAAAGACAAAAATTCTTGGGTTTTCAAAACTTTAGAATAAGTGACTGCAATTTTTCTCTTTCTTCATTCCATAAGACAATCGTTTCTTAAATACATAAGAAAGATGTTCATAAATTTACTGGTAGAATATAGGATCTGTTTTTTTTTTTTTTTTTTGTCAACGAATATAAGATCTGTTACAACCACTTTGATTTATATTTTGTTAATATGTTCTACATCCAACATTTTATGGAACAACGAATATAGACATGTTTATTGATGAATGCTTTCAAGGGAATTTAATCAACTATCATAGTATCAGAGCAATGATAATTGATTAAATCCCCTTAAAAACATTCATCAATGATAGTTGATTAAAACCCAAGCTTCTGATCTCTTTTCTTTTCTTTATATTCTTCTTCCTTTTCTTCGTTATCTCTATTAATGGCGGAGAATATAACAACCTCCAATTTCATGGAATGGAATAAGGGTTCGTAACTCTTGTCCTCACACTTCTCAACAAAATGGAAAATTCGAGAGGATGATAAGAACCATTAACAACGCAATTCGAGCCCTTCTTTTTCATGCTCGTCTTACGCCTTGTTATTGGGTTGAGGCTCTTCATGTCGCAGTTCATATCTTGAACATTCTCCCGTCTTCCACAATTCAAAATCAAATCCCCTTCACTCTCCTCCTCCAAAATCAGCCCACATATGACCACTTACGTGTTTTCGGGTGCTTGTGCTTTCCAAATTTAAATCACTCAAACTTCCATAAGCTCTCACCAAGAACGACTCCATGTTTGTTTCTTGGTTATCCCTCTCAACATCGGGGATATCGCTGCCTTGATCTCAAAACAAACAAAATCATCATCTCTCGTCATGTTCACTTTGATGAAGATATATTCCCAGCAAGTGATACGAAAATGAATCATGTCTCGTCTTATCGTTTTCTCGAGGCTAATGATGAACCTTCCCCTCTGTTTAAACAAATATTGCAGACACCAATCCCACCTCCTCTACCTTCTACAATTTTGATACCACCTATTGATCCAACACAAGCTCAACCTATACCAACTCCTCCTCGTCATTTAATGAAAATCCGATCAAACTCTAGCATATTAAAACCCAAACCAGTCATATCCCTTCTCACCACTACCAAATCGCCACTTCCCAAAGGCCACAACTAAGCTTTATCTGATCCAAATTGGAATTCATCGATGACTGATGAATATGATGCTATGATTAAGACTAAGACTTGGACATTGGTACCTCGACCTCCTAAGGTCAATATTGTGCACTCCAAACATAAATTTGATGCAGATGGGGCTTTAACACGTCACAAAGCGAGGCTTGTTGCTAATAAAAAATCGAAGGAATTGGGTGTAGATTTTACAGAAACATTTAGTCTGGTCGTCAAACCAGCAACAATACGGATTGTTCTAAATGTTGGAGTAGCGTTGGACTAGCCAATTCGTCAGTTAGATGTGAAAAATACGTTTCTTCAAGGCGATCTCGACGAAACAGTATGTATTCATCAGCCTCCTAGCTTTGTCGATAAAGCTTTTCCGAAACATGTTTACAAACTTCGGAAAGCAATTTACGACGTAAAACAAGCGCCGCGTGCATGGAACGCTAGATTCACTAAATTTCTAACGCACATTGGCTTTGTCACAAGCAAGGCAGACACCTCTTTGTTTATTTTCAGGAAAGGCAACAATATGGCATACATTCTCCTCTATGATGACATAATCTTGACAGCTTCATCACCAAGTCTACTACATGAGATAGTTGACAGACATGGGCAAGCTAAAAACTGAATTCCCAATGATAGACATGGCCAAGTTGTATCACTTTCTCGGGATAAAAGCTTATTCAACACCAAGGGTCTATTCTTAAGTCAATCGGTATACGCATAAGAAATCTTGAACAGAGCATGTATGGATTATTGCAAGCCGTGTGCACCTGTTGATCTGAAGTCGAAACTCTCCGCAGCGATTGGTGAACCAGTCCCTGATCCGACGTCATACATAAGCCTTGCCGGCGCTCTACAGTATCTGACATTCACAAGTCCTGACATAACATATGCAGTTCATCAAATCTGTTTGTTTATGCATGACCCTCGCATACCACATCAGAACGCGTTGAAGCGAATAATCAGATACATAAAAGAAACCAAGGATCATGGCCTGCAATTGGTTAAAGGCGAAATTAATTGTCTCACAGCATACTCGGATGCTTATTAGGCAGGATGTCCGGATACACGGCGCTCAACGTCAGGATATTGCGTCTACCTCGGTCCAAATCTTGTCTCTTGGTCCGCGAAGTGACAACAAACAGTATCGCGGTCCAGCTCGGAGGCTAAATATAAAGGCGTAGCAAATGTATTGCAGAGTTAAGCTGGCTGCGAAATTTATGGTCGAACTTCATCTCAAGATCACAAAGACATCAGTGTTCTACTGTGATAATAGCAACTCAGTTTACTTAGCCACCAATCCTATTAAACACCAACGAACTAAGCACATCGAGCTCGACATACACTTTGTGTGGGAAAAGGTGGTTGTTGACGAAGTTAAGGTTATCCATGTCCCATCCTCTCTTTAATATGTCGATATCTTCACAAAGGGTCTTTAGACGTCTCTTTCCAACGAGTTTCGAACCAGTTTAACCGTCCAGGAACCCGACGCTCTAACTATGGGAGGTGATAGAATATAGGATCTGTTATAACCACTTTGATTTATATTTTGTTAATATTTCTATATTCCATATTTTATGAAACAACATTGTAACGGTTCGGCTATATATAGTCATGTCTATTGATGAATGCTTTCAAGGAGATTTAATCTAACTATCATTAACTGCCAAGTAAACAAATATACAACGTGAATGAGTGGGAGATAATTCCAATAATATAGGAGAACACACGATGCCATATCTCATTCAATCTTTGACCAAGTCAATCTCGGTTTACTCTGTTTATGATCTCATCAGAGAATCATCCAGTAAAACTGAGAATTCGAAATTCAAGCAATAGAATCACAGTCACCTATAATAACTATCGGAAAAAATGTCATAAAAAACATGAATTATGCGTTTTCATTAAAAAAAATCATAAATTTTGTATTTGGTGAAATAAATATCCAACTTCTTTTAATTTTTCTATTAAATCATAAATTTTTGTTGACTTTGCCAATTTAGACGCATCGTCATCGTTTAACGGAACAAACACATGGAATCAAATTTCTGTTAATGAAACTCTTTATTAAATTAAAACGACGCGTTTTAATTTTTAAAAAAATAACTCATACTAGTTACTCGAACTGGTTACCTTTACTACCAATCACTAGGTACATAAGTTTTGTTCTCCAGCTAAGTTCTTTTATTGTTAAATGAACAAATACATATAATTATATAAATAAGTTTTGTTCTCCAGATATAGGTTTCTAAAATTGCCACGTCATTACGGAGAACTCTCTCTCCCAACCACTACCACCACTTTTTCTCTCTCTCCCAGCCACCACCACCCGTCTCTCTCTGTCCTAGCCACCATCACCAGTTTCCCTCTCTCCCAGCCACCACCACCATTTGCTCTCTCTTTCAGCCACCACCACCATTCGCTCTCTCTCTCTCTCTCTCTTTCTCCGGATACATAATCGCTTGGGTTTCGAACAATCTCGGAGTCATGGCCGCGACTAAGAGAGGATCAGAGATAGAAAGCATAACATGAGAGAGCAATGCGAGATCTCGCATAGAGTTACTGGGGAAAACGATGGTTACAAGCAGAGCAATTAGCTGCTAACGATAGTGAGGTAATGGCACGAGGAAAGAGAGAGAAGATTCAGGCGTCAGGGGCGCTGCTTTGAATCGAATTATAAAATTCAATTGATTAGCATTATATTAGTGTGTATATAAACGTATGTATAAGTGTGTATATGTTATCTTATCGATAAAACAACTTAGCTCAGATGATAGTGTTCCTGGAGATCTGTCTCAAAGGTATTCAGTTCGAGAATAATTTGAGTGAAAATAAAAACGACGTCGTTTTCGTCTGGAATTTTATCAACGAAAACGCACCGTTCATGTTTTTTTATGACAATTTTCCCAATAACCATTCCACCTTCCATGGAGGATCGTTGAATCTAGCTCTTTCTCTCCTCCGAGATAACTGAATCAAAGTACAAAAACACAAAACGACTCGTCCATGGCAGAATTGATGAGAAGAAATTTGACGATGAAGTAAGTAAGCCAAACGTAAGAAAACGGAAAAACATAGATGGTAATCGGCAAAAATCGCAAAAGATAAGGAGGAAAACCTCTGAGAGTTTGCGGGAACCTAAAAATCTCTTTGCATCTAATCATAAAACTAATTCTAAGATTTTTAAATATATTTTTATGACAATCATGAAGTGTTTAAAAAAAAAAAAAAAGGGGATCGGGGGCGAGGAAGAGGGTTCGTGTAGTCATGAGAATGAGACACGATGTCACAGTTATTTTGTTTAATTTCCATTTTGTCGTTGCCTGATGTATTTCGCTTAATTTTGGATGAGTTTAAGATTTACATGTGTCAAGCAAACTATATGTGTTCAGGTGATTTATGTTTTACATTATAAAAGATACCCCTCTTACATCGGGTATAAAGTTTTCTCATTATTTATATTTTCAAATACCAGAAATTATGTTCATACTTTTAATACTGTTATTATCTGATATATAAGATTTGGTAAAGAGACTTAAACACGCTGAAGAAATGGATGGATAGGATTCACAAGCTGGCTTTAACGCTCACTTTTGTGGAATCAATGGATGATGATGGTAAGACATGACTTGCTCGAACAAGACTTGAATCGAAATGAGATCGAACAAGTTGGCTATAACGCTCTCCCTTGTTGGATCGAAAGATGATTTTGAAGGTGGATCGAGGATTGCCACTCAAAGGTGAGAAAGCCTTTGTGATAAGATCGCGAACCTTTTGTCTCAAGGAATCCACACAAGAGACATTGCTTCAAAAATATTCAAGAACACATCTTGATAAAAAGAGAAAACTTCTCTAACTTTTATTCAACTTTCAAACTTGTTTATTACAAATGAAGGAGAGACTCTTTTCATAGAGTTTTTAAACTTGGAGAAAAAGCAAATAAACTTGGAGAAAAAACGAAGACATAAATGCAAAAATCTGTTAAATAAGAAAACAATAAATAAATGAGAATATTGAGACTTCAAGTCTTGAGATCACTTCCTTGACCAGATTTTGCTGAAATTAATCCAAAGATAAATAGATGATCTCAATGTAGGCATGAAACAAATCGTACACCGTCCATTCAATAATCTTGGTTGACAAGTAATTTATGTGATCACACTAATTTTGGAAAGTCTTTGACGATTCTGATTCCATGACCTCATCATCATAACGATCTATAATCTCAAATATATGGCTACTATATTTGATAGCAGCATATAAAAAGGTGCAGCATAACTACATAAGCATTAGAATTTATTTTTTTTGAAGTTATTTAAAGTAAAATACCAAAATTAAACCTCTCTTCTCAAAAACAAAAAAAAAGTACCGAAAAACCAAAAGATGGTTTTCCATTCGTTTAATAAACTAAAATTTGTAGAATTGTAGTGCACCACGTATAAGACAAATTGGTGCATAACCAACATAACTAGATAGAATCGCTTTAAAAATAAAGTATGCTCATTCCGCTGCTCCATGTGCTTCAGCATTTGTGTACCTGTATATGCAATTGTTATGAAGTGTTTATGTTAGATAAATCTATCACTTACGTGTTTCAAAATTTATTTAATCAATCTTATATCTAAAATTATTCTAGTAACCTATTAATGTTTTATTTTCATATTTTCATATCATACAATAACAATTTAGTAAATAAATTATATTTGGTACAAAAATATAGACTTACTAGCAATTTCTCATCCTCACACATCGATGATTTGGTCAAGAAGCTGCGTAATTTAGTAAAGGTTTTATTATATATATATATATATATATATAATAAAAAATTAGTAAAGTAATAATAAGTTAGATAGAAGACAATTATGTACCTCAGGATACATGTATGATTTAATCAAGGACGGGCTTCCCTCGGGCAAACTAACTTTCCTTGCAAATTTTCCAAAACCGTCTAATCCCCCCCCATCCAGTTCCCCATGTGTTTTGAAATTCAAAATATGAAATTCCACTTGGGTCGGTTGAATACTTGGTAAGTAGCACGATGTGTCTTATTACTTTCACGTTTTTGGGCGGCCCATAGTATATAATATCCTTCTATTTAAAAAAAAAAAAAAAAAGTCAAATCCAAAATATGTCAAATGTTATTTAGAAGGATGTTAATAAATAATTATTATTTATTCACCTTATTGTTTGAGTATTTCAGGGTGACTTCTATCTCGACGGCAATCGGTCCGCGTGTCTTCAAAAGACGAATTACTTCTGTTTCATCAACATCATTTCTCTCCACAACATTGAATTCACGAATCTTGAAGACTTTTTTATCCTGAAATTTCTTTAATTGATTTTAGACCTTAATTGACAAAAAAAAAAAAAAAACTAATTTAAAAAGAAGCGTGTCACTAACCTTCACTTTGTCGCATGCAACTGTGCTATCACCTTCTTGATTTTTCCCCACAATGCATTTACAATCTTCTTCTCTAACTAGGCCATTGTCCTTGAGAAAAACCTTCAAACTTTTGTAGTTTTTCAAAAACCCATTGGAAAACTTTTCACTGATATTAGCATACAGATGTTTGGGAGACAATCGCAATAGGTGTCCCACTTTATCATGGATAAAGAGATGAGCGCTAATCATCCTATTAAACGTGATCGTCCAACAATTACCTAGTAATAAGATCACGTCACTTATTATTTTTTATTAAAAAAGTAAACTGTGATTATTAAGGAAATGTTTTTCTAATTAATTACTATTAAATAGTCTCTAAAATGGTTTTGGATTTATGCGTCATTAACTTGTATTTTTTTCTATTTTGTAATATATATGTCGGATATGTCTTAAATAAAGTATAAAAAACCTTTTAAAATAACTAAATGAAAAAATAGGTTGAATAATTTAAAATTAAGGAAATATACAATTTTGTTAAATTTTTAAGGTTAAGTTTTTCTAGTTTGGGAAATGTCGGAAAAAGACTCAAAAGTTTTTTTCTTTTTTTGGTCAAACTGACTCAATTTTTGTAAAGTGATCCAATAATACCTAAACATTATTTCCGTTAATTTATCTAAACAGTGCCTATTATTCCACTAAATAGTGTTGATGTGACATTCCACACAAGATCAAATAACGGGTGGAGTTAATAAAACCGAATGAATACCTAAACTTAAAATGAACCTCACTTAATTAATCGGTTAAGGCAAATAACCTATTTTCTATCCTAAATATTGAAACCATTTTCTATCCTAAATACTGAAATCGATAAACAAAACAAAAATGTGCAGCCACAACTAAGGAAAAAGAAAACTATTTAGCCTTAAAGTCTTGGCTTTTTGTTTAAAGCAGGTAGATTATCATTTGGTATTTGGGGTGAAGTGAAAGAACTATTATAAATATGAAAAATGAAGCAAAGAATTATAGGCGCATTAAGAAAATTAGTTTTATAGATTTAAAGACAAATTTAACCATTTAAAAATTTTAATATAAATTGACTTTTTAATTTTGATGAAGATATAATATAAGTATTTTATATCCTTAGTTCTTTTATAAGATATAAGTAAAAAGACTTACCCATACAACCTTGCATTAGGACTTGCAGCAAAACCCTTTTATTGTTTTGGAGATCTTTCCAACAGAACTGGTAAGGGAAACCTTTAGGTAAATCCTGAAATTAGAAAGAAACAAAAGAGTTAACAGTGAATAAACAAAAACTTGAATATGCAATGTAAATAGAAAAAAAAAGTATTATACCTTGGGTAATTCAGTAGGTGCCTGTATATTAAAAAAATAGTTAAATTATAATAAAAATTATAATTAATTTTGATATAACATTAATCTAAAAAGAAGAAAAAAAAGTTTACAGTGTCAGTGACGGGAGCTTTTCCCATAGCTTTTGGGGTAGTTCTTCTCCTCTCTGCCATCTCTATACTGTGAAGAAAAAAACAAAACGAGAATGTATATACACAAACAAATCCAGAAAGTCGAAGTATTGCTGTATCCAAAAAACGCAGAAGCTAATAGGAATGAAGAAATGATGGGTTTTCAAACCCAGAGGTTAAAAGAGATCGGAAGAATATAAGACAAAAGTTGTAACCGCTTAGTACCTTATAAACTAGTGTATAACACAAAAGTTGCATTTTTACTGTATACAAAATTATCTAAATAATGATTCCGGCGAAAGAAATGAAAAAAAAAATATATATATATATATACACACAAACACACGATCGAGCAGCTATATAGTGCCTTTTCTTGGCTATTTTAATGTATTTGGTTAAATATTGATGAAGATTTAAAGAACTCGATCATTTGTACTAGACTACTAAACACACGCTATAGATAGAAACCCCAAAAGGAACCAGCGAAGAAACCCCAAAAGGAACCAGCGAAGAACCTGCTATAACGCTGGAAAAGAAGGAGGATCGGAATGAAGAAGCTGTTAAAGATATTCAGAGCTTAGATGAACGATTCTCCCGCCGGTTCCAACATCTTTGACGGCAAAGTTACTCAACGGAAGCTGGATCTGCTCATCTCTACAGAAATACGATTTCAGGTAGAATGGGAGCCGGAAACGGAAAATAGATACCTGGTTTGGGATAGGCGGCGAAACGATGAAGTGTTGAAAGGCCTTGAGAAGCAGAAATTAGGGTTTTGAAACGGAGGTTTTCAGCTTGAGAAGGGAGTTAAAATAATAAAGTGTTTTTTGTTTTCTTTTGCTAGCAGGACGGTGTTGTATTCTGCAACAACCTCTGGGCCCGAGTTTGACCCTTCTTTTTTCAAATTTTTTTTTTTTACAGTTCAATATAGTATTATATATCTGCATGTTCAATTTCATTCACTTTAAATTTATTTATTCTGAGTTTGTTGGAATTTTTGTTGTCACTATTTTACAAATAAAAATATTTCCTTTATTTTTGTATGTTGATGAGAGGAAAATAAAACTTACCAAAATTGAACGATTTGTTTGTTATGACACTTTTAAAAATTAAAACTAAAAGTTGATATTCACTAACATAGATAATCATTAAGATAGAAAACCACTTAGTAAATAATAACTAGTGTATAGCACAAAATTGTATTTTATTGTATACCAAAAAAAAGCTAAATAATGATTCCGGTGAAAGAAAAAATGATATAAAGAAAGGAAAAAGAAAAAAAACCACACACAAACACACGAGCAGCTCTATAGTACCAGATATTCGTTAAGTGGGAGAGTGTAGCCAATAAACTATTAAAATTCCCCTCTTTTTATTAATTGGTGATTAATCAATATGAAAATTATATTATGTTTAAACACAACACATCTTGGTCAGATGTTCATGATAGATTACAAGATATATGTATATGATTGTGTAAATTATATATCTGAAAATAAATGACTAAACCTAATTGGATTGTTTCAAACACCGATCATTTGCATTTTAATGCATTCTCCTCTTTTGTTATATCAAGAAATATCGAATAAAATATGGTAACAAGAGAAGATATAATTAAAATACAACACGATATGAGTATCTTTTTTATTCATTTGTTTTGGTACAAACCAACCCACGTGTTACCAGTTAGGGCCATGAATCAATTATTCTAATAAAGATTTGTTTTTTTTGGGTTGTTTTTGCTAAAATAAAAGGGTAAGACTAACAGATAAGAATGCCTTTTTAAATATATATAAAATAAAATAAATACGAAGTTGGGGAGGGAAATGGGAAATATTAACTACTAGCTACTCCTGTTTTTTTTTTTTTTTAAACAAAAAAATAGTATATGATCACACTCTCTATTAATTGGGCTACTATACAATAATTTTAAAATCTTATTTTACAAAACAATAGTCTCTATGTTCGCAAATAAAATAATATTTTGTGTAACCATCAATTATTTGTGCTTTGGGACCAATAGGAAAATATTCATCCGAGGAAGAATGTTTGGCAAAAAAAGACCCCACAAGATCATACCTACAAGATCATTAACCTTGAACAGAAAAGAGGTAACTGGGGCAGGTCCAAATTTGTTGATCGATGTAGTACTTCACAACAGTATGTGTTTCCCATTGTTCTTGATGTTTGCTTTTTCCTATTTCATTGTTTTTTTTTTGGTATTTTTCTTTGCTTCGATCCCAGTAGTTCAGCATTCTTTCTGTCACTTTATACAATTATACTTATAACATTTAAATCACATACATAACAACGATTATCGTATTGAAATAGTTGATACTTTTGTTTTCTTTTTTCAACCATCGAAATAGTTGATGGTGTGTTTCCCTTTTATCATGTTCTACCATTTTTTCTTTTTCTTTTCCGATAATCATGTACGATTTTACGTGTCGACCTAGCTATAACTGTGTCTTACAGCTATTTTTTTAGCTGTAGCTAAAAGAAATAGCAGCAAAAAATATAACAGGCTGTACGGTGACATTTATTTGGGTAAAAAACAAGTTGTATTCTTTTTTACTACTATTAAATAACAAATTATACTGAACAGGTGTAAAAAATAAAAGTTCTATTTTTCCTTCTTTTCTTTTTTTTTTTTCTTTTTTTTGGTCTTGAAATGGCAATTAAACTGAAGAAAATGTTTTAACACAAAGTAAAAATATTAAGTTCCGTTCGAAGATGAATTACATGGTGATGGCAAAAAATAAGAGATAGCAGACGATAGTGATGACGACAATAGAATTAAGTAACTAGAGAGGAATCAAGTTTATTATAACATCTAACATAAAATAATTAAAGCCATTGACGAAAAAAATGATAATAATCAAAGCATGTCAAATGCTAATTTAACGTGATATTATAGTTAAGGCTCTTGTTGAAAACAGTGTCGTTCTCTTCAGACATACATTTACTCGGATTTGTTATGGGGTCAAACGCAAGGGGGGAGCTATGTTGAGAAAGGGCCGTCAATTTTCAATTGTCTATTAAATCATAAATTCATAATCATTTGGTTTAACTTAGTCTTTTTGACCCCCACTAGCTAACTCGAGCTAGAAGCTATAGACGTACGAATATGAATTAAATTGCCATCCAACTGGAACTTTTATAATTTTTTCATATCCGATTAATAATTAATATTTTAAGGTATTCATACTGATCTGAAGCTTGTAAATGATTCTATTTGAAATTAGTTATTTATAAGCTTCAGATCACGTAAATTCTATAGAATCATTTCGATATTAGTTGTTTTTGTTTGTCTTGTCACGTAGCTAGCTGTGGATTTCGTACGAGATATTACCATTGTTTTGGGATGCACAGACAATGCTGACAACAGAGAGGGTTTTATGAAAAACGACACCATCACATCCTACGTGCCACACAAGAGCCCACATAGATTTGATTTGCTTTTTGTTTTTTTTTGTTCGTGCAATAATAGTTACATGTATATCTGCTCCAAGAAAGTTTTTAGCAAATAGCCGTTGGATACGATACGAGGAAGGGAAGAAGAAACTCACTATCGGCTCGGCTGCATACAATTCTTGTTGAACATAACTTAGTTTGGAATATAGACAAAGGACCTTTTGTGAAATACGCACTTTTATTAAGGCTATGGTGGACATATCACTTTTTCACGGAGAGAGACAAAACAAAAAATCCTAACAATAACTATCAATCAATTATTATTTTTATAAAAATGTTTTTTCCATAATCTATACTAATAAAAGAGACAATTTGAACTCTTTCAGAGTGTCCACATCAATAAGACATGATTGCAAGACTGTAAGCACTTGACCTCCACCGTCTTTACCATGACTGGGCTTATAAAAAAAAAATCACCTTTGCACGCTTCCTAAAAAAAATCCAGGAATAGAATTGGGATAAATCAATGAACTCTGTGCAAGTTCAAATAAATGCATAAGCGACAAACAACTGAAAACGCAAGAAACAAATTTTAAGGGTTATTGTCCGGACAAGTCATTGTAAATATAATAATCAAAGAACACAGGTGTGACAAAGAGTCGAGAGCGGTAGCAAAAGAAACGAAAACGTCGTCAAGAGAAGCGAGACGACCAATAAAAAATCACTACTCACATTGAATTATCGTCTCAATGATAATTTATAATTTAAAATATAAAGTTAAAAGAAAATAGAGAGGACTTTAGAAGTTGGCGAAAAAAAATCAAAGACATAATTTATAAGAAAAATGAATAGAGACAACGGGAAAATAGATTACAAGATGTGAATTACTATATATACTAAATTAAAAATAAATGAAAATCAATCACTATTTCTAAATACAAATTACAGTGGAAAAAAAATAAAGACACATAAAATTAAACTATTAACCGTACTATATAGGTTTTTTGGTGAAAGTGTTACATAAAATATCACATACTTTTGTTGCATGTATATAGCAAAAAAAAAAAAATTAATAAACTAAATTAACTAACTTAAAAATATATTATCAAATTATCAATTATAAAAAATATCCGGACGTAGCCCGGATTCTTGTCTTTAGTTAATAAGTTGTATCTGTATCTAACTCCACACACAAATCTATTAGTAATTAAAAATCAAACTTTTTCTTCTTTTCAAAAATTAGTTTTGATGAATAACATCTGACGTCGACAAATTTTCTATATTAGTGTAACATTAAATCTGGACCTCTACAGAATATTTATAATAGTCTACTTTCATGATAAGTATACTGTATTTTATTTATCAATGAAGTGTTCTACAGACTAAAACAAATCTTAAACCAACGTTTCCTATTGGAAAGCTAGTTGCTGATCTTTGACGGAAAAAAAAGATAGTTGGTAAATTGTAAAGTAAACGCATGTAATCTGTCAATCGGACGGCTGAGACGCATTACTGATACAGAAATACAAATAACAATAAAAGAGAAGAAAAAATACATTTTTTAAATGGGCTTGTGTATGTAATATTAAGGCCTTGAACGAGATTAGCGGTTCGCAGTAATAATTGTGGTTCCCAATAAATTGTCCCCATTCAGCAAAATATTTGACATGCGTTTTACACTAGTGCGTTTCAAAATAAAATTATAAAATATAGAAACATATCATGCTTATAAAGAAACGCACTATGCGATTCACACACACCATTTTCATGTAGTTAATTGTGGTTTTTTTTTTTTTTTTTTAAATCTTAGAAAAATAGAATTAGTTATATGAATCAATTCAATTCAATACCCGAATGAATCATAAACTCTAAAACTGAAAGAATTTGATGAAAATTGGAAGTAACCGAATCTGATCCGAATACTTGAGCACTCAGCACTAATTGGTACACGTCTGATAACGGGTTAAAAATAAATAACATATATTATTATCCAGTTTTATAATAATATTTTTATTAGTTAAATATCTTAAATTATAATGATATTAAAATAATTAATCTATTTCAGTTTGTAAAATATTTATCTAAATATATATTTTAAACCGTTTATTGTATTTTTCATCATTCAAACATTTGTACCGTACCGCGTATTAATTTTTTTACCATTCAGTATTATCTTGCACCGCTTGTTGCGTACTAACCGCACTTGTACCGCATGATACGTTTTTTTCTAACAACCCGTACTTAAACAGCACCGCACTACTCAATCCGTTTATTCCGCATCATCCTATCCGCTGTCACCATTCGAAGCCTAATAATCATTTTTTTTTTTGATTTTTATATCAGTATATTATACTGTATTGTACTTTTACATGTATCTCACAATAAGATACAAGATTAAGCTGGGAAGTATGTAACCCTAAAATTACACCATCTTTATATTTGAACTCTTAACTTTTGTTATGTTAATTAATGGTTAATTAAATTTTAACCATCTTAATTAGAATTGTACTCCATGTCATCTCACGCAATTACCAAATTCTTTAACTGTTAATTTATGACGGACTCAAGATTATTTCATTCTTCAGTGATTTATTAAACCGTCCTACTTTACTGAAGTGAATACTATTTTCCCGTTTAGCCATGTTTTAAAGTGCAAAGGATAACTACAACATTAACATTTAACCTGATTTTAAATTACAAAATATTAATTGATAATTCCTAGGCTCGTGTCACGAATTAGAATTACTAAAGACAAAATGGTTCTCCTCATTTGGTATGTGTATCCACTTTTCTTGTTGCCAAGTTGTTCATATTTTGTTATTATTATTGATTAGGAATTCTGTAGTTGCCTAAGAATGAACAAAAATTTGATTCAAACTTCTTACTATCCCCGAGTATGAAACAATCTCAAGTTACTTATAGCGTGTTCTATCACTATTGGTATTTCTAGATTTCACAAAAACTTGTTTATAATGATTGTTAAGCTTGTTGAAATTATTTGTTGATATGTTTTCTTGAACATTTATACAAATTTTCTTAACTTACTATAAATAAATATAAGATATTATTGTTACGAAAACCTAAGACATGTAACATCCGCTTAAGCTTTTTATTCGAAACAAACATCCGCTTAATAGTGTGGAAAGAAAGACTAATGTGTCATATATTACAAGAAATAAAAATCACTAGTCCTAAATGATGCGTACTATATATTCATTACTACCATATATATAAGCAAATCTGTGAAATGACAACGTCTTAAACTTTGACATCTATAAATTTGTATTATCATATATGCCAAGCCAAGAAAGAATATGTTTTACAATTCCTCAGGCAAAGATGGGCCCAAAATTTGGCCCGCTAATGGATATGTTGTACTTGTTCCATGGAAACTAATAATTTAGTTTAATTTTTTTTTTTTACAGTACATGATAACCAAGAACGAACATATATACCATGAATTTTTTTGACATTAACGTTTAAAGAATTAAAAGAATGGGAATTACAATACAAATGATCGAGAGAAAGAAAAAAGAAAAAAACTAACTTCATATCTATTTTTGGGACAAATGTCTACCAAAAAATATATATTCAAGATCATTCTCTAACGGAGTCAGATTCAAATCCAAACACAAAACCCTCTTGCTACTACTGCATCGTTTCAAAACAGGCATGATAGGAATCACCGGAGAGATGAACGATGGCTCGACCTTCATGCTTGACCTATGCCGTCTCATGTGACCACCTAAAGCCTGACCGGTCCCAAAACTTTGACCGCATATCGAACACTCGTGCAAATGATTTCCTTTATAATTGTTGCTAAGATGTTTCACATCCTTCTGCTCAACGGTGAGCTTTGGCTTCTTATGGCTTGCCCGATGACCACCAAGGGCTTGAAACGAAGAAAACCTCCTGTTACACGTTTTGCATTCGAATCGGTTGCTTGTATGGCTCTCGGTATGTTGGTTCAAACCGATCTGTTTAACCATGGAGGTTTGTGCTAGTATCATCAGACATTTGGCAATGTCTAGATTCTTGATGGATTCTTCGAAATCAGATCTTTCTCTCTTCATACTTCTTTTTTTCGGTTTGGTAAGATTTTGAGAATTAAAAAGCAAAGTAGATTAAGATTTGAGAGGGTTACAAAAAAAAAAAGTAAGGTTGGATTTTTTGCTTGTTAAATAAGAAACCTGAATTGAGAGAATTTGTAATGAAGGTTGAGAACTTAGAAGTAATGTATATATTTATATAACAGCAATACCTAAATGTTAGACTTTCTAGTAGTTTAACCAAATGAAGTCGTCTAAACTAATATTCTAACAACAAGCAGTGTGGCTTGTTTGACTTGTAAAAATATTGACATTTTCAATATCACCCTTCGACCGCCGGCACAATACATACCACGCGGGTTGAACAACAAGGGTAATATCGTCTTTTCGAGTGATCCATTACATATTTCTCACTTCTTAGAAACTTCTACTGCTAAAATGTGAATCTAACAAAAGTAGCAGAGTCAACAAATGTACACACAACACAGAATAAATCTAGCAACTTGGTTTCTCATGGACTTGCTTGCCACAGTCATTACTTAATAATTAAATATCAATCAACACCTAACTATCGATATATATATTTTTATATATTTTGTTTAAACTTGTATCCTAATCAAATTTTCTTGATTCAAGGATTTCAACCGACTCCAGACCAATGATTGGAAAATACAGCTCTAAATAAGTAATATGTTTCTTTTTTTTTGGTAAACTGTTTTTCATATTTTATTGTATAGTCAAAAAAACACAACTAAATCTTCACACTTGCGTAAAGCAAAACTAATTTCAGATCCAAGTTCGAATACAATCATCACCATGTTCGAAGAGAAAAATCAATTTGGTCAAACACATGCACTAGATACCAACCTAAAGCCTTTTTGGTACGATAGAGTAATAGACAGTCAGATTAAATTGAGATCGTCACCAGTGACGGATTCTTGACGACAACAATTGTATTTTATGGAAGGGCAAGTCAAAGTAAAAAAAAGTGGTAAACTAGAGATATGTGCTCTTATTCTTGACTTTATTATGTTTTTCTTGTAGAAGCAATGCAAAAGTCTTGGGTTCTTTTTGTTCTCACTTTACTTTTCTATTTTCATGTTTGGTTGACTCAAATGAGAAAATTAGCCAATTTTAAACCGGAAACGTCATCCCTAAATCTGTGATTTCAGCAATTAATTTGCATACCGGTTTTATGTAAAAACATAACCAGATTATCCATGACAACATAAGTTTGCGTACTACATAAACAACAACCTTTACACACACTTGATCTTCTAAACTCATCCAGTTAATGAACTTAACTGCCAGAGCTTGAAGCTTCTTTTTGACTAATCACTCATATGTTTACTTCCAAGAATGGAGTTCTGTTGTTAGCTTCGTCCTGTCCCTGTTTTGTTGATCTTTTTTCCAAACTTGTGTGATCTTCGCTAAGAGTATTCTGCGAAAACAAAGTCCTCATCTCCTCTATCGAAGCTAGGCTTGGCACAGTTATGGATTGTTTCTTTGGTGTTTCGTTCTTGTGCTGATCAACCTGGTCATTGTATCAAAAGCTTTGCTGTTAATATATACACATATAGATCACAGTATAGAATTCTTAAGTGTTTCCCATGTTCTTCTTTATGTCGTTATGATTGCTTCAGTACCTGATAGTCTTTTATGAGAGACTGTTCTGCTTTGTTTCTGATGTTTGATACGGCTTGTCCATTACTCTCTTGCAATAACGTGACCTGGTTCATGCAAGTCTGAACTATGGCATCCGTTGTTTCTTTGTTTTCACGGTCTTGCATCAACGAGTCTGTAAAACCAAGGATTAGAACATTTTCTTCCTGATGCCAAAAGCGGTTTTTGAGTGAAGGACAAGGATTTAGAAAGGTTACCATTAACAGCTGCGCGAAGTTCATTAGTCCTAGTAACAAAGTTAGCATCCAATGAGGAAAATGTGGATGCAAATTCATCGAGCCCCTTCTCATTTTCTTTTGCCATGTCGCTATACATAGAGAGTTTATTCAGTGAAATGATGTGGAAACAGAAAGAAGCACGGATACAGAAAGAAAAAACTTACTCCAGTGTGACATTAAGTTCTTGTTGATACTTCGTGTTAAGGTTCTTTATGCCTGTTTCAGTGGTCTCCCACAACTTTTTAGAATCATTGGCCCTTCCCAAGCTGCAATATATATACAACATTTGTATGAGAAGATAGAATGTAAACTAAGTGAGACGTTTGAACCAAAAGCAGTGGGGAGATGGAATTTGTACCAATCTTCAAGGTAACTGTCCATGACTGTGATAGACTCAGCTGAAGCTATTGTGTTTTCCGTGAAGTGGGTTTTCGCTTTCTTTAGATAGTCACACAATTCCTGCTTCGCGCCAATCGAGACTTGCTGCATACCAGACATTTGTTCATACAATCTCTTCTCTTCCTGTATGTCATGTTCCCGGATATTGCTTGATGCATCAGAGATCTAGAAACACGTAGAGTATCAGTCTTTAAGTTTGATTCAACTGATGAATAACTAAAGCCTAATGGGGTTATTAATGGTTAAAGACTCACCATTGTAGTTTTCTTTGAAGTTAACTTTGATAATATCAGACTGATATCATTTAAGGCTTGCTTCTCCTCTCTTTCAGCCTCTTCCTGTTTTTGGTAAAGATGATGAGTTGTGTGGAACCTCTCAGAACATATCCAATTGAAGTCTTTAAAAGTTTAGCTCACCTTAAACTTCATTTCGAAAGCATCAAGCTGTCTTGATTTCTCTGCTTGGCTTGCTCTAATTGTTTCCACCACGCTGTGGGCTTGGTTGTAGATGTTACTGAAAATGGTTGAAGTCGAACAGGAAATTTCTTGCGCAGATCGCATGCTTCTGACCAAACCCTGGATAAGTTGAAAACACAGTTAAATTTTCAGAAAAATAATTAAACTAACAAGAAACCAGCAAATGAATTTTACAGCACCTGCTCTTGTTGTCTTGCAGCAAGTGCTAAGAGCTTCTTTTGATCATTAAGTGAATTGTGGATGTCCTGAGCGACTGCAGAAGCCTCTGTTGCTGATGTAGTGAGAAACTGATAAGAGAAAGGCACTTGAATTATTACCAAAACAAATGCTGAGATATAGAAACACAGCAAGAAGTGAAGTAGTATCTCATAGCTCGATCTTGTTCATACTTTCTCAACAGCCTCTATTTGTGATACTATAGAGGAGTTCATCTTCTCCAGATCAGAGGAGGCCTTCTTTTGTAGCATTTCAGATAGTTCCTTCAAGGCTGCTATTCCTGAAGTATATGTGTCTGATGTTTTCCCAATTCTTGATTCCAGATCGCGTGTTGCCTGCGTGTGTAAATCAACCACTAGTGTGATCTAATGGTCCACAGCAAAAAGTGAATTGACATGGTAATATGGTATGGTCTTTCCTTACATCATATTTATGAGCAAGAAATGAGTGGGTATGTTCTTCCATTGTTCTTAATTGTTGCTGTTGCTGAGAGACTGATCCAAGAACTGTTCTATGCAGATCTTTAAGGTTTTGATCAAGCTGTGAACCAAATTTCAGAAGCATGCTCTGGTTTTCAGATTCCAGCTTGTCCTTTTGGTCTGCAGAAACAAATAAAATCAGCACTTGACAGATCTTGTTTTCAGCCCTAGACATAGGAAAGAAGAAGTACCTAATCTCGTGAACAACAAACTTATATCGTCTGATGCATGCAGCAAATCAGAACGCAACCCCTTTGCACGGTCGATCAAAGATGTCTCTGTCCAGAAGATATCAGTGAAACGAATCAAGCAACAAACCCAATAAAGGGGGAGCCCTTATAAAATTTATGAGATAGAATTGTTACCTGAGGCTTTCATTCTTGAGATGATGAATTCTTTTTCTTTTAACTTTGAGGTAACTTGTATAAAATTCTCTTTGAGATCAAGCAGTTCCTTGTTACTATTATCCAGGTTTCTCTGGATCATGATTCATGAATGTTTGAAATGTCAAGAAAACTCTCACTGAAAGCATGAATGATTTAGAAAGTAAATCACTGAAGTTTTTATCACCTTGCAGTCCTTAAGGTCACTTTCTACGTCCAGTAAGTTCTCTTTCTCAGTCTCGTAAAGGTCACGGAACTTGGAAACTTCCTGCATTAGAAAAGCCAGTTAAGTTCCAACTGAAGAAAATTAGTTTAGTTTCTAACAGCTAGAAGAGGAAAGGTAAGGCAAACATACACTTTCGCTGAAATTCAATTCATTCTCCAACTGTTCTATCCTCTCCAGTCTTGCCTGAAACAAAGAAATCATTAAGCTGAGCATAAAATGAATATAGACTTCGTCTTTTGAACTTACCTTCTTTTCAGCTTCTTCTTGTGTATATCTTTCATGTGCAATGTAAACACCATTTTTATCCCTTGCCGCTCTTACATCTGCATCGATTGTACAACAATTATATTTAATCCAGTACCTCACTTGATAGAAAAGAGAAACTGGAGAGTATTGACAGAATATTATGTGTGTAAACCTTCTTTCATTCTCTCAAGTTCCAAGTAAAGGTCTTTAAGCAGCACAGCCTTGGATAATTTCTGGTTTGCCTGCGGAGACACGCTTGGTTAGAACTTAGAAGGATAAAAATAAAGGATACATTGATATTATAAAGATGAGATATGGTAGCGTAAACAAAACCTCGGGTTTGTTCTTGATGTTCTTGGCACGGTAGGCGTAATCCAAAGTACTTAAGGTTTCTTCTAGGGAATGAGCAGATGGAGAGATAGTAGCAATGATACAAGTTTTTGTCTTTCCTCCTAGAGAGTCCCGTAAAAGCCTTGTCAGCTTACTATCCCTGCAAAGATGAAAATCCACAATTATGTTTCAAGACACCCAGATATAATCACAATGGACTCATAAATAGTTGTAGAACAGGGCAAGTACCTGTAAGGTATATGGGAAGAATGTTCCACAAGGGCATTAATCACGCGACCTAGAGTGAGCAAGCTCTTGTTAATCTCCCCAGCTTCTCTTGCACGGCCATCCCGAGCTCCTGAGCGTAAAATATTCTCGGATCCCGCTAGATCCACAAGGTTAAGCTTGCCACATTTAATTAGCTCTTCATCTCCCATAGACTCTTCCTTTATGTGGACAGTGATTGTAAAAACTGAATGAGAGCGACTGCTTCGTTTATTCAACAAGGTATCTGCTGTGCGCCTTTTGGATGAGCCTCGTTCAAGAAGAGCATATATATCATTAGCACTGTACACAACTTCTTCTTCAAGACCCCTTAAAACCACAGAACCCTTTCCATCCTCCATCAAAGAAATGGGCTTCTTCTGCTT
The DNA here is from genome assembly GCA_900406565.1 of Turritis glabra. NCBI lineage: Eukaryota > Viridiplantae > Streptophyta > Magnoliopsida > Brassicales > Brassicaceae > Turritis > Turritis glabra. The sequence continues at coordinate 4,670,923 of OVBN01000025.1, forward strand.
ATCCTCAGAAGATCTTGAGGAGTCATCTTGAGCTAACAAGTCCGTAACTTCTTCATTGTAAAGTTCCAAGAATGTTACTTTCATACTGTAATCAGCATTTTGCCCCTCAAGAGTATCGAAAATATGCCGAACAGCTCTTGGAATCACCCCAGCCTCCGCAGGTAAATCCCCTCCCTACAACAGAAACATAAATAAAAAAAAACGACTAGCAGAAACATGAAAAAATCAAAATGAGACACTCACAAGAGGAACCTCTACATACCTTTTTCCGCATCCCGCCCTCCATCGTGTAAGTCTTTCCAGTTCCTGTTTGCCCATACGCAAACACAGTACAGCTAAAACCCTCCAAGACTTCATGAACAATAGGTGCAATAGCTTGGTCATATATAGACCGTTGTTGCGATTTAGGACCAAAAACCTAGAAACAAAACATTCAACACCATCAGAGAACAAAAAGAGCCAATCTTCAATACATAACCATCACAGAAATAAAGAAAGACCAAACCTTGTCGAAATTGAAAAGACGGTCAACTTGCTTATTAGCAAGACTGTGAAGAACATTGACTTCTCTTCTCATTTCATTACAAGAGATCACTCTAGGAACATTAGATCTCTGCTCCTCTTCACATAGTGGTCTGCATCGTAGAATCACCTGAACATTGACCTCTTTATTATCTCTATCGAGGCGGTTAGAGAAAGAATCAGGTCGTCTTCTCTCAAGACGAGGAGTCAGAAACGGCGCAGGAGACGGGATCACTCCTACTCCGCTTTTCCTTGAAACCACCTCTGGCGTATACGACATCTCTCACTCACTGATCTTTCGATTTCTGAGAATCAACAAAAAGATAATATGAACCCACTTTAGAATTCAAATTGAAATCTTTTCAAACTCCAAAATTTTTAATCAATTGAGAAAGCTAAATTCAGCAAGAGATCTACACAGAGACCAGAAACTTTCTTCGCAAATTTTGATTCACTTACAGCCGAATCTTGCCTTGTGAAGAAAAAATTCGAATCGAACGGAAAAGATTTATTAGGGATCTTTTCAGATCGAAAGATGAGACCTTTTTTTTGTTTTCTGAGAAAATTTTGAAAAGTTGGGGTAAGTAACCGTTGAGAATCTTTAGCCTAGTGGGCTCGGACTCGGACAAGCCAGCCTCGTTTATGTATTTGCATATTAGAGTAGTGACGTTGTAAATGTGGGCCCGGCTGGTTCCACCAAATTCCAATTACTCAAAGCACTAAAATTTCAAAAGTAAAAAGGGAGAGAGAGGAACAAAAAAGAGCATCCCAATTGCAAATACCAAAAGTCGTGTAAATTGTTCCATACAAAGTTGTGTACCTGGTTAGGTTAGACTAGTCTCTGCATTTGAATTTTTCAAGTTTACAGTTTTTAAGATCTCGGCTGGTACATTTATATGTAGAGATACAAAATAATTTTAAGAACGATACCAAGATTCTAGTCACAAGAGTTTGTTTCAGTTTTTCATTAGTTTAAGATTTAACATGAAAAAGGAAAAAAAAAAACTGAAGATGGATAAACCAAAATGATCATTACCTCATCATATATTTGACAAAATTAGCGAAAACAGAAAAGGAAACACAAAAGAATTTGTAATTGAATCTGAGAGTATTCAATTACAGACATAAGCTATAGATTTTCAAGTATTGTAAAGGATTTTTATAGGTATTTATTTCCTATTTAATGTATTTATCTTCTATATATATACAATTCTAGTTTTTTATGTTTTCTAGATTTTAATAGAATATAATGTAATTTTATAAGAGGATGCAATAGAATTTAATAGGTACAAATTCTTCTGAACCCCAACTATGATTTAAAGACGAGATAGTGTTCATACCAAAGGACAACGAAAACCTTTTTGAACAAAACCTCAAACAGAATATAGAAAAAGAGAAAGGCATCAAATGTTTCATGTAGTTTACATGAACACATTGTAGAAGACAACACATAGATAGATATCAAGATTGAAGGTCACAACAACACACTAGCTACCTCATTCAAACTCCTTCCATTTATCCAAAAATCGACCAAAGAAAATTTATTGGATCCATCTCACAATTCACCGAACACTCTCAAAGTGTTAATAATTTTTTTTATAACCCTTTTATTTTGTCTTCTTCTCTCAAATCAATTCGCAAGTCTACCCCCTTCGAGATCACTATCAATTTCTTCCTTTTTTAACAAAAAAAAAAAAAAACCGGAAGAAAACAAAATAAAATAAAAGACAAATTAATTTGCTTGTAGAAAATTGTTAAAGGGTTAAGCGTTCTCTTTTCTCTATTACAAAAATTCTCCTCCATTTTTTTCTTATCATTCTTAGAAGATTTCTCTTATGTTTTTTTTTTTCCCATTTTTTTCATCTTCTTATGTTTTTTCTCCAGATTTCTATCTTATGGTTTTATTTTTGTTCATATGATTTATGTTTTTATGGTCTTTGTTACAAAAATTTCTATGAATTTTTTATTCTTGTTCCAGACCTAACTACTAAACCCATAGGGTTTAGATTGACAATATGGTTTTTTTCATTAAACCATATCCTAGTTTCAATCTCTGTTGTATTCTCTTTCTCTCGTGTTGATAATGAGTTCCGAATATAAGTTTTGCGGCCATTTGTGTATGGAATAAATCCAAACATTTGTTGTAAAGTGATACACTCATCGGTATATCGAAAAAAATCCACAAAAAAATTATCATGACAATATTTATAATAATTATGTCGAGTTGTCGAAATAGGACTTGCGATGACATATAGATAGTATCGTATAAAATTATTACATTAGAAATGCTCAATGCTTTAAAACTTATTGGTTTAGCATAAATCTATATGATCGTTACCCTCTAGATTTACACATAACTAAACATTAGTGTCGTTGCCATGTTCCTATTCGGATTTCAATTCGTATATTGTATGTTATTAGTAAAACAAACTGTCAAAAAGTAAAATAATATAATGAGCAACCATATTCCAAAAGAAAAGAAAAAATGAGCGATGCCGAAAAACAAAGTGGAAATAGAAAAATTAAACTAAAACGCAACGTTGTCGGGAAAATAAAGTTGAAAAATTAAAACGCAACAAAGTTCGTTCGGTCGCTGTGTTTTTGTATTCTACCCAACCCTAATAAAAAAAACCTTCACGCCATTTATTCTTTTTCTTCCTTCTCGCTCACCGTCGCGCCTCCTTCATTTTCTCTCTCTCTCTCTCAAACTCGTCGCTCATCCGCCGATTAATTCCTCGTAGTCTCAGGTATGCTTTCTTCGATTTTCCTATTATATCAACAGCAGTGCTTTCTCATTTCCGGTGGATTCATTTGTATACACAAAGTTTCCACCTTTTTTCTAAGCTTTGTGTCGATCGTAAAGTACGGAGCTTCGATAAACCCTAATCGTCTTCGTTCTATTGTATATAGTCAGTATTTAATCGGAGTTATTCAGGGATCTATTTGTTGATCGCAGTGACTTAGAGAAACCCTAATTTCAGAGTAGACGAAGAAATGATGAATAATTTCTCTAATTTTCTTACTATTTGTTGACGAATCAGTCTTCAATTGATTCTCTTATTTGCAGGTTTGATATAATCATTGCCTGAGGCATCTATTGGGGGTAAATCAGGGCTAAATTAATGGGAACACCAGAGACATCTCGAGAGCCTTGCCCTGACCGTATCCTCGATGATATCGGTGGTGCTTTTGGTATGGGAGCTGTTGGAGGAGCTGCTTTTCATTTCATTAAAGGGACTTACAACTCTCCCAAAGGTAGTCGCTTTGTTGGTGGAACACAAGCGGTGAGCATGAATGCTCCTCGTGTTGGAGGCAGTTTTGCTGTTTGGGGAGGTTTATTCTCGACATTTGATTGCTCCATGGTCTACTTAAGGCAGAAGGAGGATCCGTGGAACTCCATCATTGCAGGTGCTGCAACTGGAGGGTTTCTGTCGATGCGACAAGGGGTTGGCGCTGCTTCAAGATCAGCTGTTTTTGGAGGGGTTTTGCTTGCTTTGATTGAAGGAGCTGGGATAATGTTGAACAAGCTACTGGCTCAGCCTCAGAATGTCATGATAGAGGAGCCTGTCCCTGGAATGCCTGGGATGCATGGGATGCCTGGGATGCCTGGAATGCCCGGAATGCAAATGGGGCAGATGCAGAATCAAGCACAGATGATGTCAGAGAGTCAAAACCAGAGTACAGCTTCGTCATCATCATCATCATGGTTTGGAGGGCTTTTTGGTAAGAAAGACGAAGAGGTGCAACCAGGCAGCGGAAGTAAAACAGAGGTGTTAGAGAGTTTTGATGCTCCTCCGGTGCCATCATTTGAGTACAAGTAAGCTTGTGGATATCTCTCTGTCATCCAATGGTTTGCCTACTGCCTCAACAATCAGTTCCATTTTGTCGTTTTTTTGCCTATCCTCAGTTCTCTGCAGAATTCTTCTTGTTCATGGAAGAATCAGCATACTATGTCCTTTCGATTATGGTTATGTTTTATTGAGCTTATGTACCCAATCTAGGAATATTATCGTTGTGAAACCATCCCACAGATATTGTTGGTTCTTAAATAATGTAGTTTTAGATTTTCTCAATATGCTCCGCTGGGAATGTGTTTTGAGTAATGAAAATGAATCCCTTAAGCTTCAACGGAATCCACTGGTCCAAGATTTAAGAGTCATCTTGATCGTAGTGTCATTTAAGAGTGTTCTCAACCCAACAACTCAAAACACTGCAATTATGTAGACAAAGCAAGTTCTTGATAGTATTTGCTCTCGGAAACCTCATCAAACTGTAAGAAAAAAGATCAAATCTTATGGACAAGATCTTTCAAAAGCAAAGTGGTAACTGGCAAGTGGTTTGCACTTTGCAGAATCTTCAGACTGAAAGGAAGATGAACGATTCTAAACAACAATCATATATCCTTAGCAGTATTGGTTCACTGGTACCAACGTTTTGCTTTTATAAGTAGGAAGTTCAAGGCAATGAAACAGTAATCATGTTAATTGCAGTTATTAGTAGGATTCAAACTTGAGTATGTATTGAGATTTTGCATCACTAAATGACCAATTGAATTACAAAAGCAAACATACTTGTGAAAGCTGCTTGATATATCACAGATCACAGTATTGTAACTTTTTAACTTGCATATTCGTGAATCACAAAAGCCAACACACTTGTCAAAGATGAAACAACATAGGGACTTTTTTGGTCACTAACAAAGAGGGATTTAAGGAAATGAGATTAGCGTTTGATTTGTGAAAAATACGTTTCCTCTTCTAGTTCCGGCCCAATAAAGGCCCAAACGTTTGGACCAAAACGCACCGTATCTTGCAGCATATTCGAACTCGAAGGCTCCTTTTGATCTTCTTCTTCCTCAAATCTCACTGTAGGGTTTTTAGGGGTTATCTCTCTCTCTCTGCAATAATGGAGTCTCTAGGGAAGCTACAGCTGCGTCAACAACCAAATCACCTCTCTTTCACTCACTTCTCTTCATCTTTCCCGAAAAATCCTTCGTCCTTCTCTTTCAGATCCTTACCTCGATCAACTCCGTCCTTCAAATGCGCTTCTATCAAAGCTTCCTCATCCAAATCTCAACTCTCAGTCCTCAAATCGACCTGCGTCACCTTCACTGCTGCAGCAGCACTGTTCCTTGTGAATCTCCAGCTCAAACCTTCGCCGGCGATTGCGGCTCCTGTCACGGCGACGCCGTCAGTGGAATCTCTCAAACAGATGAACGGAGACGTTTCTTTAGAAGAAGAAGAGAGATCGCTGGAAGAGCATCTTGCTTCTCACCCTGAAGATGTGGAAGCTCTACGGTCGTTGATGGAGGTAAGGATCAAATCTCGGAAGCTTACAGAAGCGATAGAATTGATTGATAGGTTGATTGAATTGGAACCAGAGGAGAAGGAATGGCCAATTTTGAAAGCTAATATCTTTAGTTACAGTGGAGATTTAGAGTCTGCTAAAGGTGGATTCGAAGAGATTATAGCTAAGGATCCGCTTCGTGTCGAGGCTTATCACGGCCTAGTTATGGCTTATTCCGATTCTGGTGCTGATTTGAATGCGGTGGAGAAGAGAATTGAGGAGGCAATGGTGAGGTGCAAGAAGGAGAAGAATCGTAAGGACTTGAGGGATTTTAAGCTACTAGTGGCGCAAATTCGGGTTATTGAAGGGAAGCATAACGAAGCATTGAAGCTGTATGAGGAGCTTGTGAAGGAAGAACCGAGAGATTTCAGGCCGTATCTATGTCAAGGGATTATATACACGGTGTTGAAGAAGCAAGATGAGGCGGAGAAACAGTTTGAGAAGTTCAGGAGGCTTGTTCCAAGGAATCATCCTTACAGAGAGTATTTTATGGATAATATGGTTGCTACGAAGCTCTTTGCGGAGAAGGCACAGCGAGAGATGGCTGGATCGAAGAGTTAAATGGGAACTGATGATTGTCTTACAAAATGGTAATGCTTGGTGGTCGGCTTGAATGTGATTTTGTTGGTTCTTTCTGTTGCTAATGATTTAGATGGTTGTAGTAGGTAGTTTGAAAATGAATTGATATCAAGATCGTGTGTTGTAGCATATGTTGAATACTCAATATTGGAATCTTGAACCTCTTGCAGTGTTTTTTTCTTGAGATGTGTATACATCACGACTCACGAGCCATTGTCATGTTGTTGCTCTCTACTCTTTGCTCAGAGTCTATAAGATTCTAAAGTTATAAGAGAGTGGTGAAATCATGAGTAGCATTGCTTGCGTACTTGTTCTTTTAATGTTAACAAGTTGTTATCTCTTGTCTTCTTAGTTGGAAGTTAATGGCAAGTGTTATTGGGATCTCTTGTTTTGCTTGGGAATAGCATATGGTCTGGTATGAAAGAGAGAAGAAACAAGCCTCTCTTTTGTAGTTTAACGCTTAAGGCTTGTTTCTCCTCTCTTTCAGTCTCTAAAGATAATTTGTCCCAACTTGGGAGAAGGGCCTATATCAAAAAAATTAGTAGAACTACCATAAGAAAGTGTTAGAGAGGTATCCATATATAAACTATAACTAGAGTGGTAAACACTTGGATATCCCGGAGCCCGGCTCCGGATGCATGGTAAAAAATCTGCAGCTAGATGTCCTGATTTTATTATAATCTGGATCCGGATGATGTCCAGACTCTGACCGAAGTGGGACCAAATTTTCGAGGTAAGAAGATATGACACATATATCCGAGGAGAGACAACGAATCTCATGTGTGGGTAATATTTGAACAACCACTGGAAATTATTATAGATGACAAGATTCCCCTGCTTGGAAACAGCCAGGGGCGTGAACCACATGGACCACCTTGAGTGTGGTAGCTTAAAAGCTAGACCAGCTAGAGTTATGGAGTAAGTCTTGCTCGCTCCATATTTCTTCGTGTGCATTCATTTTACATATCTCTAATATCCATTCAGGCCCAACAATCGTATTGACTACGGTTAGACGGTCCTCAAGGTTGGCGATCTGGGTTTTTCGCAAGACCCACTTAGCCGGAACAGAGACGTAATGGAACTCTTCTTTGTGAAGATCCAAGGCTAGAATTTTAGAAATAATATAACAACCGCGAAACACTTAATACAATATTAAAAGAATCAAGGCTCTGAAACACTTAATATAAAACATATTATGTAATTAACTATATAAGAAAAGTTTATTTAAAAAAAATATATCCTTTCATTATAGTGGGGGATACACCAAATCCAAATTTTTATTTACAAAATGACACTTCAATTTTTATATATTTTGATTTTACACATAAACAAAATTATTTGTTTTAATTATACTCTATATATATTTAAATAAAATTTTATTGAAAATATAATTTTAAAACGTAAGAAAAACATACATTAAATTAAAAAATATCCGTTATACGTATCATTTATATTGAGTTTTCAAAGTTTGTATGCAAGACACGCATGGTAAGTCATAAGTTCTTATACGAGGGTTGGAGGTGAGCTAATTTGATCTTAAGTCGGTCATGCATGTGGAGCCACGTGCGAGTTTGTTTTTACAGTTGACGGATTTAAAGATCCAAAGATTCGTCTTCTTCTTTGTTTAATAGAACCTGAGAGAAGTACATAAAGAAAAATTAAGATGAGACTCGAGATTATTTTTGGATTCATTTTCTCTTATTAAACCTACTAATCGTTTCTGCATTTTCACTGTTCAAAGGTTTAAAGATCCAAAGCTTCGTCTTCTCATTTCTATAATCAACTTTTTACACATTAAAACAGAGAAATAAGTTGAGAGATGTACTTATAGAGAAATGAGGAGACTCAATATCGTTTCTGCATTTTCTGGATTCGTTTTCTCTAATTAAACTTACCAATCCTTTTCTTTTTTTTCATTGTTGAAGGTTTTAAAATTGTTTACTTTCTCTATTTGTCTACTTTCTCAGTTGCTTTTGTTTTTGCTTTCGAAACCTTTACTAAAGGGATGCACTTTGTGTAAACAATTCTATCTGTTTTGGGTTATTAATTTTAACATTCATACAAAAAAAAAAAAAGTTTTAAAAGACCAAAGCCCTAGGCCACACAAATTATTATACTTAAAAGGGCACATTTTTTGTACAAAATTATTTGATTTTTTTTGTTAAACTATGAATTTTTTATCTTTTGAACCACTATAAATATATTACATTTTGTTACCTACATTAGAAATATGTTATGAAGTTATAATTTTGTGAAGATATCATTCCTATAAATATTTTAGGATGTTTGAAAATCATAATTTGTTAAAGATACATAATAATATTTCTATTGATAATTAGAAATTATAAAATAATACACATGTTTAAATAAAACCAAAAACTGTATTATAAAAAAGTTTACATGTATAACAATTTGTCATAGGCTTCCATAAGTCTAGGCACGCCACTGTTCCTTCTTTGACCGATTCTTTACACATTGAAATAGTGAGATGAATTGAGAGAGCTAGAGATAAGTGTTAGAGGTGAAACAAGATCGTTTCTACATTTTCTGGATTCTTTTTCTCAATTTGAATTTAAGCGAAACATTGGTAAGTATATCAAATTCGTTTTCTCTAATTAAAAGTATTTTTTTTATTCGATCTTGGGTTTGGTTTTGATTCATTCAATCCTCTGTTTCTCAGGGTGTGGTATGAAGAATGTTTGATTAAGAAGATTCAAGCGAAGCAATTTTATAAGGGTTTAGTATGGATATGTTACACGAAGAATAGCCTCAGCCAGAGCTTTATGCTTATTTTTTGTAGGAGGATAATGGTGAACTGAAGACCGGTTGAGTGAGAAGAGTAAAAAAAGAATTAGTGTTGTAAAAACTAACTCGATAAAAATTTACGAAAGTGTATTCAATCAGACATTTTAAGTGATTGTGTTAAAATAACAAATTATATGTTATTGAATCATGTATTTTTAAAAACTAATGAAATCCAATATTATTGAATTAGTGATTTGAAAATCTATTTTAAAATTCAATATTATTGAAAACATTTTGAAGATTAGATTTTTAATGATTTTAAGGGATTTTAGAAAATTTCCTTAGTTTTTTTTTTTTTTGTCAACCACACATTAATTAAAAAGTTAAAAAGTTACTCCATGATTGGTAGCCCAATCAGGAGGAAACGAGTTTACAAAAGAGATTTAAGAAAGAAGTAATTTAGAAGATCTAGCTAGACAATCCGCTCTAGAATTGTACAGACGAGATATTTTAGATAAAGAGAAAGAAGAAAATAAAACACGGAGTTCATCAAATTTTAGAAAATTTCCTTAGTTAAAAATACAAAATCTAAATCTCATGGTTTTAAGTGAGATTTGAGAGGATTTTACAATAAATCATAACACCTTCTCTAAAATCATCCAAATTATATTAAAACTCAAATAATTTTAATAACTTATGATTGAATAGAGCCACTTATTAGTTTGACTTTCTTTTGGTGTAATCTTTTTGGAGCTCTTGGACTCTTTTTTGTTCACAGTTTGTAAAACTTGTATATGTAGAGCTTAATTATGCTCTTTTATTAGGCTCTTGATTTGTAGTACTTGTTTGCTCTGGTTAATAAAATCTTACCGACAAAAAAAAAATCTGGGGGACTGTGTCCGTGTGCGAATAAGATGTTTTTAAAGAGCAGATAAGAGAACGCAAGAGATGGCAGAGCTGCAGAATCCGTAACTGGTATATCGAGCTCTATACTAATGAACCCTGAAACTAACCAACCAGGTACTTGTCCGCACATCTTCTTCGTAGCCAGGCTTAAAAGTTTAACAACATAGTAACAGTAGTAGATGCAAGTAGCCTTGCAGGTCTTAGGAAGCACTGGAAAACTTGTGTTCTTCAACAATTTAGAGATATGTCTGAGCATATGGTACGTACAAGATTTTGACAATGACAAGAAGACTAATGACTCCAAGTTAAAACGACGGTTATCTGATAAGCCTGTGGTAGTAGTTGGTGCAGGTGCAACTGTTATCTAGGGTGCTTCATCACTATCCAATGCCATATCTGCCTCTCCTTTCTTTGAGATTGTAACTTTTAAAGTCCCAACTTCATTTAACCTTGCCTTTAGCGACATGCGGAAAAGACGAGCAAGACCTATTGGAACTTTACCTTTGGCGACATTTGGAGCCAGTCGTGCAACTTGTGTAGGGTTACTCGTCTATGGAGACGGGATCGAGTGTGCAACAGTGTCTCTTCCTTCAGCTCCTTCGATTGCAAACTTGGGTCGAGGGATTCAAAACTTATGTGAGGCGTCTCTGGAAGTGAGACGAAGAGAAGGCAACAGGATACAGAACGCAATCGAGTCCCTTAGGCAAAGACTGAGGGAAGTCAAGCTTCAACGAAAGGAGAGTATTTTTTCACTTCATTTGAATCTTTCTTTTAGCTACCGTGTATATTCGCTTCAATGAAAGGAGAGTATGTTTCTTGTTCAGCTACTTTGGTTTGGAAATGAATTCTAGATGATCACCCAAGAATTAGGAGGAGACTGGAAGTCTTTGTACTTGGCTGATGTCTTAGCAAACTCCAGGTTCAGTGACTTGAACCCCAAAAGCTTTATGGCGACATGGACTCTTCTGAATCAACTGCAGATCTATCCTTGTTTGAGGATCTTGAGAATAAGTATATTCCTGTCTGAACATTTCAACCCAGTTGAAAGGAAGTTCCTTTTTGGTAGGATCAATAGTGAGATTTTCGAAATTTTTGAACAGCTTAAGGATCTGCAACCCACAAAGGTCTGCCCAAAATGGGATATAACCAGGATACAAGAAACTCTGCGCGAGCTCGTCATTATAAAATACGTGAAACGAAGTAGAGATACAAAGGAGAAGGAGTTGCAGTAGCCGAACTTGAAAGATGACATTGATGATGAAGTGATAGGCAAGGAAGGAGATTGAAGAAATGTTGACAGATGAACGCATAGCACTATAGCAGATTTAATACGCGAAAAGTCTGTTTGTTTTAGAAAGTTTCATACTATCTACAAGTTATTCTAAAACATTTGTGGAAAACGCAAACATGTAATGACAAGTTTAAGAATCTTAGGACGAGCTAGGTGATTGGATAAAGAAGAAGCATAGTCTCAAGATGAAACCTACCAAGGGGGGCTCTTATGGCAGTAAGGTTTGAAACTTTACCATTTATTTTACAACATACTCAGTAGAAGTAAATTGTTGCATTTAAAAAAAAAAAAAAAAAAAAAAAAAAAAAAAAGTAAAGTAGAAGTAAATTAGGGATTTTGAGTCTCCACGTTTGGCTTTGGGATTGTTGGAGTAGTCCAAAATTGGGCGTTTTTAACCTTTGAGATGCTATCCAATATTTCCAAGGGAGTGATATCTCCAGTCACAGTCACTTTCTTTGCAGCAAAATCTATGTTGAAGGATGTTACACCTACAAGATATCAAATTCATTAGTTATAAACCAGCTTTAGACCAAAACCGGTTTGCAAAATAATAGACCATACCGGCTCTGGTATGGACAATATAACCAAATCAAAGTGAGCCAAGAGTAAATTGGAATCGAATCAAGTTCTCTTATTTGGTATATTTTTCTTAATCAAATCCGAGCCAATAATACATTTTGTACATATTGTTCATATATTTTCTAAACCGGAAAATTTTGAAACTAAACCGATACTTAACCAAAAGAGGGAGAAAATGGTATCCTCGTAAATAAAAAGGAATCACCTTGCATTCTGGCCAAGTGTTTCCTAACTTTGCCTTCACAGCCTCTGCAGTGGAGAGACACTTTGAGAACAACGACCTGCTGCTTCAGAAAATGCAACTCTAATCATCACTCTTATCACCATTTATTTACATTTATGCCATTTATAACAACAACAAACAACTTACCTGGTCTGAACCACCACCACAAGTCTTCTTCTCCGTCAACGTTTTTTCTTCACCAGAAGGAACTACAGATTCGATCGTCTTAGCCGGATCCTGACCGGCAGACCCGGAAATAGAATCCCGGTCGGATCCTAAAAGAAACCTTGTAGAACCTGCAGGGGTATTGATAAAGTCACATGCGGGTCTCGCAACACAGCTGAAACTCTTCCTCGCTAGGCTGATGTCATTGGTGATAAGCTTCAACAACGCCGCTGCTCCGCCTCCACCGCCACCGCCAGTGCTTCTCCGGCCAGTAATGCTCCTCCTTCCTTTATAGATCTCTAGTTTTTTGTTACTCATCTCTCCGTCTTCGGCGGAAGCGGGTAGTTTGATGAAGTCGTCGGCGAATGATCTCCGGGCATCTTTAATGATAGGATTGTGGCGGTCTATAGCTCGGCCGCTGCTTCGTTCATCGTCGACGGTGGTGGTTGATTTGTCAACGTGGTCCATGCTTGAACATATGGCTGTCGATGCTTGCGAGGCGCAGAACATACGTCCCTTCATTAGATGGAGAAAGAGAGTGAAGAAGTGACAGTAAGAAACCAAAGAAAAAGACACCAAGCTTTTGTAAGAATTTTGAGCAAATCTTGATGAGAATGTTAATATGTATATGAGGATGTGTTATTACTCGTATATAGAGAGAGAACTGGATTGGAAATTTGGAATAGAGACAAAGAAAGTTAAGAGAGTGTAACGCTCATATGATAAGAGTTATTTGTCCATATATGTAATAAGTTGTCGAGGTGGCGTTTGTAATTTACTCACGTTCTATTATTTTCATTTCCCTATATATCTTACAATTTGGCTGTTTTTTAAAAAAATCTATGCAATTTTTTCCCCAAAATTACATTCATCGATCTTGAATAAACATTAGCAATAATCAATGTTGTTGTGGTGGCGCGGTTGTGTTATATTTCTGAAATTAATTATTTTTAAAGTTCGTTGATTCCAGCGGCTCTCAATACTTGTATGCAAAAGTTTACCAAAACTAATTTTTTCGTATGGTATTTACATGACCAATTTTTTTTTTTTTTTGGAATTTTATGTGTAAAGTCTTAGAGACAAGACATGGTTACAAATATGAAAAGAAACAATAAGACTATTTAACTTTGCTATATAATTGGATTTTGGACGGATTCTAATCACGGATCACACTAGCTATACCTTTAAGTCTTAACCATATATATCATTGGATCCCTTGATAGCAAAAGTACAAATATGTTTTGGAATACAGTCATACAATATAACCAAAGCATCCATTATTTTAACGTTAATGGTTCCTAGATTTTTTTTGTGTTGTTTCTTTGACAATTACGATATTATAAATATATAAGCACGCACGTGCACATTTTTTATGTGGACTGCTTTTGTTTGTTGAAATGGTGGTAAAATAGATATAGAATTAGCAAGTGCGGAGAGTTAAATATTCAATTTCATAATTATATTATACTTAATAAGAGCTACATATATAGTACTCGATGGTTAGTTTCATTTCATGTCATGATGATATGATCTTAGTCCGAACCACAACTTTGGGATAGTAAATTACTTTTCACGTGGGAGTTTAAAAGGTGTACCCGTTGTGTTTTTGGTTGGCAATTATACTATTTGCATTAGTTAGGGTATTTTCCCACAAAATTTACCACCAACCAACGAAATCAATTTTAATAGGGAAAACCAAATAGTATACTATCTTAGGCAAATGCTATATATTAACACATAATAATTAAATACACATTCTCTTAAAGTATATTAGTAATTAGTAGTTTTATTAGTTGTTAATATATTGCATGCTCACTGCAACTGTCACTGGATGAAGATGTTGGGCGTGGACCGTGGGGCATCATCACGAGACTTTTGGTTTTTTAATTCAAAATCTTATTCTTACTTCTCTTATCTTCTTTATTAATTTTTGTTTTTTGTCTGTTTTATTTATTTATATGATAAATGAAACACTCTTAACTGTGTCAGAGAGAGTAACGGTCGAAAAAAACAGATATAATGTTGAGAAAAGAGTATTAATGGAGCTTTCCTTACAAATGGACAAACGTGATGCTTAAATGTTAGAGCCGGTCAGAGATACTTTGACGATTACCATAATTTATCTATCTTCTTCACAACGTTTCACTTATTAAGTAATATGGATTGTTTATTGAGATCTGAAGCAATTGGAAACACGAGGAATATTCTGTGTTGGATGTACAAAACAAATGAGGGTGTATCTGGCTTTAACCTTTAATTTCTCATCATATTAAAACTAAAATCAGTTCAAACCTCCAATACGTGATACACTGATACTGAAAATACATATTGTGGCGTATTTCAATATCCCTTAAGGCTTTGCTGAGTATGGGCTTTATTTGCTAGATATGAGGGTATTCACGATTTGGGTTAGGCACTAAGTAAAGCCCATTGGGCTAATTGTGGCTTTCTAGTTCTAAGGTTTCAGCCGGAGAGAGCTGCGAAGAGGAAAGAGGCGTCGGAGCTGATCGCAATTGGTGTAGCAGAGATGTTTCCGACTATATATGGTGGCGTCGTGGTTTTGAAATTTGTTGTTTTCTATTGATGAAATCATGCATTTTTGCATTAAGCAGCTCGATCGTTTTTAAGTTTTAAATATTTGTTATCGTTATGCATGCATGCATGCTGCTTCAACCTATGATCAGAGTTTGAAACTTAAGTGTATATTATGGTGATGATCTCGAGGTAAATCTTGTTGGTTTTGCATAATAATTTATTGTTTTTATTAATGTAAGGTGGTGAGAAAATCAAACAGCCCAGATGCTAACTGTAATCTCTCACCTATTTGCAAACAACTCACACAAAGAAGCAGGTTTGCTTTACTTGTGATTGTAACAGACTTGTTTGGTAAACATTTCAATCACACTCCTATATTCATGCACGTTGTTGGTTCTCTTCTTTTGGATGCCTTATTGATGCAAGAAGATATTTTTGGCAAACTGATGTGACATTAGACATCGTGTTACTTTTAATCTTTGTCTCTTTGTCCTTCTCAAAACATACAAAAGTAAACTCATTTGGATGATGTTACCGGATTTTTCTCCGAAATGGCACCATTTCTGTAGACATTGGTTTCTGCTTTTGTCCCATCACATCCCTTCTTGAGGAATGTTTCAACATGCATTATTAAAGACCAAGTGATAGAATTAGAAAGAGATGTCCTTTCTTACGCATTACGTGATCCAATTAAGTTAAGTTAAACATAGTAGTCCCCACTACATATGTTCATTGCAACTATAAAATTTGTTCTGTCAAACTCTTTTCTATAGGATTTGACTAACTAAGAGATGTCAACATTAGAGCTCTATGTAATGGGCATATTCAATGTTTGAAATCCAGCTTGGAGGATAGCAAAGTAATGGACATCTTATGATTGTAATCCATATTCAATGCTTTTTCTTTGGTTAGGTGTGTTGGGTCGGGACTCTAGACAAAAGCTACAGTAGCAGACGGAGCATTCCATTAGAGTGGAAAAAAGCTTTCCGGAATAAAGAAGAAGACAAGACATCCACAGACAAGTTGGTGGTATACGAAAACTCACACCTTGCTTCTTATTACGAAAATCCTCTCTCTTTTTGTCATTGTCTCTCTGTCTATTTGCTTCTAGTATTTTGACGAAGAGGTCTTATTGCACATACATAATATCCCACATAATAATTCACGCGAGAATGTGGCTCATATTTGATCTAAAGCTTATGAGAATAAATGAATTGAGAAGCAGAATCATAAGAGTTTTTCTATAAGTGATATGGATTTTAGTAGTTAGAGTTTACTGTTTAGAGAGTTGAGAAGCGTATAAACAGTTAAAACCAGTTATGTGGGTTCCACGTTACAGACATAATTGATCTTCTTCCTTTATTTCCATTTTAGTTGGAGACACAGGATAACTCTTTTTGAGTCTTAGCTTTACTGAAATGTCCCCAAAATATATTAATTATTAATCGTAGTTTCTATGAGTCTGTGTCACATGTTCGAATCTTGTTAAAAAAAAAAAAAATCGTACGAATAGACTGTCTAGATTTTAGTCGTCGATTGGGTCAACGGAACTGTGGAAAGGCTCACTTCATCTTCTGGTTCCTGTTATAGATCATGTGGATTTTGGACTTTACTACGAGGGGAACAGTTTACTGATATGCAAATGCAAGGGTCGAATAAGACTTTATTATAATATGAAGTTGAATGGTGTAACAGTAAGTAATACGATATATATATTTGTTTTTAGTATACTTTTAATATTTCGAAAATGTGTGTTGACAAAAAATACAACAAAAATGTGTTAAGTGTAACTATGAGTATAATTATGTTTAGCTTTTATGGTTTGCGATTTAAGATTTAAGACTAATCGATCTTGAAGTGGAACTAGTTGCACATCTCAGCCTGACCCATCTCTAATCCCTATATTGGAAGTTAAATTCAGATGGCCTTTTACAAAAAAAGATCAATAAGAAGATATATTTTTCTTAAACAAATAAAGAGTTTTCGATTTAATTATTTACAGAAAATAAATACAATTTTTAATCCAATTAATTTTGAAATTTTATGCCATTTATTAACTTTTATATAAAAATTACGTTAATTTAACTAAAATGTGATAAAACACCACTTTAATTTGCATAATTTTTTTTTTGTTAATACATCAAACTTAGAAAAGGTGCTAGTAATCTACTATTCTTGTTGACAAAAAAAAAATCTACTATTCTCGTCGACTTGAGTTGATTGGCATGTTCATATGTCAATGTCACTATAGCATGACTAAGTTCGAAGTCTCAAGTGGATTGGATCATAGGTTATTTAAAAACAACTAGAGTGGATTGGATCATAGGTTGTTTAAAAACCACTAGACTAGCAGACAAAAAAAGGATAATGGAAAACACATATTTAAGAGCCAATATATATATATTTTTTTTTATAAAGATTTTTTATTTTATTTTTCGACGATTTGTGACGAATATTTCATACGAAGGTAGCAATCCTCTGCCCCGATTAATGATATATTTTATTTCATGTTTAGTAAACGGCTTATTGTCATTGGCTCATAGCTTAATTATAACAAAAACATTAATTTGTTTAATAGAACAAATGTGGGTTTTAAAAAAGAACAAGATAAAACTAAGTGAAATTATTTTCTTAGTCTCGGGCAAAAGTGAGGAAGTTCTTTTCAACGTATGTTTCTTATTATTTTTATTGTTTTGAGTTTGTTGTTGATAATTAGTCGCATTTTCATAACAATATAAGTTTATGTTTTAACTTTTAATAATTACAAGCTACTTTAATCGTTACTTTCTGTAAATTAATCAAATCAATGACATATTATAAACTTAACTTTGATGCATGGAAAACGAAAGCTACACACTTTCATGCAGCTGACACTCATCATGCTTCCCATGGACTCCTAAGATTTTCAACAGAGATTTTTTCTCCACGCGGATGTATATTAATCTATTTAACTAATCGAAATAGTACTAAATGATTTTTAAAAAGGTGTTTTTCTTTGCTAAAAGTGTATAGAATGCTGTGTATTTTGTTCTTTTTTTTTTGTTTTTTTAGTTAAGTTTATTCTCTATTGCTCTTCTTTTGCAATTTAAACAAGAAAGTTTCTCTAACGAAAACAAACTGTAGACTACAAATCAGTAATAAAATAAAAAAGCAACTAAACTTGAAGTTTCTAACCCATGAATTTTCAATTATAAGCATTCAAATCAGTATTTTACGAGATTTCTGTTTAGTTGCTTTTTATTTTATTTTTCATCACATTATTGAGTTTTATGTACTGAATTGCAGAATGTTCTTGAGATTTGTGTAACTGCTATGTGATCGTGAACTTTGTAACGCATAACTAAATTTATCCACCTAATAGATGGTACTTAATCTCGACTTTAACCAACATTACAAAACTATATATTTACAACCACTTGATATTACTCATGTATACATGTCTACTGTGAAAATACAATATATTCATTTACGATTTCAAGTTTAACAGTAAAACCTAAAGAAATAAGATTTATTGTTCTTGTCACTGTCGATTGCAAAAAAAAAAAAAAAAATGGTTATCTTATAAACAAATTTATGTACTTTCATTCACTGCTCAAACATTTCAAACAAGTTATATTTCTCATCCAAAATCTTACAGTATCTAATGTATGGCTTTGAATAAATCAAATAAATCATAATGGGACCATATCTCTTGTAGTGATAAACTTCAAGAAGCTCATAATCATTGAAATCTTTAAATTTGAAATATTTTTATAAAAAGACACTTTGAGTTATTCCTTTTTTGTTTGTGGGGCTACATATGAGATTTATATGAATGTAAAGTTGGACCCCAAAAAAATGGGCCTAATTTCGCTTTTCTTCTTCTATCTTTACTTACCAGACAATTTAAACAAAAATATATATTATATTGTAACATATTGACCTATAGTTATTTTGCATGGTATCCTTATGATTACAAATTAGTTGGGAAAAATATATTTGACGTAATATACAACCTATAGTTTTTAAAACATATAAAAAGACACCTCAGAGAGAGATAGAGAGGATCCTCACTATTGCTGTAAAGTCCCTTTTATTCAGTTTGTTTCGTCCTTTTTCTTTTGGGTCGACTCAAAATTCTTTTTTATGGCTTAAAAGAAGAACTCTCTAACTCAAATGTTCCAATTTGATCAGTCCAGAAAAAGGTTACAGATTTGGTGGAATTTGTTAATATGACGAGTTAAAATTATTAAAAATAAGGATACTATAAATCTGAATATTGCAAACCATAAACCTTTCCATGCATGCTGTAAAATAGTAAATTTGTTGATAATAAATTTGAAACTTGAATTAGTACAGTGATGTATATAGCCAACAATTTATTCTGAATGTTCACTATCATTTATCCAGTTCGTGAATTCACAAGAAAAATTGTATTCACTCTCTTTCAAATTTTTTGTTTTGGATTTTTTTTTTCCTTGTTTCAAAAAGTTCTATGTTATCTATTTTCTATGTTCTTAATTTACCCCTACTGTTTTTTAATTACAGATAAATATAGAAATTCAATAACAATTAATATAGTAGTTCGTAGTTGCAATAAAAAAAATATATATGCGGAAAACCCACATTTTAATGAGATTAGTGGAGAAACCAAATTTAATGAACGTAAAAAGTTATGTGAAGTGAAAAAAATGCTCCGTACCACATAAATAGATTGGAACTGTTTTCCTTTTGAAATTCGAGATTGTCTAACATGTTGCCAACAGTATAAATGTTTAAATTCCTAACATTCTTCCATTTCACTCAAATATTGGAGACATTTCGGTCTAATAATCGATTAGTTGTTCATTTGTTTCCACAATAGAAATCTGCTTTTCATATTTTAAGTCTTAATCTTAAATCCAAAAGGTCGAATTAAAGCTAACATTATGGGTTTAATATTAAAACCCAAAGTCATTCCACTTATACCAAAAGAAATTAATATATCCAAGTTGTATCCTCTTACTTTGCTAGTTCCATCTCTTTTGATATAAAGTTATTATTGATTTTACCATTTGATGGACAATATATTACTCGGTAGAATTTGCTCCCACATCAATTTATTAATTATTCACTAATTATTTTTGTTAATGTTAGTTGTTTATTTGTCATAACATGCATTCTACTAGATATGAATCCGAATAGCGATATAATAACGATATTTATACAAACCGTTATATTATAAGTTGTGGTATAAAATATAAATTCTTAATTTTATTAACATCATATGATAGAAAAATAAAAATAGTATAGTAATAAATGCCAAAAACTAGTGACATGTGATCTCCTCTAGTCTCTAGCTGATGAGTTGCATAAATGCAAAAGGTCTTACGAGTTTAGTACCATAGAATGACACGAGATTACTATTGTTAGCATAGCAACACAAACTAGTATGCACGAATATATTTATATATGCATACTAAAATGAGATCATTGCAAATGGATCCATTGAACTGAAATTGGTTCAATCAGTACAAAATTTTGATGTATACTAAAATCTTCAACTGTGTCCTGCGTCATAAATGCATATTGACGGTATACCATCCTACTAATAAAAACGCAAAAATAATGGTTAAAAGTCAAAACACGATTAACGTTGAATCGAATGTTTTTATATGTTTTAATGTGTTGGTGACAATCACTATTTCTTTTTATGGTCTGTCATGATTAATAGTTTAACCGAAGAATCAAGTTATTACCACCAGGTTGGCCGTTACCATTTTCTAAAAAGTGTTCGAGAGTACCCCACTTTAAATATCGGTCAACAAAAACTCAGTAAATTTTTGTAGCTAGACAACATATAAATTTACATTTTTTTCTTTTGTTTTGACTTCTTTTTTTTTTACTTAGCCGATTACTTATAATTAATATAAATAAAAATCAGTAATTATTGTATCTAGCTCTTCGAACGTTAGATAGCACAGCTAACAAAACTTTGAACATTAGTCGTTACTTATTGAAACTAGTGCCTCTGTTAACAACCCAAGTTTAAGCCCAGGAACCTTGAAATTAGTAATCTTGTAGCATTAACATTATAACACATAAAGAAACCTCGAATTCAGCAAACTTCTAAAAGAAAAAGCACACAAAAGAATCTAAAATACAAAAGTAAATAATCAGGGTAGAAGAAAAAAGTTATCTTTTTTGAACTTTTTTAATGTCCTTTTTTTGTATCCTTTTGGAGTGAGAATCAGAGAGAGCGTCACAGATCTGAGTATCTCAATCTTTTTCAAGGTCACCACAAGTAGAAACAGAGGTTCTTGAAGAACAGAGCTCAGATTCAGCCACATTGCTCTTTCTAGTTGTAAAAGACTGCTTACAATGCTCAATCGCTCCTTCGATGGAGTTATCACTCGCGTTGCTGCTTCTCATCAGCGTCTGCAGATCCAACGACCCGTTCGATCCGAAACTGAACGAAGACGACAACGAGGACGCAGATGAAGAAGAAGAAGAAGATGTTGAACACTTAGCTTGAGAATGTCTCTGTATCACACCAGAGAAAGATCTTCTATGAATCAACTGAGGATTCTCACTGTTCACAAATGGGTTCTTCTTTCTTGAGCTTTTAGAAGGTTCAATTTTGAATCTTGGATTGATCTCTGATGAATCTGAGCATCCTGGTTTCGAGAACAGAGCTCTTATGTAAGCGCGTGAGGCTTTAAGCTTCTGTGTAATCGATGAATGTTTGATCTTTTTGCTCCAACTGTTTCCAAGATGATTCTCGTTGTTCTCGATGAATCTCTTGAGCTCTGTCGAAATCTCGAAGTAACATTGCTCGTCTTGGCCGATCTCGCTGCTGCTGAATCTCCGTGGTGAGGATACGGCGGCGGTGGCGCGTGGAGAAATCGGAGTATCTGTTGCGGCGGAGGAGGAGGAAGCGAGAAGAAGCTTTTGGACCATTTTGAGACGAGGAGGGAGATGAAGAGGTAGGAGTTGACCTTTGTAGAAAAGCTCGTCCGCCGGAGATGTGGTTGATTCGCCGGAAGCTACGGCGGAGGAACACATTTGAAACTCGAACTCTCGGCTTTGCGGCGGCGAGGAGGTGACAGGGAAGCTGAAGAAGCTTGAGGATGGACAAGAAGAAGAAGAAGAGAGATTGACCTCCAAGTCTATGTAACCATCATCACCATCGTTGGACATAACATGTGTTCTTGATTCTGATTCATGCAAATCCATGTCTTCTATGTTTGTAAATTGTGTATGTATCTGTCTTTGTATATATTTTCTCTCTGTGGTTTACTTCTTTACTTACTTCTAGGGACTGTGAGAGAACTGAGAAGAGGGAAAGAGCATCTTTTAAAGTGAACTTTCTTTAATTTATTTTTTTTTTCTTTTTTTAAAATTAAATGCCTAGGTGGCTACTACTACACCTTTTTTTCTTTCAATTTTATAATAGTTGAATATTTTCAATCTTTTTTTTTATCACATTAATTTTGTAGACAAGAAAAAGTTTTTTGTAATACATCCAAATTATGTAATTATTTATTTTCTTTTAAAGATTTGTCTACGGTCACCAATTTGGCTAGGGGTTCCCTTATTTTGATACTATGCTCTCCCCAAGTTTACCGTTGGAGCGTGTGAATTTGCATTGGTTATTTCTTTTTTTACTACATGCATGATTGATGGCCTATAATAGAGAGGAAGCAGTAAGCCAGTAAATATTAATGGAGCTGTATGCTCTTATTAATATACAAATTTATGTGACTGAAATATCTATGAATGGTTAGATATGAAATTATAAACAAATATTTTATTGTATACATCTATATTTTGTTTGTCAATATTTATATTTATTTGAATGCATCGTAGATATTATTTACAAACATTTTTTATTTATTTCTAATCATAATCAATATTACATTTAGAGATAACATTAAAATATCTTGGTATATCCATTTAGAGTTATTAGTTTGATATATGGATATGAACAAAAAAACATTTAAGTGATGTTTTATACAGAAAACGTATTAGGTTTTGATAAATCACATTTGATGAATAATTTGATGCGGTACATTTATTGAAGGGTCATTCATGCAATGTTATTTCAAAATCATATGGATTTGACATTTCTTTTGTTTATTAGTCGTCTAACTTACATACGCTGCACACTATTAATTAATTAATTAATTAATTTGTGCTAGTACAAACTATATGGTTGGTACAAGCTCCGGTTTATATAGATTGGATTTATTATTGCAATAGAATGATGTTATTACATAATTAAATCGACTAATGAGTTTGTGGATCTATTTTGAACTCCCCAATAGATTATGTTCCCATTCCTCGTACTTATGTTTGCCCTTCGCAACCTCGAACTGTTTTTCGATTTAATTAGTTCTCGATAAATACTCATTTTGCTAGTAACTTCACTAATTTCAAAGTCTGGATTTCAAGTTGAACTGTGTCCACCGTGATCCAAGATAACTAAACCTAAAATATAACAATTACGTCCAAGATACATAGATGTAGATCTAAATTACTATAAAATCTTAAGAAGATTATGCGTTTAAAAAATATGATTGTACAATTGTAAACACACAAAATTAGTATACTATACAGACTATGATATTTCACTCTAAACCTAAATTCCACCACCGCGAACAAACTTGAATACTAATTTGTATAGGGAATATACTAACATGTGAATGAAAATTGTCCCGTGAATAAATTAAAAAAAGTTCTTAAAAACCAGCATCGCTCAGCACCACAACACTCACGATATCATGGTATTCTGAGTTAAGTTCTGCCTCTTATAACGGTTTTATTCATGGTTTTGTTTGTTTCTGGTTTGATCAGCAATAAGTTTGAGCACAAAGACGTAAAAAATCTACTATAAAGATGATAAATTGTTTAAATCTTAGCGCCATGCTTAGAACAAATAAAATCGTTATTCTATCCTTTCCCTCGTGTCTCATTGGCCACAATAATAACGGTCACGTGAATGGTAAAAGAGCACAAACGGTAGATGACAAAAGTCACAATCTTTTCTTACATTATATATTTTTAAAAAAAAAGAATATTACAATTTAAATGCAGAATTCTTGTTTCCACATATCAAAAAGTTTATCTTTTTAATCCAAAAAGGGTAATAATTGTTGCAGGTTGTGGGTAAGTGGATTGTGACTATCATCCCCACACTCCTATACTATTTTTTCAAGTCTTTTCGCTTTCTACTTTCTTTATTCATAATATAATCACATGTAACATTATATACTTTCCTTTTCTTGTTTACCGAGTAACGAATCTTGGAATAAAATTGATTTATGTACTTTTTCCTTTGTATTTAGACTACAACATATTTACACATTAGAGATTATTAGAGGTTGGAATTTTAGTCAAATCGGTTATATATAACTATAGAGTAATTAAAGCCTACTTAAACCAAATAATCTTTTCAAAGAATGATAGTCGTCCCTTTCGATAAAATTACAACTACAGATAAAGATTAGAATGGTCCATACTTAAATGACATGCACAAATCAACAAATTGGCCAAACTTTTTATATGAACAAAAAAAACTATTAGGTAGAAAATTTTAATATGACTACAAAACATGGAATAAAAATTCGTTAAATTTGCAACATTGGTAGCTGGATCTTACATATTTTATGGCATATAAAACCACAATCTCAAATACCTACCGATTAAAAAATGATATATATATATATATATATATATATATAATTCATGGTAATAGAAAGGAAGGTTTAGTTAATTGTACTATTTAGTTGGTAATTCCGTACAAATCATGTCTTAGTTGGTATTGGAAAATTGGAGTGGGAACTCTGTCGTACACAGCGAAGTACCTCAAAAAGGCAGAGTGAGTTAGTTCTTCTCTTTTTCAATCATTGAAACACCTTACAAAGTAAATGCCTACCATTTTCTATTTCCATTTTCCCAATTTTTATTTGTTTAGTAAAATAATTTATAACTTCTTTTCCAGCAAGAATTTAAAATTTTAGCATTCTGAGATTTAACCGATGATAGTGTGGTAAAGATGTGGAATGATGAGAACAACTACACTTTCAACTTTTTCTCTTAAATATTCCAAACTGTGAATAAACTAAAAATAATGCCAATGACAACGCAATCCAAAATCCGAAGTTTCTTTAACTTATGTATATGATTTGAATAAGTAAAGAAAGGAAAATAGGATTGAAAAGATAAAACAAAGAACCAAAGTGGTAATAAGATTTAGATTAAGTTGTAAACAAATCTTTAATTAATTTAGATCCCACTAATTATGAGTTAATGGAGGGAGTAGTGGGAAGCCTCTCTATCAGTCAAAACATATGCACACCACAAGACCACCACACTTCATAAAAATGTGGACCTACCTGTTTTTATTTTTTCTTATAGTTTTATTAACTTCTCCTAACAACAAGTGGACTTGAAATTGTGTGTGCATTCATATCCGTAGCTACCACGTAATTCGAATTTGAACCTCTTGAAATAGTGTTAAAATATAAGGAAATTGAACTGTTCAGGTAGGACTAAGCCAAGACACCAAATGATAACAACAAAAACCACTCGGCAGCTTTTGTAGCTTCCACCAAAAAAATGTCAATCAACTCAAATCGGATCTCATGAGTTGTCTGACTTATTAAAAAAAATACATTTTGAAGGATCTGTGATCCAAGCAAACAAGCTGTGTGTCAGTGCAAACAAGAAATATAGTTATAAAATTGAATGATAAATTTGTTATTTTAATCAATTAGAAGTATATTTGATGAAAAAGGCAAATCTTATGTTTCTTTTACATGTATATTGACGTTTGAACTTCAAAAACAATCATAAATCAAATATTTTTGTTTAGTACTTTAGAAAAAAAATCGGATGTGTACATTATATATATACATTTCTAAGTGGTGGGCGTTG
Organism: Turritis glabra; assembly: GCA_900406565.1. Classification (NCBI taxonomy): domain Eukaryota; kingdom Viridiplantae; phylum Streptophyta; class Magnoliopsida; order Brassicales; family Brassicaceae; genus Turritis; species Turritis glabra. The sequence continues at coordinate 4,696,710 of OVBN01000025.1, forward strand.
GCGTTGGCACGACAAAAGAAGTGTTGAAACTTTTTCTCAGTGCGTTCAATAAGAAGCAATAAACACATTGTTTTGTGTGAGGTAACAAATGCATTTATATCTATTGAACGTACTGACACAGTGAATGCATTTCCCATTCGAATTTTGAACCAATATAATCTGCCAAGAACAATTGCACTCATATTTTTTTTTCGAGGAAAATATTTCAAGACAAAACATGAATCACCGTCATCATGCATATCCTCTACTTAAAAAACAAAGTATCAAATACGAACAAAAATGAAAAAAATAAAAAAATATATAATATATGTAATTCTAATCTCCGGCGAAGAAAAACCAAAAAATATGCCGGGAAAGAGTATATACAAAACTTATTGGGTGGCTATAATATTATCTACACTTGATCATACTTCAAATTAGAAATGCAAAAAGAAGAAAGAAACTTACAATGTCCTTTTATGGTTTATACTCTGGAAATTCGGATTCATTTTAGTTAGATAGTAATTAAATATACTCTCTTCTTCCTCCATCCTCTCCTACAACAACAACAACATAACAAAATTTAACTTGACATTATACCCGAGATCAACTGTTAATTAATAATGCTTATGTTCTGACATATCCACAATGCCTATTGCCTAAAAACATGTGAATTTGCAAGCTTCTTGTAGATAAGTATGAGCTCATGTGGCTTACCTTTGCAAAATTTGGGTCAGCTACTGGTTTTTGAGGTCAGAGTGTCATCAAGAGCGTCGAATTCCCAGTCATTGATTTCATCTGCCAAGAACTCTTCACCGTCGTCTAGTTCCAGCTCGAGTTGTTTCTTTGCCGGGTCTTCTTCCTTCTCTGAGGATCCTTTTTTACTGTCTGGCGAATCATCATCACCGGATTGTTTCAGGACTGCATCGGAAAGTGGAGTCTCGTGCGTCCTTTTCAGGGACGGTGAGCGTGAAGAAGAGGTTCTAGAAGGAGACTCAATATACAGAAGCGGGCGTTCAATAGCCTCGAACTCTTGTTTTGTTTTGTCCAATGCCTCAAATAGTTCTTTCACTCTTTTATCGTCCTTCCTGGATTGAAAGAACACCAAGCCAGGACAGAGTAATGTTTGCTACTCATAATTTTGTATTCCCCCACGGCAGAAAATGTACAGAAACAAAAGTGCAGTGATATCTCAACTATAATTTCTAAAAAAAGAACGGGCATGTTTTTTGTAACTTTACCTGGAGATACCTTCCGTCTGTGAATAAAATGGCTTTTTCATCGCATCCACCACACTTAATGTTGTTACAAACTGCTAAAGCTAATAAATAATCAGAAGATATGTTATGGAAAAGGACGGTCAGAGTAGAAACTTGTGCCACAATTTTCTGGTCTCTGCAGTTGGAATCAAGCTTAGGAATGTTCTGTTTTATTATGCACGTTCAGAAAAGTGGTCTAGATGTCTCTATTTCATAAAGCCATTTACCTTAGCTTCGAGGTCTAGATACTCCTTCTCTAGTTGTTTTCTAGAATCGATTGGCTTGGTATCCTTATTGTCTGTGATTTTCTCTGCTTCTAACCTAACATTTCCCCATAAGCAGATCAAATAGAGCTATCAGCCTAACTTAGCGTCAAATAAAATTTATAAGAACAGAGAAGTGATCGTATATATATTACCCTTTACTTGGCTCCAAGCTTTCCACGACTCTACGGATCTCGGGTATAGAAGGATCCAATTGTTCCTGATTTGATATTAAAAAATATGAATATGAGATATTTTAAAACTTTGGTTTACAGTCATGGTAGGAACTGGAATCAGTTTAACTTTTTTTTTTATAAAAAAATGTATACAATTTATCTACTATATCATAAGAAATTTGGCACTAATTTTGGGATAAACATTTTGAATTACCTTGTAGAAAGAGAGGAGTTGAACAATCAGGTCGATGAAATGGTCACTATATCTCTCCATCTCAACACTTGAGTATTGAACCATGGTGGAAGAAATGGCAACAGACGGATCAAATGCGAAGTAATTAGGGAAGCAACATAATTGCTGAGATCTTAGCATAGTGGAGATAAGACATACCTCACTTGTTTTTCTTTTTGTTGAGAAAATTTAGACTGGAGAATCCAGGTATCTTCCAAAAATTTGATCCACTTATTTACAACATCTGCCTCTACGCGGCATGATGTTATTGAACGAGTCAGCTCTTCTTCCTACAACGTAAGCCAGCCAAACATCACAACTATTCTTATGGGCTAGTTTGTTTACTATGGCCCTGCCTATGTTCCATCTAGCTAATGCAAGGGGGAAGGACAAGTAGTTAAGTACCTTTGACTTCAGGTGCATAAGAATTTCATTACTTGCATTATCGAACTGCTCTCTTTCTTCTTGGGCATTGCGAAGGCGAGCCCGGGCAGACGTTATTGAGGTGTTGACCTTCAAAATACATGTGAAATCTGTGATATGACCCACAAATCTAAATCTCTACCAAATTTCTTTGGAATAAAGTTCTTGTGAAAGTTACCCTTTTCAGCTCAGCTTCAAGATCATCCTTCAGAATCTCAAGTTTCTTTAATTCTGCCGCTACATCCTGGAAATCACATTTGTACTCAGCCCATAATAAGAAACATGAAAACAGAAGTCCAAAGTACTGAGCCAGAATCTCATAAACGCGGCCAAAGAGATTAGGGGCTGCAAACCTTTTCCAGCTGACTAACTTCATTAGTTTTTGAAACCCTGTAGCTAAGAGCTTCTTCTTTTTGGCTTCTGCTTTGTCATATGGAAACAGATAGATCTGAACTATGGTAGTAAAGATAATAGACAAAATTCGAAATTTTCCACGTTACATTTTCTCACCTATGATCAACGATTCGCTTTTCGGCTTTCGAAGTAGAATTGAGTAAGGATTCCGACAGAACTTTCAGTTTATCGACCTGCAAGAATTAAATAACATAGTTAAGTTTTGCGAAATAGATCTCTGTATTTCCAAGATTTCGAGAAAAAAAGAAGCTAATAGTCTTCTCTATTGCGAGACAGAATCTATGAAACAATTAAGAACAAACCAACAAAAAAGGTGAATGTTCTGGATCGTCTGCAGTTTCTCACCTTCTCACTGTGGCTTTGAAGGGAATCACCACTGCCTAGTGATTTTTTCCTAAGCAAGAGTGCTTCTAGCTTTGAGAAAGTGCGAACTTGCTCAAGAATTTCTCGGAGAGCCTGCAGAGACGCAAGCCTTTCAGTACATCTCACAGGGATTGATCCAGGGATGTGTCCACAAGTTATGAAAATACTTGGGAAACAAAAAAAAAAAATGCAATAAAGATCTTCCTAGAAACCTTACGGTACTTTCTTCCACTTGTCATATTCGTGAAAAACTAATTTAAGTATTACAGTTTGAGAACTCTTCTATACAAGATAAGTAAATGAAACAATAGTTGGAAATCTGAGACCAAATCTAATGTGACCAAGACTTAGAGTGAACAATGTGGCAGTGGAAAGTAGGAGAGAATATCTCACCTCTGTTGATGCAGCAGTGTTTCCAGCGGTTTTTGAAGCATCATCATTTGAAGCCTGCTCGAGAACCTTGAGCTTCGTCTTATCGAGTTTCTCCATCAGAGTATGAGCTTCAATATCTATTCTGAGCCAGTTACAAACGAGAACCAAATCAACAGAAGTAAAAATTTAAGACTGAACATTCTTAAACCGCCACACAAAGCTTCAACACAGGAACATTTGTGGAGCTTAAAAAAAGGTTCTGATCCAAAAGAATACCTAGCAAGATCAGCACTGATTTTTAGGCCTCCAATAGCACCTTGAACATATTGAAGCAGTTCCTCGCGCTTTGCCTAGAAAAACACAGAAAAAGGCATTACATGGTGCAAGACCTCCAACAGTTTAAGAAAATTTAAATTCAGTCAGCTTGTTCATCTTGCAAGCCAGGAACATGTGTGTTATGAGATTATCTAGTCAAACAATCCAGACTAACAGAGTCTAGGAGACAGAACACTTTATATTGCAAAATCCAGGACATCCTTACCAGAACTTCATCCTTGTATTTCGAAAACACCATCGCTAAGTCCTGTACATTTTGAATCACTGCTTCGTGAGCTTCCTTCTCTCCTGACAAACAGAGCCTGTATGTATAACCCATGAACATTTGAGTTGAGATTCAAGGTTTCATGTTCTGTCTAAAACAACTGATACACAGCTTCAACGGTAGGGAAAACATCACCCAAACAGTTCGAGAAGCAGCTGGAGTTCTTCCTCATTCGGTGCTTCCAAAATCTGATTCACACAAAAGAGTTAATCTGCGGTTAAACTCAGTGTATCAGGAATAAAAAGTCTTTATGATCACTATTACAATGCCACAACAGCAGAAGCAATACAATGTATCTTGTCTTACATTGCGTTATCTAACTTACCATAGATAATACCATCCCTTCAAGTGCCTCACTATGAAGAAACACATCACGAAAAGTCATTGGCTCACCAGATAGACCAGGATCAACGTAATAAACCTATACCAGTATCACAAACCAACGTGATTATAAAACTAAAAACTGCTGAGCCATCAGGCCTATGACCAAAGACATGTGGATTGCTTTAACTCACGGTGTTGAAATTTTTGGGAGAATCCTTAGCTTCTTCAGAATTAGGTTGATTCTGATCATCAGTTTTGTGATTGTTACGTTCGCTATTCTCGAAACACGAATAAGACAATCTCTCGATCTCTCTCAGAGCAACAAGCCATCTTCTCAATAACTGCACTCTCTCGCCGCCTCTTGAGGAAACCGAAACCTCTTCTAATCTCTTCACCGCGAGACTAAAGCTCTTCACATTCCTCGATCCCTGCGATCAAAACACACACATCGGCAAATTAGAATCGCAATCTTAAATAAGAAGACGATTTCGAGAAGATTAACGTACGATGCGATCCTGGATCAGTTTAGCGCCTTCGGAAACGGCATTGCCGGCGGTAAGCACGACGGAATCAGCGTAATTGCGAACGGTGCGGGTGATGTTGTTCTTCCCGCCGACTTCTACGGCTTTGTTCACCGCCGATCTCAACCACGACATCGCCGAGAGATTCTACTTTTGCTCGTTCTTTCTTCGTCCCCCAAATTCACAAGTTCTCGATGATCGAATTTTGAATTTGCCTAAAATTGTGGTCTCGTAACGATATATTTCTTGGTTGAAGAAAAATAAGATCGCATGGAAGAAAAAAAACAAAACAAAAACAAAAACAGAGTGCAATGCGAGAGATTGGAGAACAAGTCAGACACAACCGTGTTCTTTTCAACATTTTCTTAGGTGTCTTTCTTTTATTTTTATTTATGAATTCAATTTGGACTAATTTATTAATTATTCAATTACCAAATTATTTATTTAAAAATAGATGTTTTCTTTCAAGTTTCATCTTTTATCTTTTAATATAAGATAGAGAAAACTACCTTAAATACTATGATGTTAAAATTTGTTTTTATCTTAAATAATACATTTTTAAAATAGCTAAAACAAGATATAAAAATCAGAAGACAAAAGAAAGAAAAAAAAAAAGATAACCCAACAAAGTTTTTCTCAGTCATATAACCTTTAGTTTTTTTTACAACTATTCTTTTTACAGTGGTGGTTAAATGGCCACAAATGTATACAGTGGCCGGCTTTTGTTTGTCATGCATGGTTAAAAATGTAGTCTGTGGCCAATTTTTCGTATGTTTTTTTTTTTTTTGGTAAACAATTTGTCGTATGTTATTCACGAACCACATCACATATACCGTGTTGATATATAACCACGATAAAAAATATGTGGATATATTATATAAAAGTCATAGCAAAAAATGCTAGCTATTAATAACGCTCACATGGTTTGATGCATATTAGTCTGTCGACGTACGTAGTCATAAGAGTTTTTAAGCAAGTATGTCGTAGTCATAGCAGAAATAATATACTATTATATATATATATATATGTTCTACGTCTGCGTTACTCATAACATGTACATTTCGAAAGTCTGGTCAAAATTATAGCCTACAGATTATAAGTCTACCAAAATATATATCTGTATATAAATATATAGATTAATTTTTTTTTGATTTTTTTTTTTTTTTTTTATAATTTAGATAGATTGATGTTGGAGGCTAAAAAAGAAATATAGTTTGGTGTTGGTCTGTTGTAGTCGTAGCAAGCTTACGCAATTCATAGTTTGAATGTCTTTCATGTGAGTTAACTTGCTATAAGTTTAGTCTTAACTTTATTGCGAATACTATGATTATTTGTAATAACTTACACACACAAAAATCGATGGCTGTAACTTGTAAGAGAATCTATCAATGCAGTGTTATTGTATCAGTGCTTTTCGAGAGGCAGACCGAATGTTTCTTTTGCATTATTTGTCTCAAATATAGTACTTTTAAACACTTAATTAAAGACGTTTTTTATTAGTAGTTTCTAATCGTCTTAGTCTTGTCTTAACAACGCTTAAAAGTAACTGTAATGCATGTGGTTGTGGTTTGGTCGTGAATTGGTAGCAACTGGAAAAATTATATGTTTCTGATTAATGATTATTTAATTTAATCTGTAGTACCACTTGAAAATTAAAATTTGGGCCGAGAGAAGACATTCAAAAGATAATAATCTTAAAAATGTTTGCTTGTAGGTTTAGTTGATAATTCTATTCTATCTCTCGTACGCCAAAATGACAAAATGAAAATTCGGTTTCTAAGACTCAAGCACCAAACACTTAGCTTAGAATAGTATCTTTGCAAGCGCTCTGTGTGAGTAAGTTTTAAAATGTTTACTAGATGTTTTGCCTTTTTCGGGAACAGTGGTTTCAACTTCTGAGCATTGACTTTTATACATCCTATTCTAGCAATCTATGCTCAAAGGTTTTTAGATTTAAAAAGGTGGTATTCGCATGACGAGACAGAGCATATATCTTTTATTTTGTCAACGAGCATCAAAATCTTTTTATCAAACTGAACTTGTCCTTGAGCTTTTATGACATCAACGATTTGAACTTTTACTAAACCTGGATAACTTAATCTTGCAGCATGATCCAAAAAACGTGGAAACTTGAAATTTATTTTGATAAATGGTCACCGACATAAATTAAAATATGGTCACCGAAATAAACATGACGAGTATTTGTCTAGTATTCGTGATTTTAATCATTTTATCTTTCACTTGAAAAGAGTAAAAAAATTTAAAGTTTAAATTATATGATTTTTAGCTAAGTATTTCGATAATAAAGGATGATGAAGACGATTATCTCAAAACAGTTTTATCCGTTAATTATATAATCCGAAAGTTTGTATCATCTTTTCCAGCAAACTGTAACAGCTTCAATCTTTCTAATTACATTACAGCTCGACCAATAGCCTACCAGAACGCATTGACTCTCATGTGAAACATGTGTTCATAAGAATTTATTCAACTGTTATTATTATATAAGAAAATTGAAAGGGACATGCGTCATATATAAAACAAATGTATAGTATCACAAATTTATTTTTCTGTGGGTCATGAGATTTCTTGTACGACTAGGTAAAAATGTGCTCATCGTTTAGGTCTATATATGATGCGTATAGTATAAAGTCTTGAAAAAACAGATATAACAGCCATACCAAACGTTTATATGCCTACTTCTCCACGTTAGGCTTATATTACGCATTTTGTGGGGATATTATATGCCTACTTCGTCACGTTAAGCTTATATTATGTTGTAACTAGAATTTGGGTTTTCGTGTAGCCCACTCATACTATTGAAGTCGTATCCACAGTTTTGTTCCAATGACTTTTTAATCCTTTTTTTTTTTGTCATATCAAATTCTCAAAAAATTACAAATCACTATATGCTCATGTTGCACAGGACACCTACTGTAATAATGTTAGACATTAATGTCTACATGCTCATGTTGAGAATCCTCATAATTTTAGTTGTACTGGCATGTTTTAAATCGAAATCGAACTGGTATACGTAAATTTTTATGGACTTTTCATGTATAACCAATTGGTACTGACTAATGAGAGGAGTGATCTATATTTGGTGAATTAATACAATAAATGTTACCTCATCGCAAACTAAATTATAATTACGTAAGGAGATTATTTTATGTTTTATAATTAAAATAGGTCAAGCTCAATAAACATTTTTTTTTTTTTTTTATTTATAACATGTTATATTGTCTTTTGTTTGAGAAAAAAGAAGGTGACATTTTCTTTTTGCTAGACTAAAAACATGTTATTTTGTGGTATTTCCCAATAAAAAATATCAACCCATCCTCATTCCTCAAATATATGATAGTTTTCGAATGTCAGCAAGAAAAAAATAAGACAGTTGTCGAGAAGTGGTGATATATTAATAGAATAAAATAAGACAATTTTATATCGTTATAATCATAAGATAGGTACGAGTTTGCCGGTTTAACACGATTTGGACATCTACTAAACTAGCAGTTAAATGAAAATTTCAAAGTACATAATTCTGAACCATCAAACACCACATGTACTATTTTCTATCAGAATTTTTTTTTTCAATCGCATAAAACCCGTGTAACTAAACCCAAATTATTATATAAACACTAAAAATAGCGATTTTTCAAAGTACCTTAAGCTAAGAGACATAAACACAATGAGAAGGGGGTTTTGCACAACTTCTTCTCACCTACCCAAATACTTTTAGGTTAATACATTACATCAAAATATACAAAACCAAAGAGCCATCGTTAGATACTTAGAGATTACCAACTATATTGACCATTTCGTATCTCTTTCATTCTTCTAACGAAAGTTTTTCCTTATATAGTTTCTCTTCATTCCTATTCATATCTTCTTTGTGGGTATGAGCTGTAAAACCCATTTAACCTGAGAAGAATAACAAAAAAAACCAGAGAAAATGTCTGGCTTGCTCGGTAAATTATCTCCAGCCAAACGCGTAGCTGGCAACAATGATCTTCCTCTGTTTTATGTAAACCAGACGTCCATGGAGCCCCAAAGATGTCCAAGAGATACGCCTAGAGTCTCTGTCACATTCGCCGAGCTTCTTATGAATGTGGAGGATGCAAGGAATGACCAAAGTACAACTCGCAGGGCACTGGAAATGGCATCACCTATCACTTCTTCTGCATCATCTTTCGATACATGGACCTCGGCTCCAGCTTCTTCGATATCATCTTCCCCGTTTGTTCTTTCTTTCAATGACTTGACCTATAGTGTGAAGATCCAGAAGAAGTTTAATCCCCTCGCTTGCTGCGGGAAGTCACGAAATGGTTCCTCGGTGAACAGTAAGATACTACTGAATGGAATTTCAGGTGAAGCCCATGAAGGGGAGATGATGGCGGTTCTTGGAGCAAGTGGGTCTGGTAAATCAACACTGATAGATGCATTAGCCAACCGGATCGCCAAAGATAGCCTGAGAGGCTCTATCACCTTAAATGGAGAAGTTCTTGAATCCAGCCTGCAGAAAGTCATATCGGCGTACGTGATGCAAGATGACCTTCTCTTCCCGATGCTTACCGTGGAGGAAACTTTAATGTTCTCTGCAGAGTTCAGGCTCCCGCGTTCACTCTCTAAGAAGAAGAAGAAGGCAAGGGTTCAAGCTCTGATTGACCAACTGGGCCTGAGGAGTGCTGCAAAAACCGTGATTGGTGATGAAGGCCACAGAGGCGTGTCTGGAGGAGAAAGGAGACGGGTTTCAATAGGAATCGACATAATCCATGACCCGATTATTCTCTTTCTCGATGAGCCAACCTCAGGGCTTGACTCTACGAGCGCCTACATGGTTATCAAAGTACTTCAGAGAATCGCACAGAGTGGCAGCATAGTCATCATGTCGATCCATCAGCCTAGTTACAGAATCATGGGTTTGCTTGATCGGTTAATCTTCCTTTCCAGGGGAAACACAGTATACAGCGGCTCACCAACACATCTCCCTCAGTTCTTCTCAGAATTCGAGCACCCGATCCCCGAAAACGAGAACAAAACAGAGTTCGCGCTGGATCTCATCCGGGAGCTGGAAAATTCAGCAGAAGGAACCAAGACACTTGTCGAGTTCCACAAGCAATGGCGAGCAAAGCAAGCACCAAGCTACAACAATGGTAACAACAGAAACACCAATGTGACCCTCAAAGAAGCGATAACAGCGAGTATCTCCAGGGGAAAACTCGTCTCCGGAGCAACAAACAACACATCAAACCTAACAACCTCATTCCAAACTTTTGCCAATCCTTTCTGGATCGAAATGATCGTCATAGGCAAACGTGCTATACTAAACTCAAGGAGACAACCAGAGCTCCTCGGAATGCGACTAGGAGCTGTAATGGTGACAGGAATCATCCTAGCAACAATGTTCACTAAACTAGACAATTCCCCAAAAGGAGTCCAAGAACGTCTAGGATTCTTCGCATTCGCAATGTCCACAACATTCTACACATGTGCAGAAGCAATCCCAGTATTTCTACAAGAACGCTACATATTCATGAGAGAAACAGCTTACAACGCTTACAGGAGATCCTCCTACGTCCTCTCTCAATCCATAATCTCAATCCCTGCCTTAATCTTCCTCTCCGCAAGCTTCGCCGCCACAACATTCTGGGCCGTTGGTCTCGCCGGAGGCTCCAGTGGCTTCCTCTTCTTCTTCCTCACAATCCTTGCCTCGTTTTGGGCCGGAAGCTCCTTCGTAACGTTCCTCTCCGGCGTCGTATCCAACGTAATGCTCGGATTCACAGTCGTCGTAGCGATCCTCGCTTACTTCCTCCTCTTCTCCGGATTCTTCATCTCCCGAGATCGGATCCCTCTCTACTGGATCTGGTTCCATTACCTCTCACTTGTGAAATACCCTTACGAAGGAGTGTTGCAGAACGAATTTGAAGATCCGACGAAATGTTTCGTCAGAGGAGTTCAGATATTCGACAATTCGCCGTTGGGGCAATTTCCGGAGGCGGTGAAATTGAATCTGTTGAAGAGTATGAGCGGTGTTTTGGGGATCAATGTGACGGCGGAGACGTGTGTGACGACGGGGGTTGATATTTTGAAGCAGCAAGGGATTACGGATATTAGTAAATGGAATTGTTTGTGGATCACTGTTGCTTGGGGTTTCTTCTTTAGGGTTTTGTTTTATTTCACTCTCTTGATTGGGAGCAAGAACAAACGGAGTTGATTGTAAACCTTTTTTTTTTTGGGGTTGTTTGTGAAAAAATCGGAAAAAATAAAACAAAAGGTTTGTTGTATTTTATTTTCTTTTTACCAGCTAAATATTTGTATTTCTTCGTTTTCTTAATTGTATTTCTTCGTTATAAACATATAATTAATCGATAATTAATCGATTATTCAATCTCCTTGAGAAGGTTAGATGATTCAATTTGTTACATTGAATTTGAATAACTAAATACATGTATATTAACTTGATCAAATGTGATCAAAGTAAAGAACACCAAGTAGTACAAAAATTGCAAACCTCCTTGGTTCTAAAATTCTAATTTTATGATTTCAAAGAATTATTTTTTTTCTATACATGGGCTTATTAGAATGTTAGGCCCAACAGATTGCAAAATGGTAAATATCGGTATCATCGATTCTTATCTGTTTTGTTAAACACCTTACGGTTGGTTTAGGAGACAACACCAACTCACTACCGTTGGATCTAGTCGGTTCTGTCTGAAAAGCCCATTTATAAAAACTCTTGAAAACCAGACTTTTGCTACCATACGCTGTTTTTCCCCTTTCGTTTCGAAATTAGGGTTTCCGGGTCTCGCAGTGCCTTCTTTCAATCCCCAGGTATCCAAAAATCTGCTGAATTTGATGATTCGGATCGAAATTTACTGTTTTCTGAACTCGGATTTACGATTTTATATTGGTTCGATGCATCTGCGGTGTATGGTTTTCCTTGGTTTCTGTCTTTCCGGTTAATTTTCTTCATTGTCTACAAAACAAATTCATCTTCTCGTCTCTGATTATCTTATCAGCTGAGGTGACGTTTTATTGAGATTTTTACTTTTCTGGGCGTTTTTGTATAGGTCTTGAGTTAGTGAATTGTTGTTACGTTCTTGTTACATAGGTTATGCTCAAGATTTGTTGTTTCTTTGTCCCTATGTTGATTTTGTAGTTTCAAAATGCCTCGCTATGATGATCGCTATGGGAACACTCGTCTCTACGTTGGCCGCTTATCATCCAGAACTCGTACCCGAGACCTTGAACGTCTTTTTAACAGATACGGAAGGTAATTGACGCTTCTCTATATGTATATCTATGTTTAAGAAGTAAGTATTTTGATCTCTATGTGTTGGGGGTTGGTTAAATGAGGGTCTCAACGTGCTTTTCTAGTTATCTTCGTCAATTCTGAGAATTGGTTTATTATTGTGCGAGGGACAAATTGCACAAAGTTAACCACTAAGTATCTGAGGGGCATAGTTTTGCTTCTTTATTTTAATATTTGTGTTTTTGTCTAGAGGGAAAATTGTGGAACTAGGTTTAGTGTATGTTTTTAACTTGAGTGATCTTATTGAAGGTCTCTGGGATTTTGCCTAACCTGGAGGTGTTTGATGAATGGGTGGACTTGGTGGAATTTCTCGCCAAGTGTATAGGGCGCCTCGGCGATTCTGTTTGTAGAATTTTTTGATTTGTTTTGATGATGGAAATGGAGACTCAAAGTCTCAAAAGGTGTTTAGAAGTACCTTAAAGTAATGATGGCCTTACTTTTCTGCCTACAATTTCTTCCGCAGAGTGCGAGATGTGGATATGAAGCGAGATTATGCTTTTGTTGTAAGTAAAATCTTCTTTTACCCTCAAGTTTCGATTAGTAATCATGTGGTTGATTTTTTACTGTGAACTATGGATGATGTGGAAAATACACACCATGCATGTTGTTTTTGTCCTCGCATTTTTTGAAAACAGGAATTTAGTGATCCTCGTGATGCTGATGACGCGAGACATTACTTGGATGGACGAGACTTTGATGGAAGTCGCATCACTGTGGAGTTTTCAAGAGGGGTGAGTTGTTTGGCTCTCTGTTTTCAGGCTTTATCGTTTGTTTATATGTCTTGTTGATGCTAATGTCATGGATATCATGTTTGTATGATAGGCACCTCGTGGTTCTCGGGATTATGATAGCAGAGGCCCACCTCCTGGATCTGGTCGCTGTTTTAACTGTGGTGTTGACGGTCATTGGGCTCGAGACTGCACAGCTGGGGACTGGAAGAACAAGTGTTACCGTTGTGGAGAGAGAGGGCACATTGAGAGAAACTGCAAAAACAGCCCCAAGAAGCTTAGGTAATAAACATTTCTTTTAGAAGAGTGAATTTTTGTTATCCTTTCATTTTCTTATTACCCTTTCTGGATTGTATTGCAGGCGGAGTGGAAGCTACTCCAGATCACCTGTAAGATCACGTTCTCCTCCTCGTCGTAGAAGAAGCCCAAGCCGGAGTCTTAGCCGAAGCCGAAGCTACAGGTTAGTGTTTTCCCTTCAAATACTTTTAAACTTCAACATTTTGGTTTATGTTTAGATGTTTACATGCATTAGATATTTGGTATGAACCTAATAGAATGAGTCCGAGTAATTGCTTTCTCTAGCTTTGTGTCTGGTTTAAATTGTTTAGCACTCTGATTGTCTTTTTATTATATTTATGGTCAGCCGATCAAGATCCCCAGTGAGAAGAAGAGAGAGGAGTGTGGAGGAGAGATCACGCAGTCCAAAGCGAATGGATGACTCTCTGTCGCCAAGAGGCAGAGATCGTAGTCCGATTCTTGATGATGAAGGCAGCCCAAGGATCATTGATGGGAGCCCACCACCATCTCCAAAGCTTCCAAAGGAAGACGGATCAGACCGTGATGGTGGTAGCCCCCAAGACAATGGGAATGGCAGAAACTCTGTTGCCAGTCCCGTTGTAGGAACCGGTGGTGACAGCCCGAGGGAGGACCGAAGCCCTGTTGATGATGATTACGAGTCAAACCGCGCTTCCCCTAGAGGAAGTGAGTCCCCTTAACTTTGATGGCTCATGGCCTCAGGTTGCAGGCGTTGTAGCATGTGTACTATTGAATCGACTGCTAGATACTTCCTTTCTCGTTTATGTATGTTTGCTTTGGACCTGTTTAAGTTCATGTTATGAAGAGTTTTTCTATTTAAGACATAATGTTGGGCTGTTCTGTTTCAAAAGGTTGTTATTATAAGTATGGATATTTATAAAATTTCAATCTGAGGAGAAGACAGGAGTTTGTAACTGGTAAGCTTTAGTGAAGAAAGATGGCCAACAAAGATACGTAGACGTAATGCTACTAACCGTGGCTGCTCCAACCATCATGTTCATGACTACGATCTGTAGCTGAATAGCTTCAAGAGGCGACGCACCACCCATTATCATACCGGTCATCGCGCCTGGTAAAGAGATCAATCCAACGGTCTTGCAGCTATCTAAAACCGGAGATAGAGAGATCACTAATGCCCTCTTCACCTGTTGCAGCGTCGCTTGTCTTGGCGTTGCTCCTAGTGCCAATGCCGTCTCCACCTACGGTTTACGACAAATCAATTGACCTTGGGAATTTAATTAAACCGGGATCTTGGTTCGGTTAAAGCTGTAAATGATTTTTTTACCAGGTTGAGTTGCATCTTGATATCATTTCGAAGCTGTTTCATTGTAACTCCGGTGACCGTCATGGCGTTTCCGACCATCATTCCGGCGACTGGGATCATATACCTCGGAGTGAAAGGAAAGACGTTAAGGACGACGAGCAAGAACATTGTGATTGAAGTTCCGGCGAGGATGGATACTCCGGCCACGTATTTTCCTCGTGGCACGTGCTTAGCACGTTGTCCGGCAGTGTAACCGGCGACAGAGACCTATACGGCATCAACGTCATTTTGAATATAAAAAAATATCGAAAAACAGAGCAGATCCTGAATTTGATTGGAACTGACCATGAAGAGATAAGCGAGAATGATCCAGCCGGAGTTCTCTTGGTTGAAGATGAATTGAAGAACAAATCCGATAACAGAGAGCTGAAGAAACGAACGGAAAACAGAGTAGATCATTTCTCCTTCCAAAGAGAGGTTCTGCGAGTAGGAGAGAACCACCGCCAGAAGCACCACGGCGAGCGCCGCCGCAGGCTTCACCATGCCTTTCAGAAACACGATCAGCCATTCGTAATCCTTGAAAAAATCTCCCCAATCTAGATCCATCTCTCTCTGTCTCTCTTTGCTTTTGTTTTGTCGTCGTCTTATGAGTGCGGTAGTAGTGGAGAAGGGTATCTTAAAGAGGACCACTTGGAAAGAGTAGACACTTTCCCCAGCTGATGTATTTGGATTCGATTCCTTTAATTATGAATTTTATGTTCTTAAATAATATGATTTTGGTATTGATCATCCTGGTTTTATCAAAAACTTCGTGATCCGACAAAAAAATATATCAATCGTGCGAAGTCGTACCTTAGAAGTTTAATTATATACCAAAGACAATTTTACACTTGACATTATTGTAGTTCAAAATAGGGCAAAAGACGTCATATAGAACAAAGTCAAAGAGTTGAGAGGGGATTTAGATGGAGAAGGAGAACACTTGGTGCAATTTACCGCATTATACAGCTACATTCATTTGATTACCTGCCTACCTGGTTGACTAATAAATTAATATGTGATCATTACTTAACTATAAGTCTGTTCACTAGTACTAGGTCTTGTTGAAAACTTTCAAAAGCAAAAATGGATGCACATAAATAAAAGAAAAGATCTGGATCTGGTATACATTATAAAACAAATTAAGGCTAACTATGAGAGAACCCTAAAAAAGTAAAAACTAGAGTTTATACGGCGCCGTATTAGAGGAACTCCATGTGATCTACGAGACAATGAAGGACCTGAACAATCTCTGGCATTCTACAGTTGCTACCATCTTCGGCTTTAAACATGAAAATATTATTATTGATCTCGATCCAACTACAACCTGGGTTCGTCCTCAGTCCTTTTTCTTTCATCATCTTCCTCACTGTCGCCGCCTCTTCCCAGTATTGGACACTGGCGTAAAGATTTGCCAGCTGAACATGGGTGGCTGCACATTCAGGATCAAGCATCAGCCGTTCCTCTGCAGCTCTGATTCCGGTCCACACATCTCCGTGAACACGGCAAGAAAAAAGCAGAGATCCCCATATGACCTGATTTGGTTCCATTGGCATGTTCTCGATCAGCTCCAAGGCTTCTTGCAACAAACCAAATCTGCCGAGAAGATCGACCAGACAAGAGAAATGGTTGAGTTCTGGTTTCAAACCGTGTTCCTCCATCAAATTGAAGAACTTTCTTCCTTCTTTTACAAGACCCGCGTGTCTGCACGATGACAAGACCCCTAGATATGTGATTGCATCAGGCTTTGTTCCGCTTTTGGGCATCATTACTTCAAAGAGCTTGATTGCTTGCGTTGCAAGGCCGTGCTGTGCGTAACCAGCAATCATAGAGTTCCAAGAGACAACGTCTTTGTTCGAAAACTGGTCAAAGATACGAAAAGCATCCTTCAAATCACCGCATTTGCAGTACATCGATATGAGAGCATTTGATATATGAAGAAAAGACTTGACACCCATTTGGAGTGTCTGGCAATGAACGCTTCTTCCTTGCCCTAGGGCTCCGCTTCCTGTGCAAGCGCTCAACAGAGCCGTGAACGTGTAATCATTCGGATCAGAGTTTGAGTTTCTCATCTTTGAATAAAGTTTCAAACAGATATCAACTCGCCATTCCTGGGCAAAACCTGAAATCATAGCCGTCCATGAAACAACGTTCTTCTCAGGCATTTCTTCAAACACTTGATGTGCCTTCTCTACGTCACCAGAATCTCGGTATAAAACGACCAAAGAACTTCCAACGTAGACATCTGAGATAAACCCACTTTTTAACGCTAAGCAATGAATCCCAGAACCGGTTCTAAAGTCTCGATTCGACCCACAAGATCTCACGGCGGATAATAAACCATAAGCTTCGAAACTCCACCAATCTCGTTGCGGCATACCCCGATCGACAAAGTTTGAAGAATTATCCAACAGAACTTCTTCAAGCACGGTTGAAATTCCATTTTTGGTTCTTGAGAGATCAAAATCCTCGGAAATTGCTTGACCTCTGAATTGCCTCGAATCTGTTTGCAAATATTCCTGAACGAAACCAAAATGATTCTGACGATTCGAAGCTCCACCACGTTTCGAAGATATGATATCTAAAACTCTCAGAGCACGAGCTCGTCTCTCAACTTCTGTTGCTTCGTTAATTATATCACGATTCAGTGATCGACTGTAGCTGGATCGAGATTGAATATAACTGAAAGCTCGACAATAATAATTTCTCAGACAAGACATGAAACTAAAAAAGTCAAATCGATTACAATACTCCCTCGCTCTGTATAAAGCGACACCTATGGGCTTAAGGCCCATTAACCTGCCTCTATATATCTATATCGTTCAATTTCTCCGGTTTAGCTTTTGGTTAGCTATGAATGACGGTGGGATTCGAAATTCAACGAGCCTTGCAAAGGTTGCTAAACAAAGCGGCGGTCGACGGCGGCGCGTACGGTCATCTCATCCAGCACTTCACCCGTCACCGATTTCCTCTCCACGCGCTTCAGCTTCACGCGCGCATTGTCGTCTTCTCCATCACGCCTGACAACTTCCTCGCTTCCAAGCTCATCAACTTTTACACCAGGGAAAATCGCTTCCGCCAAGCACTCCATGTGTTCGACGAAATTACTGTTAGAAATGCCTTCTCTTACAACGCACTTCTCATCGCGTACACTTCGCGTGAGATGTATTTCGATGCTTTTTCGTTGTTCTCGTCCTGGATTGGGTCTTATTGTTACTCTTCCGGTGCTGCCAGACCGGATTCTATTAGCATCTCTTGTGTGTTGAAAGCCCTGTCGGGTTGTGATGATTTTTTGTTGGGTTCATTGGCTCGGCAAGTTCACGGGTTTGTTATACGAGGTGGGTTTGATTCCGATGTCTTCGTGGGTAATGGGATGATCACGTACTATACAAAGTGTGACGACATCGAGTCTGCGAGGAAAGTGTTTGATGAAATGTCTGCCAGAGATGTTGTTTCGTGGAATTCTATGATTTCGGGGTATTCTCAAAGTGGGTCTTTTGAGGACTGTAAAGAGTTGTATAAAGCGATGTTAGGTTGCCCTGATTTGAAGCCTAATGGAGTCACTGTAATAAGCGTATTGCAAGCATGTGGACAATCAAGCGATCTTGTTTTCGGGATGGAGGTTCATAAGCAGATGATTGAGAATCATATTCAGATGGATTTACCTCTGTGTAATGCTGTGGTTGGTGTTTATGCTAAATGTGGTAGCTTGGATTATGCAAGGGCATTGTTTGATGAGATGAGTGAGAAAGATTCCATTACTTACGGGGCTATAATTTCAGGTTATATGGCTCATGGTCTTGTCAAGGAATCAATGGATTTATTTAGTGAAATGGAAAGCATTGGTCTGAGTACGTGGAATGCTGTGATTTCGGGTCTTATGCAGAATAACCATCATGAGGAGGTTATAAGCTCATTTAGGGAGATGATAAGATGTGGCTCTAGGCCAAACACGGTGACCCTTTCGAGCCTTCTTCCTTCGTTGACATATAGTTCAAATCTGAAAGGCGGTAAGGAAATCCACGCCTTTGCCATCCGTAATGGCGCTGACAACAATATATATGTCACAACCTCCATCATAGATAACTATGCCAAATTAGGATTTCTGCTAGGAGCTCAAAGGGTTTTTGATAGCTGTAAAGAGAAGAGCTTGATCATTTGGACCGCAATTATAACAGCATATGCTGTTCATGGGGACTCTGATTCTGCTTGTAGTCTTTTTGACCAAATGCAGTGTCTTGGAACTAAGCCAGATAATGTCACACTAACAGCTGTTCTTTCAGCTTTTGCGCACTCAGGGGAATCAGATAAGGCGCAGGACATATTTGATTCTATGTTAACTAAGTATGACATTGAGCCTGGAGTTGAGCACTATGCTTGTATGGTAAGTGTTCTTAGCCGGGCTGGAAAACTTTCGGATGCAATGGAGTTCATTTCTAAGATGCCAATTGAACCAATTGCTAAAGTTTGGGGTGCGCTGTTGAACGGGGCTTCTGTTCTTGGTGATTTAGAGATTGCTAGGTTCGCTTGTGATCGCTTGTTTGAGATGGAACCCGAAAATACAGGGAATTACACTATCATGGCGAATTTGTACACTCAAGCAGGGAGATGGGAAGAAGCTGAAATTGTGAGGGATAGGATGACAAGAATCGGATTGAAGAAAATCCCCGGCACCAGTTGGATCGAAACTGATAAAGGATTACGTAGTTTCATTGCAAAAGACAGTTCGTGTGAGAGAAGCAAAGAGGTGTTTAATATAATAGAGGGTTTGGTTGAGTCAATGAGCGACAAAGAGTATATCAGGAAACAAGTGCTTGATGAAGCTTACTGATTGTTTCTTAAACATCTCCTATGCAGTTTCTTGCCATGAAGTTCAAAGTTTATTTGGGGGGGATTCTCAAGAAGTTACTATATGATGATTTGTTTTTTGTGGGGCTTTTCAAAGAGTTGCTATTTAGTGATTTTTGTTTTCCATGATTTTGTAATTTCCCTTTTTTTATTGTTGTTGTTGTGATTGAACTTGAACATGACGTTGAATAGTTGATAGAAGCAGCAAGCCCAAGCATTAACTTGAGAGTAATGAAGTGATTTTGATTGAAGTGGTGGGTTGCTAATAAGAATAAGAATATTAGTTTTATATGATTCATTAGTTTGCTTCACAAAGTAAGCATTATTTTGATTGATCAATGGGGTTTCGGTAGTTAATTTTGGTCTCGGAGTGAAGTACACGCGAGCTCTATGTTACTAATCAAGTAATCAGTAATCAGTAATCACTCAATTTTTCTTTGCCTATTGTTAAGCATATCTAGTTTGAAAAAGGAAACACAAATTACAAAGTAAAATTGTAGTGAGAGGTTGGGAGCATTAATTTTTCTGCGTGACCACTAATGGTTACTCGATTTAATTTCAGATCTATGGAGGGTCACAAGAATTTCCACATCTCCTTAATTTTATTCAATTACAGTACTGTCTGAAGCTTTTTTTGTTTTTGTTTTTGAATATTTTACATCAACAAATAGTGCAATGCCGCACAACACAAGAAGCAGAACAGATAAATAAGTACACATATAAATGCAACCGATAAAAAGTTTCATTAAAAGTAAAAGCAAATAAGTTTATTTTTGGAGTAAATATTTTTGACAAAGAGTTTTGTGACACTTGGTAAAACTAGAATCGTATTACAATATGGTAAGACTTCAATAGTATACTTCCTTTGGAATTGACGTCAAAGAACATTAAGGATTTACAATAAGGACGATTCCTCTTGTGCACATGCATATTTGTCATGTAAGATAATATAAGAAAATATGCAGTAAAAATTTAGTATATCCCAGTGATTATATTTTTTATCTTAAAAAAGGTCTTGAAGTAAGAGATTTACCAACTCACGGGAACTGCAGTGTTGGCAACAAAAGTCCAAGCCCACACTGTCGTTTTGCTTACAAATCAACTTATTTATCGTCCCTACACGACAGATTCTGTTTTTGTTTTCAAATAGAACTTCATAATTTTGGGCTTTTTATGTTCATTTCCCTCCTCTCCTCAAGTCTCAGGGGATTTGGATTTGAATTTGAATCTGGATCTGTTTTTTATTTGAACTTGGGAATATTTTGAAATTTGCTTTGGAAGACTGTCTTGGTAAGTTGATTTTAAAGTATGATGTTGATATGTTCCTTATTGAATGAACATTAAATGACATGATCTAACAACACAATGGTCTTGTTATTGTTAATCTTTTTGCAGTTAGTTGTGAAGTTCAACTTTAAGATTTTACCAATTTAGTTTTGGTTGTTGAATGAAAAAAACCAGTATGAGTATGACCATTGATCCCTCTAATTACAACACAAAATGCAGGTGAGTCTCTTTCTCTCTCTCGCCATATATATATATATATATATTATATATATATATGTGTGTGATTTAAGAACTTTTATATAGAGATTGAGGAATTTTTTTTGTCTTGCTTTTTTGGTTAAGAACAAATTTTGCAAGTAAGAAGATGGAAGAAGAAGAAAAGGAAGGTCTGAGAACTGTAGAGTGTCTACGAGGGAGACTACTTGCAGAAAGGCAAGTTTCAAGATCTGCAAAAGAAGAAGCAGAGCTTATTACAAGAAAGGTAACTTCATCAGATCCTAACTTTTATTTTTGTTTAAGAAACTCTGGGTTTGATCAAGAACCAAGAAAGAGTCTTTCTTGCTACTTAAACTACCAAGAGAGAATCACTTACTCTGTTCTCGTTTCTTGGAACAAAAAGGCGCTGGTTTTAAGTATTACTTTCATCTGGATTTGGTAAAAAGCTGATTTTTTTTCTCAAAGAAAACCTTTATTCTCTTCGAAACAGCTGGAAGAGCTGGAGCGTAATCTGAAAGAGGAGATCAGATTAAGGGAAAAAGCAGAGAAGAGACTAAAGTTTCTGATGAAAAAACTTGAATTCATTAAAGGGTTACGCAGTTCGGAGGGATCAGAGCAGTTGAGTTCATCTGAAGTTTCTTGTGTATCATCGGTTTGCACTTCAGCCTCCAAAGAAGAAGAAGAAGAAGAAACTCATGAAAATGGAGCTGTGGAGGAAGAGAAAACTGATCATGCAACTGAAAATGTTGCCTCCATGGAAGAAGAGTCAAGCTCAAAGCTCAAAGATGTTTCTTCTGGTGAAACAAGTGTTGTTGCTTTAACCTCAAGTCATGAAGAAGAATCACAGGCTGGTAATGAGTTTTCTTGGTACTCAGATGCAACTTGAGAGTTCAAAAATCAAGAATATCCATTTCTCATCCCCTAAACAACTTTGATCAGAACCGTTTCTCATGGTAGATCATTAAGTTACTAATACTATAGTATATACTACTTTTGTAAATCACCAGTCCAAGAACAAACTCAGTAGAGGAGATTGGTGGTAATAGAGATAGTAATGAACAAGAACAATAAGAGAGAAGCCAAGATCAAAGACAAATGTGGGTTGATGGATTCAAGGGGCAACCGAAAGAGAGAGGGCATGTGAATAAATAAAGGGATTGATTAGGCTTTTAGGACACACTTTGAGTTTGGTAGTATTAAATTCAAAGTGTTAGTAGAGATGTGGAGGACGACACGAGACACATGACATAATGTTCTGTCTCTTTCTTCTTGTGTTTTTTGTTACCAAAGAACGAAAGTGACGTTTCTTGGAAATTAGCGATGAGATCGAACAAAGTAGGCAGTATATTTTTTTTCATTGCAGGGATTGGCCTTTCATTGCAATTGCAAATATTTTTTCTACATTGTCCACGTCATGTGAAGGTGGACTTAACAACTTAATTAATAATCCAATAATAATAGGCCACGTGGATAAAAGTAGATTCACTCTCTATCTGGTCTTGGCCCTGTGACGTATTTGTATTTGAGTTTTTTCTTTTTGTAAGAAAGAAGCAGACAGAAATTATGGATTGTTCAAATTAAATATAGGATTAACGTTATGATACTATGAAGATTTCTTTCTATAAACGTTTCGAAATTCATCTTTTTAATTTTCTATTTAATTTTTTATTTTTTGCTGAAAAACAAAATAAAACAAACAATTTGATCGTGCATGACCGATCATGACGGAGCAACACTTGTTTGTCGTCCACAACTACTTAAGAGACAGGTGATTTTTTTTAATCCATATATGTTTATTTAATTATCTCCTGATTAATTGGTAATCTCCCGTTGACGATTTCTCGATCGCAGTACGAAACAAACCGATGATCCTAGAATTTTCTTTTCTTCTTTTGATCTTATCATCGTTTAATGTTGTTGTTAATCTTAAAATTAATCATTAAACTGTGTATGGATTTGAGATTTGTGAGTGTGCGGTGTAGTAATGTAAAGTAAAGCTATGGGAATTAGAAATAGGCTTCTTTGTATAATATTATGTTGTTATCTTTGGTGAGCAAGCGCTCACTGGAGGTAGATTCCAGGTAATTAGATTTCTCAATCGTTTCGTAATTTGTGATTAATATCATAACATTATCTGAAGAATTTTGATTTGCAGGGACGCCTATGGATTTGCCTTGAGACCTCAACACGTTCAGAGATATCAGGAATACCTTAGCATCTATACAGTGAGTTCTTGCTCATGCTTCATTTGCTTTCTCAGATAATTAGTAGTTGAGAATTTATCATATATCTATGGTATCATTATTAGAATTCATGTATATGTTTTTCTTGGTCCCAAAATTGCTTTTGTGTATTAAATCGTATTGGGGCATATGCTTGCGTGTACCTTCCAAGTTACTAAATTGAATACTACTTGGAATAGGAGGAAGAGACAGAGAGGGCAGAGAAATGGAAAAATTTTCTTCACCGGCAAGACGGCTCGGCTGAATCTTGTTCCTCAGAAGAGGAGTTTCAGGATACATTGCAGGCTGATGGTACGGAATCTGGAGAGGAAAGTGGTTCCGAGGAGGATTCAAGAAATGGGAAACATGACCCTGGTTACTTACAAGAACGTGAACTTGGTGGCTTAGAAGTGCAGCATCTTGAAAAAGAGAGCACTGAAACAGTTGGTGAGCTTTCAAAAGAGAAAGAACTAGCTGAGGAGGCACATGTTCTTGACGAGCATCAATTTTTGAGGGAGAAGAGTCTTGGAAGAAACAGTGAATCTGTGAAAGATGAGGATGAGCAATTTGAATCTGAGAAAGAGAAGGAGTCTTCAGTTGAAAGTGAATCTGATGAAAAGAAACAATCTCAATCAGTAAAAGAACTCGTTGATCATGTACACATTAAACAAGAAAATGTGACAGAAAAGCTTGTGGCAGAAGCAGATAAATGTGGATTGGATCATGAAAAAGCACAAAAAGAAACGAAGGCTCGTTCAGTTATAGAATGGGCTCATATTAGACCTTGTCTTGCGTCTATCGAGGCTATGATGTGTTCTCATGTAAAAAACGTTAAGTATATGCAAAACAGGCAGAAGACTATAGTAGGGGACCATGCTTCATCGATACACCAATCGTTAGCTTCCATTGAAGAATCTGAGCAAAACTCAGGGGAAAATGAAGGTGACAGTGAGACTTCCACTAGTAGATCCCATTCGATAAAGGAAGAACATGATGCTCAGGGTAGTGTTTCTCCAGAGCCATTTTTCCCTTGGTATGAAGAACTTGAGGTACTTGTTCGTTTGGGAGTCCCAAAGGATCTCAGAGGGGAGGTAAAGTTTATACTATCTCATTCATTTTACCATCTCATTGAAATAAATTGTTTACTCTTCTTGCCTAACTTTTATACTCACAGGTCTGGCAAGCCTTTGTAGGTGTAAAGGCAAGACGAGTTGAGAGGTATTATCAGGATTTGTTGGCCCAAATAACTAACTCTGATGAAAGCAATGAACATCCCAGCTCATATGATGTCCAAAGAAAGTGGAAAAAACAAATTGAAAAGGTTTTGGACTTTGGCAATCTGAAGGGTTTTTATTGCCATCATGATCACTCACCATGCTTATTTTTATTTTTGATTCTACAGGATATACCACGAACATTCCCAGGTCATCCTGCTTTGAATGAAGCTGGTCGAGATTCCTTAAGGAGGATACTTCTAGCTTATGCTTGTCACAACCCATCTGTTGGGTACTGTCAGGTGACTTGGGCTCAAAAAACATTTATGAGTACATAAGTTGAAAAATATGTTATAGCTGTAACTGTTATTTTCTTTTGTCTAACTGGCTCCTATAGTGTTATCTCTAATCATATTTACTTCAGTATCCTCTTTCTCATATATTAACACCAGTTAGTACAGTTTCATCTGCTTTGGCATCTAGCTTATTGTACGGTAGAGAAAATCAAATGCATATTGAACAATTCTGTAACACATTATATTATTTGTAATGCCAAAAAGACCAATGAATGTGCTGGTGGGATTTTGCATCTTTAGTTCATTATTAGTTGTTACAATTTTTTTAACTGCTACGTTTGACAATGCCCCTGTAAAACTGCAGGCTATGAACTTTTTTGCTGGCCTGTTGCTTCTGTTGATGCCAGAGGAAAATGCATTTTGGTAGAGTGATAAAGCTTTCTTCTCTGTCTTTGAATCCTCCACGAGCATTTAAACAACGTGTTCAATGAGATTATTTTGTCTTTGTCTTAGGACTTTGGTTGGAATTATTGATGATTATTTTGATGGCTACTATACAGAAGAGATGATTGAATCTCAGGTACCAGTTCATCTAAAGGGCTTCTGATTATGTTTCCTTACAACCTTACTGAAAATGTGTATTTAATCACCATTGTGAATTTACTTCCTTTAGGTTGATCAACTAGTCTTTGAAGAGTTGATGCGAGAAAGATTTCCAAAGCTCGGTTCGTTTTTTCATCTTATATTCAAGTTTTTCTTCATCTGTTTTGATTTTCCCCTTATACAGAGCAATGTGATCGTTTCTTCTATTCCAATAATCCTCCTGATGCAGTTAATCATCTGGATTACTTGGGAGTGCAGGTAGCATGGATCTCTGGGCCATGGTTTCTATCTATTTTTGTCAACATACTCCCTTGGGAATGCGGTGAGTTCTTAACAAAATTTCTGCATTCATGTTATGTCTTAGCTGAAGTTGTATTTCATCTTTGATGTTTTTTTGGTCCCAGTTCTGCGGATGTGGGATGTGCTTCTCTTTGAAGGAAACCGTGTAGTGTTGTTTCGAACAGCATTTGCTATAATGGAACTATATGGTATAGATGATACTTTTGTATGTATCAAATGTGTGATTGAATTAGTTCTGTGTTCGAAGGATACAAATTCAGTCACTCTTTGATTTCTTTAGGTCCTGCAATTGTTGCCACAAAAGATGCAGGAGATGCAATCACTTCACTACAAAGCCTTGCTAGTTCAACATTTGATAGCAGTCAACTTGTTTTGACCGCATGCATGGGTTATATATCGACAAATGAAGCTAGACTGGAGGAGCTGAGAAAAATACATAGACCGGCTGTACTAGAGATTGTTGAGGAAAGAATACACAAGGGTAGAGTCTGGAAGGATAAAAAGGGATTGGCTTCTAAGTTATATAGCTTTAAACATGAAGGCTCTATCTTGGATGAACAAAAGTGTACTCAAAGGAATGATGGTGAGAATCCAGATGGCGATGAATCTCGTTCTCCTAATTGTTCTCTGAATCTGGATGGTGCAAATGTTGATTCTGAATTAGACTCTTTACCAGATCTTCAAGAGCAGGTGACTTTTTTGTTCCATATACTCTTTGTTTATGTTTTGGGGATGACAACTACTGTTATTGTTCTAATGTTTTAGACGCCAATCATCCAGTTTCATGATACTCATATGCTTCATACATATATCATTTCTTGTTCTTGGTAGTGAATTCAAGGTTAAATGGTTGAGTTCAACAACAAAGTTCGTCTATGGTTGATTAAGTATGAGCAATATGCAACTCCTTTTAAATTTCATCCATAACAGTTATTGTGCAGGTGGTATGGATGAAGGTTGAACTATGCAGACTGTTGGAGGAGAAAAGATCAGCTGTAATGAGGTTATTGTTACTCTACTTCACCTTCCCTTTCTTGTTATTCAAGGAGTTAAAATTGAATTGTCTTTTATATTGGTTGATTTAAGTGCAAACATGTGCTGATTAAACAACCTGAGGTTCTTGAAAATTGAAGAATGAGGGTCCTGAAAAACTTAAGAACTAATCCTTAACTGTTTAAATCCTCTCTCCAGGGCTGAGGAGCTGGAGATAGCTTTGATGGAGATGGTCAAAGAAGATAACAGACTGGAATTAAGTGCTCGGGTAAATTTTTAGACTTCCTTTAGACAGTGTTAATAGCTAAGATGCAGGTTCATAGATTGTTTTACTGCATGTTGAAATTCATGTTTCTTCTCTGCTATATTGCATTGAGTAGGACACTTTAGATTTCAGACGTTAGGATCTATATGATTTTATGAACATCAATGACAGACAAATAATGTTTCTTGGTTGGTGAAAAAAGTCTGAAATGCTATTTTAAGACCTAGTGGGAGGGGTGTGTATCTCTTAATACTGACCAAGAATGTATATTTCGGGTAAACCTTAAATTTTACAGATTGAACAACTGGAAAAGGAAGTGAGAGAACTAAAGCAAGTCCTTTCTGATAAAAAAGAACAAGAAACAGCAATGCTTCAGGTCTGTTTCATAGATTTGTTTTTCCACAAGTGCGAAGTGTTATCGGTGTATAATTGTTTGCTCGAGTATTAAGCCGTTATATCAATACAACTATATAATCTACCTTCGGACGCATGCTTCAGGTCTTGATGAAAGTTGAGCAAGACCAAAAGCTTACAGAAGATGCCCGGATATGTGCAGAGCAGGACGCAGCTGCACAAAGATATGCAGTACACGTGCTTCAGGTTCTTTGATCATCTTACCTTGTCTCTTCTAAGATATTTCCTTTTTTACTTTGGCCAATGACTGAAATTAACAAGTAAAGATAAAAGATTTAATCAGAGAGACATCATCTCTGATCTTAGCCATGATGATTCGTCATACACTGCAAACTTATTACATTACTTGACTATTTTGCGGCTCTTACCCCCAAAAATTATTCTAATATGCTCAGTTTCTTCATGTAAATACAGGAAAAGAATGAGAAGCTTGTGACTCAACTGGCTCAAATGGAGAAGAAATTAGTTACAGCAGAAACAACGCTCGAAGCTACTTTGCAATATGAATCAGGTCAAAATAAAGCACTATCATCTCCAAGGTACTTCAAAAATCAGCTCCTATCTTTTTGTTTTATTTGGCTGCTTTTATCTTTATAAATCTTGCAAAAACTTGGCAACATATCAAAAAACAGAATCTACCCGTTTCTACAGAAACACATTACTCAGTTTTACATCTGTTTTGGATTTAGTGTGGGGAAACCACACAGCTCTCTTTTTCTTCTTCTTCTTCTTCTATATAACATGTTTAATGTGTTATGTACTACTGCTCAAGTCAATGTTGTTTGAGAAGATAATTATTATATTGTTTCCTCTTCAACGTTGTATAGGATTGCTCGTCCTGCACCAGAGAGCCCTAAAAAGAAGACAGGCTTCCTATCATTTGGTCTTGGCTGGCGCGACAGGAACAAGGTGATGTACTTAACGCCATCGAGATGATGAAGTACTCTAGCTTAGACTTAGCATTGTTTTTCCTCGCCCTCTTTACTTTTCCACAAATTTCGAGAATATGCCTGATCTATGTGTTCTCTGATGTTATGAACTAAGCTTAACTATCAATGTAATGTTTTTTGTAACAGGCAAAACAATATGAAGAATCAAATAGTGATAACACTAGTAATGCAACATCTGAAGTCAAATCTCCATCAAAAGATAGTGTTTCAGGTCAGGGAAGCATTCTATCAAAAGAAAGCAAAACCGAAGATCTTTTAAATCCAGAGACAAGACGCTAACCGACAAAGAGTCATAACTGCAAAACATTTAGGTAGTTTTCAAACCTTGCTAGCATCACATACACCTTCCTATGAGTCCTCTGTAACTACTCACAGGGCACTTATAGTCTTAAAACACTTTTCCAGATTCAGGTATCGGTGTTCTTAGGATCTTGAAGCTACTAAAGATCTTCTCCCATTGTCTCTCTGTCATAAGGAAGAGCTGGGGGATCGAACTACAGATTAAGAGGCTAATGCTTTGTCAGAATAAGCTGTTTTTCTTACGGCTCTCATCTTAAGGAGCTTGATACCTGCAAACTCTAAAAAATGGACTAAAGGTTTGCTTAATTTCCTTGATCAGTTATAAGTAGAATAGTTTAAAAGTGTACACAAAAGAACAATTCATATTTAAGTACATTTACAATTAACTCAATAAAGTTCATATTGAAAACAGTTGATATATCATTTCTTGTGGTAGGGATATTGTTATCATATGCTAGTAGCTTGTGGTCTTGGTAATACAAGTTTTTGACCATGTATAAGGAAAAGCTCGTGTTGGTGTGTAATTTGATTGATCATCGTTTTTGAAAGTTGAGTTTGGCAACAAAGAAAGCAAACATAGAAGCCAATGCAATTGGAAATGCAATGAGAATAATGGCTGTAATCATCAACCGATCATGATGGAATCCGAAATAGTCCTCTAAGAATCTCGCAACTGTCGTGGTTTCTCCAAATGCATTGATCTCTTGATCAATATCGCCGTACTGAGACGAGAAAAACAGGTTGAGCGTCCAAGATGTCGGGGTTATATAGTAAAACCAGACCCACCACTTTGGGATTTGCTGCATTTTCCAACATCAAGAAAACACCTAAGTATTTAATAAGGTAAAGATCAAAGTTGTTGTTGATGATTTGTTCAAAGGATGTTACCGGTTTTGGGATCAAGAATCCGGCGAAAAGGTTGAAAGTAACAAAGAAAAGCGACTGGAGAACAGCTGCGACCATGAAGTTTGGAGTGATGGAGATGAGGAACAATGCGAGGTAGTTGAAGCAGAGCAAGTTACAGAACATTGCATAGAGACTCCAAAACACTTTTGAGAAAGACACGTAGAAACCAATCATAGGATATATTATGATCACAAACTCTGCGCTTTGGATGAATATGTAAGGAATCTCAGTCACAACCTGAGCCAAAGCATAGGCAAACGCAGAATACATTCCTGCAAATCTTTCGCGGTACATAACATTACGTTCTGTCTCAAAATACTGCAAAGCTGAAGTGCAGTTATTTACCCCGACGAAGAGGACTAGACCATAAATCGCCCCGAGAACTGTGAACAAATTCTGTTGAGTATCTCTACAAAAACATACAAAAAGAAGTGCATTACTAATGAAACTATAATGAAACTTGGAATGATTCAAATGGATTTTTATGTAACTTACATCTTTTTCCCTTGATTCCAGAAGAGTAAACCAAAGATAAGAGAAGAGATTAAAGTGTGACCAATTCGCATCAAGTTGTAAGAAGGGCTTCTCCAGTAAGACAAACTCATCTTCCATAGACAAGATTTAAACTGTCCCCACCAGTTCTGTGCAAAAGTTCTCTTGAAATGCAAATCGCTTGACCCGAGATCCGGTTTACTCAGCTCTTTAACAAGCTCGGAGTTTCTCCTGTAGAAACAATAACACATGAGCTCATTAGTCACGTCCTAACAGGAAACACAAATCTATCCATAACTGAGATCTATGCTACTCACTTGTAAAGATCTGATTCGTTGTAGATTTTTGAAAAATCAAAGTCGAGTTCCGTCTCTACAGACTGGGAAGTCACCTCTAGCATCCATGTTGCTGGATTGTACATGTCTCTAATCTTAGCAACTCCAGGTATGTTCTGTTATTTACCCCCACCAAGATATAATCATTATTCATGGTAAACATTAAAGAATATCTAATGTTGTTTGAACTTGCATAGACATTTAACAAAACTCAAAGATTTTATATATTACAAAAAGAGATTACTTATAAAACAATCAAGTCCAGCTATAATTGACTTTTGTTACTTGTGTAGAAAGCTAACCTGAAAATACTCAGTGACACAAGATGAATGTTGTCCAAGTGGTCCACTGTAAATCATGCGACCACCACTCTTCAGAAGAACCAACTGAATATATGATATGAAATTTAGAAACAATTCGTTATAAAAATTATGAACATTCGAAATATGTTACCTCGTCGAAGGCCTCAAAGATGTGGATGCTAGGCTGGTGAATAGTACAAACAATGGTTCGTCCAGTCTCAGCAACGTTCTTCACAGCTCTCATTACAATTGCGGCTGCTCTTGCGTCCAGCCCTGTCGTTGGCTCGTCCATGAATATGATTGACGGATTCGCCACCAACTCCACCGCTACAGTCAACCGCTTCCTCTGCTCCGTTGACAATCCGCTCACTCCCGCCACTCCCACCAACGCATCTTTGATCTCCTCAAGCTCGATCGTCTCCAGAACTTGCTTCACAAATCTCTGCACGAATTTTCAGGTGATTTCTTTAATTTCGATTTCTAGTTCAAAGTGTTGATTCCCTGTAGAATTAGGGCTTACACTTTTGGTTTTGGGTTCGATTTCTGGAACTAGACGGAGCCAAGCTGAGTAAATTAGGGATTCCTCGACTGTGATGTTTGGTGAGTGTATATCCGTTTGTTCACAGTAGCCTGAGACTCTAGCAAATGTTTCTTGGACTTTAAGGTAACCGCTGATTCTGATCTCTCCTTCGATGTATCCGCTTGTTTTTCTTCCGGCGAGAACGTCGAGTAAAGTGGTTTTTCCGGCTCCACTGATTCCCATCAACGCCGTTAGAACACCGGGTCTGAAAGCTCCGGTGATGTCTGAGAGCAGCTGTAACTTCTTCTCATTGTACCCTTGACCTTTCATCTCCTGATATTACACCCTTTGATGGTTATTGCAGTTGGAAATGGTTTATTAATAACCAAGAATGAACAGAAGTTTTTACCACAGGGACATCGACATAATAGTTCAAGTCTTGAAATGTTATGGTGAGGGGCTTAAAAGGTAAGATCATCTTCCCTGTTGATCAGTACAGGCATTAATTAGGATGAGGCAAATGGAGAAGAAAGAGTTTTTGTGCGTAGAAAGATAACATATTTCACCTGAATCGTCGTTTGTCTTTACTCTTGGCTTGTTCTTCTTGATTGATGAGTCTTTAGTTCCTTGCAGCTCAGAGAGCTTATCTTGGGAAATCATGGCACGAGATGATGTGGGAGCTGTCATGTGTTAAAGAAGCTATTTAGTATGTGCTTTGTCCGTGGCTTTTTTTTGATATTTTGAAACTTACATTTCAAGAAACTCAGAGCTAGAGTGAAAATAGTGTTGAAGATAACAGTAAGACCAAACAAGGCACATAATGAGACCCAGTACATGTAATCATCATAGTTCAGTCCTCTGCTTTCAAGTATGGTTCTCCCCAAGGTGACATTCGTAGGTTGCATCTACAAACATAACCCGTAAACAGATTAAGTCTTGAAGAATGAAGAGATATTGGATGATTAAGAGAAACATGTAAGGGAAGATAGAATCACTTGCTGCCACCGCGGTGCAAGAAACTCGTTTACAGAGAGCCCAATCTCGGCATAACTTATAGGATTTACCCAGAAACCCCACTTCAGCCACCCCGGCATATCGGCTGAGCCAAACCAATGTCATGTTATAATGGATCTTTGGAACAGGATTGAAAAGAAAAGATAGAAATATTCTTACTATATGGGATGGCAAAACCGGCAAATACAAAGGTGATCAACATGACAAAGCTACCAGCTGTCATTGAAGCAACTCCTGTCTGAAAGATTGCAGCTATACACCGGAACATGGAAATCGATGTGAAGTGAACAGCAAAGAGCAAAATGAATTGCCGGAAGAACCTGAAACATCAAAGATCATTACTTTACATTTTTCTTTCATTCTCAGGCTTCGATGTGACTAGGGAGCAAGCAAGAGAGGGTTTCAAGCTCTCACCGGTAGGCTTCAGGAGTGTATCCGATGACATAGTAAGTGAGGCAGGTCCAAACGAGAGATTCAAAGAAAGAGAGAGGGACTTTTAACACAGTTGCAGGGATTGCATAAGCCCAAGCTGGATAGAAACACAGTTGCTTCTGCTTGTAAAACACGGAAAGGCGCTGAACAGTCATAGATAGCTCTGGAACACAATCAACCAGAAGTACAACAGTTGCAAAAAAGAGGCAACTCATGTAAGAATTTCCATGAATGATATCTATGTCCATCCGTGTCCGAATAAACACAGTCATGGTAATTATTGCGGCTAGAACAAGCTGTGCAACAAGGATTCTTCAGAATTTGAAAGCTGACAAAAGGGGAGAGATATCTGCAGAAACAAAGAATGTAACCTGAAACGTCTTGAAGAGGTAGACGAAATAGTTTCTCTTCATGAGAAGAAACTCTCTTGAGATGCATGCTCTGAATAGTTCCCACTTGGGAAGAGAATACACATTAAATGAGAGAGCATCCTTGTGAATTTTTGATTTATCATATGGCTTAGAGAGAGCTTCCTCAATCTTTCTTCCAATCTCTAAGTCCTTGAATCTCTTTGACAATGTGTCTACTGAGATAAAGCTATGGGGTAAGTCCTGGTGCAGCCAGTACTGTCCCTGGTCCTTCCTAGATATAACCTGCAAATCAAAACAAGTCAGGATCATGGGATCAAAAGTTCATTGTCAAGGAAGAGTTTTGGCTTTTTACCTCCTGGAGAAAGTCTGCAACACCTTTCCTTTCAGGGCATTGAAATCCACATTCCTTGAAGTATTTCAAGACCTCGTCGCGTGGACCGTGATACACAATTTTTCCTTCAGCCATCAGCACAATATCATCGAAGAGGTCATATGATTCTGGAGCAGGTTGTAGAAGGGAAATAAACAGGGTTGCGTTGGTAATGTGAGCCAGTTGCTGAAGAGACTTGACAATCTGAAACGCCGTGGAACTGTCTAAGCCATTTGTAATTTCATCCATGAACAGAGCTTTTGTTGGACCAACGATCATCTCAGCTACAAACACAACTTTTTAGAAAACATGCCATGCCAACAAAAAGATGACCGGTTTCACAAGATTCTTAGCTATATGAACCAACCTGTTGTAAGACGCTTCTTTTGTCCCCCCGATATGCCTCTTTTCATTGCATTTCCAACCAACGTTTTTGCACAAATGTCAAGCCCGAGGATCTAAAAATGCAATTCAAGATATATAATCAAGAAGCTAATCAAGAAGGACCAGAAATGTGAACTGTATCAGAGAAAGAATCTACCTTTAACATGTAATCTGTTTGCAGACTTCTTTTAAGTCCTTTAACAGATATTGCCTACACAATGAGATTACAAAAGGTTACAATCAACGGCCCGATTTGAAAGATCAGTTTCAACGTAGGGGTGCACACCTTCATGTAAGCATCTACTTCTGGGTCAGGAATGATTCCACCATCTTTTTCTCTTTTAATGACCTCCATCATTATATCTGTTTCAGCAGAGAGATATGTTTGCCAAAGCTGTTTAGAGAATGCTTTAAAAAGAGTGGTGCTTTATGATAAACATCTACCTGTTCGGCTACCGACACCTTGACAACGAGCTGAGAAGTCAATTGTCTCCCTCACTGTCATCTCTGCAATGTGCAGATCATGTTGACTTACATACACTGATGTTTTCTGCGGAACAACCTCGTTGAGTCCGTGTCCATTGTAGGAGATTTCACCAGAACACTGTGGAAAATAAAGGAGAAAACAGGAGCCATGAGTTCACACACATCTGCAGCAAAAGCATCCAAAAGAGGAAAAATCTGAAACCTTTAGATTCTTTTCCAAATTTCCAGACAAGGCCTTAAGAAAAGTAGTTTTTCCACATCCAGGAGGACCAAGCAACAATGTTAACCTTGAGAAACAAGAAGAGACATTAGTTGAGAGCATTACACAATTCTCAAAACTTGGATTAAAAGAGAGCTCCTACTGCAACTAACCTTCCCGGTTTAATGATGCCACTAACATCGGTAAGTATATTTATCTTGGCGTCACGTGTTCTTACGCCACTTAGCTTCAACAAGTCCTGAAGGAAAAAATTAGAATTCAACACCAGCCACTACATAAGTTGAACTCCACATTACATTCTTGAGTATACTCACTAAGAAAACTCGCTTCAAGGAGTTCCATAAAGTTGGAAGCGCCTTCCCTTCAACAACCTCACATTCTGCTTCCACACCTAAATGCTCATACCTCACCTCTATGCTCGGAAACTCCACGCCGACCCTGCAGATTTTTCAAGCTCAAGTCTCATACTTTAAAGAATCATATTCACAATCGTATCTCACCTGTCCATTCTTCTTCTGATTTTCTTGAGCAGCTTGAGGTTATCATTCTCAATGTGTTTGATCAGCTTCTCAATCATCAAATGACGTTCCATGGCTCCAAGCTTGGTGACATCAACAATTTTTTTCCCCTTCTCCCCAGCCTCGTCATTGTTGTCCACCAGAGAAGACCTCAGCCGTTTACAAGTGGGCAATCTCTGGATCTCAGCCCATTGCAGAGCATGTTCTGCCTCCTCAACACCATCCTCAGGCTCATTTCTTGAAGAGTTGCTCTTGAAACTCGATCCCATGCTTTTTCCAATCTGTGCAAGCTCCACTCTCAATGACTGTTGCTCTGCTTCTCCACCGAACTGAGCCATGCCTAAACTAGTCCCTAAGTTCTCTGGTGAGATGCTCAGAAATCAATTATGGGATACGCATTTGTCTTCTTCTTATGTACGTGTATAATATATAATATGTAAAATGTGTTTTTTTCCACACTGTTAGGTGGTGGAAGGAAAAAGAATTGTAGCAATCTAACTATCAAAATTCTCCACAACATAATTGTGTTTTTGGGGAATTTTCTTTTTAAAGATTTGTATAACAATTAAGCAAATTCAATTTGTAACCGACAAAGAAAAAACAACTCGAGTTAGTTAAAGTAGCACATGACATTTGAAATCAACCAATAAAGTAAACATTATATTGTAAATGAAGACTAACCGGGTAAGTGGGAAACCTATAACCTTACTTTCTTAAGAATTGGTATACTTTGTGACTTGGTGGTCACTTTAGTTGGAAAAAAAATACACTTTCTTATTACTATTATATTGTGTGTTTACACATTTTTCTTAATTACATCAATGATCCATATTTTCTATTTTAATGTTGCAAGCAAAAACAACAGTATTAAACAGGTGCAAAATAGTTTTCACAATTGACATTGAAATCATAAACGACAATTGCTTTGGCCTAAAGGTAATTGAGATAGTGAGATGTGACCGCGCGTATTAGTCTAAAGGTAGATGATGTTGCTTTTACGTGTTTCTTTTGTAAATTTTTTTTATCACATTCTAGTTTCCTGTGGATACTGCATTTATCGGCACTTGAAAAAACTATCAAAATGTTTATCATTAAAATTAATAATTAAGGAGATTATCGTAAGGCTCATGCTTTAACTTGTCGCTAATAAGCTCCTTGTAATAAATTAAAGTCACTAAGACGCACGTCAAAGCCGACATATAGGGCTTAATTGATGCGTTTTTTTCCGATGGTAAAATAGAATTGGTACTAATAAAGTACGATGGATGGTTGAGACAAAAAGGCAGAAGATAATTGTATGGTAATCATTTCAAAGAAGAATGTATTGTTCGTACTCAAAGAATAATAAATTGACACTTATAAATAAGGTTGGTGGGCGTTTTGAGAACTTATTCAATGCAACGTATGATGATTCAGGCAGACAAGGATAAAACCGTGCAAGAAAAGAGCTCTTTCAATTGACCAGAAAAGAAGAGCTATTTAGCTCTTAGACTAATAGATAAACCTAAGCTAGTCGGTATAGACATCAGATTTTATATTCTTATCTTATCTAATTTATATTCAAAGTTGTGAATTATGACTATTGAAAGATTTTATACGTAAAAGGGATACTAGATTAATGTATACAACATGTGAGATTTATCATATTAAAAAGCAACAAAAGAATTGAAACTAGTTTATTGTTCAGATTTGTAAAGATTCGAGAAATTCGGCATTGGGGTTGCAAGTTTGAAGAATCTCAGTTGCGATGAATACCAAAACGGGCTAATGAAGTTTTTGCAAATATGTTAGCAAAGATTCTAAGTTTCTAACTCTATTTTTTTTAATCTCTTATGATCTTGTCCCTACTTTAATTTCTTCTGTAACTCAACATAAACACTTTGTTTCAACACCAAAATTAACGAATATAGTAGATGTTCATAAAACCAAAAACAAAAAAAAAACTTTAACATTTATATTTATTTATTTTGGTTTGGCTTTTCGCTCTCGTGAACGGGACAATACAACGAAATCAAAACCAATTTACACTATCTTCTAAATTTAATTGAAGTATTTTCGAAAGAAAAAGGAAATCTCTTCTTCACCAAATTGGAAAGAGGCTTAAGTAAAACAAAACCCAATAGCCCAACATCAGAACACGTCTAGGCCCAATAAAGCCCATTTTATAAACAGAACTTTACTATCACTCATTTGTAGGGTTTATTCTTCTTTGTTTGAGCTTCCTCTTCTTCTTTCTTCTTCAAGCCGCGGCTTAAACAACCCTACTTCTCTCCTCCTACTCCAGTCATGGCCGCCGCCGTAGAAATTGACGCTGAGATTCAACAGCAGCTTACCAACGAGGTTAAGCTCTTCAACCGTTGGAGCTTTGATGACGTTTCGGTAATTTCCTCATCAATCCATTCTCATTTATTCCTCTTACAATTTCTCTTTGAACTCTTGAGAGTGTGTGTAACTCTTAGATTGTATTTGTCTGCTACTCTTAAGCTCTCTGTTCCAACCGATCTGCTCACTTACTAGATTTAGCTGTAATCTAGCCTTATTAATGAGTCTTTCTCTTGATATGTGAGAGGCATTGAAATGATTGGTCTATTTTGATATGATAAGTTACATTGGCTTCATTGTTTGAATTTTAGATCAATTTGTTTCCAATCTGACCGTCTCTTGCTGTCCGAAAAGTGTACTCTTTCTGTCTCTGTCCATCTTCACTATAAGTCATGTTGTCTTGAGATACTGTTTGTTTTAATAATAACTCTCATTTGGGTCTTGAGATGCTGTTTTTTGTTTTGTATTAACACTTAATATAGTTTGGATCTCTAAATTGACATCAAAGGTCATGTTTTTTTTTTACTGTTGCAAATAATTGGAGCTAATATTTGTTCTTTTGACCTGCGTATTTGTTTATGTAGGTCGCAGACATTAGTCTTGTTGACTACATTGGGGTTCAGCCAGCGAAACACGCAACATTTGTTCCCCACACTGCTGGAAGATACTCTGTGAAGAGGTTCAGAAAGGCGCAATGCCCGATTGTTGAGAGGCTCACAAACTCTCTCATGATGCACGGAAGGAACAACGGTAAGAAGTTGATGGCTGTGAGGATCATCAAGCATGCCATGGAGATCATCCACCTCTTGTCTGACTTGAACCCGATTCAAGTTATCATTGATGCCATTGTTAACAGGTGATTAAGAATGTGATGTTGAAACAACCCATACTTTCTTGCGTGTGTGCTACTATGAATGTTTTTCTGATGAGGTATGTTCCTTGAGTGAACCAGTGGTCCACGTGAAGATGCTACCAGGATTGGATCTGCTGGTGTGGTTAGGAGGCAGGCTGTTGATATCTCTCCTTTAAGACGTGTGAACCAAGCGATCTTCTTGCTCACTACTGGAGCACGTGAAGCTGCCTTTAGAAACATCAAGACAATTGCTGAGTGCCTTGCTGATGAACTCATCAATGCTGCAAAGGGATCTTCCAACAGGTTTGTCTCTATACATTGTCTGTTTGTTGATAGCTTCACATTTGTTTGTGTTAGTAGCTAATAATAGCATATTCTTTCTTCTCTTGCAGCTATGCCATCAAGAAGAAAGATGAGATTGAGAGAGTTGCAAAGGCCAATCGTTAAGGGATCTTCCTTTCCTTTGAGTTTGCATTATATCAAAGAGTTTTTGTGCTGTTTCCATTAGCTTTGGATATGTTTCAGATGATCTCTCTATCTTTAATGAAGTTTTGACGCTTTAATCGACTTGGGATCTTGATCAATCAAACAGTTTGATATTTAAAACTATTTCATCATTTATAATTTTAAAGTTCCATAAATTATGGTAGTTATATGGTTCCCATCTACAACAACTATAGTTTCCAGTTTTCTGCTATTCGATCTCCAAAATAAAGTGTAAATGGTGCCATGTAACATTTTCAGATAACTCTTGGCTAGGTCCGAGTTCCAACCCATCAAACAATCCTATATATTGAATCTCAAACAATCTATTTCGAAACTCCAAGGACCCAACCAACACAGCTAATTGCCCTGTTAATCTTCTACACACTATCTACATTGCATTTATAGGAATTTTTGGTCAGTGGTGACCTTACCTTGAGGACAACTGCCCAAGAGAATGGAAATGTTTCTTGATCTGTTGCTGCTTGACTAGTAGCATTCCTGGATGGGCAATCATGTGTATACGCCCGCATGGCTATGAGAATGTTTAGAATAAAACTCAAGTGAGGCAGTTAAGGCCACCTTTCAATGTTATCGACAAGATATACAAGGTATGATCCCGGCATTTGATACTCTCTTCCTTCAATTCAGGCCGCGAAAATGTAATCGAGTAGCGGATAGATTAGCTCATCAAGCTATGAGTGTCTTTTGTTCCTTGGGTAAGTAGTACGATACCAACGTGGTTTCAGGGATCTAGTGTATTTTGATAAACCACCAATGTAATTGAGTTACATCAATGGAAAAGTGCACGCAGAGAAAGAACAAAAAAGAAGTAGTGCCATGAAACCAAATTTCTCAAGTCTAATAAACTAAACCATATAGAACATTACAACAGTAAATTTTCAACTCTATCCTCCTGAGGACACCTAACATATAACACTCTTTTTATTTGGTTTTGTTAAATAACATCAGTCTTCTTGTCCTTACAAATCTTAAATGTAAATAAAATAAATTCACACGATTAATTAATTAATGTGCTATAAAGATTGAAGAAAAGGGCATAAATGGATCAAATGGATTGCCTAGAAAGTTGTGGGGGAGCTAAAGGGAAGAGTAGAAAGTTGTAAGTGTGAAGAGCAAATGGTGATTGTGTTTACCATTAGCTTTTTCCTTTTTTTACTTTTTTTGTTGCAACAAAAAGCTAATGGTAAACACAATCGCCCAGTCTTACTTAGAAATTTGTTGGGAGTTAAAGGGAAGAGAAGAGGAAGATGGAGTGCTCAATAGCAAATGATGATTATGTTTACCCTCGTAGGTTGTAATGAAAGCTCTTGGATCATCACTCGCTCTTTCAACATGTTTCCTTGCTCTGCAATTAGCACTCGTGCATCTGTAATAACTTCTTGGATACGCATTGCCTCCCACAACTTTTTGTCCGTATTTTCTCCACCTGAATCCATCTTCGAGACTGTCTGACTCCACCGAACCTTGCGATACTCCTGCTTCACTCGATTGCTTCTCGTTCTTCCTGTTGTCAAAAACAAAGTCAATACAAGAAGTGCAAACACAAACGCATGAATTAGAGTTTGAAACAATCCCTAATCTTACCTTCTTTTGGTTCTGTTTGGATCATCAAGCTCTCCTCCAATGCTGCCTTCATCACACTGGCTACTTCTGCAACCGGAATCTGAAGTTCCGGCATTTGAATTCGTCGATCTTGGAACAGCAAACTCGAATGGTGTTATGACACAACCCTCATTCATCTTCTCTGTTCTGTTTTTAGAAGAGTCATTGCTTTGATTGCTCCAAAGAGGACAATAGAGATTATTGTCTTGTCCCATTGATCCTTCAGAAGCAATCGCTTTTGGAGGTTTCTGAAACCCTGAAGAGGTTGATGATGAAGCACGCCGTGGAAGAGGACAAGACGGCTTTGAGTGATTGTGTTCACCTTGATACACAATCTCTGAAACTTGACCTTCCACTGATCTCTCTACTTTCTTCTTTACCGGACATTTCGGATGTGTGCATTTGTAGTAACTCCTTGGACACTCGCTTCCTTTAACTTGCTTCTGTCCGTATTTCCTCCAGTTGTATCCGTCCACGGAAGATCTGTCCCCAATCAATGCCTCTGATTCCGTAAAGGTTGGAACTTTCTGTACTAGATTAGGACCCGCTCGATGTGTACCTTGGCTCACACTCTTCCCATAGGCAACTGTTTCGGTTAGTCTC
The DNA here is from genome assembly GCA_900406565.1 of Turritis glabra. Taxonomy (NCBI): domain Eukaryota; kingdom Viridiplantae; phylum Streptophyta; class Magnoliopsida; order Brassicales; family Brassicaceae; genus Turritis; species Turritis glabra. Next base: position 4,737,440 of record OVBN01000025.1, read on the forward strand.
CAAGTCTGTTGCCGGTTCCCCTGAAGCTAAAGAAAAAAAAAAGAGTGTTAAAACGACTTCCGAAAATCTGTAATCTGTGATTTTTTAGCTTTGAAAGCAACTTACCATATTAGCCAATGCAGAGACGGTTGCTTTAGAAACAAGCTTTGCTTTCGGTTTATAAACGACGTAGTTTTTGCTATCTGAATCATCACAAGACTTTCCATTTCCATTACCGTTTCCTTCAACCTAAAGATTATCAGAAAGAGTTGAGTCAAGACCACGGTGCAGAAGATTCAGAAAGAAGATAAAAATGCCAAGAATTAAAGAGACAACTCGATACCCGTGGACATGAGACCGAAGCTGCAACTGGCTGGTTGAACCTCAAAGTCTTTGGTCTTATAACAGCGTCTACAATGTCATGGCAATTAGATTGAGGAGATACGGTAACTGAATCAGTGAGAAGCTCAGTGAACGTTCTGAAGCTAGAACTTGAAGAAGGCCTTGAAGCCACCGGTTTTGCTATTACCACTCTTTCACCATCCTTCACCTCCATTACTCGACCTTAATTAGTGCCAAAGTCAAGAAACTCGCAAAGGCACCGTTTCTTACAGCCTGACCAAAAACACGTATTCCACATTTCAATCTCAATTATGTAGGAGATATTTCTCTGATTCTAGGTCATGATGACCAACTCGTATCTATAAATGACAAAACTCATTGCCCAATTTAGGAAAAGAAAAGGTGGAGAAAGATCAAACAACATGATTAAAGAAGCATCAATTCCATTCATACAAGATCTCTCGATCTATAAAGCATGAAAAGTATTTGCAAAATATAGCATAAAGAAAGAAACTTGTTGATACCCATGTGCCATATAAACACACACTAGTGAATCATACCAAAACACAAACCCCAAAAGATAAATCAAAGTAGTACTCACTGTGAATGCAAAAAACTGAACTTGTGAAAAGGATTTAGAGGAAACTCTTTTAAGGACTTAGGAGGATTGAAGAAATCAGATGGATCCAAGAAGCTTATCCGAATCCGGTTCTGATGATTGCACCATGATATACCCTTCGTATGAGAGTTCGTTGAGCTTGGCCGACACTGTAACGGAGACACGTGTCACTTTATGGAACGTTGGATGGATCAAGGTCCGTTTAGTCTATAGTGATGAAGAAGCTGATGAAAAGGGGAGAGAGAGAGAGAGAGAGAGAGAGAGGAGAAGGACGGTCACTCGTTGAACGTTAGTTGAGTAGGAAAGTTGGTTGGAAACGCGGCCGATGCAACGCTGTCGTTTCGATTTTCGTTGAAGCCTACAGCGACCAAATGAACTTATTGGTTGTTGACACGCGCACGAGCTTGTTTTGTTCCGAGTAAACACGTGATCTGAGCACCACCTTATTTTTATGTAAATCTGAACCGAACCGAACCAAATTAAATCCGGTTCAATTCGTTTTGACCTCTCTAGTCTCTCTCTACATCAGGGATGGGCAAAATTTTCACTGTGATGTTCCCCTTTCATATTTTACCAACCTATATGTAACCGAAACTAAGATATTATTCAATATTCACTACATAAATTAATAAAAATATCATTAAATACCAGTACTCAATGATCATTTAACAAAAATATTTATTAAAACTACCAATTGTTTACTTCGTTACTTGCAATTTTCAACAATATTGGAATTTCAACAAATATTAGAGTTGACATTATTGATTGTCTAACTAATTTGTTAGGTTAAGTTAAGAAGATTGTTTTTTTTTTTTTTGAAAAAGAAGTTAAGAAGATTGTTGAAGCTTAATCAATGTATGTATATAGTAAACACACTTGTGCAGTCTCAGATTTATGGAGAATTCTCTTTTCCTAATTAAGTCTCTATCTCTACTTCTTCCTTCTCTTGTGATTCCTCATTAGTTTTGTATTAGCCATTTTTCTATTAGAATTCGAATCTTCAAAGTTCTAAAGTAAAATTAATAAATTTATTTCGTTCATGACAATTTTTTTTTTTTTTACCTAGTCCTTGTACCCTACTGCCTACAGTACAGTGAAAGGAGTTTGCGTCTAAAAACTAACTATTACAGCTTTGATTGGCCAACTGGAACAGCAAACCGGTCTCTAACTCTTGGGTTACAAAGGCAATCGAAGTACACATTTGACATTAAGATTTTAAATGCAACGGGTTAGATCCGGTTTAGCCTTTCAATTGAATCTGATTTCACTGTCCAAAAGAAGAATTTGATTGCCACATCGGAAGAAATTAAAAGACCCAAATATCTCAGAGCCGGCAAAACATAAGCTAGGTTTTTAAGATCACATACTGTAGTAATAGAGCAAATAATACACAAGGACCGATAATGAGCATCAATTCCATGATGTAAGGAACATCTCTATCCCGCACCGCCAATGCTAGGACAGTCAAGAGCTGGTTATAAGTTCCCGTTTAATGTATGCGGCTGTTTTACTTTACTGTCTGGTTGAGTTCTTTAACCAGCCAGCTCGGCCAGCCGCAATATCATCACTCTCCAACAAACATATCACAAGAGCATAAAAAACATGATGCATAACAAGTAGTGTAGAAGTATTGATACATTCCTGTTATGTCACTAGCAAGCTCATACAATCATGATACAGAAAATTTCTCTCATGGAGCCGAAACCCCGGCTCGTGGAAATATAATAGTTTGCAAGTGTGTATGATTATTTCTATTGAGGTAAAAAAACAATCTAAGGTTTCTTTCACTTTTATTTCCAACACAAAATTGATTAGGCATATGTCTTCCACATGCAAAGAATTTAAATACCGGGATTTGATTGTGAACTACGCCACCGCAGACTGTTTCTCTTCGTAATCGTCAAGCCTTAAGGCTTCTAATAGCCTTGGCCAAGACTCCGGGATTCCTCCAGGTAAGTCAAACTCCATAAGCTTTCCCTTGCTACGGTAGTATTCTTCAAGAGGCTGGCTCTGCATAAAGAAAAGAAAGACACAAATCAACACTTGATAGTCCATCAAGTAGATGTTTATACACTAAAAATGGAAATGACGATAGAGGGTCTTACCGTTTCACTGTATATACGAAGCCTTGCTTTCACCACCTCTTCAGTATCATCTGCTCGAGTGATGAGCTTTGACATACAGTGAGGTGGAGGGAGAAGTGGATCCATGCTAATTGCAGGTCTTCCATTCTCACCCTTTAAGTTGATGTGAGCGATATTAAAACCCTTACCACATTGATTACAGGTTCTCCTCCCAAGGCATTTCTCAACCAAAACTTCCTCAGGTAGCTTTAAATTCACTACCAAATCGATATCAGTTACATCTCCCAAAATTTCCTGAAACAAAAGACAACACAAAGTCCAATGTTAGAAATGGCAGTAAAAACGTATTGATGGAGATTGATTCATCAAACTTGCTCCAATAAGTCTTAAAGATGTAAACACAATGATACTTACAGCTTGTCTCATGGTCCTCGGAAAGCCATCAAGAATAAACCCTGATTCACCTTTGGCTTCACCAGCCTCAAGTCTCTTGGACAATAAGTCTACTATAATCTCATCAGAAACCAATTTTCCCTGGTTTACAATCTCCGATAGCTGCATCAAGTAACAAAAAAAAACTCAGAAAAACATCCAAATGATCATTACAAGAGATTCTTTAACTCTTATGCATACAGATAACAAACAAACAAAGCCATTGACTTTAATGTATTCGAATAGATCCGTTATGATGCTGATCAAAAGTAATCAGAAACACTTTAAATTGGAGTTAGTTCACTAGATCTGTCAAGGGATAGATAAAATACTTCAGATCCAATGAAAGATAAGAAATGAAGTCCGGTTTACTAAAAAAGACTTTAATTTCAGACTATTTGGATCCAAAACCGAACATAGAAGAGATCTTAATCTCAATCACAGCAATAGAAAAGGGAAAGCAAAAAAAAAAAAAAGGGTCGCACCTTTTGGGAAAGAGGTCCAGACGAAGCTAGCTCCTCACGGACGAGATCGCCGGTAGCGATATGAGGAACGCCGAGAAGGGTCGACAGTCTACTAGCGTAAGTGCCTTTTCCGACACCAGGACACCCCAGAAACACCCACTGAACATTCCCATCTTTGGCAGCAACCCTGCGAGCTCCGCCGCCGTGAAGAAAAGGCGAAGGAGGTGACGACGCGTGGCTAGCTTCGGTTGAGTAGAATCGGTTACCGAAGCCAAAGAGGGAGGAGGATCTCGCCACACGCACTATTCTCGCCATTTGCAGAAAAGAGAAATGTAGAGAGATAGAAGCGGCTTGAGAGATTTTGAGCGTTTACCCTAAACAAGAACGTGCACGAACATATGCTCTTTAAAGGATCTTTAGATTCTTTTCCTATTTTGCCCTTTACTTATCTGACGTGGCATGTGACTTTTCTCTGAGATCATGCTTACGTCATCCGCCACGTGTAATCACCCAACATCACGAGATTAACCAACGGTATTAGAAAATCGATTAAATTGGGATTTTTTTTATTCTTTTTCTCAAGCTTTCTCCAGGAAGCAACAATGGCGGTTTCTCTCTCGTCATCGTCGTCGACGGTCACTTCCATAATTCTGCAGCCGAAGCTGAAGATGATTCATGGATTAGGGACAGTAGGTCCTGGTTATTCGATCAAATCTCACTTCCGTGGTGTCTCTCTCCGGCGTAGCGCCGTGGTTGTGTCGGCCATTACTGGCGCTTCAGGTGAGTTTTAAAGTGTTTTGTATTTCTATTCTATATTTAGGAGAAATTGAATTTGTAGATTCCAGATTTCTTACTAGATTTATCCACAGGAGCTGGAATTGGGAAAGATACAGCTGATTTGTTAGATACAGTGAAAATCTTGGATTTGAGAGGAAATGAGATTCCGATTTCGGATTTATGGAAGGATAGGAAGGCTGTTGTTGCATTTGCTCGTCATTTTGGGTTGCTTAATCTTTTGGATCTTTCTCATTAGATTTCATGAATTTTGTTAATTATATTGATGGTTTTGCTTGTTAATGTTTTCAGATGTGTGCTCTGTCGGAAACGAGCTGCTTATCTTGCAGAAAAGAAGGTAACAGCTTCATTTTGGTTTAAAATATTGGCCATTTATACAATTGAAGTCATTGAGTGATACGATTGAGAAATGTTTAGGATGTGATGGATGCATCTGGTGTTGCTCTTGTTCTGATCGGACCGGGAAGTATCGATCAGGTAACACATTTTTAACACACAATTCTTTTAACGCCGCTGATTCTCACGTTTATAACCATCTATGCAGGCAAACATTTTTGTGGAACAGACTAAGTTTAAAGGAGGTATGTTTTCTCATTTACCCTTTCATTGCTAAAAAAAATATTCTGGGTGCATTCTTTTGATGAGAATCATTCTAAAAATCTTTAATCAAATTTCTCTCAGAGGTCTATGCAGATCCAAACCATGCATCATACGAGGCGCTCGAGTTTGTTTCAGGGGTTTCTGTGACATTCACCCCCAAAGTAGAGTGACTTCTACTTACCATATTAATTAGGTAACCAAAATGTTATGTTTTTGTGGTCTCAGACTCTTAGTAGCTCCTGTGGCATTATTGTAGGCCGCTCTGAAGATAATAGAGTCTTACATGGAAGGATACCGCCAAGACTGGAAACTCTCGTTTATGAAAGATACTGTAGAAAGAGGCGGCTGGTAAGTTTAAAGAGTGTATGAATCATTCCTTCTGGTTAGAGATGAGAAAACTTTCCGATTTTCTTAACAATGTGTTTGGACAATTTTTCTCGGACCTTGTGCAGGCAACAAGGCGGAATCCTAGTTGCTGGCCCTGGAAAAGATAACATCTCTTACATACGCAAGGTAATATCTTCTTCTTCTTCTTCTTCTTAGTACTTTTTATTTTTCTGGGTGCTAAGTAATCACGAACACTGATCTTCGTGTTTACACCGTGTGATGTAATTCTGATTGTGAAACTAGCCTCAAATTTGCGAACCTGGTATACCGATCTCTTTTCAAACAACATTGTCGATTTCAACAATTTGTTTGCTGATTTCAGGACAAAGAAGCTGGAGATGATCCGCCTGTTGAAGAGATCCTCAAAGCGTGTTGCGCTTGAAGGAACCACAATCAAAAAGTACTAGATTTTCTTTAAAACAGTACAAATTGAGAAACAACACGTTGATATGCCCGGATACTTATTTAAAATCCATAAAACACCATTACCACACCAACCATAACGACCACGTAAAAAAAAAAAAAGACTAGTCGTAGACCGAAAAACAAAAAACAAAGAAAGCCAGTCACTTCAACGAGGAAGCAATTGATGATGATTGCTTCTGGATTTTTGACGATCATTATGAGTCGTGATCATCGAAGGATAAGTGGCGGACCTTGCGGTATATGTAGTCCTTGTAGGCGATGGGCTTAAACTTGGGAGGATTGTCGTGGCCGGTAATCTCTGGTAAAGGTCCTACAACCATATCTTTGGTAGGCCTCACAAGAACCGGCCAAGTCATTCTTGTTCTCTCCTTATCCACTATCGTTTTATGCAACACGTTCTTGTACCTTCCATTGCTCAGCCTCTGCAAATCCATTACAAATAATTAAAAAGTATAATTAAAAAAAAAGAAAATAATATATATATTTTCAAAAGTTTATGATATAAAACACATCAAATGAAAACATACTAGGATCTGGTCGCCGATGATGACTATAACAGCAGATGGGATACTCTCGACGTCGAACCAGTGATCGTCCTTAAACACTTGAAGTCCGGGAATCTCATTGGGTAGGATGAGTGTGAGCCCACTAACATCGGAGTGTGGATCCAATCCTTCGATCAAATCGGAATGTGGACACGGCGGATAGTAGTTGACAATCATCATATACTCACCGCCAATAACTTCCTTAATAGCCTCACCCCGTAACCCTAACCCCTCTGATAACCACTCCATGATCTTCTCAGATAGCATCTTCACATGCTTTGTGTATTCCTCGTTTGCTTCCCTGAACCAAAAATTTGAAAACCAATTGACAACAAGTGAATTCATAGGTATTTTTAACATATTAGCTCTAGTGCTGAGCTTTATCTCACTAGGCTTAGGGCGGATAAAAAAGGTGGCCCTTGTTATAGAAGAATTAAAATATTAATAACATTTTTCAAAAAGTATAAAATATTGATAATAAAAGTGAGAATATATAAATTTGAAAGCATAGTTTTCCCCCTTTTTCTGAGAAATCATACATCAAATTCGTATAATCGAGTTATCGAATTAATTCTCTCTCTATAGATATGATATCTAAAACATTCAATCTCTTTTGTGACATAGTTGATCGAAAGTAAGACTATCAATTTTAATTTTTAAATTTTTATTCCTGCATAAGCAACTAAAATCGCAATTATGAGCAATGTCCGATAAGCGATCCAAGAGTTTTGATAACAACTTTCCATTGTTTTCGAAAAATTAAACACTTAAATTAGTCTCTTGGCAAAACCTTTCTGAGAACTTTTAATTAAAAAAAAATCATTCATGTCATTAATAATTATATCTTAATGGTATATAGTATGATAAAAAATGTTAAGACGTGTGGAGAAATTTTCATAAAAATAAAAGGTATCAATAAAATCATAATATCATGTACTTTTAAAATAAAGAGCTCAAACACCTTTCAAACTAAATACATAAAGCCTAATTAAAAAAACAATGTGGCCTTTTAATTTTGTATTTTTGTGTGGCTGTGGGCAAATGCCCTTCTCACAAACATATGTGACATGCTTATGACTGTAGCTCATAGCTCGTAAAATGAGATCATTTCTCAAAACTAATTGATAATGCATGGATTGATTGGATTCGATAGTACCTGTAATCTAGAGGATTCTTAGGCCAGTATTTGTAGTTCAGGGACGACGGTGGCCAGATATTGTGAAAGAGTTGATCGACCGTACCTGTTTTGCTTTCTAGATTTAATTCGTACCTCCTCGCGTATCCTTCACGGCTGTCAGCTGACTTCGCTACGGCTTTCTTCTCCGCTTCGGGGAGTTCGAAGAATTGCCTACCGACATTCTGCAAACGTTGTATCACCTTCGTGGGGATCCCGTGATTGACCACCTGAAAAACCCCCCACTCTTCGCTCGCCCTCACCACCGCACGTGCTACTAGCTCTTGATCGGGATTGTTTAGGTCAACCACGGGTATGCGTGAAGACGGTATGTCTTGGTCTCTCTGAAGCACCATGTTCTCGGGCATAATTGCGGATTTGTTGATAGACGATTCACTAGGGGACACATGTGATGGGATTTATGGGAGAGTTTGGGGGGGTGGGGGGTCGGTGGTGGTGGGGGGTCAACAATTGCGGCAATGCTACTTAGAATTTTATTTCTCTAATCAAGCGTTTAGTATGCATAAGTTGTAATTAGAAGTGTCAAGCGCACTTGTGATCTGCGAGTTTGGTCCAAATAGTATCAAATAGTATTACACTAGAGTGGGTAGAACACAAAATAATAGATCTGTTAAAAAAATGACTTTGCGGACAAGTCATCAAGTCCTGCAAATTATAGGTTTTTGCAAGTTATGTCTGCAGGTTAGCAGGTCGGTATGTTGGTTATAAATATTTGATAAAAGTAAATTTATTATATATATAAATAAATATTTTTATATGGTTGTGAAAATATAATATGTAAAATATGTGATAATATAAAAAAATTTAATGTATAAATTTAAAATAATTATAAAAAACTAATATTAAAATTTATTATAAGTTTTAAAAATTGTTAATTTAAATTTTTTTAAATAACTTTATTTTTTAATTATTTTTAAAATATAAAATTTAGATCCACGGAGCGGGTATGTACATAACTTTTTTGCATGCGGTCCTAGTGTACTGGTCCGCCACGGTTCTAAGAAAAATAATGCTCGTCACAGGCAGGTCTAGATAGACGCTGATCGGCCCGTTTGACACCTCTAATTGTAATATGAGCATGGTAACCAAAACCAAATCTGATGAATTTTTTTTGTTAATTCATAATAACTGTATTATTTCATAGCTGGTAGTAGGCAACCATATATAATCTATATAATAATAACAATTTGAAAAATACTATAAATGGTAGTTTTTTTCGTAGTAATCTTTCGTAAAATAATTTTATGTTTATTATTTTTGAAAAAAGAAAAAATACCACATATAAGTCACGTATTTTCGTCGTAACTTTTCATAAAATAATTTAGTTTTTATATTTGAAAAACTGGAAAATACCATCTACAGTCGCGTCTTTTCGTCTTAAATTTTCGTAAAATATTTTTTATCTCTGAAAAAATTAATTCTACGTTTGCATCTATAAAGTTGTATATATTCATTAAGAGTTGTGTCTTTTACAAATAATTGTGTCTATTCAAATGTTCATATCTTTTGAACTCTATATATTTGTTCTTCTTTGAAGAAAACTAAAAAACTTTTTTTTTTTACACAGATTTTTTTCTTTTTATGATGAGTCAAAATATATTGAAATTCAATATTTAACATTATTATATACTCTCTAAACTATTTATTAACATACATAATTTTAAGTTTGAAGAAATTCTACTAATTCTTGATCTAACTAAAAAAATTTAGAATGACTATGATAATATAGAATTTTTAGTCAACTTTAAATATAAAATTCTAATGAAGATGCCAACAATTTCTTTTCCAGATTTGGATGGATTATATAGTGAGTTTTTCGATTTAACAATTTTATATGGTAATAGTCATGTTTTCTACTTAAAAGCATTATATATGGGTTGTATAAAACGTAATTTGGATGATATGTTAACATTACTACAAATTTCAAATATGAAAAAACATCCTCAAGCAATATGGCTTGCATGCTGAATAAATGTCTTTTATGGTTGCATATTTTGGTTATGCCTCTATACAATTTGTTTTTAATTTAAATTACTAAAATAAATTTAAATAATTTATGCAACTGTTTAGTTGAACAATTGCAACATTTAGTTTATTTGACTAACTATTGTACAACTTTTAGTTTATTTGATGAATTGTTGCAACTTTAGTATACTTGATAAAACGGTACAATTTTGGTATATTTGATGAATTGTTACAATTTTTTCTATTTATATTAACAATGTAAAAATAAATATTTTCTAATCAAGTCTCTTGGTTATACTCTTCATAATTTTATTTTCTAACTTTAATTACAAAAATATAATTAAATAAATTATTTCAACCGTTTAATTGAACCATTACTATTTGACAAACCATTGAAATTTTTGATTAATTTTATGAATTGTTGCAACTTATAGTTTATTTGATGAACTCTTGCAATATTTTGTATATTTGAAGAACCGTTGCAACTTATACTTTATTTGATTTTTTAATTATTGCAACTTTTGGTATTTGATATATTTTTGCAACATATTCTTTTTACAAAAGATTTTTTTCTAGGCATTAATCAAAGGTAAATAAAAAAAGAAAAATCACTAACCAAAATAATATTTTGAGAGAGAACACAAAGCATCAAAACACGGTTATGTCGGTTTATAATATCCATCACCTCTCAATTTTGTGGAATATCTTTTAAGTGTCTATCATGATTGTGATGTAACGTCTTTTTCACCTAAATCAACTAACCAATTTGGTATGAGATCAGAACGCTTTTTTAAATTTCATTATCATCTCTTATAATAATAAAAATCCCAACAAATAACTTTGACGGGTTGCGTTTTTTAATCATATATATATATATATATATTATCTATAATCGTTTTGAAATTTTTTCAAGAATTCATATTTATTCATTATGACTCTATTTTGTTTTTCTTTTTGAATCTTTAGAGGAACGCTTATTTACCATAATCTTATGCTTCATATATTTTTAGTATTTTTTTAGTATGATCATTTTATTTCATTACCTCTTTGTTAAAGATAATTATATATTTTACTACTAATTGCGTCTGTCAAGCAATTATATATTTATAACTCTATGTATTTCTTTAGTTTTAGATAACTACCAAGTTTTTATATATTTATTTTCATAATATATTAAAATGTTAAATCTTTTTATCGCAACTTTTATTTTGTATTTTTTACTATGGATCATTATTTTTACTATCATTCTTCATAATATACATTTTTACTAAAAAATGCTTTTATTTACCACTCATTATTTTCAAATCTTTTTTTTAAAGTGAACACTTTCATTTAAGCATGTTAAATTTTTTAAAGAATCCAAACCAACATTTTTCAAGTATTTTAAAATTGTTTCTGAATATACATTATTATATAATTGAAGAAATTTCTATAATTGTTTTTAAAAAGATAATAAACAGGATCCCAAAAAAATATTTCGTAACGTCTGTCTCTTTATCATAACTATTTATGATGTACATCTTTTACTTATAACCATTTTAATAATCCTAAAAATTATTTTAGATAGTTAAATTTTTATACTTTTATTATAAATATTTGTCATGTAATATTTTAACATGCATTTTCATTTATCACTCATGTATTTTAAACCCTATTTATTTTTAGTTTTCTAAACAAAACATTTTTTCATTTATACATATTAATTGTTCGATATATTCAAATTTTGATAACAAAATTTGCAAGTATTCTTAAAACACACAATTTTTATAACTTGTCTAAAATATTTTTAAACTGTCGCATCTCTTTATAATAACTCTTTGTTCTGTATTTTTCTCTTACAAATGTTTTTACCATCATTAAAAAATTGCAGAATATCGTATTTTTAATCATAATTTTTTTTCTTATAAACGTTTAACAATCTTTTAAAAATATTTATAATATAACATTAAAATAGTGGTAAAATTTACATAATGTTTCAAATATTTGAATTATTATAATAATTTAATATGTAAACGCAATTAAAAAAATTATAATAAAATATTTTGTTGAAAATGAGTTCTCCTACGAAAACGCAGGTGGCTCATAACCTAATATATAATAATAGACAAACGATAATTTATGTGAAGTTTGTAAACACATGTGTTACGTTATAATAAAAATCTATTATATAAAAGTTGGGTTGTGTCTCACAAGGGGATGACACGTCAGCAATTTAATGTAATCTGGAGCTGACACATCATTAAAAATGAAAACCAATCAAAATATTTCAATTAATACACATTAGCTCTCTAGCTTGCCACATCATTTTTTCATTAAAAACACATCATTTTAAAAAGACAATCAATTAAATTAAAATAAATAATACATACCATCATTTTAATATTTTGATAATGATATATAGATTTCTAATTTGTTCAAAGAAAAACAAAATCATATTATATATAAAATGTACATATTTCTTCTAATTTTTTTTTACAGTTTTATCCTTTCCGACTTCTCTAGAGTTGAGACCATTATTAATTTAAAACTTTTTTCTATTTCACTTCTAACACATTGTTGATTTTGAATATTGAAAAGAAAAAAAACGATAGTAAAATTGATTATATTGTTTAGTCTCCATCATACGATCCTCAATGTAAGCTCATCGTTTTCAATCTCTACGTTCTTTAGATTTATGTCAAAATTACATTTTTTTTTTCTAAAATTAAGAATTTATAGAAAACCAAAATTTTTAGTTGAAATCATGATTCATAATTTTTTTTTTAGATGATATGATATGATGTATAAATATTGGTAGCACGGTTTAAGAATTTACCTAAACCGGAACAAGACAGTAAAACACTACTTCTCAAAATTATTTGGTCTTATTTTTTCAACATCATAAAAACTCTTAACCTAATCGAGAAAAAAATAATTGTGTTTCGATTTAAATTACTAGAACCAGTTTTTACCCATGGCCAGATGTATGTTACTTTGTTGAGAGTTACATCGGAAAATGGATTAACCATTTGGAGCGACTCAAAAGTAGAACAAGCAAGTTCTTCGTTAAAAAGTATCGTCTACAAGAAGATTTTCAACAACCTCATATTTAGTGATGAATGTATAACAAAATACATCCTTAGTAATATTAATATAATGGAAAAATATATTTTAAACACTTGAACCCAACAAGAGAAGAAAATGAAGAAGACGTAATCGGTTAAAGGACAAATATCAGGTACGTACCCATAATTGTAATAAGAAAAACTATAACAAAGATAACAATTTCAAATTTGCAATAACATTATAGTTCATTTCTATTTTCAGGGCAAATGTATTAACAGTGTCTCGCTGAAACTATCGATTTCAAAGTTTTTTTTGTAAAATAAAATTATTTGGTTGTTCTAAAAGAAACAAAATATTTATGCTATTTTCTTTTTTACAAACATCTAAAAACAAAAAAAAAAAATATTTGAAACTAAAAGAAACAATAAACATAAGCTATTACCAAACAAATATATAGTTACTTAAAATATTATATTACTTACAATTTTAAAAATATATAATAAAACATATGTCCACGGGTCATCACCTAGTTTAATTAAAGTTTGCTTAACCCCATTAGTGTTGTTTAAAAGGAAACAAAAACTAAATACACCACACATGGTAATTCCATGCTTAAATTAATTAAAGAATCAAAATATAAATTAGTAACTTGAAGTACATAATTTGTCAGCTTATAGGCACCTCCTATCACCATTTAAAATTTCACATCCAATTTACTGTTACCATCGAAATTACTTTACACACACATATATATATATATATTCCTCATAAGAACTTTAAACATTAATAAAAACAAATAAATTCAAGAGAACTGTATAAAAATTACATGTTGGTCAATACTATATACGATCTTAATAATATAGTTACTTCGGTTTATTTAGGGCCCATCTATTATGCACCAAAACCGGGCTGGATAGTAACGCTTAACAGGCCGAGTTCAAGTTCAAGAAATACCCGACCCGGAACAAGATGTTGGATCCTCCAGGACTCCATTTCTTCCCTAAAACCCTACTCACGACTAAAACACTCTTGCTGTCTTCCTTCTTCTTAGCTCTTTCATGGTGGATTGAAATTTTCAGAGATTCAGAAACAAAGATTCCACAAACGGAGGTTACCATTTCAGATTACGGGAATTTCATCTCCTGTTATGGCTTTTATTTCCAGATCTAAACCCTATCAGTCAAAAGCTAGGGTTTATCTCTCGCTTCCCAGATCGTCAGACTCGTCTTTCCTCTCGCTCTCCCGTTTATTCAGCTCAATCGAAGACACCCAAACTTCTGGAGACGCAAACCCAGAAACCCAAACCGCAGATGCAAAACCCGAGACGAAGAATCTGGGTTCTTCAACGGAGACGAGGCCGATTAGGGAGAGATTCCAACGAGGTAAGCGTCAAAACCATGAAAAGCTAGAGGATACAATTTGTAGAATGATGGATAATCGTGCTTGGACGACCCGTTTACAGAACTCGATCCGAGATCTTGTACCCGAATGGGATCATTCTTTAGTGTATAATGTGTTGCACGGTGCTAAGAAACTTGAGCACGCTCTTCAATTTTTCCGGTGGACTGAGAGATCTGGATTGATTCGTCATGATAGAGATACGCATATGAAAATGATTAAGATGTTGGGCGAGGTTCAGAAGCTTAATCATGCTCGGTGTATTTTATTGGATATGCCTGAAAAGGGTGTTCCTTGGGATGAGGATATGTTTGTGGTGCTTATTGAGAGTTATGGCAAAGCTGGGATTGTGCAAGAATCTGTTAAGATCTTTCAGAAGATGAAGGATTTGGGTGTGGAGAGGACGATTAAGTCGTATAATACTCTGTTTAAGGTGATCTTGAGGCGTGGTCGGTATATGATGGCGAAACGGTATTTCAATAAGATGGTAAGTGAAGGTGTAGAGCCAACTAGGCACACTTATAATCTAATGCTGTGGGGGTTCTTTTTGTCTTTGAGGCTTGAGACTGCTTTGAGGTTCTTTGAAGATATGAAAACTCGAGGGATCTCGCCTGATGCTGTTACTTACAATACTATGATCAATGGGTACTGCCGGTTTAAGAAGATGGACGAGGCAGAGAAGTTATTTGTGGAGATGAAAGGGAATAACATTGAGCCTAGTGTTGTGAGTTACACCACAATGATTAAAGGATATCTTTCAGTGGATCGAGTTGATGATGGGTTGAGAATCTTTGAGGAGATGAGATCTTCTGGTATTGAGCCCAATGCTACGACGTATTCGACGTTGTTGCCAGGTCTGTGTGATGCAGGGAAGATGATGGAGGCTAAGAATATCTTGAAGAATATGATGGCGAAACACATCGCTCCAAAAGATAACTCGATCTTCCTTAAGCTTTTGGTTTCTCAGAGCAAAGCAGGGGATATGGCGGCAGCCACTGAGGTGCTTAAAGCCATGGCTACACTGAACGTTCCAGCAGAAGCAGGACACTATGGGGTCTTAATCGAGAATCAATGCAAGGCTAATGCATACAATCGTGCTATCAAGCTTTTAGACACGCTACTTGAGAAAGAAATCATATTGAGGCATCAGGATACTCTGGAAATGGAGCCCAGTGCTTATAACCCGATCATCGAGTATTTGTGCAACAATGGCCAAACGTCGAAAGCAGAAGTGCTTTTCAGGCAGCTGATGAAAAGAGGTGTTCAAGACCAAGATGCCTTAAACAATCTAATCCGTGGGCATGCAAAAGAAGGAAACCCAGATTCTAGTTACGAAATTCTGAAGATTATGTCGAGGAGAGGTGTCCCTAGAGAAGCAAACGCGTATGAGCTTCTCATCAAGAGCTACATGAGCAAAGGTGAGCCTGGAGACGCGAAAACCGCACTGGACAGCATGGTCGAAGATGGGCATGTCCCAGATTCGTTGCTTTTCAGGACAGTGATTGAGAGTTTGTTTGAGGATGGTAGAGTGCAAACTGCAAGCCGTGTGATGATGATCATGATAGATAAAAACGTTGGCATCAAAGAAAACATGGATTTGATTGCCAAGATCTTGGAAGCTCTGTTAATGAGAGGACACGTAGAAGAAGCCCTCGGGCGTATAGATCTTCTGAACCAAAACGGACACTCAGCTGATCTGGACAGCCTCTTATCCGTCCTGAGTGAGAAAGGGAAGACGATTGCAGCATTGAAGCTGTTAGATTTCGGGCTGGAGAGGGATCTTAGCTTAGAGTTTTCGAGCTATGACAAAGTGTTGGATGCGCTTTTAGGAGCTGGGAAGACTCTGAATGCTTACTCGGTTCTGTGTAAAATCATGGAGAAAGGAAGTACAACAGATTGGAAGAGCTGTGATGAACTGATCAAGAGCTTAAACCAGGAAGGGAACACAAAGCAAGCTGATGTTCTTTCTAGGATGATCAAAAAAGGACAAGGAATCAAGAAACAAAACACTGTTTCTTTATAGAAACTTAACAAGTGATTGATTCTTTCTTAGTTCTTCAGTTTTTTGTTTGTTCAAGAACTTCAATCTTCTGTTATCCAAATAAATCTGAAACTTGTTTTGAAGGAGACGTTTGTGTAATCAGTTCTGATTCAGTAGGAACTGTTGTTTTCTGATTTAGTTTTTAACCACTCTGATTCCTTTTTTCGTTTTGAAAATCATTAAAATACGTTAAAGAGATTTTTCACTTTCTTTTTTTATATCTCTGGAGCAAGTTGAAAGATCTGTGCTGGAACAAGAGTTGCATCTTCCGTTGGCTTTTAGTAAAAATATCTTATCTTCTCATAGATTTTTTTTTGCCTTAGCACGAGACGTGCCATCTCCACTGTCCATCCAAAATTCGACGGTCCAGATCTCATCTCATCCATCACTTCACTTCATATTATGACAAGTAGTTAGTAGACTGTCCCGATAAAACGCTAACCAAACACAACTACTTCAAGTGAGAAAAAGCACATACTTTATTACAAAAATTATCTCGAAAATTAATAAGTGAATACAAAAACCATACTAAAATATAAAACTAAATAACGTAACATTTTATTATATAAAACTTGATTTTCAAAATTATAAATTCACGTGATCGTGACATATGTTAAGTTTATCGATTAAATATTGATACGTGTTAGATTTTTTTATAAAAAATTTGGCTTTCAAAGTTAGTAATCGCAGGATATGTGTCAAGTCTATCGATTAGACGTTGACACGTGTTAAAAAAAATTTAATTTTTCTTTTTAATATAGTAGGAAAACTAATTTGAGAAAAATATATTTACATATAATTTACATGTTTATATCTAAAAAACTTTAACTTTTTTTTTCCTAAACTAAAAAGAAAAACTAACAAAAACAAATATATATTTGCATATGCTAATTTTACATGTGTTGTCAACTAGATTTTCACATGTATAACAAAAATTAACTCATTTAGCATGTATATTAACCAATAAACAATAAATAATGAAGTTCAAAATAACAATATAAGTTATTTGACATTACTTTAACTGGATAAAAATGTATTTATTGTTGTAATATAGTAGTTTTTTATTCATAAGTAAAAACACAAAAAACTTTAATAAATAATGAGTTTATAAGAATGAATATTTGAATATTTTAATGAGAATATTAGTATAGTTTTACATATGTTTTTTTTATAGATTTTAATACATGTAGTCATAAGTGAAAACACAAAAAAACTTGAAAAAGCTTCAATAACTTGATGAGAATATTAGTATATATATATATATATATATTTTTTTTTAATTCTAACTCATTTAAAATAAGTTTGACATGAGGTAAAATAATTACTTATATGATTATGCCATATAGAAAAATATTATTTAGAAAAATGTTGGATTTACAAAAAAGTTTGTGGATTTTTTATTATTTTTTACTAATTATGTTTTGTTAAATTTTTAACATTTATCTATTAAGAACGAGTGCATAAAATTAAAATTTGATTTTTATGATGACATAAATAGTTAAATTATATTGCAAAATTTAAAATATAAGGTTGAAATCTAGCTTAAATAGTATGAGATAAAAATATATAATATTAGTAAAATAAGAAGTAAAATTATTACTTATGAGATTAATCTGTAAAAAATATCTTAAACAATGTTGGTTTTCCAATTTTGTTTTGTGATTTTTCTTTTTTTTTGCCAATTATGTTTCGTTATTTTTTTAGAATTATTTTTAATTTTAACTAATATATATAGATTTGATATGATGCATAATTTTTGTTTGATATAATTTTTTTAGCTTTAATCCATTAAGATGAAACGCCTAAAAATTAGATTATAGTTTATTATGATGGTATAGATACTTAAATTGTATTGAAAAATGGAAATGAAATTCAAATTCTGTTAAAAAAATTACATAATAAAATTTTTAAAAATGTATAAACTTTACATTTATCTTTTAATCCGCTTATTTACGTGGATCTAGTCTAGTATACCTATAAATTTATGTGTAAACAAATAGTTGCTTTAATACAATATTTTATAGTGAGTACATTTCAAAGAAATGTCATTTGTATATGTGTTTCAGAATTTTGAGAAAATAAAATTCTTGCATAAACAGAAATCAGAATATTTGGGGGAAAAATATAGTTTGAGGTAAAAGTTACAAAATAAAATTAGTTTTGAGATATTTGTGCAAAAGCTTAATATTATTTCATTTGCCCATAAATATCAAACACGGTGCATCTTATCGCCACTCTCAAATCTTCTCACTCGAAAACCCCTAAGAAACCTTATCTCTTCCTAGTTCTTCTCTCATGGCTGCTTCAGCTTCGTCTCTCGCTCTCTCCACCTTCAACCCTAAATCCCTTCCTTTCTGCGTCTCCAGACCTGCCTCCGCTTCTCTCCTACCTCCTTCCCTCTCCTTTAAACTCAATTCCGACTCCGTTTCCGTCTCCATCGCCGCCAAATGGAATTCTCCCGCTTCTCGCTTCGTCCGTAACGTTGCGGTTACTTCGGATTTCGAGGTTGAAGAAGACGGTTTCGCTGACGACGCGGCGCCCCAGGAGCAGTCCTTCTCTGCTGACCTCAAACTCTTCGTTGGTAACCTTCCCTTTAATGTTGACAGTGCTCAGCTCGCTCAGCTCTTCGAGAGCGCCGGAAATGTTGAGATGGTTGAGGTACGAATTTAGGGTTTTGCTGAATTTGTGAGATTTTAGAAGAAAGAACTGTTCTTTAGGGTTTCTATCGATAATTGATTCCAAGACGAAAATGCCTTAATTGTGTGGTTACAATGAGAACCTGAGAAGAGATAAAGATAATAACTTTTTGTTGTTGAGAATTGAGATTAATCGTTTTTGATTCTTTGTTTTGTAGGTAATCTATGACAAAGTGACAGGACGAAGCAGGGGTTTCGGATTCGTGACTATGTCTTCAGTTTCTGAAGTTGAGGCAGCTGCTCAGCAGTTCAATGGCTACGTAAGAAGATACTTATCTACCTTACTCTAATCTTCGATTGTTGAATATGAGTGCTATGTGGAATTGCTTTATCTTTTCTTGTTTGGTATGCGTTTGTGGTTTGATGTGTACTTAATTGTGTTTATGTTGTTCTTCTATATTCCTGTGATAAGCTGTGTTTTAGTGTTTGGAAATTAAAAGTTTTTCTTAGGTGAATGTAATCTTCAAACTCGTGGCTTCTAAAGATAAAACCTGAGCCTTTGTGTTGTTGTTCACATTGCATAAACTTCTATTTGCTTTAGTTAATCCTTTTTATATGAAACTGCAGGAGTTGGATGGTAGACCTTTGAGAGTTAACGCAGGTCCTCCTCCACCAAAGAGGGAAGATGGTTTCTCCAGAGGACCCAGAAGCAGCTTTGGAAGCTCAGGTTCTGGATATGGAGGAGGTTCTGGTGCTGGTTCAGGAAACCGTGTTTACGTGGGCAATCTCTCTTGGGGAGTCGACGATATGGCTCTTGAGAGTTTGTTCGCGGAGCAAGGAAAGGTTGTTGAGGCCAGAGTCATCTATGACAGGGACAGTGGTCGATCCAAGGGTTTTGGGTTTGTCACATACAACTCTGCTCAGGAAGTCCAAAATGCCATCAATTCCTTGAATGGTGCTGTAAGTATCTTTTGCTCTTACTTGTATCAATATACAATTGCAGTGTGATCAAATCAAACAACTCGAGAGTCTTGATATACTTTTACTATGGCTTATAGGATTTGGACGGCAGACAAATTAGAGTCTCGGAAGCTGAGGCTAGGCCACCAAGGCGCCAATTTTGAGCACCAATCTATGACTACCTATTCTCAAAAACGCATATTCTGGAGGGTATGACTTAACACTATTGTATTTATAAATGTGCTCTTTGCATTAACTACTTGATGACTGATTTATCGAGTTCTGAAATGTGACAGGTGCTTCGAAGCAGAGGGTTTGTGAGATGATGGCAGTTTCAGACGGTACTAAGCTCTTAGCTTTGCCTATGTTTGTTGCCTTGGATGCACGAAGGTCGTAAAGGAATGGTCTTTTTTTTGAGAAACATATAATTAAGATAGAAACCTGAGAGACCATGTTCTTGTCTGTCTGAATGCTGCCATTGACTGCTTCGCTTTGGTTTTGATTCAATTTTCTCTCTATTTCGTGGTCTTCGTAATGCTTCTGTGTGTTTTGATCCTCTGTGCAAATGAATATGTACACACTTGAAAACCGGTAAAACATTAAAATCATGCAATGTATAAAACCGAACCAATACAATTTGAGGTGGAATGAACAAGTATCTCCAGACTCCAGAGTTTGCAAGTTTGCTCCTTCAAAAGGAGATCATTCCTTGCGTGAAGCCATATAAGTCAATTGATCAAATAACCAGCTGGATCCAAATTGGGTTCTCGCAAAGCCCAATTGTTGAATACTTGAATGTAATGGACCTAATGTCAAAACTCCCCGATTTTGAATAGAGAGTAATTGCGGTTGAATACAAAGAGGATGGGCTTTTTAGCATTTGATCCATTTAGGTGTAGACCATTGAGTTCAATTGGTCTATTCCTATGAATTTTGTATTCAGAGTTATGACTTGGGCGTGTTTACATGAAACATCGCAAATGTAGTAGATGTTGTTCGTTTGGTCAAAATAGTATTACGAGTTTAGATATTACGTGTGTATACAAGTGGTATTGCATAAAAGGAATTTGAATGTTTTAAATGTTGAAACAAGTGAGTTTGGAGGTAATTTCTTCATCCACATCAATCAAAACACCGAAATATCTTCACAAAAATTATTCGAAGTTCTGCAGCTAGAATTTTCAAAACATTGAAAAATGTCTTGGCAAATTCATAAAACTACTTTTTTAATTCATTAACATGTCTTATTTTTATATAATTCACAATTTGACGTCAAAATAGAGGTTTTATACGTGTGTAATATTTTTTTTTTAGAAACGTGAAAGATACACTTTGGAAGTAGTTTATGAATTATGATGATGAAGGGCATCACTTGCTTCCATTGCCAATTGACGTACGTAGTTCTGTTGGTAATGATGCTACTCACAAAACGTTAATGTCGTCCCAATCTCGTTCCATAAGTACAAGGATAGTTTTTTGTTATATATATATATGTTGATACATTGTTTACTTTTATTAAATCAGTTAAAAGGATAGTTTTTACCAAGCTCCCAATGATCATAGACTCTCGGGGCCCGGTCTTGGACACCTTAGCATGAAACATTTACGTAGGATTCCTACTTTATGGGGCTCCACTTAAAAGAAATTACTCATTAGAATCATAAAAAGTTCAAATATTTTTTCGTATAATAATATAAGAAAGCAAAAAAGTGAGATCCTTTAAATTGTAATAGTAAATTATCAGTAAATTGCGATAAATAGAGGAATTCTGTCGTAGATATATATATATATATATAATATATATATATATATTTTTTTTTTTAAATTCTGAACCAAAGGATTTAAAACGTTAAAAGTAATAGAAATATTACGTAATAAAAATAAAAAGATAAATTTGTGTTTAGGTGACACCAAACGGTTTATTTTCATTGAACTCTTTTTACCTTTTTTTTTTTTTTTTGTTATTGATCTACCATTATTTTCAGTTTTATATATGGTTCGACTTCGTTTTGTGTTTCGTATGGAATCTCGACTATCTTCATAAGTGGCCCTGAGGACTATATCACACTAATAGGAATTTAACTCTTATTCAAACTGAAGCATGCAAAACAGAAAGCACAAAGGAGTTGAACTTCTATGACAAACGAAAGCCTAACAAGAAAGCAAAGCCGAAAGCCCAAATAAAATAAAGCAAATGTGTTTGCAGGCAACATAAGGTAGCTTTTGTCTCTTATAGCTTTTTGTTTGATAGATTTGCTTAAGCTCGATCCGAAAAGACTTATAGTTTGCTTCGGAGATTCTTATAAGCTACACAAATAAGTTTACGTTTGCCTGCTTTATTTGAAATAATTAAACTCCCGTGGTAAACCCTCTAACAAACAAACAAAAATTAAACTCCTGTTGTGCTAGCAAATTAAATATCTTGAGTTTCTTTTCTATAATTTGAAGGAGAATATTGACAACTTATAAAAGAAACAACTATATAAATACACTATATTATATATAAGAGTAATGGAGGATTTCGTAAAATGTTTTTATCTAAAAAAATATATGAAGTAATTAAGGGTGAATATGCCAAGCCGTGAGTTATGGGCCACAGCTTTGTAACTGGTCAGCGCAAGTAGACCCTCTTTGACTCGTGAACCTCATTCATTGGACATGAACATGTTCAATGTTTGCTCCTTTGCTGAATCCTATAAAATCCATTATCCCTTACAAGACATTTTTAACCATATATATATATAGCAAACTGATGTCGATGCTTTTCTTAATATTTGTCGATATTTCTTATCAATCAATTGCTATCTAAAAGAATATATTCTGCATATATTTGTTAACTATTTTAATATTTTATTGTAGGCACTGTATATTTTAGAAAAGGGACTTGACATGCAATATTAGGAATCAGTATTTCACACTATCGTTGATTGATTGTATAACTAACACAATCAATCTGACAAAAAAACTATGTGGTTCAAAAAAAAACTATGTGGTTCAAAAAAAAACTATGTGATTCACATGGTGTATACAGGTCCGACTAAATATTTGAATTGTAGGCGCTCAATATGAACTTCATAAATTTTAAAAGAAAACAAATAAATGTAAAAACAAATGGGGTATAGAGACGGCCGAAAGGTTGAGGGAATTGAAATCAATGTAAGATAATGTCCCCAAAAACAAAGGACAAAATTAAATCTCCAAAAGATTAAAAAAAAAAAAATGAATGTCCCTTTGCTTCTTCTCCATCATACGATCCACCACTCTTCTTGCCTCCAAATTAGCTTCTTTCCTCCTTGTCTTCGTTAAACCCTTACGTACATGTATACATAGATTACTCATACATATTGCGTATTTATATGGACATATGATCATCGGATATTTCTATATATATAGTCACTAATTAAACACACTTTTTTTTTACCATATATATTTTCAAGAGATAAATAATTACTAAAAATCATATTTAATATTGCATTATGTCGTTAATATCTTTTAAACATGTTTAACTTCAATTTTGAAGAGAAATACCCTAGAATATCACAAAAATAAGTTTTATGGACAATTATAGTACACATTCCACAAATTTCCAAAAATAGCACTAAATAATTTAAAATTTTGGGTTTGAGTTTAGTATTTTGGGTTTAGGGTTTAACATTTATTTTTAGGCGATTTTGACATTTTTCTAAATCGTCCCCAAAATTAAGGATATGTTTTATATTAAATTTGTGCTATTTTTGGACCTTTGAAGATGATGTGCTAAATTTGGAAATAAAATTTATTTTTGTGCTATTTTTGAGAATTGCTCAATTTTGAATATGAGTTAGTCCATTGAAAATAGAATGTCTTTAACTGTTTGAGTGTTGAGTGTGGAGAATAGGCATGGTATGGTATGTTAATATGGTATTTTTTTTTTAAAGGGTTTGTTAACATGGTATCAGGCAGAACATATATGGTAAACCAAAAATATTTCAATGACCAAAAAACAAAGTTTCCATAAAAGCATAGCTTTTGTCAATTAATACGATTGGACTGATTCTTTTTCTTTGTAACGAAAACGGTTTGATTGATAAAACTATAAGATTCTAATCATTTCTATTAAATTGTACCATCTTCCACCTCTAGATGCCATCTTCATCTGTTTTATCTGATTGGAATGATGGTGATTTGTGTCGTTTGTCTGGAATCTCTTGTATGAACATCTCCGACTTTTCTGCCTTTTATATCGTTGGAATTTTCCTCACCGGAAAACGTCTTCGTGGCTATATCTCCTTAGAGCTTGGCTCACTTGTCTACCTACGCCGTCTTAACCTCCATGAAAACGAGGTTTACGAAAATAATCTCATAATCTTTCTATTTTGATGATATTTTCATGATTTTATTTTATGAAAAATGTATTAAATCATAAACCAATAACATAATAATTTAATTCATTAACAATCAGAGATTCTTTTATTTTAGTTGAATAACACAAAAATTTAATTGATTTTATAAAAGTATGAATCTAATAACTCTAGATTTATGAAGATTTTAGGTTATTTTTTATAAATAAAAACTAATAACACCTAACTTTAACAGAGTTAAAAAAATCTTAATTGAATAACAAAAAATTCTTCAAAACATTTTAAGTCATTAAAATTATATTTAAATCACAAATTAATAACACCTCTTAAAAGAGTAATTTAAGTTGTTATTAATTAATGATAAGTGAAAATGTGAAAGAGATTTGACTTTTAAGCAAACGGTATTAACTGTCCGACACTTTATGATAACTACTAAACAACGGATTTGTTCCTTTCTGACCTTTGACTGGTCCCTTTTGACCATTTAAAATCCATGTTCTTCCCTTTTCTTTTTTGTTTTGTTGTCTTTTTTTTTTTTTTTTTTTTTCTTACTTTCTAATTCCTTAATTTGTGGATATAGCGTCGGTCCGTAGGGAAAAAACAAGTTTGGGATTCTATTTTCGGTTCAAGGCGGTAAATGTTTTTCCCAAAGCCATAATTCAAAAATATTGTCGGAATCATATCAACCTTTTTTATGGTTATGTATTAAGTGTGACGTTGTGCATTCAAGAATTTACCCGGGTAATCATATTCTCCGACAGAATTTTACGTGGGATGTCCTTTCAGAAGATTTTAAAATTTTAAGAATAACTACGCAAACAAAAATAGGAAAAATTTAGATGTATCATTTTTCCGAAATATTTCAATCACCGAAATAAGTTATTTGGTTTAGAGTGTACACACGATCATCCGTTCATGTTTACCTTTTAACGAATCAATAGTATATGCATGGATATACATACGACACTAGATCATACACAAGATTAACGATACATGCACGCCGGAATATCGAAGATAAAAATGCCAATGCTCACACACGTCTAGCGTTAAAACACATACACCAACTCGTGGCACACAGAACAACAAGTGGACTGATGCCGTCAGTATGCGGTAACAAGACCTTACAAGATCCAATCCATTACTCGTTACCCGAATAACTATTAGATATTTCAATAACTATTTTTCCTTTAATTTGTGTAAGGGATGAGATATATCTCGATTTTTCTAATAAAACAAAGTACAAGTTCTTTAGATAATTTCTTCGATTTCTTCTTACACAACTTTCATTAATGATGGATCATCAGATTGTAATAGTCGACCGGATACATAACAAGCCTACAAACATTTTTCCTATTTTCCGTTTTCTAACTAGTTGTAGTGTCTATTTCTAACTTGAGCATCATAAAATTTCAATTGATATCATACCATTGTTTTTAGATTAGCAGATCATTCATTCATTGTGCTTGTCTTTTGCATCCATTATAAAAGGCGATTCAAATATTTTTTCTAACAATAAAACTGAAATATAAAATTCAATAAAATGCAATTTCCATCAGTAACCTAAATATATTGTCTTCTTTTATTTTTCAGATGTATTTCCCCCAATTAATAAGATGAACAAAATCAGCTTTTTATTATGTAGCTAGAGCTGAAGATGAAAAATGATATTCCTCACCATATTTTTCTTCATCTTACTTAATATTCAATCAAATTAAATTAGCTTTCCTATTTGTCGGGGATGAATATATACTCTGTTTAATAATAAAAAAAAAATTTGTCAGATAGAAAGTGTGGAACCTTTTTCCTGCTTCGTATAATACTAAATTCAACAATACATGCACAAATTAATGAGCTTGTATTATACTAATACCTTCGCGCCCCTTTGTCGGTAAAATAATTTACTCGCTTTATGACAAAGTTACCATACAAAATCATACTGAGCATTTTTTTAATATGAATTAATTAATTTCGTTATACATTTAAAGTTTCAACTGAAAGTAATAATAAAAACGGTCAACGTTACACAAAAAAATTAACTGGCTTTGAATTAAAGTTTCAGCTTTCGGAACCTTTCTAGATTTAACTGACTCTTTTTCTTTTTAAAAATCAAATATGTTAAACGAATGTTGACCATTCCAAGAACATTCAGAATACTTTATAATGAAACTTATAGCCTCTTTTAAAACAAAATGAACTACATCTATGACAACTAGTACTTTCTTTGAAACAACAACAAAAATCAAAGTGTCTTTTTAAAGTAAGTTAGAATTCCGTTAAAACTTTGTTGATGCTTTGACATCATAAAAATCGGTTAAAGACAAAATATTAACCTTTTGTGCTAAAAAGAAGAATTTGTTCTTCAAAATATCCATTTTTTCGAAGTTCTGTTTTTCTTTGTTTCCTTACAAGACTTATAAAAAAGATTCGACTACGAAACTTCATGTACCCATTTTCATATAACCTTTCAATTTAGTTAGAGTGCAAGTATTATCTAATGAAATTGTGATATCACTGCCATCGTCATGGTTACTACAATAAAATAAAAATTGGGTCGGAAGTTAAAAACCCAAGAAGAATGTGGAAGGAAACTAGAGACGAAAAAAAAAATACGCGCATGCAAGCATGCAGATAATAAAACACACTAATTTTCAAACTTACTTGTGTGTTTATAATCTCTATAGCCCTACATAGAAGGAATGGGCAGCATCTACTCAGATATTGGGATTGCAATTATTTTATTTTTTTAGTTAAATATTCATACGCTTAAACATATATTATAAACAAATAAACATGATTTGTATATTGTAACTGTCTATATATACGTTTAAGAATGCGCCGGGGGTGGGGGGGGAGGAGGGGTCTGCCATTCCAAGCCAACAATCCAATAGGGTTATATATAGGATAGTATTTTTTATAACTTGTTCCTATCATCAGTTTTTAAGTGTTTTTAATTATTATTTTTGGTTTCTGAAATAAACCAAAATTAGAAATTTTTAAGTTTTGTATTGAAATGGCAAATATAATAAGAATTTCTTATAAGTTTAATAAAGCCCAAACTTTTTAAAGTTGAAGGTGGGTTTTCTATTTAATTAAAAGAAAAAGACTAAAAAAAGAAGCTCTCGGATACTATAGCTTAGGATAATAAAATTTTTATAGGAGACTCTTTTCAGAATTTATTAAGTGGAACGATGGAATCTCGAAGAATATTTCTTTTCAAGTGGAATATTTTAAATTAAGTTATCAGTTCATACTTTTTCAACCAATTAAAATATGTGAGTAGATGTTTCATTAATGATGATTAATTTTTACGTTAGTAAATTTAGAGTTTTGATGATGGCTAACATTAGAGGTTTTGATTGGTGTTATCTTTTCATCTTTCGATGGCGTTAAAAATACAGCCACTTCCAACGTTATCAACTAACAAAGTTGGAGTTGAAAATAGATTAAAAACAAAGTCAGAAAGATAAATTTGCTGTTTGTTTTTTGCTGCCCATTATTTGGAGGCGAGAAATTTTTTTACTTAAATTTGTTAATTTGCTAATATATAATTTATGAGTGAATTGTTTGAAAACTATATATATATATATACATATATAATCTCTTAAAATGATTTTTTTAACATTTTGCCCACCAATACTATTCAAAACGTTAAAACATTATCATCTGTCGAAAGTATACGTTGTCTCACACCAATATGTATAACGTGGAGCGATAACACCTAGTGGAATTAGAAAGACAACTTAGTTACACAAGAAGATGGGGCAATGCTAAGAAGTGTTTTTAGTAAAACTATAAAAAGGTTAAAATGAGTATAGGGGAATTAAAAATAGAAGAAATGTTTCCTATGCAAAGAACAAGAAGAAAGTTGTCTACATAGGGAGGGTGAATTGGGCTACATTGGTAATAAAAGCCATAACTCACTTTGTGTTTCTTATTTCAATCATCAATTGGCACATTGCTCCATATCTCAGACATCATCATCTCATTAACTTCTTCATTCTATATATATATATATATAAATAAATGTGTGTATATATCTATTGGTGTACCCATAACATTTCTATGCTTTCATTAAGTTATATTAGTGGGTTCTTCCTGTCCTTGTTATTTTTGTTTATTTTTTTCCTTTCTTATTTTGTTTGCATGAGTATCAGTAAATAACGTTTGTACCCATCTTACTCTGTCCAGATATAAGCTGTCCAATTTTTTCCTAAATACATTTATTGAAAATGAATTATTTGTCCTATTCTTGATAAAGTTCCCTAACTTTATCACTGATCAATCAATTTTAAAAACCTAAAATGTTTCTTTTGTTTCATTGAGAACTCTCTTTAAGAAAAATAGCAAGATGGCTTTATTATAAATGCATAAAAGAAAATTACTGCATAAGCTTATTATTTGTTATTTATGTCAGAAAAAAGACAAGTATGGGAATGATAAGTATCATGCTGTTCATTAATTAATGTAAGTTCTATTAGTTAAATTATCTAAATGTTATGGTCGTGCATATTTACAATTCTCTAATATGCTATTTATAAAATTAAACATACACGATGTTTTGTTAAAAAAAATTACATTTTTTCCTATCTTGTTCTTATTCGTTTGGACATATTTTTAGAAAGAACTTAAAACTGATTGATGGTGAAATTGATGAGCATGTGATGTGATCGATTAAGAAACAACTAGTTGCGTGACTTGCGTCTATTATTTTACCAATGCTAGCTTCGACTATATATTCACCTGTTTACGACAATATTATGCTCTGATTATAAATTCATATTACGGTTTACAAACGAATATACTATATACGCGATCGACAACATAAACATTTTTTATTCTTTAGAATATGATATGTAGGTTTGTGTATCAAAGCAATTGTGAATAATTAGGTATAAGATCTTATATACACCCTATATTAATGAATATTCACCACGCATAGGTTTTTTTTTTTTTTTTTCAACCAAACCTTCATTAAAATTAATCAAAGTTCAACGCATAAAATGTAAGCGATTGTTTAGCTAGAGAATCAGCTATACTGTTAGCCGCTCTAGGAATAAAAATACAACTGAAACTTGGAAAAGATAGAGACGAGATTAGGATGTCCGAGAGAACTCCATGAATCTCTAAGATAGAAGATTTTGTGTTGATCGCTTGGACCAAGACACGACAATCCGATTCTATGACGATATGTGGGATTTGGAGGATCCTTGCATTTGAGAGAGCTGCACGAACAGCAAGAGCTTCCGCGATCACAGGAGAGGCAACATGGTTGCAAAGAGCTGAATGGGGGCAAGGAGAATCCGACAAGGGATTTAAGAACACCCATCCAAGTCCTGCTGCCTTATATAAAGTTTACGATAACATTTCTTTATTACATTGCCGTAATCATTCATGAAATCGTATACTAAAATTCGTCTATCTAGATGAATATAAGAACTCGCAAATTATATCGTTAATTGGAACATTAAATACTAACAGTGTACATGCGAATGTTTCTCTCATCTGATGACCAAATCAAAATTAAGCCTCAAAATTCAAATTAGAAGAACAATAGTTAAATACTAAGCATTTGACAGTCTCCATGAGCCTCGATAATGTACTCCAGCTGCTGCGCCTCGATAATGAACTAATCCCGAAAGTGAGCATGACTCTTATTAAAGAGTTTCTACAAGCATACTACGAATAAAGCTTATGTGCCAAAATCTAAGTAACTAGATGATCCACACACACTATTTGAACACAGTAAAATCAAACATGGATTTCTCACAAGTTTACGTTTGTACCACACTACATATATACGAGTTTGTTATTTCTTTTTTTTTTTAAATATGTGGATATTTCTATCTAATCCTCAAATGTTTTTTACTTTAACGTCAAACAATTTTCATATGTTATTTTCTCTTTACGATCTTAGCATAAAATCATCCATCACAAATTACTTCTTACATAACGGATTACTTAATCAGATTCTTTTTGCTTCTTCTTAATAGTCACGGTTCGTGGGTTCAAGTAATTCGTGTCAGCAGTAAATGAGCTTTCCTATAACCATAAGATCCATAACCATAGTTTTTTCCAACCACAACGAAGGTTTTTGGTGGTTTGGTACTAGCTAGTAGCTTAAAAAAAAAAAAAAAAAAAAAAAACAATAATAAGTGGATTAACACAAGGAAGAATTTGGTCACGCGTGCCAAGATGAGCTGTATGTGCGGTTGGGGAAAGACGCGCGTGCTTTAATCTCTCACGTGTGAAGACCTCAACATACAACAAATCAAAATATATATATATATTATTATTATTGAAATACATTTTTAAGATAAATTTTTAATTTGTAAGATATTACAAAGATTTTGTTTTTGATTTAAAGAACAAATTAGGAAGCTTATTAAGAATAAATAAGAAATATAGAAATACTTATCCAAACAATCATTACAATTAATTATCTATTATCCATATAACTAGACACAATTAAATTTTTTTCTATCATTAATTATAAAATTAGAAATATCCATTAATTTTTCACAATTAATAATATAGATATGTACAAGATTTTGTTAAGATTTAAAATTATGATTTCCCTATCATCTTTGTTTGAATTTTTTTTTAATTGCTTTGAATTATCGTATAATACAAAAAGTTAATAAAAAAATTTTAAAAAAATTATGCATATGTTGTAATTTGAATTTTTTTTAAACAGACATATATTACTCAATTAATGAAGGAAGAAGTGTGTTCAATGTCCCACATCAGCTAAAATTTTTAGACAATGATTCAAAGTTATATTATAAATAAGACCAAATTAAATCTAAATCTGAGTGAGCAGGAAGGTTAACTTAACAAACATCTAAATTTAAAAATTTATATCGGTTTAATTCGGTTATTATTATACCGGATATAATAATATTTTCGATTTTTTAAAAGTTTAAATCATTATTACTGATATATTTAAACTTTATAAAAATTTTAAAATATTATGAACATTTGAAACATTTGGAATTATAAAATATTTAAATTGCGGGTTATATGACGGGACGAGTTTGGATCGATATTATTATAATCAAATATTATTATATAAATTTAAAATATCATTAACACGTGTTATATCATCATTTTATTAATTTGTTAACACCACCAATATTAAACATGTCGAATTAAGTTGATTTAATTATAATGGTGTAAGAAAATTATATCACAGTGTATCGCGGGTTAAATCCTAATTTGATTAATATAAACAAATGAAAAAATACGGAATACCAAAGGAATATTTTTTAAAAAATATTATATTTTCGTTTTAACAAAAAATACCAAATAAATATATAATAATATTGTAATTATTTAACAGTATTTCATAACTCAGTTATAGAAAATTTTCTTCAAAAGTTTGGAAAACTTAAAATTGGTTGAGTATTTTCCAAAAAAAAAAATTATTTTCCCAAGTTTAGGAAAACATTTTCTATTGCTAATCGTTAAATTTTCTTAACAAGTGTCGTACTTTTGAAAATGCCAAATAAAAAGTAAAATAAGTTATTAAAATATATAAATTAATCGATGACGAGCATGACGAGAAGACGCACTATATAACAACCATCCTTGAGCCAAAGCATTAGTGGTGAAGATAAACTACAACAACAACGAAAAATAAGAGTTTTCAGATATCAATTAGGTTTGTTTGACACTCGTAAAACTGTCTTAACAAGTTAGATTCTTGTGTTCAAAGAAACCTTAAAGTGTTTACCTTTTCTCTTTCCGACCAAAGTTTTAGATTTTTTTCGAATCAAATGGAGATCAAAGGTGAAACGATGCAAAAGTCAAAGTTCAGAAGAATCTGTGTGTTCTGTGGAAGCAGCCAAGGCAAGAAGAGTAGTTACCAAGATGCTGCTGTTGATCTCGGCAACGAACTGGTAATACATACATGGCTTTTAACGTATTTATGTCTTTGATTTTGCTGGTGGATTTGAGATAAGATGATGATTTGCTTCATTATGGTCTGCGAAACTGTAAAATTTGAAGGTTTTTGATAAATATGTTTACAAGATGTGTAACTTTTGCAAATGCAGAGCATTTTTGCTTTCGTCTTCGAAACGTGTCAAGTGATAGAACCTTAGATTATTCTAGTTTCTGTTTTGTTAAATGGGTTTGAATCTATCCTTCATGTAGAACTCAAAGCTTCGATTCTTTTATTACCAAATCTAGGCTTCCTGTGTAAACTCTGTTTTTTCTTGTTTTTTGTTCTGCAGGTTTCAAGGAATATTGATCTAGTCTATGGAGGTGGGAGCATAGGATTGATGGGTTTGGTTTCACAAGCTGTTCATGATGGTGGTCGTCATGTTATTGGGTAACTTTTTTTATAGTCAAATCACTTAAAACTCTTTTTCTCTCTTTAATCTCATCTCTTAAAAACACCTGTGTGAATCTTTATTAAGATCATACAAAAGAAAACTGTCTTTTGAGTTTGCGATGGAACAAAATTGTCGTAATAACTTCTAATAAACCTCTTTTTGTCATCTTGTTGTCATTCTACAGAATCATTCCCAAGACCCTCATGCCTAGAGAGGTAAAAGATTTTAAGATTTTTATAATAACCATTGTTATTTGTTTATTAGTTTATCTCTAAGTTTCTCCAAATCCCCATTCAAACCTATTTAATCTTCAGTCTTTGCTTCAGTTTTACTCTTCTCTCTATTTATTACCCTTTCTTGAGTCTCATGATTATGAGTAGTTTTCTCTTTTCTGCCTCCTCTCCCATTTATTCAATTAGGTACCCTAAAATAAAAATATCTTCTCTGTTTGTGTTATTTTAAACAAAAGGGATGTGAAAAAGAAAATGATGAAAAAGAAGTAAACTAGATTAGGGTTCTGTAAAAATGAAGTATGTAAGAGATTCAAAAACAGCCAATATTACGATTACTTGCATTGCCATGATTGCTTTTGCCTGTAGAAGAGTCCAAACCTGCTTTTTCCCTTTAACTACTTTTAATTATTACTTCCTTTTATTTTTTTAAAATTGGTGGATGTGCTCTTTGTTTGCAGTTGACTGGTGAAACAGTAGGAGAAGTAAGAGCAGTTGCAGATATGCACCAAAGGAAAGCTGAGATGGCTAAGCACTCTGATGCTTTTATTGCCTTACCAGGTTTTGTTTTTAAACCCCCTCCACCCAAATTATCATCATTTTTATATATTTTTAAACCTCAGAATTTGCTTGTCTTTCAAACCAAGTAATGATGATAAGGAAAAACTGGTCAAAACTCTAGTGACACATGAGCCTCAAGAACACCAGTTTAGGCATTTTTTTAGCCTCTTAAATAAATTATGGGAAATAAAAAGTTTAAAAAAGGAATATTTGTTCATGAAAAGATAAACAAAGTTTGACTGATTTTGCCAAAGAGAGAAGAAAACAAGTTGGTAAAACTAATGAAAACATGCTGTCTTGGTCAAGCTGCAGTGTGAAAGCTACACTGAAAAGTTTTCTTTATTTTGTTATGGAAGATTTTTAAATAATTAAAAGTTCTCAACAGTCTAAGATAAAGGACCTTGACCCATCAACATCTGGCACTTAAAATTAGACCTTTTTTCTCTTCTCTTTACTCTGTTTATCGCTCTGCTTTTAACTTAGGAGGTACTATCCATATAGCTTGTGTAGTCTTACTGTGACCAAAGTTTTCTACTTACCTATTTCAAGGTAAGAGACAAAACCTGAAACAGTCCCACAAATAGCATATTTTGCCCATAACTGAATCAGAAATCATTATGGAAAGTCAAGTTCTTTCAAATATCTTGCTTTTGCAATCATATTCATACCAATGTACAAACTTGTAACAGAGAGGAGAAGACTCTATTATTTGGTTTGTCTTGTACCTGACGAACTTGTTGAATTGACCATATCATATTAACTATTAACTTTTTCAAAAAAAAAAAATACATATTAACTAATTAATCTCATCTTTTTTTTACAAATGGAATCAAAAGTTTTGTATGAAAATTGTAGGTGGTTATGGAACACTTGAAGAATTGCTTGAAGTCATAACTTGGGCTCAGCTTGGTATCCATGACAAGCCGGTAAAATGCAAACCCTCTTTCAGATTTTCAAAAAAGATTCAACCTTGGGTTAAAAAATTCAAGAACCCAAAATCATTAACAATATTTCAATCATTTTTTCTGCAGGTGGGTTTGCTCAATGTTGATGGATACTACAACTCTCTGCTCTCATTCATTGACAAAGCCGTCGAAGAAGGATTCATCAGCCCGACTGCTCGTGAGATCATCGTCTCTGCACCTACTGCTAAAGAGCTGGTGAAAAAGCTAGAGGTAATTAAAGACAAAAAAATTGAAGATTGATAATTGTTTCTGAAATTCTTCATAATCTCATAAATTGTTGTTGGTGTTTTTGTAGGAGTATGCACCATGCCACGAAAGTGTTGCAACTAAGCTTTGTTGGGAGATGGAACGGATTGGCTACTCGTCTGAAGAGTGATTACCGATTAAGATCAAGATTATCTATATAACTATCTAAATATTTCTTATATAGACATGAAAATGTCGAGGATTTCACGATTTTAATCTTACTAAAAAAGGAAGGAATAGATTATGATTAGTTGGGTACAACGGAGGAAATTCTTCTTTTTATGTAAATTATTAATAAGTCTTTTAACTCCAAGCCAAATGTTTTTTTTTTTTTTAATTCTGTAAGTGCCCCAACTCTTTCCTTTGTAACAAAACCAAGTTTTACACTTTCGTGTTCGTCTCATATCTATCCAGTATCTCCTCACAGAAAAAATCAATACAGACAAAAAAATATATATATATATTTGTATGTGTAAGATTATGTATAGTCAATACTCAATGCCAGAGATTGTCTCTTAACAAAAACAACAGAAAAAACAAACGAAAACAACACGAAATCTACAAAAAGCTTTATCAAAAAAAGAAATCTAAAAAAGCAACCAGCTTTTCTTGAAATGGCAAAAGATATTTTCATTTCATTTACTTTGTTTAAAGTGTTCAAATAAACTTTCAGTGTTTTTTTGTTCTAACCATTTATTACTAACGTAAATATAATCTGTCTAAAATAATACTCAGAAAATTAAAAGGCTATTTAGACAGATTTTTATTTTTATTTTTACTATTTAGATAGATATTCTAACTTGCATGAGAAATTAAGTAAATAATTATGGTCGTAAAATGTAAATAAAATATAAAAATATTTTTGTTGCGGTTGACCGAAATATAAGCTTGTATTCAAGTGAAATATGTGATTTTTTTGTATAAAGTGATATATAGTAAAATAACATAGTTATCAAGCAAAATAACAAATCCATATCACAAAAACACAACGTCAAACTTTTAATAATTTAAAAATAAAATTGTGGATTACCTATAAAGAGTCAAACATTTACCTAATTTATGAAAAAAGTAAAACTAGACGTCAACATCTGTCAAATAGACGTTAAGAAAATAAATCAATCAAAACCGACACTAATACTATGTTTTTATTGATGTTAAAAGTTATTAATTTTATATTTTTTAATAACGTTGGTTACTCTGTTAAATGGATTTTAAATTTAACACTAAAGTGTAAATATATATATTTGTCAAATACTAAATTTCTAAATACTTTGGCAATGGTAACATGCGGAACAACTGCGGGAAAAATGCGATGCGATTCTAATAGTAAGAAAAATATATACATACATATATATATGCAGATATTTTTGTTACTATTTGTTACTATTGGAACCGCACCGCACGGTGCGGTTCCGTCACCATTCGAAGCCAAAGTTTAAGAACATTAATTAGTAAGTTTTGGGTCAATTTTATGAAAACACATTACATTTTTTTAAGTATATTTATTATTTAACTTGGCACCAAACCTCATTTTCAGTTGCAGTTCTGAGTGGAGAACTGTTTGAGCTCACGTTAGCTTATGATGAACGTGAGCCGGCCGGCGATTCACCCGGTGGATGCGCTTCCGGTGGCTCCAACTACCGGAGCGATCGATAGACCACCAGTGAGGATGAAGGATGTGCAAGGCATGCCCGGAACCACCGGCGGTCTCATTCTCCGTCTCTCTCAGTTCGTCCCCGCTCTCATCTCCGTCTCCGTCATGGTCACCACCTCCGACTTCCGCTCCGCCACCGCATTCTGGTAATCGAATCGCTAGACCTAGGATTTTGAAATTCGATGAATTTAGATTCTGGAAAATTTAGAGTTTTTGGTGGTCTTTTGATAAATCGTTCTATGGAAATTAGGTATTTTTCTCAACTAATTTGTTTGGTGTTGGCTTGAAATTAGGGGTTTGAGATGAAATTAGGCTTATTGGTTTTGAAATTAGTGTTTTTGAGTTCATGTTTAATCTGCATAGCATGAAAACATTCTTTGAAGCATCAGAAAGAATTTGGATTTAGTTTGAGCAATTTGGTTTTAGACAATATGAAACTGACAAGCTCTTATCTGTGACAGTTGCTTGGTTCTTGCGGTTAGCCTGCAAAGCATGTGGAGCTTGTCTCTTTTTATTGTCGATGCTTATGCTCTTCTGGTGAGAAGAAGCCTTCGAAATCATTCGATTGTTCAGTGTTTCACAATTGGAGATGGGGTAAGGACAAAGTTCAACTTCTCTTGATGTTTTAATTAGTTACTAGAGGGATCGTGAGTGACTGTTTTATTTCTCTCCCATTGTTGCAGGTCACATCGACCCTTACCTTTGCAGCTGCATCTGCGTCTGCTGGCATAACCGTACTCATCAACGATCTTGGACAATGTAACGTGAATCACTGCACAAGGTTCGAGACCGCCACAGCAATGGCTTTCATCAGCTGGTTTGCTGTGTCTCCCTCCTTTATTCTCAACTTCTGGTCCTTAGCCACCCACTAAATATAGCACACAAGATAAGTTCAGAGAAATCTATCTTCCTAGTATTATGTAAATAAAGGGTGGAGTATAATTTATCGCTCCATAAGCAAATGTTTTGAAACAGATATTATATCAGAAAAATCATAGTACTAGAGAACAGTTTGCGTTTGTGGCCTGACTCTGATACTTGTTCTTATCGGTTAAGTGCAGTCATGTCACTTTTCAATGAGTCATCTAGTTTATATCAACAAATAGTGATTTATGTGGAATATTGAGGCAATATAAGTTAGGAGGAGAAAGGGAGTGGTTGGGTTTGGGTGAATAGATGAGATGTTGAAACGTAACTTATTTGTAGATTCCAAGTTAGATAAGGATGATGCATAATAATATGTAGAGATATGATTTGCTAATTTTGTGTTTTTTTGGTTTTGAGTTGAGAAAAAGTGTGTAACTTAAACTTCTCCATAGTCGCAGGAGTCCAACGTTGAGTAACCAACAGGAAAGTTAGATATATGATGAAATCAATCAGTATTCAGTAACCCATATCTTCTTTTCAATTTTTCTTCTGCTTTCCAAAAAGTAAGGAAATGATGGGTGTGATGGTTTGGAGTTTGACCAATTCGTTTAACGAAGATCTTATAAAACGGTAATTTCAACCAAGTAATTTGCTAATTTTTGTAAACTATGCAACTAGCAGAAACATGATACATAGCGAAATCATTTTGTATATTTGATGATTCCGATGCGTCTATGAATGACAATACTTGTCTAGAGTTTTCTTTCATATATGAAACTCAATAACGAGGTGCAAATCTCAAAAGACCTTGTGGCCATGTTCGCGAGCGTGACAGAGTATCTCACTAGTCTCTAGTGAATCGTATGTTTCAATGTAAAGACGGTTGGATGAAGGAAACCCAAAGTGGTAATACAATCCATTCGCAATAAGCTGATCACAAGGAAAAGCTGGTCGCTATAAAAGTCAGAGAAAACTGAAAGTACTAATGCAAGGTTTCATGATACTTCACATAATATTCGTGTTGCTTACTTTCCGTATGGTTTCCGGTTTTCCTTCTAAACACCCTAAACTCGAACCAGTACTGTCGTGATCTCACAGAACCTAAGAGGCAACAATAACACAAGCGAGGCTAATCACAATGAGGTAAAAGTGTAAACCTTCTTCAAGAACTAAACCGCAGCCCTTCACCTTATCTAATATCTATCAACCAAAGGATCAAAGATATATGAGGAGATAACAAATCACCATCCAATACTCATAAAACTACATTATTTTCAGCGAGAGTGCCTGAGAACTGTATTCTAAAACTGATTTTATCAATACAAGGTTATGGGTTAGTGTTGTACAGTAGTGCTTCTTTGAAAAGCTATTCCACGAAAAAGCCTACGAAATGTATATGAAAATCCGGGATTTTCTTACCAGTGGAGGACTAAATCTATCACTGACGACAACATATCATGAAGACTATTCTAACGGGGTGCCTGTCGTGAACGGCACTTCAACCGTGAAGCTTCAAGCTCTTGTTTTAATGTCTCTATCTGAATAAGCAATGCCGCATTTTCCTACCCAAGAGACAGTGAACTAATGAGCCATGAGCATCCAACGTAAGACAATACTAAAAGATTTGAACTTTTGAGTGGGAATGTCACCTTTTTTAATGACTCCACCTTTTGATCATTCTCAGATGACTCTTTAATCTGTATGAAAACAAGACAATGCTCAAAATCAATAGAAATAAAGATAGAAAATCAGGAATCAGGGTAGTGTTATGTACTGATGCTTCCTGATCAAAGGTTTCCATATCATAAAAGCTACGACCATATTAACAGCCATTAAGCCAACAAGATACACTTAAACCATTTACAAAACCATAGAAACACAAACCGTAAAAACAAACTAAGCACAGCAGACATGGCTGTACATTTCTGTAGCAGGTGCAATTTATCGAGAATTATCGATCAGACTAATCAACCACAGAGACAACAAGATAACTAGTGACAGTCTTGCTCAGTGTCAAAACGATCACATCCGAAGAAGCAAAGAAGAAACATTTCTACATGGAGGGGATTAGAAAATTACCAGTGCAAGTTCTGTGTAACATTTCGAAGCTTTCTCAGCTTCCTTATCAAACATTCTCCGCCACTCTGCAGATTCATCCATTGCCTCTCTATTTGCCAAATCAAACTGTCTCCTACACCAAAGTAAAACCTCAAATCATTAAAATCTACTTGGATGGCCAAAAAAACCACACTACTACAACACTAACCATAAACCCCCTAATTATATAAAACGCAACTGAGATATGAAAGGTCAATTCACAGAAATTGAAATCCGCAGCTACTGAAATTGATGACCCCTAATCATATTATCAAAGAAAAACCAATACTTTGAGCAAATCATTACCCGAAAACACAGAAATTACAGTGATTAAACTGAATCAAATGGAGAATTAGAAACGTTTTTTCAAACCTTAAGCGTTCTGTGTCATCGGAAGATAAAGTATAATCGATAGTCCAAAGCCTTAAGTAAACAGCGATACCAAGAATAAGAGCTAGAACCAAACCCACCAGTATCGTCTTCCTCTCAGATCCTCCCGCCATTCTTCCTCCTCTAATCAGAGGCAACATCGACGAGCTCTCCCAGCAAAAGAGAGTCAACGATTTGTTTCAGTAAAAACGGTTCAATCAAACCGGAGAATTTTAAACTAAACCGAACAGAACCGATTACTGACGGCTTAGATTAATAAAGCCCATAGAGGCCCGAATATGAATAAGGCTAAATTCGTAAATTCCCTTTTCGTAAACCCTAATTTCAATCTCCTTCAAAAACCTTGAAGCTCGTCTCCAAGCGCCTCCTCGTTTCGGGAGTCGATCGTAGAAACCCTTGAAAAATCCGAGACAGCAACCATGCCGCCGAAGTTGGATCCGAGTCAGATCGTTGACGTGTACGTCCGTGTAACCGGAGGAGAAGTCGGAGCAGCGAGTTCTCTAGCTCCCAAAATCGGTCCACTAGGTCTCGCACCAAAGAAGATCGGAGAAGACATCGCCAAAGAAACCGCCAAAGAATGGAAAGGATTACGTGTAACCGTCAAGCTAACGGTGCAGAATCGTCAGGCGAAAGTCACGGTGGTTCCGTCAGCGGCGGCGCTCGTCATCAAGGCGTTGAAAGAGCCGGAGAGAGATAGGAAGAAGGTGAAGAACATTAAGCATAACGGGAATATATCGTTCGATGATGTGATTGAGATTGCTAGGATCATGAGGCCTAGATCTATTGCTAAGGAATTGAGTGGGACTGTGAGAGAGATCCTGGGGACTTGTGTGTCTGTTGGATGTACTGTGGATGGGAAAGATCCCAAGGATATTCAACAAGAGATTCAAGAAGGTGAAGTTGAAGTTCCTGAGAATTGAAAATGGTGTGTTTGTTTCTTTTACTATTTGAGGTTTTAGCTTCTTCTTGTGTTTTGTTTAGAACAACAACAACTCAGTTTTGGATTGTTATTGCATCTTTTTATTTAATCACAATTTTATGCTCATGCTTAGCTACTTTCGATTTATACGAAATGATTGAACTTGGCATAGGAATCTGAGAATCTGTGTTTAGTATTATATGCTTCCTGAAAATGAAGAACTTTGAATTGTCTCGTTCTAAAATGAACTAAGGTTAGTTGAATTTGGTATTGTAGCTCTGAAGTGAAGAGATCCTTTTTTCATCAAATGGAGTATTCACTACTACACATAAGTTCTTTGTTCAAATGCATTAGGTTTTTGGGTGTTATTGGCTTCAGTTCTTGATGATAAGAATCGTTCATAGCCTTTTGATGACTAAGGATCTTTTGAATAGATAAACATATTAGAATTAGTTATGAGAAAAACAAAGGTAATGCTGGTGTCTATTCATTGCGACTTCATCTGCATTTCTCAAATTGTGTTTCTCTATCGTAAATCGGCTTTCTTTGCAACATTTATCGGCTTCGTCATCCACTCTTCTGCATCTTCCGTCTTGCATCGCATATCTGAATATTTTTTTATTGGTTACTCGGAAGTATCAGCTGGGGTTGGGGAGTGATGTATCAACGTGAGATACATGTAAACGAAGTAACGTGGTCTTTTCGAATATTTCTCAATACACAACAAACAGACACTGCCAAGATGAAAACACTAACTCGATTGATTGCAAATCACACAAATAGAAGAAGAAAATAGGAAGAACAGAAGATACACGGGGAAAAGAGGGCATATTTTAAAATCACGTGCCCAATTTCTACATAATAGTAACCATAATTTGTTGTTCTTGTGGCTAAAGTCAAACGTTGGCTGCACTTCTGAAGGATCCGAGGGACTTGGAACCTGAGGCCCTTAGAACGAATTGGTGATAAAATGCAGCAATCGCAGCTCCGATGAATGGTCCCACCCAGAAGATCCACTGTAAAAATTAGACAAAAAAATATTCCATTATTTCTCCATTTAAACAATAGAACATAATTTGATTAGTTTTTTTTGTTAAGTAAGAGATAGAAACATACGTGGTCATCCCATGGCTTGCTCTTGTTAAAGATTACGGCGGCTCCGAAACTCCTCGCCGGGTTAATGCCCGTTCCGGTGATTGGGATAGTTGCCAGATGTACCATAAACACCGCAAACCCAATCGGAAGTGGCGCCAACACCTTTCATTGGATAATTCATAACCCCGATTAGTTATCTATATCATGTTTTAATTAACGATCTTATTATTTGATAAAAATAAATATACTAACGGGAACGTGGGAGTCTCTAGCGTTTCTTTTGGGATCAGTGGCGGAGAAGACTGTGTAGACGAGCACGAATGTTCCGATGATCTCTGCAGCGAGTCCAGTGCCTGTGCTGTAGCCGTCGGCTAGAGAGTTGGCTCCTCCACCGTAACGAACGTAGTAAGCGCTTTGAAAAGCCTTCACGAACCCAACTCCACAAATAGCACCCAAACACTGAGCCACCATGTAAAGAACCGCCCTAATCAGCGACACCTTCCGGGCCAAGAACAAGCCGAACGTCACCGCCGGGTTAATATGACCGCCTTCATAAAGTTTTGGGGTTAATATCAAATAAACAAGAAACCAAAGGGCAAATTTGAAACATTCATAATATTAAAATTCTGAAACCGGGTATGAACAGGATCGGTTCGGTATATGATACCTGAGATACCGGCGGTGCAGTAGACAAGGATGAAGATCATGCCACCAAAAGCCCATGCGATGCCAAGAATTCCAACGCCGCCACAGTCAACTCCACCGGCTTTTGTGTCGGACTGAATCTTGTAGCCGATGACAGTCAAAACGGTGACGTACAAGAAGAGGAGGGTAGCTACGAACTCGGCGATGACGGCTCTGTATAAAGACCATTTTGTAAGCTCCTCCGCGTCGAAAAACGGAGTAGGCGGCGGATCTTGGTAGTCCCTCGCCTGATTACCCTCGGCTCCTTCCACGTCTTTCGCCATCTATGTTAATGGATGTTTCTGGAGTTTCTTAGGAGTTAGGAAGTGTTTTGCTTGTGATGTTGTTGGACTTGTGGTTGTGAGATGAAGAATAAAGCTTCTTTATATAGAGTGAGCTCTAGGTTTGTGCTACTTTTCTGTTTGTTTGACACTTTTGATTTGATGTGTTACAACAATAATGATTCTTTTGTTTATGATTTTTTTGTAACGAATGCATAAGTTGGTTAGTGGTAACTAGAGGAAATCTATAAAGAACATAAAAATAATAATTTTTTTTTTTATCTCAGTTACTTGATAATCTAAACCAGTGAGAACCAATGTAAAAAAATTCCTAAAAATAATTTAACATTTCCAGGAAAACATTATATAAATAGTATAAAATCTCATACTGTAGCATTTCCAAATAACTACATTATTGCAACATCCCAGAGTCATTAAACCTTGTTAGGCATCACCCAAAAGTTTGACCGTTGACAAACAACCAAAAACTAATAAAACGTGAGCAATTATACAAGTGAACATATATAATCATATAACAGTGATAATCATAAATACGTTTATATGTGTTTACATACATACCTTAACTGTAAGCTGTACCCACATGCATAGGTACTTTTTTAAGTTTTGACAAATATTGATTATATCATTTGTAAAGTATATGTCTCGATCGTGTCACACGATTCTTGTGTTTCCTGCCGTTTCGGGCACATTCTGGACTATTCTTGCATCTTTTTCATGATAGTTTGGTAAACATTATAATAAGTGAATATTTTTTTTATAGAGAAATGAAATTATATTTTGAGTCATTTTGTAAAATAACGCATAGACATGCTATTTGAAACTTAACTTTACCCATGCAAGCTGCACAGAATAACGATCAACTAATGTAAAATTTGTCATATATAGGTCACTACACCAGTTAATTATGTATAAGTATAATAGATTTAGATATAAGTCGATATAATTTTTATCTGTTATTGTGGATTCATTGTCAGCAACTCAGCATATATACGTGTGTTCAAGAGACTTTGACAATTTCACTATATATTAGTTATATTAAAGAACCATGAAATGAAAGAATATTGATGTATTTGGTACATAAAATGTTTATCATAAAAAAATAGCCCATTTTTCAACAGAGATTATCACACGTAACCAATATCGATTAGACAATTTCTTTTACAAAAGAAAGCGACAAAGATGAAATAACACTTTAACAAAAAAAAAAGATGAAATAACAAATAAAAATTCGAGAGAGAGAGAGAGAGAGAACCTTTCTGACGTGGAAATATAATCCAATAAGAGCAGAGCAATGTCGCTGAAACGATAAGGTTATTGTGACGTGGCAAAACATCGGCCATAAAACACCACATTACACCACATTCCTTTTGTCTATGCACACTTTTAATTTTACAATTTATTTTTGTATACAGAATACATACGTAAGAAAATTGCAATTGGAATTGAGGAGTGAGAGCAAATGATTGCTGACTGTGGGGTCTAAGTACGTGGCAGTAGAGGAGTGGTTGGGTGGACCGACGGCTGTACTGAGTTGGACTTAATCTGTATGGACGGTGCCGATGCAATTGTCGGAGCTATGGGGCGGTTTC
Source organism: Turritis glabra (assembly GCA_900406565.1). Lineage (NCBI taxonomy): Eukaryota > Viridiplantae > Streptophyta > Magnoliopsida > Brassicales > Brassicaceae > Turritis > Turritis glabra. The sequence continues at coordinate 4,781,628 of OVBN01000025.1, forward strand.
TCCGGTCCAGTGGACCCAACTTTCATCATATTTTCGACTTTAGTGTAAACAGAACCCGTGAAGCGACGCCGTTTCTTTTATCCTGTCCATGTGATTATTATGTTATTGTAAATGTTAATGGTAGGGTTAGCTGAGACCTACTGCTCAAAGGACTCTTAGAGTTCATTTCCCTGGCCAAGCTCTTTTTTTAAGCTTTTCGCTTTCTAGCTCCCTGTATGAGCTTTATCTTTAAAGTACCTACGTTGGGTTATCCCCTTTGTTTAATAAGATCTTTCAGCGTTAAAACAAAAAAATTTGATTTGTAACGCTATAAGAGCCTAAGAGTTTAATTTAATCGTTATTAATCACATACACAAAAATAATTAGTAGAACTGAAAGCGGTACTACTATCTATTTTTCACCGTTTTCTCTCATCTTTTTTTTACTCTTTTGTTATTATTTATCATTTATTTTTTATTTTATTAAACTGTTATTGTTTTCTACCATCAATTAGATCCAATAACTCTTTTCACAATTAGTAAATATATAGAATCTAGTTTTTGTAAATAACTTTTTAAGAATACATACGTAATATATATGGTTATATAGTGTCAAAATCTTTTAGTTTGTATGTAAATGCTATTATTTAAAGACAACTATGTACATAGGATTTAAATGAAGTTTTATGCTGTAAAAAATGAAGCTCCTTCTAGAGTGTCTTTGTAGATACAAGATTGAAGTAGCAATTGAAAGATGGTGGAATCGACAAAATCAGAATTTTAAGTTTTTAACCATTGATCAATCTAGCAATCTCAGTATTTTCAACATATAACGTTGTCGCATTTTATAACCGAATGTTCAAAAAACCAACTTCCAAGTCTGTCCAAATAGATAAGATTCATATAATATTTTTATATGTGTAAAGAAGAGTGACAGTCTATATTATTCTAGGGGGAGGACAAGGCTCATGACATAGGACAAGAGAAAGAAAATATAGAAGCATACTACTATATTAGGGTCGGTCCAAATGAAAACTACGTTTAGGTATGGGGCGGCGAGGCTAAGTTAAATTAACCATAAAACTCCATTATCTACCATAAATTTAGAATTAAAAGGTCGCTGTTCTTATTGATAGCTCCACAATCGTTCTTTTAAATAATCCGACTCTCAAATATGTTCAGCTTTAGTTTAAACAATTGTAAAAGTAATTGAAACCACAAATAAATGCGAGTTCTAATTTCGTCAACAAAACAATAACTATATTAACCATCATCAGTTAATTTTGCAATCATTTTGCTATGACAAATACTAATTGAGATGAAAAAAGTCTCTTTGAGCAGGAGCGAACCCTGGCTATCTTGTAGTTTTACTAATGGCTTTTTTCCATCTTTCCTTTTTACTAATAACTACTGGATATGATATGAAAATTCTGCTTAGAAAACTAATAGTGGAACAGGGATATATTACGCAATATCAGTTTCTATTAATTATGAAGCAATGATTAGACTGGATTAGATCATGTATCATCAAGACAGCTAGCTAGGTAATTAATTAGTGAAAGCAAATTTCCACAAAAATAATCATAATCGTCATATACAATTCTATATTCATTTCACTGAAACGAATAATAAAAACAACTATAAACCTACCAAAGGAAATCATTATTGTAATAATATAATCAAATTAATAATACGTATACAATTATTAACATGGACAAGCAAAATTAATTAGAGCACTCACTAGGGACTAACTCTGTAGTCTCTATATAAACAACCTTCCTTCGTCTCTTGTCTTCACAACCACACAACATAACCACAAAACACATTTTTCATAATAAAAAATATAGAAATGGCGAAAGACGTGGAAGGACCCGAGGGATTTCAGACGAGGGACTACGAAGATCCGCCACCTACTCCATTTTTCGACGCCGAGGAGCTTACGAAGTGGTCTTTGTATAGAGCCGTCATAGCCGAGTTCGTAGCCACTCTCCTCTTCTTATACGTCACTGTTTTGACTGTTATCGGCTACAAGATTCAGTCCGACACAAAAGCCGGTGGAGTTGACTGTGGCGGCGTTGGAATTCTTGGCATCGCATGGGCTTTTGGTGGCATGATCTTCATCCTTGTCTACTGCACCGCCGGTATCTCAGGTATCATATACCGAACTGGTCCGGTTCATACCCGGTTTCAGGATTTTTAAAATTGTGGATTTTTCAAATTTGCCCTTTGGTTTCTTGTTTATTCGATATTAACCCCAAAACTTTATTAAGGTGGTCACATAAACCCGGCGGTGACGTTCGGCTTGTTCTTGGCCCGGAAGGTGTCGCTGATTAGGGCGGTTCTTTACATGGTGGCTCAGTGTTTGGGTGCTATTTGTGGAGTTGGGTTCGTGAAGGCTTTTCAAAGCGCTTACTACGTTCGTTACGGTGGAGGAGCCAACTCTCTAGCCGACGGCTACAGCACAGGCACTGGACTCGCTGCAGAGATCATCGGAACATTCGTGCTCGTCTACACAGTCTTCTCCGCCACTGATCCCAAAAGAAACGCTAGAGACTCCCACGTTCCCGTTAGTATATTTATTTTTATCAAATAATAAGATCGTTAATTAAAACATGATATAGATAACTAATCGGGGTTATGAATTATCCAATGAAAGGTGTTGGCGCCACTTCCGATTGGGTTTGCGGTGTTTATGGTACATCTGGCAACTATCCCAATCACCGGAACGGGCATTAACCCGGCCAGGAGTTTCGGAGCCGCTGTAATCTTTAACGAGAGCAAGCCATGGGATGACCACGTATGTTTCTCTCTCTTAATTAATTAAAATTAATCAAATTACGTTATATTGTTTAATGGAATTTTTCGTTTTTTTTTTGGTCTATATATTACAGTGGATATTCTGGGTGGGACCATTCATTGGAGCTGCAATTGCTGCATTTTATCACCAATTCGTCCTAAGGGCTTCGGGTTCCAAGTCCCTCGGTTCCTTCAGAAGTGCGGCCAACGTTTGAATTTAGCCACAAAAACAACAATCATGATAACAACAATTATAAAATGGTTGTGTTATTATGTATGTACAAAAACTGGCAACTTTGCTTTTAAAACTATGCCCTGTTTTCTTCTTGTTTTTCTGCTTTCATTGTGGTGTAAAACTTTGATATGTGCCAATGCCAATGTTTGTGTACTCGGGAAAACAATTAATGAAACCAAATTGTTTTGCCTCCTTTTTTTTCTCATCAATATTTTCACTGATAAAATGTTAGACATACTAAAAATTTCAGATAGTTACCTAAAAGCTTGTTTACATTAATGGTTATAATTCCTAAGTTTCATGTGATTCAAGTTATTTTTTCCACTGTAGAGGATTAAGACAGAACAACACGTTGAAAATAAACCACAAAATGTTTTGAAAAGATGAAAGTTTTTCATAACTTGATTTATTAATATATTAAACCCACAAAATAATACAAAGGGGCTCTTACAGAATTGAGCACATTTCAGCCCAATAACTCGAAAAAGGAACATTTCATCTGGACTTATAAGAATGGGCATTTATTAGTACGAGAATTGACAATTTTGCCTCTGTCCTCCTTTCCTCTTCTTCTTCTTCTTCATCGATCTTCTTCCTTTTTTTTTTTGTCAAAATCGAGGTTCTTCCTTATTTTTCCAGAAAAATTAAAATCGTTTTTAATTACAGAATACTAAAACCAAAAGAATGATAGTATATAGAGAACCCAAACAACAAATTTTATGGATTTTATGAGGGAATTTTCAGTTCTGATTTTGTGTATATATACGTGTATTTGTGCGGTTGTGCCACCGCTAAACAACCCGAGAATCATAATCAACCCCTAAATCAACTCAAAAAAATCTCGATCCCTCTGTTAATATCATCTAATTGGCGCTTTTGTTTGGATCAGACATCATGAAATCTTCAAATATTTTTTTTGATCCTGAACTTCCTTCTATTCTTCATTTTCATCGCCCATATATTTCCTCGACCGCCTGCTGAATTTCAACTCCAACGCTGCATTCGTCACCTCCAAACTTGACAAATCTCATTCTCCTCCACTAGCCGCTCGTTTCTCTCCATCGACGATTTTTTGTTAGGTTGGAAAGGGTAAAATCAGTAACTTGCAAGATTAGAAGTGCTTGATTCCGTAAGCCTTCGAAAAAGTTCTATTTCTTACAATACTTCTTACAAAAATGTGGTTTTTTCCTAATTGTCTCCCTAAAAGTACTAAGCATTAGTTGGTTTTAGAATACAAAACTAGTGTTCATTTTTTCTTCAATAAAATACAAGAAACATGTGTTTCCTTCTAAGAGGCCCAGTCGCCAGTTCATTCTGAACCCTTTAGTTGTGTTTTATGTTTGGCACTTTGTTGTCAACTTGTCGCCCTCGCCTAAGTTAAATTAGATTTGATGAAGCAAACTAAACCACATGTCAATTGGTAAAATCGTCTCAAATTCAAATTTAGTCTACACCATAATTGAATAGTGGTGAACACTTTTTCTTTAAGTTGACATTTCCATTCACTATCATAAGCACCTATACTTTTGTAATGGTGAACCGAGCATACGCAAGATAGCTTGTTGGTTCAAATTATTTGCGTCGCTTTTGTTAAATATTAGGATTTAACCTGTAGCACAATTTTTATTTACACAATTGAATCAATTTAATTCAATATATATAATATTTTAATATCAATAGTAATAAAATAATAAAATAAAGATTTGTCGTGTTGTAACGCTGTGTTAATGATATTTTAAATTTTTATTAATATCGGTCCAAACTAGTCCCGTCATATAACTCATTCCGCCATATAACATATCCTATGGTATTTTAAACTTTTTATAAGTTTAAATGTTCATAATATTTAAACTTTTTATAAAGTTTAAATAAATCAATAATAATATTTAAAATTTTCTAAAAGTTTAAAATTTATTATATCCGATATAATTAAACGGTTCAACTAAAAAACTGAATTAAACTGGATATAAACTTTTAAAATTTGGATGCTTGTTAAGTTAAACTTCCTACTCACTCGGATTTGAATTTATTTAGATCTTACTCTAAAATGTTGTCTCAAAATTTTAGCCGATGTGGGACGTTGAACACACACTTTTTCTTTCATTAAGTGAATATTATATGTCCGCTTTTAAAAATTCGAATCACAATTTATGCGGAAAAAAATTTAAATTTTTATTCACTTTATGTATTATATGATGATTCAAACCAATTAAAACAAATATCAGACAAAGATGATAAGAGAATCATAATTTTAAATTTTAACAAAATCTTCTAAATATCTATATTATTAATTGTGGAACAATATATGAATATTTATAATTTTATAATTAATGTTAGTTTAATTGTATTTGATTATAGAAATAGTAGAAAATTAATTGTAAAGATTGTTTGGATACATGAATATAAATATTTGTCTATTTCATATTTATCCTAAACTTCGTAATTTGTTCTTTTAATCATTGACATTTTATGAAGTAATTTACAATATAAAAAATTTCTTTATAAAATATACTTAATAAATGTTAAGGTCATTTTCACAAATAACTATATCAAAGAGAGTCTGAACAAACAATTAGATGGACACAAGTTTGGTTAGATTAAACATACAAATAAAAGCCGCTAAAGTTCTTTAATCCAATGTCGATTATCCAAAATTCCAAAATGTACCTCAAGATCAAAATCAGGGTTTAAAATAACTAGAAACAAATACAAGTAATTTTAAAAAATCACTGCAGTCTCTGCAACTGCAGAAAATACACTTTGCGTCTTCTTCCGAAGCACCAATCTTGAATTATTGGTTTTTGGTTAGTATTTGTTGGATATAAACCCTAAATCCAAAAAAACTGTTTTCTTCTAATTACATCCGAAAACTCTCTTCAGTTCTCTCTTTCGTCTCCATCAATCCCCAGATATGCCTCAGCCTCTCACATACATCAATAGAGTCAGATTAAGTACCCGGGACGGGAGAGATATTCACAGGGCTTCCTTTCAAAACCAGGAACTGAAACAAAATGATCAAATGGTGACTGATTTAACTGGAACCACCGACCTTGCTGGTCAGCAACGGTTTGCTTGTGGTTGGATTTGTTGCTTCTGAGCTGCTGCTGGACTGGTTGTCTGGTCGTGTCCAGATCTTCAGATGGCCTTCTCTGCAAGCTGTTATCAATGATTCTTGGGTGAAGATCAAGCCCGAGAGGGGCTCCGTGTGAACACGGTGAGCCACAACTGGTGAAAGCTTTGGGACGTCGCGCATGCATGGTGCTGGCTGAAGTGTGCCCATTGGAACAATGTTGTCCCAGTGAGCGGACTGACTCCCCGTGCTGTAAGTGGGTGATCCTCCTGGAGGTCGCCGAAGAGGAACTACAATCTCGTCCATTTCTAGGTCCCATAGCAGTAACTGTGTGTCCTGTTCGACACACGAGGGCGAGCCAAAAACACTTAAATCATCATAGCAGATGAATCAGAAGATCAAAGTATAAGTTATTGACACAATTTTCACAAGGCGTGCCAAGACAATGGAAAAGCTCACTTTCCAACATATTTCTACCAAGCAGATTAACGAATCTATACTTGTAATCTGGCAAATGCCACATGATAATGGTATCACCCCATATGATCATAAGAAATTCCCATTAAAACATTTCATCTCATTTCCCTCACTCTTTATCGTTCCTACACTAGAATCATTCTACAATATTGTATACTATTAAACTAAAAAATGTTTAGTTGGTATCACATAAAAGAAAGAAGAACCCGTAAGAGTGGATGTAGCATAACTGAATACCTGACCAACAGAACCAAACCGATACATGACATTCTCGCCAGACCCGTCTGAATTTGGTGACGACCAATATGAATCAAACGCAACTCCACTTACCTGTGAGAAAGCATTTCACATTAGTCAAGTAGTGTTTGTGTTACATACAAACTCACTATACTGATATACTCCAATTCAAAAACCTCACCCACGAATTGTGTCCCTCACCCCATGCCACAACCTTTCGATCTTCCATACTCCACACTTGAACCAAGTCATCTTCACCTCCAGTCAAAAGGTACTTTCCATCCATACTGTCAGATCGATCCCAATGTTAGTTAACAATGTCAAGCTAAAAGCAACTTGAGTGCACAAATCTGACTCAGAAATTATTTTTTCATTTCAAATGCAATAGGGAAGATGATTTATCAAAGGATATAGATCCAGTCACCTCCAAGCACAACACAATAGAGCACCATAATAACTTTTTCCACCACATACTAGCTTTTGGGTTGAGAAATCAAAAATTCGAAAATAACCTGTACATGGTCAAAAAAGAAACGAATGCTCAAACAGAAATATATACAGTAAGAATTGGAGCCAATGATAAAAAAAAAAAACCCATCATACCATCTCTTCCAACAGTTGCCAAGTATGCTCCATCATTTGAAAATGCAATGCAGTTAATAGAACCTTGACCAATGTGCCATCTCGCTACTGGATTACTCTGCAGGAATATTTGTAGGAATAAACAATGGTACATGATTATTATTTTAAAGACAGAAAAGGAAATGAGAAAAGACACCAATGGGAACACTAGCAAAATCAGGCACCTTGCTATATTTTGCTTTGTCAACTGAAAACTGTGTCGGATCTCTTATAGCAGAAAATGAAGATTCAGTTGCACCGTCTTTATTCTGCGAGTATAATAATTACTCTGGTCAGAAGTTAGACAAAATTAGGTAAATAAAAAGTCAAATGCAAGAAATTTTTTCTGAAATCTTCGCTTGCCTTCTCATACACGTACAAATTTCCATCGGCGTGAGCAACAACAAAGGATCCATCACCTCCAGGAACCCACGCAATACTAGTACAGCGGCTGTTAAAAGCAACAAATTTTATCTTATCTTTGAAGTGCACATGGCACAAATAAAATAAAAATTTTCCAGAAAGGAATTTCAGACAGATTTTTGTTAAGTCTGATTTTATCCAAGAAGAAGCATTCTAGTATCATACATATTATCTGATTCACTAAATTGAGCGTTACCTAGAGCATACATCCAGTTAAATGACAAAAACGAAGATAAATATGTAAGCATGTGTCATTTGGCATAAATAAAGAAGTTTACAGAAAAAAACTCTTGCCTGTTATTTACAGAACCATCTTTGTTATAATGCTGAGCACTAACAAGCTTCTTACCGACATCCTGTAACTGCTGTCTTAATGATACGGTGTAGACTACAATAATTCACCAAAAGAATAAATAACAAACAAGACAAAATTTCCATCTAGAACACAAGTAACAAAATTGATCTCAAAGTTGTATATTACCATCCCCAGAATGCAGCCCAATAAGTAGATCATGTCCATCTTTAGCATCTGGATCAAACGCATGGCACATAGGGTTCGAATTACTGATATGTATAGACTTTACTGGATCCTACATGAAAGAATTTTTATTAAATGTGACCAAAACCAGCACATCAAATCAAATCTTGAGAAAATTAAAGGAGTAGGAGTAAAAGACCTTGTCTTGTGAGTTCAAATCACTTATAAAAATAGCATCACCAACATTGAAGACTAAGTAAGTTCCTTTCCCATCGAAATTTGTATTAGTAGCCGAGGTACTAGAGCTAGAAGCAGCGAATGAGGCACCAATTCTGGAACTTGCACCCACATTTTTGGTCCCTCCATTCCCTCCAACAAAACTAAGCGCACGGTTGCCATTCCCACCACCCAACAACCTTGCTGTTGCAGACCGGAAACCGCTACTAGCAGTGAAACTTGACGAGGTACCAGTTGGTGTCGATGGAGCAGGTTTATCCTTAAGGTGAGCTAGAGTAACCTGACACCAAAATTTCACAAAATCCATCCTAAAAACCACTTATAAAATATGAAAATGAAATGTGCATTTTTGATATTCCTACACAAAGCCTTGCGAGGTGTAATTTCATAGTGAGCAATGCTAGCGAAACAGCGATTCGGATTCAAATTTCCCAAAATTTTTGCAAACCACATAGCAATCACAAGCGCAATGAAATCAGATTGGATTAAACTTGAATTCAGAGATGAACACACAAAAAAACGAATCAAAGATTCACCTGAGTGACGGTTTTGCCATGAGTGTAGTGAAGAAGCCCAGAGGGATGCGTCTTCTCGTAGTGGAGCTTGTACTTGCCTTCAGGCGTCTTGAAATACGTCTTGATTCCCGGCGACAGAGGATTCGCCGCGGAAGCAGACGAAGAAGAAGGCGCAGAGATCATCCCATTGGAAGTGTTCATCATCTTTTCTCTAATTCACGAGCCACTTAGCATCTGATCATGTCCCTTAGCTAGGGTTTTCTCTTCTCCCACTAGACAAAATCCACAAATCCCCTCTTTGTCTTCTTCGATGCAAATGGCTCTACTAAACTTTGTTCATCGTCGCCAAAATCAAAACGGAACTTTATATTCTGGATCAAAAGGATTACAATGTGGTCTCTCCGATTCGCCAATCGCTTTCTTAATCATCAAATGAATTGACTGACTCTTGACGGATGAATAAAAGTCATCTCGATCAACGGTTGAGATCGCGTGGGTGGTTCAACGGCTAGAGATCCTTGGATCTTCTATGGGTTTCCCCGATCTCCACAGTTGAGGCCCAAATATAGGCCCATTAATGAAGAACCGAAAATAATAATTTCTTCATCTTCGAGTTGGCGTGAACGGAATAGTATAGAGAAAAATTAACATCTGTTACAAAAACAAAGTAAAAAAAGTAACGGCCCCGAAAAACAGGAGCTTCGTCAAATAACATACGCGCACAAATTTTTTATTTTACGTATAAAATATATTTTTGTGTGGAGTCTATCGTTAATATGTATGCACAATAACTTATGTTTTATGTTTATAAATATGATTCATTCGATTATTTGTAAAGTATAACAATAACACAACTTCATTATATACAAAAAACTTATCTCTCATCTCTTATTTTTTTATTTAGTATCCCGATCTTTCTACATATATAATTTTTTCTATTATTTATATCCACCATAAAATCAAATACTTTTCATAACACGTTATCAGCATGATCACTCTATGGTCGGTTACAAATACATATTTATAATATATACGTTATTATACCGGGCAGTAAGTTGCTTCGTTCAAATATTATTATTTTTAGTAGTTGTTCAAAACATAATAATTTATTTGTTATTATAGTGGGAGGTACACCGCCCCTATAATTACTATTGTAATGGCTGCTTTATGCACCATAACAATAGATGGTTCAGCCGCCAATAATGCGTCATTATTATTTGTTATTATAGTAGAAGGTACGTCAACCCTATAATTACTATTGTAATGACTGCTTTATGCACTATAACAATGGACGGCTCAGCTGCCAATAATGTGGATGACTCCGTCACCATAATTTATTTAATGTTAGGTAGATGACTCTGTCACCATAATAATATTGTTAAAATATATATATATTATGATTATTATAAAAGGAGATTCAACCACCTGTATATTAACATATATGTGAAATTGGTAAACTTTTAACTGATTGATTATTAAAATTTATACTTGTTTTTCTGTTTATTTTTTTTCACCAACGGTCATGAAGAAAAGATTAAATTTTTTTTTGAACCTTTCCAACGGCTAGTTAACGGCTAATGAACAGTAAAATTCAATCTATATATACACTCATTCACACTCATTCATTTCACTTAAATATTTCATCTTTCTCAAAATCTTCAATAAGAATATAATCTGTTCTTCTAAGAAAAAAATGGCTAATCCATTCTTAATTTTTGTAATAGGTTTAATAGTTGTTGCTATTTATGGTTTACTGTTTGGAGAGTTCTCTCCCGAAGAAATTTTGATGGTTATTATTTTACTCTTTTATCTAATTGTGTTTCTTGTAATTGCGCTATTTATATAGGCGCCTCTTATGCTTAAAAAAATTAAATAAAATTTCTAATAATTTTTTTTTGTAATTTTATTTTAGGAAAAAAAAACGAAATGGCAAATATCGAGAAGCTCCAATTTCCGGCCTTAGACATTACTGGGGCTAACTTCATATCTTGGACTACCAATGTCGAATTACATTTGCAGTCTTATGGGTTAACAGAAACCATAAAAAAGACCAATACTTCGACAGCCCAAGAAAATGCAAAATCGGTGATCTTCCTTAGAAAACACCTCGATGAAAATGTCATATATGACTATGCACACATGAGGGATCCCAAAGAGATATGGAAGTCTCTGAAGGATCGATTTGATCATCAATGGGACATAACTCTCCCACTTGCTCAGGATAAATGACAAAATCGAAGATTTCAGGATTTTGATAAGGTGATGAGTTATACTTTTGCCATGTTGGAGATTAACACCAAATTAAGATATTGTGATGAAACCATCACTGAATCTCAGATGCTTGAAAAAACGTACACCACGTTCCACAAGAACCACATTACTCTGCAACAACAGTATAGATTGCGAGGATACACCAAATTCTCAAATTTGATTGTGGCGCTCCTAATAGCCGAAAATAATAATGAGCTCTTGATCAAGAATCACATGTCTTGACCCACCAGATCAAAAGCATTCCCTGAGGTTAATGCATTGGATGTTAAAAATCTATTGAGAGAAATAGTTCTTTTCGGGGACATGGTCGCCGAAACTATCGCGGACACGGAAGAAACTATAACCCTCAAAGCATGAAGTCATACCAATGAATTCGTTCTGAACAGAGTCCGAAAAGAAAAGAAATCAAACAAGTACCTCCTAGAAACGTGAGAGTGCTTGTTTTAGATGCGGCACTAAGGGACATTGGTCTCAGGAATGCCGGACCCCTGCACATCTTTGTGCTTTGTACAAAGAATCCGATAAGGGCAAAGGAAATGAGGTGAACTTCGCGGAACATTCCGAGGGTACAACCCACCTTGATGCTTCTGACTTTGCAAACGATCTCGATGAGGCAATGCTCGCGAAAAACTGAAATGACTATCGGGTGGAACTCGAATTTGCGATAACTATGCCATAAATCGCTGTTTGTTTGAAATTTCCTAAATTTGTGTGCTTATATTACATATCATGTATAATTACTTAATGCTTAATGCTTCATCAATAAATCTGCTTTCTATTTTTGTTAATCAATTATGTTTATTTCAGAAATGGATCACAATACAAATGGAACAATATCCAAGATAAATCTTGGAGATATTTGCATACCGGATAGTGGAACAACGCACACTATCCTTAAACATAAAAAAATTTCTCTGTTTTGAAGTCAGCAAAAGTTATTGTTAACACAATATCAGGTCCCACATATTTAATTGAAAGGACCGGTAAAGCAAATTTTGTATTACCTAATGGGACAAGGTTTTCAATAAATAATGCATTATTTTCTCCAAATTCGAAAAAGAATTTGTTGAGTTTTAAAGACATATGTCTTCATGGATATGACACTCAGTCTGCAACTGAGAATGGAAAGAAGTACGTGTACATTACATCTGAAAAATCGGGAAAAAGAAATGTTTTGGAAAAATTAGCAAAACTTCCGTCGGACTTACATCATACATACATAAATTCAATAGAATCACATCTTGTGATCAAAAGAAATCTTGATGATTTTACATTGTGGCATAATCGCCTTGGTCACCCAGGCACCACGATGATGCGAAGAATTATAGAAAGCTCACATGGACATTCAATGAAATCCCAAGAGATTTATCAGGGGAATGAAATGACATGTGTTGTGTGTTCTCTAGAAAAATTGATTATAAGGCCATCGCCAATCAAAATTGATAAAGTATCACCAAAGTTCCTTGAACGAATTCAAGGCGATATTTGTGGACCTATACACCCATCATGTGGACCATTATATTATTTCATTGTAATGGTAGACGCGTCTTGTAGATATTCACATGTTTGTTTGTTATCATCTGGAAATATGATATTTGTGAGATTTCTAACTCAGATAATCAAAGTAAGAGTTCAGTTTTCTGATTATCCAATCAAAAGAGCTAGACTAGATAACGCTGGTAAATTCACGTGGCAAATATTTAATGATTATTGCATGGTAACAGGAATCAATGTTGAACACCCTGTAGCCCATGTTCATACACAAAATAGTTTGGTTGAATCTTTAATTAAACGTCTGTAATTAATTGTGACACCTTTGATCATGAGATCAAAACTTCCAACCTCAGTATGGGGACATGTTATTTTGCATGCAGAATCACTTAAACGCATAAGACCAAGTGCATATTATAACTATTCTCCATTACAATTAGCATTTGGTCGAGAACCAAATATTTCTCATCTAAACATATTTGGTTGTGCAGTATATGTGCCCATTGCACCCCCACAACGTACTAAAATAAGACCACAAAGAAGGTTAGGAATATATGTTGGTTGTGAGTCTCCATCAATTATACGATACCTAGAACCTCAAACTCGTGACGTATTTACAATACGTTTTGCTGATTGTCACTTTGATGAAAAAGAATTTCCGGTTTTAGGGAGACAAAATAAAAAAATGGAAAATGATATCAAATTTTGTGTATCATCACTGTTATACCTTGATCCTCCCACAAAACAGTCATAACTGGAAGTTCGACAAATTATGCATTTACAGAGTATAGCAAATCAACTACCTGATGCATTTGTAGATACCAAAACGGTAAGTAGATCACATATACCTGCTGCAAATGATCCCGCTCGAATTGAAATCCCATAAGGGCATGAAAAATTAGATGATACACGTGAATCTAGAACACGCTTGAAGCGTGGAAGACCAATTGGTTCTAAAGACAAAAATCCAAGAAAAATAAAGGTAATCGAGAAACATGATACTCCCGTAATAACAGAAAATATTATGGGAGAAACCAATCATGATTCCTCTACCAATATAAAGCATCATGAATCCGAAAAAAATCATGAGATTTCTATCAACTACATCCATAATGGAAAGATATGAAATCGAAATAAAATGGATGACATTTGTTCGTATCTCGTTTCAAAAGAAATAAGTGAAGAAAATGAGGACGCAGAACCAAATTCAGTATATGAATGTCAAAAGAGGCATGACTGGGTAAAATAGAAATATTCCATACAAATCGAACTTGATTCGCTTAATAAAAGAAATGTATTCGGACCTATAGTGGTCACACCCAAGGCTATATAACCTGTGGGTGATAAATGGGTGTTCATCCGAAAACGTAATGGGAAAATGATATAACAAGGTACAAATCTCGTCTTGTGGCCCAAGGTTTTTCTCAAAGATCCGGGATTGATTACGAAAAAACATATTTCTCCGTTATAGATGCAATAACGTTTAGATTCTTAATGAGTCTTGCGGCTGAAAAAAATCTAGAGATGCGTCTTATGGATGTCGTTACAGCATATCTATATGTATCATTAGATGCAAATATTTATATAAGAGTCTCGATGGGTTTGATATGCCAGAAGCATTAAAATCTAAACTCAAATAATTATGTGCAATAAAGTTACAAAGATCATTATATAAGTTAAAGCAATCTGGTCGAATGTGGTATAATCGTCTCAGAGTGTTAAAACGCTTCAATATGGATAAAGCGACTCCTCTCAGTACTCCAATGGTTGTGAGATCACTTAATGTTGAAAATGATCCATTCCGACCACCTGAGGAAAATGAAGAGATACTTGGTCCTGAAGTACCGTATCTAAGTGCAATTAGAGCCCTCATGTATCTTGCAAATTGCACTCGACCTGATATATCATTTGATGTTAATCTTTTATCAAGATTCAGTTCGTCTCCTACGCGAAGACATTGGAATGAAGTTAAACATATTTTCCGTTATCTTCAATGGACTACTAATTTAGGCTTATTTTATCCTAAAATTTCAAAAGGTCAAATGGTTGGTTTTGCAGATGCATGATATTTATCAAATCCACAGCCCGATCACAAACGGGATATGTTTTCACGATTGGGGGGATTGTTATATCTTGGCGTTCTCAGAAGCAGACACTTGTGGCTACTTCCTCGAATCATGCTGAATTCATTGCATTCCATGAAGCAAATAGAGAATGTGTATGGTTAAGGTCAATAAGCCGACATATCAGATCAAACAGTGGGATTCACGAAAATACGGAGCCAACTATCTTATATGAAGACAATGCTGCATGCGTTGCTCAAATGAAGGAAAGATATATCAAAAGTGACAGAACAAAATATATACCTCCGAAGTTGTTCTCATACATTCAAGAACAGAATAAGAGATTGAAGTGAGATATGCCCGATCATGCGACAATGCAGCTAATCTTTTCACAAAATCATTACCCACCACTATGTTCAGGAAGCATGTCAATAACTTTGGAATGCGTCATCAACAAGACCTATGAGATTACCTCATTCGAGGAGGAGTTTGTGCTGTTGTACTCTTTTTACCTTACTATAGTTTTTTCCATTGGGTTTTCCTGGAAAAGTTTTTAACGAGGCAACAAAAGATATTGCGCAAGACACATAGTGACACTGGTTTCCAAGGGAGAGTGTTACAAAAGCAAAGTAAAAAAAAGAACGGCTTCGAGAAAGAGGAGTTTCGTCGAATAACATACGCGCACAAATTTCTTATTTTGTGTATAAAATATATATTTTTGTGTGACGCCCATCATCACTATACATTCACAGTAACTTAGGTTTTTACGCCTATAAATATGATTCATTCGATTGTTTGCAAAACACAACAATAACACAACTTCATTATATACGAAAAATTTCTCTTTCATCTCTTATTTTATTATTCAGTATCCCAATCTTTTTACATATATAATTTTTTAATTATTTATAACCACTATAAAATCAAATACTTTTTATAATAACATTATAATTTTAAGCGATCAATATACACAATATGCCTAATCACGACACATTTAAAAAAAAAAACTGACTAATAAAAGTTGTTTTAGTCGAGAAAAAGAAATTGAATGGGTTTTACCGGTAGCCGGTGAAGGTGGTCACAGACGGATTAATTGTCCCAGCAACGTACTCAAGCGCTTTTAATTTGATTTCTTAAATATAAACCATCACCAAAGAAAAGAAAAGCTTTTCTCAGAAGACATTTCTCTCTCTAAACCCTTATTTTTCCTAAAAAGTTGCGTCATCTGTACGAGATTCATACGTCTCTTTGCTTTCTCCTCCGATCGGTCTCATTTCTCATCGCCGGAACGCTGTGGTATTGTTTATAATTATCTTTTCTCCGATCCTTGTTGTTTTTGCCGTTGAGCTGATGATTTCGTGTTCGTATGTGTAAATAAGCTGAATCGGTTGCAGTTTTGTCATTATTTCTTACTCTTTTTTTTTATTGTTACCGATCGTTGTTTGCTTTGTCTTGGGATTGTGTGATGATTGTTTGCTTTTGTCGGTTTAATCCGGTTTATTCTCGGTTTTGGCTGCTACACCGGTGACTTTTCCCGCAATCTTCGGGTAATGATCGCGATCATGTCCGTGTCGGTCCTCGAATTTTGTTTTCTTTCACATAGTTGTTTGCTTTAGATCCCGATGCTGAGAAGAGACCAAATCGGTGATTAGTTTCTTACGTCTGAAAGGAGATTTTGTAAGCTATATATATATGTTTGTGTTTGGTTAGCTTTAGCGACGGGGTAAGCTAGCTAGTTTGGATTATAGTCTATTAGCAATTTCATAACCTAGGCTTAGCTGGTTTGTAATCCTGCAGGTTTAGGGGCAATGGTGGTCTCTCAGTTAATCAGTCATACCTTTCTCCACTGGGTAGTTGAGAACTTGGGATAACCTTATTGATGATTCAAGTGTTTGGGAGATTTGTGAACTAGTACGGCTATAGTTTCAGGTCAGAGTACATTTTTCTCCTTGATGAATTCGAGAATTTTTAGAAATTTTAGTATCATTCTCTTCAAAACAGCATTATTAACACTTTTCGAACAGATGTTAGTTCCCCATGCTAGCCTTTATAACACATAGGTTTGGTGGCTGGCCTTGTCATGTCACTTCCTTGATATTGGCATATCGTGTTGCAGACTTACTTGGTTGGTTTGGGAAAGCCAAGTGAACTTGAACTCAGATAAGTGATCCAAAAGTTATTAATGTCGTTAGTTCTACTTCTAATGTTATATGGCCAATGACCAAGTTTATGGTAGTAAAGGGTTTGTGAAGTTTCCTCGAGCCAGTTCTTCCACCAGTTTTTAGTGGCGTAAGATTTATTCTGATCCTATTACATCTTTATGAGATAAGCAAATTACTTCAACTAGTCCGCCATCACATGTATACCTGAATGTGTTAGTCAGTTAAAGATGCTTGAGGTCTGGTATAAAGTATCCACGAGTGGGGAACTTCAATCTTCCTTAGAAAACTGCATCTATCCTATAATGGTTTCTACAGTGGCATGCTGTCACATACAAGCATTTTATTTGGATGCACGATGATGATACGAAACATAATGCTAATATTTATAGAAGCATCCTTTCATACAACCTACTTTGTGTTACAAGCCCTTGGCTCATATGCCCCGAATTCAGGAGTCTATCATGGTGTGCTGGTGGGTTTTAAGAAAATAAAAGTGCAGAAATAGTGAATGAGGTAGAAAGCCTTTGCTGGCTAGCACTGTTGTTGACTAAACCCGTTCACCAGAGGAAGCTGTAGTGTATTCATTATTCAATTTGTGGATCCGAAGAGAAGGAATTAAATTTGGTGCTCTTATCGTATTAGTGAAGTCAAGGGCCTTATCGCTTCCGGTGGGTCTACTTGAAAGGTGTGTGGAAATGGTGAATCAGTTTCTCAATCAAGCGCGACGGCTTTTCACTTGGGTCGAGTAGTGTATTCTTGGTTGGGGTTTCTAAACCTACATCCTTCTAGGATTATTTGCCTGCAGGTGCATTTTTGAGGGTTTTGGTTCAGAAAATACTTTAAGCTTATGCCCTGCTATTGGATCCTCCATGTAAATATCTTGGTCAGTCAACCATGGTTGTAAGTTTAGTGAAAGACATGTACAAGGCCTTTATACATACTCCAGAGCTGTCAAATCTATTGTTAGTGACAAAGAACATTACTTGAGTGTCTTTTGTTTGAATTTGGAAGTCATTGTTGTTGGTGAATATAAACGAAGAGGTAGTGCATTGACTGATGCTGAAATGATGATATCACATGTTACCTATTTTGCATGGACTTGCTCTGATACTCTTCTATGCGGATACAATATATGATTACTTGCCATCGTGCCTTATTCTTCCATCCTCTCTATGTCCTAATTCGTTCTCAATAGACTGTTTCTGTAAGGTTGACATAAAAAAAAAAAAAAAGACTTTCTGTAAAATTTATCGACCTTCTGAGTAGTTTAATGAACTCCTTGTGTTACTCTTAACTTCTGATGGCTCTGGTTTGCAGAG